>OY728162.1:1459950807-1464950807 GCA_963277665.1 Viscum album | reverse complement strand
TAGTCATCTTCCATCGTCACAATATCCCCTTTAAGCCTTGAATGTTGGTTACATGATTCACATCATTGTCCACCACATCATGTCCAAGTGGAAGTTTGAAACTCTTGACACTATCCCTCAGTATGCATTTGTAGGTTAGGAGGACAAAGTCGCGGTAAAGGAGTCATTCGAGGCTCCACATCGACTTCCCTTCTACATGGACCAAGCCTAAGACCATAAAATGATATCTATTTTAGAACTAGATGTGGCTTGATTCTCATCCTCATGGGATACGTAGGAACACACATACGTCTTATTTTTGGGTCCAGATCAATTGGGATCTAGTTTCTCTTACCCCTTAACCTATTACCCCTATTTTGGCCCCTCGGCCCGAGGTTTCTTTCAAGAAATCACATACGGTGTGGTATGGGATTATGTACTCCTTCACGTCGGGTATGTTTTATTGCACCATGAACATACCCCCTTTAGCCTTGTCTCTACTACGTCTGTGCCGCATTATGTTAAAATGCACGGATGGTCCCATCACATGACCCTAAACTATGTTGTTATCGTCCTTTCCGTACGATGAAAAACGGCACTGCATCGTGATTTCCTCACTCATGGATGTTTGGTATCAATCACAAGCCATACCATTTTTCAATTACTATATACTGCCTGATTCTTGTGGCGATGTCGGGACTTGCTATCCTAGGCCTATCACTTCACAAAAAACCATTCCTCTTAAACAACAAATATGATACATCAAATAACGCTTCTTTTGGTGCGAGGGCCACACCCACACGCCCTTTTTATCCCTAGCACTAGTAACTTACCATGTTGCCCCTTATAACTATGTATGGCTTGATTCCCATCCTCATGGGATACATAGGGACACCCAAGAATTTTTTCTCGGGTGTAGCCCTAGGAATCATAAATCCTGTTCCTCCTCATTTCCGGCCCCCTGGCCTGACCCCTTGTGGGGAACTGGGTAACTGAAGCTTTACCCTAAATACGTTTGGGATGCCCCATGATGACATTTGGAAGCTACAGATCCCTCTCCAGAGAGGTCCTGTCTAAATGTAGGAACGATCTATGATCATAATGATGCTCTCATCTAATGTGCTTCCACCACGGTAGCATACTTTCGAGAGTGTTGGATTCGGTTCGAACAATCCATCCCTGCCCAATCCACACATTTCATGCCCCTTATTTGGACCATCATTTTATTTCATGTCTAAGGGAACACCCTAAAAGTATGGATTCTGGGCCTATGGCCCACTTATTGTCTTGGGCCACCGTTCTAGAAGGCTAATGGTTGGCATTTTGAGTCAGGCCCTGTGTTTTGAACATGGTCAGCAGTCGACCCTCATTTTCTATCACCATTCCAGGCTATAATAATAAGGATATTGTGTTTCAAATGTGGTCAATAGTTATTCTTTATTGTCACACCACCCCCATAGTGTGCCTAATCTTGGGTATCATGATTCACACCTTCCATTCCCATCTATTCAGATTTATTCTAGCACCCTTGGTGTTACCCCATTTGTTCACAAGAGAACACTAGGAAACGGTAATTCGGCTGTTCTGAGAGCTTGATTATCTAGTTAATACTTTCCCATTTCCTCCCGGAAATCTAGGCCGGTTGTTCAAAACCTAGATGCCCGAAGCTTGGTTTGCACTCCTACATTTGGATGGGCGTGATAAGGTGGTCATCCCTTGTTTCTCACATTAGGCCCAACCCAATGAGCTTAGGAAATGATTGTTGGATGCTCCACGAATATCACAAGAATATAATAAACCAATACAAATAATAGAACTCATGCAGGCTATGGAATCAAACCATCATCGAATGAAAGTAAATTTCAGGGTTGGTAATCATCACAGTACATGTGGTTCATTTCCCCCCATGGATGGTTTAACCTCATTAGAAGAGCGTAGAAGCTCCAGCACCCTCTAGATCGTGGATTCCAAGAGTTGTTGTTGCCTGTTCATCTCTTTCTCCTCCTCAGCATGGATGAGGTGCAATTCATCGGCCGCAATCTAGGCCTGCTCTACGTCAGTCTGAATGGCGGTCATCTTCTCAGAGGCTCGCTTCATGCCCTCTTTGGCCTTCGCCATCTAGGCTTTCAGCCATGATACGAGCTCTGATTGCGTGTCAAGGGAAGAAGAAAGCTCATCCACTTAGGCCTATAGCCATTGATCCTCATGTTAAGACTTCTAGAGCCTCTTGATGTTTACCGCTTTCTTCCGCTACCAACCCACACCGAGGCAACGATCATACTCCCGAATCTTTTCTGCCATAAGATATTGGACGAGCAGGTGGGGACATTGGTCATCCACTCCCCCAACATATAGTTCGTACGGTCATGAGTGAAATCTATCCATATCATCCAACCACAATGCTTGGGGGGTTTCATCAATGAACCGCTTGATTAGCTTCCATGATCGTCAATGGACTGTCTTGCTATTCTATTCATCAGAGGCCATATTATCCCAATCAGCGCGATTGGAAAGCACATACGTAGGGAAAACCCCCAGGAAATCTTCATAATGGTCCACGTCTGGTGTTTGATTGGGCATGGCAGGACCTGGACTATCTGATTGATCCTCATCATCAGATCCTACCTCAAGGATCTAGGATTTAGCCCTGCTGATAGTCCCGCCAGTGATCTGGAGCGCCACCGCATGGTCGGTTTGGCACTCCGCCTCCATGATCATCGACATTCCCCTGGGAAAGACGCCGCAAGAATCCCCATAAAACATTTCCAAGGAAGCCCATGACATTTCAAGAATTGTACGCACCAAAAAAGGATATGGATGTAAGTAAACATGGTTAGGAGATGAAAGTCATAAAATTGGTAGAGGGGACATACAGGGGTCAAATTCGTGGTCTCTTTCTAAGGTTGATGTCATCGGGACCCCGAAGCGTGGCCCCACGTATATGGTCAGAAGGCATGAAAACTCTGGAGGGGTCACCTCAGGTATTGTAGCCCTATTGGATGGAGCAATAGATGCATCAGAGGGAGTAGATCTTGAAGGTCCCGCATCTGCATCCATTGAGGGATGAGAACATCTTCTGTATATATGACTCTCTTGCATGGTTCAGATGTTAACAAGGAGTCCAGAATGACTTCAAAGCAAGTCTCGGAGAAGGGGGTTTTAGATTTTTTACCTATAGGGCCTCTACGAACTCCTCAAGATCTGAGTCTTGATGTCCAACTTCTCCCTCCTCCAATGGGCTCCCTCTCCTAGCCACATCTCCCCTGGAGGACTCTTCGGATTTTTTAGGCACAGGGAAGTGCTCTCTTAAATCAGAGACTGACAAAAGTGGGGGAGCAGTGGTGTCCTGTAGCACATTGACACAGTCTGTCATTGAACAAGGGACACCCCAATAATGCACAATGTCCTCTAACTCTTCCAGGTACCGCTCCGCCTCTACCAGGGGCACCGCAAAGACGGCCCAGATTGTTCATATCCCCGTTAAATCCATCCCGAGATGGTTGAAGTGCTGCTTCAACTCGACGGGGCTGAGGAATTTCATTTTGAATTCCCAGATATCCCAGGCATTTGGGAAGACAACTTTCTACGACATGTCAATATGGCACAGCCGCTTCCCCGGATCCTGGGTGGGTATCCTGCGTAATCCTCTCGGCGGCCTCCCCTCTGGATGGCTCTATTTTTATGGAACTGTTGGGTATGCTACCACTACTAGATCTATGGCTGCTACCTCACCCTCAACTGGTGTGGGCCTCGCCACCACAGAAGCCCCACCACCATGTGATTCCCTTACTTCCTTCTAGCCCTGAACCTGAGGCCGAGGAGGTTCTCCATAACCGACCCGAATGGTTTTTTGCTTCAGCATCTCCCATGGATAAGCCACCTCCCAGCTTATGGCATACTCCTTCACCATCCCAATGATAGCGGTAGGCGAAGGTAGTTCATTTCGCATCTTCTCGTCTTCCCGTGTGAACATGAGCCATATCTGCCAAATCATACACAGGTGTTCCTCATGGTGCACCTCAAAATAGACCCACGGGGTTAGTCTCTACATGAACAGGAATTTCCTTGAAAACTAGTGTGGGGTGTACGGCTCACAAAGGGGCCCACCATCCACCCTTTCTACCAAGAATCCACCTCGAAAGGCCAAGAGATATGCTCAGTTCTCTTCTATTCCCTAGCCATCATCAGTGAATACCCCCGTCGGCAATGGAAAAGGGTGAAAATTGAACTCTTATTCCTTCCACACCCATTTCAATATAAACGGTGTGGTCAACTTTTCCATAATTCTCCTCACGACATTCAAGATTGTTGGGTGGAAGTTTGAGATCAACAGAGATATAGGGTTCAGGTATTGGTAAACCACCTTGATATGTGCCACTATCCACCCATACAGGAGGTGGAATGGCCCACATACATTCTGCGGCCTCTTCCCCTCACTGATATGCCACAACATCTTATACATTTTGGCGAGCATCGGGATTCCTATGTTGATACGCCCTCCTTTCGCTAATGTGGATGCCATGATAAATGTGCTTGGGAGTACTCCCATGTTGGTATCCCTCATCAGAAGGATCCAACCACATAAAAGAGCCGTGATAAATGTCGCCAGCCTAACTATTGGCTGCTGCTCAGTGCTGATGCTAATCCCCCAGGTCTTCCACTGGCTAACCTCAAGGATCTACCAGTATGAGTACTTATTTCCCCATTGAGCCCCCTTTGGGAATGTCCGAGGCCTCACTGGAAATTTTCGGTCAACTGGGAAATTCAGGAACTGCTTGAACCACCACTTAAAATGTATATCTCTCATGGCTTCTTTGTTCTCTCCCGGAACCGGCTCCATCAATGCCATTTCCAACCATGGCATCTGCTTTGGATCCTCCAACACAATATTGACAGGGAGGAATTCATCGTACATAGACCCTTCTATCAGGACCCCCAAAATATGGTGGACATCCCACAAGATAATACTAACCTCCCCGTGGTGTAAATGGAAGGTATTGGTCCTCGACGACCACCTACTCAACAACACCAATATCATCTGTTTCGGTTGATATATGTGGAATTGGGAGGCCCAAGGAACCTCATACAAACCCACTCTCCTCAACTCAGCCCCAAATGCCTCACATGAGTCTCCAACCCAGTAGGCCCAGGCCCAATCGTCAAGTTATGTTGCCACCCTGGTGTAGGTCCCATTCCTTGGACCACCCCTTCCTCGGGTACCTCAAAGCCGCCTTCAGTATCGTGTGGTAGGGAGGAGGATATGTCTCTAGTTGAAACGGTTTCCCGTCGACGTTATTCATATGGTTGTATAGGTAGTCACCAATGAAAGGTGTGAAGTCTTCCCCGACATGGTCGTCAGCCACCCTGAACCATTGGCGCTGTCACAACGTACTCCTGAACAAGTAAGCTAGTTCACCCCTACTTTCCTCAAGGATGAAGATTTCATCCATTAACCCGAATCCATACAAAGGAAATCTCTTAGGTAGTGGGTAGTTCTTCTGGCTCTCCAACAGCAGCGCCACCAATGAATCATAGTCAGAGTGGCTCATGAATAACTCTCCTATACCCAAACATTTTTCCATCTCATCCCTCTGAGCGGCATCCACAAGAACCCCCACGACAGATTCTTGATGAGCAATTCAGTTTTAGAACTTGGAAGATTTTTGTGTTGGTTTTCGAAGCTCATTCGTGTAGAGCATTCGAGAAGCCTATTTGCGGAGTCCTGCCTACTCCTTCCACTGCAAGATCGCGAAGCACTGTTGAGGAGTCAAAAACTCGATGTGCGCCGTGAAACTAAGACTTGATTCGTCAAGAGAAATCGCAGAGTACACGGAGCTTTGTGAATTGAGAGCACAAAAAGACAATTTCACAGATAGGGTAAAGGACAAAATAGAGGTTAGATCCCCTTTATATAGGTGGAAACCTTCTGAGCTTCGCAGTGCATCCATTTCGCACTGAGCTTTGTGGAGCGCTCGACCAGTGTGTCGCCTATACACCTCACGAGCCCTCATCATGATAAAGCTTCATGAAAGACTGAGGATTTTGGCGATTGACCCTCAGATATCGACCCTCGATTTCTCTGTGGCTCCAAGTCTAAGGGGGGCATTTTTTGGTGCCAAAATGGGAGAAGAAGATGAAGAAATAGAAATCCTCAAGGGGATGCCTCACAAAGACCATTCACAGATCCCCAATAGCACACCGCCCATGGAGAATCAAGGAGGGGGTCATGCTTTGGGAGTTCCTTTGACGTTAACGAGCCGCTGCGGAGTAAGGAGGCAGTAACACTCTGTTAGTGCCTTTGACATTTGGGAGCCACTGCGGAGCAAGGAGGCGGTAATGCTCTGTGAGTGCCTTTGATGTTCGCAAACCCACCGCGGAGCAAGGAGGCGATAAAACTCAGCGAGCCCCTTTGATGTTCATGACCCCACCACGGTGCAAGGAGGCCAGACACTCCATGAATGCATTTGATGTTTGTGATCCCGCCGTAGAGAAAACAAATCCCTCTTCGTGCTGAGCTAGCGCTGCTACGTGACAACTCTCCCTTATAAATACCGGCCTCCCACAAGTCACGGGGATAGATAATACATCCTTTCAACTTCCTAGCTCCCGAATCATGAAGCATCTTCTGCCCTTCGAACCATGAGCTACACAAGGTACTTCTGTTATGCGAAGTGCCTCCTCCTCGCCTTGTTTTAACCCTCTATTTTGAGAGGGATGCCTTTCACAGAGCCTAAGGGTCTCTGCGATGGAAGGGGATCCCCAAGGGGACCTGGGTCGTCGCGGAGCATTTATGCTTCAGAAAACACCCTTCTTGTACACGTGATCCACAAGCTAAGGCGGGGTCACTGTACTTTGCAAAGCACATTGCTTCATGATACCTTGCTTCGTGAGGCACCTTTTCGCCGCAAGGGAGTGCTCTATGAATGTCTTCCCACTTCGTGAAGCACCTCTTATATTCACCTCTTCCCTATGCTTAGGCTGAGGAGCCCCACTTCGCGAAGCACACCCCTACGCATGTACCCTCTACCATGCGGAGTAGCAGAGCTTCATAATGCCCCTGCCTATGAACCCCTCTGCTTTGGAATTCCTTTTCTCATGCGACCCTCCAGGTTTTCATGATTTGATTTCAGAGTCCCTTGGATGATACTGCCCATTGCGTTGCTTCAACTCATGGCTCTTCACATATGCACGCTAACGACTATTTCTTCTTCACATAGCCACACTAATGTGGACCCCCAATAGTTCGCTCTATAACACCACCTATACATGGCATTGCATGTCCCCTCTCTTCACCAAGGTGCGGAGGGTACCAGTTATGTATTTCCTAGGGGTGCGGAGAAAACCCACCTCACCAGAGCTGCAGAACGTTAAACTGCCAAGAACCATCATCCTCAGCACATGACGTTAAACTGTGACCTCGCCACGTGCCTCGCACATGGGGTACCCCCACCATGGACATTCTGCACGCCCACTAGTCTCTATGAGTATGAGATCATCCCTCACATGGGATGATATCCTCCTTATTAGAGTGGCATTTGTCCGCGGGGAAATGGAATCATCTCAGTGTATGCCCCTAGATTTTCATGTAGGAGGCAACGTCAATGCTCCTCCTTTATTCTTCGGTCCCAAGGACTAGGGGGGAATGGACACCATATCCCACCTTTCTTCGGTACAAAATCCCTATCCTGGTGGGATTTTTCCCCATTAGGCCTCCATCCTCGAGTTAGTCCTAACCTCTTCGGGCTTCTAATCATGCATAATCCCTCGTTTCCTCTTTGGGATGGAATCTCGCATAATCCCCACTCCACTTCCCACGAACGCAACTTTCATGACATGATATTCAGGTATTTGCTATCTATTTTTTCTCACACTGGTCATGAATCACATGGGATCACCAACCATGACATCTGCACCTTAGGCAGTCTAGAGCGTAAGCCCCATACAAACCATTCAGAACTACAGGGACTTTGATCCACACCAAGGCATAGTACATAGGAAGCCTCCCTGAGGTTCAATCCCAACACCCATTGGTCCCAACCACTATCATGTCGGTGCACCAATGCCCCCATTCCGAACTACAGGTACTTTGATCCATGCCAAGGAAATTTAGGTAAGAAGCCTTCCTGAGGATCTAGCTGACCACCCGGGTCGTTCCGACCATCTTCACATCTGTTCACCAACACCTTGGGCAGACTAGAGTGTAAGTCCCACACACACCATTTTGATCTATGGGGAATTTGATCCATCCCAAGGCAAGGTACATAGAAATCCTCCCCAAGGTTCATTCCCACCACCCATTAGTCGCTCTGACCCTATTCATGTCGGTTCACCAACAGCTTGGGCTACCTCTGAGCGTAAGCCCCAAATTCCCCCTGAACTATGTGGTATTTGATCCTTTACAAGGAAATGTATGTAGGAATCCTCCCTGCGGTTCAATCCAATCATCTAGTTGCTCTGACCATCTTCACATTGGGGTTTCCCCTTCCTACATGATGTTAAACTGTGAGCCCCAATCAGCGGTAAGCCGTTGTTTCCCCATTCAGCGGTAAGCCATTGTACACAAATACTACCCTAAACTACGTGGTCCTTAATATTTTATAAGTCTAGGTACGTAGGAAGCCTCCATGAGGTTCCATCCCACCATCCACATAGACCCTAGGTCATTATTCACGTCGGTTCACCGACTCATGCCCCATACCCGAACTATGTGGACTTTGATCCTTGCCAAGACAGGGTATGTAGGAAGCCTCCCTGAGGTTCAAGCCCAACAACCAATGGTACCAGATGCTTAACATCGGTCCACCCCCATCATGAATGATGTTAAAATATTTTATACTTTTGATATCATATTCATCGGAAAGACTTTTCGATCCTATTCAGCGGTAATTCGTTAACATTCTTATCTAGTGGTAAGCCATTGCGACCCCACCCAGCGACAAGCCATTGAAATCCCCAATCGGCGGTAATCCGTTGTAAGATGAACTATATGGAAATTTATTCCTTACCACGGGGACATGCAGGAAGCATCTTCAAGGCTCAATCCCAAAACCATCATCATACTCATGGCGGTTCCATCCCATTCACCATCCACGTCATTCAACCGCTCCACTATCCATCTTGATTCTTACCTAGGCCTCCACATCCCGGTGGGATCATGCCACCTCATAACCCATTACACTCAACAGTAACTGAGATTTCAACAATACATTGGCCCCAACATCAGTGTTCCATCCCGGGGTTGCACCCATCTGATCCAATCTTGTCAGTGTTTTGATCAGTCCGATCTGTCTCCACTGGACGTTAAACATGCGGCATACGCTGTGTTAATCATGGGAAGCTGAGGAAAATAGTAGAGACTCGAATCTTGAAGCACATGTACATTACATTACTTTTGCGAAAATACTTAAAACAAGAAAAACCCATATGCCCAAAGACCGTATTAGTTTAGTGTCTTTGGAAACTGAGAACATAATCTTCTAATCATGTTGAAAGATCTTCAAAATCTCCCATAACGATCTTCCCCTTTTTTCCTACCTAAAACCTTTATTTAAATCCTGGGGAAAAGTAAACATATAAAGGGTGAGCTCAAATTCTCAATAAGGGTAAGCATGGATAAAATATAACAAACCATATACATTTCAATTGAAAAACATAAACATAATGTTTAAACATCTAAATATTGATCAAGGACATAAAACATGGCAGTACGTAAGGCATAAATCATAATAGAAGATAAATCATGATAAAATAACATGGGAATAAAACATGTAATTGTGTAAAACCATTAATCACATGATATGATTTCTATAGTATCCAAGGCATTACTGCCAAGACCATCCGAGTGGACAAAGTCCCTTACTGAATCAAGTTCACTCCTCATTCCAGTCCTGTATCACTGAACCAGATTAACTTATTGTTCTAGCCTTATCTATCTCATGGGATATAAATATTTACCAAATGCATTGGAGGGATATATAGGTACCATCCTTCTCATAATGAAATCATTCTTTCGTGTGCCACTAAATAAACATGCATCATTGATAATAACCCAAAGAATAAGATGGGTTTCATAAACATCATCCCATCATAACATAATCCATAAAAAATGGATATCATTTCATCATAAAAAATGAAACCATAAAAATAATAGAGGTATTATACTTGAAATATAAACATATTAAATAATGTCATCTTATATGGATAATAGTTTTGATAAAACACCTAAAATAAATTCTTGAGGAAAACATCATTTCTTCTTCAAAATCATTTTATTTTCATAAAATGCCATGATATTTTAAAAGAAAAGGATTTTTTTTGAAAATATTATTGAAATATTATAGTGTAAGCTTCATGAAAATTAAGAGATATGAAACTGTAAAAATCCATTCATGCCGTATATGTTAAAAAAACATTCTCCTCGTACTTTTGCTGGAAAAGTCAAAAAGTTCCTTGTATGGTAAACAAAAGAAATATTCCATCCATAACAAAATGTAAAAGACAAATAGGGGTAAACATGACTTTAAACATACATTGAATAATATTAAACACTATATGAAAAACATTTTTATGGTCATGGAAGAAAAATATAACCCTAGTAAATACTTACGTATAAACATTCTCGGATAAAAATGAGATTTGCAAAATTATCCCTTACCTTAGGTCTGATATGCGTTGTACGTATCCGAACCTCCTGTATAATGATTTAAATATTGTCATTGACTTATTACAGAATCATATTCATTCTTATGATATCATATATGATTTAATTAGGTCTTTATATTACCCGTTCAGCTGTCAATTCCATGATAAAGCAATGATTTGGGTAATATTTGTTTCATTTATCGTACGTGTTTGGACTTGTTGTTCTTGATATTATTATTACTTATATCATGATTTACTTAATACTAGAGTGTAAAAAATGAATTATATATCACATATATTCAGTATATATATATATATAATAGATAGATAAATGAAATTAAACACACCATTCATGGAGACGGTAGGCTATACGTACGCATGAACGTTGTTTTCCTTTCCTTATTGAATTGAATGGACATAAGTAGATCAAATATATATATATATCTATACATGAATGCAGTATCATTATTATGACATATATATCATTATTATTCATTATATATACATTATAATCATTCTTTAATGGTAAACATGGAGAATGAATCTCATCGCGTCATGGAGACGGTAATTCGTACGTACGCACAAGCGATGCTATCGTTCCCATAATTATTGAATGGAATTGGAGTGGATGATATAATATATCAGAATCTGTATGATGTTATAATGACCATATATATTTATTATTTACACCATTATACCCATCCAAGTAAGGTGGTCGTGGAAAAACATATTACACCACGACGTGGAGATGGTATTCTGTACGTACACACGCGCGATGATTTCATTTTTCGTGGGATGGATAGAAGGTGAAATGAGGTTGTTTAATATTTATAATAACATATAATTATATTAGTTATACTGATGTTATTACTTTATAAAGAAACAACTAAAGAAGAGGAAGTAGAAGAATAAGGAAACTTGAAAGAATCGGTAGAAGAGATTACCTCTTCTTCGACGCGCCTCTTCTTAACAATCTATTAGGGAACTAAAGTTGCTATTTGAAAAATAACAGGACCTCTAGTAGGTTTATATGTAATTTTAGAAGTGAAATGGTCAGGTTTTGTCTGATCTTGAAGGCTAAAATTTGTGTGAAGAGGACAGGGTGAAGGTTCCCTTTTATAAGGGAGGAGAGGCGCACTTTTGGGAACCTCTAAAATATTAATTTATAATAAACCCAAAACCCACATAAAAACTTTCAAAGTGACTCAAATTAAAATATTAGACAAGATATGGTTGTAGTATAATCAACAAATTAAATTTAGAAATGTTTTTATATTATTTTAAACCTTATCATTTGTATTTATCCTTATTTAATCTATTTAATTTTATTTGTGGTAATATGGTTATAAATTTTATCTGGTTATAAATACTTACTTATGTGTTGTTAATTATAAATTATATGATTCGTTATGACATGTTAGATCATATAAATTTTAATTTGTAATTTGTAAATATTTTTGTGATTTTTAGACAATTTAATAATATAAAATATCAATAGTGTCGATTTTGACCCAATTCATTTATTTGAATTTAAATAAAATACAAATAGAATATATTTTAGAAAAAACCTATTTAATAGATTAATAAAAATTCATATGATTATATAAAATTAGTGTATCACATTAATTAGTTCATATAATAATTATTTTAATACTTTTAAAATCATTTATTAGATATTTCTCTTAATTAAATAATTAAAACAACATTTTTTAATAATTATTTGATATACTTATTTTTTGTATAAAAATTACAAATAAAATAATATGATGAATATAAATATAATTTATTTTATAATAATAATTTTATTCAAATTTATCTTCTAAAACAACCCACGTTTAAAATTTTATCTTTATTAAAGTATAAAGGTGACAACTTTGACATCATTTAAAATAATATAGTATATGTGTCATAATCACTTTTATAAGGCTCCAAATGGTCAAATATTCGACCATTGGATACTTATGGATTACATGTACATGAAAAATAATTTTTTTTAGTTCTTTTAGTTCATTTTAAGGTCACTATTAGTTTAATAGAAACTATATTATTGTTTTTTACTAAATAAACAATTTCTGCATCACTATAGTGTCACCATTAATGAAAATTATTTAATCCATAAAAATTATAAATAGATTCTCACGATGTAGATAATTTTATTATATTTCTGAGGAATATTTATATTTGAGGTTTTATGAAGTTTATCACTAAATTAAAATTATTACACTTATAAGATATAAGAGAATGACATGTTGTCACTTTCTTTGGTTTTAATAATAATTACATCATTTTCATGGTCATAAGTCCATGAAATGAATCAATTTCGACCCTTATGTAACATGGGTCGACTTTTATTCATCCAATAGAATTTTTTCAGGTGTTAGGGTAATTTTATAATCTTATTTTTACCCTTAATTACGCGATTTACCTTCAATTGTGGTAAATAAAATTTACCTTAGTTACTATTCATAATGCCCAAAAATAAAAAGTAGCCTATTAACATAATTTTCACCTACTGATTCCAAATGTGGAATCTAGTTTTCAAAATTCTAAACACAGAAGTTGCAGTAATTAATTTAAAATTAATACCGTTGTCGAAAAAATGGGTTTTTGTTTAAAATATTGCAAAAGATTGAATTGATTTATCCTATGAATTCAATGTAAACTCAATGCTAATGACATAAATTTTATTAAATGGTAAAAATATATTCTATTTATACTTTAAAACAAATTAATATTATAATTTAACCATATAAAATTATCTTGATGAAAAAAGTTGTTTTTAAGTAAAATTTAGCCTGTTTTTACTATTGATCAAAATAAGAACGTTGTTAGAAAAATATCAAAACTTTATCCGATGTAAATTTTTATATCTTGATTCAGAATTATAAGTTTATTTTTTAAAATTAAACTTATAAACTTTTAAAAAATTATATTTAAAATGGGTGCACCAACAAAAGGTGGCCAAACTGCATTTTTTTCAAAAAATAGTTCTTTTATTCGAAAAAATAATATTGTTCACATGCCTCATTCTAGAAAATGTGTAAGATGAACTATAATATTATAAATTTCAAAATATGGTTAATACTATTCATAACAGCTACTTAATAATAATATTATATCAATATATCATTGTTTAATGAAACCCGGTATTGCGTACAACACACGCTTATCGTGGAAGGTCGTGATTGCTTGTAATGCAAGCCAAGTCCGGGCTGTGTGTAGTGAAAGATCTCATTAGTGATTCATATAACATAATTAAAACTTATTTCATTGATGCATTAAACAAAATCTATACTAAATATTGCATAGAATAATTTCTACAAAACGAACTTGAAATTGTGTGTAAAACGAGCCCAGAATAGTGTTGCGTATACTGCAAGCTAATACGGTGTAACCTATAGTTATACTAAACCTCAGGGACATCCCTAGACATACCATAGAAATATCTCTAGGGATTTCACTAAAGTTTTCGCATCCTAGTTTCTATAGGTAAACTAAACCTTCACTCTGATACCAACTATAGAGACCCGAAGCCTGACGTACATGGACATTAAATTACTTTTTCAGAAATAATTAAAACATAACAAAACCAGACGCCCAAAGACCGTATTAGTTTAGTTTCTTTGGAAACTCAGAACATAATCTTCTAATCATGTTGAAAGATCTTAAATATCTCCCACAACGATTTTCCCCTTTTGTTTTCCTACCTAAAACATTTATTTAAATCCTAGGGAAAAGAAAACATATAAAGGGTGAGGTCAAATTCTCATTAAGGGTTATCATCGAGAAAATAAAACAAACCATATATATTTTAATTTAAAAACATGAACATAATGTTTAAACATCAAAATCTTGAGCAAGGACATAAAACATGGCAGTACGTATGGCATAGAACATAATGGAACATCAATCATGATAAAATAACATGGGAATAAAACACATAATTGTGGAAACCCATTAAGCACATGATATTATTTCCATAGTAGCCAAGGCATTGCTGCCAAGACCATCCTCATGGAAAAATTCCCTTACTGAATCGAGTTCACTCCTCATTCCAGTCCTGTATCACTAAACCGGATTAACTAACTGTTCCATCCTAGTCTATCTCATTGGATATAAATCTTTACCCAATGCATTATAGGGAGATATAGGTCACATCCATATCATAATGAAATCATTCTTTCTTGTGCCACAAAATAAACATGTATCATTCATAATAACCCAAAGAATAAATGGGTTTCATAAACCTCATCCAATCATAACATAATCTATATAAAAGAAATGGATATCATTTCATCGTATGAAAAATGAAACCATGTAAATAATAGAGAAATTATACTTGAAATATTAACATATTAAATAATGTCATATTAGATGGAAAATAGTTTTGATAAAACACCTTAAATCAATTCTTGAGGAAAGTATCCTTTCTTTTTCAAAATCTTTTTATTTTCAGAAAATTCCATGAAATTTTAAAAGAAAAGGATTTTATTGAAAATAGTAATGAAATATTATAGAGGAAGATTCATGAAAATTAGGCTTTATGAAACCGTAAAAATCTTTTCATGCCGTATAAGTTAAAAAAACATTCTCCTCGTACTTTTGCCGGAAAAGTCAAAAAGTTCCTCGTATGGTAAACAAAAGAAATATTCCTTCCATCACACAATGTAAAAGTCAAAGAGGGGTAAAAATGAATTTAAAAATACAATGAATA
Organism: Viscum album; assembly: GCA_963277665.1. Lineage (NCBI taxonomy): Eukaryota > Viridiplantae > Streptophyta > Magnoliopsida > Santalales > Viscaceae > Viscum > Viscum album. The sequence goes on along the minus strand of OY728162.1, from coordinate 1,464,935,473 downwards.
ATATTAAACACTTTATGAAAAACATTATTATGGACATGGATGAAAAATATAACCCCAGTAAATACTTACGTGTAAGCAATCTCAGATAAAAATGAGATTTGCAAAATTATCCCTTACCATAGGTCCGATATGATTTGTACGTATCCAAAACTCCTATATAATTATTTAAATAATGTCATTGAATTATTTCAGAATCATATTCATTCTTATGATATAATATATGATTCACTTAGATCTTTATATTACCCGTTCATTTGTCAATTCCATGTTAAAGAAATGTTTTGGGTAATATTCGTTTCATTTATCGTACGTGTTTGGACTTGTTGTTATTGATATTATTATTACTTATATCATGATTTAATTAATAACAGAATGTAAAAAATGATTTATATATCATATATATTTTGTATATATATATATATAATAGATAGATAAATGAAATGAAACACACAGTTCATGGAGACGGTAGGTCGTACGTACGCATGAACGTTGTATTCCTTTACTTATAGAATTGAATGGAAGTAAGTAGATGAGATATATATATATAAATAAATCCAGTAGCATTATTATGTCATATATATATTTATTATTAATTATATATACTTTATAATCATTCTTGAATGGTTTAAATGGAAAATGAATCTCATCACATCGTGGAGACGTTAATCCTTACATACGCACGAGTGATGATATCGTTCCCATAATTATTGAATGGAATTGGAGTGGATGATATAATATCTCATAATCCATATGATGTTATAATAATCATATATAGTAATTCTTTACACCATTATACCCATCCAATAAAGGTGGTGGTGGAAAATCATATTACACCACGGCGTGGAGACGGTATTCCGTACGTACGCACACACGATGATTTCATTTTCTGTAGCATGGATAGAAATTGAAATGAGGTCGTATCATATTTATAATAACATATAATTATATTAGTTATACTGATTTTATTACTTTATAATGAAACAACTAAAGGAGAGGAAGTAGAAGAATAAAGAAACTTGAAAGAATTGGTAGAAGAGATTACCTCTTATTCGACGCGCCTCCTCTTAAAATTCACGTAGGGAACTAAAGTTAGTCTTTTAAAAATACCATGACCTCTAGTATGTTTATAGGGAATTTTATAAGTGAAATGGTCATGGGTTGGCTGAGCTTGAAGGCTCAAATTTGTGTGAAGAGGAGAGAGAGGAGGTTCCCTTTTATAAGGGAGGAGAGGGGCACTTTTGGAATCCTCTAAAATACTAATCTATAATAAACCCAAACCCCACATAAGAACTTCCAAAGTTACTAAATGTCGGATATGAGATAATATAGGGTTTTAATCTCATCATCCAATTAAATTATTCATGTTTTGATTTTATTTTAAACCTTCTCATTTTGATTTTTCCTTATCTAATCTATTTAATTTTATTTGTGGTAATAATGTTATAAATTTTATATGGTTATAAAAACTAACTTATGTGTTGTTTATTATAAATTATTTGATAATTTATGACATTTTAGAAGATTTCAATTTTAATTTGTAATTTTTAAATATTTTTGTGATTTTTAAACAATTCAATAATATAATATATCAATAGTGTCAATTATGACACAATTCATTTATTTGAATTTAAATAAAATACAAAGAGAGTATATTTTCGAAAAAACATATTTAATAGATTAATAACAATTCATATTAATCTAAAAAATTAGTGTAGTTCCTTAACTAGTTCATATAATATCTTTTTAATACTTTTAAAAACATTTATTTGATATTTCTCTAAATAAAATAACTAATACAACATTTTGGTATAATTATTTAATATACTTATTTGTTGTATAAAAATTAAAAATAAAATACTATGATGAAGATAAATATAATATATTTCATAAGAATAATTTTAGTCGAATTTATCTTCTAAACCAGCCCACTTTTAAAATTTTATCTTTATTAAAGTATGAAGGTGAAAACTTTGACATCATTTAAAATAAAATAATATAAGTGTCATAATTGCTATTATAAAGCTCTAAATGGTCAAATATTCGAAAATTGGATGATTATGGTTTACATGTACATGAAAAAAAAATTTTGGTCTTGTTTCTTGGTTCCATTTAGGGTCACTATTAGTTTAATAAAAACTATATTATTGATTTTTCACTAAATAAACAATTTCTTCATCACTATTGTGTCACCATTAATGACAATTATTTAATAGCTAAAAATTATAAATAAATTCTAATGATGTAGATAATTTTATTATAATTCTGTATACTATTTATATACGATTTTTTATGGTGTTTATCACTAAATTCAAATTATTACACTTATAAGATACAAGAGAGTGACATGTTGTCACTTTCTTTGGTTGTAATAATAATTACATAATTTGCAAAGTCAAAATTACATGAAATGAATCTATTTCGACCCTTAGGTAATATGGGTAGACTTTTATTCATCCAATAGAATTTTTGTAGGTGTTAGGATAATTTTATAATCTTATTTTTACCCTTAATTACCCGATTTACCTTTAACTGTGGTAAATAAAATTTAGCGTAGTTACTATTCAAAATGCCCAAAATTAAAAAGTAGCCTATTAACATAATTTGGATTTACTGATTCCAAATATGGAATCCATTTTTCCAAATTCTAAACACATACACTATAGTAATTAATTTAAAATTAATCCCATGGTAAAAAAGATGAGTTTTTGTTTAAAATATTGCAAAAGATTGAATTGATTTATCCTACGAATTCAATAAAAAATCAATGCTAATGAAATACATTAAATTAAATGGTGAAAATATATTCTATTTATACTTTAATACAATTTACTATTATAATTTAACCATATAAATTATCTTGATGAAAATTGTTGTTTTTAAGTTAAATTTATCATGTTTTTACTATTCATCAAAATAAGAATGTTGTCAGAAAAATATCAAAACATTATCCAATGTAAATTTTTATATCATGATTCAAAATAAGAAGTTTATTTTGTAAAATTGAACTTATAAACTTTTCGAAAATTAGATTTAAGATGGGTGCACCAACAAAAGGTTTCAAAACTGCATTTTTTGAAAAATAGTTCTTTTATTCGAAAAAATGATTTTGTTCTCATCTCTCATTATAGAAAATGTGTAAGATGAAATATAATGTTATAAAATTAAAAATTCATTTAATAATAATCATAACGGCTAGTTCAAAATAATATTATAACAATATATTATTGTTCAGTGAAACCCGGTTTTGCGTACTGCACAAGCTTATCGTGGAAGGTCGTGATTGTGTGTAATGCAAGACAAGTCAGGGCTGCGTGTAGTGCAAGCTCTCTTTGGTGTTTCATATAACATAATCAAAAATTATTTAATTTATGCATTAAAAAAAATCTATACTTAATTTTTTGTAGAATAATTTCTATAAAACGAACTTGAAATTGTGTGTAACATGAGCCCAGAATAGTGTTGCGTATACTGCAAGCTTATACGGTGTTGCGTATAGTACAAGATAATCTTAGTGTAGTGTACAATAGAGGACATCAAAGAAATTAAAAAGAATATGTCTCATAAAATCTCGCGGTGTTACAAAAACCTCATATACAATCCCATGGCATATGATTCCTCACGATCGATGTAGGATGCCTCGGGCTTCTGTTCCCTCGATAAGCTCTATAATAAGGGAAAAAAGACAAACACACCAGTGTCCTGGCGTCTAGATACGCTGGTGATTCCCAACGTGACTACTCCCATGACTGAAGGTTGCTGCCCGGACCAGACCCCTTGGAATGTCCCGACAAAAGCAGTGTAATTAACTGGTGTCCATGAATATATGGCGCTAGAAAGAGTTTCATGAACAACATATTAAATCTATAACAGAGACCCGGACTAGGTGAAGAGTTTCGAGGAGGAACCCACAGAATGAAGAACCAACATCCCATCATCCCATTTTGATCAAGGAGAAAACATCCCTAAATAAGGAGCGGACGCAACCCACCTTTGGAAAGCGGGAATGTGGGGAAACAGACATCGTCACTATCCCCCCAAAAGAGATGGACGTGTGTGCCCTGACAAAAGCATCAGAAACAAATTCAAAAAATTTAGTATTTTAATTTATTGAGTTAAATCATGTTTTTGTGCATAAAAATAATTTTTTTTTTAAAAATAATTCTTTTATTTTCAAATAGCTTTTTCATTTATAATTAATTGGTCCTAAAATAATTCATTTCATATACATATGTAAATGATATATTTTCAAAATTTAGTTAATAATATTCATACTCATCATTCCAATTGAAGTTTGATAAATATAGTATTAAATAATTATAATTTTTTATAGTAAGTCACATTTTGTTTAAACTTGATGTCTCATTTAACACAATTTACACTTAGTATTTTTTGTAATGCAAGATAAACTCAATGTTTCTTGAAATACATGAAAGTATAGGTTTCTCATGAAATAAAAAATATCCAAAATATTATATTTTTATGAAAATTATATTTCACAAAATCATGGGGTGTAACATTCTACCCCATTAAATAAATTATGGCCTCTTAATTTGAACTTCTTCTCGGTAAAAAAGGGTTTATGTTTTTAAAATACCTTTGTGGGAAACCCACTTTATTATAATGATTAATTAAATTCATCTTTTCAAGGTAGAAACTAATGTTAGAAGGTTATCCAAAATAATAAATTACTTTGCTTCTATGTTGGAGGACATTGCTGGGAAGTGAAAACATGGAAGTAGAAGTATAAACTAACATCCAAATACTAATGGAGAGTGATAGAGAAAAATATTAGTAGAATGTTAACAACCAAAAATCCATAAATACATGATAGGTGAAAATATCATTCATTCATCATAAATGAAGGTAAGTTATTAAAATTTTATTTAAATATTTTTTTCTTAGATTTGAGGAATTTTCATGAGAAGATACACTTAGTTGATTTCATTCCATTTCAGGAAAATAATATCTTACATTGGTTATCCTTATATAAACTTCTAATTAATATTTTACTCTAAAAAATAAAGATGAATTTTTTATTCCTAAAGTACTAATGTGTCACAAGATCCATATTATAATTATAAGTAATTCATTTTGTTTGACCCTCTATGATATTGTAGTTTTCATAATCAAAAATAATGACAACATACAGATTCTACTCTTTCATTCCATTTTAATATCTCTAAGTAAATCATTTAGGTCATACTCAATAATATACTTAAATAATTCAATAAACTTTAGTCATGAATAAATAGGTCTACAAGTTTACTTATACATGTATTTTTGGATAACACTTAGTCTTGTAATGATTTGTGTAAGACAGAAACTTCATAAACCTTTTAGATTCCCTGGCAGCGATGGTATGTTCGACCCACCGATGTTCAACACAGTGATGTTCGACACATTGATATTCGACACACCGATGTTCGACACACCAATGTTCGACACACCGATGTTCGACACACCGATGATCGACACACTGTTGTTCGACACACCGATGTTCGCCACACCGATGTTCGCCACACCGATGTTCGACACACATATGTTCGACACAGTGATGTTCGACACAACGATGTTTGACACATAGATGTTCAATACACTGATGTGCAACACACCGATGTTCGACAGTCCGATGCTAACACACCGAAGATGACACACCGAAGTTGACAGACCGATGCTAACACACCAAAGATGACACAGTGAAGATGTAACACCGAAGATTGACAGAATGAAGATGACACACGGACGATGATACACCAAAGATTGACAGACCGAATATGACACACCGAAGTTGACAGACCCATGCTAACACACCGAATATGACTCACCGATAGACATAAATTACTGTTTCAATTTTATTAGTTCAAATTTATTTCTAAACATCGTATTTAGACAAATAAATGTTTCTAACGTTGTTTAATGTTTACTGTTTGAAAATCTGTAGATAGTACAAGGTACATACACGTGCAAAGAACTTCATGCATAGTGGACCTTGAAGTATAAAAGGAATCCAACTTCCACTTAAAATACAATGAGATACAATGCAAAGAACACACTGAAATACAGATTGTGAAAATACAAAAATAGAGGAAGTCGAAGCTTGAGCTCACAAGAAGTTTCTAACAAGCAAGATTCTACTGAAGCTCACTATATATCGAGACATTAAAGAGTAAAGCATTTTCACACCTGGAAGCTGGATTACAGAAACTGTGACACTCTGTTCTAAAGACAACTTTCGAAGAAGACTCTAATTTCATCTTCTCTACATTCAATGAGTCCAGAGCTTTACTGTACATCACACAAATATTTCTAAACTCCACTATTCCTTATTAAACCATGTTGTGATCATTTATTTACTATTTGAGTAGTGTGTATATCTGTTTATATCACACACACAGTCTCTTGATCTTAACTAGAGGAAACAAAAATATCCTCACTCTCAATCACTTCTTACACTTGTATCGCATGTAGAACTATGGAAGAGATCTTGTATTATATTTTTGTTAGTTTTTCCCATGAATAACTATGGTAGAGGTTAAGTGTGATATGGATATCCTGTGTTATACTGTGAACCCCGACCCAGGGTGTGGATCAAAAGTTTATTAATATAAACTGCTTGGAGGAAGGTGATCACCAAGTGGAGAGGACTAAGTCTCTACTTGAGACTGAACCTATTGCTTTATCTGTTGGGCTGTTTATCTTTTTTTTTATCTATTATGTATTTCTGGCATTAAGATAAATTGAACTTTGATAGTTATTTTAGCATGTGTTTACATCTGTTTTGAATCAGTAGGCTTGTTTCTAAAGTTTTACTAATCTTTAGATCAGTAAACCTGAGAACTAATCAATCTTCTGAGAACCAAATTGAACTTTCAAGACTTTTATAAATTCACTTTAAACTGAAATTGTGTTTATTTTCATAGGCGGTTATTATTTTGTAAAGAAAATTTTTAACATAAATTTCTATAGATACTCAATTCACCACTTCTTGAGTCATCTACTCTGACCAAAATTTGGTATCATTGGATTTTGAATGTTATTATTAGTTTTTCAAATTTTTTCAACTGTGATTATATTTCTGTTTCAATGATATTAAAATTTCCGTTATTTCTAAATTTATTCCCTTTGAAATTATCTTACAACGTTTATCATGGAAAATAGATTAGAAGGGGTTGCTACCTATAGACCACATTTCTTTAATGGAACTAACTATGCTCAGTGGGAGCTTAAAATGAAAATACATTTAGATAGTATGGGATTTCAAATCAGGACTGTAATTGAAAGTAATTATGCAATATGTGAAACTGATAGAAACACATGGGATGAACCTACCAAGACTACCTATAAAAATAATTGTAAAGCAATGACTGCTCTGTACTGTGCACTATGAGATGAAGAGTTTAATCGTATCTCTGCTTGTAAAACTGCACATGAAATTTGGGATACTCTATCTATTTCTCATGGAGGAACATCTAATGTTAAGGAAATGCGATTGAATACTTATACTATCAAATACGACAACTTTATAACGAATCCTGATGAGTCAATTTATGAAATGTATCTTAGGTTCAATGATATTGTGAATACCAAGATTTCTTTAGGAAGAGAAGTAATTTCCAAATATCAGATCATGTGGATTCTACGATTCTTACCAAAACGATGGCGTGGAAAGTCTGTTTCTATTAGAAAATTGTGTGATATTGATAAGATGCCAGTGAAAAAATTGATTGGAAAACTAATGATGTATGAAGAATAATTGAAGGTAAATCAAGAGAAGGATGATCCAAAACGAAATTCTGTACCATTCATGACAATTGCATAAAAAATTAAAGACAAAAAGATAGTTTCAGCTGCTATTGAAAGCTCATGCAGTGATGAAGTTTCTTCAGATAGTGATGAAGAAATGGCACGATTGGCTAGATGATTAAATAAATTATATAGGAAAATTATGTTTTTCAAAAAACCCAGTTATAAAGGAATGTATGATTACCAGGGAAATTGGAAAAAATATTGGAAGAGAAATGAAAAATCAGAAGAGATAATTTGTTACAAATGTAAAAGTAAAGGACATGTGAAGGCTGACTGTCCAAAGATGAAATAAAAGAAAAAATATTAAAATAAGGATATAAGGTATAAGAAATAAATGAAGTCCACCTGGAGTGCCTCTGAGGATAGCTGAAGTGAATTTAGCTCTTCTCAAAATGAAGATGATGAGGTGGCTAATATGTCTTTTAGGACAAACACAACTTAGATAACTTTAGACTCTCCTACATATAATTCTTATTATTCTGAAAGTGAGTGTGAAAATATAACAAATGATGAATTATTATAATATTGCAACATGTTAGAAGAAACATGAAATGAGTCGAAAGATATGTATAAATATTTTAAGAAAAAAAATGCTTTTACTGTCACTGATAAATCTGAACTTAAAATGTAAAAAAAGAAAAATGCTCAAATAATTGAAGATAACAATGAGTTTAAAATGTCTAATGAGAATTTGAAGAAAGACTTAAGAAAAGTTTAATAATGTAAAAAATAATTTTACTCAAATTATTTGTAAAAAAATAGCTCCTAACTATACTTATTGGATAGGATATCATATAGGTCAAAGGAATATATCAAAATCACATTTTGTACCCAAATCTAGAAAATATGCTACCTTTTTCAAAAACCAGAAATGTACAGAAAGTTCTAGTTCTACAAATATTTTTACAATATCAAATTCTTTAGGACCAAACATTGTATTTTTTAGTATAATTTATATTCATCATATAGGAAACCCATAAAACAATTGTGGGTTCCTAAGGCTTATCTTACTAGTGTTTGTGGACCCAAAAAATTATGGGTACCAAAGTCGTTTCTTGGTTAAACCGTTTTATATGTAAACCGCCTAAAGAGTTCTTATAAAAATATATGGTACTTGGACAATGGGTGTTCAAGACATATGACAGTGTATTTTTATGCTTCAAAAGTCTTATCATGATCTATGGAGGAAAAGTCACATTTGGTGACACTAGTAAAGGAAAAATCATTAGCCTAGGTCAGATTGGTAACCCTAAGTCTAATTCAATTTCTAAATATTATATGTTGATGGACTAAAGTATAACCTACTTAGAATATCTCAACTTTGTGATGATGGATTCAATGTTAAATTCAAAAACAATTCATGTCATGTTTTTGATGCCAAGAATGATTCAGTATTTACTACTTTTAGAAAATATAATGTATATGCTATAAATCTAGACACACTAGCCTCTCAGAATGTCTCTTGTCTAAATGCCTTTCAAAAAGTGTCTTGGCTATGGCATAGAAGACTAGGAAATTGTAATATACATTCTCTTAGGAAGTTAACTAGAAAAGGATTAGTTAGAGACTTACACAAATTAGAGTTTCCAAAAAATAAATATGAAATTCTTTTAAAAAATGAAAGCAACATAAAAACTCTTTGAAACCAAAGAAATAAGTTACTGCTTCTCAACCTCTCGAGTTGGTTCACATGGACTTGTTTGGACAGTCTTGATTTTCCCATCTCAATAGGAAGCACTATGTGTATTTTCTTGTAGATTTTTTATCTAGGTACACCTGGACCTTTTTCCTAGCTCATAAAAGTAAATCTTGTTCTCAATTTTCCAAGTACGCTAGGACTGTCAAAAATCACAGTGGATTTATGATTAAATCCTTAAGAAGTGATCATGGTCGTGAGTTTGAGAATCAATATTTTGAAGTTTTTTCTCACAAAATGGCTATAATCATAACTTATCTACACCTAGTACACCTCAATAGAATGGTGTGGTATAAAGAAGAAATAGAACCTTACAGGAAATTGCACGAACTATTCTTAATTAATATGATTTAACCATTTATTTTTGGGCTGAAGCTATTAATAAAGCTTGCTACATAATAAACATAGTCTTAATTAGAACCATTCTTAATAAAACTCTTTACGTGTTTTGAAAAAATATGAAATCCAAAGTAGGTTATTTTAAAGTGTTTGGATGTAATGTTTATATCTTGAATATTATAGATAATTTAGATAAATTTACTTCCAAAAGTGATGAAGGAATATTTCTTGGATATTCTACATCAAGAAAATCCTATAGAGTCATTAATAAAGAACCAAATGTGTGGAGGAATCTGTACACATCATGTTTGATGAATCGGATCCACATGAGCCCAATAACTCACTATAAAATATTGAAGAGGATATGTCCAATCTAGACATTGATGATAAAACCTCAAATAATCATGTGAAGGAATCTGTGAAAACTTTCAGTGATAGAAATTCTCTATATCCTAAACATAGTGAACCATATCAACCTGAATAATGTGAAATATCGAGTCCTACTTTCCCTAGACCAACTAGGACCCTTAAATATCACCCCTTAGATGTTGTTGTTCAATATTTAGATACAGGATCACAAACTAGAGAATCCTTGAAAAAATAGGTTGAACATCAAGCCTTCTTATCACAGCTTGAACCTAAAATTTTCAATGACGTAATCAATGATGAATTTCGGGTAATGTCCATGCAAGAAGAACTTAATTAGTTTGAAAGAAATAAAGTTTGGGAATGTGTAAATAGACATAATTATATATTGACCATAGGAACAAAATTGGTGTTTAGAAAACAAGTAGATGAAGTTGGAAATATTGATAGATATACAGCTAGACTAGCTGCACAAGGATATAATCAAGAATAGGGAATTGATTATAAAGATGATTTTTCACCAATAGCCATACATGAGGACATTTGGATCTTACTTTCCTATGCTGCACACTTTGATTTTAAACATTATAAAATTGATGCCAAAAGTGAATTCCTAAATGGATTTATAATTGTGGATGTTTTTGTTGAACAACCCCCATGTTTTACAAATCCACTTTTTCCAAGTCATGTGTTCAAATTATCAAAATATTTATATGGTTTGAAACAAGCTCCAAGAGCATGGTATGAAAGGTTATGTAATTTCCTTATTTCCAATGGTTTTACAAAAGGACTCACTGATCCTTCTTTATTTATAAAAAGTTTTTCAAAATAATTTTTAATATCACAAATATATGTAGATGATATTATCTGATAATATTTTAAAAATTATTTATGTAATGATTTTTCAAATATAATGAAATGCGAGTTTGAAATGAGTTTAATGGGTGAACTCAAATAGTTTCATGGATTTCCAATATTTCAAAATAAATAATGTATTATCTTAAATCAATGTAATTACACAAAAGATCTTTTGAAAAGATATGGATTTATAGAATTAAGAGTAGTGAAAATCCTATGAGTTATACAAGTAAGTTATATCATGATGAAAATATAAAATCAGTTGATAAAACTACTTACAAAGGACTGACAGGGAGGTTTCTTTACTTAACGACTAATAGGCCAGATATTATATTCAGTGTCTGTATGTGTGTGAGATTTCAAGAAAACCCAAAGAAGCCACATCTAAATAGTGTTAAAATAATTTTCAAATACCTCATGTATAAAACTAACTTAGGAATGTTATATCCAAAAGGACAAACTTTTTATTTAGATATCTATTCATATGCTGATTTTGGTGGATGTAAGTTAGAAAGAAAGAGTGCCTCTAGAAAATTTCACCTTTTGGGAAATTCACTAATATCATTGTGTAGTAAAAAGAAACATTCAGCTGCATTATGAATTGTCGAAGTAGAGTACATTGCTGCTGGTAGCTGTTGTACACAAATTTTGTGGATGAAACACACCAGATTAGACTAAGTATTTCCATTCATACATATCCCTATAAACTATGACAACACAAGTGAAATGAAAATTTCTAAAAATATAATTTCTCACTCTAGAAAAAATCATATTGATTCAAGACATCACATTTTGAGAGATCACTATCAAAAGGTGATATAACTCTCGATTTTATTGTGACTGAACATCAGCTTGCTGATATATTCACTTAACAATTAAATTCTGAGATAATTAATTACATGAAACATGAACTAGGAATGATAAATCTGTAGAGATCTCATGAAACCGATCCCTGAAACAGATCTCATTAAACTGGTCCTTGAAACTGATCTCATGGAACTGATCCTTGAAACCGATCTCGTGAAATTGATCCTTGAAACCGATCTCATGAAACTGATCCCTGAAACTGATCTCATGAAACTAATCATTGAAACTGATCTCATGAAATAGATCCTTGAATTGGATCTCATGAAACCGATCTCATGAAACCAATCCTTGAAACTGATCTCAGGAAACTGATCCTTGAAACCGATATCATGAAACCAGTCCTTGAAACTGATCTCATGAAACCGATCCTTGAAACTGATCTCATGAAACCAATCCTTGAAATCGATCTCATGAAACATATCCTTGAAACTGATCTCATAAAAATGATCCTTGCAACCGATCTCGTGAAACCAATTCTTGAAACTGATCCCTGAAACCGATTTATTGTCACCAATGTAGTTATGGATATTTTCGAAAATTCTGTCTGTTTTAAATAAAACGACGTTGTTTTACTCTCTTCTTGACATGTTAAAATTTTATGTTTTATTATTTACAATCCCTAAATGATATATTTAGTTCAATCAATCTTGACCTTTCACCTTCCCCTCTACCGTTAATCCTTCTACCTTTCGTCACTCTCCCTCTCGACCCTAGACCTCTCAACACTGTTGGAATCTGAGGTCATGACATGGCAAGGACCAAACGTGCTATAGAAGAGCCAAGAAAATATCATTCTTCGAGGAATATAAATTGTGAGTCCAATGGGACTACAAAATAGATCTTGGAATGCCAATTGGTTACATCTGATAAATAGGTGTCTGTTGAGTGGATTCTATCAAGCAAGTATTTTTTATTAAAAGTGATAGAATATCGAAGGTGGATTAGATGGTTCACCAAAAATTAATGACCTTATTATCCCTAGATATTTCATGTTTTTTATCAACACATGAAGATATCCCTAGATGAATCTGAGTCAGCAAAGATGATGTATGTGGTAAAGGGAAAGGAGATAGCGTTTTTATCTAAGGAATGGGCTAAATTCTTAGAGATGCCTCATGAAGGTGTTTATGCTGACTATCAGGGAAATATTCCACCTTCCTATGGGGTTTTCGCTTATTAATATGCTCTGAAGAAGATGAATGGAAATGGAGAATCTAGTAGGAATATTGAAAATTAATTTAAAGGAGAGGTAAGACACCTTTTTAAGTTCACACAACATCAAATCTTCCCAAGGAAGGGAGATTTCTCTACTGTTAAGTATCAATATGTTTTCTTGATCAATTTGTTGAAGTATTGGATAAAATTCAACCAGTGTACGTATATAATAATACATATCATTGATTTTTTTAATCCATCCAATAAGGCTACCTTTTTATATTATCCAAGGACGATTTATGCCATGTTGAAAAGGATAGGTTGTGTGGATGTTAGAGATGAAGTGATAAGTTCCTGCAGTGGTTTTTGTCTTCAAAAATACATTTGTAAAAGGATGAAAAACTTCTGAAACCCATGGAAGAGATTTTGGGTTGGAGATGAAGAAAGTTTGTATGAGGATTTTAATTCAAATGACCACCCTACTAGACCAATGGACCATGTTGATCCAGGTCTCAAACTAGGAGAGGTTCCGGTTTATTCTGACGAGGAAGTTGAGCCTGAAGTGCTAAGGGAAGAAGGATATCCTTTTGATGATAGGAGTGATCCTGATATTTATGAATTTCCCAAAGATATGTCTTATGAACCTTCCATTCCACCTTTAAACATTCCCTCAAGATAATCATTATTAGGTGATGAGGATGAGGAAAAAACTGAAGTTACTGGAGTAGAAGCCTATGTTAGTATATCAGATGAGGAATCTGATGATGATGATGATGATGATGATGGTGATGATGGAGGAAATGATGATAATGTGAGTGACTCTCTAAAAATGGGACAACAAGTGGTTGAATGATCCAGTGAGAAATCTGCAGATGGGGCTGGTGATGGTATTGAGCATGTTGAAAAACATGATGTTAGTCATAGAGTTGTTGGACATGGGGAAAGGTCACCACATCCTAATGCTGAAAATCAAGAAATCATTCAGGAATTGAATGATCTTATGGATGCTGGACAAGAGGAAGAAGCTGAGGTTTCAGTGCCTCGAATTGAGGAAGTTCCTGGTGAAGTTCATGTGGCTAGATCTCATGTAGAACCTGATGTTTGGTTGATTCCTGCTCCCATAACAGGTGTTATGGTCAGAAGATTACACATATATTATGCATATCAGTATATTTATATCAGTTTCCACTATTTTAGATTGTTATGTGACTCATATTTATTCATGTTAAACCAAATTTGCATGCAATGGTTGAATATTCAATGTAGAATCAAGGTATCTCGAGTTACTATATGATTATATTTATTACTGACCATGAATTCAAGCTCAGTGTACCCACTCCATGTTAAATCAAGTGTCGACACGCTATGTCCACCTCATGGTCAATATAGTTACCACCTAATATGATTTTTTAACAATGTAATTATCATTTTATAGTTATTTAATTATTGTTTTTAAGTTACCAAGAGTTATTCTACAACATGAAGTGAGAACAAGTTCTTTTTAAACCTAATGCATGTTTTTTATAGGCTGCTAATTGTAGTGAGTGGAGGCCTTCACTGAACATGATATTGGATACACCTGCAACCATTAATGTAGCATGAGTTATCCCCTTCCATGGCATCACCTACTCAGATCTTGAAAATACTCTGAATACTACATCAAATAGGATTAGTATGCTCTCATATTGTATACCAATATAATAGATTTCACATATATTATGAATTCCAATATAATTCAATCAGTTTCTATTTTTTTAGATTGTTATGAGACCCATGTTTATTGATGAAAAACCAAATGCACATGCAATGGTTGAAGATTCAATGGAGAATCAAGGTATCTATAGTTACTATATGATGATATTTTATACCATCCATTCATTCAAGATCATTATACCCACTCCATGTTAAATCAAGTGTCTAATCGGTATGTCTACAACATTATAAATATGGTTACCATATAATATGGTTTTTTACAAGGTAATTATCAATTTAAAGTTATTGAATTGTTGTTTTTTAGTTACCAACAGTTATTCTACTTCATGAAGTGAGAACATGTTTTTAAACCTAATGCATGTTTTTATAGGCTGCAATTTGCAGTGAATGGAGGCCTTCCCTGAACATGATATTGGCTAAACTTGAAACCATTTATATAACATGATTTCTCACAAAACTATAGTGATCAATTATAATTATAATCTTCCTCTATTTCATGGAAAATGAAGTCGGAGAAGATAGAACAACTCTCTTTTTCATACCGGTAAGTAGCATATTCCTCCATATCATTTTCCCTATCTCTGTTTGCATGGTCATGTGATTATTCAAGCATAGTAGAGGCATAAAGTGGTTCTATTGTGTTTGTATGATATCTAAAAATGTTTTCCGCAATTTTAACTTGTTTTTATAAACATGTGTAGGTACAAGATTACTACCAACTAGAAACAACTAATACATGTCTACTGCAGCGCCACATGAACCCAATTTTGGAAGGTTTTTACTACCACAATTTATTTAATTTAGTTTCATTCCAAATGGGACACCATATACTATTACAATATTTTGTTATGGTAATAGTTTTCACCCAACTCTTTGCTAAATAAACAATGAGTCCAAACAATTCGTTTTTGTTTCCATGTGTTCAATTGAAAATTAACTCTGAAACAGTTGTTGTTTCAGTTTGAATGTTTCACTATTTATATTACTTCTTAATAATTGATATAAATAATACATCATTTATCTTATTTCTCTTTGTTGACAATATATTACTATTCCTTTTAATATGAACTTTCTTCTATTTACTAAAATATTGATTTCTGCTTTTTACTACAATATTTAAAGTTCAGTAACACGAAAAAATTGTTTCACTGCATTGAGTATAATGACATTACATTTTTTTAAAATTAAGTAGAACAATACTATTTCATTGAAAGATGATTTCAAAATAAAATTGAATAATCCCATGCAAATTAGAATTTCATACTTTGTTTCTATGAATAAATTTATAATTTCAATATATTATTTATTAATTTTCATTTTGTTTCACTGTTGGTTCCTTCATTGCTAATTTTATACAGAAGGCTAGCCAATATCTAAATTTTCTTCCTCAATTTCTATAACATCCATTCCTCATTATGTATTTCATTATATTTTCAAATATATTCATTATAAATATAAACTGTTTTGTTTTATAAATAGTAATCTGTAGTTAATAATAAGAATTATTTTATAGTGACGTGCATCGCACGGGCGGAGTACTAGTAATATTTATTTGAAAAATATATTTCACAAAATCATGGGGGTGTAACATTCTACTCCATTGAATAAATTGTGTCCTCTTAATTTGAACTTATTCTCGGTAAAAAAATGGTTTATGTTTTTAAAATACCTTTGTGGGAAACCCACATTATTAAAATGGTTAATAAAATTCATCTTTGAAAGAGAGAAACTGATGTGAGAAGGTCATACAAAATAACAAATTACTTTGCTTCTATGTTGGAGGACATTCGTGTGAAGTGAAAACATGGAAATAGAAGTATAAACTAACATCCAAATACTAATGGAGAGTGATAGAGAAAAATCATAGGAGAATGTTAACAACCAGAAATCCATAAATACAAGATTGGTGAAAATATCATTCATTCATCATAATGAAGGTAAGTTCTTAATATTTTATTAAAATATTGTTTTCTTATATTTGAGGAATTTTCATGAGAATATACACTTAGTTGATTTAATTCCATTTCATGAAAAAAATATCTTACTTTGGTTATCCTTATATAAATTTCTAATTAATATCTTACTCTAGGAAATAAAGATGAATTTTTTTCCTAAAGTACTAATGGGTCACAAGATCCATATTATAATTATAAGTAATTATTTTTGTTTGACCCTCTATGATATTTTAGTTTCCATGATCACAAATAATGAAAACATACAGATTTTACTCTTTAAATCCATTTTAATATCTCTAAGTAAATCATTTATCTCATACACAAAAATATACTTCAATAAGTCAATAACCTTTATTCTCGAATAAATAGGACTACAAGTGTATTTATACATCTATTTTGGGATAACACTTAGTCATGAAATAATTTGTGTAAGATGGAAACTTCATAAACCTTTTAGATTCTTCTGAACCGATGGTATGTTCGACCCACCGATGTTCAAAAAAGTGATGTTCGACACACCGATGTTCGACACATCGATGTTCAACACACCGATGTTCGACACAACACTGTTTGACACACTGATGTTAGACACACCGTTGTTCGACACACCGATCTTCGCCACACAGATGTTCGACACACCGATGTTCGACACACTGATGTTCAACACACTGATGTTCGACACACCGATGTTTGAAACATTGATGTGCCACACACAAATGTTCGATAGACTGATGCTAACACACCGAAGATGACACACCGAAGTTGACAGACTGATGCTAACACACCGAAGATGACACACCAAAGATGACACACTGAAGATGTAACACCGAAGATTGCCAGGATGAAGATGACACACTGAAGATGACACACCAAAGATTGATAGGCTAAATATGACACACCGAAGTTAACAGACCAATGCTAACACAACGAAGATGGCTCACCGATAGACATAAATAACTCTTTCAATTTTATTAGTTTAAATTTATTTCTAACCGTCGTATTTAGACAAATAAATGTTTGTAACATTGTTTAATGTTGTCTGTATGAAAATCTGTAGACAATATGAGGTACATGCACGTTCAAAGATCTTCATGCATAGTGGACCCTGAGTATAAAAGGAATCTAACTTCCACATAAAATACACTGTGATACACTGCAAATAACACGCTGAAATACTGACTGTGAAAATACAAAAATAGAGGAACTCGAAGCATGAGATCACAAGAAGTTTCTAACAAGAAACGTTCTGATAAATCTCACTATACATTGAGACATTAAAGAGTTAAACCTATTCACACCTGGAAGCTAGATTACAGAAACTGTGACACTCTATTCTAAAGCCAACTTCTTAAGGGGACTCTAATTTCATCTTCTCTACATCCAATGAGTCCAAGGATTTACTGTACATCACACAAGGATTTCTAAACTCCACTATTTCTCATTAAACTATGTTGTGATCTTGTAGTAACTCTTTGAGTAGTGTGTATATCTGTTTATATCAGACACACAGTCTCTTGAGTATAACTAGAGGAATCCAAAATACCCTCACTCTCAATCCCTTCTTACACTTGAATCACATGTAGAACTGTGGAAGAGATCTAGTGTGATCTGATTGTTAGTTTTTCTCATGAATAAATATGGTAGAGGTCAAGTGTGATCTGGATGACCTGTGTGCTGCTGTGAACCCCGATCCAGGGTGTGGATCAAATGTTTATTAATATAAACTACTTTGAGGAAGGTGATCACCAAGTGGATAGGACTAAGTCTCTACTTCAGACTAAACCTATTGCTTTATCTGTTGGGTTGTTTATCTTATATTTTTACCTATTATATATTTCTGGCATTAAGATAAATTTAACATTGATAGTTAGTTTCGAAATTGTTTACATCTTTTTTGAATCAGTAGGCTTGTATCGAAAGTTTTACTAATCTTTAGATCAGCAAAGCTACGAACTAATCAATCTTCTGAGAACCAAATTGAACCTTCAAGACATTTATAAATTCACTACAAACTGACTTTGTGTTTATTTTCATAGGGGGTTTTTATTTTTTAAAGAAACTTTTTAACATAAATTTTTATAGATACTCAATTCACCATTTCTTGAGTCATCTACTCTGACCAAAATTTGGTATCATAGGATTTTGAATGTTATTATTAGTTTTTCAAATCTTTTCAATTGTGATTATAGTTGTGTTTCAAAGATATTAACATTTCAGTTATTTCTAAATTTTTCTCTCTTTGAAATTATCTTACATCCATTATCAAGGAAAATATATTAGAAGGGGATACTACCAATAGACCACCTTTCTTTAATGGAACTAACTATGCTCAATGGGAGCTTAAAATGAAAATACATCTCGAAATTATGGAATTTGAAATATGGACTACAATTGAAAGTAATTATGCAATAGTTGAAACTGCTATAAACACATGGGATGAAACTACATAGACTGGCTATAACAATCATTGTAAATCAATGACTGCTATGTACTGTGCACTAGGAGATGAAGATTTTAACCATATCTCTGCTTGTAAAACTGCACATGAAATTTGGGATACTCTATCTATTTCTCATGGAGGAACATATAATGTTAAGGAAATGAAATTGAATACTTACACTATCAAAAACAACCACTTTATAATGAAGCCTGATGAGTCAATTTCTGAAATGTATCGTAGGTTCAATGATATTGTGAATAACATGATTTCTTTAGGAAGAGAAGTAATTGCCAAAGATCAGATCATGAGGATTCTACAATGCTTACCAAAAAATGACGTGGAAAGTATGTGTATATTAGAGAATTGTGTGATATTGATAAGATTCCAATGAAGGAATTGATTGGAAAATTAATGATGTGTGAAGAAGAATTGAAGGTAAATCAAGAGGATGATGTTCCAAAAAGAAATTTTTTAGCATTCAAGGCAATTGAATCCAGAAGTAAAGACAAAAAGACAGTTCAAGATGCTATTGAAACCTCATGTAGTGATGAAGTTTCTTCAGATAGTGATTATGAAATGGCACGATTGGCTAGATGATTCAATAAATTCTATAGGAAAATTAATTTTTTCAAAAAACCCTATTACAAAGGAATGTATGATTACAAGGGAAATTGGAAAAAATATTGGAAGAGAAATGATAAATCAAAAGAGATAATTTGTTATGAATGTAAAAGGAAAGGACATGTAAAGGGTGACTATCCAAAGATGAAATAAAAGAAAAAATATGAAAATAATGATAGAAGGTATAAGAAATCAATGAAGGCCACCTCGAGTGCCTCTGAGGATAGCTCAAGTGAATTCAGATCTTCTCAAAATGAGAAAGATGATGCGGCTAATTTGTATTTCAGGACAAACACAACTGAGGTAACCTTAGACTCTCCTGCAAATAATTATTATTATTCTGAAAGTGAGTCTGAAAATATAACAAGTGAAGAATTATTCAAATATTGCAACATGTTAGAATAAACATGAAATGAGTCGATAGATAAGTATAATTATTTTAAGAAACAACATGCTTTTACTGTGACTTCTAAATATGAACTTACAACTGAAAAAGAGAAAAATGATCAAATACTCAAAGATAACAAGGAGTTTAAAATGTCTAATGAGCATTTGAAGAAGGACTTAAAAAAAGTTTACTAATGGAAAAAATACTCTTACTCAAATTCTTGGTAAAAAAATAGCTCCTAACTATACTTATTGGATGGGATATCAACTAAGTAAAAGGAATTTATCCAAATCACATTTTGTACCCAAATCAGGAAAATCTGCTACCTTTTTCAAAAACCAGAAATGTACAGCAAGTTATAGTTCCACAAATACTTTTATTGTATCCAATTCTTCCAGACCAAACACAGTTCATTTTTAATATAATTTATATTCTGCATATAGGAAACCCATAAAACAGTTGTGGGTTCCTAAGGCTTATATTACTATTGTATGTGGACCCAAAATAATATGGGTACCAAAGTCGTTTCTTGGTTAAACTATTTTATATGAAAACAGCCTAAATAGTTCTTATAAAAATATTTGTTACTTGGAAAATGGTTGTTCAATACATATGACAGGGGATTTTTAAGCTTTGAATGTCTTATCAAGATCGATGGAGGACATGTCACATTTGGTGACACTAGTAAAGGAAAAATCTCCAACCTAGGCAAGATTGGTAACCCTAAGTCTATTTCAATTTATAAAGTATTGTATATTGATGGACTAAAGTATAACCTGCTCAGCATATCTCAACTGTGTGATGATGGATTCAATGTTAAATTCAAAAAAAAATTCATGTCATGTTTTTGATGCCAATAATGATTCAGTATTTACTACTTTTAGAAATGATAATGTATATGCTATAAATCTAGACACACTAGCCTCACAGAATGACTCTTGTCTAAATGAATTTCAAAAAGGGTCTTGGCTCTGGCATAGAATACAAGGAAATTGTAATATAAATCCTCTTAGGAAGTTAAATAGAAAAGGCTTAGTTAGAGACTTACACAAATTAGAGTTTCCAGATAATAAATTATGTAATTCTTATCAAAAAGGAAAGAAACATAAAATCTCTTTCAAACCAAAGAAAGACGTAACTACTTCTCAACCTCTCGAGTTGGTCCACATGGACTTGTTTGGACCGTCTAGATTTTCCAGTCTAAATAGGAAGCACTATGTTTATGTTCTTGTAGATAATTTCTCTAGGTACACCTGGAATTTTTTCATAGCTCATAAAAGTGAATCTTTTTCCCACTTTACCAAGTATGCTAGGACTGTCAAAAATCATTGTGGATTTAAGATTAAATCCTTAAGAAGTGTTCATTGTTGTGAGTTTTAGAATCTATATTTTGAAGCTTTTTTCTCAGAAAATGGCTATAATCATAACTTCTCAACACCTAGAACACCTCAATAGAATGGTGTGGTAGAAATAATAAATAGATCCCTATAAGAAATAACGCGGACTATGCTTAATTAATATGATATACCCATTTGTTTCTATGCTGAAGCTATTAATACAGCTTGCTACATAATAAACATAGTCTTAATTAGAACCATTCTTAATAAAAATCTTTACGAGTTGTGAAAAAATAGGAAATACCTAGTAGGTTATTTTAATGTTTTTGGATGTAAAGTTTATATCCGGAATATTATAGATAATTTAGATAAATTTACTTCCAAAAGAGATGAAAGAATATTTCTTGGATATTCTACATAAAGAAAATCCTATATACTCATTAATAAATAACCAAATGTGTGGAGGAATCTGTACACATCAAGTTTGATGAAGAAGATCCACATGAGCCCAATACCTCACTAAAAAATATTGAAGAGGATATGTCCAATGTAGACATTGATGATAAAACCTCAAATAATCATGTGAAGGAATCTGTGAAAACTTTCAGTGATAGAAATTCTCTACATCCTAAATATAGTGAACCAGATCAACCTGGATAACTTGAAATATCGATTCCAACTTTCCCTAGACCAACTAGGACCCTTAAAAATCACCCCTTAGATGTTGTTGTTGAATATTTAGATAGAGGATCACAAACCAGAGAATCCTTGAGAAAATAGGTTGAACATCAAGCCTTCTTGTCACAGCTTGAACCTAAAATTATGAATGATACAATCAATGATGAATTTTGGGTAATGGACATGTAAGAAGAACTTAATCAGTTTGAAAGAAATAATGTTTGGGAATGTGTAAATAGACATTATGATACATTGACCATAGGAACAAAATTTATGTTTAGAAATAAGGTAGATGAAGTTTGAAATATTGTTAGATATACAGCTAGATTAGCTGCACAAAGATATAATCAAGAAGATGGAATTGATTATGAAGAGGCCTTTTCACAAATAGCTATACTTGAGGAAATTTGGATCTTATATTCCTATGCATCACACTTTGATTTTAAACATTATAAAATTGATTTCAACAGTGAATTCCTAAATGGATTTATAACTGAGGGTGTTTTTGTTGAACAACCCCCATGTTTTACAAATACACTTTTTCCAAATCATGTGTTCAAATTATAGAAAGATTTATATGGTTTGAAACAAGCTCCAAGAGCTCGGTATGAATGTTTAAGTAATTTTCTTATTTCCAAAGGTTTTACAAAAGGACTCGATGATCCTTATTTATTTATAAAATGTGTTTCAAAAGAAGTTTTAATAGCCCAAATATATGTAGATGATATTATCTTTTGATATTTTAAAAATTACTTATGTAATAATTTTTCAAACATAATGAAAAGAGAGTTTGAAATTAGATTAATGGGTGAACTAAAATAGTTTCTTGGATTTCAAATATTTCAAAATAAATAAGGTACTATCTTAAATCAAAGTATTTACACAAAAGATATTTTGAAAAGATATGGCTTGATGGAATTAAGAGTAGTGAAACTTCAATGAGTTATAAATGTAAGTTATATCATGATGAGAATATAAAATCATTTGATCAAACTACTTACAAATGAATGATAGGGAGTTTGTTGTACATAACGACTAATAGGCATGATATTATGTTCAGTGTCTATATGTCTGTGATATTTCAAGAAAACCCAATGGAGTCACATATAAATTGTGTTAAAATATTTTTAAAATACCTCATGTATAAAACTAACTTACGACTTTTTTATGCAAATGAACAACCTATTGATTTAGATAGTGATTCATATGCTAATTTTGGTGGGTGTACGTTAGAAAGAAATAGTGCCTCTAGAACATGTCACTTTTTGAGAAATTCAAAAATATCATTGTGTAGTAAAAAAGAAAAATTCAGTTGCATTATCAACTGTTGATGTAGAGTACATTGCTACTGGTAGCTGTTGTGCACAAATTTTGTTGATTAAGAACACCTTATTAGACTATGGATTTCCATTCATACATATCCTCATAAACTGTGACAACACAAGTGATATTAACATTTCTAAAAATCTAATTTACCTCTCTAGAACAAATAATATTGATTTAAGACATCTCTTTTTCAGATATCATTATCAAAATGTTGTAAAACTCTCGAGTTTATTTAGACTGAACATCAGCTTGCTGATATATTCACTAAACCCTTGAATTCTGAGAGAATGAATTACATCAAACATGAACTAGGAATGATAAATCTGTAGAGATCTCATGAAACAGATCCTTGAAACAGATCTCTTTAAACTGATCCTTGAAACCAATCTCATGAAACTGATCCTCGAAACCGATCTCGTGAAACTGATCATTGAAACTGATCTCATGAAACTGATCCCTGAAACTGATCTCATGAAACTAATACTTGTAACTGATCCTTGAAATGGATCTCATGAAACTAATCTCATGAAACCAATCCTTGAAACCGATCCCAGGAAATTGATCATTGAAACTGATATCATGAAACTGATCCTTGAAACTAATCTCATGAAAACGATCCTTGAAACCGATCTCATGAAATCGATTATTGAAATCAATCTCATGAAACATATCCTTGAAACTGATCTCATAAAAATGATCCTTCAAACCGATCTCGTGAAACCAATTCTTGAAACCAATCCCTGCAACCGATTTACTATCACAGATGTAGTTAAGGATTTTTTCATAAATTCTGTCTGTTTTAAATAAAAAGATGTTGTTTTACTCTCTTTATGCCACGTTAAAATTTTATGTTTTATGATTTACAATCCCTAACTGATATATTTAGTTCAATCAATCTTGAACTTTCACCTTCCCCTCTTCCGTTAAGCCTTCTACCTTTTGGCACTCTCCCTCTCGACCATAGAACTCTCAACACTATTGGAATCTGAAGCCATGAAATGGCAAGGGCCAAACATGCTATAGAAGAGCAAAGAAAATATCCTTCTTCTAGGCATCATAATGGTGAGTCCAGTGGGACTCAGAAATAGATATTGGAATGCCAAGTGGTTATAGTTGAAAAATAGGTGTCTACTAAGTGGCTTGTGTCAAGCAAGTATTTTTTATTTAAAGTTATATAATATCAAGGGTGGCTTATTTGGTTCACCAATAATTAAAGACCTTATTATCCACATCTATTTTAGGAGTTTTATCAACACATGAAGATATCCCTGGAGGAATCTGAGTCAGCAAAGATGAAGTCTGTGGTAAATGGAAAGAAGATATCATTTTCATCTTAGGAATGGGCTAAATTCTTAGAGATGCCTCATGAAGTTGTCTATGCTAACTATCAGGGTAATATCCCACCTTCCTGTGGTTTGTTCTCCTCTTAAGATTCTCTGAAGGAGTTGAATGGGAATGTAAAAACTAGAAGGAATATTGAAAATCAATTTATAAAGGAGAGGTAAGACACCTTTTTAAGTTCATACAACAACCAATCTGCCCAAGGAAGGGATATTTCTCTACTATGAAGTATCAATATGTTTTCTTGATCTATTTGTTGAAGTATGAGTTAAAAGTGATCCAATGTATTTATATAATGGTTCATATCATTGATTTTATTAAGACATCAAATAAGGCTACTTTCTTATATTATCCGAGATGATTTATGCCATGATGAAAAGGATAGGTTGCGTGGAAGTTACAGATGAAGTGATAAGTTCCTGTAGTGGTTTTTTTCTTCAAAAAGACATTTGTAAAAGGATGAAAATATTCTAGAACCCATGGAAGAGATGTTTGGTAAGAGATGAAGAAAGGTTGCATGAGGATTTCAATCCAGTTGACCACCCTACTTGACAAAAGGACCAAGTTGTTCTAGGTCTCAAACCAGGAGAGGTTCTAGTTTATTCTGATGAGGAAACTAAGCCTAAAGTGATAAGGGAAGAAGGATCTCCTCTTTATTATAGAAGTGATCGTGATATTTCTGAATGTACCAATGATATGTCTTATGGACCTTCCATTCCACCTTTAAACATTCCCTCAAGAGAATCTTTATTAGGTGATGAGGATGAGGAAGAAACTGAAGTTACTGGAGTTGAAGGATATGTTAGTAAATCAGATTAGGAATCAGATGATGATGATTATGATGATGATGGTGATGATGGAGGAAATGATGAGCATGTGAGTGAATCTCTAAAAATGGGACAACAAGTGGTTGACATATCCAGTGTGGAATTTGTACATTGTGCTGGTGATGGTATTGAGCATCTTGAACAACATGCTATTAGTCATAGAGTTGTTGAACATGGGGACAGGTCACTACATCCTAATGTTAAAAATCATGAAATCATTCAGGAATTTAATGATCTTATGGATTCTGGCCAAGAGGAAGAAGCTGAGGTTTCAGTGCCTCGAATTGAGGATGTTCCTGGTGAAGTTGATGTGGCTGGATCTCATGGAGAACCTATAGTTTGGTTGATTCATGTTTCCATACAAGGAGTTATGGTCTGAGACCAAGATAAATAACTTGATGAAGATGTTGTTGTTCTTGTGCCTCTGAGAAGAAGGATCAGAACTGATAATGTTGAGCCAAGATACTAGATATGTACTAGAGAATGGAATGATGATCCAGGATACATTTTTTTTGTTCAGAATATGTCTTGGATGAGGAGAGTGTGCCTTCTCCTCCTACTCCACAAGTCCAGGTTGAACCAGAACCTGTTGCACCTATTCCACCAGTTTCACCTCTTGAAGTAGATCCAGTAGCTTACGAAGTTCCCAGTGACTATCTCACTAAGACTGATTTGGAACATTTCAAAAATGATTTGTGTGAGTCTGTGATATCATCAGTTGGATCCAGAAGTTAATCCTCCACCTCCATAGGTATCTCAGATGTAGATGTAGCAAAGATTGCAAGAATGGCGATCTAGGATATTCATCCAAATCCAATTACCACAGTAGAAACCATCTTTTGACACAATAACATACTGAGATATGACATAAAAAAGATGATAAATGAGTTAAATTCTTTAACTTATGACTTCAATACCTCATTTGGTGGAGTTCTACAAGTACTTAAGAATTTAGTAACTCTTGTACTCAGTGTGGACAAGAAAAGTTGAAAGAAGATCATGGGAAAATGTTGACTGGCCCATCCAGTTCTAGGAGTGGGAAAAGTGTTGTTGATAATTTAGAGTATCTCAAGGGTGTGATGAGAGTGGAACTCCAAAATCTTTAGATTGTCTCAGACAAAAAAACTCTTGAAAAAGTACATCGAAATACAGATCTTGTGTACAATATGGTCTGGAAGTGCGCCAATTAAGCCTCTACTTCTCAGAGGGAGATTCAAGAAATGGTGGATAAGTATTTCACTAAGATATACACCAAGCATGATCTCATCAATAGCTTCATGTATCTAGTAGATAATCTCAAAATTCCTCCAGTCACAGAATAATTCACGAAGTAGGTTACTCGATTTAAGGATTTTACCCCTTTTCTAAGTAAATTTATGGAAAACAAATATGACTTTGAAAAACCCATGAAATATAATGGTGAAATAATTAATGACTTCATCAACCTTCTCAAACCTTATCTACTTGTTCAGGATGAGGCTATTGTGGTCCCTCCTGCTGCTTCAATTGGTACTTCCTATCAGCCTCCTACTCCAATGACTGTCTCTTAGGATCTTTCCCATATTCGACTGATCATCATAGAGAAAAATCCTTATTGTGTGTTGTCAGAAAGGTAGCCTACCCTTGCATCCACTATCCCTATAGGTGTTTCCCTTCTTGTTGTTATCTTCAGACCACCTCTTCCCTCTATCACTCCCAAACCTTCTCATCCTCCCTCGGATCCTTCAGATAAATTCAAATCTCTTCAGCATCCAAACCCATAGTGATGGATTGTGTTTTTTTATAGGGATTTTATCTTTTTGTTTAACTTGTACTTGTATGCCTTTTAATGAGATTTTTTTATAGTGCCTTTCCTTTCAATTTTTTCTCCTTAATGCTTCTATTTTTTTCTAATCCAAAAACAGGGAGAAAATAAGGAATACATTATTTATCTAAGGGGGATATTTTCTGGGTTAGGACCCATGGAATGTACTCAACTTAATCCATTTATTGAGGGGGAGATTTGTTTTAAAAATTAAAATAGAGCAAGACTTTAGTTATATTGAATAATTAAATTTTGTGCAGTATGCTTCTGTCAATATATCTTTATTCTATATATTTTTATATATTCCATAATTTATGGTTATCAAAAAGGAGGAGTTTGTTGGTCACTCTATGATATTGTAGTTTTCATAATAAAAAATAATGTCAATATATAGATTCTACTCTTTCATGACATTTTAATATCTCTATGTAAATCAATTATTTCATACACAAAAATACACTTAAATAAGTAAATAACCTATATTCAAGAATAAATATGTTTACAAGTGCATTTATACATGTATTTTTGGATAACACTTAGTCCTGTAATAATTTGTGTAAGATAGAAACTTTATAATCTTTTCAGATTCCCTGACACCGATGGTATGTTCGACACACCGATGTTCAACACATCAAGGTTCAAAAAACTAATGTTCGACACACCGATGTTCGACAGACCGACTATAATGCACCGAAGATTGATAGAACAAAGATGAAAAACCAATGCTAACATACTGTAGATGACATAACGAAGTTGACAGACCGATGCTAACACACCCTAGATAACACACCGAGGTTGACAGATAAATGCTAACACACTGAATATGATGCACCGAAGATGACACACCGAAGATTGACAAACCGAAGATGACACACTGAAGATGACACAACGAATACTGATAGTCTGAAGATAAAAGACTGGATATGACACACTGAAGTTGATATAACGATGCTAACACTATGAAGATGACTCACTAATAGTCATAAATAACTATTTCGATTTTATAGGTTCAAATTTATTTCTAACTGTCATATTTAGACAAATTAATGTTTCTAACATTATTTAATGTTGTCTGTAAGACCATCTGTAGATAGTATTAGGTACATGCATGTGTGGATATCTTCATGCATAGTGAACCATAAAGTATAAAAGGACTCCAAATTTCACTTAAAAGACACTCCGAGACACCGCAATGAACACTCTAAAAAACAGAATGTGTGAATACGCAAATAGATGAACTCAAAGCTTGAGATCACAAGAAGTTTCTAACATGAAACATTATGCTAATGCTCACTGTACATATATATATTAAAGAGTAGAACCTTTTCACATCTGGAATCTGGATTATAGAAACTATGATACTCTATTCTAAAGCCAACATCCGAAGAGGACTCGAATTGCATATTCTCTACATCTAATGAGTCTATAGCTTTACCGCACATCACACAGAGATTTCTAAACTCCACTATTCCTTATTAAAATCTGTTGTGATCTTTTAGTTAATATTTGAGCAGTGTGTATATCTGTATATATAACACACACTATCTCCTGAGCATAACAAGAGGATACCAAAATATCCTTACTCTCAATCCATTCTTCCACTTGTATCCCACGTAGAACTATGGAAGAGATCTTGTGTGATATATTTGTTAGTTTTTCCCACAAATAATTGTGGAAGAGGTCATGTTTGATCTGGACAACCTATGTTCTGTTGTGAACCCCGATCCAGGGTGTGTATCAAAAGTTTATTAATTGAATTTCTTGGTGGCAGGTGATCACCAAGTGGAGAGGACAAAGTCTCTGCTTAAGACTGAACCTCTTTCTTTATCTTCTATGCTGGTTATCTTATATTTTTATATGTTATGTATTTATGGAATAAAGATAAAATGAACTTTTATATTTAGTTTTGGAAGTGTTTAAATCTATTTTGAATCAGTAGGTTTGTTTCAAAAGTTTTACTAATATTTAGATTGGTAAATCGGAGAACTAATCAATATTTTGAGGACCAAATTTAACCTTTAAGACTTTTGTAAATTCACTACAATATGAATTTTTGTTTATTTTCATAGGGGGATATTGTTTTGTAAAGAAACTTTTTAATATAAATTATTATAGAAACTCATTTCACCCCCAACCTCTTGAGTCATTTACTCTGACCAACACATTTTATCTCTATTTTTCATCAAATAAATATGGTTACCATTAGTTATCCAATATGCATAAATATACATATGGTAAAGTAATATATTAATCTCAAAAACATCATCCAAATTTAATCATTAACCATTTCTCAAATGGTTGTCATTATAAATGTTCCAATATTAAAAACTTATAAATAAATTCCCTTGATTTCCTAAAATCATCTTAACATTAATATTTCAAATATCAATATGTATCTCTTAATGGTCACATGCCAAATTTTTTAATACTTTGGCCATATATTCTCTTAAATATTATTAATAAATAAAGTTTTCATAAAAAATAAATAAAAACATGAATTATTACTATTTAATTGGACAAAACAACATATAATTGAATATTATATATATATATATAATAATTTTGTAAACTACATCAATGATAGCGTAATAATATTTGTATACAAGACATTTATTAGTTTTGAGGTCATAAATACTATATGATTTATTTTATCCATATCAATCATCTATTTATACAAACTAAGCACAATTTACTAAAAATTAATAATATATTAATTGTTATATTTTTTTAATATAATTATCAAATTTCTATTAAATCACTTTTCTAGGCCATCGGTACCATTTAACATATTCTTGAAAATAATTAACAAAAAAATTATACTAAACAAACCGTATTTATTTTATTATTCTTGAATTATAATACATATACACTTCAACCCTTTTACTTAAATGATTTTTTATTAAATAGTTATTTCCTTGGTCTATAGTATAACCCTTTGTTTATGTCACTGGAACAGATAATACCCTAGTTACTCATATATAATACCTCAAATTCCATTGAAATTCCTTAATCTATTACCTTCATTTTGACATAGAAAAAATAATCCCTCCTTTTTTAGATATTCTTCCATGTTCTTAATCCCGCCTTCTTGATATGTAGGAATCTTAATCTTCTTTCCTCTTATTTCATCCCCACATTTACTTTCATAACATTCCATCTTCCTACTATTTTATATGTTAGTAATATCACCAAAGTTACCATTTTTAATCATATATCCTGATAAATGATTATAAATAGTCACAATATCTTTCTATCAATTCATTGGTTATCTTGGTCTCTCCCAATTATCAAACATTATATCACATTAAACATTAAACCGATTTATTTTGGTTCCCTCCATTGGATAAAACCCCAAAACATAGTGTGGGAGACAATAATCATAGTGTAAAACCACATAGTCAGAAAAATCATTTAAAATCTATCTAACTCATGAATTTTATTTAAATATATGACACATTAGGTTTTACCTAGGTTATTCCTAGTAATTATCAATTTTAAAACATCATTATGGTTTGTAAATAGTTTGTGAATGTTCCAAAGCATATCTCCTAGGAGTGTCAACCCAGGTGTGATGTAAGGCCCATTATCATGCACCAGTTGAAAATCATGTCCTTCTCAATGTGGTATTTTCATATGTATTACCTATAACTACCTCTGTTTTAGAGCCACATCCACTTGTAGTATCCAAATGAATATTTAATTTCTTATAAACCACTTTCTCTGTCATTTAAGTAAATTAATTTATATTTTTCTATACTTTGATTCCACCTTAGACTTATCCTTAGTTATGTAATTAGGTATCTCATTAATGTTTTTAATCCTTGTTTCCAATGGAAAGCTCAAAATAACATCTAAAACAAACTTTAAATAACTATGATTTTTATAAACATACATTACATATTTATATATGTGTATTCATTACATTACACAACACACTACTAAGGGTGATAAAGTTATAGTTCCTTTGGATACTTGCTAAACAATAATCTAATTTGGGGAATAATATTCAACATATAGAATATGGAACTACCCATTTTGTACTCTGCAGAATCATACCCTACTTAAAACAATTCATTATAACTTGGGGAATGTAAACATAATAAAGGGTGACATCAGATTCTCAGTAAGGGTAAAAAAGGGAGATATGTATTCATAACACGAGTATATGTGTATGAGAACATGATCATAACATTTAAAAACCATTACCTTCATATCAAATATCATAATCTCAAGTTATGACATAAGAAATCTAAGTTTATAAGACATGTATCACAAATAAATCAAAGAACTTGATCCATGAGAGAATAACATTGGAATAATACATAGAATTATATCATAAAAATAATAATAGAAAATTATTTAAATAGTCATAAAGGCTCACTTCCAAGGATGTCATTGTAAAATGGGTTCACTTCCCAAACCATCATAGTAGTCAAGGCTCACTCCCAAGACCATCATAGAAGAAAATGTCCCTTACTAAACCATTTCCAATCCTTATTAGAGACTTATCTATCTCATGATATATAAATCTTTACCCAATTTATTAGAGTAACATATAGGTCCCACCCATCACATAATAAAAATCATATGCGTGTGTCCTACATGATCATAAAACATTCATTATATCATAACTCATGAAATGAAATGGGTTTTATAAACAATTTATAATATCATAATCTATAGAAAAGATATAAGTTTCATAATCATTTCATTATTTCAGTAGAGCCTAACCCATGAAAAAAACTGGTCTCATAATCATTTTATCATTGTATAATATGTTGAAGATAAACAGGTTTTGTAATTATCTTATCATCATAAACATAAATAATCCAAGTATAGGATAAGAATGGAATCCTTATATCATATCCCAATTAAAGAATAATTAAACTCAAATAATGCAATATTAGATTTAAAAATATTTTCAAAGATCATATGGATAATTTATTTAGAGAAATAAATTTTCTTTGAAAACTACTTTTTAAAACAAAAAATCACAAAATATTTTAAAACCCTTTTTAATTAAAAATAACCTCGAAAAAATATAGAAGAATATTTAAAAATATTTTAAATAATTTCTTGATAAAAATATCATTTCCTCCTTGAAAAAATCTTACAAAACATAAAAATGTTTGAAAATATATTTCATTTAAAATAAACTTAAAATCAAATAAAGGAAGATTTAAACCCATTTAAAACATTTCATGTTGAAAATATAATTTCACTTAGAAAAAGAATATTTATAAAATAACAATTTTTTAAAATCATTTTCATTTAAATAACCATGAAAATTGATAAAATAATCTTCAAAAAAAATAGTGGTCATGATGGTGGGAACGTTTTTTCATGTTGTACACATTAAAACAATATTTCCTATTACAATTTTGGAAAAATCAAAATCAAAATTGTTTGGAAAAAACATGAAGTTTTCATTCTATTTTTTTTTAAAAAAATTAAAAATTGGTATAAATTTATTTAATAAATAATTTTAATAATTATTATTAAAATAAGAAAAATTAGAAAAAATGTTTTTAGAATAAATTTTTTGTTCGACCCATGAGACAAATAAAGGTGATTTTTCATTTAAAAAATCATTTGAAAGATTTTGTGAATGAAGTGATTAAAATTAAGGTACAAAATGTATAATCAGGAAGTAACCATATTGGAATAAAATTCATGATTTTCTTAAGATATATATGATAATATTTCATCATTCGAAGTATAATAAAAAACAATCTCGATAAATGATAAACTTTTAACAAAAAACTCTAACCACTTTGGTAATTTTTTATAGTAAGATCCATGAAGGAATAAAATTAAATATGATTTATAATTTTATAATAATAAATAAATTCAAGATATTACTTTTTTAATAAGATATGTATATGCCTCATAAAATAAGATAGGTTCATAGTATAACATATTTCTCAAGGAAGGAAAATTTAGATAAATATCACATACCACTTTGGTTACATTTGAGCCTAAACCCCATGAAAGAGAGATCATAAAATAGATTAAAAAATCCAAAAGAAATTAATGAAATTAATAATAAAATAAATTCATTGAAATTATATACACCACATAAATGAAGCATGATAGGAATTTTGTATGTGTCTCACAGGAAAATAAAAGTGAGATGGGAATCCCTTACCTTGTATGTCAACTTCCATCATACAAGTTTGATAATACTATATATTAAATATAATTTTATTATAAATATATTAAATAAATAAAATTATATATGTCATACTATATATTATTTTCTTTTGAACTTCTATTAACTGTTAATTAACAATTTCAAATTAAAGTGACCTTTCGGGAAATAACTGCTTTGTTTTTTGTATATGTTTTGATTTTTTATTTTTTTTGTCCCATTTCTTTGAACATGGTTATTTTATCTCAATAATTTTATTCACGATATAAATATCATATATATTTTGTATATATGTTTTTATAGTAATCCATAAATTTAGAGATATAAAATTAAATATAATGTTCATAGAGACGGTAGGTCATACGTATGCATGAAAGTTGATTCCATTTTCATGATTGATTGAAAGAAAGAAAGTTAAATATTATATAATAATTTTTATGTCATAGATATCACATATATTAATTAGATACATCGTTATTACCTTCCTTGTAATGTGTAAATAAATCACATTGCTTTGTAAGGAGGTAGTTTGACAGTAAATTAACATCTTATTATTTCCACACTTTGAAGGATAAAAGTTGCAGACCAAAAACTATTCCACAATAGTTTCATGAAAAAAATATAAATACCATTATAATATTTTCAGAGTCTAATCTAATAATTATCCATAAATAAATTAAATTAAAGGGCACTTACCTCTATATCTAGGCCATCCTTGAGGAGATCTTTGAACCAATAGGTCATCTTGTCAGACATTTGAATGTACTTCTCCCCATTTATATTACTTTCATTTAATCCTACAATTAATATGAGATAAAAATATATGAACAAATTTTACATCACTTTATTAGTTTTCACTTTTAATGGCATCTCATACATTCAGTCAGTAACCTTTATAGGGGCCTTAATCTCAAAGGCCTCATCAAGCATTTATTCTTTTGAGTTGTTGATAAGCTCCCATGTTTTCCCCTTACACCAACCTTCTTATCTAATTCATTATTCTGACTATACAACCTAGAAATGTTCCCATGTTCGAACACCACTTATTCATCCTACCTTTGATTAGGAATTCCTAACAGCCCACATGCAAGCTCTTTATCTTTAGAAGCTCCACCGTATGGTTCCAGATCTTTTGAATTGGAGATTTAGTCCATCTTCTTTAGCCTCAAATTCTTGGAAGATCATGTCCTCATTGGTTTGTAAATTTTATAATAATATTTTCTACTTATTTATTTTTTCCACTTCACTAGAATGTATCTTCCCAAGTCTATGTTTCGCATCCCCCCCTCTACCTCCTTAGGCAGTAGTCATCCGTGCACACAAATGACGATATCATATTCCCAAGGATTAGATATTAAGAATTAACTTGTGATATCACGATTCCAGAAGAATAATAATATCATAAATATCATATATAAACAATAAATCCATATTTAGTCATTATAGGTGGTTAAGGAAAACAAAAATCATCAGTTTGAGTGGCAGTAGTCTCTCGTACACATGAATGTTGATTTCATTACCAATTTGATGGAAGGGTAGATGGATGTAGGTAATACCCTTAATGTAAAAACATAAATTATATTGGATATACTGAGGCTATTATATCAATATTTTTTAACAATAATTTAAGGATTTTGAAGAAGAAATAAAATAAAACACTCGTTTAGGGACATTACCTATTCTATGGACAACTTCATTTAGTTTTTCCCAAATGGTTCCTTAGGATGAATTTAAGACCATAATTAGGATTATAGTATAATATTATGTAATTATGGAACTTATTTTGAAGGGTATTTTTAGAATTAATGGGTTTAGTGATTTTGAACAAGAGTGGAGTGTGGGTCGCCTTTTATAACTGAGGTGATGGAAATCTAGTTTTTTTAAAATAAAAAGGTGTAGACATGTTTTTATCATGAAACAAGGTTCCTAAATAGAAGATTATCTAGAATATAAAATATATGGTAAAAATATAGTAAATAAACGGGTGTTATATAAGTTTTGGTTTATTTTTGACCCATATATTTTTAGTTTAACCCCCAGTAAAATCATTTCACCATAACTGCGGTAAATAATTTTTACATTTTTTACTATTAATTTTGGCAAAAAATTAAGTTGAAATTATTATATAGTATAAATTATTCTTATTAAAAAGGTACAATCAATTTTTAAAAATTTCATTCACGTAATTGGAAATTTTTATTTTAAAAATAAATCCACAGGCCTGATGAGAAAGCGGTTTTCCAAAGAGAAAATGGTCAAAAGTTTAAGATGTTTTTATATAAAAATTAAAAATGGAAATGAAACCAATGTAAAAAATTGAATTAATATATATATAATATAACTTATTTTCCCTTTAAACAAATATTAAAATAATTTTTCTTTTAAAATTTCATAAACGAAATGGCAATTCGTAATGAAAACCTATATTTTTTACAGTTCATATAAGAATTTGTGATCTCAAAAAACTCTTACAAATCTGTCATATAATAATATTTACATGATGATTTATGAAATAAAGTTTATTTTAGGAAATAAATTTAACAAAATTAGAAAAAAAATTAATTTTAAAATAAGTGCACAAAAGTTAATAAATCTACTTTTTAGAAAAAATACAATGTTAAGCATAAAATTGGATTTATTATTATCTATTATTTATAAAAGATAAAATATGAATGTAAAAAAATTTAATTAATATATAATATATAAATTTATATAAAATCCTTCACCAAAATTTAATTGATTAATATATATTGGTAAAACATGATTGTGTACATAAAAATTGTTTTCAAAAAAATATTTCCTTTATTTTAATTGAATTTTTTTTATTACTTCTTAATTATTGACCAAATAATTAATTTTATATACTTGTTTAAACAATATATTTTCATAATTTAGTTAATCATATTCATACCCACCATTCGAATGTCTTGGTGATAACTATCCTAATAAATAATAATAATATTTTTGTAGTATGTCGTGTTTCATTTAAACTCAGTGTGGAATGTTACACAAGTTATACATAGTGGCGTATGCAGTGAAAGATAAACTCAGATTTTTATGTAATGATGATTAAATCGGTGTTTATTGAAACGTAAAATATAACAAATATTAAATTTTGTTAAAAAAATATTTCACACAATTTCAGGGTGTAACATCTTTCCACAACCACTCTGAAAATGAGCATCCTGACAAGTAGAAATTAAAATATTTTGTTAATTGTTAGTCAAAGAGAGTAAAATCTTATTGATTTGTCGATATTTAGTCGCAAGAACATCGTTTCCCTCTTTATCTTTTTTCTAATTTTGTTCTTCAACTATCGTAGTTTCCATTGTCCTCAAATCAATGATCTAAAATCTTCATAAAACATCCATAGAATATTTATTTTTTGATATAAATATACCATACCCTCTATTAGTATCCTATAATTCAACAAAACAATAACATTTCACCAATTAGATAATTCTTTAATTCTCACCACATTAGTTTAAAAACTACTTTAATTATTTATCATTAGAGCCACCAAACATTATTCCATCAACAGAGATAAGAACCATTAATATTTGATCATTATCCTCATTTATATTGAGGTTTTGATCAGATCCTCATCTATAGAAAAAAATCATCTATAAAAATTGATATAACATAGAATACATGCTCTCGATTCTTGTTTGAGGCTAAACAAAACCTTATTTTGTTGATATACCTTTCCTTTAACTTTGTCAAAGAGAAACCCATTTGGTTTATCAATATAAATTTCCTCTCCAAGGAATTAATTCAATAAGGAAAATTAGAAATTTAATTAATATAATTTCGAACCCTTTTAAATATCCATGTATAGGAATAATCAAATAGTTTAAGATCACGATACATGAATATATGTATCATCAATAGAAGTTCCCTCAATTTGGGAATACTCATTGCATAGAAGTCATTCAATGTTTAGAATCATAATTCCATATTTATTAATTTTATTTCGAAAAACCCACTTTGTTATGATGAAATTCATATCACATGTCCTTAGAAAAACTTCCAATATTTTATTTTTCTCTATTTGATCAATGATATCATTTGTTGCCTTGGCCCAACTCTCATCATTTGTAGCTTCTTTAAAATATTTAGTCTCCAATAATGATAATAATGATAGCATCTATTAAACTTTTAAACTTTTTATTTGGATTGGGAATATCCAGTATCAAATGAAGTTTTATTGATTTTATCCTTTTCCTCTTTATTTTTAAATCTATTGAAATTTATTCAGTTTTAAAATAGTCTAATTTTTTTTAATATTATCTTCATTTATTTCAAATCACCTTGAAAATTTTCCTTCTTCATCGCATTCAAATTCAAAAATGGTTCAGTTGTCATGTGAATTTTTTTCCTGTGTTGCGGTCATTTTCCCTCTTTTTATCACTATAACATCATTGATCTTAATCATTGTTTCAAGTCTTTTGTTATAACACATATATGATTTAATCGTTGATGTGTATATAATAAATATTCCTTCATCTCCCAAATCCTAAAACATCCTACTCTTCTCTTTATTGAGGATAAAACATTTACTTTTGAATTCTTAAAAGTACTTGAGTGTAGGATTCCTTCAACAATAAATTTTATATGGAGTTCTCCCTTCATCTTCACGTAGAAAAACTCAATTAGAGATGTACAACACTACAAGAACAATTTATATCTAGTATCTTCCTGGAATCTAATTCTCAATGAAAATTGTTTAGGGAATGTTATTGGGCATCTTATTTCTTCTATCTACTACCATATTTTGTTTCACTATTCTAGCAACATAAGTTTTGTGTTTAATTCCATGATTCTAAACATATTATTACATTTGATTTTTAGTAGATTCAGTCCCATTGTTTATTTATAATTTTTATTCATCACACAAAAAATCTTTTCATATCTCATTGGATATAGATTGATACATTTGTACACCTCGGTCTTGTTTGTGATAGGTATAATCCATGCCATTTTTATGAAGTCATCAATAAACATCACATAATACCTCAATGCATTTATCACTTTGGGTATTATTGGCCCAAAAACATATACATGATGTAGCTCAAGTGACATTGATGCCTTTTTTTATTTTTCTTATAACACTTATAAATAACCTTCCACTCTTAAAATGAATCACATTTAGAGTGTAATCATTTTAGATATAGGGAATATCACATGTTTCATTTCTCATTATTAACCTCTCCATAGATGTATGTATAAAATGTCCAAGCCATTTATTTTATATCATATTATCCTCCTCTTTGGATTGCATAATGATATTTTCCTATCCATAAATTTATAGATTGCCCTTGTTTCTTATTCCATATAGAATAGTGAATCATACTTAGACTTGAATGTATGTATCCTTTAATTGAACTCTACTCTATTTATATGGTCATATAATTGGATGAAATTGAGATAATTATAATTTATCCCATCAACTGGGAGAACACGAGACTACATGAGATATTTATCTCCAATATTTTCTTTTCTAGACCCATCAATCTAAATAACATCATAGATCCAAAAATAAATTACACCATCTTTTTTTTCTAGAAATTCACAATGAGTTATTTATTTCCAGTAATATGTGATGTGAATCTACTATACACTATCCATAATCTTGATTTACTCATTTCTCGTATGTCAATTTTAGAAACATTAGCCATCTCCAAAATTTCCTTCATTTTCCATTATGGTCATGAATATGACTCCTCAATAATTAGATTCATGAACTCTTCTTCTTCCTATATACCTTTGTGTGAGCGGTCATTATTTTAGGTGCATATTATCATTCTTGATCTTTTCACCTTAAATTAAATATTTTCACTTATTCTTCTAACTCCCCATTCCTCTTTACACTATTATTTTTTTATATAGAATCCCTAAATGAGTCAGGTTCATTATTCAATTTTCAGTTTAATTTATACATCCATACCTGGGTTTTTTTATTTCCAGATTTGAGTTTCTTAGTCTCATACTTCATCTCTAACATTTCTTCTTATTGGTGTTTCAGGTAGATATTTGATTAATGCACTACTGCATTGACGTTCTTATTCATTCCCCTCTAAACGTGATTTTCTTCAAGATCTTCCTCGTGTTCTACCTATAGATCAATTCATATAACCACGACATTATTCATATCATATTTTTCATCATTTATATGATAATTTTTATGAACTATCAACAAACATTAATCTTTTAAACTTACAAATTATCCTACTTCAAACTACACATATCTATCTTCTTTTTTAGAAATATATTTTATCTTTTTAAGGACCTTCTTGAATAATTCTTGTAACCTTACTTTTTCAACTTGTTGGGATGTGTTTCTTCATTATCATCTTAATATATTTTAGGACATTTAGATACAATATGGACCATTATACCACATTTGAAGTAAGAATGTGAAATCTTTCCCTTAAATATTCATCTTACTCCCTAATAATTAGAGTATATAAATGAAATAACCTCATCAAATTTGAATAATCAAGATTATACTTAATTGAGAATTTTTTCATGGAATTAAACACCAATTTTAATGTTTGTATCTTCATTATTAACACATTGTATTTGTTTATTATCTCAGTCAAAAGAAAATATTTATTTATTATAGAAAAGGGGAAAAATAGATACAAATAATATTTTCAGGAGGTTTGTAATGGTGAAGCCCTAAATCATCACCACTGACAAAAAATTACACTCAAGGGGTAGGGTACCTATATTAGGATAAATAGTAAGGCTATTTGGAGGACTATCTAAGCTATCCATGTTTTCCACCATGAATTCACCTTCCATAAAGGTGTGTGAAATCTCCAACTCATTATTCATAATAGACTTGAACTTATTGTTGAAAAATATCAATTAAAATCCCTTCAAATATTTTTATTCTTGAACCGAATCTTTTTTATTGAAATGAGGAGGTATATTTCTCATGATACTCTTCAAGATCTTCTCAGCTTTGATATATTTACCATTTCCTCTCATATCATCACAAATAATAGTTATATGATCAATAAATTCATTGACTATCTCATTTGAATAAATTCTCAAAAATTTATATTTGTTCCAAAGAAACTACATCTTTTCCTCATGAACCTTCAAATAGTATTCATAAATATTTAGGGGATTTTCTCACATAAAATGAATAGTTTTATGGGAAATTAATTTTATGAAAATGGTATTGTAAAGGGAAAATACTAAGGAATTTATGTCTCTGGAATCATTATCCACGTTTTGATGATATACCTCCATCAAGTCACATCTTTCAATATTAATATTTATTCCATAAATGGTTGTTTTATAACCATCTACACCCACAGATCCAAAATAATGATTCATTTTAATTTTTAAAAAATAGATATTATTGACATTAAATATAGGAAAACAGTTAGTGTTGATACATGTTTACATTATTCCAATATAGAAAATAACATCCATCCTTTAATAACAATTCTTAGATCCTTATAGTGGATTAGACCCTAAGAGGGGGTGAATGAGGGTATAAAATATTTAAAAAATATTCTCTATTATAAGGAACTTGTTCTATCACCTTGAAGAACACTTAAATTATTCTTTATTTGTTTCCTTGATGAGTGATAAAAGTCTTAAATTACACAATATATTTTACTTAGTTCACCTACACTGGGGTATATCCAAGGAGAATTGTAATGACCCAAAATTTTGAATAATATTTTTTCATGAATTGTTGTGTTATTTTATTTTATACTCAAAAAAACTATATCCTTTAATTAATGGAGTGAGTATAACTAAAATGGTATCGTTGGGTTTTGACTGTTATTTGACCATTTTTCAATATGTCTATTGGTCAATATTACCATTGGAAACTATACTCTTAATGTTATGATTAATTTTTTAAATAAAAATTATCATGGTTATATAATATAGAATGAATAGTCGATGGCCTCATCCTGTAGACTCGGGCCATACAAATATCATTTGTCAGAGCTTGGGAATGAGGTTGTTTCATTAGGCTTTTCACTGGACCAATCCCAAGCTGAGCTTCAACATGTAAAGATTGAACAGAATCACCTTAGGGATAAGTTCAAGCTGATACAAATCACCACTCAGGAAATTTTGTAAGAGTCGCCCCAAAATTCTATCACCATAGAACACCATACACATATGTACTATGCAGGTGTTATAAGGGGATATATAACGAGACCTTAGTTACTTTTTGTAATCCTTTTGTATAAATAAAATTTATGTCTCTTCTTATGATACAATTTTTGAATTTAAAATATTGAAATAAATATAGGATAAATTATGAAAAGTTCAATATTATTGATGAATTTTGGAAAAAATGGTATTTTAAAATATTTTTTTATACATTAAATAATTATTAATGTGAAATGATTTTAAAAAAATGGTCTTCTATAGCTGTGACTAGAAAGAAATTTGGAGTCTAATAGGATCAACATAATTTTTATTGAATAGTAAACTATGAATAGTAATATTACCCTATGATTAGTAATTTGACCAATGGAATAGTAACCTCACTTAAGAATGTATAAATATAATTTATGCATCTTGAATGGTAATGTGATATAATAGCCTAATTAAATAATTATTTCAGAACATATTAGTTAAGTATTAGTATTTAGTCGGGTAAATAGTGTTTTGAATTATAAATTAAATATCTCATAATTATTATTTTATTTTCATAAAATGGAGTACATTTTTTAATTTAGTTCATCGATATTAGGATAGGGTAAATTTCTGATATTTTTATAGAATTTGTTGTTTTATGGTGAATAGTAAAAATACAGTTTTGAGTTTCATTGTGATTAATGACATCATAAATGATGTAATCATGATGTAATAATTCTGGTAGACTTTATAATAGTAATATATATTATGAGGTGTCCCAAGTGGCCAATACCATTGGAAAATACCATGGGAAATCCCATGGTTTTGTAAGTACCTCTGATGAGGTGTCCCTCGAAAATGAATAACATGTTCCCTCACATTTTCTATAAATACCATGTCATTATCTCATTCCATTCATTCAAAATTCATCCTCATAGAATCTATGGTTCCTTAACCTCCCAAGGAGTACTCCCAAGGTTCCCTCAATCCCCCCAAGGTCCCAACCTTCGATCCATCAAATGCACTCTTCATGGTAAGAGAAGTTTTGACCCTCCTCTTTTAAGCCATGACTTCCTTTATGTTATGTATTCTAGAATTCATATTCTTATATTGGGGTATATTATTTTATATCCTTATTACTTTAAATTTCATTTCCAATTTACGGGAGACCCTTTCCACTATCATCAACTAATTTTTTAAATTTTAATTTGACGCCGTTAGTCTGCTGGATTTTCATAAAAGAAATCACATCTTCTCTTTTCATTCAAGTTTTCTTTTCTTGAGTTATGTCATTCAAATATCCATAAAATTATATTATTTAAATTTTATTCTATCCATATACTGTATTATGAGTTATTTATGTGTGGGTGAACCTTTTCACCTCTCTTTTAAATGTTTTCTAATCACTTGTTTTATAGTCGTTATGCTGTAGAAATTTCATCACAAAACCTCTCTCGTTTCCTTAAGAAATTATCTTATTTTATTTACGTGAATACCCCAACCTATTTTTAGTTCTGGGGGTATTCATGAAGAAAAAATATTTATATATTTTATTTTTTAATTTACATACATATAACCCTCACTCTATTTTCATGGGTTATAAATGACATAATGATCTTATTTTTAAGAACTTTTAAAATGTCACGATTTTGATATGAAAAGCAATTATTTTATTATCTATGGGTTATTTATGAATTTATTTATTATGATATATGTGTATAACATTAAAATAAATATATATTAAGGGTGCACCTGATAGAAATCAAATGCGTTGGGTAAAGAATTTAATCTCTATAGATGAAAATTTTTATTATACCTTGGTGTATAACCTGGGTAATTTTTATGACACCCTAAGGATATACCTTGGTGATATGTTCATGAATGTATAAATAAAATATTGTAGCCACATTTTAAAGATATGTTTCATGTTATTATTTCTATGATATTCCTCTTTATCATTCCTTTACGATATCCCTCATGTTTTTATTGATATCTCTCAAGTTCACATGTAAACTATTTGACTTACTTTTCATAATGGGTCTTCTTCTAACCCTTTCCATGGAAGTATGTCTCCAATATATGAGATGCAGTAACTATAATTTGGATGAACCTTTGGTTATGCCTTAAACATGGAATAGAATAATGTTTTCTGTTTTCATGTATTTTGTTCCTGATTTGAAAGACATTAGACTTTAAAGATCCAATGTTTGTAAAATGTAATGAAAATTTATTTAATAAAAATGAGGGATTCTATTGTTGGTATAAAAGTATAGTTTAGTCATTTTTGGAAATTAGGCTTTGAAAAATTTAGCAAGAACCCTATATAAAAGATTAAATATAGGCACATTTCCTAGTATTTTGGAGAAACAATA
The DNA here is from genome assembly GCA_963277665.1 of Viscum album. NCBI lineage: Eukaryota > Viridiplantae > Streptophyta > Magnoliopsida > Santalales > Viscaceae > Viscum > Viscum album. The sequence goes on along the minus strand of OY728162.1, from coordinate 1,464,891,315 downwards.
AGTTAGTGGTTTCTGAACAAATAAATCCTTGTATAGATATGAACAAGTGGATGTGGCTCTAGAATAGATATACATAGGAGAAAAAACAATGACAAGGAGTTTGGGGCATGACCTGAGGTATCTTCATACATGACAATGGGTCTTGCTGCACTCCTAGTTTGACACTCCTGGGGGATATGTTTGATTAATCGTGAGCTTTTTATGAGTCATTATGAATGATTTATACAAAAATGTTATTGTTTTAGAATGAAGTTTTAATGAATGAAATCCTTTATACTTAAAAGATCCATAAATGAAATAATATTATCAAAATGGTTTTATTATTTTAGAAAATGTCAGTCAATAGAAAGAGCTGTGAAAATGGTGACAATAATAGACTATGCATTGGCGGCCCTCCGATGTAAGCCGAAATGGAAAATTTTATGGGAATGATGAACCAACTGACTCATGTTATGGGAAATAACATTGAAAAAGTTGAGAGACTTATCTCACCATAAATGTATTAACATCTTGTTGAGTCCTTTATGCATCAAAACCCACTAACCATCAGTGGATCTACTGACCCATTGGTTTTTGATCAGTGGATTAGTTCTATTTAAAAGATCTTTTTTATGCTCTATTGTTCAGAATAAGAGAAAGTCACAAAATCTGTTTACCACTTAGAATGAGAAGCTGATCAGTACTGGTAATTGATTAAAAACACAAGGAAAAGAGTGGGGGTTGAATATATGAATAGGGAAGTTTTCAGAGGGATCTTCTTCAGTATGTATTTCCCTTGTTTCATGAGAACATGAATGGAGAAGGAGTTTCTCGAGCTGAAGCAGAAGGAGAATGAATCTTTGGTAAGATACGAGATGAACTTCACTAGACTTTCCCGTTATACCTCAAGCATTATCATAGATCATAGTGAGATGTTTGATAGATTTTTCATCAAAATAAGTCCTCATTTTCAGATGAACCAATTGAACCTAGACTATGATAGCTTTGTGTAGATCATACAATGTGTGATGATAGTCGAACTAGAGTTTGGTGAGACATTGTGGTCTTATAAATCCAATGACAAGAATATATCAATGGAGCCAATCCTAGGGAGGATCTTCGATCAGGAAAGAGAAGGCAAGATAGTGCAACGTCCCACATGCAATAAATGTGGGAAGAAGAATTTGGGCAACTACCTTCTTGGGAGCAAGAAGTTCTATAAGTGTAGAAGAGACGGCCATATTGCACGAAATTGCTGTAGTGAGGGGAATCCTCAGCTCCCAAACACTAACGTCAAAGGGAAGATGATGCAGACCCTACCTGATTTCCAATTCTATAAGTGTGTAAAACATGGGATGTTTTCCAATAAATTTCAAAATCCAAGGGCAGTGGAGGGGAATCACCATCTTCCTCAGTAACAGCCATGGGAACAATGTCGTACTTTTCCAATAACTACGGCTGAAGTAAAAGATCCAAATTATTTTTTGGATAGTACTCTTATTGTTCTATAAAATATATAAAGTACTTTTTTTATTATGGTTCTATGTATTACTTTAATTCTACTATGTTTTCAAATAATTTAGAATCAACCCTCGATTCTCTAAAGTAGATTTATCATTCCAGACTCCTTGTGAGATTATCCTAGCATCACCGATGTATAGAAAAACTATTATTTAAGTTAGTGAAAATAATATTATCGCAAATATAGTAGTAATTCCCAGGACAGAAATCGTTATTATTCTGGGGAGGGAATGGATATCAAAGTATAATGCTAAGCACAAATCCAGAATCAAGGAAATCTCAGTAGTCTTGAATGGAAAACTTATAGTTATCTTCCCAGGAGAGATATCTTGAGGTGATCTTTGTCTAGAATAACCTCTTATATCCTTATTTATGGATTTGATCAGTGAAGAAGAAGAATAAGGAAATTAGAGTTTAAGGATAGAAAATGTCATGATCATCCAGGAATACGTTCACGTATTTCCTTAAGAGTTACCTAGACCTCCCCTAGAAAGAGATGTAGAGTTCACCATTGAACTCGTACCTCGATCCCATCCGATATAAAATACCCCATATAGAATGGAAAATGTGGAGCTGGAGGAATTAAAGAAGAAACTCCAAGATCTTTTGGATAAGTGTTTTACCTGACCAAGTGTGTCTGCTTTTGGAGCACCTATTCTCTTTGTGAAGAAGAAGGATGGATCAATGCAGCTATGCATTGATAATAGATAACTAAATGGGATCACAGTGAAGAAAAAATACCTTCTTCCAAGAATTGATGACTTATTTTACCAACTTCTTGGGGCTCAATTCATCTCTAAGAGTGATCTTCGTTCTGGTTATCACCAATTGAGGTTGAAGATTGAAGATATCCAAAACTGACTTCTAAACATGATATGGGAATTATGAGTTTGTTGTTATTCCCTTACGACAAACTAATGCACCTATTATTTTTATGGATTTTATTAATAGAGTCTTTAAGGGATATCTTGATAACATTGTGGTAGTTTTTATTGATGGTATTATGATATATTCTAAATTTCATGAGGAGAATGTGGATCATCTAAGGGTTATTTTTCAAACACTACGGAATGAGAGGCTTTTGGAATGTTTAGATAATGTGTATTCTAGTTACAAAAAATTTCATTCTTGGGTCACATTATTACCAATTAAGGAATCATAATTGACCCTAAAAAGACAAAAGTTGTAGAAGAGTGACCAAATCCTACAACAATAACTATGATTTGTAGTTTCCTTGGATTAGAGGGATATTATAGGAAGTTTGTGAAAACTTTTCATAACTTTATAATACATTAACCATGTTAACTAAAAAAGGGGTCAAGTTCATATGGAAAAAGGATTGTGAGGATAGTTTCCAAGAGCTGAAGAAGACATTGGTTGTTGTACGATTATTAACTCAGTCATAAAGTGTAGTAGGAATCATTATTTTTAATAATGCATCTCTTAAAGGGATTTGGTGTGTCCTCTTGAAAAATGAAAAGGTTATTTCTTATGAATCTCTAAAGATGAATACTCATGAGAAAAAATATCTTATGCATGATCTATAGATGGTTGTGGTTGTTTTTACTCTGATGATATGGAGGCACTGTCACTATGGGGTGAAATGTGATATATACATAGACCATCAAAGTTTGAAGTATATTTTCACACAAAAGGAATTGAACATGAGACAGAAGAGATGGTTAGAACATATTAAATATTATGATTGTTCAATTCATTGTCATCTTGAAAGATAAAAAAAATTCGTTGTAGAATTAAGAAGGAATGAACCAGTTGTTCATTCCATGATGATGATTCAAAGAGATCCTTAGAGCAATGGCCTAGTAAATCTAGACATGTGAATTATAAGGGAAGGTACATCATCGAAGCTAACCCAAATGATTTACCAACTGTCATTATTATACAAGATCAAGAAACCCTTGAAGGAATATCATTTTTTATAGAAGAAGTATGTGGCTGTGAAGGATGGGATGTTTTCTGAGTTCAATACTTATCAAGAAGGTGTAGTGAAATTTAATACAAGACTGTGTTCCATCTATTCTATAAATAAAGAATGAGGTAATGGATAAATCTCGTAGCTCTAATTTATAAATACATCTAGGAAGCATGAAAATTTATAGTGACCTTCGTGATCATTATTGGAGGGATAATATGAAAAGGGAGATTGTTGACTACACTTCAAGGTGCCTACTATGCCAACAAGTGAAGGATGAGCGATAACATCCTAAAGGGGTACTATAACCACTACCTATACCAGCATGTAAGTGGGATAATATCACAATGTACTTTGTTACTAGTCTCCCGAGAACCTCCATAAAAACAATGCTATATGGAATTTTGTGGACCATGTCACCAAGAGTTCCCATTTTATCTCTATTCGGGAAGATTTATCTCTCGATAAACTTTCCTAGATTTATGTAAAGGAAGTGGTAAGGCTACGTGGAGTTCCACTTTTTATCATATCTAATAGTGATCTAAGGAAAACATCAAAATTTTGGAGAAGTCTTGAACATGCTCTGAGTAGCGAATTGTATATTAGTAGGGCCTATCGCCCCTAAACTGAGGGAAAATATAAAAAGACTATACAAAAACTCGAGAACATGATGAGAACATGATCAATAGAATTTAAATGTGGATAGGATCAACATATCCCTTTAGTTTAGTTCTCTTACAACAACAAATTCCACTCGAACATTCAAATGGCACCCTTTGAAGCTCTAAATAGTAGGTGATGTATAACTCTTACTTGTTGGGATAAAGCTGGTGAGAGAAATATTCTTGGGCCATATATTGGGAAATAGATGAAGAAAACGTCAATGTCATCCAGAAACACATTAAGGCTACTAAGAGTTAGCAAAAGAGCTATACCAAAAACCGTTCAAGGGATTTGGAGTTTGAGGTTGGGGAAAATGTCTTTCTTCGAATTTCACCTTGGAAGAGAGTCATGAGGTTTGGGAAGATAGCGAAACTCATCCCTAGGTATATTGGGCCCTATAAAATCATTGATGGCGTTTGAGAAGTGGAATATCAGCTTGCACTTCCTCCAAATCTAACAGAATTTCATGATGTTTTCCATGTATCCCTCTTCAGGAAGTACATACCCGACCCTTCACGTGCACTAAATCCATATGTGGTCCAATTATAACATGACCTCTCTTATGAGGAGCAGCCGATGGAGATCTTGAATCATAGAGACAAGGTTTTATGCAACAATATTACCCACCCTGTTAAGGGGTTTTGGAGGAAACACAAATATAAATAATCCACATGGGAACCCGAGGACTCTATGACGTAGAAGTACCAACACCGTTTCTATTCTGAGGGTACGAGTTGTAATTTTGGGGAAAAATTTTCTTATGGGGGAGGGGAGAATGTAATGGCCTGAAACATTAAATAATTTTTGTTTCTTGAATTTGTGTGTTATTTTATTTTATACTCAACAAAAAATATATCCTTTAATTTAAGAAGAGTGTATAATTAAAATGTTATCATTGGGATTCAACTGTTATATGACTATTGGTCAATATCACCATCAGAAACTATACACTTAATGTTATGATTATTGTTTATAAATACAAATAATCATGGTTACTTAATACAGAAAGATGAGTCAATGGAATCATCCAGTAGACTCAGGCCATACAAATCCCATCAGTCAAAGCTTAGGAAGGAGGTTGTGTCCCTAGGCTTTTCTCTTGACCATGCCCTAGATGAACTTTAACATGTGAAGTTTGAATTGAATTTCCCAAGGGAGAAGTTCAAGCTGATAAAAATCACCACTCGAGAAATGTTGTCTGAGTTGCCCTAAGATTCTATCACCATAGCACACCATACACTTAGGTCCTATGCAGGTGTTATAAGGGGCTATGTAATGAGACCATATTTACTTTGTGTAATCCTTTTGTATGAATAATTTTTTTTCTTCTTCTTATGATATGATTTTTGAATTTCATATATTAAATTAAATATAGGATGAATTTATAGATGTTCTATATTATTGGTTAATTTTTTAAAAAAGATTATTTTAAAATATTTTTTATACTTTAAATAATTTATAATGTGATATGTTTTCCAAAAACTGGTCTTCTACAGTTCTGACCGGTAAAATATTTAGAGTCTATTAAGATCAACATAATTTTTAGTAAATAGTAAAGTATGAATAGAAATATTACCCTATGAATAGTAATGTGACCAAATTGAATATTAACCTCACTTAAAAAATTATAAATATAATTTAAGCAACTTGAATGGTAATGTGATATAATAGCTTAATTAAATAACTGTTTCAGAACTTCTTAGTAAAGTATTAGTATTTATTCAGGTTAATAGTGTTTTTAATTAAAAATAAATATCTCATAATTAGAAAATTATTTTCATAAAATAGAGTTTATATTTCAATTTAGAGCATCATTATTAGGTTAGGATGAATTTATGAGATTTTTATAAAATGTTTTGTTTTTCTGTGAATAATAAAAATATAGTTTTGAGTTTCTGTGTGATTATTGACATCATAATTTATGTAATCATGATGTAATAATTATGGTTGATTTTTGAATAGTATGTTATGTTATAAATTTTCCCAAGTGGCCAATATTGTGGGAAAATACAATGGGCAAGCCCATTTTTTTTCAAATACCACTGATGAGGTGTCCTTTGGAAATTAATAAAATATTCCCTCACTTTTTCTATAAATATCAAGACATTCGCTCATTCCATTCATTAAATATTCATTCTCATCGAATATATGGTCCTTTTTTCTCCCAAGGAGTCCTCCCAAGGTGCCATAAATCCCCCCAAGGTCCCAACCTTGGAGCTTTCGATGTTACTATTCAAGGTATGGGAACCTTTCACCCTCCTCTTTTAATTCATGACTTCCTTTATGTTATGTCTTCTAGTTTCTATCTTCTTATGTTAGTGTATGTTATTATATATCCTTATTACTATCCATTTCATTTCAAATTGATTATATACTATTTACTCTCTCATCAATAGATTTTCTGAATTTTTAAGTGATGCCGTTAGGATGCTGTATTTTCATAAAAGAAATCGCATCATCTCTTTTCTTTCATGTTTTCTTTTAATGTGGTATTTCATTCAAATAACCATACCATGATCTTATATAAATTTTATTATATACCTATATTTTATTATGAGTTTTTTATGAGTGGTTTCCCATTTTCCCCTCAATTTTTATTTTTTCTTAAACACATGTTGTATAGACATTATGCTGTAGAAATTTCATCTCAAAACCTCTCTCTTTTCTCAAGAAATTATCTTATTTTCTTTATGTGAATACCCTAAAATATTTTTAGTTCTTGGGGTATTAATCAAGAAATAATATTGATATATTGGATTCTGTAATTGACATACATGTAACCCTCAATCCCTTCCATGGTTTATAAATGACTTAATGATCTTATTTTTAATCACTTTTATAACGTCGTAATTTTGAAATGAAACCAAATTATTTCATTCTCTATGAGTTGTTTATGAAATGTTTGATTATGATCAATGTGGATCACATTAAAATAAAAAAATATTTAGGGTTTGTACTAATAGCACTCTAATTAATTGGGTAATGAATTTAATCTCTTGAGATAAAAAGTTTTATAATACCTTTGTGTACAACCTTGGTAATTTTTATGACACCTTGGGGATATACCTTGGTGATATGTTCATGAATGTCTAAATAAAATTTTGTATCCACATTTTCAAGTTATTATTCAATTTATTATTGCAATTATATTCCACTTAATCAATCCTTTATGATATCCCTCATGTTTTTATTGATATCTCTCAAGTTCACATATAAACTATTTCACTTGATTTCCTTGTTGGGCCTTCTGCCCTCCCTTTCCATTGGTGTAATTCTCTAGGTTATGAGATTCAATAATTTTACTTATTATGAAATTTTGGTGAATCCTTTCATTTTTAATATAATAATGTTTTATGTTATCATGTATTTTGTTCTTTATTTCCAAGACACTAGACTTTAAAGATCCACTGTTTATAAAATGTAATGAAAATTTATGTAAAAATGGGTGGGATTCCATAGTTGGTATCAAAGGATAGTCTAGTTATTTATCAAAATTAGGATATTAAATCTTTAGTAATAACCCTATATAAATTTTTTAATATAGAAAACTTCATGGTATTTTGGTACATATGAAGTATGTGTTTTGGGAACAAATAAATCCATGTTTGGATACGAACAAGTGGATATGGATCTGGAAAAGATGAACCTTAGAGTGGAAACAATGACAAGGAGTTTCAAGATTGACCTAAGGTATCCTGGTACATGACAATGTTCCTTTCTTCACTCCTGGTTTGACACTCTAGGGAGGTATTTTTGGTTAATCATGATCTTTTTGTGAATCATTAAGAATTATTTATAGAGAAATGTAATTTTTTAAGCATGAAGTTTTAAGAAATAAAATCCTTTATTTTTAAATGATTCATAAATGAAATAAGCCTCTCACTGAGGTTTTATTCTATTAGAAAATGACGGGAAATAGAAGGAATTGTGCAAATGGTGACTGCAATGGACCATGCACTGACGATAGTTTGATGGAAGCCAGAATAGAAACTTTCATGAGAATGATGAACCAACAGACGCAATTTATGTGAAATAACTTGAATCAAACTGAAATAAAAATCTCACCGCTGAGGTAAAAATATTCTATTGAGTCATTTATGCATCAACAACCACCAACCATCAGTGGATCTACTAACCCATTTATTTTTTAGGAATAGATATGCTCTATAGAGAAGATATTTTTTATGATGTATTGTTCGGAATAAGAGAAGGTTGACCTAGCTATTTACCACTTATAAGGAGGAGCAGATCATTGGTGGGAACTAATTAAAAACATGAGTCAAGGAGTGTTAGTCGAATATTTGGAGCGGGAATAGTTCAGAGCGATCTTCTTCAGTAAGTACTTATCTCATTCTATGAGAACAATAATGGAGAAGGAGTTTCTCAAGATGAAGTATAAGGATAAGGAATTTGTGTGAAGCAACGAGATGAACTTCACAAGATTTGTTTGTTATACCTCAAGAATTTTCATGAATCCTAGTAGGAAGGCTGATAAATTTTTTGGTGGACTCTGACCTCATCTGCAGAAGAATCAAGCCAATCGAGACAATGATAGCTATGAGGAGATCGTGTGGAGTGTGATGAAGGTCGAATTGATGTTTGGTGAGACACAAGGGTCTCATAAATCCAATGAAAATAAGATATCAATGGATCCAACCTTAGGGAGGATCTTTGATCAGGGAAATGGATGCAAGAAAGTGAAATTTCCCACTTATACTAAATGTGGGAAGAAGCATTCAAGGAACTGCCTACTCGGGAATGGGAAGAGCTACAAGTTTGAAAGAGATGTCCATATTGATTAGAACTATCTTAGTCAGGTGAAGCCTCCACTATCAGACACTAATGACAAAGGGATGGTGGTGTAGGCCCTACCTTTTGTCCAATGATATATGTGTGGACATCTTGGCCACTTTTCCAATAATTTTCCAAATTCGAGGTCAATAAAGGAGAATCACTATAAGCCCTAGAAAAGGGAAAGGGAAGAAGGTCATACGTTTTCAATCACTACAGCTGAATTTGATGTTTCAAATGATTTGGTATCAGTTAATCTTATTGTTCTCTCAAATCTAGAAAGTACTTTTTTTTATTCTGTTTCCATGTATTCCTTTATTTCCTCCATGTTTGAAAAAAATTTAGTATCAACCGTTGATTTTCTAAAAGTAGACTTATCAGCCAAGACACCTGGTGAGATTATCCAAGCATCATCAGTGTTTAGAAAATATAGTATTTACTTTAGTGAGTGAAATCTTATCACAAGTCTAGTTGTCATTCCCTTGTTGGAATTCGACATTATACTAGGGCTGTATAGGATCTCAAATTATAATGCTAAGATAAAATGCATAGGCAAGGTAATCTAAGTAGCCTTCAATGGAAAACCAATAGTTATATTCCATGGAGAGATTTCTCAACCTGATCTTTGACTAGAAGAACATCCTATATCCTTTTTATGGAGTTGATCGATGAAGAATAAGAAGGAAATGCAAGATTAAGGATAGAAAATGTCCTCATTTTTCAGGAATACGTTGACGTATTTCTTGAGGAGTTACCCAGACCTCCCCCAGAAGGAGATGTATAGTTGTCCATTTAATTCGTATCTTGATCCCATCAGATAAAAAATACCCCATATACAATTAAAAATTTGAAGCTTCAGAAATTATTGAAGTAACTCCAAGATCTTTTGGAGAAGGGTCTTATCCAACCGAGTGTGTCACCTTGGGGAGAACATGTTCTCTTTGGGAAGAAGAAGGATCGATCAATGCATCTATACATTGATTATAGATAACTGAATGGGATCACATGGAAGAACAAATACACTCTCCCAATAATTGAAGACTTATTTGACAAACATTGTGGGGCTCAATACTTCTATAATATTGATCTTCATTCTAGTTATCATCAATTGAGGGTGAAGAAAGAATATATTCTAAAAACTGCCTTCCAATTTAGATATGGGAAAAATGAGTTAGTTTTTATGACCTTCAGACTGATTACTTCACCTACTATTTTTATGGATTTGTTGAATAGAGTCTTCAAAGAATACCTTAGTAATTCAATGGTAGTTTTTAATGATGATAATATGATATATTCTAGTACTCACTAGGAACATGAGGATCATCTTAGTGTTATTTTGAAAACACTATGGAAGGATATTGTTTTTGGAAAGTTCAAAAAATTTTAATTCTAGTTACAATAGATTTCTCTCTTGGGGAACATTGTTACCATTAAAGGAACCATAGTTGACCCTACAAATACAAAATTTGTAGAGGAGTGTCCTCATCCTACAACAATAACTAAGATTAATTGTTTCTTTGGTTTACCGTGACACTATATAAGGTTTGTGAAAAAAAATCAGAAATTTATAATCCATTAACCATGTTAACTCGAAAAGGGGTCCTGTTCAACTAGACAATGGATTGTGAGGAAAGATTCCAAGAGCAGAAGAAGAGATTGGTTACTGCACCCATGTTAACTCTTCCCTCGAATGAAGAAGGATTCATTATTTTTAACGACGCATATCTGAAAGGGCATGGGTGAGTCCTCATGAAAAATGACAAAGTAATTTGTTATGTATCTTGATGGTTGAAGACTCGTGAGGAGAACTATTCTACGCTTGATCTGGAGATAGATGTGGTCATTTTTTCTCTAAAGATATAGAGGAAGTATATTTATGGGGATTAATGTGATAGATACATATACCAACCAATTTTGAAGTATATTTTCACACAAAATCAATTGAACATGAGACATAGGATATGGTTAGAACTTCACAAAGACTATGTCTGTTCAATTCATTATCATAACAGAAGATCAAACAAAGCCGCTGATGCATTAAGCAGGAAAGATCCAGTTGTTCTTTACATGATGAGGATTCAAAGATATCCTTTGATCAATGACCTAGTAAAGGTGGATATGTGAATTATAAAGGAAGGGACATCATCAATACTAACCCAATTGATTTCTCAACTGCCATTACTAGATAAGATCAAGAAATAATAGAAATAAGATCCTTTGTTACAGAAGAATTATGAGGCTTTGAAGGATGGAAAGTTTTTTGAGTTCAATATTGATCAAGAAGGTGTACTGGAATTTCATACAATAATATGTGTTCTATCCATTCCTGAAATAAAAAAGGATTTGATGGATGAAGCTTATATCTCTACATTCTCTATACATCTAGGAAGCAACAAAATTTATAGAGACCTTCATGATCATTATTAGTGGGGTAATATGAAAAGAGAGATCGTTGACAACACTTCAAGGTGACTGGTATGTTAGTAAGTGAAGGCAGAGTGACAAATTCCTAAAGGGGTATTGCAACCACTACCTATAACAGCATGGAAGTGGGATAATATTATAATGGACTTTGTCTTGGTCTCCTGATAACTTCTAAAGGAAACAATGTGATAAGGGTAATTGTGGACCTTCTCACCAAGACATCCCATTTTATCTCTATTCAAGACGATTTATCCCTTGATAAAATAGCCATGATTTATGTATAGGAAGTGGTAATGTTGCCTGGAGTTCCACTTTATATCGTATCTGATCGTGATCCAAGGTTCACATCAAGATTCTGGAGAAGTCTTCAACATGATCTATGTACCAAATTGAATTTTAGTACAGCCTATCACCCCCAAACTAATGGCCAATCTGAAAGGACTATTCAAGAACCCGAGGACATGCTGAGAACATGATCAATGGAATTTAAAGGTGGATGGGATCAACATCTCCCTTTATTTGAGTTCTCTTTCCACAACAACTTCCACTTGATCATTCAAATGGCACCCTATGAAGCTATCTATGGAAATCTATTTAGATCACCTATATTTTGGGATGAATCTGGTGAGAGAATTCTTCGTTGGCCTCATCTTGTGAAATATATGATAGAAAATGTCCATGACATCCAGCAAGACATTAAGACTGCTCATAGTGGTCAAAAGAGCTATGCCGACAACCATCGAAGGGACATGGAGTTTGATGTTGGTGACAAAGTCTTTATTCTAATTTCACCATGGAAGAGAGTCATGAGGTTTGGGAAGAATGGGAATCTCAACCCTTGGTACATAGGCCCCAATAAAATACTTTATCACACAGTAGGAGTGGCCTATAGGCTTGCATGTCCTCAAAATCTAGCACAAGTTCATAATTTCTTCAAAGTATCCCTCTTAAGGAAGTACATACCTGACCCTTCACATGTACTAAATCCTTAGGTGGTACAACTGGAACATGAACTCTCTTATGAGAAGTAGTTAGTGGAGATATTGGATCATAGAGACAAGGTTCTACACAACCAAACCACCCAAATTATTAAGGTGTTGTGGGGGAACCAAAAATGTGAAGAAGCCATGAGAGAACCAGAGGACTCTATGAGGCAGAAGTACCCACACCTTTTCTCTTCTGAGGGAATGAGTTGGAATTTCAGGGATGAAATTTCTTAAGGGGGGGGGGGGAGAATGAAACGACCCAAAATTTGGAAAAATATTTGTTTCTTATTTTTGTGTGTTATATTATTTTATACTCAATAAAACTATATCCTTTAATTAGTGAAGTGAGTATAATTGAAATGATATCATTGGGTTTCGACAACTATAAGACTGTTGGTCAATATGACCTTTGGAAACTATACTCCTAATGTTGTGATTGTTGTTTATAAATAAAAATGATAATTGATACATAATTCATAAAGAAGAGGCGATGGCCTCATCCAGTAGACTCAGGCTATACGAAGCCCATATGTTAGAGATTGGGAAGGAGGTTGTGTCATGAGGCTTTTCTCTGGGCCAAGCCCAAGATGAGCTTCAACATGTAAAGTTTGAACGGAATTGCCTAATGGAGAAGTTCAAGTGGATAGAAACCGCCACTCATGAAATGTTTTTTGAGCCGCCCCAAGATTTTATCACCGTAGAAAACATTACACTTAGGTCATATGCCCGTGTTATAAGGGGCCATGTAAAGATACCTCAGTTACTTTGTTCAATCCTTTTTTATAAGTAAAATTTTTGTTTCTCCATATCATATGATTTGTGAATTTCAAATGTTAAAATAAATATAAGATGTATTTATAAAAGTTACATATTATTGGTAATTTTGAATGAAATGGATTTTTAAAATAATTATGTATACTTTAAATAATTAATAATGTAAAATTATTTTCAAAAAATAGTTTTCTACAGTTGTGAACATTAAGAAATTTAGAGTCTAAAAAGATCAGCTTAATTTTTTGTGAATGGTAAAGTATGAATAGCAATTTAACCCTATGAATATTAATGGGATCAATGAAATAGTAACCTCACTTAATAATGCATATATATAATTTAGGCATCTAGAATAGTAATGTGATATAATAGCATAATTAAATAACTGTTTCAGAACATCTATATTAAGTATTAGTATTTATTCATGTAAATAGTGTTTTTACATAAAAATTAAACATCTCATTGTTAGAAAATTATTTTCAAAAAATGGATTTCATTTTTGAATTCAGAATATCTATATTATGTTAGGGTGAAATTATGAGATTTTTTTTAATTGTTTTGTTTTTTAGTGAATAGTAAAAATACAGTTTTGAGTTTCGGTGTGATTAATGACATTGTAAATGATGTAATCATGATGTAATAATTCTGTTTTACTTTTTAATTGTATTATATTTTATGATTTATCCCAATTGGCCAATACCATGGTAAAATACCATGGTCAAGCCCATGGTTTTGCAAATACCACTAATGTGGTGTCCCTTAAAAATTAATAAAATATCCCCTCACTTTGGCTATACATACCAAGCCATTCCCTCATTCTTTCCATTAAAATTATTTCTCATTAAAGATAGTGTCTTTTTACCTCCCAAATAGTCCTCCCAAGGTTCCCACAATCCCCCCAAGGTCCCAAACTTCGAGCTTTTGAAGTTACTCTTCAAGGTAAGGTAGCCTTTCACCGACATATTTTAAATAATGACTTCCTTTATGTTATGTATTCTAATTTATATCTTATTATGTTTGGTTATGTTCTTATATATCCTTATTAGTTTCCATTTTATGTTCAATTGATGAGAACCCATTCTGATCTCATCAACTGATTTTCTAAAATTTTAAGTGACGTCGTTAGGCTGTCTAATTTTTGTAAAACAAATCACATCGTCTCATTTCATTCAAGTTTATTTTTCATGTGGTATTTAATTCAAATATCCATAAAATGATCTTATTTAAATTTTATTATATCACTATAAATTAATATGTGTTATTTATGAGAGTTTTACCCATGTCCCCTCTCTTTTTTAATGTCTTATAAATCCATGTTGTATAACCATTATGATGTAGAAAGTTCATCTCAAAACCTCTCCCTTTTTCCATAGAAATTCTCTTATTTTATTTATGTGTATACCCAAATGTATTTTTAGTTCTGGGGGTATTCATCAAGAAATAATATTGATATATTTTATTCTGTAATAGAAAAACATATAACCCTCACTCGCATTCCATGGGTTATAAATGACATAATGATCTTATTTTTAAGCACTTTTAAAACGTCACGATTTTGATATGAAACCCAATTCTTTTATTCTCTATGGGTTATTTATGAAATTTTTTATTATGATATATGTGTATAACTTGAAAATAAATACATATTAAGGGTGTTCCCTGTTATTTCTCCAATGTGTTGGGTAAGAAATATAATCTCTAGAGATGAAAAGTTTTATAATACCTTAGTGTATAACCTTGGTAATTTTTATGACACCTTGGGGATATACCTTACTGATATGTTCACGAATGTATAAATCAAATGTTTTAGCCACATTTTCAAGTTTTTTTTCAAGTTATTATTTTCTATGATATTCATCTTTATCATTCCTTTATGATATCCCTCAGGTTTTTATTGATATCTCTCAAGTTCACATGTAAACTGTTTCACTTACTTTCCTTTCAGGGCCTTCAACTCACCCTTTCCATTGATGTATGTCTCCATGTTATGAGATGTAGTAATTGCACATACGATGAATCTTTGGAGAAGACTAAGAAGTGTAATAAAGGAATGTTTCAGGTTTTTCTGTATTTTGTTACTGATTTCCAAGACACTAGACATTAAAGATCCCTTGTTTGTAAAATATATTGAAAAGTTATGTAATAAAAAGGTGGGATGCCATAAGCAAGAACAAAAATGTGGCAATAGAAAAAATTCACTACAGTTAAATTATATACATGTATAATTTGGATAGGTCTCACTGACCCTCCCATTTTACTACTATAAACTATTGGCGAGCTCATTTCCCTCTTTGAACAAGTAACTTAGTGCTATATCTGTTGAATTTTTCCTTTCATGCATGAATATGATGAAAACATACACCAATGATAATGTTTCTCTTAACTGTAAATAATATCAACTTACATTGAGGATAAGTATTCTAGAATGAAAATTTCTTCTACCTTCATCCTCTCAAATGAGATCTCGAAATATCTTTTGATATTTGTCTCTATGAGTGCAACATATGTTTATCTCTCTTTTTTTTATGTGATGTGGATATCTTCATCTTATATCTTAATTATCACATGTGATGAAACTACCATTATAAAAAACATAATAAACTATTAAATTTTATCATGTATCTTGAGTTTTACCTACATGGATATTTATGATGGAAATAACTCCATAAGAATATCTCCACATACAAAGCATGAATTTCTATAAACTATGGAAAACTGAATTTATACTATACCATGATCATAAAAATGACAATTGAATATAGTTAAACCTCTAGTAATAGAAATCCTCACATGTTCATGAATAGGTAATCTTATTATTTACTCCAAAAATCTCATATGGTCTACAAAACCAAAAACCACATGGTGATGTTCAAATGTTGTAATGTAGCAGAATCTTGAGATCTAAACATCAAAATTTTCAAAATGTGGTGGATGGCCATGTGAAAAATTTCTCACATAGCTAATGATGATACATATATGATTCATGTATATTTTCTAGAAACATACATGATTTTCTCAAATATCCATTCTAGAAAATACTTAATTTATATAGTTGTTCTTTACACATAGAAAATTTTATCATAGAAATGATTTTCTCCCGTACCTAATTTCCTCAAACTGGAACCCATATGTAATTTCATTAATCCACAAAATGAAACTCATATTTTCCAAAAAATTAATTTCCCAAAAATCCATTCTAAAAAATAATTTTGGGACAAACAAGTTCAACAAAAAACCATTCAAAATAGACTATCATCCCTTATAGCACCCAATGAAATGAACTTGAAAGTAGTTTTATTATCCCAATACTAGGACCAACCTCATCAATTTTATTTATCTTTTCCATCACAAGTATAAATATAATGATTTGTGTTTGAAATATCTATGGTTTTAGATATCAAAAAAATTAATATAATGAAGAGTCTAAGGCTCGAAGGTTGAATATAGAGAGATGCAAGATGTGATTATCACTATTTTTTTAGAAGATGATTGATTTTATTTAGCTGAAAATCCAGTGTAAAGAGTCCGGATTTTAAATTGAAAACATAGTTCTGAAAATTAAAATAGGTAACTAAATTTTAATAAGATAAACTACGAATATAAATAAAAAAATAATAGATAAAACATTATTTACAAAATAAAGTCAAACATATTAAAGAAGATATTTTCTAGAACAATTATTAACTAAACAAATTTTAATAAACATATCGATAAAATTTAATTAAATTTATATTAACCAAAATCCCCCTTAATAAAATCAAAACATGTTGTGGAATGAAGATTGGTAAAAATAGCTTTATGCTGATATTTAGCATTAAAAAATTCTTAATATTTATATCCCTTTTGGAGATGATACCTCAGAAAATGATGTCAAATATTAATATTAATTTTTTCCTAGAATGGATCACTAAGTTTTATGAAATATTTATAGCACTGGAATTATAAAATAAAATAGAAACAAGAATAAAATTAAGTCTAACTTCCAGAAGAGTTAGTCTTGTCCATGCCACTTGTGCAGAATAATAACCGACAGATTTGTATCCTATTTGAGTAATTGACAATGAAATTGAATACTACATCCTAGTAGACCACAAAATCCTGAATTCATCTAAGACGTGATAGGTTCCTATGGTTCTTTTTCTATATAATGTACAAGCTCTAAAGTAAACATCTACATTTTAAATTAAATCAAAAAAATAATTTTTTGGATAATGAAAATATAAAGAATCATTTCCTTTTCAAAATCTCAATGTCCATTTAAAAAAAAATAAAATGAGACTCTATTGTATTTTATTAATATATTGAACCTATGAAAACATAAAACATTATGTTTGGTCTACTATTAGAAATATATAAAAATCTACTAATCTAACCTCTATATAAATTTTTTTCAACTGATTTAGCAGAATTATCCATGTCAAGTTTTATATTAGTACACATATGTGTTTTAAACGACTTACTATTTTTGAGTCCAATTTCATTAACAAATCAATGATATATTTATTTTGATTTCAAACATTCATTAAATTCTTTGAAATATTTTAATACCAAGAAGGAAATTTAATTCTCCCAGAAAACTCATTTCAAACTCATTTTTTATAAGTTTGTAAAAGTCATTGTAGATTTTTTTTATTACTAGAACCAAAAATAACATCATCCTCTTAGATTTTAACTAATAAAATATTAGAATAATGGATTTAATTAAAAATAGTAGGATCACCCATTCATAAGAAAATAATTTTCTAATATAAAATACTTCAACTTCCCTTACAATGACTTTGGTTCTTGTTTAGCAATAGAAATTTCATTAGTAAGTTTAAGAAATGATATTGGGAAATCGATTTTTCAAAACCTGTGGGTTGTTCAACATAAAATTACTGCATTAAATAACTATTTATAAATGAATATTTAACATATATTTGGTACTATTTAAAATTAATATAATATGTATAAACTAAAATTATCCATGATGTTTTAATCATAAAAATAAAGGATTAGTTTTTCATCATAATCTATACCTACCTTTTAATTATAAAACTTATAAATTATCCTATATTTATTTTGGGTAACCAAACCTTGATCATCATTCTTACTTCTAGAGACCCATTTAGTTCTTATCATAGGATGCTCTAAGGTAAAATCAAATAACTCCCAAAATTTATTTCATTTAAACTAATTTATCTCTTCTTGCATTGAAAATTCCAAAACCTCATCATTTAAGGCTTATTATATATATTTAGGATCAAAATACAATATTATTTCCCAAATAGGGCAGCACAAATACTAAAGAGGGGGTGAATTGAGTTATTGAAAAATTTATCCATATAAAAACCTCCCAATATTTATCACTAATTTATTCTAATTGTCAATTATTAAGAATTTTCATTGGAATGAAAAAAAATTCAAGAGAAATGTTGAGCATAAAGGATTTATAGTGGTTAAGTGTATAATGATCCACTAATTCACTCCAATGGTACTATACTCTATGAGTTTGGTGATTTTCAATATTCTAACAATTTTTAAGGGTTTTCCAATCAAATTGTTAGTAGTTTTTACTTATTACAAATGTATAATAGATATTAACTAGTTTATCCCTTCACCATACCTATCCATTGCTTTAAAAAACTTGATAATAATGAATATTGATAGAGATAGAGAAAAATTTAAGTTTTATAAATATACATCACAC
Organism: Viscum album; assembly: GCA_963277665.1. Taxonomy (NCBI): domain Eukaryota; kingdom Viridiplantae; phylum Streptophyta; class Magnoliopsida; order Santalales; family Viscaceae; genus Viscum; species Viscum album. The sequence goes on along the minus strand of OY728162.1, from coordinate 1,464,872,558 downwards.
TTTTTCTAGAATCAATTGACTGATGATAAAGAAACATCAAAATAAGGATTAATATCTTTTATGAGTACCTATAAAATTTCATTGATGACTAATGATAAATTTAAAATTACAACAACAATAGAAAAATCCTTATTTTATATCATGTATTTTGTATTATTATTTCTTCATCTCCTCATGAAGAAATACATTATTTTATTTATATCTCCTTATTTTAATTTGAACATGAAACACTTGAAAATTCAACATTAGAAAGAATAATACTTCTAAAAAACTAAAGTGATAAGTTCTTAATTATCATGGGTACTTATTCTCCAAATAAAGAATAAAATGTTATGGAAAGAAGAGAAAATATCATCTTAATCGAATTTTTGAATTCGGATGAATGAGAAACTTTGTCCAAATCTTTAATTCATTATTTACATAACTCCTTATCTGATGCACATAATATCCTAAGTTGACTTATCCAAAATTCTTGTAAATGGTATAAATTATATGCATACAAATTCTTCATAAGAAAAATCAATCTTCATAAGGTAACCCGATCGCTATAAGATAATTAACTACAGTCACTTTTTTCATAACATAATTCCATCTCACATATTCATAGTATAAAACACTGACTTCCTTGATTTCTCTATCATGTAAAATAAAAATTTTGTTTTTACTGTTCTTTTAAGATAAATCCTTATTCAAATAGAAAAAAATCTAATGAATATTTAACATCTATAATAAAACTCATTTATAATGTCTTTTTCATAATAAATACTTTCTTAATTTTCCATCTGACATGAATTTATGATCTTGACATATTCAAAGAATTATTCACCTACTCTATAATATAATTTACCAACATCGTAAGATAATATTTTTACAATGAGCATCAAAAAGAAAAAATATTTTAGTTCATATTGAAATTTGGGTGTAATTACTAAGTTTACATCATAAGATAATTCTTCTACACGTAAGATAATTTTGGCACGTAAGAAAATATACTTTCTCAAAAATTGAATTCTAATGATGGTAGAATAAATCTATTTATACTTGTTGGAAAAATGATAGCATTTCATTAACAACATATGATAAATTCCATTGGAATTTCTTTAATAAAAAGCTAAAAATAAAATCATTAATTGATTAATATAAACACAAAAATAAATTTATTAGTATTTTATTAAAAATCAAAACATATAAAGTAATGAAATATGATGGAACAACATAATATTTTCCCATAATCTCTCCCTTTTTGATGATCAAAAAACCCAAAAATAGCTAAACTCATAAGAATATTTTATCAAAAAATATTTTAATGAAAATGTTGTGATTATTGTGATCTCTTCTCCCACAAAAAAATTTTTGGATTTCTTATCCCCCCTTTTGTAATATAAAAAAATATGAGTCAGAAGAAGAACATGATTATTATTGTACATGAACATGTGTAAATAGTTAGAGTATAGGATACTGAATATGATTAGAATGTGGTATGAAAATGTAGAGAAAAAAATAATTAATCAATAAAATATATACAAACCATGAAAATAAATTGAAATGATATTAAATGACTATAAATAAAAATATAAGACATAATATTTAGGGAAAATAAACAAAAAATAAAATATTGATGAAGAATCCATGAAACATTAGTTAATAAAAAAAATAATAATGGTCGATCGGTCCTTTGGATTATAACTAGTGGGATAATGCTTTGAAGGTTTTTTCTTGAATGTTTTCAGTTTGTATGAAGGTAAGGATGATGTAGGCATATGGTCATTAATACATTCACCACAAATAACTCCTAGTGGAGAATTTTTTCCAAAATGACCTCCAAGGACATCTCTATCACCATGAAATATCCTTAAGGTGGTATATTGAATACCAATATAGGCTTACTGAGTTATAGTGAAGTTAAACCGAATAGAATGGGTGAAAGGAACCTTGGTAGAATAAATGAGACTAGTCGATGATGTTTCTGGTCCCTGATTGAGATTCTATCTTGCGAAAGTTTTTATAAGATTGAATATTTATTTTTTCTCCATTGATGTGGAATGATATCTATCAATAATGGACGGTCCTAAATAATTTCTACAATTAAAATGAAATAAGTAAATTGCACACATGTTAAGCCTTTTTACCATATCATTCTTGAAAAATTATAACATGTCACTAGAAATATGCCATGTCTTTTGGGAAAAATTTTCAAAATAAATCTACAAGTTACAACCTAAAAATTTATAAATAAAATTACCCTTGTGATTTAATTAAATGTATTATTATGTATTGTGGTTATAGAAAATGCTTTCACTTCCTTGGTTTTATTATAATGTGTCAGGTTTAAAAGAATAAGCATCCAAAATTTTGATAATATATCTGTTGAAAATTCATCATATGATCAGTATAAATATAGGTTTCAAAAAAATATAATTGAAACAGGAAAAGGAATTGATGGAATCAACCTGTAGAATAACACCCTATGAATCCCATTTATATGAGATTATATGGGAGATACTACTAGAAATTGGACCAATAGTGACCACCATTGGATGTTGTTATTGGTCTTTAGAGACCACCTTGAGACCTCCAATCGTAGTGTAATTAGGCCGGTCTTTGTAGGGCTACAGCGACCACCAATGGCGGTCTCTGTAGGTGATCTATCACTCGGCCAATGGCAGTCACTGGGCTCTAAACAAATCCATCCATTAGCAATTTCCATTAGAAACTACCCTAGGCGGCTGCTAACCTAGGAAAATTTTGTTTTAAAAAAATTACAATACTCCTTCTCAAACAGTAAAAATAGAGCTAAAATCAGAAAAAAAAAATCAATTCGAAACAGCATAAACACCAGGATCCTAAAAAATAAAAAATAAAAGACATACTTCTTCACATATCTATTTATCCATTTTCCTCTAATCCATTCAAATCTTCTACTATAGTAAAACTACAATAAGAAAAAAACAGCAAAACAAAGAAAATTAAAATTAAAAATATGTATTCAGTTGGTATATATATATAATAATCAAATTGGGTTGTTAGGTTGTTAGGTTGTTAGGCTATTAGGCTGTCATCCCATTTGGGAATTGGGCCAATTGGCCAGTCTCCATTTATCCAATTAGTTATTAGGCCATTTGGTCATTAGTCCAATAGGCTAATATGCCATTAGGCCAATATCATAATAGGTCATTAGGATAATAGGAAATTAGTTAATTTGGACAGTAGTCCATTTGGCCAATTTTCCATTAGGTTGTTGGGTCATTCGGTTATTGTTAAGTCGTTGGGTCGTTGTTTTGCCGTTGGGACATTGTTAGGCCATTGTTAGGCAATTTTTAGGTCGTTGGGACATTGTTAGGTAGTTGGGCCATTGTTAGGACGTTGGTCCTTTGTTAACTCATTGGGCCATTTTTAGGTCGTTGGGTCGTTGTTAGGTTGTTGGGCCATGGAGCCATTGGGTCGTTGTTAGGTTGTTGGGCCATGGATCCATTGGGTCCTTCGACCATTAGGGTGTCAGGGAATTAGTGTGTTAGGGCGTTAGGGACATTGGATATTAGGGCATTATGCTGTTAGGGCCTTTGGCCATTTGGGAATTTTTGAATTTGGCCAATTGGCCATGTCTCCATTTATCCAATTATACATTAGGCCAATAGTCTAATATGTCATTAAGCCTTTTGGTCATTAGGCCAATAGGCTAATATGCCATTAAAACTAGTAATACATTAGGTAATTAGGATAGTAGTCCATTTAGCCAATTTTCTATTTGGTCGTTAGGACGTTAAGGTATTAGGGCGTTAGGGCATTAGGGCGTTAGGCCGTTAGGGAATTAGAAATTTTTTGCATTTGGCCAATTGGCCAAGTATCCATTTATCCAATTTCCCATAAGGCGAATTTAGACATTAGTCCATTAGACTCAGTATTATACTCTTGTAGATACCTATTGCGATTCTCATATGCGACAAGGTGGTTTGATAAGTGGTTTAGAAAACCATTTGACTGTGTTCGCTTTACATTGAACTATATAGTGTACAGTTCAGTACTGAATATCCCCCCAGGTAGCCCCATCCCAACACCTTTCATTCCCCACAATCCCCCCTAAACACCCCCCTAAATCTCCCACAGATACCCCCACTCCACCCCCTCAACAGCCCCACTCCCAACCCCTCGGACATCCCCCCCCCCCCCCAATTCACCCGAAACACCCCCCCCCCCACTCACCCCGGATAGCCCCCCCCCCCCCCCCCGGACGACCCCCACCCCTGAAAGGCCCCCACACCAACCCCCACCATCAAACAGCCCCCACCCCCAAACAACCCACCCCCTTGAACAGTCGCCCCTAACACACACTAAACACCCCCCACTCACCCCGGAAATCCCCACATCACCCACCCCCGGACATCCACCACCTCCACCCCCCAAAACTCCCTTCGGATAGCCCCCCAGTCCTAGAAAATGCCCACCCCAAACTCCCCTAGGACAACCCCCCCCCCCCCAGACAGCCCCCCCACTTGATACCCCCCCCCCTCCACACCCCGAACAACCCCCACCCCCCAAACAACCCACACTCCCCCACTCCCAACCCCCACCCCTCTCCACACCCCATAACAACCCCCACCCCCCACCCCCTCAGACAAACTCACTCCATATATCCCCCCTCCCCTCCCAACCCCCACCCCCAGATAGCCCCCACTCCTAACCCCCCCCCCCCAACTCCCCTAGGACAGCCTCCCACCCCCAGACCCCCTCCCCCACTCACCCCGAACATCCACATATCCCCCCCGAACTCCCCTAGGACAGCCTCCCACCCCCAGACCCCCTCCCCCACTCACCCCGGACATCCACATAGCCCCCCCCCCCCCCAACTCCCCTAGTATAGACTACCACCCCCAGACCCCCTCCCCCACTCACCTGGACATCCACATATCCCCCCCCCCACCCGGAAGACCCCCCCCCACCCCACAAAACATACCTAGGAACCCCCCCCCCCCCTCTGGACAGCCCCCACTCCCCCGGATAACTCACACTTCCCCACCAGATAGCCCCCCCCCCCCACTCACCATGGACATCCCCCCAACCCCCGGACACCCCCCCCCCCCTCCACACATGGACAGTGCCCCCCCCCATGCACACACACACACACACAAACCCCAAATAACCCCCACCCCAGAGGACTGGTAATAAATTTATAGATCTCCTAGTGTAGCAGAGTGGGAAACTGGGGTCTTATCCAAAGAATATTAATATTAATTTTCTAAAATTCCATTTTTTTTATTTATATGTTTCAAATAATTATAAGTAAAATAGAACAGGGGGTTCAGTTGTTTGGGGTGAAATTAAGAGAATGAAAATACATGTAGAATAATATAACATATATTGAAAATAATGGATATATCCAAGGTTCAATGAACCATTTCACTATAAGATGTGAAAATATTATGAAATTTAAAAACATTTATCCCAGAGGGTGATTCGTTTTTATAATCATGATTCATATCATAATTCTAAGGATTGGAACATCTTGGTGCTATATTGGATATGTATAGAGGAATGACAAGTGTTATGGGTTCTTATGTGGAAAATGGAGAAGGGTTGTGGGGGTCCTACTGTTAAAATTGTAGCAGTGGGAACCAACCCACCCTGATAGCCCCCCACCCCCCACCCCCACCCATGGAAAATGCCCCCCACCAAAAACATTCCTCAAACAGCCCCCCCCCCCCCCCCACACACACACACACACAAACCCTCCCCCACCACCCAGCAACTCCCAATAGCAGATTCATTTTCATTTACACATGTGAAAATTTTCAATTTGATTATTATAAAATTATAACCAACACCAGATTTAGTAAATATTAATCTTAATAGACCAATAGGCTAACATTGGTCATTAGGATAATATGTCATTTTTTCATTTGGGAAAAAGGAAATTATTCCATTTTTTCATTAGGCCAAAAGGATAATATTCCATTATTCCAATAAGAAATTAGGTAATTAGGACATTAGTCCATTTGGACAATTGTTCCATTGGGTCGTTATGTTGTTAGGACATTGGCCATTAATTCATTGGGTCATTCGGTCGTTGGGTAGTTGGGGCATCAGGCCATTGAGGCGTTAGGTCATTCGGTCGTTCATCTATTGGGGTGTTGGGGCGTTGGGCCATTGGGGCGTTCAGCCGTTGGGGCATTGGGGTGTTGGGGTGTTAGGCCATTTAGGCCATTGGGGAGTTTTGCCATTTTGGCCATTGGTCTATTCATACATTTGAATGTTAGGCCAATAGACCAGTAAGCCATTCATCCCTTAGGCCAATAGGCCAATAGGCCATTACGCTATAAGGCCATTGATTCATAAGTCCATTGGGCCCCCTAGCATAATTCTTATCCTCTAATGGGGATTCTATGAAATTATCTATCATAATAAATTATCCAATTACTGATCATACTCTTAAAATTAAAAAAAAAGTTGGATTTTTTTAAAACATAAATTGTTATAATCCAAAAAAATTCTATTTTTAAAGTCTAGATTAATATATGGCAATAATTAAATAAAAAATATAATAGAAATAAACCTCATGAATATGATGTGTCATGTGTGGTCATGGCTTCTACCTCCATCCAGTGTGCCAGGGGCCTACAACAAATAAAAATTATAAATATTTTTATAAAAAATATAATAGAAAGTAAATAAATAAATTAAGTATAAACCTTCATCGTATGATCCCATGAACTATCACCGTGATGAACATATTCCTGCAGTGTTCTAACCTTAGCGATCAATTGCGCATTTACCTCCTCAGAAGCGCGCAACCGTGACTCGAAATCTGATAGTTGTTGTGTCATCTGAGAAACAGTAGGACCAACAACCTCAACGCGTGATTATATAAAATGATAAATCCTTGGTCCATAAGGAAATTTATATCCATGCCCGTCACGACCAATAATGTGATGGAATATCTCATCCCTTTACATGGAAAGCTATCGTTGGTCCTCTAGCAGCTATTCTAATGAAGCTTTAAATTAATCCTATGAAATATTCAAATATATATACATATATAAGTTTATATATAGATATATGTAAGTATTGGTACTCAGTAAAATAAATTACTATAAGAGCTGTAGCCTCTGGATCATTTTGATCATGAGTTCTCATCCATGCCAACATTTTATCAGTCAGTGCACCATTCTACCGTAACTGTATACCAATAAAATATAAAAATATAATAGAAAACCATATTAATTAATAAATTAAAAAATTAATAACAAATACATCATGTCAGATCAAAGATAAATGATGCGTCCCTATCATGTGAGGTGGTCCCTATAATGATCGATTCTCAGAATGGAATGATGAATCCTCCTATATTCAATTAATTAAAATATTAAAAAAATATCACATATTCTTGAAAATATATATAACAAAATAAATATACTAACTACAATGGCCTCATTAGACAAATATGTAACTAATTCACACCACTGAGACAGAAGAACACCACTTAGGACTGTTTCTAGAATGTCTGGGGCAGCCACGTATGGTACCTAGTGCTCCCTATTTATTTTTCCTTTAAAATATTTCAAAATATTACGAAATTTTCCCACACACACCTGCTGAAACTCATCGGGGAATACATTCAAATTATTCTATTTATGAAAAAAATCACACGTGTTAGTATTTTTTAAACATAGGAAAGAATTTAAAATGGTCTTCTTACCTGAACGTCCCTCCAAATTCGATCTAATGTATCCTGACGGAATGAAGCCCAGTCACATGTGTTCAATAGAAATTAATGTGGGCCGCATATGATATAACCTAGAAGATGGATAAATGTAGGGGTATTCAGTCACATAGGATGAAATGTCTCATCAAAGAAAACATAAAAGGACGTGTCAATATTCCATGATGAAATTCCATTACAAGGGCCTCTCTTACAAGAGGAAGAAGTGGTCGAGTCCTATCCTATTGAAAAAAATTCAATACATAATTTGAAATATCTTCATATATATATATATATATTAGAAATTACATAAAAAATAAACAAAATTACATTCAAACATACCTTGACCCTGATACATAGATGGATTAGATGGATGAGGTGGATGTCTTTCATGTTCCCCTAACATGCCTACAGTCGTAGAAAACATTACTAAGGTAACCATCCAAAGTGTCAAAAAGATAAATTGAATTGTTTTGTAAAAAATAAAAGTTTTACAATTGTTAATAAAACAAAAAGGAATAGAATAATTACTTGTAAATGGATTTTAAAAAATCTGAAACTTAAGAGAACAGAAAAAATTTTCTACAGAAAAAGGATTGTATTAAAATGGTTTATTTAATGTTAAGTGATTTACTATAGTGGAATATTTTACATACTTATTAAAAATTCATATAGTATAACACTTCATATCTTTTCTAGTAAAAATATATTTTTAATTTTATATTAAGAAATTAAAAATTCTTTTATCATGGGTAGGTGTGGGGCTGTCTGGGAGGTGGGTTCTCTAATGGGGGGATAGGGGCTATCTAGGGGTGGTTTTTTGGGGGTGGTCTGTCTAGGGATAGTTTTGATTGGGGGGGGGGGGTTGAGTGGGAGGGTTTGGGGTGGGGTTTTCTAGGATTTGGGGGGATGTCTGGGGGAGTTTTGGGGGGTGGGATATCCAAGAGGGGGGTTGCCCAATGGGGGTTGGGATTGGGGGAGGGGCTTTCTTGGTTGAGGGGCTGTGCATGTGGGGGTGGGAGGGGATGGGGGCTCTTCGGGGGGGGGGCTGTCCAAGGGGGGTTATGTGTGGGTGGGGTTTGGGGGTGGGTGGGGCTGTCCAGTGGCTGTTGGTTTGGGGGGGTATCCGGGGGGAGTTTTGGGGGGTGGGCTATCTGAGAGGGGGGCTGTCCAAGGGGGGTGGGGGATGTCCAAGGGAGGGGTTGTGTAGGTGGGGTGGGGTGGAGGCTGTTCAGGGTGGGGGGAGGGGGGAATTCCAAGGGGGTTTTGGAGTGGGGGTTTTTTGGGGCTGATAGGTGGGGGGTTGTCCAGATGGAAGGGGAGGTGATATGCAGTTGGGGGGGGGGGGGTCGGGGGGAGTTTCGTGGGATGGATTTTTTGGGAGGGGTTTGTCCAAGGGGGGGTTGGGAGTGGGGTTTATTCGGCATTGGGGGTATATCCAGATGGAGGGGGAGTGGTTGGGGGGGCTTTCCAGGGGGTGGGGGTTGTCCAGGTGGAGGTGGGGATGTGTAGGTGGTGGTGGGTGGGGGGGGGGGGACAATCCTGGGGGAATTTGGGGGGGGGGGGGTTGGGAGTGGGGGTTATCCAAGACTGGGGGTGGGGGACTGTCCAGGTGGAGGGGTTTATTTTGACTAATAATAAATAAAAATATTTATGTACCAAATTAGTTTTGTGTTGTTTTAAAAAATTTTAAAAAAGGCTTTAAACTAAAGAGCGTGAAAACAATTATAACTTTCATTAATCTTAAAAATCATCTATTTCCCCTTCCACGGCCATTCTAACCCAATAAATATCTTCTTCACGTTGAACTATGGTATGTTGATCAAGCTATTGGGCGACAAAGGGAATAGTCTTGGGTACATCTTGTTCAAATAAAAAAACTCCTCACCACGACATTTTCACAGCCACTTTCTAACTAAGATTCGGAGGAAATGTAAAGAATATTACTTGTTCCAATTGTGATGTCAAAATGAACGTTTCATTATCAAATTGTTCATTTATGTAATAAGATAGTTAAAATTCACCAATGAAAAATGATATAGATCGACTTTAATTCTACAAATTGTATCAACCCAATTACACTTTAACAATATGTACTTCGACCCATGTGCATATATAACTTCAATGATGTCTGTTAATTGACCAGAGTAATAAACATAATCCAAAAATGTACAACAAATGACACTATTTTTTTATGCTTGTTAGTTGTCAATATATTTAATACAAAATTGAAATTCATTTTCATTTATAGCTTTATCACGACGAGCCATTATAGATGGACCCTCAGCTAGATGGATAAATTATTCAGTTAGCGTGGGGTCACCTAACTCCCTCGAGTTATTAACCTACATAATCAACAGAATTAAATAATGATTTCTACTGAATGAAATTATTATAATACTTCACTCATAATAAAAATCAATTTATACGTACAAAAGCCTTGAACAAATAATGAAATGATTCCAAATCAGATTGTTGAATTTGATACTCAGTCGCACGAGACATATTTTCTTTTAGATCATTAATGTGTTTCCTATAAATGATAATGTGATGTTTAAATGATCAACTCATGAAAAAAACATGTAAATGTTAAACAATAAAATTTATAAGACACTTACTACATTAATGGTGCAATTGATGGAGTATTGAACAAGATATATTGATGCGCTTATATCCACTCAATGTTGTCCATATAAAATATGCCTACCTATCCAACTGGACCATCATTAATCTGATATGTCTTTTCTATTTTTGTTTCAACATCCATTAGATATTCTGCACAAAAAGTAGTACACTCATCCATCAAATAACCATTGGATATTGATGCCTCTGGATGATCTCTATTGCATACAAATTGTTTCAATGTATTCTGATACTGCTCAATAGGATATATCCACCTGAATTGCACTAGACCAACCACCACCATTTCACCAATTATATGCACTGTCAAGTGAACCATGACATCAAAAATGAGGGGGGAAACAATTTATCGATGTGAAAAAGTGTAATTACAATTAGGTCCTGAAAACTTTTTAAATTACTCATTCATTGATTTCATAACCAAAGATGTCTAAAACAATTACTCATCTCAATAAATGGTTGAACAAAATTGGGGGGTAAACAATCACAAATTTAGATTGAAATCATCTGTTGATGTAGTACGTGATTGTCATGAATTTTCATCCCTTGTAATGTCTTGCTCGTCATATTTACACACGTTGAAATAATAGAAGAGTAACCATCAGAAACCTTGAGAATATTTAAAATGAAATGAAATGTCTCATTCTCCTTTATAGTCATAGTATATTTTACATCAAGAATATATTCCTCGTTTACCTCATCTAACTATAAATGAAACTATTTCCTTAAACCAATTTCTTCAAAATCACAACGTGAATTAACATGTTCCTTTGATTTTCCACTGACTCGTAAATGGTCCAAAATATATTATCACAAAAAATTTATACAATGTGCATGACATCCCAATTATGCTTTAGCATGTTAGTTTTCTAAAAGGAAATATTGTAAAAAAATACATTCATTTTTTCAATTGTGACTATGCTATCTACCCGCATCACGAATATTAAAAAATTGATGGGCCACCAACTCCTAAAATTAAAAAATCTTACAGATGTTTTCATCCTCAAGATGTGATAACATTTCAACTCATGTATTGATCTTTGGTGTAGGTATGAACTCTCTAGAACCATCAAATGTCACTCTATCCTTTCCGAACTAGTGCTGAGGGGGGAGAAAATGTATATGACCCATTTATGCACATTTTATGGAATGTTTAAGAAATACAAGTTTTTCAATTTTATTGGAATAAGGGAAATCAAATTCCCCATTTGTACTCTATCCAGAGAAATGTTCATAAGTCGGGAAGTCATTGATTATTAACAATAAATCAGCATGTAGTTTAAAACTCTCATTCATTTCATAGTTATAAGTCATCACACCATCGCCCCAAAATTCAGTCAACTCATCAATCAATGGCTGAAGTTAATCATCAACCCTATCCCCCATACTTTTAGGTCTATTAATAAGATTGGAAATTAATATAATTTTTTTTTCATAAAAATCCATGGAGGAAGATTATATGGAACCAAAACCACAGGATATGTTCTATGAGATTAACCAACCATATACTTTAATGTTTTAAAACCATCTAATGCCAACAGGAATCAAACATTATAAAAATATTTAGCAAAGTCAGGGTGTCTCTTATCAAAATCCTACCATGTATGAGAGTCTTCCAGGTAAGTTAACATATCACTTTTCTAATTTCTTTCTGAATTCCATATCATTAAATTCGAAACTTTATATGACATAAAAAATCTTTTCAACCTCAGATTTAGGGGAAAGTAGTTCATTTTATTTTCGGAAATTGGTTTTCTATATTTTTCAGTCAAACTTTGATGAGTCTGATTTCTCCTATTCTATTTCCACCTAGGAGCACCACAAACTTTACAAATATCCAAATGTGTTGTTTCGTTTCTAATCAAAATATAGTTTTTTGCACATGAATCTATGGTCTCATATGTAAAACCTATGTTCTCTATCATCTTACGAGCATGGTAATACAACTCAAGAATCTTAGCATCGACATGAAGAACCTTTTTCAATAACACCAACAACATGTCAAACAATATGTCTGACCATTGATTCAAAGTCTTAAAATGAAACAACTCCACGATAAATGATAATTTATTGTAAGCAGTATATCCAAGATATAATTCCATTTTTGAAAAATCATGTACTTCATAAAACCTCCTCGAATCATGATATTCACTAGATCACATATTTATCTCACTTGTCTCAAAATTCATGATGTAAATCCCTTCAAGATCAAACCCACGTACCATTTTAGTAAGAATTTTATGCATTGGACCATTCATCCTCACATCAACACCCATCTGAACTACATCTATATTTTGACAAAAAAATTATTCTTCCCCATGACTATTCCAACACTTATAATTTTTTATAAATTCGTTCAATAATAGGTGCTGCCTCGTGGTATCTTGTGTAAATTGATATCTGTTTACACATTTTCTACATGGACAACTAATATAGTCACTTTGATTTCCTCCAGTGAACTCAATAAACTTCATAATTCCCTTGAAATACTTTATAGACGTTTGATTTGGATGATTAATCCAAATAATATTCATAATAATATCTATATAACAAACATTTACATAGGACTTCATATTACAAGAATTTTTCATATCAAATTTATTTAAAATAAAGACTGTGCAATTGCATATGAACCACTAAAAAAATAAACTTTTTTTATATTTGAATAACAAACAAGATAATAGATAATGGAATGTAATTTAAAGCCCGTGTCATCACCACCATCTTGGTATGGTAACTCTAATGATGAATCTATATTTAAGAAACTATATAGAGAATGAATTTGGTCTATAATTCCGTAGAGTAAAAAAAATTTAAGAAAGGAATATTATAACCTGCATGCATATGTGGTACATGAAAAAAATTCATCAAATACCAATACTAAACTATCATCCTTAGTGACTATGTTAAGGCCTATCGATAAATCAACAAATATAAATAGTGATGAAAGTGCCCAAAATCAATTATTGATGAGAAGTCTTATAAAACTCCGAGAAACAGTATCATTGTACAAATAATTTCTCACTGCCTCTTGGATTCACACTACCTTTGTGCCATCATAGGAAGTAAATATTGACCATCAAAGATAGAAATCAATCTCTAATTTTTAGAAAACTAACTAATCTATATCAAGGATAACATCAAATATATACAATTCCAAAACAAAAAATACCAATCTATATTGAATTATGTTATCAATAAAGAATATGTGGGACAATGAATGTGATTCCCCATGCTAAATCATAGGGTCCAATATAGTGTTCCTCATGGGCTCAAGAAGGTATCATTTTATGCATGATGTTTGTTACTAGTAGTAAGGGTCTGAATGTCATCAGTGTAGAAAATATACCATTGGTATCAATAAATTAATGGATAAATAATAACATAATAGAGTCAATAAACAATGAAAAATCATAATCCATGGTTGTTATCTCAAGTCAAAGGGTAAAAACCCAAATACCCCCAAAGTGTTAGGTCAATAAAAGTATGCTAAATAACAAGAATCTAAAAAAATATTGATACATCACTCTAATTCTCATCCCAATTCTACCTCTAAACAATGTTATCTATATCCTAGCCCCTATCATTAGGGATTTTCCCTTGTATCCTAGACTATGAAGTCTTCACATGTATCGAGATGCCCATGCATGGTGGGAATATGAAAGTAGTAAGAAACAACCAATTTTTCCTTAACACATGTCCAATGGAATAATAGTTTATGTTGTGATAATAAATAAATGTTCATGACCCAAAATACACAACCATGTTTGGATTACTCATTCGATAAAAAAGCTTTGGATCTGTGATGGAAATGTAATTATAACAAAATTCATAAACGTAGTCAACCACAATGTCACATCATGTATTCCAAAACATAAAAAAGTTCATAGTATCAATTCAAAACATATAATTCCATAAATCCCAATCTCTCTCTCAGTTAATCCATATGGCCAAAACATTTTTACACTCCCTTGGGCCTTTGTATCCCAAAACTATGTCTCAATTCATGTCCTTGAATACCATCGTGCCCCATTGTTGCTCAAGGTTCAGATCACATAAGTCTACTATGACCCTATGTATGGATAAAAAAATACAATATACCCCACCATATATCTCAATCCGATATTTATAGAACATACATCAACTTATAATGCTCCCCCTTATGGGATACTGAACCACGATGAGTACACTAGTAACATTGGTACCATTCATAGAATGACACAATATAAAACATACAAAGTACGTCACATTTAAACATGGAATATCATATAGAGGAACATGATATAATATTAATAATAACATATATTATTGAAACACATGTGATCAAACTCAAACCTGGGTCTCATGGGACATACAAGCACACACATATTGTCAAACCACAAACATTTTCGCATGGGATACACACACAGAGATAGTAATGTGATAAACTCAAGAATTGTATAATTCAAATAAAAAAAATTAATATCAATCCAATAAACATATACATGGACTCTACATTCTATGTAACATCCAACATCATGTAAAGTGTGAAGTTGTCTCATACCCACACTATCAACACACATTGTTTAATAATACATTATGCAAACAAACCCATATACACATGAAATTCCATTACTACACTTTTTAGTCGCACACAATAGTCATATAATTTTCTACACTTTTTTCTCACACACAATATTCATATAATATATATTCATGCAAAAATTGTTTTTTTAAATTTCCCAAAATTAAAACCTTAAAATGGAAATTAGGGCATTCCTAATAGGATGACATATTCGAAACCAAGTAGAGCTGGAGGTGGTGTTGTGAGGGAGAGGAGGGGTAGCGGATGGGTGACGGAGTCGGAGGCTATGCAACAAGGGAGGGGATGGAAGGTGATGATGGCAGGGAACCGAATGAGGACATTTTAAGAGTGTATTGAGGGAGGGAACAGGCGGCGAGGTGAAGGAGGGGGCAGGCGGCGATGTTGGCAGGGAGCCGGAGGCGGAGGCGGTGCAGTGTCGGCGCTGCAGTGTCGCTGGTGAAGAAAGGGAGGGGAGGCAGTGCAGGGGAGCTGTAGGTGGAGGTGGTAGGGTGAGGGAGTGAAAGGGAGGCTGTGGTGTGGGGTTCGGGATCAGAGGTAGGGGAGGCGTCGATGTATTTTTTTGAGAAGCCTTGTGACTGCCAACGGGGGTCGCCTGTGTAAAGGGCCTCCAAAACCATGTTTTCTAGTATTGATAACTTCTCTTGGATTTTTCCTTGAACAATCCCAATCTATGATCTAACAACTCAAGCATTAGAGAAACCATTTATAGGATAAGTTGAATCTCATCGAGATCATGACCCAAATCATGTACGTAGAACCACCCCATGAAAGTATCACCATCACACAGGTTACCATTATTATGTTTCTTGGTGTGTCAAAGGGATATGTATCAAGACCCTAATTATATGAATTTATATATATATATATTATAATAATGAATATTTTTTCACTTTATTATTGTTACTTTATAAATAGATTTTGATTTTGATACAATAAAACACAAATAGTATTTTTGCTTAATATTCAAATTAAATCAGGGAATTTATGATTTAATGGATTTTTTAAATAGATAATATATGAATAAAATATTTTTTATAATTTAGTTTTATGAAATATAAATTTTCATATGATTTTTATGGTGAAAATTTAATTTTTACGGGTTTGAAAGAAATTGTTGTAAAAACCCCACCATTTCTCACTAAATATAAATTTTTATTTAAAAAGTAAAAAATAAATTATTTTAAAAAATGATTGGAAAAAATATATACTATTTTTTGAATCAAAACATCAAAATTACGCAATGGTGAATTTTTTATAATTTTTTTGTGATAATCAAATTTTTGGGTAAACATTAAATACTGCATAAATATACATTATGAATTAAGATATTATAATGTCTTCAAAATAATGTAATGAATAATACAGAGGATATCCACTACCAAATATATGTTTTACCTTTAAAATAATTTAATATTTCATTTATTTTATTAATTTTATAAATCCTTTATGAGTCCATCAAAACCTATAATAAATATTATGGTTTTAAAATAATTTCTTTAAAAACATGACTCACTTCCACAACAGAAATGGTATATTTTAATAATTTAATCCATTAGACAAATAAAATATTTAAAACCACCTCTATTTGGTAGAAACCATTGTAAAACCATTTAATTATTTTTTATTTTTTTTTTATTTTATTATATAGAGTCCAAAACCCATGTTTGAGAAATAAAAAATAATTCTCCATTCATTTTCAACATCAACCCACCCAATATCCTGTTTAATTTCACTCAAAAACATTTTATCACATACTTACTCTTCCCTGCCCTCTTTAGAGTCCTCCCAAGGTTCCCCCAACCTCTCATGAAGCTCCTCCCAATCATTTGAAATCTCCCTGTCAAGGTAAGAGATCCTCTCATTCTCCTCTTAATTCAAATATCTTCATAATCTTTTATCTTTTATCTTCATTTGATAATATTTAGATATGTTATTTTATATAAAACTTATATTCCATTTTAGTTATAAATTATTCGATACCCCTTTCAATCTCATCAAACCCTTCCATTCATATTTATACTCCCCTATTATTTTGTTGAAATTTCACTACGATTTTCTATAACAAACAATTGTGTAGTTAATACCCATATCCATTTAATATCAAGGGTGTTCACCTTCATGAATAGATAATTATTTTATTGGGGACATAAATTTATATTTTCCACAAACATTGATCATGGAATAAAATGTGGTGATAAATTATTCCTTTTTTTATGGTATTTGTGGAACACGTAAACATGATAATGAAAAGAAACTGACGGGACCACGAAGAATTATATAGTGATCCAATGCAATGCGTAATGGTTTAGTCTCCTAAGACATCTTGAAAGGGATTAAGGAGTGAACCTAATATATCATGGGGCTTTTTCCGTCATTATTTCTTGGAATGTTTCCTTGACATATTCTTATGATGTAGTGTTTGAAGTGGTTTTCACATTTATTATGTTGCCTTTCATGTTATCATGTTATATCATGCTGTATTGATCTTGCTTTTGATTCTGAACACTTTAATGTATCATTGAAATTAATATCATCTAACATATATTATTTTATTCAAGTTATTCCATGTTTATTACCATAATGGGATTTATAGCTCACCCCTTTCTTATGTATGCCCCCAGGTTATCACATGAAATTTTAAGAATGAGGGAATATTTTGATCCTGTTAGAAAAGATTTTAATAAAGATGATGTATTTCATATATTAAGTTGTTATGTTGTATTCCTAATTACAAAATACAATATAATTATCTATCGTTTGGGTTGTATTATTTGTAATATTACATAATAAACCTTGAAATAATGTGAAATAATTTGTGGGGTTTCCAAACATCATATACCACTTCTTCTTATAATTGAGAATTAATTTATTTAACACTTCTTTCTGGTTTTTAAAAAAACTCACTGAATTAGATGAAGGTATAGAGAAAACAAGCATTCCCTAAAAACATCAGTGACAACAAATTCCATAAGTTTGGATACAACACACTTCTAAGTTGGTTAAACAATGAATATTTATCCTCTAAAGAATAATATGATGGCATTGGATTCACAATTAACTAATGTATGGTTTCAATCTTATCTTGAAGAAATTAAAAAATATTTGATAAATATCTATCCATATTTCATAGTCATCTAAGAATAATACATGATCCCTTTTATGATTATACACATTCTTCCTTAATCAAAGGGACATCCTCCTTAAGGAAATTTCAAATATCTCTACAAAAATATTCTATACTGGTTATTGTAAAACCCTAAGTTTTTGTGAACCTTTAATTGAATCAATTAATTTTATTTGATTTATTTAATTTTATGATACACTGATTTACGCTTTCATTATATACTATACAATGATAATCTTTCACAACACAGAACATAGACTTGGCTTGCATTACACACAACACTGAGTTTCTAAGAAACAAAATTGTATTATTATAATTATTTAAACGAGATAGTTAGGACATATCCTTTAAACATAAGAATATGAATATTCATAAAATATTTTAATATTATTTATAATAATTTTTTATAAATAAAAAATATTGATAATAAAACATATATTTTTTTTAAGTCATTATATGTTTGGAAATTCTGTTTTCTCAAATGCACTACTTTCTATGTCCTTCTATGAAAAATAATAAAACTAATTTTAGACGCTTTTAGATACATAATTTGACAAAATAAACATTATTTTTTACTTAAAAATTTCAAAAATTATCTTAGGGTTAATTTTTGGGTTTTTTTTGAAAAACATAATTTTTTGATGAATGGTGAAAAATACTAAATTTTCCTTTAAAACTGCTTTTTCATATAATCTATATATATTGACAAATAATAATTTAATTTGGTTTTAAATTTTTTTTAAATAAATTTTAAACTAATTAATACAATTTAGGTCATATTAAAAAATTTCATATTGAAATTTGATTTAAAAATATTTCAAACTTTTAAACATTTTCACATAAAAAACATGTTGTCATAACACTTTTGTGGGATTACTTTTAAATTAATTTCTTCTACTTATATGGATATAATTTTTAAAAATATATTTTATATTTGAAATCCTACTAAGTTATAATTTATAATAAGTTCAATTTAGTTTTGTTCCAAATGTATTAGTAAACGTAATTAAACTTTTATACAACGACTAATGTAAAACCAAGATAACTTAGTGGTTAAACCTTAATTTATGTTGACAAATAACCTTGAAACATGTCCAAAAATCATTGTATCGATATATTTATAGAAATTACCATATTTTATTGAAATTTTAATGATTATTTTTTTCACACGATATAAGGGATGCCTCTCAATACTGTATGCCTTTTTATATTTACCAGAATGTCACTCCTCCTCCACTATAGAAGGGAATTCACCCCCCTACTTCTTCACACCTCTAAATCATTTTGGATCGAACATAACCTTCAAATAACACCTCCAAAATTACCTCACATAATCCAATAATATTTTCTTTGGTCATAAATCCATCCAAGTAATCCCTTTAGTGATAACCAAAATGAGTAACCCGAAGAAGAGGTAACATCCTTCCATAGGCTATTTTGTTTTATTTTTATTATAAAAACACTCAATTTTTCTTATTAAATATTTATATAATAACCTAATTTTCCTAAATATACATATATTATATTTCGTAAAATGTTTACCTACACTCATACACACTTTCATCAAATGGGATACACAATCATCGTTTGTGTGTACGGAGGGCAATCGCCTCGCAAACTAATGTCATTCAGTATTCCATTTCCAACATTCATGGTTGTAAATAAAAATTTAATTTATATTTTTATATTATATATAAATTTTATTTGTGATTTATTTATTATTACTCATTTATTATTTAACATATACCTTCATTCTTTTCGTTTTGTGGAAATATGACAATTGTGTTTGCGGGCATTCGGACTACTTCCTCGTCAAAGCGATATGATTTCTTCACACATTACATGGAATGTATTTAGGATAGGTTTAGAAAATTTATACCTTATATAAGACATAATAATTATATTTTAATTATAAAATATTTATCATTTACCTTTCTTCATTCAATATGACATGAAAATGGAAACACCATTCATGTGTACATACGGCCTACTATCACTATTAACGGTGCATTTCATTTTGTATTTAAATATTTTATAGATTATTATAGATAAATATATAATGAATGCGTATGATATTTATATAAATTTTTTATATTATACAAATATATAATTCATTATCTATATAAGATGTTAATGAATAAAAATTCAAAACATGTACAAAAAAGGCGGTTATTACCATAAATGTAACTTTAACATGAAATTGTTAATAAAAGGGTAATAAAAGGTAATAATAAAATAAAATAATGTATGATATAATTGAATATGGTTAATTTATTGATGAATCCTAAAATTATATATATTATAAAAGATTTTTTTAATGAGTACGATGAGAGTGAATCCCGAATGTAAGGGGATTTCTAGTCTCACTTTTAATTCTGTGAGACTTATGCCTTATTCACCACTCGTTTCTTTTGTGTGGTGTAAATACTTCCCATATATTTATTCTATGAAACTTATACTTAACATTATGGTTATTTACTAAAAATATGATGATATATATTTCATGGGGTCTTGTGGTTCAAATGTTACCAAATCAGTAATGTAGTTTTGTCTCAATTTTTCATCATTGATACACATGTTTTGTTAAGAACCAATACTATTTTAAGAGTTTTATATACTGATATTTTAAATATTAAATAATTAATATCCTTATTTTCATGATCTTTTAACCTTTATTTAAATTCATTTTCTTACATGGGGAGTCCAATTCAATGTTACAAAATTGGTAAGAGTTTATTGTTCCAATCACATCATTTATCTAGATTGTTTATGATTATACATCCATTGATGAAATATTATGATCTATATCTCAAAAAAACTCATTAATTTTATTTTAATATATTTATTCAATATATATTCATTTATTAGTACTATTTTACAACTCTTTTTATTTAATATAATGATGAAAATGTTTGAATAAAATCTAACCTTATTTCTCTCTTTAGTCAGAAATCAGATTTATTTAAAAATTCATGTTTTAAAAAATGTTTTTATAATGAAATTTTAGGTTAATTTTCATGTAAAACGTATTATAATTTTTTTAAGGTTTTAAAAAAATCATTTAAATGTTTTCAAATCTATTTTCAAAGAAAATGGTTTTAAATTTTTTTAATGTTTTAAAAAGCAATTATAAAAGAAGAAAGGGTATTTTCCTCAAGAAATATTTTTAAAGGATCTTTAAAAATTATTTTCCACATAATATCAGATCCATTAATGTTACTCATTATATTATAGGTAAATTACCCAAAGGTCACAATCATATTCTTTCTTTGAAAGGCGTATGTTTTTTATGGCATGATTTTTATGAAACCTGTTTTTCTTTCACGAGTTATATGTTTATGAAACCCATTTCTATTTCACCAGTTATATGTTTATGAAACACATATCAATTTACATAGTTGTATATTTATGAAACCATTTTATATTTCATGGGTTGTATACTTATGAAATCTTATTTTTTCACGGGTAATGCTCTGATGAAATGATTATGAAAGCTGTTTTTTTTCAATAGGATATAATATAATGACATGTTTATGATACGCATTTCATTCCATGGGTTATTATCTGATTTTTTATGATCTTATTTCCCTTGTATGAATGATTTAATTATGATATTGGTGGTAACTATATCCCCCATTAATTCCTTGGGTCATTATTAATATCTCATGAGAAACAATTTCTAAGATGGGGAGTGAGATTAGTTTAATAATGGAATTTTTCCAATAATATGGTCTTCAGAGTGAACCTTGACCACTAAGATGGTCATGTGAGTGAACCATGGCTACCAATATGATTTTGGGAGTGAAATCATACCACTAATATCACCTTATAGTTAATCCTTCACTATTTTGGAAATAGTTTTATATACTTATGGGCCTACCACAATTCCATGTCTTATTCATATATTATGATTTCATGGATTATGCTCTTGATTCCATTATGATTAATTTCTTATGAACATCTAATATTTATTAAATGATTCACGTTTAGGATCTTTGATATTCATGGTATGATATTTTAATATTTTGATCACATTATCATACCCTTATGCTTGTGATTATATAAATAAATCTCCCATGTTTACCCTTACTCGTTATCTGATATCACCCCTTTTTATGTTTCATTTACCTCGGTTATGAAAATATGTATTATGTAGAATGTTTCAAAGAAGGATTCTAGTCATGGATAACCTAGTGAGAGATAATATAGCTCACCTATGTACAAGTGTTTATGTTTCCATGTTTCCAAAGGCACTAGACTAATATGTTATTTGGATTATTATTTTTGTAATGTATTACATATTATGAAAAAATTGATGTAATAGTAATGTATGTTAAAATAGTGTCTCTATAGTTGGAATTAGATCAATTTTTTATTTAACCTTTAGAAACTAGGATGAGAAAAACTTTGTGAGATCCCTAAGAATATTTCTCTAAGGATAAGCCTAATGATTATTCAAAGAATCAAAACATTTCCTATAATTTTGGTAAAGTATAGAGTGAGTGGTTTCCTAGAAATAAATCCATGGTTGGATACTACAAGTGTATGTGTATCTGAAATATATTTACATAGGTTACCCACCTTGAAAACATCTTATTGAGCAAGAATCTATTAGGAACTGATGCAAGACAATAGCCCTTGGGGAACACCTGGTTTGAAAATCCTACGGGATATGATTTGGAAATTCACAAACTCTTCACAAACCATCATGATGGATTTAAATATAATTTTGATATGAAAAAATTTAGATAAACATAAGTTTTCATATATTGAAGAAATGTGTAATAGTTTAGACATCCTATAAGTGGTTTCTCATGATTATGTGGTTCGCCTCTATGATTATTTTCTCTTACTCTATGATTTTTTTATTTAGTGAAGGCCTAGATCCTAAAAGAACCACTTCAATCCTTGGTGTGATAGACAATGCAATGATTGTTATCCTGATCAACAAAATTCTATGGGAGATAGAATGAAAAATATTGTATATATTCTCGACCAAATTTCTCAATTTATGAATCATATTGGACGTCAAATTCATCAAATAAGTGAACAATATTATGTTGAGTCATTCATGAGGTAATTCCCACCTTATTCTTGTGGGTTTTTTGATACATATGTTGTGGAAAAATTGGTCATTACCATTGAAATGATATTCTCTATTCTCTAGTGTTTGTAACATGATGAAGTCATTATGGTTGTTTATCAGTTTGAAGGTGAAGCAGACAAGTGGTCGACTCTAATCAAGAATATGAGGAAGAAAGATGAAATTGAATCCATGTATTGGGAAGATTTCATGAAATTATTTTTTAATATGTAATTGCCTCATATTATTTATACAAATATAGAGAAATATTCCACTAAGTTAAGGAAATGTGATAACGAATCAGTTGAACTTATGAGGCTAATTTCACAAGACTTGTGAGGTATAGTTCTGGTATTATAATAAAACTTCAATGTTAATTTGATAGATTCTCTAGTGGATTAAATATGAGTCTCAAAATGGATTTTACCATAAGAGACTTTTGTATCTTTGAAGAGATTTTGAATTTTTCAAGAAAGGTTTAAATATAGGTTGGATTTATGAAGAAATCTTATGGTTTTGACAAGAAAAGGTAGATGGGTTTTAAAGGAAAATCTAAACACCATGAAGAGAAGAAGATGAGATTTAATTTATGATCTTTTTGTGGAAATAATGATGGAGGAAATTGAATTATGGGGTATAATAAATTATTTCAGTGTGGGAGGGAAGTTAATCAGGTGTCTGATTAGCGAAGTGAGGGGAAGAAGTTACCTAACAATTTGAATGGAGAGACAACTACATAGAATTCACCTCCCTCACTACAGTTTTACAAGTGTTATGAGAATGGGTATTATGATAACCAGTTCACAAACCATAGGTTTAATGACTGTGATATATTTTAGCAACATCTCAATCCATGGGATAAGGTAAATGTATTGTGATTGATGTTTCTAAAAAGGGGTTTGATAATGACATGGTGAAAGGTACACTTACCATAATCTTTAAAAATGCTAATGTCTTATTAGATTCTGAATCTAACAAATATTTCATATAGAATAAATTTTCTATGGGTATTAAGATTCTACCTAATGAATCAGTTGTCAAATTATAAGGGAAAACACATAATGTTATGATTATTTCATATCAAGTGTATGATTCTTCTCTACTTGGAATTTGAAGGAATGTACTTCCTAAAAAACATGTATCTCTTCATCTAGTTGAATTTGATGTCATATTAGGAATGAATTGTCTTTATCTGCATAAATTCCAAATCAATTGTCGAGGAAGGGATGTTATGTTTGATATTTCAAACCTAATTATGATCCTCTATCATTGTGATGATAATTATGAAATTCCTATGGAGATTAAATCCTGTTTATGGGTATTAATTCCCATTCATAAGGGTTTTTTTATCTCCAATGGTTGGGAAGAAAATTGAAATCGATGATATTCTTATTTTTTTGGCAATTATTGGTTGTATTTATAGAATAGTTTCATATCCTTCCATAAAAATGTGAAGTTTAGTTCTCAATAGAACACACACATAGATCCATACTAATTTCATATACTCGCAATAAAATGACCCCAATTGAGCTGTTGTAATTGAAGAATAAACTCCGTGAAATCCTTGATAGGGGATTCATTTATCCAATTGTATCACATTTGGGTGAACCTATTCCTTTTGTGAAAGATAAAGATGGATTAATACAACATTAAATTGATTATTGAGAGTTGAACAAGATCATGATCAAGAATAAGTATCATCATCCCCATATTGACTACTTGTTTGATCAACTCTGCGGAGCTTAATACATTTCCAAGACTGGCCTTCACTCTAGTTTTCATCAATTTGGGGTTAATATGGAGGATATACCCAATATGGAATTTCATAAAAGTTATGCACATTATATATATAGTTATGAATTTTTTTCTTACTAATACACCATCTATACTCATGGATTTGATTAATAGAGTCTTTGGAGATTACCTTGATCAGTTTGTGGTAGACGTTATAGATGATATTCTTATCTATTCAAAGAGAAAGTAAGTGCATGATGACCACTTCAGAATTGTACTAAAGACCCTAATGATAGAGAAAATATATGAAAATTTTAGAAAGTGTGAATTTTGGATGTAATGGGTTTCATTTTTGTGTCATATAATATAAATAGAGGATATCACAATAGATCCATAAAAACGGAGGCTATTGAATGTCTGGCTAGACTAACCATGGGGAATGGGATCTGTAGTTTTCATGGTTTAACTGGATATTATATATAGTTTTTAATTAATTTATTATAAATATCTAATCATATGACCAAGTTAACTTGGAATGGTTCCAAGTTCCTCTGAACAGATGAATGTGAGGAAAATTTAAAGGAACTGAAGAAAAGGCTAGTTAGTTCCCTGGTTCTTATATTATCCTGTAGTGGGTTAGGGTTTGTAATATATAGTCATTAATCCAATAAAGTAATATTATTTTTTATAATACAAAACGTGTTTATATCTTATTCCTCACCAAAATTGAAGATTCATGATCAATATTACCCAAATCATGATTTGGGGTTACCTGTTGTATTTTTTGTATTAAAGATGTGGATGCATTATATTTATGGATAAAAGTGTGATTTATATATTGATCAAAAAAATTTAAATATATATTCACATAGAAGTAGTTGAACATGCTCCAGATAATATATTTAGATATGATAATAGATCATACCTTCTCAATAAATTACCACCCAATGAAAGAAAAAATGGTGTCTAATGCTTTGAGTTGAAAGGATCATTCTAGCTTATCCATGATGAGGATATCAAAAGATACAATATTTCTATATATTCAAAGTATGTATATAGAAATATTGAAGGAAGGGTAAAAAAATTTCTTTCTCAATTGAATGTTCAACTCTCTTTCAATGGGAATATTAAAGAAGCGTAGAAGGAAGATGTCGAACTATAGAAGATGGTTAGAAATGATTCTGAGTTTAACCTTGATCATGGTGGAATGGTAAAAAGTTGTAATAGTGTATGTATTCCTTCCATACTAGATTTGAAAAGGTTCTATTATTTTAAGCTCATAGTTCGTCAGTCTCTATTCATCGTGGATATATGAATATGTATAAATACATTAATGAATACTTCTGGTGGGATGGAATGAAGAGAGATATCATAGAGTTTTTATCTTGGTTCTTATTATGACAACAAGTTAAGGCTAAAAGAAAACATTATATGTGTATGTTTCATCCACTACCCATACTAGAATGAAAATAGGAGAAAATAACTATAGATTTTTTTCATCGGACTCCCAAAATCTCTAATGGGTTTAATTCCATATGGGTGGTAGTCAATCGACTTTCTATGTTAGAACACTTAATTTCTATTAGAGAAGACTTATGTATGAGTCATCTTACCATTATATACATTAAGAAAGTGGTAAAGATTCAAGGACTACCACTTTCTATTGTATCTGATCTAGATATAAGGCATACCTCAATGTTCTGGTGAAGTATTACAAAATCCATTGATATAGAATTCAGTTTCAGAAAATTTTATCATCCTCAGATGTATGTCCTGTCTGAAAGAAAAATTCAAAACCAATAGGATATTTTTAGATCTTGTTCGATGGATTTCAAAGGTTATTGGGATGAATACCTTCCTCTAGTGGCGTTTTCTTACAACAATAACAATAAATTAGAAATTCAAATGGATCCACTTAAATACATATATGGTAAGAATTGTAAAGATCTAATGAGTTGGGATTAAGTTGTAGAAAAAATGCTATTTAGACCTGAGATCACTAAAGAAATGGTTGATAAATTTAGAATCATTCAGTAGCATAGCAGTTAAGATCACAGTCAGTAAAAAATTTATGCTGATAACCATTTACATGGTCTTGAATTTGAATTTTGAAATAATTTGTTTCTATAAATCTTTCCCATTAATATGTTTATGAGATTCAGGAAGAAATTGGAACTAATCACTAGGTATATCGGTCCCATTATATTTTTTGATCATATCACGAAGGTATTATATGATTTGGACCTTTAACCAAATATTTAATATGTATATGATGTGTTACATTTATATCTCTTTAAATATTACATACCTAACCCTTCACATGTTCTGGACTCATTTTTCTTACAGTTGGAGTAGGATCATTCTTACGAGGAACAACCAGTTGAAATTATAAATCATATAGAGAAAGTCTAATGAAATAAGACTAATAACCTGGTCAATGTTTTATGGATACATCACTAGTTATAAGAAGCTATGTGGGAACTTGGGGATATTATGAGGTAGAAGTATCCTAATTTTATTATTACAATGACAAATTTTGAGGGTAAAATTCATTTTAAGGGGGTAGAATGTGACACCCAGAATTTTTACGAACCTTTTATTATAATAAATTTAGTTTCATTTATTTTTTTCAATTCTTGTTACACCGATGTAATCTTTTATTATACTCTGAACCATGATATGTTTTCTCTATACACAATATCAACATGTCTTACATAACACACAACACTCAGTTTTTACAAAACAACATTTTATTATTATAATTATTTAAATGAGATAGTTATAACATATCGATTAATTTTAGAAATAAAAATATTAATAACTATATTTAAATATTATTAATAATTTTTTATATAAATAAATCATATTGATAATGAAACATATAATTTCTTGTAAAATCTTTATGATTTTGAAAAAACAATTTTCTCAAAGGAATTCATTTTATTTTCATCTGATGAACAATAATAAAATAAATTTTAGACACTTTTAGAGATTTAATTTCATATAATAAACTTCATTTTTGAATTCATAATGCTAAAAATTATATTCGAGTTAATTTTTGTTATTTTTTTGAAAAACATTATTTTTGGATGAATAGAGAAAAATACTGAACTTTAATTCAAAGATATTTTTTCATTTATTTTATGTATGTTGTTAAAGTTTATTTTAATTTTGTTTTAAAGTGTAATTATATAAATTTTACACCATTTAATCCAATTTATTTCCTCCTAATCAATTTCAAATTGAAATTTTATATAAAAAAATTCAAAATTTTAAACATTTTCGCATAAAAACGCATTGTTGTGAAACTTCTTCATGATTAATTTTAAATTAATTTATGGTACTTTTGTTATTAGAATTTGGAAAAGTTTATTCCTATTTTTGAATAATTAGAGTTTATAATGACTAATAAGAGAAACATTTTTTTACCAAAAATAATAATGGAAGCAATTAACATTAGTTATAGGGACTAAGGTAAGAATAGGACTACATAGTGGATAAACATTATTTTAAGTGGCCAAAAAGCTATAAAATGTCCAGGAGAAATTTTGTAGGAATTGTTCCTGACAGTTTCACTGGGGCGCGCACGTCCGTCTTGTTCGACGATGAAAAGTGTGGTTTCGTTTCCCCACATTCCCGCTTTCCAAAGGAAGGTGGCATCCGTCACTTATTCAGGGACGTTTTCTCCTTGATCGAAACAGGATGATGGGATGTCAGTTCTTCCTTCCATGGATTCCTCCTCATAATTAGTCAATTAGTCCTGGTTTCCCTTATATATTTAAGAGGTTGTTCGTGAAACTCTTCCTAGTGCCATATTTTCTTAGACACCAGTAAATTACACTGCTTCTTTCGGGATATTCCCAGGGGTCTGGTCAGGGCATCAACCATCAATTAGGGGAGTAGTCACGTTGGACATCACTGGAATTTCTAGACGCTGTAACACTGGCACGTCTGGGTTTCTACCCATTATTATAGGGCTTATCGAGGTAGTGGAAGCCCGAGGAATCCCACGTCGAACGTGGGGAGTCATATGTAATAGGCATGTATCTGAGATTTTCCTCAGCTTACCTTGTTTAACACATGGTATGTCGCAGGTTTAACATCTGGCGGAGATGGATCTGACTGATCAGAACACTAATTAAGGTGGATCAGATGGGTGCAACCTCTGGAGGGAACATTGATGTTGGGGGTGAGTTGTCATGACCACAACGGGATATGGCGTCCCTGGTAAGAATCAAGATTGATGATGGATTGTTGGAATGGAGTGGATGGTGGATGGGATATAACTACCATGAGGACAATGGTAATGTTGGGATTCAATCTCAAGGAGACTACCTATGTATCTCTGTGGTAGGGAATCAAATTCTGCGTTGTTCGGTAGGGTGAAGGGACACCTAAAGTGGTGACCCGTGATAATGGACACATGTATTAGACACGGAGGAAATAGAACCTCTGTTTTGGGGCCCGGCCTCCCTGAAACACATATGCATGAAGGGAAGACTAGAAAATGGATTTGAATTGGGGGCACACACATAGGACGGAAACCTGATGATGTGTATGGGGGCTCACGCATGGTTAGCATCACATGTTTGTCTGACACCACTATGACGGACCATAGATGAGGGTCCCAACAAATCGGATTACAATGGCTTGCCGCTGAGTAGGGGATGCAATGAATTTTCGCAGATTTATGTCACAACTAATTACCGCTAATTGAGGTCACAACGGCTTACCGCTGGATATCGTCAAAACGTCTTATTTTCGGGTGTGGTCGCAATGACTTACCGCTGGATGGGGTTGATCCTCATGGAAGATTACTACATACCCTGCCTAGGAGATAGAGATCAAACCCATTTAGTTCATATGATATGGGGGTCAGTGCACCGACGTGAAAGAGGACTTGGGGTCTAAATGGTTGGTGGGCTCGAACCTCGTGGAGGCTTCTTACGTACCATTCCTTGGCAAGGATCAAAGACCCCGTAGTTCATGGAGGAGTTTGGTGAACCGATGTGAAGGGGGTCAAAACCAAAGGGTGGTGGGCTTGAACCATAGGGATGCTTCCTAAATACCTTTTCATGGTGAGGATCAAAGTCCACATAGTTTAGGTGGGTGCAACTGCTTACCGCTGACTAGGAGAAACAACGGCTTACTGCTGATCGGGGAGAGATAATGACTTACCACTAATTTGAGGTTCACAATTTAATGTCATGAAGGATGGGGGTGAACCGATGTGAAGGAGGACCTGGGGCCCAGATAGATGGTGGGATTGAACCTCGTGGAGGCTTCATACGTACCTTTCCTTGGCAAGGATCAAAGACCTTGTAGTTCAGGTGGTGTGGGAGCCGACGTGAAGGGGGTCCGAACGACCGGGTGTTGGGCTTCAACCTCAAGAAGGCTTCCTACATACCTTGCCTTGACAAGGATCAAAGACCACATAGTTTAGATATGGGTGTGGGGATTACACTCTTGGCTGCCCAGGGTGTTGGTGATCTGACGTGATGATGGTCAGAACAACCGGGTGTTGGGATTGAACCTTAGGGAGGCATCCTAAGTACCTCTCCTTGACAAGGATCAAAGGCCACATAGTTCAGGTATGTGTGTGGGGCTTACACTCTAGGCTGCCTTGGGTGTTGGTGAACCGATGTGAATATGGTTAGAATTACCGGGTATTTTCCTTGAATATCATGGAGGATTTCTATGTACTTCGCCTTGGAAAGGTTCAAAGACCTTGTAGTTCAGGTATGGGTGTGGGGATTACACTCTAAGTTGCACAGGGTGTTGGGCTTGAACCTCATGGATGCTTCTTACGTACCTCTCCTTGGAAAGGATCAAAGACCACGTAGTTCAGGTATGGGTGTGGGGCTTACACTTTAGACTACCCAGGGTGTTGTCATGGTCGATGCTTTCTCTAAGCCCACATGTGTCATGCTCGGTGTGATAAACATGAGACCGCAAAGTCCTGAAGATCACCCTGTGAAAGGTATGTCCTTGGGAAGTAGACTGGGGCCATGCGTAGTTAGAGTCCCAAAAACGAAATTGGGTCTTACTCGTGGTTAGCAGCCCAAGAAATGGATATTGGGACATACTCTATGGTGGAGGCCTGGATGGTGGCATGGCCCAGTGGGAGAGGGGCTTAGCACATAGGAAGGGAGGAGGAGCATGGATACTACCACCTACAAGAAAATCTAGGGGCTTGCACTAGGATCATTTCCCTTTCCCTGAAGATAGAAACTGCTCTGATAAAGAGGTTATCATTCCATGTGAGGAATAATCTCACTCTTGTGGAGTCCTGTGGGTGTGTAGAATGTGTTAGGTGGGGTGCCCCGCGTATGATGAGTGGTGAGAGGCCACCGTTTAACGTCATGTGCTGAGGATGAAGGTGCTTGGAAACTTAACGTCCTGCATCTCGGACAAAGTGGGTTTGATCCCCACCCCTAGCACTTACATAACCGATACCACCCTCCCTTGGGGGAAGGAAGGCATCAACAATTCCAGGGTTGGGGGTGTTATGGAGCAAACCATTAGGGGTTCCACTTTAGCGGGACTATGTGAAGAAGCAATAGTCATTAGCATTCCTATGTGAAGATTCATGAGGGAAAGCAACATAATGGGCAATATAGTCCAAGGGGATTTGAAATTTCATCATGAAAACCTGAAGGGATTCATGGGAAAAGGAGTTTCAGGGCAGAGGGGTTCATTTGTAGAAGCCTTTTGAAGCTCTGGTGCTCCATGAAGTGGACAGTCTTCGTAAAGGGATGTGCTTCACGAAGTGAAGTCTACTACACTAGGCATATAGAATAGGAGCATATTGGGGGATATTCGCAAAGTGGAAAGGTATTCGTGAAGCAATGCCTCACAAACCAACAGTTCCTTGCGAGGTAAGCTGTTGTGAAGCAAGGTGGTTCGTGAGGAACACTGGCCATGCCTTAACATATGGGTCACATGTGTGTTTGGGATGTTTCACAAAGAATAAACACTCCATGACAACCCGGGTCCCCTTAGGGATTCCCTTCTAATGCGGATGCCCATAGGCTCTACGAAAGGCATCCCTCTCTAAAGACGGGAGGAATTAATGCAAGGGGGAGGAATTTCGTGATACCAAAATACCTCGCGTATCTCATGGTTCACAGAATAGAGAGTTCTTCATGATTCGAGTGCTAGGAAGTTGAAAGGTCAGGTGATCCGTCTTTTGGGCTCAAGGGGATCCCTGTATTTATAGGAAAGAGGTGTTGCGAAGAAGAGCTCACTCGGTGCGAAGATGGATTTTTCTCCATGGTGGGATCACGAACGTCAATGGGGTTCGCAGAGCATCTCGCCTCCTTGCTCTACGGCAGGCTCGTGAACGTTAATGGAGTTCATAGAGCATCCAGCCTCCTTGCTCCACGGTGGGCTCACGTACATAAATGGGGTTCACGGAGCATCCCACGTCCTTGCTCCGTGGTGGTCTCGCGAACGTCAAATTGGCTTGTGCAGCCTCCTGTATCCTAGATCCGCGGTGGTTGTGGGGCCATGGGGCCTCTGTGAATGGTCTTCACGAGGCATATACTTGACTTTTTCATTTGTAATTTTTCATCTCCAATTTTGGCATCTACAAATACCCCCTCAGACTTGTTGCCGAGGATAAATCAAGGGTCAAAGTCTAAGGTTCAATCGCCAAAATCCCTCGGTCATTCGTGATTCTGTCTCACAAAGGAGGCTCGCAAAGTGGATAAGTGTTGGGCTAGCTGAGCATGCGGTAGAGCTCACTGCGGTTTAGAAGCTCTGAAGATCATCGCCTATAAATAGAAGAGCGGACCTCTATCTTTTCTTTTCTCTCCTTTGCGATTTTTTCATTTAGCGCTCTTGATTCGCAAAGCTCCACGTACTCCATGATTTCTCCCCACGAATCGGGTCTTCTGCTCTGCGGCGCACAATGATTCTTTGACTCCACGATAGTGCTTTGTGATCATGCGCTTGAAGGCCGGGAAGGGGACCATGCACGTTCTTTGCAAACGAGCTCCATGACATTGCTCTGAAAAATGGATTCACGAACGAAACACAAGAAACACCCAATATTAAAACTGAATGGCTCATTAGGAGGCTGTTTAGGGGTTCTTACGGATGCTTCTCAAAGGGAAGAGATTGAAAATAGTTTCGGCTTAGGGGAGTTAATTCAGAGCAACTCTAAAAATTGTTCATTGGTGGAGCTGCTATCAGAGATCCAGAGGAACTACCCGCTGGGTAAGAGGTAGTTTCTGTATGTCTTTGAGATGAGGGTTGAAATCTTCATCCTAGAAGGAAGTCGGTACAAGCCAGCATACTGGTTTAGGAGAATGCAGTGCCAACGCTAAGCGTTCTGGGTGACTGACGTCCATTCTTTGGAGGAATTCACACCCTTCATCATTGGCGGCCTATACAATCACCTAAATAATTTGGATGGGAAGGTATTGTATCCATAGATGTCACCCCCTATGTACCAGATGATCTTGATGACATCCTTGAGGAACCCAGGAAATGGATGGTCTAAGGAATGGGACCTACTCTAGGGCGGGAACATCACAAATGATTGGGCCTGGGCTTACTGGGTAAGTGGCTCATGTGAAGAGTTTGGGGATGAGATGACGATAGTGGGTTTGTATGAGGTGGCATTGGCCTCCCAGTTTCACATCTTCCAGCCGAAGCAGCTGATGTCAGAGTTGCAGAGTAGGTGTTCATCGAGGACCAATACCTTCCACTTACACCACGGGGAATTCGGTATCAGCCTATGGGATTTACACTATATCTCGAGGGTCCCAATACTGGGGACAATGTATGATGAATTCCTCCCCATTATGGGAGAAAGGGAGGATCCATAGCAGATGCCACCACTGGCGATGGTGTTAATGGAGCTGGTGCTGGGAGAGGACAAAGAAGCAGGGAGGGATGTCCACTTTAGACGGTTGTTCAAGAAATTTCTGAACTTCCCGGAAGATAGGTAGTTTCTGTTGAGGCCTCAGACTTTCCCAAAGGGGGCTCAATGGGGCAAGGAGAACTCATATTGGTTGCTCTTGGAGGATAGCCTGTGAAAGACGTAGGGATTTAGCATTAGCACCATGCAGCAGTCGATGGTCAAGATGGTGGCATTTTTCGCAGCTCTTATCTATGGTTGGATCCTATCAGTGAGGGAAAAAACAAGGGTTTGGGACCAAGAACATTCATCATGTCTTCCATGATGGAAACAGGTGGGCGAGTCAACCACAGGATTCTGATGCTCTCTAAGTTATACAAGATGTTGTGGCACATAAGGGAGGGGAAGAGGCCACAGATGATTTGTGGTCCATTCAACCTTCTATATGGGTGGATAGTGGCGCATATTAGGGGGTCTTATGAATACCCTAACCCCGTATCACCTCAGGGATCGAACTTATTTGCATTGATCCTGAATGTCGCATGAATCATTTCGGCCAAGCTAATAACGCCGTTAACACTGAACTGGGTGTGGAAGGTGGAGGAATTCAACTTTCACCAGTTTCTGTTGCCAACGGGTGCTTTTACTGACAACGACCAAGGAACGGAAGAGAATTATTCCTGTCTTCTGGCCATTCGAGGTGGAGTCCTGATGGAAAGGGTGGAATATGAGCCCCTCTGTGAGCCATACAACTAGCATTGATTTGCCCAAAAATATTGGTGTATGTAGCGACTGACCCCATGGGTCTATTTAGGGGTGCACCACGAAGAACACTAGTGTGTGATGAGGAATATGTGACTCATGTTCACACGGGAATACAGAAAGATGTGGAACGAACGGCCTCTGCCTACTGTTGTCTTTGGGTTGGTAAAGGAGTATTCCAAAAGCTGGGAGGCAGCCTACCCGGTGGAGATGTTGAAGCTGCCAACTGTTCGGGTCAGTGATGGTGAGCCTCCCTGACCTCGGAGCTGGGGCTAGAAGGTAGAAAAGGAATATTACGGTGGTGGGGCTGCCATGGTATTAAGAACCACACCAGTTGTGGGTGAGGTAGTAGCGATATATCCAATAGCGGTTGTGGACCCACTTGTTCTAGAAGAACAGAGCCATCTAGAGGGGAGGTCGTCCAAAGAATTCCTTAAGATACCCACCCAGGCTCCGGGGAAGTAGTTTCTCCATATAGACATGTTGGAGAATGTCGTCTTTCTAGAGGCCTGGGACATTTGGGAAGTCAACTAGAATTTCCATGTCTCATCTAAGATGTAGCAACACTTGAACCATATCAGGATGGATTTTCCAGGGATAGCCCTATTTGGGCTGACTTTGTGGTGTCCCAAGTGGAGGAAGAGCAATACCTGGCTGAGCTGGAAGACATTGTGCATTTCTAAGGTGCTCCTCATCCAATGAAAATCTTTTCAAGGTGTTGCTGACCGCTGAACTGAGAGTGTGCTTCCCTATGCCGGAAAAATCAGACGAGTCCTTCTGAGGGGACGAGGCCGGTAGAGGTAACCCATTGGAGGAGGGCGAATTCAGCAATCAAGGATAAGACCTTGAAGAATTTATAGAGGCCCTTGAGGTAAGATCCCAAGCCCCTTCCTTTGGTTCTGCTCTCAGGTCGTGCTAGAATCCTAAGAAATACATGAACTGTGTAGTAGACTCTCATACATAGAACTCGTTCTCTCCCCTCAACAGATACAGATGTGGAACATTCAAGATATTCATCTGTGGTTGCATTAATTAACACGTACAGTGGGGCTAGGACACCCGAGGTGGCTTCTCCAGAGCTTTCAAGCCATCCGACCATATATGAGGGGCCATGCCTCAGGGTCCCAATAGTTTCAACCCAATAACTAGACCAGAAATTCAATCTCTATAAGCCTTCTCTACCAAATTAATGATTGTAACTCATTAACCATGTCAACTGATGTGCAAGACCCTTTTTGGTGTGCACAGTTCTTCAAATGGTGTGGGCCGCCTTGGTAAGGTTCGTCAGGGCTTCTGGCGGCGTCCTTCCCATAGGAATGTCGGTGATCGTGGGGCCAGATACCTAGACTGACCATGCTCGGGTGCTCCCAATCCCTGGTGGGATCGCCAGCAGTGATGAGCCTGGGATAATTTAGGTGGGATTCGATGATGAGGATTGATCAGATAGCCCAGGTCCCACCATGCATAATCAAACTCCAAATGCGGACCCTGCTGACAAGTTCTTGAGTGTGTTCCCCGCATATGAGTCTACCAACTGTGATGACTGGGAAGAAACGACCTCTGATGAAGAGGACAATAAAATAGTTCATCACCGATCATGGAAAATGATTAACAGCTTCGTTAATAACATCACCAAAGCTCTATGGCTGGATGATATAGACATACTTCACTCATGACTGCGAGAACAATGTGCTGGGGGAGTGGATTCCCAGCATCCCCACCTGCTCATCCAAGATCTTATGGCGGAGAAGATTTGGGAGTACAACCATGTTCTTGGTGTGGGATGGTAGCAGAGGAAATCAGTGAACATCAAGAGGCTCTAGGAGGCTGAAGATGATGTACAATGGATGCAGAGTCCGGCAGACGATAACTCAACCTTCCTCAACACAAAATCTGAGCTAATATTTCTATTGAAGGCCTAGCTGGAAGAGGCCTAAGAGGGAATGAAGCGAGCCTCCAATGAAATGACCATTATCTGGACCGGCATGGAGCGAGCCCAGACTAGAGCTGAT
This sequence comes from Viscum album, assembly GCA_963277665.1. Lineage (NCBI taxonomy): Eukaryota > Viridiplantae > Streptophyta > Magnoliopsida > Santalales > Viscaceae > Viscum > Viscum album. The sequence goes on along the minus strand of OY728162.1, from coordinate 1,464,836,059 downwards.
GAATTGCACCCTATCACTGCTAAGGAGGAATGAGAACTGAACAGGTGGCAAAAAATCATGGATGCCACAAGCTAGAGGGTGGCAGAGCTGCAACTTTCTTTTGACGGGATTAACCCATCCATGGGAGGGATAAAACCTTGGGTGTTGTAATGCATGTAACATTTGAATGTACTTTAATGCATTGACAATTTTATGCTTGCTTCATGAATGAGTTCGATTATTTTTGTGTGATTAGTTTATTCATGTGACATTCGTGGAGTGTCCAACGATCATTCCCCAAGCTCACATTGGTTGGGCCCGATGTGAAAAACAAGGGACGACCACCTTATTACTCCATTCAAACGTCGGAATGTAAATAAAGATCCAAGTATCTTGGGATTTGGACAACGGATTTGGATTTCTAAAAAGAAATGTGGGAGACTTGACTGGAGAATAAAGCTCTCAGAATAGTCAGATTACAGTTTTCCCAAAGTGCTCTTGTGCACAGATGAGGTAACGCCATGGTAATTGGAATTAATCCAAACGTAGGGGAGTGGAATGTGTAAATCATGACACACAAAACTTAGAACATTGTAGGGGTGGCATGACAATGAAGAATAACTGTTGACAAAATTTTAAACACAGTATTTTAATCATGTTAGCCTGAAATGGGGATTAAAAATGAAGGTCTACTGCTTACCATGTTTGAAACATGGGGCCTGACTCGCAATGTTATCCATTAGACTTACATAATGTTAGCCCATGGCAGTAGGCAAGCCATAGGCCAAGCATCCATACTATTAGGGGTTTTTTTTTCAGATGTGAAATGGGGTGAGGGTTTGAATAAAAGGGGAATGCAAAGCATGGAGTGTGGAGTGATGGTTTGTTTGGATGGAATCCAACACACTTGAAATTACATCACCGTGTTAAAGACACATTGGGTGGACACATCGGTGTGATCTGTGATCAAACAAAATTCCAAACACGACATCTCTGGTAAGGACCTAGAATGATCATTAGTTTTATGTCATACAAATAAGGACGATGGAAGCATAGTTTAATGTTATATGGTGAGGGCAGTGCACATAGTTTAAAGGTCATACTTCTTGGACCATGATCGGGGTCGCGTGGCCAGAAGGGTTAATAACCTAGGGGTTGGGACCAAGGTAGAATGTTTGGGCATCTCTACGTATCCCATTAAGATTAAAATCAAGATGAACATAGTTTTGAGAGTGTAGTTTAACATCATGTGGGATGAGGAAGGGCATGGCTACGCTAGTACACATCCTACCACAACTACTAAGCCCTGATGAGGCGTACTCGATGTAGGAAACAAGAAGCACTGGTGGGACTTTCCTAACATAGGAAAGAACATGTTAGGGGTGAAGGGACGCTTGGTTAATGTCATCCCAATGATACCGACCCATCCATGTAACCCAGCTAGATGCAGGAAGAAGTGAAGACGAGTATGTCGGAATTACACATGAACATAAGGAAGTGGAAATGTGTGAATCATGATGCACGATATCTGGACCACAATGATGGTGGTGTGATGATAGGGGATAACTATTGAACATGTTTGAATCACAGTATCCATATCATGTTAGACTAGAATGGGGATAGAAAAATGAGGTTCGACCGCTGACCACGTTTGAAACACCGGACTTGTCACAAATATCATCCGAGATCTTCAGGGACGTTGGCCCGAAATTGTAGGTGAACTAAGGTAGCATGAGACCAGGCCGTGAAGGGGTCCATTCGGATGTGGAATTGGATGAGGATCCAAATAATGGGCTCACGAAGCTCTGACATGGAACGAGGGTATGTCCCCGTGAGAATTCCACACTTCGATATCTTTTTCAAAATGCATCTGTGTACGACAATGAGATGCATCAGATAGAGGGAGTCAAGTCCCTTCCCAAGGACAAGGGTCCTGGGGTCACACGCTTTCAACTTAAGGTCCCAGGGTGGACCATTAAGGGGGGCTTAATTTAAGGGATTCTGCACAGGGAGGCCGAATAGCCAAACATGACGCACAGTTCCCATGGGGAGATCTTAGTTTTGGGTCATAGAACGCGGACTATGGAGTGAAAAGATATTGGAAGAACATGGTGTGGCTATTGAAAAACCTGACATGAACGAGAAAATAAGAGGTACTCGTCACACCACATGTGTAAGGGTTTGTGTCCTGAGAACCAACTGTTTTGTACTTTGATTACATGAATGTTCACTTATTATATATTGTTCATTGGTCGGCATGACTTTAATATAATAATGTCCTGGAATATTTTTTGCTTTGATAAGGACATTGAATATCCCCACTATGATGAGAACCTTGAAATGCTATAACAATATTCTTAAATAATGTTCTACGGTTGGATAAAATACTATGATAGGACATATAGTATACAGACTGTCATGTGTGAGTACTCGTAAGAAGACGAGACTCTCTCTCATGGATTTCGCACTTGGTAATCTCGAAGATGGGAGATTATGAGAACAGACCCGCTAGAAGCAATTCTGCATGTATTGGTGTCATCGGACATTGCTATATACGAGCGTGTGTAATGGTCCTTAGACTAGAAGATTATCATTAACTCATGTCATGACTCGCGCACATAGATTTACTAACGAAAATTGTCACGCAGACAGTTGGCGGGAAGTAGGGTACGTTGGGTGCGTCACGAGTGACATATTGTTAATGGATAAGTCGAGGTAGGATTTTCCACTTCCATTTATAGAAGTTGATATCTCGGCCCTTTGATTTAAATAGAACTGTCGCATTAAATTCCATGTCCATGGTGTAAACGACGAGTTTATTTCAGGAAGTCAATGAACGACGGGTCAAACATATAGGTTTATGACACTGCTATGAAACCTTCCCGATGAGATATCAAGACAAAGGGATTAAATTACATAGTAAGCGTTCGTATGAGGTGATACGTCAATGCAGCGTCAACTTCTTTCTCTTGGGTTCCTTGAACCATTGATAGACAGTAGTCTTGGACTTTAGGAAAGCTCGCATATTGCCAACGAGAGAGAGGCCTCAAGGGTCACACACTAAGTGTATTCAAGTATCTCAAATAGAATAAAGATTATTCCCGTACGTTGTTTATTAATTATTAAAGGAATCCTAAATCATTTTAATGGTGGAGGAAGAAGGAAATGAAAAAAAAACAAGATATATACGTCGTGTATTAATGATTACACGCCGTGTAGTTTTTCATGGAAAATAAGTACACACCATGTATTAATAATTACATGTCGTGTAGTTTTGTTTATGGAAAGGAAATGAATAAATGAAGACAAGATATACACGCCGTGTACATTGACTATACACGCCGTGTAGTTTTCAATGAAAAACAAGTACATTCCATGTATTTATTAATACATGCCGTGTAGTTTTTCCAGTCTGGATTTTGAGGATATAATATTGTTTTAAATGATATTTATTACAATCAGCGTGGGTGCATGTCAAGGAATTAATTATTCGACACGGGAGTTTTAAATAAGATTCAATGAAATAAATAAAACATGTAACGTATTTATTTATTGTCATAACTCGACAACCTCAAACCTGATTATAAATATCCTCACAACCCCAACTCTTTTCCAACACACAAGAGAATCGTTGTACACAACAACTCTGAATAATGCTTTCAAGACTGAAAGAACATCTTCCTCCATGAACGCTCTCAAGACCAAGAGATATCTTCTTCCATTGGATCAAGACGATCTAAGGCAGACAACACAAGTAATGGTTTCTCAACGCTAGCACCCAGAGGCACCGTTGGTGAAGTCCAGAGATACGAGTTACACGTGTGGATCACCGCTAGAGGAAGTCTACACATGGCTTCTACGACGCAATCAAAAATCACATCGGAACATGATCAAGAACGTCAATGAAGAAAGAAAACACAAAATGTATTTCTTTTAAATTGATTAAATCAATTATAATCAACCTGTAATGATCCTACTTTGTGGTTCAAGGAAATTCCTTTTCTTTGTCCATTTCTGTGATTCTATCCATGGAGACTAACATTTATCATCGTATTGATCCCAGATTGAACATTGTTAATGACTAAAAGCCATGTGGGAACATCCACCCAGGTGCTTCCGCTGCACCCAAAACCTTTAAATGGTATCAGAGTGAGGTTACAAGGTTGATTATAGTTATTTAATTTTCAATGCTAATTTTCGCATTTATATTTTCAATTCGAAATAAATCATTCTCTAAATCTGAATAAACGAGATATGTTTTTCCTCCTTCGTTTCTCGATTCATATCACAGAAATGGCCTTTTAATTTTAATTTTGATTAAAATAAAAATGATGATCTCATCCGGAAGATCCGCTCTTTCTATATGTACAACATGAGAATACACGGTGTGTAATGAAAACTACACGTTGTGTACATAGGTTCAACGAACCGGTACTGGTCTGCCAATCCACGCCTGTTAATTGAATACACCTATGTATTTAACACCCCATGTTGACCGGAATTAAACGACTTGTGGGAACTGGAATACACGGCATGTATGTGGGAGAAACACACTATGTAGTCCTATCTGGCCCAAGTGAAACCGTGTACAAAGGAAAAGCCGCATACCACGTACACGGGATCGCCAGGCCGGTTACTACGTAACAAGGAAGTACACACCGTGTATGATTTACCTACACGCCGTGTACTCCAAAATTTCCAATGTACAGAGAACACGCCAAATCCCCCAGTGTGTAATTTGGATAAAATTTGAAAAGAAATACACATTGTGTAAATAAAAACTACACACCGTGTACTTTCCAGAAATTTCACCAAGTTTCCTCCAAAAGTACAAAGACCTGTACAAGGAATATGGATGAGAAGAATCTCAAGGAAATTTAGAAAGGAATTTAAGATAATGAATTTATTAATTATAAGATCATAATTAATTTAATTCAAGCGCGACTTATCTTGAATAAATAGAACTATTAAAAGAATTTGAATTCTAAAAATGTGTAAATGGCATTGCATGCTATGGATGATCATGAGCTAGACCAAAGACCCTTTGTATGAGTGTATGGTTTCATTTAAATTTATTTAAATTTTTTGTCATGTGATCCTTCTTCCAATAAAATGTAGGGCCTGCGTGCCCATAGTTTCTTTAATGTAAACCAATGTAATGGAGGATCTCCCAAGCCAGAGGAGACGGTTCAAAACATGAAGATGAGGCAAACCCAACCCAAGAAGATACAAAGATGGACAGGTGGGAGCTGCAAAACACGAACCATCGGTTCAAGGTGATTTTCCTAGGTCAGGGTTAGCTTATCAAACCCACTAGATAAGCTAACCAATAGAATCTCATGATCATACAATCTTATTTTATTTCTGTCTGATTGCATGGTTTATTTATAATGTATGTGTTGTCACGATCACATAATTAATGAAATAAACAAGCATGCAAAGGTGGAATAAAATAAAAACTGGACTATGCGTAAACATTATCGGAACATGGTTAATCACTTAAGCAAGCATCACATAATATTAACAAGCATGTGATAATGAGAAACTATGCATAAAAATTAAAATCCCTCAATATCATATTAAATCAGAACAAGCCTTCCATTACTTGATTAAGGGAAAGACTCAATAAAACTATGTGTTTGACCAACCCTTGTTGGGACACTTACTTTTATAAAGGAAGACCTTATGGAAGGTTTCAGGTAGACTTAACCATATTACATCAATAGGAGTATCCCTTGCTAGAAATGGTGTAATATTGGAGGCAAGAGTTGAGGAAATCCATGTCAGGATTTTAGGATTGGTGAGTCCACTCTACACATCAAGGAACTGTAAGCTCACAGTTGGAAAATACCGGTCTACCTAAATACCATCAAATAGCTTGACCAACCCTTGTTGGGGTTATGCGAAGGGGAATATGGATCCTTGCCACTAGAATGTCAAAGAAACTAGACTTTCCGATTTCAATGGGGAGAGCCATTGGGACTTGATAAAATAGTGGGAGACTTAATAAAAATTTTATTATTTCTCATAAAATGTAATCAAGAAAGTACTGATAAATATGCTCTTTTAATTTGTAGAATCGAAATGAAAAACTCATCAACCAAATTTTCACTGTGATCAATTCTGGATAAACACAATATCCTCACCAGATGTAACTTTCAAGAATGGTTTAGGCACCTTCAGGTTATCCTACGCCATGAACAAAAGTTTTACATGCTAGAGTCCCCACTTCCTGATCTACCTTCCCAAGGGGAGAGTGATGAAGATTTCCTGGTCTATGATCAACATTTGATCGATGCACTCGATGTTCAATGATTGATGTTGTCATCAATGTATAGTGAGCTCATGATGTCTCGTGAAGACATGGATTCCAACAGCATGCTCGAGAACCTCCGTGGTCTATACTAGGAGAGAAAAAGATAGGAAAGGTTTGAGATCTCCAAGGCTCTATTCCAGAGCAATCTTGGAGAGGGTTCCCCAGCTGGGCCTCATGTAGTCAAGATCATTGGCTGCATTGAGTGCTGGAGGTTCTAGAGTTTAAACTCGCTAAATTACTAGGTACCGATCTCATTCTCGCATAACTCCCCATTAGCTTCTCAAACATTGTTGTGAACTTCAACATGATCAACATTGAGAAGACTTTGTCTGATCTTCTTATCCTTATTCGCCAAGTGGACAATGACATGTAGTGTGAAATACCTTTTGTCCTAATGGCGAATAAAAGTAAAGGGAAGGTGAAGAGATTTAATCCCAAAGCTTCTTTAAGGCCTTCCAAGAAAAGGAAGATCAAAGGGGAGGCAAGGGAACATGATGTGGTTTGTTTCGCATGTGGCAAGAAGGGCCACTAAGAATAAAAATTACACCCAGCCAAGGAAGCAAGTGGAAGCTTCAGGTGCGTTTGTTATCGAATTCAGTCTATCTATTTCTACTAATTGGGTGTTAGATACTGATCGTGGTGCTCACATCTGTATCCAAATACAGGAACCAAGTAGATTCATGAAGATTGATCGAGGGGAGGTAGATCTACGAGAAACCAACATAGCCAGACTTGCTTTTGTAGCCGTCCGGGACTACCACCTCACATTGCCAACTAGAATGATCGTGGTGTTAAAGGGTTTTTATTATGTGCCTTCTGTTACTAAAACATTATTTCAGTATCCAGATTTGATAATGATGGATTCATGTTCAAGTTTGGAAATTAATGTTGCTACTTTTATAAAGATAGAATTTGTTTTGGTATGACACATTTATATAACGACCTTTGTGTGTTCGACTACACAAACCAAGTAATGACAATCAATGACAAAGTCAATTTACATGACTCATACCACACCTAACTTTGGCATCACTAGCTAGTTCATTTCAATGAGAAATGTTTGACAAAATTACATCAAGATGGTTATTTAGATTCTTTCGAACTAAAACCACTTGGTGTATGAAATGCGTGTCTACAAGGAAAAATGACCAAAGCCCCATTTAGTGGGAATGGTGAAAGGGATAAAGAGCTTCTATAATTAGTTCACACCAATGTGTGTGGACCATTTCTAGTTGAAGTAAAAGTTGGTTTCTCGTACTTCATAACTTTTACTGATTATTATATTAGATATGGATATATTTACATAATGAGTTATAAGTCAGATTCTTTCGATCGGTTCAAAGAATAAAAGAATGAAGTTGAGAACCAGCTTGGTAAGAAGATTAAGAAACTCTGCTCAGACAGAGGAGGATAATATCTTCATCAAGTCTTCATTGATTTCTAACGGGAGTTTTGGATTCTATCTCAACTGAACCCTGCTTATACACCGTAGTGGAATGGTTTAAGTGAAAGGTGGAACCACAGCCTTGTGGGCATGGTGAGATCAGTGATGAGTCACGCGAGTATTCTAATATCCTTTTGGGGTATATGAATTACAAACAGCAGCACACATAATAAACCAAGTACCAACTAAATCGATAAATGGTATTCCATATGAGTTATGGAGTGGACGCAAAGCCAGGATATCGAATTTACATGTGTGGGGTAGGGAATAATTTTTTAAGGCCTCTTCAGGTAACAAACTTGCACCCCAAGGCACAAAGTGTATCTTTATAGGATATCCCAAGGAAACAAGGGTATATTACTTATACAACCCATCAGACAAAAATTTTAGAGTGGAAAGACATGCAATATTCCATGAGAGGGAGCACATCTCCAAAAGAGATAGTGGGAGCGAGATAGAATTCGATGAAGTTGAGGCTCAAGATACACAAGAGTTGGTACAAGAACAGATTCCACAAAGCCCCATGGAAGAACAATCTGTTCCAGAGACATAAGAACTTTGTAGGAGCATGAGAGAGGTGAGAGAACCATAACGATATGGTTTTCTTGTCACCAAGGATGGTTACTCATTATTGGTTGACAATGATGATCCTCATACCTACAAGGAATCAGTTGACAGAAAAGACGGTTCCAAGTGGAAAGAAGCCACGAATTCTGAATTGGATTCCATGTACCAAAACCAAGTCTGGATTTTGGTAGATCCTCCAGTGGATGTAAAGCCTATTTCTAATAAATGGTTATTCCAGAATAAATGGATATGGAGGGGAAAGTCAGCACCTATAAGGCATGAATGGTTGAAAAAAGTTTTAGAAAGTGTCAAGGAATTGACTATGATGAAACTTTTTCACCGGTTGCGATGCTGAAATCCATCAGAATCCTATTGGACATTGCCACTTACCATGACTTTGAAATTTGGAAAATGGATGTCAAAACACCATTCCTTAATGGGAACCTCCAGGAAGATGTCTACATGACACAACCTAAAGTGTTTGTGACTCCAAAGGATGCCAACAAGGTATGCATGTTGTAGAAATCCATTTATGGATTAAATCTAGCATCAAGGTCATGGAACATTCGTTTTGATGAAGCTGTAATGGAATTTGGCTTTGTTAAGAACAAATGTGAGCCTTGTGTCTACCATAGGTTTAGTGGAAGTGCATTTGTTTTCCTAATAGTATATGTTCATGACATATTACTAATTGGAAATGAAGTACCTGTCTTACAGTCAGTTAATGAATGGTTGCATAAATTTTTCTCCATGAAGTACTTGGGTGAGGAAGCATATATTTTTGGGATCAAGATCCATCATGATTTATCCAAGAGAATGTTGGGCCTATGTCAAAGTACATACATTGACAAGATACTCAAGTTATTCAGTATGGAACAATCCAAGAGGGGATTGTTTCCAGTGTCACATGTCAATCATCTTTCTTAAAAAATGTGTCCTCAGACACATGAGGAAAGAAAGAGAATGTCAAGGATCCCTTACGCATCCGTGATTGGGTCAGTCATGTATGTTATGCTATGTATGAGGCTAGATGTTTCTTACGCATTATGTGCGGTAGGAAGATATCAAGCTGATCTAGGAGACTGCCATTGGATGGAAATCAAGACTATCCTTAAGTATCTGAGGCGTACTAAGGATATGTTCCTGGTTTATGGGGGAGATGAGGAACTAGTCATCAGAGGGCATGTAGATTCTAGTTTCTAGACTGATCAAGATGACATGAAGTCGCAGACTGGATACATATTTATTTTGAATGGAGGTGTAGTGAGCTGGATGAGCACAAAGAAAATTGTGGTGGTAGATTATACAGCGGAGTTTGAGTATATCGCAGCTTCTAAGCCAGCTAAAGAAGCGGTATGGATGCGAAGCTTCATCCAATATCTGGATGTAGTACCGAGTAGTAAAACTCCTATCACACTCTATTTTGATAATACTGCAGTGGTGGCACTTGAAAAAGATCCAAGGTCACATCAGCGGACAAAGCATATTCTTTGGAAGTGTCATCTCTTGAAGGGTTTTTTCTCAGATAGGTGAAGTTGTAGTGAGCAGTATTTCCACGGAAGACAACGTGGTGGGCCCCATGACTAAAGCCTTGACTTACCAGAAACATGAACATCATGTGAGGTCTTGCAGAGTAAAAGTCGTAGGTAGTTGGCTCTAGTCCAAGTGGGAGTTTGTAAGGGTTGGTGTCTTGAGAACCAACTGTTTTTTACGTTGATTACATGAAAGTTCACTTATTATATATTGTTCATTATTCTGCATGACTATAATATAATAATTTCCTGGAATATTTCTTTCATTGATAAAGTCATGGCAGATCCCTGCTATGATGAGAACCTTAAAATGCTATAACAATATTCTTAAATAAAGTTCTAAGGTTGGATAACATACTACGATAGGACACATAGTATACAAATATTCATGTGCGAATACTCATAAGAAGACGAGACTCTCTCTCATGGAGTTCACACTTGGTAATCTCTGAGATGGGAGATTATGAGAACAGACTCTCCAGTAGAAATTCCGCGTGTCCTGGTGTCATCGTACATTGCTATCTATGAGCGTGTGTAATGGTCCTTAGACTGGAAGATTAATATTAACTCATGTCATGACTCGCGCACTTAGATTTACGGACAAAAACCGTCACGCAGACAATTGGCGGGAAGTAGGATACGTTGGGTGCATCACGAGAGACCTGTTGTTAATGGATAAGTCGAGGAAATATTTTTCCCTTCCATTTATGGAAGTTGATATCTCGGCCCATTGATTGAAATATAACTGTCGCATTAAATTCCATGGCCATGGTGTAAATGATGAGTTTATTTCAGGAAGTCAAAGAACAACGGATCAAGCATATAGGTTTATGACACAGCCATGAAACCTACATGATGAGATATCGAGACAAAAGGAATAAATTACACAGTAAGCATTTGTATGAGGTGATACGTCAATGCGAGGTCAACTTCTTTCTCTTTGGTGCCTTGACCCATTTCTATACAGTAATCTTGGACTTTAGTTAAGCTCGCCTAATGCCAACGAGAAAGAGGCCTAGAGGGTCAAACACTAAGTGTATTCAAGTATCTCAAGTAGAATAATGATTATTCCCGTACGTGGTATAATAATTATTCAAGGAAGCCTAAATCATTTTAATGATGGAGGATGAAGGAAATGAAAAAAACAAGATATACACGCCATGTATTAAAGATTACACTCTGTGTAGTTTTTCATGGAAAACAAGTACACGCCTTGTATTAATAATTACATGCCGTGTAGTTTTTTTATGGAAAGGAAATGAATAAATGAAAACAAGATATACACGCCATGTACAATGAATGTCACGCCATGTAGTTTTCAATGTAAAACAAGTACATGCCGTGTATTTATTAATACATACTGTGTAGTTTTTCCAGTCAGGATTTTGAGGATATAATATTCTTTTAAATGAAATTTATTATAATCAGCGTGGGCGCATGTCAAGGAATTAATTATTTGACATGGGGGTTTTAAATAAGAGTCAATGAAATAAATAAAATTCTTAATGCGTTTATTTATTTTCATAACTCTACAACCTCAAACCTGATTACAAATATACTCACAAACCCAACTCTTTTCCAACACATAAGAGAATTGTTGTGCACAACAACTCTGAATAATTATTTCAAGACCGAAAGAACCTCTTCCTCCAAGAATTATCTCAAGACCGAGAGAGATCCTCTTCCATCAGATCAAGACGATCTAAGGCGGAAAACGAAAGTAAATGTTTCTCCATACAAGCACCCGGAGAATACTTTGGCGACGTCCTGAAATATGAGGTACACGTGTGGATCACCGCTAGAGGAAGTCTACACTTGGCCTCTGCGATGCAATGACAAATCACATCAGAATGTGATCAAGAACATCAACGAAGAAAGAAAACCCAACAGGTATTTATTTTAAATTGATTAAATAAATTATAATCAACCTATAACGATTGTACTTTGTGGTTTCAGACTTTCCTTTTCTTTGTCCATTTCTGTGATTCGATCTGTGGAGACTGGAGTTTGTCATCGTATTGATCCCAGATTAATCATTATTAATGACAAAAAGGCAAGTAGGCACATCCTCCCATGTGCTTCCACTGTGCCCGGAACCTTCAACATGTTCCCATATGAGTTCGGGCTAGGGGGATGAAAAAGAAAGGACAGGATTTGTAGATTCCTGGGGCTGGACCCGAAGACAAAAATTCCTGGGTGTTCTTACATATCCCATGAGGATAGGAATCAAGCAATACGTAGTTCTGGAATATGACATGTAGTTTAACGTCTTGCGGCAAGGACGTGGAGTGGTCTTAGTTTATGGCCATAGAGCTTGGACCACAGATGCTAGGAAATAAGAGACACACAACGATTTAATTACAAGACCTGATGTGAATGAGGACATAGTCTGTATCATGGTGTGCTTATTAGTGGAGGTTTCATTTTGAGGGACCAAAAACGTAAGTTAGGCTAGGCCCCAAGGAAATGTGCACAGGCGTTCCTACATATCCCATGCAGGTGGGAATCAAGCCACACGTAGTTCTAAAAGGTCGTGAAGGTCTGGCACATGCACCGAAAGAAGCGGTATTTGATAGATCTTGTTTGTCCTTTAGGATGAATGCGTGTTTTTTTTGTGTAGCGATTCACCTAAGATAGAAATTCCAAGCATCATCAAAAAATCAAGTCGTGTGTAGGTGTGGATAAATGGTATGGTGTATGACTGATACCAAACATGATGCCTCCTTGAGTGAGGATATCACGATGTAGTGCCATTTTTTGTCCTGTAACCAGGATGATTGTAACACCCAAGACTTTTATGAGAAATATTTTGTTTTTATGTTATAAAAATCATCAAAGGAATATTTCGCTACATGCAATCGTGACCTTCCTCGATAGCGTGTGTAGTACGCAATACCGAGTTCCACTAAACAACGATATATTATTATAATATTATAAACTAGCCGTTATGAATAGTAGTAACTGAATTTTAAATTTTACAACATTATTATTCATCTTACACATTTTCTAGAACATTGTAAGAGAACAAAATAATTTTTTTGGGTAAAATAAGTATTTATCAAAAAATGCAGTTTTGCCACCTTTTGAGGGTGCACCCACATTAAATCTAGTTTTTAACACGTTTATAAGCTCAATTTGACAAAATAAAATTATTCTTTAGAATCAGGATATAAAAATTTACTTTGGATAAATTTTTGATATTTTTCTGAAAACTTTCATATTTTGATGAATAGTAAAAATACGCTAATTTTTAATTAAAAACAACTTTTTCATTGAGATAATTTATATGGTTAAATTATAATATTGAATGGTTTTAAAGTATAGATAGAATATATTTTTACCATTTAATTCAATGTATGTCATTAGCATTAATTTCACGTTGAATTCATAGGTAAAAACGTTTCAATCTTTGGCAATGTTTAAACTTCTAAAACCCATTTTCTTAACAACGGGATTTATTTTAAATTAATTACTGCAACTTATATGTTTGGAATTTTTAAAAATGGATTCCATATTCAGAATCAGTGGGTCCAAATTATGTTAATAGGCTACTTTTTATTATTTGGGCATTATGAATAGTAACCACGATAAATTTTATTTACCATAGTTAAAGGTAAATCGGGTAATTAAGGGTAAATATAAGATTATAAAATTACCTTAACACCTGACAAAATCCTATTGGATTTCTAAAAGTCGCCCCATATCACCTAAGGGTCGGATTAGATTCATTTAATAGACTTTTTTCCATGAAAATAATTTAATTATTATTAAAACCAAAGACTGTGACAACATGTCACTTTCTTAAATATTATAAGTATAATAATTTTAATTTGGTGATAAACTTAATGAAACTTCGAACATTAATAGTATCTAGAAGGATAATACAATTATCTACATCATAGGAATTTATTTAGAATTTTTAGGGATTAAATAATTATCATTAAGTATGACACAACAGTGATGTTGAAATTATTTTATTAATTAAAATATCAAATAAACGGTTTTAAAAATATTAAAATGATTATTATATGCACTATTTAATGTCATACACTAATTTTATAGATACATATGACATTTTATTAATCTATTAAAGCTTTTAGTTTGAACATATGCTCTATATATATTTTATTTAAATTCAAATAAATTAATAGTGTCAAAATTGACACTATTGTTATTTTATAAAGATAACATATTATAAAATTGTTTAAAAATCACAAAAATATTTAAAAATTATAAATTAAATTTTATATGGTCTACAATGTCATAATGTGTCAAATTATGGAAAATTAACAACACATATGTAATTATTAATAATAATTTAAAATCTAGAATATTATTACCACAAATAAAATTAAATTGATAAATAAGGATAAATCAAGTTGATAATGTTTAAAATAAATTCATAACGTGTCTAAATTTTATTGGTTGATGGGATTACAACCCTATCTCATCTAATCTTCAGATATGAATCATTTTTTGAGGTTTTTAAGTGGGGTTAGATTTATTATAAATTAATATTTTTAAGATTTCCAAAGGTGCCCCTCTCATCCCTTATAAAAGGGCACCTCCTCCCTCTCATCCTCACACCACTTTGAGCCTTCAAGCTCTTCCAACCCCTACCGATATCTCATATACACTTCCCTAGAATCATCCTAGAGGTTCTGGTCTTCTTCAAAGGCCAACCCTAGTGCCCAAAGAGGAGGTTAAGAAGAGGTGCGTCAAAAATAGGTAATATCCATTACTGATCCTTTCCAAATTCTTTCTTCTTAAACTTATTCTTCTTTAGTTGTTTCATTATGAAGTAATAACATCAGTATCACTCATATACTGATATGTTATTATAAGTATGAAACAACCCTATTTCAACATCTATCCGTCCTACGGAAAACAAAATCACCGTGCGTGCGTACGTACGGAATACCGTCTCCACGCCGTGGTGTAATCTATTTTCCCCCACCACCTTACTTGGATGGGTATAATGGTGTAAATAATTATTATATATGATTATTTTAAAGTGATATTGATTCTGAAATAGTATACATACACTCAAATACAATTCCACGATCATGGGAATGATATAATCGCTCGTGCATACGTACGGAATACCGTCTCCACGATGTGATGCGATTCGTTCTACATAATCTTCATTGCATAATGATTATATAAATGAATTGAATGAATAAATATGATATATAGTACATTAATACCATTCTGGAAATGATGTATCTATAACCTAAAGAGAAGAATAAGAATTTATTCGACAAAACACGCATAAGAACAAAAAGTTATAAACACCCGAATAACAAGTAGTAATGAAATATTACTACTAAGAAGCTAAGAATATTACCATATATGATATCATAACAATAATTATTATTCTGGAATAAGTCAATAACATTATTTAAATCATTATACAGGAGGTTCAGACACTTATGAGGCAAATCAGACCTAAGGTAAGGGAAATATCACAGTCTCATTTTTATCCGAGATTGTTTATACTTTGGTATTTACTGGGGTGTATTTTATCATCCACATCCATGTTTCCTCAATATGTAATATTATTTCCATCCACCTAAAATTGTTTAAATACATTTTTACCCTTTGGTTAGTTTATAGTAAAAGATATGAAAGGAATCTTTTGTCGTTTTTCGTACGAGGTACTTTTTGACTTTTCCGACAAAAGTACGAGAAGAATATTTTTTTAACTTATACGACATGAATGGATTTTTAAAACATTATTTCCAAGAATCTTACTTTACAAGTTTTCAAGTTTATTTTTAATCAAATTCTTTTAGATTAAAATTGTAAGACATGCTAAGAAAGGAAAACATTTTTGAAGTAAAAAGGATATTTTCCTCAAGAATGGAGTTCAAGTGTTTTATCAAAATTATTTTCCATCTAAGATAATATAGGGTTCTGTTTCTATCCCTATTATTATATTGATTTGATTATTTTGTGACGGAAATATTTTTATGAATTCCTTTTATCTTATATGAATTGTTTCATGAAGTCATGATGTTTAAGATTTCCATTTTTATTACATGGGTTATGCTATGATGTATGGTTTATGATTTTGTGGCACACATAAGAATGGTATCATTATGAGATGGGTGGGACCTATATCTCCCTCCAATTCATTGGGTAAAGATTTTATATCTCATGAGATAGACATGGCTGGAATGGTAGGTTAAATCGGTTCAGTGAAACAGGACTGAAACGAGGAGTGAACTCGGTTCAGAAATGGACTTTGTCCACTAAGATAGTCTTGGCAATGAGTATTGACTAACAATAAATGATTCTCTATGATTATGTGTGTATGCCACAAAGTTTCGTGTTTTAAGTTAGGATTATTGGGATTACATTTCACTACTATGATTTATCCCATGTTATGAAATTATGATTTCTTTTGCAGGTTAAGATTTCCAAAAGTTATGTTCTTATGATTTGATTGATATTTTTTTTGTTTACCCTTAGTGAGCATTTGAGCTCACCCTTTTGTATGTTTTATTTCCCCAGGTTAGGAAGAAGGCTATTAAGTAGGATATGCCAAAAAGGGACTATAGATATTATGAAATAAATGGGAGGAAAAGTAGATACTTTATGAACCATTTGTTTATGTTTCTCGGTTTCTAAAGACACTGTACCTATACGGTCCTTTCCTGGTTTTGTTATATGTTGTAATAAGTGTGCTTAAATTTTTAAGTAATAACAATATATGTAAATTATGGGTCGTTATAGTTGGTATCACAGGAAAGTTATAGTCAACCTTTGGATGCGAAAGCCTTAGTAAGAACCCTAAGGATAAGTCTAAGCATCGAACACAATCTTAGTGTTTTAGAAATGGTAATGAATAACCTAGGATAAGACCTTAAGTGTGAAATTTTATTCTTTATTATGTGGTTTTCCTATTATAATTAGTGTTGCTAACACTATTCTTCTTGGTTTTAGTCAATGGCTAGAACCCGAAGGACCCATGTTAATGCAGAATGCAACGGGCAATGCAATGATTGTCCCCCTGAGCATCCAAACGTTATGGGAGCTGGAATGAAAAATCTTGTAGCCATGCTCACACAACTTTCTCAAGCTATGAATCATGCAGGACTTCCAAACGAGCAAAGGAAGGAGAAAAATTCTGTTGAATCCTTCATGAGGCAGCGTCCACCTTCATTCAGCGGGTCTACTGATCCATTAGTTACTGAACAATGGATTAGTACTACTGAAAAGATATTTTCAGTTCTTCAATGTTCTGAACATGATAAATTCATCCTAGTAGTGTATCGTTTGGAAGGAGATGCTTATCAATGGTGTAATCTTATTAAGAATACGAGGCAAAGGGATGAAATTGAGTCCATGGAATGGGACGAGTTCAAGAACATATTTTTCAATAAGTACATCCCTCGTATTCTTCGAACAAAGATGGAGAAAGAGTTTCTTGAACTGAAGAAAAAGGATGATGAATCTGTTGGTACCTATGAAGCAAATTTTACAAGACATGCAAGGTATGCTTCTGGTATTATTATCCAACCTGAGAGTAAGATCGATCGATTCTTTAGTAGCTTAAAACCAAGTCTTCAAAGGTCGTTAGCCATAAGGGACTTCAACAGCTACGAGGAAATCGTTTGATGTGCTCTCAAAGTCAAGATAGAGATTGGAGTAACCCATCAGTCATATAGGTTTGATAAGAAGAGGAAAATGAAATTCAAAGGAAAATCTAAAGAGCACACTGAAAAGAAGATGAGCTTTCTCTTATGCTCAAAGTGTGGAAAGAAACATGGAGGGAGTTGTCTTAAAGGGACAAGTAAATGATTCAAATGTGGAAAGGAAGGTCATCGGGCATTTGAAAGCCGCAATGATGGGAAGAAGATGTCTAATGATGCAAACAAAAGAAGGGATACACAGAATGAACCTACTACACATCAATGTTTCAAGTGCAAGGAGATGGGGAATTATGCCAATCAATGCCCAAATCCAAGGGTTGATGATGATGGTCGACGTCAACAAACTCTTAAGGCTAAAGACAAAGGAAAGTCACATGAAATTTCTATCAGCGATGTGGAGTACGATAACAATGTGGTGAAAGGTACACTTACCATCCACTCTAAAGTAGAAAATGTTTTATTTGATTCTGGATCCACCCACTCCTTTATTTCTGAAGAATTTTCTAAGGATATCACCATATTACCTCAACAATTAGATGTTGAGTTAGCTGTGACAACCCCTAATGGCACAACAGTCACATCAAAATTTTATAATTCTTCTCCGATTGAAGTTTTTGGGAAAGTGCTTCCTGAAAATCTTGTGATCCTTCATATAGTGGGGATTTGATGTGATTCTTGGCATGGATTGTTTTTCTTTATATGGAGCTCATATCAATTTCCAAATAAGGGAAGTCGCATTTTATATTCCAAATCAATCTATGATCGTCTTTCGATGCAAGGATGAAACTAACCTTCCAGTGGAAATTTCTTCCATCTTATGGGTATTGATTCCACTTAATGAAGGTTATTTATCCCAAATTGTTGGTGGGAAACTCACAATTAAGAATATTCCCATTGTACGGGAGTTTGATGATGTCTTTCCGGAGGAATTTCCGGGTCTTCCACCAAATCGTGAAGTTGAGTTTTCAATAGAACTCGTACCAGGTGCTTTTCCTATTTCAAAGAAACCTTATAGAATGGCCCCAATTGAGTTGCAGGAATTGAAGAAGAAACTCCAAGAGAATCTTGATAAAGGATTCATACGCCCTAGTGCGTCACCTTGGGGAGCACCTGTTCTATTTGTCAAGAAGAAAGATAGATCAATGAGACTCTGCATTGATTATCGAGAACTTAACAAGATCACTATCAAGAACAAATATCCTCTCCCATGCATTGATGACTTATTTGACCAACTACGAGGAGCTCAATACTTTTCCAAGATTGATCTTCGTTTAGGGTATCACTAATTAAGGGTCAAAAGGGAGGATATACCAAATATGGCATTCCGTACAAGGTATGGACACTATGAATTTATAGTGATTCCATTTGGTCTTACTAATTCCCCTACTATATTCATGGATCTGATGAATAGAGTCTTTAGAGACTATCTTGATCAGTTTGTGGTAGTCTTTATAGACGATATTCTTGTATATTCAATGAGAAAGGAAGAACATGAATATCACTTGAGAATTATATTGAAGACCCTCAGAAAGGATAAGCTTTATGCCAAATTTACCATGTGTGAATTTTGGCTTCAAAGAGTTTCATTTTTGGGTCACATAATCTCAAAAGAGGGGACATATGTGGATCTAGCAAAAATAGAGGTTATCGAAAGATGGTCGAGACCAACAACAGTAACTGAGATCCGAAGTTTTCTTGGTTTTGCTGGATATTATCGATGTTTTGTGAAAGCTTTTCACGATTATCTAATCTACTCACCAAGTTGACTCGGAAAGGAGTCATGTTTGTCTGGACGGAGGAATGTGAAGAGAATTTCAAGGAGTTGAAAAGAAGGTTATCCAGTGCACCTGTGCTCACACTGCCTTATAGTGTAGAAAGGATTGTGATCTACAGTGATGCATCCAAGAAGGGATTGGGGTGTGATCTTATGCAAAATGATATGGGGATAGCTTATTCCTCACGACAGTTGAAAATCCATGATCAAAATTACCCAACTCATGATTTGGAGTTAGCTGCGGCAATCTTTGCATTAAAGATCTGGAGGCATTACCTTTATGGTGAAAGGTGTGATATTTATACTGATCATAAAAGTTTAAAGTATATTTTCACACAAAAGGTGCTGAATATGCACCAAAGAAGATGGTTGGAGCTGATTAAGGATTACGACTTCTAAATTCATTACCACCCTGGGAAAGCAAACAAGGTGGCAGATGCATTAAGTCGACAAGACCATGCCATTTTATCCATGATGAGGATCACAAAAGATCCAATATTTATGGATTTACAAAGGCTGGATCTTGGAATTATAATGGAAGAGGGAAAATCCTATCTTTCTCAAATGAATGTTAAACCATCTATACATGTGAAGATTATAGAGGCACAGAAAGAAGATGTCGAGTTACAAAAGAAGGTGAGAAATGTTCCTTAATTCAACCTTGATTGTGATGGGATAATAAAGTTTAGGAATCGGGTTTGTGTTCCTCCCATCCCCGAAGTAAAGAAGGAGCTGCTAGATGAGGCTCATAGTTCTTCATTCTCTATTCATCCTGGAAGCATGAAGATGTTTAGGGACCTGAAATATTACTTCTGGTGGAATGGAATGAAAAGAGATGTTGCTGAATATGTCTCTCGATGCTTGGTTCTTCAGCAAGTTAAAGCTGAGAGACAGAAGTCTAAGTGGATGTTACAACCATTACCCATACCCGAATGGAAATGGGAAAACATCACTATGGACTTTGTCACAGGACTTCCGAAAACATCCAAAGGCGATAATGTTATCTGGGTCATAGTTGATCGTCTTACAAAGTCTGCACACTTCATTGCTATTAGAGAGGATTTCTCTCTGGATCAGCTTTCAAGGATATATGTAAAGGAAGTGGTAAGATTGCATGGAGTACCACTTTCTATTATATCTGATCGGGATCTGAGATTTACCTAGAATTTCTAGAGAAGTCTTCAGTATACTCTGGATATAGAGTTGAGTTTCAGCACTGCTTATAATCCTCAAACAGACGGTCAGTCTAAGAGAACAATTCAAACTCTATAAGATATGTTGAGAGCTTTCTATATGGATTTCAAGGGTGGTTGGGATCAACACCTACCTTTGGTGGAATTTTCTTATAATAATAGCTTTCACTCCAGTATTCAGATGGCTCCTTATGAAGCTCTCTATGGAAAGAAATGTAGGACTCCAACTTGCTGGGATGAAGTTAGGGAAAGAAAGCAATTAGGACTTGATCTCGTTGATGAAATGGAAGAAAAGGTCAAATCTATTCAACAACACATAAGAGCAGCTCAGAGTCGACAGAAAAGTTATGCCGAAAACCGAAGAAAAGATCTAGAGTTTGAAGTGGGTGATAAAGTGTTCTTACGAATATCTCCCTGGAAGAGGGTCATGATATTTGGAAAGAAGGGTAAGTTGAGCCCTAGATATATCGGTCCTTTCGAAATACTGGATCTTGTTGGGAAGGTAGCTTACTGATTGGCGCTTCCACCGAATCTCTCTCAAGTTCATGATGTTTTCTATGTAACTCTCCTGAGAAAGTACATACCTGATCCTTCACATGTACTCAGCTCAGAAGTTGTACCACTGGAGCAAGATCTTTCTTATGAAGAACAACCGATAGAGATTCTGGATCGTAGCGAAAAAATCCTACGAAACAAGACCACTCGCTTGGTGAAAGTTTTATGGAGGAACCACCAATTAGAAGAAGCTACATGGGAGCTTGAGGAGATGATGAGGGAGAGATATCCTCATCTGTTTGTTACAAAGTGACGAATTTCGAGGGAGAAATTCATTTTAAGCGGGGTAGAATGTAACACCCGAGACTTTTATGAGAAATATTTTGTTTTTATGTTATATAAATCATCAAAGTAATCTTTCGCTACACGCAATCGCGACCTTCCTCGATAGCGTGTGTAGTACGCAATACCGAGTTCCACTAAACAAAGATATATTATTATAATATTATAAACTAGCCGTTATGAATAGTATTAACTGAATTTTAAATTTTACAACATTATTATACATCTTACACATTTTCTAGAACATGGTATGAGAACAAAATAATTTTTTTTGGGTAAAATAAGTATTTATCAAAAAATGCAGTTTTGCCACCTTTTGATGGTGCACCCACATTAAATCTAGTTTTTAACATGTTTATAAGTTCAATTTGACAAAATAAATTTCTTCTTTTGAATCAGGATATTAAAATTTACTTTCGATAAATTTTTGATATTTTTCTGAAAACATTCATATTGTGATGAATAGTAAAAATACGCTAATTTTTAATTAAAAACAACTTTTTTCATTGAGATAATTTATATGGTTAAATTATAATATTGAATTGTTTTAAAGTATAGATAGAATATATTTTTACCATTTAATATAATGTATGTCATTAGCATTAATTTCACGTTGAATTCAAAGGTAAAAACGTTTCAATCTTTGCCAATGTTTTAACTTCTAAAACCCATTTTCTTAACAACGAGATTTATTTTAAATTAATTAATGCAACTTATATGTCTTTAATTTTTAAAAATGGATTCCATATTCAGAATCAATGGGTCCAAATTATGTTAATAGGCTACTTTTTATTTTTTGGGCATTATGAATAGTAACCACGATAAATTTTATTTACCATAGTTAAAGGTAAATCGGGTAATTAAAGGTAAATATAAGATTATAAAATTACCCTAACACCTGCCAAAATCATATTGGATGACTAAAAGTCGACCCATATCACCAAAGGGTCGGATTATATTCATTTATTAGACTTTTGTCTATGAAAATAATTTAATTATTATTAAAACCAAAGAATGTGACAAAATGTCACTTTCTTAAATATTATAAGTATAATAATTTTACATTGGTGAAAAACTTAATGAAACTTCAAACATGAATAATCTCAAGAAAGATAATACAATTATCTACATCATAGGAATTTATTTTGAATTTTTAGGGATTAAATAATTATCATTAATTATGACACAATAGTGATGTTGAAATTATTTTATTAATTAAAATATCAAATAAATGGTTTTAAAAATATTAAAATGATTATTATATTCACTATTTAATGTGATCCACTAATTTTATAGATACATATGACATTTTATTAATATATTAAAGCTTTTAGTTCGAACATATTTTCTGTATATATTTTATTTAAATTCAAATAAACGAATAGTGTCAAAATTGACACTATTGTTATTTTATAAAAATAACATATTATAAAACTGTTTAAAAATCACAAAAATATTTAAAAATTATAAATTAACTTTTATATGGTCGAAAATGTCATAACGTGTCAAATTATGGAAAATTCACAACACATATGTAATTATTAATAATAATTTAAAATTTAGAATATTATTACCACAAATAAAATTAAATTGATAAATAAGGATAAATCAAGTTGATAATGTTTAAAATAATTTCCTAACATGTATAAATTTTATTGGTTGATGCGATTACAACCCTATCTCATGTAATATTCAGATATGAGTCATTTTTGGAGGTTTTTAAGTGGGGTTAGATTTATTATAAATTAATATTTTTAAGATTTCCAAAGGTGCCCCTCTCATCCCTTATAAAAGGGAACCTCCTCCCTCTCATCCTCACACCACTTTAAGCCTTCATGCTCGGAAAACCCCTGCCAATATCTCCTCTCCACTTACCTAGAATCATCCTAGAGGTTCTAGTCTTCTTCAAACACCAACCCTAGTGCCCTAAGAGGAGGTTAACAAGAGGCGCGTCAAAAAGAGGTAATATCCATTATCGATCCTTTCCAAATTCTTTCTTCTTCAACTTCTTCTTCTTTAGTTGTTTCATTATTAAGTAATAACATCAGTATCACTCATATAATGATATGTTATTATATGTATGAAACAACCCTATTTCAACATCTATCCATCCTACGGAAAACGAAATCACCGCTCGTGCGTACGTACGGAATACCGTCTCCACGCCG
This sequence comes from Viscum album, assembly GCA_963277665.1. Classification (NCBI taxonomy): domain Eukaryota; kingdom Viridiplantae; phylum Streptophyta; class Magnoliopsida; order Santalales; family Viscaceae; genus Viscum; species Viscum album. The sequence continues at coordinate 1,464,812,591 of OY728162.1, read as the reverse complement.
TGGTGTAATCTATTTTCCCCCACCACATTACTTGGATGGGTATAATGGTGTAAATAATTATTATATATGATTATTGTAAAGTGATATTGATTCTGAAATAGTATACATACACTCCAATACAATTCCACGATCATGGGAACGATATCATCGCTCGTGCGTACGTACGGAATACCGTCTCCATGATGTGATGTGATTCGTTCTACATGATATTCATTGCATAATGATTATATAAATGAATTGAATGAATAAATATGATATATAGTACATTAATACCATTCTGGGAATGATGTATCTATAACCTAAAGAGAAGAATAAGAATTTATTCGACAAAACACGCATAAGAACAAAAAGTTATAAACACCTGAATAACAAGTAGCAATGAAATATTACTACTAATAAGCTAAGAATATGACCATATATGATATCATAAAAATAATAATGATTCTGGAATAAGTCAATAACATTATTTAAATCATTATACAGGAGGTTCGGACACTTACGAGGCAAATCAGACCTAAGGTAAGGGAAATATCACAATCTCATTTTTATCCGAGATTGTTTATACTTTGGTATTTACTAGGGTGTATTTTATCATCCACATCCATGTTTCCTCAATATGTAATATTATTTCCATCCACCTACAATTTTTAAAATCCATTTTTACCCTTTGGTGAGTTTATAGTGAAAGATATGAAATGAATCTTTTGTCGTTTTTCATACGAGGTACTTTTTTACTTTTCCGACAAAAAGTACGAGAAGAATATTTTTTTTAACTTATACAGGATGAATGGATTTTTAAGACATTATTTCTAAGAATCTTGCTTTACAAGTTTTCAAGTGTATTTTTAATCAACTTCTTTTTGTTTAAAATTGCAAGACATGTTAAGAAAGGAAAATGTTTTTGAAGTAGAAAGGATATTTTCCTCAAGAATGGAGTTCAAGTGTTTTATCAAAATTATTTTCCATCTAAGATAATATAGGGTTCCGTTTCTATCCCTATTATTATATTTATTTGATTATTTTTTGATGGAAATATTTTTATAAATTCCTTTATCTTATATGAATTGTTTTATGAAGTCATGATGTTTAAGATTCCCATTTTTATTACATGGGTTATGCTATGATGTATGGTTTATGATTTTGTGGCACACATAAGAATGGTATCATTATGAGATGGGTGGTAACTATATCTCCCTCCAATTCATTGGGTAAAGATTTTATATCTCATGAGATTGACATGGCTGGAACGGTAGGTTAAACCGGTTCAGTGAAATAGGACTGAAACGAGGAGTGAACTCGGTTCAGAAATGGACATTGTCCACTAAGATAGTCTTGGAAATGAGTCTTGACTAACAAGAAATGATTCTCTATTATTATGTGTGTATTCCACAAAGTTTCATGTTTTATGTTATGATTATTGGGATTACATTTCACTACTATGATTTATCCCATGTTATGAAATTATGATTTCTTTTGCAGGTTTTGATTTCCAAAAGTTATGTTCTTATGATTTGATTGATATTTTTTTTGTTTACCCTTACTGAGCATTTGAGCTCACCCTTTTGTATGTTTTATTTCCCCAGGTCATGAAGAAGGTTATTAAGTAGGATATGCCAAAAAGGGACTCTAGATATGATGAAATAAATGGGAGGCAAAGTAGATGCTTTATGAACCAGTTGTTTATGTTTCCTGGTTTCTAAAGACACTATACCTATATGGTCCATTCCTGGTTTTGTTATATGTTGTAATAAGTGTGCTTCAATTTTTAAGTAATAACAATATATGTAAAGTATGGGTCGTTATAACGATAATGTCACTATTTAGGGTCATGTGATGGGACCAACCATGCATTTTTAATGTCATGTAGGATAGACGCAACAGTTTGAAGTCATTTGGGAATAAGAATCATAGTTTAAAGTCATATGGATTAGACTTATATAGGAGAGATGAGGTTCAAGAGGGGATGTTCATTGCATGATAAAGCATACCCGATTTGAATGAGGACAAGGTCCACACCATACCGTGCGCGATTCCGAGGAGTACCTCAGGCCGAGCGTCTAGGAATGATTAGATGATAAGGGGTAGGATAAACTAGCTCCCAATTGAACTAGACATGAAGATGAGATGTCTAGGTGTTCGTACGTATCCCATGAGAATGGGAATCAAGCTGTACGTAGTTCATGAAGGTGCATTTTAACGTTGTGTAGAACAACATACAATTTAATGTCATGTGGGATAAGAAGTAGGGAAAATGACTCCTAGAAATGGGAGTACGTGGTGCAGACAATGCAAACCCAACATGAATGAGGGAATAATCCCATACCATGCCATGTAGTCCCATAAGTGTTAAAGCCCCAAAGGAAAAATAGAAGAGATAAATTAGTGGAACTTGAGCAGGACCCAAAGACAAGATGTTTAGGCATTCCTATGTATCCCATGGGAATGGGAATCAAGATGTGCGTAGTTCTAAAAGAGATCTTAGTTTATGCTCTTAGTGGTTGGAAAATAGAAGGGAAAAATCTTTCCATGTCAGTGCAGACCCCAACCCAATCCCTAAGCCCACGTGAGTCAAACTCTATGTGGGAAACAAGGGCGGAAGAGGTTTTTTCAATAACTAGAATGCACGAAAAAGGAAAATCAGTGCAGAGCCCCGAATGATGCCTTTAACATGGATTTTGTCCGCCTAATGTGTAAATGTGCACTGAGGGATAGTGCCAGGAGTTTCAAAATTCTATTCGGACATGATGGGGTGGAAAATAATGTGAATCATGAACCAACATTCAAGGATTTAGGGGGTTGGCGTGGCGATAGAGGATAACGGTTTACCATTTTAAAAACACATCATTCATAGAATTTTATCTTGAAATGGGGACAAACAAATGAGCATCGAACACTGATCATATTCGCAACGTGGGACTTGTATCGATTTGTTGCCTGAAACCCTCGAGGATGTTGGCCCGTAATGGTAGGAGATCTCTTAGTCTTAGAATCCATGCCATTTGGGGGTCCCATCGGGTGTGAAATATTATGGAAGCCCAAATGAAGGGGAACACGAAGCCTTGATGGGGGGTGAAAGCATGTCCAGGTAAAATTCGACACTCAGGATGCTGAACTAGAGTATTATTGGGCACATTGGTGAATCACCAAAGAGAGTCAGGGGGCTCATCTTGAGAGTGGATGATTTGAAAATAAAAGTATAGAATAAGGGTATAGAGAGCTTCTCAAGAGAAAGAGGCACATGGAATGGTTGTTACAGAGCTGACAGAATGAGGACATAAGCCCACACCACACCACATACCCCTCTCATGGGGAAAGTGCAGGCCAAGGGGCCAAGGTGAAATGGGATTTGTAAGAGATGAAGCTACACCCGAATACTAGACATTCTGGTAGTACTATATATCCCATGAGGAATGGAATCAAGCCACATGTAGTTATAGAAGAGGGTAACGTGCAGTTTACTGTCACGTAGTAAGGACACAAATAGTTAAGATACCTCACACAATGGAGGTGCACGATGCGGTGAGTAACCCGACGTGAATGAGGAAATAATCCCACACCACGCCGTACAACCCTATGTGAGAACATGGGCTAGGGGCCTAAGGCTGGGCCATGAACTAAATGCCCTGAACAGCTCTTAGTTTAACGTTTTGTAGTAAGGAAGATGGTGATCTTAGTTAAGGGTCAAAGAGCTCAGACCGTATATGCCATGTTTAATGTCATATGTGTGGGATGGAAAGGAGAATCATCATTCTTATGGAATCCACAAATCAAAAACGATTATTGAATACAACTGCTGACCAGGTTCGCAACATAGTGTCTACCCCTGTGTGACCAGAATTTTGTGAAAGAAATTGAGCATCGACCATTAACCATATTCTCAACATGGGACTTGCATAAATTTTTCACTCACAATCCTCGAGGGCATTTTCCCGTAACGAAATGAGAACCCTTGGGCCGTGTATCCATGCCATTCGGGGACCCATTTAGATATAGAGTGTGACAGAAACCCAAATGATGGGTCGTGTCGAGCATGGAAGGGCCTGTGCTCACGGAACAGATGATAAATGACTGAAGGGATATCAATAGGGGATATGTGTGGCATGGTGAATGAGGATATTAGTCTGTACTACACCACAAAATACAAAATGAGAACTTGGTTGAGGGGCCTGAAGGGGTCGAAGGACCTGAAGTTGGGAATCCCGGCCAACTATAGCCATATGACCTCTTGTGCGGTTTCCCCCTCATCACAGCTCTAAAGACCATGTGAGCAGAGCTTGGTGTGGGAATCAAGGAGTCAGATTCGGATTTCCCTATCATATAAGGGTCTGATAGCTGGCATCGCCTGAAGCCAGTCGCAACTCAAAGATACTACGGGTTGGATGAACCACCACACTCAATGTTTGGGATCGACAGGGTTGGTGACAACAAAAAAGGATAGTGACTGACCATGTTCGAAACACAGCCTCCTTATAGTGTGAACTAACATGGGAACAACAAATGATCATCCACTGCTGACCATATCTGTAATGTGGGACTTATATCGATTCGTTGAAAAAAATCTTCAAGGGTGTCGGCCCGAAGTGGTAGGAGAGCCCTTGGGCCGAATATCAATGCCAGTCAGGGGTCCTTTTGGACGTGAAAGATTATGGAGTCCCAATTAAAGGATTGGGTGAAGCATAGTGGTGCCCATTCATTTTAATGTTAAGTAGGTCGGTGAGAGTGATGGATGTCTCTGGGGAGTGTGAAGTATGAAGGGATTGAGATGAGCTCGACGTGAATTGGGGAAAAACATTTTACCACCGTATGTACCTAACCAAGGGGGGATTCTAATGTTTTGGATGGTCCAATAGACAAAATGGCTGGGCATTCGTATGTATCTCATGAAGATGGGAATCAAGCCGTACATAGTTATTGAAGACCATAAAGTTTAACATCCTGTAGTAAGGATGTGGGATAATAGAAGAACGGGGAGGGGCACATGGGGCAACCATCGTAATCCAGACATGAGTGGGGATAAAGAATCCTTAACTATGTCATGTAAGGATCCTCCAAGTGGTCTACCACTAGGGGGATAGTCAAAGACAAGAGTTTGGGGGCTGGACTCCGGAATGAGCATCTGAGCATTCCTAAGTATCCCATAAGGATGGGAATCAAGACTTACGTAGTTCTGGAGAACCCATATAGTTTAACATCTTGTAGGATGATGAAAATTTTAACGTCATGCGGGATGAAGTAGTTTAGGGTCATGCAGGACCTGACAGTTTAGGGTCATGTAGGACCAGGATGTTTAGGGTCATGCAGGACCACCATGCAGTTTAGGGTCGTGCAAGACTGTCTAGTTTAAGGTCAGGCAGAACCATATAGGTTATGGTCACATGGAACCATAAATTTTATGGTCATGTGGGACCCTGGACTCAAAATAAATATTCCTTGAGGAACTTGGTTTTGGTGGGAGGAGTTATACGCTCACCATCCATGGTCACCAGTGAGTACGCAACATTGGGGTAAATTTTGTGAACAACGAAAGGTCCTTACCATTTGGGCTCCAACTTGGGTGGTTTCCTTCCAGGTATCATTGGTGTCTGGAGGGCCAAAACCAAATCACAATGAAGGAAAGAGCTGAGGAAAATCATTTTTTTGAAGGGTCTAGATATCTTATTTTGATGCCTTTTCATATTGTGTAGGGAACAAAGCCTATTTTCATCAAGTGCTTCTAACTCAGCCAAGCGAATTTCAGCTACTTTATCTGGTGCCTGCTGATCATATACCACTGTACGTAATGAAGGTAATTGGATATCGATAGGCCGGAATGCTTCTGTTCCACATACCCGAGAATATGAGGTCACCCGTGTTGAATTACGAGTTGTCGTCTGATAAGACCAGAGGGTGTTGGAGAACTTGTCCGGCCAACTCTTCTTGTTCTGACCAACCATTTTCTGAAAAATTTAATGGAGGGTCTTTTTGAATGCCTCGATCTACCCATTTCCTTTCACATGATAGCGGGAGGTATGGTTAGAGAGGATGTTGTATTTGGCGTACAACTTCTTCAACTCAGCTTCTTAGAAGATGGTGTCGTTATCTGTGAGGCCGACATGAGGGACACCAAACCTATAGATGATATTGGAGCTCACGAATTCAAAAATTGAACGGGACTTAACCTCCTTGAGTGAAACTGCCTTTTCCCACTTGGAAAATAAATACGTAGTTGTCAGGATGAACATACATTGGGGAGTTTTTGATGGCGGATATGGCCCTATGAAATCCAGTCCTCATACTATGAAGATCCATGAATACTTGGTACTGTGGAGAGGCTCTGGAATCCGATGCATAATGTTAGCTTGAATTTGGCACACATGACTTATCTTTGTGAACTCAATACAAACATGGATCATGGGGGCCAAAATTACCCCAGTCTCTGGATTTGGGGAGATATCTTCGTCCTGGTCTGATGGGCACAACATGAACCAGCGTGAACCTATTGAATGACATGATAATTATCGACTCCTATGATGCAACAGAGGAGAGGACCATCGAACCTATACTTGTAGAGGATCTGATTAAGTCTAGGACCATCCTAGAGGGTAAACTGTAATGGGAGGTGTCAGATTCGCTCGTGCTCAGCCCATCTATTGTGAGATTGCTATGTTGGAGGTATTCAACCAAGGGTATCCTCCAATCAGGATTCAATTCAATCACTAAATCTGGGGGACATGGGGGTCCTCATGTGGAGGTGTCGTTTGTTAGATGGATTACCTGCAGGCCATCGTCATTACTTGGGGAGAAAGGAGAAATGACTCTCCGATGTGCCACATGGATAATCAGGTTCTCCTACTCGGGCTCTGCAAGTGATGCCACTAAGCTGGCCAAAGCATCTTCTCGACCATTCTATGACCGAGGGACATTGGTAACCTCTGGTCAAGAAGGGAACTGGGCCATTAGCTGGAGAGTGTGTTCCAATAGAAGTACGAGCTCTGGATTTCTAACGACATAGTCATCGTTGATTTGTTTGATGACTAGTTCAGAATCTCCTTTCACATGCAGATGGGGCACATGAATATCGAGAGCTAGCTCGAGGCTAGTGATGTGAGCCTCATAATCTGCTTCATTGTTGGTGCAGCCTTCTGAAAACAAGAATGAATATGGAAGAACAGATTGCACTAGGGTAATGAAGATGATACCCATACCCACTCTATTGAGTATGGGGTCAATGATCCTTCTACCGGTGGGGCTCTGGGAAACACCATTGAAATGCATCTGCTATCACGGGATGGCATGATCTACAGAGAGGATTACCTCATCAAGAAAATCAAGGTCCAGATACTGTTTCATCGGGGTTGGATGGGCAGCGAGGAAATATGCCAATGATTTCCCCTTGATAGCCTTCTGAGGCAGAAACCTGATGTCAAATTGCTGGAGGATCACTGCCCACCATGCCAGTCAGCCTGTCAACATGGGATGACTCGGGATGTACTTCAGCGGGTCTACTCGGGACACCAGTTGTACCTCGTGGTGTTGTAGGTAATGTCAAAGATTCTGTATTGTGAATACGAGCATAGGGTAGCTTTTCTCAATGGGGGAGTATCTGGTCTCCGTATCTAGGAACATGTGGCTGAGGTATTGGAGGATGTTCTCTATCCCCTCATTGTTCTTATGGGCATGAAGGGCATCGAGATATCATTCTAGGGCAGTCACATAAAGGACCATCAGCTTTCCAGAGACAGGTGGCATCAAGACCATGGGCTGAAGTGGATATTTATTGATTTCCTCGAACGTGGTCTAGCACTCTTCATCCCATTCGTAGGTGGTGCCTTTCTTCATGAGCTGAGAAAAGGGCCTACACTTTGCATCTAGATTCACAATGAATTAGCGTATATAGGTCAAGTGGCCATGGAAGCCCCGAAGTTCATGGATGTTGCTCGGGGGAGACATCTGATTGATGGTCGTGATCTTCTCCAGTTCAATCTCAATGCCCCGGTATCTGACAACAAAGTTGAGGAACTTATTGGAGGTGACCCTGAAGGCACACTTCAATGGGTTCATCTTCAGGTGGTGAGAATAGAGAAGTCCAACACTTTCTCAAGGTACTTGAGATGGTCTCAGCGATGGCGATATTTGACCACCAGATCGTCCATGTCGCATGCCACCAATGTCTAGAGGATTGGCTTGAATATGTGATACATGGCCCACTGATAGGTGGCACCTGAATTTTTAAGCTGAAGGGCATTACATGGAAACAAAACATACCTTGTGGTGCCCTTAAGGCTGTAGACCCTTCATCCTCAGGGGATATCCGAATCTGATTATATCTAAAATACCCACCCATGATTGAAAGGCCTTGGAACCCAGTCGTAGCGTCGATCAGCAACTCTGTCACTGGAAGCGGAAAATCATTCTTCGGGCACTAACGGTTGATGTCTCGAAAGTCGATGCATACCCTTATCTACCCATTAATGTTCTCTAAAAGGACAATGTTGGCTTGCCATTTGGGGTACCAGACCTCCTTAATAAAATTGTCTCTGATGAGTTTATCGAATTTCAGCTCTACCATGGAACATTGAGAATGGTGCATGTTTATAGGAGGCTGCATGAACCTATGATGACTTTTCAGGAGAACGTGGTGGTGGAATGCTACCTAAGGATATAGTCCTGGAATCTGATCATAGCTCTAGGAAAAAGCATCACATTTCTCTCTATGGTAGTCTATGTATCATTGTTTCTCCTTGAGAGGCATAGCGCCACTGATTAATGTATGTATCATAGCTGCCTTGCTACCGAGGTTTACCTATACTAACTCATCATCCGTGGAAGAAACAACCTCTTAAAAGGTGTAGGGAGCATCCTATAGGTACTCTTATTCACTTATTGATAAGGGATCCTTGACGGAAAGAGATTTCTATAAGTTGATAGGTCCCAATGTGAGGCTGGTGCCAGCCTAAGCAGTAGTGGTCACTACATCGGGAGATTCTGGTGCCTTTGAAACCATAGTAATGAAAGTTGTCGACTCGATCTCATCTGGTTTTGGCCCAAGGGGACACACATGATAATTCAAAGTAATAGTGGCACGTCACCTTGAGCTGGTTAATTCTAGCCTGGTAAAACAAAAAAGTATGACGTACTGTAGTTTCAATGGGGCAGAAATCCCAATACCTTATGAGAGTAGGGGGATCAGGGATCACCACAGCCTAATTCGTATAAGAATACAAGGTGATATTACGACGCCACCTGGATCTGAGAATGTGGTTCCCCCTTATCCTAGATACAACATAACATTACCCCATATCGGGGATCATGGACTCCAACCGATGGATTGGGAAGACGTTGGCATTATTCAGGCCTACCCAAGGGTCGGTCGCAGCTGCGACGGGACCAAACTCACTGGCCTAAACCTGTTTGTCTATGATCTTGTAATTTTTAGCATCTAGATAGAAAGCTTCACAAGAGGCGAAAGGAGATGTGTCACCTTGGAGTACTCCCACTCGACCATTAATGGAGTACCTAAGGAACTGGTGATACGATGAGGGGACCGCCCCATGAAGGTGGAGTCGTGGCCTACCAATCAATGTATTGTACACGGTGTCTAGGTAGACAACCATAAACTAGGTGCTGGAAAATAGGCCACCAAAATGGGTAGTCAAATGAATCTTGTCGACTGAGGTCTACTCTATCCTATCATAAACTTGGATTTTTAGGTGATAGGGAGTCAATTAAGCCTTGGACAACCCCAGTTTTCGTAATGTCTGTGTTGGGATAAGGTTGATCTCGGAGCCTATGTTGATAAGGCAGTGGGGAACTTACATGCCATTGAACTGGCTGGTGATATACAATGGGTGAATGTGCCCCTATATAGAAAAGCCTTCATCTTCTTCGGAGAACGAGATGATGGCCTAGAATTCATCATTCTCGATTGCCTCATTGTGAAAGGCCTATGTACCTACAACCTCCATCTCAAACTGAAGGGGGTTTCTTAAAGCCTCGGCGAGGGCTTCACGCATTTCTAGAAACTGGATAAGGGCTTCAAGGATGGGGAGACATGTTGGAATATTGTCACGGTGCTTAAGAACATTGTATTTCCATGTCAGGAAAGAACTTCTGCTTGCAGGAGGCCGCTCCATGAAAGGAGGCTTGGCGGGCCCTGCCGGCTAGACCGACGGCTGACTGGTGGTGGGAATATCCCACTGCTCACCAGTCGAAGCATACAGAGTGACTACCGGATGGGGGATAGTTGGCTGATACTGGTCCGCAATGGAGTGTGGCTGATCACGGCGAGCTCAGGGTGGATCTGCCTAGTCCAATAGCACAAACGACGGTGGAAGTGGGCCAGATGACACTTGTTGAGGAGGCTATGCATGCTAAGCTCTGTGTTGGTCCTATTGTCCGGTTTCAGTGGCATGCATGGCCTGTCTAGAGGTTCCAACTGATGTGCCTCAACGACACATTTAATCGTGGCTCCACTAACACTGGCGTCGGCTGGGGACGTTGGGGAGATCGGCTCGACATTCCCCATCGTCAAGAGTAATGTAGGGGTTTTCTGGCTCCACGGTGTTAATTGAAGCATACTGTTGATTGTCACTAAAAGAGACGTACGCTACTGGGTGTATTATAGGAGGTATCTCCATATCTAGTAGAATGAGGTTACTGAGGGTACGTAACGTCGATGGAATTGGCGGGGCACATTTCTTTCTGTTGCGTCGTCAGTGTTTGAACTTTTGGGAAAAAAATGGTTGAGACGATGATGGAGAAGTAGTAGTTGCGGCTTCTGAATGTTCCAGCTGATTCAGTCATGCACGGATGATACCATGGGCCCGAGCGATTGCCCTGTGAACCATCTAGTCATCATACTTCCAGGACCCTTGTCTAGAAACCTTCTGCCACTCACCTTCGCTTCCACTACTACTATCTGGCCTCACGAAGACACATGCCACTTGTGTCGGGGATGGGCCCAACCTAACTATGTTGTTGTCAACCTGGTCTTGGAGCCAGTATTTAAACACATAGAACTGATTGAGAGTGTGCACCTAGATCCGTTGATCGGGGTAGTAGTTGGGGCGATCTGTGTGATTCAGCTCTTCTAGCCTTATACACTCAGGAAAATGAACAATTTCTTATTCCAAGTCACTTCAGAAACAGTAGGGGACCTGATTCTCAATGAACGAGTAGGTCCAGTTTCTTCTATCCAGAAAGGGGGCCCTAGGATCCTGATTCTAATGAGGGGTTGCAGGAGCCTGTTGAGGGGGGCAGAGCCTGATTATCCTGCTTGGGTGGTGGCGACGCATTATGCGAGGGCACATTTCGATTTTGAGGTGGCTGCTGTTGGGCTAGAGGCAGCGCCTATAGTGGTGGGCCTATGCGAGGTTGCGGAGGCAGATCCACTAGTAATAATTCTAGTTGTCTGGGGGCCTCTATTTGGGCCACCGCGGCGAGCTCATCTCTAGAATCCCTCCTCACAGGAATTACAGGAGGCAACTAATGTGCCTGGATGGATTTTTTTAGGCCTTCTTATAGGCGTTGGGCCTTATCAGAGAAGACCCAAAAACCTCCATGGTAGTTCTAGGTAATCATATAGGGAACCAGTTCCGTCTTAACATTTCCTACACACACTGTCAGTAATTTCTCTTAATTTAGTGTAATGTAAAGGGAATATGTGAGCCCTTTCCACTGGGTGATTAATTCCATGATATGCTCATCAAGCCTCCATTTGAACTTGAAGAGGTCTGTGATACTTTTCTTCTGCGTGGTGGAGCTGAACTGGTACATAAACTACTTACAGAGATCCTTCGATCCCATTATTAACCCGATAGAGAGTTGGCTATACCAGAAGAACGCATGACCTTCCAATGTCTCAACAAAATATTGGAGCTTGGAGACCTCTTGCGGCATAGGGGTTCCCAACATGGTCCCACACCTTGATGCAAGGTGGGAAAGACACTGTGGTGGGTCACTCGTCCCATTAAAGGGGGAGAATGTTGGATTTTCGAAACCCGGAGGTGCCGGCATATCATCCACCCATGCGGGATATGGCTTTCCATCAAGCGGGAGTTCCACTTGTCAGGTTTCCAATGCCTCAATGTGGGCGATGAGTGTCTCCATTAGATCATCTAGACGGGGTCCCTGTCTTGGCAGGGTCCTTGTCTTGACGGGGATACCTAACCACGAGTGCGTTGGCAGGTTGTTCTACATGGTAAGCAGGACCAGTGGCTCGTGGAGCGACCGGTGGCATAAACCTTAGGGTAGCTGGTAGAACCCAAACTAGGTCCCTTGGATTGTCACGTCGGTCCGGAGGATTAGGCAAGACATACTATGTCATCTTTCCGTAAGTACCGGCTTCAACCCTGTCTGTAGGGGAAGGATGGTCATGGTTACCTGAAGGTATCTCATCGAGGGGAAGTTGTTCATACCCCTACTACCCTAGCATAGGATTACCGTAGTTTGGTCATCTCTATATAGCATGTTCAGCCAAGAGGTCGTCAAACAACTTCTTCTATTCAGAAATTTTTTGACGTAACGCGGATTTTTTTGGGTCTTCCTCCGTATTCTGCACTGAGGTAGATGGGTCGGTGTGTTTCGCAGCTCTGATATGATTCTTACCCTTGCCGTGATTTCGGCTAAGGACCAATGGTTCGGTGGGTGTAGGGATACCCATCATATTTCTCTATTGGTGATTAACCCTTCCCGATGGATCAGATAGTGGTGGTACGCCCTCAGGGGAGAGGTCCCCATCAATGAGTTGTAGTTCATTTCCCTCTTCCACTAGGTTGGCCATGTTGACCCTGAAGCTATCTGGGGGCATGCCCTTGATATCACATGGTAGGTCGGGATGCCGCTGGATAGGACTAAAGAGGAGGGAAGTACATTGCCCCCAACCACAGACCTGAATGTGGGGGAATCCTCGCTGATAATCATGTGGAGTACCTTGAAACTCTGAATTCATTGTTGTTGAAGGGCCTTACGGCGGCCTATTAAATCGGGGAGCTGGGCCACAGTGAGTGTGTCCAAGTCAACTAGATAGCATTGCTTTCCTATGTCATCCAATTTTTATTGGTTCCTGAGATATGTCACTCACTGATGACGAAGGCAGATGTGCATTGCCAAAAGGGTTTGATGAAAACATTCGAACTCCTCTTGGGTAAGGGATCCCAGTGCACTGAAATTTGGTGCCGCAACCAGCCATAACATCTTGAGGAAGTGGTCTGTTGTGATGATATCCCATAAGATCTTTGGAATGAATTTAGAGTTTGTCCCTTGATTTTCCCATTCATCGATTGGGGTGGCTGAGGAACTAGCAGCGGTACTAAGGTAGACCGCTGGAACAACAAGCTGGCCGGTGGAAAGTACGATGAATTGGCTGACTGGCTGCCGAATCTTGGGTTGTCCTCCATAGAGTGTACTGACATGGATGCTACGTCACGATAAGACAAGCTGGTGACCGTAGTTCCTGGTACAGGAACCTGGGCTACTGGCGATGGACCACACTGATGCTTTTCTGCCATTGGTCCCCAGAATAGCTCTCTATTATCTCTAGATGAGGTAGAGAGTGCTTCTGGTGATGATGGTGGGGATTTCAGGACTGTAACCTATGGGGTTTCCAAATTTTCATCCACCTGGATATACCTGTGGAGGGATTTCAGAATACAATGAACCTCGCATTCCGGGAGTACTAGGTTGATGCGCCTCATTCCTGCCCCAGCCCTTGACTCGAATGAGCAAGGGGAGGGTTCCCGTGCTTAGTCGTGTTCTACTTCGGAGTCTGAGAAGTGGACTGCTTTGATCTCTATCTATACCTTCCAATAATCCTTCTTATATCAATGAAAACCCAACTTCCTGCCCCTAGATGGCTCTTCTAGATAGGGCATATTTCTGGCAAGATGAGGTTATTTAGCCAAACTGGTGATGGGGCGGGGGGAACTTCCACCTACGAAAGCCAAGGTGGGAGGAGCACTGGGGTATATATCAAAAGGGATATGGGGAAAACCTCTGTGGGAAGTGCTGGAGTGGGTGGGAACTCTACTCGAGCCAATATAAGCACGAGTGGGACCCCTATGCTTATTCCCTCTGATGACATCAGTATGAGGAGGGGCCTCGCACTGGTCGATCTAACATGGGTAGGACCTCCATGTTGGACACTGGTGATGCAAAGCAGGCCCTCACTCTTCTAATTGATGAGGCTAGGAGGACCTTCTCCAGCTACTACGAGGACACGGGGAGGTTCCCCACATTGAAGAGTGACCAGATGTGCACTGTCCCCATACCAACAGTCTGTGTTGGGAGAAATGACTCCATATCTGGTGTAGTGGGCCCAGGAGAGACTTTAATAGTGAGTATCACTACCTTGGGGATGACCCTTGTTTGGACTGAATGTGGCATGGGGCAGACCTCCATGCCGATCCTGGAAGCGGGTAAGGCCTGCGTTCTCCAGGGTAGCAGTACGGGGAGGACCTCCATACTGGGTGGCATCGCTACGGGTAGGTCTGTGGTGGCCACTTCCTGTTTCTGCGACCAAGAAAGTCGACACAGCCTACCCGTGGTGTGGTTTGGGCCTCAATCTAGGTTAGTCATATGAATTTCCCTGTTCATCGTGCACAGGGAGTTAGAGATATGCATCAGCGGTGGCTCAGGCCACAGTAGCCACTGATGTTGACACCCCATGGTGGACATCCTCTTCAGCTTGCACCCGATGATGGAATCAAGTTAGATGGACCTGGTCCAGTGGTATAGGTACATCGCTTACCTACTCCTCAGCCAGTAAAACTGGGTGGCGGTGCTGATGCGGCCTGGTGGGAGCCCTTGCTGGGAGCCCCTGGAATGGGACTCTAACCGGGCTGGCCTAGACATCCCCGACCTCATCAGCGTTGGGAAGGGAGTCGTCGAGGCTTTCTGGGGAAAGGCTCTCGAAATAGTTATATATTGTAGTGGGGAGTAGTGAATCCCTACGCAGCCCTCGGGGAAAATGTTGACGACGAGGCACAAACGCCTCTAAATCCAGGCAGGCCATACCTCGTGTAGGGATGATCCCCTCCTCGTATAGGCATATGGGGCCATTGATTACCCTCTGCTGAAAAAACTCGGAGGGGGAGATAGGGCATGGTCGCCCCTCCTTCGTGGGTGTAGAGGCCATTGTGGAAGAGGTGGAACAATGCTAGGCTGTCGCACTGGTATTAACAATGCCCCTGCATCGGTGGGCAGGTAGTGACCGAGTTCCAAGTGCAATAGATTGGTTTCTAAAGGCAAGAAGATTAACCCATCAGTTCTAAAAGGAAAAGGAGTCGGAAACCAGTTCCCCAGCATCAACTAATCTTCGATGACCGGTAAGAGGGGTCTATGCGGAGAACATCGTAGGTCAGGATGTCCAACACTCTACTTCCCCAACTTCTAGTGAGTTTCATGCCAGACCTTCTATTTTCTTGGAGGGACCCGGCACCAGATAGCTTTATCTAGTGATAGGCTAATCCACTGATGTCTTGAACTCTACTAATCTCCATATTGAGGTGAAGATAAATTCACATCGGGTTCATCATTTATATTTCTAATTCATTCTCTAGGACACACACGTTTGTCTTGTTCGAGGACAAAAGACATGGTTTAGTTTCCCTGAATTCCCGCTTTCAAAAGGCAGATGACATCTGTTTCTTATTCAGAGACATTTTCTCCTTGATCGAAATTGGATGAGGTGATGTTGGTTCTTATTTCTGCGGATTCCTCCTCGAAACTCATCACCTAGTCCGGGTCTCCCTTATAGATTTAAGACATTGTTCGTGAAAATATTCCTAGAGACATATCTTCATGGACACTAGTTAATTACACTCCTTCTATCAGGACATTCTAAAGGGTCTATTCAGTGCAGAAACCTTCGGTCAGTGGAGTAGTCACGTTGGACATCACTGACATGTCTGGACGCTAGAACACTGGCACGTTTGGGTTTCTTCCTCTTATTATAGGGCTTCTCGAGGGTGTGGAAGCCAAAGGAATCCCACATAGAACGTGGGAAATCATATTCAATAGGAATATATATGAGGTTTTCCTCAGATTCCCATGCTTAACATAGGGTATGTTGCAGGTTTAACATTTGTAAGAGACAAATCAAAGTGATTACAAAACTGGTTAAAGTGGATCAGATGGGTGAAACCTCTGGAGGGAACACTACTGTTGGGGTTGAGTTTTCATGACCTCACCAGGATGTGGTGACCCGAGGAAGAATCAAGATGGATAATGGAGTGTTTGAATGGAGTGGATGGTTGATGAAATAGATCCGCTATGAGGACGACGGTAATGTTGGGATTGAGTATCGAGGTGACTTTCTACGTATCCATGTGGTATAGAATCAATTTCCGCATAGTTCGGTAGGGAGAAGGGATGCCTTAGGAGGTGGCCCATGAGAATGGATGCATGTTTTGGACTCAGAGGAAATGGAACCTCTGGGATGGGTACCGACCTTCCTGAAACACTTAGCCTTGAAGGAAAGACCACGAAATAAAATTTAATTGGGGGCGTACACATAGAATGACAACCAGATGATGTGTATGGGGGATCATGCATGGTCGGCAGCCCAAGTTGGTCTGACGCCACTAGGATGGACCAAGGATGAGGGTCCCAACAAATGGGATTACAATTTCTTTCTGCTGAGTAGGGGATGCAATGTCTTACCACTGATTGAGGTCACAATGGCTTACCGCTGATTTAGATCACAATGGCTTACCACTGGATAGGGTCACGACGGCTTACCTCCGGGTGGGGTCACAACGGCTTACCGCTGGATGGGGTTGATCCTCATGGAAGATTCCTACGTACCCAACCAAGGAGATAAAGATCAAACCCATGAAGTTCATATGGGATGGGTTTGGTAAACTGACACGAAAGAGGACTTGGGGTCCAATTGGATGGTGGTCTTAAACCTCATGGAGTCTTACTATGTACCATGCCTTAGAAAGGATCAAATACATAATAGTTCATGGAGGATTTTGGTGAACTGATGTGAAGGGGGTCGGAACCAATGGGTAGTGGGCTTGAACCTCAGTGAGGCTTCCTACTTACCTTTCCATGGTGCAGATCAAAGTCCACATAGTTCAGGTGGGGGCAACGTCTTACCACTTATTGGGGGAAACAACGTCTTAACACTAATCAGGGGGAGATAACAGCTTACCACTAATTTGAGGTTCACAGTTTAACGTCATGTAGGACGGGGGTGAACCAAAGTGAAGGAGGACCTGGGGCCTAGATGGATGGTGGTCTTGAACCTCATGGAGGCTTCTTATGTACCTTTCCTTGGCATGTATCAAAGCCCTCAAAATTTAGGTGGTATGGGAACCGACGTGATGGGGGTCGGAACGACCGGGTGTTGGGCTTGAACCTTGGGTAGGTTCCATACATACCTTGTCTTGGAATGTATCAAAGACCACATAGTTAAGGTATGGGTGTGGGGATTACACTCTAGGCTACCTAGGGTGTTGGTGAACTGACGCAAAGATGGTCGGAATGACCTGGTGTTGGGCTTGAAGCTCAGGGAGGCTTACTATGTACCTCTCCCTGGAAAGGATCAAGGACCAAGTATTTTAGGTATGGGTGTGGGGTTACACTCTAGGATGCCCATGGTGATGGGGAACGAATTTGAATATGGTCGGAATGACCTGGTGTTGGTCTTGAACCTCAGGGAGGCTTCCTACATACCCAGCCTTGGCAAGGATCAACGACCACAAAATTTAGGTACGGGTGTAAGGATTACACTCTAGGCTACCTAGGGTGTTGATGAACCAACGTGAAGATGGTCAGAATGACCGGGTGTTGGGATTGAACCTCAGGGAGGCTTCCTACGTACCTTGCCTTGGCAATGATAAAAGAACAAGTAGTTTCGGTATGGGTGTGGGGCTTACACTTTAGGATTCCCAGGGTTTTGTCTTGGTCGATGCTTGCTCTAAGCCAACATGAGTCATGCTAGGTGTGAGAAACAAGAGACAGTAAAGACCCGACGATCACATCGCGAGAGGTGCGTCCATAGGAAGTAGACTAGGGCCACGCATAGTTGGAAGCCCAAAGAGGAAACATGGGCTTATGTATGGTTAGCAGCCCAAGTGATAGAGATTGGGACTTACTCTAGGGTGGGGGCCCGGATGGTGGAAAAGTATAGAGGGAGAGGGACATGGCACCCATGAAGGGAGGAGGAGAAGGGATACTACCTCCAACAAGAAAAGATAGGGGCTTACACTAGGGTGGTATCCCTTGCCCCATGGACAGACACCACTCCGATAAAGAGTATTTCATTCCATGTGAGGTATGATCTCACTCTGGTGGAGACCAGTGGGCGTACACAATGTCCAAGGTGGGGTATCCCGTGTATAATGCGTGGGGTGACGCTGCAGTTTAACGTCATGTTCTGAGGACAAAGGTACTTGGCATTTTAATGTCCAGCATCTCGGACAAGGTGGCTTCACTCCCCGCCTCTACGACATACATAACTGATACCCTCCTGCCCTTGGGGAAAGAAACGCATTGTCAATACCGTTCTTGAGGGTGTTATAGAGAAAACTATTCGGGGTCAATGTTAGCATGGCTATGTGAAGAAGAAATAGTTGTTAGCATGCATTTTTGAAGAATCATGAGGTGAAGCAATGCAACAGGCAATATTGTCCAAGGTACTATGAAATTGCTTCGTCCAAACCAGAAGGGTCGCACCGGAAAAAGATTAGCAGGGCAGAGGTGTTCATATGTAGAAGTCTTTTGAAGCTCTGGTTCTCCCTGAAGTGGAAGGGCTTCCTAAATTGATTTTCTTCGTGAAGTGAAGTCTCTTAGCCTAGGGATATGGAATTGGTGCATATGGGAGGAGCTTCATGAAGTGTAATGGCATTCTCAAAGCAATACCTCATGAAGCAAGGGTGCCTCACGAGGTAAGGTGTTGTGAGGCAAGGTCCTTCATGAGGCACAGTGGCCCTACCTTAGCATATGGTTCACATGTGTGTGAGGGGTGTTTCCCAAAGCATAAATTCTCTTTGACAACCCGGGTCCCCTTGGGGAACCCCTTCCTTCGTGGAGTCCCATAGGCTCCACGTAAGGCTTCCCCCTCTAAAGAGGGGAGAAATTAATACATGGGGGAGGCATTTGGTGATGCCAAAATAACTCACATAACTCATGGTTCATAGAGTAGAGAGTGATTCATGATTCCAAAGCTTGGAAGTTTAAAGGTCGGATGGTCCGTCCTTTGGGCTCGATGGGATCCTTCTATTTATAGGCAATAGATGTTGTGAAGTAGGGCTCTCTCAACATGAAGATGTATTTTCTTCCACGATGGGCTCGCGAAGGTCAATGGTGTTCACAAATCATACTGCCTCCTTGCTCAACGGTGGGCTCACGAATGTCAATGGGGTTCACGGAGCATCCTGACTCTTTTCTCTATGGCGGGATATCGAACGTCAATGGGTTTCGCAGAGTATCATGCCTATTTGCTCCGTGGTGGGCTCACGAACTTCAAATTGGCTCGTGGAGCATCCCGCCTCCTTGCTCCGTGGAGGGCTCGCGAATGGAAAATTGACTTGTAGAGCCTCCCGCCTCCTTGCTCTGTGGAATCCGCGGGGCCATGGGGGCTCTACGAATGGTATTCGCGAGGCAGGACCTTGACCCTTTTTTTTATAATTCTTCATCCCCAATTTTGGCATCCACATGAATATTTCAAATAATTTCCCTCTTTTTAAAAAGATGGAAAAATTATTGAGGCCCGTGATATAAAGGAGACCTCTCAATAGTGTTTGAGGTTTTATATATACAATAATTTCAATATTTCATCCCTTTATCCTATAATCCATTATTTTCTATGAAATCAAACCAAGGAATCCCTTTGGTGCAATACAAATGGTGTTACCCAAAGAAGAGGTAACATCCTTCCACATTTTCATTTGATTTATTTTCATTATACACCCCCTCAAATATTATTATTCCATTTTTATATAACAACCTATGTATCTTAAATAAACTCATATTTTTTATGTTAAAGGTTTTACATACACCCACACTCACTTCTATCTAATGGGATACCCAATCATCATTCATGTGTACAGAGGATTATCGCCTGGAAAACTAATATCTTTGGTTCTTCCTATTCCTCCTTTCAAGGTTGTAAATAATGATTTTATTTCTGTTTTTTTATATATATTATTTATATGATTTAATTTTTTTATCTAATTATTATACAATTCATACCTTCGTGATTTCAATTTTGTGGGAATATGATAATTTCATTTGTGGACGTGTGGACTACCCCCTTCTTAGGGCAATATGATTTATTCAAGATTTAAATGGAATTTATTAAGGATGTGTTTCTAAATTTTATATTATTTATATGAAATTATAATTATATTATAATTATAATTTATGTATCATTTACATTCCTTATTTAAATATGATATGAAAATGGAAACATCGTTCACATTTAGGTATGAACAACTGTCTCCAAGAATAGTGTATTTCATTCTCTATTTATATATTTTATAGATTACTATAAATACATATATACTGAATATATATGATATTTATATCATTACTTACATTCTGTAAATAATTAATTCACGATCTAATTAATAGTACCAATAATATCAAGGTGAAACATTTATGACAAACAAGGCGGTTATTTCTCAAAACGTAACTTCAATATGAAATTGTTAATAAACTGGTAATAAAGGATCATAATAAAATAATATATGGTGTGATATAATCGAATATGGTAATTTAATAGATTTATCATAATATTATATTTATTATAAATGAGTTTTAAACAAGTATGACAAGAGTTAATACATAATGTAAGAGGATTTCTAATCTCACTTTTATTTTTGCGAGACATAGGCCTTCATCACCATTCTTTTTTTGTAGTGTATATAATTACCATAAATTTATTATATGATTATTAACCATAAATTTATGTCCATTTGAATACCGATTTTATGATCTTTATTTTATGTTTTTTAATAATTAAAAGTTACCAAAACGGTAAGGTAGTTTTGTTTAAATTTACCTTCCTTGCAACACATGTTTTGTTACAAACCTATATTCATTTACGTGGTGTGTATACTATAAGTTTACATGTTATATCATGAATTTAATTATATTAAATATATTTAATGATTTATGTAATGTCATTTTATTACATGGGGTATTTTATTCATGGTTACCAATTTGGTAACTGTTTATTACAATAATCTCATCGTTTATCATGATTATTTATGATTATTCTACCATTAATGAAATATTATGATACATTTTCATGTATTATTAAGACTTTTTCCAAGATTTGGTAGTTATGATATTTACAAAATATTTTTAAGATAATATTACCTTAGTTCTCTCTTTGTTCAGAAATTGGTTTTATTTCAAAACCATGTTTTCAAAAGTAAATTAAAAAAAAATCCAAAATTATATTTTAAGCACATTTCTGAGGAAAATTATTTTAAACATGTTTTATTGTTTCAAAATCTTCCTTTATATGTTTTCAAAGTTATTTTCATAGAAAATGGTTTTAAAAAATGTTTTATGTTTTAATATTCATTTTTTAATGTAGAATGGATATTTTCTTGAAGAAATGTTTTTAAAGGATATTTCCAAATTATTTTCCATCAATGATGAAATCCATTAGTGTTAATCGTTCATTTATAGGTAAATAATCCAAATTTTCCATTCATATTTTTTCTCTGAATGTTTTATGTTTTGATGGAATAATTTTTATAAAACTTGAATCCCTTTCATGGGTTATATGTTTATGAAACATGTTTATATTTCACTAGTTATATGATTATGAAACCCATTTATCTTTCATAGGTTATATATTTGTTAAACCGATTTCACATTAATAGGTTATATTCTTATGAAATACACATTTTTCATGGGTTATGAATTGATTAATGATTATGAAACCTATCTCTTTTATATAGGATAAGATATGATGACATGTTTATGATACCCATTTCATTTCATGGGTTATAATATGACTGTTTATGTATTGACCCAACTCCATAATCCCAGAGCTGGTGTAGTACATTGCTACATTGCCATGATTATAAGGTATCAAATCCCAAAGGACTGAATAGTTTAGTATCCTTGGTAAAATAGATACACACATGATTCTTGTATAATAAATGAATACACTAATTAATACATAATGTATTTTCTTTCAAGGATCACTTTATTCTATCTATCACATCCTTAAATATCTTTCTTAGTACAATTCTTGGATTCCTGGGGAAGGAAACAAAATAAGGCTGAGATAAAATGATTAGAAATGGTAAAGAATAATAGGGTCAATGAAAAAGTAAATCTAAATAATTATTATGGCATGGTAAATAAATGAAAACACATTCCATGTAATCAATAATCTGAGAAGGAAGTTCATAAGCAATATGTAAATATAAATAATTGAAAACACATTCTATTTAAATAACTGTATAAGGAATAATAAATATAGAATGCTGAGAAACTGAAACACAATATATTTTGTCAAAAAACTAATAATGAAATTCATTTATAGATATATCGATGAAAAATCTCATGGATAAATAATAACTAAACCAAAATGAATGAAATTATTAATTATTGGATATAATGTTTGAGGCACATGAAAACCTATACCATCATGATCTCTCAAAAGATAGTTTAAAACTATAGGTAGAAACTGGTTTAATATACATAACAAACTTGTCTCATGAGAACATATCAATGAACCTAGGGTCTATATAATTTTCAGGCCCCACCCATTATTTCCATTCCAAATCATTCATCATATATAATAATAATAATTTAAAATAAAAAAATTCCCTATTAAAAATCCTTATTGAATAAAGATTTCACATTTATCAATATTTCCCTAGACAATCAAATAAATGTATTTGTATGTAAAAATGATATACGGAACGTAGTGAATTAGTAAATATACCATCAAATCAATTTTATATATAAACAAAATCTAAATGTGTATCACATGTTTTGAATGATATCATAGAAAATTATTCCTTAAATCGGTGTTTAATGTTCTAGAATGGTGTATTGGATTTTTTGAAATTTTGATAGAACTAGTATTATCCCATTTTATTGGAACATGATTAAAATTAAATCTAAAGTCCATTGAGGGGTGTTTAATCCACAAAACCTGGGAATAGAAACTTTAGGTAAAATATGTTCAACATTATTGTTATATAATAAAGGAAATCATTTATTCTTACTAGACTATGATAATAAGGATTAATATAAAAATGACAGGTTACTAAATTCGTTTTCTTATCCAGTATACACCCACCAAAAATTAGTATCTAAATATGATGTTAAATAAAAATCATAAGTTTTTTTTTGTTAAAAATATATAAATAGATACAATTCATTATAAATATTTGAAAATTTTGTTGATAGAAATAAATTGATATTCTTTTTGATTTGGTTGAAATATTTCACAAATATATACATAATGATTAATATATTTCCTAATTTTATTAAGATAATGAAATATTCTAACTATTCCTCTACATAAATTTTTATCAAAGGGTCTTCCAACTTTATTAAATACATTTTTTTATTAGAACTCGTGGGAGTTGAAAAATTCTTATTTTTTTAAGTCCAAAACATTTAAGTAAATCAATTATGTGTTTGATTTTTTTGAAACATTTCTGGAATATTTTTAATAAATTCAAAAACTAGGAAGATATCTTTACTCATCCATTATACTCAATAAAATTTATTTTTCCATGTGTTATAAAAATTAATTATACATTATCTAATTTTTTGACCAAAAAATAATATCATCAACATATATTTATAAACATAAATTACTTTTTCATGATTCTTACATAAAAATAGTGGGATTTAGAAATCCCATATTAATATTTTTTGATTAAATAAAAGAACTTAATATTTCATACCAAGCTCTAGGTTCTTGTTTCAGGACATACCGAACTTTGGTAAGTCTGAAAATAGAATTTTAAGAATGAGGGTCTCTAAAATATGAGGTTGTTCGACAGGAACATCCTCTATTAAAATATATTTATAAAAGAATATTTATCATCTATGTGATATAATTCATAATTTATAAGAGATTTATATGCTATAATTATTTAAATGGAAACTAAAATAGTTACAAGTAAAAATAGTTCTTTTCATACTATATTCCTTCTACTCGGTTGTAACATTTGAAAACAAACTTAGCCTTATTTATATTAATCACAACATAATCATATTTGTTTTCTAAAAATTCATTTTATTCCAATAACATCAAAATATAAGGGTCTATCTACCAATTATTATACCCTGTTTCTTTAAAATTGGTTTAGATCATCTAGTATAGAAACTACCCAATTTTCATCATGTATGACTTCATCTATTATTTTAGGTTCAATATATGAAATAATGGCAGTGAAATTAACATGGTTTCATAAACTTATTCTAGTCCTAATACCTACATCTAAATCTACTATAATAGTATATAGGGGATGGTCCTTATGTTTTCTGTGTTTTCTATAAAAACCATTTATGGTTCTTCAGTATCAACACCTTCTGTTTCAAATTTTCCTTGATCAAATCCTATATCATCATCTTTTTTATTATTGAAAATAGTTTCAAGTTCCAATTAATTAATAAAATCACTCAATTTATCAATATTATTCAACATATAATCAAAATGATCGGTCTCATAAAACATGACATCAGTAGATTCTATAACTACATTTTCTTTTATATTGAAAATATTATTAGCATTAGAAGAGAAAGATTAACCTGTGAATATTCTTTCATCATCTATTTGATCTTACATACCTATATTTTACTTCGTGTTCAATATATAAACCTTATATCCAAAAACATTAATGTAACCTACCTATGGTTTTCTATTATTCGAAAGCACATAGGGTTTTTTAATATATGCTTTATTAAAACTCTACTAATGAAATAAAATGTTGTTTTGAAGGCTTCATCCTAAAAAAAGTGATAATGTTATACTCACATAACATAGTTCTAGAAATTCTTTGCATGGTCTTATTCCACCTTTCTATAACACCATTTTTTCGATTTGTTTGTGGTGTAGAAAATATATTTTTCAAACCATGTTTTTAGAAAAACGAATTAATTTCATTATTATTATATTCTCCTCCATGGTTATTTGTCAAAGTAAAAATTTTGGAATATTTTTCAATTTAGAAAATTTTACAAAAAATAATAAAGGAAAAATAATATTTACATTAAATTATCTAAAGATAAAACCATGTAAATATTGAAAAAATAAAACATTAAAAAAATATTTTCTAATTTTTTTATTCTATTGGCCCTAAATATATCCATATGGATAAGTTTTAAGGGTCTATATGTGGAAACATAATTGATTGATTTAAAAGATAATTTGTTTTTATTTCCCATATAAAATGAATAATATAGTTTCTTTTTATCCAACTTATGTTTTGAAAAATTATAAATCAAAATTATTTTAGTTAAATTTTTAATGAAACCAATATTGAAATTTCCATGTCATCTATTTTGAATCCATGATTCATTAACTTCAGTATTAAACCAATTTATTATTTTATAAACAAATATTTAACATAAAATGTATAAAAAATTTCTATTCTTGGATCCTTAAATTTGATAGATTTATCATTTAAAACTATGAATGAATTTTTTTAAAAAAGCAATCAGCTGACCATCATTACAATGTTTAGAAATACATATCAGGTTAGGATTTTAGACATCAAAATTAAGAAATTTTTTTATTAGGATTTACTGTTGATTTCCAATAGATAAATTTCAACTATCTTTCATTTTTCATTGTCAAAAAATGTGACATTATGGTATCCCACCTTTTTATTGCATAATTTTTCATTACATTGTACAAGCTTAGGATCTATTAAATTTTAGTTTCATAGAAATAAGGTAAAAAATACATGAAAATTTATAACCTTATTATAATACTCTTGGAAGTATTCTTCATAATTTAATCCTATGTACATTTACTACATGTTATATCTTTGGGAACACATCAAAGGAAAAGGGTGATCATAAGGCTCGGTAAGGGAAACAGTTTCAATGTGACGTTAATGAATATAAATAAGAACATGAGGAATATCATTATGACATCAACAAGGGATAATGAAGATTTTAAAAAAATATAATGATTCCTAACATGTAAATGGGGTTGAAACATTATAATGAGTCCTTCATAATCATATCACCATGTTTTGTCACTCAAGTTTCATAAATGATAATTACAGAGGTTATTTACCAATGTATCATAAAACATGTCATCTATATATATTAAATTATTTACTCAACAAAATGGAGAGATATTAGGGATAACCCTTCATATGTATTAATTAATTTGATCCAAATATATCATAATCAATCATTTCATCAAGAACCCCAGGAGAATAAATAAGTTGTTTGTTATCAAAATCATTGCTTATAAAAGATCATAAAGACATGATCATTACATGATTTTTTGTCCCATGAAAATGGAATGTGGGTTCTATATGTATAAATACATGAAAAAAATAAATCAAATTTACATATAATTCAATACCCCTAAAAATAAAGAGGATTGGGTATTCAAAAAAACAAAATAAAAGATAATTTCTTAAGAAGAAGGGAGAAATTTTGAGAAGTAAATTAGCCAACATAATTGGTATAAATTGGTGTTCTATAAAATGGTAAAATTAGATGGGACAAGGGTCACCCAATTTATACAACATAATTTTTTAGTAAGGGTATTAGAAAAAGGGAAATAAATTGAGTTACCACGACATTTATAAGACATATAAAAAAAGTGTTTCTTAAATTGAAGAGAAAAGAAAAATAATTAACTTACCATGAAGAGCTACTACTAAAATTTTATGATTAGAACTTTGGAGGCTTGGGATACCTTGGGGGAATCTTTGGGTGGTAAAAACACCAGAACATTTTCGAGTATGGATTGAGAGTGAATGAAAATTACAAAATGGGTGGTTATTTTTAGAAAAAGTGAAGAATGTTTTTTAATAATTAAAAAATATAGGCCTTGGAAATCTATGTTGGGTAAAATAAAAAACCATGGGATTTACCATAATTTTTTTCCATTATTTTATATATTTGGGAAATATTTACATTACCCATAGGTAATGAGAATCATTTTTATTACAATTTTTTCATGGGAAATTAAAGTTTCAACAAAATAATGTTTTTAAAGATAATGACTCCATTTTAGACATTGGAAAGTAACTTATAGGTTTGGAAAATGATTAAAATCTATTAAAATAATTTAAATTAATAAAATAACATAATTTATTTTATGTATTGTGATTAACTAATTATTACATCATGATGAATTAATTATCAAGTCATCAAACATTGAGAAAATCTCAAACATTATTTTTCACTATTCACAGATAAATGAAGTATTTTAAAACATTTTCATAAATTAACCCAAACCTAATTATGATGTTATTATTTAAAAAATAATATTTATTTTATCATAATAATTATCTATGTAGGATAATTTTAGTTTTTAATTATATATATTCTTATTTATTAAGAAAACCTTGGGTTGATAATGCATAGTCAAATTTATGAAACTTAAAAAAATTCAAGGGAATAATAAAATTATTTAATCATTTATATTTAAATAATATTTCTTTAATGTTCTATTTCATTAAAATTAATATTATTAATAATACCTAATTTTATAAAAAAATATATCTTTTCTAAAAAGTACATTTTTTGTCTAAAAAATTAGGTGATCAAATTACATCTCAATTAAACCAATATTATATTAAGAAAAACTATTCTTAAAAAGGAATTGATTTAATAATAAATTTATTTACATAGAAGAAATACACATTAAGTAAATAAGGCTAGAAACTTTAACCGATTATAACACCCGCAAATAACCAAAGGGTAAGGTGTGTGATGGTGATAGATTCACTGGGTGGCTCGGTTAACATTTACCAAGTGGTAATTTACACTGATTTGAACTTCTATCATATAATATTTCATTATAGATTCACTTTTTAAATATATTATTTGTCTTGGTCGATGGAGGAACTATGTGATTATACCACTCTACAATGTTCTGACAAAAGGGATTCATGTGGCATAACATTATTGGTTAATTCCATTGCATCCCCTTTCTCCATTAAATACACTTTTTCATTTCTACTTAAAAAAACTAATTATAACTATAAAATTATTTCCAAGAGTATATTTCTAATATTTATATTGACCAATGGTCATATTTGATATACACTCGTATATAAATTGAATCATGATGGTCACATTAATATTTATACTTGATAAATTCCACTTAATTATTAAATATATATAGTTTTTTGTGTTTAATATAGTATAACACCCACTTTATTAGGAAAAAATATCATTGAAAAAGTATTGACCCTTTAATTTTCCCCTTTGAGAAACTATTTCCCTAGAATTCCAACTAGTCACTTTAGTTGAGAAAGTTTGGGGGTACTTTTGTCTCATTATATTTTATTTTTTCCATGTCGCTTCTTCAAATTTATGGTTCCTCCCAAAAACATTGACTAGAAGGGTTGTATTTTTTTAGTAGAAAATATTCTCTACGATTCAAGATATCCATCGGATTATCTTCATAAGAGAGTTCATGTTCCAGTTGTACCACCTCTATATTCAGTACATGGGAGGGAACAAGTTTGTACATCCTCAGGAGAAATACCTGGAAAACATCATGAACTTGTGCTAGATTTTGTGGGAGTTCAAGATGATAGGACACTAAACCTATGTGATCCAAGAGTTTATAGAGGATAAGGTACCTAGGGCTAAGATTTCATTTCATTCAAAACTAAATGACTGTATTCTACGGTGATATTTTAAGGAAAAAATTATTGCCAACATAAAACTCAAACTCCCATCGACGACTGTCATCATATCCCTTCTTCAAACTCTGAGAATTATTTATGTGTTATTAAATAACATGACCTTTTCTTTCAATTCTTATACAATAACAAGCCCAACAACCTTTCCCACTCTAACTTCATTCTAACATGTATGAGTTTTACATCGCTTCCCGTATAGAGCTTCATAGGGTTCCATTTGAATGCTCTAGTGGAAGTTGTTATTGTATGAGAATTTGATTAATAAGAGGTGTTGAACCCATAACCCACAAAATTACATTGAGCATGTTCTTAACATGTCCTCGAGTGTTTGAATAGTCTTTTTAGATTTTCCAATAGTTTGGGGTGATAATTTGTACTGAAATTTAATTCAATATTACGAGAATGTTGAATAATTCTTAAGAATTTAAATGTAAACCTTAGATCGTGATCAGAAATTATATAATGTGTCACTACTATAAAGCCTCACAAATTCCTTTACATATATCTTGTAAAGTTTGTAAAGAGAGAAATCTTCCGAAATTGTGATTAAATGGCATGATTGATGAGTCTGTCCACTATAACCAATATCACAATATTTCCTTTGGTTGTTATCAGGAGATCAATGACAAAGTCCATAGTGATATTTTTCAACTTCCATATTGGTATGGGTATTGTTTGTAATACCCCTTTAGAAATTTGTATCTCCACCTTCACTTATTGACACACGAAGCACCTTGTACTATAGTCATGAATCTCCATTTCCATTTTATCCCACCAATAATGATCATGAAGGTGCCTATACATTTTAGTGATTCTTGGATGTACAGAGAATGCAGAGATATGATCATTATCTGTCATTCCCTTCTTTATTTCCAGAATTGTTGGGACACATGGCCTTGTATGAAAGTTTAATACACCTTCTTAATAATATTGAACTCAAGAAACGTCTCATTCTTCAGAGACTCTATCTTATTTTGAAAAAAGTATCTTCTCATTTATATTTATTAATATTATATAGTAATAATTGTTGAGAAATAATTTGTGATAGGATTAAATAATTCCCTTCCTTAATGATTCCCATGACTAACCTTATTAAGACCTTGAAAAATGAATCTCTAGGTATCCTCATCAGTTATAGAACAATAAGGTCTTTCCTACTTAAGGCTTATGTGACTTTGTTTTCTCTTTCAGGGGTAATTAATTTAACAGTTATGGTCTTTAAGAAGTTCCAAAAATCTTTTAAGTCTCATGATCAATTCCTTTTGAGAGAGAATATACATCAGAATTTGGGGGTATCTGTATATATCACATTTTCCACATAACAATAGTGCCTTTATATCTTTTGAGAAAAAATAACCAGATATAGCTCTCGGACATGCATAGGATAATTCTTCTCATCATTATTTAACTGTCAATAAGCATTATAAATCACCTTGTCATATTTCATGAGTTCACACCCAACCCCTTTCATAGATGCATCACTAAAAACAATGAATCCTTCCCCAAAAGAGATTAGAGTTAACAAAGGTGTGATAACTAATATCTTCGTTAGATCTTAGAACCCATACTCATACTCCTTATCCAGATGAACATAGCCCATTTTCGAGTTAACATGGTTAGTGGATTAGAAATTTGTGATAATTGTCTCACAAACATCCTGTAATATCTTATTAAAATAAGGAAATAATAAATGTCAGTTTCTATTGTAGGATAAGGTCACTCCTCCACAACCTTTTTCATCATAGGTACAATTTATATTCCTTCATTGGTTAAAATGTTCTCCAAGAAATAAACATGTTGTAACCAAAGTTCACATAATTTGAATTTTCCAAATTGCCTCTCATTCATTAATGTTTTAAAATAATCCTCATGATCCTCACAGTTTTATGAATATATCATAATATATTTAATAAAAATTACCACATAATTTTCGTAGTCCTTAAATACTATATCCATCAAATTTATGAATATATAACTTAAATTAGAAAAGATGAGGTGCATAAAAACAAACCCATAATTCGCATATTTTGATTGAAATGAGATATTTATAATATATTCTCTCTTCACCCCCAATTGATGATAACTATATAGATGATCAATCTTGGAGAAGAATTGATCCCCATAAAGCTAGTAAAAAAATCATTAATCATTTGGAGAGGTTTCATGTTCCTCACTGCGATATACTTATGTTTTCTATAATCAGTGAATAGTCTAATTGATCCATCATTCTTCATTACAAATAAAATTGGTGATCTGCAAGGAGACTCACTTGGTCGGATAAATCCCTTCTCTAAAATATCTTGCAGTGGTTTCCTTAATTTCTATAGCTCAAAATTTCTTATTCTATACAGTGTCTTCAATATCGGCTTGGATCTATGTCTAAGTTTAATGGAGAACACTACCTCTATTTCTGGGGGATGTCTAGGTAAATATTCAGAAAATATATCAATGTAATATAGAATGATAGGGAAATTTTATTTTCTTATACTTCTATTTACATCTTCAACTTCACTTATCATCTCTATAAAGCAGGAAAGGTGAGGTGCTTCTTAAAAAATTACAGTTTGCGATATCTATCCTTTGAAAATGATAGTAGGTTGTCCATTCAAGTCTACTAAAATTTTATTTCTTCAATCATTGATCTTAGCATTATAATTTGAGAGCCATTTTATCACTAGTATAGTATCGAATTCTATTATGGGAATTAATACTATATTTCCAACGATATTGTGGTTTTTAAAGTCAATACTACAGTTTTTTTAAAAAAATTATGCTTGTATAATCCGTTCGAGAGTGTAGATTAATATCTCTACTTCTTGGAGTTTATAGAAGGATTCTATATTTTTTGAAAACATGGATGAAATAATGGAATGCATAGAACCTGAATCAATAAAAGTACTTGTTATATTTGAGAGAATAATTATAGTACATCGCACTACATCATTCAGAGCTTTTACTTTAGCAGTTGTGATATAAAATTCTTGATCTTGCTCCTTTGGCCTATGATGAGGTTCTTGGTGATTCCCCTCCATTGTCTTATGATTTGGATATTGATTAGAAAGGTTCCCATGATTTCCACACATAAATAATTGGAATTTTGGATGGTCCTGAACCATATTACCTTTGTCAATTTTGTTGATAATTCGATGCTACACCTCAGAATGAATGTTATGTGTTATATGGTCATATATTCCATACATGTAACATTTTTCACTCCTAATCAATCAGTTCCCAGAATTCTTCTACCCATGTTTCTTTCATGTGGAAAGTCACACTTTATTTCCTCATCATCCATTATCAATGTTCCTATATGAGTTTGGATCTATAACTCCCTTATTTTCATTCGATATATGTGACCATGGAATATATCTCAACTCTATTTCAACCATCATACCACTTGGTTATATATATTCATAGATTTCATAGTCTAAGTTGGATAGATTCCTTTATAGATGGGTATTAGTCTGCCAAATAATCTATCAAAAATTACATTAGGATCCATAACAAACCCATAGGTATAATGAGGAATTCTTTTAAAGTTCATCTCATAGATTCACATAGATTCATTTTCATTCTTCTTTAGTTCTAGGACTTCATTCCCCAATTTTCATTCTCATGAAATGAGGTAAATGTATATTAAAGAATGATTTCCTAGACTCTTTCCACTCTAAATCATTATACTCCCTTTTTTTCTTCATATATTTAATCATTGTCCACTACTGATCATATCCACCCTTTAAGAGGTATACTTCCAGGGTGAGTTTCTCTTACATTAAATAGTGCATTATAAAAAATAGATTTTGTACCAAGCTTATTCATTTTTCAGAAATCAATGGGTCATTGTATCCACTAAAATAAGTTGATCATTAATGCATGTAGGACTCAAAAGAACGTTGTTCCCTTTGAGGTGAATTTGGCATCTCTACTTGATTCATGTTATTATTCAAAACATGAGATAGTTGATTCATCATTCTCGTGATGTTTTCCATTCCATATTTTATTGGAGGGTTGTCATCACATCGTCTGTTTTTATCATAATTTATGTGGTTCATCTTACTTCCAACCATTTTTTTAAAGAAGTAAACCATAATGAGAAATGTGTTTATTTTAAGGATATTATAATTTTAAAGGAATTTTATGTCTTAAAAATCATTATTTAATAATTTATTTATTAAAAACAATTATTATTTCTATATATCATTCATAAAATCTTATAAAAATCTTGTAAACAACCAAAAAATCCCCTAGGAGTATCAAAGAAGAGTGCAGGATGACCTGTGGATATTCACCAGTTCCCATTAGAGTCTATCTCAAATATAGTTTTTTGGTTTTACCCATATATAAATATTTTTTAGAGTAACATCCACTTTTTTCATATCCAGGCATGGATTTATTTTCTTAGAAACCACTTAAATCATACTTCTTCAAAAATATTTCCTATATTAAAACTTCTCTTAAGGGTTCTTATTAAAATTTTAAAATCATAATTTCCATAAATAACAAAACCATAATTCGATACCAACTATGTAATCTCATCTCTTTACTACATAACTTTTCATTAAATTGTACAAAGACAGGATATTTTAAAGTTTATTCTATTGGAAATAAGGTACAAAATACATGAAAAAATAAAAAATTATTATAATCCAATTTAAATGGTTATTCATAGGTTCTTCCGGAGTATATTTATTGCATCTCATAACCAGAGGAATACATCTATGAAAAGGGGTGAGCATGAGGCTCGGCAAGGGAAACAGTTTACATGTGATATTGAGGAATATCAACAATAACACGAGGAATATAATTATGGAATTATCAAGAGATAATGAGGCATATAATAATAAAAATTACATGATTCATAACATATAAATTTTTCTATAACATTAAAATGTGACCTTTATAATAATACCACTATGGTTTTTCACCAAGGTGTCATAATATAAAATTACCAGGGTCATTCACCAAGGTATCTTAAAACATGTCATCTCTTGGTATTAAATTACTTACATAATGAAATTTAATTAGGGTTCACCATTAATATGTATTAATTAATTATATCTACCTAAAAAATGGAAACATTATTAATAACCTATGGTGATTAAATAATGGGTTTCTTATCAAAATCATGGTGTACAAAAGTTCTTAAAGACATGATAATTACATCATTTTTTAGCACATATAAAGGGAAAGTATGGTTATTATATGTAAATACCTAAATAAAATATATCTACTTTACTTATAGGTGAATATCCTAGAAAATAATTTTTTTGGGTATTTATTAAGAGAAAATTAAATTGAATTTTTTAAGGAGAAGAGAGAAATTTCGGGAAGTAAATTCGACAGCATAACCGGTATAAAGCATTTTTTAGAAAATGGTAATATGATATGGGACAGGGTTATCAAATAGATAAAAAATAATTTATTGATAAGGGTATGAAAAAAGTGTAATTAAATAGATTGAACATAAAATTTAGAATATATATAAAAAAAATATGTTCTTGAATGGAATAGAAAACAAGGCTAATTATGTTACCTTGAAGAGTGACCCCTAAAACATGAGCATTGGGACCTTGGGGTCTTGAGGACACCTTTTTGGAACTCATTTGGAGGTCAAACCATTGATTCCTCATAGAGGATGGATTGGGAGTGAAATTAAATGGATAAATTGGTGGGTATTTATAGAAAAAGTGGATAATTTGTTTAATAATTTCAAAGCATTGGACTTGGAAATCTAGGTTGGGGGAAAAGAAAAACCATGGGATTTGCCTTGGTTTTTTTCAATGTTTTTGGATATTTGGAACATATTATATGTTATTTTATCCAAAAATAACTGAGTTTAATTTTTTAATTAATATTATTGTCATGGGAATGTAATGTTTCCACAATGAAATGTTTTTAAAGACAATGTTTCTATTTAAGACTTAAAAAAGTAACATATTGGTATGGAAATTGATTAGAATATATTAAAATAATTCATATTAACAAAAAAATATTAGGTTGTGGATTCTGGTTAATTAATTACTACATCATTATTAACTAATTATTAAGTCATTAAACATACTGAAAAACTCAAAGTGTATTTTAACTATTCATGGAAAAATAATGTATTTTATAGAATTATCATAAATTCACCCATACCTAGTTTCAATGTTCAAATTTAAAAAATTATGTTTATTTTATCATAATAATTATTTAAGTATGATAATTTTAGAATTTAAATATTAAAATCCATAATAATAAAAATCAGGTTGATAATACATAGTCAAATTTATGAAACATAACAATTTACCAGAACATATTAAAAATATATTATCATATATATTTAAATTATAGTTTTTAAAACAAATATTTTATTAAAATAAATGTTAATCATAATATGTATTTTTGTTATAAAAACTTATATATTTTCTAAAAAGTACATTTATTATCTTAAAAATGAATTGATCAAATTATATCTCAATTAAAACTACATTTGATTAAGAAAACTATTCATAAAAATGAATTTATTAAATAAAAACATTATTTATAAAAAAGGAATTACACTTTAAGTAAATAATTCTTGGACAGATAAACCCTTATAACCTTTGTGTATGACTAAATGGTAAGGTGTGCAATGGTGATTGATTCATGGGGTGGCTCTGTTAAAATCAACTGAGTGGTAATTTATACTAAATTGAACTTCTCTAGAAGATTATTTCTTTATAGCTTCACTTGTTGATGTTCTACATGGGATTGGTCAAGGCTGAACCCTAGTGATGCTATATCCTTCCCCGGTTCTGAAAAATGGGATTTATATAGCTTTACTCAACTAGTTGAGGTCATCACTTTTACTTTATTCATTAATTATACATTTTAATTTCTATTTATAAACACTAATTATAAAGTTAAAATTATTACCATGAGTATAGTGTAAAATGTTCATATTTACTAATGGTCATTTTTACCAACGGTCATATAATAGATGAATCCTGATGGTCATATTTCCATTTATACTCAATAAATACACCCCCATTATTATAGATATATAGTTTCTTGTTTAATATAATATAGCACACACTTTACCATGAAACATATAACAGTTAAAAAGTATGGGTCGTTACAAACATGTCCTCCATAAATTTTTGATAATGAAGTGTAAGTTTGAGATATATTCACTCATATTGCTTGAACAACCATTGTACATTAACCATTTTTCATTTATTTTTGTGTGGCATGTTCCCTACAAACATAAATAATGAAATAAATTTTTTAACCCAAAACCTTTGGGTCAATAACTGTTAGAAACCAAATATTTTTGAATCCAAATCAGCTTGTTCATTCTTGGAGTTCCATCACAAAATTATGATAAATTTATGTAAATAAAAGCATAATTAATACAAAAACACTAAGTATTTCTTAAGATATAACTATTTCCCTAATATTCATTTTCTCAATAGTTAAAAAAAATAGATCTTTAAAATTTTCTATTTTTTAAACTATACATAAAATAATTTTTTCAGATTTGGATTTTTACCTTTTTTTCCTATTAAATTCTTATCCTTATGGAATTTTTTATAAACCAAGATTTGGTTTAAATACTTTAAACATTTGTAAGAAAACAAGAATTATCTTTAAGGTATTGAAATTCTTTCTATAAGATCTCAATTCTTTAACAACGTTCTGTACAACAGGTAGCATAATCTAATAGCATAGCTTTTAGGTCTAGATTAATTTTATTTAGGTCCTATTTTTCACTTACTAAAACTTCATAAGAATTTTTTAGGGATTTATTTTTATTTTTTAACCAGCTATATATAGTTTATAACATATTAATATAATGATTTTGTTCCTAAAATGAATCATTTTTAGTTTTGGAATCATATTCATGTTCTGAAGAATATTATGATTGTAGCTCATCAAATTGTGCTATAAAACACATGTTGTCCATTTGATTTGATATTGCGTCTTCTAATTCAGAAGATGTGTCATCACTGGAGTCTTCAGAATCTTCCAAATTTTATTTCATTTCTCATTTTCTCTCTTTATGGAATTTTTATTTATATATTTATTTGTTCTCAAATTTATTTTTTTATTAAAGTTTTGGAATATCTAATTTTATATTCCTAAAATTCTTTCACTCATAAAACCTATCTTCTTTAGAATTTTTATCATATTTTTTTATACATGTTAATGGATTTTTATGTCCTAATATATTATTGTTGGAATTTTTTAACATATAGGAAAAATGATAAATACCTTTATTAGTCTCATAAATATTTCAAGTATCTTCTTGTGACGATTCAATGTTTTTATTTTTTTTATATTCTTTTCATCCTTTGAAGTAGAAGATTTTAAAGAAACCTTTTCATTTTTTACTAATATATTCTATCCATATTCAACTTTCATTGATTCATCATACATCATATGTGTTCAGAGGATATTTTTTTCAATATTTTATATCAATGGATTTCTTAATGGTTTCTAAGATTCCACTCCACATGGATAGTAGCACTATAAGAACAATCATAGAATAATACAGATCAATAATTTTTGCTCCTAGAGAAACAATATTAATAAAAATACGTGCTAACCCTCAATTCATTCATTTAATGGTATCTACATCAACCATTATGAATTTGTAAAACATAAACTTTTTAGTGTTATACCTTATCTATCATACATTATCTATACCTTTATTGGATGCTATTATAGTTTTCCATATATCATATGTTGTGTCACATTGTGAAACTCTATTAAACTCGTATGGACATGTTCCACATATAATATCATTCATAGCTTCTAATTTTAGATCATTTTCACCTTTTTTAGTATTGTAACAGACTGAGATTTTATGAGAAATATTTTTCTATGTCTTATGTTATACGCAACACCAAATGAATCTTTCACAACACACAATACTGACTTGACTTGCATTACACGTAATCACGACCTTCCTCGATAGCGTGTGTAGTACGCAATACCAGGTTTTACTAAACAATGATATATTATTATGGACTAGAAATTATAAATATTATTAACTAAATTTTGAATTTTATAACATTATTATTCATCTTACACATTTTATAGAACGTGGTAAGAGAACAAAATAAATTTTTCGTGTAAAATAAGTATTTTTCAAAAAATGCAGTTTTGCCTCTTTTTGATGGCGCACCCACATTAAATCTAGTTTTTGACATGTTTATAAGTTAAATTTTACAAAATAAAATTATTATTTGGAATCAGGATATTAAAATTTACTTTGGATAAATTTTTGATATTTTTCTGATAACTTTCATATTTTGATAAATAGTAAAAATACGCTAATTTTTAATTAAAAACAACTTTTTTCATTGACATAATTTATATGGATAAATTATAATATTGAATTATTTTAAAGTATAAATAGAATATATTTTTAGCATTTAATATAATGTATGTCATTAGCATTAATTTCACATTGAATTCATAGGTAAAAACATTTCAATCTTTGGCAATGTTTTAACTTCTAAAACCCGTTTTCTTAACAATGAGATTAATTTTAAATTAATTACTGCAACCTATGTGTTTTGAATTTTGAAAAATGGATTCCATATTTGAAATCATTGGGTCCAAATTATGTTAATATGCTACTTTTTATTTTTGGGCATTATGAATAGTAACTACGGTAAATTTTATTTTCCATAGTTAAAGGTAAATCGGGTAATTAAGGGTAAATATAAGATTATAAAATTACCCTAACACCTGCCAAAATCCTATTGGATGACTAAATGTCGACCCATATCACCTAAGGGTCATATTAGATTCATTTAATGGACATTGGTCCATGAAAATAATTTAATTATTATTAAAACCAACGAAAGTGACAACATGTCACTTTCTTAAATCTTATAAGTATAATAATTTTAATTTAGTGATAAACTTAATGAAACTTCAAACCTGAATAGTCTCCATAAATCTAATACAATTATCTACATCATATAAATTTATTTATATTTTTTAGGGATTAAATAATTATCATTAATTATGACACAATAGTGATGTTGAAATTATTTTATTAATTAAAATATCAAATAAATGGTTTTAAAAATATTAAAATAAATATTATATGAACTATTTAATGTGTTCCACTAATTTTATAGATACATATGACATTTTATGAATCTATTAAAGCTTTTATTTCGAACATATCTTCTGTATATATTTTATTGAAATAAAAATAAATGAATAGTGTCAAAATGTGCACTATTGTTATTTTATAAAAATAACATATTATAAAATTGTTTAAAAAACACAAAAATATTTAAAAATTATAAATTAAAATTTATATGGTCTAAAATGTCATAAATAGTCAAATTATAGAAAATTCACAACAAATATGTAATTATTTATAATAATTTAAAATTTAGAATATTATTACCACAAATAAAATTAAATTGATAAATAAGGATAAATCAAGATGATAATGTTTAAAATAAATTCCTAACATGTCTAAATTTTATTTGATTATGAGATTACAACCCTATCTCATCTAATCTTCAGATATGAGTCATTTTGGAAGTTTTTCAGTGGGGTTGGGATTTAATATAAACTAATATTTCTTATATTTCCAAAGGTGCCCCTCTCCTCCATTATAAAAGGGTACCACCTCCCTCTCCTACCACACCAATTTGAGCTTTCACACTCGGCCAAGCCATGCCCATTTCACTTCCCCACTTCCCTAGAAACATCCTAGAGGTCCTGATCTTTATCAAAGACCAATTTTAGTGCCCTAAGAGGAGGTCTCAAAGAGGCACTTCAAAGAAGAGGTAATGTCCATTACCGATTCTTTAAACATTATTTCTTCTTCCAATTCTTATTATTTAGTTGTTTAATTATGAAGTGATAACATAAGTATCACTCATATACTGATATGTTATTATAAGTATGAAACAACCCTATTTCACCATTTATCCATCCTACGGAAAACGAAATCACCGCGTGTGCGTACGTACGAAATACCGTCTCCACGCCATGGTGTAATCTATTTTCCACCACCACCTTATTTGGATGGGTATAATGGTGTAAATAATGACTATATATGATTATTGAAAAGTGACATTGATTCTGAAATTGCATACATACACTCCAATACAATTCCACAATCATGGGAACGATATCATCGCCCGTGCGTACGTACGGAATACCGTCTCCACGATGTGATGCGACTCGTTCTACATGATCTTCAATGCATAATGATTATATAAATGAATTTAATGAATAAATATGATATATATTACACTAATACCATTCTGTAAATGAGGTGTCTATAAACTAAAAAGAGGAATAAGAATTTATTCGACAAAACACACATACGAACATAAACCAATAAACTGCCGAATAACAAGTAGCAATGATTATTACTAATAAGAAGCTAAGAATATGACCATATATGATATCATAAAAATAAGTATGATTCTGTAAAAAGTCAATTACATTATTTAAATCATTATACACGAGGTTCAGACACATACGAAGAAAATCGGACCTGAGGTAAGGGACAATCTCGCAATCTCAATTTTTATCCGAGATTGTTTATACTTCAGAA
This sequence comes from Viscum album, assembly GCA_963277665.1. Taxonomy (NCBI): domain Eukaryota; kingdom Viridiplantae; phylum Streptophyta; class Magnoliopsida; order Santalales; family Viscaceae; genus Viscum; species Viscum album. Next base: position 1,464,772,208 of record OY728162.1, on the reverse strand, counting down.
TTTACTAGGGAATATTTATAATCCACATACTTGTTTCATCAATATTTATTATTTATATCCTTATACAATTGTTTAAATCCGATTTCACCCTTCGGGGAGTTTTTAGTAAAAGATATGAAAGGAAGCTTTTGTCATTTTTCGTATGAGGTACTTTTTGACTTTTCTGACATAAGTACGAGAAGAATGTTTTTTAACGTATACGACATGAATGGATTTTTAAAAAATTACATCCAAGAAGATTACCTTACAAGTTTTCATGTTTATTTTTAATCAACTTCTTTTAGTTTAAAATTGTATGACATGTTAAGAAAGGAAAAATGTTTTTGAAGTAGAAAGGATATTTTCCTCATGAATGGAGTTCAAGTGTTTTATCAAAATTATTTTCCATCTATGATAATATAGGGTTCTGTTTCTATGCCTATTATTAAATTTATTTGATTATGTTGTGATGGAATTATTTTTATGAATTCCTTTATCTTATATGAATTGTTTTATGATGTCACGAACCCATTTTTGTTACATGGGATATGCTATGATGTATGATTTATGATATTGTGGAACACATAAGAATGGTATAATTATGAGATGGGTGGGACCTATATCTCCTTCCAATGCATTGGGTAAAGATTTATATCGCATGAGATATACATGGTTGGAACGGAAGGTTAAACTGGTTCAGTGAAACAGGACTAAAACGAGGAGTGAACTCGGTTCAGAAATGGACTTTGTCCACTAAGATAGTCTTGACAATGATTCTTGACTACTAAGAAATGATTTTATATGATTATGTGTGTATTACACAAAGCTTCATGTTTTAAGTTATGATTATTGGGATTACATTTCACTTCTATGATTTATCCCATGTTATGATCTCTTTTTCAGGATAAGATTTTTTTTTAAATGTTATGTTCTTATGAATATGATATGTTTGATATTTCTTTTGTTTACCCTTACGGAGAATTTGAGCTCACCCTTTTGAATGTTTTCTTTTCCCCAGGCCAGGAAGAAAGATATTAAGTAGGATATGCGAAAAAGTAACTCTAGATATAATGAAATAAATGGGAGACAACGTAGATGATTTATGAACCAGTTGTTTATGTTTCCCAGTTTCTAAAGACATTATACCTATACGGTAATTTCATGGCTTTGTTATATGTTGTAATAAGTATGCTTCAATTTTGAAGTAATAACCATGTATGTAAAGTATGGGTCATTATAGTTGGTATCAGAGGAATGTTTTAGTCAACCTTTGGAAACTAGGATGTGAAAGCCTTAGTAAGAAACCTAAGGATATGTCTAACCATAGAACACAATCTTAGTGTTTTAGAAATGGTCATGAATAACCTCTAATAAGACCTCAAGTGTGAAATTTTATTCCTAATTATGTGGTTTTCCTATTATAATTAGTTTTGATCACACTATTCTTCTTGGTTTCAGTCAATGGATGGAACCCGAAGGAACCGTGTTGATGCGGAATGTGACGGGCAATGCAATGATTGTCCCACTGAGCAACCAAATGTTATGGGAACTGGAATGAAAAATCTTGTAGCCATGCTCACACAACTTTCTCAAGCTATGAATCATGCAGAACTTCCAAATGAGCAAAGGAAGGAGCAACATTCTATTGAATCCTTCATGAGGCAGCGCCCACCATCATTCAGCGGGTCTTCTGATCCATTAGTGGCTGAACAATGGATCAGTACCACTGAAAAGATATTTTCAGTTCTACAATGTTCTGAACATGATAAATTCATCATAGCAGTATATCTTTTGGAAGGTGATGCTGATCAATGGGGGAATCTTATTAATAATACGAGGCAAAGGGATGAAATTGAGTCCATGGAATGGGACGAGTTCAAGAACTTATTTTTCAATAAGTATTTCCCTTGTCTTCTTTGAACACAGATGGAGAAGGAGTTTCTTGAACTAAATCAAAAAGATGATGAATATGTTGGTACCTATGAAGCAAATTTTATAAGACTTTCAAGGTAAGCTTCCAGAATTATTATCCAACCTGAGAGTAAGATCGATTGACTCTTTAGTGGCTTAAAACCAAGTCTTCGAAGGGCGTTATCCATAAAGGACTTCAATAGCTACGTGGAAATTGTTCGATGTGCTCTCAGGGTTGAGATAGATATTTGTGTAACCCATCAATCACATGGGTTTGATATGATGAGGAAAATGGAATTCAAAGGAAAATCTAAAGACCACACTGAAAAGAAGATGATTTTTCACTTATGCTCAAAGTGTGGAAAGAAACATGGAGGAAATTGTCTTAAGGGTACAAGAAAATGTTTTAAGTGTGGAAAAGAGGGTCATCGGGAAATTGAATGTCGAAATAATGGGAAGAAGATGTCTAATGATGCAAACAAAGGAAGGGATACATAGAATGAACCTACTACACTTCAATGTTTCAAGTGAAAGGAGATGGGGAATTATGAAAATCAATGCCCAAATCCCAGGGTTGATGATGATGGTCGACATCAACAAACTCTTAAGGCCAAAGACAAAGGAAAGTCACATGTAATTACTATCGGTGATGTGGAGTACGACAATGAAGTGGTGAGAGGTACACTTACCATCCACTCTAAAGTAGAAAACGTTTTATTTCATTCTGGATCCACCCACACTTTTTTTTCTGATAAATTTTCTAAGGGTATCTCCGTATTACCTCAAATATTAGTGTTGAGTTGGCTGTGACAACTCTTAATGGCACAACAGTCACATCAAAAGTTTACAATTCTTCTCCGGTTGAAGTTTGTGGGAAAGTTCTTCCTGCAAATCTTGTGATCCTTCCTATAGTGGAATTTGATGTGATTCTTAGCATGGATTGGATTTCTTTATATGGAGCTCATATCAATTTCCAAAGAAGGGAAGTCACATTTCAGATTCCAGATCAATGAATGATCGCCTATCGTTGCAAGGATGAACAAAACATTCTTGTGGAAATTTCATCCATCTTATGGGTCTTAATTCCACTAAATGAAGGTTATTTATCTCAAATGGTTGGAGAGAAACTCATGATTAATAATATGCCCATTGTACGGGAATTTGATGATGTCTTTCCGGAGTAATTGCCAGGTCTTCCACCAAATCGTGAAGTTGTGTTTTCAATAGAACTCGTACCAGGTGCTTGGCCTATTTCAAAGATACCTTATAGAATGGACCCAATTGAGTTGCAGGAATTGAAGAAGCAACTCCAAGATAATCTTGATAAAGGATTCATACAACCTAGTTCGTCACCTTGGGGAGCACCTGTTCTGTTTGTTAAGAAGAAAGATGGATCAATGAGGCTTTGCATTGATTATCGAGAACTTAACAAGATCACTATCATGAAAAAATATCCTCTCCCATGCATTGATGATGTATTTGACCAACTACGCGGAGCTCAATACTTTACCAAGATTGATCTTCGTTCAGGGTATTATCAATTAAGGGTCAAAAGGGAGGATATACCAAAGACGAATTTCCGTACAAGGTATGGACAATATGGATTTATAGTGATGCCATTTGTTCTTACAATGCCCCTGCTATCTTCATGGATCTGATGAATAGAGTCTTTGGAGACTATCTTGATCAGTTTGTGGTAGTCTTTATAGATGATATTCTTGTCTATTCAAAGAGCAAGTAAGAACATGAAGATCACTTGAGAATTGTATTAAAGACCCTAAGAAAGGAGAATATTTATGCCAAATTTACCAAGTCTGAATTTTGTCTTCAAAAAGTTGCATTCTTTGGTCACATAATCTCAAAGGAGGGGATATCTATGGATCTAGCAAAAATATAGGTTATCGAAAGATGGTTGATACCAACAATAGTAACTGAGATCCGAAGTTTTGTTGGTTTGGCTGGATATTACCGACGTTTTGTGAAATATTTTTCAAGGTTATCTAACCCACTCACCATGATGACTTGGAAAGGAGTTACATTTGTTTGGACGGAGGAATGTGAAGAGAATTTAAAAGAGCTAAATAGAAGGTTAGCCAGTGCACCGGTACTCACACTACCCTGTAGTGGAGAAAGGTTTGTGATCTACAGTGATGCATCCAAGAAGGGACTGGGGTGTGTTCTCATGCAAAATGATATGGTGATAGCTTATGCCTCACGATAGTTGAAAATCCATGAGCAAAATTACCCAACTCATGATTTATAGTTAGCTGCGGTAATCTTTGCATTAATGATTTGGAGGCATTACCTTTATGGTGAAAGGTGTGATATTTATACTGATCATAAAAGTTTAAAGTATATTTTCACACAAAAGGATCTGAATATGTGTCAAAGAAGATGGTAGGAGCTGATTAAGGATTACGACTACTCAATTCATTACCACCCTGGGAAAGCAAACAAGGTAGCATACGCATTAAGTCGACAAGACCATGCTAGCTTATCCCTGATGAGGATCACAAAAGATACAATTTTTATGGATTTACAAAGGATGGATCTTGGAATTATAATGGAAGGGGAGAAATCTTCACTTTCTCAAATGAATGTTAAACCATCTATACATGTGAAGATTAAAGAGGCACATAAAGAAGATGTAGAGTTACAAAAGAAGTTGAGAAATGTTCCTAAATTCAACCTTGACTATGATGGGATAATAAGGTTCAGGAATCGGATTTGTGTTCCTCCAATCTCAGAATTAAAGGACGAGCTACTGGATGAGGCTCATAGTTCTTCATTCTCTATTCATCCTGGAAGCACGAAGATGTATAGAGACCTGAAATAGTACTTCTGGTTGTATGGCATGAAAAGAGATGTTGCTGAATATGTCTCTCGATGCTTGGTTTGTCAGCAAGTTAATGCTGAGAGACAGATGTCCGAGGGGATGTTACAACCATTACCCATACCCGAATGGAAATGGGAAAACATCATTATGGACTTTGTCACCGGACATCCTAAATCATCTAAAGGAAATAATGTTATCTGGGTTAGAGTTGATCGTCTTAAAAATTCGGCACACTTCATTGCTATTAGAGAAGATTTTTCTCTTGATCAGGTTTCCAGGATATATGTAAAGGAAGTGGTAAGATTTCATGGAGTACCACTTTCCATTATATCTGATCGGGATCCGAGGTTTACCTCGAAATTCTGGAGAATTCTTCAGCATTATCTAGATACATAGTTGAGTTTCAGCACTACTTACCATCCTCAGATAGATGGTCAGTCTGAGAGGACAATTCAAACTCTAGAAGACACGTTGAGAGCTTTCTCTATGGATTTCAAAGGTGGTTGGGATCAACACCTATCTTTGGTGGAATTTTCTTATAATAATAGCTTTCACTCCAGTATTCAGATGGCTCCTTATGAATTCCTCTATGGAAAGAAATTCAGAACTCCAACTTGCTGGGATTAATTTGTGGAAAGAAATCTATTAGGACCTGATCTTGTTGATGAAATGGCAGAAAAGGTCAGATCTATTCAACAACACATAAGAGGAGCTCAGAGTCGACAGAAAAGTTATGCCGACAACCGAAGAAAAGACCCAGAGTTTGAAGTGGGTGATAAAGTGTTCTTATGAATATCTCCCTGGAAGAGGGTCATGAGATTTAAAAAGAAGGGAAAGTTGAGCCCTAGATATATCGGTCCTTTCGAAATACTGTATCGTGTTGGTAAGGTAGCTTACCGATTGGTGCTTCCACCGAATGTCTCTCAAGTTCATGATGTGTTCCATGTATCTCTCCTGAGAAAGTACATACCCGATCCTTCACATGTACTCAGCTCAGAAGTTGTACCACTGGAGCAAGATATTTCTTATGAAGAACAACCGATAGAGATTTTGGATCGTAGCAAAAATGTCTTACGGAACAAGACCACTCGCTTAGTGAATGTTTTATGGAGGAACCACCAATTATAAGAAGCTACATGGGAACTTGAGGATATGATGAGGGAGAGGTATCCTCATCTGTGTGTAATGAAGTGAAGAATTTTGAGGGCGAAATTCATTTTAAGGTGGGTAGAATGTAACACCCTAAGATTTTATGAGAAATATTTTTTTATGTCTTATTTTAGACGCAACACCAAAGGAATCTTTCACAACACACAATACTAACTTGGCTTACATTACACGCAATCACGACCTTCCTCGATAGCGTGTGTAGTACGCAATACTAGGTTTCACTAAACAACGATATATTTTTATGGACTAGAATTTATGAATATTATTAACTACATTTTGAATTTTATAACATTATTATTCATCTTACACATTTTCTAGAACGTGGTACGAGAACAAAATAAATTTTTCTGGTAAAATAAGTATTTTTCAAAAAATGCAGTTTTGCCGCCTTTTGATGGGGCACCCACATTAAATATAGTTGTTGACATGTTTATAAGTTCAATTTGACAAAATAAAATTTTTCTTTGGAATCAGGATATAAAAATTTACTTTGGAGAAATTTCTGATATTTTTATGAAAACTTTAATATTTTGATGAATACTAAAAATATCCTAATTTTTAATTAAAAACAACTTTTTTATTTGAGATAATTTATATGGTTAAATTATAATATTAAATGATTTTAAAGAATAACTAGAATATATTTCTACCATTTAATATAATGTATGTCATTAGCATTAATTTCACATTGAATTCATATGTAAAAACATTTCAATCTTTGGCAATGTTTTAACTTCTAAAATCTGTTTTCTTAACAACGGGATTAATTTTAAATTAATTACTGCAACCTATGTGTTTTGAATTTTGAAAAATGGATTTCATATTTGGAATCAATGGGTGCAAATTATGTTAATAGGCTACTTTTTATTTTTGGGAATTGTGAATAGTAACTACGGTAAATTTTATTTACCATAGTTAAAGGTAAATCAGGTAATTAAGGGTAAATATAAGATTATAAAATCACCCTAACACCTACCAAAATCCTATTGGATGACTAAAGGTCGACACATATCAGCTAAGGGTCGGATTATATTCATTTAATGGACTTTTTCCATGAAAAAAAATTATTTTTTTTTAAAACCAAAGAAAGTGACAACATGTAACTTTCTTAAATGTTATAAGTATAATAATTTTACTTAAGTGATAACCTTACTGGAACTTCGAACATGAATAGTGTCCAGAAATCTAATACAATTATCTACATCATATAAATTTATTTATAATTTTTAGGGATTAAATAATTATCATTAATTATGACACAATAGTGATGTTGAAATTATTTTATTAATTAAAATATCAAATAAATGGTTTTAAAAATATTAAAATAAATATTATATGAACTATTTAATGTGCTCCAATAATTTTCTAGATATATAAGACATTTTATGAATATATTGAAGCTTTTAGTTCGAACATATCTTCTGTATATAGTTTATTTAAATACAAATAAATTAATTGTGTCAAAATTGGCACTATTGCTATTTTATAAAAATAACATATTATAAAATTGTTTAAAAATCACAAAAATATTTAAAATTTATATATTAAAATTTATATTGTCGATAATGTCATAAAGTGTCAAATTATGGAAAATTCAAAACACATATGCAATTATTTATAATAATTTAAAATTTAGAATATTATTACCACAAATAAAATTAAATTGATAAATAAGAATAAATAAAGATGATAATGTTTAAAATAAATTCCTAACATGTCTAAATTTTATTGGATGATTATATTAAATCCCTATCTCATCTAATATTCGGATATGAGTCATTTTGGATGTTTTTAAGTGGGGTTGGGATTTAATATAAACTAATATTTTTTATTTTTCCAAAGGTGCCCCTCTCTTTCCATATAAAAGGGCACCTCCTCCCTCTCCTCCCCACACCAATTTGATCCTTCAAGCTCGGCCAACCCCTGCCCATTTAACTTCCCCACTTCCCCAGAAACATCCTAGAGGTCTTGGTCATCTTCAAAGACCAATTTTAGTTCCCTAAGAGGAGGTCTCAAAGAGTCACTTCAAAGAAGAGGTAATGTCCGTTACCGATTCTTTCAACTTTATTTCTTCTTCCACTTCTTCTTATTTAGTTTTTTCATTATGAAGTGATAACATCAGTGTCACTCATATAATGATATGTTATTATATGTATGAAACAACCCTATTTCACCATCTATCCATCCTATGGGAAACGAAATCACCGTGCGTGCGTACATACGGAATACCGTCTCCACGGAGTGGTGTAATCTATTTTCCACCACCACCTTACTTGGATGGGTATAATGGTGTAAATAATGACTATATATGATTATTGTAAAGTGATATTGATTCTGAAAAAGTATAGATACACTCCAATAAAATTCCACAATCATGGGAACGATATCATCGCTCGTGCGTATGTAGGGAATACCGTCTCCACGATGTGATGTGAATCATTCTACATGATATTCATTGGATAATGATTATATAAATGAATTGAATGAATAAATATGATATATATTACACTAATGCCATTATGGAAATGAGGTGTCTATAACCTAAAAAGAGTAATAATAATTTATTCGACAAAACACACATACGAACATAAAGCAATAAACACCTGAATAACAAGTAGCAATGAGATATTTCTAATAAGAAGATAAGAATATGACCATATATGATATCATTAAAAAAATATGATTCTGGAATAAGTCAATGACATTATTTAAATCATTATACAGATGGTTTGGACACTTACGAAGCAAATTGGACCTGAGGTAAGGGACAATTTCGCAATCTCGATTTTTATCCGAGATTGTTTATACTTCAGAATTTACTGGGGAATATTTATCATCCACATCCATGTTTCCTCAATATTTAATATTTATATCCTTCTATAATTTTTTAAATCCAATTTTACCCTTCGGTGAGTTTTTATTAAAATATATGAAAGGAATCTTTTGTCGTTTTTCGTACGAGGTACTTTTTGACTTTTCCAACATAAGTACGAGAAGAATGTTTTTTTAACTTATACGGTATGAATGGATTTTTAAAACATTGATTCCAAGAAGCTTAATTTACAAGTTTCCAAGTTTATTTTTATTCAAATTCTTTTAGTTTAAAATTTAATGACATGTTAAGAAAGGAAAAAAAATTTGAAGTAGAAAGGATATTTTCCTCAAGAATGGAGTTCAAGTGTTTTATCAAATTTATTTTCCATATAAGATAATATAGGGTTATGTTTCTATCCATATTATTACATTGATGTTATTATTTTGTGATGGAATTATTTTTTTGAATTCCATTATCTTATACGAATTATTTTATGATGTCACGAACCCATTTTTATTACATGGGTTATGCTATGTTGTATGATTTATGATATTGTGGCACACATATTAATGGTATCATTATAAGATGGGTGGGACTTATATCTCCCTCTAATGCATTGGGTAACGATTTATATCTCATGAGATAGACATGGCCGGAATGGAAGGTTAAACCGGTTTAGTGAAACAGGACTGAAATGAGGAGTGAACTCGGTTCAGAAATGGACTTTGTCCACTAAGATATTCCTGACAATGAGTCTTTACTACTAAGAAATGATTTTATATGATTATGTGTGTATTCCACAAAGATTCATGTTTTATGTTTCGATTATTGGGATTGCATTTCCCTTCTATGATTTATCCCATGTTATGATCTCTTTTGTAGAATAAGATTTTTTTAAAATATTTTGTTCTTATGAATATGACATGTTTGATATTTCTATTGTTTACCCTTACTAAGCATTTGAGGTCACCCATTTGTATGTTTTCTTTTCCCCAGGTCTGGAAGAAGGATATTAAGTAGGATATGCTAAAAAGAAACTCTAGATATGATGAAATAAATGGGAGACAACGTAGATGATTTATGAAACAGTTGTTTATGTTTCCCAGTTTCTAAGTACACGCTACCTATACAGTACTTTCATGGTTTTGTTAAATGTTGTAATACGTATGCTTCAATTTTGATGTAATAACCATGTATGTAAAGTATGAGTCATTATAAGTATCATCTGATTCTAACATAAACCTTTAGAACATGTTTCTTTAAATAGATAATTATTTATTCATTCCAACTATAATAATTTTCTCTAGTGAAGTAGGGTTCTAAAATAATAGGCGTACCATATTATTTTTTATCCATAACTTCTATTTAAATATTAAATTTAATAATTAATCCTTATAGAGTTGATAAATCAATTTTCAATGGATCAGATACAAATTTATATCCCAGATAGAGCTGAACAAAGACTCAAATGGAGGGTGAATTTATTTCTTGAAAAAAACATAAAAAACTAACCACTCTTTATCACTCAATGATTAGGATCACATATTTTTAAAATTTCTAAATTGGAAAGAAAAAAATAAGTGAAAAATAGAACATAAATGTTATATTGTTTTGAGGGGACCAAATACCTCACAGTTTACTCCACCAACACTAAGATCAATTTGTTTAGAGATTTTCAATATAGTAGCTATTTTTTGGTTTGTTTCCCAACCTAGTACTATAAGATATTACTTATTATAATGGTCTAATATTTTTAAATAGTATCTCACTTCACAAGACATACCCATGACCTCAACACACTCAAGCACATTGAGTGAAGATAAATACTAATATAAAAATGATATTTTAGATAGATGAAGTGAAAAATCACGAGAAGAAACTAAAAGATGATTTAGGAATTTCTAGGGAAGAAATAATATCTTTTAAGAGTATCTCTAGAAGTTATTTTAATTATATTTATAAAATTGAAATCCCAAAAAATAAAAAATTATTTATTATATAATTTTTATCATATATAGTTTTGGTTTCATATTTTAATTAAATGGAAAACACTTCTATATTAAAATAATTATTTTAATGTCATCTAATCACACCTAATAATCCAATGGTTGAGTGAATGGTCCTTTTGAAAAACTGAAGTAATATGATATTAATTACTACGTGTCCTTCTCTTATAAATATGCAATGAATTGCGATAATAAAAATTGTAGAAATTTTCATTATCTGATTTTCCTATTCATAGGAAATATATTATTTTTCCAAAACAATTTTCTATTAAATATATGACTCCTTTAGGCCCATTAAAGAATGTATTAACATAAACAACATTCATGAAAATAGCAAGTATTATAAAAATAATGATTCATTTTAATATAACATGATCTTCATAGGATAACTTGATCTTCATAAGATAAATGACATGAATCCTTATTCGTGTAAAATAATTCCACTACACAACTTCATAAGATGAAACACTTACATACATTCTTGAATTATCCATTTTATAAGATAAATACTTTGATTTTCTCTTACTATTGGAAAAATTCTTTTTGAAGGAGAAAATAATTCAGTGCCTTTATTCACATTAGTATGATAATTAATTTGAATTTTTTTAAATAAAAGCTGTATGGATTTTCAAATGGACTTGGTTTTATAATCTTGAATTATTGAAAACATAATTCATCTACTATGTAATATAATTAACATATGTTCTAAGATAATGTTTTTATATAAATATTATAAAATAATAAATAATTTATTGTATACTAAAATTCTAAAAAAGTATTGAGATCACTTTATAAGATAATTATTTTTCATATAAGCTAGTTTTGATACATAAGATAAGATTCTTTTTAATAAATTTAAATCTAGGAATAGTTGAATAAATATCTTTACTCTTGGAGGATAAATGATATTAATGTATTAACCTCTTAAGATATAATACATTATAATTTATAAAAAAAATTCTAGAAATAAAATCATAAAATTATTAAGATAAACTCATCAATAAATAAATAGGTATTTTTTGAATCATCAAAACACATAAAGTAATTTCCAAATAACTTTTTAATTTTATTCAAAAACACTTTTTAGGAAAAAGTGGGAAAATGGGTGAACCCAATGAGAAAGGTCATTTAAAACATAAAGAAATCAAAAAATAATTAAAAACAAGACTGATATTGTTAGAATAAATTATCCAGTATAGCTCCCACTAAAGTGATTTAGTCTTTTTAAATAGATCAATCTGAATAAAGCCTTCAAAGTGAGTGGATAACTTATCCCAGGTCTGGATTTACTCAACATTTTTCATCTATTCATTGAACCCTATTCAAAAATCAGATCATTTGATTAATCTAGCCCCTTTGGTCTATCCCAATATCAATTTCGACCTCTCTTTATAATATTATTTCTAAATCCTCTCATGGGGTGTTATGATTGATGGTATTGTTATGCATTTTTTCTATATAATTAATGCTTATGTCTAGGTATTTCTCCTACTTTCCATTTTCTTCATCCAATGCAGCCCCAACCATTGATTCTTAATGACTCAAAAATTGTCATTTATCTTTCAACTTATTAGACCCAAACCCTACATTATATCCCGATCTTTAGTCCTTGGTTCACTTTACATTACCTTTCCCCTTCAACCTGATATTGTATTCATTTGTTTCAAAGGTTGGGAGTATTATTTTATATCCTTATATTTAATTATTTTAACAACAATGCACCCCCCTCATATCATTGTACCTTTTTTCACATATTATTCCTTGGGATATGAAGTCCTCTAGCGTGCATTCCATCTGCACTACAAATAGAGAATATGATAGAATAATCATATTCATATTAATCCTCAAAGAAGGAGTGGTGATCTGAGGGATTCTACCTTGTTAATGATATTTTCATTCCAAGATCTATATGAGCCCCATGTTCTTGATCTAGGCTTGCAGTCACCAGGCCTTTCTACTCATAGACAAAACCATCCTCTTCCAAACCATCAAAGAGATTGGAATGGTTGATGGCTTCCCTATCACCTCTCAAATTAGACCTCATAAAATAATACATTCTAACCCCTGATACTTATACCTTTTTTTATTTGTAGGATTCCTCCCACTTACCAAAAGATACACATCTAGATTTTCAGAAACCTTACCATGATGAACGGGTGAATCATATCTTTTGATATGATCAATGATCCCAACCTCCTATTGCATTATGTTATAGTTCCACCTGAGCTGAGTTACCATATTTTAAAAAAAACTAGTCCTAGTGGAAACCTAATTACCTTCTTTCACACCTATAGTTCTCATGATCTCAATAGAGGAAGTAAAACCATAAGAAGGTCAGATCACTTTCAGAAATAATGATATCTATTTATTGACAGAAAAATCATGAATCAAGGTTTTAAAATCATTTGTGACCCTTAGATCATCAGTGTCTTTCACCTTCTATAAGGGATAGATCCTCAAGGTTTCCTCAACACTCAAATTAGATAGTGTAATCAATTTACAAGAACCCTCTTGTCCGTGGTTCAAACCACTCAAATACAGATTATTAATGATCTGGTTAGGAAGTGGTGACCAAAACAATTCCTCGTTCTCATATGTTCTAGTGCATGCCATACCATGAACATGTGACACTCTAATTGTATATTGATTCATCTAACCAGAAGAACCAGGATCTTGTTCACCATTGTTTCTTCTCAACCCTGCCACCATTATCTAATATGGGTTCATTCTACCTTGCCTACACTCTGATAATGAATTCCTCATCTTCAAGAAAAAGGAATTGAAATCAAACCATGATTCATAAAAAATATATTATTTATAGCATAACTCCTATCCAACAGTAACCCAAATAATATCAACAGTAAGTATTAAAACATCCACTTTGACACATATACGCGGAGAAATAGTGTGTTAAACTACTCTGTTCCTACTATAAGAACATAGATAGACACCATCAAGATTATATAACATTATAATGAACAAATAATTTTGAAGAGGAATTAGTATTTAGGGAAATAATACTGAAATTGTTGTGGTTGGTGAATAACATTTCATGTGAGTGTTATAAGACCACATGAAGAGGAAGAGCTGGGATCCGGTAAAAGTAATGGGATCACGTGACCAGGACAAGACCAATTTATTCTCTAATGTGAACCCAACCATGATGTATTTGCAGTCAATAATACCAACCATTTATCAATCCTTTAAATACCAAGAATAAAAAATGTACCAGTCGAATGTATCCATTGACAGACATCGTTATATCAGGTTCATATTAAGAAAAGAAAATTACTTAATGAACTCCATAGATGAGATTGACAGTTGTGGGAAGCCATCGTGCTACTCTGGGACATTCATTCCAATAGATATTTGATGGAAGGGAGGGAATTAATCGTGGTTATAAAAGGTTAAAAGGGAATGAGATCCATTGTGGGGCAGTTAAGGTCCCTCCCCCACCAAGGGAAGAGGGGCCAGCACAGTGGCCATCGTTGAAAGAGCATGGGGAGGGGAGAAGGAAAGATGGGGGAGACAGTCTAATTTTCAAAACACCTTAAGTACTTTGACAAGATGGAACAACATATTTCATTCCAATAAGATATAAATATGAAGAAATTAACTAGGTTTTAAACATTCCTCCTAGGCCTAACTCCTTTATCTATGTCTCGTTGAAAATTTTTTAGATGATTGTTCTTAAAATTTTTATGTTTTATAGGTAATACACTTTTAGGTATGTCAATTTAATTTTTTTAGAATGAGATTGATCATGATCACCTTTTAATTTTTTTAAACATAACAATATAAGAATCAAGTCTCATGTTATTTAAAGAATCATTAGGTTTATTTTTTTTTATTTCTTTTGTGATCAAAGTGATTACTCTCAAAAAACGTTGCATGAAAATTTTCTTCTACTATATATGATTTCCAATTGAAAACTCTATAATCTTTAAAAGTGGTATAATTACTAATAAAAATTATGTCATCAGATTTTGGGTCAAACATAAATAAATATCCCTTAGTATTTAAGATATACACCATGCATCCAAAAACATTGAAGTACCCAAATATTGTTTACCTATTCTTCCACAACTCATATGGTGTATTTTTTGGAAATGGACTAATTAAAACACCACTAATAATATGGTATGATTGATTGACATCTTCTTCCAAAAATTAAGTTTACAAACGATACTCATTTAACATAGTTCTAGTTACTTGTTAAATAGTTATATTTTTTTCATCTAATAATTCCGTTTTTATGACATATTATTGGAGCATAAAATGTTTTTTAATACACATATTTGGGAAAAAATAAATAAATTCTTGATTCTCAAATTTTCTTCTATGATCACATATCTTTGAGATTATTAAAAATCTTATTCATTTCAAAAAAACATACAAAAAACATGAAAACTGAACACTATTCACTTTTAAATTTTATGAAGTTAACCCAAGTAAATATAGTAAAACCATTAACTAACACAAAAATAATGGATTTTCCAGTCAATATTCTTTCTCTAGTATGTTCATGAAAAATAAATTTGGATAGGTTTTAAAGGATTAGATGTAAAAAAATTGATTAATTTGAAAGATAACTTTTACATCATTCATATTTGACATGAATAATAATGTATTTTCTCATTAAACTTTAAAAAATGCAGATCAGAAGCTGTTTTCTTCTTAAATAATTTAGATAAGGAAAATATATTACAAGGACCAAGTATTCTATGTCATATCAACGGTTAAATTACTTCAATATTTTTAAAAAAAAATCCACACAAGTAAATATGTTTTAATGTATAAACATTTTCAATTCTTGGTTCTCTAAACATGTGAAGATTATTATTAAAAATAGAACATTCATCATTAGAAAAATAAAAAAAAATCATCACAGAGCTGGGATACACTTATCATACAGTTCCCTATCCGTTGATCATATAAAACCTTGTTGATCATTATATATTTTTTATCTACAACTAAACTAAATCAACTAATTTTGTTTCATTATCATTGCCACCAAAGATAACCAAGCCTCGATAAACATTAGATAATGCTTATATGTTGGATATGTATACAATCATATGTCTTGATAAAGCAATTTCCATATAATGTATTTCATTACTTTTCCTGGGTATTTCCACCTACAAAAGGACCAAACAAGAATTTTTTTGGTACCTGAATGCTATTGGGTCATACAGTGCCAACAAGCAAGGATTTGGTCAGACAAATCTATTTAATTTTAACGAAACCTCTAGAATTAACATTAGATATATATATATATATATATATATTCATTCTTAAAACTATTACTTATTGAATTACTTAAACAAAAAAAATTCATTTTGACCATTAATTCCAAAATTTAAAAAAGTATATTCACACTTGCGGTGACTCTTTGATAAAGGAACCAAAATAATATCTATAGAGTTTAGGTTTCACACTATTACTATTTATTCCATATATTTACTTCTTATGTGTAGTATTTTTAGGAATTTTATTAAAAAAAGATTCTCCTTTTATAAACACACTAAAATTTTTATGTATTATATATCATAAATAAACTTTACAATTTTTCTATCATGCTCAAAACATATTGAAGTAGATTTGTTTAATTTTTATTTCAATTAAAAGTGTTTTTTCACCAAAATATCTTTCTAACTTAAGGAAATACAGTGAATATTCATGGAAGATTTATAATTTTTATTTAGGGATTGAAATACCTCTTTTAATATGGAGAAATATTCAATTAATTTTTTATTATTGAATTTTAAAAATAAAGTTTAGAAAAAAAAAATATTAATATTGTACCTCTTCTTCATGAGTCATAAAACACATGTTTTCTTCTTAATTGTATTTCTATAATTCAAATTTAAAACCAAAATAACTATTTGAGTCTTAAAATATAAAATGTGTATCCTTAATAGAATTCTAAAATTTTTACTCATAATAAAATTTCTTCTGAAGCTTCATCTCCTTCTTTTCTATTTTTATTCTTTCCTGATGATATGGAAAACCCAGATTCATATATACCATATTTTTTGTAATCATAAAATCTGATTTTCTTCAGTCCTGGAACGCATATCTTGTAATTATTTAATGATTTAAAAAACATTCTTTCTTTTATATAGCTTGTTTAAACTTCTGAGCTACTGTGAAAACTTCTCTAATGAATTTGAATGCCATGAATCATTAGAGAATTTAACATCCTCATTTCACTTCCTTTATCTATTAGAAATAGAAACATTGAAAAATTTATTTTCCATTTTTATAATTTTTTGATCCCCAACCACTACTTTCTTATCATATTCATATATAATTACAGTCTCAATCAATTACTACATATTTAAATCATTAATAAGATTTTATTATCACCTGAATGGCTCGGAGGCCTTCATTTTTATTGATTTTTGATCACGCCCCTTTAAAGGGATGAGGGGGAACCCTTAAAAGGTCTATAAGATCAATGATTTTATTATCTAATTGAATATAAAATACCACTCAATCTATAAGAAAAAACTATAATAACCTTAAAATATTGACTAGGTTTCAAAACATGTGTTCCAGAATTAGTAACACCATTATTTATCTTATTTACTCTTCCTTTTATCTAAGTAATTATTTCACCTTCATACAATATAAATGTATCAAAAAAAATTCTTTAGTATTGTATATCAATTTCTATGCATTATCAGATTCTTCAAAGAAAAAAACTATTTTTCTCCAAATTTTAAATCTGGTATCACATTGAGAGACATGGTTGAATTTTTCTAGTCCAAGTCCACAAATAATTTCATTCATATCTCTTCAATTTTGATCACATTCCGGTTTTGTGGTAGTATCTCATTTTTCTGGTTCTTCCTTCAAGATTTTATAAAGATTGAAAACCTTCCAATATACTTTCAAACAAAGATTACTCAAATAAATAACCATGTGATCTTAACAACATCCATAATTTTCACCATTAAAATATGGATCTCTTATCATTGACATACATTTTTCAAGATCATCCATCAAAATTATTGGATTTGGTTCTCTAGAACAAACGACATTGAAAATAGTCTTTCTATAATATTCATGGTAGTGAATATTAATTAATTACTTATCACATGATGATCATTATTTTAAGTGAGTAATTGACACACTTCATGTTTATAGTATTTCCCCACTATGATGGGAACATAGAAGTGTAATGAACATATTTTTAAATATATGTTGCATATCTAGATTCTATACATTGATGGGATACGAATGCTACAGACTATTATAGGTTCATACTTATAAAACATTGAGACACTATCTCATGGTTTACACCCTTGGTATTTTCAGAGTGGTAAATTATGAGAGGATCAATCACCATTAGGAAATACAAATTTATACATTTCATTGGTTGTTTCTATTTTTGGATGTGTGTAATGATCCATAGATATTAATATTATTATTAATATATAATATTTATCATGTAATTTTATGTGTTGATGAAAACTATCAATATATGTGTTCTCGGTGAGGAAGGATACATTGTGTGTGTCATAGATATTATAAAATTAATGAATAATATGGGAAATTATTTTCCCTATCCAATTTAGAAAAATATTATATCCCTGAAACATTATAGAAATTAAATGGAATAATTTATTCCATAGACATGAAATTATTTTGGTATCTTTATTTATATAAATTCAAAAAGAGATACATTAATCATATGTGCTGATGACACAAGCATGCAGATTTTTTTATTAGAGATATCATGATAAAGGGATTATATTACATGGTGGAATTTGTATGTGGTTATTTCTATTTCATAATTTAACTTCTTTATCTATGGTTCACTTGGAATGTTGTTATATGATAACCTAGGGATTTATTTGGTTTTTCCTAATTACACTAATAAAAAAGTAGTGAGGGACAAACGCTTTGTGTATTTGTAATGTTCATTGAATTTAGTATAAATGTAACATGTTAAAAAAATATTAATCACTTATGTGGTTTCTTAATTATTCCTTTTTAAGTTGATCACAAATTTTGAATCACCATTTATTCAATGTAATATTAAGTCAGTTAAATGTTAAATAAATATTCATTTCACAAGGTAAATATAAAATAAATGTATATAAATTATATTTATTTATTCAATTTCATTCCCAATGTAACAAATACATATTTGTTCATATGAATATCTAATAAATATTTATTCAACACTTTTGTGAATATAATATATATTTTTTATTTATCATTTTATAATGTTGTAATACATATTTATTAAATAAATAGACACTATTCAAGTTTCACCAATTATTTTGGTGGAATGAGGGTCTAATTTTAAATGTCTAGTGAGAGATAATGTATATTAAATTTTATATGATGAAATTTTGAAACACTTTATTTAGGAAATAATATTTTTTAAAATCACTAGTTTTTTATCATGTCAAAAAATAAAAAATTTATTATTATTATTTAGACATGGGGTCCCCTAAATTATTAATTACAAAATAAGAAGCCAATTACAGTTATTATTTTCTAATCTGATCATTACATAGACACAATTATTTTATTCCTAACATGAGCCCTTCCATTTTAATCATTATAAACAACTTATTCTATAGAAACCTCTCAATCCCTGGAGTTCCCTTCTCCTAGAAAACTCTCAAGAATAAAAATAAATCTTTATCCACCATCCCCTAAATACTATAGAGACCCATAGATTGAATCTTTCTTTCCTCGAAGGACTCTATTGCAATAAATAACGATCAATACAAAAATTATAATATTCAGGTTGGTACCTATATAATTTTATGATGATGATCATTGGTTCTAAGAGAATGTGTGAGTAATATCTAAATATATCTTATCATTATTTAATCTTGATATGATGAAGATACACCAATAAATGGTCTACTAATTGATCAATGAATAAAGAAATCATTGAAAGGGATTTATTTAATCTAAATACATTAATTATATATTTTATCTGAAAATATCCTCTCTTCTTGGTTATGTTGTTTCTGTCAATTAATATATGGCATAATCTCATTATTCATGATGTTATTCATCATGTTTATCTAAGAATTATCAATTACCATGACAAAAGATGAGTTGATATCTTCTAAATAGGTGCTTCCACTATTCCCAAAACTCTGAAGTGGTATTAAAGGGGTCACATGTTAATTTATAGTTATTTATTTCCTATTGATTGTTTCGTGAATTTTCTATAAGATTCATTTTTATTTTATATATTATTAATTTGATTATAATTATTAAAACCATTTGAATTTATGTATCCAAGAAAATGTTATATAATGATGAATAATGAGTAAATATAATCTATTAGGAGGTGTCATAATTTTGGTCAGTTTTCATCAATTACACATTATATAGTCAATTTCACAAAATATGGATAGGTTGTGGGGTACAAGGCTCACCACATGGTGTAACACCCCAAGCTTCCATGATACGTTTCCCTTTGAATAATGTAATAGCTTGTATTGTACGCAACTTCGAGATCCTAACTCACTACGACCAATCAAACTAGCCGTTATGAATAGTAATCATACTTTTTTAAATTTTATAAATTTTATATTTCAAAATGGACTTCATTTTGGGATTTGGAATATCTAAATTAGCTTAGGGTGAATTTTTTGTATTTTTCTGAAAACTTTCAATTTATGATGAATAGTGAAAAACACTGAGTTATAGTTTGAAAGTAAATTATTATTTAAATGATTAATAATTTTATTTAAACTTATTTTAGGTCCAAATAGATAAATAATACCTATATACTTTCAATATAATTCATTGGAGTCATTTTGTAATAATATTAGACATATAAAATTTAATTGAACTTTTCACCATCTTTTACCCACCTCTTAAAAGCATTTGCAAATTTAAATAAAACTTATTTTTACCTCTTCATTGAGTTGAATTTAGAAAATAAGAGATACAGCATTAATATCAAGGAGTAAAATGTGGTTTAATAAGAAAAAATTATTTTTTGTGAATAGTAACTTTTAACTTTTATTTACCACGGTTAAAAGTAAATAGGGTAATTAAATGTAAAAATGATATTATTATTACCCTAACCCATGTCCTAATTATATTGGTTACGCATAATTCGACCCAAAAAAACCTTAGAAATAAAATATGAACCTTTTTGGTCCACTTGGATTAGATTAGGACATTTATCATTATTTAATTCAAAGAAGAGTTAAAAGACCTAAAATCAATGTTTAATAAATAAAACATTTTTAATATAGAGTTACACATAAGATAAACTTGACTATAGATATTCAATGGAAAGATAAAAATATTTCCTACATAATGGTATTTTATTTATATTTTTTAGACTTTAAATAATTTAATTTATTTATGACACAATGATGATGCAGTATTTACCTAATTAACTAAATTTTAAAATAATTGATATTATAAATATCAAAATAAATGTAATTTGAGACTTTTTATAAATTAAAATACTTCTCTAGGTTCATATGACATATTATAGTTGGTTAGATGATTTTTTTGAAGTAATAATACTATTATGAATTTAGAAAAAACAAAATACCAAATAGTTTCAAAATTGACATAAAAGATTTTTTAAAACAAATATTATGTTATTATTTTATATTCTATTCCTAAAACTCTAATGTTTGGAAAAAGGACTTATATAATGATATTTTTATCATTAGTGAACCATTTGGGGTTCTCTTGGAAGTATATAAAATGTTTATTAACCATATAATATAAAAATACAAAGTGACATGGTAAATATCAAACTATTTAACTAAGAGTTAAATATAAAAATAAGGTTAATATAGTGACCCAAGCCTATCAAAAACCTATTGGTTGAGTGGTTTTCTACCCATACCTACCTTATCCTTTAAATAATCACTTTTGAGCCATTATTAACCGAATATAAGTTTATTATAAAATAACATTTCTTGCTTTTCCTAAGGTGCCCCTCAAACCTCTTATAAAAGGGCACTCCCCATTCCCTCAAATTCACACCTTCAAAGATTTTTGTCTCAGACAACCACTACCCATATACCATATCAAATATCCACCCTTAAACCTAGAGTCCATTATTTAGTCATAAATATAACTTAATGATCCCTTTTGATCAAATCCAAAGGAAGAACCTGAAAAAGATGTAAATATTTCATCACCTCTTTCAATGTTCCTTCTTCTTCCACTTCCTCTTTCATTGTTGTTTGCATTATAAAATAATAAATCCAGTATCTTCTATACACTATGATGTTATTATAATTATGGTACAACCATATTCATTATTCTATCCATCCTTTGAATGACATGTCACCATACGTGTGTACGTACGGCTTACCGTCTCCACGTCGTCGTGTAATTGTTATTCAATACATTATTATTTGGATGAGTATAATAATGATGTGTAATTGATTTAAATAATAAATATAACATGATAATGATTATTTATATATGATATATCATCCAATTATATATTATTTTAATATCAAAATAATGATATTGTCGCTCGTGCGTACGTACGGATTATCATCTCCACGAACGTGATGAGATTCATTCCCCATCGTAATCCATTCAAGACTAATTTTCATTAGATGATTAAAAATAATTTTTAAAGACTTAATATGATTCTGAATATGTATAATATACATCCAATTCATAACAAACACTACTTACTAAACAAAGCATATAAAGGAAAACGAATCAGTTAACACCCCAAACGATGATAATACTAAAATATTATTAACAAATAAATATTAAAAGATCATATATGATACCATATTAACATATATTATTTTTGAATAATTTAATAACAATTATTTCACCAATATAAAGTATGTTAACCAACCATCAACAAAGAAAAAGTACAAAGTAAGGGGTTTCATATCACACTTTTAATTCCTTGAGATTTTCATTGTCTGCCACTTATTTATTTCATGTGGTGTATTGTGCACTACCATTTGATATATATTATCATGATTCTCTTTATATTCATGGTATTATGTGATTAATTTTGTGGTTATTAACTTTTGGTCACATTACTATATTTATTACAACATGGTAAAAAGTTTTCATCTCACATACTATTCCCATGAGATTCATGTTCTATTTCCAATATTTTCTTTTGTGTGGTGTATGTACAGCACAATGATTGTATTATTTGTGTAATATACATTAATTTATGTGTATTTAAATATTCATTATATGATCATTCATTCATGGGTTGTATTTTTCATAAGTTACCAATTTGGTAAGGGAATTTCAAATTTTAATTTCCACTCATTTGGTTTTACACATACTTCATTGATTATTTTAATCCAAGATTATGTGTGGAATCACTATTTATTATTTATGTAGTAATTTTCTCTACCATTTCGGTGTATATATTTTGATACACATAGTCACTCCATTGATAAATTCTCAATTCATCAATATGAGCTTGATAAGGGTACTTTTAACTCAATCTCTGTTTATTGGGTTAAACATCCAATTCATTGGTGTTGTTTTTACAAGAATATGGGTGAATGTACTCTTATTGGTTTACACTGAATATCCAATCATATTGAGTGTATTTAATTTTTTCACACATAATTATGTAGTTGATTTATCCTTAACCTAAGGATACAGTCTTTATAAGAGATTTCATCTCAATTTACATTTCATTGAGACTTCTTTGTTGTTATACACCAATTCCCTTTTATATGGTGTATATAATGTACATTGACATAGTATATCATGAATCACTTTATTCTCATAATATTATAAAGGTTTGATTACCTCAATTATTTTTATTCAAGTTTCTCTCTTTTGATTAGGAACTCTAACTAAAATATCTTTTTAAATGTTTTAAAGATTTATTATTATAAATATTTCTCATTAAAGACCGTGGTTTAAAAATGTTATTAAGGATTTAATTATTTGGAAATTAATATTTTAAAATTAAAATTCCTTTTAAAAGGTTCAAAGTGGTATGGGACACTTTGATTCAAAAATCTATTTTTAAACGGCTTCTTGACAAATAGTGCGACTTTTATGTGTTTTCATGAAAAAGGGGGATATTTCTCTCAAATAGTTTTGATGTTTATTTTCATCTATGTCAATATCATTCATTATTCTAGATTGAGGTTAATATGTTACAATACAGTCTTCCATATTGTATTAACTGAGTTATGTTTGACAGTGGATGTGCTACCTATATACCATTCATGGTTTATGGATAAAGTATTGACATTTATTATGATAGTTTCAATAAGAATGTTTATGTTATGTTTCAAACTTTTCATTGGAGGAATGCATTGGACTTATTAAGTGATGGGTGTAGCATGTTATAGATCCTCGATGCATCGGTAGTTCTCATTAGACAAACAATTGTCTTGTCATAGGGCCTTGAAAAAATCTTATTTGTAGTCTTGGTACAAGGCCTTGACAATGTGGTTATGAAAGTCTGGAATTATGCATTCCATCTTTATGCACGTGGAAATTGATATTGCATGTGATTATTTGACTAATATAATATCAATGTGTGTATGTAAATGGAATTATTTTGATTTATATTTTCCATATTATGATGAAGTTTATGTTAAAAATGATTTTTTAGCTCAATACATTACCTTAAATGTTTATGCTTATTTATGAAAGTCTCTTCTATATTGTTATCCTTACTGAGCATCTGAGCTCACCACTTTCTATGTTTTATTTTTCCTTGGATGCGAAGAAGTATATTATGACTGACCTGCTGGGATAAACTATGGGATCTCAGTGTTTTCTACAGAAACAATGTTGTTGTAGTTTTCCATTTTATGATGTAATGTAATCTTTATGAATGTATCCAGTACTTACAAGGCTACTAAACTAATCGGTCTTTTGAGACTTGATATTTTGTGATCATGCCAATGATACGTAATAATCCACCGACTCTGGGTAACCGGGTTGGGGCATTACAGTTGGTATTAGAGGAAGTTTAGTACAAACATTGGAAACTAAATTTAGATAAACTCTAATTAGAGCACATATCCCTAAAATATATTTTGAGGATTAGTATAGAAGAACTTCCTAAAATTTTGGTATTGTTGATATTTTTTGAGTTTTCCAAGTAATAAAACCTTGTCTGGATTCGAGCAGGTAGAGGCGGATCTGACACATATATACCTAGGTGTAAAACCCGAAAACACCACTTTGAGCTAAACTCAAATGGAAACTGGTGCACGATAGTGGGCCTTGCTGCACTCTTGGTTACGACACTCCTGGGGGATATGCTAAGGATAATTTACATTTTCTTTACAAACTGATTTGAATGATTTTAATATAAGATGAGAATAAATGACCTAGGTTAATCCTAAGGTGATTCAAATTGAAAATATATTGTAATGATATTCTCTAAATGATTTTATGACTACTGTTACTCACACAATGATTTCTGGTTTTAGTCAATGGATGGACTCCAAGGAAGTCATAATAATATTGAGCATGATGTACATGGTGAGAACGATGGTGGAAATGAGAAAACATGGAATGTTGATAGGCATAGAAGATATCGTGTTCATGCCAAATCAGTTTACAAAAAATATGGTCAACAATTTATATATATTAACCAACTCTCGGACTCAACAAAGAAGAGAAAGATGATGAATGAAAGAGATTCAGCAGTTGGGACCATGGAGAAAAGAATCCTAAATTTCCATCAGGTAGGAAATGTGGAAGGAGACACCCTGAAAAGTGTCTCAATGGAACAAATAAATGTTTTACGTGTGGGAAATAAGGACATAAAGTAAAGAATTTCTGAGGAAAAATGAACAGTACTATAGAAGAAAAAAAATGGTCCCAAGAATCCATTTACAGCCATTTGTTGTAAATGTAGGGGACCTGGCCATTACCCGAGTGATTTCCCTATTCTATAGAATATTTTCTTGGTCAAAAAAGATTCTATGTGGAAATAAATGGTTAGAGAAATGTTTAAAACTATTAGTGCTCCTTGTTGATGGGATTACTTTGTAATTATTTTCTCTTGTATTTGTAACCCTGCAGTTTGTCATGTGAAAATGATATTTGAGGAAGAATTATATTTTCTCTTGTGGATATAGTTATAAATAACCATTTGGATTTATATGATCATTGGGTTTGAGGCAATTACAAGTTATAATATTTTGGTATGAAAATTCAAGGTATGAGATAAAATTTGTGGTTAAATTATGTTATGGTTATTTTGAATAATTTATCTCATTTTGGTAATGTTATAAAATATAGTTTTTGAAAAATGACAACATGCAGACCGTGTGACATCCCATCACATCGAACAAATCTGTGGGAATCAAACCCACAACCAGAGTGCGATTAGGATTTATCACCTACCACTGGACTACGTGAAGTACCTGGTTAGTGTGACAAATTAATATTTGTTTAATGATTTTATTGATCAATAATAAGTTGATTTGGGATCTTATGTCTTATAAAATTTGTACCCTTAGTATCGGAAAATGATTCGGTGATTAAGTGATAAACGTTATTTTGGAAGACGTTCACGCTGTTGGGAATACTATATGCCTATGGAAAATAGAATACTATGGGATTTCATTTGAGGAGTAAAGGTGGGTTTTTATCTATGTTTTTATTGTGGATTCATAGTGATTTGGGTTATTTATGTAAATTATTAACCTATAATAGATAAATTGTAATTAGGCTAATTATTTTTAAGTATGTGACTTTAAGATTACTAGATATCATTTGGAGATACAATTTAACATGGAAGACTATATAACCAAATTCTTCTACGTTTTGGGTTTCAATATTAGATTGGATTATATTGAAGGATTTTAAGCACAATTGTTTATTAAATGGTATTTATTTAACTTTGGTTCATTTTTTGTTTAATTTTAGAAATTAAGATTAATGTTTTTTTCTCTAAAATAATATCCTTTTTCGGGATCATATGATCTTGTACTAACCATTTTCGTTTTAATTAATCTCTAATGACAAGTTAAATATATATTTTATCTTTTTTGGATCGTGTGATTCTCTAGAAGTTGATTCTAGCTATTTCGGTGTGACCAAGTCATCTTGAATACTCATTGGTTGAAAAAAAATAAGTTAGTGGTAGAAATTAACTAATGAATGAAACTCTACTTAAAAATTAAGTATATATCTTTATGTTCTTAGTAAATATAATAAATAAATTCATCATCTTTATAAAATGTTACTTAAAACAAAAAAAACGTTGTCCGTTTACATTTCCTACTGGGAAACTAATGACCATTTTTTCCATCAAAAGTTTGTGGTTTTCTTATGGTTAACTTTCTCATGATCATGTTTTCTATCCCTCTCCATCAGAAATTGACACTTATTTTATCTTCCATAACCATTTTTCCTACATTTAATCCTAGTATGGGTTATCTCAGTTGACCTTTGTACTTCTATTTCTTTCTTTTAAAGTTATAGTTTTATTGACTTTTTTTCTGATGTGGGACATTCAATTATGTTACCAAGCCCAATTTTAAAAATTGCGAGGACACAATTTCCAAAGATGGGGTAATAATATAACAATCCAAGATTTCATGCTACGTTTCACTTTGAATAATGTAATAGCTTGCATTGTACGCAACTTCAAGATTCTAACACACCGTGACCAATGAAACTAGATATAATGAATAGTAATACCAACATTTTGAAATTTTATAAATTTTATCATTCAAAATGGACTTCATTTTTGGATTCCAAATATCTAAATTAGCTTTGGGTGAATTTTTGGTATTTTTTTGAAAACTTTCAATTTTTGATGTATAGTGAAAAACACTGAGTTATAGTTTAAAACCAAATATTTATTTAAATAATTAATTATTTTATATAAATTTATTTTCCATCAAAATAGATACATAATACCTATATATTCTCAATGTAATTCATTGGAGTCATTTTTTAATAATATTAGATATATAAAATTTTATTAAGCTTTTCACTGTCTTTTACGCACCTCCTATGAGCATTTTCAAATTTACATAAAACATAATTTTACTGCTTCTGTGAGTGGAATTTAAAAAATATGAGAGACATGGTTAATATCAACTAGTATAATATGGTTTAATAAGATAAAAATAATTTTTGTTGAATAGTAACTTTTAACTTTTATTTACCACGGTTAAAATTAAATATGGTAATTAAAGGTAAAAATGATATTATTATTACCCTAAAACTTGTCCTAATTCTATTTGATAATCATAATTCGACCAAAATAAACCTTAGGAATAAATTATGAACCTCTTTGGTCCACTTAGATTAGATTGGTACATTTATTATTATTGAATTCCAAGAAAAGTTAGAAGAGTTAATATCACAGTTTAATAACTAAAGCATTTTTAATATAGGGTTAAATAGAAGATAAATTCGACTATAAATATTCAATAGAAAGATAAAAAATATTTCCAACATAATGGTATTTTTTTATTTTTTTAGACTTTAAATAATTTAATTTATTTATGACACAATGATGATGCAATAATTACCTAATTAATGAAATATTAAAATAATTGATATTATAAATATCCAAATAAATGTAATTTGAGACATCTTATGAATTCCAGTAATTTTCTAGGTTACTTTGACATATTAGGGCTGGTAAAATGAATTTTTTTTAGAAGTAATAATGCTGTTATGAATTTATCAAAAACAAAATACCA
The DNA here is from genome assembly GCA_963277665.1 of Viscum album. Taxonomy (NCBI): domain Eukaryota; kingdom Viridiplantae; phylum Streptophyta; class Magnoliopsida; order Santalales; family Viscaceae; genus Viscum; species Viscum album. The sequence continues at coordinate 1,464,743,834 of OY728162.1, read as the reverse complement.
AATAGTGTAAAAATTGACATAAAAGTGGTTTTAAAACAAATATTATATTATTAATTGATATTATATTTCTAAAAATATAATGTCCAAAGAAAAGACTTATATAATGATTGGTTTATCATTAATAAACCATCTGTAGTTCTCTTGAAAGTATATAGTATCACTGCTGGAAATCATGGATTTCCCAACAGTTGTATACAAATGGTTCAAAAGAACCGTTGGTATAGGTGATTTTTTCCAACAGTTTGATGAAACCATTGGAAAAGATTGGAAGAGAATTAGTTTTCCCAACGGTTTCATCAAACCGTTGGGAATGATGGTGAAAAATCAGTTTTCCCAACAGTTTAATGAAACTGTTGGGAAAACTCTATCTTTTCCAACGGTTTTAAAAAACCGTTGGGAACGATTTCCCCCAAATACAGACCAGACGAACCCCCACCTAGACCGATTGCAGACCGATTGCAGAGAGAACCTAATCGAGCTCCTTAATTATTTTCATCCGCGACACAATTTCCACCCAAGATCCATCTTCAATCAAATAAAATCTTATTTCACACTTCAAATTAGTAAGTGTTACCTTAGTTTTAGCGTTATTTCTTTATTTTTTTTGGTGTTTAATGTTTTGATTTAGGCTAAATTAGGGTTGCTGTCTAAGGAACCCTTGGATTTGTTTTATGTTTTTTGTTCTACACATCAAACATGGTAAAGGGTTTGTTTAGTGGGGTGATATGGTACTCTTGGTGGAATTTATTTTAGTTTAAAATTGGATTTTGATTTGGATGAATTTATGTTTCAATTTGAGGTGGTGGAGGGTGTGGAGATGGGGTGGGGGAGTATGTCGAGGGATATCCAAGTGGGGTGGGGGAGGGGCTATCTAGGTAGGGTGGGGAGGGGGCTGGGTTGTCCAAATGGGGTGGGGGTAGGGTTGTTTGGGGTGGGGGAGGGGTTGTCTAGGTATGGTGGGGGAGGGGGTTGTCTAGGTAGGGCGGGGGAGGGGGTTGGGTTGTCCAAATGGGGTGGGGGTAGGGCTGTTTGGGGTGGGAGAGGGGGTGTCTAGGTAGGGTGGGGGAGGGGGCTGTCTAGGTAGGGTGTGGGAGGGGACTGGGTTGTCCAAATGGGGTGGGGGTAGGGCTGTTTGGGGTGGGGGAGGGGCTGTCTAGGTAGGGTAGGGGAGGGGTTGTCTTGGTAGGGTGGGGGAGGGGGTTGGGTTGTCCAAATAGGGTGGGGGTAGGGCTGTTTGGGGTGGGGGAGGGGCTGTCTATGTAGGGTGGGGGAGGGGGCTGTCTAGGTAGGGTGGGGGAGGGGGCTGGGTTGTCCAAATGGGGTGGGGGTAGGGATGTTTGGGGTGGGGGGTGTGCAGGTTGGGTGGGGGAGGGTGCCCAGGGAGGGTTGTCTCAGTGGGGTGGGGAGGGTGTGCAGGTGGGGTGGGGGAGGGGCTATCTAGGTAGGGTGGGGGGATGGGTTTTCCAAGTGGGGTGACGGTAGGGTTGTCCTGGTGGGGTGGGGGGGCTGGGTTTTCCAAGTGGGTTATGGGGGGTAGGGGTGTCCAGGTATGGTGGGGGGGATGAGTTTTCCAAGTGGGGTGGGGTTAGGGTTGTCCACTTGGGGTGGGGGGTGTTGGGTTGTCCAAGTGGGGTGGGAGTAGGGATGTCCAAGTGGGTTGGGTGAGGTGGGGGTAGGGCTGTCCAAGTGGGGTGGAAACCCTAAATTCAATGTTTTAATTGGAGATTTGGTTTGTTTTATTAGGTATTAGGTGTATGAGGCATTACCATTCCTATTATGGGTGGTTTTAATCAACGGTTATGATGTTGGAACCATTTATGATGTTGTTGTCTCTATTTCATCTCATTTCCCCTAACTTAACATTAAATTCTATATCACATTTGGTTTCTGTTTTTTTAATTTCCAGTCAAGTTATTTATGGTCGATGATTGTCTCATGTTAATTGTTTCCAATGCTCTGGCATGGAAATTGGGCATTTAATGTGACTTTTCCAAATGGGGGTGCCTTGAGAATACTCCAAATATTTGTTAAAAATGATCAAAGGGATTTTATTATTTAAAATGGATTTCGAAAGATATTTTCTACTAAAGTTCAATCCTATTGAATTGTTTATAACAAAATGACTTATATAAATTCTTTTTACAGAATGTAAAAAAGTTGGATGTATGAAACCGATCAGATCTCAAGCGATTTTCAAAAAAATTTTGAGAGCTTTATAGATTTTTCATTTCACAATGCTTCAGATAGTGGTCGCATACACTGCCCACGTTCCAATTGTGTTGGTAGACATTGGTTGAGCCGTGAAGATTTCAGCTACCACATAACCAAAAATGGTTTTAAAGAAAACTACATTGTGTGGTATCACAATGTGGAGAAAATGAAATCTCAAATTGGTGATGATCGAAATGAAAGGACTGGAATAGAGAATTTGTTAGATGATCGGTTTCCATTTATTCGTCATCATGAAAAAAGAAAGGATTTTGACTCAAGAAAACATCAATATGAGGACAGCTGATGCATCTACTGAAAATGATGATATTTATAGGGTGAAAAAATTGAATGATGTTGCCACGACTCCAGTATACCGACAATGTGATAAAATGAAAAAGCTGGAATTTTTTATCCGATTGTTTCATTGGAAAACTATGTATGGGATTTCTAATACAACAATCGATTAAATTCTTACCCTCTTGAAGGATTTACTTCCAGATGAGGCATATATTCCCTCAAACCACTATATGGAATGGAGGTTAGTTAAGGAACTTTGATTTTCAAGAAACAAAATTCATGCTTGCCCGAAATATTGTAGTTTATTCTGGGAGGAAACTACTGACAGAAATGATTGTATAAAATGTGGCACATCCTGCTGGAAGTTAAAATCTGATGGAACACCATCCCGCATTCCACAGAAAGTAATGTGGCACTTTCCATTGATCCCCAGACTCCAGAATCTGTTTATGTCTGATGACATATCAATAAAAATGAGATGGAATGATAATGAGAGAAAGAAGACTAATGATGAGTTGGTTCATCTTGCAGATGGATTTTCATGGCAGAGATTTAATGCTCTACATCCTGATTTTGCAGCTGACGTGCGTAATGTGAGGCTAGGTCTTTCATGCAACAGTTTAAATCTATTTGGGTAGATGCTTACTTCTCACAGCACATGGCCAGTTTTTATACACATTTATAATCTTCCCCCATGGTTGTGTAGGAAAAAACCTTTCACTTTCATGATTATACTCATATCTGGTCCTTCTGATCCCGGCATTGATATTGATGTATACATGAAACCTTTAATAAAAGAGTTGAAACATATTTGGGATGTGGGTTTGCGCACATACGATGCATGTTCGAAAGATCCATTTCCGATGCGTGCTGCGCTTATGTGGATGATCAATGATTTTTCGGCTTATGCAATGATGTCTGGATGGAGCACGAATGGAAAAATGTCATGTCTAGTTTGTATGAAGAATACACGATCCAGAAGACTGAAACATATTTGTAGTTTCAGTTTTATGGGACATCAACGATTCTTTCCAAAGGATCATCCATATAGAATGAATTGTCGATGATTTGATAATACCATATAGACCGATGATCCACCTCAGCATATGTCTGGAACAAACGTGCTTAATAAATTGAAAGATTTCAGTTTTTCGTTTGGGAAGGGTCAAATGAAATCTGGAAAGAGGAAGAATGTTTCCACTGAAACCTATTACAATTGGAGGAAGAGTAGTATATTTTTTTATTTTCCTTATTGGTCAACCAATTTGTTACGTCATTTCTTAGACGTAATGCATATTTAAAAGAATATATGTGAAATGTTGCATTCATTTCTTCTTAATGTCAAGGGGAAGACAAAAGATGATTTATGAACTCAGCATGACTTGGTGGATTGGGGCATCAGACCAGAATTGCATCCTGTGAGTATCAGTGAAAATAAATGGCAACATCTATGTGCTTCTTATGTGATGAAACCTACGAAAAAAAACAATTTCTGGAAGTATTAGAGATTATTAGAGTTATGGATGGCTATTCAAGCAACAAATCTAAACGGGTCAATAGAAGAGAGTTGAAGCTAAAATATTTGAAGACTCGTGATTATCACGTTCTACGACATGAGTTGATTCCAATAGAAATCCTTCATCTTTTTTCCAATAATGTATGGGTGGATGTTATTCGGTTGTGACATTTATTTAGAGATATTTTTTCTAAGAAGTTGTCTAAGTCTTTCTTGAAATTTTTTATGACAAATGTCCCATTAATTTTGTGTGATTTAGAGAAAATATTTCCTCCATAATTTTTCACATGCATGTTGTATCTGACTGTCCATATTCCCACTGAAATACTTCACATAGGACCTGTTTCTTTTCGTTGAATTTATCCAACTGAAAGAAATATGTTCACATTAAAGTGTTATGTCCGAAACAGAAATCATCCCGAAGGTTATATCGTGAACGGTTACTCGGCTCAAGAATGTATGGATTTCTGCTCGATGTATTTTTCTGATCTTACTATAAAATTGAACAGAACAATGAAAAATGAAGAAGAATATTATGAGAAAATTGAACCCAATTTTGCATCATTTCCTCAAACAGGAGGAATTCCTAGATCATATACATTGAAGACATTAAGCCATGAAGAGTGGGAGATGGCACATCGAACAGTTTTGTTCAACTGTGATTTGTTCGATGACTATATCAGGTAACTAAATTGATTATGTATATCTTACATATATATCTGTTAAACTATTCATATTTTTTATCTATAGGGAACACAAAACAATGATAAATAGGAAGCATCGTTCTTTATCTTTGAGAAGGGGAGAGACTTTTCATAGCAAAGAGTTTTCTTCTTGGTTAAAATTGAAGGTATAAAAATTAATGTTTATAATAATTATATCAATATTTAATTAAGTTTAATAGTCATTTATATTGCAGGTATTGAGTTTTTTTGCTGACTTTGTCTCTGAGGAAATAAGATCTTTGGATTTTGGTCCTAATACCATGGTTCGTGACTGTAAATCAATTGTTATCAATGGGTACAAATTTATTGTCACTGAATGAGAAAAGAACATGAGAACACAACATGATGGTGTTATGGTTATTGCCACAACATATTTTTATGTCAGTGCATCAGATAGTAGACCGTGATTTGAAAATGTGGGTTATTATGAAGTTCTTGAGAAAATAATAATATTGGATTATTACACTCATGGATGAGTCACAATGATGAAATGCCATTGGTTTGATTCGATGACGAGACATGGAACATTTATTGATGATTGTGGATTTCAAGTAATTAATATGACTCAAACTCTTGCTACCGAAGAACCATATGTGTTGGAATCAATGGATAAACAAGTTTTTTACGTCAAAGACCAACTTCGACCTTAATTTGGTGTCATAGTTGAAGTAATTCCAAGATATATTTTTGATGATGGTGATGATGAAATTGACACTATCCCTAGTGCCATTGGAACCAGTCCATTTATTTCTTTTGATGACTCCAATATCTCAATTGTCAGAGTTGATTGTGAACCTGAAGTTGTGGTTGAAAATATATAGAATCATTCATCCATGTTCTCAATTCTTTTGGTTTACCTCGAGTTGGGTTGTTAAGGTTTGTAATATTCAAATTGATTTAGTATTGATCACAAATATGTTTTAGTTGACTTGACCATTATGTGAATTTTCAATGTTTATTGGTTGCAATTTTATTTTAATTGCATTTTCTAATTTGGAATTGAACTGTATTCAAACATAGTCCAACAATATTTCTAACTTAGTGAACATTACAACTTGTATGATTTATTAAATCCATTCAAGCTCTTCTAAAACAATTGATAGCTGACTTGACCATTATGTGAATTTTTAATGTTTATTGGTTGCAGTTTTATTTGAATTTCATTTTCTAATTTGGAATTGAACTGTATTCAAACATAGTCAAACAATATTTCTAACTTTGTGAACATTACAACTTGTATGATTTATTAAATCCATTCAAGCTCTTCTAAAACAATTGATAGCTGACTTGACCGTTATGTGAATTTTCAATGTTTATTGGTTGCAATTTTATTTGAATTTCATTTTCTAATTTGGAATTGAACATTATTCAAACATAGTCAAACAATATTTCTAACTCGGTGAACATTACAACTTGTATGATATATTAAATCCATTCAAGACCTTATAAGACAATTGATAGCTAAATTACCAATGAATCCCCCTATTCCCTCATATATTTAGTTTCTTGGGTTACACATTAGTTTCCTTTTTCTAATTAATTACATATTTGTTTTAAAAAGCAGGAAATGAAGCCAATTGAAGAGATACGAAGGAAAAAAATGATGGAGAACAATCTTCGAATGACGGAGCTGGGAATTCCATCATTAGTGCATGTAGTGAGTACTTTATTTCAAATTGATATATTTAAAGAATATATAATGTCATGTGATTAATTTTTTTGTAAACATTTTTGTAGGATCCACCTATACGTCGACAGTTATTCGACGAGGAGCTTAGTACTGGTCCTAGTACTCAGGCCGGTGGTACGAGGAGGGTTCGTACCAGAGGTGGACGAGTAGCTGTGCGTACCTGACTAGACCCTACCCCTCCCACTGACATGTCATACTTCCAACATTATGATCCCGGTGTGTCATTAGGGACACACGGGATATTTAGGCCTCCCATGTTTTCGCTACCTTCTGCATCTTCTGGACCATCATTTTCACATCCCATGATGATTACCACTCCCTAGTCAGCATCCGGTCAGACAGCTGTCCCATCTTCTTTTCCTTCTACTTATGTCTCTCTGAGCTTCTATATTCCACTGTCTTCGACTCCTGTTCCACCATAGGGTGTTCCATCAGTTTCGGTGGATCCAGCGGCGCTCAGCGATCAGACCGACACAGGTATATTTATAGAACCCTAACAAATTTTTATAGCAATATTTATTTTCATTATAACATATGCTGATAAAATATTTGTTTTTCTTTCATGACAGATACATCTACTGATAGGAGGCATGGGTGGGGGCGTACATGCATGCATTCGGTGTGGAACCGCCACACATATGTTATGGTGGATTATAATGAAGACAACCAAATGGTTGAGAAAACACGGCAGCAGTGTCATAGTTTTTTGGCGACACTTGCCAAATACTCCAATATCATTCCCGTCAGCCCACTATCGTGGAGGCATTTTCCACATGTGGTCAAGGATAGGGCTTGGGCAAAGATATGGGTAAAAAATATGTTCTATTTAATGCCATGAATTATTTTTGTATTTATATGAATTAATATTTTGATGTCACCTTCGATTTAATTTTTCCAACGGTGAGGGTGCATGAACGGAACGTCTAAAGGATATAGGAGAGATTTGGAGAGCCTACAATCATGAGTTGTATATTGGATAGGTTTCTAGAGCTGGCACTGAGTTAGAGGCGGTACCAGTGGTGGATGATTGTCCTATAGAGCAGTATCATCATATAATTACTCATTGGATGAGTACCCAATTTAAGGTATTAATAACATTTTAGGTATTTAAATAATAACATTCATGTTTTGAATTAATAATATCGGTTTAATTTTGTAATTTTATTTAGGAATTATCTTGAAAAAATAAAAAAGAACATTGATGCAAAAAAATACCTCCACACACTAGGACGCACTACGATGCCTGATCATGAGAGGAAGCAGGTATGACAATTGTTTATAAGTTTTCTTTACGACTTACACTTTATTTTGTTTCCTCAATTATTTGATAGTTTACTAAAGTTTTCATATAACTTTATTTTTCAATGTCATTGTAGAGGAAAATAAAAAATATTGAAGGACATGTGCCTTGAGCAAAACTGTTTTTCTCGAGTAGAAGGAAAAAGGATGGAAGTGCCTTCAATGAAATGACGCAGCAGTAGATTGTAATTTTTAATCTGTGGAATTTATATTTTAATATCTATTTTGTTACTTAATGATATATTTATATTTGTAACAGGATTCTTTAGAGGCCATCGATGCCCAAGAACCAGACAATTTTGGGCCAACATATCACTTACATCAAGTGTTGGGAGAGGAGCATTCTGGCAGAGTACGCTGCCAACCTAGGATAGCCCTGACGAGGTATTGGCCCTCCTCAGGTACGAGTTGTAGTGCCACCGAGCTGCAGCAAGTTAAGGAACATGCAGAACAGGATCATAAAAGGACCATAGAGACGGTATAATTGTCTTCTAGGGAAAACAGTGTGTTTATGAAATTTATTGAAGTTCTACGTTTAACACTTCCAGCAGAGGCCAGCCCAGCTTTGGATAAATATATGTCGTCGATATATTCTATATATAGTGCACCAGGTGGCAGTTCTAGTGGTGATCGGGATGATGTCCATCTTGATGATGATGATGGTAAGGAGTCTGATGCGGAAGAGGAGGGAGAGGAGGATGGCGAGGCAGGTGGCGAGGGTGAGGAGGAGGGTGAGGGCGTGGAGGAGGGCACTGAGGAGGGCGAGGATGATGATGTGGATGAGGATGAGGGTGATGATGATGGTGATGATGGTGATAGTGATGTGGGACAAATTTATCCATTAAATTTTTGACTAATATTACTGAGATTTAATATTTAATCTATTCTAGTTGTTGGTTTTATCTAGACTCGTAGAATAGTATTGGAGTTGAGTTGTTTTTATATATTATCTATTTTTATGGATGTTGTTGTCTTTTAGTGGTTGTGTTTTTGGGAACCCCCTCTATCCTGGACCCTGGATAACCCCCCACCATTCTCCTTGGACCCTGGACACCCCCCAGACAGCACCCAAATAGCCCCCCGAACAGCCCCCCGGACAGCCCCCACCCTCCTCCCTGGACCCCAGACTGCCCCCCGAACAGCCCCCTGGACAGCCCCCCAGACAGCCCCCCCCCCCCCCAGATAGCCCCCCCCACCCTCTTTCTTGGACCCATGACAACCCCCCGGACAGCCCCCCGGACAGCCCCCTAGAAAGCCCCCCACCCTCCTCCCTGGACACCGGACTGCCCCCCAGACAGCCCCCCCCCCCCCCACCCTCTTCCTTGGACCCCAGAAAACCCCCCGGACAGACCCCAAACAGCCCCTCGAACAGCCCCCTGGACAACCCACCCCAACCCTCCTCCCTGGACCCCCGACAGCCCCCACATAGCCCCCCCAGACAGCCCCCCCCCCCCCCACCCTCTTCCTTGGACCCTGGACAACACCCCGAACATCCCCCAGACAGCCCCTGGACAACCCCCCGAACAGCCCCCCGGACAGCCCCCACCCTCCTCCGTAGACCCCGGACAACCCCCCGAACACCCCCTCGATAGCCCTCCCCCCCACCATCCTCCTTTGTCCCCGGACAGCCCCCCGAACACCCACCGGACAGCCCCCCGGACAGCCCTGCCGGACAGCCCCCCCACCCTCCTTGATTTCATTTAATACTAGAAAATATATGATATACATTTTATTTATTTTCAACCTGATAATCAATGTAAATCACATTTACACATCTAATCAATATCATAGATTCTTAGTGTGTTATAAAAGAGATGTACTAATTGGGCATGACATTGTTAGCTCCGAAATGTTTCATACCATGATAAACTAAAATCTAACCCATACTAAGAATGATATAACAATATTTTATATGAATTTCCACAAGATTTTAAGTAAATGCCACTCCACTAATAGATGCATGAGGATTCTCATAAAATGGACAACATTTTAAGTACATACAGAAAACCGACCAAACGCATTTGGTTTCCGTTGAAACTTTAGGAGAATGATACATGGGTCATATGTGACGTGTACGAATCAACCCCGCCTCAATCTGAGACGTGGTGTCACCGGAACCACTCAAAGTGTCTATCTTCTGTTTCAAAAGGACGACATTTTAATTGAAAAACATCAACTTGCATTCGGAAAATCGACCAAACACATTTGGTTTCCATTGAAACTTTAGGAGAATGATCCATGGGTCATATGTGACGTGTAGGGGTCAACCCCGCCTCAATCTGAGACGCAGTGTGGCTGGAACCACACAAAGTGTGTGTCTTTTGTTTCAAAAGGACGTCATTTTAATTGAAAAACATCAACTGGCATACGAAAAACCGACCAAACACATTAGGATTGTGTCGATACTTTATCACAATGATCCATGGGTCATATGTGACGTGTACGAGTCAACCCTGCTTCAATCTGATGCGCGGTGTGGCCGCCACCACTCAAAGTGTCTATCTTTTGTTTCAAAAGGACGTCATTTTAAGTGAAAAACATCAACTGGCATACCGGAAACCGGCCAAACACATTCAGATTGTGTCGATACTTTAGAAAAACGATCCATGGGTTATATGTGATGTGTACGAGTCAAGCCCGTCTTAATCTGAGGCACGGTGTGGCCGGAATCACTCTAAGTGTCTCTCTTTTGTTTTAAATGGACAACATTTTAAGTACATATGGAAAACTGACCAAACGCATTCAGTTTCTGTTGAAACTTTAGGAGAACGATTCATGGGTCATATGAGATGTGTAAAAATCAACCCCGACTCAATCTGAGACGCGGTCTGGCTGGCATCACTCAATGTGTCTGTCTTTTGTTTCAAAAGGACGTCATTTTAATTGAAAAACATCAACTGGCATACGGAAAACTAACCAAATGCATTCGGATTGTGTCGATAATTTAGAAAAATGAGACATGGGTCATATGTGACGTGTACGAGTCAACCCTGCCTCAATCCGAGGCGTGGTGTGGCCGACACAATTCACAATGTCTCTCTTTTTTTTAAAATGGACAGGATTATAAGTGAAAAGAACAACTGACATACACAAAACGGACCAAATGTATTTGAAATGTGTTGATGCTTTAGGACAATGATCCATGGGTCATATGTGATGTGTATGAGTCAACCTTGCCTTAATCTGAGGCGCGGTGTGGTCGGAATCACTCTAAGTGGCTCCCTTTTGATTAAAATGGACAACATTTTATGTAAATACAGAAAACCGACCAAACGCATTCGGTTTCCATTGGAACACTAGTAGAATGATCCATGGGTCATATGTGACCTGTACGAGCCAACATGGGCTCAATTCGAGTCGCGGTGCGGTCGGGATTAGTCTAAGTGTCTCTCTTTTGTTTATAATGGACACCATTTTAAGTACATACAGAAAACCATCCAAACGCATTCAGTTTCCATTGAAACATTAGTATAATGATTCATGGGTCATATGTGACGTGTAAAAATCAACCTTGCCTCAATCTGAGACACGGTGTGGCCGGTACCACTCAAAGTGACTGTCTTTTGTTTCAAAGGACATCATATTAATTGAAAAACATCAACTGGGATACAGAAACCCGACCAAATGCATTCTTATTGTGTCAATACTTTAGAAAAATGATCCATGGGTCATATGTGATGTGTACGAGTCAGCCCCGCCTCAATACAAGGCGTGGTGTGGCCGCCACCACTCAAAGTGTCTGTCTTTTGTTTCAAAAGGACGTCATTTTAAGTGAAAAACATCAACTGGCATACGGAAATCCGACCAAACGCATTCAGTTTCCATTGAAACATTAGGAGAATGATCCATGGGTCATTTGTGACCTGTACGAGCCAACCCGGGCTCAATCGAAGTCGCGGTGTGGCCGAGATCAGTCTAAGTGTCTCTCTTTTGTTTAAAATGGACACCATTTTAAGTACATACGGAAAACTGACCAAACGCATTTGATTTCCATTGAAACGTTAGGGGAACAATCCATTGGTCATATGTGATGTGTAAGAATCAACCCCTCCTCAATCTGAGTCACGGTGTGGCCAGAACCACTCAAAGTGTCTTTATTTTGTTTCAAAAGGACGTCATTTTAATTGGAAAACATCAACTGGCATACGGAAAACCGACCAAACGCATTATTATTGTGTCAATACTTTTGCACAATGATCCATGGGTCATATGTGACGTCTACAAGTCAACCCCGCCTCAATCCAAGGGGTGGTGTGGCCGCAACCACTCAAACTGTCTATCTTTTGATTCAAAAGGACGTCATTTTAAGTGAAAAACATCAACCAACATACGAAAAACCAACCAAACGCATTCGTATTGTGTCTAAACTTTATCAAAATGATCTATGGGTCATATGTGATGTTTAAGAGTAAATCCCGCCTTAATATGAGGCACGGTGTGGCCGGAATCACTCTAAGTGGATCTCTTTTGTTTAAAATGGACAAAATTTTATGTACATACGGAAAACTGACCAAACGCATTCGGTTTCGGTTGAAAAATTATGAGAATGATTCATGGGTCATATGTGACGTGTATGAATCAATGCCGCCTCAATCTCAGATGCGGTGTGTCTGGCACCACTCAAAGTGTCTGTCTTTGGTTTCAAAAGGACATCATTTTAATTGAAAAACATCAACTGGCATATGGAAAACCAACCAAACACATTCGGATTGTGTCTATACTTTATAAAAATGATCCATGCGTCATATGTGATGTGTATGAGTAAACCCCACCTCAATCTGAGGCGCGGTGTGGCTGACAACATTCACACTGTATTTCTTTTGTTTAAAATGGACAGGATTATAAGTGAAAAGAACAACTGACATACACAAAACTGACCAAATGTATTTGAAATGTGTTGATGCTTTAGGAAAACGATCCATGTGTCATATGTGATGTGTATGAGTCAACCCCATCTTAATCTGAGGCACGGTGTGGTCGGAATCACTCTAAGTGGCTTTCTTTTGTTTAAAATGGACAACATTATAAGTAAATATGGATAGCCGACCAAACACATTCGGTTTCTGTTGAAACTTTAGGAGAATGATCTATGGGTCATATGAGACCTGTATGAGCCAACCTGGGCTCAATCTGAGTCGAGGTGTGGCCGAGATTTGTCTAAGTGTCTCTCTTTTGTTAAAAATGTACACCATTTTAAGTACATATGGAAAACCGACCAAACGCATTCCGTTTCCATTGAAACTTTATGAGAATGATACATGGGTCATATGTGACGTGTATGAATCAACCCCCCCTCAAAATGAGATGCAGTGTGGCCAACACAACTCAAAGTTTCTACCTTTTTGTTTCAAAAGGATGTCATTTTAATTGAAAAACATCAACTGGCATATGAAAAACCGAGAAAACACTTTCGGAATATGCTGATACTTTTGGACAACGACCGATGGGTCATTTGTGACGTTTAAAAGTTAACCTCACCTCAATCCGAGGCATAGTGAGGTAGGATCACTCCTCGTGTATGTATTTTGTTTAAAATGGACATGATTATAAGTGAAAAGAACAACTGACATATGGAAAACTGACCAAACGCATTCTAAATGTGTTGATTCTATAGGACAATGATCCATGGGTCATATATGATGTGTACGAGTCAACCCTACCATAATCTGAGGCACGGTGTTGCCAGAATCACTCTAAGTGACTCTCTTTTGTTTAAAATGGACAACATTTTAAGTACATATGGAAAACCGACCAAATGGATTCTGATTTTTTTGATACTTTAGCACAACGCTCCATGGGTCATATGTGACGTGTAAGAGTCAACCCCACCTCAATCCGAGGCGCGGTGTGGCTGAAACCATTCATAGTGTCTCTGTTTTGTTTAAAATGGACAGGATTATAAGTGAAAAGATCAACTGGCATACGAAAAACCGACCAAACGCATTCGAAATGTGTGGATGCTTTAGGAAAACGATCCATGGGTCATATGTGACGTGTACGAGTCAACCCCGCCTCAATTCAAGGCACGGTGTGGCCAACACCATTCACAGTGTCTCTCTTTTGTATAAAATGGTCAAGATTATAAGTGAAAAGAACAACTGACATACGAAAAACTGACCAAATGCATTCAGATTTTGTTGATGTTGTAGGTCAGTGATCCATGGGTCATATGTAATGTGTACGAGTCAACCCGGGCTCAATTCGAGGCACGGTGTGGCCGGGATCACTCTAAGTGGCTCCCTTTTGTTCAAAATGGACAACATTTTAAGTACATACGGAAAACTGAACAAACGCATTTGGTTTCCATTGAAACATTAAGAGAACGATCCATGGGTCATATGTGATGTGTACGAGTCAACCCCACCTCAATTCGAGGCACGGTGTGGTCGCCACCACTCAAAGTGTCTATCTTTTGTTTCAAAAGGACGTCATTTTAAGTGAAAAACATCAACTGGCATACGGAAAACTGACCAAACGCATTTGTATTGTGTCGATCCTTTATATAAATGATCCATGGGTCATGTGTGACGTGTACAAGTCAACCCTGCCTCAATCCGAGGCGCCGTGTGGCCGACACCACTCTAACTATGTCTCTTTTGTTTAAAATAGACATGATTATAAGTGAAAAGAATAACTGGCATACGGAAAACTGACCAAACGCATTCAGAATCTGTTGATAATTTATCACAACAATTCATGGGTCATATGTGACCTGTAAGAGCCAACCCGGGCTCAATCTGAGATGCGGTGTGGCCGAGATCAGTCTAAGTGTCTATCTTTTGTTTAAAATGGACAACATTTTATGTACATATGGAAAATCGACCAAATGCATTCGGTTTCCATTGAAACGTTAGGAGAACGATCCATAGGTCATATGTGACTTGTAAGAATCAACCCCACCTCAATCTGAGATGTAGTGTGGCCGGAACCACTCAAAGGGTTGTCTTTTCTTTCAAAAGGACGTCATTTTAAGTAAAAAACATCAACTGAAATACGGAAAACTGAGAAAATGCTTTCGGAATATGTTGATACTGTAGGACAATGATTGATGGGTCATTTGTGATGTGTACGAGTTAGCCTCGCCTCAATCTGAGGCATGGTGTGGCTGGTATCACTCCAGGTGTATGTATTTTGTTTAAAATGGACATCATCTCAGGTAAAAATATATGGTTTACAAAAAAACCGATCAAATAATGAATTGAATTCCGGATTCCACATATAATTGTCATCTAAATTTTAAATTGAATTCCAAATTAATTATGTATGTTTATAATTACGTTATGAATTCTAATTTAATTATGGATCTGTATAGTTCCAGGATGCATTATATGTTAAATGTGTATGAATTTGTTTTCTATATGTATGTGTTAGTTGGTTATTGTAGGTACAATAATTGTATACGTATGTGTTACTTTATTGCAGGTACACTAATTGGATTGATAATGGGAGGGAATGCACAAAATGAGTCATGTTGTCCAAATTGCAGAGCTTCTGTGCAAATTGCAGGCTGTTGTGCAATTTGCACAGCATAGGCTATGCCAACGGTTTTAAACGATTGGCATAACATCTCTAATTCTTTTTTTACCAACGGTTCAATGAACCGTTGGTAAAATACCTTTCCCAACGGTTTTTAAACCATTGGGAAAGAGGAGAATCCTTGTTATTTCCCAATGGTTCAAGCCAAACCGTTGGGAAAAACTATCCCAATGGTTTGGCACAACCGTTGGGATAGGTAAGGCTTTCCCACCCTATACCAACGGTTCACAGTAAACCGTTGGGAAAAGCATTCCCAAACGGATTACTTCCCTATGGTTTGAAAAACCATTGTTATAAAATATACTTGTATTTCAAGTAGTGTATGTTTATTTACCATATAATATAAAAATACAAAGAGACATGGTAAATGTCAAACTATTTAACTAAGAGTTAAATCTAAAAGATCAGGTTAATATAGTGACCCAAACCTATCTAAAACATATTGGTTAAGTTATTTTCGACCCATAACCACCTTACCCTTTAAATAATCGACTATGGATCCATTATAAATTAAAAATTATTTAATTATAAAATAAAATTTCTAGATTTTCCTAAGGTGCCTCTCACCCCTCGTATAAAAAGGCACTCCACCTTCCCTCAAATTCACACCTTCAAAGCCTTTTTTCTCGTCCAAAAGCTTCCAAAATACCCTCTCAACTATCCTGAATTCATCCTAGAGGCCTTCCATTAGTCATAAATCCAACCTAGGGAGCCCTTTTGATCTAATCAAAAGGAAGAACCCGAAGAAGAGGTAAATATTTCATCACCTCTGTCAATGTCTGTTCTTCTTCCACTTCTTCTTTATTTGTTGTTTCCATTATAAAATAATAAATCCAGTATCTTATATACACTTTGATGTTATTAAAATTATCTTACAACCATATTAATTATTATATCCATCCTTTGAATGACATGTCACCATACGCGCGTACATACGGCTTACCGTCTCCACGCCGTGGTGTAATTGTTATTCAATACATTATTATTTTTATGGGTATAATAATTATGTGTAATTGATTTAAACAATAAAAATAACATGATAATGATTATTTATATATGATATACCATCCAATTATATATTATTTTAATATTAAAAGAATGGTATTTTTCCTCGTGCGTACGTACGGATTACCGTCTCCACGAACGTGATGAGATTCATTCCACATCATAATCCATTCAAGAATAATTTTGAATAGATAATTGGAAATAATTTTTAAAGACATAATATCATTATTAATATGAATAAGATACCTCCTATTCATAAAAAACACTACTTATGAAACAAATCATACAAAGTAAAACGAATCAGTTAACACCAGAAACGACGATAATATGAAATATTGTTTATAATGAAATATTAAAAGATCATATAACATATCATATTAATATATATTATTATTGTATAATTTAATAATAATTATTTCACCTTTATACAGGAGTTTAACTTACTTTAAACCAAGGAAAAGTAAAAAGAAAGGGGTTTCTTATCTCACTTTTAATTCGGTGAGATTTCCATTGTTTGCCACTTATTTATTGCATGTGGTGTATTGTGTACTGCCATTTGAAATATATTATCATGATTCTCCTTATATTAATGGTATTTTGTGATTCATTTTTTAGTTATTAACTTTTGTTCACATGACTAGATTGATTACAACATGGTAAGGATTTTTCATCTCACTTACTATTCCCATGAGATTCATGCTATATTGTCACTATTTTCTTTTTGGCGGTGTATGTACAGACCAAGGATTGTATTCATTGTGTAATATACATTAATTTATGGGTATTTACATCTTCATTTTATGATACTTATTTCATGGGATGTATGTTTTATAAGTTACCAAGTCGGTAAGAGAATTTCAAATTTCAATTTCCACTCATTCGGTTTTAACCATATTTCACTGATTATTTTACTCCAAGATTATGTGTGGAATCACTATTTATTATTTATGTAGTAATTTCCACTACACTTTCTCTGGATATACTTTTGATACACATAATCACCCCATTGATGAATTCTCAAGTCATCGATATGACATTGATAAGGGCAATTTTAACTCAATCTATGTTTATTGAGTTAAAAATCTAATACATTGGTGTTGTTTTTACAATAATATGTGTGAATGTCCTATTATTGGTTTACATTGAATATACAATCATATTGAGTGTGTTTATATTTTTCACACATAATTATGTCATTGATTTATCCTTAACTAAAGGATATGATCTTTATAATAGATTTCATCTCAATTTACATTTCTTTGAGACTTCTTTGTTGTTATACACCAATTCACTTTTATATGGTTTATATAATGTACATTGACATAGTATATCATGGAAACCATTATTATGATGATACTATAAAGTGTTTATTACTTCAATTATTTGTATTCAAGTGTCTCTTTTTTTGTTAGGAACTCTAACTAAAATATCATTTTAAATGTTTTAAAGATTTATTATTCTAATTATTTCTCATTAATGTCCATGTTTTAAAAATGGTTTTAAGGATTTATTTATATGGAAATTGATGTTTTAAAATTAAAATTTATTTTAAAAGTCTCAAAGTGGTATGGGACACTTTGATTCAAAAATCTATTTTTAAACGGCTTATTGACAAATAGTGTGACTTTTAAATGTTTTAAAGAAAAAGGGGGATATTTCTCTCAAACAGTTTTGATGATTATTTTCATCTATGTCATTATCCTTCATTATTCTCAACTGAGGTTAATCTATTACAACACAATCTTCCATATTGTTTTAAATGAGTTATTTTTGACTGTGGATGTGTTGTCTTTATTACATTCATGGTTTGTGGATAAAGTATTGACATTTCTTATGCTAGTTTCAATACAAGTGTTTATGTTATGTTTCAAACTTTTCATATAAGGAATGAATTGGACTTAGTAATTTATGCGTGGATACCTCTATAGCTCCTCGATGCATCGGTAGGTCTCATGAGACAAACTAGTTTCTTTCCACAAGGCCTTGACAAAATCTTATTTGTATTCATAGCACAAGGCCTTGACTATGTGGTTATGTTAGTCTGAAATTATGCATTACATCATTATGAACGTTTAAATTGATATTGCATGTGATTGTTCGACTAGTATAATATTCATGAGAGTAATTAAATTGATTTATTTTGATTTATATTTTCCATATTATGATGAAGTTTATGTTGAAAAGTCTTGTTTTAGTTCTATACATTGCCTTAAATGTTTATGCTTATTTATGAAAGTTTCCACTATATTGTTATCTTTACTGAGCATCTGAGATCTCGCCTTTTTTATGTTTTATTTTTCCTAGGATGCAAGGAAATATATTATGACTGACCTGCAGGGATAGACTATAGGATCTCAGTGTTTTCTACAGAAACAATGTTGTTGTAGTTTTCCTTTTTATGGTGTAATGTAAAATTTATGAATGTATCTAGTACATCCAAGGATACTAAACTAATCGGTCTTTCAAGACATGATCTTTTTTTATCATTCCAATGATACGTAATAATTCCATGAATCTGGGTAACTATAGTCGCGGTGTTACACATGGAGTGAATACATAATTCATTTATTAAACACTGTGTGTTGACTAGAAAAACTAGCATGTTGCATATCGAATTACACAGTATGTACCTGGTGTACACACCATGTACAGTACATGTTTTGCTGTGTAAATAAAAACATTGCATGCTCAAAAACATGTCAGGTATTTATCTCATGACACATGGTACTGATATCAAAGAAACATGATAATTAAAAAAAAATTGTTTATTTATTAATTAATATTTTGTGTTCATTTAATTTATAAAAAAGTTTTATATTTAATATAAATGATTTGGTGGTCATTTAATTAATTCACATGCAGTGTAATGCTAAGGGTGTTAAATTAATTTACATGTGATGGAAAAAAATTAATTAACATATAATGTATTTAATTCAAAAATATTGTAATTAACTAATTCTTTTAAATAGTGATTAATTCACATGTGTTTTAATTAATTAATTATCACATATTGTAATTGAATAACCATTGTGATAAATTTTTTATCAATGCTTTTGTATTTTTTGACAACTAACATTTTTGTATAAGAATGTTTTTGTTTTATAGGAATCAGATTCAGCCCATCCTGATGAAATAATTAGACTGACCAGTATCAGATTCAAAGTATCGTATTCATATATATTGGATTCAGGTCATAAAATTCAAAAGAATCATAGATAGATTTTTTTTGTTTATTGTAATTTCGTATTATATTTAATCGGAGAAAGAATGAGGTTTTTGAGTTAGAAAGAAATAAGTTTCAGAGATATATGTTTCTCATTGAATAACTCATATTGTTTTGGTATAGTTTTGAATGAAAAATATGAAGTTTTGAGTAAGAAAGTATTAATTATTTCTAAAAGAAAAATAAATGGTTCTCTTCTAGTCATAAAGTTCTCATAAATATTAAAAACTATCATGATAAAATATTTTAATTAAATGGTGGAGATGTTTGAATAAATTCAAAGAAAAAAAGTTAATAATAACATGATAATGGTAATTCACTCATAATAATAATTGCATCATGATGGGAATTCATCTTAATGGTATTTCCATCATAATTATAATTTAATCATAACGGGAATTACATTATAATGGGAAAATCCATCTTAAAAAGGAAAATTTATATTAATGGGAATTTTATCATAATGAGATTAAGAAACAAATATATTGAAATGATATGAGAAGAAAATAGATTATAATGAGATGAAAAAATGAGCAGATCATAATGAGTTGAGAAGGAAACATAACATAATGAGCGGAGAAGAAAATAGTTCATAATGAGATGAGAAAGAAACAGATTGTAATGAGCATAAAAGGAAATATATCATAATGAGATGATAAGAAAATAGATCATAATGAGCTGAGAAAGAATCATATCATAAAGAGATGAGAAAGAAAAAATTATAATGAGCTGAGAAAGAAACAAATTTTCATGAGTTGAGAAGTAAATAAAACGTATTGAGATGAGAAAAAAACTGGTCATAATGAGTTATTTATGAAATAGATTATAATGATACGAGTAATATATAATGAGTTGAATAAGTCAAATAAGAAATTAAATTTTCCTAAATCTCAAAGAAATAAAAGGAGGATTGAAGAATCCATAGTTGAAGTTTAAATGTGATATATTTTTGTAGTTTTGAAATTTGAGGAACTAGGGAAATCTTTCATGTTTTCTGATTTTGATTTCTAAGTTTCCTATCAATACTTTCTCATATAATTCATCCATTTGAAAATTTCACATGTGTATAATAGGTTAAGCGCTAGAGAATTTAAATTCAAAGTTCCCATGTGATTAAAGTATACATATATTGATTATTATAGTAGAGTTTTAGTCTTTCATATTGAATAATGAGTTTATCATATTTAGTCCATCTTTTCAAAGAATTGGATTCATGATCATCATATTTAGAAAATCAGACCTGGCATCATTGTATTGAGAAAATAATTTCCATCATTATCATATTAATAAAATTTTATCTAGTGTCATTTTATTGAGAAAATAGGATCTAGAATTATCATATTGAGAAAATAAGATCTAGTATCATCGTATTGAGTAAATCATATCCAGTATTATTGTAGTGAGAAAATATGATCCAATCAAATCGGATTTAATTTTATACTGATCAATTGTGGAGAAGTTTCACCAATGTATTTATTATTTTAAATGGATCAATTTTTTATAAAAAAAATTATAAATTGATGTGATTCAATATAATCACCCCTTTAAAGAGAAATAGGTAATCTAATTGGAGTTGGCACAAGTTTTTTTCACTTCTTCATAATAATGGATTTCCATAGACCCAATGATTTCAGGATAAAAAGAATATAAGTTCTCACATAGAGGTCGAACCCTGTAAATCTTTTATTCTTTTAATTCATACTTACTTTTTAATGCATGAGTATTATCTAATAGTTGATAAGGAAATAAATCATAACTTGTTGCAGGGGTAATGTTTCTAAATGTTTTGAAACATATAAAAATTAAACAATTGATTCAACCCCCCCCCCCCATTGTTATATGATCCTTTGGAACAACAATTGGTATCATAGGCTGGTTCCCTTATCAAATACCTATCATGGATATTATCAATTCATTCAACAGTACATAAATTCCAACATTTGATGAATTTTTTTTATGGATGAAAAAATAGGATGATTTTTTATCTCCTATCTCTGCTTTAATGTTTTTGATGATGCTATTATTGGGTTTCCACCTATTAATAAATATTCCCCAATGAAATTTTTTATAAGAGAAATATAGAAGTTTATGGAAGGGATAGAAATGCTACTATATGGTCCTTAATAGAAAATTTTTATCCAAAGGTGTTGGGTATCAAAATATCAAAAAGTTTGTGGGATGAGTTGGAAAGTTTTTTTGAAGGGAATACAAAAGTTATGGAAGAAAATCTACAAATCCTTCATTGTATGTAAGATGTCATCAGAATGGGAGATGAAGAAAAACTTGATGAATACTTAACTAAAGTAAATGAAATTGTTTTTAACATCAGAGGATTCATATATGCACTGGAAGATTCCAAAATTGTGAAGAATATTATGGGAAACATTCTGGTTATCTTTGATTTTGAAAATGTTTTCTTTAGGATGTAAGTATGATTTTTATCATATTGAAATGCATAACTTTCTTGATTCTTATGGAATGAGGAAAGATATAATGTTTAAGAAGAAGATGAAAGATGAAATTAATTTTGAATCTATAAAAAGGATGAATATCTATGATGTTGAAGAAGATTATCCTTATGTGTCTAAAGATAAAGGGGGTGATGAGTTGGATGAAGAAATCATGTCTCCTTTATCCAAAAATGATCGAAGAGGAAGTGGAATGTTTAGAGGTAAAATTCATCTCAAATGTTTTTAGTATATTGGAATCAGACACTTTTCTTTGAATTTCCCTAAGAATAATGTTGTAGAATATCAAGGGGATTCTGATCAAAAATCATGACGGAAAAATTGGAACAAAAATGGTTAAGAAGAAAAGTCATCCAACACATACAAGAACAAGTTTAATGAAGAAAAAAAAAGTATATTGTGTAAGAAGTTGAATCAGTCTTAACTGGGAACAATTATTATAAAGATAAATATTCACAAATATTTTGAACATTCATTGTAAAAGTTGATAAAACTGTTGATTTATCATAGAGTGAATAAATTGGTGAAGAATCTTATAGAGATTATCCACTCTGAATAGAACATGTTTCATGTATTCAGAAAAAAACTCTTAAGAAATAAATTAGTGTAATGAATAAATATTGTGAAGAAGTTATTTATGGAAGAAAATATGTCATCAAGTAGTAGGATTAATACATTCATGATATATTAAGATAAAAATTTATAATTGTTGAATTTGGAACGATGATTCATGATCTTAGAAATAAGCTGCAAGAAAAGGAAGAATAGGATAAAAAGTTTCAATAAAAACATCTTTAGTCTGAAAGAACCTTGAAAAAGATGAATGAAAACTTGAAAAAATATTCAGGAGTAAAACCCGAGACTTATAAAGATGATGAGAAGGATCAATATGATAATCAAGTGAAATCTTATCTTACCAAACATAATGTTTCATCTAATTCTTTTAAAATTTCAGGTTTCAAAAAAATTACTGTTAAATTTTTTGCTGAGAAAGGATTTGGGAAAACTAAAAAATCATAAAAAATAAAAAACACACTCAAAAGAAAAATGGTCTATGTATTGAGTATGTTAATGTTTAAAGAAGCATCCAACAAAAATAATGTTTCTATAGAGAAAGATTTTTCATAAATAGAAAATCAAAATTTGATGGCTACTGCTGGTGTTATGGAATCTATGGGAACTATGCATATAGTTATTAGCATAACTTATCTATACTAGGAAGAATATTTTAGAAAAGTGGAATAAATAGTGGAAGTAGAATGAGTGAAATTCCTATCTTATAGAAAGATGAAAATGTGAATTATCAATATTTTAGAAACTTTCCAACAAAAAATTGATTTGAATATTTGGAAAGTTTCTATGGAAGATGTGATCAAGATGCTCGCCATGCTGAAATATGTATGCCACTTCTTCCAAAATAAGCTTCTTATGATAGAAAATATATGAATGTTGAAAAGATAAAATTTTAGGAAAGGGATTTTTTTGTTGATACAAAATTGAATGTAAGTAAAATGAACAATCCATGGATACTTGATACTGGTTTCTCTTCATATAGGATACGTGATATAAAAATCTTGAAACATTTTAAATTCACGACGGAGGATTAGTTAGCATTTTTTTTGGTGGTTTCATAATTTCATAGGAATTAGAAATTCCGAGAATCAAGAAGAAATGTTGAAATATAAGTAATTTATATTTTTGATGGGATAAAGCATTACATACATAGTGTAATTCAACATTGTTATGGTGGAAAGGATGTTGTTTTTAGAAAAAAAATTGTATCCTCAAAAGTGCGAAACCTGGAAAATTCATTACAAAAGGAAAACGAACTAGTGGGGATCACTTATAAATAGTAGAATTCAATAACTCTTGTTACTTGTGTGTGGAATATGAAAAAAAAAATTGGCACTGAAGACTTGGGAACCTTGAACAAAAAAGCGTGAAAAATCAATATAAAGTTTATCCAATTCGAAACTTTCCAGAATTGAAAATAAGAGAATAATGTGTTTTTGTAACTTTTAAAATAGGAAAGATGACTAAAAAAAGTCATAAAAGAGTCGAGATTCAATATACCTGACCAATTGAGCTCATTCATTCCAATTTATGTGGGAAAATGATACATCAATACCAAGTTTATAAAGCACAAGTCATAGGCTATTGAAATGTTCATATTCTTTAGAAAAGATGTTGAGAATGAAATGTGGGTGTCCATAAAAAATATAATAATAGATAATGGTACCAAATTCAAAAATGATTCTTTTGAAACATATCTAATAAATCATGGTATCAAAAAATAGTATATTTCTACCTATACACCACATAAAAATGGAGTATCCTAAATAAATAATATACTATTGGTGGTAATAGGAAGAATTATGTTATCAGAATACAAACATTAAAAATTCTATTATAGATAAGTTGTTAGAACTTTTTTACATGTTAAAAATATAATCTTGTTGAGATTGGAAACCAACATAACATCTTATGAATTGTGGTATAATAAAAATCTTCATATAAATACTTTATTGTTTTTGAAATTCCATGTTTACTCAAAATCAATAATCTAGATTTGTTAAAGTTTGATGGGAAATATGAGGAGGGAAATTTTATCGGTTATTCGCTGAATGTAAGAAGTTGAAAATGTTGGAACAAACATTTACAAAAGTTGGTGGAATAATATTATGTGAAGGTAAATTAAAATCATGGTTTCTTAGAAAAATTCATTGATAATGCTAAGGAAGATTATCTAGAAAATTCCAAATATAGTGAAAGTAGTTCAAAACATGCTTATCAAGATTCTTAAAAATTGTGTGATGATGATATTTCAAATGGGAAAGTAACATTGAAATTTCCAACCTTACAAAAATATATTGAATATTAAACCATTATTAGAAATCAGAAGGATCCTGTTCAGACAAGAATAAATTAGATATTAGATAATTAGACTTCGCTTTTGTCAAATGTAAAACAGGAATTATTTTCAGAATATATTCAAAAAAAT
Organism: Viscum album; assembly: GCA_963277665.1. Classification (NCBI taxonomy): domain Eukaryota; kingdom Viridiplantae; phylum Streptophyta; class Magnoliopsida; order Santalales; family Viscaceae; genus Viscum; species Viscum album. Next base: position 1,464,718,863 of record OY728162.1, on the reverse strand, counting down.
AATTGGTGTATTTTTTTAATGAAGAGTTATATTAGATTTAGAATAATGAAACATGGGAACTTGTTTCATTGACATCAAATAATAAAGATATCTAAACCAGTAGGTTGACAGAAAAAAAAAGTTAAATTAACATGGAGAAGTTTCAAGAAACAATATCAGTCCATTTTGTAAATTCAATGCATAGGTGGAATGGGGGGATTTTGGAAAAATGTTTTCCCCTGTTTCAAGATTATAAATTATTATAACATCTCTTTCAAGGGATGAATGTCGGAATTAAAATGTTTATTATAAGGATATAAAGTCAGGATTCCTAAATAGTTGTATTGCGAATTAAGTTTACATTTAAAAACATTTATGATTTCTACTTGATGAGGATGAAAACAAAGTTTTTAAATTGATTTAATATTTGTATGTAATGAAAGAGGCACTATGTGCTTGGTTTTCTAAACATAAAAATTGTTTTATAATGTTAAAATTTTCTAAAAGAAAAGTTAATATCTACTAATATGTGATATTTGTTGACTCTTGATATCTAATTGTAGTTGTTTAGGTGGATGATATATTTTTTTATGGGGATATAAAATATATATGTAAAACAATTTCCAAGGAAATAAAGAATAATTTTAAAATGTCTATGTTTGGAGAATTAACTTTTTTCCTTGTCTTGTAAGTTCAAAAAAAAGAAAAAATACATTTCATTATCTCATGAAAAGTATGATAGTGAATGGTTAAAGAATATTGGGATGGTAGAATCTAAAGAATTTTCAACTCCTTTTTTAGTAAACTTAATGTTGAGAAAATATGAATCTGAAATAAGTGTGAATCTGGAAGACTTTTGAAAGCAGATAGGTAGTCATTTTTACCTTACAACTCAAGGACTTATATTTTTTATGTTATAAATTTGTGTTCTAGGTATCAAAGTAGTCTCAAATAATGACATTTTTTGGCAACAAAAATTATACAGAGACTTGTTAATTGAACAACTTCATCTGGATTTTTATGCAAAAGAAACAATGAGATGATGTTTAATGGTTACTTTGAAGATCATTGGGATAGAGACTATAATTATATAAAATCAACCTCAGAGACAAGTTTTTCTTAGGTGAATGTTGTGTGAGTTAGCACAATAAGAAAAAATGTTCTATAAGTTTGATCATAGTAGAATCCGAATATGTTGCAGTTACTCAAGCATGTACACAAATGTTTTGGATGAAAGTAAGGCTATATTATTTGAAAGTAATAGTTTCTAAACCATTTATGATACTTTTTAATAATCATATTGTAATTGATCTTTCTAAGAATCAGGCCTAAAATTCCAGATCAACACAGATTGATATAAATTTTCACATTATCAAAGATAATGTTGTTATTGGAGATAATTGTTGGAATACATTTCAATAAAGTATCATATTGCTGATATATTTACAAAATCAATTCTAAAAGAATGGTCCGGGGAATTGAGGCTACTACTACATGTTTATCCTCCACCCTTTCCTTCCAAAACCACAAAAGTTAGGACCGTCACTATGCTTTGGATTATGTTGTTAAAGGGGGATAGAAAGTAATAACTTTTTTACTTCGTAATATGATTTTACTTATCATTATTTTATGAATATGAATCTATGGTTTACGTAGAATGGGGGAGAAAATAAAAGTGAGAGAAAAATAAAAGTGGGTGAAAAATAAAATTGATAGAAAAATAAAAGTGAGATAGGAAAAGATAAAAGTCAGAGGGAGTTTATCTTTACATGGAAATTAATCTTCTTACCATCAAGGGATGGAATTCCTTAAAAATTTAATTTATCTAGTAGTGTGGTTTTAGGATGATCTCTTTTAATAAAGTCTATGGTTTTATAAAAGTAAAAAAAAAATTATTTTTTTAAAACTTCTTAGAGTTGGAAACGTTTTTAATATGGGTTTTCAATAAATCTAAAGGGGTAGATTGAAGAACCTTTGTGATGAATTTCATTAAAAATGTTATTGTATTTATTAAAAACGAACATTTTTTATAGGAATGTTTTTGTTTTATAAGAATCATACCCAGTCCATCGTAATGAGATAATCAGGCTGACCAGCATATTTTTCATCTTCATCATATTCATATCATCATTTTCAAAATAATTAGAGGTATAATTTTTTGTTTTTTTGTAGGTTTTTATTTTCTATAATCATAAAAAGAATGAATTTCCTAGTTTAGAACGAAAGAAGTTATTAAGATAGAAGTTTATCATTAAATAAGTCTTATTGTTTCTGGAGTGTTTTGAATGAAAAATGTGGATTCTATAGTAATAATTATTTCATTATTTTTAAAACAAAATCATATGGTGATTTTCTGATCATAAGGTTCTCAAAAATCATGGAAACTATCATGATAAAATATTTTGGGGAAATGGTGGAGAGGTTTGAATAAATCCAAAGAAGAAAAGTGGATAATTCCCTCATAATAGGAATTCCATCATAATAGGAATTACATCGTAATGAGAATTCATCGTAATGGGATTTCCATCGTAATGGGAATTACATTATAATTGTAATTCCATCACAATGGGAAAATCCATATTGATGGGAAAATCCATCGTAATAGAAATTCCATCATAATGCGCTAAAAAAAGAAACAGATCATAATGATTTAAGAAGGAAAAATATCATAGTGACTTGGAGAAAGAAATAGATCATAATGAGTTGATAATGAAACATATCGTAATGAGTGTAGAAGAAAACAATTTCTAATGAGCTAAAAAGGAAATTGATTGTAATGTTATGAGATGGAAACTGATCAAAATGAGTTGAGAAGAAAATAGATAATAATTTGATGAGAAATAAACATATTGTAATGATATTAGAATGAAACATATTATAAAGAGATGATATCACAATGATATGTGCATGTAGTAGATCATAATGAGCTAAGAAATATATAAAGAGTTGAATAATCCAAACTTGAAATTAAATTTTGCGTAAATCTCAAAGAAAACTAATGATAATTTAAAAAGTCCAAGTTGATTTTTAAATGTGATAGATTTTCAGAGTTTTGTAATTTGAGGAAGTAGGTAATGATTTCATGTTTCCATCTATTATTTTTTGATTTGGTTATAAATACTTTATCATATCATTCATCCATTTGAAACTTTCACATGCATGCAATAGGCAGTGTGCTATAAAATTCAATGTGGAAGTTCTCATCTGATTGAAGAAGAATTGTATTGAGAATTCTAGTAGAGTTTGAGTATTTCATATTGAGTAATGAGTCCATAGTATTGATTCCATCAATTTTTAGAATCAGATCGAGGCTCGTCGTATCGAGAAAATTGGATCCAGAAGCATTTTATTTTGAAAATCAGATCCAACAGTATCATATTGAGAAAATCATATCCAGAATCATCGTATTGAGAAAATCGGATCTAGTGACATCATATTGTAAAAATTGGATCTGGCATCATCGTATTGAGAAAATTGGATCCAGAATTATCATATTGAGAAAATGAGATCCAAAAAAATCATATTGAGGATTCGGACTGAGAAACTATGGATTATTTTCACCATTGCCTTTATTCTTCTTTTTTAGATCAACTATTTTATAACAAAACATAGTAAACTGGTGAGCATCCACATAATAATTCCAATCAGGTGATAGAAGGTGTCTAATGGGATTTGGCACAAGTTGTATTCACTTCTTCATAATAGTGGATTTATATAGATCCACATGGGTAATGATGGTAAGGATTTATGTTCTCACACTAAGGGTGGACCTTGTAAATAATGTGTGCTTTACTTTCTTTCCAACTTTTTCATGCATGATTATTTACTAAAATTTTATAAAGAAATATATATGAACTCGTTGCATGGGTTATGTTTTTAAATGTTTTGAAACATATAAAAACTTAATAGCTAACTCACCCCCACCACCCTAATCAGTTGTTATTCCCATTGGAACTATAGTAATGAGTTCACACATAGTGTAATTAATTCACATGTTATGTATTTTAATACCCATGTTGGGTGTCTGACACATTTAGTGTAATTAAAAAATTTACATGGAAATAAAATTAATTACAACATTCAACCAGTCTACATGTTGTGTTGATATTTATTAAATAAAATTAAATTACCCATTAATTCAATAGTAAATTAAGACATGCATTTCATGTTACCTATAGTATAATGAATGTACTTATTAAAATAATATGGAATTCCAAGATAGATTGGATGGATTAATAATATAATATAATTAATTAATTAAGAAGATAATTAATTGAATTAATTCAGGTAACTTTATCTTAATGATAAGAAAAAATTGAAATGAATGTTATCTAGTCTAAAAATGTCTGTCTTTTTCATGGTTGGATGATCATGTGTCTAAACTATCCTATGTATGATTTTCCACTTTTAATTTAATTTGATGATATCGTTATTCATAAACTAAATTTATGGTTTGTGTGTCATCCCATCCACATTAATATGTATAGACCAAGATGTATGTGGTTTATTTTATATAACCCCCATTAACCCATCCATGGTGTTTCATCACCAACATGGGATTAAATACATATGTAATGTATACATGGACTAGGATAGTGTATATTTTTCAACTTTTTACCCAATGTAAAAAAAAATTGAGGAAATAATTCAGTGAATATGTGGAATGTTGCATCCCAATCAAATAATTGGGTCAATGTGGATTTTTCTCTCGAGTAAACAGTTGGTTTATCATCCACTACATAAACAAATATTATGTGATTCTCGTGATCATACCACTTTATTTGTTTATTTTTTTCAAATACATAATTAATTATTTGTTTTTAATATATGATTATTACATTAAATAAATTAATCAATAAGAATTAAATTAAAATTAAATAAACTATATTATGAGTAAATTGTATCGCGACATCATTAATTACTTATATATGATCTACTTTAATATTAACAGGTATGTAATAAGATAAAATGCACAGTTTACACATAAATATTAAAAAATCATCACCTTATATATTCAGTCGGTATAGTCTAATACTACTTAGGTTAAAATCAAACCATAGTTCATAGTTCATAACCAACCTTTATGGGGGTGATTTAAATTAAGAGGGAATATTAAATCTACGTTTGGGATGACTTAACCTAGTTTATATTAAGGGTTGATCTATTCCATAAGAATTAGTGCTACTAGTAGAAAACATTGTTGTGGAAATACTTATCCTAGATTTCAGGTTTGTGGAATCCACTATAATGTTTCCCAAATAGTATTAAAGAAACACTAAGAGGGGGAGGGTTGAATTAGTGATATCTTTTTCTTATATGTTTCCTTGGTAATGAAAAAACCTTTGACTCTTGTTAAATATTTCCTTCCCAATGAAACACAATTCAAACACACAACTTAAGGAACAAAAGAATTTACAAGGTTCACTACTCAATAAGAGTATCTAGTCCTTAGCATGGTCCCTATCCAGAAGAAAACAATCCTCTGATGTGTAATACAATGAGTATGATGTTCCCTTACAGTTGTGTAGCACTATGAAAAGAATTAAATAGCGTGTTCTTCTTATTGAACAAAATGATGCAATAAAATTTTGTGGTGCTTCTTGATCAACTTCCACAAATTTGATCCTTAAAAACAATTATTCTTATTATTAACTAGAAGTTGGGAAGAACTTACATGACTTCATAATGATACTTAGTCCAAAACCCGAATCTTATTTCCATGTTCTCTTAGACCTGAGTTGATTGTCATTGAAATATCGTTTCATTTAAACTGTATATTCGAAACCATTTTTCACGAATCTCCCTAATAAAGCACGCAACCTTCAGGAAGTAAACTGCCTTCGTAGAACCAACTACATTTGTGAAAATCACTAATTCAACATTACATATGCCATAATTTTGAAGATCCCATTACTTAAGATCATCGGCATTAGCCAATAAAATATAATTATTTTGGCGATGTTCAAGCTCACATATAAATACTACTTCACAGATCTCTTCTACCTTCACAAAATTAGAGTGATTTTGTATTTTCTCTATAATTTTCATCAAACATGATGTGGGGGTCTCCTCATATTTATAGGCTCACTTGTTCATGTTTATCCAACACCTCTATCACATTTTTTGGATAACTCTAAAATATCTTCATGGGGCTCCTCTATTTGTGATCTCTTTTGATATTTGTTATCGTCATGGAGATAACCATCAATCCCTCACAAGATCATGATGATCTCTATCTTATAATCATGATGGTTACCATAACTGTTCATGATGATTCAAATCTTCCTGAATCTCATCCCATACTTTTTGAAACTCATTCGATTATAATTTTTATGAATTTTAATTTTCCGAAAACAAACTTTCGCGATGTTATACCTCTCACAGTCTCGTAATCATGAAGATTACTATCAAACCATTGCGCCTTTGTAATCCACCCTTCATAAAACCCATTCTTCTTGAAATTAATTCCTTTGACATATTTTCATAAGGGCTTTGGGGAAATCCATCTTTTTCCATGCTATACCTCCTTAAAATTTTGGACCCCAAAAATTTTGCAAACACTGGGAAATGAATCCATGGTGAAAATCTACTTCAGCAACACCAACCATGTCCTACTAATATTTTCTTCATTCCAAAAACACTCTAATTACTTCCTCATGAATCAAAATGTCATTATATTAATTTTTTGATAGATCACCTTTAGCATCATCAGATTTAACAAGGAAAGTATCATAACTTCCATGTATTTCAACAACATATTTCCTTCAAATCAAACAAACTTTCTTAAGAATTTTTAATTTTCTTGTCTGAATATGACAGTTATCTGATTATCCACTTTTACAATTGAGGTGATTTCCTTTCGTCTCAAAATTCATTGACAATAAAACAGAATACTAGAATATGAAAATATTCCTTGTTATCTCTATTCTAACACTCTTAATGAATCGAGGAGCTTTATGTTAATGAAATGGACAAGTCACACCTACCTAAATACCTTTATATATCTTGAAAACCCAACATAAGATTTATAAAAATGGGAATATAGATCCTTTCCACTTGAATACCCTAGCGATGGGTTATTCTAAAACTAATGATGAGGTATATTGGGATTCAACAAAATAGTTGGAGAATAATAAATTTAATCTACTATTTCACATCCTTGGTAATCAAGAAAAAATATTACATATAATTTTAATTAATTTAGATAAATGGAATGATAAATCATTATCACACAATGATTTAACAAGACACATAAAATTTCTTAACTGGAACATATTTATAATGGTGGTGTATGTGGTTTACACTCTAAACTACTATAGGAAAAATTATACTATGTGATAGTATACCTACCCATGTTTGACCACCTCACCTATCAAGAGAAATAATAAAGTATGTCAACTGGAGGTACATGAGAATGATTCAATTTTCAGTTGTGTTAGGATATCAGTTATATCCCTAGAAATGATAACAAAAAATAATTAAATGAATTACTATATCATGATATCTTATTTACTATCACTTGATAAAGAAAAAGGGGGGATTTATTTTAAAAACTCAATTCCCTATGCTATTTTAGTGTCAACTAGAATAAAATACTTATCAATTGATCTTTTCTTTAGTATACTAAATACAATAATTAGTAAGCGAGATTTGAGATTCTGTAGGGAGGAGAAATTATCCAGAAATCTCATACTATAATACTTATCTTTCATGATCACTTTATTCATCTAGAATTATGATATAAATTTTATTTATGAACGACTCATGAATCATTTGAAAAAAATCACTATGTAGATAAGAGTTATAGAGAACAAAATTCCATAACTCTTATGGTGAACGTAAATGAAAGGAAAGGTTAAAAATACCACGACGATTTTATATTAAATCATTCCTTTAAAACACCTTTCAATGATACAATACATTTAAAGATGGATTGGTGAATAAAATTTTGTTTACTTTTATGTGGATAGAAGGGACATGTAAAAGACAACTATAAATAATTAAAGAATTAAGGAAATTATTTTTTCTATGTCCAGGACATATTCATTATAAGTTTAGTGATTCAATATCAATTATTAGTTATTTAATATATTTATATTTTACATATGAACCAAATAAGTTATTTGTATTATCTTAGTGATATATAATGGGTTTTTCTTATGTAATTAGTGAGAAGAAAAAATAAACATTATAAGATGTAAGGAGTGTTCTCTAAGTGGCCAAGAAATACTAGTTTTTATATCAGTAATGATAAACACCTGATTTTAATAAATATATTTGTTCTCTTTGAGTGGTTGAGAAAGGGTGATTTATAATTCAATAAGTAGGAAATACATGAAATATGATTATCCTATGGATAGATTTGATTTGAAGTATTATATATATTACCTATAAATTTATCTCATAGTTCTATTGGGAACAATAATGAATTATTTCATTTTAGTTAATTGTTATTATATAACACTAAACTTATTCATTAAATAAAACACTAATCTTAGATATCCATCATAAACAATAAATGATGAATATTATTATATGACTCATACCCATTTTTTGAAAGATAATTATCAGTCATGTGAAAATGAGAATTTTTTAAACATGTACCTTGTATGATATTTAGACTTTATAGAGAAGAAATCTTTAGTATAGGGTATAAATATGTTTTATATTGAGAAACCTTTAGAGAAAAATGTATTCTATAATGTGTGTAGAGTCATATCAGCTAAATAACATGAAATATTCCAAGGTGAAATTAGATGTGGACTCATATACACTATGAAAAAGTATTAAAAATTGTTTTTGAAAAACTTAGAAAAAATATTAATGAACTTGTAAAATGATGTAGGATCCTCCATGTTGATATGTCAGAGTAAATACCATCCAATTATTCAAATATTACTAAATATAGAGTGAGGTATTTGATAAACTCACATAGCTTTATTCACATATTATGTATAAGGAAAGAACAGTGGGGTGTCTTATATATATATTCTAGTACTTCTTAATTCCTTTATAGATATATTTTTCCAAATAATAGTGTAACAAATAACCATAAACAAACTATATTGTCTAAATGATTTCATATAATTAATGATATGATGACTGTACTCAATGTCAGAGCCTTCGGTTTTTTATGATATCAATTTGATTTATAGACTTTTATTTCAAGAATAAATACAACAATGCAATGAATTAAAATATAATTTTCTCAAATTGGCCATTTCTATGGGTGATTGGTGGTTGAATAAACCTAACTAGGAATTTACTTTCCATCTCTAGGTAATTTATAGAATTCATTTCTAAATCATGAATTCAGAAAATATATTTCATAATCTATAGAGGTATTAATTTTTCAATAATGGTGATAGATGTATTGAAATTGAAATATCCCTCATAAGGGAATCTAGAAACACTTGTCATCGCCATTAAATACGTCAAAAATTTCTTCTGATTTATGGTTTACGTTATAAGGTCTTAATAATATCTGAACTAAAACATTGTTTTCTCAGGGAACTCACATACATCTTTTAGAGGAATAATTTAATTCTCTTATCATCAAATACATGTTCCAATACTTGAATATTAATGGCCTATTTTAGAATCATATTAATTTTATCCAGCTATAAAAAATAAATCACTTTTACACCGTGATATTTACAAAACAATATAAAATGTTTTGTGCCACTGGGAGAACTAATATCAAAATGTTTCTTCTTTAACATGATTGAATAAGGTATGAATGTTTGATGGTTTAGGGAAAAGGGGATATTAAACAAGAATGATATCTCTAAGGTTCTCAAGGATTTAAGGTTTTGTATGTAGAAATAATTCTCTCTCTCTCTCTCCATTGAGAAAAAAATTCACACCCATAAATTCATGAAAGGTAATAATATTATTATTATGAAATGTGTCATACAAAAATATGACTAAAACTAAAAACTATTGTTTGAAAACTAAAATAGAATAAAGAAAATAAGAATTAACTAAATATATATTTATCAAACAAAAAAACATGAATCAAATAAACAAAATATTATTAGATGAAATTTAATTATCATAATTTGGATTTGATAATATTAAATAATTCAGTAGTTAGAGCCTTAGTAAAAAGTTGTGCTAATTTTTTTTTTAATTTTTTTAAAACAGATATCACCTTTTGTTCATGATCTCATATGGAATAATACCTTAAATGTAACACCCCAAGCTTCTATGGTACGTTTCCCTTCGAATAATGCGATAGCGTGTGTTGTACGCAACCTCGAGTTCTAACACACACCACAACTAATTAAACTAGCCGTTGTGAATAGTAATACATACTTTTTGAAATCATATCTATTCAATATTTCAAAATGGACTTCATTTTTAGATTCGGAATATCAAAATTAGCCTAGGGTGAAATTTTGGTACATTTCGGATAACTTTCATATTTTGATGAATAGTGAAAATTTCTAAATTTTAATTAAAAACAACTTTTTTAATCAAAATAATTAATAGTGATAAATTGTGATTTTTAGTGGTTTTAAAGTATATTTAGAATATATTTTTACCATTTAATATAATGTTGGTCATTGGACATAATTTTACAATTAAACCGAACATAAACAAGTGTCAATCTTTTGATAATTATTATCTCTTAAAAAACACGCTTTTTGTTTTGACAGCGGGAATTAATTTTAAATTAATTTCTTCCACTTCTGTGTTTTGAATTTAGGAAAATGGATTCCATATTTGGAATCAGGATGTTCAAATTGTGTAAATAGGTAACTTTTATTTTTAGACATTTTGAATAATTACTGCGGTAAATATTTTATTTACCATGGTTAAGGGTAAATCCGGTAAATAAGGGTTAAACAAATAATATTATAATAATACTAAATTACCCTAAAACGTGTCTTAACCCTATTGGTTGATACATGGTCGACCATGGGCATCTTTGGGTCTATTTTGGGACCCCATGGATCCACTTGTAAGTGATAATGACACTTTATTTTAATTTAGTTAAAATGAATACAAAAATGACACAAGCATATATCTTTTAGAACAACAATTTTTACATAGGGTTATATATGTTGTATTTTCGATTATAAATATTAATTAGAAATCTAAAAAGATTTCCTACATAATTATATTTTATTTATAATTTTTAGACATTAAATAATTTATTTAATTTATGACACAATGATGATGCAGTAATTACTATAATAGTGAAAAATTAAAATAATTGATATTATAAATACCCAAATAAATATAATATGAAACTTTTAATGAATTAAACTAATTTTCTAGGATAATATGATATATTAGGATTGATTTAATTTACTTTGTTCGAAGTAATCAATCTGTTATGAGTTTCACAAAAATCAACTATTGAATAGTGTCAAAATTGACATAAAAGAGTTCTTAAAACAAATATTATATTATTAATTGATATTAAATTCCTAAAAATCTAAGGTTCGGCCAAGAGACTTATATTATTATAGGTTAATTATTAATGAACCACTTGGGGGTCGCTTGGATGTATATAGTAAGTTTATTAACCATATTATATAAAAATACAAAGAGAAATTGTAAAAGTGAAACTAATTAACTTAGAGTTAATACTTAAAGATAAGGTTAATATAAGTACCCAAACCTGTCTAAATTCTATTGGTTGAGTGGTTTTTGACCTATCCCCACCTTAACCTTTGAATAGTCAACTTTGGAGCCATTAGAAACCGAATATGAATTTATTATAAATTAATATTTCTAGCTTTTCCAAAGGTGCCCCTCACCCCTCTTATAAAAAGGGCACTCCTCCTTCTCATTTCTTCACACCTTCAAAGCCTTTTGGTTCGGCCAAACTCTGCCCAAATACTCTCCCAACATCCCTAAATACAACCTAGAGGCCTTATTTTGATCAGAAAGCCAACCTAAGGAGCCCTTTTGATCAAATCAAAAGGAAGAACCCGAAGAAGAGGTAATGATTTCACCACCCTTTTCTAAGTTCATTTCTTCTTCCACTTCTTCTTCCTTTGTTCTTACCATTCTAAAATAATAACTCCAGTATCTCACATATAATGTTATGTTATTATAAGTATGGTACAACCATATTCAGTATTCTATCCACCCTTTGAATAACATGTCACCATATGTGCGTACGTACGGCTTACCGTCTCCACGTCGTGGTGTAATTGTTATTCAATATAATATTATTTGGATGGGTATAATAATGATGTGTAACTCATGTAAATAATAAATATAACATGTTAATGATTCTGTATATATGATATACCATTCATTTATATATTATTTTAATATCAAAAGAATGATATTGTCGCTCGTGCGTACGTACGGACTACCGTCTCCACGAACGCGATGAGATTCATTCTCCATCGTATCCATTCAAGTATAATTATCATTTTATGATTTAAAAATGATGTTTAAGGACTTGATATAATTCTGGATATGAATAAGATACAACAAACATGACTTATGTAACAAAACATATAAAAGAAAATGAGTAAGTTAACACCCGAAACGATGATAATTCTAAGATATTATTAATAAATCAATGTTAAAAGATCATATATGATATCATATTAATATATATGATTCTTGTATAATTTAATAACAATTATTTCACCATTATACAGGAGGTTAACCTACCCCAACCAAGGAAAAGTACAAGGTAAGGGTTATTTCACAATCTCTTCATTATCCGAGGTTGTTTATACGTAATAATCTACTGGGATATCTTTATCATCCACATCCATGTTTCTTAAAAATGTATTTCAAAACATTTTTACTATTTACAAGAATATGGGTTAAAGTCATTTATACCCTTGTTTGACTTTTTATAAGAGGTTTATAAAGGAATCTTTCCGTCGTTTTCAAAACAGGGTCCTTTTTAACCTTTTCGACAGAATTGAGGTAAGAATGTTTTTTTAACTTATACGGCGGGTGCGGTTATTTTACGCCGTTATAAAATCTTCAAAGCTTTCCTTACAAGATTATAAGAATATTTTCAAAGAAAATGCTTTATTTTATATGGATCTTAAATTATTTCAAAATAAAAGGAGATATTTCTTTAAAAAGAATTTTGATTTCATCTATGTCAACATCCTTTGATGGATTTTAAGATTATTTGAAGTTGATTTATTATGATACAAAACTTCTATATTGTATTGAAGGTTTTGTGATATGTTTGACTGTGGATGTGCTATTTTTATACCATTCATAGTTTATTGTGAAAGTATTGACATTTCGTATGCTAGTTTTAATACGAATGTTTATGTTATGTTTAAACCTTTTCATATGGGAATGCATTGGACTTAATAAGTGACGGGTGGAGCCCGCTATAGCTCCTCGATGCATCGGTAGGTATCATGAGACAAACTAGTGTCTTGGCACAAGGCCTTGACAAAATCTTATTTGTAGTCTTGGCACGAGGCCTTGGCTATGTGGTTATGATAGTCTGGCATTATGCATTCCAACATTATGAAAGTGGTTATTAATTTTTGCATGTGATTATTCGATTAGTAGAATATCCATGTGAATAAGTAAATGGCATTATTTCATTTTATTTATGCCATACCATGTTGAAAGTTCATATTTAAAAGGCTTTTGTTTTAGTTATACACTGCCTTAAATGTTTATTCTTATTTATGAAAGTTTCGGCTATATTGTTATCCTTACTGGGCATTTGAGCTCACCCCTTTTCAATGTTTTATTTTTCCCAGGAAGTGAAGAAGTAGGTTATGAATGACCTGTAGGGATATTATGTGGGGATATGAGTGTGGATTATGGAGACATTATGTTATTGTAGTAGTTTTTCATTTTATGATGTAATGTAAAACTTATGAATATATCTAGTGTTTCCGAGGCTACTAAACCAATCGGTCTTTCGAGATTTGATCTTTCTTGTGATCATGCCAATGTTATGAAGTAATGCACCGACTCTGGGTAGCTGGGGTCGGGGCGTTACAGTTGGTATCAGAGGAAGTTTAGTACAAACCTTGGAAGCTAGATTTAGATAAACTCTGATTAGAGCACGTAGACCTAAGATGAACCTTGAGGATTAGTATAGAAGAACTTCCTAGAATTTTGGTATTGTAGAGATTTTGTGAGTTTTTCAAGCAATACATCCCTGTCTGGATACGAGCAGGTAGAGGCGGCTCTGGCACAGATGTACCTAGGGGTAAAACCCGAAAACACCGCTTTGAGCTAGACTCGAACGGGAACTGGTGCACGACAACGGGCCTTGCTGCACTCTTGGTTACGACACTCCTGGGGGATATGCTTAGGATAACTCTCATTTTCTTTACAAATCATTATGAAGGGTTTATGAGTATATACTTCCTCAAAGAAAACATATTTATGATTATGGATTATATCCATAGATAGTTCAATTTATGTTTAGTGTTTTATAAGTATGGGATTATGTATTTTGATTCATAAACTGATCTAGTTTATGACATTGTTTAGAAATGGCGCCTAGTGGAAGAAATGGAAACCGTATCAATGCACGCACTCCATGTAGGGATTGGCCTCCTGCTCAAGATAATTATAGTGGGGCTGGTGATGCAACTGGTGCTGATCAGCTAATCACCGTACTGGGACAACTTACTCAGGTTATGAATAATAACCTTACCCGTATGGAGCACCCTGATCCGCAGCGTGGAGGATCAATGTTAGATCGATTCATGAGACAACAACCACCAACGTTCAATGGGAGTACAAATCCCTTAGTAGCTGAGCAATGGATATTTTCCCTAGAGAAAATATTTCAGGCTTTGGGGAGTAGTGAAAGGGAAAAAGTTACCATGGCAGTTTACCGCCTCACTGGAGATACTGATCAATGGTGGTCATTGATTCAAAACATGAAGGAAGATGATGAAGTATCAAATATGGAATGGAGGGAGTTCAAAGATCTGTTTTTAGAAAAATACTTTCCTCGCGACCATCGAGCAGATATGGAAAGACAATTTCTGAGTCTGAGACAAAAGGAGGATGAGAATGTCACAAAGTATGAGGCTAACTTTACAAGGTTAGCGAGGTACGCTGGTGATTATATTCGCAACCCAAGAAGTAAGATTGATCGTTTCTTTGATGGGTTAAAACCATTTCTCCGTCGAGCATTAGTCTCACAATCCTTTTCATCGTACGAAGACATTGTCTCATGTGCTATCAAGACCGAAAAGGAATTCTCTAAGTCTTATGAATTTAAAGCAAAGCAAGAGAAGAAGAGACCTGCTGATCAATCTGGGAATGGAAATAAGGGGAAGAAGGGAAAGGTTGAATATCCATCTTGTGGTAAATGCGGGAAGAAACATCCTGGTACTTGCTTGAAGGGAATGGGAGTCTGTTACAAGTGTGGTGAAAAAGGCCACCAAGCTCATGATTGCAAGGGGAAGAAGGAAGCTACCAACGTTCAGTGCTACAATTGCAGGGAGATGGGGCATTATGCAAATGCATGTCCTAAGCGTCAGGAGAACTTACCTCAGAAAAGGCCAAGGGATCAAGGCCAGGCTTATGCTATCACTACTCCTGAGGTAGAAGCTCCGAAAGACGTGGTGGCAGGTAATTTAATGGTTTCCTCAAGTTTAGAAAATGCATTATTTGATTCTGGATCGTCGCATTGTTTTATATCTTCCCAGTTTTCTAAGAAAATTAGATATTTCCAATTTGATTTAATAAGGGAGTTGTCAGTTAAAACTCCTAAGGGAAGTATCGTTGCAACAAAGTTTTGTGAATCAGTCCCCATTAGAGCACATAAATTTTCTTTATCTGCTGATTTCATCGTCATACCTATGATTGAGTTTGATATAATCCTCGGTATGGACTGGCTTTCGGACTATGATGCGAAAATTTATTGTAAGAAGAAAGAGGTTACGATTCTTGATGCTAATGATAAGGAGCACCTTATTTTTAGAGCAGAATCGTCACCACCTAATTCTTATTTAGATCCACCCCCTGTAGCTCAACTTAATTCAATTATCGGGGAGGAAGAGAATGAAATAACTGTCGGTGAGGAAAGGAATGTTCAAATAGAGGATGTACCTATTGTGAAAGAATTTGTAGATGTATTTCCGGAAGATTTACCTGGACATCCTCCAGAACGAGAAGTTGAGTTTTCTATTGATTTGATTCCTGGATCAAGGCCTATATCGAAGACCCCTTATAGAATGGCCACTGTAGAGTTAGTCGAACTAAAGAAACAACTAGAGGAATTGAGTAATAAGGGATTTATTCGCCCTAGTGTTTCTCCATGGGGAGCCCCTGTTCTTTTTGTTAAAAAGAAAGATGGATCTATGAGGTTATGTATCGACTACAGGGAGATCAATGCTATAACAATAAAGAACAAGTATCCCCTACCTCGTATTGATGATTTATTTGACCAACTGCATGGAGCTCAATACTTTTCAAAGATTGACCTTCGATCTGGATACCATCAGTTGTGTGTGAAGAAGGAAGACATTCCGAAGACAGCATTTCGAACCAGGTACGGGCATTACGAGTTTAATGTAATGCCGTTTGGATTGACTAATGCACCCTCTGTATTCATGTATCTGATGAATAGAGTTTTCAAGGAGTATCTCGATGAATTTGTGGTGGTATTTATTGATGATATCTTGGTATACTCCAAAACCTACGAAGATCATGAAAATCACTTGCGCATTATCTTGAAGACTCTGAGGAGGCATGAATTATATGGAAAGTTTAGCAAGTGTGAATTCTGGCTTCAGGAGATTTCTTTTCTTGGCCATATTGTCTCTAAAGATGGAATCTCTGTTGATCCTTCTAAGACCAAGGCAATCCAAGAATGGCCAGCACCTACGAGTATAACTGAGGTACGCAGTTTTATTGGTTTGGCAGGTTATTATCGACGTTTCATCCAGAATTTTGCCCGATTGGCTAACCCATTAACGAAGCTCACACGTAAAGGGGTTAAATTTTTTTGGACAAAAGAGTGTGAAGAATGTTTCGAAGAACTGAAGAGAAGATTAGTCAATGCTCCTATATTGACTCTACCATCGGGGAATGATGGGTTCGTTATTTATAGTGATGCATCAAAGAAAGGACTTGGCTGTGTCCTTATGCAGAATGATAGAGTTATTGCCTATGCATCACGACAGTTGAAAATTCATGAACAAAACTATCCTACTCATGATCTCGAGTTAGCAGCAGTGATCTTTGCTTTGAAAATATGGAGGCACTACCTCTATGGTGAAAAATGTGAGATTTATACTGATCACAAGAGTTTGAAGTATATTTTCTCACAAAAAGAACTCAACATGAGGCAAAGGAGATGGCTTGAATTACTCAAGGATTATGATTGTACGATACACTACCACCCAGGGAAGGCAAACAAGGTGGCAGATGCTTTGAGTAGAAAAGACCATGGAGTTTTGAACAATATGAGAATTGAAAGGGATCCAATTTTCATGGAGCTAGTGAAGATGGACATGGGAATAACCAGGGAAGGTGAAACATCAATGCTTTTTCAAATGGTTGCCAAACCATCTTTACTAGAAAGGATTAAGAGTTCTCAGACTGATGATGAAGAATTCCAAAAGAAGATTAAAGCTGTGAATGATGGGAGATTGAGAGACTTTGCGTATGAAGGTGGAATTTTGAAATTCGGGAAGAGACTTTGTGTTCCCAATATACCTGATCTAAAAAGGGAATTGCTGGATGATGCTCATAGTTCCAATTTCTCTATACACCCTGGGAGCACCAAAATGTATAGAGATTTGAAGGAACATTTTTGGTGGGACAACATGAAGAGGGAGATTGCTGATTTTGTGTCAAGATGTATGGTTTGTCAACAAGTGAAAGCTGGAAGGCAACAGCCTGGAGGAGTCATGCAACCTCTTCCCATACCGGAGTGGAAATGGGACAATATTACAATGGACTTTGTCATGGGGCTACCAAAGACTCCTAGAAGGAACGATGCAATATGGGTTATTGTTGATCGTCTTACCAAGTCAGCACATTTTCTTGCTATAAGAGAAGATCTACCCCTGGAACGTCTAGCAAGACTATACATTAATGAAGTTGTGAGACTTCATGGAGTACCCCTATCGATTGTTTCTGATCGTGATCCCCATTTTACTTCAAGGTTTTGGAAAAGTCTTCAAAAATCCCTGGACACTGAACTTCATTTGAGCACTGCTTACCACCCTCAGACAGACGGACAATCAGAACGGACTATTCAGACCTTAGAAGACATGTTGAGATCTTGCTCACTTGATTTTCAGGGTATGTGGGATCAATATTTACCACTGGTAGAATTTTCCTATAACAATAGCTTCCATTCGAGTATTCAGATGGCACCATATGAAGCGTTATACGGAAAGAGATGTCGTACACCAACCTGTTGGGATGACGTTGGTGAAAGAAAACTTGTAGGCCCAGAACTGGTGGAGGAAACGGTGGAAAAGGTGAAGGTAATCCAAAATCACATCAAAGCAACTCAAAGTAGGCAGAAGAGCTATGCTGATATTCGAAGGAAGCATTTGGAATTTCAAGTCGGTGATCATGTTTTCCTGAAGGTATATCCATGGAAGGGAGTCATACGTTTTGGTAAGAAAGGTAAATTGAGTCCCAGGTACATCGGACCTTTCGAAATTCTAGAACGAATTGGGGCTGTAGCTTACCGATTGGCAATGCCGCCAAGTCACTCCAAAGTTCATGATGTGTTCCACGTATCTCTGTTGAGGAAATACATGCCTGACCCAACGCATGTACTCACCTATGAGGAATTAGAACTGGAACCCGATCTGTCTTATTGCGAAGAGCCCGTCAGGATTCTTGATACAAGAGAACAAGTACTGAGAAACCGGACGACGCGTCTGGTAAAAGTTTTGTGGAGAAACCATAAGATGGAAGAGGCAACGTGGGAACCCGAGGAACTTATGATAAAGAACCACCCGAGTCTTTTTATGCAGTAATACCCTAGAAATTGCGAGGACGCAATTATTTGAAGGAGGGGAGAATGTAACACCCCAAGCTTCTATGGTACGTTTCCCTTCGAATAATGTGATAGCGTGTGTTGTACGCAACCTCGAGTTCTAACACACACCACAACTAATTAAACTAGCCATTGTGAATAGTAATACCTACTTTTTGAAATCATATATATTCAATATTTCAAAATGGACTTCATTTTTAGATTCAGAATATCAAAATTAGCCTAGGGTGAAATTTTGGTACATTTCGGATAACTTTCATATTTTGATGAATAGTGAAAATTTCTAAATTTTAATTAAAAACAACTTTTTTAATCAAAATAATTAATAGTGATAAATTGTGATTTTGAGTGGTTTTAAAGTATATTTAGAATATATTTTTACCATTTAATATAATGTTGGTCATTGGACATAATTTTACAATTAAACTGAACATAAACAAGTGTCAATCTTTTGATAATTATTATCTCTTAAAAAACACGCTTTTTGTTTTGACAGCGGGAATTAATTTTAAATTAATTTCTGCCACTTATGTGTTTTGAATTTAGGAAAATGGATTCCATATTTGGAATCAGGATGTTCAAATTGTGTAAATAGGTAACTTTTATTTTTAGACATTTTGAATAATTACTGCGGTAAATATTTTATTTACCATGGTTAAGGGTAAATCCGGTAAATAAGGGTTAAAAAAATAATATTATAATAATACTAAATTACCCTAAAACGTGTCTTAACCCTATTGGTTGATACATGGTCGACCATGGGCATCTTTGGGTCTATTTTGGGACCCCATGGATCCACTTGTAAGTGATAATGACACTTTATTTTAATTTAGTTAAAATGAATACAAAAATGACACAAGCATATATCTTTTAGAACAACAATTTTTACATAGGGTTATATATGTTGGATTTTCGATTATAAATATTCATTAGAAATCTAAAATGATTTCCTACATAATGATATTTTATTTATAATTTTTAGACATTAAATAATTTATTTAAGTTATGACACAATGATGATGCAGTAATTACTATAATAGTGAAAAATTAAAATAATTGATATTATAAATACCCAAATAATTATAATATGAAACTTTTAATGAATTAAACTAATTTTATAGGATAATATGATATATTAGGATTGATTTAATTTACTTTGTTCGAAGTAATCAATCTGTTATGAGTTTCACAAAAATCAACTATTGAATAGTGTCAAAATTGACATAAAAGAGTTCTTAAAACAAATATTATATTATTAATTGATATTAAATTCCTAAAAATCTAAGGTTCGGCCAAGAGACTTATATTATTATAGGTTAATTATTAATGAACCACTTGGGGGTCGCTTGGATGTATATAGTAAGTTTATTAACCATATTATATAAAAATACAAAGAGACATTGTAAAAGTGAAACTAATTAACTTAGAGTTAATACTTAAAGATAAGGTTAATATAAGTACCCAAACCTGTCTAAATTCTATTGGTTGAGTGGTTTTCGACCTATCCCCACCTTAACCTTTGAATAGTCAACTTTGGAGCCATTAGAAACCGAATATGAATTTATTATAAATTAATATTTCTAGCTTTTCCAAAGGTGCCCCTCACCCCTCTTATAAAAAGGGCACTCCTCCTTCTCATTTCTTCACACCTTCAAAGCCTTTTGGTTCGGCCAAACTCTGCCCAAATACTCTCCCAACATCCCTCACTACAACCTAGATGCCTTAGTTTGATCAGAAAGCCAACCTAAGGAGCCCTTTTGATCAAATCAAAAGGAAGAACCCGAAGAAGAGGTAATGATTTCACCACCCTTTTCTAAGTTCATTTCTTCTTCCACTTCTTCTTCCTTTGTTCTTACCATTCTAAAATAATAACTCCAGTATCTCACATATACTGTGATGTTATTATAAGTATGGTACAACCATATTCAGTATTCTATCCACCCTTTGAATAACATGTCACCATACGTGCGTACGTACGGCTTACCGTCTCCACGTCGTGGTGTAATTGTTATTCAATATAATATTATTTGGATGGGTATAATAATGATGTGTAACTCATGTAAATAATAAATATAACATGTTAATGATTCTGTATATATGATATACCATTCATTTATATATTGTTTTAATATCAAAAGAATTATATTGTCGCTCGTGCGTACGTACGGACTACCGTCTCCACGAACGCGATGAGATTCATTCTCCATCGTATCCATTCAAGTATAATTATCATTTTATGATTTAAAAATGATGTTTAAGGACTTGATATCATTCTGGATATGAATAAGATACAACAAACATGGCTTATGTAACAAAACATATAAAAGAAAATGAGTAAGTTAACACCCGAAACGATGATAATTCTAAGATATTATTAATAAATCAATGTTAAAAGATCATATATGATATCATATTAATATATATGATTCTTGTATAATTTAATAACAATTATTTCACCATTATACAGGAGGTTAAACTACCCCAAACAAGGAAAAGTACAAGGTAAGGGTTATTTCACAATCTCTTCATTATCCGAGGTTGTTTATACGTAATAATCTACTGGGATATCTTTATCATCCACATCCATGTTTCTTAAAAATGTATTTCAAAACATTTTTACTATTTACAAGAATATGGGTTAAAGTCATTTATACCCTTGTTTGACTTTTTATAAGAGGTTTATAAAGGAATCTTTCCGTCGTTTTCAAAACGGGGTCCTTTTTAACCTTTTCGACAGAATTGAGGTAAGAATGTTTTTTTTAACTTATACGGCGGGTGCGGTTATTTTACGCCGTTATAAAATCATCAAAGCTTTCCTTACAAGCTTATAAGAATATTTTCAAAGAAAATGTTTTATTTTATATGGATCTTAGATGATTTCAAAATAAAAGGAGATATTTCTTTAAAAAGAATTTTGATTTCATCTATGTCAACATCCTTTGATGGATTTTAAGATTATTTGAAGTTGATTTATTATGATACAAAACTTCTATATTGTATTGAAGGTTTTGTGATATGTTTGACTGTGGATGTGCTATTTTTATACCATTCATAGTTTATTGTGAAAGTATTGACATTTCGTATGCTAGTTTTAATACGAATGTTTATGTTATGTTTAAACCTTTTCATATGGGAATGCATTGGACTTAATAAGTGACGGGTGGAGCCCGCTATAGCTCCTCGATGCATCGGTAGGTCTCATGAGACAAACTAGTGTCTTGGCACAAGGCCTTGACAAAATCTTATTTGTAGTCTTGGAACGAGGCCTTGGCTATGTGGTTATGATAGTCTGGCATTATGCATTCCAACATTATGAAAGTGGTTATTAATTTTTGCATGTGATTATTCGATTAGTTGAATATCCATGTGAATAAGTAAATGGCATTATTTCATTTTATTTATGCCATACCATGTTGAAAGTTCATATTTAAAAGGCTTTTGTTTTAGTTATACATTTCCTTAAATGTTTATTCTTATTTATGAAAGTTTCCGCTATATTGTTATCCTTACTGGGAATTTGAGCTCACCCCTTTTCAATGTTTTATTTTTCCCAGGAAGTGAAGAAGTAGGTTATGAATGACCTGCAGGGATATTATGTGGGGATATGAGTGTGGATTATGGAGACATTATGTTATTGTAGTAGTTTTTCATTTTATGATGTAATGTAAAACTTATGAATATATCTAGTGTTTCCGAGGCTACTAAACCAATCAGTCTTTCGAGATTTGATCTTTCTTGTGATCATGCCAATGTTATGAAGTAATGCACCGACTCTGGGTAGCTGGGGTCGGGGCGTTACATTAAAACTATGTAATTTATTCTGGATTGGTTTATTGGATTTTAAGAAATTTTCATAGATTATTTTTGTTATATTTTATTTGAATATGATTAAAATTAAATATAAAATCCATAATGGTGTGTTTCATCCATAGAAATTTTTCACATAAACTTCTAGATGTAATATATTCAGCTTTAGTGATAGATAATGCATTAGAGTTTTGTTTTGTACAAGACCATGATGCTAATGATTTACCAAGAAAATGATAGGTTCCTAAGGTAAATTTCCTATGAAGTCTACACCAACAAAAAATTTCATCTGGATGTGAATTTAAATAAAAATCATAATTTTTTAGAAAGTGTACAAAAAGGGATTAGTTCCTTTTAAATATCTTAAAATTCATTTTAAATAAATAAAGTGAGATTATTTTGAGTTTTATTGATATAAAACACAAAGAATTGCTAAAAATATAAGTTATATCCTAATTATAGTGAGTTAGCATAAACTCCAAATTATTACTCTATATAACTTATTGTCGATTGTTTTCCCACTTCATCGAACACAAGTTTTATATTTGAACTCATTAGAGTAGAAATGTATTACTTCTTTTAAGTTCAATCATTTTAATTAAATAAAGTATGTATTTTTTATTATTTTAAAATATTTCCATAATATTTTTAATAAATTAAAAAACTATGAAAATAGTTTAACTCGTCCATCATGCTCATTTCAAATTCATTTTTCAAGATTATTGAAAAATCATTACACTTTTTTTAATGTTTTAACACAAAAATAACATCATCAACTTTTATTTTAAAAAAAATTCATTTGATGAAGTTTATTAAAAATATATTGTTCTTAAAATCACATATTAAACCCATTTGATGAAATAGGAGAACTTAATATTTCATACTAATATCTACATTCTTATTTAAGTCCATATAGTGATTTGGTATGTTTTAAAATGGTTTTCTGAATATGAGGGTCATCAACACCCGGAGGCTGTTCAATATAAAATTCCACCAATAATACCCATTAAGAAATATATATTTAAAATTTATCTGATATTATTTAAAATTTATATGATATTAATATTTTAACACCTTGATATTTTAAAGGAATAAAATTTTGTTCAATATCAAATACGACATGAAACAACAAGATTAAAGAACCTGTTAAATATATAACTGTTACAAATTATCCATTAAATGGTTGGGTATGGATTTTATAAATTGATTTATGATATATATATATCATACTCAGTATGAATTATTGATACATTCTTACTAAATAAGAAATAATTTTTTAGTAATGAAATTTTATTGTTCAAAAATATGTTTCCCTAAAAAATGTTTTTTATTGTTTTTGAAGAAAAAATAATATAATTATTTTTTTGTTTATTTTAGAAAAAAATTATTAAACAGAAATTATTTTTAAAATCTTCATATAAAATTTAGTTTGGTTGAAATGTTTTTATTTTTCAGAAAATATTATCTTTTTAGTAAATAATGAAAAAACCCGATTTTTGTAAAAAATAATTTTCTCTTCAATAAATTAAGTAGTTGACAAGTACTGTTATTTTTTAAATTTGATTTAATGTAAAAAAATAATTATTATTTAGACATATTTTATCTACTTAATTTCATTTTAATTAACTTTATATTATAATAATAGTGTAATTTTATATTTGGGTTTAAAAACGGGTTTTTCTAAAATCATTTTTAAATTACATAATGTTTGTCCTGTTTAATTAATTAAAATAATACCTAAAGAGGAATGTGTTAATATATATTTATATATTATATATCAATTTATATAAATTTATTTTCATATAATAATTATTTTTATTCATATAATTAATATAAAATCACCATTTTCTTGAAAAATACACTTCTTCAAAACCCATTTTTTCATCCCAGCTATGGGTTTAATTTTAAATTAAAATTTGTCACTTATGTTAATTAAATTTGGTAAAATTGATTTTATATTTTGAATTATCATAATTTTTATTATCTAATTAGTCAACTTAATTTTTCACCATAATTAATATTGAAAACACAAAAAATTAATTATCGCGGTTAAGGTGAAAATGGATTTACCGAGGGCTATAATAAAACAGATAATTGTTAAGATGACCTAAAAATATGTCTAAAATATATTTAATGGAAATATTTAGACATTATAAAATATAAATTTCTATAATGGTCTATTTTTAGCCTTTTTCATGTAAACAAATGGGCACACCGTTATCTTTTAAAAACATACAATGGTAACACTCATCTCATTTATAAAAGGTCACCCCTTATCCTTACCTATTCACACCATATAATCCATTTTTCTCATCCAATACCGACCGAAATATCTTTATTAATTACTAATTCATTTCCTAGATACTATATTTTGGTTATAAATCAATTTTATGAAGTATTTGAGAGCTTACCTAAAGAGGTTGTCCCAAGAACAGATATTGTGTTTTACTGAACATTATTATTTTATTTCTCCTTCCACCTCCTAAAATATTATTAATTTTTGATAATATAAGAAAGATATTATATTACATATAATTATATGTTATTATTTTATTTTAAAAACCTAAATCCATATCATCTTCCATAAAATGGGATACGAAATTGTCATTCTTTTGTAGGGCAGACTACAACCTCGTGAACTGATGTCGTTCTTTTTCATCATCACCTCCCACTTCTTGTTATAGTAGAGGATTACATTTATATATATTATATTTGAATCATATTTATACTTATTATTTTATTATTTCATATTTACATTCTTACATTCCATTCTATGGGGTATACGACAACGTCGCTCCTATGTATATAAGACTACCACCTCGCAAAACAATGTGATTCAGTTTTAACTAACGCTTTAAATGGAAGGTAATAATGATATCATTAATTAATATATATTATATAATTGAAATTATTATGATATTAATGACATATTTAACCTTATTATGAGATATTATATCATTTTTTCTTACAATTAAAAATGATAACATCGTTCGTGTGTATGTGTGGATTACTGCCTCTATGAAGCAATGTGGCTCTTTTTTCATCAATACAAAAAATAAATGATTTATATTAGTATATCTAAAGATATAATTTGGTATTTTTTATATAATTACCATTATTTAATGTAAGAATAATTTATACATAATTTCCATAGTGATCATTGAAAAATTGAAACATTACTCAAATGTACATGTGGCCTACCATCTCCATGATCATATCATAGTTCATTTTTCATAGCCATATTTCATTTTTGGTTTTAAAAGAATAATTTTTAAAAAAAAATAAGATAATATTTTCTTATTCTGAATATATTTAAATAATTAACTCTTTGACCATAATAAAAAAATGAAGGTTATATTGAAAAATGAACCCAACATCCTCAAAACACCTGATGTGGACATATCTGATTATGTATTTTCGTATGTCATTAAAAATAAATAAAATAAAGGATTTAAGTTAAATTCATTAAACATGTATGGTTTTATTCATAATTAAAAATAATTTATTTATTCTTATTATATATTAGTTAAATTACATATAAGGAAATTTTGGACTCTAGATAACAGTTTTTGTCATTCTGATTTAACTTCCAGAAGACATATTCTATCTTCACCATTGAATTTGACTGTTTGTTTTATATAATTACCATGAATGTATTTTATGATACTTTTAATGAAAAATATTTGGATTTAAACATGTATATGAAGTTCACCCTTTCACGATGTTTGGATCCAGAGGTCACCAATGTAATAAGAGACTTTGTCTCAGTTTTCATTTATTGGGGCATATTTTATTGTTATGCACCTAATTTATTTTATATGGTTTATATAATACCACTTTTACATGTAATATCCTGAATACTTAATGCATCATGGTATTTTTGGTTCAACTTTCATTATTTTATCTATGGTTATTTAACTTGAATGTTTCCATGTGGTAAAGAATTTCATAGCTCAATATCTTTTCATTAGGTTCTATTACTTCTTCATTGTATTTTCTATTCTATGATTATCTATGTAATAAATGTTGCTGATTTTTTGTTTTATTTACACTTGTTTTTGTGAATTTAAATTTGATATGACAATCTATTCATTGATTAATTTTCAAATTCAACGGTAATATTTTTATAAGGTACATTTATCTCCAAATATATTTCCTCCAGATATATGTTTTTATATGCATAAATATTAATTTATTAGATGTATATACTACACTTTGGCATGTTATAAAATGAAAATACTTATTTTTATGATATTTAATGTATCATTTGATGTTATTATTTCAGGGAGGATTAAAATTTAAGATTTTATGAAGTGAAAAATCCTTTATGTTGCAACGTCCTTCCTCTCAATATTGTTTATCTTCAAGGTTATTTTAGGGTAAATTATATGCTATAATTTTATTTAACCACATTTTTTTCTTCTAAACTGTTTAGGAATGTGAATAACATGTTTTATTTTCATTTCATCTCTTATTTATTCAAGAAATATTAAGAATGTTTTTTATAACTGATATTGATCATGTATTTTATTTAGATCAAGTTTCATTCCCTTCCATATCCATGTTTTATAAAACATTAAAAATTATATTTTCTAAAAAAATGATTTCATAAAGTCATTTTACATTCTATTTTACCATATTTTAATATTATTTAAAATTAAATTTAATGTTTTCCAAATGGGTCACTTTTGACTCCCTTTTTTTAAATTCTTTTAAATAAATGTTTATTTTTTACATTTGTGACATTAATGGATTTTCCCACTATCATGTACATTATTTTGCTTGAAATTTACTTTATATGTTTTTATGTTTGTTTTAAAATAAAATTATTTTCCCTATTTAGGGGAATTTTTATTTTTAAATGTGATTTTTAAAATGAAATTGTTTTCCCTAAAAATGTATTTGATGATATTTTAATGATATTTCCATTCATAAACATCAAAAAAATTGTATTTACTTATTATGTAATGGAGATAATTTTTAATGATTCCATCTTAGTTATTTCTATAGATTGATTAATATTGTTTACAATATATTATTATGGAACACATTTATTTTACATGGGTTAATAAAGTTTCAAAGAGAATTATATAAAACATGTCTCTTTTCTATGGTTTAATCATGTTTCAATGATATTCTAATGGAACCTATTTTTTTCCATGGGTTAATTTATTTATAAAATGAATAATGGATGTTTTATGAGTTTTATTATAATATTAAATTTGTATTTTATTATTCATGATAAGGTTCATGGACATTATATATGAGGGGTCTGCCTAGATAGTGTCGGGTGAGCTGGATATATCTTATACGATGGGTGTGCCCAGATATCACTCAAATGAATTCGATAATGATTATGCTCTATGTAACATTATATTGGAAGTTGGACGTATTATCATTCCAATTGTAAACCTCATATGATGATGATGTCCCAAGATACCAATATGTTTCATTATTCTTATTATGTTTATAAATGTTTCTTTGATCAATATTGATATCACATGGATCATTGTTATTGATTATGATGACTCTTTACTTTGTGAAAGTTTAAATCCATGTTTTCATGCTTGAGGATCCTGGTATTTATGGGTATAAATATTTTTATGTCATGATCTTGAACATTAATAATGTCATCATACCCTTATTCTTTATGTATACTCACTGATGAAATTCTATTGTCATTCCCTATGTTTACCCTTGTCGAGCATTTGAGATCACACTTATTAAGTTTCATTTTCCCTAGTTTATCATGGATTATGTTAAATGAATTATGTCAAGAAGGGTTTTAAATGGATCATGATGATGACCTAATATTGTAATATGAAAATATGGGTATATTGGTAATTAGTTTTAAGTTTATAAATAGCTGTTTATGAATCCTTGATTATAAGAGTTTTTTCTAATTATCAAAAACTCTAAAACTAAAAGGTCCATGAGAATTTAAAATAATCCAATATTTCCTTTTTATGTTGTAATTTTTTTATGGAAAACATTTGGTAACCTTCCTCGGTGTCAAATCCAGAAATATAATGTTTATGATTATAGCATCAGATCTGAGAGTATGGGTTAGAGGATGATATAGTTTGTATCATGGGAGATTACAAATAACTTTGAAGATTACGATGTTTTCATATATGGGTTTATGAATATTTTTTGATATCATTATATGTCTATACGATTAAGTAAGATCATATATTAAATGTTTCAGACATTTATTTTGAGGTTTTATGTGATAGTATCTTAATGTGATTAATGATTCATTACGAGATGTTTTAGTGGGTTTATGTATATGTAAATATTTTGTTTAATGGGAAGTATTCTTTAACATTTTTTGGAAATATGTTTTAAGGTATTGATAACAGTTTTCATTTATATTATCATTGATATTGAGGTAATTTTTAGAACAGGTGTTTTATAGTATATTTGACCATGTTATTGAAAAGTGATTTGGTGACTAAGTGATAAATTTTATTTTATAATAAGATCAAAATATTTTTGGTCTTGTAATATGAAAGGTTTGATATAAACTTTGATTCTAAAACACTCTTTAATTTTTAAGTTATTAAGGTTATTTAGGATATATGATCATTTATATATGGAATGATTTATTTTTAACTTTGGGTTTTATTGTTGAATTTTAGAGATTGATGTATTATTTTATCATATTAAGGTTTATTATTTTTTATAATTATCTTACTATGTTATAACCATTTTAATATTGGTTAGTTCATCCATCCAATGGCCCGAAGACCTTAAATGTTTTTTATGGTTATGAAAGCCCCTTTTAAGGGTGGAAGGGGGAACACAATATTAAATATAATAGATTGATTATCACTTTTATGGTTTTATGGTCCTTTATTATTTATTTTTAGTGATTTGAGCATGTAAAAATAATCATTAATAATCATCATTTGGAGAAAAAGATGCAATTATTGTGCAAATTGATTAAAAGAATTAATTTCAACTTATCAAGTAAATGGTTTTGTTTTCTTACTCAGTATATATGGAAATGAATTCCTAACCCAAACAAATGGATATTAAAAAAATAATATTACCATAATTTTTTATGATATCAATGATCTTTTTCATAGCACTTTGGTTTGTGGTTTTTTGGTTATTGATTTTCTCATGATCATTCACTTTCTTAATATCAATGATCTCTATCACTCTCTATCATTATTTGAAATTTATACATTTCTTCCATGTCAATATATTCACTTCCCACCTATGTTATCCTATATTCAAACATAGTAGGTATTATTATAGATGAACATCATACTTCCATGTATCTATTATTAAGAGGATGTTTTATTAAGCCTTTTTACGATTTTGGTTTCCAACATAGGTATTTTTTTAAAATTTCAAATCATTGATTACCGAGTTCAATTTAAAATTGTGGGGTTGAAATTTATTAAATGGGATGGGGAGTATATAACAACCTGATATTTCAAAAATAATATAATTATGTTCAACAGAATATACGACATGCAATACTGAGCATAAACAACCTATGAATTGTATAATCCTTATAACATACCCGTTAAAATGGCGGGTATGAATATAATTAACTAATTTATGAACTATATAAATATATCCTGGTCAATATAAATTATTTTTAATGTTTAGGTAAATAATCAATCAATTTTTACTAAGTAATTTGTTTCTTTAAAAATATTTTTTCTTCAAAAATGATTATTATTTATTTTTTTTTAAAAATATATTATAATTATTTTTTGAATCTTTTATAAATTTATTTGATGAATTGAACATAGTTTTTGAAGTCATAATATAAAAATATAAATTTCATTAATTTTAGGTTTTATTTAAATAATATTGAATTTTCAATGAATAGTAAAAAATTACCAATTTTGTAAAATGTCATTTATTTTCAAACAATTATAAAATTTAAAAGACCTATAATTTTTTAAAAATAAATTAATGTAAAAAAATAGTATTTATTTTAATTTAATATAAATAATTATATTTTAATCATCTTTATTTTGTATTATTAGTATAAGTTCATTTTTGGGACTAAAAACAGGTTTTTATGAAAACTATTCTCAATTGAATAATGTTTCTCTATTTTAATAATTAAAAATAACAACTAATGAGTAATAAATTAAATTAAATATATTTTATTGTGTATATATAAATATTTATTGATATTCATGTAATAATTATTATATGTAATAGAGTTAATATAAAATCATCTTTTTCTTGAAAAATAAAATTCTGGAAACCCACTTTTTCATTGCACCTATAGGTTTAATATGAACTAAAATTTTCAGAATATATAAATTTAATATAGAAAAGTGGATTAAATATTTTTAATCATAATAATTTATATTATCTTATATTTTTAACATAATTTTTGAACATAATGAATAATGAAAATAGTATAAATTAATTATTATTGTTATGGTTAAAATGGATTTACTAAGAGGTAAAAAGAAAATGATAAGGTTTAAAATGAACAAAAAATTTCTATAAAATATATTTTATATCCATATTTTTAACTTATATTTTCTAAGGATAAATAATGGTAAATTTTGAAGCATATTGGCATGTGAAACATGTGGGTACACCATTTTCATTTCAAAAATTACAAGTGTTCCACTCAACCCACTTATAAAGGACACCCCCTCCTATCTCATCTTCACACATTAAAAGCTATTTCAATCATCCAATATCTACCCAAATGTATTACTTAATTATCTCCCCAAATACTATATCCATTATTTTTATCATAAATTCATTCTAATAAAACTTTTTTTGCTTACCTAATGAGGTAGTCCAAGGAAGAGGCATCATTCTTAACCAAGTGTTATTATTTTATTTCTTCTACAAACACATTAAAATATTAATGAATTATGATTATATAATACAAAAATTATATATCATGTACTTATATTTTATTATTTTAATGAAATAACCAAAATGTATCTCCTCTTCTATCTAATGGGATACAAAATCATCATTCGGGTGAATGACAGACAACTACCTTGTGAACCGATGTCATTTGTTTTCCATCATCGCCCCTCACGACTAATTATATTTATGGATTTAGATCATATATGATATATTTGTAATATATTTATAATTTTTGAGTTATCATATCACATTTAAATTCTTAATTTACATTCTTTGGGGGATACAATAACATCGCTTCTCTGTATGGGGGAGTAACACCTCGCGAAGCGATATGATTCATTTTTCACTAACACTTTTCATGGAAGGAACTAAGGATAACGTTAGTGAATATATTTGATATATATAAAATAATTAATATATTAATAAAATATTTATCATTATGAAAATATATTAAATCATTTTATTTATTACATTGAAAAAATGATAACATCATTCATGTGTACATGTGGACTGCTGCCTCCATGAAGCGATGTAATTCTTTTTTCATCACCAAAACACATAGATAATTTATATAAGTATAATTAATGAAATAATATGATATTTATGATATTTATGATATTTATTTAATGATAAAATTATACATACCTTCTTTCAATAATGATCATTCAAAAATAGAAATGGTAATCATGTGTACGTACGACCTACCGTCTTCATGACCATAATGTTGTTAATTTTTATTAACCATACTTAATTATTGGTTTTAAAAGTATAATTGATTTAAAATTTGATAAATATGTAATTATTTTTATTCCTTATATGTTCAAATTTTAATCTCTTTCTCCACGGTCAACACATTGAAGTCATTTTGAAACAATTAACCAAAAATCCTCAAAAAACATGATATGGACTTATCTAATTACGTATTTGAATATTTCCTTAAAAATAAATAAATAAAATAATTTCTATATAATTAATTAAATATGTAAAAGGTTATTTATAACTAAAATAATTTATTTATTATTATGATACATTTCTTAAAAAAATATGAGGAAATTTTAGACTATAGGTAAGGGTTTTTCTCATCTCGCTTTTACTTCTATGAGACATATTCCATATTCACCACTTATTTTTTTATATAGTGTATATAATTTCCATGAATGTATTTTAAGATTATTTTCATGAAAATTATTAGTATTTACAAATAAATATCATGTTCTCCCATTCATTATTCTTTGATCGAGGGATAACCAATGTTGTAAGGGACTCTATCTAAACTTTTCTTCATTGTGGAATATTTTAATGTTATGAACCTAATTTATTTTATATGGTGTATATACTACCCATTTTACATGTAGTATAATGAATATGTCATACATCTAGGTATTTTAATTTTCAATTTGAATTATTTCATCAAAGGGTATTTGACTTGAAGGTTACCATGTGGTAAAGAATTTCTTGACTCAATTTCTTTCCGTTATGTTATATTGAATCTTAATTATATTTGATATTATATGATTATATGTGTAATAAATGTTTATTATATTATGGTTTATTTGAACTTTTTTATGTTTATTTACATTTTATACACATAATTTATTCATTTATTAATTCTAAAACTTAATTGTATGAAATTTATAAGGGTCATTCATCTGAAACTATCTTTCTCTGAGATATGTGTTTATCATATGAACCTATATTAATTTGTGAGGTGTATATAATACCATGGGAATATTTATTTTCGGGATTTTTAAGGTTTCATTTGTAGTTATTATTTTATGGGGATTACGATTGAAGATTTTCCAACGTGGAAGAGGATTTATGTTGCAATCTCATTGTATTCAATATTTTTTATGTTCAATGTTACATTGGAATAAATCATATGATATAATTTTACTGAACCACATATCTTTCTTCTACACTGGTAATTAATTTGGTAATAATTTTCTATTTCAATTTCCTCCCTTATTGAATGAATAAATATAAAGAAAGTCATTTGAAAGTGATACTGATCTTATAATTTCATTTAGATCGGTTATCTTTCTCTCTCATACCCACATTTTATAAAAGGTTTTAAAAGATATTATTTTATAATCAATTATTTCCTAAATCCATTTCACATTCTGTTTTAACTTTTTAAAAAAAATTAAAATTTTCAACTCAATCCTAATTCGTCACATTTGACTCAGTCTTTCAAAAATCTTTTAAAATAATGTTTTTCTAACATTTATGAAATGAATGTATTTTCCAACCATTGTGTCCATTGAGTTTCATTAAGTTTCCATTATATGTTTTGAAGGGGTTTTTTAAATAAAAATCAATATTTTGTGAATTTTTTGTTTTAATAAGTGATTTTCAAAATGAAAAAGATATTTTCCTTAAAAATGTTTTTATTGATATTTTATTGGTATTTAAATTCATTAGTATAAATAAAACTTTTTCTTACTTATTCTCTAGTGGGGATAACTTGTAATGAAACGATCAAAATTCTTTCTCTAGTTGGATTATGATTATTCCAAATAGACTGTTATGAAACTTGTTTCTTTTTCATTGGTTAATCCTGCTTCATAGATATTATTATAGAGCGCATTTATTTTCTATGGGTTAATCATGTTTCAAATAGATTGTTATTGAAGATATTTATTTTCTATGGGCTAATCAAATTATGAAAGGAATAATAGATTTTTATGAGTTTTATATTGTGATGAAAGATCTACAAAATTTTTTCATGTTATGGTTCTTAGAAAATATATGTGATGGGTGCACATAGATAGTGTCGGGTGATCTTGTTATAGTTTATACAATAGGTGTTCCCAGATAGTGATCCAATGAATTTGGTAATTATTATATTCTCTAGAGAGGTATATTTGAAGTCAGTGAAGTGTCCAATAGGTCATGAACTCACACTGAGAGGGGTGTGAATCAGGTGTAACTTGTTTTTATTAAATTTTTTTCATTTTTAAACCCCTTAAAACATTGATCAAATGTTAGGATGGGTGGATCATATATGACATGTAGAATGGAAATGTAACATAGAACATGATTTTTTTCAAGGTTCGGTACTAAGACCTACTTCCTTACTACAATCGATAATTACCCATGGTTATAGATTTTTTACTATATATAGTTGGTTACTACTGAGGAAAGACACATCCCCATCAACATTGAGTCCCATAGTGTTTCACACTAGAGTCCCACTATATTTTACAGGTTTTCACCTACACTTGAGACTCATGAGTCATATAGGATGATCATTATACAACATCCCACATTGTTAACAGCATCCCTCTAGCCTTATCTAGAGTCCCACTAAATACTTACACTTCTTCAGAGTCCCACTAAAGACTTTACAATCTTGAGTCACAAAATATTAGATCCACTGATAGGAAAATATTATAACATTCAACCATGATATTGCTGGATCAAACTAGCATGTGTAAAATCCCTAAACCTTTTCACTGGTTCTTGTATTACTCAATAAATTATGATCATCTGTAGATGATCAGCTTCCTCACTACAACCCTGATCAGAAAATTCCTTCTTCTACTGAAGACCCAGCCTCAAAAAACACTAAAACAATGGATACACAAATTATTCTAAATCATTGATCGTAATACAATCCCATAATTAACTTAAAATAAATACACATAAATCAAGCAACATATATTTCATGTGTACATTTAAAACATCATGATTTTAAATTATATAATGCATAGCCTTCTCATTTTATGTAGGTGTTAAATTCATGTGTGTTTATATTTAACTATGTCAATGTCATTGCATGTGCATATAAGTATTTATTTCATTCACACTCTAACACACAATGTCCACTTTCCCAAGAACTTCATATTTCACACACACCATTTACTTCCTTCTTCATACACAGTGGTATATGCATGATATCTCTTGAGTGTATATGTTACATTATAAAATATACATACTTTATACACTGCTCCTTCACACAATAGGTATGCACACATATATAGAACAATTTTAGTGTCTCCACAAAAGTAATATCACACTATCCCTTTTATTCATAGAGTGTGTGTTCGACTCAATCGTACCTCCTATACATTTAAACCATATTAAAGATCAGTACAAGATCATCTTAAACAAGTCATGCAAACCAGGAATATTTATAAAATCATTAACGTGATAGTGTGATATGTGATCTTTATGCAAGAATGAGGATGCAATAATTATCAATTATCATAATGTTAGATAGGAAGCTCTAATTAGAAACCAAGTTCACAAGTGGATTCATGGAACTTAATTCATTGTGAAACACCTCGAGAGTTCTATGTATAGGTCAATTACTTATGGGATTCTTTACCTTCAAGAAAAAAACTCAGTGCGCAAGCCATTCCTTTCGTGATCAATAGAATATCACATAGGCACTCTCATTTACTAAAATTTAGTATATCTCAATCTCATTAGCCACTGGGTCGAGTGTAGGCCTCGGTATATGTAGGCAAAGAAAAAATAGTATTAAAATATTCTAGAATAACCAAGATGATACCTTCATGTTTCACTCACCATCACTGTCAATGGATAATTCAAGTTTTTTTATCACTGTAAATTAGAAATTAGATCTACAATTAATGATGAAAATAGAGTTGCACCACATTTCAATCTTCCTCATATTTTCTAAATGATGAAACGATTAAGGGAGTCCTTAGATATAGCTACTGTCAATGTTACTTTGGAGATCCAAATGACAAAAATCTTATCCAGGAATCTTGAGGTAGGGGACGAGCTGGACAAGCATGGAAATATCGATGGAATGATTCTGGAAATTTTTTGAATAGATCAGATGATCGAGGTGCTTGGCATGATGATCAAATTTAAATAAAAATAAATCGAGCAGTAAGATTTAATGAATGGCCAGGATAAAATTTCAAGTAGATCATACGGTTCCGGTACATATTGAATAATCCCACATCAATATTTTCTGACCTAAGATGCTCCTTTATAATACAATCCATGTCACTAGATTTCCAGAATTACCTACCATTCCCAACTTCCCTCTTCTTCTTGGAACCTACCCATGCCTAGTAGTGTTCTCCACTGTCGTTCTACGGTACATGGTATAACTCCACCACACCTATACCTCACATAGTCATGCCCTTTCACTTCCTCATATATGACCTCAGTCTAGCCCACATAAGATTGAGCTTGTCCGCCCTTGTATTGATCATCCCCCTAGTTTCCATTATGGCGTGGAAATTTTTTGAAGTAATAACAAAACAAAAGTTTCACTAAATTTCTTATAGAATAACCAACTCACATTGTTCAAGAATACCAATGCCACCTTCCGAAAAATTATACCATAATAAATATTCATACCACAATAATTATTGAAATCTATTCATGCAACATAAATAATTTTTACATAAAATCTTTAATTTATTATTTAAATCATTGTTATAAACAATGTTTCAAACTCAAATAAACCATGACAGATATCATTTGAAATAAAAAACATCTCTAAAATCATTACAATTATAATTCATTGAATTTTCTTCTTCTTACTTGATTGAAAATAATTTCAACCTAAATAAGCCACTCAGTCTCTTGAATATCCCTCTTTGGATTTTTTTATATATCGAATTAATATTAAAATACAATGATATATTATCCCCCTTATTTGTAATAAATACAAATTTATTAACATAGTAAAGAATTATCATTTACAAAATTCGAATTCTAAGAATATCATCTTCTCTTCTAACACATATTGTCTGATTTACTTCTGAGAAGAATGGAATCGCTAATATCTTCACAAAGAAATAAAATTAATTATCTCTATGTCTATGTGAGAAATTATCTTTGTAGAAATGAATAGTGATAAATTTTAACATCATTGTTTTCAATAAACATTCATCATGTGATACCAATCTCTAAAACTAATTTTTTAGAAATACTCAAAATATTTTCAACTAATCTCCTTCATATATCTTAGTAAACAGATTAAAAACAATACAATGAAAATATTTACTTTCCCTTTGTCATCAAAAGATGCACTCAACACTCTCTTCATCATCATTTAAATTCATCGATAATAAATTATAGCTGGCTTCTTGTATTATTTTAGAATATGTATAGAGACAAGATGATGACAATAGCCTTCCATGATGAACATCATTCGAGATATTGGATATATAAAACTATTATATGTTCAGGTCTCCCACTGAATATATGATTCAACTTTAATTACCTATATGAAAAACAAACACGATATATATAAGAATAAGGTGGTTCTTCAATACTCTTCATTTAGAGTAATAGGGATAAGAGTAATTCTCAACCCAGTAATATTCTTAGATGAAAAAGTATTCTTATCATTTTATAATGACGAAATTTCATATTTCTCATCTTGTTTCAACTTTCATGTCTCTTCCAACTATTATGACTATAGACCAAAAATTCTTTATGAACTTGCTCAGTCTTCACTTTGTGTGCGGACTTCTTTTTCTTAGCACTAGAAGTCACAGATGCTTCCCATTTATTCTTCATCAATTTTTATTGACCTGGTAACCGTGTCAGAAAAAATACATGAATTTACAGACATGCTAAAACTGCCACACACAACATTAAAATTCAACAAGTTATCCTTTTTAAGAAACTTTTTAGATTCTTCATTAGATATATCTTTCACCAAATCAATCCAGTTATTTTTTTTATGAATTGATTATATATTTGATTACATATTTATTCCTTCATTATGAATATCAATGGACAATTCACAATGCTCCATTATGTGACATTTCTTACCATAATAAAAACATATTTTATTTTGTGAGACACTATTCACATCATTTTTTAAAAACATATTGGGTGTGTTTGATTAACAAACTTTTTATTTTTCTCACATCCCAAGGTTGACTTATCATTTTCATTTCATAACTACTTCACTTTTTTTGTGATATTCTATTTTAATCAATATATGATTTGTGCATGATTGTTACAAACCATCATTCAGCATAATAGTGACTGCTTCTGTTGCAATAATAACAGACATTTTCAATGTAATAATATCTGTTTTTGATAAACAGATTCTATTTCTATGAACTCTTCATCTATTTTATAGGTTTCAAATTTTCTTCAACTATTATCCCTCTAAATTTAATAATTATATAATTTTAATTCAGTGAGAAATAGTACCAAAAATTAATTTTCGGATTCCCAAACATCCATCATCACCAATAATAGCCATCAAATCTGTTTTTCTTCTTATATAACACATTCTGACTATCTAAGATATTTTTATACTTCTTGGTAGTACATTTATTAATATGTTCATTATTTGGGGAATAAGAAAATTTTATTTTCCAACGTTTTTCCATATTTTAAATTTTATTTTTAACAAGTAAAAAAAATAAATCAATACAAACAAATTTATCAGAATAAAGGGTAACCTTCTTTAATGAGCCTCCAATAGATTTATCATTAGATAAACTTAAGGTCTTATTTCCACTAGATTGAGTCTTTTCATAAATAAAACTGTTATCAAATTAATCCTTGTCAATAATTATTTTCTCATCAACTTGGGAAGTCTCAACTTATGCCTCTTCCATATTTCTCAAATTCACTTCATGTTCAATATATTTTATGCTGGGAGAAATACTCTCATCTTCAACTAATTTCATTCCTTCTTACCATTGAATCATAAACATTTGGATCTATTCTTTAAGTATCTATTTTTTTAGTAACAAATTTTCAATATCCTTGATTATTTCTACTTTAACATTTATCTGAGAATCTATGACATTCATTAATAAAATATGTCACTTTTCAAGTTCATGAATAATTTCTGTAAATTTTTTGAAAAACTTTCCTTCTCACAAATATTACTTTCATATTC
The DNA here is from genome assembly GCA_963277665.1 of Viscum album. Taxonomy (NCBI): domain Eukaryota; kingdom Viridiplantae; phylum Streptophyta; class Magnoliopsida; order Santalales; family Viscaceae; genus Viscum; species Viscum album. The sequence goes on along the minus strand of OY728162.1, from coordinate 1,464,679,393 downwards.
TTTAATATATCCAACATATCTTTACTTGAAAATAGTTATTATTTCTCCCATTTCTTTCACATGTTTTGTGACATTGTCAGATATGCCAAACTTTTTAGTCAATTCCATTTCCATAAAAATATACCTCTTCTTATAACTATAAATTTTCATCCTAATGTTCCTTGAAAATTCTATTCATTAATGAAACCAGTTCTTTGGGAAGTTTCTTTAGATTATTTCTGATTTCCAAATTTATTATAACATCATCACAAATTGAACTTTATTATTGAAATAAATTCACTAAAAAATTTACACTTTGAGTACTTATAGATACCAGTTCATTTTCATTCATCTTTGTATTATTAATCAGCTTCTTTTCCACTCTTTTCTTCCAGTTTTTCTCTGATTTTATTGAAACATCAAAATTTTTAACATCAAGAGTAGAGATATGATTTTCCTTCTAAAGATCTTCTAAATTTTCTAGAAACTCAATTCTTTACTTCACATACTTCTGATAAAAATCTAATAGTCAAGTATAGTAGAGATAATTAGAGGTGGAATGTGCTCTAATACTAATTGAAATTTCCAATAGATCATGAAAACACACTGAGTGGGGTTGATCAGGTGTGACTTGTTTTTATTAGATTTTTTTTATAAACCCCTTCAATCATATATCACCTATTAGGATGAGGGGATACTATATGCAATGATGATTGTAAATGAAACAAAGCATGTGATATTTTTACAAGGTTTGGTACGAGGACCTACATCCTTTATGCAACTAGTAATTACCCCTGGTTATATGTTTTTTACTAAATGTAGATGAATACATCTAGGGAAAGTCTTGTTCCCATAAATAATGAGTCACATGGTGTTCTACTGTATATTCGTACTAGATTTTATAAGATCCCACCTACAGTATTGAATCATAAGTCCCACAAGAGGATCTTTATACTACATCCCACATGGTTACCAACATCCGATTGGCCTACTCCAGAGTCCCACTAGAGGCTTCCACTACTTTAGAGTCACACTTATCACCTCACAATCTTGAGACACACAATATTTGATCATCTGATAGGATTATCTAATAATCTTCCAGAAGAAGATTACTAGATCAAAATGGCCCGTTTACAATTCAAGAATCTTTTCCATGGTGTTGGACTTAATTATTAAATTATGATCACCTATAGATGGTTAGTTACCTCAGTTCAAATCTACACAAGAAATTCATTTTTTGGCTGAATATTTGACCACACTAACCACTGAAAAACTCAGATACACAGATTATTCTAAATAATTGATAGTAATGCAATCTTAGCTTCAGTATCAAATGACTACACACAAATAAAGAAATATATATTGCACGTGTAATTTTTCAAACATCATTCTTGTATATTATAAAATGCATGGGCTTCTCATTTTATGCATGTGTTAAATCCGTGTTTCTTCATATTCAATTATGTCAATGATATTTCATTTTCATTTATGTATTTATTTCATGAACACAATAACACACAATTTTCACTTTCAAAATCACTTCATAGATAACACACATCATTCACTTCATTCTTCACACACACAAAAATATGCATAAGATACCATGAGTGAATATTTTCAGCTATACACTAAACTTCCTTTATACATTGCTCCTTCATGCAACAAGTATGCACACATATATATATCAGGGTATTAGTGTCTTCACACAAGTAATACAACATTTTCCATTTTATTTATGGAGTGTTTGTTCAACTCAATCAAACCTCTTGGACAATCACATTGTATCACAGAACTGTACATGACCATCTTAAACATGTCATGAAAACTAAGTATATTTTTAAAACCCTTCATGCAATAGTGTGATTTGAGATCTTCACGAATGAATGAGGATATGGGAATTACCAAAGATCATTGTACAAGACAAGAAGATGTTTATTGAAATCAAGTTCAAAAGAGGCTTTGTGGAACTTCATTCTTTGCTAATCACCTCATGTGTATTATGAACATGTCGAGTACTCATGGGATTCTTCACCTTCGTGCAAACAAACGCAGCATGGAAACCCTGTCTTTCACGATCAAGAGAAGATCATAGATTATCTCTCATTTACTAAAACTTATTATCTCTTGAGTTCAACAGCAACTGAATCAATATTAGGCCTCATTATTCATAGTCAAATAATATCATATCATAATCTTCTAGAATAATTGTGATGCTTCCTTCACATTTAATGAACCATATCAATCACTGGATATTTCAAATTCTCTTGTCACTATAAATCGGTGATTAGAACTATGATTAATGATGAAAATATATGTGTATCACATTTCAATCATCCTCATATTTTTTGAATTATTAAACTATTAGAGGACTTGGATTGAACTATGGTTGATGTTGAATTGTAGATCCTGATGAGAAGAAGTTTATTGAACCAACATGAGGTAGGAGACGAGATGGACTGGGGTGGAAATTTTGATTGAGTGGTTTAGGATGTTTCTATAATAGATCAGATAATCGAGGAGCTTGACTGGATGATCAAATAGTCATAAAAATAGATCATGTGGTAAGATTTATTGGACGGTTGGGATAAAATATCAAGATGATCAAACGGTTATGATTCATCTAGAATAATCCCACATTGAAATGTGATAACCTGAGATGATCCTTCATAATAAAATCCATGTCTCTAGATCTCTTGAAATTTGATGGGTATGAATACTATTATGTTGTTCTAATGCAATTTGATTATATCATAACACCATTATGTCATTCTTATTTACACTAGTGACATTCTATTTTTAATGATTATGTTTTACCTTACTGATTAAATTCATATCGCCCTTATTATGTTTCATTTTCCCTCAGTTATCAATTATGATGATAAATGAATTATTTATAAAAGGGTTTCATATTGATGATGATGATGACATAATATTGAATATGAACATATGGTTAAGTGAAAGAATACGGTTATATTTGGAAACCAGTAGTTTATGAATCCATGATGTTAAGTGTTTTTACTAATTATCTAAAACTATAAACCTAAAATTTCATTGGTAATGTAAGTGGATAAAAAAATTTATTTTCATGTTGTATGTTTTGTATTTATAAACTTTGGACACCATCATCGGTACCAAATCCATAAATGTAATGTTTATGATTTGAGCATCGGATCTGGGAGTGCGGTCTTGGGGATGTAATATATATTCAATAAGGATTCTAATGGATTTTAATCAATCTATATGTGAAAAGGATTATTCATAGTTTATTCATTATTCTTGTTTGTAAACTTTATAAACTAACCATGACTTGTTTATAGTCATCAGACCTTGAGCACCTTGTTTTTTTCTAAAAAATAATTTGGTTACAATAATAGGATAGTCTCGGGTTCTATCTACAAATTCCAATATCTTGTTCCTCTTGAACTAGTTTTTCTTCTATTACATTGTAACTATATAATTTTCATTATCTAAGACTTATTTTATTGTTTTAGTTTCAAGATGGTAAAGAAAATTATAGAATTCAACAATGTTTCTTACACTTCCTCAAAAAAACAACTACATCTGGATCTCCTATAATAGTATCCTTAGGTTATTCTTATAGTATCTTGGTTGTTAGGGAAAAAATTTATGGTTCTTCAATATAAAAACATTTTGGTTAAAACTTTTCTTGATCTATTTCTAGATCACCATCCTTTTTATTATCAAAAGTATGTTCTATCATGAACCAACCTGGATACCTGGGTACCTTGATACCCAATCCCACATTGACATAGATAGAAGGGAATTCCTGATCCCCATAGGATGTATAATAGAACATGGAATTATACATGATAAAATAGGGAACAAATTTTCTTCAAAATAGTGAAAGATAAAGATTACATGTCAGTAGGCTCAACACTCCAAAGGGAGGAGGTACTAGAAATTGAACATGTATAACAAAAACCAATGTAGTACATCATCAATGAACTGAACAACTAGAAAGATAAATAAAAAACATCCTAATAAAACATCACTACAAACCCAATGGGTCAAGAACATCCACCACCTCTAAGTGGAACATTACCTTTACTCAGACCTAGCATAAGAAAATATACAAACCCCCAAAGGAAAATGTATGGTGTGAGATATAAATCCCAGTAGGGTCTCATTAAGTGTTACATAAAGTATTCCAAAATAATTTACCAAATATTTCATTCAATTTTTATAAAACATTGAATTGAATAATGCATCATTTTCAAATTTTAAAACAAATTATGCATCTTTTCAAAGGATGGAAAACAATTCAAACATGGCTTAAGTAAACATTTTATATTAAGGAATTTAAATAAATAGCTTGAAATTGATATAATAGATCTATGATCAATGAAATATAAAATCAAAAAAATTACAACAAGCACCTTTGCCATCTTCTCTATGGTATGTTAGTTTCTGGATATATTATCCTTACACTTCTAAGATTAGTGATCAGGGATAATATGTTAACACACATCCCTCATTCTCAAGTTGAATATGACTCATCAACATCCCATCAGGGATAAGATATTTCAAACTAAGTTTTTATTAGATTTTTCAATTCCTATTAATTGATATGGATCAAGATCTCATCATGCTTGTCCCAAATAACTGGCTAACTATGTAGTATCTCATGTGCTCGATCAATCAAAAAACAATGTAAAAATCATCTCATTTTAAATCAAACATCATTAACAATTCAACTACACAATTTTCAGTTCTAATGTGCTTATTCTATTTCCAAACTAAAAAAATGGATTTTTCATGAATTCATAACATTAAAATACAAAACCAATCATATGTTTTCATCATTTCAATTTAATCCATTTTTATTAAAATATTTATCAAATCATTTCGTCAACTCTATAAATTTCAATAGACACCCTAAATTATAATTCTATTGAAATTGGGAATTTTTTTCCCCAAAATCCATTCAATTAAAATTCTAATTCCAAATCATATCAAACTGTGATTTAGAAATTAATTGAATGTTATTTCAAACAAATCAGAAAAATCATGGTTTCAATTATATACAGAATCTCATACAGAACCACCAACCTTTATCAAAGATCAAGAATCGACACCCAAAATGGGATTCTTCAACGAAGAATGAAGGTTTCATAGATATAGAAATAAATCCTAGAATTAGAATATTATTAAAATAAATTTAGATCAATCAAATTTTTGATGATCTATCACACTCTATAGACATTGTAAGGAGTGATCGAAAGGGGAAAAATAGAGGAGATCCACGTACTATAGAGGGATTGGATCTCACACAAGAAATTTTATTCCTTAAATAAGGGGTTTGGATGATCCAAAATCACATATAGAGGTACTTTTTATCCATTGAATTCATGTTAGGATTGATTGAGGTGGTAATGTATCTTAAAAGAGGGCATGAAAATTTTTGAAAAAAAATAAGAATGAGATAAAACTACGCACATGGTTTGTTGGGAAGGGTCACACTGTGAGATAAACCTTAAACCCTAACTATGCATCCCTAAATTGGGGTTCATGGTTTCTTCTAGGTGGGTTCATGGTTTTCCAAATATTTAACCAATCATGAAAATCTTAAATGTTTTTGGTTTCACTATTTGGATGGTATGAACATATGTTTTGGAAAAAGCATGTGCTCCTCCAGACCACCATTATAGGACACACGGGTTTCTAAGCTAAACCGCATGGTTCTCACTAATCATGATCCAAACATGCATAGTCTAAAAGGATACCAAAATTCTCTAAAGTTTCCCTAAAATGATCTGAGAAAATACGCAACCAAATAATGATCAGAAGAAGGGATGAGGAATAACTAAGAACAAGTAATGGGATGTTACCACCTCCCCGCTATAAAAACATTATTCCCTCAAAAATCCTATTATGATGTTTTCATATCAAAGAGATGATTCCATTTCTCTCTCACCAACATCACATTCTCCCAAGTCCCATGACAATAATAACAATTATTTAATAGCACATGAAATGAAGGTATCATACTCCCATGAAGTACAATTTTCTCAGAATCAAAAATCATGAATGGATGCTCAACCACAAATCAATTGGGATCAACATCAATATCCTCCAAACTCAAGAAATTATATGGTTTAGAAAGATACTTCTAAATCTATGATAAATGAAACAAATTATTTTTCAACATCAACATTTTTGGAAGTTATAAATATAATTCTACCTTCCCCACCTTCCTTACAACCTCAAAACATCCCAAAACCATGGTGAAGGTTTTCCCTATCTCTCAAGACATCAGTGACCCAACTGAGGTAAAACTCTCTAGAACACTTGGTCACCAACAGAAAACTCCAATGGTATATAATGATGATCAAAATAGGATTTATATTGGATTTGTTCCATCAAAATAATATGATGAATTAATTGAATATTTTTTTAATTCTCTTTGACTGAGCTCAGTCCAACCAAGGAACTTTCACTAATATCTTACCACGACAATGAATATTTACATTTCCATCATAGAGGGCTTCAATGGGAGAAAGTCATATTACATACTAGTAAGTCTTGTAATAATAAAACAATCCCAGACCCAAATGCACATCTCATGCTCTACCAAAACTGAGGACACAAGCACGAAACATGTCCTCAATAATTTGTATATCCCTCTCTGTTTGGTCATCCATCTATGAATGGAACACTTTACTCAACTGAATCTCAGATCTCATTTCCTTATAAAGGACTCGCCAAAAACAAGAGGTAAAATAGGGATATCTATCATAGATTATAATAGATGGAACTCCCTGAAAAAAGAAAATATCTTCCTCATAGAGATTTATCATCTCCTCAACTTTGGTTCTAACAGAAAGTGGTATAAACTGAGATAATTTAGTTTGTCGATAGATCACAATAGATATAAAATTCTTAATTTAAGGGTTACATGGAAATCCAACCACAAAATCCATAGAAATCATTTTCCCTCTTCCAATTCAGCACTTGAATTAAATGAACATGACCTGGAGGTATCTTGTCATTGGCCTCGAACTGTTGACAGTTATAGTAATGAGAAACAAAATCAGTAATGTTTTCTATCACACTAGGATACCAAAATAATCAGTGAATTCTATGAAACAACATTTTAGTTCCTGGGTGCACAACCCATTTTGAATTATATAAATCCCCCATCATAGATTTTGTCACTGAAAAAGGTTCAACGTACCAGTTCTAGAAACACAGGATACCCTCTGTATAGAATGTGTACTCAGAAATGGTCTCCCCAACATAAAGAGATTCCCTCATGCTATGTAATTCTTCATCAATATGTTTCTCCAAAATAATCACATCAACAAGGGAACAGGTCACGTGAACACTTGACAGGACAACCTCGGTTTCCTCCTCCCAACCTCCAAAATGAAATTATATAAACTATACATCAAGTTCCACTCTTCTAATGATTATTTCACTTCCTAGTTCATAAGTACATGTTCAATGCATCAATAATGACATTCCCTTTCCTCGATGTATGGGCAATTTCAAAATAAAAAAATTAAAGGTATTCCAACCAATGCCTCTGATAGTGACTACAATATTTTTCGGAGAATAAATAATGACATCTTTTGTGGTGATAATACATGGTAAAACTTCCGTTAAAAAGGTAATTTTTCCAAATTTTAAGGGAATATATCATAGTTGTGAGTTCAAGGTCATGGGTCAGATAATTATTAATGTGTGGCTTAACCTGATATAAACCCCTATGTTACTACGTGATTACCCTACATAATAATACAGCCAAAACCCAAACCTGATACATCATAGAATAATACATAGACTTACCAGACCTATATAATATTCAACACCAAAGTATAATTCCAAAGTGTTTTTATATCAACAAGATAATTATGACATTTATCAGCCCAAATGAAGTCCACCCCTTCCAAGTGAGAGAGGTCAATGGAGAAGTGAATTTCAAGAAATACTTGACAAATCGACGATAATACCCCACTAAACCCAAGAATCTCTAAATATTGAAATAATTTTGTGGTTGTTCCCAAGTCATAAAATCTTTTAGATTTTCATAACCTACTATGGTACCTTGTTCTAAGACCACACATCCCAATAAATTCACTTCCAGAATCCAAAAATAAAATTTTGATAGATTGGAATAGATTTAGTGATTTCTCAACATTTGTAGAACTTCTCTTATATAATGCTAACGATCTTCTAAAAATTAGAGTAAACCAATATATCATCCTCAAAGACCACTATGAACATATTAATTTACTCATAGAATATTATGTTTTTCAAAGACACCAATATGGTAGAAGCAGTAGTGTTTCCCTTGGAATTTTTGGATGACCTCCTTGATTGAAGGTTCAAACATTCCAATCGGTTTCTAACGGGTTTGTTCATAGAACCAGAAATATCCAATGATTCCACATCCATTAGGACCTACTTTCCAAAGGTAGGCACTCATTAGTTTGTGGACTGATGAGACTTATGAATTTTCATTGGTCGAGAGGATGGGAGGTCAGACTCATCACACCTTTTTAGGGGTATTATTGTCTACTCCGGGACTATCTTTATAGATTTATGTTTTGTTCGTGAATCCTTATTACATTACCAAGTATAAAATGAGCTTTCCTTCAGATCTGACAATCAATGATTAAATATGTAGGAAATTCATAGAATATTTTATATGTATTCTAGGTTCTTCATTGATAGACAATCATCTGTATTTATTAGAGATTATTGGTCAATGGTATCCTTCGACACATTTATATAGAAGTTTCTAGGTCATTTTGATGACCATGCTGGTTTTAAAGCCACTCAGTGGGGCACTTGAAGTTTATTTTCATTCAGAGGGACATGGATTATTTCAGAGTTGGGATCGAACCCGAAGATGGGCTACCTACATATCCTTTGTTTTGAAAGGGAATCTGAACCCACATAGTTCGAGTAAGGGAGTATGATGTTTATTATTGATGGCTCAAAGAAGGATGTCATAATTACTTTTACACTCTAAGCTTACGTGAGTCATGATCGGTGTAAGAAACAAGAGGTATTGGTAAAAACTAGACAATTGTTCCATGAAAGATGCAATCATAAGAAATAATGTGGGGCTTATGTATGTATGACTACACAGATAAATGAACATTATGATTTACTTCAGAGAATAAATCTAGGAACAGGGTCATTAAAGGTATATGTGCTTCATGGAGATTTGAATACTCTAACTTGGGTCTTACTCCTGAAAAAGAGAGCCAAATTAGTAGAGGACTTATGATTGGGTTTTACTCCTAAGAAGGAATCCCAGATCAAAGGTAAATTACGACCTCTTAAGAGAAATTAAGACTGGGGCTTACTCTTGAAAAGGAGGCCCAGGTTAAGGGACTTTAAAAAAATAAGGGACTTGGGGATTACTCCTAAGGAGGATGCCCATATTTGAGAATTATGACTGCGGATTATTCCTAAAAAGGAGGACTAAGTTAATGAGTTCTCTCATCTTAAAGGATGAGGTTGAATGAATGAAATCTCAATCTTTAGTGACATAAAGATGTGTAAATCACTAGATTTTGAGAGATATTCCACAGAATTCGTTTTAGATAGGGAAGTCAAATCAAGAAATCATGCCATAAATGTCTTTGAAGAGTGTCTTGAAGACTGAATCTTGAATAAGAGAGGTGGAATGGCATAAGAGGGGTGAAATGGGCAAGAAGGGAACCCAAAAAGGTAGGGGAGTGCAAGTCCTGGAAGGCGCGCAGGTACTGCGTGGGCACGCAAGTCTTGGTAATGCAGGTATACCTGCACGACACATGGGTACTTGTGCGTTTGTAATTAGCATGGTAATACTTGGGCGATCCTTGACCAATGCCTTTAGAATTATCCTGAGGTACTTCCAGAAGAAAGGCTTGCAAGTTTTGGTGAGGAAGTAGGGCGGTGCACAAGTATGTGCATTTCCCTTAAGGGTTAAACACCTTAGGCGTGCAAGTGTTAGTGAATTCTAACCCTTAGACCTTATTCCTCTTGTTTAGACCTTCCATTCTAGGTAAATAATTACCTTAGAAGTGTTCGGAAGACTTGAAGAAGAGACTTGGGCGTTCAGAGCTCTAAATCACAATCCTGGAAAAAATCATCTTCAAATGGGGGGCCCACAGGGTCTATTTATAAGATGAAGAATACCCCGAGCGGTTATCCTTTAGGGCGGGCAAGTCACTTGCACGACCATTAGGCGTCGCGCAAGTGGACTTGTGCAACAGTGATGGAACTTGCGCGACACATGTTATTTTGAAGCTTTTTTCATGCCTTTTTCGATTTTTGATGTTTTCTTCAAAGGATGAATCAATTTGTGCTAAGTAATTTCCCTTTACTTTCTTTTTAGACAATGTGACGAAAAAAGAGGGTCAATAAAAGTCCCCCCTCAGAGTTGGATCCGAAAAAAATTAGGATGTGACTCTGAGGAAAAGAAGAAATCCAAAGGAAAGGCGGTGCGCAAGTCTTTCAGTGCGCAACACTTGGTGCGCAGGTTCGAGTCGCGCAGGGCTGGAGCGCACTGGATGGAGCGCGCTGGGTGCAGGCGCGTAGGTGGGCCGCCTGGCCTATAAATACACAGTCCTTTTCCATGCATAGTATCTGATTCTGAATTCTCAAGCTCTTGTCGTGCATGTCCCCATCACCGCACAAGTTGTTCATTTTTCGCTATTTCTTAATTTTTGCGTTGCTGTCAAGGTAATATTTCTTCTGTGGTTTATACTTGCGCGTCAAAAACTAGCGCGGCACAATAACACTTGTGCGCCAAGTTTAGACTTGCGCACCTTAATTCCTATGCCATTTTTCTAAATTCCTTCAAAACATTTATGAAAAATAAACCCATTTAAGAGTTAGTTTATTCAACTTTTGTGCAAATTCAATGGATCTCAAGAGAATTGGAATGGATTATGAACTGGCTAGAAAACGGATTGATGACATGATGAACATTGTTGGCCATGATTACTATGATATCTGTGACAACAGTCTCCCAGATTTGGCTAAGTACTTGAAGAAATATCATCTTAATTTCCAATAGTGAATCTACATGTCCCTGTATGGTCATGGTCATCTTCAAGGAGTCAGTGTTCCAGATGCAAAGAACTATTAGCCTGAAATGTAGCTGCACTGCTACTCCTCTATTTCGGTTATGCTGTGCATTACGAGAAACAACAATGGTGTGAACTTTCAAATTTTCCTTCCATTCCATTTCCTTGCAGATATGAAAATGGCAAACCCATATGCTGAAATTTTTTTCACTGCCGGTTGGTGGAGAGAAGACAAACATGGCATTATATCAATATCTAAAAAGAGTACTCTCTCCAAATGGATCTTTACTTCCAATGCTCCATTCTCAAATCCATGTATCCATCTTCCAAGTCTCTTGGATAGAAACAAAGTCACTGTTTGATCAGTAGAAATTTTTCTCAAACCGCACTCAAGAACATCCTTTTTCAATTGTTCCAAGAAGATCTGGTATCACTGTATCTCTTATTGTATCCAGTTGAATGAATGAATTCCAGGTGGTTGCTGATGAAGCTCGGGATGCCGTAAATCAAATGAAGAGTTATGTTGAAAGCCTCTTTTAATTATTGAAAAAGAGAAGAGACTCCAGTCTGTGGATGTCCTTCTATCTTTTGTGTATCAATTAAAAACACTTTCATCTTCATTCATTTGTACCTGAATTCTTTTTCTACATGCTTTAAATTTTACCGAATCCAATGGGCCTAGTAAGCATAGTTTGATTTTTACTAGTATTATTATAAATAACCCTATAAACTTTGAATATTTTAATTGCTCAATATTACCTAAATCATACAAAATGTATGTTTAGTGATATGGAACTTGAATTTTATTCAGAGTTCCTTTGTCTTTTGTGGGTAGTTTAAAGTCATGCAAGTCAGACATACAGAGGCAAATGTTTAAGGTCGAAAATAGCTTTGACCGAATGAATTAGAATTGACTCAATTCTTTGAAAATTTATCTGAAGACATATTACCATACTCAAGTATAAGGGAAAAAATGTAAACTATGGCTTAAGAATATTTGAATCTGAGGAATAATATGAAAAAGAGCTAAAAGGCATCAGAAGAAGTAGTTTCCAAGAATGAAGTTACTATTATTTAACAAACCCGTTAGGGTTTGAATTATGCAGGGCCACCTAAGGGCATTGGCTGCATAGTCAAATAAATAGCTTCTTTTGGCTAACAAGTCTGTTATGTAGACTGTTTATGTAAGGCCGCCTAAGGGAACGTGCTGCATAGTAAGGTAAAAGAACTCCCAGAAATTTGACATTTTTCTGACTAAAAGTCAATAAAAGGGTTATAAATATCTGAAAATATTTATGGTTAGGATTATGACACATAAATATGGGTATTTTCCAATGTATACCGAGATACACAGATCAATTCTAACCATAATCATGTTGTGGCTGGGTCCTGACTAGAAATGTTGGAATTCACTATGTATCCCATAAGGATGGGAATCAAGCCATACGTAGTTCTTAAACTACAGTTTAACGTCATGTGGGACAAAAGGATTAGAGATCTTAGTTTAGGGTCATAGACCTTGGACCATTATAAGAAATACATAGTGTGTGTTTTCATGGGGACCTCTCAGCCGAGGGACTGAAAGTGGAATTTGGGGTTAGGCCTAAAGACTTGGGGCTGGATTCGAGGGACACTCGAACGTTCCTACGTATCCTATAAGGATGGGAATCAATCCCATGTAGTTCTATAAATACCCTATGTACAAATTTGGTTCGTACATGTGAAGGGTGAAAGGGGACTTTAGTACAATGATGGTTTAACCCAAGATAAAAGGTTTGGGCATTTCCATGTATCCACGCAGTCTTTGAAATAAAACATGATTGAGAAATCAATGTAAATAATGGTTCCTTCTCAGGTGAGGGTATCAAAGAATATTGTAGTTTATTGTCATACTGGACAAAAGTGTTGTATAGTTTAATGTCGTATAACAAGGACAGAAGTGAACCAATGTAAAGATATTGATTCTAAGGGCGATTTCACGAATCAACATCGTATGAGATGGATTTGAACTGATGTGAAGAGATTGGTTTTGGGATTGAACCTTGGGAGGTTGCCTATGTACCCAGCCTAGAAGATAAGGATCAAAGTCTGCGTAGTTCAATTAAAGAATGAGTTAATGATTAAGTTGTTCTTGGGGATAACGATCTAAAAAATGATGTTGGGACTTATGCGTGGTTAGCGGCCCCAAGAGAGTGTTAGGGTTGAAATTTTCTCTAAGATCATGTGAGTCATACTCGATGTGAGAAACAAGAGGTAATAACAACCTTAACGATTCACAGTTTAATGTCATGTTGGACATATAAAGGGACTATGCAGTTTAAAGTCTTGCAGTTAGGACTATTGGTGCTGCACAGTTTAGTGTCATGTAATAGGGACAAAGTACAGTTTAATGTCATGTAGGACGTATCAAAGGACTTTCTGTACAGTTTAGCATCATGTAGTTAGGACAATGGAGACAACACAGTTTAACGTCATGTTTGACAAAAAGACGACTGTGCAGTTTAATGTCATGTAGTAAGGACAAAGGGGTACACCATTTAACGTCATATTGGATGTATTAGGTACTTTTTTCAAAGTTTAATGTCATGTTGGACGGAAGGGGGACTGTGCAATTTAATCTCACGTAGTGAAGAAAAATTAGGGAAATTTTTTCCCCACAGTTTAACATCGTGTGAGACGAAATTAATACAAATAGTTTAAGGTCATATGTATGGACCCTGGATGATGCAATTTAACGTCTTGCTGGATATAAGGGACTTGCAAATAGTTTAGGGTCATATGAATGGACCGTTGATGATGTTGTTTAATGTCTTGTTGGACAGTGGTGCAGTTTAAGGTCATACCGAACCATGGATGATATATTATACAAAATACTTCTTCTAAAATCTTGCATTGGTTAGAGTAGTGATGAGTTCTCCATCCATTGAGATTAATGAATAAGCTCCATTGGAGTAGAACCTATGTATTGAGTAAGTTCCTTACCATTTTGGCTCAAGATTTGGAGGTTTCTTTCCTGGTATCATTAGAGTTCTGAGAACTAATACCAATTCTCCCTGAGTGAATGAACGAAGATGAACATTTTTTGTTAAAATCTTGTGCTATTCGATTCTGATAAACTTCCAAGTGGTGCAAAGTGCACAATCTTTTCTCATCTAACTGTTCCAATTCATTCAATCGATTTTGTGATTGTTCATCTGTAGATCATTGATCACAAATGGCAACCCTGAGCGAGGGTAGTTGAACTTCAATTGGAAAGACTGCTTTCGTTCCATATACCAATGAATATGGAGTTGACCGCGTTGTAGTGCGGGTGGTAGTATGATAAGCCCATAAATCATGAAAAAGTTTATCAGGACACGACTTCTTATCTTTATCCACCATCTTTTGCAGTATATTTGAAAGAGTCTTGTTGAAGGATTCTATCTGGACATTGGACACTTCATGATACCGAGATGAATGGTTGGATTTGATGTTGTATTCTTGATACAACTTCTTCATCTCGGATGAATAGAAGTTGGTGCCATTGTCCGTCAATATGGTATGAGGGACACCAAATCTGGTAATGATGTTATATTTGATGAAGCTAACAACGCATTTAGAACTGAATTCCTTGAGAGGTATTGCCTCTGCCCATTTGGAAAAGAAGTCAGTAGCAGTAAGAATGTACTTAAACTGCTTGGCCATAGCTGAAGGGTAAGGTCCCACCACATCCATTCCCCATGTGGAAAATGGCCATGAGTATTTAGCTGTATGATGAAACTCTGGAGGTTGATGAATGAAGTTGGCATGTACTTGTCATGAATGACACTTCATTGTGAAATCAACACAACCTTGTATCATTGAAGGCCAAAAGTATCTAGGCCTTCGAATATGATCAGACAGTCTATGTCCAGACTGGTGGGCACCACAGACTCCTACATGCACTTCTTTTATGACAACCATTGTCTCTTCACCATCAATGAATCTGAAGATAACTCCATCAAAACCGCATTTGTAGAGAAATTTCTCTAGGTGATCTGGGCTATCACAAAGAGTAAAATTGACCACACGTCACATGATTTGTTCTTTCTCAGCTCTATCAGGTGGAAGTGTTCCATTTTGAAAGTATTCCCTAATAGGTGACATCCATCATGTAGTATGACCATACAATTTAGTAATGGGACTAATTTCATTAATTTCCTCTGTTCTGATTTGAACATACGGTGAAATTGCACGACGGTGGGCAATATTGATGGTTGTCTCGTCCCGATTTGGATCTGCCAGAGCTGTGGCTATATTAGCCAGTGCATCAGCTTGACCATTTTGTGATCTTGGGACATAAGAAAATGTTGGTTCTGAAGGGAATTCCTATATTAACTCTCTAATGTAGTCATACAAAGGGATTAGTTCTTTTTTTCTAATGGAATAATCTCCATTGACTTGTTTGATTACCAGGTCTGAATCACCTTTCACCTTTAAGTGATTCACTTGTGCATGAAGAGCTAATTCCAAGCCTGTGATGAGAGCTTGGTATTCTGCTTCATTATTGTTACCACCTTCCCAAAATAATAAGTAATAAGGTAACACTGCCTTTTCTGGAGAAATAAGCACAATTCCTAAGCCAACTTTGTTGAATTTAGGATTTTCCATTTTCCTCCCTGTTGGACTTTTGGAAGCACCATCAAAATACATTTCCCATGCCTGAGGACTTTCTTGAATAGAGAAGACTTACTCATTAGGGAGTTCAATATCTGAAGATGTGTCTTCCACTAAAGGGTGTTTAGCCATGAAATCAGCCAGAGCTTATCCCTTTTTCGCCTTTTGAGACACATACTGAATGTCAAATTGCTGCAAAATAACTGCCCACCTTGCCAGACATCCTGTAAGCATTGGACAACTAAGGATGAATTTGAGCGGGTTATTGCGAGATACCAATTGGACCTCGTCATGTTTCAGGTAGTGTCTCAACTTCTAAACTACAAAGATTAATGCCAAGAAGCACTTCTCAATACTTGAATACTAGGTTTCTGCTTCAAGCATAGTTCGACTAAGATAGTAGATGTTGTTTTCATTTCCAGCATCATTCTTTTGAGCAAAAAAGGCACCCAATGACCGCTCTAGATTTTTCATGTAGAGGATAAGTGGTCTTCCTTCAATAGGTGGCATGATTACCGGTGCACTCAAGAGGTATTTCTTGAGAATATCGAATGCTTCTTGACATTCTTCAGTCCACTGGTAAGTGACTCCCTTCTTCATCAATTTGGTGAAGGGTAAACTTTTGCCTGCCAAATTAGCGATGAAACGCCAATTATAGGTTAAGTGTCCTTGAAGCCCTCTTAATTATTTCAACTTTCAAGGAGGTGACATACCAAGGATTGACGTGGTCTTCTCAGGATCAACTTCAATACCATGATGGCATACAACAAAGCCGAGAAATGTTTCTGAGGTTACCCCAAAAGCACATTTTAAGGGGTTCATCTTCAAATTATGTTGTTGAAGCTTGCGAAATATGACTTCCAAATCCGCCAAGTGATTAGAAATTTTTTTGGATTTAACCACCAAATCATCTACATAGCATTCAACAAACTTCCTTAAGAAGGGTTTGAAGATATGATGCATGGCATGCTGATATGTTGCACCTGCATTCTTTAAGCCAAAAGGCATTACTCGGTAGCAAAACACACCCTGAGGGGCTCTGAAGGCTTTGGATTCCTCATCTTCTGGGGCCATTCGGATTTGATTATATCCGAAAAATCCATCCATGAAGGAAAGTGCCTCATAGCCAGCTGTTGCATCAATTAAAAGTTCAGTAATAGGAACTGGGAAATCATCCTTAGGACAATGCTGATTAAGATATCTGAAATCGATGCAAACTCTAATTCGTCCGTTCTTTTTCTTTACAGGGACAATATTATCCAACCACTTGGGATAGTGAACTTATCTGCCGAAGTTATCTTTGATAAGCTTATCCACTTCAGCTTCAATTTTGGAAGCATAAGTTGGGTGTGTTCTTCTCGCGGCTTGCTTAAATCCTTGATGTTCTTCTGGTAAACCCAAATGATGAGTAGAAACATCAGGATCAAGCCCGGGCATTTTTGTATAGTTCCAAGAAAATATATCCCTATTTTTATTTATAAAGGAAATATATATCTCTTTCTCTACAAGAGTCATGGCCGCACTGATTAATGTGGGTCGTGGATCTTCTTTTGTACCCAAATTTATTTCTCTGAGTTCTTCCACAGTGGTAGAGATACCCTCTTAAAATGCTGGAGGAGCATCTCTGAGATCTTCCTCTTCTTCTTCATCGTGGGTTACTTCTTCCGTTTCTACTTGCACAGTATATGATAAATTAGAATTTTCATGATTAGAAGAGATGTCAAAATTTGAACATCTCGAAGAAGAAGCTTCCATTTCCGACCCGATTGATGATTAAGGGTCTTCTTTGGGTAATAAAGAGGAGATGATGGATTGAGAATAGACATCATTGTTCACCTTCGATGTTGCTATAACTTCTTCTGGCCTAATTGGTCAAGTATTTACTTGTTGGATTTCAGCAGATGAAATGAAGACGCCGCCATTTGTGTTTTCATCACTACATGGTGGGTTACCAATTTCTCCCATGTTGTCTGTCTTGATTGCCATAATTGACATTATGGATCTTTCCATAAGAGTATTTTAATTTGGGTCTATCTTGTCAATTTGACTGATAGGAAACACATAATCTGTACTCACATGTGTAAATGGATTTACTGGAATCTTCTCCAAACCATATGGAGCATTAACTTTGGTAATCTCCTATGTTGTGGATTTCTCCATTCCCTTCATGTGATAGAATTCCGCCTCAATGTATTGAGACTCACATGTCTTGAATGGGGCCTTATCACTATAAAATGTCCCAACATGACCATCGAAATAATATTTGAGACATTGATGGTATGATGAAGGGATAGTCGAATGTTGATGTAGCCAGGGTCTTCCAAGAAAAATGTTGAAAGCTGAGTCTTGATCAACAACCATGAAATCCGAATTGGATACAAGATCTCCAAAATAAGTTCTGAGTGTAACTTCGCCCAGTGGTTCTTGTTCTTTTTAATCATATCCTTGTAACATCATGGTAGAAGGAGATAGATCAGATTCCGTGAGGCCCAATCGGCGAAGTGTATGAATGGGCATGAGGTAGACTCTTGAACCATTGTAAATGAAAGCTCTTCGGTCGTCTACTCCATTGACCTTTCCAGATAAGTACAAAGGTCTAATATTCACATGCACAACATCATCTTCATCTTCATCAGTAAAAGATATTATTGCATGGCATTCTACAGGATTATTCTCTATGTGATAGACTTCAGCTACATCAATTTCAGTTTCAAACTCTTGAGGACATGACAAAGCCTCGATGAGTGCTTCTAGAAGATCTTTTTACAGATTCAAAGCATCCAAAATTGATAACTTGGCTGGTACATGGGCCAAGTGTTTCAATACATCATACATTTGATCCATAGGTCTGCGTTTCCCAAATGGAATGTGTGGTTTAGAAGGTACCTTGGAAGCAGATGCTTTGGAAGTTGATGCATCTTGTATTGGGATAAGAGTTGGCAATATTCCTGGTTTTGGAAGATTAGACCGATTAGATCCTTTTACCTGCTGAGAGGAAGAAGATGGAACCTTCAACCAGTCTTCCAAAATAACTGTGCCAAGACTGAATTTTCTATTGGTAGAAGAAATTTATTTTTCTTGCTGAGATCGCTGAAGGGCTCTACCACGAGTTTCTCCTACGTACACACTTCTAGCAGGGGTAGAATTGGAATAGTGGCTTCTGAAAGATCCACGTCTTCCCCTGTATCCTGAGCCTCTGGAACTTCCTCTGATTACCCGGTTTGATACTGGGAATTCAGGCTCATCGAAATCGATACTACGACTGGCATATGGATCTGTTAATTGAATCATATTAACAGAACCGAAGATTAACTCTTCGTCAGATGAAGACTCTGCCTGATTAGCCTATTTAGGCTGTGTCATTTGGTGGGGCGGTGCCTGTGGCTTTGAAGTAGATGGCATAAAGTCTTCCAGAGTCAAAGACAACTTAGTCTTTGACACAAACTCATCTTCTTCTAATTATTTTTATTTCTTTGAATCATGTAGTTTCTTTGAGGACTTTCCCTCGGATGAAGAGGTTTTTTCTGCAACATTCATGGAAGAAGACACAATCAGTTTCTTTAATTATGTTCGCAAAATAGCATGATTTCTATTGATTGTCTTTCTTACCATCCAATCATCATACTTTTGTGCATTTTTGCTTTTGAATTATTGACATTCGCCTTCCTCCTTTGGAACTGTAGTAGTAACACACGCTACCTGAGCTGAAGAACCTTTCAGTTTGACTTGTCCCGAGTCGACCATCTTTTGCAGGAGGTCTTTGAAGATTAAACACTCCTGGATGGGATGCCCCAACATTTGATGAATAGGGAAATAATTGGGATGGTATTCATATCCTTACTTTTTTGACCTCTTGGGCCTTGGCAACTGAACCAGATTATTTTCCAGAGCTGAAATGAAGTAACCAGGAACTTGTTCATTTCGGAAAGAGTATGTTTTTCTATTCAAATCCTCAAATTGTTTTCGTCTTTGATCTATTTGATCATCTGGACGAAACAAACTTTGTTTTTTGCGCTCAAAAGATGGAGCCCTTCAAGAAGATGAAGGTTTTGATCTAGAAACAGGTACAGGTTCCTGTTTAAGCATAACTGTAGTAGTTTCTGCTTTACCCATTATCCTTCATGGAGCTGATGGAATTACACGAGATTTAGCCTTATCCTCTATAAGGGAATCTTCAATCTACTAAGTGATTGAAGTAAGGTCTCGAAACCCTCCTCTATATTTTAGAGGGATCAACGACGTGCATAATTAATCACGCAGATTTTCCACACAGATTGGAAACAATTCCTCTTGAGGGATCGCTAAGCTTAGGGAATATGTTAATCCCTTCCAACGAGAAATGAAATCTGAGACCCATTCATTCTCTCTTTGCTTACAGTTTGTAAGATCGAAAACAGTTGTCTTTGGAAAAGTTGAGCTGAACTGAAGAAGGAATTTTTGGCAAAGATCCTCCCATCCAGTAATTGACCGGGATTGCAAGCTTGTATACCAGAAAAAGACTAGTCCTTACAGGGTCCGTAAAAAGAATCGGAGTTTTACTACTTCATGCTGCTCTGGAGTTCCCATCATAGGATCACAACAAGACACGTAATGCGTCAAATGTTGTTCAAGGTCGCCTGATCCATTGAAAATAGGGAATACAGGGTTTCCAAAATTGGATGGAGGAGAGATTGAATCTACCCATTCAGGGTAAACTTTCTTTTCTGGTTGAACCTGTGCACATTTCCCTTACCTAGTCTCTAACCGAGCTAGTAATGACTCAATGGTAGTTATTAACTTTTGATAAACATCCTGTTGAAGTTGGACTTGGGCAGCTGCAATGACTGGAGCTTGGACAGATGTGGTGGTTGGTGCTGCATCGGATGGTAGCACTGCCAACTGTTGTTGCACTTGACCCGTAGGATTAGACCTGTGAGGGTGTACTGATAGAGGATGATATTCTTGATCCATCTTAGTAGCTGCAACAAATTCCATTGGCTGACTGACTCCAGCATGCTTAAGAAGAAGAATACCCTGAAGTAGTTCTGCATTCAACCTTCTTAATTCCTTTATTTCTTCCTCCTGTTGTGCAAACAGTTGCTCTAGTGAGAGAGATTGGCCTTCTCCAGAGGAAGTATATGTAACCTGATTCTTTCCCCTCCCTTTGTTGGATCCTTTTCGGAGAGGGGGAAGTGGGTTACTTGAAGGATTACCTAGGTTCTGAGTAATCACTTGAATTCGTGTACGCACACCTTCTTTATTTGTGTCGGTGCGTACATCTTCTTGAGCAGGAACCTCTTCATCTGAGTCCCCTGAGTGAGCCTCATCTGGTGGATCAACAAAAAAGGAATTGATGACATTGATTGATGCATAACACATTTCATCCCTTCTATCAACATTTCTGTGATATTGTATTCTTCCATGTCATTGATGAGACATTGCCTTTTGTTGATTTGATCCCTCAGGAACTTCTTGACGAACAGTAATTTGGAGGTAATATCCTAATAATTTGGCTCTTCATTCCTCTTGAGGCTTCTTCCCTAATCGAGAAAAGGCTGACTTTCTCTGAGGAGGGGATTGATGATTTGAAAAAGTCCCCAGTCCGGTGGACTGGGGATGTTCCTTCTATTCCTGCTCAACTCCTCGAATCCTATTTGTTTATTCCAAGGGTTGGTTTAAAAGACTCCCTAGTCTGGCAAGCTGGGGTGGCTCTTGACATGCTATATCTGAGAATTTCTTAAAATATCTCCTGATCTTGTGAACCATAGTCTGGAAATTAGCTGGATGCATTAACCTGTATCCAATTTTATCACCTGGTTCAAAAGACTGTTGGATGATTTCTGACACTTCTGTCACTTGATGATTTGCTTTCTCCATATGAGAGGCATGTTCAATATTCTCTTTTTCTTGATGCAGGAGTAATTCAATAACATGTTCTCTGTATTCTTGATTTTGAGAGGAACTAGTTGAAGCCTATTCTTGGGCAAGATTTTGATTACAAACAAAGCCCATTGACTTTGGCTGGCCATGAGAAATAACATTGCATGAGACCATTTTCGGCGGGCTTTGCTGATTGGAGAGCACAGTGAAATGTAGTGATCCATGAACACCCCATCCTCTGACATGAATACTAGATGGGGAATTGGCAATTAACTGACGCAATCTTCTTAGTGCACTAAGGCATGAACGTTGAAGGGCTCTCTGCTACTTTTTAGCCTTCGGATATCGAGAGACTGATAGAGATACCAAATCAATCTGACGTTGTAACCCTTATATTATCATAAGATGATTATCATATTAATAATAAGATAATGCATTCTTCTTCAACTGAAAAATATTTTTCCATATGTTGAGACGAATATCATGAATTCCATATTCCTTCAATATCTTTGGAATGTCATATTGAGAGTCAACCAAAGGCCAAAACATGACTGTTACTTCACCTTTTTCCAGTTGTTTTCTCATTTTCAGCATTTCATCTTTATCATTAAATGAATATTCTTCTACCTGATTTGACCAGAGCTGGTGCTTCCTTGTTACTTAATCGGATGCAACAAGATTGGTGGAGAGATCACTGCTTAAATTAGAAGATGCATGACTTAGGGGTGGCTCGGAGAATGACCTACACCCTGGGCTATCTTCTGATTGAGAAAGTATTTCACCTGCTAGCGATGAAGCATCAGACATGACTGGTTTCGCATTTGCAAGTGCCTCGAGATAAGAGGGCTTTCTCGGCACTACATTGTCCACTGGAGCATTTTCCGGGCAATGTGCATCACTACTGCGGAGAGGACTTTCGCAGAAAAATTCATCATCGTGAGGAGGACCACCATGGTGGGTTATAATAAAAGATGAGATCTCTTGATCCTTGGTCTTCTGGCCACATAGAGGGTTATTGTAGCTCTCATATGAAGATGAAACTTCGAGATCAACCAAATTATCATGAAGAAAGAATTAATGAGGAAGTTTCTATTGAAGACCTTCAGAATTAATGTGCCACTATTGGGAAATGAGGGAGTAGAATCTTGGATTCCAACAGATAATTGTCTGAGGGCTTCAAGAACTCCAGCATTGCGCAAGGCCTTGTTACAGATTGGCTCTTGATCTTTTGACTGTGTTGGGCGGGTCTTCTTCTTAGACGCCTTCTTACTCGCCTTGGAAACCACTTGTTGACTAAAGTGGATACTCTGAGCAGGTGTATGTGCATGATCAAGAAAGATGGCCAGGTTATGCTGACGATCTCCACTCAAATCAGGTGTATGTGCCTGAATTGGTTGTCCGTATGATATGGGGGAGTATTCCCCACAACCCTCTTGGACTGGAACAGATGTGAGTGTCTGTTCTAGAGTGAATTATTGATGTGTTACTCCACTGGTAGGGATAGATTTATGTTTCTTTCCCTGAGATGCCGCAGAAGTTGTTATAATATCCTGGTAGGCATCCAGAATATGAGCAGGAATTTTCTTCTGCTCTTTCACCATTGATAGAATATGCTTGGTGACTTCAGCTGCTGGAACGGGGATATATGTCTATTCCGTGATTGGAGTAGGTGTATGTGCCCGCTCCTGTCCTCCTTTTCCTGTCAGTGAATCCTGACATTACTCAAGTGTGGGGGCAGAAAGTTGAGTCTGCCTCCTGTTTGTCGCCGGAATTTTCTGACTGACTTCTTCGTGTGCTACCAAGCAAGACTGTTGGTAGGGTTGATTAATACTAGCAGGTGTATGTTCCTTCTGATTGCACTTCGCCAAACGTGGTTGACAAGCTCCGTCATATGTAGTCAGACGAGCCTTCTGACTAGCTGATGATGTATAAACAGGTGTATGTTCCTACCTATAGTACTCCGCCGGAATTGCCTGGCGAGATTGGTGTGATTCTACTAGACGAGTCCGCTGGACAGTGGAATTAAAACGGGTAGGTGTGTGTGCCCGCTTGTTTCTTTCCACCAAGTTAGGTTGGTGGAATTCTCCAGATATGGCAGAGATGAGAACCTGCTCACTGTTGACCGGATTCGGTCTCTGGCAATTCATCTTGCCTGCTCGGGTTCGAGGACCTGAGCCGAATGCCTGGAGTTGGTACCCTCATCATGTTGAGGTTGTACTTCCGCATGAGTCTGGTGGTGATTATTGATAGGAGCCCTCAAGAAGGACTCCTGATTCTTTTAATTAAGGCCCTGAGGGTCCTGCTCATTCACCCCCCCAGAATATGGGAGTGAATGGTGATTGCGTTCTAGGGATAATGACCTGAAACGGTTGGAGATGGTAGTTATCACTGCATGCATCTTGATCACTGGTCATCGCTGTCCGGATGACCAGGGTGAATTGTTCACTTGGAGGGCTTGTCGAGTAGCCTCCAGAGTTGGAATAGTACCATGTTGATGGTACTCCTTAACCAACGCATTTGATACACGGCATTGAAGATGCTGAGTAAGTGATGTCATCCTCCGAGAGGATGACGATCTAGTAGGACTAGCAGTAGTGGAATTTGCAGTAGCAGTATTCACAGGTGTGAACTTAAGATCAACCATTATGGAAATGGAGAAGATCTTTCAAAAGAGTGCTTGTTTGATATAACAGACGTAATCAAGATAAATTCAGCCACTATATCTTTTGGATGAGCACATATTTCAATGATTTTTTTTGGACCTTTCATTGAGTTTTAAATAGGGGCCTAACACATAGGTAAAACATCATTTTAACTTGGTTAAAGATTCACGTCGGGTTCACCATTTTTTGTTTCCCTCGGAATTTGGGGTTGACCTCCTTGATAGAAGGTTCAAACATTCCAATCGATTTCTAACGGGTTTGTTCGTAGAACCGGAAACATCCAATGATTCCACATCCATTTGGAACTACTTTCCAAAGGTAGGCGCTCATTAGTTTGTGGACTGATGAGGCTTAGGAATTTTCATTGGTCGAGAGGATGGGAGGTCGGACTCATCACACCTTTTTTAGGGGAATGATTGTCTACTCTGGGACTCTATTTATAGATTTAAGTTCTGTTCGTGAATCCTTATTACATTACCAAGTATAAAATGAGCATTCCTTCAGATTTGACAATCAATGATTAAATATGTAGGAAATTTAGAGAATCTTTTATATGTATTCGAGGTTCTTCAATGATAGAGAATCATCTGTATTTATTAGAGATTCTTGGTCAATGGTATCCTTTGACACATTTATATAGAAGTTTCTCGGTCATTATGATGACCATGTTGGTTTTAAAGCCACTCAGTGGGGCACTTGAAGTTTATTGTCATTCATAGGGACATGTATTACTTCAGAGTTTGGATCGAACCCGCATATGGGCTTCCTACGTATCCTTTGTTTAGAAAAGGAATCAGAACCCACGTAGTTCGAGTAAGGGAGTATGATGTTTATGATTGATGGCTCAAAGAAGGATGTCATAATTACTTTTACACTCTAATCTTTCGTCAGTCATGCTCGGTGTAAGAAACAAGAGGTATTGGTAAAAACCAGACAATTGTGCCATGAAAGATGAAATCATAAGAAATAATGTGGGGCTTATGTATGTATGACTGCCCAGATAAATAAAGATTAAGATTTACTTCAGGGACGAAATCCAAGAACATGGTCTATAAAGGTATATGTGCTTCATGGAGATTTGAATACTCTAACTTGGGGCTTACTCCTGTAAAGGAGGCGCAAATTAGGAGAGGACTTATGATTGGGTTTTACTCTTGAGAATGAATCCCAGATCAAAGGTAAATTAGGACTTGTTAAGAGAAATTAAGACTGGGGCTTACTCCTGAAAAGGAGGCCCAGGTTGAGGGACTTGAAAAAAATAAGGGACTTGGGGCATACTCCTAAAAAGGATGCCCATATTTGAGAATTATGACTGGGGCTTATTTCTGAAAAGGAGGTCTGGGTTAATGAATTCTCTCATCTTAAAGGATGAGGTTGAATGAATGAAATCTCAATCTTTAGTGACATAAAGATGTGTAAATCACTAGGTTTTGAGAGATATTCCACATAATTACTTTCAGAAAAGGAATTCAAATCAAGAAATCTTGCCATAAATGCATTTCAAGAGTGTCTTGAAGACTGAATCTTGAATAGGAGAGGTGGAATGGCATAAGAGGGGTGAAATGGGAAAGAAGGGAACCCAAAAAGGTAGGGGCGCGCAAGTCCTGGTAGGCGCGCAGGTACTGCGTGGGCGCGCAAGTCGTGGTCACGCAGGTATACCTGGGTGACACATGGGTACTTGCGCATTTGTAAAACAGCATGGTAATACTTGGCCGATCCTTGACCAATGCCTTTATAATTATCCTGAGGTACTACCAGAAGAGAAGCACGCTAGATTTGGTGAGGAAGTAGGGCGGCACGCAAGTATGTTCATTTCCTTTAAGGGTAAAACACCTTAGGTGCGCAAATGTTAGTGAATTCTAACACTTAGACCTTACTCCTCTTGTTTAGTCCTTCTCTTTTTGGTAAATAATTACCTTAGAAGTGTTTGGAAGACCTGAAGAAGAGACTTGGGCGTTCAGTGCTCTAAATCTTAATTCTGGAAAAAATACTCTTCGAATGGGGGGCCTACATGGTCTATTTATAGGCTGAAGAAGACCTCGGGTGGTTATCCTTTAGGGCACACAAGTCACTTGCACGACCATTAGGCGTCGCGCAAGTGGACTTGCACGACCGTGATGGAACTTGCGCGAGACATGTTCTTTTGAAGCTTTGTTCATGCCTTTGTCGATTTTTTTTGTTTTCTTCAAAGGATGAATCAATTTGTGCTAATTCATTTCCCTTTACATTCTTTTTAGAGAATGTGATGAAAAAAGGGCGTCAACAAATAGTTATAAATAATGGAATGAAAGATACTCATAATGGCCATACCTACTCCAGAAGTCGGTTTTATGAATATTATATTCTCTTATTATCAAATGGAGATAACTAGACTGAAGGCAAATATTTAAGAACCACTTCACCCATTTAAACTAGTCCAACTAAAAACTATTCCATGGAAATGAATACTTTTTTTAAAGTTACTTTTTTTAGCTTCTGGTAATCAACATGAAGGTGAAGTCTTCCCTCGTCTTTATTATCCAAGAGAATGTGATCTAGCCATAGTGACACACTCCGGCATATAAATCCTTTCTCTAATAGATCATCCAACTAAGTCGTCAACTCTTTAATTTTATCTGGTTTCCTGTGGTAAGAAGTATTAGACACTGGTTGAGAACCCAGAACCCAATCAATAGAATATGGCACCTCTCAAACTGATGGAAAACAAGTGAGATCAGAAGAAAAAAATTGGGAAACTCGATGAAAACTTGATAGAGATCAACTCTCAATGACTCCAACTTCAGATCAAAATAGTACGCTGATATTACTTTCCCCAACATTGGATAAGAAGCTTCATCTCTACTCAACCTCGAGTCTCATTTTCTCTAAGAGATATGGCACACCACATCGGGTGCAGTAAAAGAGACCCACTGAAGATAGTAGTTAGTTCAGTCATTATTAGAAATGATCCAATCGAACCCAAAAATAGCGTCAACTAGTTTGATGTTGATAACCAAAAAATTCAAAAAAAAACATCAGTATCCGATAAAGAGAAAACACAAGCAGGACCATGGAGTCCCTTTTATCTCTTTTATTTTGAGGGTTATAGTAATACCCATCACATAAGACAAAATATACTTAGGAATATTTAGTAGGATCACTATATGGTCAATATAAATGAATGAGATGAAATAGTATCAAATAAATAATTCACTAAAGATGAAGCAATGGTGATGGTACCTCTCACAGTCCTTAGACATTTATTAGCTTCATTTGGATACTCTTTCACTATGTTAAGAATCTTTATTCTGGACATCTGTGGTTGGAACCCATTCACTCATGAAGCATCTAATTTCACTATTTTACTTGTATGTGATGATGAATGAATTATAATATACGGGGGAAATTATATAACAAAATTTATTCAAGTTTTCTGAATATCTATAGGAAATGTAGATCCTGGGTGTCTCTGTTAAACCCTATTTCAAATGCCAAGGATTTCTCTAATGGAAGAAAGTCAAAGGGACTCTATGAGACACTATAGTTGGTTTTTAAGTACCCTACTATTGAGAACAACCATGCGACTTATCATGCTTCCCATTTCCTTTAAAGGTACTTTCAGTACTTCCACTAGGATAAAATGTAATTCCCATCAACCCCGACATACCATCCAGGTAAATCTCAGCCATCAATACCCTATCCAACAAGTTATTGTAAGAAAATATATTCAGAAATAAGTACTGAGAGAGAATATTACGTCTAATACCCATCTCAAACAATCCTTTCATCATATTCTAATTTTATACAATATCATGGGAAAACTATACAATCATGATAAAGTGGCCTGAAAACTCTGTCATAGTCCGGCCATCCTATTTGAGTTTTAAAGACTCCATAGCCTTATCTATAACCATATAATCGAGAGATAATTGATCATGGAAAATAACTTTAAATTCCTTTCTACTCTAAATCTTCAGGCTTTTTCACTATAACCATTGAATTTCACCATTTCCAAATATGTCCCTCCAGCTTGATGGTGTCACAGTTCACCTTAAATGAATTATGATTTTATAAGAAATCAATCAAAAGACATATATTTTCCAACCAACCCTAAAGCTCTTGATTATCATTAGAGCCTTGGAACACTGGGGGATTCTGGTGAAAGATCTCCTAAGAATGATTCTATGATTCAACCCTATGAGGTTCCACAATTAGAGCCTAAAAAGGAACACGTGCAGGTGCATGTCCAAGACCTCGGGCAGCATACATAATAATCTCGACAAGTTTATGTTCCATGGGAGGATTAGATCACTGTGGTTTACCAGCAGCTTCCTCCTGGAACCTATTCAAACTACTTTTCATATACATGATTTTATACAACATCAACATAAAACATTGAGGATATCATAAGATTAATCACATAAAAATATCAAACAAGAACAATGGGGAAATTAATCACATTAGATAAGATATCAAGATTGTTATTTCAACCAATCCAAATCAAATAATGATAAAATACTATAGTAAAATTAAATTATTCATCGAGAGGATTTTCCAAAACCATGAATGGTGAATTAAGGCATGTTATTATGAGAGTTTGATAAACACTCACACATAGATACCTCCTAAGCCGCAAAAATACATCCAAACATCATACTTACATCAAGGAAGTATATTTAACCTACAACCTTTGATACCAATTTCTTGTGAACTAACATGGATAACCTGTTACCCTGATTCCCAAGCCATCAGTGACATATCCCGAAAGGGAATACTTGAACCCCAAGGTTTGGAGACTAGAACCTCACATTATACATGATAAATTTCGGAACTAACTTTCCACAAAATAGAATATTATAAAGAATAAAAGTTATTATGATCATAAATATAAAGGGAGAAATTACTATAAACTAAATAGGTATAATGAAACCCAAAGTAGTACATCATCAAAGTAACAACAAATAGAAAGATAAAAATAAAACTTCCCTAGAAAACATCACTCCAAGAACAAAGGATCAAGAACATCCACCACCTCCAAGTGGTGAATTAAAATTTATCATACCTAGAATGAGGGAAGATCAAAAGTCCAAAAGGAAAAGGTAGGGTGTGAGTGATAAAGCCTAGTTGGGTCTCACCAAATGTTCAATAAAAGATTCTATAATTTAAATCCAAATCGTTCTTTCAATTTAAATAAAATAGTGTGTTGAATAATGCATCGTTTTCATAATTGAAACAAAACATGCTTCTTTTAAAAGGATGGAATAGATTTCATACATGGATTAAATTAACATTTTATATAAAATAATTTATATAAATCGCTTGTTGTGAATAAAATAGTTATATGACAAATGATATGTATAATAAAAAAATAAAAACAAGCACCATGGTCATATTCTATGCAATATATTAGTTTTTCATATAGGATCCTCACACTTCTCATATTAGTGATCATGGATAATATATGTATAAACATCACTCGGTATTTTTTTGAATAACATTCATCAACATCCCATAAAGGATGATAAATTCCAAACTGGGTTTTTTTAGAGTTTTCATCATCCAAAAAATGACGGGGGATCAAAATCCTAGCATGATTGTCCCAAATAACCCACAAACTAACTTGGTTTTAATTTTCTCAATCAATCATTAAAATATGTATAAACCATCTCAGTTAAATTCAAACATCATTTATAATTCAATTTCCCAATTTTTAGATTCAATATGAAAATTCAATTTTAAAACCAAAACATGGGTTTTTCATCATTTCATGAATTTTCAATACAAAACCAATCATAGGTTTTCATCATTTATACTTAATCAATTTTTCTTTATTCATTTCATCTACTCCATTAATTTCAAAATACACCCCAAATTCTAATTCCATTTTAATTTATAGTTTTTCATAAAATCCATTCCATTTCAATTTACAATTCCAAAACATATCAAATTGGAGTTTTATAAATCAATTTAAATATATTTAAAATAAATAAATCAAATAAAGGTTTAAAATATATGGAGAATATAAAATGGAACCACATACCATTAATCAAAGGCCAAGAATCGACATGCATAGTGGGATTCACCAACAAAGAACTAATGTGTCTGAGATCTATAAATCAAACCTAGAATCAAGATCAAATTTAATATATTTTGTATCTATCAAATATTTTGTGATCTATCAAACTCTAAGGATAAATGAGAGGTCAGAAGGAAAAAATATGATATCCACTTATTTGAGAGGGACCAAATCTTCCTTCTACACTTTGAATCATCAAAACATGGTTTAAATGATCCAAAATCACCTCAACAGATCCCTCATAACAAAATAATTCATGTTAGGGTTGAGTGATGAGATTATAGATCTTAAATGGTGAAATGGGAATTTTTAGAACATTTTTTGGACTAACATAAAACTATAGGCATGGTTTTCTGGGTATGGACACACATTTAGAAATACCATGCACTCATACACTGGGGTGCACGATTTCTCCGAGGTTAGAACATTGTTTTATAAACCATGTGATAACTGGGAAAACCCTCACTATTTAGGGTTTCATGGTTTTGAGGGTCTGGCTATATCATTTGGACATACCAAGAGGCCCCTATAGAGAAACATGAAAGGGAACACAGTTTTCTCGGACAAACATAATGGTTTTCATTAACCGTGTGCCAACCATGCATGGCCTAAAGGGCTTCAAAAAATTTCAATGTTTCACCAAAAACCCCAAGATATTCCCCAACAAAATCATGATAAAAATATGGGTCAATGAGTACCTGAAAACAAGTAAGAATATTATACTGGTTCATGTTTTATGGCATATACTCAAGTTATCAATATGTGTCTTCTTAAGACAAAATGGATCACTCTTATCAAACTTGACAAGATTATAACCTTAAATGACCTCTAGCTTCTTATCAAAAAATCTTGTAATCTATTGATGTGGTCGAGTGACCTAGAAAGATTTTTTCATTATCCTCTAGGTTGAACCTACCATGATTATTCTTGGTGTTAAAGTTATAAACATTAAATCCAAAAATATAACCATTGGTTTTCTATTATTCTATATCTCATATGGTGTTTTCTTTAAGATAGGCATTATTAGAACTCTATTTACGACATAACATGTTGTGTTGATAGATTTATCCCAAAATTATGTGGTTAGGGTATATTCACATAACATAGTTTTTGTAATTTATTCCATGTTCATATTCATCCTTTTAACAAAATCATTCAATTAAGGTTCTATCAGAGAATAAAACATATATTGACAACCATTTTTTTTAAAAGTCAAATTAAATTCATGATACTCAAATTATGATATATGGTTAATTGTGAAAATAAATTTTTTTATGGATTTTTAATTTTGTAAATGTTTAATTAAATTAATATCGATTGAAAAATATTATCTTTTACTCTCAAAAATTTAACCCATATAAATCTTTAAAAAACCTCAACTAAAACTTAAAAAACATTTATGACCAATTCTTGTTGTTTTAGAAGGTCTAAATCGGTCCATGTGGATATGTTCTAAGGATCTAGAAGTATAAAACTCGATTATTATTTTAAAATATGTTTTTTTCTTTAACATTTTACATACATCACCTTGTGTCTTTTTATCCAATTTAAGGTTAGGAAAATTGGAAATTAAATTTCTTATAGACTACTTTTGGAAGGAATAAATATTGCATTTTCTAAGTATTCTATTCCAAATAAATGAATCCATAACTTCAAAATTTATATAATTTATTTTTTTATCTATAGAAGAAATTAATATCTAATGTATAAACATTTTCTATTCTGGATGCCTTAAATTTAATAGATTTATATTTGAAAACTAAGCGGGCATTATTAAAAAATCAATCGAACAAGCATCATCAAAAAGTTGAGAAACACATAATCGGTTCTTATTTAATAAAACAAAGTAAATAAAATTATTGACGTGGAATTATTTATTATTTATAATAAATCCAATTCTTACTATCTTTACTTTTTTATTGTCACCAAATGTGAGATTTCCTCTATTAATTTTGGGAAATGATGATGACTCTTGAGAAATATCTACTCATATTCCTTGAATATCCACTGTCAATAAATATTTTTTCCTTATTTTTTGTTTTTACTATTCCCTAAAAACATAAATCAAGAAACAAATTATTTTGGTATTCAAAAACTCTAGGGTTTACAAATTTTATTACCCAAGGATTTAGTAATCCAAATTTTCTTGTCTTGTCCAAGAGTTCCATCACTAAATTTTGATAAAAATCTAGAAATAAAAAATTGTATAATAGAATAAAACGAAGGTTTTATTATGCTAAAAAATTTATAAAATTTTCAAATTCTATAAAATGAAAATAAATAACTCATGAGAAGTTTCTGTTCATATTACTAAGAAAAAATAATTTTTATATAGCTTTGGTTTTTCGCCCTTCCTTCTAATTAAAAAATTTTCTTTCTAAGATTTATTTTTACCAAGGATTTGGTATAGGTAATTTTCTTCCTTGTTGTGAAACAATATATGAATATTGAATGGATATAAATTATTTTTTTAATATTTTAATTCAATTAATATGTTTAGAAAAAGAGGCAACATAATTTTCCCAATTATCTTTTACATATAAAATTTCTTTTTTCAGATCCTATTTTCCACATACTACAACATCATAATATTTTTTTGTATTTATTTTTCTTTTTAAATAATTCATATTTATTTTATTTCATGGAAAAATATTCATTTAGTTCTTCAGAAGAGAAATTCATAAATCAGAATCATATTTATGTTCTATTGAATAATATGATTGTACCTCATCATATTTTTCCACAAAGTACATATTGGCCATTTTATTTGAGATTTGAACTTCTGATTTAGAGTATATGTCATTAATAGAAGAATCATAAGAACTTGAGGTGTATTTCAAATCACATTTTCTCTTTTTCTATACTTTTCCTTTATATTTGTGATTATTTTTATATTGTTATTTTCTTGAAGATTTTGAAAAAAAAAATTGATATGTAAAAGAGTTTTTCACTCATAAAAGTTGGCTTTTTATAATATAAATCATATTTTTTATACATGTTAAAGAATTTATTAAATTAAATTATCTTAATATATACAATTTTGAAATTCATTGAAAAATGATAAAGATAACTTTCAAACTTATAACTATTGGAAGTATCTTATTCAGATGCTTCAAAAAGTTGTGTATCGTTACTCTTCTCATCATCCTTTGAAGTAGAAACTTTCGAAGAAAAATATTCCTTTTTAATCATTCTATGATTACCATATTTGACTTCTATTTATAACTCATACATCATAAGTGTTCCAATGTAGTTTTATATTTTCAAATATTTTACATTAGTGGACTTCTTAATTCTAACTCAGATTCTATTCAACTTGGATGGTATAATGTTAAGAACTTATAATGCTTGTTATTGTTTAGGAATTGGTGCTCCTATAGAAGGAATGTTTTTTACTATATTTGTTAACCATCTATTAATATATGTTACAGTTTCTCCATGAACACTTATAAATGTTTCAAAATTAAAATTTTTAGTATTATACCTTAACAATCATACATTATGTTTACCTTTATAAACTCTAACTATGGTTTTCCACATATCATGTTCTAAATAACATTGTGAAACTCTGTTAAACTCATCTACACCTAGAACACATATAATAGCATTCATAGATTTGGAGTTAATATCATATTATCCTTATAAAATATAATCCAACTTTCGATAAACAGTTAGACCATGTTTCTTTAAATAGATAATAATTCATTCCTTTAAGCAACCATAATATTCTCAATTGAAGTAGGTTGCTCAAAATATAGATACACCTTCTATATTTTTATCCATGATTGTGATTTTAATATTTTATTTAAGAAGGAATCCTTTTATGGGTGATAACTCAAGAGTCATTCACACTGACAACAATTGTTGTGAAAAATAAAGCTACATAAATACTCAAAAGGGCTAAATTGAATTCTTGAAAAACGCTTAAAAACTACCCAATATTTATCAGTTAATGATTCTTATTTTATCTTATTACAAAATTTTATAAAAATGAGCACTATATGAGAAGTATATAATAAAAATTATATATATTGTTGAGGGGAAGAAAGATCCCCTATTCCACTCCTCCAACAATCTACTCTGTGAGTTTAGTGATTTTCATATACCAAACACTTTTTCTAGGGCAACCCAGCTGAGCACAAGAACATATTAATTGTTTTAAAGGTCCAAGGGATTCTAATCTGTGTCTCCCTTCACAATAAAAATCTATTACCTTAATACACTCAATAAAAATTATTTCATATAGATACATATCTAAAAACAGTTTGAGAAAGATGTAGCACACAGTTGTGAGATGCAACTAACAATTGATAAAGAAATGCTTAGAAAATAAAGAATATCTTTGATAAGAAGAACTGCATGTTCTTAAATTACTAAAGAAAAATTAGAAATCAATTCAATAGTAGATAAATTTTTATTCCATATCATGTATTTTATATTTCATTTGTTTTATATACTCATTAAATGGTAAAATCTTCTATTGATATCACCTCATTTGCATTTGAACTAAAACACTCTATAATCTAATGGTTGAGGTACTAATCCTTATAAAAAAAATAAAGTGATGGGATCTTAATTATCATGTGTCCTTATTTTATAAATATGGAATGAACTTTTATATAATTAATTGAAGAAATCAACATTATCATATTTTCGGATTCTGGGTAAATAGAAACTTTTTCCAAATCTGTTTTTTTTTATTTTGGAAACTCCCTTATTGATGAATATTAAATCATATATTGACTTATCCTGTAAAGAACTCGACCCCAGTTTCCTAGATCTATTTACTTACATTAATTAATTAGAAAAGATACAATACTCAAATACCCAATGACCAATTAGTTTATTAGTATTGGAATCTTGATTACATACATGATCTTTACATTAGAACATGAAAAGAAATATGACATACTAATTACATTGGAAACACCCATAAACTCCTAAATTATCCAGGAAAGTCATACATAATATACTTGCTCACGTCTTGGGAAAAATAACACATCTGAAAGGGGTGAGATTAGATTCCTTGTAAGGGTAAGAAATATAGTGGAAGTTATAAACATAAAAATATAAGTCATGGTGAATATCTAAAAACACTTTCCATTAAAACATAATATTATGAATAATATGGCAGGAATAAAATATAAATAAATAATTTTATATAAAATAATCACATGAGAATGAAACTTAACCACATATATTCTAATATCTGAATAATCATACAGGATATCATTTACTAATTTCATAATGAGGGAATACATAATTTCATACATTATAAATATACTGTCAAGGCCTCATCCAAGACACCATAAATAATGGGTAAAAACATAGTATAATTTATCTCATAAGATATACTCATGCATTTAAGGTATATAACAGAACCCACCTGTCACTTACTAATTAAAATGCATTATTCATATGAAAGGGGTGAATAATAATCAACATATACATTCATATTGAATCTGTCACATGAAATGTAAATAAATTTCCCCAAACAATAAACACAATCATAAACCATCCAGAGTAATATAGAGAATGGTATTATGATAGTACACCCCAAGAAAAAATAATCACAAACCATTAAGTAAAACATGGTATATGATATCATAAATTATTAACCCCAATTGATCATAATATTCAACAAGGGTGTTGAGATAGATTAAAATAATCTAATAAAATCATTAAGGAATACTTGAGAGAAATACAATTTTTACTTTTCAAAGAAGAGTTCTTTTAGAAATTTTTTTCCATAAACAACAAATGAAATAAGATAGATTTTAATGATTTTTTTAGGTAAATATCGGTGTCTTAAAATAGATTATATAGTGTACTTCAAAATGTGTAATAAATTGGGAAGTTCACTTTAATCAGGCTTGTTTATCGGGAAGAATTGAGAAACGATTCTTATAAAACATGTAACTCTATATAAAATAAACATGGGTTATTATAGGTACATATATATATATATATATAACATTAAAATATAAATTAGGATGATTACATTAGACTAATTAATAATTTTATTGGGGTAAATAGAGAGAAAGCGTAACCTGAAAGAAAAATGGTGGTTCGTGGAGAATATCTTACCTTGTGTATGAAAGTGTTGTAGAGTTTACCTTAATGTCCTAGAATATAAAATTATATTAATTAATAAATTAATTAAAAAAATTATATATGTATTTTATTTACTATAATTTTATTAATTTAATTTATGATCTTTCTAATGAGTTATAATATACAATTTTATCCTCTGAGAGAATTGGTTTCCTTGGTTTTCATGATTAGTTTACTTATATACATGCAAGAAAAATCATGTGAAATGATAATAGTTATTTAGAGTTGAGATTTTATGTCACTAATGAACATAAATAATATTAAATTTTCTTATATATAATTTTTTATATTATATTAGGATGAATCATTATATAAAACATTAATTCTGATTGTTAGTTTATTTTGGTGAATTGTTTTTCATTACAAACAAATTTTGTTTTATTAATTAATATATTGTATATACAATGATTTTAGACCATTAATTAACTTGTAATAAATATATTATAATCTTATTTTACCATAAAAAAGTTGGACTATCCTTGAAGGTGAAAATGGAAATCGAAAACTCTTCATCCTTGAAGACGATAAATCAACACATCAAGGACTATGTTTTTATTTATAGAAAAACAATTCAGAGGGAAGAGAAATAATTATGGATTATTCCCAAAATAAAACATAATTCTAATATATATAATATAATGGAGATATCATGTCACATTGGGATAGGTAAGTTCGTAGAATATAAGAAAATAAAATAACTTGAAAAGAAATTAAAAGAAAAGAAATAGGTTTTTGCCTCTTGATTTTCTCCTCCTTGATAATCTCCTTAGAAAAAAGGGTTCAGTATTTTTATGAGAATAAGGGCTCATGGACGTGAGTAAGGGTCTTCAGAAGAGGATTTGGTAGAAATTATACAAGGAAAAAATCTTCTAAGTTATGAGGATAAGGGGTTGTGAGGGGTGGTATTTATAGTGGAGGAGAGGGGTGTTTTTGGATATTTTATTCATTTGTTTATTATTTTGGCTCAAGACTATAAATAGTTTAATATGTTTCACTAAATATATTAAATTAATTAATTAAAATTTAATATTATGAGCTTATATCATCCATACATCATCTATGACTTAATAATTCATTTATTTAACATTTATCATAAATTGTCATATTTTACTATTCACCAAAAATCATGTATTTTAGAAAAATCCCGAAAATTCACCCTAACCATTTTTTGGAATGTATAGTTAATAAATGGGCTCTATAATATGAAAAAAATTAAAAATATTAGAAATTAAATTTTAATTAAAATCATCATTTATTCAAAAAACACCAATTTAAATATTATAATTTATTTTATGCCATTTTCAAAAATTAGCTAAGGTATCATAAAATTATCCTATAATATTAATATTATAAAATATTATTATATGAATATATTTTATTAAAATAAATTTTAATTTTTATCATTATATTAATTATAATATTGTAACAAAATGTTTATAACTAACAAAAATACCAAACAATTAATTTATCATTTTTAAAACATTTATTTAATAAATCTATGTTATAATTTTATCATGTTTTTTTTACTGGATTGATCAATTTTTTTCATACTTGCATTGGTGATTTTATTATTCTTAAGGGTCTCATTACTATTCCAATGGACAAGTTACTATTCCATTGTTATGGGTTCCTAACTTCTAGAAAGACCTCTTATTTCATTAATTATTCATATATAGAGTTTGTATTGTGTTCTCTATGTGATTTTATGTGATTTATACTATATGAAATAATTATAAGATGGGAAATTTCATTGATAGAATTTTGGGTTATTACATCCCCCCTCCTACAAAAATAGCATCCTAAAAATTCCCAAAATGTCACCTTATAAACAATTTGGGTAGTTCATCATAAATTCACTTGGTTCCCACATTGAATCTTAAATTTTATGATTTTTTTAAAGTACCCTTACTAGTTGAGTCCTAAAATCTCTCAAAACATGTTCTTTAGTTTCTAGAATCCATATAGGCTCTTCACTATAACATAAATCAACTTCCAATTCTATTGCTTCATAAGTGAGGACATGTGATGGGTTAGGCATGTACTTCCTTCACAAATAGAAATAGAACACATCATAAACATTGTAGAGGCTACGTTTAATTACCAAAAAATATGCACAAATCCATCTTTATCTAGTATTTCTAAAGGACTAATATACCTGAAGCTTATTTTTCAATTCATTCCCATTCTTGCAACACCCTTCCATGGAGATACTTTCAAGAACAAATGATATCCAACATGAAATTCCAAATCATTTCTTAGATTATCAGCATAGTTATTTTTCCTAATTTGAGCTTCTTTGATATGTGTTTGAATATCATTTTGCTTTTCTGTTGTTTTCTCTACAAGTTCTTGACCAACAAGATTCCTTTCACCAACTTCATCCCAACAAGTTAGTGTACGAAATCCCTTCCCATACAATGCTTCAAATAGTGACATTTGAATATTTTAATGGAAACTATTATTGTCAAAAAAATATACCAAAATTAAATACTAATCCAACAAACCTTTAAATTCAAGTGATCATGATATCAAAATGTCATTTAATGTTTTAATAGTTCTTTCAGACAACACATTAGTTTGAGAGTGATAATCAGTACTCAAATGAAGCTCAGTATCCCAGTCTTTCTGATGAAATTTCCATAATTTTGATGTATATCATGGATCATGATCATAAAAAATTGAAATATGTGATACATGAAGTCCTATAAAATCATTAATATATTTTCATTCTAGATGATCTAATAGAAAACCCTCCCTTGTAGAGAGTAAATGTGCACATTTGGTAAGTCAATCATCAATTACCCATATTGTATCATTCATTCTATGTGTTTTTGGTAATTGAGTGAAAAAAACATAGTTATGTCATCTCATTTACATGTAGGAATAGGAAAAAAATTCATGACCCCAATAGGATGTTTTCTTTTAGCCTTATTCTATTTATTGACTAAAATTCTTAATGCATAATCAACAATTTGCTACTTTATATTATCCCACAAAAAATCTTTCTTCAAATCTCTATACATCTTAGTGCTACAAAGGTGGATAAAGAAATTAAAGCTATGGGAATAATCCAATAAATCCCTTTTTAGCTCGAGTATATAGGAAACACATATCCTCA
Organism: Viscum album; assembly: GCA_963277665.1. Lineage (NCBI taxonomy): Eukaryota > Viridiplantae > Streptophyta > Magnoliopsida > Santalales > Viscaceae > Viscum > Viscum album. The sequence continues at coordinate 1,464,639,922 of OY728162.1, read as the reverse complement.
TCTTAAATTGAAGAATTATATCTTTATACAAGAAATATTCCAACATTCCATCATTCCTAGTTTTAATTTTCTTTTGAGGATTCACATCATTAGACTGAGAACTTTTAATCCTTTCATATAAATATTATTTGGTAACCAATTGAAAAAGTAATAATGTTTCTCCTTCCATGATAATTCCAATATCCATATTTTTTACATAATTATACACGAGATCATTTTCATTCCCCATTTTTTTCATAACTCCATGATCATTCTTTCTCAATGCATCTCCTAATTTATTCACCTTTAATGGGTTGTAGTGTATTAAACAATCGTAATCCCGGAGTATCTTGAGCATCATATTTTCCTTTTGTTAAGTTATTTCTATGAGAAGACATATTTCAAGCTCTTGTGATCTATATATATATATATAACATATTTCTACATAGGGATAGTGTATCCATATCCTCAGAATAAAGATTACAGCTGATAACACAAGATCATGAGTTTGATAGTTTTTTTAAGAGTTTTTAACTACCTTCATGCATATGTAATAACTCTATCATTCTGCATAAGGACACAACCAAGTCCTTTTTTGATGCATTTCTATAAAACAAAAATCCAACATTTCTTTATGGTAGTTTCATGATTTGAGATTTCACTAATCTCCTCTTAAATTATTCAAAACATTTTTCTCGTTATATTTTCAAAATGAATGTTACCCCTTTATTAGTAATATTGGTTAACCGGTAATCTAATCGGGAAAAATTTTGAACAAAACACCATTAGTAACCTGCTAAAACAAGGAAACTATGTAACTCGATTATGTTCATTAGTGTAGATAATTCCTAGAATACCTTTTTCTTCCTAGGATATTATGAGATTCTATCATTTGATAAAATATGCCTATGATAAGAAACTATTTAAATCCAGAATTCACACTTGCTAAACTTCCCATATAACACTTTTCTTGTGATAGTCTCTTGAACAATCTGAAATTGGTTCTCATAGTCCTCATAGCTTTTGGATTATATCAAGATATCATCATTAAATACCAAAAAAAATCTTTATGATATATCTTGAACACTTTTTTCATTAGATCCATAAAAACAAAGGGTGAATTAGTTATTCCAAATTTAATTATTTCGAACTCATAATGTCTATACATGGTTAAAAATGTAGTATTTGAAATATCTTCCTTCTTCACATGCAATTGATGATATCAAGATCAAATTTCAATATTCAAAAAATATTGTTCTCTATGGAGATGATCAAACTACTCATTAATAAAAGTTAGTGGATATTTTTTTTATTATAATAGCATTGATTTCTCTATAGATAACGCACAACCTCATGGGTCCATATTTTTTCTTGATAAAGATAATTGGGGCTCCCCATGAAGAAACACTAGGGTGAATAAATTTCTTATTACTCAAATTCTATAGTTGTTTCTTCAGATCCACTAATTCCCAGGTGGCCATTATATAACGAGTATTTTATATTGTACTTATAAAAGGGATTAAATTAATAGAGAACTCAACTTCTTACTTTAGAGTATTTCTAGGTAAATCCTCTAGAAATAAATAAATAGGTACATCCTCAATTTAAAGATTTTTTTTCTCATCCATGGATGATTTTTTATCTTCTTCTCCAAAAATTTCATTCAATAGGGCTACTAGTGGTGGATCTAGTTAATAATTAGATGATGATGGTTCTGCTTTAAAGATAAGGGATTCTACATCATCCTCACAAATCAAAATTTACTTATTTATACGATATATTTTCACATCATATATTAAAATCAAGACCATAATGGGGATTATATAAAAGTGAATCATAGGTATGATGAAAATTTCAAAATATAAAGAATGTTAATGTGTCATAAAGGAAACTAACAGACACATCATTGTTGCAATGAAACTTCCCTTAGGATTTTTGACTGAAAAATCCTTCATTAAATCATAAATGAAATGTCTAGTTTTCTTAGAAAAATGGTAAGATATATAATAATTTGATTATATATAATCAAAAAAATTGATAAGTTTGAGTAAATTATTAAAGTTCCTACCACAACATCAATAGGAATTTCAACCTCAGTAGTTGTGATTATATAATCCTGGTATTGATTCATTAGCCTTTTCTATGGAATATTTCTTTGATTATTAAGAAAATAATTTGAATAACATCCCATAAATTTTCAATTATATCATTTAACATTAGTATCTTCTTTATTTTCCTTTAAATCATGATCTTGGTGTCCTTTTTCTATACACTTTTAACAAACCCTCACTCCCTTAGGAAGTACCAGGGTGTTTCTTCTCACAATTTTTACAGGTTGGAAATTCAACCCTTAACTTATTCTACTTTTCCTTATTTCCTTTTTCAGAGTGTTTATAAGTCCTATTCATGTCTTTCTTTCCTTTAAAGTCATTATACTTAGATAATTTTTTATTCTTGAAAACACATGAGAAAATATTTTCATATGATGATAAATTTTGAAAGACTTGTTCCCTTTGGAGAAATGATTTTATTCCATAAATCAATCAATAAATCATGATATTAAGATTCTGTATGTAATATAAATCAAGTATTTATAATGTTTTAAATTTAGCTTCATACATAGAAACATTATCATCTTCCTTTTTTCCACAGATTCAAGAATTTTCTCTCCTTATCTGGTCACAGTTTGCGAGGAAAATATTTTTCATATAAAATTCCCTTAAAATCCTTCTATTCCATGTTTTAAATTTCTTACCCCTCATTATTTTTTTAATCAATGATCATCATTGATCTGAATCCTCCAAGAGATCATTAATTTCCGTAACAAACTTCCCCCTTTTGTTACATCCTAGAGTGATAAATATCTTCTTTAACGAACGTATCCACTACTTAGCTAAAAATGGGTTTCTAGTCCCATTTAATGTTGGAGGTTGTTATCTCATGAAGAGATCTAATGTTTTCCCCCACATTGTGGATCAGGATGGTCCATATGGTTAAGGTTATTGTTCATATCCATATTTAGTTACCCTAGTATAGTTTAAGTTGTGTATCACTAATTTCATCTCCAGATGAAACATCATTATATTTAATAATATAGAAATCCCTAAATGGATTACGTACATTAATATGATTTCCATTCCGTCCACTAGGTTATATTTTCAAAATATATAATACTCTAAATTTGGTTATGAATTGTAATTTATAATTTTAATCTAGAAAAACACTTAGCATAAATTAGAACATAATGCATATCAAAACTCATAATAATAAACATGGTTTCTTTTGGAACATATTTAATTTTATATCTTTAATTATGGTTTGTAAATAAATTTTGAATTATCATAATAATATCCCCTTGTATTTTCAAACTCGTTGTGCAGTAAGGCACATTATCATGTACCGGGTTACCCAAATATGGGCCTAGGACACCTTGTCAGAGTTATTACCCTAGGTACATTTATTCTAAGACCACATCCACTTGTAGTATCAAGAAATGGATGAATATTTAGGAAGACCCACATAATCTATACCTTAACAAAATTATAGGATCTTCTTATAATATTATCGACAAAGTATATCTTAGGGTTATGTTCTCTAATTAATGTTTTATAAATCTAGTTTCCAAGGATTATACTAAAATTTCTCTGATACCAACTATAAAGACCCCAAACCTAGTAGCCCAGATATTCTTCCTTACATAAAAAAATTGGCATAGATACAAGAGTCGAATCTACAAGGACTGAACAGTTTAGTAGTATTGGTAACCAGATTGCATACATTAACATTATATTACAACTTTAAAGGAAATAAAACATATAAGTTCCACTATAAGCACCCATAAAATCTTATATTGTCCTATAAATCCATTCAAAATATATATCTTCACATCCATCATAAAATAAAACATAAGAAATGTGTGAGATCCGATGCTCAGTAAAGGTAAGAAATATATCAAGAGCTATAAATGTTAAAAAAATATGCATGGTGAATAACTAAAAACACATGCCATTAAAACATTATCTTGAGCATAATATGATAGGAATAAAAGCTAAATAAATAATTCCATATAAAATAATGACATGAAAATGAATCATAACCACAGATATTCTAATGGTATAATGATCACATGGGATATCATTTAATAATATCATAATGAGGGAATGCATAATGTTGGACATCTTAAACATACCATCAAGCCTTTGGTAAAGACACCATACATAATGGGTAAAAACCCAGTCTATATTGACCCATGAGACCCACTGATGGATCAAGGGGCTATAGAAAACTCCAATAATCACATAATAAGTCCAATGAATTTATCAACTGAAAGGGGTGAAACATAATCAACATATATATTAATATTTAATCCAGCATATTAAATGTCTATAACATTCCATAAACAATAAACAAAATCCTAAAGCATCCAGAGTAATATGGAGAACGGTATCAAGATAGTACCTCCACATTTAAAATAATCATAAAAAATTGAATAAAATATGTTATATTATATCAAAAAGGATTATCCCCAATTAATTATAATATTCAACAAGGGAGTTTAAATATATTTAAATTCTCTTATAAAATCATTGTGGAATTATTGAGAGAAATACCCTTTTTTACTTTTCAAAAAATATTTCTTTTACAAAAATATTTGAATAAACCCAAAAATGAACTAAGATAGTTTTTCCTGATCAAATATTTTATTTTTGGAAAAACATAGGTGTCTTAAAACCGAATATGGGGTTTAATTAAAAATGGGTATAAAATTGGGCAGCTCCCTTTAATCGGGATTGTTCGTTGGGAAATATGAGAAATGATCCTTATAAAACATGTATCACCACATCAAATAAAAGAGGTTTATGATAGGTAAATATCTATAATAATTTTAAAAAATGTTTCAAAGGATTAAATAAAAATAATTAAGAATTATATTGGGGTGAATAGACAGAAAGAATAACCCGGAAGAAAATGGATATTCGGGGAGAATCCCTTACCTTATGTCTGAAAGTGTTCTGAACATGACCTTATGGTATTGGAATAAGAAATTAAATTCATGAATAAATTAATTTAAAACCTTTTCTACATTTATTTTATTTATGATAATTTTATTATGATCTTTTATGGTATTTTTTATGAGTTATAATATAAACTTTTATTCTACAGGAGCATTCACTTCCTTTTTTTCATGACCGGTTTACTTGAATATATGTATTGAAAATAATGTGAAATAAAAATAGTTGTCCAAAAATAAGATTATATGTAATTAATGAACTTAATTTTTTGAAATTGTCTTATATATCATTTTATTTATATGGTATGAGGATGAAACATTAGATAAAACATTAGTGATGATAATTAGTTTATTTTCTGTGAACTTTTTATCATTACAAACTAATTTTGTTTTATTAATTAATATTATGTGTAAATAAAAGTTACAAAACATTGATTAATATATAATCCATATATTATAATTTTTTAAGCATAAAAATGGTTTTATGACCATACATGATGAATATAATGGAAATTTAATACTCTTCATCCTTGAATATTATAATTCAACACATTAGGGATGATGTTTTCATTTTTAGAACAAAAAGAGAGGGAAGAGAATTGATGATGGATTATTCTATAAATATAATAAAATTATAATATATAGAATATATTGGGGATATAATTTCACTTTGTTATAGGAAGGTGAAAATAATATATGAATATAAAGGAACATGAAAAGAAATTAAAAGAAAAGAAAGAGGTTTTTACCTCGTGATTTTCTCCTCCTTGAGAGCCTTATTACGATAAAGGGCTTGGTATTTTGATGAGACTAATGAATCATGGACATGGTAAAGGTGATTGGGATACATATTTCATTGAAATTTCATAAGACTCAAATCATGGGAGTTTGGACTATAAGGGGTGGTGAGGAGTGTTATTTATAGTGGAAGAGAGTGGAGTTTTTTGAATATTTTATTAATTACATTATTATTTTGTCTTAGGACTATCAATAGTCTAACCATTATCACTAAATATATCAATATAATGAATTATATTTTTATATTATGGGCTTACATCATCCATAAAACATCTATGAATGAATAATTCATGTATTTTGCATTTATTGTAAATTATTGTATTTTATTGTTCAAAAAAAATTAAATTATATTAGAAAAATCCAAAAAAATCACCATATCCATTTTTTGATGTGTATAATTAAAAAAAGTAGAATCCATTATATTGAAATAATCTCCAAAAGATGATAAATTATATTTTTAAATAAAACCGTTACTTATTTGAAAAACACCAATTTTAATATTATAACTGATTTTATGAAACTTTTAGAAATTAAATGATGTCTCATAAAATTATCCTATTATCAATAAGACAAAAAATTATTAACATATGAATATATATTATGAATATATATTTTGTTATAAATCATTATACTAATTATAATATTGTAATTAAGTATTTATAACATACAAAAATACCAACAATTAATTAATCATTTTTAAAACATTTGTTTATTTAACTATTGTATAATTATATCATGTTTTCATTTATTGAATGGATAAATTTTATTTATACTTTAATTGGTGAGTTTACTATTCTATTATTTTTTTTACTATTTCTATTTTTTACATTACTATTCCATAGTTCAAGTTACTATTTCATTAGAATATGTTCCTTGATTTCTAGAAATACCCCTTGTTTCATTCATTATTCATGTTTAAAGTTTTAATTTCATTATAGAAGTGATTTTAGTGATTTATAATATATTAAATAACTATATGAAGTAAAATTTCATTGATAGAATTTTGGGTCATTACATTTCACATTTTCATGCCAATGGTAAGGGGTATAAACCTAACAAGCCTTAATAATATAACTCAATCTTCATTCGGTAACTTCATATTCATAAGATAAATGACTATAATCATTTTTTTTCATAAGATAATTCTATCACGCATCTTCATAAGATAAAAAACTTACTTATTTCATTGAATTATCCATCACAAAAGATAAATATTTTAGATTTATTGTTTCTATAGGATAAATCCATATTGTAATAGAAAATTATCCAACAACTTTCATAACATATATAATATAATTCATTTAGAAATGTTCTTTTCAAAATAAAGTCTTCTATATTTTTCTATATTAAATGGTTTTCTGATCTTTAATTCTTCAAAATATAATACATCTAAACTGTAAGATAATTCACTTATATAGTAGGATAATATTTTTATACTGAGCTTATATAAGATAAATGACTTTCGCATAGACTACCATTCTAGTTCAAGTACTAAGTTTTCTTTCAAGGATAATTGTTTTTTGAGTAAGGTCATTTTGAAACATAAGATAAACACCTTTATCAGAAATTCAATTCCAACAACCATAGAATAAATCTATAAATTCATGAAGGATAATTGATACTGACACATTAACTACAGAAGATATGTTTATTAGGGATTTATTAAACAAATATCTAAAAATAAAATCCTGAAAAGAATAAGACAGACTCATCATCAAATGAATAAGGATTTTATGAGTCCTCAAAATAAATAAAGTAATGATATTTATTGGAACAACATAATTTTGTCTAATATGATTGAAATAAAAATTATTCAACTAGTTTTCCAACATTCCCCAAATTCCTAATTCTTTTATCTAAGTCTCCTTTGATAGTCCCTAAAGGGAAAATCTTCAAATTATTTGGTGGTCCAGGTATGTCACATTTAAGTTTCTTACTTTCAATTTCCTTACAACTGGATAAATCATGATCATGTTCTAATTTTTTTCAAACATAACATTATAATAATCCAATACCAAGTTATTTAAGTAATCATTAGACTCATCCGTTTTCATTTTATTTTGATCAAATAGATCAATCCCATAAAACATCACGTAAATAGATTCATTAAATATAATTGATTTTTTATTAAACTATATATAGTCTTTAAAAGAATAAGGACACCTAAAAAAATTCATTCATTATATTTTGGATCAAACATACCAACATTTTATTTAGTATTCAGGATAAACACCATTTATCCAAGAACATTTATGTTTGCAACATTTGGTTTTATATTATTCCAAATATCATAAGGGGTATTTTTTGGAATTGTTATAATTAAAAATATATTAATAATATATAATTTTGTATTATTATCTTATTTGCATGATTAATTAGGCAACCCATTCTTATTTAATCTTATTCTGGTTATATCTTTTATAGTTCTCTTTCCTTCTTTTAATAATTCTATTTTGTTTGAGGTTTTCTTGGGGTAGAAAAAGTATGTTTAATATCCTAATTTTAGAAAAAATATAAATTCGAAAATTCAAAAATTCTCCTCCATGATCACTTCTCAATGAAATTATTTGAAAATATTTTTCATGTAAAACCAAATTAAAAAAACTCATAAAAATTAAAATGCTTCACCTTTAAATTTTAGAAAGTGAACCCAAATAAATTTGGAAAAACATCAACTGACATGAAAATAAAAAATATTCCAAAAAATATTTATACTCTATAAGGTCTATAAAATCCAAGTTGATAAGTTCTAAATGTTTTTAAGTACCAAATTTGTTGATTGACTTGAATGGTGACTTCTGTTGCTTGACTATTTGATATGCATCACAGAGTATTTTCTCAGTAAACATAATACATTTCATATCAAAAAAATAATTTCGACATTGATAATATATATATATATAAGGAAAATATATTACAATGTCCAAAACATCTATACACTATCAATGATTTAATTATTTAAATATTTAAACAATTTACATTTTATTCACATAATGAACTATGTTCCAATGTTTATACACTTCTAGTTTCAGGTGCCCTAAACATAAGTAGTTTATATTTAAAAATATATCATGAATCATTAGAAAAATTAAAATTCAAACCATCATCACTGACTTGAGATATACTTATTATATTATTATTCAACCCTCAAACATAGAAAACCTTTTTGAACAAAGATTTTGGATCTCTAAATGACCCAAATTTTATAATTTTTCCTTTATCAATGTCACCAAAGGTAACTAAGGCTCCATCAACTTTAGATAATTCATAAAATTATAAAATTTATCCACTCATATGTCTTGAACAACTACTATACATATACCACATTACATTTAGGTTCCTGTAGCTTTTCAAATATAAAAATATATATAAGATTTTTTTGGTACCCAAATGTATTTGGGTCCTCTGGTGTTCGCAAGAAAGGATCTAGTAAAATAGATCAATTTAATTTCACTAGAACTTATATAACTAACATTAGATAAATCTCTAGAAATATAATCCTTTTTAATACTACTAATTTTCATATTATATAAACAACAATAATTAGCACAGTGAAATTCAATTCTACAACAAAAATAAGTAACTTTATACATGCTATGATTCTTTGAGACTGTAAAAAAATAATTTATTAAAAATTCGGGTATTTTATCATTAATATTTATTCCATATCTTTCCTTATTATTTTTTTTCATTCCAAGAATTTTATTTAACCACACTTATCCACTGATAAACACACTAGAAATATCTTTTTAGTATTTTAAATCAACAAGCACCTTTTTAACTTTTCTATTACTCTCAATAAATAATAATGAATATTTATTTAATTTTTCATTAAATTATATGTGCAATTGTTTCACAAAAACTTTCTCACTTATGAAAATATTATGAATATTCTTGAAATATTTACGATTTTTCTTCATGAATTAATATTTCTCTTCTAACATGTAGTAATATTCAATTAATTTTATTTGGATCAATTTTAAAAATCAAAAATCAAAAACAAAATAATGTTAAGATTAGGCATCATCTTATAGATCCAAAAACAAAAGTTTTATTTCTAATTTGATTGATCTTTTTCGGATTCATAACATGAAGAACTTCTTGAGTCTTTAGATATACTCTAAGAAGACTTCATAGATTTTTTATCTTTTCACTCATAATCACCTTTCATCTAAATCTTCTTATCCTTCTTTTTCATTTGTGATAATTCCTTATGTTTTGTACAAATAGGTTTAATAGGTACCAGTTTTTTCATTCATAACATTTAATTCCTTTCATCTGTAGACTTCTTTTCTTTTAATGATTTCATGATTTCATGATTTCATAAAACCTATCTATATCTTATATATCTTATTTAATCTTCTAACTAAATATGAAAACTCCTCTACTAAATTTCAATATATTCATTCATTAAAGAATATAGAATACTATTTTCACTTCCTTTATCCATTAGTAATACAAATGTTGATAGATTTATTTTCCTTTTTATCATTTTATGATCCTAAATCTTTATTTGCATCTCAACATCATATATCATAAGAGTATCAATAAACTCCTTCATCATTTAATATTTTATAGGATTTCACTATAAAACTGTAGCTGAAATAGCATTTCATCTATAAGAAAAAACTTTAAGAACATTAAAATCTTAATCTAGTCTAGGTATATGTGTTCCAAATTCAGCAACAACTTTGACTATCTTAGTCAATCTTCTATTCATATAAGTAATAATTTCACCATTTTTACATTCTAGATGTATCAAACTTCAATTTATTAGTATTTTATCTCAGTTTCCTGACAGTATCAGTTCCTTCATAAGTATTAGTAATTATTTATAATATTTACATGGTAGTGTCACATTGATAAAAACAGTTGAATTCATCTAGTCCAAGTTCATAAATAATTTAATTAACAGCTCTTGAATTTAGATAATACGTATCCTTTTTGGTGGCATACCATTTTTCAATTTCATTCTTCCAGATTTCATATTTCTTGAAAACCTTTAGATAAACTTTCAAACCATGATTTTTCAAAAATAGAACCATATGAGATTTCCAAACACCATAATTTTCACCATTAAAATATAGATCTTTTATCATTGACTTACCTTTTTTAAGATCATTTATCAACATTATTGGAGTTTGTTCCCAAGAACCAATTACATTGAACATCATATTGCTATAATGTTAATGGTATTAAATATCAATTAATTAATTATCACATGATGATTGATCTTCTATGTGACATCTATGTGATACGTTCCTTAAGGTATTTTTGACAATGGAAGGTCATAGAAGTTCCTCTCCACAATGGGAAACTATAATAAAAATGAACGTATTCTTAAATATATATTTCATATCCAAGTGATTTCATTTGATAGGATGAAAATAATATTTTCTATTATATGTGGAAACTTATAGGAAATTGAGACATTATCTCATGATGTACAGCCATGGTAATTTTTATAGTAGGAAATTATGAGAATATGACTTGCTAGTAGGAAATCCACATTTATATGTTCAATTTGGTGTTTTTATCTACATATTTGTGTAATAATCATTAAAATTTAAATCACTAAGACATATTATTTGTCGTTTACTTTGATGTACTGATGAAACCCATGATAACATATTCTCGTCGTGAATTAGGATGTGTTGGTGGTATCACGATTAATATAGAATTAATGAAAAATAAAATAAAGGATTTTATGCTTCCAAATTTAGGGGAAGTTGAAATCTCAGACACTTTGATAGAAAAGAAGTAGACTAATTAAGTCCATGGCCACAAAATTCTATCAGAAATTTCATTTTCTAAAATTCAAAGATAGATACATTGATCACATAGGTTGACGATATCAGTAATGGTCATGCATGATTAGTAATATCATATTTAATAAATTATATTACTTAGTGTGTGTTCATATGTATATATTTATGGTGTGGCATTTTACTTCTTTCTTTATGGGTGTCTCCGTGTGTTTCTAGATTCTAACCTTGTACTTTAGGTGGTTCTGCCTAATTCCTCTAAAAAAGATTACTAGAGGGTCAAAAAATAAGTGTATCGAGACCATTAGTTGAATTTAGTTTGATTTTAATATGTTGAATAAATATTAATCACATATGTGGTTTAATAATTATTTATGTTAATGTTGATCACATAAATTTATTCATCAGTTATCCAAGAAAATATTAAGTGAGTTGAATATTAAATAAATATTTACTTCACAAGGTAATTATTAATTATGTGAATATATATGTAATATTTATTTATTTTGGTTCATTATCAATGTAAAAAATGTTTATTTGGTTACATTAATATCTAATAAATATTTATTAACCAGTTTTTAATATAATATTTATTTTATTTTTCTATGAATAAAGAAATAATTTTTATTTGATAAATAAATAAACATTGTTAAAAATATGGTACATATTTTGGTAGAATTATGGACCATGTTTAAATCTATAATGAGTAATAATTTATGTTAAATATTATTTGAATAAATTTTGAAACAATTCTTTCAAGAAACTATATTTAATAAATTCACTGGTTTTTGTGGTTTTCAAGAAATAAAATTATTATTATTATTATTATTATTATTTATACATTGGGTCATAAAGAGGATAAACTAAATAATGAGGTCCCATATGAAATTATTAGTTTCTAATCCTAAGATTACATAAACCCAATAATACTATTTCTAACTTGAGTCTTTCCATTTAAATCATTATACACAATAGATTCTAGATAAATGTATAATCCTTAAAGATAAATTCTCCTAGAATGATATCATAAATGAAAATAAATCTCTCACCATCATCCTATCAATACTAGATAGAACTAGTGAGAGAATCCATCTCCTATCAAAGGACACTGTTGCGATCAAGCATGATCAACACAAGCGTAATATTATCCACTCTAAACCTGAATAATTTTATGGTGAGGATCGATGGTTTGTAGAGAAAGTGTGAACCACCTCTAACGGAATTATATCCATGGATCATATCATCTAAAATTATATACACCAAGATGTGATCAATTTAATCTTCAGTGAAAAATAAAATAAATAAAAGTTATATCTTTAATAAAAAATAAATTATTAATTTTAGGTAAAAATATCCTCTATTATTTATTTTTTAACTTCTTTCAATTAATCCATGACTTTGTTTCACTGGTCCGGATTTTATTTGGCATGTAAATATCATAATTATCAATTATTATGATAAAAGATGTGGTGAAAACTACTAAATAGGTGCTTCTACTTCATCCAGAACCATCAAGTTGTATCAAAGGGGTCACATGTTAGTTGATAATTATTTATTTTTCATTTGTTGTTAGATAAATTTATTATTTGATTCATTTCGATTTTATTCATTTTTAATCCAATTATTATTATTATTATCATTCACCTTTATGTAATCAATAAAATGTTAGAAGCCGTTAAAGAAAGAGTCAATGGAATCCGTTGGGATATGTCATAATTTTGACCAATTGGCATCGATTACACATTGTGTAGTCAAGTTAGTCAAATATAAAAGGGATGCAGGGAACACAGATATCCACACTGATTCAACACATACATAATTTATTACACGTTGGGTGTTTATTGGAAATACTTTCCCATGAATTAATGTATTACATGTTATGTAATTGGTGTATACACCATGTAGTCTACATGTTTTCATTGTGTAAATCGCAAAATCTGCATGGGCGGATTTTTATTGTGTATTTATCACACGATACATGGGACAGATAACTGAGAAATATTGTAAATAACATATATGTGGTGTATATACTTACGATGTAGTGTTCACATAATTAATACACACATGGTGTATTTTATAAAAATAATTTGGTGGTCATTTAATTTGTTCACATGCAGTGTAACACAAGTGGTGTAAACTTATTTTACATGTGATTTAAATAAATTGATTAACATATAGTGCATCAATTCAATCATGTTGTAATTATGTTAATTCTTACATGGTTTAATTAATTCACACATATTGCAATTAACTAATTATCACATGATGTAATTAATTCAAATATAGTGTAACTAATTCACACATGGTATATTTTAGAACACATGTGGAGTGTTTAACACAAGTAGTGTAATTGATTAATTTACATGGAAATAAGATCAATTATTTTTCTCCGGATTAAGTATCTAAAGAGGGTTGGAATTGGGTACCCAATAATTTTTTTCTAAAATGGATTATTTTGAAATCTCCCAAATATCTAAAAACAACGTAGTTTATCAAAATAAGTTTTATGATATAGATCTTAATATTTTTAAATATTTCTCTAGAGCTTTATTAGGTATCAAATGAATAATATAAAATATTATGAGAACTGTTGAAATCAGTTTACATGATCAAAATACTATATGAACATGAATTAAGATAAACTATATATATATATATATATATTATAGTTAAAACAATTTTCATATTTAAAGAAGAAATATTGTAAAACAAAATTAAAACACATAATGGAAATAATGAATACCAGAGGTTCAATATCAAGTCAGGAAATAGTTCTCTCCACTAGTTGATCACCTTCCACCAAGAAGTTTATATAAAATAAACTATATGATCCACAATCTGGGTTGGTTTTTACAATAGTTAACACTTTCTAGGTCACACATGGCCCCTTCCATAGTTATTCATAGGAGGAAAGATAAATAAGCCACATAGGGACCACTAACACTCTTATGTACTGGAGAAACTAATAAGAAAATTGTTTGAGAATATATCGAGTATCTTCTAGTTTAGTGCATGAGACAGTGTGTGTATATAGAACACAGTATAGAAAACACTGCTCAAAATGTAATAAAACTAAATAGTAATGAGAAATAATGAATTTTAGAGTTTAGAGTTTATCGATCTATTATAATGCAGCTTGTGACTGTTGATTTGATTCAGCAATGAAGATTTAGTCAAGTTCTTTCGAAAACATCACGAAAACATAGTGTCACGTACTCTTGTTTCTTTCACTGAAGGAAGTCAATACATGTGATGATGTGGTTCGGATTCCTAGTAGAATTATTACAGCAAGACAACTCTTCATGTCTGCAACAGGTTCATCTCTATGTATTCAGGTAGTTCGATCTTCCCTTATATTTCATTTGTTGTTCTACGTATTCTTAGTTCTTCGTTTTTTTGAGTGAGGGAGTGTGCTGCATTTTTATCAGTAGGAAACACAAAGAGAATATCCCTAGCCACTTCATTGTACTACACATCCAGAAACACTCTTCAATTATTATTGTAGATCATTTAAGATACAATAATTATAATAACAAATAGAATTAACATCAATAAATATATATGTTAGAATAATATAATTCAAAATAAGTAACATAATCAAAATAGTGATAGTGTCTTAAAATATGGCAGTGACTCATGTTATTGCAGTTTTTTGTTTTGCTGGTTTGACACTTTTGGTGTCTTAGACTTAGCCAAATTTTTAGTATGTTTTCGGGGTCTCAACTAGTGGTCAATGGTCTTATTGTGTATCAGACTTATGAAATTTTTCAATATTCGCGGTATGAGTCTAGTAGTGGGACATCTGGTGGTATCTCATAATTAGCCAAATTTATGTTCTTACAGCATGACATCCTAGCATAGTGTTGACCGAAAATGTCGTATACTTTTTCAATTATTTAGTTTAATGGTATGGTAGTCTGACGATGTGATATCCTAGCGGTGTCACATACATTTAGGTATTTTTATGCTGGCAGTGTGTCATGAACAATGGTGGATGGGTCAATGGTGTCTCATACATAGACAAATATGTCACATGTTCTCAAAATATTTATTACCTATAGTGAAACCTGAAACTCATTAATAATATCAGAATAATGAATTTTTGATTAGTGAAACTGGGAATTCAACAATATCCCCTTTTTGATGATCATAAATCAATGAATCAAAGAATATTATATATGTAAAAACAGGTCATCAAAGTTATTTCAAAATTTTAAACATGATATCCAAAGTTAGATCCAAAAATAAATCAAGACTTATCATTAAGAATATGTATAGATGGTATCAAAGAAAGAATGATAAGATAGAATCAATGGTAAGAACATATTTCAAAAATATAAAAATATAAAATAGATAATATCAATGACTGTAGGGTCCTGAAAAATACACAAAGGAGATTGAGAATCCCCTTTAATACAAGGGAGATTCTTCCCAATTCCCCCCCCCCCCAAGAATTGGGGAAAGTGTAAAGAATACTCAAAGGATGGAACAAGACGAACCAGTCCACAGACCGGTCCAATGATAATGGTACACAGACGGTTTCGTGAAGCAACCCCTCCATGGACCGCTGTTGTTCGTGGAACAAAGGCGGGGATCCTCCGTGGGCGCGGAGTAGGACGGGCGCCAAATCGGTCCACCATCATGAACGGCCCCAACTGTGAACCGCATCAACCGACCCGAGCTGCATCCACTGTCATTTGCGGAATGGGGGCGGAACCATGCGCGGCCGTGAAGCACTTCCCAAGCTAGATTGGTTCTTGGGGGAGATGTGTTCAATGCCCCCCACGAGTTGCGGATTGACCAAGTCATCTGTAAACCGGGTTTCCGGTCATGGGCCTCTACAAAAGGTGACACATGACCACAGATACACAGCTTCCCCCCCCCATAAAAGCAGATCGAGGGAGAAAATAATAGAGGAAGGAAGAGGAGATGAGATCGATCAGATTCGGGTGGAAGGATTTGGAAGGAAGGAGCTTTGGACTTCACAAACAGCGATGTTTCAGTTCGTGAACCAGAACAGGTATGAAGGTGGAAACGAATTAATAAGGAATTGAGAACGCATAACAATTTGGTGAACCGCAAACTTAAAATAACAATAAAAATCTGACTGTGAACCATGGCCCCTCGGCTGATGCACTCCCCATGGACCAGGGTGTTTATGCCCCTTTTTCAATCTGTCACATCGCGTAGCACCCTCCTACGCGGGCGAAGCCCCGACTGACGAACCTCCAACCGGCGTTGCCCTCGGCCGCCGCTACTGACGTGGATCCCTCTATGTACCAACCTGGTATGTGGGCCGAACCTAAAGCCACAAACCACCCTAGTTTACGGGATTCCCATCAGTCCATAGACCACCCTTGTTCACAGACGGCCCCTCTAGCCGTGTAGCACCTCCCTATGCAAAGGGCACCACCCCTCATACACCCGTGTGTCCCGCCAAATCCTTCCGAGTTCCCATTCCCAGAGCCAGATAAAATCCTTCCAATCTGGCCTGATCCTTCACAACCCCCTCATTGACCCATTCATCGGCCCCGAGCCGAGGCCTCCACCAGAGCCACCGGACCCATGTGATGTAACCTTCAGGTGCATCAGCGTGCCGTTTTGAGTTCGCATACCCACGGTAAGCGAGGGAGAAGGGGTTTTCCCCACCCTTGAGCGGATTCTTGAAACATCTCTGGGTTTACATTCCCACAGTAATGTGGAGTCCAGGACCAGGAGTCCACTTTTTGCCCCTCCACATGTTAGGAATGGAGAACTTCTTCCCTCCACGGGGAGTGGCAAACTACCCATCAGAAGGAAGTAATCATGCACCTCCATACTTTCCCATGGCCATGGCCAACGAAGGGCGTGGTCGGGAAGGGTGTTGCTTCGTTCTTCTTCGAGGCCAAGTCCCTTTCCCACTGGGCTTTATTACCCGGGGCATCCATCTCGGAGTAAGCCCTGAATTTTTGGGCCTCCCCCACATGTAAGCCCCATCTTAATTCCCACGGACGCACCTTTAGCAATGTGATCGTCTGGTCCCTACTGCCTCTTGTTTCTCACACCGAGCATGACTCACGTGGTCTTAGAGTAAGCATCGACCATGTCATCCTCTCCTTGTCTTCCTCATAGGGTAATCCCCAATCCATTACCCTGGGCCTCCTCAGAGTGTAAGGCCCAATCCATTACCCTGGGCCTCCTCAAAGTGTAAGTCCCATCCCAATTCGAACTACGTGGACTTTGATTCCCCAACATAGGAATACGTAGGAAGCCTCGAAGAGTTTCAAGCCCATTACCCATAGGACTCTCGGTCTATCTTCACGTAGGTCCTCTGAATCCACCCCCATGTGAACTAAGAGGAATTTTATCCATGCCATGGCATGGTAGGTAGGAATCCTCCACAAGTTTCAATCCCAACAATCAGTCGTTCTGACCCCCTTCACATCGATTCATCCTTCGTCCCGCATGACGTTAAACTGTACTTCTAAACTACGAGGACTCTGATTCCCCTCACAAGGATACATAGGAATCTCATATCACGAGTTCGATCCAGATGCACAGGTCATTAATCTATCCCCCCTGGACGACAATAAACTCTAGAGCGCCCAGTTATGAGGATTTAAATCAGCATCGTCCCAACGAGTCTCAACTCCTTAGATCCATTAATCCAATGAGGGATGGTAAACCTCGGGCCTAAATGATTCTGAATCCCTGCGTTTAGCTGACCATTTCCAACCAGGAATAACCCATGGATACTATGCTTGGGTATAAACCAAACATTCATGACCATATGAATACATCTTAAATCGATAAGAGAGTCCCGGAACAGGCAATAATTCCCCCCAAAAGGGTGCGATGAGCCTGAATTCCCATCCTCACGACCAATGTGAGTTCTTAAGCATCGCTGGTCAAACCACCCAGCGAACTCATGCCTTTGGAAAGCAGATCCACGTATTGCTGGATATGGAACCGTTGGGCGTTTTGAGGAAAAAACAGTGCACCTGATATGATTTATTAAGCAGAACCCAATCTTCTCTAATCAACCATTGGGTAGTGAACGTTTCTCCCCCAAGATCTCGATGTGCACTGCGATACAAAAAAAGGTGAACCCAACATGAATCTTTAACCAAGCATGACAGATTTAACCTAATCTCTCTCTTTTCCCCCTTGTACTAATGAGGAGGGCTAAGCAAGGTCATTAATTACGCATGAGATCATGAGAAACTGCTTTGATGGGTTTTCTATCTATATTTGTTAAAATATTTTACAGGTACCACTCAGAACTCCCTTTGATCCAATGGCCTCACGAAGGAACTCACATGCGCGTGCTTCCAACAATGCAATTACCGTACTTCCTCACCAATGGAGGACCCCATCACCTACCCAGCGTATTCAACGCTGGGTCTCGGATGAATTGATCCGAGAGTACCAATTGAACGGTACTCTCCCAATGGTGGAGGCAGCCATGCATTCCCTCCAATCCACTAGGACTCGCCGGTCGCCTGCCCAGCAGCGGCCACAAAAGTAGATCCATATATACCTTGTTTCCGTCTCAAACAATTTCGGGAGTCTATCCCTGGAATGAGACAACACGTACCTCCCTTATCTTAGGGAGGCAGATGAGGTCGACGTTGAGGATGTCATCCCTACTGAACCGGGGTTTCTCTCCAAGGCCCCCACCGGAAGACGCCATCGCGGTCACGCTGCGACTCAACATCCTCATGATAAGAAGGATGTCACCTCGAGGATCTAGCCCCACGCTCCCCGAGCTCAGGCCCCTCGGACTGCCCGATGAGGGAGAAAAACGTACAACCAGGGACCAGTCATCACCCTTGTTCCTGAAGAGGAGATCCACTGCCCAGTCATGGAGATGTATTACGAACATGCACATACACTTGTTCGCTCCTCCAAAGCCCACCATCCAGACATGGTGGCATCATACGAGCAGGTGTGTAACCCCACCGAGCTCCTTCAAGCCTGTCGCTCATACAGGATAGCACCTACCTGGCAGGAACCTCTCCATGCCCAGGGTCGTGAAGCCCACCAACCCGATGTGGTGGCGACCTAGTGCCTGCAGGACTAGCTCCTAGTAGATGATCTTGACGCCTACCATCCCGGCATGATGGAGATCAACAAAGCCCGCCATCCAGATGTAGTGCCAATTAATAGGTGGATATGTCTCCCTACCAAAAATATATCATCCCACCTTTTTATCACCTAAACTTTCATTACATTTTACAAAACCGAGGATCTTTAAGGTTTAGTGTCTTGGAAACCAGGAACTTAAAACATGAAAAAATAAAACATTCTTCTTAAAAACTTGAAAGGATTCTCCTTATGTTCATCCTAGGTTCATTACTGCATCTCATAACCAGGGAACATACATCAAAAGAAAGGGTAAGCAGAAGGCCCAGTAAGGGAAACAAGAGCAACATTTAACATGTGAACTTGAGATACATCAACTATGTCATGAAAAATAACTTTAAGGCATGAGAAAGAAATCATGTGGCATATCATAATAACATTTTTTATAACGTTAAGATGTGGATATATCATTTAACATAGACAATCATGAACATATCACCAAGGTCCATCCCTGAGGTGTCATTTGAAAATTAACAAGGTTATCCACCAAGATATCGTGAAAATTGTAATCTCTAGTGGTTACATCATTACCCAATGCATTGGAGCGCTATTAGGGAGCACCCTTAAATTTGTCTTTATTTTAATGTGATCCACATATATCATCATCAAAAATTTCATAAATAACACATATAGAATAAAATAAATGGGTTTCATTTCATAATCATATCGTTTTAAAACTGCTTTAAAGACATGATCTTTATGTCACTTTAAACACACGGAAAGGGAAAGCGGGTCTCATGTATGTAAATCCCAGAATTTAAAATAGAAAATTTTGTTATATATGTGAATAACCCTTTAGAAGAAAGAACTTAGAGTCTTCACTTAATAAAATAAATGAACTTTAGAAAAAGAGAGAGACATTTTGAGACGGAAATTCTGCAGCATAAAGGCTACGTTACAGGGTTTTAGAAAACATTGAAAAGAGAGGGTACATGGGTAAAACTATCATAAATGACCCATAAAACAGTAGAGGGAAATAATAAGAAGGATACATGAACATGGTAATGAAATTTGAAGGACATACCATTTGAAATGAAAAACATGGAAGGAAGACAAAAATTAGATTTCTCTTATGAAAGTTCGGCAGCCTAACGGCGTCACTTAAAATTCAACAAAAATGATTTAAAAAGATCAAATAGGGTATCTAATCATGTGAAAATAAAAGTTCTGTATGATAGATATAGAGATCATACCCCAACATAATTAAAAAGTAATTTGAAAGACTTGACATGAAAGAAGAACTTTGAAAAGAACGAGAAGGGTGAAAGAATCCCTTAAAAATTCAGCAGCCTAACGACGTCACTTAAGCTTCAACCAAAAATGAATTGACAAGATAAAATAGGGTCTCTAATCATATGAACATAAGAGTTCAGTATGATAGATATAGAGATCATTCCCCAACATAATAAAAAGGATCTTGAAAGACTTGACATGAAAGTAGAACTTTGAAAAGAATTAGAAGGGTGAAAGAATCCCTTAAAAATTCGGCAGCCTAACGGCGTCACTTAAGCTTCAACCAAAAATGAATTGAAAAGAGAAAATAGGGTCTCTCATCATATGAACATAAGATTTCAGTATGATAGATATAGATATCATAACCCAACATGATTAAAAGTAACTTGAAAGACTTGATATTTAAAATAGATCTTGAAAACGAGAAGGGTGAAAGAATCCTGTAAAAATTCGGCAGCATAACGGCGTCACTTAAAACTTCATAAAACGAATTAATGAGAGTAAGAGGGGATATATAATTATATTAACATGAAAAGGTTAGTAAGATGAATATGAAAGAACATCCTCTAACATAAGAACATGGAGTATAAAAGAAATGACATAAAAAGATTACTTGAAAAGAAAGAGAGAGGTCGGATCCCTTACCTTAAACGTAACTCTTGAAACTCAATGGTTGGGACCTTGAGGGTTTGGGGGAACATTTGGAGGACTCCTTGGGAGGCAAGGAGACCAGAAATTAGTTGAGTATGGTTTTGGAGTCGAATGGATGAGAGGAGGGCTTGGTACTTATAGGTAAAGTGAGGGGACAAGGCATTAATGGTCAGGGGACACCTCATTAGTGGTTTTGGAAAACCCATGGGATTGACCATGGTATTTTCCCATGGTATTGGCCACTTGGGACACCTCATACCTTAACTTAATATTTATAATTAGACCATATTTATTACATACTTAATACATCATTTAATGATGTCATTAAATACTCGTAACTTAAAAACTGTATTTTCACTATTCATCGAAAATTCAACTTTCTCAGAAAAATCCCAAAATTTCACCTTAACCAAATATTTATGCTCTGATTTCAAAAATTAACTCCATTTTATAAAAATAATTTTCTAAATATTTTTAATTTAATTTTTAAATAAATACACTGTTCACCGAAAATTCATTTTTTCATAAAAATCCCCAAAAATTACCTTAAAATAATATCGATGCTCTGAGTTCAAAAATGAAATCCATTTTATAAAAATACTTTTCTAAATATTTTTAATTACATTTTTAATTAAAAAACACTATTCACCCGAAAAAACTAATACTTGACTAATAATTTATGAAACTGTTATTTAACCATTTTATTGAATCGCATTACTTAATCAAGGTGCCTAGATTATATTAACGCTTTATTTAAGTGAGATTACTAATCCATTTAGTCACATTACTAATCCTAAGCATAAAATCACTATTCATAATTTACTATTCATAAAAAATCATGTTGATCTTATTAGACTCTAAATTTCATACTGAACATATTTGTAGAAGACCATTTTTTGAAAATCATTACACATTTTTAATTATTTAAGGTTTACATAAACATTTTTTTTAAAATATCCTTTCTCTAAAATTCACCAAAAATATGCATACTATATTTATCCGAACATTTGAAAATTCATAAACATCATCAAAAGAAGAATTCAAAATTTTTTATTTAAAACAAAGGATTACACAAGGCAGTTACGGTCTCCTTACATAGCGCCTTATAACACCAGCATAAGACCTAAGTGTAAGGTGTGTTAAGGTGAGAGAATCCAAGGGAGGCTCGGCCAACATCGCACAAGTAGTAATTTCTATCTGTTTGAACTTCTCACGAAGGAGATTCTGTTCTAGCTTCACACGATGAAGTTCTGCTTGGGTGTGGTCTAGAGCAAAGCCCAGTGGTGCTACCTCCTTCCCAAGTTCTGTTATATGGGCATCGATCGGTCCAAGACTACTCGGTGAGGCCATCAAATCTTCTTTCTATATTAATTAACCAAGATCACTTGTATTTAGAGACAAAAATCGAAATGTTTAGTTTCTAGCAGTTACATTGACCAATGGTCATATAACAGTCAAAAACCCAATAGTCTCATTTTAATTATACTCATGTTATCCAATGAAACAGTTTTGTTGAGTATAAAAAAAATAACACACAAAATTTGGAAACAAGATTTATTCACAATTTCGGGTCATTACAATCTTCCCCCCTTAAGAAATTGCATCCTCGCAATTTTTTTAAAACTGGGTTTTGAAATTTCATTGAAAGTCTCACACCGGAAAAGGAGTCATTAAAACTATTACTTTATAGAAAGAAATGGAAGTAAAAAGGTCACCCGAGTTAACCCATACTAGGATCCCATGTAGGAAAACATGCACATGGAGGAAAAACGGTCACATTCTAAGGGAGAGTGATAGAAAATATGATTAGGAGAAAGTTAACCATGAGAAAATCCCAAACCTATGATGTGTGTAAACGGTCTTTGATTACCTAGTAGGAAACATAAACCAAGAACGTTTTTATTTTATGTTCCTTTTCATAATTTTGAGGAATTCATTTACAACATATAAGAAAACATAAGAAAATATACCAACCTTCAAGTAGAGTTTCATCCTTTAATAAGTTTCTACCAAAACTATTATTTTCTCCAAACGATGAGCATTAAAAAACACTTGGTCTCATCAAGACACAAGAATCATCTTCTTGAGAGTCACGTAATCCACAAAAGATTGACTATCAATTTCTTCTATCATTAAACATTGTCCCAAAAACAAAAAGGGTAAGATAAAACAACTCCTCAAAAAGAAAGAATCCCATAGGAAGGGAAACTACTTTTAAATCTTCAAAGTTCCACAGTACTACCTAGAGTTCATCATAGACCATTCCGTAAATAACTGTCCTTAAAATTCCTCAAAATAACCCAAACAAAGATTGAAACCCAAATACAAGAAGTATTTGATAACATAGTCTTCCAAGATAATCTTTATCGTTCATCTCCAAACAACATCAACCACTCCTAACATCTTATAACAAAAGTAAATAACCTAAACATATTTTCCCCAAGATAGGTCAATAATTTTCATAAGTAACCTATAATACCATAAGTTCACCTTAAATTCATCGATTCCTCAAAATATTAGTCAACCATTATTCCTCAAAAGAAAATACTGTAGTAATCTATTTACCTCGATCAAATAAGGTTCCCAAAATAGTGAACGTCTTCGAAAATAATAATCATCTTTTAATCCCCTAATCATCTCTGTCATATTAATACGGAAATCATTGCATTTCCTATCACATTGGTTGTTGAGACATGTTCTTCCATTTCCCACCATTAACTAAGAAGAGAAAGTATAATTAGGGGCTTAAATACTTATCCAATAATCATGAAAAGGAACTTAAAGCATATAAGGATAACTTGTAGCAGAAAATTATACCCTAACTTGTGATCCCCTAGGTTCCAATCTAGGTTATCCATGATCATATATTCTTATGTGAATCTTTATTTTATTTTATATTTGTTCCTTTAATAATGGTTCATACTAAGCTTATGAATTTACCAAAGAATATCCCACGGGAGTGTCGTAACCAAGAGTGCATTAAGGCTCGTTGTCGTGTACCAGTTCCCGTTTGATTCTAGCTCAAAGCGGTGTTTTCGGGTTTTACCCCTATGTACATCTGTTCCAGAGCCGCCTCTACCGACTGGTATCTAGATAGGGATGTATTTTCTTGGCAACCCCTTACTCAATACTCACCAAAATACCAGGAAGATTTCCTATATTTAAAATTTTCTATATGGTTATTCCTATTTTTTTCATATCCTAATTTCCACAAATAACTAAACCATCCTTTGATAGAAACTATAGCATCCCACCTTTTTACCACATAAACTTTCATTACATTTTACAAAACCGAGGATCTTTAAGGTTTAGTGTCTTGGAAACTAGGAACTTAAAACATGAAAACATAAAAAATTCTTCTTAAACACTTGAAAGGCTTCTTCTTATGTTCATCCTAGGTTTATTACTGCATCTCATAACCTGGGGACATACAGAAAATGAAAGGTTGAGCAGAAGGCCCAGTAAGGGAAACAAGAGAAACATTTAACATATGAACTTGAGATACATCAACTATGTCATGAAAAAGAACTTTAAGGCATGAGAAAGAAATCATGTGGAATATCATAATAACATTTTTCAAATCTTTAAGATGTGTCTACATAATTTAACATAGAAAAACATGAACATATCACAATGGCCCATCCCCATGGTGTCATTTGAAAATTACCAAGGTTATTCACCAAGATATCGTGAAAATTGTAATCTCTAGTGGTTACATCATTACCCAATGCATTGGAGCGCTATTCGGGTGCACCCGTAAATTTGTCTTTATTATAATGTGAGCAACATATATCATCATCAAACATTTCATAAATAACCCATATAGCATAAAATAAATGTGTTTCATTTCATAATCATAACGTTTTAAAACTGCTTTAAAGACATGATCTTTATGTCACTTTAAACCCACGGAAAGGGAAAGAGGGTCTCATGTATGTAAATCCTAGAATATTGAATAGAAAATTTTGGTATATAAGTAAATAAACCTTTAAAAGAAAGAGCTTTGAGTATTCACTTAATAAAATAAATGAACTTTAGAAAAAGGGAGAGACATTTTGAGACGGAAATTCTGCAGCATAAAGGCTACGTTACAGGGTTTAAGAAAACATTGAAAAAAGAGGGGACATGGGTAAAACATTCATAAATGACCCATAAAATAGTCGAGGGACATAATAAGAAGGATACATGAACATGGTAATGAAATTTGAAGGAAATACAATTTGAAATGAAAATCATGGAAGGAAGACAAAAATTAGATTTCTCTTATGAAAGTTCAGCTGCCTAACGGCGTTACTTAAACTTCAACAAAAATGATTTGAAAAGATCAAATAGGGTCTATAATCATGTGAACAAAAATTTTCAGTATGATAGATATAGATATCATACCCCAACATAATTAAATAGTAACTTGAAAGACTTGACATGAAAGTAGAACTTTGAAAAGAATGAGATGGGTGAAAGAATCCCTTAAAAATTCGGTAGCCTAACGGCGTCACTTAAGCTTCAACCAAAAATGAATTGAAAAGATAAAATAGGGACACTCATCATATGAACATAAGAGTTCAGTATGATAGATATAGAGATCACACCCTAACATAATAAAAAGGAACTTGAAAGACATGACATGAAAGTAGAACTTTGAAAAGAATGAGAAGGGTGAAAGAATCCCTTAAAAATTCGGCAGCCTAACGGCGTCACTTATGCTTCAACCAAAAATGAATTGACATGATAAAATAGGGTCTCTCATCATTTGAAAATAAGAGTTCAGTATTATAGATATATAGATCATACCCAAACAAAATAAAAAGTAACTTGAAAGACTTGACATTTAAATTAGATCTTTAAAATGAGATGGGTGAAAGAATCCCTTAAAAATTCGGCAGCCTAACGGCTTCACTTAAAACTTCATAAAACGAAATAATGAGAGTAAGAGGGGATCTCTCATTATATGAACATGAAAAGGGAAGTAATAGGAATATAAAATAACATCCTTTAACATAAGAACATGGAGCATAAAAGAAATGACATAAAAGAGATTACTTGAAAAGAAAGAGAGAGGTCGGATCCCTTACCTTAACCGTAACTCTTAAAACTCAAAGTTTGGGACCTTGAGTGCATGGGGAACCATGGGAGGACTCCTTGGGAGGTAAGGAGACCATAAATTCGTTGAGGATGGTTTTGGAGTCGAATGGATGAGAGGAGGGCTTGGTATTTATAGGGAAAGTGAGGGGACAAGGCATTAATGGCCAAGGGACACCTCATTCGTGGTTTTGGAAAAACCATGGGCTTTCCCTTGGTAGTTACCCATGGTATTGGCCACTTGGGACACCTCATACCTTATCTTACTATTCATAATTCGACCATATTTATTACATACTTAATACATCATTTAATGATGTCATTAAATACCCGTAACTTAAAAACTGTATTTTCACTATTCATCAAAAATTCAACTTTCTCAGAAAAATTCCAAAATTTCACCTTAACCAAATATTGATGCTTTGATTTCAAAAATGAAATCCATTTTATAAAAACAATTTTCTAAATATTTTTAATTTAATTTTTAAATAAATACACTATTCACCGAAAATTCATTTTTTTAGAAAAATCCCCAAAAATTACCTTAAAATAATATCGATGCTCTGAGTTCAAAAATGAAATCCATTTTATAAAAATAATTTTTTAAATATTTTTAATTAAATTTTCAATTAAAAAACACTATTCACTCGAAAAAACTAATACTTGACTAATAATTTATGAAACCGTTATTTAGCCATTTTATTGAATCACATTACTTAATCAAGGTGCCTAGATTATAGTAATGCTTTATTTAAGTGAGATTACTAATCCATTTAGTCACATTACTAATCCTAAACATAAAATCACTATTCATAATTTACAATTCATCAAAAATCAAGTCGAACTTATTAGATTCTAAATTTTGTACTCAACATATTTGTAGAAGACCATTTTTTGAAAATCATTACACATTTTTAATTATTTGAGGTTTTCAAAAACATTTTTTTAAATATCCTTTCTCTAAAATTCCCCAAAAATATGCATAATATATTTATCCGGACATTTGAAAATTCATAAACTTCATCATAAGAAGAAATCAAAATTTTTTATTTAAAACAAAGGATTACACAAGGCAGTTACGGTCTCCTTACATAGCCCCTTATCACACCAGCATAGGACCTAAGTGTAAGGTGTGCTAAGGTGAGAGAATCCGAGGGAGGCTCGGCCAACATCGCACGAGTAGTAAATTCTATCAGTTTGAACTTCTCACGAAGGCGATTCCGTTCTAGATTCACACGATGAAGTTCAGCTTGGGTTTGGTCCAGAGCAAAGCCCAGTGGTGCTATCTTCTTCCCACGCTCTATTAGATGGGCTTCGATCGGTCCAAGACTATTGGGTGAGGCCATCAAATCTTCTTTCTATATTAATTAACCAAGATCATTTGTATTTAGAGACAAAAATCGAAATGTTTAGTTTCTAGCGGTAATATTGACCAATGGTCATATAACAGTCAAAAACCCAATAGTCTCATTTTAATTATACTCATGTTATCTAATGAAACAGTTTTGTTGAGTATAAGAAAAAATAAAATAAGACACAAAATTCAGAAACAAGATTTATTCAAAATTTCAGGTCGTTACAAAAAAAGTCCACCGACTCGATATGGTGGAAAATTAATACATGCAGGGCCAGTTCCCTACAGATTCAAGTAAAGTCCGCCATCCCGATTTGGTGGCAAACGGAGAGATAAGCCTGCGTATCCCAACGCAGGGGCAGATTCATTCATCTGCCCCGACACCGAATAATTTTCAGTACCCACTAACCTCTGGAGGACCGGAGCAGGATATTCCTCCTCCGATATAGGAATCGGACTTCATACCCGTTCCAGCCAAAGATGTCTTTCTGCATATCCTTGCAATTATGGAGGAGCAGGTATCGATCCCAGATCATATCTTGCAGACTTTTCAGAATGTAATTGCATCAGCATCAACAGCAAGGACTCAGGCCCGTGAGCCCATCTCCCCAATTGAGGTGACTCATCTAAGAGACGAGATAGCCGCCTCAGAGCAGATCTTCATCCCTTCTTCTGCATAGGAGGGTCGTCGGCCATATTCTATGATGCAAGGGCAACCGGATCGAGCATCTTCACTCGTTTCAATTGGGGGACACCCATCCATCATGGTTGATGCTCCAGAGCAGGTATATATCCCTGCTAAAAGTCAATATGTTCATAGGTATATCCCGGAAACATCATGGGACCCAATTAGATAGGGACCCAAAGGTGAAGGCCATTGTTAACAGCAGATGATCCCTGCTGCCTACAAGAAAGTGCCCCATACACGATGAAAGAAGCCGAAAAATAAAGAGAGGTTTCATGACTCCACTCTGCTGGTAGCTGGGGTTCTATATTCTGCTAAGCACACATCGAAGGTTCATAAACCTGCACACCCATTACCATATTATGTGAGTGACAGTAGCAGTTGCGAAGGTCCTCTCCGCAATGTTCCTACCAGCATCTCTGAAGGTCCTCCCCAGAGAACCCACGGGGGCCTCCCCCACGGGAATTTAACGATCAATCAAGAGAGTTTCTCTTTTGATGTGAGTCACAAAAACCCTCCACGTGGCCAAAAGATCGAGCTGCAAGAAGGCTCTCTACTTTTTGCGGTCTACCCTGAACGTCCTCTCTGGGGTATACACTGCAAACACTCTCTGTGTAGTGGGAACACATATTATGATATTAGTCCTCGCTATCATAGTCACAACTGCAGAGGCCCTCCCCACAGTGACATCTCATAATGACAAGAAGGTCCTACCCTTGTTGTGGCCTGCCCTGAAGGTCCTCCCCAGGGGTTACGTTGCAACGACACTATGCGCAGCCAGGCATCAGATCACGATGGTAGTCCTTACCACCCTAATAATAGAGCCCCCCCCCCCCCCCCCGTAGATACATTAAGCAACAAGAAGGCCCTCCCCTTGTTGCGGTACATTCTGAAGGCCCTCTCCAGGGTGTACCCCGTAGATATTCTCCCTAATGTAACTGTAATGGTAGTCCTCACCATTGCAGAAGTTGTGATGGTAGTCCTCGCCACCATGGTCGCCATTGTGAAGGTCCTCCCTGCAGTGGACCTAAGCAACAAGAAGGTCCTCCCCTTATCACAGTGTGTCTTGAAGGTCCTCCCCGGGATACACATCAAACATCCAACCATGATGGTCATCCCCACCATGATGGCAGTTGTTGCGAAGGCCCTCCCCGTAACTACACAACAGATCCAAAAGGTCCTCCCCTCACTGGGATATGCCTTGTAGGTCCTCCCTAGGGTATGCGCTGCAAAAGTCCTCTATGTAGTGATGTGTCAAACAGTAATGGTTTCCCTTGCCATTACGACATGGATAGCGTAGGCCATCCCTGCCTAGACGTCGTTCAACGAGAAGGCCCTCCCCTCGTTGTGGTACATTCTGATGGCCCTCCCCAGGGTGTACCCTATTCGTTATCTCCCTTCGGAAACTGTGATGGTAGTCCTCACCATTGCGGCTGCCATTGTGAAGGTCCTCCCCACAGTGACATGTCATATCAACAGGAAGGTCATCCCCCTGCCGAATCAAGCACAGAAAATCCCTCATATGCCGAGGCACTCAGAAGGATGGGATCAAGCATGTTAGAATCCCAGTTAGTCGCCAAAGACAGCCTTCTTCGATCAGAAGATGGTCTGGGGCCAAATTCATCTTCTGAACCACCACGAAATCGCTCATATGATAATTCAACATCTACCGGCCCCATTGCCACCGGCCACACTATTGGTCAGCACCTTAGTTGGGCCAACCAGGTAGAGGAATCACTAGCAGAGGAGTATGCCGACATATTGCACCAGAGGAAATGACTGGCGAGAGATGATATCCCAGTTATGTTTTGGCCCATGGCCACCTCTCAATTCGACATACCCAGAAAGTTGTCGGAAGAATGCGTGCACGACATCTGCTACAATATATGGATAACCCTTCGTCGGCTAAAATCAATATTCTTTCCCTACAATAGGTATGTAAACCACGTCAAGACAATATGAGACCTCCTGCGTCACATTGACCTGGAAGCTCTTCCTCCAGCGCGACAACCGCGACCTGAGAGGCGTAAAGGAAACATGGGGTTAGCTTGCCTACATGCACTACACCAGCTACTCCGCCTCATTGGTGATGCTCCAACGGGAGTCCATATCAGAGGATGGGGAGAACATGGAGCTCTAAATTTCACTCTGCTCCCTGCCCAAAAGAACTCGTTCAGAGTAGTGTCTTGCAACGCCATCACAACAAGACAATGATCGAGTGGTCCCCCTGTTCAGGAAGGGCGACACACCCAGTAGAGACAGGCCTTGGGTAAGTCCCAAAAGCATCAAGCCCAGATGGAAAAATCCATTCACGAACTTTTAATCAAGACACCGAAAGCATACAACTATCCTCTCGCTTAAGAGAGGCCAATCATCAGTCATTACCAGCCTCCCCTAAGAGGATTGAGTCTCGTGCGAACTCGGCATCAGATCCAGTTCACCCCTGAATGGGGGAACACAAGATCAGGAAAGTAGTTATAGCAGTAGTCGTTACCGCAATCCAGGGCCAACCCCATCCTGCAGGGATGGTGGCATTTTTAACAACAAATTCCCCCCGTAAGACCAATAAAAACGGGAAAAGACTCAATGTCCAGTGAACGAAGCTGGCCCCAGCCCTCAGGGATGGGGGGATTTTTACCTCCTTAACAACAACCTCCCCCATGAGAATCAGAATTCTCTCATATAGGGAGGACAGTCATAAGAGAAGGTTCCTACCCTATCCCGTCTTGTGAGTCATTATCCCCTTCAAGAGGGAGGCATGCTGTAAGGACGCATCAAAGGACACTTCGTGTCACCCTTCATCAAGGAGTCCTAAAGCAATCCTGAGACAGGAGGGGGAGGACCAGTAAAAGGTGTGGGAGATCTTCTTCCTATTTGGAAGATGACACCTCCTCCACCCAGTGATATGAATCCATCAATTCCATAGAGGCTATCCCCACTGGTGACATCAGAGACGATGCAAATCCAGATGGATCGGGAGACGATGATTCCAGTCAGGTTGTGACTCACAACGAACCACCAAGTATGCACACCCTGAACCAGAGGGTTGCCCTAAAAATGGCTGCCTCTTCAGATAACCCTCCTCCTCTTACCCTGTGAGCTTCCAATAATGATAAGAATAAAGGACCGGTTACTCCTAACCCGCCTCCTTCTCTCTATAAAAACGAGCCACTTACACTCGAAGAGAGATTCGCTCGACAGGAGGAGAAAATGAAATAATTGAGGCGGCTTTACGCCGAACTACTCCGGAGGAAGCATCTTATTTAAAGCGCTTCCCAAGAAGAGCCACACCTTGCACTCCCAGAAAGTGCACCTCAAGGTCTAAGGTTTGCCCAGGTAGAAGAAGCACGGTCAGGGCCCCCACCCAATGAGGCACCCGGTCTGTCTAACTACCTGAACATGGATTCGGGTGAATACCAATACTTCCCTCCACTCAAGAAGCAACCGGAGTGAGTACGTTTGAACCCTCCGAAGGTGTCACAAATGGCATACGAACCCTTGGTACAGGCCAAGCCAGATCCTTAGGCAATGCCTTGGGCTACACCCGCCCAAGACCAGGACCAACAGTATGTAAACCAGGGCCTTTCTAGCACCATCGAAGCACTGACAGCTCGATTGGAAGCAATGGAAGGATGAAGCGCTCGGATACAACCAGAGCGGAATCCCTACCCAGATTGGGTGAGAAACACGCCTCCTCCACCTAATTTTGGGAGCCATTTATTCCTTAATTTCAATGGTTCAGGCGATCCGGAACTACACTTGATGCACAACGCGTCTTATTGAGACCCTATGATGGAAACTCCAGAACAACAAGAAGTAGTGAAACTCAGATGCTTCGTACAGACCTTACAAGGATCTTCCTTTTTCTGGTATATGAGTCTACCCTATCAGTCAATAATAATCTAGGAAGACCTTCGACAGTAGTTCCTATTCCACTTCAACTCAACGTTGCCTAAAACAATGGGCAGCGACCTCATGAATTGCAAACAGATGGAGAATGAGAGGGTCTCAGATTTCATTGCCAGATGGAAAGGTCTGACCTACTTTCTGAACAGGCCAATGCCTCAAGATGAGATGCTTTCCATATGCATCGATAACCTTCGAGATGAGCTTCGAACACTGCTCATACAAGTGGAGTGCACCACTGGCTTCCTCCATCTCTCGGCCATCGCCCAAGGAATTTAAGACTCCCTATAGCGGACCAATATGAAGTCCCAAATAGCCTCACGGGCTCCTGCATGGTGAGCAGTTAGTGCTGAAGCGTCCTCTGTCATGCCCAAGCTAGCCTCGGCGCATGCTCCACTTCCTAGGCCTCCACCAAATCGTCAAGGGCCCCCTATATATCAACGGACACCTCCGCACAAGAAGGAAAGTTAGAGAGGATCGACGCACCACCAGTTCGAAGAATGAAGAAAAAAAGTATACTCGTTTCGAGAGGACCAAGTCTGCGGCTATTTCATCGCCACCGTGAATTGCAAATTTCTCCTTCCTATTGGATCCAAGGAAGCCTGCAGAAGATGGCCGCAATTACAGGCCAGATTACTATCCCCACCATCAAATGTTAGGGAACAGTATCTAGGAATTCTTTGTCTTCAAAGACCTCTTAAAAATGATGTTAGACTCCGAGAACGTCAAACTGGGACCACCCCCAGCACAGGTGACATATATTTCTAACACCGACTCTGAAAAAGTGGAGGGGTAGAAGGAAGTCACCAGCAAGAAGGGGTAGAAATTTGATAGGTGGATGACTTGGAAGACTGTCAACCGATCTCAAGGCATATTCCGAGCTCAATTACAGTAGCCAGTGTTACCGCCAATAGCCCCTATTGCCAAGCAACTGACAATATCTGCCTCGCAACCCTCCATGAGCCAGTCATCCAGTCGTAATCGAAAATGGAGGAAACAATATCAAGAGGAGCAGTCCACAACGAGGCCAAAGATATCCCCAAAAACATCGTATTTCATGCCCTCAAACTTGGCAACATGGGCACCGACCCACCAAACGACACCATCAGGGACAACCGACCAGGTTGACCTGTCACAGGATGAGTAGCTAATCTTTGGTTCTATCAACGTCATCCAACTAATTTAATCATTCCCTGATGAAGCATATGTTTATGAACCTGAGTTCTCAATGAAAGGGGTTGGGAGGAGGAATCGCAGAGGTAGGGGATACTGGGGAAGGTGAAGTCGCGGTCGAAACCAACCCTTTGGTTTTACCCCGTCCCAAACCATTAATATTGTTGAAACCCATGGGAGAGCCCTTCAACGGACTCAATAAGTTAATAATATCCCTCCAACTCCACAAGAGGCCACTCTAGCCCTGTCATTCTATGGTACCCATCGAAGGGGGAATAGTTTTCTATCCTCCTAGTGCGCACAAACTGACTGGTCGGGCTGAGTCCCCAGAACATGGGAACACCGTCAACCTCTAACCCCACGGCCAGTCCTTCCTTGTCGCGTGCTCCAACTCCTAAAGTTCCTACTAAAACTCTCCCACAAATGGAGAAGCATCAATCTTTAAAGCAAAAATATGATATCTTTAAGCAGCTGGCATCAGCACCAGCCAAGATGTCAATCCCGGATGCCTTGATTTTTTTAGCAGATCTCAGGGAGGTGCTTATTGAAGCCTTGCTCAGCCCCCAGGAGTTCCAAGCCGACGTAGCTGCTGCCGAGATTTACGGGATGGAGACTGGCCCAGTTGAATGCAATGTGGTGATTTCTTTCACCAATCAGGATGAATATTCCATCATGAAAGGACATATCAAACCACTATATGTGTCCATCACACTAAATGATGTTGGGATACGCAATGTCTTTATTGACAACGGCTCCGGAGTTAACCCCCTTCCCCTACGAACACTCTGCAAGTTGGGATACAATGAGGATGACCTAATCCCCTCAGCCACAACCCTGTTGAGTTATAACATGAGTGAATAGAATCCAATGGGGAAAATCAAGCTGAAAAGCCATTTTGGAAACCTTGTGGCATACTCAGAATTCCTGGTGGTTTGGAAGAACAGAGCGTTCAATACCCTGTATGAAAGTCCATGGCTCCATAAGCACATGGTCGTTTCTTTATCCTACCACCAGTGTATCAAATATTGTGTCAATGGACAAAGTGTGACATTGCATGCAGACAAGGCCCCTTTCGAGCTCTCTGAGTCACACTACATTGACGATGGGTTTTATGAGAAAAAACAAAAAGATGCTATTGCTCAATGTTATTGACTGGATCCCTGTCCCAAATGGTCTAGAAATGGTTCCTGATAACCCCATCAGGCAGCTTGGCAGAGACTAAGTACTTCCCATTAACTATGTTGAGAGCAGGGATTCAAGCATGGACACACACTCGACATCCCTCATGACTTCAGCCATGACGCCCGAGAATAGTCGTGCAGAAATTTCCACTGACCCTCAAATTGGGGGCGAATACATGAGCGAGGATGCCCACAATGCCTCGCCTCCAGAATCCCAAGATCCTGCGATGAGAACTCTCTCCCCGTCGGATCAAGAGGATGAGGGTTTGAGGATGATGAGGAGGAATATCTTAGGGATGCACCTCCCTCATTTTAGGAAGGTATCTCTACCACTGCAGATGAGCTCAGGGAAATAAACCTGGGAACCCAGGAAGACCCGAGGCCCACTCTCATTAGTGAAGCCATGTCTCATGAGGAGCACAAGTGTAGATAACCAAAGCATGACGTACATGGACATTACATTACTTTTTCAGAATACTTAGTACATTACAAAAAAACACACACAAGGACCGTAATAGTTTAGTGTCTTTGGAAACTCGGAATATAATCTTCTAATCATGGTGAAAGATCTTCAACATCTCCCGTAAAGATCTTCTTTTTTTACCTAAAACCATTCTTTACATCCTGGGGAAAAGAAAACATAAAAGGGTGAGCTAAAATGCTCAGTAAGGGTAAAAAAAAGAAATATCAATCACGTCATATTCATAAGAACATAACATTTTGGAAATCTTACCCTCCAAAAGAGATCATAATATCATAACATAGGATAAACCATAGTAGTGAAATGTAATCCCAATATTAATAACTTAAAACATGAAACTTTGTGGCATACACACATAATCATAGAGAATCATTTCTTATTAGTCAAGACTCATTGCCAAGACTATCTTAGTGGACAAAGTCCATTTCTGAACCGAGTTCACTCCTCGTTTCAGTCCTGTTTTGCTGAACCGGTTTAACCTGCCATTCTAGCCATGTCTATCTCATGAGATATAAAATCTTTACCCAATTAATTGGAGGGAGATATAGGTCCCACCCATCTCATAATGATACCATTCTTATGTGTTCCACAAAATCATAAACCGTACATCATAGCATAACCCATGTAATAAAAATGGGAATCTTAAACATCGTGACATCATAAAACAATTCATATAAGATAAAGGAATTCATAAAAATAATTCCATCACAACATAATAAAATCAATGTAATAATAGGGATAGAAACAGAACCCTTTATTATCTTAGATGGAAAATAGTTTTGATAAAACACTTGAACTCCATTCTTGAGGAAAATATCTTTTCAACTTCAAAAGCACTTTTCCTTTCTTAACATGTCATAAAATTCAAAATAAAAGAAGTTGATTGAAAATAAACTTGAAAACTTGTAAGGGAAGATTCTTGGAAATAATGTTTTAAAAATCCATTCATGCCGTATAAGTTAAAAAAACATTCTTCTTGTACTTTTTTCAGAAAAGTCAAAAAGTACCTCGTACAAAAAAACGACAAAAGATTCCTTTTGTATCTTTTACTAAAAACTCGCCGAAGGGTAAAATTGGATATAAAATATTGTATAAGGATATAAATATTACATATTGGGGAAACATGGATGTGGATGATAAAATACACCCTAGTAAATTCCAAAGTATAAACAATCTCAGATAAAAATAAGATTGTGATATTTCCCTTACCTTAGGTCCAATTTGCTTCGTAAGAGTCTGAAACTCCTGTATAATGATTTAAATAATGTCATTGACTTATTACAGAATGATATTCATTGTTATGATATCATATATGGTTCAGTTATGACTTTATATTACCCATTCTTATGTAAATAAATGTTAAAGTAGTGTTTTGGGTAAAATCATCTTATTTATCATACGTGTTTGGACTTGTTGTTCTTGATGTTAATATCATGATTTACTTACATCCAAAATGTAAATCATGATTTATATATCATATACATTCATTATATATCCAGCATATACAAGAATTTATAATATTATATAACATATGAAGGTAAGAAATGAAACGCACCGTTCATGGAGACGGTAAGCCGTACGTACGCATGAATGCTACTTTCATTTCTATTTCTTATTTTAATGGAATTAAAACATAATGATACATAGGTATATTATAATTCCAGTATAATATCATATATAATATCATTAACCACATCCTTTATACATCCCACATAAGGTATTAACGAATCACATCACTTTGAGGGGGCGGTAGTCCGCACTTCCTCAAATGAGATTATCGTATTTACCGACTATGGAAACTATAAAGGCTTGATATAATTGGGAAGTAAAGAAGCATAAAGAAATAATAAACATAATATATATTATATATAAATACAGTGCCATCATAATGGCCACCATGAGAGGCGATAGGGGAAAATCGAACAATCATCGTTTCGTGAGGCGTTAGTTTTCCATCACAGAAACATTATGTTCTTCATCCATTAAATGGAGGTTTGTGTAAGTGTAGTTCTAATACTTCTCATAAAAACATCCTAGTATTTTAAGGATACTGGTGTTGTCACAAAATAAAGGATTAAAAAGATTTTAGGGGTTGGAGAAGTAGAATAAAAGGAAACAGCTTAAGAGAAACGGTTACCTTTAATTTTGGTAACTTTCTTTGGTTTGAACCAAAAAGACTTCTTGGAGAGTCTTCTGCCTAATGTAAGGCTTCAAGGGGAAGGATAGGGATGTCGGGAGCTTAGTTGGGCAGAGTTTGGACGAGCCAAAA
Source organism: Viscum album (assembly GCA_963277665.1). Lineage (NCBI taxonomy): Eukaryota > Viridiplantae > Streptophyta > Magnoliopsida > Santalales > Viscaceae > Viscum > Viscum album. Next base: position 1,464,602,233 of record OY728162.1, on the reverse strand, counting down.
GGCTTGATAGGTGTGAGTAAATTCATAGAAGTGGTCTCCTTTTATAAGGGAGTGGAGGGGCTCTTTAGGAAAGTGTGAAAATATTATTTTATTATAAACTTATCTTCGGTTTCAAGAGGTCCAAAACACATTAATGTCGAAGATACGATGACTAATATTCTAAATAAAATCATCCAATATGAATTGGACAGGTTTTGGATGATATTTTATTCATTTTAATCTTATTTATTTAAATCATTTATTAAAGAGGTAAATACTGCATCATTATTGTGTCATAAATAATTTAATTTATATGATTTATAAAAATTATAAAAAAAATACCAACATGTAAGAAATATGTTTATCTTCCCAATGAATATTTATAGTCTAAAATATAATTTATATATCCCCTTATAAAAATTAATTACTAAACGATATTTGTTAATTCCAATTTTGTCTTTACATTAAATTAATTAATCTAATGTGTCATTATCTTTCATAAGTGGCTCCATGGGGTCCCAAAATCGACCCAAGGATGCCCATGGTCGGACAATACTCATCCAATAAGGTTAAGACAAGTTTCAAGGTAATTTTGAATTATTATAATATTCTTTTAACCTTGAATTACCCTATTTACCTTTAACCGTAGTAAATAAAAAATTACCGTAGTTACTATTCACAATATCAAAAAAATAAAAGTAACCTATTAACATAATTTGGACCCATGGATTCCAAATATGGAATCCATTTTTCAAAATTCGAAACACAGAAGTTGCAGTAATTAATTTAAAATTAATCTCGTTGTTAAGAAAACGGGTTTTAAAAGTTACAACATTGCCAAAGATTGAATTTATTTAACCTACAAATTCAATGTAAAATCAAGGCTGATGATATATATTATATTAAATGATAAAAATATATTCTATTAATAATTTGGAACCATTCAATATTATTATTTAACAACATAATTTATTACGATGAAAAAAGTTGTTTTTAATTAAAATATAGCGTGTTTTTACTATTCATTAAAATATGAAAGTTATCAGAATAATATGAAAAATTTATCCAGAGTAAATTTTTATGTCTTGATTCTAAATAAGAATTTTATTTTATCAAATTGAACTTATAAACTTTTCAAAAACTAGATGTAATGTGGGTGCGCCATCAAAATGCGGTAAAACTGTATTTTTTGAAAAAATACTTATATTACCCAAAAAAATTGATTTTGTTCTCTTAACATGTTCTAGAAAATGTATAAGATGAGTAATAATGTTATACAATTCAAAATTTAGTTAATACTATTCATAAAGGCTAGTTTTAATAATATTCTAATAGCATATCGTTGTTTAGTGAAACTCGATATTGCGTACGACGCAAGCTATCGTGGAAGGTCGCGGTTGCGTGTAAAGCAATCCAATCTAGTGTTGTGTGTAGTGAAAGATTCCATTGATGATTTATATAACATAAAAACAGAATATTTCTCATAAAAGTCTCGGGTGTTACATTCTACCCCCCTTAAAATGAATTTCGCCCTCGAAATTCGTCACTTTGTAACAAACATATGAGGATACCTCTCCCTCATCGTATCCTCAAGCTCCCATGTAGCTTCTTCTAATTGGTGGTTCCTCCGTAAAACTTTCACCAAGCGAGTGGTCTTGTTTTTTAGGCCTTTTTCACTACAATCCAGAATCTCTATTGGTTGTTCTTCATAAGAAAGATCTTGCTCCAGCGGTACAACTTCTGAGCTGAGTACATGTGAAGGATCAGGTATGTACTTTCTCAAGAGAGATGCATGGAACACATCGTAAACTTGAGAGAGATTCGGTGGAAGCGCCAATCGGTAAGCTACCTTCCCAACACGATCCAGTATATCGAAAGGACCGATATATCTAGGGCTCAACTTCCCCTTCTTTCCAAATCTCATGACCCTCTTCCAGGGAGATATTCGTAAGAACACATTATCACCCACTTCAAACTCTAGGTCTTTTCTTCGGTTGTCGGCATAACTTTTTTGTCGACTCTGAGCTGCTCTTATGTGTTGTGGAATAGATTTGACCTTTTCTGCCATTTCATCAACAAGATCAGGTCTTAATAGATTTCCTTCCCCAACTTCATCCCAGCAAGTTGGAGTCCTGCATTTCTTTCCATAGAGAGCTTCATAAGGAGCCATCTGAATACTGGAGTGAAAGCTATTATTATAAGAAAACTCCACCAAAGGTAGGTGTTGATCCCAACCACCTTTGAAATTCATAGAGAAAGCTCTCAACATATCTTCTAGAGTTTGAATTGTTCTCTCAGACTGACCGTCTGTTTGATGATGATAAGCAGTGATGAAACTCAACTCTGTATCCAGAGTATGCTGAAGACTTCGCCAGAACTTTGAGGTAAACCTCGGATCCCGATCAGATATAATAGAAAGTGGTACTCCATGCAATCTTACCACTTCCTTCACATATATCCTGGAAAGCTGATCTAGAGAGAAATCCTCTCTAATAGCGATGAAGTGTGCAGACTTTGTAAGACGATCAACTATGACCCAGATAGAATTATTGCCTTTGGATGTTTTAGGAATTCCTGTGACAAAGTCCATAGTGATTTTTTCCCATTTCCATTCGGGTATGGGTAATGGTTGTAACATCCCCTTAGACTTCTGTCTCTCAGCTTTAACTTACTGACAAACCAAGCATCGAGAGACATATTCAGCAACATCTCTTTTCATGCCAACCCACTAGAAGTACTCTTTCAGGTCCCTATACATCTTCGTTTTTCCCGGATGAATAGAGAATGAAGAACTATGAGCCTCATCCAGCAGCTCCTTCTTTAATTTGTGGATGGGAGGAACACAAACCCGATTCCTGAACTTTATTATCCCATCACAATCAAGGTTGAATTCAGGAACATTTTTCACCTTATTTTGTACCTCTACATCTTCTTTCTGTGCCTCTTTAATATTCACATGTATAGATGGTTGAACATTCATTTGAGAAAGATACGATTTTTCCCCTTTCATTATAAATCCAAGATCCATCCTTTGTAAATCCATAAATATTGGATCTTTTGTGATCCTCATCATGGATAAACTGGAATGGTCTTGTCGACTTAATGCATATGCCACCTTGTTTGCTTTCCCAGGGTGGTAATGAATTGAGCAGTCGTAATCCTTATTCAGCTCCAACCATCTTCTTTGGCGCATATTCAGCTCCTTTTGTGGGAAAATATACTTTAAACTTTTATGATCAGTATAAATATCACACCTTTCACCATAAAGGTAATGCCTCAAAATCTTTAATGCAAAGATTACCACAGCTAGCTCCAAATCATGAGTTGGGTAATTTTGCTCATGTATTTTCAATTGTCGTGAGGCATAAGCTATCACCATATCATTTTGCATAATAACACACCCCAAACCCTTCTTGGATGCATCACTGTAGATCACAAACCTTTCTCCACTACAAGGCAGTGTGAGAACAGGTGCACTGGATAACCTTCTTTTCAACTCCTTGAAATTCTCTTCACATTCTTCCGTCCAAACAAACCTAACTCCTTTCCGAGTAAACTTGGTGAGTGGATTAGATAATTGTGAAAAATCTTTCACAAAAGTTCGATAATATCCAGCCAAACCAAAAAAACTTCGGATCTCAGTCACTGTTATTGGTCTTGACCATCTTTCAATAACCTCTGTTTTTGCTGGATCCAAAGATATCCCCTCTTTTGAGATTATGTGACCCAAAAATGAAACTATTTGAAGCCAAAATTCACACTTGGTAAATTTGGCATAAAGCTTCTCCTTTCTCAGGGTCTTCAATATAATTCTCAAGCAATCTTCATGTTCTTCCTTGCTCATTGAATATACAAGAATATCTTCTATAAAGACTACCACAAATGGATCAAGATAGTCTCTAAAGACTCTATTCATCAGATCCATGAAGATAGCGGGGGCATTAGTAAGACCTAAGGGCATCACTATAAATTCATAGTGTCCATACCTTGTACGGAAAGTTGTCTTTGGTATATCCTCCCTTTTGACCCTTAATTGGTGATACCCTAAACGAAGATCAATCTTGGAAAATTATTGAGCTCCTCGTAGTTGGTCAAATAAGTCATCAATGTGTGGGAGAGGATATTTGTTCTTGATAGTGATCTTGTTAAGTTCTCGATAATCAAGGCAGAGTCTCATAGATCCATCTTTCTTCTTAACAAACAGAACAGGTGCTCCCCAAGGTGACGCACTAGGGTGTATGAACCCCTTATCAAGATTCTCTTAGAGTTGCTTCTTCAATTCCTACAACTCAATTAGGGCCATTCTATAAGGTGTCTTTGAAATAGGCAAAGCACCTGGTACGAGTTCTATTGAAAACTCAACTTCACGATTTGGTGGGAGACCCGGTAATTCCTCCGGAAAGACATCATCAAACTCCCGTAAAATGGGAATATTATTAATCATGAGTCTCTCACCAACCATTTGAGATAAATAACCTTCATTTAGTGGAATCAATACCCATAAAATGGATGAAATTTCCACTGGATGGTTATGTTCATCCTTGCATCGATAGACGATCATAGATTCATCTGGAATATGAAATGTGACTTCCCTTATTTGGAAATTGATATGAGCTCCATGTAGAGAAAGACAATCCATGCCAAGAATCACATCAAATTCCACTATAGGAAGGATCACAAGATTTTCAGGAAGCACTTTCCCACAAACATCAATCGGAGAAGAATTATAAACTTTTGATGCGACTGTTGTGCCATTAGGGGTTGTCACAGCTAACTCAACATCTAACTATTGAGGTAATACGGTGATATCCTTAGAAAATTCTTCAGAAATAAATGAGTGGGTAGATCCAGAATCAAATAAAACATTTTCTACTTTAGAGTGGATAGTAAGTGTACCTTTGACCACATCGTTATCGTACTCCACATCGCTGATAGAAATTGCATGTGACTTTCCTTTGTCTTTAGCCTTAAGAGTTTATTGACGTCGACCACCATCATCAACCCTTGGATTTGGGCATTGATTGGCATAATGCCCCATCTCCTTTCACTTGAAACATTGAAGTGTAGTAGGTTCATTCTATGTGTCCCTTCTTTTGTTTGCATCATTAGACATCTTCTTCCCATCATTGCGGTATTCAAATGCCCGATGACCTTCCTTTCCACATTCGAAACATTTACTTGTCCCTTTAAGACAATCTCCACCATGCTTCTTTCCACACTTTCAGCATAAGGAAACATTCATCTTCTTTTCACCATTATACTGAGATTTCTCCTTGAACTCCATATTTCATTTCTTGTCAAAACTATGAGATAGATAAGTAACACCAACTTCTATTTCTACCTTGATATCACATCACACAATTTCTTCGTAGCTACTGAATTCTCTTATAGCTAATGCCCTTCGAATATTTGGTTTTAAGCCATTAAAGAATCGATTAACTTTACTTTCGGGTTGGATGATAAATCCAGATGCATACCGTGCAAGCCTTGTAAAATTCGCTTCGTATATACCAACAGATTCATCATCCTTTTGCTTTAGTTCAAGAAACTCCTTCTCCATCTTTGTTCGAAGAATACAAGGGAAGTACTTATTGAAAAATAAGTTCTTCAACTCTTTCCATTCCATGGACTCAATTTCATCCCTTTGCCTCGTATTCTTAAAAAGATTCCACCATTGATCAGCATCTCCTTCCAAATAATACACTGCTAGGATGACTTTATCATGTTCAGAACATTGAAGAACTGAAAATATCTTTTCAGTAGTACTGATCCATTGTTCGGCAACAAGTGGATCAGAAGACCCACTGAAAGAAGGTGGACGTTGCCTCATGAAGGACTCAATAGAATATTGTTCCCTTCTCTGCTCATTTGGAAGTCCAGAATGATTCATATCTTGTGTAAGTATAGCAATAAGATTTTTTACTCCATCTCCCATAACATTTTTTTGTTCAGAAGGACAATCATTGCATTGTCCATTTCATTGATCAACATGGTTCCTTCAGGTTCCATCCATCGTCCAAAACCCAAAAGAATACTGTGAGAGGCAGAAATCATACTAGGGAAAACAACATAATAAAGGGGGAGTAACTTCAACATCTAACATCTTAGGTTTAATTCTAAGATCGTTACCGTAATTATAGGACTATAACTTATACTTATACTTAATATTAGGGTCATCCCTAGACATACCTTATAAATATCTCTAGGGATCTCACTAAAGTTATCGCATCCTAGTTTCCAAAGGTTGACTAAACCTTTCCTCTGATACCAACTATAATGACCCAAAGCTTGAAGTACATGGACATTACATTACTTTTGTGGAATACTTAGTACATTACAAAAAAAACACACACAAGGACCGTAATAGTTTAGTTTCTCTGGCAACTCGGAATATAATCTTCTAATTGTGGTGAAAGATCTTCAACATCTACCACAAAGATCTTCTTTTTTTACCTAAAACCTTTCTTTATATCATGGGGAAAAGAAAACATAAAAGGGTGAGCTCAAATGCTCAGTAAGGGTAAACAAAAGAAATATCAATCAAAATGGTGAATGGACCGTATAGGTATAGTGTCTTTAGAAACTGGGAAAGATAAACAACTAGTTCATAAAGCGTCTAAATTGTCTCCCATTTATTTCATCATATCTATAGTCCCTTTTGGAATATCTTACTTAATAAGCTTCTTCCTGACCTTGGGAAAGAAAAAATACAAAAGGGTGAGCTCAAATGCTCAGTAAGGGTAAACAAAAGAAATATCAATCACATCATATTCATAAGAACATAACATTTTAGAAATATTATCCTGCAAAAGAGATCATAATATCATAACATAGGATAAACCATAGAAGTGAAATGTAATACCAATATTCATAAAATAAAACATGAAACTTTGTGGCATACACACATAATCATATAGAATCATTTCTTATTAGTCAAGACTCATTGCCAAGACTATCTTAGTGGACAAAGTCCATTTCTGAACCGAGTTCACTCCTCGTTTCAGTCATGTTTCACTAAACCAGTTTAACCTGCCGTTCCAGCCATGTCTATATCATGAGATATAAAATCCTTACCCAATGAATTAGAGGGAGATATAGGTCCCACCCATCTCATAATGATACCATTCTTATGTGTGCCACAAAATCATAAACCATACATCATAGCATAACCCATGTAATAAAAATGGGAATCTTAAACATCGTGACATCCTAAAACAATTCATATAAGATAATAGAATTCATAAAAATAATTCCATCACAACATAATAAAATCAATGTAATAATAGGGATAGAAACATAACCCTTTATTATCTTAGATGGAAAATAATTTTGATAAAACACTTGAACTCCATTCTTGAGGAAAATATCCTTTCAACTTCAAAAACACATTTCCTTTCTTAACATGTCATAAAATTCAAACCAAAAGAAGTTAATTGAAAATAAACTTGAAAAATTTTAAGGGAAGATTCTTGGAAATAATGTTTTAAAAATCCATTCATGCCGTATAAGTTAAAAAAACATTCTTCTCGTACTTTTTTCGGAAAAGTCAAAAAGTACCTCCTACAAAAAAACGACAAAAGATTCCTTTCATATCTTTTACTAAAAACTCACCGAAGGGTAAAATTGGATATAAACTATTGTAGAAGGATATAAATATTACATATTGAGGAAACATGGATGTGGATGATAAAAGACACCCCAGTAAATTCCAAAGTATAAACAATCTCAGATAAAAATGAGATTGTGATATTTCCCTTACCTTAGGTCCAATTTTCTTCGTAAGAGTCCGAACCTCCTGTATAATGATTTAAATATTGTCATTGACTTATTAAAGAATCATATTCATTGTTATGATATCATATATGGTTCACTTATGACTTTATATTACCCATTCTTATGTAAATTAATGTTAAAGTAGTGTTTTGGGTAAAATAATCTTATTTATCGTACGTGTTTGGACTTGTTGTTCTTGATGTTAATATCATGATTTACATACCTACAAAATGTAAATAATTATTTATATATCATATACATTCATTATATATCCAGCATATACAATCATTTATAATAGTACATAACATATGAAGGTAAGAAATGAAACGCACCGTTCATGGAGACGGTAAACCGTACGTACGCATGAATGCTACTTTCATTTCTATTTCTTATTTTAATGGAATTAAAACATAATGATACATAGGTAGATTATAATTCCATTATAATATCATATATAATATCATTAACCACATCCTTTATACATCCCACATAAGGTATTAACGAATCACATCACTTTGAGGGGGCGGTAGTCCGCACTTCCTCAAATGAGATTATCGTATTTACCGACTATGGAAACCGTAAAGGCTTGATATAATTGGGAAGTAAAGAAGCATAAAGAAATAATAAACATAATATATATTATATATAAATATAGTTCCATCATAATGGCCACCATGAGAGGCGGTAGGGGAAAATCGAACAATCATCGTTTCGTGAGGCGTTAGTTTTCCATTACAGAAACATTATGTTCTTCATCCATTAAATGGAGGTGTGTGTAAGTGTAGTTCTAATCCTTCTCATAAAAACATCCTAGTATTTTCAGGATACTGTTGTTGTCACAAAATAAAGGATTAAAAAGATTTTAGGGGTTGGAGAAGTAGAATAAAAGAAAACAACTTAAGAGAAACTGTTACCTTTAATTTTGGTAACTTTCTTTGGTTTGAACCAAAAGGACTTCTTGGAGAGTCATCTGCCTAATGTAAGGCTTCAAGGGGACGAAGATGGATGTAGGGAGCTTAGTTGGGCAGAGTTTGGACGAGCAAAAAGGCTTGAGATGTGTGAGGAATTGCATAGAAGTGTTCTCCTTTTATAAGGGAGTGGAGGGGCTCTTTAGGAAAGTGTGAAAACATTATTTTATTATAAACTTATCTTCGGTTTCAAGAGGTCCAAAACACATTAATGTAGAAGATAAGATGACGAATATTCTAAATAAAATCATCAAATAGGAATTGGACAGGTTTTGGATGATATTTTAATCATTTTAATCTTATTTATTTAAATCATTTATTAAAGAGGTAAATACTGCATCACTATTGTGTCATAAATAATTTAATTTATATGATGTATAAAAATTATAAAAAAAATACCAACATGTAGGAAATATTTTTAGATTTAAAATGAATATTTATAGTCTAAAATATAATTTATATATACCCTTATAAAAATTAATTACTAAACGATATTTGTTAATTCCAATTTTGTCTTTACATTAAATTAATTAATCTAATGTGTCATTGTCTTTCATAAGTGGCTCCATGGGGTCCCAAAATCGACCCAAGGATGCCCATGGTCGGCCAATACTCACACAATAATGTTAAGACAAGTTTCAAGGTAATTTGAATTATTATAATATTCTTTTAACCTTGAATTACCCTATTTACCTTTAACCGTAGTAAATAAAAAATTACCGTAGTTACTATTCATAATATCAAAAAAATAAAAAGTAACCTATTAACATAATTTGGACCCACTGATTCCAAATATGGAATCCATTTTTCAAAATTCAAATCACAGAAGTTGCAGTAATTAATTTAAAATTAATCTCGTTGTTATGCAAACAGGTTTTAAAAGTTAAAACATTGCCAAAGATTGAATTTATTTAACCTACTAATTCAATGTAAAATCAAGGATGATGACATACATTATATTAAATGGTAAAAATATATTCTATTAATACATTGAAACCATTAAATATTATTATTTAACCACATAATATATTATGATGAAAAAAGTTGTTTTTAATTAAAATATAGCGTGTTTTTACTATTCATTAAAATATGAAAGTTATCAGAATAATATGAAAAATTTATCCAAAGTAAATTTTTTTGTCTTGATTCTAATGAAGAATTTTATTTTATCATATTGAACTTATAAACTTTTCAAAAAACTAGATTTAATGTGGGTGCGCCATCAAAAGGCGGTAAACCTACATTTTTTGAAAAAAATAGTTATTTTACCCCAAAAATTTATTTTGTTCTCTTAACACGTTCTAGAAAATGTATAAGAAGAATAATAATGTTATAAAATTAAAAATTTAGTTAATACTATTCATAACGGCTAGTTTTATTAATATTTTAATAGCATAACATTGTATAGTGAAACACGGTATTGCGTACGACGCAGGCTATCGAGGAAGGCCGTGGTTGCGTGTAAAGCAAGCCAAGCTAGTGTTGTGTGTAGTCAAAGATTCCTTTGATGATTTATATAACATAAAAACAGAATATTTCTCATAAAATTATCGGGTGTTACAACGAGGTATATACCTATTTCCTGAAGCAACACTGAGATTTTTTTCCCTGGAATTACACGGAAATGCCGGGACTCGATCCTGAACTGGCGACCCACCACTTAGGTCTGCCAGAAGACCACAGGGGCTATAAACAAGCCGCCAGAAGAAATCACCCCTCACATGCTGACAAAATAGTGGTTGAAGTCGATAAGATTATTAAAGAAGGCTTCATTAGGGAGGTCTAGTACCCCATCTGGTTGGCCAACATTGTCCCCGTCAGGAAAAAGAACGGACAAATCCACGTCTGCATCAATTTCAGATATCTCAATCAGCACTACCCGAAAGAAGATTTCCCAGAACGGATTACAGAGTTATTAATCGATGCAACGGTCGGGTATGAGGCTCTATCCTTCATGGATGGTTATTCTAGGTATAATCAGATCCGAATGGCCTGAGAAGACAAAGAGTCTGATACCTTCAGAGTCCCTCAAGGAATATTCTATTACAGGTTCATGGCCTTTGGTCTCAAGAATGTTGGCGCCACATATCAACGTGCCATGCATCGTATCTTTAAACCATTACTCAGGAGATTCGCCGAATGCTACGTGGATGACATTGTGGTAAAATCCAGACAATGCTCGGATCACCAGTCAGACCTTGAAACTGTCTTCAACAAACTTCGACAACATAGCCTGAAGATGAATCCTTTGAAAGGTGCCTTCCGGGTTACTATAGAAAAATTCTTTGGCATCATCTTACGCCATCGTGGCATCGAAGTTGACCCCGAAAAGACAAATTTTATACTTGGCCTGCCACCTCCCCGTAATCTCACTGAGTTGAGAGGATTCCAAGGGCACATGGCCTATATCAGATGGTTCATAGCCAACCTGGTAGGCAAATGTTTTCCCTTTACCTAGTTAATGAAGAAGGGAGTCATGTACCAATGGACAGATGACTGCTAAGAGGCATTCAAAAGCCTGAATAAGTACCTCTTAAGCCCACTGGTGCTCATTCCCCCAGTTGAATGAAGACCTCTCATCCTATACGTGACAGCCCTAGAGTGGTCCCTGGGAGCCATCCTCATGTAAAAAAATAATGCCGGCAGAGAAAACAGTATCTATTACCTCATCTGAACCATGATCGATGTTGAAACTTGATACTCAAATATCGAGAAGAGTTGTTTGGACTTGATCTTCACAGTTCAAAAGTTGCGACATTATCTGCAGCATCATGAATTCCATTGGGTCTCACGTAGTAACTCGCTCAAGTACATCCTTAGCCGCACAATGCTGACCGGATGCCTGTCCTGATGGGCAGTCATCCTCCAACAGTTCGAAATCCAGTTTGTGCCTCAGAAAACCATCAAGGGCTAGGCATTAGCAGATTTTCTGGCAGAGCACCCTATAATGGGGGCCACCACACCGGACATAGATCTACCTGATGAAGACATCTTCTCGGTTCAAGAGGAGTTCCTGACATGAGAAATTTACTTCGACGGTGCATCCCAAAGCCCGACGGGGAAAAGGGTTGAGGATCCCAATTTTGACAAGGTGGTTTTGGGGATAATACTCATGTCCCCATAAAAGGCAGTCTTTCCATATTCCTTCCTCTTGTCAGAAGGATGTACGAACAATGAAGTGGAGTATCAAGCCCTCATTTCAGGCCTAGAGCTCGCAATCCAGACACAAGTATAGCACCTTAAGGTAAAAGGTGACTCGGAACTGGTCATCATGCAAGTTAGCAGTGACTATGCTATCAAAAAGGAGGAGTTGATTCCCCTATTTGAAAATATCCGAGGGTTAATAGAAAAATCCTCTATAGAACCAACATTGACCTATATTCCCCGGTCTCGGAATGCCCAGGATAATGCATTAGCTAATGCGGCCACAACCCTAGCTAACCCAGATCATGATGAAACAACTATCAGTATTGCTCATCGTCGAATGGTCATGCCGTTTGTTCAGGCCAAGACAGAAGAAATCAATGAAGTCAATCTTGTCCCGGAGCCAGATGCTCCTGCCACCGGCTGGAAGACCCCCATTCCAAACTACCTTCAATGGGGAGAACTTCCATCAGACAGGGCTGAACGAGAGAAAATACAGAGAAGGTAAATCAACTTTGTCCTATATGGCGGTGCGGGTCAGCAAGAGGTCCTCTTCAAATGAGGCCTCGATGGAATCATCCTCAGATGCATTGATGGAGAAGAAACTGCTACCATCATGACTGATGTACATGCCAGAGTATGTGGGGCACATCAACCGGGGTCTAAGCTTTCCCATCAGGTTCGAAGGCTTGGGTACTGTTGGCCCACCATGGAACGAGATTGTGATCACTTTACCGCAAAATGCCATTCATGAAAAATTCATGCCAACTTCATACACCGACCCTTGGAGTTACTTCATCAGGACATGTACTCCTGGCCATTTTCCATCTGGGGAATGGACGTCGTGGGAACATATCCTCCCGCCATAGCTAGATAGCTGAAGTATATCCTCACGGCAACTGACTTCTTTTCCAAATGGGCATAAGTTGTACCCCTTATGGAATTCGGGGCAAGAAACACTATCAACTTTGTGAAAACCAATATCATCACCAGATTTGGTGTCCCTCATACCATACTGATGGATAACATCACCAACTTCTTCTCTGCTGAATTGGAGAAACTATACCAAGAATATGGTATCAAGGCTAACCACTCAACCCACTACCACGCAGCAGCCAACGGACAGATAGAGGCTTTCAACAAGACCCTATCCAACATTCTCCAGAAAATGGTGTACAAAGACAAGAAATTGTGCCTGGATAAACTCCTTCATGCATTTTGGGCTTATCGATCCACGATCTGCACCACTACTCATGCTACTCCGTACTCATTAGTATACAAGACAAAAGCGGTCCTACCCATTGAGCTCCAATTACCCTCGCTCCGCATTTCCGATTGTGATCAATTATCCAACAATGAGAAATTAGAAAGGTGGATAGGTGAATTGGAACAGCTAGCCGAGAAGCAGTTGCGCACATTCCACCATCTAGAAGTATATCAGAACCGGATTGCTCGAGCCTTCAAAAAGAAGGTTCCTCTTCGGTCTTTTTTGGAAGGAGAATTGGTAGTGGTCCTCCAGACAACAATGATACCAGGAAGGAAACCTCCAAAGCCAGATCCCAAGTGGGAGGGACTATATGTTATACACAAGGTCTACTCAAACAAATCATATTCCCTGATATCCATGGACGGAAAGTTCACTACTGCTCCTACAAATGCAAGATTCTTGAAGAAGTATTTCGCATAGAAATCAAAAGCAGTTATCATCTGAGCTGCAGGACGTTAAACATCCAAGCACCCAACGGTCCAAACTCTATGACCCAAAACTAAGAGTATTTCGTCCTCACCAGCATAACTAAAAGCAGTTATCGTTCAAGCTGCAGGACGTTAAACTGCCAAGCACCCAATGTTCCAAACTCTATGACCCTAAACTAAGAGTATTTTGTCCTCACCAGCATAACTAAAAAGAGTTATCTTCCGAGCTGCAGGACCTTAGACTTCCAAGAACCCAATGGTCCAAACTCTATGAACCTAAACTAAGAGTATTTCGTCCTCACCAGCATAACTAAAAGTTGTTATCGTCCAAGTTGCAGGACGTTAAACTGCCAAGCACCCAATGGTCCAAACTCTATGACCGTAAACTAAGAGTTTTTCGTCCTCACCAGTATAACTAAAAGTAGTTATCATCCAACCTGTAGGACGTTAAACTGCCAATCACCCAATGGTCTAAAATCTACGATCCTAAACTAATAGTATTTCGTCCTCACCGAAATAACTAAATGTAGTTATCATCCGAGCTGCAGGACAGTAAACTGCCAAGCACCCAACAGTCCAAACTCTATGACCCTAAACTAAGAGTATTTTGTCCCCACCGCACGATGTTAAACTGAACGGATTTCAGAGAACAACGTACGGCTTGATTCCTGCCCTTTCAGGATATGTAGCGATGCGGGGATCCCCTATCCTAGCCCAGCCACTCCCAAATGGAATAAAATTAAAAAAATGTCCCCTTCCCCCATGTACGGACCAGCCCTACACGGGGTGTACTTATTTCATAGAACTATGTACGGCTTGATTCCGGCCTTCGCAGGATACGTAGAGATGCTAGGGCTCTGTATCCACACCCAGCCACCCCCAAATGAGGTTTAAAAGAAAAAAAATTTCATTTTCCCCCGTGTACGGACCAGACCTTCATAGGGTGTATTGTCTTCCAGAGAACTATGTGAGGCTTGATTCTTGCACTCATAGGATATGTAGTGATGCCAGAATTCCCCATCTAGGCCCAGCCACCCCCGAATAAGAGTTAAAAATTCCCTCTCCCCCTGTGTACGAACCAGCCCTGTATGGGGTGTATTCCTGGTCCTTACCGCACGATGTTAAACTGCATGGATAAGGATAAAAGAAAAAAATGTCCCTTCTCCATTGTGTATGGACCAGACCTACACGGGGAGTATTTTCATTCAGAAAACTACGTGTATCTTGATTCCGGCCCTCACAGGATACATAGTGACGCTAGAATTCCACACCCTGGACCAACTACCACAAATGAAGCCAAAAATACCCCCTTCCCCCATACGGACCAGACCCGCACGGGGTGTATTCCCCCAAATAACTACGTGAGGCTTGATTCCTTCCCTTGCAGGATATGTAGTGACACCAGGGTTCCCCATCCTGGCCCATCCATTAAAAAAAATGCTCTCTTCCCCCGTGTATGGACCAGACCTGCACGAGGTGTATTCTTCATCCTCACCGCACGACGTTAAGTTGCACAGACTTCAGATAACTATGTGAGGTTTGATTCCTACCCTCGCAAGATACATAGTGATTCCAGGGTCTCTCACCCTGGCCCAGTCGTCCCCAAATGAAATTCAAAAATACCATTTTCCCCCGTGTACGGACAAACCATGCACGGGGTGTACCTCCTTCAGGGAACTATGCATGGATTGATTCCTGCCCTCGCAGGATGCGTAGTGACATTAGGGTTTTCCATCCTAACCCAACCATTCCTGAATGAAGATTTAAAAAAATGCCTTCTTCCCCCATGTACGGACTAGACCTGCACTGGGTGTACTCTTCGTCCTCACCGCACGACGTTAAAACTGCACAGACTTCGTCCTCACCGCACGACGTTAAAACTCCACGGACTTCGTCATGACCCGCCCAAGATATATGGAGAAACGAGATGGAAATACTCCTTGAGCATATGGATGCATCCTCTCCATACATCAGACTCGACGACCCGGATAATTACGGATCTTCATAACCATTCATGGCCATCGGAGGTGGAAATTTATCGACCTGTGGACACCTTTGCATGACTATGCATACCATTCCATCAGCGGCTCTACGTATTGATGGCCCCTGGCCCATATACCAAAAGAAATATTTAGTCAAGAGATACTTTTCCTAGCTCCGTACGCTTACCGACCTCCGAGCCCCAATATCATATCTCCCGATCCAGAAATTTATGGTGCAGTGGTTTACAAGTTCATCCCCCTTTTCACATCCAATCATTTTCGGGGTATCCCTACCCGGTTAGCCTATGTATCCACCTGTGGTTCACATGACGACCTGCATCTATGAACATCAAGCCAGAGCTAGGCTACTTTGACTCAATGGAAAATTTTAGTGAAGATGTTTCTTGTATGCTCGGACACCATTATCCCCGCATGCCGAACTCTGTACTGTGAGCATTCTCGGATTTCCATAATCATTCACGACCATCGGAAGTGGAAGGTCATCGACCCGGGGACACCTTTTCATGACTATTCATACCATGCCCTCAGCAGCTCTGCATATTAATAGCCCATGCCCCATCTACCAAAGGAAATATTTCCTCGAGCGGTACTCTTCCCAGCTCGGTACGCTTACCGGCCTCCGAACCCCCACACCACATCTCCTGATCCGAGAAACCTCAGAGTTATAGTTTACAACCTCCATCCCCCACCATTTTCAGGGTATATGAGATCATGTTAACTCAATTATCCTTCGTGTGACTGCAGCAATAGTCACCCAATGGTCCGAGCACTATAACCACTAAACTATTAGTACTATGTCCTTACCTCGTGACGTTAAACAGTACGGAACATATTGGCCTCTTGGCATAAATCTGAAAAGACCAAGCATTAAACATCCTGGGAAATTCCTTCAACTACAAGCATTTTCACTGGTTTAAAACACCACATGTCCTCGTGGCATGACATTTAAACTGCATACCATCGGAAAAAATTCCCCATGTCCTTGATGCATGACGTTAAACTACACAACATACCTTAATAATGCTCCTCATTCTTACCGCATGATGTTAAACTGCACGGAAGCCATCAATGCCGCATGACATTAAACTACACGGTCAAACCTGTCATGGGTTTAGTAAGAAACTGAGTCTTTTCTCTATCCCTCTGTGCACGGTCAGACCTTCACAAACCACCGTCTCACACCAGCGTGAGAAGGAAGGAAATTACTTATTCTCAAGAAATTTATCCTAGATGTTTCTACTATATCCAGGAACCCTCTCCTCATAAACCATACTCTATACTCAGAAAATGCCGAACTCTCATAAGCCACCCCTGGTGGCCCCGAATCTCAACTTCCCTCAAGTTTCTCGGCTATCGGGAGAATGCAATCTTTGACCCAAGGACACCTTTGCATGACTATGCATACCAACCACTCAGTGGATCTGCATATTGATTTCCCTTGGTCCGTCTACCAAAGGAAAGATTTCTTTAGGCAATGCTTCTCTCGGTATGCCTCTTGGCCCCTGAGCCCCCATGTCTATCCCGGGATTT
This sequence comes from Viscum album, assembly GCA_963277665.1. Lineage (NCBI taxonomy): Eukaryota > Viridiplantae > Streptophyta > Magnoliopsida > Santalales > Viscaceae > Viscum > Viscum album. The sequence continues at coordinate 1,464,585,141 of OY728162.1, read as the reverse complement.
GGAAACCCTCTGAGCTACAATTTTTCAGCATCTTTTATGACCCTTCCTGAATATAGAGGAACGTCCCTGATGAGATTACCAAGAACCAGGAGAAGATGTTCCATTTTAAATGATGTCCCCACTGCATAACATTAAACTACAGCAAGCTCCAACCATCCTTTATGCTAGATAAATGGGTATGACAGGGACCCTGAGTCCACACTCCTGATTAATATAGATGATCTCAAAACCTTTCAGACGTCACACACCCTCTCTGAACCAACCTTGGAGGTTTTCATAATTCTCCAATCCACCCATGGTGGTTTCCATAATCCGGACTTCCATGAAGTCCTCAGGCCATCGGAAATGGAAAGTCATTAACTTAAGGACACCTTTTCATGACTATGCATACCATGCCCTCAGCGGATCAGCATATTGATAACCCCTGGCCCGTCTACCAAAGGAAAGTATGCCTTAGGTAATTCTTTCCTACCTTTGCACGCTGATACGGCTCCCATTCCTTAAGACATGACTTGAATGTTGTTCAAATATAATCATGCTCCCCCCACATGCGTCTGAAGGGTATCGAGACATCTTTTAATCAACCAAACCTCGTCGGGGCCCTCGCCCCACCATATCTGGTCAGAAATGTTCGACCAAAACATCATTAATGATAGTCTTGTAAGTGGGACTTTAAACTGCTCACAAAAAAAGGTGCAAATCCTGTTAGGCCGAAAACCTGAAAAGGGCGACATAAGAAAAAGTTGAGCCATACCCGCTAGGTCCACACCAAATGTGCCCAAGAAAAATTAGGGTATTAAAATGAAATATAATAAGTTTGTGGGGGTTTTTATACAAAACCCCAGCAATAGTAAAACTATGCTCGCTGGATCCCATGGTCTAGGAAAAAGTCAGAGTTTGTTTCTATTTTCCTGAATTATGATTAATTCTGATTCAGTGGGTTGTTATTTACGCAACAATTGTTACAGTAACAATCAAATTTTAGAGCAAGGAAAGATTGACATAGATTGTATTCTGTTTGAAAAAAAGGGAGGGCATACACAAGCTAGGGCCTCTCCCTCACAGCAACAAAAAAAGGGGGTAAGAAAAACAGAGTGTACATGAATGGATCTGACCGTCACAAAGAAGCCTGGCTCACTCTCTCCATCAGATAGGAAACCATACAGCAGAGGTTGTTGTGATTCTACTCCAGTACAACCTTCTCTCTGGCCTCTTCCTCGGCCACCAAATGAGTATTCCCCACTTATTTTGGAGATCATTGATCCCCTTCCTAGTGGCTTCAAGTTTACCAGTCACATTTGAAAATTGATTCCTCAGCATCGCTGCCCATAATTCACATTCGTACAACTCAGTAGATAGGGCGGCCACCTGATCTCGAGAGATCGCCTCCTGTGATATCAGCTGATCATGATTTATCATGGCCTCCTCCAAGGCTCGAGTCCCGTAATGAGAGGCAGCGAGGTGAGCAAGTTTGTGTTAACTAGCAGAAACTTCCTCACAGGACATGAAAACTTGGCAAGAAAGAAAATGAAACCAACTATAGTCAAAGCCACCCGACCCCAAACCCAGGAAGAGTTGTCGGAGAGCTTCAGTTTTAGCTTCCATCTTAGCCAGAGGAGTTTAGCCAACAATCTCCCAAATCCGGGGCCAAACCCACTTCTGCACTGCTCTGTGGCCTTCCATTACATGAGGATCTTTGGTATCCTCACTAGATAGCACGGGAATGAAGTCTGGCATTGTGATAAGCGCAGACATGTGCACGCTAGAAGATGGTTCTGAAGCTGTAAGTTTTGAAGCTTCTAACTCCGGTTCGGGCTTGGGAATCAAGTTTCTAAGTCCGGAACCAGCCGGAAAAACTTCAGGAATTGTCTCACTGGGACCCAAATCCACAGGGTCATCCTCATCCACGTCCAATAAGGATGGGTCCTTCTGAACTTCAACCGCAGAGGGGCTGGGAGAGGAAAATCCCCTGAGTCGCTTTTACCGATGAGCCATAATTCGGTCCTCCCTCAGAGCCTATGAGGAAGGTGTGATAGGCACAGCTACTGCAATAACTCATGATTTGGGAACCTTCCAACAGCCTTCCCCAGGATCCCATCGGGTTAATATTTTACCCACATTCTTTCGTACTCCAAGGATAGGCTGGCTGCTACACCTATGCCATACAAGGGAATGCTTGTGTCAGATCCCTCTCGCATAAGCATCAACCACCATTGACAGAGAGTGGTCGGGTGCAGTCCTCGATCTTGAGGAAGGGGAAGGGAAACTTGGAGTTACATACACCCAAACTGGCAGGAAAAATGATGGGGGCATAAAAAGCGCACAGAGAAACCCCGTCAATCCACACGGACAAAAACCCATCCTGTAGTGAAATCATGTAAGAACACTCCTCCAAGATCCCCCTGCGGTTGTCAACCACGACGCCAGAAGGGTTGGCATAGGGAGTGAACACAAACTGGGAGAAGTGACTCAGAAGCTTGGTTACTTCATCAAAACTCATGGAATTCAAGAGAACCCCAGCTATATCAAGCAGGGTGGGCCGAAATGTAGGAAGAGGGATGACTGTGTCATGACGATACTCATAACAGTGGCAATGTTTTTCTATTTACCTAAATAAGAATTGAAATGTCCCACTTAGACGATAGGGTGACCCGCCCTCCTGCATGTGGCTCATTGGTTCATAAATACGAGCCAAAGTGGGCACGACCAAATTCACCGGGCGGACCTCTTCCAACTCAACTGCCATCATCAAGGTGAAAGAGTTGATGCCTGGTTTGATATCCTGAGAAGGGAATAGCCACCCACTCAAAAACATAGAAAATTGACCTTCCAGCCTGAGCATAGGCTGCACACTAGGGTGCACCTCGTAACACCATGAAAACTAGTTGTCTGCCTCCAGAACTGCCCAGTAGGAACCTGGGATGGTTCGTAACTATTGAGAAGGATGAGTCTTGGGGCGCTTGATATTTGGCACCGGACCAGTGGTGTTCAGAAATAACCTTATCCAGGTGCTATAGAGAATAAGAGAGTAGGAACGCAAGGTCCGACTTAGTGACCACACCGGCATAACCTGCATATCCCTCGCCAACGAAGGCACTTGTTCGATGTCATCCCATGCGTCAAGAGTGGGAAGAAACTCATCATACATCTCACCAATGATTGGAAGCCATCCCAATTGGTAGATGTCCCAGAAAATAATTCCAACTTCACTGTGGGAAAGGTGGAAAGTATTAGGGCTTGAACACCAGTGACTGAGCAGGTCAAGTAGGTTAAAAGATGGTGGGTAGACAGCAAACTGAGAGGCTCACACTTCGGAGTACAGATTGACTGCTACAAGTGACTCGAGAGATTCTCGGCAATGATGATGGACCTAGAACGCCCAGTCCCAGTCATTTGAGAAAATACCACCAAACTGAAGATCCCACCTTGAAATCCACCCCGCGTCGGGATCCACTCGAGCAAGGTTGATAATAGAGGGGTAATTCATGAAGATAGATCCTTGAGAGAAGTCTTCAGTGCACTGATCACTTTGGGTCCCAATAGAGCCTCTCCAAATGAAAGTGTCCTTTGGATCAGAATCAGAGATCATATCCCCCAATGAGGCAAGGTTCGCCTGAATGCACTTTGGTGATGCTTCCAAGCAAGGAGACGGAAGACCTGAGAAAGTAGGGTTGATAGGGATGTCTTCTTGAAGACAGAAGCGGTAAAGCAAGAGTCGATTTGATAGTTGATAACCGAGGAGCTCAAGAGAGAGAATGTCCTTCAAGATACCATCGTCAGGAATGATGGATCGACTAGGGTCCTCTTTGATGCTCTCAACTCTATGAATCATAGCTAGAAGTCTCCCTGAACCAATCGGAAGAGGCATGGTAGCAGGACTGGGTGCACGGTGAGGGGGAACCATTTTTTCATCCTGAATTATAAAAACTAGGCAAATGGTTAGTCCGGAATAATAAAATCTGGACAAAAATACCAAGTATATGGCAAAGAAGTCAGGAAGACTCCATGATGAGGTCCGAAAGAAGGCCTCAAAATGTGGTTCACGATGAATGCATCCCGTGAACCAACCTTACACGGAAGAGGTCCGCGGTACTCTGTCACATGGAACGTTGGCCAGAAAACTGCAAACCATGTTGCTCTACGGAATCTTAATCCCAGATTTAAATATTTAGGTTCAGAAGACTTAAACAAATTTCCAAGTATGGAATATTTCAGTCCGGAAACCATCAAAACCACAGAGCGAGTTCCTACACGACCCGTCATAACATTATTTTTAGTTAATTAAAAGTGTTAGTTCGCGGCTAGGAAATTGGCCCACGGGTGAAGGAGGGCACGAATGAGGAATGGTTCACGGAAGTGGTAGCTGGTTCGCGGGCAAGGTGTTTCATGAAAGAATGAGCACGCTGAGACAAAAATCAAGAAAGATCTGGTTTTGCAAAGAATCTAGTAAAATAGAAAGGAAGGGACCTCGTATTTATAGGCGTGGTCCCCTACCGAGTCCACTCCCCTACCACAAACCATCCATGTTTCAGGACCACTCTACATTGGAATGGCCTCCTCTTCATTCCGATCGGCCCCCATTCCAAATGGGGGAATTTTTAGGGTCTTGAAAAATCCACAAAGGAGACTGAGAATCCCCTTTAATCCAAGGGATATTCTACCCAATTCCCCCCCCCAAATAATTGGGGAAAAGTGTGTAGAATACTCAAAGTATGGCACAAGATGAACCAGTCTGCAGACCAGTCTAATGATAATAGTACGCGGCCGGTTCTGTGAAGCGCCCCCTCCGCGAACTGCTGCTATTCGCAGAACAGAGGCAGGGATCCTCCGTGGGCACGGAGTAGGATTGGCGCCAACTCGGTCCACCATCACGAACCGCCCTAGCTGTGACTCGCGTCAACCGGCCCGGGCCGCATCCGCTGACTTTCGTGGAATGGAGGCAGAACCCTGCGTGGCCGCGAAGCACTCCCCGAGCTAGTTTGGTTCACGGGGGAGGTGCGTTCAATGCCCCACTTAAGTTGCTGATTGACCAAGTCATCCATAAACCAGGTTTCTAGTCATGTTCCTCCGCCAAAGGAGTCGCATGACCACAGATACACCTCTTTCCCTACTCTATAAAAGCAGATCGAGGGAGAAAAAAATAGAGGAAGGAAGAGCAGAGGAGATCAATCAGATTCGGATAGAAGGATTTTGAAGGAAGCACCATAGGAATTTGCAAACATCGAAGTTCCAGTTCGGGAACCGGAACAGGTATGAAGCTGGAAAAAAATTAATAAGGAACCTAAAATTTATAACAACTTGGTGAACTGTGAACATAAAACAACAAAGAAAAGAAGACCGTGAACCATGGCCCCTCAGCGGATGCACTCCCCATGGACTGGGGAGTTTATTCCCCTTTTCCGATTCGTCGCACCATGTAGCACCCTCCTACGTGGGTGAATCCCTGACCGATGAACCTCCGATTGCGGTCGCCCTCGGCCGCCGCTGCTCGCATGGACCCCTCCACGTACCAACATGGTATGCGGGCCGAACTTGAAGCCGAGAACCAACCTGGTTCGTGGGATGCCCATTAGTCCGCGGACCACCCTGGTTCGCGGATGACCCCTCCAGCCGCATATCACCTCCCTATGTGAAGGGAGACACCCCTCATACACCCGTGTGGCCTACCAAATCCTTCAGAGTTCCCATTCCCCAAGATAGATAAAATCCTTCCAATCTGGCCCGATCCTTCACAACCCCCTCATTGGCCCATTCCTCGGCCCCGAGTCAAGGCCTTCACCAGAGCCATCGGACCCACGTGATGTAACCTTCAGGAACATTAGCGTTCCTTTTTGAGTTCACATACCCACGGTAAGCGAGGGAGAAGGTGTTCCTCCAGCCCTTGAGTGGATTATCAAAGCATTCCTGGGTTCACATTCCCACGGTAATGCGGAGTCCAAGCCCGAGAGTTCCCTTTCTGCCCCTCCACTTGTTAGGATTGGGGATCTTCATCCCTCAATGTGGAGTGGTAGACTACCCATCAGAAGGAAGCACCCATTCACCTCCGTAATTTTCCATGACCATGGCCAAGGAAGGGCGTGGTGGGGAAGGGTGTTTCTCTGTTCTTCTTCGGGGACAAGTCCCTTTCCCGCTGGGCTTTATTACCCTTTCCATCCATCTCGGTGTATGCCCCGACTTTTTGGGTCACCCCCACGTGTAAGCCCCATCGCACTTCCCACGGACGAACCTTTCACGACGTGATCATCTGGTCCCTACTGCCTCTTGTTTCTCACAACGAACATGACTCACGTGGGCTTAGAGTAAGCATCGTGTAACACCCGAGACTTTTATTTTATATAAATCATCAAAGGAATCTTTTTCGACAAAACACTTGCTTGGCTTGCTTTACACGAAATCGCGACCTTCCTCGATAGCTTGCGTCGTACGCAATACCGAGTTTCATTAAACAACAATATGCTATTAAAATATTATTAAAACTAGCCATTATGAATATTAATAACCACTTTTTGAAATTTTATAAATTTTTATTTTTCAAAATGGACATCATTTTTGGATTTGGAATGTCGAAATTAGCCTAGGGTGAAATTTTGGTATTTTTCTAAAAACATTCAATTTTTGATGAATAGTGAAACCACTAAGTGGTAGTTAAAAAAACTGAATTTTTCATAAAACTTAATTTTACCGCTTCTATGAGTGGAATTTCGAAAATCTGAGAGACACAGTTAATATCAAGGACTAAAATGTGGTTCAATGAGATGAAAATAATTTTTGGTGAATAGTAACTTTTTACTTTTATTTACCACGGTTTAAAGTAAATAGGGTAATTAAGGCTAACAATGATATTATTATTACCCTAAAACATGTACTAATTCTATTGGACAAGTTTAATTCGACCAAAAACAACCTTAGGAATAAAATATAACCATTTAGGCCCACTTGGATTAGATTAGGACATTTATTATTAATTTATTTAAAGAAGGGTTAAATAGTTAAAATCAAAGTTTAATAAGTAAATCATTTTTAATATGGGGTTATACATAAGATAAATTCGACTATAAATATTCATTAGAAAGATAAAACTATTTCCTACATAATGGTATTTTATTTGTAATTTTTAGACATTAAATAATTTAATTTATTTATGACACAACGATGATGCAGTAATTATCTTATTAATGAAATATTGACATAATTGATGTTATAAATACCCAAGTAAATGTAATTCGAGACTTTTTATGAATTACACTAATTTTATAGGTTAATATGACATGTTAGTATTGATTTAATTAACTTGGTTCCAACTAATCATTCTGTTATGATTTTCACAAAAATTAATTACTAAATAGTGTCAAAATTGACATAAAATAGTTTTTAAAACAAATATTATATTATTAAATATTATTTTATTCCTAAAATTCTAAGGGTCGGCCAAATGACTTAGATAAAGTTATATATTTTAATAATAAACAGCTTGGGGTTCGTTTGGCTTGAAATAGTAAGTTTATTAACCTTATAATATAAGAAAACAAGAAGACACGGTAAAAGTTAAATTATCTAACTTAAAGTTAAATCTAAATGATAAGGTTACAATTGATATCTAAACTTGTATAAATTATATTGGATGATATTATTGTGACCCCTACCCACCTTATCTTCGAAATATATCAATTTGGAGCTATTAAAAACCGAATTTGAATTTATAATAAAATAATATTTTTTGTTATACCAAAGGTGCCCCTCTTCTCCCTTATAAAAGGGCGCCTCCTCCCCCTCTTCCTCACACCACTTTGAGCCTTCAAGCTCGGCCAACCCCTGCCAATTTCTTCTCTCCACTTCACTAGAAACATCCTAGAGGTTCTGGTCTTCTTCAAAGGCCCATTTTTGTGCCCTAAAAGGAGGTCTCAAAGAAGCACTTCAAAGAAGAGGTAATGTCTGTTACCGATTCTTTCATCTTTATTTATTCTTCCACTTCTTCTTCTTTAGTTGTTTCATTATGAAGTAATAACATCAGTATCACTCATATACTGATATGTTATTATAAGTATGAAACAACCATATTTCACCATCTATCCATCCTACGGAAAAGGAAATCACCGTGCGTGTGTACGTACGGAATACCGTCTCCACGTCGTGGTGTAATCTACTTTCCACCACCACCTTACTTGGATGGGTATAATGGTGTACATAATGACTATATATGACTATTATAAAGTGATACTGATTCTCAAATATTATACATACACTCCAATACAATTCCACGATCATAGGAACGATATCATCACTCGTGCGTACGTACGGAATACCGTCTCCACAATGTGATGCGACTCGTTCTACATGATCTTCATTTCATAATGATTATATAATTGAATTGAATGAATTAATATGATATATATCACAATAATACAATTCTTGAAATGAGGTATCTATAACCGAATGAGAATAATAAGTATTTATTCGACAAAACACGCATAAGAACAAAAAGTTATAAAAACCCGAATAACAAGTAGCAATGAAATATTACTACTAAGAAGCTAAGAATATGACCATATATGATATCATAAAAATAAGTATGATTCTTTAATATGCCAATAACATTATTTAAATCATTATAGAGGAGGTTCTGACACTTACAAAGCAAATCGGACCTAAGCAAATCGGACCTAAGGTAAGGGAAATATCACAATCTCATTTTTATCCGAGATTGTTTATACTTTGAAATTTACTGGGGTCTATTTTATCATCCAAATCCATGTTTCCTCAATATGTAATATTATTTCCATCCAACTACAATTGTTTAAATCCAATTTTACCCTTTGGTGAGTTTTTAGTAAAATAAATGAAAGGAATCTCTTGTCGTTTTTCATACGATGTCCTTTTTGACTTTTCCGACAAAATTATGAGAAGAATGTTTTTTTAAAATATACGGCATCAATGGATTTTTAAAACATTATTTCCAAGAATCATCCTTTACAAGTTTTCAAGTTTATTTTTAATCACCTTATTTTAGTTTAAAATTGTATAACATGTTATGAAAGGAAAAAAAATTTGAAGTAGAAAGGATATTTTCCTCAAGAATAAAGTTCTAGAGTTTTATCAAAATTATTTTCCATATAAGACAATATAGGGTTCTGTTTCTATCCCTATTATTACATGGATTTGATTATGTTGTGATTGAAATATTTTTATGAATTCCTTTATCGTATATGAATTGTTTTATGATGTCATGATGTTTAAGATTCCCATATTTATTACATGGGTTATGTAATGATGTATGATTTATGATTTTGTGGCACACATAAGAATGGTATCATTATGAGATTTGTGGCACCTATATATCCCTCTAATGCATTGGTTAAAGATTTTATATCTCATGAGATAGACATGGCTGGAACAATAGGTTATACTGGTTCAGTGAAACAGGACTGAAATGGGGAGTGAACTCGGTTCATAAAGGGACTTTGTCCACTAAGATAGTCTTGGAAATGAGTCTTGAGTAATAAGAAATGATTCTCTATGATTATGTGTGCATGTCACAAAGTTTCATGTTTTAAGTTATGATTATTGGGATTACATTTCACAACTATGATTTATCCCATGTTATGAAATTATGATCTCTTTTGCAGGTTAAGATTTCCAAAAGATATGTTCTTATGAATATGACGTGATTGATATTTCTTTTATTTACCCTTACTGAGCATTTGAGGTCACCCTTTTGTATGTTTTATTTCCCCAGGTCAAGAAGAAGGTTATTAAGTAGAATATGCCAAAAAGGGACTCTAGATATGATGGAATAAATGGGAGGCAAAGTAGATGCTTTATGAACCAGTTGTTTATGTTTCCCAATTTCTAAAGACACTATACCTATATGGTCCTTTCGTGGTTTTGTTATATGTTGTAATAAGTATGCTTCAATTTTGAAGTATTAATAATGTATGTAAAGTATGGGTTGTTATAGTTGGTATCAAAGGAAAGGTATAGTCAACCTTTGGAAACTAGGATGTGAAAGCCTTAGTAAGAACCCTAAGGATAAGTCTAAGCATAGAACACAATATTAGTGTTTTAGAAATGGCCATGAATAACCTAGGATAAGTCCTTAAGTGTGAAATTTTATTCTTGATTATGTGGTTTTCCTATTATAATTAGTGTTGCTCACACTATTCTTCTTGGTTTTAGTCAATGGCTGGAACCCGAAGGAACCGTGTTAATGCAGAATGCGACGGGCAATGCAATGATTGTCCCCCTGAGAAACCAAACGTTATAGGATATGGAATGAAAAATCTTGTAGCCATTCTCACACAACTTTCTCAAGCTATGAATCATGCAGGACTTCCAAACGAGCAAAGGAAGGAGCAACATTCTGTTTAATCCTTCATGAGACAGCGTCCACCTTCATTCAGCAGGTCTAATGATCCATTAGTTTCTGAACAATGTATTAGTACTAATGAAAAGATATTTTCAGTTCTTCAATGTTCTGAGCATGATAAAGTCATCTTAGCAGTGTATCGTTTGGAAGGTGATGTTGATCAATGGTGGAATCTTATTAAGAATAAGAGGCAAAGGGATGAAATTGAGTCCATGGAATGGGACGAGTTCAAGAACATATTTTTCAATAAGTACTTCCCTCGTATTCTCCAAACAAAGATGGAGAAAGAGTTTCTGGAACTAAAGCAAAATGATGATGAATCTGTTGGTACTTATGAAGAAAATTTTACAAGACTTGCAAGGTACGCTTCTGGTATTATTAACCAACATGAGAGTAAGATCGATCGATTCTTTAGTGGCTTAAAACCAAGTCTTCGAAGGGCCCATAAGGGACTTCAATGGCTACGAGGAAATCGTTCGATGTGCTATCAAAGTTGAGATGGAGATTGGAGTAACCCATCAGACATATGGGTTTGATAAGAATAGGGAAATGGAATTCAAAGGAAAATCTAAAGAGCACATTGAAAAGAAGATGAGATTTCCCTTATGCTCAAAGTGTGGAAAGAAACATGGAGGGAGTTGTCTTAAAGGGACAAGTAAATGTTTCAAATGTGGAAAGGAAGATCATCAGGCATTTGAATGCCGCGATGATGGGAAGACGATGTCTAATGATGCAAACAATGGAAGGGATACACAGAATGAACCTACTACACTTCAATGTTTCAAGTGCAAGGAGATGGGGAATTATGCCAATAAATTCCCTAATCTAAGGGTTGATGATGATGGTCGACGTCAACAAACTCTTAAGGCTAAAGACAAAGGAAAGTCACATGCAATTTCTCTCAGCGATGTGGAGTACGATAACGATGTGGTGAAAGGTACACTTACCATCTACTCTAAAGTAGAAAATTTTTTATTTGATTCTGGATCCACCCACTCTTTTTTTTCTGAAGAATTTTCTAAGGGTATCACAGTATTACCTCAACAATTAGATGTTGAGTTAGCTGTGACAACACCTAATGGCATAACAGTCACATTAAAAGCTTATAATTCTTCTCCGATTGAAGTTTGTGGGAAAGTGATTCCTGCAAATCTTGTGATCCTTCCTATAGTGGAATTTGATGTGATTCTTGGCATGGATTGGCTCTCTCTACATGGAGCTCATATCAATTTCCAAAGAAGGGAAGTCACATTTCATATTCCAGATCAATCTATGATCGTCCATCGATGCAAGGATGAACATAACCTTCCAGTGGAAATTTCTTCCATTTTATGGGTATTGATTCCACTAAATGAAGGTTATTTATCTCAAATGGTTGGTAAGAAACTCACGATTAAGAATATTCCCATTGTACGGGAGTTTGATGATGTCTTTCCGGAGGAATTACCGGGTCTTCCGCCGAATCGTGAAGTTGAGTTTTCAATAGAACTCGTACCGGGTGCTTTGCCTATTTCGAAGACACCTTATAAAATGGCCTCAATTGAGTTGCAGGAATTGAAGAAGCAACTCAAAGGTAATCTTGATAAGGGATTCATACACCCTAGTGTGTCACCATGGGGAGCACCTATTCTATTTGTTAAGAATAAAGATGGATCAATGAGGCTCTCCATTGATTATCGAGAACTTAACAAGATCACTATCAAGAAAAAATATCCTCTCCCACGCATTGATGAATTATTTGACCAACTACGCGGAGCTCAATAATTTTCCAAGATTGATCTTCATTCAGGGTATCATCAATTAAGGGTAAAAATGGAGGATATACCAAAGATGGCTTTCCGTACAAGGTATAGACACTATGAATTTATAGTGATGCCATTTAGTCTTACTAATTCCCCTGCTATCTTCATGGATCTGATGAATAGAGTCTTTAGAGACTATCTTGATCAATTTGTGGTAGTCTTTATAGACGATATTCTTGTCTATTCAAAGAGCAAGGAAGAACATGAATATCAATTTAGAATTATATTTAAGACCCTGAGAAAGGAGAAACTTTATGCCAAATTTACCAAGTGTGAATTTTGGTTCAAAAAGTTTCATTTTTGGGTCACATAATCTCAAAAGAGGGGATATCTGTGGATCAAGAAAAAACAGAGGTTATCGAAAGATGGTCGAGACCAACAACAGTAACTGAGATCCGAAGTTTTCTTGGTTTGGCTGGATATTATCGACGTTTTGTGGACTTTTCACGATTATCTAATCCACTCACCAAGTTGACTCGGAAAGGAGTTAAGTTTGTATGGATGGAAGAATGTGAAGAGAATTTCAAGGAGTTGAAAAGAAGGTTATCCAGTGCACCTGTGCTCACACTGCCTTGTAGTGGAGAAAGGTCTGTGATCTACAGTGATGAATCCAAGAAGGGATTGGGGTGTGTTCTTATGCAAAATGATATGGTGATAGCTTATGCCTCACGACAGTTGAAAATCCATGAGCAAAATTACCCAACACAGGATTTGGAGTTAGTTGCGGTAATCTTTGCATTAAAGATTTGGAGGCATTACCTTTATGGTGAAAGGTGTGATATTTATACTGATCAAAAAGGTTTAAAGTATATTTTCACACAAAAGGAGCTGAATATGCGCCAAAGAAGATGGTTGGAGTTGATTAAGGATTACGACTGCTCAATCCATTATCACCCTAGGAAAGAAAACAAGGTGGTAGATTCATTAAGTCGACAAGACCATGCTAGTTTATCCCTGATGAGGATCACAAAAGATCCAATATTTATAGATTTACAAAGGATGGATCTTGGAATTATAATGAAAGGGGAAAAATCGTATCTTTCTCAAATGAATGTTCAACCATCTATACATGTGAAGATTAAAGAGGCACAGAAAGAAGATGTTGAGTTACAAAAGAAGGTGAGAAATGTTCCTGAATTCAACCTTGATTGTGATGGGATAATAAAGTTCAGGAATCGGGTTTGTGTTCCTCCCATCCCCGAATTAAAGAAAGAGCTGCTAGATGAGGCTCATAGTTCTTCATTATCTATTCATCCTAGAAGCACAAAGATGTATAGGGACCTGAAAGAGTACTTCTGGTGGGATGGCATGAAAAGAGATGTTGCTGAATATGTCTCTCGATGCTTGGTTTGTCAGCAAGTTAAAGCTGAGAGACAGAAGTCTAAGGGGATGTTACAACCATTACCCATACCCGAATGGAAATGGGAAAACATCACTATGGACTTTTTCACAGGACTTCCTAAAACATCCAAAGGCAATAATTCTATCTGGGTCATAGTTGATCGTCTTACAAAGTCTACACACTTCATTGCTATTAGAGAGGATTTCTCTCTGGATCAGCTTGCCAGGATATATGTAAAGGAAGTGGTAAGATTGCATGGAGTACCACTTTCTATTATATCTGATCGGGATCCGAGATTTACCTCGAAGTTCTGGGGAAGTCTTCAGTATACTCTGGATACAGAGTTGAGTTTCAGCACTGCTTATCATCCTCAGTCAGACGGTCAGTCTGAGAGAACAATTCAAACTCTAGAAGATATGTTGAGATCTTGCTCTATGGATTTCAAAGGTGTTTGGGATCAATACCTACCTTTGGTGGAATTTTCTTATAATAATAGCTTTCACTCCAGTATTCATATGGATCCTTATAAAGCTCTCTATGGAAAGAAATGCAGGACTCCAACTTGCTGGAATGAAGTTGGGGAAAGAAAGCTTTTAGGACCTGATCTTGTTGATGAAATGGCAGAAAAGGTCAGATCTATTCAACAACACATAAGAGTAGCTCAGAGTCGACAGAAAAGTTATGCCGACAACCGAAAAAAGACCGAGAGTTTGAAGTGGTGATAAATTATTCTTACGAATATCTCCCTGGAAGAGGGTTATGAGATTTGGAAAGAAGGGGAAGTTGATCACTAGATATATCGGTCCTTTCGAAATACTGGATCATGTTGGGAAGATAGCTTACCGATTGGCGCTTCCACCGAATCTCTCTCAAGTTCACGATGTGTTCCATGTGTCTCTCCTGAGAAAGTACATACCTGATCCTTCATATGTACTCAGCTCAGAAGTTGTACCGCTGGAGCAAGATCTTTCTTATGAAGAAAAACCGATAGAGATTCTGGATCGTAGTGAAAAAGTTCTACGAAACAAGACCACTCGATTGGTGAAAGTTTTATGGAGGAACCACCAATTAGAAGAAGCTACATGGGAGCTTGAGGATATGATGAGGGAGAGGTATCCTCATCTGTTTGTTACAAAGTGACGAATTTTGAGGGTGAAATTCATTTTAAGGGGAGTAGTATGTAACACCCGAGACATTTATGTTTTAAAAATCATCAAAGAAATCTTTTTCTACACAACACTTGCTTGGCTTGCTTTACATGAAATCGCGACCTTGCTCGATAACTTGTGTCGTACGCAATACCGAGTTTCACTAAACAACGATATGATATTAAAATATTATTAAAACTAGTTGTTATGAATAGTAATAACCACTTTTTGAAATTTTATAATTTTTTTTTCAAAATGGAATTCATTTTTGGATTTGGAATGTCGAAATTAGCCTAGGGTGAAATTTTGGTATTTTTCTAAAAACTTTCAATTTTTGATGAATAGTGAAACCACTAAGAGGTAGTTAAAAAATCTGAATTTTTTATAAAACATAATTTTACCGCTTCTATGAGTGGAATTTCGAAAATCCGAGAGACACGGTTAATATCAAGGACTAAAATGTGGTTCAATGAGATGAAAATAATTTTTGGTGAATAGTAACTTTTTACTTTTATTTACCACGGTTAAAAGTAAATAGGGTAATTAAGGGTAACACTGATATTATTATTACCCTAACACATGTCCTAATTATATTGGACAAGTTTAATTCGACCAAAAACAACCATAGGAATACAATATGACCATTTAGGCCCACTTGGATTAGATTAGGACATTTATTATTAATTTATTTAAAGTAAGGTTAAATAGTTAAAATCGAAGTTTAATAGGTAAATAATTTTTAATATGGGGTTATACATAAGATAAATTCGACTATAAATATTCATTAGAAATCTAAAATTATTTCCTACATAATGGTATTTTATTTTTAATTTTTAGACATTAAATAATTTAATTTATTTATGACACAACGATGATGCAGTAATTATCTTATTAATGAAATATTGACATAATTGATGTTATAAATACCCAAATAAATGTAATTAGAGACTTTTTATGAATTAAACTACTTTTATAGGTTAATATGACATGTTAGTATTGATTTAATTAACTTGGTTCGAACTAATCATTCTGTTATGATTTTCACAAAAATCAATTACTAAATAGTGTCAAAATTGACATAAAATAGTTTTTAAAAAACATATTATATTATTAATTATTATTTTATTCCTAAAAATATAAGGTTCGGCCAAATGACTTTGATAATGTTATATATATTAATAATAAACAACTTGGTGTTCGTTTGGAATGATATAGTAAGTTTATTAACCTTATAGTATAAGAAAACAAGAAGACACGGTAAAAATTAAATTATCAAACTTAAAGTTAAATCTAAATGATAAGGTTAAAATTGATACCTAAACTTGTCTAAATTCTATTGGATTAGAGGATTGATACCCCTACCAACCTTATCTTCGAAATATATCAATTTGGAGCTATTAAAAACTGAATTTGACTTTATAATAAAATAATATTTTTAGTTATTCCAAAGGTGCCCCTCTCCTCCCTTATAAAAGGGCACCTCCTCCCCCTCTTCCTCACACCACATGGACCCTTCAATCTCGGCCAAACCCTGAACATTTCTTCTCTACACTTACCTAGAAACATCCTAGAGGTTCTGGTCTTCTTCAAAGACCCATTTTAGTGCCCTAAAAGGAGGTCTCAAAGAAGCACTTCAAAGAAGAGGTAATGTCCGTTACCGATTCTTTCATCTTTATTTCTTGTTCCACTTCTTCTTCTTTAGTTGTTTCATTATGAAGTAATAACATCAGTATCACTCATATACTGAAATGTTATTATAAGTATGAAACAACCCTATTTCACCATCTATCCATCCAACGGAAAAATAAATCACTACGCGTGCGTACGTACGGCATACCGTCTCCACGCCGTGGTGTAATCTATTTTCCACCACCACCTTACTTGGATGGGTATAATGGTGTAAATAATGACTATATATGACTATTATAAAGTGATAATGATTCTGAAATAGTATACATACACTCCAATACAATTCCACGATCATAGAAATGATATCATCACTCGTGCGTATGTACGGAATACCGTCTCCACGATGTGATGCGACTCGTTCTACATGATCTTCATTTCATAATGATTATATAAATGAATTGAATGAATTAATATGATATATATTACACTAATTCCATTCTGTAAATGAGGTATCTATAACCTAAAGAGAATAATAATAATTTATTCGACAAAACACGCATAAGAACAAAAGGTTATAAACACCCGAATAACAAGTAGCAATGAAATATTACTACTAAGAAGCTAAGAATATGACCATATATGATATCATAAAAATAATTATGATTCTGGAATAAGCCAATAACATTATTTAAATCATTATACAGGAGGTTTGGACACTTACGAATAAAATTGGACCTAAGGTAAGGGAAATATCACAATCTCATTTTATCCGAGATTGTTTATACATTGAAATTTACTGGGGTGTATTTTATCATCCAAATACATGTTTCCTCAATATTCAATGTTATTTCCATATACCTACAATTGTTTAAATCCAATTTTAACCTGTGGTTAGTTTTTAGTAAAAGAAATGAAATGAATCTCTTGTCGTTTTTCGTACGATGTCCTTTTTGACTTTTCCGACAAAAGTACGAGAAGAATGTTTTTTTAACATATACGACATCAATGGATTTTTAAAACATTATTTTCAAGAATCTTCCTTCACAAGTTTTCATGTTTATTTTTAATCAACTTCTTTTAGTTTAAAATTGTATGACATGTTATGAAAGGAAAAAAAATTTGAAGTAGAAAGGATATTTTCCTCAAGAATGGAGTTCAAGAGTTTTATCAAAATTATTTCCCATCTAAGACAATATAGGGTTCTGTTTCTATACCTATTATTACATGGATTTGATTATGTTGTGATGGAAATATTTTTATGAATTCCTTTATCTTATATGAATTGTTTTATGATGTCATGATGTTTAAGATTCCCATTTTTATTACATGGGTTATGTAATGATGTATGATTTATGATTTTGTGGCACACATAAGAATGGAATCATTATGAGATGGGTGGGACCTATATCTCCCTCCAATGCATTGGGTAAAGATTTTATATCTCATGAGATAGACATGGCTGGAACGGTAGGTTATACCGGTTCAGTGAAACAGGACTAAAACGGGGAGTGAACTCGGTTCAGAAAGGGACTTTGTCCACTAAGATAGTCTTGGCAATGAGTCTTGACTAATAAGAAATGATTCTCTCTGATTATGTGTGCATGCCACAAAGTTTCATGTTTTAAGTTATGATTATTGGGTTTACATTTCACTACTATGATTTATCCCATGTTATGAAATTATGATCTCTTTTGAAGGATAAGATTTCCAAAAGATATGTTCTTATGAATATGACGTGATTGATATTTCTTTTATTTACCCCTAATGAGAATTTGAGCTCACCCTTTTGTATGTTTTATTTCCCCGGGTCAGGAAGAAGGTTATTAAGTAGAATATTCCAAAAAGGGACTCTAGATATGATGAAATAAATGGGAGGCAAAGTAGATGCTTTATGAACCAGTTGTTTATGTTTCCCAGTTTCTAAAGACACTATACCTATACAGTCCTTTCGTGGTTTTGTTATATGTTGTAATAATTATGCTTCAATTTTGAAGTATTATAAATGTATGTAAAGTATGGGTCGTTATAGTTGGTATCAAAGGAAAGGTATAGTCAACCTTTGGAAACTAGGATGTGAAAGCCTTAGTAAAAACCCTAAGGATAAGTCTAAGCATAGAACACAATCTTAGTGTTTTAGAAATATCCATGAATAACCTAGGATAAGACCTTAAGTGTAAAATTTTATTCTTGATTATGTGGTTTTCCTATTATAATTAGTGTTTCTCACATTATTCTTCTTGGTTTTAGTCAATGGCTGGAACCCGAAGGAACCGTGTTAATGCAGAATGCGATGGGAAATGCAATGATTGTCCCCCTGAGCAACCAAACATTATGGGATCTGGAATGAAAAATATTGTATCCATGCTCACACAACTTTCTCAAGCTATGAATCATGCAGGACTTCCAAACAAGCAAAGTAAGGAGCAACATTCTGTTGAATCCTTCATGAGACAGCGTCCACCTTCATTCCGCGGGTCTACTGATCCATTAGTTGATGAACAATGGATTAGTACTACTGAAAAGATATTTTCAGTTCTTCAATATTCTAAGCATGATAAAGTCATCTTAGTAGTGTATCGTTTGGAAGGTGATGCTGATCAATGGTTGAATCTTATTAAGAATACGAGGCAAAGGGATGAAATTGAGTCCATGGAATGGGATGAGTTCAAGAACTTATTTTTCAATAAGTACTTCCCTCGTATTCTCCGAACAAAGGTGGAGAAAGAGTTTCTGGAACTGAAGCAAAAGGATGATGAATCTGTTGGTACTTATGAAGCAAATTTTACAAGACTTGCAAGGTACGCTTCTGGTATAATTATCCAACTTGAGAGTAAGATCGATCAATTCTTTAGTGGCTTAAAACCAAGTCTTCTAAGGGCGTTAGCCATAAGGGACTTCAATGGCTACGAAGAAATCATTCGATGTGCTCTCAAAGTTGAGATGGAGATTGGAGTAACCCATCAGTCATATGGGTTTGATAAGAAGAGGAAAATGGAATTCAAAGGAAAATCTAAAGAGCACATTGAAAAGAAGATGAGCTTTCCCTTATGCTCAAAGTGTGGAAAGAAACATGGAGGGAGTTGTCTTAAAGGGACAAGTAAGTGTTTCAAATGTGGAAAGGAAGGTCATCGGGCATTTGAATGCCGCGATGATGGGAAGAAGATGTCTAATGATGCAAACAAAGGAAGGGATACACATAATGAACCTACTACACTTCAATGTTTCATGTTCAAGAAGATGGGGCATTATTCCAATAAATGCCTTAATCCAAGGTTTGATGATGATGGTCGACGTCAACAAACTCTTAAGGCTAAAGACAAAGGAAAGTCACATGCAATTTCTGTCAGCGATGTGGAGTATGATAACGATGTGGTGAAAGGTATGCTTACCATCCACTATAAAGTAGAAAATGTTTTATTTGATTCTAGATCCACCCACTCTTTTATTTCTTAAGAATTTTCTAAGGTTATCATCATATTACCTCAACAATTAGATGTTGAGTTAGCTGTGACAACACTTAATGGCACAACAGTCGCATCAAAAGTTTATAATTCTTCTCCGATTGAAATTTGTGGGAAAGTGCTTCCTGAAAATCTTGTGATCCTTCCTATAATGGAATTTGATGTGATTCTTGGCATGGATTGGCTTTCTCTACATGGATCTTATATCAATTTCCAAAGAAGGGAAGTCACATTTTATATTCCAGATCAATCTATGATCGTCTATTGATGCAAGGATGAACATAACCTTCCAGTGGAAATTTCATCCATTTTATGGGTATTGATTCCACTAAATGAAGGTTATTTATCTCAAATGTTTTGTGAGAAACTCACGATTAAGAATATGTCCATTGTACGGGAGTTTGATGATTTCCTTCTGAAGTAATTACCGGGTCTTCCACCGAATCGTGAAGTTGAGTTTTCAATAGAACTCGTACCGGGTGCTTTGCCTATTTCAAAGACACCTTATAGAATAGACCCAATTGAGTTGCAGGAATTGAAGAAGCAACTCCAATAGAATCTTGATAAGGGATTCATATGACCTAGTGTGTCACCTTGGGGAGCACCTGTTCTATTTGTTAAGAAGAAAGATGGATCAATGAGGATCTGCATTGATTATCGAGAACTTAACAAGATCACTATCAAGAACAAATATCATCTCCCGCGCATTGATGAATTATTTGACCAACTACGCGGAGCTCAATACATTTCCAAGATTGATCTTCGTTCAGGGTATCATCAATTAAGGGTCAAAAGGGAGGATATACCAAAGACGACTTTCCCTACAAGGTATGGACACTATGAATTTATAGTAATGCCATTTGGTCTTACTAATGCCCCTGCTATCTTCATGGATATGATGAATAGAGTCTTTAGAGACTATCTTGATCAATTTGTGGTAGTCTTTATAGACGATATTCTTGTCTATTCAAAGAGCAAGGAAGAACATGAAGATCACTTGAGAATTATATTGAAGACCCTAATAAAGGGGAAGCTTTATGCCAGATTTACCAAGTGTGAATTTTGGCTTCAAAAAGTTTCATTTTTTGGTCACATAATCTCAAAAGAGGGGATATCTGTGGATCCAGCAAAAACATAGGTTATCGAAAGATGGTCGAGACCAACAACAGTAACTGAGATCCGAAGTTTTCTTGGTTTGGTTGGATATTATCGACGTTTTGTGAAGGATTTTTCACAATTATCTAATACACTCACCAAGTTGACTCAGAAAGGAGTTAAGTTTGTCTGGATGGAAGAATGTGAAGAGAATTTCAAGGAGTTGAAAAGAAGGTTATGCAGTGCACCTGTGCTCACACTGCCTTGTAGTGGAGAAAGGTTTGTGATCTACAGTGATGCATCCAAGAAGGGATTGGGGTGTGTTCTAATGCAAAATGATATGGTGATAGCTTATGCCTCATGACAGTTGAAAATCCATGAGCAAAATTACCCAACACATGATTTGGAGTTAGCTGCGGTAATCTTTGCATTATAGATTTGGAGGCATTACCTTTATGGTGAAAGGTGTGATATTTATACTGATCATAAAAGTTTAAAGTATATTTTCACACAAAAAGAGCTGAATATGCGCCAAAGAAGATGGTTGGAGCTGATTAAGGATTATGACTGCTCAATCCATTATCACCCTGGGAAAGCAAACAAGGTGGCAGATGCATTAAGTCCACAAGACCATGCTAGTTTATCCCTGATGAGGATCACAAAAGATCAAATATTTATGGATTTACAAAGGATGGATCTTGGAATTATAATGAAAGGGGAAAAATCGTATCTTTCTCAAATGAATGTTCAACCATCTATACATGTGAAGATTAAAGAGGCACAGAAAGAAGATGTTGAGTTACAAAAGAAGGTGAGAAATGTTCCGGAATTCAACCTTGATTGTGATGGGATAATAAAGTTCAGAAATCGGGTTTGTGTTCCTCCCATCCCCGAATTAAAGAAGGAGCTGCTGGATGAGGCTCATAGTTCTTCATTCTCTATTCATCTTGGAAGCACGAAGATGTATAGGGACCTGAAAGAGTACTTCTGGTGGGATGGCATGAAAAGAGATGTTGCTGAATATGTCTCTCGATGCTTGGTTTGTCAGCAAGTTAAAGCTGAGAGACAGAAGTCTAAGGGGATGTTACAACCATTACCCATACCCGAATGGAAATGGGAAAACATCACTATGGACTTTGTCACAGGACTTCCTAAAACATCCAAAGGCAATAATCCTATCTGGGTCATAGTTGATCATCTTACAAAGTCTGCACACTTCATTGCTATTAGAGAGGATTTCTCTCTCGATCAGCTTGCCAGGATATATGTAAAGTAAGTGGTAAGATTACATGGAGTACCACTTTCTATTTTATCTGATCGGGATCCGAGATTTACCTCGAAGTTCTGGCGAAGTTTTCAGCATACTCTGGATACAGAGTTGAGTTTCAGCACTGTTTATCATCCTCAGACAGATGGTCAGGCTGAGAGAACAATTCAAACTCTAGAAGATATGTTGAGAGCTTGCTCTATGGATTTCAAAGGTGGTTGGGATCAACACCTACCTTTGGTGGAATTTTCTTATAATAATAGCTTTCACTCCAGTATTCAGATGGCTCTTTATGAATCTCTCTATGGAAAGAAATGCAGGACTCCAACTTGCTGGGATGAAGTTGGGGAAAGAAAGATATTAGGACTTGATCTCGTTGATGAAATGGAATAAAAGGTCATATCTATTCAACAACACATAATAGCAGCTCAGAGTTGATAGAAAAGTTATGCCGACAACCGAAAAAAGACCGAGAGTTTGAAGTGGGTGATAAAGTGTTCTTACGAATATCTCCCTGGAAGAGGGTTATGAGATTTGGAAAGAAGGGGAAGTTGAGCCCTAGATATATCGGTCCTTTTGAAATACTGGATCATGTTGGGAAGGTAGCTTACTGATTGGCGCTTCCACCGAATCTCTCTCAAGTTCACGATGTGTTCCATGTATCTCTCCTGAGAAAGTACATACCTGATCCTTCACATGTACTCAGCTTAGAAGTTGTACCGCTGGAGCAAGATCTTTCTTATGAAGAATAACCGATAGAGATTCTAGATCGTAGCGAAAACGTTCTACGAAACAAGACCACTCTATTGGTGAATGTTTTATGGAGGAACCACCAATTAGAAGAAGGTACATGGGAGGTTGAGGATATGATGAGGGAGAGGTATCCTCATCTGTTTGTTACAAAGTGATGAATTTCGAGGGCGAAATTCATTTTATGGGGGGTAGAATGTAACACCCGAGACTTTTATGTTATATAAATCAACAAAGGAATCTTTTTCTACACAACACTTTCTTGGCTTGCTTTACACAAAATCGGGACCTTCCTCGATAGCTTGCGTCGTACGCAATACCGAGTTTCACTAAACAACGATATGCTATTAAAATATTATTAAAACTAGTCCTTATGAATAGTAATAACCACTTTTTGAAATTTTATAATTTTTTATTTTTCAAAATGGACTTCATTTTTGGATTCGGAATGTCGAAATTAGCCTAGTGTGAAATTATGGTATTTTTCTAAAAACTTTCAATTTTTGATGAATAGTGAAACCACTAAGAGGTAGTTAAAAAAACTGAATTTTTCATAAAAACTTAATTTTAACGCTTCTGTGAGTGGAATTTTGAAAATCCGAGAGACACAGTTAATATCAAGGACTAAAATTTGGTTCAATGAGATGAAAATAATTATTGTTGAATAGTAACTTTTTACTTTTATTTACCACGGTTAAAAGTAAATAGGGTAATTAAGGGTAACAATGATATTATTATTACCCTAACACATGTCCTAATTCTATTAGACAAGTTTAATTCGACCAAAAACAACCTTAGGAATAAAATATGACCATTTAGGCCCACTTGGATTAGATTAGGACATCTATTATTAATTTATTTAAAGAAGGGTTTAATAGTTAAAATCAATGTTTAATAAGTAAATCATTTTTATTATGGGGTTATAAATAAGATAAATTCGACTATAAATATTCATTAGAAAGATAAAAATATTTCCTACATAATGGTATTTTATTTGTAATTTTTAGACATTAAATAATTTAATTTATTTATGACACAACGATGATGCAGTAATTATCTTATTAATGAAATATTGACATAATTGATGTTATAAATACCCAAATAAATGTAATTAGAGACTTTTTATGAATTACACTAATTTTATAGGTTAATATGACATGTTAGTATTTATTTAATTAACTTGGTTCGAACTAATCATTCTGTTATGATTTTCACAAAAATAAATTACTAAATAGTGTCAAAGTTGACATAAAATAGTTTTTTAAAACAAATATTATATTATTAATTATTATTTTATTTATAAAAATATATAGTTCGGCCAAATGACTTAGATAAGGTTATATATATTAATAATAAACAACTTGGGGTTCGTTTGTCTTGATATAGTATGTTTATTAACCTTATAGTATAAGAAAACAATAAGACACGGTAAAAGTTAAATTATCAAACTTAAAGTTAAATCTAAATGATAAGGTTACAATTGATACCTAAACTTGTATAAATTCTATTAGATGAGAGGATTTCGACCCCTACACACCTTATCTTCGAAATATCTCAATTTGGAGCTATTAAAAACCGAATTTTACTTTATAATAAAATAATATTTTTAGTAATTCCAAAGGTGCCCCTCTCCTCCCTTATAAAAGGGCACCTCCTCCCCCTCTTCCTCAAACCACTTTGAGCCTTCACGCTCGGCCAACCCCTGCCAATTTCTTCTCTCCACTTCCCTAGAAACATCCTAGAGGTTCTGGTCTTCTTCAAAGACCCATTTTAGTGCCCTAAAAGGAGGTCTCAAAGAAGCACTTCAAAGAAGAGGTAATGCCCGTTACCGATTCTTTCATCTTTATTTCTTCTTCCACTTATTCTTATTTAGTTGTTTCATTATGAAGTAATAACATCAGTATCACTCACATACGGATATGTTATTATAAGTATGAAACAACCCTATTTCACCATATATCCATCCTACGGAAAAAGAAATCACCGCGCGTGCGTACGTACGGAATACCGTCTCCACGCCGTGGTGTAATCTATTTTCCACCACCACCTTACTTGGATGGGTATAATGGTGTAAATAATGACTATATATAACTATTATAAAGTGATACTGATTCTGAAAAAGTATACATACACTCCAATACAATTCCACGATCATAGGAACGATATCATCACTCGTACGTACGTACGGAATACTGTCTCCACGATGTGATGCGACTCATTCTACATGATCTTCATTTCATAATGATTATATAAATGAATTGAATGAATGAATATGATATATATTACACTAATACCATTCTGTAAATGAGGTATCTATAACCTAAAGATAAGAATAAGAATTTATTCGACAAAACACGCATAAGAACAAAAAGTTATAAACACCCGAATAACAAGTAGCAATGAAATATTACTACTAAGAAGCTAAGAATATGACCATATATGATATCATAAAAATAATTATGATTCTGGAATAAGCCAATAACATTATTTAAATCATTATACAGGAGTTTTGGACACTTACGAAGCAAATCGGACCTAAGGTAGGGGAAATATCAGAATCTCATTTTTATCCGAGATTGTTTATACTTTGAAATTTACTAGGGTGTATTTTATCATCCACATCCATGTTTCCTCAATATGTAATATTATTTCCATCCACCTACAATTGTTTAAATCCAATTTGACCCTTTGGTGAGTTTTTATTAAAAGAAATGAAAGGAATCTCTTGTCGTTTTTCGTATGATGTCCTTTTTGACTTTTCCGACAAAAGTACGAGAAGAATTTTTTTTTTTAACATATACGGCATCAATGGATTTTTAAAACATTATTTCCAAGAATCTTCCTTTAAAAGTTTTCATGTTTATTTTTAATCGACTTCTTTTAGTTTAAAATTGTATGACATGTTATGAAAGGAAAACTGTTTTTGAAGTAGAAAGGATATTTTCCTCAAGAATGGAGTTCAAGAGTTTTATCAAAATTATTTTCCATCTAAGACAATGTAGGGTTCTATTTATATCCCTATTATTACATGGATTTGATTATGTTGTGATGGAAATATTTTTATGAATTCCTTTATCTTATATGAATTGTTTTATGATGTCACGATGTTTAAGATTCCAATTTTTATTACATGGGTTATGTAATGATGTATGATTTATGATTTTGTGGCACACATAAGAATGGTATCATTATGAGATGGGTGGGACCTATATCTCCCTCCAATGCATTGGGTAAAGATTTTATATCTCATGAGATAGACATGGCTGGAACGATAGGTTATAACGGTTCAGTGAAACAGGAATGAAACGGGGAGTGAACTCGGTTCAGAAAGGGACTTTGTCCACTAAGATAGTCTTTACAATGAGTCTTGATTAATAATAAATGATTCTCTATGATTATGTGTGCATGACACAAAGTTTCTTGTTTTAAGGTATGATTATTGGGATTACATTTCACTACAATGATTTATCCCATGTTATGAAATTATGATCTCTTTTACAGGTTAAGATTTCCAAAAGATATGTTCTTATGAATATGACGTGATTGATATTTCTTTTATTTACCCTTACTGAGCATTTGAGATCACCCTTTTGTATGTTTTATTTCCCCAGGTTAGGAAGAAGGTTATTAAGTAGAATATGCCAAAAAGGGACTCTAGATATGATGAAATAAATGGGAGGCAAAGTAGATGCTTTATGAACCAGTTGTTTATGTTTCCTAGTTTCTAAAGACACTATACCTATACGGTCCTTTCGTGGTTTTGTTATATGTTGTAATAAGTATGCTTCAATTTTAAAGTATTAACAATGTATGTAAATTATGGGTCATTACACATCGACCATGAAATCCTCTTTTGGGCCTCCTCAGAGTGTAATCCCCATCCCAATTTGAACTATGTGAACTTTGATTCCCCACCACAGGGATACATAGGAATCCTCCTTGAGGTTCAATCCCAACAATCGGTCCTTCTGACCCCCTTCATGTCAGTTCATCCTTCGTCCCGCATGAGGTTAAATTGTACTTACAAACTATGAGGACTCTGATTCCCCTCACAAGGATACGTAGGAAGCCCGTATCATGGGTTCGATCCAAACTATGAAGTCATTAATCTGTCCCCCTGGGACGACAATGAACTCAAGATCGCCCAGTTTTTAGGCTTTAAATCAGCATCGTCCCAACGAGTATCAACTCCGCAGATCCATTTATCCAATGAGGGATGGTAAACCTCGGGCCTAAATGATTCTGAATCCCTGCATTTAGCTAACCATTGCCAACTAGGAATAACCCATGGATATTATGCTTGGGTATAAACCAAATATTCACGAACATATGAATACGTCTTAAATCTATAAGAGAGTCCCAGAACAGGTAATAATTCCCCCCAAAAGGGTGACATGAGCTCCACTTCCCTTCCTCTCAACCAATGTGAGTTTTTAGGAATCGCTGGTCAAACCACCCAGTGAATGTCTTCCTTTGGAAAGTAGGTCCACGTATTTCTGGATATGGAATCATTGGGCATTTTGAGGTAAAAACGGTGCACCTGATATGAGTGATTAAGAAAAACTCAATCTTCTCTAATCAATCATCAGGTAGCGCACGTTTTTCTCCCATGATCCCATCGTGTGCGGTGAGACAAAGATAATATGTTTAGAAAATATAATTCCATAAAATTTTTCAAAAAAGATATTTTATACAATTATTATCCTTTTTAGATTATCCAAAAAGTAATGAATATCATAATAAAGATAGTAAATGAAAGATGAAGTAATAGATTAAGAGATATGAAATAAATTCAAAACTAAATAGACATAATAAGAGGTATGAAAGGCATTTAAATTATGAGCATAAAGTTTTTACAATAAAGATCCCATAAAATACATGATAGTATAATCCAACAAAATAAAAAGGTTAAGGTTTAGAAGAGGTGTCTAACGGTTCCATTACTTTATTCATGGAATTCACTTGCTCTGTATTTGAGGAAGCATAATCATCCTGAGGAAAATTTTATCCTTACCTTTGTTTTCATTGTTCATTTTATAGTTTCTCTAATTCTAACTCATTTTATTTATATGTATAAAATTCATTTTCACAATATAAAACCACGAAATACTATAAATACTTTCTTATAGAGCATTCTATTTTTAGACTATGAATTTTTTGAAATTCAAGCTCTGAATTCTTTGAAATTCAGACTCTGAATTCTCCAAAATTCAGACTCTGAATTCTATGAAATTATGACTCTGAATTCTATGAAATTCCGAATCTGAATTCTATGAAATTAGGACTATGAATTCTTTCAAATTAGGAATCCAAATTCTCGGAAATTAGGACTTTTAATTGTTCATTATTACAACTTCAAATTCTTTAGAATTCGAACTCTTAAATCTTTAGAATTCAGACTCTAAATTCTTTCAGAATTAGGACTCTAAATTCCTCAGAATTCAGACTCTGAATTCATTGGAATTTGGACTCTGAAATCTATAGAATTCTGGTTCTAAATTCCTTGGAAAATAGAATCCTAATATCCATGAGTTATAGTCTCCATATATTTATTTGGTTAGACTCTGAACTTTATTTTTTCCTTAGACTCTAAATATTATATTTATTTAATAAACCATATTTTTCTTACCCATGTTATAGATATGAAAAGA
Source organism: Viscum album (assembly GCA_963277665.1). Taxonomy (NCBI): domain Eukaryota; kingdom Viridiplantae; phylum Streptophyta; class Magnoliopsida; order Santalales; family Viscaceae; genus Viscum; species Viscum album. The sequence goes on along the minus strand of OY728162.1, from coordinate 1,464,556,633 downwards.
TGTCGTACAATCGGTTTCTAACTAACCATTTTTCAAGTGAAACATGTATTGGTCCCTATGAGATTCAAGAAAAAATATGACCATGGGCGGAGGGAGTCGACCATTGGAGAAGTTCCTATAAATAGGATCTCATTTGAACGAGCTCAACACTTAGAATTACCCGTTCATCACTATAGAGATTTCATTTTTATGAAGTGATTTCTAGAGAAAGAGACTCTCATGCCTTGTGTGTAATTAGAATCTTGTTCATATTTCTTCGTGCTACTCTTATTGTTGTTGTGACCAATTGAAGGGCTTTCAGGGATAGGAATACAGAGGTATTGACTACCTGAATGTTTGAGGACATTTGGGGATATGAAGATAGAGGTATTAACTACCTTAAAGTTGGAGGACTTCTGTGGATAGGAATATTGGGGTTCTAACAACCTTAATGTTCAAGGGATTTTCGGGATTGCAAGACAGATTCTGATATTCCTATTGAGGGATTACCCTGATGTGGGTAAGATAGGCATTCTTGACAATATAAATCAAGGGACCTTTATCCAAGGTTTTTGAATACCCTTCTCATTGGGTTAAAAGATTTTATACTTGTTACTTGTATTGTTTCAAGTTTATTTCCTCTATATTATGATAAATGAAGAAAGTATAAACTTCTTATAATTTCTTGTACTTTTGTATACTCGGATAAGTAAGATTAAATATGCTTTAAGGTAGAATGTTTTCCTTGTAAACTTTTATAAAGTTTCAATTTTATAACCATATTTCTGAAACCTAGAATGTTTTTAGAACTAAAATAGGTCTTGTGAATTTACCTTATTTAACCATGTTAAACATAGTTTTCCTTAAGGATAAAATTGAATGTTTTTAAACTTATAATTCACCCCCCCCCCTCTTGTAATTGTGCATCTAAATACACTATTTTGATCCTAAAATTGGAATCAAAGCAGGTATCTAAAATACTTATATTCATATATACGTTTTCTTGATCATGTTTTCATTGTTCAAATTTTGTTTCCTTGCTTAGGAATTTTTATCTTTGATTAATAACTTTTACTATTAACACGTTTTTATGGAAAATTATTTTCTAGAATGGCAGGAATGAATATTGGCTCAATTTATAATCTAAATAAAACTAAACCACATACATTTGATGGGAATGATTTTGAATATTGGAGATATAATATGAATAATTTTGTTATTAATACATGAGTGGAAATTTTTTTTAAGCTTACTGGAGATTAAAATATTTCTGACAACTCAAAACTTTTACCAATCAAGAAAAGTCAGAATATCACCTAAACTACAAGGTATGCAATACTTTTTTTGTTCCATGACTAGTAATACATATAGTTATATTTCTTCTTTTGAAGCTACTAACTGTGTCTGGAAAAAATTGGAGGTTACTCATTTTAGTACATCCAAAGTTATAGAAACTAGAAGAGCTATTATTAGAGAATAATATCATGGATTTATATTTCCTTATAGAGAGCCAATGTGTAAATTGAAACAAAGTATTATGTTTATTTTTAACAGTTTAAAATCTATGGGTGATAAAGGTCTAGATGATGAAGCTCTTATGGACAAGATTATAGATATCATGCCTAATGTGTGGGAATCTAATAGAACATCTATTGATAATAATAATAAATTATCTCAAATTACTCTTGATGAGAATTTTGTAACTCTTCTTCAACATGAGATAGGAATGAAAAGACATGATGATATGAATAAGAAGAAAAATGTAAATGGAATTGTATCCATCACTACTACTAAATTCAAGACTCCTGAAAGGGTTACAAGATCCAAGTCTAAGAAAGACCTTGTTTTATCTAAATCTAGTGAAAGTGAACATTATGAAATTGAGCTAACTAATATTTCTCAAAGGAGGAAAAAGATAGTTTGAAAGAAATAAATTCAGAAATGATATAAGAATAAATAAATAAACTACAAGAAAGAATTAGAGGTCACTTGTTATAAAGGAAAAAGATCAGGGCATATTAGGAAAGATTTACATATTCTTAAGAAAAAGGATAGAAAAGAGATTCATTCAGAGAGGAATTGAAAAAATTACTACAAGGCTAAAGATAAAAATGTTTTGAAATCCAATGACACTTGTAATGCCAGTGGTGGAGAATCTTCTGATGAATACTTGGAATATGAATCTTCTTGATCCAAGGAATCTTGGTCTACTAGCTAAGCTACCTATTAAAAATCATTGTTTAATGGAAAAGGTACACAACATGGAATTTGTCACTAATGTATCTTTGAATACATATTTTAATGATAATAAATACTATGAGTCTTCAGATGAATAATCTTCTTTATGATGAAGATAATACATAACCTTCCTATGAATAACTGTCTAGTTTTTATAAACATCTCGAGAATGAAAATTCTAAACTCAAGAAAATGTTTTATAAAGAAAATTCTAGAATTCTTATTTTCACTAAAAAAGTATCCGATCTTTCTAAAGATATTCATAAGAATATTTATTCTTTTGAAAGTGTTTCAGAAAAACTTGGGGAAGTTAATTCTGAGAAGGATAAACTTTCTAATGATCTTGAAAGAGTAATTTCTAAGAAAAATATTTTAGAGACTAACTCTAGTTCTAAAACTAAATTTTTGAGGATAAGAACTTTCATATAAAATTAATGTTATAAATATTTTCCGTGAAGAAGTGTTTGTAAAACATTACCTCTGGTAAGGGAATCTTCAACAAGATGTATTCCAAAATTTTACCCATAAATAATAATTATGTATTTGGTTATACTCATTGTAAACCAGTTTTTAGTAATAACTATTTTTACCCATTATGCTAAATGTCAGTGTGGTTGAAATTGGGCTAAAAATTGTTCTTTAAATAAAAACAAATCATTAGGTTTTAATAAAGCTTATTTTTCTAAGAAAATGTGGATTCCTAAAATATTTATTTCTAAAATTTCCGGATCCAAGAAATTTTGAATTCCAAAAGCCTAACACTCTTATTTTTAGGAAAATAAATATATTACCAACAGAAATACATGGTACATGGATAGTGGATGTTCCCAAAATATGACAGGTAAAAAAAACTTATTAGAAAATATTATCAAGACAAAAGGAGTAAAAGTAACTTTCGGAGATAATTCTCAGGGAGAAATTATTGGTATATGTGTCATTTTTATTCTTGGAAAAACATTGATTTCAAATGTGTTATTTGTCAAATTCCTGAAGCACAACCTCATTAGCATGAGTAAATTATGTGATTAAGGTTACCTTGTGAATTATATGAATGATAAGTTCTTATTATGCAATCTAAGGAAGAGTTTATTCTTTCCACCCATAGGAAAGATAATGTATACACTCTAAACATAGAAGAATTTAGGATCCAAGATCTAACTTCTCTTAGTGCAATGGAAGATCAATCTTGGTTATGGAGTAGAAGGTTAGGACACTATAAACATAGGAACCTATGTAAACTCTCTATGAAAAGTCTTGTTAAGGATCTACTAGATCATATATTTAATTTTTCATAATTTTGTGATCTTTGTCAATATAGAAATCAACATAAGACAAGTTTTAAATCAATCATTGAAGTATCAACTAATGATACATTATAGTTGGTGCATATGGAACTTTTTGGACCAACACAAACTGGAAGCATTAGAGTCAAATATTATGTTTTTATCTTAGTTGATGATTACACTAGATTCACGTGCGTCTATTTTCTAGCAAAGAATTCTGATGCTTTTTATTATTTTGAAGTTTTTAGATCCCTAGTGAAAAATGAGAAAAATATTCCATTTATAACTATTCATAGTGATCATGGAGGAGAATTTCAAAAAATTTATTTTGAAACTTTTTGTAGTAGAAAAGGAATTACTATTAACTTCTTAGAACCAAGAAATCCTCAACTAAATGGTGTTGTTGATTGAAAAAATCAAATTCTTCAAGAAAAAAATAGATCCATGTTTAGTGAATATTCTATAGCTAAATAATTTTGGGCATAAGCAATATGTATTGCTAGTTATACTATAAATCGAGTTTTAATTAGACCTTTTCTTAAGAAAACCCCATATGAATTGTAGAATGGTAGAAAACCTAGACTTTCCAACATAAAAGTATTTGGTTGCAAAGTATTCATTCTGAATACTAAAGATAATTTAAATAAATTCTCACCTAAATAAGATGAAGTAATTTTCTTAGGTTACTCTACATCTTCTAAAGCTTATGGATTTTTTAATAAAAGCACTTGTGTTGTTGAAGAAACAATGCATGAAAAATTCGATGAAACTAATCCTTTTGTTTTTAAAGAACCTCAATATACACATTTGGATGTGTTTTTAAAAAAAATAATCACCCCTTGATATAAGATCCTTATGATAAGTAAAATTCTCAAGAAAATGGTTCTGAAGTATTTACCCCAAAATCATTCCTACTCTATTTTGATGAACAGGCTTTACAAAAACCGAATTAGTTATTTCTTAATAATCATCCTAGTGATTGTATCATTGGTTATTAAAATATAACTATAAAGACTATATTTTCCTTATAAAATGAACAAGAAAATCTATCATTCCATTCCCAATTATAGCCAAAAACCACTGATGAATCTTTAGGTTATGATGATTGGAATAAATCTATATAGGATGAGCTAAATTAATTAAAAAGGAATAAAGTTTGGAACTTGGTTGAAAGACCTAAAGAAACATTTGTTATTAGAGTAAAATGGGTCTTCAGAAATAATTGTGATGAAAATGGAATCGTATTAAGAAATAAAGCAAGATTAGTTACTAAAGGCAATAGTCAAAAATAAGGAATATACAATGAAGAAACCTATGCTTCCGTAGCTAGACTTGAATCTATTCGTATTTTACTCACCTTTGCAGAATTCTTTGACTTTAAACTTTTTCAAATGGATATAAAGTATGATTTTTTAATGGATATGTTCAAGAATAATTTTTTGTTGAATAAAATCTTTTTTTTGAATACAAAAAACATCATTAATATGTTTTAAAACTTACTAAAGATTTCTATGGACTGAAACAACCTCCTAGATCCTAGTATGATAGACTTGTAGGATTTTTGTTACAAAACAAATATGTTAAAGGAAATACTATTCCATATCTTTTATAAATAATGATAATAAATTGTTTTTATTGTTCAAATTTATGTTGATGACAATATATTTTGTTCAACTCAAAAATATTTAACCGATTCTTTTTCAGATCTAATGAAATCTGAGATTGAAATGAGTATGATGGGTGAGTTAAAATTTTTCCTAGGTTTTCAAATTTCACAAAAACTAGAAGGAACCTATAGAACTCAACATAAGTAAATTAAAAATCTTCTTACAAAGTATGGATATGAAAACACCAAGATTATAAGTACTCCCACTAGTACCTCAAATTCAATTGATCATGATGGAGCTAGGAAACCAGTAGAACAAACATCATTTAGAGGTATGACGAGAAGTATTCTATACTTGAAAGTTAGTCATCCAGACTTAATGTTTTCAGTATGATTATGTGCAAGATATCAATCCAATATTAAGGAATCCCATTTAAAGGTAGTGAGAAAAAATTTCTATTTAAAAGGAATCATGGTTTTTGGACTCTTTTATACTTCTGGAAATAATTCTTTTTTTTAAATATTTATCAGATTCTGACTTTGGAGGATGTAGAATGTATAGGAAAATTACATCTAGAAATTTTCATTTTATAAGAGATTCATTAGTTTCTTGTTCATGAAAAAAGAAACACTCATTAGCACTTTCCACTACTGAAGCTAAATATGTATCAGCTTGAAGTTGTTGTGCTCAATTATTTTGGATGCAACACACACTCACAGACTATGGTATGAGTTTTACCAAAACACAGATACTGTGTCATAATACTAGTGCTATTGACCTAATTAAAAACCCTATATATAACTCTCATGAAAAAAACATATATATTAGGCATCACTTTCTTAGGTATCACATACAAAAAGGATATATCATTCTTGAATTTATCGTAATGCAAGATTAATTTTCTGATATTTTCAAAAAATCATTACCCTTCGATAGATTTGAATACATCAAATAGAAGTTATGAATGATAATAGTAATTTAATCTTCCATATTAACATCTTATCAAAATATATCTCCTTATAGTATGTAACTCTTTTTTAGAAGAGGAGTACATATTCTTGGTAGTCAAATGTTTCATAATCAATTTTTTTTAATCAAACTTTTTCATAATCAGTTTTTTTGTAATGAAATATTTTTGTAATCAAATTTTTGTAACCAAAATTTTTGTAATCACTTTTATTGGTACTCAAAATTTTTCGTAATAAAATTTCATTAAAAAAATTATTGTAATCATATTTTCTTAATTAAAATTTTTTTAGTCAAAATATTTCATGGTAAACTTTTTTTTATAAAAACTACAAATTTCAAAAAATTCCTTTCTTAAGAAAATTTTTGGAATCTAAAGTTCATCAAGAATAATTTTGTTTATTACTGATAATTTTCCTATAATTTTGGAAGGTACGTGTAATTTCATTATTTTTTTAATCATATTTTTACATGTTGGTATTTTTATCTTGTTTAAGAAAATTTTTCTAATTCACTTTTCCTTAAATCCAAATTGTTTATCTTAAAAACCTCAAAAGATCGGAACAACCAAAACCTTTCTTTGGCTATCATCTCAACTATCAGATCTAATCCAAAGTTTTTCCACCATTGGATATTTTTTGGAAGATGAAATTTCACCTGAAACATATATGTAAGGACCCATGATAGTTGTCCCACATCGGTTTTCAAAGCCTTGGTGTGCTAAATCTTTGCTCTTCTTCTTAAGGCCAATTTCAAATCTTCCGGTATCCCTCAATTCTAAATTTCTATGCAAGCTTCTCCTCAGAATAAAATGTCACGAGTAAAGGAAATTCTTGAGTGGAATATATTAGGAGAATGGCTAGTTGGTCTGAATTTACTTGATTAGTATGATTCTATTATCTCGAAAAATATCTAGTTGAATGGCTGGGAGACATTATGTGTATCCAAAACGAAGGCACAATATCCAGTTTATCTAGAGTTTTTGATAGAATTCTATGAATCTGTGAGTTTTTTAAATGAAGGTGGGAGGGAAAAGTTTTCCTTTAAGAGATATGTAAAGACCTATTCTCTTTACTACAGTTAGGCTGCCAATCTAATTGTAATTCTATATGAAGGTGAAGGGGAATTCTGAACTCATAAGCTACCAGATGTTTTAGGCTCATTCGATATGGAGATGGTTAGGGAATGTCTTGGTTTTAAATAAGTGAAGACTCTAAATATTATCCATCTCTCTACAAATATCTTGATTCTTGAGTTATGGGTTCAGGTATTTCTCATTTCGAGAAAAATTTGACAAGGATACCATGAAAAAGATTGATATTTATGCTTTATAATTTCTAGTGAATCTCAAAAAGATTAATTTGTTGGAGTATGTTTTGATGAAAATCATGTATATCAATAATGGGACACTCAAATCATAGATAATCATATATCCAGTTATTATCTCTAAGATGATAGTCCTTTTTCTAGAATCATTTAAAATCCCTTGTAGTTCTAAGACAAGGAATTTCAAGGTCGCGTTGATTAGTGATGAAACCCTCAAAAGGATGAAGGTTTGATTCAATAGTGAATGTAGAGATTTCTATAATTTACTTGAAGCTGAAATAGAATCCCTATCAAAGAAACCAGAAGTGGATGAGAATTCCAAGAAGGATAGAAAGGATAGGAAGGTGAAGGAACAAGAAAAAAATAAAAATATTCTGTAGTTAAGGAAACTCAATAATCACCACCTAAGCCAAAGAATCAAAAGACGTATATGGATGAAGTGGTTTCCAAGTGGAGAGAAGAAAAGAGCAATAAGAAGGAAGGGGAGCCTAGGTTTTTCTTAAACCCTCCTGAAGAAAAAGATTTAAATTTGAAGGCTACTAAGGATCTTGAGAAGCAAGAAAAAATAAAAGAAGAAAAAGAAGAAAATATCTGAAGTCAAGATTGTTTAATCTCTTCTCAAGGATGATGATAAATCCTCTGAACAAATTTAGGTACCAGAATCATTTTTCCAAGAATCACTTCCAGTGAATCTAGGAAATAAGATGGTAATTACAAAACCAGAAGAATAAAAAGTGGTAGTTGAGGAATAATAAGTTGAAGAATAATAAAAAGGAAATGATGATATATATGACATGATAAGACAAATGGAATAATATACTGAGAAAGAGAGTCTCTCCAAAAGGATTTCAATCCAAACTTATGAATCCAAATATTCAAAACTTTCTACACTAGGAAAAGAAGAAAAGGTATATGAAGAAGTAAATAAACCATATGAAGTAGAGGGTAGAAACCACGACGTATTTCAGACAAAAGATCTTGTGGCAGATGTTGAGAAAGAAAACCTTGAGGAAGACAAGATTGTTCAATTATCAGATAGTGAACATGAATCACCCAAAGCAGAAGAGATCATTCCAAGAGCTGATAATGGATAGCAGGTGTTGGTTGATAAACCTAGGAAATCCATACGGAAAAAGAATGATGTTGGTGGTTCATCGAAGAAAATACCTAAATAGATAAAAAAATATTCCTCACCAACTAAACAGTCTAATGCGGAATCTTCTTCTATTGTACATGGCTTTGTTGTTCAATATTTCAAGAAGCTAGTTGATACCATTATTTTGTTTATGAGTATAAAGTCTAGGTTCCAGATAATTCAGCACTCTATTAATCAGAAATCGGATTCAGTTACCATGCATATGGATAAGTTTTTCAGGCTTGAGGCCGATTTCAAATCTTTCTTCATTACCTATGAAGCTCACAAAAGATCATGAAAGGAAATCACAAAGTGGCCTAGGAAAACAATCAGAGAGATGAGAATCCTTGATGAATTTCAAAAAAGTGTGAAGGATAATTTTGACACTGAAGATGGAAAGTTCAAAGATCTTACTAAAAGTTTTATGGAATAACAATGTCTCGAACATACAACTCAAGATCGGGAAGTCCAAGAATTGAATGGGAATCTTAATTTAGTTGCTTTGAATTGGAAAATGGAAAGGGAACATAGAATTGAGTTAGAAGAAAATATTGTTAAGAAAGAATAACTTTTGAAATATCAAGAATAAATTCTTAAGGCTTGTGAAGAAAATATCAAATCCTTGGAGAAGAAATGTGACGATTAGGATCAGCTGCTAAAGCATGTTAAAGAAGATCACAAGGAGCATAAGAAGCTGACAACCATTGTGAAGAAGTTAATGCCAATGGAAAAAAGAAGGTTAATTTTTCCAATCCAATATTTTTTTTTATTTCCTTATATGTAAAAATCCTTTCAATCGTAATGAAATTTTGATTGTTCTTCATATATATTGTTGTATAGTACTAATATTTTAGGTACCATATTTTTTTCATTCCCTTTATTCCATTTTAAAAATCAAAAAGGGGGAGAATGTAATGACAAAAACAATACTAAGTAAATAATTTAATTCCCTATGTTAGGGGGAGTCTATATTAGGGGGACATTCATCAATGAATATTTCCTTATATAGGAAAAAAATATTTAATAAAGTCAATAATAAAATCCTTAGGGATTTAAAAACCTAAGGAGGAGTTAGTCATATTCACAATGATTCACAAGTAAAATGAGATATGTTTTTATTTTCATGTCCCTAAAGAAAAATTCTATGTTATTATATTCCTTTTCATAAGGATGTTTGTGCTTTCCAAAACAGGGGAGATTGTTTAGTCAATAAGGTTTCCTTATGAATTTTCCATTCCTCTACATTTTGAAAATGACAAATAATATATCTTAAAGAAATTTGTTTTTCCAAAGAATTATCTTAATATGGAAAATTTTCCTTCCCCAAGAAAATTTTATCCTTACCTTTGTTTTCATTGTTCATTTTCTATTTTTTCTAAATATAACTCATTTTATACATATGTCTAAAATTTGGCTTCACAACTAAAATATCAGAATCCTATAAATACTTGGTTATATAGAATTCTGTTTTAGACTCCGAATTCTTTGAAATTCAGGCTTTGAATTCTCTGAAATTCAGACTCTAGATTATATGAAATTCAAACTTCGAATTCTCTAAAATTTAGACTCCAAATTCTCTGAAATTTAGACTCTGAATTCTCTAAAATTCAGACTCTGAATTATATAAATTTTAGACTTCAAATTCTCTGAAATTCAGACTCTGAATTCTTTGAAATTAGGACTCTGAATTGTTTGAAATTCAGACTCTGAATTCTCTAAAATTTGGACACCAAATTATATAAAATTTGGACTCTGAATTCTTTATAAATAGAACTCATAATTTCTCAGAATTATAACCCCAAATTCCTCATAATTCTGACTCATATTTCTTTAGAATTCAGACTCCGAATTCGTTAGAATTCAACCACAGAAATATATTGAATTAAGGTTCTAAATTCTTTGGAAAATAGAATCTAAATATCCCTGAGTTATATTTCTTGAATGTTTATTGGGATAGACTCCAATATTTATTTTTCCTTAGACACCAAAAATAAGATTTGGTTAAGCATCCTTATTTTTCTTACACTTGTTATAGTTATGAAACGATGTAGTATAATCTGTTTCTAAGTAACCATTGTTTGAGTGACACATGTATAGGTCCCTCATGGATTCAAGGTAAAATATGATGGTTGGAGGAGGGAGCAGACCATTGGATAAGTTCCTATAAATAGGAGCTCATTTGAATGAGATAAATAATGAGATATACTTTTTTATTACTCTAGAGATTGAATGTTGCTGAAGTGATTTCTAGAGAGAGATACTCTCATTCCTTTTGCGGACAGAACATGCTGTTCAGATTGCTTCGTGCGACGTCGATTGTTGTTGTGATCAATCAAGGGATTCCAGGGATAGGAAGATAGAGGTACCTACTACCTTAAAGTTCAAGGACTTTCGGTGACAGGAATATAGAGGTGTCGACAACCTTAAAGATTAAGGACATCTGTGTATAGAAAGACAGATGTGTCGACTGCATTAAAGTTCAATGTCTTGTGGGGATAGAAAGATATATTCTGATATTCCTATCAAGGGCTTACCCTGTTGTGATTAAGACTGACTTTATTGAATGTATAAATCAAGGGAACTTTATCCAAGGTTGTTGGATACCATTCTATTTGGGAAAATATTTTGTACTTGTTACTTGTTTTGTTTCAGGATTTTTCCTCTGTATTTTGATAAATGAAGAAAGAATAACCTTCTTATACTTTCTTTAACTTTAGTATACTTTGATAACTAATATTCTATACACTTTAAGGTAGAATATTTTCCTTGTAAACTTTTCTTAAGTTTCATTTCAGGAACCATATTTCCAGAACCTAGAAAGTTTGTTGAACTAAAAGAGGTCTTGTGAATTTACCTTGTTTAACCCTGTTAAACATAGTTTTCTATAAGGTTAAAAATGAATGTTTTTAATCATAAAATTCACCCCCTCAACCCTCTTGTAATTGACCATCTACATATACTATTTTAATATGAAATCACCCATAAGAGACTTGTGAACATATAAAATAGCTAACGACTTATTTATAAATTTTTCCTCAATAAGCTTCTTTTTCTCTTATTCGGTAACATGCTACTACAGATTAGTTATAACTCTAAATTTTTCATCCATAGAAAAATCTGAAACTTCTAAACTATTGGAAATTATGATTTCCTCAAAATCATAAATTGATAGAGATTCATGAAAAATATCCACTGATGGGGAATGCTCCCCCTCAATCAATGAATCTATATTATCTAGAGGCATTTTAAATTATTTCCTCTTGAATTGGTCACTATCATCATCAGGGTCAGAACCACTTCCATAATAACATTCACCATCGGTAAAATCTTTATAATTACCATTATTACATTTTCCATTATCTTCTTTTTCTTTATTTTCTTCTTCCAATTCATCATCTTCATCTTCTTTGGTTGATATGAAACTTTTATATTTGTCTTCTCTAAAAGCATTAGTCTCTTATTCATCACTCTTAACAAATTTATCTATTTTTTTCACCATCCTAGGTGGTCTTGGAGCTCCCAAGGAAATTGGATAATATTATTTAGACAAATCAAGGTGACTCACAACATATATAAATAGTTCTATTTCTTTTCAATATCATCTTTTTCTTCCTTATAATAAAAATATTCCAATATTTCATCTTATTCTAGACATGGATCAACTTTATCCTTAGGTCTGGTATGATGATCTACTATATTATACTCAATATATAATTTCTAAAAATCTCTAACACATTGTCTCATATATGGGTTCCATTTGATTTTCATTCTTAAACATATGGAACTCAAAATGTAGAAACCTCATAATTCTATAAATAATTCTTCATTATCACATACTAGAACCTTAGAAATCAACATGACTAAAATCATCTTCAGGTAGATCAACAAATTATATATAAAGGTTGATTTGGTCATATCCCATATATATACCAATCTATATCTACAAAGATTAATATTGTGACCTTATGTTATCAGATAAAGAAGATTCAAATCATAGTATCTTAATGTCGAAAAATCACCCTTCCTTTGGAAAAGAATATACTACTCAAACTTGAAAACTATCTTACACTTTACTTCCATCTCAGAGGTGATAGGCCTATTTATTGTACCATCACCTGCCATCACAGCAAGGTAATATTTATAAATGAACTAGTCACTAGCTTCTTGTATGCTACCTTGATGGTTATCATTGACTCTATAATGAGGTACATTAAAAATCTTGTCCCACATTTTGATGAAAAACCAACCACTGGACCTTTTACACAAATTTTTATCCAATATTCACCATCTTCATTAAATAAAAACTCTACATGTATAAAAAAATCATATACCCGCATTGGGTAGAATGGTCTCTTATTTGAAGAAAACCACTCTAACCACCAATGATTTTGGATAACCATGAGTACCATATACTTACTTGATGTTATCCACTTCTATTCAAATTCATTTTATGGTACAACAACTCTACTAGCAATCTTGGGGTTGATAGAAGCAACCAGAGAATGTGCTCTCGGCTCTTTCTTCGGCTTCTTAGAGTGTCTTGACTTAGTAGGATAAAAATGAAGGGAAATTTCATTCTTAGTATCTAGATAATCATTAAAGGTATAGTCGAGGGTAATGTGATAGTCTGAAATGATGGAGGCATAGGGTTTCACTCAACTCGAGATAGAGAGAGAGAGACATGAGTATCGCATGGAGATCAAGGTAATTTTGGAATATTTATATGCCAATTTACTATCATTCTGGGTATTAGGTATTATAAAATTTAAATTATACTTGAAATCGAAATAAAAATTGAGACAAAAACACATTTCACATTATAGTAAATATAATAAACTGTAAAATAAACTGGCAGTTTACAATAGCGAGAAACAAAAATTTGAAAAGGTATGAGGGGTAACGACATGAAAAATCAACGGTGTGAAAAACTAGTTGTATGACAAGGAAAAATCATGACAAACCAATGGTATGTCAACACAAGAAGATTTCAATCAAACATAATGAAAATCCAATGGCATGTCAAGACAACAGTTTGTCATACACAAAGGTATGTTGATAAACTTAACCAAAATTTATCATTCCCAATTCATGTTTGATATAATTTATTCTCGAAAAATACAATATCTTAGTGAATATATAATTTAATTGATGTTTTGGGCCAATAAACTCTCACGATTAATATCTTCTTTTTGAAGATGGTCTCCCAAAAAGTCATTTTTTATATCTATGTTCTTTTTCCAATAATGAGAAATAGGATTCTTATAAATATTAATATAACTTGTGTTGTAAAATTTTATGAGGACTTGTCAGAATTGATATCCACAGTCTAGTAGAGTGTGTTTTATCCAAAAAAATTGTGCACAATAACTACCTGTAGCTATGTATTCTTCATCAGTAGTAGAAAATGCAACAAAAGTTTTCTTTTTACTACACCATGAAATTGGAGACTTTCCTAAAAAGTGACATGTTCTAGAGGTGCTTTTTCTATCTAACATGCATCCACCAAAATTTGTATCAGAATATCTAACCAAATTAAATTCTTGTATTCTATGGTACAACAATCAAAAATTTATTTTATATTTGAGGTATTCCAAAATTCTTTTAACAACTATAAGACGTAACTCTTTTGGGTTTGTTTGAAAATGAGCACACATACCCACACTAAACAAAATATCTGGTCGACTAGCTGTCAAATAGAGAAGACTTCCAATACTAAATTTTTAACCAATTTGATCAAATGGTTTCCCAGTTTCATCAAGATCCAATTTACTGATGGTACTCATATAAATATCACTAATTTTAGTGCTATCCATATTAAAACATTTTAAATGATCAGTTTTAGAGTTACTTTTATTTAAAATGATTCATTTTTTGTTTGGAGAAACATTAAATTCAAGAAAAATTTGAGTTCACCAATTAAAATCATTTCAAATTGATTTTGCAACATTTTAGAAAAATTAGTACTGATATAAATTTTCAAAGATCCAATAATAATATCATTAACATATATTTATACTACTAGTACATCTTTTGAAACTTGTTTTATGGAAAGGGTTGGATCAGCTATTCATTTTGAAATTACATTTGAAATAAAAATCGTATTGGGCCTATCATACCAAGATCTATGATCCTATTTTAAACCATATAAATCTTTGGTTAATTTAAAAACATTATTTGGAAAATGAGGATTTTAAAACCAAGGGTTGTTCCAAAAAAACATCATCAATTATAAAACAATTTAGGAATGCACACTTGACATCCATTTGATAAATATTGAAATTTAGATGAGCTACATAAGAAAGAAGGATTATTATGGATTTAAGTTTGGATACATGTGTAAAAAATTCCTCATATTCAATTAATTCTTCCTAACTATAATCTGGTGCAACGAGTCTAGCCGTATTTTTAACTATGGTTCCTAACTCATCAACTATATTCCTAAACACCAATTTAGAGCCAATAGTAATTGTGTCCTTGAATCTATTGAAAATTCCCTCACTTTTTTCCTTTCAAACTAATTTACCTCTTCGTTCATTAATATTACATATAATTCAACACTGATAGCTTCATTTATACTATTTGGTTCAATATAAGATAATAAATCTCAATGTTAAACCTGATTTCATAGAGAAGATATATATTGTGTTCCTCTATTGAGATCACCTTAAAACACATCTAAAGGATAGTACTTAATGGTTCTAATAACTCTTGAAAATAAGGGACTATTCACTTTTGGATTTTTAAGTTCATGTTCTGGAAGTTCTAGAAATTCCTCAAAATTGGATGATTTTTCAAGATATTTTACAAATAAATATCAACATTTAGAATATAAGTTCAAAGAAGATAAATCATCCTCAAGATTTTCTAAAAGGGTCTTAGTCTCATATGGAATAGATTCTTCAATTTGGAATGAACTGATTCATCCATAGTTTTGTCTTCTTATTTAAAACACTATAGGATTTTCTAGATATAGAATAACAAATGAAAATTCCATCATCACTTTTGGAAGCAAATTTTTCAAGATTATCCTTAGTTTTATGAATCAAGACATGGAAACCAAACACTCAAAAGTAATTATCCTTAGGTTTTTTATTATTTTTTAGCTCAAAAGGTGTCATTTTACGAAGAGGTTGGATCATAATTCTATTGATGATATAGTAGGTCGTATTAATCACTTGTACCCAAAAATAGATAGGAAGTTCATACTTATTCAACATGGTTGGGGATATCTCTTGTACTGTTCTATTTCTTCATTCAAAAAATTTATTCTACTAAGGTGTCCTAATAGTAGAAAAATTATGAGTGTATACCTTTTTTGAGTAAAAATATTTAAAATCATGATTTTAAAACTCAAGGCCATGATAACTACTTATGCTCTTGATCCTAATTCCACTAATATTTTCTACAGACATAGCATACTTAGTGAAATAAGAGAAAACATCACTTTTGTTAGCTGTAAAATATACCCAAGTATACCTAGAAATATAATCAATAAGAACATAAACATAGTGATTCCCATTAATATTTGATACTCTAGAAGGTCCAAACAAGTCCATGATAACCAACTCATGAGGTCGATAAGTTGGCACTTATTTATTTAATTAAAAAGAAACTTTTTGTTTTTTCTTTTTTTTATAAGGATGATAGACTTTATTAGTTCGGAACATGAGCTTAGGTAGATCCCTAAATAACCATTTCCTAGTTATATTTTTAATTTAGTGAATTTTGGAATTACTTAGTCTCATATTCCAAAGACAAGACTCCTTATAAAATTAACTTAAGAAATAAACATTTTTAGAAACTATGGAATTTAAATAAAAAGTATAAAAATTGTAATTTCACAAATAAGTAAAAATTAATGAATATTTATAATCATAAACATTAAACCCGTCATTCTAAAACATAACATAAAAAACATCATCACATAACTATGAATTGATAATCATATTATACATTAAAGCATCAACATATAAACTTTATAAATTAAATGAATTTTTATTACTAATCTAGACTAGGTCAATGATATTTATTTTTTGAATTATAATCAAAGGTGAAGTGTCTACCATAAACCATTATCAGTTTCTTAAATTATGAATAATATCCTTTTATATGTCTTGAAAAATGACTATCTTATTTCTATAGACATATAATGGAGAACATCAATAAGTTTTCCTACAAAAAAATTAAATAATAAATTATTTTGGTATCCAAATCTGTTTGGTTCCAGGACTACTAAAAATTGATTTTAGAAATAACATTTTCATTATGGTTTTCCTATAAATAGATTATAGAATTTTAGAAATAAAAATAATTTTCATTCCTTTGGAAAATTGATTAGCAGTAGATCATTCAAGTATGGATTAAGGAACAAAAATATTCTTTATTATTCTACTCTATACAAGTTCACATCCTATCTCAATAACATATTTGGGATCAAATATATTTCCCAAGATTTGTGTCAATGTCTCTCTACCATTTTTAATTTTTTCAAGGTCTTTCTTCAGTTTCTTATTTTACTGTTCAAGTTCATTGTTCTCATTGAGAAGATTATAATTTTTCTATTTTTCGATAGATATTTTAGAATTTTTATTTACATACAGAGAATTTTTTCTTTCATATGTTTATACCTATCCATTAATTCCTTAATTGTATCCTCTAGAATGCTTCAATATTCTAATAATTAATCATTTTAAATATTATCATCGTGTTGTTAATTGTCAAAATTATACGACACATGCATAATAAAAATACTAGAAACAGTAGGTAACTCATGTACCTCATTGACTTTAGTCATAAAGAACATATTTTCTCTGTCCTGATTTTCTTTAGTTAAAGAATACGAGTTACTGTAGTTATCCTCATATTCACTCCAGGTGGATTTCTTATCCTTCTTATATATTCTATACATGTACTCATATTTATTTTTTTATTTCATCATTGGACAGTAAAATTTTATGTAACTTTTTCTTTTGAATTCATAGTAGAAAAATTCCTTTAAATCATCATCCTTTTCCTTCCAATCATTCTTCCAGTTTCCTCTATTTTTATACATTCCTTATATAGTTATTTTTTTTGAAAAAAAATTATCTTCCCTATAAAACATATAAAACCTTATGGCTAGGGGAGCCATTTTCTCATCACTATCAGTGGGTGATTCACTATCACTAGAATTGGAATCGTGTACCATATCGTTATCTTTTTTCCTTTCGTTATCTATGGGTAGTAGTCCATAAAGCTAATGACTTTATTTTGGTATCCTCATAATCCTCATGCTTTACTTTTAGTTATTCTTCATACATCATATGATTTCTAATCAACTCTTTTGTATGTATTTTACATATATCGCATTCTTCTCTTATTCAAACTGAAGTGCCTCTACATATTTCAAATAGAAATCTTAGAAATATCATTATCTAATTCTTGTAAGATATAGGCTTTCCCAATGAGATTATGGCATTGAAAATATCATCAAACATGAGGTATATGTATGAAGTGTGTTCATCAGGATTCTTATTAAAATTACAATATCTAATATTTAAGTATTAAGACTCATTTATTTAACATTTGAAGTTTCCTCACATGAAATAGAAAATGTATCCCAAATCTCAAAAGAAGTTTTATAAGAAATTATTATTTTAAACTCTTCATCACCAAGGGAATGGTATAGGGCATTCATAGATTTACAATTATTATTGTGTGCTAAATTTTTTTAATCATCCCAAGTTCTTCTATAATTATCATGTATTACTTATTCATCTAATATAGTATACCAAATATCAAAACTCATGCTCTCTATATTCATTTTAAAATTTATTTTACATTGGGAATAATTTGTACCATTAAAGAAAGTAGGTCTATTTGTAGAAAGCCTTTCTTGATGATTATCCATTTTAAAGTAAAAAATTTAGAACTAAAAGAAATTAAGATCATTAAAGAAAAACCAAATTATTAGCTAAAAAATTTGAAAACATTAATACCAAAGAATGAAAAACCTTTTGGAACAAATTTTGGTCGGATTGAGTATCTCAAGAAAGAGATGAATTCAGTACCCAATAAAATTTATATGTAAAATGGATTATTTTAAAATCCCCCAAATATTTAAAAATTTCTCAGTTGATCAAAATAAGTTGTGTAATGTAGATATTAATCTTTCTATATATTTCTATATATATTCATTAGGTCTCATATGAATAATATACCATATTATTAGATCCTTTGAAATCATTTTACATGATAAAAATACTATATGAAAAAAAATTATGATAAACTATCGGTATTGTTTTATAGTTAAAATAGTTTTTAGTTTTAAAGTGTAAATAGTAACAAAAAAATTAAAACCCATATCTGAAAGAATTAATATAGAAATTTTAGTCTAAGGTCGAGACATAGCCCTCTCAAATTGGTGATCACCATCCACCTATCAGTTTATATAAAATAAAAGAGATGATCCACAACCTTGATAGGGTTTTACAACAGTTAACACTGCATAGGTCAAACATGACCTCTTCTATAGTTATTCATGGTAGAAAAGATAAACATGCCACATAGGGACCTTTTCCACTCTTATCTATGGGAGAAACAAATAAGAAAAGGGTCTGAGAAGATATCAAGTATCTTCCAGTTTAGCACAAGAGACCGTGTGCATGTATAGAATAAAGTATAGCACACAATAATTAAAATGTAATAAAACTAAGCAGAGTTATTTATATATAATTATAGAGTTTATAGATACTTTGTCTATTGAATTTTAGCTTGTGACTCCTGATTTTATTCAACAATGAATCTTGAGTTAGGTTCTCTTGAATACTTCAAGAAAAGAGAGTGTCATAGACTCTTGTTTTTTAATTGGAGGATGTCACTGGATGTGATGATAATGTTTCGATTCCCAGTTGAATGTTTGTAGAAAGAGGTCTCTTTCAGTTTCCAATAGGTTCAACTCTATGTATTAAAGAAGTTTGTGCTTCTATTCTATTTAATCTATTTTTCTTCATCTTCTTAGATCTTCATTTTTTCTGCATGAGGGAGTTTGATGTGTCTTTATCTGCAAGAATAGTAGGGAGAATATTTTTAGATTCTTCCTCATATTACACACCCTGACACACTCTTCAATGGTTTATATTGAGCATTTAAGAGAAAATCATTATAATAATAAATTGAATTAACTTCATTAAATATATTATTTTGAATAATATAATTCGGAATATGTAAATTAATAAAAACAGTGATGGTGTCTTAAGATCTGGCGGTGTCTCTCATTCTAGAAGTGTTTTGATCTAGCGGTATGACATTGGAAGTATGTATCTAGGGCGGTATAACACTAGCGGTATGACACTAGTACTGTCTTAGACTTATAAAAAATTTATGTATTCTTGTGGTGTCTCAAATAGCGGTGTATGGTCTGACGGTGTATCAGACTTAGGAACTTTTTCAATATTGCTGGTATGAGTCTAGCAGTGTGACATCTCGCAATATCTCATACTTATCCAAATTTATTTTCTAGAAGCCTGAAATCCTAGAAATGTGTTGATGGACTGTGTCTTATGCTTTTTTAATTCTTCATTCTAGTGGTATGACGTTTTGACGGCATGATATCCTGGTGATGTCTCATACTTATTGGTATTTTTATGTTGTTGGTGCATCGTGAAAAATTGTGTCCATGTCAATGGTGGCTCATACATAGAAAAAACATCACTTGTTCTTAGAATATATATTATATACAGTGAAGCATGAAACTCATTAATAATATCAGAATCATTATTTTTTTATCAATAAATGTCAAAAGTAAACAATAAAGAAATCACAGAAATCTACACAGTGTGTGGAAATGGTTTAATGAAAATTATATTCCAAATTAATTCCTTGTTAATTTAAGAACTAAATTTCAGGTTTCCTTTAAGTACACATCATGTACTATTAAAAGAATATGGACTTCCATGATAGTTCATTTGGATTATTAAGAAAAAATAACTAATTAATTAATATGATAATTAATTGAATTAATTAAGGTAATTATATCTTAATGATAATAATGAATTTAAATGAATGTTATCCAATGTGAAAATGGTTGTTTCTTTCATGTTGTGGATGATCAACTTCCTAAAATAGCCTATGTTTGATTATTTTCTTTTAATTTAATTTATTCCAATAATTATTTTTAAATTAAAATTATGGTTTGTGTGTCATACCCTCCTCCTTATTATATATATACTTTCATGTATGTTTTTTATTTTATGTAACCCCCTACAAAAAATCCTTAGGATCCCCTCACCTTCATGTGAGTAAATACATATATAAAAGATAGAGCTCTCAGATGAGTGGATATGGTTTAAGATTAGATATAAGGAAAACCAATCAATTAAATACTTAGGTGAATAGGTATAATGATGCATCCTGAGCCTATAACCGGATAAAGGTGGTTTCCCTTAAGGTCTATAGTTGGTTTACCATCCACTAGATAAACCAACTATTATATAATGGGCATGACCATACAAAGTTATTTATTTATTTCTATCAATATCATGGTTAATTATTTATTTTGAATGTATGATGATTATTTTAAAAAAATAAATTAAAAATCATGAAAAATAGAATTCAACAAATTCAATTATGTGTAAATTTTATCAAGGCGTCATTAATTACTTTACTAAGATCTAATTAAATACTATAATGTATGTAATCATATAAAATAGTAAATTTATGCATAGTGATTAATAATCCCTCTATCAATATAATAAGTTGCAATAGATTTCCAGTACTTAGGTTAAATTTTAACAGTATTTTAAAGTGCTTGAATAATATTTTTTGGTGTTTGTTTAATTATTAGAAAATTTTCACTTAATTTTTGGGTCAACATAACATAGTTCACATTAAGGGTTGATCACCTCCATGATATTTAGTGAAACTGGAAGGAAATGTGTTTAGGAAATCCTTATATAGAATTTCAATATTTCGGAGTCCACTCAATGGATAAATGTGTTATGAATTAGTGTACTTGACAAGTTACACCTACCTAAATACCGTCAAATACCTTTTCTTGGGTTATAAAAAGGGGCATATAGATCCTTTCAACTAGATTATCCTAGATATAAGATATTTAAAACCAATGGTGATGGATATTTTGTTTTTAAAAAATTGTGTACGACAAATAAATTTAATTTATTATGTCAAATATTTGGTAATAAATATAAAATACTAAATATTATTCTAATTAATGTAGAGAAATAAAGAGTAAAATCATCATAACACTATGATTTTTAAGGACACTTACATTATCTGAATTGGCACATATTTCCAAGGGTGGTATATGTAACGACCCGAAATTTTGAATAAATCTTGTTCCCTAATTTCATGTGTTATTTTATTTTATTTTTATACTCAAAAAAAATGTTTTATTTGATATACATGATTATAATTAAAATGAGACCATTGGGTTCTGACTGTTATATGACCATCGGTCAATATGACCGCTGTGAACAAAATGTTTTGATTATTGTCTCTAAATACAAGTAATCTTGGTTAATTATTATAGAAAGAAGATTCTATGGCCTCACCTAGTAGTCTTGGACCGATCGAAGCCCATTTAACAGAGCTTGTGAAGGAGGTAGCACCATTGGGCTTTGCTCTGGATCAAATCCAAGCCGAACTTCATCATGTGAAGCTGGAACGGAATCGCCTTCATGAGAAGTTCAAACTGATAGAAATTACTACTCGGGCAATGTTGACTGAGCCGCCCCAAGATTCTATCACCCTAGCACACCTTACTCTTAGGTCCTATGCTGGTATTATAAGAGTCTATGTAACGAGACCGTAACTACCTTGTGTAATCCTTGTTTTAAATAAAAATTGGGATTTATTCTTATGATGAAGTTTATGAATTTTGAAATGACCGGATAAATATAGTATGCATATTTTTTATGAATTTTAGAAAAAGGATATTTTAAAAATGTTTATGTAAACCTTAAATAATTAAAAATGTGTCATGATTTTCAAAAAATGGACTTCTACAATTATGTTCAGTACAAAATTTGGAGTCTAATAAGATCAACTTAATTTTTGATGAATAGTAAATTATGAATAGTGATTTTACGCTTAGGATTAGTAAGGTGACCAAATGGATTAGTAATCTCACTTAAAGAAAGTTTTAAAATAATCTAGGCACCTTGATTAAGTAATGTGATTCAATAAAATGGTTAAATAACGGTTTCATAAATTATTATTCAAGTATTAGTTTTTTCGGATGAATAGTGTTTTTTAATTAAAAATTTAATTAAAAATAATTAGAAAATTGTTTTTATAAAAATGACTTTATTTTTGAACTCAGAGCATCGATATTATGTTAAGGTAATTTTTGGGGATTTTTCTGAAAAAAATGAATTTTCGATGAATAGTGTTTTTTAAAAAATTAAATTAAAAATATTTAGAAAATTATTTTTATAAAATGGATTTCATTTTTGAAATCAGAGCATTGATATTTGGTTAATGTGAAATTTTGGGATTTTTCTGAGAAAGTTGAATTTTCAGTGAATAGTAAAAATACAGTTTCAGGGTTTCAGTATGTTTAATGAAATCATAACGGTGTCATGATGATGTCATGAGATCTTTTGAGGGTTGTCCGGCCAAGGGTGATGAATTATTGTTTTGGGGGCCCCATGTGGCCTAACTCCATGATAAATGCCAAGTGAGAGCACATGGGTTTGAGAAAAGCACATGTGAGGTGTCCCTTGGCCGTTAATGCTTTGTCCCCTCACTTTCCCTATAAATACCCACCCTTTCCTCCTTTAGTTTTCACTCCCAACTCTCCCCCAACGAAGTTCTGGTCTTCTTACCTCCCAAAGAGTCCTTCCAAGGTGCCCCCAATCCCTCAAGGTCCAATCCTTTTAGTTTCAAGAGTCACGTTTTAAGGTAAGGGATCTGACCCCTCTCTTTCTTTTCATGTAATCTCTTTTATGTCATTCCTTTTATGCTCCATGTTTTTATGTGAGAGTATGTTCTTTTATATTCCTCTTACTTCCCTTTAATGTTTATATGATTAGAGATCCCCTCTTACTCTCATCATTTCATTTTATGAAAGTTTAAGTGACGTCGTTAGGCTGCCGAATTTTTAAGGGATTCTTTCACCCTTCTCATTCTTTTCAAAGTTCTACTTTCATGTCAAGTCTTTCAAGTTCCTTTTTATTATGTTGGGGTATGATCTATATATCTATCATACTGATCTCTTATTATCATATGATTAGGGACCCTATTTGATCTTGTCATTTCTTTTTTATTGAAGTTTAAGTGACGCCGTTAGGCTGCCGAATTTTCATAAGAGAAATCTAATTTTTGTCTTCCTTCCATGTTTTTCATTTCAAATGGTATGTCCTTCAAATTTCATTACCATGTCCATATATCCTTCTTATTCTGTCCCCTACTGTTTTATGGATCATTTATGAGTGGGTGACCCATGTCCCCTCTCTTTTCAATGTTTTCTAAAACCCCAAAACATAGCCGTTATGCTGCTGAATTTTCGTCTCAAAATGCCTCTCCCTCTTTCCTCAAAATTATTTTATGTTATAAAGTGAATACTCAAAGCTCTTATTTCTACAAGGGTATTCACATATATATAAAAATGTTCCATTTTAAATTCTGGGATTTACATACATGAGACCCGCTTTCCCTTTCCGTGGGTTTAAAGTGACGTAAAGATCATGTCTCTAAAGCAGTTTTTAAAACGTTATGATTATGAAATGAAACCCATTTATTTTATGCTATGTGGGTTATTTATGAAATGTTTGATGATTATATATGTGGCTCACATGATAATAAAGGCAAATTTAAGGGTGCGCCCTGATAGCGCTCCAATGCATTGGGTAATGATGTAACCACTAGAGATTTCAATTTTCACGATACCTTGGTGAATAACCTTGGTAATTTTCAAATGACACCTTGGGGATGGACCTTGGTGATATGTTCATGATTGTCTATGTTATATGATGTAGCCACATCTTCAAGTTATGGAAAATGTTATTTTTATTATGAAATGCCTCATGATTTCTTTCTCATGCCTTAAAGTTCTTTTCATGTCCTTATTGAAGTATCTCAAGTTCACATGTAAAATGTTCCTCTTGTTTCCCTTACCGGGCCTTCTGCTCACCCTTTTTTTATGTATGTCCCCAGGTTATGAGATGCAGTAATGAACCTAGAATGAACTTAAGGAGATGCCTTTCAAGTGTTTAAGAAGAATGTTTTATGTTGTTTTCATGTATTATGTTCCTGGTTTCCAAGACACTAGACCTTAAAGATCCTCAGTTTTGTGTAATGTAATGAAAGTTTATGTTATAAAATGGCGGGATGCTATAGTTGGTATCAAAGGATGGTTTAGTTATTTGTGGAAATTAGGATATAAAAACTTTAGGAAGAATCCTATAGAAAAGTTTAAATATAGGAAATCTTCCTGGTATTTTGGTGAGTATTGAGTAAGGGGTTTCCAAGCAAATACATCCCTGTCTGGATACGAGCAGGTAGAGGTGGCTCTGGCACAGATGTACATTGGGGTAAAACCCGAAAACACCGCTTTGAGCTAGACTCGAACGGGAACTGGTACACGACAACGGGCCTTGCTGCACTCTTGGTTACGACACTCCCGGGGGATATGCTTTGGTAAATTCATAAGCTTAGTATGAACCATTGTTAAAGGATCAAAGATAAAATAAAATAAAGGTTCACATAAGACTATATGATCATGGATAACCTAGATGGGAACCTAGGGGATCACAAGTTAGGGTATACTTTTCAACTACAAGTTATCCTTATATGCTTTAAGTTTCTTTTCTTGATTATTGGCTAAGTATTTAAGCCCCTAATTATAGTTTCTTTTCTTAGTTAATGGCGGGAAATGGAAGAACATGTCTCAACAACCAATGTGATAGGAAATGCTGCGATTTCCGTATTAAGATGACAGAGGTGATTAGGGGATTAAAAGATGATTATTATTTTGGAATACGTTCACAATTTTAGGGACCCTATATGATCGAGGTAAATAGATTACTATGGTATTTTCATTGAGGAGTAAGGTTGACTTATATTTTGAAGAATCGATAAATTTATGGTGGACTTATAGTAATTTAGGCTACTTATGGGAATGATTAATCTATCTTGGGTAAAATATGTTTAGTTTAGATGTTAGGAGTGGTTGATGTTGTTTGGAGATGAACAATGAAGTTTATTTTGGAAGACTATGTTATCAAATCCTTCTTGTATTTGGGTTTCAATCTTAGTTTGGTTTATTTTGAGGAATCTTAAGGACCATTATTTACGGAATGGTATATGATGAACTTTGGGTAGTACCATGGAACTTTGAAGATTTAAAAGTAGTTTCCATTCCTATGGGATTCTTTTTGAAGAGTTGTTTTACCTTACCCTTTCTATTTTTGGGATAATGTTTAAAGATAAAAGAAATAGATAGTTAATCTTTTGTGGATTATGTGATTCTCTAGAAGATGATTCTTGTGCTTTTATGAGACCAAGTGTTTTTTGAATTCTCATCATTTGGAGAAAAGATTAGTGTTGGTAGGGACTTGTTAAAGGATGAAACTCTACTTGAATGTAGGTATATTTTCTTATGTTTTTGTTCTATGTAGTAATTGAAATCCTCAAAATTATGAAAAGAAACGTAAAACAAAAAAGTTGTTGGTTTACCTTTCCTACTAGGTAATCAAAGACCGTTTACACACATCATAAGTTTGGGATTTTCTCATGG
This sequence comes from Viscum album, assembly GCA_963277665.1. Taxonomy (NCBI): domain Eukaryota; kingdom Viridiplantae; phylum Streptophyta; class Magnoliopsida; order Santalales; family Viscaceae; genus Viscum; species Viscum album. The sequence continues at coordinate 1,464,530,362 of OY728162.1, read as the reverse complement.
TTAACTTTCTCCTAATCATGTTTTCTATCACTCTCCTTTAGGACATTACCCTTTGTTTTCTCCTCCTTGTCCATGTTTCCTATATGGAATCCTAGTATGAGTAAACTCAGGTGGCCTTTGTACTTCCTTTTCTTTCTTTTAAAGTAATGGTGTCACTGACTCTTTTTCCGATGTGGGACTTTCAATGAAATTTCAAAACCCAATTTTTAAAATTGCGAGGACGCAATTTCTTAAGGGGGGAAGATTGTAACGACCCTGAATTTTGAATAAATCTTGTTCCCTAATTTCATGTGTTATTTTATTTTATTTTTATACTCAACAAAAATGTTTTATTTGATAAACATGATTATAATTAAAATGAGACCATTGGGTTCTGACTGTTATATGACCATCGGTCAATATGACCGCTGTGAACAAAATGTTTTGATTATTGTCTCTAAATACAAGTAATCTTGGTTAATTATTATAGAAAGATGATTTTATGGCCTCACCTAGTAGTCTTGGACGGATCGAAGCCCATCTAACAGAGCTTGGGAAGGAGGTAGCACCATTGGGCTTTGCTCTGGATCAAATCCAAGCCGAACTTCATCATGTGAAGCTGGAACGGAATCACCTTCGTGAGAAGTTCAAACTGATAGAAATTACTACTCGGGCAATGTTGACTGAGCCGCCCCAAGATTCTATCACCCTAGCACACCTTACTCTTAGGTCCTATGCTGGTATTATAAGAGGCTATGTAACGAGACCGTAACTACCTTGTGTAATCCTTGTTTTAAATAAAAATTGGGATTTCTTCTTATGATGATGTTTATGAATTTTGAAATGACCAGATAAATATAGTATGCATATTTTTTATGAATTTTAGAAAAAGGATATTTTAAAAATGTTTATGTAAACCTTAAATAATTAAAAATGTGTAATGATTTTCAAAAAATGGTCTTCTACAATTATGTTCAGTACAAAATTTGGAGTCTAATAAGATCAACTTAATTTTTGATGAATAGTAAATTATGAATACTGATTTTATGCTTAGGATTAGTAAGGTGACCAAATGGATTAGTAATCTCACTTAAAGAAAGTTTTAAAATAATCTAGGCACCTTGATTAAGTAATGTGATTCAATAAAATGGTTAAATAACGGTTTCATAAATTATTATTCAAGTATTAGTTTTTTCGGATGAATAGTGTTTTTTAATTAAAAATTTAATTAAAAATAATTAGAAAATTATTTTTATAAAAATGACTTTATTTTTGAACTCAGAGCATCGATATTATGTTAAGGTAATTTTTGGGGATTTTTCTGAAAAAAATGAATTTTCGATGAATAGTGTTTTTTTAAAAATTAAATTAAAAATATTTGGAAAATTATTTTTATAAAATGGATTTCATTTTTGAAATCAGAGCATTTATATTTGGTTAATGTGAAATTTTGGGATTTTTCTGAGAAAGTTGAATTTTCAGTGAATAGTAAAAATACAGTTTTAGGGTTTCAGTATGTTTAATGAAATCATAATGGTGTCATGATGATGTCATGAGATCTTTTGAGGGTTGGCCGGCCAATGGTGATGAATTATTGTTTTGGGGGCCCCATGTGGACTAACTCCATGATAAATGCCAAGTGAGAGCACATGGGTTTGAGAAAAGCACATGTGAGGTGTCCCTTGGCCATTAATGCTTTGTCCCCTCACTTTCCCTATAAATACCCACCCTTTCCTCCTTTAGTTTTCACTCCCAACTCTCCCCCAACGAAGTTCTGGTCTTCGTACCTCCCAAAGAGTCCTTCCAAGGTTCCCCCAATCCCTCAAGGTCCAATCCTTTGAGTTTCAAGAGTCACGTTTTAAGGTAAGGGACCCGACCCCTCTCTTTCTTTTCATGTAATCTCTTTTATGTCATTCCTTTTATGCTCCATGTTTTTATGTGAGAGGATGTTCTTTTATATTCCTCTTACTGCCCTTTCATGTTTATATGGTGAGAGATCCCCTCTTACTCTCATCATTTCATTTTATGAAAGTTTAAGTGACGCCGTTAGGCTGCCGAATTTTTAAGGGATTCTTTCACCCTTCTCATTCTTTTCAAAGTTCTACTTTCATGTCAAGTCTTTCAAGTTCCTTTTTATTATTTTGGGGTATGATCTCCATATCTATCATAATGATCTCTTATGATCATATGATGAGGGACCCTATTTGATCTTGTCAATTCTTTTTTATTGAAGTTTAAGTGACGCCGTTAGGCTGCCGAATTTTCATAAGAGAAATCTAATTTTTGTCTTCCTTCCATGTTTTTCATTTCAAATGGTATGTCCTTCAAATTTCATTACCATGTCCATATATCCTTCTTATTCTATCCCCTACTGTTTTATGGATCATTTATGAGTGGGTGACCCATGTCCCCTCTCTTTTCAATGTTTTCTAAAACCCCAAAACATAGCCGTTATGCTGCTGAATTTTCGTCTCAAAATGCCTCTCCCTCTTTCCTCAAAATTATTTTATGTTATAAAGTGAATACTCAAAGCTCTTATTTCTACAAGGGTATTCACATATATATAAAAATGTTCCATTTTAAATTCTGGGATTTACATACATGAGACCCGATTTCCCTTTCCGTGGGTTTAAAGTGACGTAAAGATCATGTCTCTAAAGCAGTTTTTAAAGCGTTATGATTATGAAATGAAACCCATTTATTTTATGCTATGTGGGTTATTTATGAAATTTTTGATGATGATATATGTGGCTCACATGATAATAAAGGCAAATTTAAGGGTGCGCCCTGATAGCGCTCCAATGCATTGGGTAATGATGTAACCACTAGAGATTTCAATTTTCACGATACCTTGGTGAATAACCTTGGTAATTTTCAAATGACACCTTGGGGATGGACCTTGGTGATATGTTCATGATTGTCTATGTTATATGATGTAGCCACATCTTCAAGTTATGTAAAATGTTATTTTTATTATGAAATGCCTCATGATTTCTTTCTCATGCCTTAAAGTTCTTTTCATGTCCTTATTGAAGTATCTCAAGTTCACATGTAAAATGTTCCTCTTATTTCCCTTACTGGGCCTTCTGCTCACCCTTTTTTTATGTATGTCCCCAGGTTATGAGATGCAGTAATGAACCTAGAATTAACTTAAGGAGATGCCTTTCAAGTGTTTAAGAAGAATGTTTTATGTTGTTTTCATGTATTATGTTCCTGGTTTCCAAGACACTAGACCTTAAAGATCCTCAGTTTTGTGTAATGTAATGAAAGTTTATGTTATAAAATGGCGTGATGCTATAGTATAGTTTTTCTATACATTGAACCACTAAAGGGAAAAAAATTAAATTGTGTATTGGTATTCCCTATACATGTTTAACTGTCTCTATGTGCAAGGTACATGGGAATGCCTCAATTATATATTGTGTTAAAATATTTATTATGTCTATAGAACCGACAAATAAATATAATGGAATTAATTGCTATACCAATATATCTTATCTTCTATTAGTTGAGAGGGATAAATATATGCTTTAATATAAATGATAAAGTCATTATGTTATTCAAGTGTACACTAGAAGATGATACTCATCTATTGATCTTATCTTCACTATACTGAAATATATTGGTCAGTTTGAAAAGATTGATCTTTCATATGAATATGCTATTAGTAAATAATCTCATATTTTAATCCTTATATTTCATGTTATCATTATTCATATAGAATTATGAGATGAACACTACGTAAGAAAACCTCAAAAATCATTTGCCAAAAGTTTCACTAGGTATAAAAGAGTTTAATAAAACTCAATTCCACAACTCTTATGGTGAAATAAAATGAAAGGAAAGTTTGAAAATCCCATAAATATTTTATAGTAAATGATTTGTTTACAAAATCTGTCAACAATACCAATTATTTAAAGATGTTGTGGTGAATATAAGTTTGTTTTCTTCCATATGGAAATAAATTACATGTAAAATAAAATGGTAATAAATTGAAGAAGATACATATTGTTGAATCTAATTCAAGGATATATTCATTATAAATGTAATATATTAATATCACTTCTTAGGAATTCAATAAATTTTTATTTAATACAAGAAACAAATAAATATGAAGTATTATCCTAGAAACTAATAATGTGTGGTACATATGTCAGTAGTGAGAATCACATAGATACATTATAATAAGTAAAAAAGTGTTCTCTCAATGTCTGAGAAAGGGTGGTTCCTTTGACAGTGGTGGGAAACACACTATTTTGATAAGAAATATTTTTCTTCTAGTGGTTGAGAATGGGTTATTCCGATTTCATCATTTAATAAATTCATGTTTTATTATTTCATAGTCGATATATTATATATATAATATTATTTTTATCACATATACATTTATCTAAGTGATTTTTGGAAACAATGAGACATGTTTCTTTAGAAATAAGTGTTAATATGGTACAATGTGCTTATGAATTCAATAAAACATGAATAAGAAATATCTATCATTATAAATAAGTGATGACTATTATTATAAGACTCATAATTAGTTTTGGAAAGATAATTCTTATTCATGGAAACCTATAATTTTTTATGTACATACCTAGTATGATGTTTATACTCTTTGGGGATAAAATATTACATATATGACATAAGTTTCTTTTATACTAAAAAAATGCCTAAATAAATGTATGCCACAATTTTTATGGATCCAGTTCGGCTATATGGCACAAAATATTCCTTGGTGAAACTAGAGTTGAATTCATATACACCATGAGATTCTTATAAGAAAATTTTATGAATAATCATTAATGTAATGAAAGAAAATATTAAAGGATTTAGAATTCTTTGGGGTGATATGTTGGATTACTTCCCAACCAATTATTCATCAATTACTAAATATAGATTTAGGGTCATCCTAAACTCACATAACCTTATGCACATCTTAGGCATAAGTATTAATCGGTGAGGATTCTTATAAATATAATGCAGTCCTTCATGATTCCTTTCTAGATAATTTTTTCAAATACTAGAGTAACAAATAACCGTTTTCTAAATATGTTTACTAAAAAATTTCATAAAAGTTATGATATGAATAAAGTCATTTATGTCATATCTTTAGGTGTTTTGATGTGAATCATTTGAAAATATGGTGAAAGAATTAAATGTACGTCATGAAAAACACAAGGTGCCTCTTTGTTAATTATTCTATATCCATTAAGGATATTAATATACCCATGATAGAATGGGTTTTGATCATACCAACTAATTTATATAAGGGGAATACATATATTTTTGAGATAGTTTGAGAAATAAAGACTAAATTCGAATCTTAGTAATACATGACAATATAGAATAAGAATAATAAAATCCACAAAGTTAGTGGGATAAATTATATATTTCATATGATGGTTAAAAGTGTAGTGATGGTTTTATGTTCACTATGGTGGGTGAAAAATTTCTATTTAAATATAATATATCATATAGAGATAAGTAAATGTAATCTAAACTCTCTATGATTGAATTCATGGAAGGATTCCATATTGAAAAATTCATTCATTTTTTGTGGTTGATGTGAATCCATTGGTGGGTGTTAAACAAAAAAAATAAATTAATGGTACATGAAATTTACCAATAACGAGTCACAGGTTGTACCAAACCATTATGATTAAATCTAATTTATTTTTAGTTTTCACATCTACTATGATCAATATACAAGGCATTGGATGTTAAGGCCACCTCTCATGGAGGAGACATTATAAACCATATCTATATGACATAATGAAAAACATTGGTGACATTAAGTAAAGAAAATATGGATTACAAGTTTCAAAGACCCATTTATAGAACAAAAAAAGTATAAATTTTCAAAGAATATTCATTTGGAATTAATTTTTTTTACATGTCTACAAGAGGTAAGTTGAAGCGCTACAGTTTTCCAAGATATATATGTTTGAAAAAAATATGGAAAATAAGTTATTAGTCTTATGGTTATGTAATACTAAATAATTTCTCTAAATATGACTTAAGTAGCATACCATGTTCTAGGGAACATGATCAACTTATATATATAGTGGGGATTCTTAATTCAATTAATTATACATATTTGAATTGGTATTGAAAAATACAAGATGGAACTATAAACCCAAATGGGTTTCGGTGTCTTAAGGTATTATTATGATTTATAGAATAAATATTCTTAGAAGTAATTTGGAAATTTTCTCACATACCACGGTATATACAAAATATTTATCTTTACTATGAATAAATATTAAAATGAGAATATCAAAATAGATTAGGATAACTCGACAGGTCATCTCTTAGAACTGTCTAACAATTTGTAACAAAGTAAAATAGTAAGGGTTCTTAGTAATTGTAGAAATGATAATACTAGTTTTCAGGGGATATAAAACTAATCTTTATTAGATCAGTTTGACCAAGTATATTGGGAAAGAAAATGTAATATGATGGGGTAAAAAACCATTTCATAAGCTAGTTTTCATAACAATATTTTACTGAGTATTTTTTGGTTTCTAATTTTTCTTAAGAAACAAGTCATGTAACCATTTTCTACAAACATTAGAAGTTTTACAAGGATAGTAAAAATTAATCTTGTTATGATGAATTTTAACTATGGTATTATCCAAGATGTCATAGATAACATTGGGAATATATATATATATATATATATATACACGCACTGATATCATCTTTTGAGGTAATTTCTTATTAGGATGTAGTCATGACAAGTATATTAACCATAAATGGTGTGGTGGTCTCTATCTCTATGACCATAACTTATAAGAAGTATTTTTATCATTTGAGACTAACTAATTTAGTGTTTGTTGTTGGATATTGTGAATGTTGGAGTTTTTAGATTTGGTTCCCTAGAACCAACTACTTTTAACATTAGATTTTCATAATATTTATTGTATTAAATATTAATGAATTACTTATCACATGATGATTGTTCTACTACATGGAATCTATGTGATAATGTACATGGGGTACTTATTGCACTGAAATGTTATAGCAGTTCCCCACTATGATGGAAACATAGAATTGAAATGATAATATTTTGAAATATTTGTTTCATAGCTTGATGATATCATTTTAAGGGACTCAAATGATATAGAATATTATGGGTGGATAATCATCGGAATTTAAAACACTATCACTTAGTGTACACCCTTAATAATTTTTATTGAATAAAATTATCAGAACATTACTCACTGATTGGAAATCCACATTTATATGTGTCATGGGATATTTCTATCTTCATATGTGTACAGTTTAATAATATTCTTAATACATAATATTTTTTGTGTACATTGATGTACTGATGAAAATTTTGATGACATATGTTCATAGTGAGATAAGATACATTGGGTGTGTCACAGTTAATATGACATTAATGAATAATGTGATAAAGGATTTTCCCCTTCCTAATTTAGTTAAAGTTAATATCTCAGGCCCTTTATGGAAATTAGAGGGGAGGATTAATTCAATGGACATGACATTTTATCCGTAAGTTCATTTCTAGAAATCAAAAGAATGATACATCTAGAACATGTGTAGATGACACTAACATACGACCCTCTTGATTATAGAAATTTTTTTAAATAGATTATATTACACGGTGTGTGATCGTATGTTGTTAATTTTTTTGTGACATTTAACTTTTTTTTATATAAGTACCATCTCATATTTTTAGGGGATAACCTTAAATATAAGATAGATATAATTAATTTCATTGATAAACAAGTCTAGAGGGTCACAAACTATGTTTATTCAGAACCTCAGTTCAATTTGGAATGAATTTAACATGTTGAATAAATAAATAATGTGTATATGTTTTAATAATAATTTATGTCTATCTTGATAATGTAAAATCAGTTACCTACTATCCAATATAATGTTAAGTGAGTTTAATATTAAATAAATATTCATTTCTCAAGGTAATTATTAATTACAATAATATTTATAATATTTATTTATTCCAATTCATTCACAAGGTAACAAATATTTATTTGGATATGAAAATTTCTAATAAATATTTGTTCACTAGTTTTTATAAAATATTTGTGTTATTTATTAGGGAATAATGCAGTGATATTTATTTGTTAAATAAATAGAAATTATTCAAATTTTTTAAAATATTGTGGAGGAAATGTGGACTAGGTTTAAAATTTAAGTGAATAATAATATATATTAAATATTATTTGAATACATTTTGAAAAAAAAATATTAAAGAAATAATATTTTATTAATTATATGGTATTGTCACTATCAATAAATAATAATAATATTATTGTTATTTTGAAAAGGTGTCCTGAAAATATTAAGTAAATAATAAGGCCCCATGAGAAATTATTAATTTCTTACCCTAACATTACTTAAAACCTATTATATTGTTTATAACCTGAGTCATTCAATTTTAATCATAGTGTGCAATAAATTATAGAGAATCTTGCTAGTCCCTACATGGATCTTCTCATAGAATTCTCTCAAGAAGGGAAAGAAGTCTTCCACCACCATCCTCTCAACACTAGAGAGAACTAGAGAGAGAATTCTCTTTTCCACAAAGGACTTTATTGTGATCAAGTATGATCAATGAATGTTTTGGAATATCCCTGATCACTCCTAGATATATTTATAGAGGTTATCATAGGTTTATAGAGAACGTGTAGGTAACCTCTAGAGGGATTATATCAATGAATCTTATTGCCTCAATCATGATGCCCCAATAAGATGACAACGGATTTTTCCATGAAGAAAGAAATCAATGAATTTTTTTATTTAATCCAAATAAATTAATTATATATTTTATGTGAAAGGATAATATCTTATTGTTCAAGTAATTTTTAAAAATGATCCATGATTTAATTTCATTGTTGATGATATTATTCATCATGTACATCTCAGAATTATCAATTATTATAACAAAATTCTAGATGAAAATAACCCAATGGGTGCTTATGATGCACTCGAAACCATTATACATTGTTCTTCATTGGGATATTAAATTCAACCTTCCTAGAGATAATGAAAATATTCAATAGAGCACTATTATGATAAAAACAATTTCCTACAATGATGAAGAAGAAAAAAAAGGATAGAAAATTATGTCCTTTTAAAAACATTTGATAAATTTAATGTCGATCCCTATTGAACTTGGAAATAAAAAAAATATTCTATTTTATTTAAATATACTATCTAATGGGAAATAAAATAAATTGAGAGAATATTTTCTATAGTGGTTCGTGGAATAAATATCACATAGTTTACTCCACTAACACTCTCTCCACAAGATTGATGATTTTCTCTAGCAAATCCTTTCCCAGGGATCTCAAAAGTTGAGTGAAAACAACTTAAACATATTAAAACTTCTTTTACAAGGATTTATTCTGGGAGAAAAGATGTACACAAATTACTAAAAAACCATCTGTTTAGAAAAAAATAGATTCAATTATGATTGCAGAAATTATCTATAAAAGCATTCAGATTCATATATTATAGCTAACATATTAAAAGATATTCAAAATAATAATTGAATAATTTCAAAGGATAGTCCTCAAGAAGAATATCCAAACCTACTATATAAAATATTCATAAAAATCATCAGTTAAAAATAATTATGTATTTATAGCACTAGGACAAATACACATCATCATATTGAAGTTATTCATGTTTCTACAAAGATTGAATAATTTTTTGTTGTTTCTTTATCTGAATATTTTCTATATAATGTTTGTATATTCTTCTTGAGGAATATTCTTTAAAGTTATTCATATGTTTCTTTCATGATCTATTCATCTATCAGCTATAATATATGTATCTAAATGATTTCACAGATAATTAAACTAATCAATTTCAATAACTTTTATTTCAAAATAATTTTCTATGAAGTGTGTCGAGGAATACTATTAGCCCATATAAAATCTTTGTAAAAGTTTTTGTAACAATTTTAATTTGTCTTCAATTAACTGATGATTTCCCTTGTAAAAGAAAAAATTTCAACATGTTAAAAATATTTTACAATTATTTAATGGAGATTGAATTTTAATGGAGAAATTTTCTATGAAATAATTCATATTCAGATATTTTACCTTAAATATAAGTATATATTCAATGTAATATATTAATAACTTCAAATAATAGTCCTCATGTAGAACCTCTAAACTTTCTATAGAAAATATTCAGATTAAAAATTAGGATAAATAATTTAATCTTTGTAGAAATAGGATGAACAAACAATAGTAACTTAATGGAAAATGTATGTCTCCAAAATGTAGTCCAGAAAAGATTTAATAAAATAAAGTGGATTTATTAGAGGTAATTATAGTAGCATATAGAATAATCTAGTACATAAACAGAGTTCAAACATATATTTTTTGAGTAAGAGATTTAGATTTCTGAGCTTTAGAGAGTGAGATCATTATCAAAATAGTTCAGTAGATCATCCAGTTGTATCTGATGAAAATATATAATCAACCAAAATAAATTTATTTCAAAAAGATACAAAAAATATACCATATAATTTAGGAAATAAATATTTAGAGCATAGTTTGAATTTAAATTTTATTCACCATGAATAATCCAATCATTCCTTAGATATCAGCAAAAAATTTATTTTTTAATGATGATTTTCTAAAATAATCTTTAAAACATTTTATTATGAGATTTAATTTAGATAAATCATTTTAGAAATATGAAAATAATTCAAAATTTAAATTCCATATATAACTAAATCAACATGGTAATTAAACTTTGTGAGGTTTATTCTAAAAGTTTGGTTTCTAACATACAAATATGTAGAGTTCTATAATGTGGATTATAATACCAATGTATGGTTCTTAATGTGAGGTATATTCCTAGTATTAGATTTCTTATGTGAGTTTTATAAAAACTTTTAGGTTCGCAAATGTGGAATTTGATTCAAACGTAGGGTTCCAAACATGGGGATGGATACCAATGTTAGGTTTCAACTTCAATTTATGAACAATGATTCCAAACACCTCTTAAACAGAAAGAATACAAATTAGAAAAACATACATAAAAAATATAAAGAACATTACTAACTAAAAGGAATCCATAATTCTATGAAAATAAAATAATTCTTCAATTAAATATACATCTAAAATACACTCAAGGGATATTCATTAGTAAAACAAATGAGGTGATTTTTGAGCATCCAAATCAATGAAAACATAATGGTTCAATATAGTTGATGATATTCTAGATTTCATATGTAACCTATATGATATTATTAAACTATTCAAAAAATCTAATTCATTCCCTTGGATTTTAGTAAAATAGTTCAAAAGTATGCCTTGGGACTTCACAACATTAGACCTCTGTGATCTCAGCTTAGGTGAATTTACCACTTAATAAAAATTTAAATTATGATGATAAAAAATTAAATGGAACAAAATATATTATTCCATTAATATGGAAGATACAAATGATTTCTAAACATCTTCAATTAATTTCATTTCATTTATGATGCCCAAAACGTATGTTACCTCACTGAAATCATTTTTCAAAACAGTTTTCATTTATATATCAAAGTAAAACATGTGGGACTATTATTGGTCAACATTTCCTCATGACATCCCTACATAGAGATCGCAATGTGAAATCATCAAAAGAAAAAATCTCAATTTCTTATAACCCTCTAACACATGATAATAAAGAATCATTTGTATCCAATAAAATGGTTCTTATCTAAGGCATAGGGAATATGTTTTGGAATATTTTCAGAAAATACCTTGGTACTCATATAGTGGGGGATATCTATAACCCTATGTCACAACAAATACACTAAGGAAATTATCATATTCATGTTATATAGAATAACAATCGTCATGTGATAGTTTTACTATTATTATTATACTAGTAATCAGAAGTAACAAGTCAGTTGGGTTTAAGAAATCAACTCTAAAAGATAGTGTACGGTATAGACTTCTCATGTTGTTTATTAGACTGTCACTATTAGTTGTGAAGAGACCACTTTTTGTATGAGTTGTATTTATTATAAATGATTGTTATTTATTTTCTATGTTGGTTAATTAAAATGAAATTTTTCATTGATGTTATTGTGTTGAAGAATTTATAAAATATTATGTTTCTGGAAGAGAGGTATCCAAGATATCCAAGTTTGATATCAAAGTTATTGCAGCTTGGATGAATGTATGAATACGAAATAACTCAATTATTATTATATTAATGATGTTCTTTTCAATACTTTGAGATTATAATTCTAGTTATTTTTTATTTTTTTTAATTTCTAGAACATGTGCCACAAAGTGATTTGACATGAAACATTCTCTAATGAAAAAATGAAAGAAGACAATCTCTCTTATGGTTTCTCTTATTAGATGATGTTTGAGGATGTTAAAAGAGGTCCATGAAATATTTAATTATTTCATGAATTTTTTAATTAAGATCAAGTAAAATATTTATTTTCATGAAAATAAATATGAAAATACAATATAAATACTAATTTCATGAGGAAAAGATGATGATAATTAATAAGTAAGTTCTAATGAAACATATGTTAAATATTTGGATAACTCCATTTTTATGGGAGTATAGCATAAAATGATGTTAACCAAAACCCAACCAAAGACCACCTAAAAAACATATGTGGGACCCTAGCGGTCAACCACATGGGAGGTAGTCGACCTATCCAGCCCATGGAAGTATGAGGGATCATGGAACTCATGTGGAGAAAATAGATGAATAGCAAGTGGGTGGGTTCATAGCACTTTTAAAAGCCCGAAAAGGGTGTGCACTGTGGTGCCCATGCCACTATAATGGGTATCACAATAGTGTTTTGTGGTGTGTAAAAGTGTGTCTTTGTACCAAACTTGATTCCATGGCTTGAGTTGAATACAAAATGAGATCATTAATTAAGCAGTTCTCAACGGTTCACTAGTAATATGTGGGATGCAGAAATCATGTTTTGTCCACCAATTTAATAAAACATATAAACATATCATCTTTATATGATCTTCCATAATATAATGACGCACTATCCTTAAAAAATTCATATTTTACCTTTGAACTGGGAAGGGATTTTTCATGTGTTGTTCTTCATATCACACCATTCTCTATCAAAGATGATACCACCATGATTATCCCAATCCAGCATAGATGAAATTTTGAGATAAAATATATGTGATGAAATTCTTGTAATCATCATTGCTTATGCATGACATATTTAAAAGGTGGAGTTCTAATCAAATGAAAAGAAAATTTACATAATTCCATCTACATGTATAGATTAGTTTATGTTTATCAAAATTTGTTGGAGCATGAGGATATTACCAAATACATGTGGGGATTTCCTGCACAAAGATTCCATATTATTAGTGTATAATAATTGAGAAACCCATGTGGAAGTATTTATAAAAATATGAGATCTTCATGCTTTAAATATATTTATTTAAACTATGAATTTATCATGCCTGAGTTGGTGAAAAGGTAGTGAAAAATTCCTATAAATACTACATAACCATACTGAGTAACTTCTTCTTCCCATCATGATCCTTTTGAGAGTTTTCATGGTTTTAGAAAAAAAATAGAGTATTTTTTAATTCCTTTTATGCGAATAAGTATATGATCTATGAGCCTCTCAGATACATATAAAAGGGGAGTTATATGTTTATATATCGTGCAAAGAATAATAATCTAGTACATTAAACTTGTTTTAACACACACTCAATGTGTTGCACGGTGAACCTTTCTATGAGAAAGTGCTTGAGTATTATACTCCCATTGTATGATGTGAAGAAAATATGACTGTTCCCATGAATTCAACATGTCTTCATGGAGGAAGAAGAAATTTTGATATTATGTACACATTTATAAAAAAAGGAATAACCTCCCATAAGTAACACTTTCTTACATGAAGTATTACATCAATGAAATTTCATTTTCATAATGATAATAGAAGGAAGAAAAGGAAGTGAATAGTTATAGTGTTTTTATTCCACGAATACATGAATAATAATAACTATAGAAGTTAAATGAAATAAAACAAATTACTTAATATATAGGATCCATTTGGAAATATTTTAAGGTGTCTCTATTAAATATAATTTCTAAATATCACATAAAATAATATCACGATTATGTGTTCTAGGGTTTTGATTGAGGATTCCATGGAATTTATCCTAAATAAATTCATAAGATGATGTAAGATGTTAAATTAAATGTAATTAGTGATTTCATAATATTCAATTTCACAAAGAAGATACCAATACTAAATTCACTGTTGATATTGTAACGGAATATAAGAAGTAATTATGATGATATTGATCTGAACATTCATTTTTCTGATAATAATAAAGGAATATTGTGATTCAAGTACGATAATAAGAGAGTAATGTATATATCTATTTTCCTAGAAAAAATAATAATAATATATATTATCTTTTAGTTTTATTTTGTGAATAAAAAAGAATATGTGTCTCCATACTACTGTCAAATTAACAAAGTGAAAAATAAGTAAGTAGAATAACTAAATAACACTTTGAAATACAATAGAAGTCGCATTTAGTGGAATAATTTGTTGGTGTTACAAATTACCTTAAATAGAAAGTGAATAATATATTTAGAAGAAGTTTAAAGTACTATATATGATCTATTAAACAAGAAATGTTAATAAAATATAGTGTGATGCAAATGAATCACCATTTCCTACTTATTATAACCTTGTTTAAATGATTATTTTATAGTGTTTTGGGGTATTTTATTTTTTACAGACCATACCAAGGTTTAGCTACTCTTATTGGGTAGAAAAATTTGTAAAAATATTGTGTTCTTTTATTATCACCTTTCATATACATTCATATGATAAGTAAAATAGAATAATAAAATCAAGATCCAAATTGGTCTAAGAGGTAAAAGGTATAAAAGTAATAATTGGTGAAAATGTCATAAAATTGATTCACCCACTCTCTATATTGAGTATATAATGAATTGGTCCTATTAATCAGCTTCATATCCAAGGTTCACCAGAATTATATTCTCTACATTACAATTATTATATTTTTAATATTTGATTTTCTTTAATTTAATAATAGTTAAGTGTAGTTTTATGGAATATTTAGTTATCTTAAGAATAATTATATTTATACCTAAAACCTGATGAACAAGAGAAATAGAGAGAATAAAATGATCAATAAGAGATACCTATTATCTATAAAATATGAATTATTAGTATCTTTATGCCTTTCTAATAATGAAGAAATATCAAGCATGGAATGTAAAGAGTAGGGGGATTATTTTTTCCCCGAGGAGAAGGATAACATTCCTTCCTCAAGTGATCATGAATCCTGTGATTATTCTTTCAGAACAATTTCTCAAGAAGAAGATAATTTCGTAATTAGTGATGATGATAGATCTATAATTATAAATATATATTAGTTGATATATTAAGAGATATTCTACATTTGTTTCCCACAGAAATAGTAACTCTTGTTTATGGAGTCTTATAATGTCTATAAGAATAAGTCAATCAGTTTGAAGAAGAAGTAGATAACATGGATAAGGATTTATAATAAAAAAATATATAATGTTTAAAGATCTATAGATAGGTTGTAACTATTGAAGAAACAAGTAAGGAGCATGAAATAAGTTCCTCAAAATGGCTCAAAGAAGCTGACGAGAAAGAGAGATTTAGGGAGGCTCTGGGAGAAAAGGTTTGCACACATGAATAAGATCTCACAAATATCATTGATTTCAAAGAGTTTAAATTAGAAGAAAGTTTCTAAAATATCTTGAAACATTACCCTTTTTTACAAAATAATTTTGAGTTGCGCAAAGAGGGATTTGAAACAATGAAGAAGTTTTGAGAAAAGAATATGATTATGATTTATGATTAGAAATACATCCTCCAAATGGAATTTCTATAATTAGAAGTACTTTTTCTCAATTTTGAGAAGAAAAATATTGAGACTTCTCAAAATTAGGAGATAATTGTTGCTCCTATACAATGTCTAATTGAGGAATCTGAGTTTGAAAGGCCTCCAATATGTGAAAATAAGATCACGACTTTTTTCAATGATATATCTCAAGTAAATATTAATAAATTGGTAATGATTCCTCTCTAAAGCATCATTAATTATATCAAGATTTCAAAAATATAAATTTATAAAACTCAAAAAAAATAACTAACTTTAAAAACATAGTTAAGAAGAAATAGATGTTGATCAACAGAAAACAGGAAAAAAATACTTTATAATATTTTGAAAATTTGAAATAAAATAGTCCATTAAATGTATTTTGAGAAAACATAGTGAAAAAGTTTGGTTGTTTGAAGAAAGGGAGAGGGATAGAAGAAAACAAAAATAGGGGTTTGATTGTTGATTAGAAAATAACGTAAAGGTTTTGTATTTTTAGTGTTTAAATGTATTTGGATAATGAATTAACATTTTAATTCATGTATGGTTTCAAATTTGATATGTGGTAAACCCAATGGCCATCATATCCCCTCATAAACATGGAAATCCCCCTTTTCCCATGGTTTATGGTATTATTAAATCATGTTTTTTCAATTCCATTTTTATACATGATTACCCTAAACAAAAAAAATGATCATGCCTAATTTAGGATAACCAGTTGTGAAATTATAAAAAAGGTATATTTCCATATATTTTTTTCAATGGTCATGATAAAAATTAAAAAACATATATTTTTTATGAGGCTCAACTAAATACTACAATACAATATGAATAAAATAAATAAATATAAATTCAAAAACACTTTCATACATATACTAGATCACCATATCACATGTAGAGAGTTATTAATTTATTATATTAATTTGGACGTAAGAGGGAAGTGATAATGAAAAATAATTCATAAATAAAACTGAGAGTTATACTGGTGGAGGACCATGCACAATGAAACATCTCACCCAAGGATTTAGTCTCTGGATTGATCCTGGAATGTAGCTTCTTAATATTATATTTATAGATCTTAAAGGTTCTTAGTATGCATTAAATAACCTATTAATATGGCATATTATGTCTTAGTTACATCTTTGGTGTTGAGTGGTGGTCCGTGAAATAATTATGTCATCTGTTGAAATTCATATAAAAAAATTGCTTAATATTTGAATTGTTGGAGTTGGTTCCCTAGAAAAACTTTATATGTACTTTATAATAAAATATATTAATTTTTTTAATATTAATAAACTCATTATCATATCAAGATTGTTAATTTATGTAACATAGTATATGGTAATTTTCTAAGAGTAGTTTTCACAATGAAAGGTCATAAGAGTTACCCCTTATAATAATAACCCAGAAGTTCCACAATGGTATTCTTAAATATATGTTTTATAAACAAATGAAATCATTTTTTGGACACAAATGATTCAAGATATCATTGGTGGAGACTCATGGGACATTGTGTAACCTTATCATTATGTATGCCTTTAATAATATCCAATGTAGGATATTATGAGAACGAGAATCATCGGTAGTAAAACCACATTTATATGTGTCTTTGGATGTTCTTATATATAAATGTTTGTATTGGTACTTAAACATTATGATTATTATAAATGATTATTATATTTTTCATACTTCATGTATTGAAAAAAACGGTCATATCATATGTTCACTAGGAGGTAGGATACATTGGGTGTGTCACAAATAATATTTCATTAATGAATAATGTAAGAAAATATTTTTACATTGTGTTCTTTAATGTAATTTTATATCTTAGGACCTCTGATTTAATTAAAATGTCCTAAATAAATCCATGTCCATGGTGTTATATAGGAATTTTTTATTTCCAAAATGTTAAAGAAAGAGATGTTGATCACATTGGTTGATGGAACTAGCATGCAACCTGCTTGATTAGAGATATCATGATAAAGGGATTATATTATATAGAAAGTATCCTTATGATGTGTTATGTAATTATAACATTAACATATTTCAATTTAGGTTCCTTGTAGTGTTTCAAGATTGCATCCATGTACTTTGGGAAGCTTATCTTAATGCCACTAAGAAAGAGGCCTAAAGGGTCATACAGTAAGTGTATCTAAAATCTCAGTTAAATAATATATTATTATTTATTATTTAACAAGATGAATAATTATTATTCTCAAAAATGGTTTAAGAATTATTTATGTTTTCTTGATTTCATATATTTTGTCACCAGTAATTTTATAGAATTTTAATTGTGACGAATATTTAATAAATATTTAATATTTAAGTGAATAAAATATTTATTTATTTATTGGTGAATATTGTAGGGATATATATTTACGAAATAAACTGTCATTATTCAAATCGTGATAACTATTTTGGTGGAATGGAAGACTAAGTTTAATGATTCGATGGTAAATAATATATATTGAATATAATTTAAATAAATAATGGTTAATTTAATTCACATGTTTAGTGCATGTTAATCAATAATAATAATATTATTATTATTATTATACACATGGGGTTCTACAGGGATTACAAAAATAATAAGGGAATATATGAAATTATGATTTTCTAACCCAATTCATATATAAACACAATTGTATTGTTTTTATATAGAGACACTTCATTTTGTAATGCACAAGGAGATCCCAAAACAATCTACTCAAATCCCTAGAGAGCTCCCTCTCCAAGAATGATCTCAATAATGGAGTGTGGTCCTCCTCCACCACCACTCTCATGTATAAGTAGATCGAGGATAACCTATCCTTGAATTGATTTTTAGGGAGATCAAAGGTGAACAATAAAAGTGTTAGGATCTGTCATGCTAGCACTTGTATATTCTTATAGCGATGTTTCAATGTTTATGGAACACAAGTGGATCACCATTGACAAAAAATGGCGTGATGTAGAGATGATGTTAGATCCATCAATAACTAAAGAATTCCTGGAAAGATAATAATTTAATTTATTAAATTAAATATAAATAATATGTGATGATCCTACACATTGGTTCCAGTGTTTTTCTATTGACTATATTCTTTGATTCAATTCCATTTATCACGGTGTTTATTGTCGTTTAAATATCAGATTAGTCATCGATCGTGAAAAGGAGAAGAGTTGGGAATTCCCAATATGCCACTTCTACTATGCCAGGAACATTAATGTTGTTTCATAGGGGGTCACATAAATATTTTTAATTATTTAACAATCATTAACTGATTTACGCATTTTTTGTTAGTATTTAACTAAATTTAAATCATTATTTAATATAAATCACAAGATCTGATACTCATTCTCTTCTTTCTCTCACAAATAATAAAATTCATTAATATTATGAATAAAATAAATTCAGAGCTCTCATTTAGAGGTGTTGATGAGTCTAGGAAGTCAGCACACATGTAAACGTTGTGATACCTAGAGGTATATGTTATGTACCCATGTTTAATGCACCCTAAATAAATTCAGAATTAATTTGAGTCGTGTGTATTTATTACACATGGTCAATTTAATTATACACCATGTGTTGCTTGATCCAACCTAGCACACAGTCATCCAGAGTGCATTTCATGTAACTTTCACACATGACATGTAGTATTTTAGTCACAGACAGACCATGTATCTTCTTACAAGGCCTACGTGGCTAGTGTTCATGTAACTCAGAGACCACATGACATGAAGCCCGTGTTCACATCATGTAATCCAATATTTTCCGTGGAACTGTTACATGTCATGTCCCTAGGTGTGTACCATAGATAAATAATTAGAATAATATGTGACATGTAGCTTGAATATATACTTCATGTATTGTTAACGAATTGCATATAATTAACATTTAATTTATTATAATTATTAAATCTTATCCACATGTGTTTCATGTGTTCATTAAATTGATAGTGAATTCCATGGTATGGTTTATATATATATATATATATATATATATTAAATGTATAATTTATTTTCAATGTAATGTTCGAAACTACATATCTTGTATAAATTTTAATACAGTTTTTACTCTATGTGAATCAAAATATTACATGCTATGTAAATACCATTTGTTCTATGTAGTCCTTATGTTTATTGTACACACTATGATGTTATGTGATAATTTTTTTATATTTAATGTCACATGAGTAAACATTATATGAATATAATGCACATTGGGTAGTTTGAATGGGTACTCATCAAGTTTCCTCTAAGGTATATTTTTGTATACGGTTAATTTAAAATAAATTTATTTAATTAGTTTAAAATTATGATAGATAAAAAATTTAAGAAAATAATATTAGATTTAATATAAAAGGACTGATCAATTAATGAAGGTAATTAATTTTTTTGAACACAGTTTATCTTAATAAAGAATGATTTGAATTGAATGATAATTTTATTAAATGTGTAATTCATTACATGTAAGTGGATGGTAATGAGAATATAACAGAACATTATATATGATGGGATTCATTTAATTTATTATTAAATTAAATTTTTGTCTTATGTTTCATCCCTCCTCTTATTATATAAGGGTTTGTATGCCCATGGTTTCTTTTATGTAACACCTTTAACCAATCCATTGCTTCCCCAGACGTGCATGTGAGTAAAATAATATGTAATAGATATAGCTCCTAGCTGGTGCGTGTTTTTTACATTGGTATCTAAGGTGAAACCAATTGAAGAGAGATACATAGGTGGATAGTTGGAAAGATGCAACACAAACCATAAATGGTTCAAGGTGTTTTCCCGTATTTCTACGGTTAGTTTATCACCCACTAGATAAATGAACCATTAATAAAATGTCATCATCATGCCACTTTATTTTTCTATTTCTATCATGTTTTATGTTTATTTCATTAGGGATGTTTTTTCATGATCACGTGGATTAATGAATTAACAATCATGAAAGATAAAACTAAAATAAACTAGCTTATGCGTAAAAATTATACAAGACATCATTAATCACTTATGTAAATCCACCTAATATTAAAAAGAATGTAATAAAGATAATAATTTTCAATTTATACATAAATATAAAATCCATTAATTATATATATTAAATCGGCATAGTCTTCCACTACTTAAGTTAAAATTGATCTACAGTTCAAAGTGCTTGAACAACAAAAGTTAAGATGCTTTAAATTGTTGGAGAATTATAACATGAAGTTTTTGGTTGAATTAACACAGTTAACATTGAGTGTTGTCTACCAATGAAGGACATATAGTAAATAAGATTCTATGGTTTTGGAAATCCAATTTCAGGATTTCAGGATTGAGTAATCCACTCAACATATCGATGAATTTTGAGTTAATGCGGTTGGTATTTGGAATTCCTACCTAAACGCATAAAATTTCTTGACCATTCATGTTTAGTGTGATGAGAAAGGGAATGTGGATCCTTTCCACTAGAATGTCCAAGAAATATTATATTCTAAAGATGATAGTAAGGGTTATTGGGTTTTGATAAAGTAGTTGTAGATTAATAAATATAATATTTATTTTTTTCTAAATTTTATCATATAAAGTAGTAAAACTCTACTCATATTGTTTTTGAAATGATAATAAACATGAATTAAAAGATATCACCTTGATCAATACTTGGGAAGGATAACCTTATCATCAAAACAAATTACAAAGATTGGAAAAGTCAATTATTCATTATCCTACTCCATGAACAAAATTGTTTGTTCTATAATAATGTATTCATAATGTGCCTATTAATGTTCCTAGTGACGAGGAGTTATCTCTCAATGGTAAACATTTTTACGGAGCCATATATGTTTAGTATTTCATGCTATCATCTATGAACAAATACCTTCTAAAGAAACATGAGAACATTGATGCATATAATATGATGTCTCAACTTCATGATATCTATCGAGAGAAGGTGATACAAGAGATCTACAAGATCTATAATGATTTCTTTACAACTAAGAATGGAAATTCGACACCAGTTGGGCCTCATATCGTCAAGATCATTGGAAACGTTGAATGGTTATACATCTTAGGGATTAAGTTCCCAAATTATTTGTGCATGGATCTCAAACATTCCTCATAACCCAATCCCTTCTCTAGTTTTATTGTAAATTATAACAATAAAAATAATTAAAAGAGTCTTTTGGGAATTCTTACCCTGATTTTCCAAGGGGACTAGGACATGGGGTGTGAAAAACCCACAATCCTTATGGTGAATAAGAGAAAATAATAATAAGGAAAAGGGGACCAATAATTAGAACAATTCTAAATATCATGATCACTATCCTTCCAAGAGGAATAAGATCCATATTCTAGTAAAGAAAAAGTAAACGGTATGTTTTTCATGTGGAAAGGAAGGACACTAGAAATAGAACTACTTGTATATGAAATGTGAAGCTAAAGCTGAATTCATTATTGAGTGTATTATTTCAATATCTACACAATGGTTAATATATATATATATATATTTTGGTGCTCACATATATATTTAAATTTTGGAATCAAGTAGATTATGAAATATTGTTAGAGTATAGGAGGATTTGTGACCTACCAATGTTTCAATGTTAGATGATCTAGCCATTAGGTACTGCACCCTTTTATTTCCAATAGGAATGATATTAGTTTTAAGATATTTTAATTATGTACCAACTATTACCATGAACATAATTTATGTATCCTTCTTGGATATAAAAAGTTTTAAATTCGAATTTAGAAATAAAAGTTGTTTCTTTTATAAATAAAATCTATGTTATGGTATGGAAAATTTAAATAACTATCTTTATGTATTAAATAATAAAACCAATTATGTGAAATAGATAACAAAAGGTGTTCATGCAACTCATATAACACCCATCTATGGAATCACCATCTTATAAATTTAAATGAGAATCATTTCACAAAGCTTTTTCAAGATGGTTATTTAGACTCTTTTGAGATAAAACCACTTAAAATATTTCATGCTTCTTTACAATGAAAAATTTCCAAACCACTATTTGGTGAATAGGGTGAAAGGGAAATAGATCTTCTAGGATTGGTACACACTAATGTGTGTGTACCATTTCCAATAGAAGCTTGAGGTTGGTATTCTTATTTAATAACTTTTACTAATTAATTGAGTATATATGGCTATGTCTATTTGATGATGTATAAATTTGATTCCTTTGATAAATTCAAATAATAAACTTTTAATAAAGATAAATAACCATCAATAAACTAGTAGTTTATCCTATTTTTAAAGGAATTTTGGATTCATTATCAAATAACACAAACTTACACACCACAATTAAATTGTGTTATTGAAAGGAGAAATTGTACCTTATTAGACATAGTATCGTCAATGATGAGTCATGTAGATCTTGTAAGAACCTGGTTCTTCTTCGAGGAATGGATCTCTTACTTCCTTTCAATTCTTAGTTTAACTAATTAAATATGGCCTTATTTGGATGCCCGTTGAGGTTATAGAGGGGTTGGGGGTTTCTGAAGATGGTTCAGATCCCAAAACCCGTGTTTTTGGGGGTGTTTCACACCTCGTGCATGGTTAGTGAAATCTATGTGGGGAAGGTTACATGATTTGGCTAAATCGTGTGAGGCTGGATAGAGGGGGTGTACTGGCCACACAGTTTGAGGAAACCATGTGAGTGGAGGTGCACCCCCATGTGACCAATTCTACAGTTTTTTTAGAACATGAAAAAGGATTATCAAATATTTTTTGCATGGTTAACAAACCATGTGGTTAAACCATGGGAGTCATCCTTATTCCTACAGTAGACTGTGTGACCTAACACATAGTTTGAAAATCCATGTGCCTATACTGTGGAGCCCTGATATTTTTGGTAAAAAGACTATTTTCACCTTAAGTCCTTTTAAATAAAACCTACATATAATTCTTAATTTTTGTAAAGTAGTATTCCATTTTGATCCCTTTGAATAACTACCCTAGGAATTGTGATACATTCTTCATCTATCCTCTGATTCAAATGCAGTTGTCTTCTTGGATCTACAACAATAAGTCCTCAATTCCATTTTAGACATTCTTGAATCTTTTTCATACCAATTGTGCTATTTGGATTTAGGCTCATATGATCTAATTTCTTATTATCCATCCATTCCATTGATTTTTTTCTAAATTGAGATGAATCAAAGCCTGATATAAGATGAGTAATCTAGAATGGAACTAAGGTAGGTGGTCGTCTTCCTTTCACTCAATGTCGGGTCATTTTATATGTCATCATACGACACCTCCAATTTTGAGTGTATACTTAAATAGAAAATGAACCCTATCATTTCCTATCATGATTTAGGTAATTTTATAGGCTTTTTGATTCATTTTATAGGTTTAGAAACTTCAATGAACCACCCCTTGGGTGCATTGGTTTAAATGGCCATTTTGATGGCTTATGCATTTGACTATTGAATCCCTTGGGATGTTCTCATGTAATGAAATGGGATTAATTGGGTAAATTGAATTATAATCAGTTGATGATTTGGTTAAAATGAAATTAATTAAGGGTAGAGGATATATAGATTGCCCCTTGACCCATGTATTCCATTACTTGTTTAAAGAATGTAGCCTTATATCACCTTTCCCATGTGAGTAATGTAGATCCTTTACCATGAGTTGGTGAAAATTGATTGAATTTCTCTAATAGTTAATTTTCCCAAGTAAGATATATTATAATTAATCCATCTGAAATATTTTTAGGCTTGTAAAAATGGACATGTTAGTATTTTAATGGACTTTGAATTGTTGTCCCATATTAGTTATGTTGATACCATGATATGTAATTGATTTATTAATATTATAAATATCATTAATATGTTAGGCCCACATTATTAAATGAATGGAAAAGCCTTATAAGGTAGGGAAATGATTGAGTCTCCCCCTAATGGTGAGTTTTGAAATTAGATGCTATGGGTTTTGACCTTCGCACATTAAATGAAATGTTTAATTGGGATTGGGTTGGTTAAATGATAAATAGACTTGGGTAATATATGGATTAAAATTAGACTATCAGGGATGTACCCATGTGGCTATTGATCTTTACACCTAAGTGATAAGTGGATTCACCTTAGAATTCCATGGGTAAACTTAATGGATTGAGATTATATATGTCGTGAGTGATACCTAGATCCAAATGAGAGATGTCATGGATGAAATTAGTGAGACTTGAACTATATACTATGTGATACCTGGATCTAATTGAAGGATTCCATAGATGTTCTAATAGAGATAATTTACTATTATTTCCATGGGTGATACTCAAGATGCTATAAAGGACCATCAAAGATGGAAAAATTTTGGAAGGACTTTATAAATCACCTAGAGCAACACTGAGTTCCAAATAGGGTTTCTAGGGATGGGATTGTAGGGTGTTGTTTGAGATTTCACCTAGAGTGATACTTGAATTACAACTTTGGAATCTCAAGGATGGGCTCAATATTTTAATTTATTTATAAATGAAATGACTTATGATGCTTCATCCAAGGCAAAGCACAAGCTTGGATTTGGCCTTCACTTATATTGTTTAGATGGCCTTCTAAGGCATCTATTGAGCTTCTAGTTACATGGGGTATGTGAGGATTGACCTGGATCTAATGACTTATAAATTCAATGTAATTGAATTGTTAAATTAATATGAATTGAATGAAATGAATTTAAATGAAAACCAGCTCATGTAGGATGTTTACTTCTAAGAATAACCTTTCTTAATGCTTTTCTTTCTTCAGACTGTCTATCATATATATTCACTAACCAATGGGCATAGACCTTGGGTGGTTTCCTAATAAGATTTACCATCATACAAAATTCGGGACACTTTTTGTGACCTAAAAAGATTATATGATTACAGTTTTTGATAAGGGAAAGCACCCTCTTTCGGGTACATGACATAATACTTATGAGTAGTAGATAATGTGACCAAGCTTGTTCTTGGGATTCTACTGGGATTATTTTGCCATTTTTTTACTTTTTGGATATATATTTTATATGACTTCAGTGTACCTATTTTGGTTGTTTTATTAGAACATGTGACACATATCATCCTTCTGTATATGATATGACTTTTTTCTTTTTTTATACTATCATTCTTTAGCTGATTATTCTTGTTTTATGATTTTATACTTCAATTATTGAAATTGTTATTGTATTTATATTGTTTTAAACACTGCTAATGAGGGAATAGTCTCCCCATAGACACACCTTGGACCTAGTTGCTAGTTAGAATCCTCTAGAATATGCAGAGATGTTCTTGAGGCCATGTGGCCAACTAGGTACTAATCACCTTTGAGTGGCATCTGGAACAGGGACATTACAAAGTGGTATCAAAGCCATATTTTCTGGTTTTATTTTCTATTAAGAAACAATGGAAAGAGGCAGAAATGAAATAGAATTTGGTAATGATTTGTTCTTCGGTATAGCTAACCCAAGTACAGGGAAAATCCAAATTGCCTCGAATTTAATTATAGTTTTTTGGATTTTGAACTATTACAGTATATTAGATTTAATCGTTGGGTGACGCACATATATTGTGCTATTATTCATGATAGAATGTTGGGGTTTTATTATGTTAGAACCAAATGATATGATGGTATTACATCCCATTAATTATATAGATACTTATTATTAATCACATTCCATTCTTTTTTTCTATTCCATTTGGAGAGAATTACAGATTTCATGATGTTCTAATAGATGTGGTGATATATATTCCTACTATTGTGATAGGTATACTAGGATATATTATGGTATGGACTGTATGGATGCTATATTTGTTCCCTGAGGTGTATCTTTCTTCTTGTACTAAAAATTGGATGACCATGGTTCAACCTTAAAGTGAAATGTATTATGATGTGCCATAGGTGGACACCAAGCATTGATTCATGGGGAGTATAGTACCCCACGAATCAGAATTCAGTGTACCATTGATTTATTTTTCTAAAAGGAATGGGATAAACATGAAATTAGTATCAATTCAGTGAATTTGAATTTTAACTTAGTTTGAAATTAAATAAACATTGAAACAATTGAAATTAGAATGGATTTTGATAGAGAACTTGACCAAACCTAGCCTTTGTAGTGGGATTTTGGAAGTGTATCATACATGTTTAATACCTAGACCTGACCCATTGGGCATTCAGAGTGATGAGTCATTTAGAGGAATGTTTTTATCTACCTTATATTGATATTTGTGAATTTGATCCATGAACCTTGATAATTATCTTATAATGATTCATGTGTTAGGCGTTATATAGTCATTCCACCATGAAGATCTTGAGCGGTCTGCTGGGAGGGTGGTTGGGATTATACCCCATATGTGGTAGGCCTTAGGATAATAGTTGATCCTCCAATAATGCCATTTTTTGCACCAGGAGTTGTACCAAATATAGATGATTGGTAATAGTTCCATAATGGGATTCTTTTATTTCATGCAGACCATTCAGGGAGCACCATGACCTGGCCTACCATTGGAAGGGTTGATGTGTGAGTTTTAGTAGTATAATCTACCCAAATTTTTGGGGGATGGAGGACCACAGGTTGCAAAGTCATGGATAGAGGCCATATTGTCTATATTCAAGCACTTAGAGATGCCTTATGAGAAGATGGTAATTCTCGCTACGTATATGTTGTGTGATTCCACCAATAGATAGTGTGATGTTATCACTCATAATAATATTCATTAGAAGATTACTATTTCCAACACTTTCGTCGGGGGGCACGCATCCGTCTATGGAGGACGCGCAGCTGTTGCCCTGATTTCCCGCTTTCCAATGGCGGACGGCATATGTTCCTTATTCATGGGCTTTTTCTCCTTGATTGAAATGGGATGATGGGATGTCGGTTCTTCCTTTCGTGGATTCCTTCTCAAAACTCGTCACCTAGTCTGTGTCTCCCTTATAGATTAAGTCGTGGTTCGTAAATCTCATTCCCGGTGCCATATCTTCATGGACGCTGGTTAATTACACTACTTCCGTCAGGACATTACATGGGGTCTTGACATGGTAGAAACCTTCGGTCAGAGTAGATGACAACATCCAGCATGTCGGGGCATCTCTGGATTCGTGGACATTGGGGAACCTGTATTCTTCCTCATAAGAGGGAATCTCAAGGGTGTAGAACCTGAGGAATCCAATGTCAAATGTGGGGAATCATATTACATAGGCATGTATATGAGGTTTTTCTCAACTTCCCATGTTTAACATAGGGTATGCTGCAATATTAACATCTAGCAGAGACTATTACACCAAAGGCATGTCTTCTGAGGTTTTCCTCAGGCATCTCATGTTTATCACGAGGTTGGCTATGAGTTTACCATCTTGCAGATATGGAATAAGGGTGATCAGAACGTCCCATAGAGATGGATCATGAGTGGTGTGTCCCGTAGAGTGGAGATGTTGTATCGTGAAAGATGATCTAGACACCACTTAGGGAATATCAGGAAGTGTGCTCCCTAGAATGTGGGAACACCAAGGTTTACCATTGGCTTGGATTGAACCTCAGAGAGTTTTCCTATATACCCTGTGTTGACAACAGGAATCAAAACCCACGTAGTTCTAAGGGGTGATGAATCAGGGTGTACACAGAGGAAAACAACCTGAATACATGTTGGGGCTTACGGATGGATACCGGCCCAGGTACTGCTAGGAGTAGGGATGAAATGGATGATCTGATCCCACCGGAATGTGGCAGCCTAGGTAAGAATCAAGATGGATGATGGATAGTTGAATGAAGTGGAGGGGGAATGAGATGGAACCGACGTGAGGACGATGGTTATGTTGGTCTTGAGCCTTGAAGAGACTTTCTACATATCCCCGTGGCTGGGAATCAAAGTCTGCATAGTTCAGTTGGACGATGGGACACCTGAGGAGGCAGACTGTGAAAATGGACACATGCATGGGACTCAGAGGAAGTGGAACCTCCAGTTTGTGACATGATCTTCCCGGAACGAATGGGACTGAGGGATAGATCATGATGAGACATGGGTTCTGGGCTTGAACCTCATGGAGGCTTCTTACGTATCCCCATGGTAGGTAATCAAAGTCCACATAGTTCAAGTGGCATTTGGGGCTTACGCTCTGAGGCGGCCCATGGGGTTGGTAAACTAACGTGAAGGTGGACCTGGCTTCCTGATGGATGGTGGGATTGAACCTCGTGGATAATTCCTAAGTACCATGCCTTGACATGGATCAAAGACCACGTAGTTCTGGATGGGTGTGGGGCTTACACTCTAGGCTGCCCAAGGTGTTGTTGAACCGTCGTGAAGGAGGTCGGAACGACCGGCTATTGGGCTTGAACCTCATGGAGGCTTCATAAGTTCCTTGCCTTGGAAAGGGTCAAATTCCCTGTAGTTCATATGGTTGTGGGGTCGGTGAATAGATGTGAAATAGGACCTGGGGTCTATTGGGTGTGGTGGGCTTGAACCTCGTGGAGGCTTCCTACGTACCATGAATTGGTAGGGATCAAAGTCTGTGTAGTTCGGGTATATGGGGTTTACACTCTAGGCTGCCCAAGGTGTTCGTGAACTGACATGAAAGAGGTCGGAATGACCGGGGTGGTGGGATTGAACCTCATGGAGGCTTCCTGCGTACCTTTCCTTCACTGGGATCAAAGTCATCATAGTTCGATTATATGGGGCCTAAAATCTAGGCTGCCCAATGCGTTGGTGAACTGACATTTAGGAGGTTAGAACGACCAGGGTGTTGGGCTTGAACCTCGTAGAGGCTTCCTACGTACCCTTCCTTGACAGGGATCAAAGTCCTCGTAGTTCGGTTACATGGGGCTTACACTCTAGGCTTCCCAAGGTGTTGGTGAACCAACGTGAAAGAGGTCGGAACGACTGGGGTGGTGGGCTTGAACTTCGTGGAGGCTTCCTATGTACCCTACCTTGGCAGGGATCAAAGTTCTTGTAGTTTTCTTACACAGGGCTTACACTCTAGGCAGCTCAAGGTGTTGGTGAACCGACGTGAAGGAGGTCGGAACGACCGGGGTGGTGGTCTTGAACCTCATGGAGGCTTCAACCGTACCTTGCCTTGGCAGGGATCAAAGTCTTTGTAGTTCAGTTACATGGGGCTTACACTCTAGACTACACAAGGTGTTGGTGAACCGACGTGAAGGAGGTCAGAACGACCGGCTGTTGGGATTGAACCTCAGGAAGGCTTCCTACGTACCCTGCCGTGGCAAGGATCAAATACCTCATAGTTCGGGTGGTATTGGGGCTTACACTCTAGGATTCTCGAGGGGGATGTCATGGTGGATTATTACTCTAAGCCCACGTGAGTCATGCTCTATGTGAGAAACAAGAGGCACCATGGACTTGATGATCGCACCGCAAAGGTGCGTCCATGAAGGTTGGTGAATGGGTCTTACACAAGGATGTTGCTCGTGTGCCGCTATGGAGCGGAAATAGTGCATGGGGCTTATGCAAGGAAGCTTCTCGGGTGCCGCTATGGAGAAGCAATGGTCAATGGGTCTTACATTAGGAAGTCTCCTAGGTGTCGCTATAGAGCGAAAATTGTGGATGGGGCATATGCAAGGAAGTTACCCGGGTGCTGTTATGGAGCGGAAACGGTGGATGGGGCTTAATCATGGATGTTGCCCAGCTGCCGCTATGGAGTGGCAATGATGGATGGGGCTTACACAAGGATGCTTCCCGTGTGCTGCTATGGAGCGACAATGGTGGATGGGGCTTACACAAGGAAGCTTCCCGAGTGCCGCTATGGAGCGGTAATGGTGGATGGGGCTTATGCAAGGAAGTTGCCCAAGTGCCGCTATGGAGCGTCAATGGTGGATGGGGATTAAGCAAGGATGTTTCCTAGGTGCCGCTATGGAACAAAAATGGTGAATGAGGATTATGCAAGGAAGCTGCCTGGGTTCCGCTAAGGAGAGGCAATGGTGCATGGGGCTTACGTAAGGAAGATTCCTGGGTGCCGCTATGGAGCAGAAATGGTGCATGGGTCTTACGCAAGGATGTTGCCCGGGTGCTGCTATGGAGCGGCAATTGTGCGTGGGGCTTACACAAGGAAGCTGCCTGGGTGCCGCTATGGAGTGACAATGGTGCATGGGGCTTATGCAAGGAAGGTGCCCAGGTGTCGTTATGCAGCGGCAATGGTGAATGGGGCTTACGTAAGGAAGCTTCCCGGGTGCCACTGTGGAGTGGCAATGGTGCATGGGGCTTACGCAAGGAAGCTTCCCAGGTGCCGCTATGGAGTGGCAACAGTTCATGGGGCGTATGCAAGGAAGGTTCCCGGGTGCCGCTATAAAGAGGAAATAGAACATGGTGCTTACGTAAAGAAGCTACCCAGGTTTTTCTATGGAGCGGCAATGGTGCATGGGTCTTATGCAAGGAAGCTGCACGTGATGTCTTCCTCATGTCTGGCCATGAGGGCATCCCGACCCACTGGCGGGTTGAGTCCTTCACATATGTGCTAGTGCACAAGTGGGATAATGCCAAGGGAATTGGAAGCATTCCAAACAAAGGGAGATGAGAAGTGTGAATCACATGCCCTACATTCATAACATAATGAGGGTGGTGTGGTGGTGGAGGATAACTACTGAACATGTTCGAAACATAGCATCCATATCGTGTTAGCCTGAAATGGGGACAAACAAATGAGGGTCGTCTGTTGACCATGTTCGAAACATAGTACCTGACTCAAAGTGTTGTAAAATGTCTTACAGGGCATTTTCCAGGACAGTTGGTGTGCTGATGTGGCATGGGAATAGGATATTAGGGGTCCCTTCAGACATGTAAGTGGACGATGATCTGAATGAAGGACATGCAAGTCATGAGGTGGAGTGATGGAATTTTTGAATGGATTCCAACGCTCTTGAAATTACGCCACTGTAATCATGGAATTAGGCATCTCATGCTTGGAGGATAAGGCATCTCTTGTTTGGAGAAAGAGGCTTCCTATGTTTGGAACATAGGGTGTCCTACAGTTTATAGTCATGTAGAGAGG
Source organism: Viscum album (assembly GCA_963277665.1). NCBI lineage: Eukaryota > Viridiplantae > Streptophyta > Magnoliopsida > Santalales > Viscaceae > Viscum > Viscum album. Next base: position 1,464,498,521 of record OY728162.1, on the reverse strand, counting down.
ATGGTTGGCATCTCATGCTTGGAGCATAAGGCATCTCTTGTTTGGAGAAAGAGAAATCCTATGTTTGGAACATAGGGAATACTATAGTTTAGAGACTTGTAGGTAGGAATATTGGCGTCTCATGCTTGGAGCATAGTGAATTTCATGATTGGAGTAAGAGGCATCCTATTACTGGAACATAGGGCTTACTACAGTTTATAGTCCTGTAGATAAGACTGTTGGAATCTCATGCTTGGAGCATAAGGAATCTCATTATTGGAGAAAGAGGAATCCTATGACTTGAACATAGGTCTTACTACATTTTATAGTCTTGTAGATATGACTATTAGGCATAAGGATCCTAGAAATGGTCAGTGTTGGGACTTGCGCAAGGGCGGCCCTTTCTAGTTCAACCTAGAATAGGAGCCAAGTGATGGGGTTTGGATGAGTTACTTGAGGAATGGTTCGACTCAAGGTACTCAGGGAATTGATGATGAGAATCTCAACTCACGACATGTGAAAGGACCAAGAGTAATATGTCGACTCAAGGTGTTTCATGGTGTGTGGAGAAGTCTCTCAAATCATGGAATTCCATATGTGGAAGGAGGCTGAACATAAGGGTGCAATGGAAATTGCTGACATCCTGGCCCAAAAAGTTCACGGTGCGACACTCCATTTTTCATGGGGGTTTGTGACGGTAGTGAAGGGACCAACCTGGAGGGCCAGGACCATCGCCCAGCACTAAACTCCAGCATGGGGTGCGGGGGCACATCTCCCGCGGTATGGACCGGTGGGCGCAAAGGTAGAAGCATCTCAAAGGATTGGTCTTCACGAAGTAGCTTCACAGAGAAAAGGTCTCACGGAGCAAAGGGCTCTCACAGAGAAAGGGCGGCTCATGGAGTAAAGGTATCTCACGGAGAAAAGGGTGATTGTGGTGCATGGACTCATGAAGCAGCATCGTGAAAGAAATCTACTCGTGGATCATGGACTCACGGAGCAACATCGCAAAGGAAGCTGGTCACGGAGCATGTGCTCATGGATCCACTTCGTGAAGGAAAGCGCAGCTCCGTGAACCGGGAGATCGGCCGCCCAAGGGGCAGAGTGGCTGTTATCAAATGGGATGTGAGATGGGTATTTATAGGCAAGGGGCACCGCAATGCAGAACTTTCTCGGCATGAAGATGGAGATTGCTCCATGAAGGATCGTGAACGCCAAATGCGGTCGTGGAGCGTCCCACCTCCTTGCCTCATGGTGGGTCCGCGAATGTCAAAGGGGGTTCGAGGAGCATCCCAACTTTTTTCTTCGCAGAGGGTTCGTGAATGTCAAAGGCAGTTCAAGGAGCATCCCTCCTCCTTGCATCGCGGTGGGATCACGAATGTCAAAGCGGGTTCACGGAGCATCTTTCCTCTTTACTTCATGGCGGCACTCTGCGGTCGCATAGGGGGATTCACGAACGGGCTTCATGAACCAGTTTTCTAGACCAACTTCAAATTTCCATAAATCCTAATCCCTAAAAACGTTCGGGCCCTCGACCTACCAAATCGAAGCTTGAGAAATGGGATATGATCTTGGATCATGTATGGAAGAATTTTAAAAATTTTGGGGACTCGTTTTCCAATGCCAAAAATTACCTTGATGGATTTTCCTAGGGACTTCTACAATTATATCTATCTTTAGACATTGAGGGATGATAGTGCCTGATAGTTCTTACAACTAGTGCAGTAACAGTTATCAGTAATGGAATAAATACCCCATTTTACTGAGCTCTATTATTTCACACCTATTCTGATTAGTGACGAGTTATCTAAATCCAGGAGATTTGAGGATGGTCTTAGGTATTACATTTGATCTTAGGTAAATGCATTCCAGTCGACAACTGTATCTAGGATAGTGAATTAATAATTGATCATAGATCGTAAAATGAGGGAATATGGAGGTGTGATCAAGTGAATTTCGGAACCCAATACTGGTACTACAATGACCAGAAGAAGAAATTTCCATTTGGAGCTTCCATGTGGTGATATTAGCAGTCATAAAATCTCTTCAGGTATCCTGATGATGTGTTACCAATACAGTAGGGTAGGAAATATGAGGATACAGTGTATGAAAGACCCAGTAAAGTACTAATCTTAAAATAATATAGGATATCAAAACCCTTCTGTAGAATTTTTCCACCATCAACCAGTTAGATTGGGTCTACACCTACTCCATGTTCAAGGGCTAGGTTAGTAGAATATCGTTAGGCAAGGATTTGGGGTACATCCAGCCGATCATGTTGTGGTGTTGTTCGTTGTAGTGGTAGCTTGACCCTAGGTTCACAGTGATAGTATAGTGGATCATCTCAGGGTATCTGGGTAGTGTCAAAGGGTTGCGGTACAGGCTAGGCCTATTTAGTGCAATAGACCCATCTTGATCAGGATCTCAACCCTTTTAATATCATATGTACTATTCTAGTAGCCTCTGTTTTAGATTCTGGACTTTTTTATATAGGGGATTGTCATAGTTTAATATCATTATCTATGGTAGAAAGACTTCGGATTTTTATTCTTTCTTTTAATGGCGTCATAATACTAGACTCTCCATTAAGGATTAGAACGAAAGTAGTTTATCAATGAATGGTGTTCCTCCTTGAGTTTAGTGGATTTCACTTTGTATGGTACCTCAACATCCTCAAGATTACATCTTTTGAAGTCATTATTGGGAAGGATTTTTTGGTTCCCTTTAGAGTCTTTTTTGATTGCTATCACTATAGGGTGAGTTATACATCACCAGAGGTAGTAGAGTTTCTTCACACGGGTGAATGGGATGTCCATGGGATCCAAGCTGGATTTGATCATCATGGGTTGGGAAGGATGATAACCTAGATTGCAAGTTTTTATTTTGATGATCAAGGAACAGGTCAGACGGATTTCACTACCCGGTTAATTGTTTTAGGGATGTGTTTTCTGATAAATTTTAATGACTACCTCTTGTGAGAGAGGTAGTTTTATCTATTGATCTAGTGCTAGGATCTACACCTGTATCTATTCCTCATTATAGGATGGCTACTACTGAGTCATAAGAGCTAAGCAGAATCTATATTATTTTATGGAAAATGGTTTCATCCGACCTGGTGGTTTTCTGTGGGGTTCTCTAGTTCTTTTGTGAAAAAGGAGGAAGGTTCCCTCAGGATATGAGTGTATTATTACAAATTCAACGAATTTATGGTTAATAATAGATACTCTTTTCCATGGATAAATGATATCATAGACCAGATTTGAGGATCTCAAGTTTGCTCAAAAATTGAATTAAGATCTTGTTATCATCAGGTGTGTGTTAGACCAATATACATACCTCACACAACCTTTCATAATAGGTACGGTCTATATGAGTATTTGGTTATGTCATTTGGTCTCATGAACACATCGGCAATATTCATGGCACTAATGAACAATGTCTTCCATCCTTATCTTTACTCATTTGTTGTGGGTTTCATGGATGATATCTTTGTGTATTCTCACAATCGACACAGTCGTACTGAAGATCTTGAGATCATTTTGAATACACTGAGAGAGCATCAGTTATATGTTAATATAACAATGTGCTACTTCGGGATGGATCAGATTCACTTCATGTGCCACATAATCTCTAATATAAGAGTATCAGTGGAACCAAAGAAGGTGAGAGGTGTAGTTTCCTAGGATAAGTCCAAGAACATATTTGAGTTGTGGGGTTTCATTGGGATGGTTGGTTACTATAGACTTTTCATATAGGATTTCTCATGCTTAGCATCATCATTGGAAGACATGAATAAGAACTGTGTGAAGTATGTGTGGATAGATTCATGTGAGACGTCCTTTTAAAAACTGAAAGGGAGATTGACTTCAAATTTTAAACTAATTTTTTCAGAACTAGACAAGATTTACACTATGTACTTCTAAGAATCAATATACGGCTTGGAGAAATTCTTTTGTTGGGGGTCAATTCATTTGTACGGGTCTCGATAGTTGAGTCCACGTAAGAGGAATTACCTGATGCACGATTTCTAGTTAGTTGTAGTAGTTCAGACTTCCACTGTTGTAGACATTAATTAATGGGAGAAAATTTTGTGGTGTTTATAAACTAAAAAATCCTCAAGTGTATTTTTACACAACGTGATCTAATCTAAGGTAGCGAAGGTGGGTGGAATATGTTCAGTCTTTTGACATTGATCTTACCTACATGCTTGGTAAGGGAAATGTAGTGGATGATGCACTGAGTAGAAAGAATCAGATATAGGCAGTGAAGTGGTCTAGTAGTGAGTGACCGTTTATGGATTTTTTATATGAGATTCACTTGGAGGTTCACGATAGTCAGGGGAATATGTTTCTAACATTTTTATTTGTTACCTATAACCTACTATATAGAGTTAGTAATAGTTAAATATCATATTCCTAAGGCCTAGTTCTACAAGATAGTGTGGCAGGTGAGGACCCTCCTACTAGTCAGATCATAAGAGGGGATGAAGTTCTATGTTTATATGGTCGTGTATGGGATTTAGTAGACATGAATGAGGAACGTTTGAGGGATTTTCAAACATCATCTTGATTAGTGAATTTTGGTGTCACCAAGATGTATCAATATTAATATCATTTGTATTATAGTTTCGGTATGAATAGATTTGTTTTTAGTTTTATCAGGAGGTCTTCCACCTATCAGTAAGTGATGGTGAAAAACCAGTGACCATCCATAATTATACATCCACTGCCTATTCTCGAGTGGAAATGGAATAATGTTACGATGGATTTCGTGATGGGTTTATTGAGGTTACCTTGAATAATGATGTCATTTGGGTTATTGTTGATAGGATCACAAAGGTTTCACATTTCCTACCAATCAAGAAAACATTTTATGTTGATGAGATTGGAAGGTTGTACATTTGTGAGATTGTACGACTAAATGGGGTCTCGTATACTATAGTTTCATATAAGCATTCCTAGTTTACTTCCCAATTATATAAAGGTATACATAGAGTGTTAGGTACACAAGTGCTTCTGAGCATAGCTTACCACCCCCAGACAGATGGCTAGTCAAATAGCATGATTCAAGTGTTTGAGGTCATTTTGTGGGCATGTATCCAAGATTTTGGGGGATCTGGGGAAAATCATATACCTATGGTTGAGTTCACCTACAATTGAAGGATTCAGGATACTATTTAGATAGAGTCATTTGAGTTTTTTTATGCTAGGCCAGGACGATCACCCCTATATTGGCTAGAGGTGGGAGAGATAGCTATGTTTGGACCTCATCTTGTCTAAGAGAAAATATAGTAGGTGCAGTTGATTCAGAGGTCGATGGACACTGCGCAATATCTTCGGAAATATTAAGATGATCATCACAGATGACCTCTAGAGTTTGAGGTTGGGGATTAGGTTTTTTTATGTTTTTCACTGAGGTTGGGACACAAGAGTATCAGGAGACAAGGAAATCAGTCATTGAGGTACATTGGTACATTTGAGATTTTGGAGAGAGTTGGGTTGATAAACTATCGGTTGTATTTACCTCATAGGTATCGGGCTATTCATGATGTCTTCCATGTTTCTTAACTATAAAGTTACTATTCATAAATGTCTCACACCTTTCATCCCAAGGAGTTTGAGTTAAAGGTATATGTGTCCTTTGAGGAGAATCATATACATATTTTGGATCGTAGCCTGAAGGTTCTCTAAGGCTGGTCCATTCCTTTAGTATGAGAGCTACGGAAGAATGGAGGAGTGTAGGAAAACACATGGGAAGGGAAATTCGAGAACGAATTACTTTAAGGTGGTTGTTTGTGAGAACTCAATTCTTCTTTTAGGTACATATATCTTTTTTTAATCAATTCTTGGTTTAATTTCTTAAATATGGACCGATGTGGATTCATGTTGACGTTATAGAGAGATCGAGGTTCTCTAATACTGGTTTAGATCCTATAACCCAAGTTTTTAGGGTGTTTTAAGACTAGATCATAGTTTTTACAAAATGTGTATGGCTAACCAGAAGGTTTATATTGGCTGCATTGTATGAGGAAACTGTGTGGGAGGTAGTGCATGCCCATACGACCAGTTCTAATGTTTTTTCAGAACTTGATAGAGTATTTTCTCACGGTTTTTATACAGTTGATAAACAGTGTGGGTAAACTATGTGAGTTCCCCTTCTTCCGATAATAGACTGTGCATCCAAGCACATGGTTTGAAAAACCATATGACCTACATATTGTGGGTAAAAAGTCCATTTTTTCCTTAAATCCTCTTAAATCAATCCAACATATAATTATTCATTCATTAGATAGTAGGATTTCATTTTGATCCCATTGAAGAACTATCCTAGGTATTTAGCTATCTACTTTGTCTGGACTATGATTTGAATGTGTTTGGTCTCCTTTGATATACAACGGTAAGTCCTTGATTCCTTTTTAGACATTATCGATTCTTCTGGATATCAATTATTCTATTTGGATTTAGACTCATATGCCATAATTTTCTATTCTTCTTCCATTCTTCAAATTTATTTTTAACTAGAATGAATCATACCTTGATATTGGACAATCTATCTATCATGGACCTAAGGTAGGTGGTATTTTTCTATTCACTCAAATTTGGGTCATTTATATATGTCGTCATGCGACACGCCCATTTCTGAGTGTCTCATTAAATGGAAAATATACCCTATCATTTCCTATAATGATTTCGGTAATTAAATAGGCTTGTTGATGTATGTTATAAGTTTATAAAATTGAATAGACCACCCCTTGGGAGTTTTGGTTTAAATGGACATTTTGATGGCTGATGCATTTTACCCTTGAATCCCTTGAGATGTGATTTTGTAATGCCATGTGTTTAATTGGGAGAATTGAATTGTAATAAATTGTTGAATTGGTTGGAAGGAAATTAATTAAGGTTATCGGATGGATGGATTTCCACTTGGCCCACATATTCAATCGCATGTTTAAAGCATCTTGCATTGTATTGTCTTGGACGTGTGAGTAAAGTAGAGGCTTTACCATGAGCTGATGAAGTGGGGTTAAATTTCATTAATCATTGATTTTTCCATCTAAGGTATATTATGACTAATCCATGTGATATCTTGTTAGTATTGTTAATATTGTTATATTAAAAATGGATTTATGAGTATTTGAATAGCCTTTTAAGTACAATCCAGTGTGAGTTAAGTGGAGGCCATCATATCTAATAGATTGATTAATCATTGAAATTTTGTTAGTATGTTATGCTCATGTGAGTAAATGTAAGGAAAAACCTTATGAAGATGGGAAATTCTTGACTCACCCCCTTGAGGTGAGTTTAATATTAGATACTCTGGGTTTTCACTTTGGAATGTCAAATGAAATGTTTAAATGGAATTAGGTTGGTTAAAGGATAAATTTCCTTGGGTGATACATGGATTCAAATTATAATTCCATGGATAGAATTATTTTTCTATTGACCGTTATGACTTGTGTGATGCAATGATTCAACTTTGAATGCCATCGACAGACTCAATGGTTCAGATAATACATGTCATGAGTTATACATGGATCCAAATAAGGGATTCCATGGATTGATTTAGTGAGACTTGACTTATATTCTTAGTGATACATGGATCCAATTAAAGAATTCCATCAATAGAATCATAGATATCATTGACTATTATTTCCATGAGTGATACTCAGGCTCTCGTGGAGGACCTTCGAGGATGGACTCATTTGGCAGGGTCTTTATACATCACCTTGAGCAATACTAGGTTCCCGATAGGTTCTCTACGGATGGTATTATAGGGTGTTGGTTGTGATTTAACCTAGTGTGATACTTAAATTCCAACTTAGGAATCTCATGTATGGGCTCAGGTTATGAATTGTTTCATAAATTAAATGACCTATGATGCATCTACCAAGACAAACTATAAGCTTGGATAAAGTCTTGACAAGTATTGTTTAGATAGCATTCTATGGTATGTGTTGTGGTTCTAGTTATAGAGGGGATTTCGATCTTGATATCGATTTCATTAATTATAAATTCAATGTAATTGAATTGTAAAATAAATATGAATTGAATGAAATGAATATAAAAGAAAACCAGTGCATGTGGGATCCTTAATTTTGAGTACTTCCATGCTTACTGGTTTTATTTTTGCATACGATCTATCATTTATATTCACTGACTATTTGGAAAAGACCTTGGGAGGTTTTCTATGATAATTTAGTCTCACACCCTATTTAGGCCACTTTTTGGACACAAAGAGATTATATGATTGTATGTATTAATAAGGGAATGTACCCTCATTCAAGTACCTAATATGTTATTGAGGAGTAGGAGACTGTAGGACCAAGGAGAGTCTTGTGATGCTACAAGTATTATTTTGGACTTTTTTAATTTTGGGTTATGTATTGTATATGACTATAGTGTTTTTGTTTTGTTTTTTTTATAATAACATGTGACATGTATCATCATCCTATATATGATATTGATTCTGGATTCATTTATACTATCATTCTTCTACTTCTTATTTCTGTTGTATGATTTACTGCTTTTACTATTAAAATTTTTATTGTATTTCCATTGTGTTACACTATGCTAATGAGGGTATAATCTCCTCACTAATACACCTAGTCCATTGTTTCTAGTAACCAGCCTCAAGAATTTGGGGAGATACTCTTGAGGCCATGTGTCCAACCTAGTATAGAGGTCCTTTGAGTGGCATCTGAACCTGAACATTACATATCTTCCATTATCCTTTTAGGTATATTTACTACAAATTGGAGAATACACAGTAAATAAAGTACCAACTAAAGTAGAAAATGAAATTACCTTAGAGTTATGGGATGAAAAGAAACTTGTTATATAACATATCTGTGTATTGGGAGGTGAAGAGTTTTTTACGGCCTTCTTGGGAAAACAATTAACACGCCCGATGACAAATTTTATCTTTATACTGTATCCTATGGAAATAAAGGGATACTGCATATACATCCCCTCAGACAATAAAGTTATTGTCACTAGAAAAGCCACCATTATTGATAGGGATAAAATCCTCAAAAATCATGGTGGGAGATAGATTAAATTTTGTAATTATGATGATCCAGATACAAAAATAGTAGGTAAAGTAATGGATTCCATAGGTTCCCATGGAATAATTAGTTCTTAAAACATAAAAACTTTGTAGTAGCACTAGAGAGGTAAGAGCACTATAAAAATATGTTTATCTGGACCTTGAAAATGGTGACTCATTATTAGTTAACAATGATAATATTATATCTCTAATAAAGAGGGAATAGAGAGTTCAGAATATATGAGATGGTGAGAATCCATGAAATATGAAATGGATTCCATGTTTCAGAATAATGTTTGGGTTCTGATCAATGCACCAGTTGATGCAAAGTAGGTAAGGTTTAAATGGTTATTCAAGAGAAAACTAGACGTGTAAGGTAAAGTAAACACCTATAAATAAAGACTAGTGTCTAAAGGGTTTAAACATCATCACAGAATTTAAAATGATAAAACTTTTTCACCAGTGTCCATGTTTAAATCCATCATAATTATACCTTCCATAATGTCTTACCATGACTATCAATTTGGTAGATGGTTGTAAAAATTGTTTTCCTTCATGGGAACCATCAGGAAGATATCTATACAAAAAAACCAAAAGTTTTTGTGTCTCCATTTTATTCCAAAAATATTTTCATGTTTTAGAAATGTATTTATTTATTAAATAAAGAATCCAGGTTATGGAACATTCAATTTGATGAATATGTAGTAGAATTTGGTTTCATTATTAGAAAATTTTATTGATTTTTTTAAAAAATGATTTGTGGGAATGTGGTCAATATCCTAGTAGTAATTTTTGAGGAAATATTTCTTATTGGAAATGACATACCCCTCTTATAGCTGGTTACTCATTGTTTAAACAAGTGTTTCTCTATGAAGTACTTAAGTGAAGTGAACTATATTATAGGGATCAAAATCATTCATGATATATCTAATAGGCTTCCTAGACTAAGTCAAAGTACAAACATTAACCAGATACTAAATAGATTTCTTATGGAATAGTTCAAGATGATACTAGTTCAAGTGTTATAAGTTATATATCATGCTATGAAAATGTGTCCTTAGACCCAACATGGGAATGTGATAATCAGTAAGATCCATTATGATCTGATGATTTTATCAATCATATATGTCATGTTATGTACTAAACATGACGTTTCCTACACATTGATCATGATTAGGAGATATAAAGTTAATCTAGGAGAATGAAATTGGTCTGTTGTTAAGGTTATTATTTTGTATCTGAGAAGAACTAAGGATATACTCCTATTTTATAGAGGAGATGAGGATATGGTCATCATGGGTTATACTGATGTTAGTTTTAAAATAGATCTAAATGATCTAAAGTCACAGTTTAGATTTGTTTCCTATCTCAACAGAGGAGTTATGATCTGGAAGAGTTAAAATAAGCTAATTGTCACTAATTATCTAATGGAGTCTGAGTATATAGTGGATTCTAATATAGTTAAGGAATATATTTGGATATGAAACTTTTTCCATGATCTATATTTTGTAACTATTAGTAAATACCCAGTCAAATTATATTTTGATAATATTTTAGCATAGGATCTTGCAAAAGAGCCAAGGTCACACCAATGGAGAAAGAATATAATTTTTAATTGTCACCCCTTGAGGTATTTTTCTATGAGAGGTGAAGTTATAGTAAGTAGAGTTCTCATAGAAGAAACCATGGTGGACACCTTGACTAAATTAATATCTCTACAAAAACATGAGTATCATGTGATTTCTAGTAGACTAAAAGTTGTTAGAATTTTTCTCTAGTTCAAGTGGGAGTCTGTTGGAGTTCATTCCCTAATACTGAATTTTGTGTACCTTATAGTAGCATGTATTCATTATTTTTAATATTAATAAAATCCTTATCATATCATTATTTTTATTCTACATAACATACTATGTGGTAATTTACTAAGAGTAGATGTTTCACTGAAAGGTTATAGCAGTTCTCTACTATGATGAGAACCCAAAAATGTTATGATAGTAGTATTAAATATATTTTATATATCTAGATGAAATCATTTTAGGTATAAAAAATGATACAATCTATCATGGGTGGATACATATAGAACATTGATGAACCTTATCAGGGTAGACGCCCTTGATAATATCCATTATAGGATATTATGAGAACGACACTCATTATTAGGAAATACACATTTATATGTGTCATTGGATGTTCCTATTTTTAGACAATTGTATTGATCCTTATACTTTATTATTATTATTATTGAGTATTATAAGTAATGTACTTTGATGTATCGAAAAAATATCATAACATATGTTTGCGGTGAGGTTGGATATGTTGGGTTTGTCATGAGATCATTAATGAGTAATACAACAATGGATTTGAACCTTTTTTTATTTGACAGAAGTTGATATTTTAGGCCTTTTAATGGAAATTATATGGAAAAAATAAATCCATGAACCTGTTATTATACAGGAATGTTTTATTTCTAGATAGTAAATTAAAGAGACATCAAACACATAGATTGTTGGCACCATCATGCAACCTTCTTGATTAGAGATATCATGACAAAGGGCTTATATTACATATTAATCATTTTTATGAGGCATTTTGTCACTATGGAATTAACTTATTCATATATGGTTCCCTTGGCATATTGTTAGATTATATCCTATTACTTTGGGTTTCTTTGCCTAATTCCACTGAGAAAGAGGCCTAGAGAGTCACGCATTATGTGTATCCAAAATCTCAGTTAAATAATATATTATTATTAATTATTAAATAAGTTAAATAAATATTATTCCAACATGAGGTTTGATAATTATTCACATTTTTTTATCACATATATTCCATCACCATTTATTTGAGAGAAATTATTTGATCATAATATTTAATAAATATTTAATTTTTATTTAGTGAATATAATATTAATTTATTTACTAGAGAATAATGTAGTGTTATTTAATTATTAAATAAATAGTCATTATCCAAGACCTGATAAATATTGGGGGGAATGGAATACCGAGTATAATGGTAAGATGAGAAATAATATATATTAAATATTATTTGAGTAAATAATATTTAATTTAATTTGTGTTTTTAGTGTACGTCAAGAAATAGTTATAACATTATTATTATTATAGATATGGGGTTCCACAATGATTAAGGAAATAATAAAGTCATATGAGAAATTATTATTTTCTAACACTAGTGGTATATAAACCAAATTATATTATTTTTCTAAAAACCTAATTCAGTTTTTGTGCACACAAAAAATCCATAGAGAATCCTCTCAAATACCTAAAGAGCTCCTTCTTCAAGAATACACTCAAGAATGGAGAGTGATCCTACAACACCACCACTCTATACTCTAGTGATTTCAAAGAGAAGCCTTCCTTGATGTGATTCTCGGGTTGATCAAAGGAAAAAAATGCATGCATTAGGATCTATCATTCTAGCACTCAAATATTCATATGGTGACATTTGAATGTTCATAGAACACGTGTGGATCACCACTCGAGGGAATCTATTATTGATTCCTACAATGTAACGATAGTATGACTTATTTATGTTTTCATATCCATAAATAAAAAAAATAATTCCTCATATTTTAATTAATTAATTTCTTAAACTAATTATAAATAATATGTGATGATCCTGCACATACCTAAAAAAACATATCACTTACCATAATATTTCAATACATTTATCATCTCCACCTTGCAAAGATAGAGAGAGTATTTCATCATGAGGGCTTTCAAAATGGTTCAAATATCTTTGAGTGTAACACCCTGAGATTTTATGAAAAATATTATTTTTCATTTTATTGATGTCTTGTACACTACACCAAAAGGAGCTTTCACTACACTCATCCCTGACCTGGCTTGCATTACACGCAATCGCAACCTTCCTCGATAGCGTGTGTTGTACGCAATATCAGGTTTCACTAAACAACAATATATGGTTATAATATTATCACGAACTATCCTTTATGAATATTATTAACTAAATTTTAAATTTTATAATGTTATTATTCATCTTACTCATTTTCTAGAACATGGTATGAGAATAAAATAAATTTGTTCTGGTAAAATAAGTATTTTTCAAAAAATGTAGTTTTGTCACCTTTTGATGGCGCACCCACTTTAAATCTAGTTTTTGACATGATTATAAGTTCAATTTGACAAAATAATATTCTTCTTTGGAATCATAATATAAAAATTAAATTTGGATAAATTTTTCATATTATTCTGATAACTTTCATATTTTAATGAATAGTAAAAACACGCTATATTTTAATTAAAAACAACTTTTTTCATATTAATAATTTATGTTGTTAAATTATAATATTGAATGATTTTAAAGTATAAATAGAATATATTTTTACCATTTAATATAATTTATTCCATTATCATTTATTTTACATTGAATTCGTAGGTTAAATCAATTCAATATTTTGCAATGTTTTAAACAAAAACTTGTTTTCTTTCGACAACGGGATTAATTTTAATTTATTTTATGCAACTTATGTGTATTGAATTTGGAAAAATGGATTCCATATTTGGAATCAGTGGGTCCAAATTATATTAATAGACTAATTTTTATTTTTGGGCATTATGAATAGTAACTACGGTAAATTTTATTTAACATAGTAAAAGGTAAATCGGGTAATTAAGGTTAAATATAATATTATAAAATTACCCTAACACTTGTCTTAATACAATTGGATGATTATATTTCGTCCTAAGTCATATTTTGGTCGAAATGGAATCCATTAGAACCCACTTGGAGGTGATTAAGACCTTTAGTTTATTTTATTTAAAGGAAAGTGAAATATGTCTCACTCAAACTTTTGTACTTAAAGTATTTTTAATATAAGATTATACAGAATGTAAATTCGGTTGTAAATACTCATTTGAAAGATAAAATGTTTTTTATAATGGTAATTTATTTGTAATTTTTAATATTTATTTAATTACAATATTAGTTTATACCTAAATGATGCAGAAATTATTTATTTAGTAAAAAAATCAATAATATTGTTTTTATTGAAATAGTAATACATATTAAAGGGCTCCCAAACCTGACCAAAAATTATTGGTGGTGTATATATACACCATAAACATTCCATTACCGAATATATGACCGTTTGGAGTCTTATAAAAGTGATTTTGACACTTATATTATTTTATTTTATATGATGTCAAAGTTGTCACCTTCATAATTTAATAAATGTTACATTTTAAAATTTGGTTGTTTTAGAAGATAAATCCGGCTAAATGTATTCTTATGAAATATATAAGATTTATCGTAATATTAGTATTTTATTTTGAATTTTTATGCAACAGATAAGTATATTTAATAATTATACAAAAATGTTGTAGTAATTATTTTATTAGGAGAAATATCAAATAAATGGTTTTACAAATAGTAAAATAAATATTATATGAAGCATTTAATGTGATCCACTAATTTTATAGCTTACTATGACATGTTAGGAACCTATTAAATATTTAATTTGCAATATATACTCTATGTGGATTTAATATAAATTCAAATAAATGAATAGTGTCAAAATTGACACTATTGTTATTTTATAAAAATAACATATTATTAAATTGTTTAAAAATCACAAAAATATTTAAAAACTATAAATTGAAATTTATATAGTCTAAAATGTCATAAATTATCTAATTATGGATAATTCACAGCACATAGGTAATTATTTATAACCATTTAGAATTTATAATCTTATTACCACAAATAATCTTTAATAGATTAAATAATGATAAATCAAGTTGATAATGTTTAAAATAAATTACCTACATGTCTAAATTTTATTGTTTTATGCTATTACAACCCTATCTCATCTAATATTCGAATATGAGTCATTTTTGGTGGTTTTTAAGTGGGGATAGAATTATTATAATTTAATATTTTTAAGTTTTTCTAAAGGTGCCCCTCTCCTCCCTTATAAAAAGGGCACCCCTTCCCTCTTATATTCACACCCTTTTGAGCCTTTAAAATCGTCCAACCCCTGAACATTTCTCTTATCCACTTTCCTAGAAACATTATGGAGGTTTTGTTCTTCTCATAAGACCAATTATACATCCTTATGAGAAGACTTAAAGGAGGTGCCTCGAAGAAGAGGTAGTCTCTTCATCCGATTCTCTCAAGTTTCTTTCTTCTTCAACTTCTTCTTCTTTAGTTGTCTCATTATAAAGTAATAATATCAGTATTAATTATATAATTATATGTTATTATAAATATGAAACAACCCTATTTCACATTCTATCCATCCTACAGAAAACAAAATCACCACGCGTGGGTTTGTACGGAATACCGTCTCCATGTCGTGGTGTAATCTGTTTTCGACCGCCACCTTACTTATATGGGTATAATGGTGTAAATAAATAACTATATATGATTATTGTAAAGTGATGTTGATTCTTAAATATTATAGATACACTTCAATACAATTCCACGATCATGGGAATGATATCATCGCTCGTGCGTACGTACGGACTACCGTCTCCACGACGCGATGAGATTCGTTCTCCATGTTAACCATTCATGAATGATTATAATGTATATATAATAATTAACCATGAAATATATGAAATAATAATTACACTGGATTTATGTATATATTTATTTATTTCATCTACTTAATTCCATTCAATTCAATAAGGAAACGAAAACAGCGTTTATGCGTACATACGGCCTACCGTCTCTATGAACGGTGTATTTCATACCATTTATCGATCTATCATATATATATATATGTATATTCTGAATATAAGTTATATATAAATCATGTTTTACATTATGGAATAATGTAAATCAGTATATAAGTAATAATATCAAGAACAACAAGTCTAAACACGTACGATAAATAAAACGATTTTACCCAAAACGCTGCTTTAACATGGAATTTACAAAAGAAAAGGTAATATAAAGTCATAAGTGAACCATTTATGACATAATAACAATGAATATGATTCTGTAATAATTCAATGACATTATTTAAATCATTATACAGGAGGTTCAGATACGTATGAAGCATATCGGACCTAAGGTAAGGAATAATTATTCCAATCTCATTCTTATCCAAGATTGTTTATTCGTAAGTATTTACTGGGGTTATGTTTATTATCCATGTCCATATGTTCTCAAAATGTTATCATAAAATGTTTACTTTTCTTCCATGTATGTTTAAAGTCATTCTTACCTTTTTTTTACTTTTACCACATCGTATGGAAGGAATCTTTTTTTTACCATACGAGGTACTTTTTGACTTTTCCGACAAAAGTACGAGAAGAATGTTATTTTTAACATAGACGGTGTTAACGGATATTTACGGTTTCATAACACCACATTTTCATGAATCTTACTCTACAAGAGTTTATGAATATTTTCAACAAAATACTTTTCTTTTAAAATTACATGGAATTTTGTGAAAAGAAAATTATTTTGAAGAAGAAAGTATATTTTCCTCAAGAATTCATTTCAAGTGTTTCATCAAAACCATTTTACATCCAAGATGAAATTATTTCATATGTGTATGTTTCTAGTATAATGTATCTATGATTTACATGGTTTCACTTTTCTTATGATGAAATATCCATTTCTTTTATATGGATTATGTGATGATGGGATGATGTTTATGAAACCCATTTTATTTTTTGGGTTATGATGAATGTTTTAAGTTTATTTTGTGGCACAAGTAAGAATGATTTCATTATGAGATGGGTAGGACATATATCTCCCTCCAATGCATTGGGTAAAGATTTATATCTCATGAGATAGACATGGCTGGAACGGTAAGTTAATATGGTTCAGTGTTACAGGACTGGAACGAGGAGTGAACTCGATTCAGAATGGGACTTTGTCCACTAAGATGGTCTTGGCAGCAATGTCTTGGCTACTATGGAAATCATAACAAGTGCTGAATGGTTTCCACAATTACATGATTTATTCCCATGCTATTTTACCAAGATTGATGTTCCTTTATGATATATTCCTTATGTACTTCCAAGATTTATGTCATTTCTCAAGATTTTGATGTTTAGATTTTATGTTCAAGCTTTTGCATTCAACTGTTTATGGATTGTTTTATGTTCTATATGCTTACCATTACTGAGCATTTGAGCTCACCCTTTTTATTTTTTATTTTCCCCAGGATATAAAGAAAGGTTTTAGGTAAGAAAACAAAAGGGGAAGATCTTTATGGGAGAATTTGAAGATCTTTCACTGCGATTAGAAGATTAAATTCTGAGTTTCCAAAGACACTAAACTATTACAGTCCTTATGTGTTTTTGTTTGTTATGTGTTAAGTATTCCGTAAAATTAATGTAATTTCTATGTACGTCAAGCATTAGGTCTCTACACTGAGGCTTTAATTGGGTGTGTAATGGTGTGAAAATAAATAAATCTAAAAAAGTATGTTTGAATAAAAATAATAATTCATGATATATTTAATATAATCTCAATAAAAATATCTCATTAAATATTTCATTTATCTCTTCCCCCCAAAATCTCAAAGTGGGTTCATGATGCAGGAGAACATGATGAAGGACTCATCCTCACTTAGTCTTTTCTTTTTTTTTAATATTTTATTAAGAAAATATCACATCAATAACCTAACCACATATGATCAAAAGATTATTGGGCTTGTAATGATGTTTTTTGATCCTCCTATGTCACAACCTAATTTTTTTCTTATTTCAAGAAATTTAAATAATAAAATACATGAATAATATCATTTCCTCCGCCAAAATCACAAAGAAACCCCATATAAAAATATCCCTGATGTAGTACATCCCCTTCTACCATGGATAGACTATCCCTTACACTTATTTTTTAAATAACATGAAACAGACTAAGATTAGGGTAGGAATGGATATAATAGTCTTAAAACATGGTGCATTTCTTTAAAAGGTCATTCATGGATTCTATAAGGTTAATAAGTATTAATGATAGGTGGGTATAATGATAAATGGATAAAAATTATGCCTCAATCATATTATAAATTATTTTTTTTATTTATATCTTTGATATGATGCCAATCAAGTTCTAGAAGAGAAAATTTCCAAAGCCTTTCAAGAAATAAACTATAGAAACGAATGGGGAATATTAGATCAAAAAGTTTCTCAATAATGATATGAATAGTTATGAAAATAATTCAATGAAATTTATAAGAATAATTAAATAAATTAATGAAAAATATGAAAAATTTAAGGCATGCCAAATATTATGACATTTTCATTTACAATAAAATATCAATCTTTCTTAAATCATGATTTTCTAAATCCAGGACACATGCCTATCTCAACTAATTATTTTCATCATTTTTATTTTTCAAATTAATTGAAAAATAAATTAAAAAAATTGAAATAAATTATCTAATGAAGTATGTGCCTCTTATTATAGTTGATTATAGAAAGAATAGAGGTATATATTCAATTAGAAGTTTAGATCTTAAAATAATGAAAATGTGGGGAATATGGTAGAAAATTATAAATTTTAAATGCTTACTCATCATTAAATGATGCACAAACTTCGATGCATATGTTATTCCTACAATAGATTCATGATGTGAAGGGATTTAAAAGTGTTTATTTTCCTGATTTCATGATAAGAACTGGGTTCACAATGTGAGTTGGTCTTGCAACTTCTATTCATGGATCTTATTGCTTTCTTACTAGTGATTTTATAAAGGACCTAAAAAATAAAAATAAATAATTTAAAGTACATTCCATTATCAATGAAATTTGAATGATTTTTGGGAGAGTGAATATGCCTAAATATAAATAAATAAAAAACCTAAAAACTCAGGTTGCCTCCCGCAAGTTATTTTGTTTAACATTGTTGTCCTGAAAATACCTATTTCTTCTTTGAATAACATGAATGATTATTGGAAATATTTAACCAGGTTAGGGTACATAAATGGTCCCCACTCTGACATATCCACGTAGTTCGATCTCTATCCTTCTTCTTTGAATAGCTTAAATCTTCCCACTAAAATGATTTTTTCAATCGCTATTAGGATGATCTGTTATTCCTTCCTTAAACATGGAGAACTAAAAAGAGGATCATACACCATGAATACCAATTGGAACTTATCAAACATGGTGGAATAAGTCACTTCTCTAGTGTTAGTGGTCTAATACCTCATATTTCCCTTCATATTTTTAGTACCCTTACTATAAATAGTATCTTGTAAGACAACATCCACATAATGAACATCTTCAATCTCAGAAATATCCTAAACATTAGGTATTTTTTTTCCTGGATAATCATATTCTCTCACATCATAGTTTTTAATTGTTTGGTGAATGTTTAAACCTTTGGTTTTACTCCTAACTCTAAGACAGTGTTCACTACATCATACATCTATCATTTCCTTCCCCAATGCCCAAAATGGTTATCCTAAATTGATTTGAGTATTAACCTATTCCATATCCATTACTATGAGATCCATGGGGAAGTATAATTTTTCAATTTTGATCAATATTTAATTGATCATTCCTCATGAAAATTTCTCTATTGAATCTGTTAATTAATGTGAGACTCTAGTGGGCATCATTCGTTTTAATCCTAGGATCTCGAAGGTGGCGTATGACCTGATGATAAAACTCCCACCTAAATAACATAACACATTACCAAATTTGTTATCCCTAAAAAATATAGGAATTGATAAACTATTAGGGCCTTATTTCATCTTTGTTAGGTCCTTTGAAACAACTTTCGAGCACGCCTATGTGAGTGATATAGTTCAAATATCATCCAGTTTCTTCTTGATGGTTAGTAATACTTTCATTAATTTTCAATAAGTTATAATATTAGTGAGGTATTATACAAAAATAATATAAATATATGATTTTTTAAAGTGATTTAGAAATTTACCTTTTTGTGAATCAATATTTCCTTATGCTTGTTGCTCTAGAAAGGGTAGCCTCAAATCATACTGTAACACCATGAGATTTGGGGTAACAAATTTAATAAATTTAATCATTGTGATATTTTACATTACATGAAACACTGAGAAAGTCAAATATTACACGTAATACTAATTTTGTCTTGTGTTACACACAATTCCTATTTTATCTTTCATTAAATGCATGTCCAAATTTAAACCAAACATAACATACTATTTAAATATTATTAGTTAATATGATAGTTATCATCTAGTTTTTGGAATGGAGGGTACGAATATTATTAATTAAGTTATGGTTTACAAATTTTTATATAATTATTTGGTGACCAATTAATTATAAATGAAAACAATACACTATCTAAAAATAAAAGGTAATATTTTTCTAAAAGACTATTATTATGCTCATAAGTGTGTTTTATATCAATAAATTAACCAAATAAATTTGGTTAATGATTATAATAAATTTTAAATATTATATATTAAAAAATTAACATATATCCTATATGTTTTCTATACAATAGATTAGAATAAATCTAATTTCTTGCTTAAAAACTATATTTTCTTAAAAAATAGTTCTATCGCTTTTTTATGGTGCACTTCTTTTAAAATTAAATTATTTTAAATTTTATAAAATGAATTTGATAAAATAAAAAAATTTAATTTTAATATAAAATTTATCTTCAGGTTAATTTTAGGGTTTTTTCTCAAAAAGTTTTATTTTTTTGATGAATAGTGAAAAAATCATAATTTTATTTGAAACATGGATTTTTTAAATTTATTTATAAAGTTAAATTATATTATAAATTGGTTTTAAAGTATATTTATTTCAATCATACATCTTTTAACCTAATTTATGTAATTTTAATCAATTTTATATTTAATTATGATTTTAAAACATTTCAAACTTTTGAAGTTTTTCACATTAAAAACCTAATTTCTTATCATGTCTCTGGGATTAATTTTAAATTTTTTATTTCCACTTATATGAATGGAATTTTTAAAATTTATTTTATATATGTAATAAAAATAATTTAAAATTATAATTAGTTTTACTTAATTTTTGACCCAAAAAAATAGTGAATACATTAAAAATAAATTACAATTGTTAAGGTATAAATGAGTTTACTGTGAGGTTAAACTAAAAAAATAAAAGATAAAATGGCCTAAAATATTATATTAATTTAATATTTATGAGTTTATTCCATCATTTTACATAAATTTATATGAAATTTGTATATTATTTTCAAATTTCCTTTGAATATAAATTATATAATAAGTTAAGTAAAGAAAAAGACAAAAAGATACTTTTCTTACTTTTAATATCTATAATACATTGGGATAAGAAAAAAAAATTGGTTCAGATATACATATAATTTTAAAATATAAATTATTTTTATCATAATAATTTGTCTTTACATTTTAGTGATGAATTAGTTACCTAAAATTCTTGTCAAATGTCAACAAATTAATTATTTAGTTAATAAAAAAATAAACAGATTGATACAAAAAACCATAAAAGTGAAGTAAATTGAATGAATTATTATGTTATATTAATTTTTTAGAATAATATATAATTTTACACCTATTTTAACACAATAGATTCTAATTCAATAATTTTATTGCTATTTGTTCAATTAAAATGAAATATATAATATCAATGTTGGCCTTAATGTTATATTGTAATAAATGATATTCTATTAAATGATTTAAAATTACTAAAAATGATATATTATAAAAAGTGTTTTTTAGGGTTAATAAATTTTAAATATGATCCATTAATGGGAAAAGTTATCTTTTATAATGAATATATTGACCACTAAATAATAAAACCCTGATTATCGTAGTTAAGGTTAAAGTGGTGTTTTTGCACGTTACATGCACTTATGTTAAAATTAATTTCCAGCACACGTAATATTTATATTTTATAAATTATATATCATATTTATAATCATTGGATCTAAGTTATATAACTATTATCACTTTAATTTATTCTTAATGGATAAATTAACGAGGTTATAAAATTAGTTACACTAGTGAAAACTCAAAATAGTAAGAGAAGAAACATAAAAGTTAGGGAAAAAATGATTAAAACATGTGTTTAATTATGTGGTGGTGGTTTGGATTGACCATATGTTCCCTAAAACATTAATTATGAATTTTCTATCCACCTTATGTAATATTTACTACCCAATAGTGAATACTTTTGATTCTTTACATGTATTTCATTTCTCCTCAAATATAAAAGGGTACTCACTCTCCCCACTTCTTTACCCCTCTCAATACATTAGGATCAACCACTATTTACTGAAATAACTTCCCAAAATACCTCCCCTAGTCTTATAAATATTATTTTGGGCATAAATCCAACCTTGGAAGGATTTAGTGTAAACCTAATGAGAATACCTGAAAGAGAGGTATGTTCTTCATTATGCATCCCTATTTTATTTATTTCGCCACCTTTTATAATTATTATTATATAGTTAAAATATAATAAACACATAATATTAAAAATATTTAGATTTTATTATGTTAAGGTTACTACATAAAACTACACACACTTCCATCAAATTGGTTGTGAATACATCATTCGTGTATACAGCAGACTACCACCTCATGAATCGATGTCGTTCATTTTTCAATTACCAACTTAAAAGGTTTGTAATAATGATTAATTTATTGTTTATATATTCTATTTATGATATTTATTATTTTATTATGTTTTTTTAATTTTTATATCACTCACACCATCATGATTTCCATTTTGTGGGAATATGATAATATTTTTGGTGTGTATGGTGAACTACCACCTCGCAAAGTGATGTGATTCGTTCACAATTTACATGGAATATATTAAGGATGGGTCTAATAAAAAAATTATATACATAAAATGATTATTATTTTGGAATTATAATATATAGCATTTAATCTTATTTCTTTCAACAAACCAATAAAATTAAAAAGCAGCGTACATGCGTATGTACGGTCTACCATCTACATGAACAGTGTATTTCATTTTCTATAACTAAATTTTTTAGATTACTATAAATACATATATAATAAATATAAATTATGTTTATATCATTTTTTTAATTTTTTAATGTATTAAATCATGATCAATTTTATAGGACTATGAATAATAATTCAAAACATATATAAAAGACAAAGTGATTATTACCCAAAATGTTACTTTAACTTGGAATTGTTAATAAATGGGTAATAAACGGTCATAATAAAATAATGTATGGTATGATATATATATATATGTTTTATTATTTAAT
Organism: Viscum album; assembly: GCA_963277665.1. Taxonomy (NCBI): domain Eukaryota; kingdom Viridiplantae; phylum Streptophyta; class Magnoliopsida; order Santalales; family Viscaceae; genus Viscum; species Viscum album. Next base: position 1,464,475,304 of record OY728162.1, on the reverse strand, counting down.
ATATTTACAATACACTTATATTTATTATACATGAGGTCTTAACGAGTACGACGTAAGTTAAGAAATAAGGTAAGGGTATTTCTAGTTTCATTCTTATTTATGAGTGACTTATATGATATTCACTAATTGTTTCTTTGGTGTGGTGTATATACTAACCTATGAAATGATATATAATAAATAAACTAAATGTAATGATAAATAATTCTTTCATTTATGTTATTATTTCATGGGTATTACTATTCAAAATTTACTCAAACAGTAAGGTATTTCCATCTCACTTTTTACTTTCATGGGATACATGCTATATCCACCACTTAATTCATACATTTGATGTATATAATAAATATTAATGTAATTTAAAATTAGTATTCTTAAAATTTTGGTATTTACATAACCATTTTAGGATCTCTGTTGCATGGGATCTATAGTTTAAAAGTTAACAAATCAGTAATATATTTTTATCTCAATTTTCCTTCTTTGAGGCGTATGTTATGCCATGAACCTATATTATTTCATGAGTTATATATACTGCCCTTTGGACATGTGGTTACATGAATTTACTCATCCTAATAATATTTTAAATTCCTTTTTATTTTATTCTTTCATAGTCCATATGATTCAATGTTACTAAAGTTATAAAGTTTTTATGTTACAATCTCATCGTTTATCAGCATTGTTTATGATCAAGTCTCTAATGTTTAATTCTAAATATCTAACTATCAATAATTATCATGAATTTTCTTATCATATATTTATTCATGGTATCTTTATGTAATGGTACCATTTTTTCCACTCTTTTTAACTTAAATTTATTAATAAAATGTTCTAATTAAAATATGACATTATTTCTCTCTTCTTTCTGAATTATATTTTCATAAAAACCCATATTTTTATAAAAAAATAAAAAAATATTTTAAATGATATATTAAGATAACTTTTAAAGAAAAATTGAAAAGGTTTTATATTTTAAAAAGTTTTTAAAATGATTTTCCAATCTTTATTTATAAGATTCAAAGTTTATTTTCAATGAAAAGGTATTCAATTATTTTTAAAGATTCATTTTTAAGTTCAAAATTATTTTAAAAAAAATTATTTTAATGATTTGAAAATATTACTTTGTAAGTTTCGAAAATTATTTTCAAATAAAATTCTTTTATTTATTTTTGAATCTTCCCTTATAAATTTTCAATGTTATTTTCATAGAAAAAGGATTTCAATATTTTTTATGTATTAAAAATATTCTCAAAGAGGAAAGGATATTTTCTTAAATAAATGTTTTAAAAGCTATTTAAAAAATATTTTTCATATAATATAGAATATTTTCATGTTTCATATGATTTACTATGGATATTATCCATGTATACCATTCATATTATTTCTTTTAATGGTTTATGTTTTGATGGAATGATGTTTATGAGACATGTTTATCTTCCAAGAGTTGTACCATGATAAAAGTTTTATGATACCTGCTTCATTTCATGGGTTATTTTTTTATGGATTGATTATGAAATCTATTTCTTTTTCAAAATTTCATATCTGATGATATTTTTATGATACCCATTTCATTTCATAGGTTATGATATGTTGAATGTTTATGATCTTATAGCACACATAAATATGGTTTTCATCATGAGATAGATGGGACTTATATCTCCCTCGAGTGTAATGGTTAAATTTTTATATATCTCATGAGAGATACATGGATTGAATGGGGATTGAACCCGGTATAGTATGTCATGGTTAGAATAGGTAGTCAACCTGGTATAGTAGCACATGACTGGAATGAAGAGTGAACTCAGTACAATAAAGATCTTTATCCACAATGATGTCCTTATATGTTATCCTTAACCAATATGAAAATGATTTTATATACTTCTGTGTATTCCAAAATTTATATTCCTTATGCCAATGTTATGATATCATGGATCATGTTCATTTATTTCCTTATGATTCTTGTCTTATTAACTACCAATATTTATACCATGATTAAATATTTTTATCTTTGATATGAAGGGTATACTTTTCAAATGTTATTCTTTTGTTCACATACCCTTATTCTCATGTTATGCTTACAAATATCCCTTGTTTACCCTTATCGAGCATTGTAGATCACCCTTTATTATGTTTTATTTCCCCAGATTATGAATATATGTATTATGTATTATTTTTCTAATAAGGGTAATGGTTATGAACAATGTATTTGGAGATGACGTAGCTAACATGAACTAGTGTTTATGTTTTTATGCTTCCAAAGCCACTGAATTATTATGGTCCTCAAGCGTGTTTTTGTGTAATATAAAAAATATTCCTCAAAAATAATGTAATATCTATGTAGGATAATACTGGATCGCTATAGTGGGTATCAATGGAAAGTTTTAGTTAGACTTTGGAAACTATGATGATAAAACCATAGTGAGATACCTAAGGTCCTGACTAATGATATGTTTAATTATGATTCAATGTATATGAAAATTTCTTGGAATTTTTCTAAAGTGTAAAGTGAGTGGTTTCCGAGAAATTAAATCCTTGTACAGATACTAAAAGTGTATTTGGATCTAGAACAAATGTGCATAGGGGTATCAAACTTGAAAATATTTTATTCAGCTTGACTCAATTGAGAACTAGTTCATGGAAATGGTTCTTGTTTTATACCTGGTCTGACACTCCTGGGGGATATTCTTGGGAAATTCAGAAACACTATATGAACTGTCATGAAGGATCTAAATAGAATATGACAATGAATTAACTAGGATAAACTGAATGTGTCATATATTTAAAATATTGTTTCATTGTTTATACATCCTATAATTGGTTTGTCAAGATTATTTAGTATTCCACAATGATTTGTGTTATCGACTCTAGGATTTTTGTTTTAGTCGGTGGATGGAACCTGATGGAACCGTGTTAAATCTGAGTGTGATATAAAAGTTTATTATGAGCAATCAAATGGGTTTATGACTGAATTAAATGATATTATGATTATTCCAAATTAGATTTCATGGAATGTGATTAACAATGTTCACCTTAACCAACTCTCAGACTCACCAAAGAAGATAAGGATGAAGTTAACTAAGTGTTTGGGTAATGGATAACATGGAGTAAAAATGGTTTAATTTATTATATGTCAATAATGTTGGAATAATCACTCAAGGTATTATCTAAAATGGACAAGAATATGTTTTAATGTCTTAATTTTTTAAACTATGGGAATTATGGAAAAAAATCCTAAATGGAAATCTCATGAATAAAATCGGCAATGTTGTATGAGTAATGGTTATATTTATGATGATAAAGATACTATAGATGATTTATGAAATATAAGAGTTATTAAGGAATTAGATGATGAATACTAGTTAATTGTTTTAGAAGAAAGTGGTATGATTGAATTATATTTGTATTGACATTCCATATTATGAAATATATATGGATTTTTTAGTAAAACATTTTCATTAAGGATTTGAAATAATATGTTGGAAGATGCTGGTAACCTAGAAAAGTGATTTTGTGAAAAGGTTATATTCATAGAAGATACATTATTTAAGGAAATATAACCCTTAATGTGTTTCTAATCTAGATATAATTATGTTGGGATAAAGAGATTTTTGGTTCGGATAAAGTAAATTGGATAGTATTGATGACCTCAAAACTGATAATGTATTTTTTGAAAATGTGGTGTATATTATCATTGAGGGAGTTTACATAATTAATGGATTTATTTAATATATCAAATAATATTTGTTTTATATAAGTAATGATGAAGAATGTATTTTTTCAATAGGGTTTTATAGTAATTCTGGTTATTTCCATGTTTCAATAGTATACATGATAAAGGTATTTACAAGTTTAGTATGTGACAAATAAGATATATTTCATTCCCTTTGGGGGATTAATGATAAGTTAATTTTTATAATTTAATGACCTTATTTATAATTTTTTGGTTTTTTTAATCTCATGGAAGGTTTACAAGATTGACCATTTATTAAATGTTTTAACATTTAATGATATTTTATATATTAATGTATTATTTCATTAATATAGGATAACATGTGCTCACTATTTTTTTGTAAAGATAACTAAGGATATAAAAAATGACTAATAATTCTATTTATGGATCATATGATTCAATAGTACTTTATAAAAAACAAAATTTACTTCATTTCATAGAGTATGTTATTAAGTGGAAATTTATCAAGGTACAACTAGAGGGTGATATTGTGCTTACTAAATATAATGAAATAATTTAAGTATATCTTCTCATGAAAATTATTCAACTTTAGGAAATGGATCTTGAAACAAAAATGTTATCCTAATTCTTAATTTATAATTAATCAAATAGTCACGTATATCATTTTAGATTTATGGTTTTTTTATTATTAACATTCTCTGGATCACCCACATTCTTAGGATCTGTGATCTTTATCACTCTCTATAACTATTTTTTCATCTCTTCGATGTCTAAATCTTAACTTCCCACCTGTGTTCTCCTATGTGGAAACCTAGTTATAAGTTAATTTGGGTAACTGTTATGCTTCCAACTTTACATTTTTGAAGAAATTATTATTATTCATTTTTATTATGTGGTTTTCTATGAATTAATTTTCAAATGTTAAACCTTTTCAGATCGAGACGAATCTTGAGGTCAATATTCATTTTAATGGGGTATAATATAACACCCTGGAATTATGTGAAATATATTTTTCTCAAATATATTTAATCATTTTGATATATTATGTTACATGAAACACTAATCTTATCATTCATTTGATGAAATACTTTTTTTCTTATATTACACACAATTTCTCGTTTAGCTTGCATTATACACAAGACAATATTTAAACAGAACATGAGATACTATTTAAATTTTATTATTTAATATGATAGTAATCAAATAGTTTTTGGAATTTAAGGTATGAATATGATTAAATAAATTCTGGTTTAAAAATATTTATATAATTATTTGGTAACAAAATAATTGGAGATTAAAATATAACCCTTTTAAAAAATAAATGTAAATATTTTTCTGAAAAAATATTTTTATGCACAAAAGTGTGTTTTATATCAATAAATGAACCAAATCAATTTTTTTAATGATTTTAAAGAAATTTATATGTTATATATTCATTAATAATTTTATCATTATTCTTATATTCTTTCTAGAAATGTGATAAGAATGAATCCAATTTTACACTTAAAATTGTATTTTCTGAAGAAAAAAAATTTGTCACCTTTTTATGGCTCAAATATTTTAAAACTAAATTTTTACAATTTTACAAAATGAATTTTATAAAATAAAAATAATATTATAAATCATAATATAAAAATTAGATTAAGGGGATTATTTTTGTTTTTTCTGAAAATTTCATTTGTTGATGAATATTGAAAAATATAGAATTTTAATTAAAAATTTCATTTTAGTTTAATTTATTTACTAGGTAAAATTATATTTAAAATTAATTATAAAGTATATTTTGTTCAATTAAATATATATTAACCCAATTTAGGTCATTTTAATCAATTTCATATTTATTTTGGATATAAAACTATTTTAAACTTTTTAAGATTTTCTCTTTAAAAACTCTAATTTCTCATCATGTTTGTGGGATTAATTTTTAATAAATTTTTAACCATTGTATGACTAGAATTTCGAAATAGTGATTCCATGTTTAGAATCATAATAATATATAATGTCTAATAAGGTAAACTTAAATTTTTACCAAAACTAATATTAAATGAAATAAAAATTTATTATCATGGTTAAGGTAAAAATTAGTTTACTGTGATGTTAAACTAAAATGATAAAAGTTAAAATGACAAAAAATATTTTCTTATTTTTATTTTATGAGTATATATAGACCTTTTTATTAAAAGTATCTAAAATATGGAAATTAATTTTCAATTTCTTTAGAGTGTGACAGATATAATAAGTTAAGTAAAGAAAGTGAAAAAAAAGATATTTTTATTACTTTTAATATATTTAATACTTTGGGATATAGACAAAAAATTTCTTTTCTTTTACATATTATTCTTAAAGATAATTTTTTTATCACAATAATTTATATTTAATTTTTATTTTTGAATTAGTTATTTAAAATTTTTAATAATTTCCAATTTAGTAATCATTTAGTTAAATAAATAAATAAATTGATACAAAATCATAAAATTGAGGTAAATTTAATTAAATATACTGTTACATTATTTTTGAAAATAAAATATCATTTTACATAGTTTTGAACACAATATATTCTAATTACATCATTTTTTGGTTATTTTTCAAATTCATATTAAACAAATAATGTCAAAATTGACATTAATGATTTTTTACAGTAAATGATATTCGATTAAATTATTTAAAATAACTGAGCATCATATATTCTGAAATGTTACTTGTAAATATTAATAAATATAAAATATATTCCATTCATGGAAAAAAATTTCTTTAATAATGAATATATTAACCCAAAAATAGTAAGAAATGTATTTGGGCGGTTAAGGTTAAAGTAGTGTTTTTTTCACGTTACATGTGCTTATGTTAAAATTAATTTCCACCACACATAGGATTTATATTTTATAAATTAGATATAATATTTAGAATCATTGGGTCTAAATATTCAAATAATACTCACTTTAATTTAGTCTTAATTGATAAATTACCTAGGTTATAAAAATAGTTACCATAGTGAAAACCCAAAATGGTAAAAATAAGAAAACATAGAACTTAAGAAAATAAATGTTTAAAAAATTGGATTAATTATATTTTGGACGTTATTATCTACTATATCATCCATAAACACCTTTAATTTTAAATTTTGGATCCATTTTGGATAATATTTATCTCCCAATGGTGAATACTTTTTAGTATTTACACGAATGCCACTTCTCCTCAAATATAAAAGTGAACTCCCTCTCCCCGCTTCTTTACACCTCTCAGTCTATTTTTTTCAACCAATATATACCCAAATAACTTCAAAAATTAACTCACCTCATATTATAAGCCTTATTTTGGGAATAAATCTAACCTAGGATGGATTTAGTGAAAACCTAATGGGGATACACAAAAAAGAGTTAATGTTCTTCAACGAGAATATCTATTTTATTTCTTTCTCCACCTTTTTCAATTCTTATTATTTTTTTATAATATAATAACTTTATTATAATATATATAATTAGATGTTGTTTTTTAATTTTAATACCTAAAATCTCACACACTTCGATCTAATGGGTTATGAAATTATCATTCGTTTTTTTGTCGGATTACCACCTCGCAAACTGATTTCGTTCATTTTTCCATTACCACCTTTCAATTTTGGTAATAATAATGGATTTATTATTTATATTTTATATATATGATATTTTTTCCTTATTATGGTTCTATAATTTTTATATCACACAAACCTTCATTCTTTCAACTTTTTCGGAATATAATAACATTGTTCGTGTGTACGGTGGACTACCGCCTCGCAAAGTGAGTTTATTCGTTAATGTATTACATGGAATATATTAAATATGGGTATAATAAATATTTATAATATATATAAAATAAAAATTATTTTTTAATTATAATATATATCATTTAATTTTCTTTCTTTCAACCCAATAATAAAATTAAAATCAGTGTTCGTGGATACATACGACCTGCCATCTTCATGAACAATGTATTTCATTTCCTATCACTATATTTTTGAATTACTCTAAATAAATATATACTGAATATATATGATATTTATATCATGTTTATAATTTTTTATATGATAAAATAATTATCTAACTATGAGGACTAAGAATAAAAAGTCAAAACATATATGAAAAATAAATCAGTTATTCCCCAAAACATAAAGTTAACATGGAATCATTTATAAATGGGTAATAAAAGGTTATAAAAATAAAATATGATATGATATGTATCTATATATGTGTTTATTTTTATTTAATTAATGTATACTAATTATAGAATTATTATATAGGAGGTATTAAATAGTAACGAGAAATTGAAGAGTTAAAGTAAGGGGATTTCTAGTCTTGCATTTATTTCTCAGAGAATTATGTAATATTCCCTTCTCATTTTCTTTTTGTGGTGTACATACTTACCTATGAGTAGATATATCATTAGTATAAATAATTTTATGATAATTAATGTTTTAATTTATGTTATTATTTTATGGGGATTATGTTTCAAAAGTTACTCAAGTAGTAAGAGATTTTTATCTAACTTTTTACCTTCATAAGACACATGTAATATCCCCCACATCTTTATTACAAGTGGTTTATATACTAACCATGAATTTACATTATGATTATTCAACATGAACTTGTATAATTTTTAAAATGTGTTTTAAATTATTTTCAATGCTTCTTTATTTAGTATCAAAGGTTATTTTCAACAAAAATTATTTCAATTATTTTCAAAGATTAATTTTAAAGTTTCAAAGGAAATTTTTAAAGAAAAGTTTTTCAATAATATTTAAAGATTCCATTTTTAGTATCAAAGTTTTTTAAAAGATTATTATTTCAATTATTTCAAAATATAACATTATATGTTTTCAAAGTTATTGTCAAGGAAAAATGGTTTCCAAATGTTTTATGTTTTAAAAATGGTGTTTTTAAAAGAGGAAAGGACGTTTTCCTCAAGAAATTTTTTAAATGATCTTTCCAAATTATTTTCCTTATAAGATGATATTTGTTGTCATTAACTATAATTTTATGGGGAAATTATCCAAGGATACCATTCATATTATTTCTCTGAATTGTTTATGTTTTGATGGAATGGTGTTTATGAAACTTTATTCTCTTCCATGGGTTATACCATGATAAAATTTTCAGGAAACCTGATTCTTTTCTTGGGTTATTTTATGATGCAATTATTATGAAACCTATCTCATTTCTAGAGGATAAAATATAATGAAATTTTTATGATATACATTTCATTTCATGGGTCCTAATATGATGAATAATTATGATCTTTTGGAACATATAAATATAGTTTTTATTATGATATGGGAAGGACCTATATCTACCTCCAATGAATTAGGTAATGATTTATATATATCAGGTAATATATATATATATATATATATATATATATATATATATAATGGAGTAAACCTCATATAGTAAAACATGGTTAGAATAGGGAGTGAACCCGGTATAGTATGATAGGTTTGGAACAAAGAGTGAACTCAGTATAGTTAAGGACATTGTCAAATATGTTTTCCTTGGAAGTGATACTTGAACAATATGGAAATGATTTCATATGATTATTTTTATGCCAAAAATTCTATTCCTTAATCCAATGTTATTCAATCATGGATCATTTTCTTTTATTTCTATATGATTCATGTCCTTTGAACTGCCAATATTTATTTCATTATTTAATATTGTGGTCTCTGATATGCAGGGTATGCTTTTCTAATGTTATGATCAAGTGATCGTACCCTTATGCTCATGTTATTCTTATGTATCTCTCTTATTTACCCTTTAAGAGCATCTAATATCATTTTTTCTTATGCTTCCTTTCCCTAGGTTATAAAGATATTTATTATATATGATTTGACTAATAATGGGGATAGTAATAAACAATTTAGTGGGAGATGATGTAAGTCACCTATCTACTAGGGTTTATGTTTCCATGTTTCCAAATACAATAAACTATTATGGTCTTCAAGTGTGTGTTTGTGTACTATAATAAATATTCTTCAAAAATTATGTAATGTATATGTATGTTAATTTGGGGCCACTATACATACTATGGTGGCTCTTCAATTACTTCTTCTTTAGATACTATTTCATCCCTTTATTCTGCTCTTAAAATAACTTTTAACTTGTTGTTCTTATTTTGTCTTGGTTTATTCAAGATGATCCTTTTTTAATTTTACACTTTTCAGAGTAATAAATTCCAACTATACTGATGGGTCTACTTATGTATATCGTGTTCGTACTCCTCTATATCTCCCCCTTTGTTTCTCATTGATTTTTTCTACTTTATAGTTGATGTTCCTCTATATAGTATTCTGATCCCTTGAGTCTCTCTTCATCTCCTTTATTTATGCACATTGATCATTTTATTAAATCATCAATTATTTTATGGAAGCTATGGTGATCTTTATAGAATTTATAGGGTCTGATACAGTAAATGGACCAGGATTTTTATTTATAACCCTTGGTGATGAGGTTGAAAACCTTGTTACCATGGATAAAACACTTATCTTTGGTTTTTTTATGTTTTTTTAGCCTAGAAACTTTTGCATAAGGTTTTTGATTATAATCTAAATAATTTTAATCTATAAGGTAAATACCTTAGGTATTTTGATTATTCATCACCATGTCTAATTTGATTGACATCTCATTCATTTATGTGGAAACCCAAACATTTTACACCATATTCGCTCCTCATACTTGACCTTGCTATAGTTTCCATTAAAAACTATTATTGGTAATTTCAACCAAAAACTCATAGCTCTCCTCTAGTAAATTTATCAAAAGTGAACCTCCTACTACTGCATCAACTATACAATGATTTCTCTATGAAATACATTTGTAAAAATTTTGAATTAGAAACCATATTTCAATGTCATGATTAGGGAATCGTCTCATTAATATTTTAAACATTTCCCAAGCGCTATATAAATACTCTTCACTAAATTTCTCAACATTTAAAATACTAACTCATAGATCCATAGATTTTGAGGTTGGGAAAACCCTTATCAAAGACTTTCTTACCATGTCCTCTTATATGGTGGTCAAGTGTAGGAGAAGACTTTAGATTCAATCTCATGATTATTCCTTAAATGAGAATGTCAAGAGGTATATACTCAGAGAATCATTTTAAAATTTTTTAAACTAGAATGTGTTTCAATGTTCTATGAAACTATCAATATGACGGTAGGGTCTTCCTAAAGTATCCTAAAAAATTATAATGAATATGTGGTCATTTGGATGACCATCATCTTGATATATTAGTATTTTATAGTGACATGAGGTACAATAATACATGTATAGACCCCACCTTTGAGGTTATTTAATATTTGATAAATAATTACACCCCTTCATTTCTTATTTGGAGATCTTGATGTGCTCTCTTTCTGAATTTGTAGCCTAATCCTAGTCCTAAGTCTCTTATATCCATTATTTCATGTTCTTATTTTAGAATTTTCTTCTACTTTCTCAATGACCTTTCAATATCAAGATCTAAGGCAAACACTTATTATTTCTGCATTTCTATGGTTGTGTAATCATTCATATAATATTTTCCTAAAACCACATATAATCCCAAATAAAAATGGTTAAAAATAGAAAAATAGAAAAGTAATATTCCTAATAATATTAAGCATTACAATTCACCATTCCCCAACAACAGTTCTATCTTTGATGTCACCCAAATGAAATGTAAATTCTATTGGGGTTGGAAAAATAAAAATTTATAAAACTCAAAAAGGGATAACTAATAATAAAATAATATTTATGTATATATGGAAATCATTCCATAGAGAACGTGAAGGAAATGATTTAGAATATTTTTGTAAAATTGAATGAAAACAGTCAAGTAAATTGATTTGAAGAAAAGAGAGTGGATCAATTTGGTTGTTTGAAAAAATAGAGAAATAAGTTAATGATAATAGGGTTTGTATTATTGATTGGAAAATAATGTAAGGTTTCTTTATTTTTAGGGTTTGGGTGTAGTTGGATAAATCATTTAATTTCTTAATTCATGTGTGGTTTCAGAGTCGATATGAGGTAGACCCAATGGTTATGGTATCCCCTCCTCAACACAACAATCCCCCTTATCCCTTGGTCTATAAATTTAGGGTATTGTTGAATCAAGTTGTTCTCAGTGCCATTTTTTAAACCTTATTACCATAAATTCAATAATTTTCATCGCTCATTTAGGGAAACCAATTTTATAATTTTAAAAAGGCTCCTTTCTAGATATTTTTCTCAAAGTTCATGATAAAAATAAAAAAAAACTATATTAGAGATGGATTTCAATTAATTTTGGCAATATAACATTAATAAAATAAATGAATATAAATCTAATAGAACCTTCCTCATTTTGCTAAATCACCCTAGAACATGGAGGGATTTGTCCCATCATTCTAGGAATGAGGGAGTAAGGGTTAGGAAGAATAAAAAATAATTCATAAAGAAAATGGAGTTGTAGACTGGTGTAGGACCCTACATAGCATAGCTCTCATCCCATGATTTTCTCTCTCGATCGATCCATTCATGCAATATTTTGGTCTTCTATTTATAGAAAAAAACACTTTTTATAAACTGAGAACCATACAACCACATGATACCAGAATTCCACACCCACAAGGAAAAAAATACACACACCACTTTCGGAAATCACAGTTCAAAATTAAAAACACAAAACACCCACCATCCTTCACCTCAAGCCATGAGTTGCATACCATAAATTTGGCCCATCAGATGTCTCAGTTAAATATATAAAATTGATTAGTGGTCCATAAAATAATTGAATCAACCTTTTAAATTCACATTAAAAAACTTCTCAATATCTGAATTTCCATCCAAATTCAAGGCATGAATTTCTGTGTGAATCCATGAAATTTACAGGGCTTCATTTTTGTTTTTTTATCATGTCACGCTCAAAATTCCATTCCCTTTTTGTAAAATTTTGACATAATGAACATGATACATGATATTAATCAACAGTTTCACGTATTGAAACCTTCGGCCCACCTTAGTTCATAGATTTTGAGCCTTAGAAGTATTCCATTGACCGCCTTCGTCATGGGAATCCTTCTTATAAAGGAAAAATTGATCTGTTTTGGATCCCATTTCTTATTTTCTATAAATTATGGTGTCCTAAAAATATAAAAAATACATTAAATATCTAGAAAATAATTAATAATTGAAATCATAAAATTAATATATCTTAATACAAAAAATTAAGCATAAAATGTATGTATCAGGCACCATTGATACCTTCTTTTAATAGTGTATGTAAATCTATTATCAATAATGGAACATGTTAGAAAAAACATTTACATGTATGGATGAATAAAGGTGATGATTAGCCTACCAAAATTACTATGGTGTATAAGAAAATGATTGTGGAAGTTGGTTCCCCATGAAGATCTCATCAAGCTATAAATAATACCAAAAAGTATCATACATAATAACTTAGAAGATCATATTTTGTGGGTAAATGTTGGTAATGAAAAAAAATTCTGAATTTTTCACCAGATTGTAGGTACAATCCTCTAAATGTTAAAGTATAAAGTAATACCATTTCAAGGGAGTCAAGCTAGAGATGGATAAGTAGAATCCACATATCAGTAAAAATATATATATTTTAAAAAAAATTGAAAAACATTAATATATCTTTCATACAAGAAATGGTAATATTGATATGAATGGTGCATGCTCATTACAACATGTATCCAAAGATGATGACAAAAGAAGACTATGGAATTTGGATAATAAAGAAGAAGATACATTAGGGATAATGCCTAAGAATTTTGTTAAGAAATGTTCTCCCAAAAAGAAAAGTGATCATATCTAATATTCTATATACAATATGTTTCAAAAAAGTACAAAATCTAAAAAATAAAGAAGAAGTATGGAACTCAGAATAATATATGTGGAAAATTTCAACTTATAGGCAATATTCCAAATGATATGTTAGTAATTTGGCTATAATATTTAGAGAGAATACAAAAAATAGAAGATGAAAAATATGACTCAATTTAAAAAGAAAAAAATGTTTAACTTTATGAAAATAAAATACATGATAGTTTGTTAACAAAATATAACTCTTATGTTAAACAAGTTTTATGAAAGTGATGTAAGATAGATGGACATTGTGAAAAAGGATTTTTAATTATTATTCCAAAGTAATATGTAGTCCTTAATATGATTAAGAATGTTCCATACATTAATGTTGTTAGGAATATAAATTATCTACACAATGTAGAAGAAATTTTGAAGGAATCCATGATTCCCTAACATTAATCAAACATATGTTCAGATGTACAGGCATAAATACTAGGGGAAATAGAGAAACTTGGTTGAGAAGACTATATAAACCTTTTTGATCACATTGACATGTAGATAATAATTAACCTTATTTCCTTAAACATTTTTTATTTTATTTATTCTTATAATTCATGGAATAGAAGGTGAAAAAATTTCTCATGTGGATAACCCAGGATGCAGTGAGTATTCTCAGTTCTTGACATTAAAGAAGAATAATTTATAATCGTTGAATGATTCTTCAATTGGTATTCAAATAAAAATATGATATAGGATTTTGTTTTTTGAATTTAAACAATGTTCTATAATATTCTAGAAATAAATGATAAAGAGGATACCGTTATGTTTTTATCATTTATTTGGTAATATAAAGAAAAATTATTGAAGAAGATCATCCTTAGTAAAGATATGAAAGTTTTAAAATCATGAAATTCCCAAGTTAAAAATCTTTTTTGGTTTCTTCTCAAAATTAGAAAATATTAAAATCCATTCTTGATGAGATTAACCATTATAAATATGATTATTATTGTTTCACTTGAGGGAGAGATAAATTAATAAATATGAAGTTTCTACAAGAATCAATATTTTAATTGGTATCAAATCAAATTATTCTGGAATGTGCTTGAAGATCATGTCAATGGAAAATGTATGTTTTTTATAATCTTTAATCCTAGAATAAAAAATAAAAAATCTTAATAAAAATGGGGCATAATTAAATTAATCAATGACATAATAAAAAATGAATTCATTTAATTTCTCTAACATCGGTTATCTTTCTTATTTCACGTGAGCGTTTATGATCTGTTTGTTGAAGTGAGTGCAGAAGTTTCAGGTTGATTGTTCTTAAAAAAGTTTCATATCTCATTTTATTATATTTATTTAATAAATGTGTATATCCCTTACATACATGTTTATGAGTTATCACTTCATGATTTATTAAGATTAGTTTGTAAAGAATTTTTTTTATTTAAATAAAATCCTCTTGTTTTCTACACTATGCAGGACTCATGTAGATTTAGAGTGAAATGATTGGTGTAATTTTTTTAATTATAGACTAATACCCTTTTCCCATGAAATTATTATTTCATAATGATATAGGGTATATAAAGTGAAATGAATTTTTAGCAAATAAAATGGGATAGATTCACATATTCACATATTCAATTTAAAATAACTTTGAAGGTATTTCTAATAAATACATTGGGGTGATTAGGGAGCCCACTTTTTGTATGAGTTTTATGTATTATCAATTATTTTTATTAGATTCAAATGGTGATAAATTAAATTTTAATATTTCATAAATTTCAATATGTTGAATAATTTACAAAGACAGAAGTTTCTGGAAGTGAATTATCCAAGATCTCTAAGATTAATATCAATGTGATTGCAACTTGTATAAAAAGATGAAAAATAAAGAACTAAATTTTTTTATCTTAAAGATGATCTTTTGAATACTTTTAGATTATAATAATAATTTTTTTTTCACTTTTATTAATTTTTATAACTTGTATCACTAAGCTCTTGGACATGATACATTACCTACTAGAATGGGTAGTGAATATGATCCATCCAATGGTTTCTCTTCTTGGATGATGTTTGAGTAAGCTAAATAAAGGCCATGAAATATTTTATTATTTCATAATTAATTTAATGAAAATCAAGTAAAATATTTTTTTTCATAAAAATGAAGAAGGACATGATATATAAATATTAATTTCATGGTGAATGGATGAGAATAATTGATAATTAAGTTCATGTTACACTTATATTGAAGATTTGTATAACTCTATTTTTATGGGAGTTTACCATAAAATATGTCCAACCACAAGCCAACTAAAAATCAAATATGTGGGACCTTATGGGTTAAACACATTGGAGATATTCGACTTGGCCAACCCACAGTAGAAGGATGGGGAATTTCTCCTAAAGGTATTTAAGAGAGGTACCACACATGGGTAGGAGCATATCCCTCATAGGATCACGCATAGGGTTCTCAGGGATGGGTCTCTCAAACTGTGTGGGGCGGTGTGGCAGCGTGGGGTGGTGTGTGAAAGTGTGTCCAAGTACCGACCCTAGTGTCTATACTTGATTTGAATGTGGATTGGGATAATTTATTAATTAGTGCTCAATAGTTTTCCAATCTTATATGAGACATGGAAAATGGATATTGTTCCCCCTATTCCAAAATCATACAGACATATCATCTCTGTATAATCTTCACTAATCCAACGATGCACCGGCCTCCACGTATTCATCTTTTACATTTGAATTTTGAATGTATTCCTCATAAGTTGTTCTTTATATCATTCTACACTAGATCAAATATGATACCACCATGATTTTCCCAAGCTAGCATGGATGAATTATTTTAATGAAAAAATATGAAATTAAATTTTTGTAATAATCAGTGTGCATCCATGACATATTTCAAAGGTAAAGATTCACCCACATGAAAATAATAGTTTTATAAGGCTATCTTTATGAATGGATAAGTTTGTGATTATAAAATGTGATTGGGCATGAGTATATTACCACACTTACATGTGGAGTTCTTATATAATGAAAGTATGTTTTTTCATATAATATTTGAGAAATCCATATAGAAATATTTCAAAAAAATATAGATCTTTGTAAATTCATGATATTGATTTACATGGAATATTTTTTGGGATTATTTTAGTGAAAACTCACCTCTAAATACTACATCACCATAGAGGGGACTTTCTATAACCTCTCATAATTCTTTTGAGAGATCTCATGTTTTTATAAAAAATAGTTTATCTATTCATTCCTTTAATGTAAAGAAGTATCTGTTCTACAAGCCTCTAAACTATAAAAATAAGGGTTGTTTCTTTCTCATCTATAGTGCGAAAAATAAGAACCATGAACATTCGACTTGTTTTAATATACACTCTATGTGTGTTATGATGAAATTTTTGTGAGCCAGTTCTTTAGTAGTATAATCCCACTCTGTTACACATAGTAAATGTGACTTTTCCCATGAATAAAACTTGTTTTTGTAGAGTAATATGACACTATTATATCATTTACTCAGTTATATGAATATGAAAAACTATACACAAATCACAATTATTTTTTTGAAGAATTAGTTCTACACAACTGAATTTTTGTGAAGATAACAAAAGAAAGAAGAGGATGTGAATAGTGAAAGAGCATTAATTCCAATCATACATTAATGATAAGAGCTTGAGAAGTTAACCAAATTAGACCAATTGATCAAATATATTCGATCCATTTGAAAGTAGTTGAAGGTATCTCTAAAAAATATATTTACTAAATAGCATATAAAATAATATCAAGATTATGTTTATTAGGGTTTTTGATTGATGAGGCCATACAATGTATCCTAAATACATTCATGAGATAATGTGAGATGTTTAGTATAGCGTAAGTAGTGATTACATAATATTCAGTTTCACTAAGAAGATACCAGTACTATATTCACTATTGACATTGTATAGAAGAATAAGAAGAAGTTATTGTTATGATATTGAGATAAACCTTTATTTTTTTAATAATCACAAAATAATTTCGTGATTTGATAAATATAATAACTGAGTAATATGAATATTTATTTGAATAGGAAGAAAAAGAAGAAGAGAGGGAAGATTTCAATTTGCTACGGTGAATAAGAAAAAGAGTTACTTGTCTGATAGTGTGCAAGTAGCAAGGTGAAGAATTAAGTGGAATAAAAACATAGCATTGTGACATACAACATATGTCTCATAAATTGAGAGAATTTATTGGTGTTTAAAAGTACCTTACAATTAATTTTAATATTATCTTTCGATAGAGTTTGAATAATTGGATAAGAGATAAAAAACCAGAACTATAAATTGTTTATAGTGTGATGAAAGTGATTGGTTATTCACTAATTTTTGTAACCACATTTAAAGGATTATTTTTTAGTGGTTGTGTGGTATTGGATTATTTCTAAACCATGCAAAGGACTATATTTACTTAATCAGTAGTGAACCTTGTAAACATATCATGTGCCATCTTTATCTGATGTTATATACATACATACGATAAGTAAAAGAGAATAATATAATCAAGATCCTAATAAGTCTAAGATATAAAATGGGTAAAAGTAGTAATTGGTGAAAAAGGACCCAACACTGATTCACCCCCCAAGTGTTGAGTAACTCCTTATGTGTTCCTCTCACTTGGTATTAGTGTTTTGGTTCACCTTTATTGGATTATCTAAATTATAGTTATTATCCTTTGAAGATTTGATTTTCTTTCCTGTATTCACAATAAATTATAGTTTTGGTGAAGATTCAGTTATATCTAATAAGAATTATATTTCTACTAAGATCATGATGAATAGGAAAAAGAAAGATAAAATAATGTTGAAGAAGATATCCCTCTTATCTAAAGAAGTGGAAGTATCATTATCTTCATGACATTCCAATAATATAAATATATCAAGCGTAGAAATTGAAGATCTAGTGGATCATGTTTTCAAAAAGAAGAAGTATGACATTCCTACATAAAGTAATCATGAGGTATGTGACCATTATTTTTCAAACTATCCTAAATAATATGATTCTATCATAAGTGGTGATGAGGATCGATCTACAACTTCTATATATATATCAGTTGATATATTAACAGATATTCAAAAAAAATCTATTAAAATATTCTTTCTTAGTTTTTGATTTTTTCAAACTATAAAAGAATAAGTAACCTAGCAGGAAGAAGAAGCAGATAACATAGAGAAGTATTTACAAGAAAACAATTATATAATGTTTAAAACTTTCAATACATGATAGAGGCTTTGAATAAAGAAAGAGGGTGCTTGAGATAATTTCCTCAAAATGGATTATTTAATTTGATGAGAAAGATGGGGTCAAGGAAGTTTTAGAAGAAAAGATCCATGCACTTGAAAAAAAGTTGAAAAGTTGCACCAATGTAAAGGAGTTGAAATTGAAATAAAAGTTTAAGAATATCAAGGAACTTGACTCTTTGTTACAAAACAAATTTGGCCCACATAAAGAGTAATTATAAATAATTAATAAGGATTGTGAAGAGAAGATGATTATGATTGAAAATTAGAAAAACATCCACAATATAAAATGTCTAAAATTGGATGTTCAGTTGGCTAATCTTGAGAATACATATATTTATAATTCAAAAAGAAGATATTTTTTCTTCTACACAATGTTCACTAGTGGATTCTAAGGTTAAAATAACTATAAAATTTGATAATAATGTCTTCACATCATTCAATGATCTGTCTAAATAATCTATAAATAAAGTGGTATCATCCATACTATGTTGTAATAATATTTTTAAATCTGTTATCATAAAAATTGTATGTCATAAAATAAAATCTATAAAAGTATGGATGAATAAAGGTGACAATAATCCAACCACCATCACTATGGAAGATAAGAAAAAATATTTTTTAATATAGTTCTTCATTTACATCCAAACTGGGTATAAAGAAGACCCAAAAACATCATACGGAAGAAATAATAAGTCAAAGGTTTGTGGTTGAATGTCTGTGTTGCAACAAATTTGGTAATTGTGCACCAGATTGTTCGTACAATCCTCTAAATAATAAAGTAAAAATGGATTTCGTGTCAAGGGGACCAATCTAGAGATAGATAAGTTGTATCCATGGGTCAATAAAAATATATATACTGTATATATATTTGAAATACATGAAAATATGTGTGATTTTATATAGTGTTAATGGTCATAGGAATGGTTCATGATTATCTCTATATATATCTAAAGTTGGTGATAATATAATACCGTAGAAGTTTTCTAATAATAAAGAAGAAACCTTGGGAAGAAAGAAGAATAATTTTTTAAAAAACGTTTTATCAATAGGAAAAGTGAGAAGATATTTGATACTAAATTAAAGAAGTTAAAGAACATTATAGTATCCAAAAAGACTAATAAGAAGGAAAACACATAGAAGAATACATATAGAAAATCAAAAAATACAACCAATTTTATTAATGATATATTATTAATCTATCTATAAGATTTTGAGAGAATACAAAAAATGGAACACAATCAATATAAGGCTAGTGAAATAGGAAAAGAAAATATTTCACATGATGAAAAAAAATAAAAGAGCTGTTGTTATCAAAATATACTCTTATGTTAAATAAGTTATGTGTGAAAGATGTGAAAAAACAAGAAAATTTCCAAAAGGTTATTTAACTATTATTTTATTATAAGAAATAATATTTAAAAGGACTAAGAATATACCATCCATGTGGACTGTTAAGAAGAAAATATTTTCTTTTAAATAATAAAATAAATTTAAGAGATCCGTGCTTCCCCAATGTAAATCAAAATATTTTTTCAAATGTGAAATCATGAATACTAGAGGAAATGGTGAAACATGGTTGAGAAAACTATCTCATCCTTTTCATTCACATTAAAATAAGATAATGATCCACCTTATTTATTTAATCATTGTGTATTTTATTTCTTATTATGATTCAAGTAATTGAAGAGGAAGCAAGTTCTCAGGGGGTAAACCTGAGAAGCAGTGAGTATTGTTAATTCGTGAAAGAAAATTGGAATAAGTCATCATCCTTGAATGATTCCATGATTGGTATTAAAATAAAAATATTATAGAGGATCATATTTGATGAATTTTAATAATATATTACTATATCTTGGACAAAACAGATAAAGAAGATGCAATATTAGTTTGATCTTATATTTTGTACTGTGAACGACAAATATTTAAGAAGATCATATTTGGTAAATTCCTGAAATTTTTCAAATCTATAAAGTCCCAAGTTTATGATCCATTTTATTGTATTCTCTAAATTGTAACGTCTTCAAATATATTCTTGAATAGATACAACATTATGAAGATGTTGGGCATTGTTTCCCTATAATGACCCAGAGTTTTTAAATGACATTTTTTCCTGAAAAACTGTTTCTTACATATTATATACTATTATAAATCTAAAAAATAATGATAAACCAATAAAATATTATATCTATAATAATGATAATTACATTAGTCACCTATGAAACCAGTTAAAATTCAAAACTTTATAACTAGACAAAAAATATAATATAGAATAGAAAAAATGGGAAACCATGGATCACCCCAGTCTACTAGAAAGATAACCCCCCAAAACAAATGCTATATAAATGAACTAAAATATTATTAAACCAATAAACATCTTATAAAAATGAAAATATAACCTTAGGGTGAAATTTTCGTGATTTTGTTTAAAAAAGAATGAGGTGTTTTTATACGGTATAATGGTAAATATAACCATTTGTTAATACGAACATTGGAAACTATACCCTTTGTTGATAATTTTAATATTATAATTAGTGTTTATAATTAATAATGTAAAATAATACTTGATACTGAAAGTATAATTGATGGCCTCAACCAGAAGAGTCAGGCCATTTGAAGCTCATTGTTCTGAACTTGGGAGGGAGGTAGTGCCACTAGGGTTCACCCTTGAACAAGCCCAGTATTATATTCAACAAGTGAAACTTGAATGAAATGACCTATGGGATAATTTCACATTAGTAGATATTACAATTTGGTCAATGTTATTCGAGCCACCCAATGAAACTATGACCATCAAACACCTCACCCTTATGAAATACATGGGAGTAATAAGGGGTCATGTGTCTATGATTAAATTTCATAAATATTAATTTCCTTTGTATAAATAAAACTTTTATTCAATCAATTGCATTTTAATAATATTTTTTCATAATAAAATACATATTTAAATTACATGAATTTGGTAAATTGATTTTTGGAGGCAAATGAAAAATAATTGTATTTTTTTATAAAATATATAAAATTTTATAATATGCTCAAGTGTTATTATTAATATTTGTTTTAATATAATATTATTTTAAAACACTCTCTCCTAAAAATAAATATTTTTATAATTTTATAATGGCCTAGGAAATATTTTATAAGGGATGAAAATTAGATTATGCCTTAAAAATTCTTTTTTAAAATAAATAAGGTTTTTTATATTAAAGAGTTAAAATTAACATATTTAGAAAATTAATCGAGGAAAATAAAAATTATTATTTATATATTCATATGAAAATTTTGGTAGAGTGAATTTATTATAATTTTCTAAAATAATTTATTTTTTCTTGAATAGTAAAAAATAACATTTTTTTGTTTTTTGATATATTTAATGACATAATATTTCCTATTTGTGATTTAATAATTCATTTACCATAATCCACGACCTAAAATATGTTATTTTATTAATATAAAGTATTTTAATATATTTTAATCAATTTCCAAACCTATAAGTGACTGCCCAAAGTCTAAAATGGAAACATTGACTTAAAAACCATAATTTGTGGAAACGTTAATTTTTCATGCCAAAAAAGCTAATAAAAAATAGTTTTCGATTATGGTGGAATAAAGTTTCATAAAATGTGACCCAAATTTCGAAACCCATGAGAAAAAACTATGTTTAAGCTAGTGGATTTTTATTTTTCGCAACCTATATTTTCAAATTATTAAACAATTCATCCACTTTTGCTATAAATACCCACCCATTTCACCAATCCCTTCCACTAAAAATATATCCTAAATAAATTTCTAGTGATTATTCCTACTATGTATTCCCCCAAGGTTTATTAAATAACCTAAGGATACATACTCATGTTCTAGTAACAATTATTCAAGGTAATATAAATCTCCACTTATCATTTCCATTCAAGATTCTATTTGTGGTATGTCTTATAGTTTCCAAGAAAATTCATTTTTTCACTTTTTATTATCCCATTACTGTAATAATAGTATTTTTTCAATGATATACCCATGTACCCTCTCATTTTAATCTTTTCTCAACCCATGTTTTATACCCTCCATGCTTTCAAATTTACTTCTCAAATTTCTCTCTTTTACATGAGAGATACTCTTTTCCTTTTTCGTTGAATATCTAAACCTAATTTATTTTCAATTCATATTCAAATAGATTCAATAATGAATCTTTTATTTTTTAGTTTACATATATGAAACCAATATTTCTATTAATGGGTTTAAAAAGATGTAATGTTCACGTCTATAAGCTCTTTTATATGTCAATAGTTTGATAAGAAACCCATTCTTTATTCTCCATGGGTTATTAATGAAATGATTTTTTATTATATATGTGGATAAAATGGAATTAGTTATATTAAAGGTTAACCCTGGTATTTCTCTAATTAATTTGGTAAATAATTTAATCTCTATAGATGAAATGTTTTATGATACCTTGGTGAATAAATTTTATAATTTTTAGTTATGACACCCTGGTGATAAATCTTAGTGATATTCTTATGAATGTACCATTTAAATTTTGTATCCACATTTCCATGTTATGATTCATGTTCTTATAATTATTTTATTCCTCGTGTTCATTCCTAATGGTTATTCTACATGTTATTATTGATATGTCTAATGATCACATTCTTTTATCTTCCTTGCTTGTTTCTTTACTAGGATTCATTCTCACACATTTACATTGATGTATGTACCCATGACATGAGATGAATTAAAAATAACTTAGGGTAAACCATTGAATATGTCTTCAATTGTGTTTAGAATAATGTTTTAATTTTTCATGTATTATATACCTTATTTCTAAGAAAATAAATTTTAAAACATCCTTTATTTATACCTTGTATTGAAATGTTATGTAATAGAAAGGCATGATACCATAGTTGGTATCAAAGAATAGTTTAGTCATATTTTAAAATTAGGACATTAAATCATTAGAAATAACCCTACGTATAAGTATAAATAAATGAAAACATATTGGTACATTGGTTTTTATTATTTAATTTGTTTCCAAACAAATACATCCATGTCTAGATAATACAATTGGATGTGGAACGGGGACATAGGTACCTAGTGGTAACACCCATAAACACTACATTGAGATATAATTGATCGAGAACTGGTGCATGAAAATGGGTCTTGATACACACATAGTTTGACACTCTCATGGGATATTTTTGGTTAATCACAAGAATTTTATGAACTATTATGAAGGATATGTATAAAATTTAATTGTTTTTAGAAAATATTAATAAAATATTTAGTCATGATTTTTGAAGATATAAAATCCATTTAGAATTATAATATTCCAAAAAGTAGCACATTTCTCACTAAGGTTTTATTATTCTATAAAAATTATGTGAAATTTCAGAAACTTTGTAAATGACGAGTGAAACGGATGATACACTAACAGAGTTCTGATGGAAGCTGGAATGGAAAACTTCATGAGGATGATGAATCAACTAACTCAAATTATGAAAAATAACTTAAATCAAGCCAAGATTCTAGATTCACCTTGAAGGGAACAAATTTTTGTTGATTCCTTTATGTGTCAATGACCTCCTTATTTTAGTGGATCTACCGACCCATTGATTGAACAACAGATTATATCTATAAAATAGATCTTTTTTTATACTCCGATGTTAAGAACAAGAGAAAATTACCATAAAAGTATACCTATTCGAAGGAGATGTTGATTTGTGGTGTACACTAATTATAAACATGAATCCAATAATATATATTAATGTTATGGAGTGGGAAGAGTATATCAGAATATTTCTTAATAAATATTTTCCTGGTTTGACGTAAACTAAAATATAGAAGGAATTACTAGAACTAAATCAACAGAAAATGAATCGATGTGAATCTGTGTGATGAACATTAAAAGACTTACTTAATAAACCTCTATCTTTTTTTTTGAATCCTAATGGAAATGTTGATAAGTTATTTGGTGGAATGATACCCCATCTTTGGAGGAATTTTCAAAATCAAGACTATGAAACCTATGAGGAGATAGTAGGGAGTGCTATAAAGGTGGAATTGGTGTTTGGAGAAATTCAGTGATCACATAGTTTGAATGAAAATAAGATATCTATGTATAAAAACTGAGGAAGTAACTTTTATCATTAAACATGAGTAAAGAATGTGTAACTTCCGATGTCAATAAATATGGTAAGAATAATTCATAGAAAAAATTTCTCAGGATTGGAAGATACTACAAATGTGGTAGAGATGTCTATATATCTTGGAACTATCATGGTGAGATGAGACATTAACTTCTCAACACTAATGACAAAGGGAAGATGATGTATACCCAATCAAAAGTTAAATTCTTCAAGTGTAGATAGCTAGGGAACTTCTTCAATAAATTTCTAAATCAGATGATAATGGAGGGGAACCACCATAAACCTCAGCATAGTCCAAGGGAGAAAGGATGGGAATTTTCTATCATGACGGAAAAAGTAGAGGCTTCAAATTATGTGGTGTAAGTTACTCTCATTTTTCTCTAAAATATATTAAGTAATTTATTTGATTCTAGTTCTAATCATTAAATTATTTCATACATGTCTTAAAGTAATATAAAATCAATCAATGAAATATTATAAATAGAGTTATGAGTCATAACACTTTGAGGGATTATCCCCGCATCAATAGTGTATTGAAACTCTAGTATTAACTTTGGTGAGTAAAATCCCATCATAAATCTATTATCCATTAACATGGTGGAAATCGAAACTATATTATGTATGTAATGGCTCTCAAGTTATAATGTTATGATCAACTGCATAAGTAAGGAAATTTCAATAGTCTTTAATGGAAAACCTATAGTTATTTTCAAAGCATAGATATCCCTACTAGAGATTTTTCTAGAATCACCTCTCATGGCCTTCTTAATAGATATGATTAGTGAAGAGGTAGAAGTAAATTAAAGCATAAAGATAAAAATGTCCCCATAATTCAGGAATACATTGACATATTTTATGAAGAGTTACATAGACCTCCCCCAGAAAGATAGGTAGTGTTATATATTATAATCATACCTAGATCCAATCCTATATCAAAGACCATGTACATAAATAAAAATATGGAATTATAGAAATTAATGAATCAACTTTGAGATCTTTTGGATAATGGATTTATCCAACAAAGTCTATATCCTTGAGGACAAAATTTTATCTTTATAAATAATAAGGGAAAATCAATGTGGTTATGCATTGATTATAGTGAAACTAACGAGACCATAGTGAAGAAAAGGTACCTGCTCCCAAGGATTGATGATTTATTTAATCATCTTCATGGGGATAAATTCTTCTCAAAGATTGACCTCTGATCTGGTTATCATCAATTGGGGGTGAATAAAGAATATATTCTGAATAATTACTTCTAAACAAGATACGATAATTTTTAGTTTGTTATTAGGCCTTTCTTCTTAACTAATGCTCCTTCTATATTTATTTATTTTATGAATATAGTCTTTAATGACTACCTTGATAAATATTTGGTAGTTTTAATTGATGATATTTTTATATATTCAAAAAATCATGAGGATCATCTAAGGGTTATATTAAAAACACTGATGAAGGATAAGAGTTTTGGAAAATTCAACAAATGTGAAATATGGCTACAAAAATTTGCATTCTCCGGAAACACTATAACCAATAATAGAATATTAGTAAACTCTATAATGATAAAGGTTGTAGAGAACTGGCCTCATCCTATAATAGTAACTCGGATTCCAAGTTTCCTAGGTCTAATAGTATTTTATAAGAGTTTCTTGAAAAAATTAATCATGAATTTCTAATCCACTAACCAAGTTAACTCAAAAAGTGGATAATTTCACCTGGATAAAGGAGTGTGAAAATTATTCCAAGATATAAATAATATATTGGTTACTAAACCTTTGTTAACTATTCCCTCTATTATAGAAATATTCTTTATAAAAGTTTTATTGTATTTTTATACAATAAATTTTTTTTGATGCATTAATTAGGAATGACCATGTTGTGCTCACAATGATGAGGATTCAAGGAGATCATTTGATCATGGACCTAGTAAAACTGGACATCGGAATCGTAATGGAATGTAAATCATCAACCCTATCAAAAATGATTTATCAACCATCATTACTAGAGAATATAAATAAATATCAAAGAGAAGATCCTTTTTTACAAAATAATATAAAGGATGTAAAGAATGGGAAGTTCCGTGAGTTCAATATTGATCAAAAAGGTGTATTGTATTTTCATGCAAGTTTATTTGTTACATATATCCCTGTTATAAACAAAAATCTAATGGATGATTCTCATATATATGTATTCACTATACAACCAAGAATCTCTAAAATACATAGTTATCTTCATGATCGTTATTGGTGGGATAATATGAAAAGGGAGATTGTTGAGTATGCTAGAATTTGCTTAGTTTTTCAGGAAGTGAAGGTGGAGAGACAAAATTCTAAAGGGGTATTAAAACCAATACCCATACCAACATGGAAGTGGGACGATATCACTATGGACATCATCACTAGTATCCCAAGAAAATCCAATGGAAACAATACGATATGATTTATAATGGATCGAATCACCAAGAATGCCCATTCCATCACTCTTCAAGATGATTTCCCTCTTCAGAAACTTTCTATGATATAGATAAATCAAGTGGTGAGGCTATATGGGGTTCCAATATTTATCATTTCATATTGTGATCCAAGTTTCACATCGAAATTCTAGATAATAATTCAAAATTATATAGGTACTTAATTAAATTTGAGTATGGTCTATCAACCCCAAACTGATGTCCAATATAAAAGGACTATTTATACACTTAAAGACATGATGAGAACATGATCAATGGAATTTAAAGGTGGATGGGATCAACACCTCCCATTGGGGGGGTTATCATATAATAAAATATTCCACTTGATAATTCAAATGACACAATATGAATCACTATATAGGAAGAAAAATAAAACTCCAACTTATTAGGATGAAGTTTGTGAAAAGAAGCTACATGGGCTTGATCTTGTGTAGAAGATGATAGAAAAGGTTCATTCCATCTAACCACATAAAAAGGATTCTCAAAGTAAGAAGAATAGAAATAATAACACCCATCTAAGGGAATTGGAGTTTGATGTTGGAGACAAATTTTTCCTGTGAATATCACCATGGAAGAGATTCATGCAATTTGGAATGAAATAGGAGATTAGCCCTAGCTACATTGGATCCTTTAAAATCATTGATCATATAAGAGAAGTGTCTTATCAGCTAGAAATTCCATAAAATATTTCTCAAGTTCATGGTGTATTCCACATATCTCTCTTGAGGAATTACATACCTGGTCCCTTATATGTACTAAATTATTAGGTGGTGAAACTTATGGATTACCTCTCTTATTAGAAGCATCTTGTGGAGATCTTGGGCCATGGATACAATGTTCTATGAAATAGGACTACTCACCTTGTCAAAGTGTTATGTAGGAACCATAAATAAAAATATTATATGTTGGAACTAGAGTATTAAATGAGAGAGAAGTCCCATCTCCTTTTCTCAACTGAGAGAATGGGTTGAAATTTTGGGGTGGAAATTTCGTAAGGGGGAAGAATATAACCCATAATTTTTAAATGAAATTTATTTCCTGGATAAATGTTTGTTACAAATTATATAATATTACATACATAAAAAATAAATATAAACCAACAATATCGTATCTCTATAATAATTATCGTTACATTTGTCAGCTATAAAACGAATTAAAATGAAAAACAATACAACTAGACAAAAAATATAAAATAGAATAGCTAAAATGGGAAAGTATAGAACACCCCAATCTTCTAAAATCATCACCCCCCCGTTTTCGAATCGACTTCGGTATTTTGCCCATAACTTGAGCTACGGACATCCGATTGATGAACCGTCAGCGGTAATGCGATCCTTGGATCGAGACGGTCGTTTCGGTATATCGCACTCAAGGTTTCGAAATACTTTGAGTTCGGCTGTATTGGTTCGTACACGAAACCAACCGGGCCCTCGGAACGGAAACACTCATATCTTGAGCTACGGACGTCCGATTGACGTGCCGTCAGCTTTGTTGAGTTCCTCTTAGTGAGACGGATCTTTTGGCATACTCCGCCCGAGGTTTGGACGCAGTTGGAGTACGGTCGGGTTGGTTTTTCCTTAAAAACCAACCGGGCCCCTAGGACGAAAAAGCCAATAACTCTTAGATCAGGCGTCCGATTGACGCGTCATCTGTTACGTTGAGTTCCTGCTGGCGATACGGAACTTTTGGATGCATCAACTCTGGACTTTGTGACAGTTGATGTATCAGCCTCTCGGCTCGTGGAGCGGACCCTCCCGAATGAGCCTGCTGTGTGTGGGAACCCTAGTGCTGGTTGTGACTGCTACTGCTAATACTACTATGACTGCGACGACGACAGTACAGAGATCCTTGGTGGATTCGACGATGACGACTACAGCACTCAGCGATCCTACGCGGATCAGTGCTACAGAACCTGTGTGGGCCCGATCCTGTGTGGGTCCGATCCTGTGTGGGTCTGCGCTAAGCGGTCCTGCGTGAACCAGCGCCTGCAGGTCCTTTGTGGGCCCGATCCTGTGTGGGTCATTGCGGGGGTGTGTTACTTATCGATCCTTCGTGGGTCCGACGACTTAGATGGATCAGAGATAATCTTTATCGTCTTTCGAAGAAGTTTACCTGTGTGAGTTGAATCTTGTTGCTTTCCTGTGTGGATTGTGTTGTGCTATCCTGTGTGGATTTCGTTTTGCTTTCCTATGTGGAATACGTATACTTTCCTGTGTGGACTGAGTTGTACTTTTTCTCGGAGGTTAGAGCGTATTGGAATTCATGACTTAGGTATATGTATGGGCATATACCTAAGCAGTGTCGGTTGTTACTTCATGTTTGTATCTCACCTTTGTGGTTTATCCTTTGTGGATTTTGGGAGACCTTCAGGGGTCTCGGGGTCCCTACTGAGTAGCTTATACTCACCCCTGAACGGGCTATGCCCGCACTACGTTGTGTTGGTTGCAGATGACGGACAACGTTGATCATGGTTGAGGCTTGCAGAGCAGGACAGTACCTGGAGGTGGACCACTGGGCGGGTCGTGCTCGGAGCGGACGGCTGGACCCGAGGAGCAGTGGAGCTATATGTACCCACCCTTCAGGTGGGATTTCCAGTGGACAGCTCGGTGTAGCGGATTTTACTTTACAGTTGTTGTTTTCCCTTTCGAGTTGTACTTTACATTCAGTTTGGGTTTGTATACTAGCCCATTTACTTATCTGCACTTTCAGTTGTACTCTGTTCTTACTTAGTGTTTACTTTTCTTCTTGCTTACCCTGTGGTTATTGTTTACTTTACAAAGGCAATGCCTTCTCTTTTTACCGGGATTTACGCCTTGGTGCTAGTCGCCAGCCCCTGGCCTATGGAAGGCGGGCTTGGGGTAGTCACGGCACGAGCCCCGAGGACGGTTCGTGACAAATTGGTATCAGAGGAGTTTGGTTCTACCGCGAACACTGATCTTTCCTATGTGAAGCAATAATGTTTAGCGTATTGAGTGTGGTTATCAGTTCAGGGAGTCCAGTGTTGGTGCGGCGGCCGACGTATCCGTACACCAGGACCCTGACTTCTGATTTCCGACTTAATGCACGAAAACATTGATTGTGTGTGTGTTTCAAAGTTTTCTTTGTGATTACTTTATATATCAGCTCACCAGGTATACTGTTCTGACCGTGGCGCACCTGTTTCCTTTTCAGGATGGCCCCACGACGGCAGCCAGCTAGGGTTCCAAGAGTCGAGCGTGACGATAGCCCACCGAGCGACGAGGCCTCGGTGCAGGGCCCTTTGTCAGCAGTGGCACCGGCGGTAGCACTACCCGCCGAGCCACCGATGCTTCCAGCACCAGCCGCTGACGACGCACGTCGCCTTGGAGCTCTGCACGAGTTCCAGCGCCAGAGACCGCCTAGGTTCCGTGGGGAGATGGACCCCCAGGTAGTAGAGGACTGGCTGGAGGCAGTGGTACGAGTTTTTAGGCTAGTGAGGACACCTGCAGACCTCATGGTGATCCTCGCTGCGAGCCTACTACACGCAGCAGTGGGCCGATGGTGGAGCTTGATGCTCCAGGTGCACGATGAGGCATCTCTTCTATGGACGGACTTTGAGAGCCTCTTCCGCTCGGAGTTCGTCCCAGCCACCCTTCGTGCGGTGCGTATCCAGGAGCTTCTTCAGCCGCGGCAGGGCAGCATGACGGTCGCTCAGTACTCGGCGAGATTTACTGATCTCTCGCGCTACTCGACCGACATGGTACGGGACCCATTCTTCCGGGCCCGGACCTTCGAGCAGGGTTTGAGACACGAGATCAGGGCATCGCTGATCTCCCTCAGCATATCGACTCAGACAGGAGTACTGGAGCGGGCCCTTTTGATCGAGAGTTTCCTTGCTGAGTCTACACCAGCGCCGAGACCCACCGCAGGGCGGCACGTGGCAGAGTCATCTGCAGCAGGCAGTCGACGGATGACTCAGAGGTCCAGGTAGACAAGACCTTCAGGCAGACGACCTCAGGACACTGGCTTAGCAGTCCGGGGCACACAGCGCGGAGCCAGTCTTTCGAGAGGCAGACAGTGCTACTCGTGCGGCGGGCAGGGCCACATGGCTCGTGACTGCCCGACCCGCCGTGCCGAGGAGCAGCAGACGGTTGAGGGACCACCGAGGCAGAGGCAGAGGGTCGACCGTGGCGGTCCCCAGGGAGGAGGCGGACGAGGCAGAGGAGCTGGCCGAGCAGCAGGTGGTGGGCGACGCTTTGAGGCTCTGCCACCACCACCACCAGGAGGTCCACCCCGACCACAGGGAGCAGGCGGGCAGAGACAGGCACAGCTCCAGGCAGCAGAGGCCTACGACCACGGCCCACCCGAGATGATTCGAGGTACTATCTGTGTCTATTCCACCCTTGCTGCAGTACTTATAGACACAGGAGCGAGTCACTCTTTCATAGCCGCTGCCCTTGTTCGGAGCTTGGAGATTCCGACAGAGTCGTTGGCTCGATCCTTACTGCTAGAGACTCCTACGGGAGTAGACTCGACGATTACGCACTGGTTCCGGCAGTGTGAGCTTAATCTAGGAGGCGAGAGCTTCGGCTGGGATCTTCTTGTAGCAGCGTCGAGGCCTTACGATGTCATCTTGGGCATGGATTGTCTATCTACGGTCCATGCGCAGATTGACTGTTTAGGGCGCAAGGTGCGGTGTGTACGCACCGACGGGAGCAGGTTCACCTTCACCAGCGAGAAGGGAGCCTTTGCATCACAGGATGGACTTCCGTGGAGGAGAGGACAGCCCATCACTCATCAGTTGGCTAGCCTCATCCTTGGAGCAGTTGACGTGCGGAGTCCTGGTTTTCCTGCAGTGGTGGATTAGTTTGCAGACGTTTTTCCCGACGACGTTCCAGGGCTACCTCCTCGCAGAGATGTAGACTTTTATATTGACTTGTACCCCGGGACAGCCCCGATATCCACTCCAGCATATCGGATGGCCCCCGCCGAGCTTCGAGAGCTATGGGTACAGTTGGAGGACTTGCAGGGCATGGGGTTCATCCGTCCCAGTGTTTCACCCTGGGCTTCCCCGATTTTGATCGCCAAGAAGGCGGACGGGAGCTTGTGACTTTGTGTTGACTATCGTCGCCTGAACCAGGTGACAGTGAGGAACAAGTATCCGCTACCGAGGATTGATGACCTCTTTGATCAGCTCAAGGGAGCACGGTGGTTCTCGAAGATAGACCTCAGGTCAGGCTTTCATCAGCTCAGAGTCAGAGACGAGGACGTGCAGAAGACGGCCTTCAGATGTCGGTATGGCCACTATGAGTTCTTGGTTATGCCTTTTGGTGTAACCAATGCTCCAGCAGTGTTCATGTCCCTCATGAACAGGATCTTTCATCCATACCTTGATCGGTTTGTCGTGGTCTTCATCGACGACATTCTGATTTACTCTACGACTGAGGAGGAGCACGCATATCACTTGCGAGTTGTACTAGACACACTCCGAGAGCACCAGCTTTATGGTAAGCTCTCGAAGTGCTAGTTCTGGATACGTGAGTTCCACTTCTTGGGACACGTTATCTCTGAGGCGGGAGTTGCAGTGGATCCTGCGAAGATTAAGGTTGTGTCAGCATGGGAGCCACCCAGGAGCGTGACTGAGGTTCGGAGTTTCTTGGGACTAGCTGGATACTATCGGAGATTCGTGCCAGAATTCTCTAGAGTTGCGGCACCACTCACAGCTTTGACGAAGAAGGGGAAACCCTTCGTGTGGTCAGACAGTTGTCAGTAGAGCTTCCAAGAGCTGAGACAGAGATTGACCAGCGCACCTATCTTAAGGTTGCCTGAGGAGGGAGTAGGGTACGTAGTCTACTGCAATGCATCAGGGATCGGACTTGGATATGTTCTGATTTAGGAGCGGGTAGTGATCTCCTATGGATCACGTCAGTTGAGGCCGCATGAGAAGAACTACGCTACCCATGACCTGGAGTTAGCAGTAGTGGTCTTCACTCTGAAGACATGGCGACATTACCTGATGGGCGAGCGTTTTACAGTCTTTTTTGATCATCAGAGTCTCAAGTATATCTTCTCGCAGAAGGACCTGAACCTGAGACAGCGGCGATGGCTCGAGTTCCTCCAGGACTATGACTTTGAGATAGTCTATACTCCTGGGAAGGGGAACTTAGTAGCCGATGCCCTCAGCAGGAGGACGGGCATTCAGCTACTTGAGGAGGCGACGGAGCAGATAGCCTCTTTGCAGATATCCTTCGTGGATAGAGATGGAGTAGCCTTCCTCCAGTCTCTCATAGTCACCCTCCACTACTGCAGTGGGTCAGAGAGGCACAGCGTGAGGATGCTGACTGTGAGACACGGCATGCACAGATATCCTCGGGACAGGCACCTGATGGTTTCTCCCTTGGAGCAGAGCACGACATCCTTTTCAAAGGATGTACCATGGTACCAGTCACTTTGCGAGAGGAGGTGCTGAGAGAGTTTCACACTTCTCCTTTGGCGGTACATCCAGGAGTGGCGAAGATGTACCAGGATCTCAGACGACAGCACTGGTGGTCGGGCATGAAGAAGGCTGTAGCAGAGTTCGTTTCTCGATGCCTCACCTGCAAGCAGGTGAAGGCAGAGCATCAGGTACCAGCAGGCTTGGTACAACCCTTGGAGGTTCCGGAGTGGAAGTGGGATGGCATATCTATGGACTTTGTGACTGGACTTCCACACACTTCCAGAGGTCATGACTCCATTTGGGTGATTGTTGACCGACTCACCAAGTCGGCACACTTCTTACCCATCAGAGAGCAGGGCTCAGTGGAGATCTTGGGATGTCTCTAAATTCAGGAGATTGTGCGGCTCCACGGCGTGCCATCATCTATCGTCTCCGATCGAGATGCTCGCTTTACTTCCCGGCTTTGGAAGGGGTTTCAGGAGGCGTTCGGGACGCAGCTACATCTGAGCACAGCCTTTCACCCTTAGATGGATGGTCAGATGGAGAGGACCATTCAGACTCTTGAGGACATGCTCCACGCATGTGTCCTCGACTTTGGTCGCATCTGGGAGGACCACCTACCCTTGGTGAAGTTTTCGTACAACAACAGCTACCACTCCACCATCGGGATGGCACCGTACGAGGCGTTGTACGACCGACCTTGTAGATCTCCTTTGTGCTGGACAGACCCTGGGGAGTTAGCACTTGTGGGACCGGAGATGGTCCAGGCCACGACGGAGAAGGTCCAGGTCATCCAGGAGCGGATGAGGACAACTCAGAGCCGGCAGAATTCATACGCTGACAGGAGGCGGAGGCCACTAGAATTCGAGGATGGCGACAACGTCTTCTTGAGGGTCTCACCTCAACGTGGTATACGGAGATTTGGCCGAGGCGGCAAGTTATATCCGCACTTCATCAGACCCTTCCAGGTCCTCAGCAGGACTGGCGAGGTGGCTTATCGCCTGGCTCTACCACCTCAGTTGCACCTGGTGCACGACATCTTCCACGTATCTCAGCTGAGGAGATACATGCACGACCCGACGCACATCATTGACCATGGAGAGCTTAACGTTGACGATGGGGTGACTTTTACGGAGGTTCCGGTGGAGATAGAGGATCGAAAAAAGCGGGTCCTACGTGGACGGTCGATTCCTCTAGTGCGTATCAGATGGCAGCATGGGAATCTCCAAGAGAGCACTTGGGAGCGGGAGGCTCAGATGCGTGCTCAGTACCCTCATTTGTTTCCCTAGTTTTTTTTTTATTTATCTTTACGGGGACATAAATCCATGAGGTGGGAGTAATGTAAAGACCCATAAAATTCAAGGGAAATTTTTTTTCTTAATTTTCTTTGGAATTTTATGATAACGCGGTTTTTGACGGCACCTGATTCCGAGGCCCGGTGTGCCCGGAAAAATTTTCCGAAGTTTGGCTCAGGTTCGTTCAGTGAACGAACGAGTGGGAATTTATAACTTTTGAACCGGTGCTCGGAATTGAAATCTGAGGACACCGATTAACTCGCAGCGCCGATATTCGCTTAAGGAGACCTTTTCCGAGGTTGCGTTTTATGCGAAATGAAAGTTAGTTTTGGGAAAAATTAAAAGAAGTTAAATAAAATGTGGAAACACATTTTATTTTTAACTTGTTGGTTAACTTCTCCCAAAGGGAGTTAGGGGTGGGACCCACATCCACTTAACCTCCCTTGAGAGGATTAAGTGTGGTGGGGCCCACACGAACCCTAACTCTTCAAATTCTTTTTTTTAATCTCCCTTAAACTCCTCTTTTAATAACATGACAACTTTGTTAATTAATGGAGTTGAATTGTTTGAATTTCAAACCTTTGAAATTAAAATTGATAATTGTGTGAATAAAATAAGACTTTAGCTTATTTTATTGGGGTTAGAATTCTCTAGCCACCTTGAGAGAATTTGGAGCCTTCATCTTCTTCTTCTTCAAGCTTTGACGAAGAACGCGAAGTACCTTCGGACATCGACGAAGAACGCCACGTTCTCGGGAACCGTCTTCCGCGACGTCATACCCGCGATACCGACGACGTCTTCTTCCGCGACATCTCTTCCGCGACGATTTCCCGCGACGAAATTGTCATCAAAGAACTTCGAATCCTCGCTTCACGACATCGACGTCCTTCTTCCGTGACGCCGACCACCACGACGCGTCTTCCGCGGGTCGTTGACGATCATCGATCTTGAAACCGAGGTAGGGGTTTGTTGTTGATTATTTATTTATTCTCGTTCTTGGTTCTAGCATGACAATCTTGAGGATAATTGTTTATGTGCTATCATCTAACGAGAGGGGGGCCGGACCGCACAAACACGGCCGAATCCCCCCCTCCTTTGTTCTTGAATATTATTATTTTCTTGTGGATGAACGAGATGGCGTGGTGTCGTCACACCACGCGGGAATCGCACGACTATAGTTGTGCGGCGCCATCATGCCACGCCGCGGAAAGTTTATCAAGAACGCGACGCAGTCGCGCCACGTCGAAGGAAACCGAAGGTCCCGCGGCCGGAGCGGGGCCCTGGCGGAGGGGCGCGATGCCGTTGCACCACGCCGGACGACGAAGACCGTGGCCGGTTCCGGGCCGCGGCGGAAACAGGAAGACCGGCGGCCAGCCGGGCCACCAGTGTCGGAAGCCGGAAGGGGACCGGCTTTTCCGGTCTCGTTGAAGAAGAACCGGCCGGCCAGGTCGGGCCGGCCGGAAGGGGAAAAATCGGGGGAATTTAATTCCCCCGGCCAGCTTGAATGCCCCCCCCCCATTAAGAGGGGGGGCCGGTTTCACAAAGGGGGGCAGGCGGCCCCCCATTTTTCTCAAAGGCAGGCCCCCACGAGGGGGGCCGGTTTCTCAAAGGCGCGGCTTTCAGTCACGCCGCCAGCAGAGGAGGCGGGGGCTTTGCCCCCCGCGCGTGGCACCCGAGCGGCGCCCCGGCCGCGCCTCCGCGCCGGACCGTGCCGCCGACCGGGCCCCGGTCGGACCTGGGTCGGGTCGACTCAGTTCGAGACGACCCGGTTCGGGCAGACCCAGGGGGGGGTCGGGCCGGGTCGGCCCGGACCCGGACCCCCCATTTTCGAATCGACTTCGGTCTTTTGCCCATAACATGAGCTACGGACCTCCGATTGACGAACCGTCAGTAGAAATGCGATCCTTGGATCGAGATGGTCGTTTCGGTATATCGAACTCAAGGTTTCGGAATACTTTGAGTTCGGATGGATTGGTTCGTACACGAAACCAACCGGGCCCTCGGAGCGGAAACACTCATATCTTGAGCTACGGACGTCCGATTGACGTGCCGTCAGCTTTGTTGAGTTCCTCTTAGTGAGACGGATCTTTTGGCATACTCCACCCGAGGTTTGGGTACAGGTGGAGTATGGTCAGGTTGGTTTTGCCTTAAAAAACAACCGGGCCCCTGTGATGAAAAAGCCAATAACTCTCAGACCGAGCGTCTGATTGACACGTCGTCTGTTACGTTGAGTTCCTGTTGGCGATACGGAACTTTTTGATACATCAACTCTGGACTTTGTGACAGTTGATGTATCATCCTCTCGGCTCGTGGAGCGGACCCTCCCGAATGAGCCTGCTATGTGCGGGAACCCTAGTGCTGGCTGCGACTGCTACTGCTACTACTACTGTGACTGCGACGACGACAGTACAGAGATCCTTGGTGGATTCGACGACGACGACTAGAGCACTCAGCGATCCTACGTGGATCAGTGCTACAGGTCCTGTGTGGGCCTGATCCTGTGTGGGTCTGATCCTGTGTGGGTCTGCGCTCAGCAGTCCTGTGTGAACCAGCGCCTACAGGTCCTGTGTGGGCCCGGTCTTGTGTGGTTCATTGCGGGGGTTTGTTACTTATCGATCCTTCGTGGGACCGACGACTCAG
Organism: Viscum album; assembly: GCA_963277665.1. Lineage (NCBI taxonomy): Eukaryota > Viridiplantae > Streptophyta > Magnoliopsida > Santalales > Viscaceae > Viscum > Viscum album. Next base: position 1,464,437,566 of record OY728162.1, on the reverse strand, counting down.
ATGGATCAGAGATCATCTTTATCGTCTTTCAAAGAAGTTTACCTGTGTGAGCTGAATCCTGTTGCTTTCCTGTGTGGATTGTGTTGTGCTATCCTGTGTGGATTTCGTTTTGCTTTCCTGTGTGGAATACGTATACTTTCCTGTGTGGACTGAGTTGTACTTGGGCTCAGAGGTTAGAGAGTATTGGAATTCATGACTTAGGTATATGTATGGGCATATACCTAAGCAGTGTCGGTTGTTACTTCATGTTTGTATCTCACATTTGTGGTTTATCCTTTGTGGATTTTGGGAGACCTTCAGGGGTCTCGGGGTCCCTACTGAGTAGCTTATACTCACCCCTGAACGGGCTATGCCCGCACTACGTTGTGTGGGTTGCAGACGACAGACAGAATTGATCATGGTTGAGGCTTGCAGAGCAGGACAGTACCTGGAGGTTGACCACTGGGCGGGTCGTGCTCGGAGCGGACGGCGGGACCCGAGGAGCAGTGGAGCTATCTGTACCCACCCTTCAGGTGGGATTTCCAATGGACAGCTCGGTGTAGCGGCTTTTACTTTACAGTTGTTGTTTTCCCTTTCGATTTGTACTTTACTTTCAGTTTGGGTTTGTATACTAGCCCATTTACTTATCCACACTTTCATTTGTACTCTGTTCTTACTTAGTGTTTACTTTTCCGCTTGCTTACTCTGTGGTGCTTGTTTACTTTACAAAGGCAATGCCTTCCATTTTTACCGGGATTTACGCCTTGGTGCTAGTCGCCAGCCCCTGGCCTATGGAAGGCGGGCTTGGGGTAGTCACGGCACGAGCCCCGAGGACGGGTCGTGACAAATACCTTAGTGAATAACCATTGTAATTTTAATTTATGATACCTTGGGGATAAACCTTGGTGATATTCTTATGAATGTCTCATTTAAAATTTGTATCCAAATTTTCATTTTATGATTCATGTTCTTATTATTATTTTATTCCTATTATTAATTCCTTATTTTTATGCCCCATGTTCTTATGGATAGGTCTCAAGATCACATGGTTTTATCTCCCTTACTGGGTTTCATGCTCACCGATTTCCTTTGAGTTATGTCCCCAAAATATGGTATGTAGTTAAAGTAACATAGGTTAAACGCATGAATATGTCTTAAAGTGGATTTATGGGAATGATTTATGTTTTTATGCATCATATACCTTATTTCCAAGAAACTAAACTTGAAAATATCCTCTGTTTTTTCCTTGTAATGAAAATTTATGTAATAAAAATGCAGGATGTCATATTCTCTTAGGGGGAATTAATAAAGGTAAAGTTTCTTCTAGAATCATTATTTTAATTTGTATCAAATCTAATTGTTTTTTAATGTTCTATATGATCTTTTCATTAAAAGATTTGTGTTTTTCATAATCTACCATCCTTGGCTAACAAAAGTAATAAACTTAATACAAATGGGGAGAAATTTAATCAATCAATTAAATAAGGAAAATGAATGTATGGAAGTGATATAAGGATAATTATACATATTTTTACACTTGAATGTTTTTTATCTATTTATTGAAGTGAGTATAGGAGTTTCAGGATGATTGTTCTTGATAAAGTCTCATATATCATCTAAAATATTTATCCTAGAATAAAAATGGATAAACCTTAAAGACTAGTTTTATGAGTTCTCATTTTATGATATAGAATCATCATTTGGTAAAGTGTAGTTTTGTTTTTTATGTAAAATCTTATTACCTTCTACATTGATCATTTCTCACATAGACTTAGAGTGAAATGATTGATGACACTTTACTTAAGTATGGAACGATACACTTTTTCAAATGAACATTTTATTTATTTTCAGTAAGGGGAGAGATTCAAATGAAATTTTGGAAAATTGAATGGTGGATATTCACATATTGGCATATTTATTTGGAAATAACTTTTAAGGTATTTTCGAAAAATACAGAGATGCAGATTGAAGATCCTACTTTGTGTATGATTTTTATTTGTTGTCAATGATTTTTATTAGTAGTCAATGGAAGTCAATGAAAAATAAATATGTCATTGAATTTAATATGTTGAAGAAGTTATAAATACAGATGTTACTAGAAGTAAAGTATCCAAGATATTCAAGCTTGATATAAAAGTTATTTTAGATCTGATGAATGGATGAAGAAGAAAGTATTGAAGCCTTATTATCTTAAAGAAGTTATTTTTAAGACATTTTTTATAAGTACAAATGTTATTTCACTAATCATAATATCTAGAACATGTGTTACTAAGTGAATTGACATAAAACGTTGTCTAATAAAATGATGAATGAATGTTATCCATCCAATGAATTCTTTACTTGGATGAATTCCGAGGAAGCTAAATGAAGGCCATGAAATATTTATTATTACTTGAAGAGTTTAATGATAATCATGAAAAATATTTTTTTACATGAAAATGAAGAAGTCCATGTAATATAAATATTAATTATATGAGTAATGGATGTGGATAATTGATAAGTAAGTTGGTATGAAACTAATTGTTAAGATTTTCCTAACTCCTTTTTTATCGGATTTTACCATAATAAATATAGCCAACCACAATCCAACCAAGGACCACCTCAACCACGTATATGATATCTTATGGGTCTACCACAAGGGAGGTAGTCGACTTGGACAGTCTATAGAGGAAGTAAGAAGAATAGCACTCATAGGGAGCACATGGACATACCAAAAGTTGGTAAGTTCATTTCACCTTTAGGAGGGTGCATAGGGTGCATAAGGAGGTTCATGTTCTACCATACAGGGCAACACGATAACATTTGGCGGTGTGTGAAAGTGTGTTCGGGTGCTAACCCTAGTGTATTGGCTAGAGCTGAATGTAAAATGAGTTCATTTATTAAGTGGTTCTGAACTGTTCACCAGTCAAATGTGAGGAGCAGAAATTGGGTACAGTTCACCTATTTAAAATACATATGGATATATCATCTTCATCCTATATTTTCTGATCCATATACACACCGAATTCCACATAGTTATATTTTACATCCAAAATATAAAAGGGATTATGCATGCATTTGTCTTTATTTCAAGAAATGTGTGATAAAATTTAAGACCACTATGATCGTCCTAAGCCTGGAAGGATGAATGTTTTAGATAAAAAAACATGTGATGATATGATTCCAATCACCTTTGTGCGTGGATAATATATTTCAAATGTGGAGCTTTTTCCAAATGAAAAATACTATTGTAGAAAGCCATCTGCATGCATGGATGATTCTATGCCAATAAATAATTTATGGAGCATAAGGATATTACCACATTCACGTAAGGAGTTTCTATGTGGAAATTCCATGTTTTCGGTGTATAATATTTGGGAAACCCGTGTAAAACTATTTTTCAAAGGCCACGATTTTTGGGAATTCCATATATTTATTTACATAATATATTTATCTATCTTATGTTGGTGAAAAGAAGATGTAGAATTTCCTATAAATACTGCATCATCATTATGAAGGTCTGCTATTACCACTCATTATTCTTTTTGAGAGATCCTGTGTTTTTAGATGAAAAAACTATTATATACACATTCCTTTTTTGGGAAGAATAATAAGTTCCATGAGCCTCTTTTCTAGGAGAATAAGGGGAGTTTCATGCTCATATATAGCTTGAAGAATAAGAACCATATAAATTCCACTTCTATTAACACACACTTTTATTGATTCATAATGAACTATTACATGAGCTAGAACTTTAGTAGTATACTCCAACCGTGTTATGTGAAGGAACAGTGATTGTTACCATGAATCCAATTGGTTAACATGGAGTAATAAGACATTGTGATGTCATGTACTCAGATATAAGAAGAGGAAGAACCTTTCACAAATCATACGTGCTTTCATGAACAATTATCTTAGTGTGGTTTAATTTGTGTTAAGATAAAACAATGAATAAGAGGAAGTGAATAGTGACAGTGCATCCATTACATGTATACGTGAATGATAATCACTTGAGAAGATAAATAAAACATAAAAAATTATCTAAGATATCTGATCCATTTTAAAACAGTTCAAGGAAGCTCGAATAAATATAATTTCTAAATAACACATAAAATAATATCAAGATTACGTGTTCTAAAATTTTGGTTGATGATTCCATGAAATGTATCATAAATAAATGCATGAGATGATGTTATATGTTTAGTGAAGTGTATGTAGTGATTGTATTATATTTAGTTCCTCTAATTAGAGACTGATACTACATTTTTAAGAACTCAGACCTTCTTTTTAGGTATGGGTTTATCTTTTCTAGTGTTTTTGAAAAACAAAAGGATAATCTGTAAATTTAAGGATTATACATTATGTACTTAGGATTACACATTGTGTACCCAGTTGTTACGGGTTACCTTGTATTGTATGTGTAACAGTTGAGTACATGGTCTTTTTGGGTGACCTGGAGACTACCTAAAGCAGGGACCGGTAAAGGCATATACAAGTTGTGTAATTTAAAATACACGCCATGTATATTTTTTTTATTTGTTATATCGGATTGGGGTTGCGTCTCATTCACAAAAAAAATCACTTCTTGTCAGCCCGTCTCTTCCAGGAGCGACCGAAGTCGATGATTCTTCTCCAAGACCCTGACCCACTTTCTGTTCTCTAAATCAACTGTCATCAATTTTTTTGGAATCGCCATGATCTACCACGTTCTAGGTCAATTCAAAGGCTGATTCCAGAGTATATCAATCATAAAATGCTAAGGTAGTTGGATTGTGCCTTTTCATAGATTATCTTAGATTTATATATTCAAAAGATCCCAATACCCTAGTTTAGGGTATTACATGGTTAGGGAATTTAACCCTGTTAATGTTTGTTATGATTTTATTTCTAGAGATAGTGCTCCTGTTTGAGAATAGAGTTATTTTCCATGCAATGGATGTCTTTTCCCATGTTTTATTTGATATTGGTTGTTGGGTCTACAATTTCCTATTAGGATTATTTGTTTCCATGACTAGTGCTGTTAGGACAGAGTGATATTATCTTACATGCTTATGTTATGATTTGTAGCTTTTATCCATGTAGTACTTCGTGGTTTACTTTGGCTGTTGAACATCGTTTGTGCAAGATTTCTTTAAACAGGACTATGGGAAACTGGTGTAGTGAGACCATAGGGGGAATTGACGTTGAGGGCTTCCCTAGAGTGTCTGATATATTTATCATGTTGTGAGACAATAGGGGGGATTGCCGCTGAGTGATCCCTCAGAGTGTCTATAGATACTGTTATGAATCCAAAGGGGGAATTGACATTGATTGCTTCCATAGAGTGTCTGTAGTTTATCGTTAAAAGGATATAGGGGGAATTGATGGTGAGTACTTCCTCGGAGAGTCTTTTTTTTCCTGATACCAAAGGGGTTAGACCGTGTGATCTACCCAAGAGGTCGTTATATCATTGTATAAGTTGAACCAGAGGGTTTAGAATGTGAGAAATTTCCTAGAGGGTTGCTTGTGAATTCTTAGTTGAATAATTGATGAAGGTAAATGATTGTAGTTAAAACTATAGGATTTTTTACTTTTGGGTAGTTCCTTGTTTATTACTTCTTTTTTTCATGTTTACCTACTATATATATTCACTAACAGTTAGGCACAGATCTTTGGGTGGTTTCTTACTGGGATTCGTCTCACACCCAGTTTGGGTTATGCTTTTTGACCTAAATGGATTATATTATTGCAGGTGTAGATAATGGCAAGCACCCTTCTACGTTTGGTGCTTGACTATTATGGAACTATAGAGCATGGGACCAAGCTGATACTGGTGACACTATTGGATTTTCTTATTTGTTTTTCCACTGTACTTTTGTTTAGTACTATATTCCAACATTGTGACTTGTTTGGATACATTCATAGACAAATGTGACATGCACCTTTTATATATGTTCTCCAGTTTTTTATTTACTTTTAGTCTTCTGTAGTTTACTTATTGTATGAAATTACTACTTCTGATACTGTTATCTATTGTTTATGTTGTGTTACTCATCCAATGAGGGCATAGTTTCCCCACTATCACAAAAAAGGCTCTCGCTACTAGTCAGCGACCTCTGGCGTTCGGGGAAATGTGCTTGAGGCCATGTGACCAACCGGGTACGGGGCACCTCTGGGTGGCACCTGGAACCAGGAAGATACAATGTGTTATTAGAGGAAAATTCTTTTCTTCTGGACTTAATGTTTGGAGCCTATACACAGGGATAAGAAATAATAGGTATTTAGTAAAAAATTAATCCTGGGAGTAGCTAACCCGTGTACAGGGAAAAACTAATTTACCTCAATCATTTCAATTTTCTGGTTTTGTAGTTATTACAATTGATTTGATTTCACTGTTGGGTGATTCACATGTTTTGTGTTTTTATAATCGATATTATTGAGGTTCTATTTTTGTTGCAACCTAATGAGATGAGGGTATGTTGTCTCATTCATCATATAGGCACTTGCTAGAAATCACTTGTCATGCATTCTTGTCATGCCATTTAGGGTGAATTACTGATTTCATGTTGTTATGATAGATTTTGTGCGAGATATGCATGTTGTTGTGATATACACCTTGATATAATACCTACTATTTAATAGGGTGTTGCTAATATGTAATGTTTCTTTTGGATAAATTCCAAACTTTAGTCCCTGATTAGTTATGGACCCTCATTGATTGGAATTTGGAACTTTAATGTTTTTTCTATATTTTTATGGGTTCTAGAATAGTTTTCGTGGCTTACTATCCAGAAAAACACAGAATACATAGTGTATATTGATGAATACATTCCATGTATCCTTCTTTTTCGGAACGAACTACTTTTCTTAAGTACACACCATGTACGTTAGGTACACGTCATGTAGTCTTTAAACTTTTTACTACCTATGTGGGAAGAGACACTGGGTTGGGAAATCCTTGTAGAAACATGTCATGTATCAGACACACACCCCATGTTGTAAGGACCGTGTGTCCACTCGTGTGAATAATGACACGGATGGATGAAACTTAGGTTATACACATCGTTTACCTCTTGAACACATTGTGTAGTGTAACCTATGTAACGAGCTATGTGACTAATGACACGATTCGGTGAAATCCTTCTAGCACATGTCATGTCTGGCATACGCACGTCGTGTATTTGTTTTCTAATAGAACCGTGTAATTCGAGAAATGTAGGTGTACTTTGTAAGGATGGAACATTAAAGTACACTCCGTGTCTCAAATAGAATATTTCATGTGTATGGGTGTTACACGACTAGTTTTGGAAGAGGTATACGCCATGTTGAAGGCCTAAAGGAACACGCCATGTAAGGGTCATACACGCTGTGTATCCATGTTTTCAAGAACATGAATGATATCCTTCTCTTGTTCCTTTATTTCACTTATAAATTTTATTATTTGATAATATTGAACTATGTTGTGTGCTCAACCTTGCAGAGTCATTCCACAGAGACATCCTCCGGTTGTACGCCTGATTTAGGGTAGTTATCATACACCAAACATGGCTGATTAGGCACTACCATTAGATCCTCCAGTCATGCATGTCTTGGAACTAGTCTGTATCCCAGATATGGGTGCTAATGCATAGTTTCGAGAGGGTTTCATGATGTTTATACATACCTTCTAGGGATAAACTCCTCCTACCCCATGTATTATTTAGTTGACATAGTTTTTCTAGCAGTAGAATCCTTCCACACTCTTACGAGATAGAGGACCCCAGGCTGCAAAGTCATAGTTAGAATCTATGCTATCAATATTTGATCATCTAGAGATTACTCCAGATAGGAGAGTCAATCTTTCTACTTATATGCTTTGGGATTACTCTAAGAGATGGTGGGATGTGATCTCACAGGTAGGGAACCAGTAGGGTATGGCTTTGGATGAGTTTCAGCATACCTTCTATGATTATTTCAAACCAGATACTTTAAGGGCCTCTTGATCCTGAGAGTTCATGAGTCTAGAGAAGGGTACTCTTTCAGTCATAGGGTATTCTTCTCATTTCACAGAGCTATATCACTTCACATCCATTTCAGAGGGTGATGAGTTATTTCTGGCGATGAATTTTGAGGATGGTCTCAGACATGACATCTGATCTCAGGTGAACATCTTCAGGTTGACTTCAATGTATTCTATAGTCAACCAGGTGTTGATCACAGAGCAAACATTGAGGGATTATGGAGCTGTGGGATAGGGCGGTTCAGCATCCAGAGTTAGTGCTTCCCCATATAATAATAGGAAGCATCATAGGGAGTCTACACGTAGGGATTTGAGTAGGTGAGATACACCTTCAGGTAGCCATGTGGTATACTACTAGTGCGGGAAGGGCGATAATATGAGGCCATAGTGACAAGAATACCTAGTTGAGTGTCGATATTGTGGAAATATGGGTCATCTTCAGCACTTATGTCAGTTTTTCTCATGAGAAACTGCTGACAATGGTTCTTCTATGACTCCTCCTTCAAGAGAAGAACCACTATTTTCTCCTTAGTCTGAGAACTGGAGTTCTTTTAGTCATTCAGGTTAAGGTAGAGGTCATGATCGTGGTAGACAGTCAGTAAAAGTTTATAGAAAATAGGGTGGATCAGCTCAGGATGGTCAGGTAGGGTCACAGGGTTGTGGTACATGCCAGACTTTTGTAGTGGAGCAGACCGAGTATGAGAAGGATCCCGAACCCTCTATAGTTCATGGTACGATCCTAGTTGCCTCAGTTTTTTCTTCAACACTTTTCGATATAGGGGATTCCCATTGTTTCATATTTTTTTCTACTGTGGAGCGCCTTAGGCTCTATACCTTTTCTTCTTTTGATTTCTAGATTTTTGAAACTCCCTTGGGGACAAGAAAGGTTAGTGTACTTCAGTGCAAGGAGTTCCCTTTTGAGGTTGTTGGGTGTCACTTCTTTTGGGACCTCTATGTCTTAGAGATGACTGTATTTGATTTCATTCTTTGGATAGACTGGTTAGTTACCTTCATGGCATTTATTAACTGTTATCATCGTAGGGTGATATTCACATCACCATAGGGAGATTTGTTTCTATACAAGGGTGAATGGGATGTCCAGGCGAGCAGAGAAGGACCCGAACATCATTCGTTGGGAGGAGTTACAACCCATATTTCATGTCTTTATCTTGATGACCATGGGACATCACAGATGGACTTTCCTCTAGTGTTTTATCATTTTAGATATGTCTTTCTAGAGGACTTTTTGTGTTTCCTCTAGAGTGAGAGGTAGACTTTTCTATTTAGCTTGTTCCAGAGGTGGAACCGGTGTCCATTCCTCCTTATATTATGGCTACACCCAAGTTACAGAAGCTCAAGAAACAGTTAGAGGAGTTACAGGAAAAGATTTCCATCTGACCCAATACTTATCCTTTGGGTTTTCCTGTCCTATTTGCAAAGAAGGCGGATGGTACCCATAGACTATGTGTTGATTATCAAAGGTTAAACCAGTTAATAGTCAAGAACCCATATCCCTTATTGAGGATTGATGCTCTATTTGATCATCTTCGAGGATCTCATGTTTTCCTGAAGATTGACTTGATATTTTTTTATCATCAGTTGTGCATTAGACCATCTCATATACTTATTACATCCTTTCATAGCATGCATGTTCTATACAAGTATTTGTTTATGTAGTTCGTTCTCACGAATGTGTCTGGGGTTTTTAAGGCACTGATGAACTAAGTGTTCAATCCATACGTGTATTCTTTCGTGGTAGTCTTCATGGATGATATCTTGGCATACTCTCACACTCGATATGACCATGACACACATCTTGAGATCATTTTGAGTACACTGAGATAGAATTAGTTAAATGTTAAGCTTTCAAAATGCCACTTTTGGATGCACCAGATTCCCTTATTATGTCTTGTTATCTCAAAGATAAGAGCGTAAGTAGACCCAAAGAAAGTGATATCGGTAGTATCTAGGGATCATCCGAAGAACGTCTTTGAGGTATGGATTTTTCTAGGGATGGATGGTTACTATAGAAATTTCATACAGGAATTTTCACACTTAGTAGTGCCACTAGTAGGTCTGACTAAGAAGGGTGTGAAGTACCTGGGGTCAGATTCTTATGAGTCATCCTTTCAGGAGCTAAAATGGAGGTTGACTTCAGCACTGATACTAGTTTTTCTAGAGACGGGAAATATTTATATATTTTACTATGATACATCATGTATCGAGCTGGGACCAGTTCTTATTAAGGTAAAAAGAGTCATTGCGTATGGGTCTCGGCAGTTGAGGCCACATGAGAAGAATTACCTAACACATGATCTTGAGTTGGCTGTAATTGTTAATGTCTTACGTTGTTGGAGACATTATTTGTTGATAGATAATTTTTTGGTTTTCATCGACCTCAAAAGTTTCAAGTATATCTTCACTCAGCGTGATCTGAATTTGAGACAAGGAAGGTGGGTTGAATACCTTTTGTCCTTTCATTTTGAGCTTACATATGTGCCTGGGAAAGGCAACCTAGTGGCTGATCCCTTGTAAAGGAGGACCCAGTTACAGGCAGTTCATGAGGCCAGCAGTGAGTGTAAGCTTATTTCTCGGTTCTCTAAGATGCGTTTGGAGGTTCACAACAGATAGGGGAGGATGTTTCTTTCATCTGTATCTGTTACCTCTACTCTACATGATCAAGTACGAATTAGGAAGCTATCTGATTCTGAAGGAATAGTTCGATGGAGGAGTGTGTCAAGAGAAGACCCTATTCCTCGCTGGACCATAGGCGAGGATGAAATCTTGCACTTTTATGGATGCGTATGTGTGCCAGAATACATACACGAGGGACTGATGTGGGACTTTCATTCCTCAGTTTGGGCAGTTCATCCTGGTTTCACCAAGATGTATCATGATCTAGACCATCATTATTGGTGGTTAGGTATAAAGAGTGATTTTTCTAGTTTTGTGATGAATTCTTTCACTTTCCAGCAGGTGAAGGCAGAGCATCAGTGACTAGAAGATATTTTTCCATAATTACCCATTCCCGAGTGGAAGTGGAATAATGTCACGATGGACTTCATGAAAGTTTTTTCGAGGTCTCTTCAACAGAATGATGTAGTTTGAGTTTTCATTAACAGACTCATGAAGGTTGGTCACTTCTTGTTGATCAACAAGACTTTCAATGTTAATGATCTGGGAAGGTTGTATATTCGGGAGATTTTATTCTTACATGGGGCTCCACACTCCATTATTCTCGGTATGGACGCCAGTTTTACATCTCAGGTCTAGAAGGGACTATAGAGGGAATTGGGTACATAGGTACTTCTGAGTACATATTACTATCCCCAGACAGATGGTCAGTTTGATTGTATGACTCAGGTGTTAGAGGTCATGCTTCGAGAATGTGTCCAAGATTTTGGAGGTTCATGGGAGAATCACATGACTCTTATGGAGTTTTACTCTAATAATATTTTTCAACCAACTATTCAGATGGCACCTTATGAGGATTTGTACGGTAGGACATTCTGATCACCCTTATGTTGGCTGGAGGCAAGAGAGGCAGCTATGCTAGGACCTCATCTTGTTCTGAAGACAACAGAGCATGAGGAGTTGATTCAGAAGAGGATGGGTACTACAAAGTCACGAAAGAAGTCTTATTCTGATCAACGGAGACGAACTCTAGAGTTCGAGGTTGGAGATCATTTTTTTCTACGTGTCACTGCAAGGTTGGGACACAAGGGGATTAGGAGATAGGGCAAGCTTTTTCCATGATATGTTGGACAATTTGGATCTTGTTTGGAGGGATTCATGCTGGTTGAATATTAGTTTCAGTTACCTCATAGGTAACAGGCTATGCACGATGTCTTCCTCATTTCTCAACTACAGTGTTACTTCTCAAACTTGTCTCATCCTTTTCAACCGGAGGAGGTTGAGATGGAGGTGAGAACATCATTTGAAGAGCATCCTATCTAGTTTTTTAATCATAGTTCAAATGTTTTTTGTGGTTATTCTATTCCTCTGGTAAGAGTGTTATGGAATCACGGGTTAGTATATGATGAGACTTGGGAGAGGGAGGCTTATGTACTATGGTAGTGGATGGAGTTGTTCGAGGATTATTCTTATACGCCGCCTTATTAGGGAAATTCATGGACTTATTTATTAAGGGGGAAGTTTGTCAGAACGTGAACCTTTTCTTTAGGTATGGATTTTTCTATTCTGGAGTTTTTGTGAAAAAGAGGAGAATTCGTAAATTTAAGGAGTACATGATGTGTACTTAGAATTACATGCCATGTACCTGTTTGTCATGGGTGATCGTGTACTGGACATGTAATAGCTAAGTATATGGCCATGTGGGGTGACCTAGAGACCACCTAAATAGGGGTCTAGTAAAGGAATATAAACATCATGTACTTTTAAAAACATGCCATGTATATTTATTTTTATTTGTTATATTGAACTGGGGACGCGTCTCATTCACAAAAAATCACTTCTTCTCAGCTTGTCTTGTCCAGTAGTGACCAAAGACAATGATTCTTCTCCAAGACCCCAACCTATCATCTGTTATTTGAATCAACCTCCATTTAATTCATTGGAATCACTAAGATCTACCATGTTATTGGTAGATTAAAGGGACGACGCCAGATTATATCAATCATACAATGTCGAGGTAGGTTGTTTGTGTCTTTCTATATATTTTCTTTGAGTTATATATTGAAAAGTGCAAAATACCCTAGTTTAGGGTGTTGTGTGTTTATGGAATTTAACCCATTTAATGCCTTATATGCTTTGATTGCTTGAGTTATGGATCTTGTTTGAAAATATGGTTATTTGACAAGCTATGGATGTGTTTTCCCATGTTTGATTTCATATTGGTCATTGTGTCTAGAATTGCCTATAAGGATACTTTGTTTCTAATCATAGTTTTGTTAGGATGGAGTGGTATTATCTAACATGCTTGTGTTATGATTTGTATATTTTATCCAAGTAGTACTTTATTGTTTACATTGGTTGTTGAAAATTGTTTTTGCATGATTTCTTTACACAGGGCTATGGGAACCTGGTGTAGTGAGACCATAGAGGGAATTGACATTGAGGGCTTCCCCATAGTGTCTGATATATTTTTCATGATACAAGACCAAAGGGGGGATGGACATTGAGTTCTCCCACAAGGTATCTATAGTTAACATTACAAGACCACAAGGGGAATTGATGTTGAGTGATTTCTCAGAGTGTCTGTAGTTTATCGTTAAAAGGATATAGGGTAATTAACAGTGAGTGATTCCTCAGAGAGTATTGTTTTCATGATCCCAAACAAGTTAGACCGTGTGAGCTACCCAGGAGGTCATTATATCCTTGTATAAGATGAAATAGAGGGTTTAGGATATGATAACTTTCCTAGAGGGATGCTTTTTAATGCTTGGTTGAAAAATTGATGAAGTTAAATGATTTTAGTTAAAACTATAGGATTGTTTACTTTTTATTTCTTCCTTTTTTATTACATCATTTTTGGCATATTTACCTTCTATATATATTTAATAATAATTATGCACAGATCTTTGGGTGGTTGCCTATTGGGATTTATCTCACACCCTATTTGGGTCATGATTTTAGACTCAAACTGATTATATTGTTGCGGGTATAGATAAGTAAAAGTGACCTTCTACCTTTAGTACATGACTGTAGTGGATCTAAAGAGTAGGGGACCAAGCTGAGGGTTGCGATGCTATTAGAGTTGCTAACTTTTTTTCTTTTGTACTTTAGTTTTGTACTGTATTACAACATTGTGATTTGTTTGGATGCTTTCCTACAAATATCTGATTTGCATCATTTATATATTTTCTCCAGTTGTGTATTTACTTTCAATCTTCCGTTGTTTACTTATTTAATTCTATTAATACTTCTGCTACTGTTATCTTTCGTTTCTACTATGTTACTCTGCCAATGAAGGAATAGTTTTCCCCTTATCACAACCAAGGCCCTTACTTCTAGTTGGCAGCCTCTGGTGTTCGGGGAAATGTGTTTGAGGCCATGTGACCAATCGGGTATGAGGCACCTCTGGGTGGCACCTGGATTCGAGACGTTGAAACATTCACTATTGATATTGTTTCGAATAATAAGAAGTAATTATAACGATGTTTATCTGAACTTTCATTGTTTCAATAATCAAAAAGGATGTTTTTTATTCAAGAAAGTGAATAATAGAGTACTATGCATATCTATTTTCATAGGAAGAAGAAAAATAAGATAGTTCATCGTTCATTTTTCTGTTGTGAAGAAGAATAAGAGTTTCTTATTTGTAGTTGTGCAGGTAACGAAGTGAATAATAAGTAAGGGGAAGAACAAATCATCACTGTGAAATCCAAAAGAAGTCTCATTAGGTGGAACACTTTATTTATCTTACAACATAACTTACAAAGAAGGTGAATAATATCTATATATATGGTATAAATAACCAACCATGAGTGGTAAAACAAGCACAGAAAATTGACTATAGTGCGGCGCAAGTGAATGGTTATTCCCATCTTGCTATATCCATGTTTAAATGATTATTTTCTAGTTGTTTTATGGTACTGGATTTTTTCCAAACCATTATTAGGACTAGCTACTCTTATTGAGAAGTTTTCCTTGTAAAAATATCATGTATCATATATATCTTCTTTCATATACTTTCATACAATAAGGAAAAGAGAATAAGATAATAAATATCCTAACATATCTAAGAGGTAAAGGGGATAAAATTGATAAATAGATAAAAAAAACTATCAACACTTATTAACCCCCCCCCCTCCCAATATTGAGTATATCCTAAATATTGTATCTCAATTCAGTCACATTTGGCATGAATAGAGGCATAATTGTGGTCAGGTAGTTATTTGACTTAGGTTAGAAGTCGATGACTAGGTCGGGATGTTATAACATGCTATATTTAATATGATTAGAACTATGTACTATACCCAGGGAAAAATCGTTTGAGGTTTTAACTAGGTTGGATATAAAGATGTGAAAATTGTTCAAGGGTGAAGTGGGGATCATGAGGAACTTGTAGAATCTAGCATGGGGATAGGTTATAGGTAGGTCTCATAAAAGTTAATGTGGATGATTTAATGTATGTAGATAACTTTTGGTGAGTCATTTTAGTGGTGGATTGGGGTCTCTTAAGGGGAAATGATTATGATCATAAAAGAGAATTTGAAGGATTCTAATGATGCGAAGGTGAAATAATAAACCTTTTTTCTTGTAGTTTGGATGAATTTGTTTGTTCTCATGGGATAATGTGGTTTTTTTGAAAAATTCAATGGTGGTCTTTCATGAATTGGAGCATCTAGAAAATAGATTTCTAGAACATTACCCCTTCTTCAGAAGGATCGATGATTGCAATAGATGTTGAATTTTTCTTAATTATGATATGCTTCCATCTACACAAATTCACTAGAAAATTGACTTATATAATGGGTTAACTCATTAAGTACCTTGGGATGTTGGATGAAAAACTTTCCAGGAATCTGCAAGATAGTGTGGCGTCTAATGCACTTATTCTCCATGATGTATGGTTTGTTTTGTAGTTTTTGGAATATTGGTGAAGTGGGATTTAAAAAAATCAATAAAGTATTATAATAAAATAAATCAACCTTCTTCCAGGAGGATCAAAGTAAAATTTAAAAAATGTTTACCAAAATATTGCCTCTCTAAAATTTTTAAAAAATTGGTATTGTAAGGGGATAATGCTTTATGCCTTCATGATGAAAATAAAAATTATCTATTATATGTTTTTTATCCAACATATTTATTTTTAATATTCAAAATATTTAAATTTTTTGATTACATAACTATTTCTAATATTCATGTTATTTATTTTAAATGTTTAATTCAAATTATTTTAAAATAAATAAATAGAATAAAAAATTAATATTTAAAAATTAAAATAAATCACTTGTAATAAAAAATGAAAATAATTGAATATTTTATTCATATTCTTTATTTAAACAAATTTAATATCTATAATTTGTAAAATAACTTGAATAATTAAAAATAAATTTCAATTTTTAAATAAATATGAATAGATATCTTGAATAAAAATTTTTAATAACATGAATATTTTATTCATGTTTTTTATTTTAAGAACATCAAAAAATTTGAATATTCGAAATAAATATCCAATTTCAATTAATTTTTTAAATAAAGAAAATAAATTAAATAAAGAACATTAATAAAATAAAGAACATTAATAAAATATTCAATTTATTTATTTTTTATATTCAATTTTTTTATTCAATTTTTTAAAATAAATAAATATAAAAAAATATTCAATTTATTTAAATTTTTTTTTGAATTTATTTATTTAAACTTTGTTTCAAATATTCATATGATTTGATTTTTTATTCAAGTTATTTATTTTAAAACAATTTGAACCAAATATGTAAAATCAATAATTTAATATATATGAAGGTGCGGCCCTAGACTGTACCTTTAGGATTTTAAAAAAATAATAACATTACAAAATATTTAAAAATTAGGCATTTATTTATCTTAAATATTAAAATTATTTACCCTAAATTTCGGATTACAGTATTTATTTTAAATATTCAAGGTGTTTAAATTTTTTTTTAAACGCTGATTTTCAATATTCAAGTAATAAATTTTATATGTTTGATTCAAATTATTAAAAATATAAATAAATTAAATAAACACATAACCACATTAATTTTTATTAAAATTAAATAAAAAATTTTAAATAAAAAATTTAAATAAATTGAATATTTTATACAAGCAATTTATTTTAAAAATTGAATAAAAAATTTTAATTTTTATAATTAAATAAACCTCTTGAATATTTTAAAATAATTGGAATATTTTATGAAAAAATAGAATAAATAACTTGAATAAAAAAACTAATAATTTTAATATTTATCTGCATCAAAAAAATCATGTCATGCACTTTTCTACATAACCCATAATATAATCCTCACTTAGACAACACATGATGAGTTTAGGAAGAAATGTGTCTCTATGATTGAAAAAGAAGCATATTTGCATTTCTATGTACCACAAGAATACTCACACGCAGAGGGATGGAGATCCTTAAGAAACATTTCCCAATTGGAGGATTTGGAGGTGAGAACCACCCTAAAAGAGTAGGCCACCGATTTCGAAAATCACTGATAAAATTTTTTTGATACGTTAAAATGAATTTTTGATGGTCTTCCAATCACTTTTTGGCATTGGAAAGCATCTTGATAGGGTGTATACATCCACAAATGAAACAAAATATTTACAATGAGGTATTTTTTATGAGATGACATCACAAAAGGAATTTTTCATGATGACCCCTCACAAAAAAATTATCTTTTTTATGATAGGGTGGACTGTCCAAAATATTTTTTACCAGATTATTTACTCAGGTGTTTTAGATGGGTCAATTGACATGTCAAAAAAAAGTATCTATGACGGGACTACAACCTGTCAAAAATAATTTAAAAAAATAAAAATCAAAAAATATTAAAAAAAATCAAAAAATCAAAATAATTTAATAAAACAATTAATAGATAATTCTGATAACAACTAGAATAATAAAAATGTTACATAAAATATTGAAAATAAAATTTTAACATAATAAAATTATACATCATTGTATAGGGGGTAGAGGTTCATCTGGAATAGGAGAGGGTGGTAACTCCATACCTATAGACTAATCCAGTCATCACATGTAATTCATCATCTGAAAATGTTGTTGTTGGTGTTGTCGTCACATATCCTCCCTTAGTTGTTGGTACTGTCGAAAAATCTCTTTCTTCTCCCTACACAAGGCCTCTATAACCTCACTTTGAGCTCACAACTAGTCCTCATATTGTGAGGTCGATGGTGAAGACCCTCAATGAGCTCCCCTCGAGCCAGATTCCATCCATGTAGTAGTACCCCAAAAATTTGCATGTGTCCATTGAGAACTAATAATAACCACTCGATTATTCTTGAAAGCATATTGAGTTGCATAAATCCTTGCTACATCATCAAATCCTATAGCACAGGTGTCCTGACTCTCAGTCTCATCCTGACTCTCATCCTTTGTATGATAATTCTTTTTCCTCATATGACTCCTTTAATTGCAATTTTAATTTAAAATTGTAAATATATTATTTTTATTTATTTTTAAAACACAAAAACAAATACAATGGCTACAATATTACACTGTATACCACCTGTAATCTCTCCAGTTATAGTATCTCTATACATCCTCTTATTAACATCAAAATCTATAATATCGGTATGTTCAATAACCTATATGAGTAAAAAACAAAAAATTTACATTTAAATTTTTATAATTTATTAAAAAAAAGTACTTTCCATAAGTCATCGATGAGTAATGAATATATGACTACCAGCTCGATGTGTCACCTCCGGCCTCCCCCAGTTCTACCAACCTAATTATTCCCTCCTCTAAAAACTATCTCCCATCAAGTATGAACATAATACATCTCAAAATGGATATAATATGTAATTTTGTGGGTGGGTACAACAAGACTAATAAAAATTTGTGACTCCATCTTTATTCGTGGTTTTCCACCTCAGATTTTGAAAAAACTAACAAAGATCACACATAAAGACCTATTATCCCTCCCAGATAAAAGTTTGCATGCTATCATCAACGAGATACCATAAACCCTAAAAATAATTAATAGTACAAACTTAATAATTAAATAAATTTCAAAATAACTATTATTTATTTATATATTATCCAATTATCAAACATGAGGTTCCACACATCAATATGAATTTGGTCATACCTCACCCATTCTCCAGAAAATAGTTCTTCCAAATAACACTCCCCTGTCAAATATCTATATGCGAAAAGCTGTGAAAAAAATAGAACAAATAAAAAAACAATTAGTTTATAAATAAAATAATAAAAATTATAGAAAACAAACTAAAATACACAATTGAACATATCTCTGCATGCGTGGATCGAACTCAAGATATGGATATTGCACAAGAATAGGGTCAAAAATCATCAATCTTTAAATATCCCGACCCCTCTGAGTCGACAATGAACCAAAAGGAAACTAAGGGTCAGATGATAAAGCATCAGGATCGTTATCAGGTGGTATCTCCTCCCCAAGGCTACATAAGATATCAGCATAAGTCCTTTCATCAATCTGAAACATGAAAGAAATATTATCTGAAAATATTTGAAAATTAGTATTATATATATATACTATTATTAACAAATAATTGTTTCATTATTCATATTCATCCTCATATTCATATATGAAAATGTTAAAATATTTATTTTCCTCCTCAGTGTGATTAATTTCAATATGAGTTTCATCAGGATCAACACTTATTAATTCAAATTTATTTGTTACATCATCAATATTATCATCACCATCGACCCGTAACAGTGGTGTTTCATCATCTATATTCATGTATCTTCATTAAAAAGATGTATTTGGAGTTTTATCTTAAAAAATTTCAATTCCTTACACTTTAATAGAAGAAAATTAAATTTTCAGAAACTGATTTTCATGAGATTTTAGTTTTATATTGATCCACCAATAAATTAACTCTCTTAAATTAGCATAATAATAGGAATAATATATTTAGTGTGCTTCACGAGAAAATAAAAATGATTCATTTACTACAAGAATGATTTTATATTTAATATCAATGATTCCATGGTACAAATGAACATGAAAGAATCTATTAGTATCAAACCAATGACATTTAAACATCATTACATAATTCAAACCCATATAACACAACTCAATTTTTTCAACCATCATGCCATAAAAGTCAACATCACTTTCTCTATGATGAGATCCCCTCAAGAAAACAGCATTATTCATTGTTTTTTTTTTTCTGATTCACCCTATGCATGTGTATAAAATCAAAAATTATTATCCACATATCCATTATAATATTTAACCATTTTGGATGGTGGGTTTCTCAATACACATAATCAATTATCAATTTTATTAGCATGTTACAATACCTGAAAAATTTAAAAATAATTTTAAATATAACAAAGAATAAATTCATTTCATTTTTTAAACCATAAATAATTTACTTTAACAATTATTAAAACTGGTATGAAAAAATATATTTTCTACATTCTTCAAGAGCAGCTGGTGTAATTTTTGGAAATTGTTTCTTCATATGATCATCATATAATCTAAAAATAAAATAATATTAATTTTTTTTAAAGAAATATTTTGTAGTATCACTCACTTCATGTCATTTCTTCACAATTGTGCAGAACATATGTATGAGCCATGTGATGTTCATCATCTAAAATCCAACATTCATGAAATCTACCAAATCAAAGTTTCAGAGAAATAAAAAATAATAATTGAATTTTTAGTGTATCATCAACATTTCCCTCATTATGACCCATTTGCTTACGTTTTGTAGGATATTAAAGTATCAAATAATTAGATAATGAAAAAATAAATTTTCTATTATAAATAATAATCTTCAATTCACCCTTCAAATGATGTATTGTAACACACCTTTTTATTTAGTTTCTTTATACATCTCTCATATGTATAAATACATCAAATTAGTATCATCCCTCCACATTTTTCATCGAGTGTAAAATGTAATATAAAATGTTCAGTTGTATCAAAGAAAGATGGAAAAAAATCTAGTTTTATAAAATAAAAACATATTCATGAATTATACAAAGTGAATCATAGTATATTGGCACCGAATAGATGTCTCTGAAAAAATATGATATTTTTTAGTGCATCCAAAATCAATGAATTTAACAAACCACTAAATCCAATGAGTTGAATTATTTCCAATATAACATGACAATCATGAATTTTTTATCCAGTAATAGGATTATTTCTAACACATCTACCAAAATTGGTAACATAACCATCTAGTAGAATTAAATATGGAATCCACTATCAAAATAATAAACATTTTTTTTGGAAATTGTATAATATTATTTTGGTTTTTTTACATTTGTGATCTATCATTTTCAAACAACTTCAGTTTTAGTTACCTGTAAATTTGGAAAAGATCTAATTATGCCTTTAAATTATATTTGGACTTACCAAGTGTGTCCAAAACTATATAAAATATATTATTAGAAAATTTACTCTCAATATGCATGACATCCGACATGTGACGGACCAACGAATCAGATCAATATAGAAGATCCCAAAAAATACTTTGTTTAATCCAATTGTAATCTTTCCCAAATCCATGTATTTTTTATTGGTATATAGTATGTCCAAATTTAATGGGAGGTAATAAAGAGTCAATTGATTTTAAATTAGTACCTAAGATCATTTCCATAGGTCCATATCTTTCAATTGTACATTTTCATAAATAATTATTTTTCATTTGGAAAGGATGATTAATTGGAATAAATCTATACGGATAGTGTAAAAACATGTTTTCCTCCCATTTACAAGCATAAACATTTATTTATCACTCATATAGTAAGGAATTTTTTTAGATCTTGTATACTTCTACCAAATAACATTTCATATGCAGAGAAGTCACTAATTTTACAAATTAATGCGTCTTTTATTAGGAAGTTTTTCTCTACAATAACATCATATCTACTGACACCATTACTCCATAATAAATTTAATTCATCAATAAGTAGCTTCAAATAAGCATTGATGTTATTTTTTGGATGTCCCAGAATTAATAAGTTCAAAAATATATGTGGTTAATTCATCAATATCCAAGAAGGTAAGTTGTATGGGGTTATAAAGATGGGCCAACAAGACCATTGACTATTGTAAGAACCAAATGGACATAAATAATCAATAAAAATACCCAATCACCTATTAAGGTATTTTGAAGAAAAATATGGATATACCTAGTCAAAATGTTTCCATGAATCACCATCACAAGGATTATTGAATATTTTACTGATTAAAATATTGTTTTTGTGCCATGGAATTAATGTCATTCTATTCTGAGACATAAATAAACACCACAATCTGAGTGTAAGTGGGAAATACCTCAACAGTTTAACAAGAATCAATCTAGACTTCCCAAATTGAGACACTTTGTACCATGATTTTCCACGTATGGGATAACTAAATAATGACTCATTTTCACCCATTATATAATATTCAATAATTTGAACATGCATGAATCTTCAGATAACCAAGAACCTAATTACAAACCATCCTCTTGCACTCATAGAAATTTGTAGTTAAAATATCTCCTTCATGTAGTAGTGATTTAACTAAATAGAAATTCTGATCAAAATAGTTATTTGGTATTCCATTATCTAATTTAATAGCAATAAATTTTGCAAATACTTCAAATTATCTTATCCTACAATCAGTATACAAGGCATCCTCATCGGACATCATCAACTCAAAAATTCAAGATTGATCTAACTCAAGAGTGAAATTAATATCATCCTGAGTTTCCTTTGGTTTAAATTATAGACCAGCAACATATTGTACTATATTTTGAAATTATGATGGATCTAGAAACAAATTATTAATATATTCCCTTGAACTATATTCACTATATCGATATCAAAAAACATAATATTTTCTAAAACCAAACACCATAGATGACCCCCAATATTTTCAAATGTTTCAAACCTCCTCAGATCAAAATTTTTACTCAGACACTTAATTGTCACTTCTAAAAAAATCTAGTTTTGAATGGTGAAAATGATAAAAAAATCTTTAATACCCTCAATATATATAGAATTTATACCGGAACCATTTGGATTCCTATAATGATTTATCCAATCATGATCATATAATAAATACTATTCTTGACATACTTATTCCATATTTCATTGGAAAATATAAAATAAAAAATTATAATTTATTCAATAATAGAAAAATATGATCCGAAAAGAATAAAAAATCTAAAAAACATTATTTTCTTATAAATATTATCAATTTTATCTATTTACCACTAATTGTTACTAATTAGTGCAGATTTTTAGTTATTACTATTAATTACTACTGTTTACAGGAAATTTTTACTAATTAAAATAATTTTTAATGATTAACATTATTTTTTAGTAATCACTACAAATTACCATAAATTAGTACTATTTACAGTAAATTATTACTAATTATGATAAATTACTACTAATTACCACTATTGTTTACTAATTACTACTATCTTTTTTAATTACCACTTATTTTTAGTAATTACTGCTAATTTTTTGTAAGTACCGCTATTATTTTTTAATTTCCCCTTATTTTAATAATTTCTGCTATTTTATACTAATTACCTCAAATATTTACTAAATACCACTAATTTTTAGTAAGTACCACTAATTATCACTAATTTTTACTAAGTACTGCTAATTATCCATAATTTTACTAAGTACTACTAATTTTTACTAATTACTGCTAATATAGTAAATTTTTACTAATTTTCATTATTTTTTACTAATTATCTCTAATTGTTATTAATTACCACTAATTTTTACTAATTAATGCTAATTATAATTAATTACCACTAATTATTACTAATTACCGCAAATTAAGAGTAATTGTTACTAATTTTTACTCACTGCCAATTTTTAATAAGATCTGGTTATTTTTACTAAGTATTGCTAATTATTATTAACTACTAATATTTATTATGTACATTTTTACTAATTACTAGTGATTTTTACTAATTACTGCTTTTTTTAATAATTCCAACTCATTTTTTCTAACTACTGCTAATTATTGAAAATTGTAACTAAGTACCTCTAATTATCAATAAGTTTTAGTAATTACTAATAATTATTACTAATTAACGTTAATTTTTAGTAATTACCACTAATTACTATAAATTTTTACAAATTACATCTAGTTATTACTAATTACAACAAATTATTACTCATTACCACTAATTATAATTAATTACCACTAACTATTACTAATTAAAGGTGATTTTTAGTAATTACCACTAATTTTTCCTAAGTGTCACTTGTTTTTTCTAAGTACTGCAAATTAAAACTAATTTTTACTAAGTACTACTAATTGATGCTAATTTTTACAAATTACCACTAATTACTACTAATTTTTAGTAATTACTACTAATTTTTTGTAAATACCACTAATTTTTAGTAATTACAACAATTTATTAGTAATTACCTATAATTTTTACTAAATACCAATAATTTTTACTAATTACTCCTAATTTTTAATAATTATCGCTAATTTTAACTAAGTGCCAGTAATTACAGATAATTATTACTAAGTAACACAAATTTCTAATAATTTTTTCTGAGTAACACTAATTAATGCTAATTTTCACTAATTAATGCTAATTTTTACTAATTAATGCTAATTTTTAGTAATTACTGCTTGTTATTATTAATTTTTACTAATTACCAGTAATTATTGCTTATTACCACTAACTTTTACTAATTATCGCTAATTGTTTTTGTAATTACCATTAATTATTGCTAATTTTTACAAATTACTGCAAATTGTTGCTAATTACCAATAATAATTACTATTTACCTCTATTTTTTTAAATATTGCGAATTTTTAATATTGTTTATTTTTAGTAAATATCACTAATTTATAATAATTACCATCATTTTCTAATAATTTCTACTAATTTCTAATATTTACCACTGATTTCTAATAATTTATGATGATTTCTAATAATTACCACTCATTTCTAATAATTATCACTGATTTTTATTGATTATAGCTAATTATTACACATTACCGTTAATTTTTACTAATTTTTTAAAATTATTTATATTTACCTTTAATTATTATAAATTGGTAGTAATTACTAAAAATTATAATTTAGTAATTACTATTACTTAATTAAACCTACTTTAAAATATTATTATTTATTACTAATACATATAAATTATAAATAATTTCTTTTAATCCTTGCATGTTTCTGTTAATTTTTACTAATTTCTTCTTGTTACCACTATTTTTTACTAATTACCAGTTGTTTTATACTAATTCTCGCTAATTTATAATAATTACCGATAATTTCTTATAATTATCGATAATTTCTAATAATTACTATTAATTACGGATAATTAGAACTATATACTAATAATTAAAAATAGTATCTATTAATTTAAACTAATCACTTCTAATTAAAAAAACCACTAACAATTAAAACGAAATAATTCTAATTATAAATAACTACTACTACTTAAAACAAATTTATGGAATATAAAAATATGTAATTCGAATTAAAACCAATTACTGCTAATTAATAACAATTATTACTAATATAAAAAACAAAATTAATTTAAAATTAGAAATGATAAATAAATACATTAAAACCAAACTTTTTATCGAATGCAAGTTGAAAATTTGCTTCTCTCTAAAATTTATAACTTTTAATATTTTATGGACAAAAAGAAGAGAGTAGAGGAAAAGCGGAGAGTTCAAAGGAGGAGAGAATGGTAAAAATTTGGGTGGGAGGGGTATATGTAGGTTAAATTATTTTAGACAGGACTAATTGTGATGGTTTTCCCATCAAAAATAGTCATTGTTGTGATGTGTCCCATTGCAATTAGTACCCAAAATTAATAACCCTGTCGGTGATAAAAAAGTTATTTGCGACAGGTCTCATCAGAAATACTCTTCTGCAGAAAGTATATTTGCAATGAGAATTAATGCACATCACACATAATAATAATAATAAAAGGTATTTCCAGTGGGGGTATATTCTCATCACAAATATCTTTCCTACAGTTTGGCGTGCAAGCTGCGCGAAAGGTATTTGCAACAAGAATTTTTTCTTTTTGCAAATAAGTTTTGTTAAGGACTATTTGTAACGAGATTTGTTTCCCATCACAACTAGTCCCTTGGCAAAGACTATTTGCAATGGGAGATGGTATTGTCACAAATAGACTCTTACAAAATCCCATTTTCTTTAGTGACTATACCAAGGGGTATAGATCACTTTACAAGCTTCGATTTGGCTACTCATAAAGACCAAATGGACTTACGAATCAAAAGTTATGGTTGTTGAAGGTCAGTCAATATTTATAAAGGAAGTTGAGATCTCACACGGGTATCTCACCTAGCCCCTTTATATAGTCACTCGCTGGGCTCCCTTGCCTATCTCACACAATACATTTGTGCATCTCCTACACCCAAAACTTGTGTGACCATCCCTCTCAGACATGTGTAATCTACGTGATCCACCTATGAGACTAGGTATCTGGAATATGGTAATCCTGCATAGATCAATAGTGTAACTCTAGCCTATGAGAACCACTAGAGTGAAGAAACTATGCGAATGACTTGTGCAGACAACCTTCTTCTCCTAGGGTCCTGAGATTGTATATAAATAGGACCTTTTGCCTCCCCATTTGAGAGGACGAACAAACTTTTGGTCGAAGAGGCAATGTGAGAGCTCTGCTCGCACCACTTTTTCACCCAACTAGTTCACCCTAACATGGGTGAACAACCATGGACAACCCTCTACCGGGATGAGGACCCTAGTTTTCCCTTACATTGGTGAAAAATTGTTCCAATTCACTCCAATCAACTCAAGTATCACTTGGTCGAAGTACTTCCAATTTAACCAAGTACTACTTGGGTGGCCCACTTGGGTGATCCCCTGTAAAGACCTGGAATTTCAATGTAATTTTTTTAAAATAAATTGGAATTTTATGTGTCTGTGAAAATTGATGTCACGTGATACTGAGGCCCGGAGTACCCGGAATATATTCCTAAACTTTTGTTCGGTTACGTTCAGTAAACGCACAAGAGAGTTTTTCTAACATTTGAACCGGTGCTCAGAATTGAAATTTGAGGGCACTATTGAACTTGCAGCACCGGTATTCACTTAAAGAGACTTTCACCTCGACGATAGTTGGTTGAGGGTGGAAGTTAGTTTTTGGGTTTTTCATGAAAGAATAGAATAAAAATAAAATTTTACGACATTTTATTTTTATTTTATTTGTTAAAACCTCCATGTGGAAGTTTGGAAGTGGGGACCGCCCTACCTTAACCTCCTAGAGAGGTTATGGTGGTGGGGACCACCCGAACATAACCTCCTATGAGAGGTTATGGTGGTGGGGACCACCCAAGGCCTAAACCTCTTCTACTCCCTCATTAAGGTGGAGAAGCCTCTTGAGCTTCCTCTACATTAATTGTGCCAACCCTCCTTAATTTATTATGCCAACCCTCCCCCGCTTAATTATTCTAAATAATTAATTAACTTAATTTAAATTTTATTCCAACAGACATAATAGATCTCATAATCTATTATTTTGTGCTCTATAATTTCATTTGGGTGGAATTGGGGAGAGGAGGAGCTCTTGGAGAAAGAACACCAACGAAGAACTTCTTCTCTGAATGAAGAACGCCGACCTCGACTTCGACATTCTTCCTCGGGACACCCTCTAGTATGGGACGTCTCCAATCGATGATCTTCGTTCCCTCAACGACGTCATCTCCTCCCACGTGATCTTCGTCAACAAACAACCCGAGGTAGGGGTTTAAACACATGTGATTATTTTTTCCCAAGTTATTCTCTTCTAAATGAAGAATGTGGATCAACTATAACGTATTGATCCTAGGATGATTTCTTCTTGTGGATTGGGAATATTTATTGCTGGTTGATGTAGGGTTTTATTTATAAGTGATTTTATATCCCCATGTTCTTCTCTTCTAAAACAACGAACGTGGATCAACTCTCTATTTTGTATTTATCCGCGAATGTTTTTATTTTCTGGGATTGGGAATGATTAAATTGGGGAAGCTTAAAGGGAGGGTGTTTTAATTGTTTTCCCTTACCCGTTCTTAATATTATTTTGATTCAAGTATAATAGCCACTTTCTACCACTCTAATGCGAAGAGTGTGGGCCAAACTAACATGACCCATCCTCTCCGCAATTCTTGTGTTGATTTTTTTGTTCTTCGCAAGGGATGAAGACGACGAAGGAAATGAAGGAAGCGACACCACCGCCCGCGGCCTCCGCCGCCCCGGGCCAAATTTCCCTCGCTGCGCCGCACTAGGAAGAACAGCCCTCTCCGCGCCACCCTAGGCCAAACCTCCCTCGCCGCGCCACCCCAGGTCGAGTCACCCTCACCCCTGTCCGCCAAGCTTTTTTCGATCGGGCCGAGCCGCCACCATCGTCTGCTAAGCCGCCACCACCATCCGCTGAGCCGTCGCCACTGTCTGCCGAGCCGCCGCCACCACCGAACCTCCATCCCGTGGATGGACTACCGCGCCATGGCCAGTACATTCCCTCGCATCTGGTTCGTACACTCGCGGCCAGTCTACCACCCTCGCGGCAGGTTTGTGCCCTTGTAGTAGCCCTCGACCGAGCCACCCATGCGGCACCCTCATGGCCCCTGATATCGGGCCAGACCCAATGGGATGGGCCACTCTACTAGTCGTTCTGACCCAACAGGTCGTGCCGGGTCGACACGAATCGGGTCAGCCCAGGCCGGGTCGGACCAGACCCGGGTCCACTACGACCCAGTTACCTTCTTTTGGCCATAACTTTGGCACCGGATGTCCGTTTGACGAATCATCAGCGGCATTGGAAACCATCGAGAGAGTTTGTCCCCTTTGAGTGATACCACACTATGTTTTGGAATAAGATGGGGAAAGGTCAGGTTGGATCGAGCATGAATCCAACCGGACTCCCATGACTAAAAGGTGAATAACTCACAGACCGGGCATCTGATTGACGTGTCATCTATTATGTTAAGACCCCTATGACGTGGAGGACCTTTGAGATACTTCTTCGTGGGACTTCTTGGAAGTTGTAGTATTAACCAGTAGCTTGAAGGGTGGATCCTCCTGGAGACGAGCGAGCATAGTGCAGGAACCCAATGGTTGGCTGAGACTTGACGACTGGTGACCGTTTTGACTCGGAGTGACTTGATAGGCCTAGTGGGGAGCACCTTGGTGACATGGAAAACCCACAGTGGGTAGCACCTTGGTGACGCTGTAGACCCACGGTACTCAACAAGAGAAGTACCTTCGTAGGCCATGATGGGAAGAACCTTGGTGACGCAGCAGACCCACGGTGGGGAGCGACTTGGTGACGCGGTAGACCCACGATACTCGACAGGATGAGTACCTCAGTAGTACATGGTTAGTGGGAAGTGCCTCCGTGTGACATAGTTGGCTCAGTGTACTCGATAGAGGAGGAGTTATCCAGCATACAAGGTGTTCGACGTTGTGACTAGGAATGTTACTTGATACTACCCCTAGAATAAATCCTGGTGTGAGCTAAGTCAGAACCTCTATGTTTTTCTCATGATTGAGATGGATTACATGATAACTTAGGTATATGTATGGGCATATACCAAAGTAAGGTTATCTATTGCTTTTATTCTTTTTTTCATCCTTGTTCGATTTTTGTGAGACCTAGAGGGTCTAGGGGTCCCTACATAGTATCGTTATACTCACCCCTGTACGGGTTATTCCCAAACATCATTGTGTTTGGTGTAGATGAAGGACAGCGCTGACTGAGGACAACAGTACCAGGACGGGACGGTACCCGGAGGTGGACCTTACGATGAGTCAGTACACGGAGGAGACGGATGGACGAGGAGTGGTGAGGAGGTGATTTGTACCTACCCTTCAGGTAGGAACCTCGGAGGATGGCCCATTTGTTGTTTTCCTTTTTTCAGTTGTACTTGTACTTTCAGTTTCTTGTACATTACTATTGGGCTTTTATTCTGGCCCTGTTTTTCTTTCAGCACTCTTTTGTTATACAGTTTTACTTGGTGTTTCGAATCCAGGTGTGTGCTTTCTTGTGCATGTGTTTAGAGTTAATAAAGGCAATGCCTTCCCAGTTTTATGGAATTACGTCTTTGGTGCCAGTAGCCAGCCCCTGGCTATGGAAGGCAGGCTTGGGGTAGTTATGGCATGGGCCCCGGGGGACGGGTCGTGACAAATTGGAATCAGAGGACGGTTCAACCATAGAACATAGGACTATGATATTTATCCTTAACAGTAATAGTGTTAACTGTAGTGAGTGTGGTTTTCTGTTTAGGGAATCTAGTTTTGGTGCGGTAGCCGACGTATCTATACACCAGGACTCTAACTTCAGATTTCCGACTCAGTGCATGAAAACACTGATTGCGAGTGTGTTTTCAAGAGTTTTATTTGTGATCTATTATGTCAGCTCACCAGGTATAACTTATTGATTGTGGCACACCAGTTTCTTTTCAGGATTCCTCCACACAGACAGCCAGCAAGTGTTCTAAGAGTCGTATGCACTAATATCCCAAAGAGCGACGAGGCCTCAGTGCAGGGCCCTCTTCCAGTAGAGACACCAGCAGAGGCACCAATAGTACCTTTACCCATTGGGCCATTGATGCCACCAGCCCTAGTAGCAGAGAGTGCACACCTCTTGATCATGTGGCTTGAGTTATAGCACCAGAGGCCACCTAGGTTCAGGGGAGAGACATACCCATAGGCGGTTGAGGATTGGATGGAGGTTGTGGTGAGAGGACACCAGTCGATCTCATGGTGATCCTTGCCGCCAGCCTTCTACAGGTAGCAGTAGGAAGATGGTGGAGTTTGATGCTCCAGGTTCATGATGAGGTGACACTTCTCTGGTCAGACTTCAAGAGCCTGTTTTGGATAGAGTTTGTCCCAATGACTCTTCGTACAATGCGCATTCAAGAGCTTCTTCATCTGCAGCAAGCAACATGATTGTGGCTCAGTACTCATCGAGGTTCACTAACCACTCATGCTAATCCACAGATATGGTGTGGGACCCTTTCTTCAGGGCTCAGACCTTCAAGAAGGGGCTCAGGTGAGAGATCAGGGCTTCAATGATCTCACTTAGTATCCCGATGCAGGCGTGGGTATTAGAGAGAGCCCTCTTGGTGGAGAGTTTCCTTGGTAAGCAGTCACCAAGAGCGAGACCCACTACCAGTCATTGCGTAGTAGAGTCTTCTACAACTGGCAGCAGACATACGTCACAGAGGTCTAAGAGGACCAAACCTACAGGTGGATGACTGCATGACTCAGGATCAGTTGTGTGGGGTACCCGAGGTGGAGCCAGTTATATTATGAGCGGGTAGCGTTTCACATGCGGTAGGCAGGGTCGCATGGCTTGTGACTATCCGACCCATCATACAGATGATCAGCATATGGTCGAAGGACCACCTAGGTAGAGATAAAGTTTTGACTGAGGATTTCCACAGGGAGCATGTCGTGCAGCTGTTAGTGGGCAACGATTTGAGATATTACTGCCACCACCACCAGGAGGTCCACCCTGACCGCAAGGAGCGGGTGGACAGGGGAGAGCTCATCTCTAGCCAGTTGAGGCCTATGATTACAAAGCTCCAAAAGTGATACGAGGTATGATCTGTGTCTATTTCACCATAGCTGTAGTACTTATAGACACAGGTTCCCATTATTATTTTATTTCCACTTCCCTCATTCTGAGATCAGATATTATGACAGAGCTGTTGGCTCGATCCTTATGGCTAGAGACTCATACGGGAGTGGATTCAATGATTATGCACTAGTTCTTGTAGTGTGAGCTTACTCTAAGAGGTGGGATCTTCGGCTGGGATCTCTTAGTAGCAGCATCGAAGCCTTACGACAGCATCTTGGGTATGGACTGGTTATCTACAATCTATGCTTAGATTGATTGTATTATCAACAAGGTGTGGTGTGTCCGCACGGATGAGACCAGGTTTACCTTAATAGGAGATAAGGGAGCCTTTGCGGCATAGGATGGACTTACCCAGAGGAGAGTACAACCGAACACTCATCAGTTGGCTAGCCTTACCCTTGGAGATGTTGATGTGGAGAGGACGATCTATCCTGTAGTGGTGGACCAGTACATGGATGTTTTCCCTAATGATGTTCTGGGACTACCTCCTCATAGAGAGGTAGACATTTACATTGACATGTACCCCAGGATGTCACTGATATCTACACCAGCATATCAGATGGCTCTTGTAGAGCTTCGTGAGCTGGGGTATAGCTTGAGGACTTGCAGGGGAAAGGATTCATCTGGCCCAGTTTTTCTCCTTGGGTAGCCCCGATTTTGTTCACCAAGAAGAAGGATGGGATCTTGAGGCTTTTCCTTGACTATCGGTGCCTGAACCAGTTGACTGTGAAGAACAAGTACCCACTACCCAGGATTGAACACCTCATGGATCAGCTGAAAGGAACACGGTGGTTCTCAAAGATAGACCTCAGATCAGGTTATCACCATCTCATAGTACGAGACGAGGATGTGCAGAAGACATCCTTCAGGTGTCGGTACAACCATTACGAGTTCTTGGTTATGCCATTCGTCATGACCAACTCTCCAGCAGTGTTCCTAGGACTCATGAATAGGATCTCTCAGCCATACCTAGATTTCTTTGTAGTATTCTTCATCAATGACATTCTGATCTACTCTACTATTGAGGAGGAGCATGCCTATAAATTTCAGGTAGTACTGGACAGACTCCGAGAGCACCATCTTTATGGTAAGCTCTCGATGTTCTAGTTTTAGATGGGAGAGGTTCACTTTCTAGGGCATGTCATATCGTAGGCTAGATTTGCAGTAGATCCAAAGAAGATTGAGGCAGTACTTTCTTGGGATCCACCCAAGAGTGTGACGGAGGTAAGAAGTTTCCTGGGATTGGCTAGAGACTATCGGAGGTTTTTTTCCAGACTTATCCAGAATTACAACACCACTATCAGCCATGATGAAGAAGGGGAAACCCTTCGTGTGGTCGGAGAGATGCCAGCAGAGTTTCCAGGAGTTTAGGCAGAGGCTGACTAGTGACCCCATCTTGAGGCTTCCAGAGGAGGGCGTAGGCTACATAGTCTACTACAACTCATCATGGACCAGACTCGGATTTGTTTTGATGAAGGAGTGAGTAGTGATTGCATATGGTTCCTTACAGCTGAGATAGAATGAGTAAAACTACGCTACCCATGACCTAGAGTTAGTAGCAGTGGTCTGTGCCTTGAAGATGTGGCGACATTATCTGATGGGTGATCATTTTAGAGTGTACTCTGATCACAAGAGTCTCAAGTATATCTTCTCTCAGAAGGACCTGAACCTGAGACAGTGACATTGGCTTGAGTTCCTCTAAACTATGACTTTGAGATAGTCTATACTCCTTGGAAGGGGAACGTTGTAGCGGATGCACTCAACAGGAGGTATGGTATACATCTTCTAGGTGATGCGATGGATAAACTGGCTACTTTAGAGATATACTTTGTGGGTAGAGATGAGGAAAATTTTCTACAGTCTCTTACAGCCACTACCCCAACTTCTTCAGTGAGTTAGGGAGGCGCAATGTGGGGACGCTGACTGTGAGGCTCGATGTGCTCAGATATCCACAGGGGAGGTACCAGATGGATTTTATGAAGTTGGGGAGCACATCATCTTATTTAGAGGATGTACCATGGTACCAGTTCCACTTCAAGAGGAAGTGTTCAGGGAGTTCCACACATATCTTCTATCGGTATATATAGGAGTGGTAAAGATGTGTCGAGATCTCCGAGGACATCACTGGTGGCTGGGAATGAAGAAATCAGTTGCAAAGTTTATCTCTCGGTGCCTCAATTTTCATCATGTGAAGGTGAAATATCAGGTACCAACATACTTGGTTCATCATTTAGAGGTCCTAGAGTGGAAGTGGGATGGGATGTCCATGGAATTCGTGATAGGAATTACACGTACATCCATAGTTCATGACTCAATTTGGGTGATTTTCGACCAACTCACCAAGTCAGCCCACTTCCTATCGATCAAAAATCAGGGTTCAGTAGAGAGCTTATGATACCTCTATGTGTAGGATATTGTACGGTTACATGGAATACCATCGACAATTGTCTCTGGTCGTGATGCACATTTTACTTCCTAGCAATGGAAGGGGTTGCATGAGTCTTTCGGGACGCAGCTTCATTTGAGCACCGCCTTCCATCCTCAGTAAGATAGTCAGACCGAGCAGACC
The DNA here is from genome assembly GCA_963277665.1 of Viscum album. NCBI lineage: Eukaryota > Viridiplantae > Streptophyta > Magnoliopsida > Santalales > Viscaceae > Viscum > Viscum album. The sequence continues at coordinate 1,464,403,777 of OY728162.1, read as the reverse complement.
ATTCAGACCCCTGAGGACATGATGTGTGTTTATGTCCTTGAATTCGGTCATAGCTAGGAGGATCACTTTCCTACGGTGGAGATTTCATAAAACAATAGCTATCACTCCACCATTGGGATGGCACCTTTTGAGGTGTTTTATAGGCAACCTTACAGATCACCTTTCTGCTGGACAGACCCTGGGGAGTCAACACTAGTGGGACTAGAGATGGTACGGGCTACAACAGATAAGGTGTAGATCATCGAAGAGTGGATGAAGACTGCACAGAGTAGGCAGAAGTCATATGCCGATAAAAGACGAATACCTCTATAGTTCGAGTATGGCGACCACGTCTTTCTACGGGTCTCACCCCGATGAGGTCTGCAGAGATTTGGCCAAGGTGGAAAGTTTTCCTTTAGATTCATTAGACCTTTTCAGGTCTTCAGCAGAGTTGGAGAGGTGTCATACCGCTTATCTCTTCCACCTCAATTGTACCGGGTGCACGACATCTTTCACAAATCCTAGGTGAGGTGATACGTGCATGACCCTTCTCACGTCATCAACAATGGAGAGCTGGATGTCGACGATTGGGTGACTTTTACATAGTTTCCAGTAGAGATTGAGGATCTACATGATCAGTTCCATTTTGGATGGTTGATACCTCTATTCCACATTCGTTGGTAGCACGGGAACCTCAAGGAGAGCACATGGGATCTGGTGGCTCAGATGTGTGCTCAGTACCCCCACTTGTTCCCATAGATTGAGTTATGGCTTAAGGGGACGTAGATCCCTGAGGTGGGGAGAAAGTAAAGACCCATAATTTCCATGTAGTTGTTTTTTAAAATAAATGGTAATTTTATGAGTCTGTGAAAATTGATGGCACATGATTCTGAGGCCCGGAGTTCCCGGAATGAATTTCTGAACTTTTGTTCGGGTACATTCAGTAAATGTGCAAGAATTTTTTTCTAACTTTTTAACCGGTGCTCAGAGTTGAAGTTTGAGGGCATCGTTGAACTCGCAGCAACAGTATTTGATTAAAGAGACTTTCACCTCGATGACAGTTGGTCGATGGTGGAAGTTAGTTTTTGGGTTTTTCATGAATGAATAGAATAAAAATAAAATTGTACAACATTTTATTTTTATTTTATTTGTTAAAACCTCCATGTGGAAGTTGGGAAGTGGGGACCACCAGACCTTAACCTCCCATGAGAGGTTATGGTGGTGGGGACCCCCTGAGCATAACCTCCAATGATAGGTTATGGTGGTGGGGACCACCCGAGGCCTAAACCTCTTCAACTCCCTCATTAATGTGGGGGAGTCTTGTGAGCTTCTTCCGCATTAATTGTGTCAAACCTCCTTAATTTATTATTCCAACCCTCCCCTACTGAATTATACTAAGTAATTAATTAACCCAATTTGAATTTTATACCTACTAACATAATAGATTTCATAATCTATTATTTTGGGTGATATCATTTCATTTGGGTGGAATTGGGGAGAGGAGGAGCTCTTGGAGAAAGAATGCCAACAAAGAACTTCTTCTCTGAATGAAGAACGTCGACCTCAACATAAAAATTCTTCCTTAGGACATCCTCCAGCATGGGATGTCCCTAATCGATGATCGTCTTTCCCTCAACGACATCATCTCCTCCCTTGCGATATTCATCAACAAACAACCCGAGTTAGGGGTTTAAACCTGTGTGAATATTGTTTCCCAAGTTCTTCTATTCTAAATGAAGAATGCGGATCAACTCTAAATAATTGATCTGCAGATGATTTCTTCTTGTGGATTGGGAATATTTATTTCTGGTTGATGTAGGGGTTTATTTATAAGTGATTTTATATCCCCAAGTTCTTCTCTTCTAAAACAACGAATACAGATCAACTCTATATTTTATATTGATCTGCGAATGTTTTCCTTTTCAGGATTTGGAATGATTGAATTGTGGAAGCTTGAAGGGAGGGTGTTTGAATTTTTTTTCCCTTACTTGTTCTTAATATTCTTGTGATTCAAGTATAATAGATGCTTTCTACTACTATAATATGGAGAGTGCGGGACAAAATAACATGAAACATACTCTCCATAATTCTTGTATTGATTTTTGTGTTCTTCACAATGGATAAAGACGATGAAGGCGACGAAGGCAATGGTGCCGCCGCCCACGGCCTCCACCGCTCTGTGCCGCCCCAGGCTGAACCACCCTCGCCAAGCCACCCTGGGATGAACCACCCTCATCGCACCGCTCAGGGCCGAACCACCCTCACCCCACAAACTCGGGGCAATCTGCCCTCACCGTTATCCGCTGAGCTGCTGCCGACCAGGCCAAGCCGCCACCGTCGTCCGCCGAGCCGCTGTCGTCATCCACCAAGATGTCACCACCACCCACTGAGCTATCACCACCAGACCTCCATCTCGCGGCCAGATCGCTGCCCCGTGGCCAGTCTGTCGCCCTCGCGGCTGGTCCGTGCTCTCGCGGCCCGGGTCGCGACCTCACGACTGGTCTTCCTCCCTCACGGTCGGTCTACACCCTCGCGGTACCCCTCGGCCAAGATGCCCCCACGCAACCCTCAAAGCCTTCGTGGGATGGGTCAGGAACAATGGGTTGGGCCACTCTCTGGGTCGGGCCGGGTTGACCCGAATCGGGTCGGGTCAGGTCAGATCGGTCCTGAGCGCACTATCACCCAATTACCTTCTTTCGGTCATAACTTTGGAATCGGACATCTATTTGACGAAACGTCAACGACGTTGGGAACCTTGGAGTGAGTCAGGACCCTTTGAGTGATACACCACTATGTTTTGAATTAATATGGGGAACGGTCAGGTTGGATCGAGCACGAATCCAACTAGGCCCCAGGGACTAAAAGGCTAATAGCTCACAGACCGGGCGTCTGATTGACGCACCATCTGTTACGTTGATACCCCTATGATGTGGAGGTAATTTTAGATACTTATTCGTCAGACTTTATGGATGTTGGAGTATCGAGCAGTATCTTGTGCAGCGGATCCTCTTGGAGACGAGTGAGCATAGTGTGGGAACCCAGTGGCTGGATGAGACTTGACGACTACTGACCATTTCGACTCAGAGTGACTTGACATACCCAGTAGTGAGTACCCTGGTGATGAGGAAGACCCAAGGTGGGGAGTGCCTTGGTGATTCGAGAGACCAACAGTACTCGACCGGAGGAGTACCTTAATAGGCCACGAGGGGGAGCACCTTGGTGACACGGCAGAACCACGGTGGGAAGTGCCTTGGTGATATGGCAGACCCACAGTACTCGACAGGAGGAGTACCTCAGTAGTCCAAGGTTAGTGGGAAGCGCCTCTGTGTGATGCGATAGGCCCGTTGTACTCGATAGAGGAGGAGTTATCCAGCAGCTGAGGTGTTCGACATTGTGACTAGGAATGTTACTTGATACTACCCCTAGAATAAATTCTGGTGTGTGTTGAGTCAGAACCTCTGTGTTTTCCTTATGATTGAGATGGATTGAATTATAACTTCGGTATATGTATGGGAATATACCTAAGTAAGGTTATCTATTGTTTCTATGCTTTGTGTTTTATCCTTGTTGAATTTTTGTGAGACCTAGAGGGTATCGAGGTCCCTACCGAGTATCGTTATACTCTCCCCTTCATGGGCTATGCCCGCACTTCATTGTGTTTGGTGTAGACGACAGATAGCGCTGATTGACGACGAGAGTACCAGGACTGGACGGTACCTGGAGGTAGACATTACGATGAGTCGTTACACAGAAGAGATGGATGGATGAAGAGTGTTGAGGATGTGATATATACCTACCCTTCAGGTAGGAACCTCGGAGGACGACCCAGTTACTGTTTTCCTTTTTCTTCAGTTGTACTTGTACTTTCAGTTTCTTGTACTTTATTGTTGGGATTTTATTATGGCTCCCTTTTACTTTCAACACTCTTTTGTTATACAATTTTACTTGGTATTTCATATCCAGTTGTGTGCTAGCTTGTGTGTGTGTTTACAATTTATAAAGTCAATGCCTTCCCAGTTTTAGGGAATTACGCCATTGGTGCTAGTCGCCAGCCCCTGGCCTATGGAAGGTGGGCTTGAGCTAGTCACATCATGGGCCCCGGGGGATGGGTCGTGACATCCCCAACATGGGAAAATGACATACATGAGTGATCCCCTTCCTGGAATAATGGAACACATGGGAAATCCCTTTAATGGTTGATTGAACCACTTGGGCGATCCCCACCATAGGCGACAAACCCACTTGGGTGATCTCCTTCATGGACGAATGACCCACTTGGGTGATTCTCTACATGGGCGAATGACCCACTTGGGAAATCCCTTGCATGGGTGAACGACCCACTTGGGAAAGCCCCTACTTGGGTGAATAACCTACTTGGGTGAGCCCGAATATGTTTGAAGGACTCACTTGGGTGAATCCCATACTTGGGTTAATTTCCTACTTGGGAAACCCACACATGGGCGACTCTTCACCCATGTCATTCTACTTGGGAGACCCTTCTCCCAAGTGATCCCACATGGGAGACCCTTCATCAAAGGTAATATAAACATGGGAATCTTACTAGGTGTAAGCCCTAACCAAACATGAAAATCACCATGAGTTGAGATCCACTTCATGGTTTTATAAATATGGCCATCATCCAAGGTGTAAGACCTAACCAAACCTTAATCTCGACGATTTGAGATTCTCCTCATGGTTTCATAAACATGGGAATTCTCATAAGTGTATCCCCCAACCAAATAATAATCTCCATGAGTTGATATTCTCCTCATGGTTTTAGCAACATGGTAATCATTTTGTTTGTAAGCGCCAACCAAACCGTAATATCCAAGAGTTGAGATTCTACTCATGGTTCCAGAAATATGGACATCGTCCTAGGTGTAGGCCCCAACCAGGCCTTCAAATCACCTTGAGTTGAGATCCCCCTCATAGTTCCAAAATATGGGAATCCTCTTAGGTTTAATCCCCAAACAAAAAATAATCTCCATAAGTTGATATCCTCCCCATTGATCCAGAAACAATGGTATCCTTCTAGTTGTGATCCCTAAACAAACCTTAAAATCACCATGAGTCGAGATTTTTCACATAGCTACAGAAACGTGGGTATCCTTGTATGGGTAAACACTAAACCAAATATTTATTAACCATTGATTCAAGATACTCCTCACTATTATCACTACTCTCCTGAAGTCGAGATTCTCTTTATGGTATCATTACTCGCCTTTAGTCGAGATACTTATTTTAGTTTCAAGTACATGGGAATCTTCTTAAGTGTAATCCCAAACTATATCTTCATTAACCATGAGTCGTGATACTCCTCTTTGATCCATAAACATAGGCTTTTCCTAGGTGTAACCCCCAAAACATACCCTCACATGACCCACCTACTAGGAAAGTTTTCTTAGGGAATCATTGGTGTAATCCCCTCTTTATTTACTGTTGTCTCCCTCTTTCATGGTATAGAAATATTATCCAGGTAGCCTCAGTGTGTAATTAATCCTTTCAAATCTAATGGTACACTCCCACGAAATGTGTCTAATATTATGTTGTCTCTTGTTTCTCACACCAAGAGGGATTCATGTGGGCTTAGATATATGCAACAATCATCACATCAGTAATGTAAAAGTACCTCCATCATGAGCCTCTAGTTGAGTTTTAAGACCCGACTACTCCATTGAACCATATGGTCTCTGATTCCTGTTCTTAGCAGGATACATAGGAAACCTCTTTAAGGTTTTAACTAAAAGTTATTTCAACATAATCCATCCTATCAGACTAAATAGAATTTGATTCTTGCTTTCATAGGATACATAAAATGCCTCTTTGAAGTTCAATCCCAACTCAAAAACACCAACTGCCTCCCTAGATGGAAATTAACACCTGAGAGCCCAACTAGTTGGTTTTAAAATAAAGAATCTTGAGCTAATAGGATAAATATAGGGAATTTATAATATATAGAGAGAGAGGTTAACATCAAACACAAGGTCTTGATTAGATCATTGGCACTAGGCTAACCAATCCCACACTAGGATTTAGTAAGTATTCATGAATATTTCTTAAATAGATTAGAGAGTTTTAGAGTATGCAATAATCCATGTCAAATGGGAATGTTGGTCTGGACCACCCATCCTCTCGACCAACATGTTTTCTAAGGTGTCATTGGAAATTTCACAATGATTTCCTTCCTTTAGAAATAAGGTCTACATTAACTCAAAATGAGTGTGGGAATGATATCCATCAGAAACAATATTTTATTCAAGTTATTTATTTTAATAAAATTGAATATTTTGAATATTTAAAATAAATTATCCATTTTATTTAAACTTTAAAATAACTAACTTGACTAAAATAAATAACTTGAATGAAATTTTTAATTTTTAATTTTTAAAAACATTAATTAAATTTAATTTTGTTCATGTTATTTATTTTAAAATGATTTAAATTAATCATGTAAAACAAATATTTGATATATTGAAAAAATTTTAATTTAGTAAAAAAATTAAATAACTCTAATATTTAAAATAAATAAGTTGAGTATGAAACTTGGAATAAATAATTTAAAATTTTAGGAGAAATAATTTTATGTTTTTGAAATATATATTTTTTAGTTTTGTTATATATTTTTTAAAAAATATTTTTTTAACCAAGGGGGCGGTCTGGAGGCATATTCATCTGCTCTCATATAGTGCCACGCTACTGCCTTATCATTTAGATAAATATTTTGTGGCTCATTATTTGGATAAATCCTTTTAATATATTATTTTTAAAATTTACTCAGCGGGGAAACATGATTAAGTAGAGTGTATGAAATAAGAATGGGTTTATTGGCTTGTAGTATCACCAATGATCACAAAATACATTCAGAAGGCATTGTGTGATATCGTCGTCTCAGTTTTCTCCTCAAATAAAAATAACCCCCCCCCCCAGATTCATCATATTTATAGCTTCTTTCATTATTTCTTTAGGTTCAACAATATCCTTCAATCTCTAACCAAAGAATTAGGGATACCATAAGTATGGCCCATCCCTATAAAAATGAAATCAAGGGATTCTTATCTACTATGAATTTTGGTCTTTCCATGTTCGGTAACTCTATGAAAAGATTCCTCCACATGTATAATTTTTGTTTTTTCATCATAACAGGTTGAGTATATTTTAGTTTAATTTCTTCCATGTTTATGAATTTAGTAGAGTTTTTTACATGATCATTTGGATATACACTAATTTATTATTCCATACACTCATTATACTAAGCTACCTTCAGAACTAACTCTTGGACTCACATCACCTCAATGAATTTTACTCTTTACTATCATTTAGAAACACACTGGTGATCATGATCTATATGCTTCATATGTATTTATTATCTAAAATTTTCAGATTCTATAAATTTTTTTCTAAATGATGGATTTGAATGGGAAAAGGGGAGGTCTGGTTAATAAGAGTTCCTTTTAGGAAAAATTCTTGAGGAAGGCTCCTAAATTCTATATTATATTTCAAAAATTATAAAAATATATTAAATGAAAAAGGATCATTTGTCATAGAGATTTCTTATAGTTATTATTTTTCGGTAGTAAATACTCCCTAAAAATCCCTATTTATTCAAAAAAAAAAGAAAAATCCCATCAGTGTGGTCAGAAGTGATGTAAACCCAAAGAATTGTCTTTACAACTAAATTAAAATCACGGTAAAGCGATTCAGTGCTTTGATAAATGATAAGACTATCATCATGAGTTCCTTTTATAGTAAGGATGTTATCACTGAAGTTACTCTCCCTTAAGGTGTTAGTGACCTCCATACCATTATTTATGATTGCCTTTCACTTCTTAATAAGATAAATGAGGTACCACATAGTGTTATCGATAACCTAAATGAAACTAAACAGAAGTTTATAATTAGATTATATTGTCCTAATCATGATGTTTTAAAGCATGCATAAGGGGACACCACTGAAGAGGGATTGAGTATCTTCCCTAATTTCATTACTTAGGCCAAGCATTGAAAACAATGACCACTGACCCATAATTTTCATTAGAAAGTCATCCTCCTCTCAAAGATCCCAAAATGCATGATCATTCCACATTGATTTTATACCTTGAAGAAAGTGGTTCCCATTTGATCTGGCTCCTAATAGCATCACTATTTTTAGGTATTTATTTTCTAAAAATAAGGGCTCTGTCAACAGCCCAAGACTCGATTCCATGAATGAGGGGAACTAGCTCAGCCAATAAGGAAATAATGTAGATCTAATTAAGTTGAAGAGAATATACTATTTAGGAAATGATATGAACCACTTTTTACATGAAAAAGAGGAATCATAAGATCCCAAATTGATTGTTTAATATTAAAAATGATAGATAAAATATTTATTAAGGATTTTAAGGTTATTCCCAATAAAATTATGAGATCCCAGCATCATTAATTAGTTTTAGACATTCATGTTAATAATTTTTAGATAAATATGAAATAATTAATTTATTAGGGAATTAGATAGTACAACCTCAAGGATAACCTTATAATGTAATTTAATAACAAACTTTTTAAAGAACTGTATGTTGTACCAGAATGATAATGAAGACACAGGGGGCTAAATTGTGTCCTTTTAAAAACACTTTTTAAATTTAAAATCGATCCCTCATAAACTTTTAAAGAGAAATTGTTCTCATTTATTTAAATACAATATGTAGTTTAAAATAAAATAAAGGTAAATAGTATATTTTATAGTGGTTCAGGATATAAATATCCCATAGTCCACTAAACCAACACTCTCTCTATAAGCTTTGTGATTTTCACTTGCAGATCCTTTTACATGGGATCTTGATAGTTGAGTGAAAGTAAATCCAACTTATTACAACATATTTTTCAAGTATTTATATAGTACTAACAGTAGCCCTCAAAATACTCCATATCCGAGTATTTATAAACAAAATACAAAAGTTATTAAATGTTGGCCCAGACCAACCGATGTGACTAAAATCCTAAGTTTTCTTTGGTTTAACTAGATATTATCAATGGTTTGTGGAGAATTTATCATGACTATCTACTATACTAACCATGTTAACCTATAAGGGATCCATGTTACTTTATATAGATAAATGTTAGGAAATTTTGGAGGAACTAAAGAGAAGATTACTCATTGCACCCATTCTTACATTACCATAGAGTGGATAAGGGTTTGTAATCTATAGTGATGCATCTAAGAGTGGATTGGGATTAATTATTAGTAAGAATGACATGGCTGTAGCTTCTTCCTTAAGAAAACTGATGGTTTATGAGAAAAAATATCCAACTTATAATTTGGAGTTAACTGTGGTAATTTTTTTATTAAAGATATGCACGCATTATCTTTACAGGGAAAAGTGTGATGTATAATTATAAAAAAAAATTAAGTATATATTCACACATAAGGAGTTGAACTTGAACTGGATAAGGTGATTAAATCTGATTAAATATTATGACTGATCAATACATTAACCCCCTGGGAAAGAAAACAATGTGGTTGGTACTTTGAGTCGAAGGGATCATGTTAGTTTATCCATGATGAGGATCACAAAAGATTAAATATTTATAGATTTTAAATTATGGATTTGGAAATAATAAAGAAAGGGGAGAAATATTTACTTTCCCAAATAATGTTTGAACCACCAATCCATATATTGATTAAAGAGCCACAAAAAGAAGATATATAACTACAGAAGAATCTGAGAAATTTTATTGAGATTAACCATGATTATGATGTAATGATACTGTTTAAGAACCATTTATGTGTTTTATCCATATTATATTCTAAGGAGTTTTTAGATGAATATCATAGTTATTTATTCTCTATTCATCCTTTGAATATGAATATGTGTAAATATTTGAAAGATTATTTTTGATGGGGTGACATGAGGTGATATATCACAGAGTCTGTATCTCAGTGTTTGGTATGTCATCAAGTTAAGTCTAAGAGAAAAAATATTAAGGGGATGTTACAACCATTACCCATACAAGAATGGGTGTTGTAAAACAACCCCATGGATTTTGTCATTAGAAACCCAAAAACATCTAATGAACATAATTTTGTATGGTTAAAGTCAATCACCTTATAAATTCAATACACTTCTATAAAATCATAGAAGACTTATCTCTTAATTATATTTAGATAGTAAACATTAAGTATGTAGTGAGGTTGCATGGAGTACCATATTCCCTTAAATCTGATATAGATTTTATGTTTACCTAAAACTTCTCATTAAATCTTTTGTAAGATCATGATACAAAGTTCTGTTTTAGCACTACGTATCATCCTCAAATCGATGGTCAGTCTGAGAGAATAATTAAAACCCTAGAGGATATGTTGAGATATTACTCTATGTATTTCAAATTTTGTTGGGATCAACACATTTCTCTAGTTTAATTTTCATATAATATTAGATTTCACTCAAGCATTCAGATAGATTATTATGAAGCCCTCTATAGAAAGAAGGGTAAAACTACAGTTTTTTAGGCAGAAATTGGAGAAACAAATATATTGTAACCATAACTGGACCAAGAAATGTAATAGAATGTTAGAGTCACTCATCATCAAATATGAGTATAAAAAAGTCAACAGGTAAGTTATATTGATAATCATTGATGGGATCTAGATTTCGAATTTGGTGAGAAGGTGTTGAGACCAACTTAGTTGGGGATGGTTTCTAGAAGTCAAAGTAATTTTTTTCAGTTTTATTGTCTTTTGTTATCAAAGGACTTAAATAAGAAAATAAATCACCTCACTTTGTATTTAGTGAAAATAAGACTGTCCATCTTATTCAAGAAATCAGACTCACAATGTTTGGAAAGGTCCATTGTATTTATAAAAAGCTGGCTGGAAGAAAAGATTCATCATATTCATAGAGAATCTAAAATGAAAGTTTTGATCGTAATGATGAATATTTGGAGTCTGAAAAACTATGATAAAAAATTTTGATGATGATTTTCTAATCATGGAGTTCTCATAAATCATATGTATTCTGTAAAACTTATGATACATGGTTGATGCAAGAAAGGGGGAATAAAACAGATTATTCTAATCGTATACACTCTAATCATAATCATGTCAATCATATTCTGGATTATTAGGATGTAAAATTGTGGATGAAAGATATTGAAGTTGCAGTAATTTCTCTAGAAAGTCAGATGATACTGAAGATAATATTCAATGTATTCAAAATCATGTAGTAATTAATGATTAATACTGAAAGTTAGATGAAGGATAAGGTTGGTGATGAAAATTATTTCTGATCATAATAATGACTTTATCAGATTCATGTTTGTTTGAAGGATGGGAAGGTTTGTGGAAAATGTGAGAAATAGAAGGTGATCGTTTTCATTCAGACCAAAATCCAAAAGATATAAATCCTTAAAGGGTGTAGATAGTGGGAATTATAATATGAAAAGATAAAGAATATGAATATTGAAATATCATTTGTATCGTATTCAAAAAGAAAATAATCCACTTGTACTGAACCATCAGAGTAATCCTGTCATCATATTCATCATAGGTAGAATTCTTTGAAACCAATGAATAGGAAAAGAAGTGTTGAATTGGAAATGGTTCAAGTACCATTATATTGAAGAATACTCCAGGTGAAGTCAAGGTCAATAATTTCTCTGGAAGAAAGAAGAATAAGAATATCACTCAAAAATGGTTGAATGTATTGAAAAAGGGGGATATTTGAATTTGAATAAGAATATGTTTTTTTGGTGAAGATAAACGTAATGAAGAAACAGTTGTTTTACATTTTCCCCCATCATAATGAGGTATATCGTAAGGAAAATTTGGAATTATAATTAGAATGAGGTTTTCTAAGAAGATGAAAGATGTATAATTATTTATACATATATTTGGTATAGAGAATTATAATAAATAAATCATATTGAGTGAATAGTAATAGTAAATCAGAATTAGATTAGAGTCTCTGAAAAAAGTATGAATAAGAGCTGAAGTTTTTAGAATATTGAAGAAGGATCAAGAAGAGTTGATAAGAATTTAATAAGTCATAAATGTATCCGAAATTCAAAAAAATGGATAATTTTTTTTGGGCAGGAAACAATTTTAGAATCATGCCCATGCCATTTTTTGGTAGAGTAAAAAATTTGAGAAGTACATTGTACTTTTCTGACTGAAGTAATGTTCATAGAAAAGGAGATAGAATCTCTGAATTTTTAGGGAGAATAAGTGTATGTATTGAGCCTTGTTGAAAAAAATTTGTTGGATAGAAGATAAATTATTAGAGACAAGATTACAATGTATTCAAATGATCGTCATATTCAATATATCCTTGTATTCAGCTAATTTCCGCATTATTCTTGTCATCGTATTCATCTCTTCATTATGTTAGGATGATAATAGAACCCGGATTATTGTATTGGGTTTTTGAGACTGAGAAAAAAAGTTTTCAAAATTGTCTCAACCGTATTTTGAAAAATTCAATATTATTGTATTGGGAAATAAGACTAGAAAAATCATACTGAGTATTATAAAAATTCTAGGAGGTTCTTACCAGATTCTAGATAAGAAATTTATTAATTTATTTGAAGGTTTATATTTATGAAATTTGATAAATAATATCCATAACATGGTTTATTATAAAAAAAATATTGTAACATTTGTGATAGAAATAGAATATGCACTATTGGATTGTTTACATAGTGATACATGAGTGAAAGGGCATATCCTAATCATTGTATTCCACAGAAAATGATTTTTTTCTACTGTATTGGGTTGTATTTGGTTATTTCTATACCATACCAATGAAATATCAATTATTATTGAATATTTAACATTGTAAATACTTTTGTTTATATAGATGTGTGTTTGATTTGTCTTTAGTAAAAAAATAATTATTTAACAAGAAGAGAAGTTTGTCTCAAAATAAAAGAAACATAAAAGAAAATTTTATCACTGATTCACCCTTCCCCCTCTTAGTGATACAATTATCCTGACTGGGAACTTACAATTGTCATCACAGATGAATTTTCTCTTCATTTATTCTATTATAATGTTTTAAAGAGAAGTTGATGGAGAATCTTAATTATGTGAATAGTAAAGGAATTCTAGTTTTCAAGGGTAAGAATTATCATATCTGGAAAGATATAATGTTTCTTTATATTATGTCTATTGGATATTATGTTCTTGAAGCTACTACAGATGGGTTCCTTCCTATTAATGAAAATGTTCCTTTTACATATTTTGATAAGAATAATCATTATAATGATGGAAGGACCAAGAACGCTTTATTATCATAACTTTCTAAAAGTTAATTATTAATGGAGAAATATTTTTACATAACCTAATGTATATGGGACTAGTTGAGAAACATATATAAAATAAATACAAAAGTGAAGAAGGAAAGAAATAAAAATATGGAGGCTAAAGTGTGAGGATTTTAATATGTGTGAGCATTAATTGATTGGAGAATTTTTTACTAGGGTAAATTAAATTTCCATCACTATCATATGTCTTGGTGAAATTTTGGATGATTCAAGGATTTTTTAAAATAAATTAAGAATAATTCTGTATACGTTTGATTCTAATTTTTTTTCACTAGAGGTTTGAGATCCTAAAACTTTATCTCTTGATAATTTTCATAGCACTCTCATCACTTATGAAATTAGAAGGGAGATGTATGAAAAGAAAAAAATTATAGGGATATTTCTTTCAAGGCTATCAAGAAAGAAAATTGGTAAAAAAGAAAAATCATATTCTATAGGGAAAGATAGAAAATTATCCAAATTTAAAAGGAGAATTTTCTTGTATAATGAAGAAGAAGAAGAAGATAGTGAAGCGAGATCCGAAAAGTCTAGTGAGCATGGTGGTGAGAATAATTTTATGGAATTAGTGAATGATAAAGAAGTCAGAAGCAATAGTTCTAATGATGATGAAATTCAACTTGAAATTTATTTGAAAGAATAGTTGAAAGAATGTCTATGAAAGATCATAGGTCTTGAAAAATAATTAATTTGGAAGATTAATATTATTTAAAAAACTCAAGAATATTTTATAGAAGATATTAACAAGATTTTGAAGTAAATTTATGCTTTAAATAAATATCTTATTGAAGAAAAGAAACGTAATGAGCATCTAAAAGTAAAGATGAAGGCAAAAGAAGATGAGCTGGAACTTATCCAACAAAAACTATATAAAGATCAATTTAGGATTAAAAGATTCAAAAACTCTATTTCATAAGTTATTGAATGTTTTTTAAAGATTAAACTTAATAATTATTGACTAAAGTTATCTTTGAAGGTTGAGAAGAAATCTGAAATTTTTTTTTGAAAAAGAAAAGGTTGGAAAGGGTAGGTATGTGGCTAGGATTGAAAAAGTGAAGAATTTAGAAGTTTCAAAATACCCTGAGCACAAAAATATTTCTAATACTTCTGATTCCATTAAATATAGAAAGAAAATTTAATTTATAATGAATATTCTAATTGATAATAAAAAATTTTATGATTCAGAAAAGAAAATTATGAATGTTTCTGAGAAACTTGTTTACAATTCCAGTCGGTATGGAAATTTCATAGGAAAATAATATTTCTATGGATACTAATGGTATTTTGGTTGATCGAGACATATGGAAAATATGTGTTAGTTCAACCAAAACAATTATTATTATTCCACAGGTTACTGATGGAAAAGTTTGAGGGGGTTTCAATTTCCTCAAAGAAAGAAGTTTGAGAAGGTTATTTTGAAGAAACCAAAGAAGGATTGAGTAAAGATTAAAAATTGGTTCCAACCACTAAAAACTATTTTTAAAAGGTGTGAACAACCTAGAATCCTTGCAAAAGTATGTCTTGTTTTGTAACCTTCACAACAAAAGATTGTTAACAATTCTCAGAAGCTAGATATGTAGAAATAACAGGCTCTTGTTGATGAAACCTCTTTGAAAGCGTTAAAAGTAGAATGACCTTGGATTATTGATAGTGGGTGTTCTTCTCATATGATAGGATATTTGAGAATTTTTAATAATTTAAAATATTTCAAAAATTGATTTGTGACATTAAGTAATGATGAATCATTTAGAATCAAAATTTTTGGATCAGATATAATTGGAAAAGAAAAATTGAAATCAAAGAAAAATTTATATGTTGATGGGTTGAAACATAACATACTGAGTGTTTCACAGTTGTTTGATGATGGTAAAAAGTTACTTTCAGGAAATATGGGTTTTTTAAAAATTAAAAAGGATTTAAAGATAGTGATAAGAGGCCGACGTACAAAGGAGAATTTATTTTAAGTTGGTGAGATCCATAAATCTTGTTACTTGGGCATGGTGGAAGAAAATATATTATAAAAAAAGGTTGGGAAACATGTGTCAAGAAAACATGAGAAATTTATCTAAAAGATATAGTGTCCAATAAATTCCTAATTTTTTCAAGGGAAATATATCGGTGATGTAATATTTGTTATAAAAGAGAGATTACAAATTTAATGCACAAAAAAGTTGATATTTTTACAAAATAACCCATAAATGTTATATATTATTATTTTTTTGGTCTGATGAGAAAATAATAAATGAATAGAGATAAGAATTTCGTCACATTCATTGATGACTTTACTCATATTACTTTTGTTATGTATATGAAATATAAATCAGATGCTTTTAAAATGATTAAAATATTTAGGAGGAAATATGGGAAAGAATGTGAGTATTTAGTGAAGAAGATGAGAACAAAAAATGATTGTGAATACTAAAATAAAAAAATTTAATATGATCTTGAAAATCATGGAATTCGACATGAGTATAGTTCCCCATATACTCCTCAATAAAATGGGTTTTCTGGAAGAAATATTAGATGTTTGGTGGAAATTGGGAGAACTATGTTACTTGATAATTATCTATATCATTACTATTGGAGGCCATCCCTGAGTACTATTGTATAAATTCAAAACCAATGTTTCTATAGTCCAAGTTTTTACAATACTCCATATGAATTGTTTTATTGAAAAACACCATGTTTGAAACACTTAAGATCTTTTGGAATCCATAAATTATAAAGAAGAAATGTGGAAACTTGGAAAAGTTTGAGTAAAAATTTGATGATGGAATATTTCTTGGATGTGCTCCAAATTGGTAGAGGATAAAGATGTTTCAAAAAAATAGGAAGTATTTTTTATTCTTGTGATGTGAAATTTATTGAAAATAATGAGAATGATAAACAGACTCATACATATAATGAAATTGAGTTAGATAAGGAAAAACATTCTAATAAGGATACACATGATTTTAATCCTACACAAGAGTAATAATTGGACTTATATATTTATAGTGATGAAGAAGATACTCAAAAAACCCATCCTAGGACGAAAAAAAAGTGGAAGTTCAAAATATTTTTGGTGTTTAACATGAAAAGGTTCAAAAAATAACAACAAAAATTGTTATTATACATACTTATTTATATTCAAATGTTAAGATAAATGATGTTAATAAAGCTTTGGTGTATCTGGAATGGGTTAAGGCCATGAATGAAGAGATGGATCTGATATAAAATAATGATATATACATGGAAACTTGTTCTTGATCCAAATAAAAAAAATTGGTATAATTGTTTTTCCCAAAATAATATGAATAAAGTAGGTAAAGTGATAAGAAAAAAAGAAATATTAGTATTTAAAGGTTACTCACAAATTGAAGGTATTGATTTTCAAGAAACGTTTTCTATGGTGTAAAGGTTAGAAACTTTCAGAATTTTTCTTATTATTACTGCACAATGAAGAAACAAAATCTTTCAAATGGATGTGAAGACTACATTTCTAAATGGAGGTCTTTATGGGGATGTTTAAAATGAACAAACATGTAGATTTTTTGTTGGTAAAGATGAAATTTTTGTTTGAAGATTGAAGAAATACTTGTATGATCTGAAAAAAGCTCTGAGATCATGGTATTCCAAATTGGTTACTTGCTTATGGAAGATGAGTTTTAATAAAGGAAGAGTTGATATCAATATTTACAAAAAAATAAAGTCAGGAGTTTTCCCTCATCATAATTTTTTATGTGTATGACACTATTTTTTCTAGGAATGATGAAATATCATGTCAAAGATTTTTTAAATAAATTAAAAGGTTATTTGAGGTGTCTTTTCTGGGAGAAATTAAATACTTTCTTGGGATAAAATTTTACAAATGAAGAAACACATTTTTCTTTCTCTAGAAAATTATACTAAGAAACTTCTTAAGAAGTTCAGCATGGAAAACTCAAAACCTATTTCCACACCGATTTTAGTGGGAACAATGTTGTCTAAAGATGGAGAAGGTAAGGAAGATGATCAAAAAGAATTTTGAAAGATGATTGGAATTTTGTGGTATTTGATTGCCTCAAGACCTAAAAGTTTTTATATTTTCTCACAATGTGAAAGATTTTAGAGTAATCTAAAAGGATAAAATTTACTTGTTGGAAAAATAATTCCTAGATAAATCAAAGGCATAACAAATTTTGGAATCAGGTATGATAGCTCACATAGTATTGATTTGTTTGGGTATTCAGAAACTGATTGGGCTGGAAATTTTGATGGTATAATATACAAATATGGTGGAGTATTCTTTATTGGGAAGAATTTTGTTAGTTGGAATACAAAGAAACATAATTTGGTAACACATATTACTGTTGAGGCTGATTATATTGCTGCTACTCAACCCGCTACCCAACTTATGTGGATGAAAACTCAACTAGAAGACTTTCTTGGTGAACTCAAGTTTCCCTTGCTCTTGGGTTATGATAATAAAATTGAAATATATATCACAAGTAATTTGTTTCAACATTTTCATTAAATACATATTTATATAATATATCATTTAATCAAATAGAATATGGATAAGAATGAATTGAAGATAAAGTATGTTCCTACATCAACACAAATTGCTGGCATTTTTACAAAACCTTTACTAGAGGACTCTTTTTCTAAATGAGGTTGAACATGGTTATCTAACCTATTTCTCATCAATATTCAGGTATGTGATTTTTTCCCCTCTATCATGTTCACATTGTATAGTGTTGTCAAAGTGGGGAATTTTTTTTATAAATCTATCCTTATGGAAGCATGTAAAAAGGGGATGTTTTGGGTAAGCTATGAATTCAACATTTTATGTGTGTGAACTATTATAATTAGTTTTTTGAGTGGTTTTTGGAAATAAACATTTAGTATTCTACAAAATTTGAAGAGTTGAGGAAGAAAACATAATGAATAAAGATGAAAAAGATTTTCATGATCATTACTTTTGGACAGCAAACCTTTGTTGTCAATAATTATTGTTTCTTACAATGAGTTAGCTCATAGAGGATTATAATTTTCGATAAGTAATTCATTGTTTAAGTATAAAAAGATAAATTATTAATGAATCTGTGTTGACAATAAAATCCATAGAAAGGATATTGTTGATACCAATTTGGCGGGAGAGGGTTTTTGGAAGTCCAAGAAGTTTGTTTTTAAATGTTATTATATTTTTTTGTCAAAGGATTTAAAGAAAAAAAGTAATCACCACACTTTTTATTTGCTAAAAATTGGATTGACCATCATATTTATGAAATCAAACTCATAATTCTTGAAAAGTTCCATCATATTCAGGATAATCTGGATGGAATTAAATATTCATCAGATTCACACCGAATTCTTAATGAAAGTTTTGATCATAATGGGGAACAATCCGAGTCTGTATGAATATGATAAAAAATTGTGATGATACTTTGGGGATACTAGAGTTCTCATAAATCAATATTATTTTCAAAAACCAGTGATGCAATCTTGATGAAATAAATGGGGAATTAAAAAGTTTCTTCCAATCGTTTCTAGTCTAATATTAATAATGTCAATAGTATTTGGGTTGAGAAGGAAATAAAGTTTATAGAGAAATATAGGGAAGTTAAAATACATTCCTTGAAAAGTCATACGATTCTAAAACAGATATTCAATAAATTCAAAATCATGAAGGATGTCATTATTCTTGAAAAAAAATAAAAGGAGGAGAATGTTGGTGAAGCCTAATATTTTCAGTCATTGTAATGAGTTTATCAGATTCATATTTGTTTAAAGGCTAGGAAGGTTTGTAGAAAATTTAAGAAAATGAAGGTTATAGATTCCAGTCAGACCAAAATCTAGAATATATAAATATTGGGAGAATAAAGTTGATGGGAATTGTGATCGGAAAAGAAAAATAAGTTTATTATTGAAAGAAAATTTGTATCGTATTCAAAAAGAAAAGAATCCACTAATATCGAACCATCAGAGTCAACCTATCATCGTATTCACCAGAGGTAGAATTGTTTGAAACCAATAAAGAGGAAAATAAGTGTTGAATTATAAATGGTTCAAGAACCATCTGATTAAAGAATACTCTAGGTGAAGTCAAGTTCAATCGTCATTCTAGATTAAAGAATAAGAATAATCTCATTTAGAAATGGTTAAATGTGTTGATAAAGGGGAGCTTGGAATTTGAAGAAGAATATGTTTGTTTGGTGAAGATAAACCTAATGAAGAAACTGCTTCTTTGTACATTTTTCGTCATTGTAATGAGGCAGATCATAATAGCTATAGAGAGTTGAAATTGGATAGAGTTTTTTTAAGAATATTAATGTTTTTTATTTATTCAAACATAAATTTTGTATAGAGAATTGTAATGAAGAAATTTTATTGAAAAACAATATAATTGTGAATGGGAATTGGATTGATTTCCATAAAGAAAGTCTGAAGAATATTTTATGTTGATATAATATTAAATAAGGATTGAGAATAGTTGATAAGAATCAATAAAGTCATAAATGTATCTAAAATTCAAGGAAACATTCAAATTCAGAGAATTTGGTTGAGCAGGAAACAATTTCTGAATTCTTCCCAAACTATTTTTAGGATGATTATTAAAGGATATAAGTACATTGTACTTTTTTTAAGGAATTATTTTTCAGAGTGAAATAGAGAGAAGCTCGGTATTTATATGGAGAAGAAGTTTTTGAATTGAGCTTTGTTGAAGAAGTTTTTTTCCAAACAGAAGAAAAAAATAGAAGAGACAATATTGAAACATCTTAAGTAGATCATCGTATTCATTGGATCATCATATTCATTTGGTTGTCACATTCTTCCTTTTATAATATTCACCTGGTCATCGTATCAGGATGATAATCGAACCGGGGTTTTCTATTGGATTTTCTGGAATGAGGAAGAAAGTGTTTTGAATTGTCTCAACTGTATTCACTACAAGAAAAATATCCTATACCAATAGTTTTGAATTGTTTTTATAGGTACCCAAACCATTGGTATAGCCTGAACAAATGGTTTGGAGGGTTGTTGGGTGATTTTTTTTCGGATAGCTAATCTAAAATAAAATACACAGTGGAGGATTGAATCCATGACCTCGTCCATATATATCAAAGACATATCCACTAACCTAAGATGACATTTTGGAACATAATTACTTAAATATATATATGTATATTCATAAGTATTTTAACTTTTGATTTATTTAATGTGATTTGAAAAAAGAATCTATATAAAATATGGGTACCTATACCAATGGTTCTCAAAACCATTGGTATAGGTTATTTGATATTTTGAGTTATACTAATGGTTTTGGTGAAACTGTTGGAATAGGGTAGACCTATACCAATGGTTTCTCCAAAACCCTTATTATAGGGTCATTGTAATGGACCTATACAAATGTTTTTTTTAAACCATTGGTATAGGTCCTACTTAGTGACCTATACCAACGGTTTTGAAGAAACTATTTGTATAGGGTGTCTACAAGATACCTATACCAACGGTTTGGTGAAAAAATGTTAGTATAGGGTCACTCCATGGTACCTATACCAACAGTTTCTCCAAAACCATTATTATAGGGTCTCTCTAAGGTACCTATGATAATTTTTCTCCAAACTATTTGTATAGTTCCATTGGTACCGCTTCTAATTCTATTAGTGATTCTGAAAAAGTCAATATTATCGTTTTGGGAAATCAGACTAGGGAAATCGGACTGCGAAAATTGGATTGAGTATTATACAAATTCCACTTTCTTCTTTCTAGCTTCTGGGTAATAAAGTGAAGATTTTCTTTAAAGGTTTATAGTTTTGAAAGTTAATAAAGAATCACCATAACATGGTTTGTTACAAAAAACATTCTATTACATCATTTGTTCTAGAAACAGTATTCGCACGATTGGATTGGTAACATAGTGCTACATGAGTGAAAGGGCATATCCTACTCATTGTATTCCACACAAAAGGATTTTTTTATAGTGGATTGTTTGGTATTGGATCATTTCCAAACCATTCCATGGGCATACCTATTCTTATTGAATAGTGAACCTTGTAAATACTTTTATTTCTTTAGATGTGTGTTTGATTTTTTTTCAGTAGGGAGATAATTCTTCAATAGGAGGAGAAGGTTGTTTTATAAGCAAGGAAACATAAAAAAAAATGTTTTCACAAATTCACCCCTACCCCTCTCAATGATACAATTATCCTATCTGGGAACTTATGGAGGGTTTTCCTATGACTTTCCCCATGGAATATGTTAATGGAATTCAAAAATTAGTGAAAACTAAGACTTGGGTATATTATTCCCTTTAAAATTCTTGATCGTATCGGGACTATATTTTATTTTTGGGTGCTTCCATCCAACCTCTCTTGGGTTTATGATGTGTTCTATGTATCCTTCCCAATGAAGTACAAACCTGATTCATCACATTTCGTGAAATCAGCTATTATACTATTGGAGCCTGATCTTTCATATGAGGAACAACTGGTGGAGATTATAGATCATATAGATAAATTTTTACTAAACAATACCACTCACATGGTCAAATTCATATAGAAAACCCACTAGTTTTAGGAAGCTACATGGGAACCTGAGGATGTAATTAAACAAAAATATAATAATTTTTTTGTACCTAACTGATGGATTTAAAGGGTGAAATTTATTTTAATTGTTATATAATGTAACAACTATATATTTTATGAAATGTTTTTTTAATAAATTTAATTTCTTCGACAGCTTGCATGACACACAACACTGAGTTTTAGAGAATCGTGAAAAAATATTAATATTATTAATTAAACCTGATTGCTATTAGATAAACATTAAACTTGGAAGAATGAATAGGAATAACCAAATTTTGAATATTAAATATACTATTTTTATATAAAGAATAAATATTGGTAAAAATGCATAATTTTTGGTAAAGTCTTTATATGTTTGGATAATACTATTTTCTGACAAAAATTTTTTTATGAACAAATAATAAAATTAATTTTTGATACTTTTAGAAACTATATTTATAAAAATAAAATTAATTTTTAAATTTACATTTATAAATTATTTTAGGGTGAATATTTGGTATTTTTTAAAAATAATAATTTTTCTAGATATAGTGAAAAATAATATTTATTTTTATAAACTTCTTTTTCATTTAAGGAATTTAAATGGTTTATTTCTTTAAATGGATTTAAAATTAAAATTATTTCAATTATATAATTATTAATCCAATTTATCTTATTGTAATGAATTTCATATTGAATGATTTTATTAAAACATTTTAAACTTTTGAACATTTTCTCTTTGGAAAACCGCTTTCTCGTCACATCTGTGGGTTTAATTTTAAATAAATATTTTTCACTTATCTGAATGGAATTTGGAAAAATTAATTTTATATTTGTAATCAAAATAATTTATATTAAATAATAATTCTAAATTAATTTTTTTTCAAAATGAATAGTAAAAAAAGTAAAAATTAATTATCACGGTTAAGGTTAAAAGGGGTTTACTGTGGGTTAAACTAAAATGATATGGGGTAATGTGACCAATAAACTTGTCCATAACCCATTTTATGGAAATCTTTAAACCTTATAAACTATAATTATTTTTAATTTTCCAATTTGGATCTTTTTTCATGTAAAAAATGTAGGCGTATTTTATTCTTTTCAAACATTCCATGTGTATCCACTCCCCTATTTATAAAAGTACTCCCCCTATCATCTCTTATTCACACTTAAAAACCCATTTGTTTAGTTAAATACCTATCCAAATATATTCCTTAAATATATACCCACATCAAAAAAGCCTTTATAAGGTCATAAATCCAATCTAGGAAGGCTTTAGGTTAAACTTAAAGAGGTTTTCCAAAGAAGAGAGAAAGTTTTAAACAATGCATTTTTGTTTTACATATTCTTATAACTCATTAAAATATTATTCAATTATGATTATATAATAACACATAGGTATCCCATATAATTATATTTTATTATATTAATTTTAAAACATAAATCCATATCTTCTTCTATAAAATGGAAATGAAATTATCAATCATGTGTACGGCGGTCTACCGCCTCACGAACCGATGTAATTCGTTTTCCATCACCACCTCTCACAAGTGAATATAATGATATATTTAATTATTATATATCATATTTATGATATTATAATTTCATTTTAATTATAATACCACGTCTATCTTCTTACCTCCCAACCCATTGGAAAATAATAGTGTTGCTCGTGTGTACGGCGGACTACCGCATCATGAACTGATGTCATGTGTTTTTCATTTTTTGTTTACTTGGATGGTAATAAGGATATATTATATGAATATATGTTATATTTTTAAAATAATTATACCCAAATAATTATTAAATCAAATATACCTTCCTACTTTTCATTCTGTGGGGGATATAATAACGTTATTCATGTGTACAACGAACTACCTCCACAAAAAGCGATGTGATTCATTTTTGACTATTGATTTTCATTAAAGGTAATTAAGGTAAATTTAATTAATATATGTGATATATATGACATCATAATGATTCCATAAAGTAAATACATTATTTACCTTTCTATTATTTCATCCATTGAGAAAACGGAAAGAACGTTTATGCATACGTATGGCCTACCATCTCCATGGACGGTGTATTTAATTTTCTATCTCTAAATTTTATGGATTAATATAAATACATTTATACTTAATATATGTGATGGTAATATCATGGTTGAAATTATATAAATTATGTAACCATGATCAAATTAAAAGGACCAAAAATAATAAATTAAAACAAACATGAAAAAGAAAATAGTTATTTAGCAGAACGTGATTTTAACATGGAATTGTTAATAAACAAGTAATAAATGATCATAAGTAAATAATATATTTTATGATATATGTATGTATGGTTATTTAATTTATGTATAATAAACATATATTTAGTAAACATAATATTCTAAAGTGTATGAGGGAATTTAATACTTATGGTAAGTGATTTTTTTCAATTTTTCTTTTTTGGGACATACATTATGTTATTCCCCTATCTTATTTTATGAGGTGTATATACAGTGTCTTTGACATGTAATACCATGAATTTGTTTATTCTAGTGATATTATATATTTTATTTTATTTTACTCCTTCATGGCTCTTCATATTAAAAGTTACCAAAGTGATAAGGGTTTTATAATATAATCTCATCATTTATTAGAATTATTTATGTTTATGATTCCAATGATGAAATAATATGATATATCTCTCAAGAAAATAATGAATGTTATTATCATCTAGTTATTTATATAGAATACATTCTTCCTTTAATTTTACTCTCTTAAATGATTAAATAGACTTGAATAATGTTTTTAAGAAAAATAATCTTTATTTCTCTCTTTTGTTGAAAACCTTTTTTCTTTCATATCTATATTTTCTAAAAATGTTTAAATTTTTTTAACATTATAAAATGTATTTATTATTGAAATTTGTACACATTTTTTACTTTTATAAATTGTTTTAAAATGAATCTTCATATCATTTTAAAAAATAAGTCTCATTTGTGTTTTATCTAAAATGTGAAAAAATAATTGGTTTAAAATGTATGAAATGAATTGAATTTCACACCATCATGACTGCTAAATGATTTAAATATTAATTTATATGTTTCAATGTTTATTTTAAAATAAAATTATTTTGAAAATTTTTTAGTCTTTAAAAATTGATTTTCACGGGGGAAGGGATATTTTCCTCAAGAAAAGTTTAAAATGATTTTTAAATCTTCCATTATAAGTTTCTAAAGTTATATTCAAAGAAAATGATTTTGAAAATGTTCTATGATTTAAAAATTATTTTTAATATTGGAAAGTTTATTTTTCTCAAAACATGTTCCATGTGAACTTTCAAAATCATTTTCTATATAATATTACATTCTTTAATTTATCTTCTGATTTAATTAGGATATAATCCAATGATACCATTTTTATTATTTATCTATATGTTTAATATCTATAATTAAAAAAAAATTATGAAACTTGTTTCTTTTCTATGGGTTATGTTATGATGAAATTTTTCATAAAACCCATTTATTTTCATGGGTTCCGATATAATGAATGTTTTATAATTCCCAAATATTTTCACAGGTTTTTATATAATGAATACTTTATGAATCCCATTTCTTTTCATGAGTTCTTATATTATGAATTTTTATGATCTTATGGCACACAAATGTATGGATTATATGATCAATGGGACATATATATCCCTCCAATTACTTGAGTAATGATTAATGTTCTATTATCTTAGAGAGTATATAATAGGTTATTGTAGACCCCGAAAAACGCGTCCCCAAAATTTTCCAAATGCTTCCATACATGATCCAAGATTGTAGTCCATTTCGCAAGCTTCGATTTGGTAGGTCGTAGGGCCCAAACGGAGTTACGGATTAGGAGTTATGGACGTTTGAAGTTGGGCTGGAAATCTGGTTCGCGAAGCCCATCCGCGAAGCCCCCCTCCGTGATCGCGGAGCGCCGCCGCGAATCAATGAGGCGAGAGGCTCCGCGAACCCGTTTGACGTTTGCGATGCTCCGCGAAGACCCCTCGCGAAGCACTAATGCGAAGCACCGATGCGAAGCACCCGTGCAGCGCGGTCCCGCGAAGCCCCGCCACGAAGCGCCCCAACCATCGCGGCCTCGCGAAGCTCCAGAGGCGGTGATGCTCCGCGAACGCATTTGACGTTCGCGAGCCGCCGCGAAGCTCCAGAGGCGGTGATGCTCCACGAACGCATTTGACGTTCGCGAGCACGCCGCGAAGCTCCTGAGGCGGCGCGGAAGTTTAGCTTCGCGGCGCCCCTTGCCTATAAATACCCAGCTCACCCCCCTTCTCAGGACGGCCGAGGACAGCCACGGCCACTTCGCCCCTTGGGCGGCCGAGCGGAGCTCCGCATTGCGGCTCCGCGAAGCCGTGCTCCGTGAGCATCTTCCTTCGCGTTGCTGCTCCGCGAGCCGAGACACCAGGAGTCCATGCTTCGCGAGCCTATGCTCCGCGATGCTGCTCCGCGAGACCAAGCTCCGCGAGAGCCCTTTGCTCCGCGAGCCCTTGCTCCGCGATGCTGCTCCGCGAGACCAAGCTCCGCGATGCTGCTCCGCGAGACCAAGCTCTGCGATGCTGCTCCGCGAGACCAAGCTCCGCGATGCTGCTCCGCGAGACCAAGCTCCGCGAGACCCCTTTACTCCGCGAGAGACCATTGCTCCGCGAGGCCATGCTTCGCGAAGCTACTTCGTGAAGACCCATCCTTCGCGAGGATCCTACCTTCGCGCCCACCGGTCCATACCGCGGGGGCTGCGCCCCCGCACCCCCGCTCGGGGTCAGTGCCGGGCTGCGGTCCCGGCCCGGTCCCTTCGCTACCGTCACAGACCCCCATGAAAAATGGAGAGTCGCACCGCGAACTTTTCGGGCCGGGATGCCGGGATTTTCCATTGCGCCCTTATGCGCTCCCACCTTCCACCTATGGAATACCATGATTAGAGATACTCCTCCACACACCATGAAATACCTTGAGTTGACATATCCTCTCGGTTTCATTCCATGTCGTGAGTCGAGATTCTCATCATCAATTCCCCGAGTACCTCGAGTCGAACCATCCCTCAGGCAACTCCTCCAAACCTGATCACTTGGCTCCTATGCCAGGTTCAACCAGAAAGGGCTGCTTTGCGTAAGTCCCAACACCAACCATTTCTAGGCACCTTCTGCCTAATAGTCCTATCTACATGACTATAAAATGTAGTACTCCCTATCTAACAAATGATAGGATGCCTCTCGCTTCTAACGAGAGATACCTCATTCTCTTATCATGAGATGACAACAGTCCTACCTACATGACTCTAAACTGTAGTATTCTCCCTATGATCCACACATAGGATGCCTCTTGCCCTATACAAGAGATGCCTCATGCTCCTAGCGTGAGATGCCAATAGTCCAACCTACACGACTCTAAACTGTAGTATTCTCCCTATGATCCACACATAGGATGCCTCTTGCCCTATACAAGAGATGCCTTATGCTCCAAGCATGAGATGACAATAATCCTACCTACATGACTCTAAACTGTAGCATTCTCCCTATCTAACAAATGATAGGATGCCCAATTCACCAGTGAGTTGGGATGCCCTCATGGCCAGACATGAGGAAGACATTACGGGCAGCTTCCTTGCGTAAGCCCCATTCACCAGTGCCACTCCTTAGTGGCACCCGGGCAGCTTCCTAGCGTAAGCCCCATTCACCAGTGCTGCTCCTCAGCGGCACTCGGGCAGCTTCCTAGCGTAAGCCCCATTCACCATTGCCACTCCTTAGTGGCACCCGGGCAGCTTCCTAGCGTAAGCCCCATTCACCAGTGCCACTCCTTAGTGGCACCCGGGCAGCTTTCTAGCGTAAGCCCCATTCACCAGTGCTGCTCCTCAGCGGCACTCGGGCAGCTTTCTAGCGTAAGCCCCATTCACCAGTGCTGCTCCTCAGCGGCACTCGGGCAGCTTTCTAGCGTAAGCCCCATTCACCAGTGCTGCTCCTCAGCGGCACTCGGGCAGCTTCCTAGCGTAAGCCCCATTCACCAGTGTCGCTCCTTAGTGGCACCCGGGCAGCTTCTTGCGTAAGCCCCATTCACCAGTGTCGCTCCTTAGTGGCACCCGGGCAGCTTCCTAGCGTAAGCCCCCTCCACTGTTGCGACCCCCATCCAGCGGTAAGCCGTTGTGATCCTTATCCAGCGGTAATCCGTTGTGATCCGATGCAGCGGTAAGCCGTTGACATCCCCATCCAGCGGTAAGCCGTTGTGATCCGATGCAGCGGTAAGCCGCTGACATCCCCATCCAGCGGTAAGCCGTTGTGATCCTATGCAGCGGTAAGCCGTTGACATCCCCATCCAGCGGTAAGCCGTTGTGATCCTATGCAGCGGTAAGCCGTTGACGTCCCCATCGAGCGGTAAGCCGTTGTGATCCTATGCAGCGGTAAGCCGTTGACATCCCCATCCAGCGGTAAGCCGTTGTGATCCTATGCAGCGGTAAGCCGTTGACATCCCCATCTAGCGGTAAGCCGTTGTGACCCAATTTAGCGGTAAGCCGTTCTGGGCCTCCATCCTGGAGTAAGTACCGACACCATGGGCCGCTCAACG
This sequence comes from Viscum album, assembly GCA_963277665.1. NCBI lineage: Eukaryota > Viridiplantae > Streptophyta > Magnoliopsida > Santalales > Viscaceae > Viscum > Viscum album. The sequence continues at coordinate 1,464,375,388 of OY728162.1, read as the reverse complement.
TGTAAGCCCCTCTTCGCCTCTCACGGACGCACCCTTCGCGACGTGATCGTCAGGTCCTTGCAACCTCTTGTTTCTCACACCGAGCATGACTCACGTGGGCTTAGAGTGAGCACCGACCCTGACAAACCATTCTGAACTACGAGGTATTTGATCCGTGTCAAGGCATGGGACGTAGGAAGCCTCCACGAGGTTCAAGCCCACCATCAGTGGACCAAGGTCTACTCTCTCCTGAACTAAGAGGTCTTTGATCCGTGTCAAGGCATGGTACGTAGGAAGCCTCTATGAGGTTCAAGCCCACCCGTCTTTCACGTCGGGTTTCACCCCCGTCCAGCACGACATTAAACTGCACCCCGGTCCAGCGGTAAGCCGTTGTGACCCTCCTGAACTACGAGGTCTTTGATCCGTGTCAAGGCATGGTACGTAGGAAACCTCTATGAGGTTCAAGCCCACCCGTCTTTCACGTCGGGTTTCACCCCCGTCCAGCACGACATTAAACTGCACCCCGGTCCAGCGGTAAGCCGTTGTGACCCTCCTGAACTACGAGGTCTTTGATCCGTGTCAAGGCATGGTACGTAGGAAGCCTCTATGAGGTTCAAGCCCACCCGTCTTTCACGTCGGGTTTCACCCCCGTCCAGCACGACATTAAACTGCACCCCGGTCCAGCGGTAAGCCGTTGTGACCCTCCTGAACTACGAGGTCTTTGATCCGTGTCAAGGCATGGTACGTAGGAAGCCTCTATGAGGTTCAAGCCCACCCGTCTTTAACGTTGGGTTTCACCCCCGTCCAGCACGACATTAAACTGCACCCTGGTCCAGCGGTAAGCCGTTGTGACCCTCCTGAACTACGAGGTCTTTGATCCGTGTCAAGGCATGGTACGTAGGAAGCCTCTATGAGGTTCAAGCCCACCCGTCTTTCACGTCGGGTTTCACCCCTGTCCAGCACGACATTAAACTGCACCCCGGTCCAGTGGTAAGCCGTTGTGACCCTCCTGAACTACGAGGTCTTTGATCCGTGTCAAGGCATGGTACGTAGGAAGCCTCCACGAGGTTCAAGCCCACCATCAGTGGACCAAGGTCTACTCTCATCTGAACTATGAGGTCTTTGATCCGTGTCAAGGCATGGTACGTAGGAAGCCTCCACGAGGTTCAAGCCCACCCATCACCCAATTCACGTCGTGTTCTACCTACGTCCAGTATGACGTTAAACTACATCCCGGTCCAGTGGTAAGCCATTGCGACCAAACCCTTCTGAACTACGAGGTCTTTGATCCATGTCAAGGCATGGTACGTAGGAAACCTCCATAAGGTTCAAGCCCACCATCAGTGGACCAAATTCTACTTTCACGTCGGTTCACCGACACACCCACCCGTCGCTCTTTCACGACGGGTCTCATTCCAGTCCAGCGGTAAGCCGTTGTGACCACTTGAACTACGAGGTCTTTGATCCATGTCAAGGCATGGTACGTAGGAAGCCTCCACGAGGTTCAAGCCCACCCGTCGTTTATTCACGTCAGGGTTCATTATCGTCCCGCATGACGTTAAACTGTATCATTCGAACTACGGGGACTTTGATCCATGTCAAGGCATGGTACGTAGGAATCCTCCCAGAGGTTCAAGCCCAAGTCTCTTCGGACTAAGGTCCAGCTTCACGTCGGTTCACCGGCACCATCCCGAACTACGCGGACTTTGATTCCCTGCCACGGGGATACGTAGGAAGTCTCTTCAAGACTCAAGCCCAACTTCACTGTCGCCTCCCTGCGATGGTCCCATTTCATTCTCAACCGTCTCTGCTAGACGTTAATCTTGCAACATACCCTGTGTTGAACATGGGAAGCTGAGGAAAACCTCAGATACGTGTCTATGACATGTAATTCCCTGCGCTCGATGTGGGATGCCTCGGGCTTCCACGCCCTCGAGAAGCCTTATGATTGAGGATAACAGACAGACATGCCAGGTACCCCAGCATCCAGACACGCTACTGATGCCTCAAACGTGATTACTCCCCTGACCGAAGGTTTCTGCCCTGACTGGACCCTTTGGAATGTCCCGACAGAAGCAGTGTAATTAACCGGCGTCCATGGAAACATGACACCGGGAAGAGTTTCACGAACTACGTATTAAATCTATAAGGGAGACCTGGACTAGGTGACGAGTTCTGAGGAGGAATCCACAGGAGGAAGAACCGACATCCCATCATCCCGTTTCGATCAAGGAGCAGACGTACCTGAACAAGGAACGAATGCCGCCCGCCTTTGGAAAGCGGGAATGCGGGGCAACAAAGCCGCGCGTCCCCCTCCCCCGTGGACGGATGCGCGCGCGCCCCGGCGAAAGCGTCGGAAACAGTTATATCATTATTAAAAATATGGTTCATGAATGGTTTTCACAATCCCAAAGTAAGTACATGGGTGGTTAGTCCAGGCCTAAAATTTTATGAATATCTTGGAAGGTATCTTTACCATAAGTTTTTATATGGATATGTGTTTACCAAAAATATATGTATTATGTGAATGTTATGCTCTCATGGAATATTTTCTTTTATTTATTTATTATTCATGTCTTATGAACTAACATGATTTATTCCATGACTCTAGTTTAGGATCTTTGATATGTAGGGTTTGTTTTTTTCAAATTTTATTCTCATGTTCTCATACCCTTATGCTCATGTTAAGTTGATATCTCTATTATTAACCCTTATAGGGTATATAAGCTCATACTATCTTATGTTTCCTTTCCCAATGTTTTAAAGAAAGGTATTATGTATGATATTTCTAATAAGGGTTCCAATTATAGAGAAATTAGTGGGAGATGATATAGTTCGCGTATGGACTTGTTGTTTATGTATCCATGTTTCTAAAGGCACTAGACAAAAATTATTTTATTGTGAATAATTATGATATGTAATGAATATTAATCTATTAAGATTTAATAGGATACGTTTGGGTCTCTAAAATTTTTATAAAAACAAGATTTAGTTATACCCTTGGAAATTAGTAAGAGAAAACTTTAGTGATGACTATAATTGTGAGTTTTGGTAAAGTATAGAGTTAGTGGTTTCTAAGAAATTACATCATTTCCTTTATAGTAAAAGTTAATTTGGTTCTATCACAGATGTACCTAGGGTTAATAACTCAAAAAAGGAATTTTGGGCTTGACTCGAGCATTAACCGGTACATGAAAATGGGTTTTACTATTCACCTGGTTTGACACTCATGTGGGATATGTTTTGAAAATTAATAAACTCTTTATAAACCATCATTAAGGATTTGAATAATGACTAGGAGTGACCTATTTTAAACCTAAGGATTCATTATTGAAAATAATTCTTCATTATTTATACATATTATAATTAATTTTTATGATTATGTGGTTTCGCACTATGATTAGTGTTTCTAATAATATTATTTTTAGTTTTAGTAAATGGATTGAGCCTAAAAGAATCATGTTAATGATGAATGAAACATACAATGAAATTATTTTCCTCTTGAGTAACCAAATTTTAGGTGTTATGGAATGAAAAATATTATTGATATCATCACACAACTTTCTTAGTCTATAAATCGTTATGAGATTCTAAATGGAAAAAAGAGGGGAAAACATTCTGTTGAGTCATTCATGAGGTAAAATCCACATTTTTTTATGGTTCTAATGATCTAATAGTTTATGAGTAATGGATTAGTACCATAGAAAAGATATTTTCATTTCTCCAGTGTTTGAATCAGGAAAAATCTTTTTTCCATCTATTGTTTAGAAGGAGAACTAGATCAATGTGGAAATATTGTCAAGAATACAAGAAAATAAGATGAAATTTACTCTATATTGTAGGATGATGGTAAGATATTATTTTTTAATAATTAATTTCCTTTAATTATTCATTTTAAAATTTATAAGTAATACCTTGAGATAATGGAGATGTATGATTAATCTATTGGTACTTATGAGAAAAATTTAGAAGAATAGTGACATACGCTTCTTGTATTATCGTCCATCCTAAAAGTAAGGTCTCTCGATTCCTAAATGGATTAATACCAAGTATTAAAAGGAAATTATCCATAAAGGAATTTAGTATCTATAGATAAATCATTCATTATTCTATAAAGTTGTAAATAGATAATAGATTGACCCATAAATAGCATGGTTCTGAAAATAAAATAAACATGGAATTCAAGGGAAACCCTACAAATCACAGGAAGAAGAAGATAAGATTTACTTCTTGCTCTAAATTTGGAAGGAATCGTAGAGGGAATTATATTAAGGGTAATACTAAATTATTTAAGTGTGTAAAAGAAGTCCCTTGAGTTGATGGATGTTGAAGTGATGTGAAGAAGTTATCTAATGATACAGATAAATAAAAATCTCCATAGAATTCACCTCACACACTTCAGTGCTTCAAATGAAAGGAGTTTAGGAATTATGTTAACATGTTCTCCAATATGGAGGTTTATGGAAAGGATCAATTTAAATAACCACTTAAGATGAGGTATAAAGGAAAATATCATGTGATCACTATTTTGGATTAGGGATGCGATAATGATGTGGGGAAAGGTACACTTACCATCCACTCTAGAACTATTAATGTATTATCTAAATATTGATCTACCCACTCTTTTATATATGAATATTTTTTAATAGTATTAAAATACCACCTCAATGATTATATGTTGAATTACTATTAAAATTCCCTATATGGTATGATGATCACATCACAAGGATATGATTCCTCTCTGATTGATGTTTGTGGGAACATGCTTCCTACAAATCGTGTCATTATTCCTCTGGTTGAATTTGATGTAATCTTAGGAATGGAATGGATTTCTCTAAATAAATTCCACATAAAGTTCTGAGCAAGGGAATTCACATTTTATATTCCAAACCAACCTATGATCGTCTCTCAGTCCGACAATAAATACGAAATACTAATGGAAATAAAATCCATTATATGGGTTTTGATTCCTTTAAAAGGGGGGATTTGTCTCAGATGGTTGGGTAGAAAATAAAAATTAATGACATTATTTTTGTAATGATATTTTTTATATATTTCCAAAAGATTTTACTAGTCTTAAAATAAATCATGAAGTCGAGTTCTCAATAGTACTCATATCTTCTATTACACATATTTCAAAGACTGAAAAATAGAATGGCAACAATTGAGTTGCAGGAATTGAAGAATCAACTCTAGAACAATATTGACAAGGAATAAATCTGAATAAGTGTGTACCCAAGGGGTTCCCTTATTCTATGTTTTTAAAATAAATATGGATCAATGTGACTCGTAATTGAATATTGGGAGCTGAATAAGATTATAATCGATAAAAATTATCCTCTACACCCCATTTATGACTACTTAATCAACTTTACATAGCTCAATACTTTTCAAATATTGACCTTTGTTTTAGCAATAATCGATTGATGGTTATTAACGAGGATATACCCAAGAAATAATTCCATACAATATATATATAATATGTGTATATAGTAATTACATTTTGTCTTTCTAATTCCCCTATTATCATCTTGAATATAATGAATATAGACTTTAGAGATTAATTTGAACCATTTTTTGTAATCATTATAGATGACATTCTTATTTATTAAAATACAAATGAATAGAATTTATATGAATTTATAATTTTACTAAATAACATTAGGAATGATAAATTGTATGTAAAATTTACAAAGTGTAAATTTTGGATAAAAATGTTTCATTTTTTGGATCATATAATCAAAGGCGATGGTATATCGGTGAACCCATAAAAGATGAAAGTTGTTAAATGTTTGATGAGACCAACCACTATGACTGAAATTAAAAGTTTAATTGGTTTGGTTATATATTATTTTTGGTTTGTGGATAATTACTCATGAATATATAATCCACTCACCAAGATAACTCAGAAGGTATCCAAGTTCCTTTATACATATGAATGTGGGGAAAATTTCAAGGAAATAAAGAGAAGATTAGTCAGCACACTCATGCTTACATTAACCTATAATATGGAAGTTCTTGTAATCTATAGTGATGTATCCAGTAAAGGATTGGGATGCATTCTTATGAAAAATTACATGGTTGTATCTTATGCCTCATGAAAATTGAAGGTCCATGTGAAAATTTACCCAACTCATGATTTAGAGTGAGCTATGGAAATTGTTTCCTTAAAGATATAGAAGGATTATCTTTAGGTGTAAAAGTGTAATATATATAATAATCACGAAGTATTAAAATATATATTCACAAAAAAGGAGCTGAAAATTTGACAGAGAGGATGGTTAGAAATGATTTAAGATTATGGTTACTCGATAAATTACCACCTTGGGAAAGCCTACATGGTGATCGATGATTTTAGTCAAAAGGATCATGCTAGCTTATCTATGATGAGGATCAAAAAAGATATAATATTTTTTATTTTCAAAGTATGGATCTAAAAATCCTAAATTATGGGTAGAAATATTTTCTTTCTCGAATGAGTGTTCAAACATCTGTCCATATCATGATTAAAGAGGCATAGAAGGCAGATATAAAGCTGCAGAATATGGTAAGAATTGTTCCTAAGATTAAACATGATTATGATGGAATTATAAGGTTCTATAAATTTGTATTTGTTACATTCATACCAGATTTAAAAAAGGTTTTGTTAGGAGAAGATCATATTTATTTATTCATTATTCATCCTGGAAGTATGAAGATGTATAGATATTTGAAATATTATTTATGGGGAGAGTTTAAAAATAGGGATATCATAGGGTTTGTATATTGATTCTAATTATGTGGGTAAGTTAAGGCTGAGAGAAGAATCATATAGGGATTTTACAATTATTACCCATACCAAAATTCAATTGGGAAAACATCACCATGGATTTTTTTCATTGGACACCCAAAAACATCTAAAGGGAATAATGTTATATGGGTCATAGTGGACCTCTTAAAAAAGTCAAAAAACTTCATCATGATCAATGTACAATTATATCTTAATCATATTTCTAAATTATATTGTAATTATGTGGTAAGGTATCAGGGAGTAACACATTCCATTGTATCTTATTAGGATCTAAGGTTCACATCAATGTTCTATTGAATTATATTGAAAGATCTTGATATAGAGTTGAGTTTCAGTAATTTGTTTCATTCTCAAATATATGGTTAGTGTTAGAGAAAAATTCAAAACCATAGATTATATGTTGATATCATGTTCTAGGGATTTCAATGGTGTTTGAGATCAACACATTAGTCTAGTTTAATTTTCTTACAACAATATCTTTTACTCAAGAATTTAGATGGATCCTTATGTAGTCCTCAATTGAAAGATATGTATATATCCAATGTATTGGGATGAAATTAGACAAATAAATCTCATGGTACTATAAGTAGCTAATGAAATGGAAAGGTTGTATTAATTTGTTATCACATAGGGGAAACCAAAGTCTACAAAAAAGTTATACTAATAATTTTTATCATGATCTGGAATTTGAAATTGGTGAAACATTTTTTCTATGAATTTTCCCATGGAAAAAGGTAATGATATTTGGAATGAATGGAAAACTAATCCCTAGAAATATTTATCCCTTTGAAATTATTTAATGTGACAGGATTGTATCTTATCGCTTAGTGCTTCCACCAAACCTCTCTCAAGTTCATGATGTGTTACATGTATCTCTCCTAATAAAGTATATACCTAATCCATCACATGTACTTAACTAAAAGGTCATACCGGTGGAGCCTGATCTTTCTTATGGTGAACAAATAGTGGACATTTTGTATCATGTAGAGAAAGTTCTATAAAGCAAGACCACTCACTTGGTCAAAGTTTTGTGGTGAAACCACCATCTTGTGGAAGCTTTATGGAAACCCGAGGTTTAATAAGAAAAATGTATCCAACATTTTTTATATTAAAGTGGTGTATTTTGAGGGATAAATACATTTTATGGGGGTACAATATAAAATCATGATATTTTATGAAATATTTTTTTTGTAATAAATTTAGTTTCTTCGATAGCTTTTGTTACACACAAAATCGAGGTGTAATGTATTATGACAAATTATTAATATTATTATTTAAACATGATTGTTATTTAAAAGTCATCAAACCTGAAGGAATTAATTTGAATAATAAAATTTTAAATATTAAGTAAAATTATATTATTTAAAGAAAATATATTTTTTTAAAGTACTTAATTTTAGGTAAAGTCTTTATATGTTTCAAAAATTATATTTTCTCAAAAAAAGATTATTTTTTATGATAAAATAATAAAAGTAATATTTGTAAATTTTAGATAATTTATTTAACAAAATAAACATAATTATTTAAATATTCATTTCAAAATTATCTTAGGGTGACTTTTTGGGTTTTTCTAAAAAGATGAATTTTTCATTAAATAGTGAAAAATACTAGTTTTTATTGAAAATTACATTTTAATTTAAATAATTTATAAAATTATTTTTGTTTTTAAATGGTTTGAAAAGTAAAAATAGTTAAACAATATATTTATTAATATAATTTAGGTCATTTAAATCAATTTCATGTTTAATTTTGATATAAGAAACTTTTTAAGCTTTCAAACAATTTCTCTTTGGAAAACTGCATTCTCGTCACATCAATTAGTTTAATTTTAAATTAAAATTTTTCAATTATCTGAATATAATTTGGAATAATTGATTCCATTTTTTTAATCATAATAATTTACATTAAAAAATACGTTCAAATTAGTTTTTGGTCAAAATGAATAGTAAATATAGTAAAAATTAATGGTATCAATTAAGATTAAAGTGGGATTACCAGGGGGTTCAACAAAAAAGATAAGGGGTAAAATGAACTAAAAAAAATTTACAAACCCACATTAATGGACATATTTATATATTATAACCTTTAATGTTTTATAATGTCCCATGTTTTATCTCTTTTCATGTGAAAATGTGGGTACAATTTATTCTTTTCAAAAATTACATGTGTGTCCTCTCCCCTAATTATAAAAGGCCACCCTCTCTACTCTCCTAATATACATTTAAAATCGTTTGGTTTTTTCAATACCTATAAAACTATATTCCATACATACATAACCATTTATTAGAGTCCATTGTGATTTAAAATCCAATCCAGGAATGCTTTAGTTCAAACCTAAAGAGGTTGTCTGAAAAAGAGGTATAGTTCTAAACTATGCATTTTTGTTTTACTTATTCTTTTAACTCCATAAAATATTATTAAATTATTATGATATAATAACACTAGTATCTACCATATACTTTTATTTTATTATTTTAATTTCATATCATATATCCATTACCTCTTCCATCAAAAGAGATACGAAATTGTTGATCGTGTGTACGGAGGACTACCACCTCACGAAAAAATGTTATTTGTTTTCCATCACCACATCTCACTGATGAATATAATGATGGATTTAATTTTTATATATTTTATTTATTATATTATAATACCTCTTTAATTTTAGTACCATATATACCTTCTTATATCCAAACCCATTGGAAAACAACAACGTCGCTCATATGTACCGCAAACTACTACCTCATGAACCGATATGATATGTTTTTCATTTATATTTTACTTGGATGGTAATAAGGATATATTAAATGAATATATATGATATATTTAATATATTTATACTTATTAAATTATTATATCACATATACCTTCTTACTTTCTATTCTGTGGGGGGTACGATGACGTCATTCATGTGTACGGCAGACTTCTGCCTCGCGAAGCAATGTGATGCGTTTCCACTAAATCTTTACAGAAAAGGTAATTATGATAAATTTAATGAATATATGTTGTATATATGAAATAAAAATTGATATTTAAATTTAAAATATTATTTATCTTTATTTCATGTTATCCTTTGAGAAAATGGAAACAGTATTCATTCATACATACAGTCTATGATCTCCATAAACGGTGTATATCATTTTCTATCTATAACTATTATGGATTAATATAAATACATATATAATGAATATATATGATATTTATATCATGTTTAGTATTATGGATATTATTTAACTATGATAAATTTAAGAGGACCAAAAATAAAAAATCAAAACATACATGAAAAACAAAGCAGTTATTGCTCAAAACATGATTTTTACAAGGAATTGTTAATAAATGGGTAATAAAAGGACATAAGTAAGTAATATATGGTATAATATATATAATTATGGTTATTTAATTGATTTTTAATAAACTTATATTTATTATAAATTTATTTATAACATGTATGAAGGAATTCAAGACATAAGGTAAGGGCTTTTTGTCTCAATTTGTCTCCTTTGGAAGATACATTATGTTATGCACCTATCTTATTTTATGAGGTGTATATATATACCCATTGACATGTAATATTAAAATTTTATTTATTAAAATGATATTTTAAGTTTTTTATTTCTTCATCTGTCATAGGATTTAAAATTACCCAAGTAGTATGGGTTTTATGATACAATCTCATCATTTATCGAGATTGTTTATGTTGAGGCGTCTTATGATGAAATATTGTTATCTATATCTTAAAAAACACATGAATTTTATTCTCCTATAATTATTTTTGGAGAATAATTTTTTTTCTTTTCAATTTACTCTATTAACTTACTAAATATACTAACATAATATTATTAAGAATTTTGTTTTATTTCTCACTTCGGTAGAAAACCCTTTTTCTTCAATATCTATGTTTTATAAAAATTATTTAATTTTTTTTTAACATTATAAAAAGTATTTATTAAATAAATTTTCCCCCATGTTTTAATTTTAGAAATTATTTTGAAAGGGATCTTCATTTCGTTTTAAAAAACATGTCCCGTTTACTTTTACTGAAAATGTGAAAACAATTATAGTTTAAATGTGTACAACACAAATGGAATTTTTCACCATCATAACCACTCAATGTTTTAAATATTCATTTCTATGTTTCAAATGTTATTTTAAAAGAAAATTATTTTGAAAATTTTTATGTTTTAAAATGTTTTATTAAAATTTGGAAAGTATATTTTCCTCAAGAAATGTTTCAAATGATTTTTAAAGCTTTATTAATAAGTTTCAAAAGTTATTTTCAACGAAAAATATTTTTAAAATATTTTATGTTTAAAAAATAAAATTGGAATGTATATTTTTCCCAAAAAATGTTCTAAGTGATATTTTAAAATTATTTTCCAACTAAAATTATATCCTTTGATTTAACTTAATCTTTACTAGGGATATGATTCAATGATACCATCTTTATTATCTCTCGATGGTTTATGTTTATGATTAAACAAATTTTATGAAACCTATTTCATTTGAAAAGGATATGATAAGATGAAATGTTTCTTGAAACCCATTTATTTTCATGGGATCTAATATAATGGTTTTTTTATGAATCCCATTTTTTCATGGGTTATGATATGATGATTGTTTTATGAAGCCCTTTTCTCAAGAGTTGTGGTATGATGAATGTTTTATGATATTGTGGCATATAAATTCATAGATTATGTGATTTTTGGGACTTATATCTCCCTCCAATGCATTGGATAATGATTAATGTTCTATGATATCAGAGGGTACATAGAGGTTATCCCAATACAAAAATATAGGGTTCACAGGAGGACATCTCAAGTCCGATAAAGGTACACGATTGGTTTTCCCAAGCCAAAAATGATATGAATGTCATGGTGGGTAGCCTTGAAATAAGGTTTTCTATGATTATATATTTGTCACAACTCTATGTCGTATTCTAATATTATGCTCCCATAGCCTATTTTCTTTGATTTTTTTTATTATTCATGTCTTATGAACTACCAAGATTTATTTTGTAGCTCAATATTATGATCTATGATATGAAGGGTATGATTTTTTTCAGATTTTATTCTCATGTTATCATACCCTTATCCTCATGTTAAGTTTATATCTCCATTTTTTACTCTTAATGAGAATCTAATATCTCACTTTTTTATGATTATTTTTTATCAGTAATAAAGAAAGGTATTATGTTTGATATTTTTAATAAGGGTTCTATTTTTGATTAACTTATTAGGGGAATATGTAGTTTATTTATGAACCAGTTGTTTATGTATATATGCTTCCTAATGAACTAAACCAATTGTATTATAGTGTGAATCATTATGATGTGTAATAAATATTCATATATTAAGATGTAATATTTATATGTGAGAATTTTGGGTCTCTATAGTCATAAAACCCATAGAACCATATAAATAAGGGTAAAAAAGAGAATTATAATTTTATAATTATTTATAATTATCAAAAAAAGTAATATATTTTTCAAGTAAATTAAATTTAAAGGGTTTTATGAAAATTTTGTGTTTATATAAATTTATCCCTCTTTTTTTAGAGAAAAAAAGTATAAAAATGGAATAAAAATATTTTCATTTTTTGTATAAAATGGTATGTGAATGTAATGTAAGCCAAAATTAAGTACTTTTAGATGTGGAATGTCTTGAAAATACAAATTAACATCATAGATAAAACATAAAGATAAAAAATATTAAAATAAATTCAATTTATATAATTGATTCCAAATTATATGGAGATTTTTTTATCTAGAGGGAAAAGTTTAAGGTGTTGGATGAGATGTAAGAATGAAATTAGGTTTAAAATATTTATAAAATGAGTTTGAAGTTAAATAATATTTTAGATACCTATGAATTACCTACAGCTCCACCATCCAATCTTTGAAATTTTGGTTCAATTTAGCATCCCATACTCCCACTAGATGCTTTGAATCCTGACTAACTTTAAATCTTAAACCGAGTTAAACTTTAGAAAGTTATAAAAAGTCTTATAATTTTGAACATACTTGTTTATCAGAATCCCTAATTGGATGAATATATCTCTAACATTGGGTTTTGTAGAAGATAACCTTGAAATTATCTCTTTCTGATTCTATAAAAGACTCTGTAGTGGCACATGGTCACATTAAATATTTTGAATTCTCTCATTTATAGAAGAAATATCATCAGATAACAGCTCCAGAATTATTAAAAAATCTCCAGATCCTATTCTATAAAAATTATATGCTTTTACATAAATTGAACTGTAATTTTTCACATATTCCAACTTTGTTTCCAAAAACATATTCATATAACTGAAATATGACTTTGATATCAGATATCTTTTTATCTTTATAAATTGATCAGAGATATCTATTTTAAACGCATTAAAATCATTTCTTGAAATTAAAATCATCTTTAAATTATATAAATAAAACTACAGAGACATATTCTACTTTATAAGTATTCCCAATTCTCAATTATTCAAAATACTTCTTAGAACTTTCATGTTCTATATATAACTTGATAACTTAATCCTTAGACAAGTTGAATTTAGAGACCATAATCATAGAAAAAGTATGAGTATGACCCTTAAAACTAGATTTCATATTCAGATCCTCAAGAAAACCTCTTAACCCTTATAGACAATTTCCCAACTCCTTCCAGGAAAAAGGATTAAACTTAAAAACCTTCACTGAAAAGAGATAATAGTTCCACAATCACCCATGTTCTCTCATCAACAACTTCAGTAGTCATTTCCAAGGAATTATCAACTAAATAGACTAATTGATTCTCAATCAATTCAGTTTAAGTGACAACTAAAATACTCATATGTTTAGTAGAATTAATTTATATTTTTATATGAAACATAGGATATTGAGAAAGTTCCAAAACCGATTATTTGTCTCCATGAACAACTTTCTCATATATTTATTCAGAAACTACAATAGGCTACACAACTTCTATTTCCACAAATTAAAAAACAAATTCAACTTGTGATGGTTGTTATCTCATGCAAGGCCTTTGAACCCAAATAATTTCTGATTCTCCCTCATAAAAGGGTTTCTAATATACCCTTGGTTATTAAATCACTCCCCTAACTCCTGTAGGAATGTTCACATCCAATAATTTTCCTCTCCATCCACTTGTAAGTACATTCTCACCATAAACATTAAAGTCCTCTAGCCTTACCTCTTCACCTTCATCCACTTAGAGCTCACCAACACCACCTTCTACTCTGAATTCACCAACTATATTAGCACCAATTCTAGAAAACACATCAAAATTTATACTTATATAATTTCCCCTTATCATAAGAACTAGAGGGTTCATCTTATTCTACTCCAAGAAGCATAAGCTTCCCTCTAGTAAGTCTCCAAAAAATCTAAACTTCCTCAAGGTTCTAACTGGAATAATATTATTGTGGTGAAACCTCATGATGGTTCTGATATCAGTAATCAAGACTCTCTTGTAATGAACAAGAGACATTGATCTTATATATGGATAATAAGAAATATTTGTATCCTTATAGCTATAGTGTTTTATGTTTCTCAACATATAAAAACACATATTATTCTTAATGCCACTCGTCATGAGAAACATGACTGACAAATTGGTTAAAATAATATTCTCCTACTCTACAATTCAACGAAAAATAGCCATTTGAATGAACTTTATGAGGAACTATTGATCAGCCTCTAGGTTCTTAACCATCATATTTTTAACTTAAGAGTTTCCATAGAAGAAGGAAATGATATACCTATAATTATAAACTCCATATCTAATCATCCTTAAGTTGAAACTGAAATTTCCTTCCTCGGGTAACTAAAATATCTATTCATGCCCCCAAAAATGGAAAACTCATTATCATTCACCTTATGAAGTGAAAAAATATTCACTATTTCTGAAAATGATTTGGGTGTTTTCAAAAAAACCCATGAAATCCATTTCAAAGGCATGCTCTGAATTTCCTCCACTAAAAATATATTATAGATTCTTCAACAGTGGGGAAAGTAGCAGGTGATTTGGAACCTCACAAGTGAGAAGGTAATAAAATGTGTAAAATCCTAATAGAATATATCAGAACCCTATTCTTCAATATTTCTTTAGTTATAAAGATATCTTCTAGTTTTGTTCACCATATACGAAAAATGATCATCCTTACCCAGATATAACTGGAACAAATAATTATTTCACTAAAGTGATAAAATCAATCATGAATCTATCCTTTAATGAATTTGATGCATCTTTCCGATGAAGATTTATAAATAAATTGAACATTTCTCATGTCTCTTCCAACCAATCTATTTCTAAGGAGATAATCAAATTATGAGTGATTTCTATTATCATTAGATTAATTACATTGAAAGGGGGATGACTGTGGACATTCAATGATCTTATAAGGAGAATTGATGAAATATAGGGGCTCAAGTATTTGAAGATGAAGGCTATGTGGAAAGGGTTCAATCATGTTATCTTTCCCTCAAATGGTTATAAATGGAGGGTTTGGAACTTCAATTCTATTTCACTCAAACTAGGATTTGTCATAATTTAGGAGTGGGATCATAATTTTGACCCAAACAATGTTAGGAATACCTTCACACAACATTAGATTCCCATATGCGATCTCAACTATCTTTACTGAAATCTAAAAATTCAATGGGACATTGCATACTTTGTTAGAAATATGATTATAATCGATTGACATAATGAAAACCCAAGATTTTAGAGATATTACATGTTGTTGGTAGAAGTTGACATGGAAATTACCTTGGTGAAATAGTTTGTGTTAATAAAAAGAAATGATATCATCAACTTGGAAATTCAATATGAGTGAAGAGTGAAATTTTGTATGAACTATTGTTTTTTTTGTCATGAATATTTTCAATTAAATAGATTCAAACTTTGAAATTTGTGTAAAGTAAAAGATCATGAAGAATCATCTTGTAGGAAGGAAAAAGGGTAGGATAAGGTTATAGTACCCAAACACCCTGAAACTACAAACCATTACCCATATTCTGTGAAAATCATTTTTAGGGACCTAATACCCAAGGACCTATCACAAGCCACTAGTTTTCAAAAAAAATTATAGCCCCAAACATCAGAATATTCAGATGTGGGTCTGGACACCAACACTAGAGCCTTAATTAGAGTAGTCGAGAAAGAAGATTTTGTTAAGACCATCCAATATCAAATTAGTAACAAGTTATCTATATAAAGGTTTTTTCTAGATAATTGTATGTAGGTAAAAAATGATCATGGAAAAATGCAACCACCTAATTCCTTTGATTAAAAGTCAATCCTGGAATTGGATGTGGATCAATTTTTTGATGTTTATAAACTCCTTGAACTAGAAGTGACATCGGCTAAGAAGGCACAAGAATGATCTTTTGCTGAACCTACCATCTCTGAACAAGCTCACAAAATAAAATATAGGATTGTAAAGGATGAGTACACCCTACTTCCTGAAGTGGACCCTATTATATAAGGTCATATACTAATTGTGACCTCTTATTCTAATGAACCTTGTCCTATCATTTTTTTATCATGTTTATCTATCCAAATATATGAATGAAAAGGATGTATACCCTTTAATTTCTAAATTAGACTACGTAATGTGGGGTTTCATACAGATTGAGATCCCTCCTCCCAATAAAGCTTCAACCATAGGTACTATTTCTGGAAAAAGGTCCTTTCAATGTGAGATAGGTATACCCTTCACTCAGTTTCCCCCTTATAAATGTTTCTAGATAAGGGAAACTAAAAACACTCCCACTGATGGTGATCATTCTAGAAACAAGGTCACACCACTAAATGGATAATTTTGGGATGATGATAATAAGGAATTTCAACCTCATGAATCTAACCAAGATGTAACTGGAGTGCTTGAATACTATGATAAACCTGTAGGGTATAAAATACCAAAGGGAATGAGAAATAAGTTCAAAGGAAAAAATGAAGAAAGCTAATATGAACATGCTTCAATGGGGAGGACCTCTAATAAGAAGAAAATATCTTAATCAATAAGGATATTATTCTATAATTTTAAAGGTATTGGGAACTCTCCCATGGTCACAACCCTTAAACAATACCTCGTGAACTATAAACTAGTTATAATTGTGATTCTTGAGCCCGAAATGGTGTTTAACAAATAGAAATACTTCAAATGGGACTCTTTTTTATACAATTTTGTCTCCCATAATGTACATGACATTGGCATGGATCAACTGTGGGCATTGAAGCACCGTTTTATATAGATTAATCACTATGTAAAAATTCATCATCTTATAGATATATCCATATCGATACACTTCTATTCCCTTTCAATTACCTTTGTATATGCCTCTACATATTACATCAAAATAAGGGAACTTTAGTGGGAACTGGAAATAACATTTGAGGTTATAAGTCGCTAATGGATTATTGTAGTGGAATTCAACACTATCTTAAGGCCTGATGAGAAAATAGGAAATAATTTCAATATGTATTCCTCCCATGAGTTCTTATCTCTCATTGATTATTGCTACTTTTTTGAAGTTCCAATTTTCAGGGATAATTTCACATGGAATTGATTCAGTGTTAATGGTATATAGGCCAATAAGATGGATATATTCTTTTCTCAAATGGATGATAAAAGTGTTTCCATTAGAGTCTCTAGATTGACCCTCCTAAAACATCACTCAAATCATAATCCCATTATTTTTGAGCAACACACATATCTCACACGGACGATCCCTATTCCATTTAAATTCAACAATGGATGGATTGTAATTCTTGTGTGTAGGGAAGTTATCATAGAGGTGTGGAAGTTAGAATACCTTGTCATCCCATTACAAACACTTCCTAAAAAGCTCAAAAATATCAAAATACTCTTAAGATAGATAATTAAATAATAATTCTCTAAACTTTATAAGGAAATTAGGGATACTAAATATGATTTTTCCTGTTGGAAAATCAAATATAATAATCAATATTCTTCCTCTAAAGAGGGAAAAAAGTCCCTCTCCATTATTGATGAAATTATTACACTCAAGGAGAGGTTGGACAAAAATCTTCTCAATGTCAAATTTCTAAAATAGGGTGATAAAAACTCAAAAAAAAATCACTATCTACACAGGGAGAAAATGGTTAGGAGAATAGATAATGTCACTAGCTTCAATGGATCCACCCTCACCTCTAAAAATTATATATCCAATGCTATGATTAATCATTTTCATACCCTATACTCTGATAATGGAACTAATAACACCCACATGTTAGTTAATAACATTATTTTATGCATTTAGTACCATAAAAATAGAAGCCTCTCAATGGTTCCCTCTAAAGAGTAAGTTAAAAAAATCACTTTTACCCCTCAAAATTGATATTTCCTCTATACCAGAAGGGTTCAAAAACAAATTCTTTATGTACTACTGGGAAATATTAAAATATGAGGTGGAAAATTCCATAAAATAGTTTTTTAATCATGCCTTTATGACTTATGGAATATACTCTAGTTTTATAGTTATTGTTCAAAAGAAATATTTTTCTAGTTACATTAGAGATTTCATGATAGTTACAATTGGAATCACAGTACCTAAAATCATTATCAAATTCATTATGACCAGGTTGGGGTATATCATTAGGGAAATAATCTCTCCAAATAAAATTGGATTTTTCCTAGGAAGGAAGATTCAACATTTTTTATTCACTTCCTCTGAAATTATCAACCTAATGATGAATTAAAAGATGGAAACTTTTTCTTAAAATAGACATTTCAAGAGATATTGACACTATGAAGTGGGGTGTTATTTTTTCTATCCTCGGGAATTATAGTTTCAATATTATATTTATTATTCTCATCATCATCATATTTATCACTATGAGACTCTCAATTATCATCAATGGATCACATAGAGAATTATTTCAATGCACTAGTGGAGTAAGACCAGGGGACCCCCTCTCAGGCCTCCTTTTTTTTATTTTTGACGACTACATTGGTATATTCATTAATGAGATAAATAAAATTATCCATTATAAACTCATAATGGTTGGTTTAGACTTTTTCACTTCCTCACATATTCTATATGATAATTATATCCTCCTTTTTCGAATGACCTATAAAAACTATCTTTCTGACATAAAATCTATTTTAAATCACTATGAAGAAGTGGTAGGTTATGCAATTAGTTGGAACAAGTCCTTTATTTTCATTGTAGATGGAATGTCTACTACCAATAATAACATGATTTCCATAAATATTGGTGTTAAAAGGGGAACACTTTTATTCATATATCTTGGAGTTACCTTATTTTGGGG
This sequence comes from Viscum album, assembly GCA_963277665.1. Classification (NCBI taxonomy): domain Eukaryota; kingdom Viridiplantae; phylum Streptophyta; class Magnoliopsida; order Santalales; family Viscaceae; genus Viscum; species Viscum album. The sequence goes on along the minus strand of OY728162.1, from coordinate 1,464,356,329 downwards.
AAAAATCAAAAGTAGTGACCTCAAAAACACTTCTTCTAACATCATAAATCATTTGGAAATATGTAATAACTTTCTTGGTCAACTCTATGATCACCTTTATATGTTTATATGACTTATATTTATTCAAATGGCTAAAAGGTCTTCTCAAAAATATTCAAAGCATGATTATATATTTTATTTGGACTGGTTTGGTCCATAAAAGGAAGCTTATAACTATTTCTTGTAAAGAATGTATAAATACAATTGGTATAGGGAACTATGCAGAAAGGATATTGAGATATTTAATAATACACTTCTTGGAAACTTTTCCTAGAATCTTGTTACTTTCTATGACCCCTCTCCTGATTTCTTATCAAATAATTTTATTTTAAAGATGCTGAATGGATCCTCATAGTACCATGCATCATCTTTATATCCCACTATTAAAATATATTTGAATGTTATTATGAGAAATTACAAATGGATGATATTAAGACAATATAACCTGAACTGATGTAGTATACCCTGGATTGACAGAGCATTTGAGGACATCATGGAAGTAACACCAAAACATTGGAATGTTTTTATTATTGAATTCCTAGATAGCAGTAATAAACTCAATGGGCTAAATCCTAATCAAACCTCCACTAATTTAAAAAGATATGATTTTGTACAGGAACATACTTATTTCGAATCCAATGGGAATCCCTAAGAATTACTACAGAATTAACAGTGATGGATGCATTATCACCCCCTCATAGAGGCTAAAACATAAAACTCACTTTATCCATCCATATAAATGGATTATTATCTATATTATTGGGAAAGATCACATTCCTACCTATGATCATCTACAAGGGAATATAATTTATCTTGCCTCACTCTGTCAAGTATGTATGAAGAATGTAGAAAAAATTCAACACATTTTCATTATATTCAAGTTCATAGGCAGATTCTAGGAATATCTACAAGACCACTTTGGCATTACATTCTATAAAAATGAGTAGGTAAAAATATTATTCAATCCATTAGTGATACTACCATGAGTGAAAATGTACACAACTTGTTTAATATAGGTACTGCATCCACCATTTACTACATCTAGAAAGCTCGGAATAAGCTGGTGTTTGATAATTAGAAACCATCAATCCATGTTGGAATGATGTCCATACACAAGGATGTATTCATGGATTCTAAGATACACATAGTTTCAATGGAAAATAATATCTTTTAGCTAGACGTTATAAGGCTGCTGGGTGTTAATAGAAATTCCATAAAACCACTGGTGTCCAAATCCATTCTTTGGATTCCCCAAATCCCCACATGGATAATGGTGATTGTTGATTGTGCATACTTTGGCATGCCAGGACCCTCTAGTTATGGGGGTTTCTTTAAGACACACTGAGTCTTTATCAATGGGTTCTTCTACTATTACATTAGACATTAAATATCATATGAAGTTGAATTACTGGCTATGACACATGATATTAAATATGTTTTCCATCATAAATGGAATTATATTTGGATTGAATTAGACTCTAATATTGTTTTTGAAGCTAGGAATGCTAAATCCAAGAATTTACCCAAGAAATTACTCCCATAATGGATTGATTTTCTTCACCATTAGTCATCTCACGTTGGATTTTTTCATTGGACTCCCCAAAACTTCTAAAGGTCATAATTCTTTATGTGTCATAGAATAGTACCTTAAAAAGTAAGCACAATTAATCATTATTAAATAAGACTTATATATTTATCAACATTACAAAGTATGTATTAAGTATGTGGTAAAGTATCATGGAGTACCACATTCTAATATATCTGATTGGGATATGAGGTTTACCTCAATTTTCTAGAGAAGTATTTCGAAAGATCTTGATATAGAGTAGAGTTTCAGTACTACGTATCATACTCATACAAATATTTAGTCTGATAGAACAATTCAAACCCTAGAGGATATGTTGTGATGTTTTTCTATATATTTGAATGGTGTTTAGGATCAACACCTTTCTTTAGTTGAATTTTTTTTAAATAATATCTTTCACTCGAACATTCAGATACTTCCTTATAAATACATATATGTAAAGAAGTTTAGAACTCCAATTTGTTGGGATGAAATTGTAGAAATGAATGTATTGGGACTAAAACTAGCTAAATAAATGGGATAGAAGTTTATATTCATTCAGTATCACATAAGGGCAGCACAAAGTTGAAAAAAAAAGTTATACTGATAATTATTGACATGATTTGGAATATGAAGGTGGTGAGATGGTTTTCCTATGAATTTTACCATTCATAAAGGTAATGATTTTTGGAAATAATTAAAAAATAATACTTAGTTTTATTGATCCCTTTGAAATTATTGATCACATCGATATAATATTGTATCACTTGGTGCTTCCACCAAACCTCTCCCAGGTGCATGATGTTTTCCATGTATCTCTCTTGAAGAAGTACAGACATGATCCATCACATGTCTTGAACTTACAAGTCATACCACTGAAGCCTGATATTTCTTATGAGGAACTAACATTGGAGATTTTATATCATAGATAGAAATTTCTATGAAATAGGACCACTCTCCTGGTCATTGTTTTGTGGCGAAGCCACCATCTCGAGGAATCTTTATTAGAACATAATGATGTCATGAGACAAAAGTATCTACAATTTTTTATAACAAAGTGATGAATATTTAGGGAGAAATATATTTTAATGGGGGTATAATATAACACAACAAGATTTTATTAAATATTTTTTTCGAATAAATTTAATTTCTTCGATAGCTTGTGTTAAACGCGGTATTGAGTTTTAATGTACCTTGAAAAAATATTAATATTTTTATTTAAAAAATATCTTTAATTATTTTTAATTAAACATGATGGAATGAATATTAACAACCAAATTTTAAATATTAATTATTAATTTTTTATAAAGAAAACATATTTTAAAAAAAATAGTTATTTTTTTGTAAAGACTTTATATGCTTCCAGAATTACTTTTTTCTCAAAAAAAATGTTTTTTATAATAAAATAATAAAAGTAATTTTTTAGAATTTTATAAAATTTAATTTAAAAAATAAAATTCATTTTTTTAAATCTACATTTTAAAATTTTCTTATTGTTAATTTTTATTATTTTTCTAAAAAGTTGAATTTTTTTATGAATAGTAGAAAATACTAGTTTTATTGAAAACTACATTTTCATTTAAAAAATTTATAAGGTTAATTTTGTTTAAAAATTGTTTTAAAAGAAAAATAGTTTAATAATATATTTATTAATCCAATTTAGGTAATTTCAATCAATTTTATATTGAATTTTTATATAAAAACTATTTAAACTTTTAAACATTTTCTCTTTGGAAAACTGATTTCTCATCACGTATGTTGGTTTAATTTTAAATTAATTTTCATCACTTATGTGAATGGAATTCGGAAAAATGGATTCAATATTGGTAATAATAAAAAATTATATTTCATAATAAGGTAAAATTAATTTTTTTCATCATTAATGGTAAAAATATTAAAAAATAATTACATGGATTATGGTTAAAATGGGATTATTGGGGGTTAAACTAAAATGATAAAGAGTAAAATGACCTAAAATATTATAAAATTCCCATTTCATGGAAATATTTAGACTTTATAACTTATATTTTTTTATAATGTTCCATTTTTTTCTTTTTTCAGATGAAGAACAAGGGTACACTTTATTCTTTTCAAGGCATTCATGTGTGTCATCTCCCCCACTTATAAAAGGTCACCCCCACTCCTCACCTATTCACACTTTTAAAGCCATTTGTTTTGGAAAATACCAAAAAATATATATTTATTTTATACCTACCTATATCCTAGAGTCATTTTTTGATTAAAAAACCAATCTAGGAAGGCTTAGGTTAAACCTATAGAGGATGTATGAAGAAGAGGTAATGTTTTAAACTATGTGTTGTTATTCTACTTTTTCTTATAAATCCTTCAAATTTTATTCAATTATGAGGATATAACAAAACCATTACCTAAAATATACTGATATGTTATATTTTAATTTCATAACTTATATCTATCACCTCTTTCATCAAAAGAGAAAAAAAAATGTTGATCGTGTGTGTGGCAGACTACCGCTTCATAAACCGAGGTTATTCGTTTTCCATCACCGCATTTCACAGATTGATATAATGATTTATTTCATGTTTATATATTATATTTATCTTGTTATTATACAAATTTAATTATAATACCACACCAATCTTCTTACATCCCAACCCATTGTAAAATAATGACAGTGCTAATGTGTACGGTGGACTACCTCATCACAAACCGATGTGATGTGTTTTTCATTTTTTTTTACATGGATGGTAATAAGGATTGATTAAATGAATATATATTATAATTTTAAAGTAATTTCAATTTTTTAATTATTATATCACATATACATTCTTACATTCCATTCTGTGGTGGGATACGAAAAAGTTTGTGTGTATGGTGAACTTCTTCCTCACGAAACGATGTGATTCATTATCACTATTGTTTTGAATTAAAGGTAATTATAATATATTTAATGTATATATGTGATATATATTAGATAACAAAATTCATTAAGGGTAATATATTATTTACCTTTATTTCATTTTATCTACTAAGAAAATGGAAATAGTGTTCATGTGTACGTATAATCTACCATCTCCGTGACTGATGTATTTCATTTTCTATATCTAAATTTTATGGATTTATATAAATATATATTTAATGAATATATATTTTATTTATATCATGGTTATAATTCTTTATATTATTGAACCATGATAAGAGTAATATAACCAAAAATAAAAAATCAAAACATACATGAAAAACAAAGCAGTTATTTCCTGAAACGTGATTTTAACATGGAATTGTTAATAAATGGGTAATAAAAGGTCATAAGTAAATCATATATGGTTTTATATATATAATTATAGTTTTATATGTATTTATAATAAACTTATATTTTTTATACAATCATTTATAACATGTAATATGGAATACAATACTTAATGTAAGGGGTTTTTGTCTCAATTGGTCTTCTTTGGGACATACATCATTTTATGATCCCATCTTCTTTTTTAGGTGTATATATAGACCCTTTGACATGTAATATCACAATTTTTTTTATTTTAATTATATTTAATTTTATTCTTTCATGGTGCTTATGATTCAAAGTTAGCAAAGTGGTAATGGTTTTATGATATCATCTCATTGTTTATCAGGATTGTTTATGTTTATGCTTATGATGATAAAATCATATTATTTATCTCTTAATAAACTCATAAATTTTCTTATCCTATATTTATTTATGAAGAATAAATGTTTTCCTTTCATTTTCATCTATTAATGTATGAAATATACTAAAATAATATTTTTAATAAAAATCATCTTTTTTTTTCTCTTCGGTAGAAACCATTTTCTATTCCATATCCATGTTTTATAAAAATGTTTTATAAAATATTTTAACATTATAAAAATGATTTATTAAATAAATTTTCACCCATTTTTTTTCTTTTATAAAGTATTTTAAAAGTAATATTGAATTTTACTTAAAAAACAAATCTTGTATATCTTTTTATTGAAAATGTGAAAATAATATTTATTTTAACATGTATATCTTGAATGGAATTTTCCATCATCCTAAACACTCAATTTTTATATATTCCTATATATATTTCAAAGGTTATTTTCAAGGAAAATTTTTTTTTAAATTTTTATGTTTCAAAAAGTTTATTTCACGTTGGAAATGATATTTTCCTCAATAAATTTTTTAAATTATTTTTAAAGATTCCTTTATATGTTTCAAAAGGTTATTTTCAAGGAAAATGGATTTTGAAAATGTTTTATGATTTAAATAGTGATTTTAAAAGCGTGAAGAATATTTTCCTCAATTAATTTTCCAAGTGATATTTCAAAATCATTTTCTTTCTAATATTACATCCTTTTATGTAACATAATATTTACTTGGGATATGATTAAATGATACCATATTTATTATTTCTATGGATGGTTTATATTTATGATAAAAAATGATTATGAAACTTGTTTCATTTTAATAGGTTATAATATAACGAAACTTTTCTTAAAACCAATTTATTTTTTTGAGTTCTAATTTGATGAATTTTTTTGAATCACATTTATTTACATGGGTTCTTATATGATCATTGTTTTATAAAGCCCAATTATTTTTAATAGTTATGATTTGATGAATGTTTTATGATCTAGTGGAACACAAATGTATGGATTGTGTGATGGATGGGACCTATATCTTCCTCGAATGCATTGGGTAATTATTAATGTTCTATGAGATGAGAGGGTACATAAGAGGTTATCCCAATCCTGAAAAAGGGTACACAGTAGGTTATCCCAAGCCCAAAGCTGGTACATGAGTGGTTTTCCCAATCCTAACATGTTAAGAATGAATTGGTGGGTATCCATGACATTTTTTTATGATTATGTGTTTTCAAGAACTCAATATCATATGATAAAGTTATTCTTTCATGGCTTATATTCTTTCATTCCTCTATTATTCATATCTTATGAAAGTATATGATTTATCCCATGACTCATGTTTATGATATATGATATGAAGGGTATGTTTTTTCAAAAAATTTATCATGTTCTCATACCCTTATGCTCATGCTATTTTTATATCTCCCTTGTTTACCCTTATTAATCATCTGAGATCACAATTTTTTAAGTTTAATTTTTTTATTATGGTGAAAGGTGTTATGTTTTATATATTTAAGAAGGGTTCTACTTCTTAATAACTTAGTAGGACAATATGTAGTTCATTTAAGAACTAGTTGTTTATGTATCCATGTTTCCAAAGGTTCTAAATCTAAAATATTCTAGTTTAGATTTTTCTGAAATGTAATAAATATTAATTTATTAAGATGTAATATTTATGTATGAGAAGTTTCTTTCTCTATAGTCACAAAATCCATAGAACGATAGAAATAATTGTAATCATAAAGAGACTTATAAGTTTATAATTATTTATAATAATCAAAAAATAGTAATATATTTTTCAATTAAATTAATTTTTAAGTCTGTTATTAAATTTTGTGTTTATAAATATTTCTCATTCATTTTGTGAGATAAGAAAATTATGAAAATGGAATAAAATTCATTTCATTTTTGTATAGAATAGTATGTGAATGTCATGTAATCCAAAAATATATACTTTCAGATATGGATAGGCTTAAAAATATAAAATACCATCATAGATAAAACATAAAGATTAAAAAATTAAAATAAATTCAATTTTTATAATTTATTCCATATTATAATGAGAATTTTTAAATCATGAGGAAAATGGTTAAGGTTACAAATGAGATGTAAAACTGACAGTAGTTTTAGAATCTCCAGAAGTGGAGGCAATAGTTAAATAATCTTGAATATCCCTATGCATTACCTAATCCTCCACTATCAAATATTTAATATTTTGGTTCAATGAAGTATCCCATTCTCTCAAAAGATTCCTCAAATCCTAACAGACTTTTATGGATTCAACAAGGTTGAACTTTTTAAACTTCTAAACAATTATATAATTTTGAACATAATTTTTTATCATACTCACTAATTGGTTTAACAGATCTCCAACATTCGGTTTTATAGAATCTAATATTGAAATTGTTTATTTTTTATTCTCGAAAAGAGTTTTTATAAGCACACAATCAAACTAATGATTTTAAATTTTCTCAATGATGGAAGAAATTTCATATGATAATAGCTCTCGAATTTTTAAAATATCTCTAGAGCATATTCTAAAAGAAGTTGATGATTTTACTAAACTTGAACAATAATTTTTCACATCTTCAAAGTTTATTTATAAAAACTTATTCACATTACTAAAATATGACTTTGATTTTAGATCTATTTTAATATTTCCAAATTGATCATAGATTTATCTTTTCAAAGAATCAAAATTTTATCTTCAAATTGATGTCACCTTTAAATTTTGAAAATATGTCTGACGAGACTCATATTCTATTTTAGAAACAAAACCACTTCTAAAGTATTCAAAATAATTATTATAATTTTCCTGTTTCACAAGTAACTTGATAACATCATCATTTTACATGTTTAATTTAGAGACCATACTCATAGAAGAATTATGATTATGAGCCTCAAAACTAGATTTCAACTTCAAGTCCTTAGGAAACCCACTCAACCCTTACGGACGGTTTCCTAACTTCTGCCAGCTAAAGGGATTAAACATACAAACTTTCATTATAAGGGGATAATAGTTCCTAATATACCATTGTGCTCTCATAAACAACTTAAATAGTCATTTCCAAGTTCTTACCAACTAAAGAAACTAATTGATTCCTGATCAATTCAGTTGAAGCAACAACTAAAATATGCATATCTTCGGTAGAATGAATTTATTCTATTTTTTTTAAATCATGAAAATGGGAAACCTTCAAAATTGGTTGTTCCTCTGTGTGAAGGACATGTTCATCTCTTTCTTCAACAACTCTAATAGGTTGTACAACTTTTATTACATCATATTCAATAACATGTTAAAAAAGTGCAGGTTGTTTTCTCACCTAAGGACTTTAATCCCAAATAACTTATGCTTCTACCTCAGTATAGGGTTACTAATATATCCTTGGTTACTAAATCACTCCCCTAGCTATTTTAGGAATGTTTACATCCATGAATTTTATTCTTCATAAACTTACAGGGACATTCTAATAACCAAAAGTAATGTCCTCTAACAATAATTCTTCACCTCCATCCACTCGTGACTCACCAACACCACCTTCTACTATAAATTCATCAACTACCTTAGCACCAATTCTAAAAGACCCATAATAATTAAGACTTCAATGACCCCCCTCATCATAAGAACTATAGGTTTCATATTCTTCTACTCCAAATGGCATAATCTTTCTTCCATTAACACCCCAAATGAATCCAAACTTCCTCAAGGTTCTAGTTGAAAGAATTTTATTGTGGTAACACCACAAGATGGTCTTGATATTTGAAATTGGCCTCTATTTTAAATAACAAGAGACATCGATCTTATATTGGGAAACAAATACATCGTTGTATCCTTATGTCTATAGTGGTTTATTTATATCAACATGTAAAAACGTCAATTTTTCTTAATGTCACTCAACATGAAGAACAAGACATACATATCTGAGAAAATAATCTTCTTTGACTTTGAAATTCAAGGAATAATAACTGTTTTAATGAACTTGAAGAGGAAATTTTGATCAGCTTCTAGGTCCTTCATTGTCATCTTTCTAACCTGAGAGGTTCTAGAGAGGAACAAAATTATATACCTATATTTATGAAGTACATATTTAATCATTCTTAAGATGAAACTAAATTGACCTTTGTGAGGGAACTGAAAGATCTATCCATGGCTATACAAAGAATGAAATACTCTTTATCATTCAAATTTGAAGTGAGAACATCTTCACAGTCACCAAAATTGAACTGGGTGTTTTCAAAAAACACCATTACTTCCCTTTCAAAGTTATACTATGAATTTACTCCATCAAAAATAAATTCCATATTTTTAAATGACAGAGAAATGGGTTTTCAATTTGGGACCTCGTGCATGAGAAGGTAATTGAATGTGGAAAATTCTAATGTAACATATCAAAACCTTATTCCTCTAGATTACCCAAGTTATAAATATCACATCTAGTCTGTGTTCTATAAAAACAAAATGATTATCCTCACCTAGAAAACACAATAAAGAAAAAGTATTTAACTAATGTTATTAAATTGGACGTGAATCTCTACTTCACAAACTTTGATGTCCTCTCCCCATGAAGAGTTATCAAGAAAGGGTGCATTGCTCAGGTCTTGGCCAACCAAGCTGATGCTGAGGAGAGATTCAACCTATGAATGTTTTCTATTTCCATGAGAATAATTACTTGTAAAGGGGAATTACTATGGGATTTCAATGATATTCTCAGAAGAATTTTAAAAATCTAGTGGTTCAAGGAATTAAAGATAAAGGCTATGGGTAAAGCCTTCTAAAACTTTTTCTTACCCTCTGATGATTGTAAATGGAGGGAATAGAGATTCAGTTTTGTTGCACTAAAACAAGGAATTATAATAATTCAAGAGTGAGATAGGAATTTTTACCCAAACAATGTTAGGAATACCATCACACAAGTTTGTATTCACATATTCAACCTTAGCTAGCTTTACTAGAATCTAAAACTTCTATGGTACATAACATCCTGGGTTAAAAATACGATCATAATGGATAGATATACTGAAAACCCAATATTTGGGCACTATTCTAGGGTGTTGGTAGAAGTTGACATATATAGTAACTTAGTGTAATAGGTTGTGTTAACAATTAGAGAAGAAATCATCAACCTATAAATTCAATATGAGTGAAGACCCAAATTATTTTTTAACTACATGTTTTCTGGTGATGAATCCTTTGAATTTAATAGAGACAAACTTTTAAAATTTTATAAATTCAAATTTCATGAAGAATAATCAGTCAAGAAATAAAAAAGGAAGGACAAGGACCTAGTACCCAGACACCCTAAAAAAGAAACCCTTAAACCCTCTTCCTTGAGCATCATGTGTAGAGAATTAATCCCCAATGACCTATCACAAGCTTTTAGTTTTCAAATTTTTCTATAGCCCCAAGCCTTAGAAGATTTAGATGTGGGTTTTGATACCAACATTTCAACATTAATTGGAGTAGTAGAGGAATAAGAGGTTGTTAAGGCCCTATAAAATCAACTTGGGAACATTTCCTCTACGTAAATGTTTTTCATGGATGATAGTCTGTTGGTGGGAAATGATCATGGAAACATAAAACCAGCTAATTCATTTGACTATATGTATGTATTGGAATTGGAAGTTGATAAATATGTGGAAATTTCTATCCTACTACCACCTGAAGTGACCCTTGATAATAAGGGGCAAGAATGGTCATGTGATGAACATCCCATCACTGAATGGGATCACACAATCAAATATAGTAACAGAAAGAATGAGGACCCCATGGTTCTTGAAGTGGACCCTATTACACAGGGTTACACGTAGATTTTGACCTCTTCTCTTAAGTAACCTAATCCTAATATTTTTAATAGGTTCATATATCCAAAGATAGCAATTAAAGAATATGGATACCCTCTAATTTGTAAAGTGGACCATGTGACAAAGCATTTCATATCGATTGAGACCCTTATGCCTAATAAAGCTACCACTAAAGGTAATATGTATAGAAGTAGGTCCTTTTAGGATGATATGGAGAGTCCCTTCACCCAAGTTCCCTGATCAAGATATTTCAAGAGAAGGAAAACTGAAAACATTACCACTGACATTTTTTATTCTAACAACGAGTTTACCTCACTAAATGGATAGTTTTGGGATGATGATGATAAGGACTCGCAATGTTGTGAATCTAATAAGGATATAACAAAAATTCCTAATGATAATGATAAACTAGTAGGAGATTTAATACATAAAGAAAGGAAAAACAAGATAAAAGGAAAAGGGAATAAATTCAATATGAAGATTCTTCAATAGGTAGGACCTTTAACAATATGAAAATCTCTTAATTAATGAGAATATTATACCATAATTGTCAAGGGATTGGGAACTCTCTCATTATCAAATCCATTAAACATTACCTCGTGACCTATAAACCAGTTCTAATTCAGATTTAGAATCCCAAAACGGTGTTCAACAACTATAAATCCTTCAAATGGGCCTATTTTGGATATAATTTTGTCTTTTATAATATACATGGCATTGACATGGATCATATATGGGTACTCAAGAATGATTTTATCTATATTACTAGCTATTTAAAAAAGTTTTAATCATATAGATATATCCTTCTTCATCCATTGTGACACCCATTCCGTATTCTTTTTATATAATTCTATCTCTTATATCAAAAGTAGTGATACTTGGAGGGAGATGGAAATGACATATGATGTTGTAAGACACAATTGGATTATTGTACGGGACCTAAACACTATATGGAGGCCTGATGAGATAATAGGTACTAATTTCAATATAACTTTTTTCCCATGAGTTATCCTCTTGCATTTATTATTGAAAATTTTCTGATGTTCCAATTTTATAGGTTGATTTAACATGGAGTAGATTTATTGTTAATGGTAGATAGGCCGTTAATATGGACATATGGTTTTCTAAAATTGATGATAGATGTGTTTCTATTATAGTCTCTGGATTCACCCTCCTCAAACTTCAATCATATTACAAAACCATTATTGTTGATCTTCACACATATCTCACAAGGAAAGTCCATATTCCATTCAAATTTAACAATGGATGGCTTGTGATTCCTGGATATATGGAAGTTATCATAGAGGAGTGGAGGCTGGAATCCCTTGGAATACCTTTTCAAATACTTCACGAAAAACTCAAAAATTTCAAAAAACTCTAAAGAGTGTGGAGTAAAAACCATTCTTAACACTTTAGGAGGACATTAGGGCTACTTAATATGATATTTTCTACTACCAAATCAAAAATTAGAATCAAGATTCTCAATCTAGAGAAGAAACTAAGTCCCTCTCCAGGCTTGATGACCTTCTAATACTAAAGGGGTTTTTGGACCAAAATCTTCTAAATGTAAAATGGCTAAAATAGGGTGACAAAAACTCTAAATGTTTTCATCATCCATATAGGTAGACATGGGTAGGGAGAAGCGATAATGATATCAGCTTTAATGGATGTGCCCTCACCTTTGAAAATGACATATACAATGTTTTGATTAATCATTTTCATACCATATACTCTAATAATGGAACTAATAACACCCACTTTTATTTAAAAACATGCATTCATGCATTTAAGACTAAAAAATATAATCCTTTCCATGGATCCCTCTAAAGAGGAAGTTAAAAAATAACTTTTTCTCCTCAACATTGACAGTTCCCCTAGATCATATGGTTTCACAAAAAAAATTTATTTATGTACTACTTGAACATCTTACATGATGAGGTGAACAATAGCATCAATGAATTTTCAAATCATGCCTCTATGCCTTATGTAATAAACTCATGTTTCATAGGTATTATTCCTAATAAATAGGGTTCCATTGACATCATATTTTTCATGATAGTTTCAATTGAGAACATAGTACCTAAAATCAATAGAAAAGTCATTGGGGCCAGGTTGGGGGTATAATTCGGGACATAATCAGTCCAAATCCAGTTGGATTTATCTTTGGAAGGAACATTCAACATTTTCTATTCACTGCCTCTAGAATTATCAACCTAATGAAGAATAAAGTGAAATATAGAAACTTTTCCCTAAAATGACATCTCAAGATATTTTGACACTATGAAGTGGAGTTTTATTTTTTATATCCTTAGTAAGTATGGTTTCTACACTATATTTTATAGACTCGTCAATGTCATCTTTATCACTATGAGACTCTCCATTCTTATTAATGGATCCCCTAAAGTATTATTTCAATGCACTAGGGTAGTGATACAATGGTACCCCCTCTCATGCCTAATATTTTCAATTGTTGAACACTAAATTAGTAGATGCATTAATGAGATGACTCAAATTGGCCATTAAAAACATATAAAATTGGTTAGGGATTTTTTCACCCCCTCACATATTCAATATGCTGATGATGTCCTTATTTTTGGGAGGAACTTTAAAACACTCAGTATGACATAAAATCTATTTTAAATAAATATGATGAAGTGCTAGGTCAAGAAATTAGTTTGAAAAATTCCTCTATTTAATTTGGATATGGAATGTCCATTAATAGGAATAACATTATTTCCAAAAATATTAAAGTTAAAAGGGGAGCACTTCTATTAATATTTTTTGATGTTCCCTTATTTTTTTATGAAATAAAAAATATTAACCTTGAAAAAAATTATTCTAAAATCATCAATCATTTATCCAGATGAAAAAAAATCTATGTCCCAAGTTGGAATAATTTTATTAGTAAAATTGGTGATCATATCCAAATTTGTATCGAACTTCTCTTTATACAAATGGTCAAGAGGTCTTCTCAATAATATGGAAAAAATGATCATAAATTTTATTTGGACTGGTTTGGTCCATGAAATTAAGCTTATAACCATTTCTTTGATGGAATTTGTGAATCCAATTGTATGGGGGACTATGAATAAGGGAATTTAAGATCTTTAATAATGCACTTTCTAGAAAATTTTGTTAGAATATTGTTACCTTCTATAACCCCTCTCTTGATTTTTTATCAAACAAGTTAATTTTAATGTTGTTGAATAGATCCTCAAAATACATTGCATCATCTGTATGGCCCAATATTAGAAGACATTAAAATGATATTAGGAGAAATTCTAAATGGATGGCATGCAAACAATCCAACCTGAACTGCTAGAGTAAACCCACGATTGATACGCCATTTGAAGACATTATGGATGTACCACCAAACCTATAGGATATGATTTTTGTTGAATTCCTACATAGAAATAACAAATTGAATTTTTTAATCCCATATCTCGTCTCCAGTAATAAAAATGTATGGTTTTTCTAACAGGGACATCCTTATCTAGAAACTAAATTGAATTAGATTCTTCAACACTTATAAGTAGTGTAGAATGAACTATGATGGCAACATTACAACCCCCTCATGGATACTGAAACTTAAAACTCCCTTTATCCATCCCTATAAATGGATGCTTATATAGAGGAATTTTTAGAGATCACATGCCTACTAATGATCGATAATAAAGGGCTGGAATTCCAATTTCCACTATCTAACAACTATGTATGAAAAATGCAGAAAACACTCCAAACTTTTTTATCATATACAAGTTCATAGGAAGATTCTGGAAATATCTGTAGGACCTATTAAGCATTAAATTATATAAAAATGTATAGGTGTAGAATCTTCCTCAATCCATTAGTGCTACTGACATGAGTGAACAGGTACATAACCTATTTATAATATCTACTACATCCACTATTTTCTATATCTGTAAATCTCCGAATGAGATGGTGTAGACTCCTTCCATCCATGACAGAATGATGTCCATACATAGGGATGTCTTCATGCCATCTAGGATAAAAATTAGTGCAATAGAAAATTTCATATTTGACCTAAACACTGTGAGTATGTTGTGTGTTAATGGAAATTTTAAAAAACCACACATGTTCAAATCCATTCATTGGATTCCCCAAATCCCCAAATGGATAAAGGTGAATATTGATGGTGTGTCCTTTGGAATTCTAGGGCCTTCTAGTTGTGAGGGTGTCTTTTGGACATACTGAGGCTTTGTCAAAGGGTAATTCTACCATTACATTGGACTTGGAATGACATATAAAGTTGAATTACTGGCCATGACACATGGTATTAAATATGTTATCGATCATAAATGGAATTATATTTGGAACAAATAAAACTCTAAGCTTACAATTGTAGCCATTAGTGTTAGATAAAATAATTTACCTTTGAAAGTACTCCCACAATTGATTGATTATCTTTAATCCATTATTATTCTCACTTTTGTTGTCTCACATGTATACATGGAATCCAACTAAGTTGCAGATTCTATATCAAAGAGAGAAATTATGAAAATGAGCTCGATGTTTTCCTTTTGAATACTGGATTTTTTTACTACCCTTTAGGGTGCTAATATTAAAGGTGAGATTCACTCCTTCCACAGTAAAGTCTTTTGAAACTTTTTAATTGTCTGTTTTCTATTTTATATAATAACTTTTAGGATCAGTTTTTCCTGGATTCAGTACCTTTTGGATTATAAATTTCAGACCTTGAAATCATAAATATTGATTCAACGGTATATTCATCGGGAATATTATTAGATATTTATAAATTATTACACCCTGAGAGGGGGTGAATCAGGCCATGAAATATTAAAAACAAATCTTCTCTATTATGAGGATCTTATTCTATCACCTTGAGGAACACTTCAATTTCCCTCTATCTTTTAACTTTATGAGTGATGAAAGTACTAAATAACATGGTATTTTACTTAGTTCACCCACACAAGGCAACATATAAATAGAAATCAAGATAATGTGTTTTTCACCAAATTCACTAGAGATAACTACTTTACAAGTATAATTTGGAGTAGTCTCACTAACCTTCTTGTTTCACTACAACAAATAATTAGGGAAATAACTACTATAGTTCAACAAGGAACTCACTATTCCATATATTAAATCTTTCTTTCTTCACATGAATATGATTAAAACATACACCAACAATGGTATTTATCTTTATCATAAATAATGTCAACTTTTAGTGAGGAAAGATCTCTGGGAATGACACATTATTCTACCTTAAACCTTACAGATGTGATCTAGAAAAACCTTATGAAATTCATATCTTGTAGTGATACCTATGTTCCTTTATATTATTTTTCATGTGATGAAGATCTTATGATCTTATACTATAATTATCACATGCGATGAGACTTCCATTTTAAGAGACACAAAGGACTCTTAGATTTCTTCATGTATCACTAGGTTATAACTGCTTGAATATTCCTATAAATAATCACTCACCAAATAATATATCTAACTGTACAACATTCATTTCTATAAAATATGGAAAAAATAATATTCACTACACCAAAATCATAAAAACCACCATCAAATGTAGTTTACCCTCCAATTATGAAAAACCACACATGCTCTTGTATATGGGATCTCATAGTTTTCTCCTAAAATAATCCATGTTCTATATATCCAAAATAAAATAGTGATGTTTTGATGATACCACGTATCCAAATCCATGAATCCATACTTCCAAGTTGGCAAAATATATAGGATGCTCATAAGTAAATTTTCTCACATAGTCGATGTCCCTATATAGAAAATCCACATATCTATTTTGGCCACATACCGGATTTTCTCATATATTTGATCTAGAATGTACCTAGTTTATGTGGTCATTCTGTACATGTACCCAATTTTATCATGTACCTAATTTCCTCACATACCTGATTTTCTCACGTACATGATTTCCTTCAGTAATAACCCTTACACAATTCCATAAAACTGCCAAATAAAGCTCATATTGTTAATAAGTCCACTTGTCAACAAATCCATTCCAAAAAATTATTTGGGGTCCAACAAGTACAAACAAATTCCCCTTGGCTTTAGTTAAGAATATCAAAAAACATCTTGAAAATATCACCTTGAAACCTATATCTTTATTTATCCCTAAATATTTTGATAAAAAATAAGGTGTATCTAGTGAGAAAAATCACCACTTAGCACTAGAGATGTCAACTATTTCTCTAAGACTACTGATCCTTGGCACGGTGAAGGAAACAAGAGCTTACCTACATGGTTATCTATAAAACTCACCTCACCCTCTAATTTTACATACTTCTCCCCTTTCAAAAACTTATCTATCTTACTCTTGAAAGTAACCTTTGGGAGTGGGGGTTTAACCTGAAGAAAAATGGATGGAAATTTTCACACTCCAAGAGACAATTGATGCTTCTAAAACACCACTTTGGGTAAAGCCTTTTTTCAAGATATCATCCACTTGATCTTGAGTTGACACATACTCTAAAACCCTAATTCCTTGATCCACATTATCCTTTGTGAAGTAATATTTAATTTCAATACTCTTTGTCCATAAATGTTGTATAGAAGTTTTTCTATGATTGATCACACTTGAGTTATTACACATAATAGGAATAGGATAAATCACTTCAACACCCACGTTAATAAGTTATTAGTTCATCCATAGAAATTGAGATTATGACTGAAAGGAAACAATATACTCAGCCTCCATCGTATTTAAGGATCTAAAGTAATACTTATTACTTTTCCATGATATGAATGAACTCCCAAGATAAAAAAACACATGAAGATTATTTTTAGTTATCTACTCCACCAACCCAATCTACATCAATGAATCCAAAAAAAATTAGTTATAAATTATTTTGATGGGATATCACAATTTTTTTATAATGAATATATTTAAGTATTCGTTTAACATAATTCATTTTCATTTACTTGGGATCACTATGAAAATGAGAAGATTGAAAGTAGAAAAAAAACTTCTGGCCAAGTGGAAATCAAATAGAGTAATATTTCAATGATTTTATAATTTGTGGTCACATTGACCTTGTTTCCCTATTTATCTTTTGATAATTATAGTCCTATATACCCCATATTTTCCACGGTCCTTGAATAACCCATCTAAAATCTCCTTAAAACTATATTAGCATATTTATTATGTGTGAAAAATATCTCATACACTATTTGAGTAACCTAAAATCCAAGTAAAAATTACATTTCACCAATTATATATATCTCAAATTTTCACCTCATTGGTTTTGAAAAATTCTTGTATTGGTTTTCATATGAGACTCTAAAAATTATTTTGTAAATATTGATATGTACCATCAATCACTACTCATTATCCTTCTTTATATAATAGTTTTGATCAACTAATCATCTATAAAAACCAATATTATTTATACATTGATCTAACCTTTAATACCATTACCTTAGTGCTTGTTTTAGGTCATAAAAATCCTTCTTCAATAGATATAATTTATTTTATCTTTATCAATGAGAAAACCATCTGGTTTCTCAGTATAAACTTCCTCTTTAAGTAAACCATTCAAGAAGGAAGATTTTATTTCCAATTGATATACTTTTAAACCATTTTTAATAGCAATGTATAAGAATAATAGCATGGTTTTAAGTTGTGATGTATGTTCATGCTTCTCATCAATGTAAGTTCCTTAAATTTTGGAATACCATTTTTACACAAGTCATGCTTTGTTCTGAATCACCTTGCCTTGTGTATTATGTTTATTTTGTAACACCCACTTGGTTTCGAGGAAATTCTTGCCACTTTGACTTCAAAAATCATAAAATGTATTGTTGATATATATTTGAACTAATTATAAATTAACCTTTTACTGTTGGTAAAAACAAACCAAACAAAGTTTCTACTAACTCAAGAAGGATGTAAATGATGGAGGGTAAGGGAATCAACCATGAAAATGATCTTACAGTCATTAGGTAAAGACCCAAAACTGATGAATAAAAAAGTGCTCTCACCTAGACTCCATTTACTAGATAAATCATCTGCTGTGAAATTACCCTCTCTCTATGTGTAAATAACATGAATTCCCTAGTTGACAAAAAACTGAATTTCCTAAAAAAACAATCTAAATCCCATGATGATATATCCTTTTATTGAAGGAACCCAACTAGATTTGAAAATTAAGATTTTAATTCTACAATCTTAATATTATAAAGACTACAAAGCATAAGACTAGTTACCATACCTCTTGTCTCCCCTCCAATATAATTACATGCCCCATAAAATAAACTGAATCCTAGAATCATCAAACCCCTATTGTCTCTCACTAGAAAACCCCCTCTAATCTCTCTATAAATACATGATCCATCCACATTTAGTTTCATCCCCATGTAGGGTTACTTTCATTTGAACCATCTATCTTGATTGTCCTGAATACATTCTATATTAAAGAAAATAACTCATAGAAACCTTCTTTATGTAATAGAAGAAATCCCACCATTGATTTTAACACCCTGATCTTCCACAAGATCCTTCCACCATACCTGAAATAAAATTATGGACTACATTCCAACTTCTCTTACCTTGTTTCTAGCCTCCCAAATAATCCAACACATAGCTAAAAAAGACACTAGACAAACCTTAACCTCCACCCCTTACTGAACAGCTTCCTGGAACCAAGCCTTGAGAACTTCTGGAAATGAATCCCCATTACCATGTATATTCATACCATGCCCTATAAAATTCAAAATCCCCTTTCCCCATTTTCCATTAAAAAATAAGTTCCATATTGATTCATATTCTATAATTTCACAACACTGGAATATTAAATCCAAGACTACACCCTTTTTATACACATTATCATCCATAGGAAGTGATTGATTACATGTTCTCCAAACTAGAAAGTTCATCTTACCTGGAATCTCCTTGCACTAAAGTTTTGATGGCCAGTTGTCCATCCCGCTTTTTCTATCCACCATGTTTCTAAAATCCCAACCATTGATTTTACCTGATTTAGAACCCAATAAAACACACATATCTAGTTCATTAACATTAAAAATATTCCTATAAATTTTATTCTAATCTTGATTAAGAATGTATTTGATAAAAGCTGGAAACATGTTGGCCTCCTTGAACAAGATATTTGGAACTGAGCACCCCAAAAAAAACAATGATTCTGAAACCTATTTTTCCTTATAAAGATTAGTTTACATGTGACTTATAACTCACTGAGCATTGTATTTCAGCTCCTCCAAATTATCTAAAATGAACTATGTAAATATTGAAAATTTTATAGTTTGGTCTTTATATTCCTCCCATTGTTCCCTATACTTGTCTCTTAGGAATTTCTCCCATTAATAATTCCCTTCAATGACTACCCATGCCAATATCACCTTTATGGAATTAATGGTTTCTAAAACACTATGTAAACCAATAACTCCTTCATCAATCATTCTCTCCATTTGATTCCATGATTCCCAATGAAATTATATATCTACGTTCGCATATGATAAGAATATGTTCACAATATTCTCCAACTTTGTGATTTTCTCCTTCAGTGGTTTGATGATATAAATCACATTCATTGGAACACAATTAAGAAAATTGTTAATCAATGCAATCTTTCCTATAAATTAGATGAACCTATTTTTATAATTGAAGATCTTTCTCATGAGTTGGATGATTATACCATAAAATAATACCTTTTTAACTCTTCCATTTGATATCAGGGCTCTAAAATACTCCATTGGAAGTTTCTACCTCTACGTGCCAAGTTTATCTTGAATTTTACTACTATAAAGTATTGAACATTTATTTGAGGTGAACACACTGCTCTTCCTTTAATTGAAATGTTGGCTGCTCAAATTTTTTTATATGTTTTCATGATTTCAATGATCCCTTCAATTGAACTTTTGCATCCATTAATAAAGAGTATCATATCATCAAAAAACATAATAGGAGACAAAATCCCACTCTCAAACATGTTTCTATATGGAATAATCCTTGTAACACCCTGAGATATTATGAGATATATTCTTTTTTATTTCTTTGATGTCTTGTGTAGTACGCTACACTAAGATTAGCTAGTGTTATACGCAACATCGTTTTAGCTTGCAGAATGCGCAATAATATTCTTTGCCTGTGTTACACACAATTTTAATTTATTTTGATAGAATTTATTTCACTAAATACCAAGTATAAGAGATAAATAAATATTATAACCTAGTCTTTATAATGGTGGGTACTAAAAGTATAAACTTCCTTCTAAAAAAACTAATAAAATGAAAATAAGTGAGTCTATAAAATTATAAAATCACTATTTATGGATTTTATTAATAAAATATATATGTAATATATTAAATATAATGTTTTAAATTCATCTTATATGTTTTTTATATATGATATAATAACAAATTCAATTTTTCAGATAAAAGAAGTATTTTTCAAAAAAATACAGTTTTACCACCTTTTTTATGGAGAATGCTTTTTAAAATTAGTTTTTGAAAATTTTATATGTTTTATTTGACATAATGAACATCTTATTTGATTTATTAAAAAAATTACCTTGGTAGAAATTTTTGTATTTTTCTAATGAAATTCATATTTTAATGAATAGTAAAAATTCAGCATATTAATTCAAAACTGTATTTTGTCTAATTTATTTATATAGATAGATTATATTTTTAATTGGTTTTAAAGTGTAGTTG
The DNA here is from genome assembly GCA_963277665.1 of Viscum album. NCBI lineage: Eukaryota > Viridiplantae > Streptophyta > Magnoliopsida > Santalales > Viscaceae > Viscum > Viscum album. The sequence goes on along the minus strand of OY728162.1, from coordinate 1,464,334,611 downwards.
GATTATTATTTTTATCATTTAATACAATGTTAGTAATTTTAAGCAATTCCCCATTTAAATTGGACATAAACACGTGTCATTCTTTTTATTGTTTTTTCTTCTTAAAAACCCACTTTCTAGTTTTGACAATCGGAATTAATATTAAATTAATTTATACCAATTCTATGTTTTGAATTTATAAAAATAGATTCCATATTTGGAATCAAGAGTTCCAAATTTTTTAAATATTAACCCTTTATTTTTTGGACATTATGAACAGTAACTTCAGTAATTATTTTTTTTTACCATGGTTAAAGGGTAAATGTAGTAAATAAGGGTAAAAAATATTATAATAATACAAAACTACCCTAAAAATTGTCCTAATATGATTGGATGAGATATATCCGACTATGATCATCCTTGGGTCAATTTTAGGACCTCATGGAGCCACATGGGTGTGATAATGGCCTTTTATAAATTTTACTTTAAATTAACGAGAAATATAACATAAACTTTTATCTTTTACTAAAACATTTTTAATATAGGGTTATATGAATTATCTATATCAATATAAATAGTAATTAGAAATATAAAATTATTTCCAACATCATTGTAGTTTATTTATAATTTTTATACATTAAATAAATAAATTTATATATGAAATAATGATGATGTATCAATTACCTTATTAATAAATGATTCAAATAAATGATATTATAATTATTAAAATAAATGTAATTTCAACCTTTTGATTCCATCCATGAATTTTATGGATTACTATGACATATTATCTTTGATGAAATTATTAGTTTTCAATGTAATCAAGTTTTTATGACTTTAACAAAAATCAATTTCTAAATAGTGTCAAAATTGACATAAATGTGTTTTTAAAACAATTCCCATTTTATTAAATGATATAATAGTCCTAAAAAATAATATTCTTAAAAATGAGTTATATAATGTTAAAATTTTCATTAATATTACACTTTTGGTTCTATTTTAATTTTATAGTAACTATAATAACCATATATTATTAAAATACAAGAAGACATGGTAAGAGTTAATGCTTTTAACTAAGGGTTTAAACTAAAATATAAGGTTCATTTTGTGACCTAAACTTGCCTAAAAAATATTTTTTGAGATTATTTAGACCCATATGCTTCTTAAAATATAAATATATCACTTTGGAACTATTTTAATACGAAAATAATTTTATAATAATATAATATTTTAAGACTTTCCTAAAGTGCCCTTCCTTCCTCTTATAAAAGGCTACCACATCTACCCATTTACTCACACCTCTAAAGCCCCTTGTCTCATCAAAATTATAATAAATTAATCTCCCAACATCACTCACTTACTCTTAGAGTCCTAAATTTTGGAATAAATCTATCCTAGGGATACCTATTGTGAAAATCAAAAGGAGATACTCGAAAAGAGGTAATTGTTTTATCACCTCATTCAAATTTCATTTCATCTTCTACTTCCTCTTCTTATGTTCTTTCTATACTAAAGTAATAAATCTAGTATATTATACATTCTAAGATGTTATTACAATTATTTTACAACCTTATACCTCTTCTTATCTATCCTATGAATAACAATATCACCATGTATGTGTGCGTACGACTTACCATCTCAACGCCGTGGTGTAATTTTTTATTCAAAATTACTTAATTTGGATGGGTATAATGATATTTATAATGGATTTAAATAATTAATATAACATTATAATTGTTCTATTTAATTAATATACCATCCAATAACATACCATTTAACCATTAATTTAATTATATTGTCTCTCTTACGTACGTACGACCTACTGTCTCCATGACGCAATGAGATTCATTCTCCATGTTAACCACTCAAGAATGATTATAAAGTATATATAATAAATAATCATCAAATAGATGACATAATAATTATACTCGATTTATGTATATATATAAATATATGTCATTTTCTTGTTTTCATTCAATTCAATAAATAAATGGAAACAGTGTTCATGCGTACATACGGTTTACCGCCTCCATGAACGGTGTATTCTATTTCATTTATCTGTCTATTATATATATTTATATACTAAATATATATGATATATAAATAATTTTTTACACTTTTTTAAGTAATTAAATCATATTATAAGTAATAAGATCAAGAATAAAAAGTCAAAATACGTACGATAAATAACATGATTATTACCCAAAATGTTTTTTTAACATGAAATTGATAAATGAAAATGTAATATAAAGTTATAAGTGAATAATATATGATATAATAAATATTATTATATTTCTGTTAAAAGTTAATAATATTTTTAAACCCACTATACAGGAGGTTAAGATAAATACAAAACATATTGGACCTACAGTAAGGTATATTTTCATAATATCATTATTATCTGAGATTTTTTATATGTAAGTATTTACTGGGGTATATTTATCATCAATGTAAATGTTTCATAAATATATAATATTATTTATATTCTTATACTATTTTTAAATGTCAATTTTACCCATTGGTGAATTTTTTTTAAATGGTATGGAAGGAATCTTTCCTTTGTTTTCTGTACGAGGTACTTTTTTTCTTTTTCAGCAAGAGTATGAGAAAAATGTTTTTTGAACATATACGTCTGGAATGGATTTAAGAATTAATAACTCCTTATTTACATAAAGGTTTTTATACACTATTTCATGTTTATTTTCAACTAAGTAATTTTCTTTTAAAATTGTAGATTTTTTAGAAAAAAAAAATTTAAGCAGAATGGATATTTTCCTCAAGAATTTAGTTCAAGAGTTTTGTCAAAATTATTTTCCATATAAGATGACATAGGGTTATATTTATATCACTATTATTACTTTGATTTTATTATGTTTATGATGGAATTATTTTTTTGAAATACATTTATTTTATATGGATTATGATGGAATGATGTTTAAGAAACACATTTTGTGTTCCTTGGGTTATGATATATTGAATGGTTTATGTTTATGTGGAACATATAAGAATGATTTCATTATGAGATAGGTGGTAAATATATCTCCCTCAAATTAATTGGATAAAGATTTATATCTCATGAGATAGACATAACTATAACAACAATTAAATTTGGTTCAGTAATACAGGTATAGAACGAAAATTGAATCTAATTTAGTAATATATGGTTGGAACGACAAGTAAACCCAGTTCCGTAATGGACTTTATACACTATGATGGTCTTGGAAAGAATGCCTTGAATACTATATAAATCATATTATATTCTTGTTTATTTTCCACAATTCCATTTTTCATGCCAATGCCATTTTCTCATGGTTCATGATTCCATTATAATTTATTCCTTATGAACTACCAAGATTTATTTCATGACTCAATATTTTGGTATATGTTAAATTTGGTACGTTTTTTTCAAAATTTATATTCATTATTATGTTTAAGTTTTGTAAGATATTTTTCATTCTTATCCTTACTGAGAATTTGATCTCACCCCTTTTTATGTTTCTTTTCCCCCTGGATTTAAAGAAGTTTATTAAGTAAGATGTGTCAAAAAGGGGTTATAGTTATGATGGATAAAGCCAGAGACAATTTAGATGTTTTACGAACCAATTTTTTATGTTTTTAGTTTCCAAGGTCAATAAACTAATACGGTCTTTGGGTGTATTTTTTAAATGTATTAAGTATTCCTTTAAATAAATTTAATGTCCATGTACGTCAATCTTGGGTAGTTAGAGTTGGTATCAGAGTAAATGTTTAGTTAAACTTTGGAAACTAGGATGTGAAAACTTTATTGATATCCCTAGATATATTTATAAGGTATATCTAGTGATGTCCCTAAGTTTAAATATAACTATATTTTATAGTCCTATAGTTATGGTAATGATCATGAATAACTTAGTATTAAACCTAATATGTTATTGATTGAAGGTACTCTCCTTTGATTATAGGGTTTCCCTAGTATGATTTTTTCCCCTCACAATGTTCTTTTTCGGTTTTAGACAACTTATGGAACCCTAAATACCATGTTAATGATTAATGCCCTGGTAAATGATATGATTTTACTTCTGAACATCCAAATGTTATGGGATATGGAATAAAAAATTTATTGTTATACTTCTGAATTCTATGAGTCATTATGGACTTCCAAATGAGAAGATAATGGAACAACATTCTATTGATCCATTCATGAGGAAACATCCACATTCTTTTAGTGTTACTTCTGATCCACATGTTTATAAACAATGGTTCAATACCATTGAAAATATATTTTCCATCCTTTCTAATTCGGAACATAAAAAAATCATTTTGGTTGTTTATCGTTTATATGGAAAATCAGACCAGTAGAGGACTCTAATCAAGAATACAAGGTAGTAAGATAAAATTGAATCCATGGAATGGCACAAGTTCATGAACGTATTTTTCAATAAGTAATTTCTTTGTACTCTTAGAAATGGTAAGGAAAACGAGTTCCTTAAGCTTAATCAAAAGGATGATAAATTTTTTGGTACATATGAGAAAAATTTTACAAGACTTGAAAGGTATGCTTCAGGTTTTATCATCCAACCTGAAAGTAAAGTTGATCGATTCTTCAGTGGCTTAAAACCAAGTCTTCAAAGGTTATTATCTATAAAAGACTTTAGTAGCTATGAATAGATAGTGGATTTTGATATCAAGGTAGAAATGGAAGTCAGTGTTAAATATCAATCTCATGGTTTTTACAAGAAACACAATATGGAGTTCAAGGGAAAATCTCAAATTGATGGTGAAAAGAAGATGAATGATTCCTTATACTCAAAGTGTGTAAAGAAGCATAGTGGATATTGTCTTAAAGGGACTAGTAAACGTTTTAAGTCTGGAAAAAAAAGGTCATAGAGTAGTTGAGTGCTGAAGTAATGGAAAAAAGGTTGTTAATGATGTGAATAGAGAAAAGACTGTAGAGAAAGAACCATCCACACTTCAATGATACAAGTGCCAGGAAATGGTTCATTATACTAACCAATACCATAATCCAATGGTTATGGATGATTATCAACATCAATAACCTCTTATGTCCAAAGAAAAAGGAAAATTACATGCAATCACTATTGGCGATGTTCAGTATGACAATGAAGTGGTGGAATGATTAAGTGTTTATGTAATGGGATTCCAAAATAGTGTTGTAGAATATCTTTTATAGTATTATGGAATATTGGAATATCTATGTATTGGTAAATTGTGGTTTTCCATAAGTATATGGTACTGGTGATCATTAAAAGTGATTGAAATATTTTTGGAAAGAAAATGATATGTGTATAGTAAATGGATAATGAGATGATGAGATGATTGATAGTATTAATGACCTCATGACTAATATAAGGGAAAATTGATATCATTGTATGATTATATATATTTTTTGGTATTTTTGGTGTGTGAAAAGAGTTAATTTTTACAGAATGTATATTTTTACTAAGGTTATATGGTAATTCATGTTATTATTTTTTTTCAAGAGAATGTGTGATTAATGTATTCACATGTTTGGAAGGTGATAACCAAGAACTAATTTATGAGATATGGGAGATAAATTTTAAGTTGATTTAGTTCACCTCTTTCTAAAGTTTTATATTTTCAGTTTTTGGAAGAATTATAATTTAATCCATTTAGGAATAATATAAGTTATATTCCAATTTAAGTTTATTATATTAATGTATTATCTCACTACAGGTGGTATTATGCATATTTGATAACCTGTGCTAACCCTTTTTTTTTGAGAGAGATGGAATGAGCTGTCATTCTATTTCATGATCTGCTAACACTTCAAGAATGAAAAATTCAACTTCATTTCTTTAAATAATATATGAAGTGGAAATTGTTCAAGGAACGAACAACGTTGAGATTGTTCTAAAATCAATCATTTATTCTCATGAAAAATTATTCAACTTTATGGAAATTATCTTGAAAATAAATTTTTTTTCCTTAGTACCTTCATATCCAATGAATCAGATGGTCCCTTAAATCACCGAATATTTATGGATTTTTGGTTGTTAACTTTCTCCAAATATTTTTCTCTATATCCATCAGATTTGATTCTTAGGTTGTTATTCCATATCCATGTTTTCACATCCCACCTATTTTCTCATATGTCAAAACCCAATGATGAATTACTTTGGGTGACCATTATGTTTCTAAATTTACTTTTTTAAAAAAAGTTATAATATTCCTTTTTACGATGTGGGTTTTTAGGAAAGAAACATTCATGTAGTAAAAATTTTATAAAACCGATGAATTTCCAAGGATAAATTGATGTTAAGTGGGGTATGATGTAACACCCCAATATTTTTTGAGATATATTCTTTTTAATTTCTTTGATGTCTTTTTTTGTATGCTACAGCAAGATTATCTTGCGCTATAGGCAACATTGTATGAGATTCCAGTACATGCAAAACTATTCTTGGCTTGTGTTACACAAAATTTCAAGTTATTTTGATAGAATTAATTTCATGAAATACTGATTATAATGTATAAATAAATATTATAACCTAGTCATTATAATGGTGGGTATGAATAGTATTGACTTCCTTCTAAAAAACATTTTAAATGAAAATAAGTGAGTCTATAAAATAATAAAATCACTATTTATGGATTTTATTAGTGAAATATATATGTAATATATTCAATGTAATGTTTTAAAATGATATTATAGATATTATAGATATGATATAAGAAAAAAATAATTTTTTTAAATAAAAGAAGTATTTTTCAAAAAATATAGTTACACCACCTTTTGATGGAGAACCCTTTTAAAAAATATTTTTTTTGCAATTTTATAAGTTCTATGTCACACAATAAACTTATTATTTGAAATTCAAACATTAAAATTTACCTCAATATAAATATTTTTATTTTTCTGATGAAATTCATATTTTAATGATTAGTGAAAAATACTGCATTTTAATTCAAAACTACATTCTCATCCAATTTACATATATAGATAGATTATATTTTTAATTGGTCTTAAAATGTAATTAAATTATATTTTTTTAATTTAAAACAATTATTGTCATTTAAATTAATTTCACTTTTAAATTGCGCATAAACACGTGTCAATCTTTTTATTTTTTTACTTTTTAAAAACCCGCTTTCTGGTTTTGACAATGGGAATTAATTTTAATTTATTTTTTTCCCATTATATGTATTGAATTTATAAAAATGGATTCCATATTTTAAATTAGGATGTCCAAATTCTGTAAATAGGTACCTTTTATTTTTTAACATAATGAATAGTAACTTCAGTAATTATTTTTATCTACCATGGCTAAGGGGTAAATCTGTTAAATAAGGGTAAAAATAATATTATTATAATAATATAAAACTACCCTAAAATGTTTAATAATCCTGTTAGATGAGATATTTCTTACCATGGTCATCCTTGAGTCAATTTTAGGACCCCATGGAGCCACTTGGGTGTGATAATGACCTTTTATAATTTTTAATTTAAATTAAGAGAAATATACCATAAACCTGTATCTTTTACTAAAAAATTAATATAGGTTTATATAACTGATATATTTGACTATAAATAGTCATTATAAATCTAAAAACATTTACTACATAATTTTATTTTATTTATAATTTTTAGACATTAAATAATTAAATTTATATATGATACAATGATGATACAGTGATTACCTTATTAATGAACGATTCAAATAAATGGTATTATAAATATTAAAATAAATTTAATTTAACATTTTAATGTCATCGAAGAATTTTATGGATGACTATAACATATTATATTTGATTAAATTTTTTTATAATTAATAAAGTGTTTATTACTTTAACAAAAATCAATTTCTAAATAGTGTCAAAATTGACATAAATGAGTTTTAAAAATAATAATACTTAACTAAATGATATAATAGTCATAGAAATATAATATTCAGACAAAATACTTATATAATGTTACAAATTTAATTAAGGATCCACTTTGGGTTCTCTTGTCATTTTATAGTAACTATAGTAACCATATATTTTGAAAATGCAAGAAGACGTGGTAAGAGTTAATGTTTTTAACTAAGGGTTAAAACTAGAAGATAAGGTTACTTTTGCAAACTCAACTTCTCTAAAACCTATTGGTTGAGAGTATTTATACCCATCCTCATATTATACTCTAAATTCATCACTTTTTAACTATTATAATTTGAAAAACATTTTATAATAAAATAATATCTCAAGACTTTCCTAAAGTGCACATTCATCCTCTTATAAAAGGCCACCACCTCTACCCACTTACTCACACCTATCAAACCCATTAAATCCTAAAAAATCTATTTAAATAATCTTAAAACATCCCTAAATTCATCTTAGAGGCCACCCTTTGAGCACAAATCCATCCTAGGGAGACCTTTTGTGTAAATCAAAAGCAGATACTCGAAAAGAGGTAATTGTTTTATCACCTTTTTGAAAATTATTTTCATCTTCTAATTATTATTCTTATGTTTCTCCATACTAAAGTAATAAATCTAGTGTATTATAAATTCTTATATGTTATTGTAATTATGGTAAAATCTTATACCTTCTTTTATCTATCCAACAAATGACAATATAACCATGCGTGTGTATGTATGGCTTACCGTCTACAAGCCATTGTGTAATTTGTTATTCAACATTAATTAATTTGGATGGGTATAATATTTAATTTAATGGATGTAAAAAATTAATATAACATGATAATTATTATTTATTATTAATATTCCATCCAATTTCATAACATTTAACCATTAAGTGAATGATATGGTTGCTCGTGCATACATACAACCTATCGTCTCCACGATGCGATGAGATTCATTCTCCATGTTAACCATTAAAGAATGGTTTTAAAGTATATATAATAAATAAGAATGAAATTTATGACATAATAATTCTACAGGATTTATGTATATATATATATATATATATATTTCATTTACTTTCTTTTATTCAACTCAGTCAGGAAACAGAAACAGTGTTCACGCGTACGTATGACCTACCATCTACATGAATGGTGTATTCTATTTCATTTATCTATCTATTATATATATTTATATACTGAATATATATATGATATAAAAATCATGTTTTAAATTCTTTAAGTAATTAAATATCTATCCAGGTAATAGTATAAAGAATAAAAAATCAAAACACGTATGATAAATAAAATGATTATTACCAAAAATGCTACTTTAACAAGGAACTAATAAATGAACGGGTAATATAAAGTCATAAGTGAATCATATATGATATAAAGAATATTATTATGGTTTTGTGACAGGTTATTAAAATGTTTAAACCCACTTTATAGGAGTTTCAGATATATACAAAGCATATCAGGCCTAAGGTGAGGGATAATTACATAATCTCATTATTATTCAAGATTGTTTATAAGTAAGTATTTACTGGGGTATATTTATCATCCACATCCATTTTTACTACATATATAATATTATTTATATTATTCTACTATTTGTTAAAGTGTAAATTTTACCAATTAGTTAATTTTTATTGAATGATATGGAAGGAATATTCCTTTTGTTTTCTACAAGATGTACTTTTTTACTTTTTCTGCAAGCGTATGAGAAGAATGTGTTTTTAACTTATATGGAATGAACTGATTTTTACGTCTTCATAATTCCTTATTTAAATGAATATTACTCTATACTATTTTAATTCTATTTTCAACTAAATTTTATTCTTTTAAAATTGTGTGGCATTTTGAGAAAAGAATACGTTTTTGAAATAGAACTGATATTTTCCTCAAGAATTAAGTTCAAGAGTTTTGTCAAAATTATTTTCCATCTAAGATGATATAGCATTATATTTCAATACCTATAATTAATTTTATTTTATTTTTTTTATGATGGAATTATTTTTATGAAATCCATTTATTTTATATGGATTATGATGGATTGGTGTTTAAGAAACCCATTTTTTGATCCTTGGGTTATGCTATGATGAATGGTTTATATTTTTGTGGAACATGTAAGAATGATTTCATTATAATATGGGTGGTACCTATATCTCCCTCAGATTCATTGGGTAAATTTTTATATCACATGATATATACATTATTCGAACTGAAATTAAATTGGATTTAGTAATACAGGGCTGTAACGGAATGTAAATATGGTTCAGTAATACATGGATGGAATGACAAGTAAACTTGGTTCAATAATAGACTTTGTCCACCATGATTGTCTTGGTAGAAATGCCTTTGATAATATGGAAATCATATTATGTGATTATTTTCTTTTTCATAATTCCATGTTTTATTCCAATTCTATTTTCTCATGGTTCATTATTGCATTATTATTTATGCCATATGAACTACCAATATTTGTTTCATGACTCAAGATTTTGGTATATGTTAAATGTGGTATGTTTTTTTTCAAAATTTATGTTCATTATTATGTTTATATTTTGTAAGATATTTTATATGCTTATCAGTACTGAGAATTTGAGCTCACCCATTTTCATGTTTCTTTTCCCCCATGATTTTAAGAAGGGTATTAAGCAATATGTGTCAAAAGGGGGTTCTAGATATAAAGGATAAAGCAGGAGATGATGTAGATTCTTCAAGAAATAGTTGTTTATGTTTTCCAACTTACAAGGTCACTAAACTAATATAGTCTTTGGTCATATATTTTTTTGTAATATATTATGTATTCCACAAAAGAAATGTAACGTCTATATATGTCATTCTTGGTTTGTTATAATCCTCCCATCCTCCTAGCCCCATTTTATGTTCCTTGAAAGGGCCTCCGAAACCAAGATAAATAAGTTCAGAGACAAATAGTATCCTTACCTCACACCATGTATAGTTTTGAAGAATCTAAAGACCCTTTACATTAAGAAGATAGTAATCCATGGGGATGCATAACATTTGAATAACATAATACAAAACCATTCATGGAAGATGAATTTTATCATGGCCCTTATAATGAAACTTCTTTCTAACCCATCATAATCCTATTACATTTCCAACTTGATTATAAAGTTGGATCCACGCATCCTATTGTTCAAATCCTCCACAATTTCTTTTTCAATACCAATAGCCCTCAAATACTTATCCCATTCACAAAACCATGTCGTTAATCTAATATAAATCTTAGAATAACACATCTAATTATTATATTTATTATATTGGAAAAGATTTTATAAGAAACCTTTCACATGAAAATTGGCCAATATTGATTAAAAGCTATAGGATCTTTCACCTTTGGAATAATTACCACATTGGAGGTAAATACATCCCTATTTAATGTTCCACCTATAATTAAGTCTTGTACTACCTCCCCCGCATAGACCTTGACAATACCACATTCTACCACATAAAAGTTGCATAGGAATCTATTAGGTCCTATGTCACTTTCCTTCTTCATGATGAAAAAATTCTCTTTGATCACTTCTTCCTCCATAATGGCTTCTAACACACCATTGTCTCTATAATCCTCCATTCTCAGAATGAAACTCATGACAATATCTTTTTCATTAACCATGATTTTACTTTATTCATTATAGTTATTTGATCCATCTAGAAGTCTCTCAAAATAATCTAATTCCATATTACCTAATACCTCAACATTCATTATGAAAGAGGCATCCTGATTTTGGAAGTTAATACTTTTGGTAACATTTTACTCCTTCAAACATTCCTAAAAATAATCAGTATTTTGATCCCCCTCTTTGAGCCAAAGATCTCTTGATTTCTCCCTGCACACCCTCCCTATCTCCAAGAGTTTCTCTGATAATATATTTTACTTATTTATCATAGAGACAAAAATGTAATCCTTCCATATAACCTTAAGACTATCCTCTAGAATTTCAATGTCCTCTATGATCCCCTCCAAGATTAAGTCCCCATATGTTCTATTATAAAGCCATTCCAGCACATCCCTTTTTAGTTGATGCAGACAATGCACAAGACCCACCCACACAGTACCCCTCTCTGATTGCTCCTAGGCCCTCTTAATAATTTATATAAAACCATCAATTTGATAACAGTTAGAAGAATAATAAAAAATCATGTACCTACAATCCACCTTCTTTAAACTCTCCAAATGTGGACAGCGGTCTAAAAGTGATCTGGTGATATGAGTGATTGTGGAATGTGAAAACGAATCCATCCTTTGAAGATTGGAGAGACACCGGTCGAGCCTTCTCTAGATTCTCATATTCCCATTTCAATTATTACACCATGTTTATTTACTTCCAGATAATCACATATCCATAAGGAACTTAAATTCGATGAACCCTTTAAAGTATCTAATATATTTGTAAGAGAAGGTTGTTCCTCCTCATTTCTCTAAATCCTCAACAATAGTATTAAACTTTCCCCTAATTAACCATAGTAAGATGTATGGATGAAACACGGGTAAGTGATTCGATAATTAAATACTATCAGAATCCTCAAATTTCATATATAATAAAGAGAAGAAAATATCATTACCCCCTTCAATTATTCTAGTCGTAATATACTATGCAGAATAATCCATGAACTCCACAAAAATACCATGTTTCCAAAAAACCCAAATATACATGTTGCATGGATTTGAATGCATAAAATCCAAAAAATGCGTTCTCTAAGAAAACAAATTTATTGACCTCATGTTTTGGTTCAAAAACAAAGAAGATTTAGGCATGATGTCATTGGGACTCAGTGGAAATGAAAGCAGTCTAAAAATGAACACTCAAGTCCTGGGTGTTCTAGATTAGTAGAGTGATCATTAAGTGATACAAGAAATGTTCATGTGTATGAGAGAACATATCCTAGAATCCAAACTGTTGACTAATTCCTCTCTCACCTTGTCTTGGGTGATGTGTCTTCTATTAACTATATAAGGATCGATCATTCCTCTTTTCCCATCCCTAAAACCTATAGAAGTTTGTTCCTTCATTCTTCCTTCCACCTACCCTATAAATGAAAAATATATTGGTGGAATAATCCAACTTCATATAAGATACCAACAGAACCCACTCAAGAAAGATACAAATAATAAAAATCCTCTCTGGTGAGTTTTGAGATGTAGAGATCTCATCCATCCCCTCCTCCAACACATTTTTGTTGAGAAAAAATCCCATTGGTATAGACAAGGCTAACGATTTTGAGTTGTTGAATATGAGTTGAAAGATCATTGAGGATGAGGGAACACGAGGTGAAAAGATAACATGATTTTTGGGTGAAAAATCTACAGTATTCTCTAGAATCATATAGATAGGAACACAGGAGGTATTAAGAGACATAGATGTCTCAATAGTTGGGATGTTAGGTATTGTGACAAGAATGTGAGTCACCTCATCCAGAATTGAATGTATCGCCACTTTTTGAGACTCGATGTCAGTGCCTGAAGAGAAGATGAGGGATTCCAAGATAGACTCCAATAATTTTATAACTCTAGAATTAGTATCCCATAGAGAAACCTCACACGTGGAGTGGGGTGTGTCACTAGGAATAAAGCCTCCAACATGGTTTGACACCTTGAATACCATCCTTATTTTCCTAAGTCTTTCCACATAATACACTTAGATATGTCACTCCCTGAAAAACCTACGTAAATCATGATAGAACACATGTTTCCACCATGATAATCCTTCACTAGCTCTGATCAGAACTCATAAAGGAATATTCGAAGCCATATCCATTTCAATACAGATGTGAGGGACCCAAAAAAAATGAAAGAACCAAGTATCCTCATACAAGAAAACATGCCAACATTACCCACAAATTTTAGAATATAGGAGTAATTAAGGGGAAGGGGAAGACCCAGTAAACTAACACACACAGCATCCATACTCTAATCCATCTTGCAGTGCACATCCCAAGACCACCAAAAAAGTAATAAATGCCAAGAATCGCAATTATGATCCTCTATGGACCAAACCTTCACAAAATAATCCTTGAAAAATAGATAAATATAAAAGGTGGATCTAGAAATAACCTAAACTTATGATATATGGTTGAGGCCCCATGGGTTCATGAATGACTTGAAGAAAACAAGATAGGGTTTCTCTTTTCCAAATATCACCACCAGCAAAAGATTATAATAAAACAAAGATTCATTGGGATATTACTCTAACATATCCAAATTAGAAAATCTATCAACCCTATCGAAACATCAGGGTGTAAGATGAATGGTTGGGATACTAGGAAAGACAACCACATTGGAAGTAACTAAAGGACCTATGAGAACCTCTTTGAAGGACATCACTTATGAGGGGCCTGAGGGAGAAGAAACATCACCCAGAAGCTTTGGATAAACCTTCCCTCTCAAGAGAAACTCCAAGGAATCCATCTCTCATCATTTTAAGTCTATTTGAAATATTTTGGTTCCACCAATGATAATAAACATAACTGTTTTTTATCCTTTATTATTCTATTTTGGACTAAGGTGGTCCAGTCTAAAATGATGTTCCCTTTAGTGATTCCATTCATACATGTATGTATTCTTGAATATATTTAAATTTCATCACTTTCTTCAAGATATGATTATTTATCATAATTTTCATCATTCCTTGTAACTCAAACTGAATATTTTGTTTCTTCATCACATATAGATTCATAAAATGGGTTGGTTTTAATGTGAAATTTGTTCATGTGCTACTTCCATTTTCCTACTTTCAACCACTATAACATTATTTATATTAATCATCTTTTCAATTATTTTATTATAACACTTATAATATTTACTATTTTATGATTATCCAAGAAATATTCCTTCCTCTCCCTGATCTTAAAACTTCTTTATCTTCTTCTTGTTGAGGACAAAATATTTACTTCCAAATCCTAGAAAGTATTTGAGTGTAGGTTTATTTCCATAATAAATTAAATTAGGAGTTCTCAATTAATTTTCAAATTGTAAAACTATATTGGAGATGTATAGAACTGTAAGAATAGCTTCTAGTATCTTTTTAAAAGAGACATATCAATCAACATTGTTCAGACCATGTTGTTGATTATGTGATTTATTTTCTCCACTTCCCCATTTTTGTGGTGTGTTCTAACAGTTTAATCCTGGTGTTTAATTCCCTACTTCTCCATAAAGTATTCAACTTGACGATTTCTAAATGTAGTCCCATTTTCACTTTGTAATTTATGAATCTTCACAAGAATAGTATTTTCATCTCTCTTTTGATATATATTGATACATCTATACACCTCATTCTGGTGTCTGATAGGCATAATCCATTCCATTTTGATGAAGTTATCAATAAACATCACGTGAAAAATATTTAAATCTATCTCTTTGGGTCTTATTGGACCAATAACATCTACATGCACAAGCTCAAGAAACATTGATATAGTTTTCTGTAATTTCTTGTAAGAGTTCCAGATAATATTCAATTTTTTATAGGAATCACATATATGAGTGTGATCATTAATGAGATACAAAATATCACTTTATCCATTGCTCTTTACTAACCACTCCATATATATTTGGATCAAATGTCCAAGACACCTATTACATATCCTATTCTCCTCCTCTTTTGAAAACACACATAAATTTTTCTCTCCAAAAACATATAGATTTACGTTAGTTATTCTTCCCTATAAAATAAGTGAACTATATTTAGATTTTAAAGTACATACCCTTTAATTTAATTCCATCACATTTCTATGGTATCATAATGGGATTATAGAAAGAATATTATTAATTATCCCATCAAAAAGGAGAATGTTGGTGCATTTGATATCTTTTCCTTCAATCTTGGATTTTCAAGAACCAAAAATATTAAGGCCCTCATTGTTCCTAGAATGAACGACACCATCTTTATTATTCTTGAAATTCATAATGAGGTCATTATATATGTTAATATGTGAGGTGAATCATTTGTTCACTATCCATGGCCTTGACTTTTACATTTACCTTGTGGAATATCAGTAATATTAGCCTTCTTCAAACTACCCTTCATTACCCATGTTAGTGATGAATGTGTCTTCTTGAAAATAATCTCCATTAACTCTTATTCTTCTTTTAGAATAGAGAATAAATTTTGATTCTCTATACTTTTGAATGAAGGTTCTGTCTCTTTCTTTCTTCCAATTCAAGGAGTCTTTGATGTCATTTTCTATATTTTTGAAATGCAATTATTTTTTTTATTCCTAAATAATTCATAAGAAAAATAATATCCCTTAAGAAACTAATGATCATAAATGTTTCTTAATTTTTTGGATTGGTGTTTCTCCTATAAGGACTCTATAGAAATAGAGTATAAATAGTAAGTGTTTTCCAGTTTTTTGTGTTAAAAACATCTAACTCTTGATGAATTATAATTTTCCTGGTCTATATGCTTAATTTATTTCCCAGTAATATAGAGATGTACCTTTGTCTAGTGAGTTATTGCATGAGGTTTTGAATCAATCATAGACGTCCATTTATCTATGGGCCAATGAACTTGGGGAGTTTGTTTTTGTTTTTCCATGATAACTCATTTAGCTTGACCTGATGATTATGGATTGGTGTGAATCATCATCATTATGGGTTCCAGTATTTATTATTGATATTCACACTTTCAACGCTAACTCATAAATTATTCTTAAAGCTCCTCAATTATCTTCACTATATAATTTATATTTTTATCCTAACCATCAATGATTTGGGTTTGTTCTTCAATTTTGACTTCCAGTTCTAATTTCTTTCTTGAGTTTCTTGAATTAAAATATTTGAATTTTCAATCTTATACTTCAACTCAAACTTTTATTCTTCTTCTTGTTTCATGTAGAGCTTAGAGTAATGCTATACTACATTATATTTTTTATTACATTTCCTCCAAACATCAATTTTGTGAAGAGCTACCCCGTGTTCTGCCTATAAATCACCACTTCCAAGAAGCCCTTTATTTTCATCATCACTATCATCATTTATTAGATTCTTTTTAACATCCATCAACACAACTTAATACTTATAATTTCCATCTTCTTATACTTCACTTTCTTAAGAACTGTCATATTATTTAGAAATAAGGCTTTTTCTTTTGAATAACCTCCATTGATAATTATTTGAACCTTATTTTGTAATCTTATTAGGTTATGTTTCTTCATCATCATATTGATAGTTTTTAGGATAGTTAGCCACAATATGTATCACCTTTCACATTTTAATAAAGTAAGAGGAATATTACCCTTAAATTTTATTCTCCCTCTCATAATATTAAAGGAAAAAAATGGCATAACCCCATAAACTTCAAAAACTTCAAGATTCTCCATGATTGATAGTTTCTTAATGGAATTTAAGACCACCTCTTAGGTGATTTCCTTCATTCTTGACACATTATTTTTGTTTATCATCTCATAACCCACAAGAGTACTTTGAAAACTATAGATTGAAATCTATTTTAGTTATTTTCCTTATATAACTGACACTTTTGCATTGAAACTAGATGGGGGTATTCTCATTATCCTCTTAATGATATTCTCATCATTGAGATATTCACCAAGGCCTCTCATATCTTCAAAAAGAACATTTAGATGATCGAAAAAGGTATCAAACTACTCATTTGAATTCATTTTAAAATCCTTATATTTTTCCCACAGAACATGTTACGTTTCCTACATAACCATCAAATCTTCTTCATAAATATTTAGAAGTTTTTTCCATATAATATGAGAGGTTTTATAGGAAATAACCTTTTTGAAAATGGGATTAAAAAGAGAAATTCCCATACATTTTTAAATTTATAATATATATCAAATTCTCTATGATCTCTATCTATCAATGCTCCACTTTCAATATTATTAATGATTTCATAAATTTTCATTATTTAAACATCCATGCCCAGGGATATGAAATACTTTTTTATTAACCTTTTCCACACAAATAAATTACTACCTTAGAATATGGGAATACCCTTATGGTTGAAAACCATTATCATACTTTAAAGAGATAAAAATAATGACCTCATTTAATACTAATTATAAGATTTTTATAGAAGATTAAACCCTAATAGGGAGAGTGAATCAGGATAATGAATTCTAAAAAAAATATTCTCTATTATGGGGACCTTTTTCTCTCACCTGGAGAAACACTTCAACTCCTCTCTATCTTTTCCCATAATAAAAAATGAAAGCATTAAATAACATAAGAAATTTTACTTGGTTCAACTATACTGAACTATATACAAGGAGGATGCAATAAAATGTTTTTTTTCACCAAATTAACTAAAGCTTGTTACTTTACAAGTACAATTTTATATTATGTCACTGACCCTCCTCATTCACTACCATAAATGATTTTATAACTCACTACTCTCCTTTTATAAGAAACTCACTTCTATATCAAATGAATATTTCATTCTTCACATGAAGATAATGGAAACATACACAAAAGATGGTGTTTCTATTTAGTAAAAATAATTTATACTTCCAATGAGGATAGATCTAAAGGAATGACGCCTTATTCGACCTTCAACATTCCATATGGGATTTGGAAAAACCTTCTGAAATTCAGCTCTTAGAGTACTCCATGTGTTTCTCTCTATTTCATTGATGTGATGTGAATATTTTGATATTATACCATAATTATTACATGTGATGAAAAAAAACATTTTAAGATATATAAAGGACTCTTGAATTTATTCATGTATCTTAGGTTGTGACTACATAGATATTTCGAAAATAAGTAACTCCCCAAGAATATCTCCAACTGCATAGGATGTATTTATATAAAATTTTGAAAATTGAATATTCACTGCACCATGATCATAAAAACCACCATATAATGTGGTTGAAAATAGAATTATGGAAAATAGTGAACATTATTGCATATGGGATCTTGAAATTTCCTCCTACAATCACTCATCATCTTCATAATAAAAATGACATAGTGATTTTATGATACTGCTACATAGCTGAATCCATGGAACAGAACAACCATGTAGTCAAGGTGTGTTGGATGGGAACATGGTGATTTTCTCATGTAGATTATGTTTCTATGTATCCAATTGATGTTTTTATTTCGGATAAGTGCTTGATTATCTCAAATATTTGTTCTAGAACATACCCAACTTATGTAGTCATTCTGGCCACATACCCAATTTTCTTAGGTATTAAATTTTCTCATGTACTCAATTTTCTCACATACCTAATTTAATACAATATTAACCCTTATTAAATTCCATAAATTAACCAATAAAACTCATATTTTTAAAAAAATACATTCGAAAAATTCATTGGGGATCCAAAAATTCCAATAAATATCCATTCGAAATAGAATAACTTCCCTTGTAGCACCCTCTAAAATGAACTAGAAACCCTTTGAATTTTCTCACAACTAGGACCAACCTCATCAGTCTGCTTCATATTTTTTATCCCAATAATAAATATAATTATTAGTTTTAGAAAGATCTAGGGTTCAAGATATCTAAAAATTCAAGAGAATGAATAGGTAAATGTTTTAATGTTTAAGAGAGAGAGATAAAAGATGATATTATCTCTGATGTTTTTAGGTGATGGTTGAGTTTCTTAGGCTGAAAATTTAGTGTAATGATTCTAGATTTTAAAATGAAAATATGATTTTTGAAATTAAAATAGGAAACTAAAATTTAATAAGATAAACTAAAAAATAGAATAAACAAAATAATTGATAAAACATTATTAAAACACAAATAAATACTTTAAAAATAAATGTCATACAAAATTGTTTACTAAACAAGGATTAACAAAAATATAGGTGAAATTTACTTAAAAATTAAATAAACACAACTACCTTTAATAAAATCAAAACTTATGGGGGATAAGTTTAGTGAAAATATCATCAAGAAGATATTCAATATTAATATATTATAAATATATTTCTCCCTTTTGGACATGTTCCATTATAAAATGACGTCTAATATCAATATGTTTAGTTGTAGAATGGATCACAATATTTTTAGAAATATTTATTGCACTAGTATTATCACATAAAATTGAAACATGACAAAAAATTAAGTCTAAAGTACAGAAGAGTGTGTTTCATCCACTAAACTTATGCACAACAACTACTAATAGATATTTATTCTTCCTCAGTAATTGACAATAAACTGAATACTGCTTCATACTAGACCATGAAACCAAGAATTTTAC
Source organism: Viscum album (assembly GCA_963277665.1). Taxonomy (NCBI): domain Eukaryota; kingdom Viridiplantae; phylum Streptophyta; class Magnoliopsida; order Santalales; family Viscaceae; genus Viscum; species Viscum album. The sequence goes on along the minus strand of OY728162.1, from coordinate 1,464,314,567 downwards.
AATAAAGTGATAGGTTTATAAGGTGATTTTTTAATCAAATAACAACTGCCAAAATTAGTGTATGAATATGAAAATAAATCACAAACCATAGTTTTTGAAAAATTCAATGATAAAGAAACAATTCATTTTAAATATCTCAAAATCCTTTTAACAGAAATCAAATGATACTCGTTTGATTTTACATAAATATTTAACTCAAGAAAAAATAAAACATTATATCTAGTCTTATAGATTTATGATATAACAAGCAACCAATCATACCTCTATATATCTTTTTTTCAACTGATTTACCAGCTTTATCCAAATCAAGTTTTATATTGCTACACATAGGATTTGTATATGACTTAGTATTTTCAAGAAAAAATTATTTTAGAAAATTAATAATAAATTTACATTGATTAAAAAAATCCCTAAAATACTTTTAAAGGATTTAAAAAAACAAGAAATCTATTTAATTCTCCCATCATACTCATTTCAAAATATTTTTTCTTAAGTTTCGAAAAATTGTTATAATATTTTTTATTAGTATAACCAAAATATCATAATAATATATTTTTTTTAAAAGAGTAGGGTTATCTAGTCCTATATAAAAACCATTTTATAAAAGAAAATAGTTCAACCATATCATACTGATACCTTAGTTATTGTTTAAGGACATAAAGGGCTTTGGTAAGTTTAAAAACATAACTTTGAAAATAAGGGTTTTAAAAACCTAGGGGTTGTTCAACATAAAATTCCTATATTAAATAACCATGAAAAATATGATTTAACATTCATCTAGTGTACTTTAAAATTTATATAATTTTTATAGCCTAAAAGGACCCTAATGGATTCAATCCCAGTAACAGAGGAAAATGTTTCCTTATAATATATACCTTCCTCCTTATTATAAAACTTATAAATTAGGATAGCATTATTTTTAGTTACCACACCATGATCATATTTCTTATTTCTAAAGACCCATTTATTTATTATCATAGGATGGTCCAAGGGAATATCAAATAACATCAAAACTTTTTTTAATATATTTAGCACTTCTTGCATATTAAATACACAACTATCACCATTTAACACCTTTTCTACAAATTTAGGTTCAAATTGGGATATTTTGTCTCAAATAGTGTTCCATAAATACTCAAGAGGGGGGAGAATTGAGTTCTTGAAAAACTTATTCACTTGAAAACCATGCACCCTTTATTAATTAACAATTCTGATATTCTCTTATTATAAATTTTCTGGGGAAATAAAAACTTTAAGGTAATGATAGAATAAAAAATATTTATTGTGGCTATAGGAACAATTATTTCCCAGTACACTCCACTCACATTACTCCATGAGTTTGGTGATCTTCACTATACCAACCCTTTTTAGGGGTTATAGAGATGATTGTAAGTGGTTGTTAGTTATTAAAAATGTCCAATATATTTTAAGTAGGATATCCCTTCACAATACATATCTATAAACTTAACACACTTGGACATAATGAGTGTGGATAGATACATAGATAAAATTAAATTCTGAGAAAGATGCAACATATAGGTGAGAACAAAAACTGATAGATGATATTGAAACATCCATAGAAGAAATAATATCTTTCAAGAGCATCTCTAGAATTTATTTGATTAATAATGATAAAATTGAAAGAAAAGTAAAAATAGATAAATCCTTATTATATATTTTGTATTCAATATTTCCTTTTTTAAAAATTTTTATGAAATAGAAAACTCTTCTATTTATATCGCTAAATTTGAATTTTAACTAAGAACACTTGATAATACAATAGTTGAGCGAATAATACTTCTGAAAAACTGAAGTGATGGGATCCTAATTATCATGTTTCCTTTTCCAAATATATAATGAACTATGGTGGTAGGAATAGCATAAATCTCTTTTATTGTATTTTTTCAGTCTTGGTAAAGGGGAACTTTATCCAAATCAATTTCTCTTTATTTAGAAAACTACCTTTCTAACTTATATAAAAAAATAAGTTGATTTAACCAAAAATAATTACAATGGTAAGGAGTATAAACATAATGATCCTCTATAAGATAACTCAATATTCATATGATAACTTGATCTTCATAAGATAAATGACTAGAATCACTATTCATGTAAGATAATTTTACTGCATAGCTTTGTAAGATAAAATACTTAATCCTTTTACTTATCCATTATGTATATATAAATATTCTCGATTTATTGGTCCCATATGATAAATAGTTTTTGAAAGGGAAAATTATTAAATGTATTTATTGACATCTATAAGAAAATTTATTTATGATGGACATTTTCATAAGAAAAACTTGTTTATTTTTCCATTTGACTCGGATTTCCAATATTAATTTATTTAAAAGATAATTCATCTAATTCATATAATAATTCACATATGCAGTAATATAATATTTTTACACTGAGCTTCCATAAGATAAACGACGTTATCATAGACTAAAATTATAGCGGAAGTACTGAGTTCACTTCATTAGATAATTCTTTTATATGTAAGATAATTTTTAAGCATAGTATAAAACACTAAACATAAACTAAATTTTAGTGACCATATAATAAATCTCTTTATGATTGTGGGATAAGTGACATTAACGCATTAACTACATTAGATAAATTCATTCAGAATTTATTAAATAATAAACTATATATAAAATCCTAAAATACATAAGATAAACTCATCAGTAAATAAATAGGGATTTTTTGAATCATAAAAACACATAAAGTACTAAGATATGTTGGAATGAAAAATGTATTTCTAATAATATCCCTATTTTTAATTATTACAAAACTCATAAATAGATAATAAAAGAAAATTTTATCAGAAAATATTTTAAATAAATCTTCATGAATGTTGTGCTCTCTTCTCCCATAAACTATGTTTCTGATTTCTTATCTCCCTTTTTGTGATTTTAAAAAAAATATCATTAAGAATAAGAACATAGTTATTATTTCACATGAAAAAGTGTAAATATTTAGAATAGTAGATACTGAATTTGAATAGAACGAGGCATGGAATTATAAATAAACATAGCTAAATAACAAATAAAATAAATAAAAAACATGCAAAGATAATGGAAATTAATTAAATAAAAAAACAACCAAAAAAGAATATTTAAGATCATTAATCTTCTATTGATTTTTTCTAAAGAAACCAAAAAATATCTGTTAATCATAAACAAATTATGAGGTAAAATCGATCCCTTGGATTATGATTGGTAGGAAGATGCATTAAATGTGGTTTTATTATATATTGTTGTTATATAGTAGGTAAGGAAAAAGGAGGCATAGGGGCATTGTCACTTTAACAAAAAACAACTCCCTCTGGGGAATCCGATCCAAAATAAACTCCAAGGCCATATCTATCACCAAGAATAGTCCTTAAGGTTATATATTGAATAGCAACCGAGACTTTATATGTTTAGGAAAAGTCGAATTGAACATCATGGGTGAAAATAACCTTTTTTGACGAAAACGTAGTAGTCAATGATATTTTTAGGCCAATATTGAGATTATATATTGCATAAATTTATATAGGATTGAATATTTATTTCAACTTTATTGATGTGATAGGATTTATTTGGTGAATATAATGTACTCAAGAATTATATCTATGAAAATTAAATATGTAACCATACACATGTTGATCTTTTTTACCATATCTTTCTTGAAAAATTTCAATAATACAGGTAAACTATGGCATGACTCATGAGTAATTTTTTTTAAAAGAGTTTTGTAGATATTACTTGTTCAAAAAAATTGAGAATTAATTTATTTATAACTTCTAACCTGTTATTTGAAAAAATCACTAAACTGGTAGCAGGTTCAGGGATAAATGACATTTCCTGATAAATTTTAGAGATAACAACCACCTTTCCTTTGGAGAAAGCCCACTTCTCCTTTGGTTCGAAAAATACATATTTATCCTCTAAAGAAGAATCAGATAACATTTAATTCATAACCAACTAATACAGGGTTTCAAACTTATCTTCTAGAAATGAAATATTGTTTGATAAATATCTTTTCATCTTCCTTAATCCTATAATAATGAAGATTGCATCATTTTCCACTAGCATAGAAACTTCCTTAATCAAATGAAAATTTTATATAAAAATTTTACTTATTTATCTCTAATATTTATATATACTGGTTATAGTGCTTCTTGGAATAATTATAACACTCCTTACCTCAGTAACCAAATAACACTAAACACATTGAAAAATATCTCATGAAATAATTTTTCTCTAAATTGAGGTGATTTGGGAAATCAATGTATCTAGAGTATAAGGGGAATATTATAATTTTACAAGTGCCTTTTCTTTGTTAGTAAGGACTCTGAAAGTACATCCAAGAGACGTGTGTTCAAATCTGGGTGGAGACATAATTTTTGGGCCACTGGAGCAGTATTGTAGTTGGTTTTGTTTGGTATTGTAGTATGAAATATTCATCTGTTTGGGATTTCGGGCCACCAGTTTGGCCCTCGGGTCCTTCAAGGCCTACGGTCCACCCAAGGCCTTCGAGCTAGTAAGGCTTTCAGGCCACCTCAAGAACATTAGGCCATTAAGGCTTTCGGGTAGCCTCAAGGCCTTCGGGCCACCTAAAGGCTTTCGGGCCACCTGAAATTGTGCTTAATGGATCAGGAAGACTCTATAAAGAGTTGAATCCGGATGAGGACTCATATAAGTCGCATTCACTAGGGAAAAAGCTAATAGGTTTGGAAGAAAGAGATGGTATGACATTTCCATTTGGACCGGCCTATGCATGCATGGGAAGCCTAGCCAAACAGTCATGCAAAGGTGGAGAGATGACATCGTGATGTATAAGATTGGGAGGAGCAGTTCCATGTCGTTAAAGTCTGGATATCTCCTCTAAGACCTATGAATATAGTAATATCTATGACTAAGGTCCTTGTAAGTGTCCCACTCCTCCCATACCTTGAAGGGATTTTATCAAAAATCAATAAAAAGAAATCCTTTGGGCCATTCTAGTAAACACAAATTCCAACATTGTTTCTATAGTTGATTGATCCAATGATACTTGCCTTGAAGATTCTCCAGTAGGCACCTTAGAAACTTTATCTAAAACATAATAGATCAATTATCTCATACTATCGATGTTATTATTTGAAATTATATTTGGTTGAGAAGTAGGTCTTTTTTGGATATACTCAAACCACCCCAAGACCATCCTCTTAAGGATGTTAACATTCTCCTTCAAAACACTTTTTTCTCAGAATCCTAACTTTATCATGGGACACTAATAGATCAATCTTAAAAAAATCAACTTTATTAATCATATCATTGTATTTTGAAAAAAATCAACCACTAACAACTTCAATATCAGTATTATGTTCTTCAAAACTACTTTGACTTATATCAGCATGAGTAGGAAGAGGTACCTCTCGATGCTCTACAACTACTTCACTTATTTACACTGAATGAATTTATTAAACTTGTTGGATATATTTAACATGATGTAACTCTTATAAATGAGAGGTTCCATAATATTCTACCTTTTTTATTATAAATTATAAACACAACTTCATCAGTCATTGATGTTTCTTCTTCATTAAGACCCAGAACATTGTTACCTACAAACCAAATGGTTTCACATGTTTTCCTTCTTCTGGTATCAATAGATGGATATAATTAAAATATAGTAATATATCTAGTAATATTGTATATATTATTATTTTTACCAATTCTCATGAGTTTTTTTAATCGTCGTCACTAAATTTTCTCCTCTTATCGAACCTAGAAAATCCTGTGGTCGAATGGCAGTAAGTGAAGGTGTGTTTATAACCACATGATAAGCTTTATATTTCAATTTTAGGGTATATTCCTCAATTTTATCACCACTAAAATAAATATCATCTGATACAACCATTATAACACTTCTTCATTATTTAGTAAGAGTTATAGTATTCAAAGGTTCTTCCACAACTATGTTTGTGGATAATTCTTCATAAGATCCAGAAACCATGATTTTATGAGATTTCTCCACCTTAACATAAGTATGGTCTAATTAAATCTATTATTATACTCTAATAAGTAACATCTTCATATAAAATAAGCTCCATAAAAATCCAATCCTCTTTAACATTCCAACACTTAGATTGTATGACCAGTAGCAACGTGTAGCTATGGTCTCATCCAGGAATGCACTGACTTTTATAAAAAACAACTTCAAAATTCTATCAAAGAGATAAAATTTGACAAAACGTTTTTGAATATTCCACAAATACCTCATAAAAAATACTGCCATATTTCCAATATTTTCTATAACTAAAAAATACAATAAAGAAATGTCTTAAAATATAATTTTCTAAAACTAAATTTTTCATTGGGTGATTGCTGACTAAATAAACTTAACTAGGAATTTCTTTTATAGATCTAGGTCATTTATGAAGTCCCAAAGTATTAAAAAACAATTTATAAGGGGAGGTTGAATTAGTTTTTCACTTTTTATGGGATTCAATAATTTTAGAAACTTAACCCCTGCAACCTATTAAGTTTCATTTCATATCATCTTTTAATAAATACTCATGCATGAAAACATAGGAAAGCAAGTAAATCATGCAATATTTACAAGGTTCAGCCTCAGTGTGAAAACCTATATCAATTTCATAACCACTCTCATGTGTCTATGGAAATTCACTATTAATAATAAGTGAATACAACTTGTTCCAAATCCCATTAGACACCTTTTATCTCCTGATATGAATGATTATACAGACTCCTATTAGTTTACAAAGTTTTCTTACAACAATTGATCCACAAAAGAAAATATCAAAAAGAAATATTCTCCATAAAACTCTTTATGAAACCTCAATCTGATTTTATCATTAAAATGGACTCAATATGATGACCCCTTTTCTCAAACTACACTTCCCAAACTCTTCTCAACTGCTTAGTCTGATCTTCATGGTCTGATATTCTTAGTCTGATCATCTCAGTCTGGTAAATAAAACAGTCAGAAGTCTAACCATATAATAAGGTCTCAGTCTGGAAATAAAACTTTGACAAGAAATCTGAAGCACTCCAACATTTCCACATATAAATAATGATGCAAAGTTTGAATGAAATCTACCTCTATTTATAGGTGAATCAGAATAGAAAGGGTGGGAAATTGAAAAAACATTCACGCTTGCCCAAATTTTAAAAATCCAAAAATTAATTGCATTTAATATTCACATTTTACTAAATCAATCCTTATTGAACATACTAACTTTTATTTAGTCCAATGTAACTTACTCAGCTTCAGTACAAAAAACATCCTCAGCTCACTATGGTCTAACTTCTTTCCTTGGCTTATTATGATATGAATTTCTTCTTATGCTCATTATGATCTAACTTTCTTCCTCTACTCAGTATGATCTGACTATCTTCCTCTTCTAATTATGATTTGAATATATTTTTCTTCTCATTACGATGAAATTTCGTATCTCATTACGATGAACTGGCTTTCCTTAACAGATTCAGTCTGATTGACTTTCCTCCTCAAAATTAGTCTGATTGACTTTCCTCCTTAGAGTTAGTTTGATTGAATTTCCTCTTTAGATTCAATCCAATTACCTTTCCTTCTCAGAGTTATTCTAATGGAATCCTCATAACGATGGAATTCCCATTATGATAGATTTTTAATAATGATGGAAGTTCTACTCTGCAACTTTTAAAATATTCAAAATTTATCAACTTTACACATTCATACTTTTAAACAACATTCTTGTCTGATAATTATGGATCTGATCTTCTGTGTTCGTGTTTTTTGAAAGGATAAAATCTTTATGATTCCTCCATTTCATCAAAATCATTTATCATAATAGTTTTCATGATTTTTTATAACTTCCTGAATAAAAAATCATTATCTAATTTATGTTAGAAAGTATGAAAACTTTTTTTACTCTTAACTACACAGTCTTCTTTCAAAAATATTATGAAACATTACAACTTATTCACTTAGTTGGATCTAAATATATAATAAACACTAAGTCCAATGGATCGTGATCTTCAAGATGATATTTCTAAGATTGATGATGCTTTTTTTCAACAACTTCATCTTTCTGATAACTTCTACAACCTGTACTTCTCAGTTCAAAAACTGAGTATGTAAACTTATGTATAGAAATAAAATTATTTAAGATAAAACGTTTCTCTCTCTTTGTGTTTGGATCCAGAAACTTAAACCTTTCTTATGAAAACTCATAATGATATACTAGGCCCAATCTTGAATAAAAAAACATTCTTTCATAAAAAAATTAGTTCTCAAAGAAATACAAAACTTTTTTAAAAACAAATCATCAAAAAGGTTCTTTAATCTCCCCCTTTGGATTTTTTGACAACACTCCTTAACAAATTTTCAACTCTAAGATGTTTTTCAAAAACTCAAGTTTTTTAACTTTTATCAAAACATGTCCTTTCTTAAAAGAGATAATCATGACATCGCACTATGGGATAAATTAGTGTTTTTAAGGAATTACATCCCTCAGTGACAAGATGATTTTTCATCCATACAAAGATAAACTCCCCCTCACTTTTATTTTTTTCTATCACTTTTATTTTTCTCTCCCTCATTCTATGATAACCACATCTTCATATTATTTTAGGAAATATAAGTAAAAACTTTTCACAAAGTAGAAAGTTTTTATTTTATATACCATTTTTCAATATAATACAAAGCATGGTGGGGGACTTCCTTATTAGATTTAGGAAGTCATTGGAAGAGGATGAACAAGAAGTTGAAGCCTTAATTCAACAGACCTTTCTTTTGGAATTTCTTTGGTAAATATATTAGCAATTTGATACTTTGTTGAGATATACTTCAACCAAAAAATCATTAACAGTAACTTTCTCTTTTATAAAGTGAAACTTTATATCAATGTGTTTTGATCTTTAATGATGGATAGTATTTTTAGAAAGGTCAATTTCACTCTAATTATCACAAAGTATCTTTAATGTTTTAGAAACATTCACTTTAAAGTATTCTAACTAAACCGTCATCCGCAACATTTGAGTACAATCTTGAGTAACTGAAAAATACTCTAATTATTCTATGCTCAAAGTTACTAAACTTTATATATTACTAATCCAACTTAAACAACATTATCACAAGAAAAATGTTTCCCTTGAGGTTTTTTTCTATCATTACAATCTCCATCCCAATTGGCATCAGTGTAACTATGAAACTTCATCTCCAAATTTCGTTTTTATAATAACCCCTCTGAATTTGTTTCTATTACATATTGTACAAATCTATTTTATTCTAACATATGTGATTGTTTCAGATTATATTGTTACTTACAACACAAAGTTATAGTATAAACTAAATCAGGCCTTGAGGATATAAGGTAAAGTCGACTTTCTATCAACTTCTAAAATTATTTCTGATTTACACTTTTTTTGAACTCATCTCTACTCAAATTTATGCTCACATATATAGCAGTAAAAACTATTTCGATTCTATTATCCCAATATTATTTAGAAGTTCCCAGGAATACTTTTCTTGATATGAGAAAATGAATTTTTTTTTGATCTTTTAATCCAAGAAACAAAGTTAATTCACCAAAAATTGACATTTCAAAATTCTTATTCATTTCGTCAAAACACACTTTACAAACATTTTCTTTCTCTCCATAAAAAATTATAGTGTCCACATAAAAAATTACAATTAGAGTTACAAAGTCATCATATTCCTCATATAAGTTTCTATCAACTTTTACTTTAGAAAAATTCTACATTATTTAACAATTTTCAAGTTTTTAATACCAAGCACATAGAGCTTGTTTCATCCCATACAAATATTTATTCAGCATAAAAAATCTCTTTTTTCATCCTTATCAAGTTGAAAACCACAAAGTTCTTCAATGTAAACTTATTCCTCAATCTCAGCATTTAAGAAATATAAATTTACAACAATTTTGATAAAAAATTTAATTTCGATGTGTGGTCACTGATAGAAATATTCTAATAGTTTCTAATCTTGGATCTAGGGAAACATTTTATTCAAAATCCGCACCTTCCACCTATGAATAGACTTTACGAACAAGTCTTTATTTATTTATTGAAACTTCTTTATACCCATTAATTTTTTTTATATAAACCCACATGGTTTCAATAACATTTTAATTTGTTGGTCGTGGAACAAGTTCTCATGTTTCATTTTTTCAATCTGATCTAACTCTTAATTCATATCACCCACCCATTATTTATTTTGAATAGCTTTTGAAACTGATTCCACTTCAACTTTTGAGATAATTTAAGTCTAATTTTCTAATCTCAACTTTCTTGTGGTATGAATTAGAGACTTATGATTTCCAATAATGTTTTTAGACTCAACATGTTTTTGTACGGTAGTAAATTTCAAAGTTTCTTTCTCATATGAACTTTTCCCATCACATGAAAATTCTAAATCATTATAAGTATTTTTTTACTTGATTTCACTATTTTTGTAAATCTCTAGTTTATCCTCCTCAGTATTCTCAAAAAAATTTGTTAAGGAATTTTTATATTCAATTACATTCACATCATATGATTCCAACAACTTTTGTAAACATTTTTTCCAACATTTGTAACTTCTTCCATTGGGTGAATAACCAATAAACTTTACTCCCTCATCTTTCTCACAAAACTTTCCTAGATCTAGATTTTTTATTTTAAGAAAATATAGAATTCTAAAAACTTTAAAGTAATTTAATGATGGTTTTTTAATAACTCATTTAATAATAAGTGATGTTGGTTTCTGGTCTCAACAAACATCTATTTCTAACATGTACAATAGTACTAACATCTTCTCTCCAATAGATCTTTGAATGTTTGTATTCTACTAACAAACTTCTTCCTATTTCCACAAAAATTATATTCTTTTTTTCTACTAAATCATATTGTTTTGGAGTATAGTGAAAACTATAATGATATTTGATTTTATTATTTCCCAGATAAGTTTCAAAATTATTTCATATAAATTTGGAACCATTATATGTTATCAACTTCTTTACATAATCCCTGATTTCTTTTGCAACCACTTTTATAAAAAACCTAAACATTTCCATATCCTCTGATTTATGTTTCATAAACATGCAGTTTTTTGTCCATGTGAAATAGTCAATAAAAGTGATAAATTATAAATCTATTTTTTTATTGATATATCATCATCCCATTTAAATCATAATGAATAAGTTCAAGAGGTATGGAAGACAAAATCTCAACTCTATGATGACTTTTATTAGTCATATTACCTTTCTGAGAAGTTACACAGACATCTTCTTCTCTCCTTTTCGATTTTGTCAATTTTTAAAGAGAATCAACCTTAGAAAGTTTGTTCATGTTTTTCTACCCATAGTGGAAAAGACTTTGGTGCCACAAATTATTTTCATCTTGATCACTTAAGTAACAAGAGTTTTTTAATTCTATTATTTGGAATATATTCCCACTGGTTCTTTCTCCTTTTGTGATAATTTTTCTATATTTCAAACTTCTGATGATACAAGAATATTTTCTGAACGCAACTTCTTTTCATCATTACAAATTTGGATTACACTATTTTATGTTTTAACCCATAAACATATAAAACTTTCTTAGATTTCAACATTTCTGCTTCAATCTCATCCATCCCGATTCCTATTATTTTTAAGGAACTATCATTACTAATGGTAACTGCTCCTCCATATTGAATTTCAACATGCTTCAAGAGTTTTATATAACTTTTAATTTATGAATAACAACCACTATCAAGTATCCATGGTGTGTTCCCTTTAGTTGGTTTTAAAGCTATCTTAACAAAAAAATATCTTTCTTTGCCTTTTTTTAGATTCCTTTTATTTTATAACATAATAAAAGTTTTATAGAAGGAATGTCATACATCATTCAGCATGATGACCAGACTTATCACACCTTCCACAAACCTCTTCCAGACATTCATATTTATTTCCTGTTGGAAGGTTTCTAACATCTTAATATTTTTATTTTCTAACTTCCTATGGGTTATGAAATTTACTCATCCTTCTTCCACCATTACCTTCAATTTCTTCAAACCTTCTTTTGGGAAGTGAAAAGTTATGCCAACAATTATAATTTGTGTACACATAGATTCCACAACACCAGCAATAGACATCAAATCATAATTTTCAATTGAAGTAAGATCTTTTTCTATAGAAAATTTTTTGATGTTGATAGATTATTCCTAATTTTATAATCACTGAATGTGTACCATATTTCTTTATGAGTGGTTTTTCATATTTTGTATATGAAATGGGTTTTTCACACCCTTTTTTCTACCCAATCTTTCCCAATACCTTTTTTAGAACCTGAAATGTTCGAAAAATAATATAAAACATTATTTTTTGTGGGTGAGGATTTCACCTAATTCTTGATTTGAGTTCTCTCAGCAACTTTAAGACTCTCATATTTTACTTCCTATAATTTTTTGAAGTTTTCATTTTCCTTCCTCATGGTAATTTTAGACTCAATAAGTTTTGATTTAAACATGTTAACTTCTTCTTCCTTGGTAGCAAGCTTATTACTAAGATCTTAAATCATCTTTCCTGGTTTAGTAATTATATGTTTGTAACATAAGATCTTATGAATGTATTCTTCCTCATTCTTGATTAAATATATTCTTATTTTAGAAACTAATTCACAATATTTATTTATCATTCATATTTCTTTCTTGATATATTATTTTCTAAAAACATGTAAGAAGTTATGTTTGGGTCTGATACTCTCTTTAAGATTCTTCACCTTCTTCTTCTTAAATTTTTTAGGAGTATTTTTTTCTCATCATTTTCAATTAATGTAATAACCTTTTATAAAATTTCATCTTTCAAATAATTGTTTTCATTTGAGACAGATTTAGATTTCTTACTCAGTATACTCCTTTTGTCTCTAGTAAACATCTTATAATATTTATTGGATGACTTTATTCTATAGAAATTTTGTTCCACTTATTCCATCAATTTTTTCATCAAAATCATCACGATATTCTCTAGCTTTCTTATTAAGACAATTCATAGAAAATTGTATGATTCCACCACACTCAAAACATTTGTGAGTAATTTTACCTCCATACTTTCCTCTTCTTATTAAATTATTCTTGGATATAAGAGACGTGATTTTTTTCATTAAACTCGTCATCCTCTTTATCTTCAGAGTCATAAATATCAACATCTTCATCATATTTTATTTTCATTTTTCTCATTTATTAAAATCCATTTCATCTTTCATAGTTTTTTTGAACATTGGAACTTTCCTCATTTCATAAGTAATAAGAATGTTATGCATTTAATCAATAGGTATATCATCTTTATCTTCTAAATAGTAAATTTTATAGTCAAACTTTTTTGGAAAGTTTCTCATAAGTTTCTTCACAATTATAGAATCGTTGAGGAAATCATTGAATTCCCTAATGTTTCAAACAATTTAATTTACTCTGTCGAAGTTTTCTTCAATAGTTTTTTCATCTCTCATTCTTATTTCTTCATAATTACTATTAAAGATTTATATCTTTTCTTCATTAACTTTAGTATTCCCTTTGAAAATACTTTTCAGCTTGTCCCACATACTCTTTGAAGATGAGAGACTCATCACCTTTGTATAAAAATTTTCTAATAAGGATATAAGGATAGAATTTATAGCTTTTACATCAACTTCAATATTTATATTATCTGCAAAAGTCTTCGGGGAATATTTCTTAATAAGTGGGAATCCAATTTTAGCATCATTAAAACATCCAAGACAATATATAGAACAAAATAAATCATCCTATTTTCCATCCATAATAATTTTTTCTATAAAATTTAGTAATTCATATACTATTGAAAAAATTGATATTATCCATGATATGTATTAAACAAGGTAGACTTGGCTCTAATACTAATTGAAGATACAAATGATCAAAAAATAATTTAGAAGGGGGTGTTGAATTAGTTGTTCACTTTATATGAGTTTCAATAATATTAGAAACTTAACCGCTGAAACATATTAATATTAATTTCATTGTCATCTTTTAATAAATACTCATGCATAAAAAATAAAAAAACAAGTAAAGAACACAAGATTTATATGTTTTGACCACATTTTCAGAACTTACATCCTTAACACATCCACTCTCAAGGGTCCATGAAAAGTCGCTATTAATTATAATTGAATACAACTTGTACCAACTCACATTAATCGCTTTCTATCTCCCGATTGGAATGATTATATTGATTCTCATCAGTTTATAATGTTTTCTTACAAAAAATGATCCACAAAATAAAAGATCACAAAAAACATTTCCTCCAAAAAAAACTCTATATGGAACCTTAGTCTGATTTTCTCATTATAATGGAATCATTACGATGACCCCTTTTCTAAAACATCACTTCAAAAACTCTATATAATTTCTCAATCTGATCTTCTTAGTCTGATTTTATCAATATGGTAAATAGAATATTCAGAATTCCAACCTACTAATGAGGACTCAGTTAAGAAATAAAACTTTGAAAATAAATATGCAACACTCTTCCTTTTCCTCACATTAAAAATTATGTAAATTATGAATGAAATCTACCTCTACTTATAGAAAAATCATAATATTAAAGGAATGAAATTGAAAAACATTCCTCACTTACCCAAATTTAAAAACATAGAAAAATAACTCGTATTTAAGATTCACCTTTGATTTATTAAATCCTTCTCTAACATACTAACTTTTCTTCAGTTTGATGTAACTTCCCCATATTCATTTTGGTAAACATACTAATCTCACTACGATATGAATTTCTTTCTCTTCTCATAAAGATCTTACTTTCTTCTTCTGTTCATTATGATCTGACTTTCTTCCTCTATTCATTATGATCTGACTATATTCCTATAATCATTATGATTTGAATCACTTACTAATCTAATTATGATGAACTCACTTTTATCATTATGATGATCTGAATTTCCTTATCAAATTCATTCTCATTGAATTTCCTCATTATAGTCAGTTTTATTGACTTTCCTCCTTAGAGTCAGTATGATTGAATTTCCCCCTCGGATTCGGTCTGATTGACTTTCCTCCTTATATTCAGTCTGATTATCATTCCTTATCAGATTTAGTCTGATGGAATCCTTATAATTATGGAATTCCCATTATGATAAATTTATAATAATGATGGAAACTCTACTCTTAAACATTGAAAATCTTCAAACTACAACATCTTTACACATTCAGACTTCTAAAACACTTCCATGCTTGATACTTCTGGATGTGATATTCTATTATTGGGTTTCTATAACTAATACAATCATTATAATTCCTCTATTTTTTTCAAAAGTTTTTATCATGAATTTTTGATAAATTCATTACTAGAAAAGCATCGTTTGATTTATGTTTGAAAGTATGTAAAATTTCTAACTTATGAATTCACAATATTCTTTCAAAACTCCTCAGAATCATTATAAATTATTCACTCAATATCTTATAAATTTCTAAAACACCCTATGTCTGATGGATACTGATATTAATGATTATGGTTCTGAGATCAATGATGTGTATAATCAATAACTTCATCATTATTATAGCTTCTGCATCCCATGTTACTCAGTCCAAAAACCAGAGTCTGGATACCTGGGTCTGAAAACTGTTTTTTTAAGATAAAACGTTTCTATCCCTTTGTTTTTGGATCGAGAAACTTCTAAATTTCTTATAAAAACTCATTAAGATGGAATGATCCTAATCTTGAATAACAAAAATATTCCATTACAAAAAGGTTAGTTGTCAACAAATATAAAACTTTGTTAAAAACAAAACATCACAAAGGTTCTTAAGTTTATAGATTTTGTTTCAATATCAGGTATTAAAAAAAATATTTCATAATCTATATAAGGATTACTTAGTCTAAAATGGTGAGAAAGTTATTGAAATTGAAATTTCCCTCATGATGGAATCCAAAAACACTATCCATCACCACTAAAAACATCAAAAATATCTTTTGATTTTCAATCGATGTTATAAGGTATTAAACATCTTAGAAGTTAACATAGCGTTCTTATAGAACTATTAGAATTATTTTTCAAATAAAAAATTTCATTCTCTTCTAATTAAAAATATATTAATATCCATTAATATGAATAACCTTTTATACAACATATCTATTCTATCTAACTATCTAAAATCAATCAATTTTACACTAAGAACTTTTCACAATGACTTTAAAAGTTTTGAGTTATTAGAAGTAGAATTATCTAAATGTTTCATCTTTTACATGATTTAATAAGGTCTAAAGATTTTATGGTTTTGGAAAAATAGTTTAAAGAACATTAATGAGAGATATGAGGTTTGAAATTATTTGAGGTTTTGTGCAAAGGAATGATTTTATATCTCTCTTTCAAGAACAAAAAAAGGTCATGCATTGAGTGATGTGAAAGGTAATCATAACAATAGCAAGAAATGTGTCACAATAATATATGAATAAAACTAGAAACAAGTGTTCAAAATCTATAATAAAATAAATCAAATAATAATTAACTAAAAATTTATTCCCCATGTGAAAAAATATAAAAGAAATTAAAAAATATTATTAGCTAAAATTGAAAAATCTTAATAAAAATTTTATAATATAAAATAGATCAGTAGGGAGTGGATTAGTGAAAGATTATTCTAATTGATTTTTCATACAAAAAAATTCTAAAGATATGTCACATTTTTATACACGATCTCTTGTGAAATGATTCCTTAAATATATGTTCTTTATTCTGGAATAGTTTATTAGATATTTTGAAATACCGATAGCACTAGTGTTATAGCATTTGACCAGAACATGATTAAAATTAAACACAAAATCAATCAGGGTTCATTTCATCCACAACACCAATGCACAACAATTTATATTTATAATAATTCATCAAAGTTTTGTTTCTTACTAGACTGTGACATTAAAAAATTTCCAAAACCATTGAAGGTTCTTGAGATACTTTAAATATCTAGTATATGAACACCAAAATTATCATTTCAATATGAAGTTAAATTAAAATCTTAAGTTTATGAAAAAATTAAAGAAATTGGTAAAATTCCTTTAAAATATCTTAAAATTTGTTAGATAGAAATAAAATGAAATTATTTTATGTCTGTTTAAAATCTAGAAAAAACACATTATGGAAACATAATATTAAGACTAATTCTTGAGAGATAGAGAAATATACCAATTATTCCACTATATAACTTGTTTTTAACAAGTTTTAATCTTCATCCAAGTCAATTTTGATATTATAACTCATATGAGTTAATAAATTATGATTTATTTCAACCCAAACCTTTTAAGTAAATTAAGAATATATTTTTATTAGTTTAAAACATCTCCAAAAATGTTTTTGATAAATTTGAAAACCAATTAAATAGTTTAACTCACCAATAATTCTCATTTAAAATTATTTTTCATGATTTTTGAAAATTAATTACATGTTTTATGAGTTTTTTACTCTAAAATAACATCATAGATATATATTTTCACAAAAAAAGTACCTTTTGATGAATTTTTTTAAAAAATAAGGGGGTATTCCAACACCACATTAAATTCATTTGATGAAAAAAATATATTAATCCTTCATACCAAATTCTAATTTCTTGTTTAAGACCATACAGAGCTTTGGTAATTTTGAAAATATAATTTTGAAAATTTGGGTCTTCAAAACTAAGAGGTTGTTCAACATAAACTTCTTTTATTAAAAATACAATTAGAAAATAATATTTAACATCTATATGATATAATTTAAAATTAAAATTAGATTCATAAGCTAGTATGATTCTAATATATTCTAATCTAGATACATGTGAAAATGTTTATTCATATTATATTTTTATTTTAGGTTGTTGCCTTTTACAACTAACTTATCCTTATTACTAATGATCACACCTTTATCATCTTGTTTTTTTCTAAAAAACCCATTTGGTTATAATAATAGGATATTATAAGGTTGTTTCTAATAATTTTCATGCCTTATTCATTTTTAATTATTTTATCTCCTCTTACATAGAAACTAACCAATTTGCATCATCTATAACTTCTTATATTGTTTTAGGATCAAACTGGGAAAGAAATGTAGAGAATTAAATAAGTTTTCCTACACTTTTTCTAGTCCTAAAACCTATATATTGATATCCTATAATATTCTCTAGGGGATGGTCCTTAAGGTTTCTTGGATTTCTAAGAAAAAAAATTGTTCTTTAGTACCAACACCTTATGGTCCAAACTATTATTGATCAAGTTCTAAATCATCATAAATTTTAATATAAAAAATAGTTTCATGTTCCAATTAATCCATAGTACAACTTAAGTTATTAATCTAAGTCTTATTATGATCAAAAGGATCACTCTCATTAAACATTACATGAGTAAATCCTTAAGAGACTTTTGTCTTAATGTTATTAATCTTGAAGTCATTAAAATTAGTAGAGAAACCTAGAAAGATTCCTTTATCATCATTTGGAATTAACTTATCAATATTATCCTTGGTGTTTAGGGTATAAAACTTACATGTAAAAACATTAAAGTATATTAATTTTTTTTCTATTATTCCATACCTCATATGGTGTTTAATTTAAAATGTTTCCAATAAAAACTTTGTAAATTATATAACATATTGTATTGACAGCTTCAACCGAAAATCTAGTGGACAGGTTATACTCACATAACATAGTTCTAGATATTTCATGAAAAGTTCAATTCCTTATTTCAACAATACCACTCTATTGAGGTCACCTGGAACAGAAAATGTAGGTTTAATACCATGTTTTAAGAAAAATGAATTAAATTCAAGATTTTAAAATTCCCCTCCATTTTCACTTTTCAATGTCCAAATTTTAGAATCTTTTCTATTTTTTAAAATTTTATAAAAATTAATAAATATAGAGAAAGCTTCACTTTTAATTCTCAAAATGTAAATCAATGAAAATCTTGAAAATAATTATCTAAAAAATAAAAAAAAAATATTTAGAACCTATGTATACTATTCTGTTTCGATTGAATAGATCCATGTGGATAATTTCTAACGGTCTAGAAGTAGAAACCTTATTTAGTAGTTTAAAATATGTTTTTTGTTGCTTCAAGATTTGACATGCATCACATAGTTTTATTTTATCTAATTTAAGGTTAGGAAAAATAGAAATCTAATTTATTTTAGATACCCTTTTCAAGGAATAAATATTATAATTTTTAAGTATTCTATGCCAAATCCATGATTCATTAACTTTAGTATTCAAACAATATAAATTTTTTATAACCAAATAATAGAGATCCAAAGTATATTTTTTTTCTTGGTTCCTTAAATTTAATAAATTTATCTTGGAAAACTATGAAGTAATTTTTATAAAAATCAACTAAATAAAAATCATCACAAATATGTGAAACAATTATTAGGTTGTTCATTAATCCTTAAACATAAATAAATTTGTTAATGATGATTTATTTTTTATTTCCAACCAATATAATTCTAACTATATTTCCTTTTTCATTACCATAAAATATGACATTTCCTCTATCAATTATAGATAATGATGTTGAATTTGGAAAAATATAAACTCGTATTCATTGAACATCCATTGTCCATGAACCATTTGTCATTAATTTATATGTGTCATGGTCCCTAAAAACATAAATCAGACAACAAAATATTTTGGAACCCAAACACTCTTGGGTCTAGAAATAATTCAATGTATGATTTGGGAATCCAAGTCTTCTTGTGTTTTCTATGAGTTCTAACACTAAATTTTGATAAATATATAGAAATAAAATCATTTTTAAAGCCAAAAAAAATGAGAGTTTATTAAGAAACATCGAGTTTTTAAATTTCCAAGTTCTCTATAATGAAAACAAGTAACTCTTGGGAAATTTTATTCTTAGAATTAGGATGAAAATATTTTTTTACAACTTTGGTTTTTCACCTTTGCTTCATATTCCAAACAAATATTTTTGGCTTTATTTTTACCAATGATTTGGTTTAATTAATTTTTACCTTTTGTTAAAACAATAGAATTGTATATAATGTTTTGGACTACTTTTGGTATGCCTTAAATTGTTTTACCATGTTCTATAAAAGAATCAATAGAATTTTCTTGATTAGTTTTTTGGTCAAGAATTTATCTATTTAGGTTATATGTTTCCCTTAGTACAACATCATAAGAATTTTTAAAGCATAATTTTTATTTTAAAATCATTCAAATTTAGTTTCTATCATGGTATAATATTCATTTAGTTATTTAAAATAGAAATTTTTTTCTTCAAAATCCTGTATATATTTTGAAGAATAGAATGAATGTACTTCATCAGATTGTGACATAAAGAACATATTTTTCTTTTTATTTGAGATTCAAACTTATGGTTCAGAATATATATAATCACTAGAATATTCATAATCACTCCAGGATTATTTTATATCACCCTTTATATTTTACCTAATTTCTGGTTTCCATTTGTACTTATTGTCAAATTTATTTTTGTCTTTAAGTTTTGGATAATCTAGTTTGATATTTCTAAGATTTTTGTACTCATAACACCTAAATTCCTTATAATTTACTTCTTATTTTTTATACTCTTTAAAGGATTTCTTAAATACTATTCTCTTATTGTATAACCTTTTTAACTTATTCAAAAATTAGAAAGCTCACAATCAGACATAGAACTATTTTAAGTATCTTATTCAGATGATTCAATAATTGGTGTACCTTTTCCCCTCTTACCATCATTTGATGTAAAATCTTTTAAAGAAAAAATTTACTTTTTAACCATTTTGTTCTCACTATATTCAGGTTCAATTTATGCCTTATACATCATAAGTTTTCCTAAGAGATTTATTATTTTGAAATGATTCATGTCAATGGATTTCCTAATGGTAGTTGAGATTCTACTCCACTTGGATAGTAGAACTCTAAGAACACTCAGAGCTTGATCTGACTCCCGAATTAGTTATCCTAGAGAAGAAGAATTAAAAAAATATATTTTAACCTTCAATTCATATATATTATGGTTTCTCTATAAACCACTTTTAATGTGTCAAACATAAAATTTTTAGTATTATACCTTACTTATCTTACATTATCAATACCTTTATAGGATACTTCTATAATTTACCACATCTTTTTTATTTTAGAACATTGGGAAACATTTTTGAACTCTTATGAACCTATTCTAAACATAATAGCATTAATATCTTAGTAATTCATATCATATTCACCTTCTATATTATAATCCCTCTTTTAGATAAACCATGAGACCAAGGTTCTTTAAATAGATAATTATATGTTCCTTCTAACAACCATAGTTTTCTCCATTGATGTAGGGTGCACTAACCATAGGCATGACTTATTTGATTTCATCCATAACATCCATTTGAATGTGATGTTTAAGACTTGAACCTTTTATAGTTTATAACTTAAGAGTCCTTGGTTATGATACCAATTTTGTTCCAAAATAGAGCTACATAAGGACTCAAGAGGGGGTGAATTTATTTCTTGAAAATTTTAATAACTTAAAAATCCACCCACTATTAATAACTTAACGATTATAATCTCCTTTTATTATAAATTTTCTGTGTAAGGAAATATTATAACATAAATATAGAACAAAAAGTATTTATAGTGGTTTGGAGAAAAAATATCCCCTAGTACACTCTACTAATACTCTACACAATGAGTTTGGTGATTTTCACTATACCATCCCTTTTTCTGAGCACTTCCCTATTAAGTGCAAGAATATGTTACTTATTAAAAAGTTACATGAGATTTTAACTAGGAAATAAGTTCACATGAAAAATCCAAGACCTGAACATATTCTAACAAAATGAGTTCAAATAGATACAACAATAAAAATTATGTTTGAGAAATATACAACACAAAATTACGCGCAGCAACTGACAAATGATAGAGAAACATAAATAGAAGAAAGAATATATTTGAAGAGTAGCTCTAGAATTTCTTCAATTTATGATAATAAAATAAGTAGTAGATAAATCCTAATTGTATATCCTGTATTGTATATTACATTTCTTCATCTTCTTGTGTAATAGAAAAATCTTCTATTTTTATCTCATAAATAGAATTTAATGAAAGAACACCTGATAATCCAGAGGATGAGTGTATAATCCTTCTAAAAAATTAAATTAATGGCCCTTTAATTATCATTTTTTCTTCTTTTCCAAATACGGAATGAACTGAAATTACATGAATAATAGAAATCATCTTTATCATATTTTTACATTCATAGGAAAGATACACTTTGTCCAAAATGATTTCTCCTTACTTAAACAACTCCATTTCTTATTAATATAAAAATATAATTTAACTTATCAAAAAGTCACACCAATTTAAATAAGTATAAACATAATGATTCATTTTAATATAACTTGATCTTCAAAGGTAACTTGATCTCCATAATATAAACCACTAGAATCATTATTTATGTAAGATAATTCCATCATACTACTTCATATGATAAAGAACTTACTTACTTGACATATCCATTATATAAGATAAATATTTTAGATTTAATGTTCTTGTAGGATAAATCTATCTTGAAATAGAAAAGGCTTTAATGACTTTAATGGAATCTATAAGATACGTCATTTATGAAGGTTCTTTTCATAAGAAATACTTGTATGGTTTTCCTTTTGATTTGGCTTTAAAATATTGATTTCATTGAATAATAATTCATATACTTTATAAGATAAATTACTTATTAAGTAAGGTAATATTTTTATAATAAACTTCAATAAGATAGAGAACTTTAACACATACTAAAATTCTAGCACAAGTACTGATTTCACTTTGTAAGATTATTCTATTATGTGTAAGATACTTTTGAAACATAAGATAAAATCATTTATCAACAAATAAATTTTAATAACCATAAAATAAATAACTTCACACTTTAAGGATAAATGATATTGATTTATTAACTGCTTAAGATAAATTCCATTAAAATTTATTCAACAAACATATTAAAAAATCCTAAAATACATAAGATAAAGTCATCAATAAATAAATATATATTTTTTTAATCATTAAAATTAATAATGTTCTAAGATATTTTGGAAAAAAATAAGTATATACAATAATCTTACCCTTTTTATAATCATAGTACTCATAAATAGATAAATAAAAAATAATATTTTATTGGAAAATATTTTAAGGAAAAAATTGTGAATGTTGTGATCTCTTCTCCCACAAACAATGTTTGGGGTTTCTTCTCCCCATTTTTGTGATATCGAATAAAAGATCTATAATAAGAAGAACATAGTTATAATTTCAAGTGAGAAAGTGTAAATATTTAGAGTAGTAGATAATGAATGTGAATAGAATATGGAATGGAATTATTAAGAAACATATCCAAATAAAGCATAAAATAACGAAAAATCATTAAAAGATAGTAAAAATTATTTAAATAATAATAATAAAACATCCAAGAAAAAACATTTAAGGTAATTAAAAATCCATTCAAATGTTTATAAATAAGCCCAAAAATATCATTTAATCATAACATAATTATGAAGGCATATCATTTATTTGGATTTGGATCAGAAGAAATATGTTTTGAAGTAGGTTTCATTAAAGATTATTGTTGACCTTGAGGTAAGTAAGAATTTGGAAAAGTGTCATCAATATTTTGACCATAAACAACTCCCAATAGAGAATCCAATCCAAAATGACCTCCAAGGATAGTTTTACCATGAGGTACTATCCTTATGGTGATGGATTGAATAACAGTGTAGAGGTTCTGAATTATAGTTAAGCCAACGCAAATAGAATGGGTAAAATAAACCTTTTGGAGGCAATAATAATAGTTCATGAAAATTATTTCCAAGCTTGAGATTCTATCTTTCATAAATTTCTTTAGGATTAAATACTTATTTCAACTTTAATGATGTGGAATGATGTCTGAAAGGAATGGAAGGTCCAAAATAATTTCTTCATAATAAATTACATAAGGAGTATGCACACCTGTCAATTGTTTTTACCATATCATTATTTCCAAATTATAATAATCCATTAAACAATTCCATGACTTTTGAGAAATAGTTTCAAAAGAGTTGTGTAGATATGGCTTCTTTACACAATTGAGAATTAATTTATTCAAAAATTCCAACTTTTTATCTGAAAAATACAAATCACTGAACTAGAAATAGAGGTAGAGAAAACTGGCATTTCCCTAGAAACATCAGCAAAAAAACCACCTTTCCTTTGGAAATATAATTTTTCTCCTTCAGTTTGACAAATGTATCTTCTTACTATAAAGAAGAATATGATAGAATTAAATTCACAAAGAACTGATGTACTGTATCTATATTATCTTCCAAAAATGAATTTATTTTTGATAAATATCTGACCATATTCTCTAATCCTATAATAATGAAACTCGCATCCTTTTTCACATTCACATACACTTTCTTAATCAAATGGGAATTCTATTTAATTAAATTTCATAAATATATTTTAGATTGATCTATTTTGGTAATGTTACTTCTTGGAATAACCTAAATACTCCTAATCTCAATAATAAAATCATGTTAAACACCTTGTAAAATATTTTTTCAAGGAATTTTACACTACATTGAAGTGATTCTAGCGGTCAGAGTATCTAGATCTTGAGAGACGGCTTCCAACTTTCATTCTATAGTAGCTTGATCCAACTGTCCTTAGCTTATAGATTCTCTATTATGATTCTTCAAAGCATTAACCATAAAAAATTGGATCAATTATTTCAAATAATCAATTTTAATCATTAAAACAAGATTTGTTTGAGTAATAGGTATTCTTTTGATGTACTTAAATTGGATCAATACCATCTTCCTAAGGGAATAAATATCCTCCTTGAAAACAGTATTTTCTTAAAGATTACTTAACTAAACTTATGAATATAAAAGATCAGTATTCAAAAAAATTAACTTCATCCATCATCTAATTATATTTTGAACAAATTCGACCACTAACAACTTAAATCTCAGTAATATATACTTTAGAACTACTATTATCTACATCAGCATGATCAGGTGAAGGTACCTCTTGATGCATTGAAACTTATTGAATTACCTCAAGTGAGTAAATTTATTTAACTTGTTGAATTTCTTTAACATGAGCTGACTCTTAAACATGATAGATTCTATAAGATTATCAATTTTTTCTTTAGTTATCAACTAGCAACACAACTTCATCATTCACTTTTTCATCTTCTTCATCAGAACCCAGAACATCATTAATTACAAACTGAATGGTTTCATGGTTGATTATTCTTATGGTATCAGCTATAAGAGAGACTTCAAATCAATTAATATATTTGGTAGAAGTGTAGATTTTCTTATCTTTAATAATTCTCATGAAATTTGTAATTTTCATAGAGAAACATTCTCCTATCCCAAAAAAAAGTAAAAAAGGAGGTCAAATTAAAGCAAGCACGGGAATGTACCTAACCACATGATGCACTTATGATTTCACTTCTATTGTATATTCCTCGATTATATCATCACTGATATGAATCTCATCTGATAAAACCATTATAACTCTTCTTATTCAGTTATAAAGAGTTATAGTATCCAAAGTGTCTTCCATAGCTACACGTATAACTACTTCATCAAAAGGTCTAACAACCATGATTGCATGAGATTTGTCCCCCTCTATATGAGTAGGGTCCAATTCAATATATTCTTTTACTCTAACTAGTAATATATTCCTAATCAAGAAGATAATTAAAAATCCACTTCTCTTTAACACTTCTTTACGCAAATTGGTTATCTAATGGAAACATGTATCTATCATCTCATCTAGACGTATACTAACTTAGATAGTGAACAACGTCAAAATTCTACCAAATTAATAGAATTTGATAGACTTGTTTAGAATGTCTCACATATACCTCATAACATATTTTTCTATATTTACATGTATTTCTATCAAGCACAAATATAACAAAGAAATATCTTGAAATATAATTTTCTCAAACAAATCATTTCTTTAGGAACGTTTTGACTACATAAACTCAACTAAGAATTTTCATTCAGTATCCATATTATTTAAATCTTTATTTCCAATGTTAGTCATTCCAAACATAAATTTAATGATCTTTTTAGGGATTTATTCATCAATGATTGTGAGAGAGGTATTGAAATTGAAAAATACCTTATGAGGTCATCTAAAAACATTATCCATCACCATATAAGACATTAAAAAGATATTATGATTCACGATCAATGTTACATGTACTTTGGAATCTTAAAAATGAATCATTGTGTTTTTGTAGAACTCATAAACTTATTTTTTGAAGAAAAATTCCATTCTCTTCTCTTCAAAGACATATTCCCATCCATGAAGATCATTGACCTTTTTAGTATCATATCTATTCTATTCATCCATATAAAATAAATCACTTTTCCATAGAGAAAATTTTGTAATGAATTCATATGTTTTGTGATTTATAGAAATTTCACTATCAGAATGTTTCATCCTTCCCACTATTAAAGAAGGATTGAAGGTTTGAATGTTTAAGGAAAAGGGGATGGAGAATAATAATGATAAATCTGAGGTTTGTAAAGATTTGGTGTTTTTCGTGTAGAGACTCAAACTTATCATAAATAAATATTACATCTTAGTAGACTAATATTATTTAAATAATATAATGATTCATTATATAATCATTTAGTTCTAGTTCCTTTGGAAACTATGACACATAAAAAACTTGTCTATAAGTGAGATATGTCATCTTCCACTAAGTTCTTCATAACTATAACCCTTCTTAGACATATCATAGATAATACTATTTCATCATAATTTAGATTTATATTCATATTATATGGAACAATACAATTGGGGGGTGAATTGTATGTTTAAAAACATTGTATTTAAACACATAAAAAAGTGATCAGTTTAAGAGGTCTTAAACTAATACAATTCAAAACCAATACAATTGACCACACAGGTCTTGGATCCGATGGATATAATATGTTGTAATACCACAAGTAATGAAAAAAAAATTGTGTTCAAATTGAATACAATGATCACAGTAATATAAATGTAAATTATTCTACCATACAATGTATAGAATCTATTAACACAATATGTAATGAATGAAACATTATTTAAACAATTACTATAGAAATGAATATGAATAGAAAGAGGAAACAATAAAAAAATTCTATTAAAAATATAAGTGAAAAGTAAAAGTAATAAAATTCTTTTATGCCAAAAATTAGGGTATCCTTTCACCTAGGATAAAAGGTTTGTCTTACCACCACCTTGATAAGCCCTCGATACGATGATTGGCATGATTATCTTCTTATCCTAGGAATCCCTCGATTTAGAAGGTAATAAAAACCTCTATCTTTCAAATAATTGAAATCCATAGATATAATGATCAGAAGAACATATTCATATCCCTAGAATCTCTCAATCATTATCACAATGATCAGTCTCACAAAGAAGAAACAAATCACTTATAGAAATATAAGAACTTGAAATAATTCTTTCACTTCTTGTATCTTCATGGATTTTGCATGAAGAAAGAGATAAGTCACATCATATATATCTAGAAATTGATATAAGAAAATGTTGGGTATTCTAGTTATAATGACTGCCTATTTATAGGCCTCAGGTTCCAATAGTCATATTTCCTCCAATGGTCATATTTCTCTAAAAAACACAGAAGGAATTGGACACCTAGCATTACAATGGTCAAAACAAACTGAATACACGACATCATTTTGATTGGTAAATATCCAATTCAACGACATTGTTTTAGTTAGAATGTAGTAAGTGAAAAAGTATGATACAATGAGTATGAGTAAAATGTAATCATTATTGAAGGTATGATAAGAGTTTAATGCATTTCAAAAGTACAATACAAAACATGGTTACTAGGCTTATTATGATAACAATGCATATCATGATTATAATGTATAACATGATTAAAATTCATATCATGGTTACGATGCATGATATTTAATCTGGTTATGATGCTTGAATACAATGACCAATAAGAGTATAATACAAAACCTGTTTATAATGCATGATTATGATGTGGTACATAACCTGGTTACAATGCACATGGTTCCAATGCATGTGGTTATGGTGCATGACCTGGAAATGATACATGACCTGTTTATGATACATGTGGTTATGATGCATGTGAAAATGTTACAGGTGATTATGATGTGTGACCTAGTTACAATACAGGTGATTATGATGCATGTGGTTATGATGAATAACCTGGTTATAATAAAGGTTATTATGATTGTAAAACAACATACATGATAAATCATATATGTGATTATGAAATTTTTGATTTGTTATTTCCAAAACAAATGATTCATGGGAAAGTCGAAACACATTTTGACTTAACAATCTCCCCCTTTTTGGAAAGCACAAAACAAAACAAAACAAAATAAATATAAAGACTTATCTCCCCCTGAGTTTAATAACTTTTATGAAATTAATAATGAATACAACTAATTCCACCCTTGGTTTAAACCAAAACACTAGGGATATTATTCTATTTACTTTTACTTGTGATTTATCCCCATTAATAAGGCATTCATAAAAATTATTCTTTTCAAAACCATTGTCCCCTTTTGTGATTTTTAATAAGAATAAGGGAAATTATTTATTTCCTAGAAAAGGTTA
This sequence comes from Viscum album, assembly GCA_963277665.1. Classification (NCBI taxonomy): domain Eukaryota; kingdom Viridiplantae; phylum Streptophyta; class Magnoliopsida; order Santalales; family Viscaceae; genus Viscum; species Viscum album. Next base: position 1,464,285,947 of record OY728162.1, on the reverse strand, counting down.
GAGAAACAGAGTATGAAAAATATACATTTCGTTGAATGAAAAATACTTATATTATAACAATATTTCAAAAAACATTCTTTCCCCTTTTTTCCAAAAGATTAAACATCGTAAACTTCATCTTTTTAAACTCCTTGTTGTCCTCTATGAGTTTGTTAAGAGATTCTTGTTGAGCCTTTAACTTCACATCATGTTCATCAAAAACCATTTATTTTTTCTGGAGGCTTTGTTGTAGAAGTCGATTGATTTCTTCCTGGGCTTTAAATTTTACTTCATGAGTTTTAACCCTTGCTTCCTAGTTATTGAAATCATCCAACCTGAGTCTGTATGCTTTTTCTAGGATATCAACTCTATTTGAGAGTGAAATTACCTCATTACTCTCACTCTCTAATTTTTCTTTTAAACTTTCAAGATCTTCTGAGGCTACTTATTTTGAGGTACCGGGTCTTTTAATGTCTTCAAGATTTTCATTCAAATCATTAATCATCTTTTGATAGAGGGAGTTTAGTTTATTTACCCGGTGTACCAATTCATCCTTCTTGTCCAGATAGTTTTTGAGACTATCATCAACATTGTATGACCATTTCACAACCTTATTTCAAGACTCACTATGCTTATCAGCACATTCCTTGAAAATATTGAAATTAGCTTCAAGACTTAGAAACTTATCCATCAAAACCATGACAAATTATTTTCTATCATTGTGATAATTTAAAGGAATTTCTATCCTGTCTTCAACTTTTGGAATGAAAGGTATCAACTTCTCCAATCTATTCAAATCTTATTTGATATACTGAATTACCTTTACAGTGATTTTTCTTTCAGAATCTGTGACTTCAGTGTATTGTGGGAGATCACTGAAATGAGTCTTAGTGTCGATCACTTGAGCTTTTTGATTTCGATTCTTATCAGATTATTCCTCTTCTTTATCTGAAATATGAATAACTTTCTTAGAGGAATCCTTTTGATAATCCTTCTTAGAAGACTGAAGATCTGGATATGGAAACTTAAATGATGGAAATTTTGAGGATTATGTGGTATGAGTTCTCTTATTTTCATCTTATTTATCTTCATATTATTTTTCTTCTTGTTCATGTTCCTCTTCTCCTTCTTCTTCCTGGTCTTGTTCTTCTTTCCCTCTTCTTCTTTTTCTTCTTCTTCTTTAAATTCTTGAGTAGGATATTTTGTAGATAATTGTTCAGAAACCTGTACTTCCTTGCCTTTTACTGGTGGATCTGATTGAGTCTGAACAGGTGGCTCCCTTATTACAATTTTAGTTTTTTCTTGGTCATCTAATCTGAGTAGAGTATTAATGTCAATTGCATGAACCTTTCTCTTCTTCATCCTCTTCTTCTGCTCTTCTTCTTTCAAAGCCTCTTCTGGTCTTATTTTTAATTCCAGTGCTTCATCTAGATCCAAACCAAACTGAGGATCCCCTTTTTTCCGTTCTTTATTTTTCTTTCTCCACTTGGTAACAACCTCATCGGATATAGCCTTTTGTTTCTTTGATGGATTGGGAGTTGTAGTCATAACTACCTTTATTTTATTTGAAGTTATCTTGGATGGATTATAAGGTTTCTCGCTACCTTCAACAAATTCCTTTTCTTTCACAACATCTGGATCTTTCTCAAATTTTTTCGATTCAGGATTGAATCGTAACTTGACTCTTCTTATCATATCCTTACTGATTAAGAGGTCCTTGAAGGAATTCAGATTTAACTTGATTGAAACATTACATAAGCTCAAGAATTATTTCAAAAACTTACTAATAAAGGTGGAAAACATGATCAATCATGATTTTACAACACCAGATTTGAGCTTCTTAATTGTCAGGAATATAAACTCTATAAGGTTAAACATTATCATGTTTACTAAATAATCAAGAACATACACATCAAAAACTTTCAAAGTTTCCTTCGCAGCCTTTTTCGGCACCAAAAACCCTTGCATCCAGAGGGAAATGAGTCTATTATCCCCTGATAAATGACTCACTTTTCTCTTATCCTCATGAATCTCAAAACGTGACTCTTCAACTTTACACTTATCAAAATTCCCATCATCTTCTAGTAGTTTATGAGAAGGACATAATGCACTTTCCTCAAATAGGACACCTAAAATTGTAGCTCCTTATTTTATAGAGGTTTTATAATTCTTATCGTACATCATAAAATAGATTTTAAGAGCCTTGCCTATCTCTACTGATTCATAAAATTGTAACACCTCATCATGATACACATAATCCTGATCAGAATCTAGTCATTTCAAACAAATGAATTTCTAGCCTTGGAAATTTATAATTATTTTCAAAGACAAATCAAAAGACTCAAAAAAATTGAGAGACCAACCTTTCACATTGAAAGGTTGTGGAGGAAAAATATTTTGGAGGCATTTCTTTTAGAGATAAAGCAGTATAATAAATCATGAAATATTCACTCACACCCTAATGATATTCCTGATTACAAAAACTAAGTAGATCTCTGATTACAAAAACTGAGGTAAGAACCGATTAAGAACCACGCTAACTATTTATAGAGCAACTGGACTTGAGGGAAAAACAAATGAGTTTGATCTGGGACTGTTTCTTTTAAAAATAAATTTATGGTCAGGATTAGATATAAAAGGTCCAACGGCCAAGAATGATTTCGAACTCTTGATTTTTTTTCTTTAAAATAAAATTGTATTCAGACTAAAACCAATTTGGAAGGAAAATAAATAATTGAGAAACAACTTATTAAACAACCAAAATGATGATTTAGAAATTGTACATGTCGGATTATCAGGATATATTTATTTTTTTCAATATATTGTTCTTATGAAAACAATACAAACAATAAAAATGTAAAACTGATAAGAATTCTAATACCAATAAAATCAAATAGGCTGGTATCGATTATTTAGTACCGATAGAATAATCCAAAACTGATAGTCCGGTACTGACAAGGTATTCCAATACTAATAATCCAGTACCGATAAAGTATTTCAATACCGATAGTTTAGTACCGATAAACTATCATAATACTGATAGTATAATAATGTATCAATAATTATGAAACTGAAACATGAAACTGATAAAAACCTAAAACTAATAAAATCAATACCGATAGTAGTGAAACTGATAAACATAAAACTAAAAAGTGAAACCGATATACAGCAAAACTGATTCACGCAAAATTGATTTATGAAAATTGATATATACAAAACTAAAAAGTAAAACTGATAAAATATAAAATTGAAAAACATATAGGTTTAAACCTTATAAAATTATGTATACTCCCCCTTTGAAAATGAGTAACATAATGTAAGGAGATGGTTTAAACAAGAAATTTATGTGAATGATTAAATTATAGTGATCATTCTTAATTTTTGTTTAATATATTCAAATCTATCAGAATATAATGGTTTTATGAAAATATCAAGTTGTTCTTGTATTTTGATGAATTGTAAAATAATATCTTTTTTTTATGTGTGACACCTAAGAAAGTGATGCTTAATATCTATGTGTTATGCACGTGAGTGATGTGCAGGGTTTTTACTAAGAGAAATGGAACTAATATTGTCATATAGTATTTGAGTTTTGGAAAAACTCATGCCATAGACAATGAGTGTGTGTTGTATCCAAAACACCTAATCACAATAACATCCATCTGCTTTATATTCAACTTCACCAATGGAATGTGCTGCTTAGTTTTTCTTCTTTCATGACCAAGAAACTAAATAATATCCTAAGAAATGATATGTTTTAGATTTACTCTTTATATATATTATACAGCCACCAAAGTCAGCATCTGAAAAACTTTTCAAAACAAAATCATTTCTAGTAGAATAGAATTGTCTTAAATCCTTAGTTTCCTTTAAGTAGAAAAAAATTATTTTCACTACTTTTAAATGAGATTATTTTGGATTAGATTGGTATCTTTCATAAAATCACACCAAAAACATTAATTCTGGACTAATAGCTTTCACGTATAATGAACTTTCTATCATACCTCTAAATGTTGTTAAATCCATTGGTTTCCCAACTTCATCAAGATCAAGTGTATTTGAGGCACTAATTGGAGTGATAATACCTTTAGTGTTATCATATCCATAATTTTTGAGTAATTATTTGATATACTTATACTAAGATATATAGGTTCCTTATGGTTTTTGAGATATTTGAGAACCTAAAAAAATGTTAACTCATCCATCATACTCATTCCAAACTCAGATTTTATTAGATTTGCAAAAGAATCGGTTATAGATTGTGGAGTTGATCTGAATATAATGTCATAAACATATATTTAGATAATAAAAACTTTTTTGTTTTCCTTTTTTATAAAAAGAGTTGGGTCAATGGTACCTTTTTCAAAATTGTTTTGAAAAATAAATTTTGTGATTATATCACACCATTTTCTAGGGGATTGTTTAAGGATATACAATGCTTTGGTAAGTTTAAAAACATGATCAGGATGTTTTGAATCTATAAAACTATGAGTTTTATCTAAAAAATATTCTTCTTGTACAAAACCATTAATAAAAACATTTTCCATCCATTTGAAAAAGTTTTAATTTGAAGTATGATATAAAGGATAATATAATTTGAATAGATTCAAGTATAACTATTAGAGCATTGGTTTCTTCATATTTTATTCCCTCTTGTTGATTATAGCCCTTAGTAATAAGTCGTGCTTTTCTTCTTATAATAACTCTATTTTCATCTTATTTGTTTTTGAAAATCCATTTTACACCAATTATAGTTCTTTATTTAGGTATTTTAACTAGGGTCCAAACTTGATTCCTTTCAAATTCATTTAGTTCATATTTTATTTCTTTAATCTAATATTTGTCACCTAAGGCCTCATTATAAGTTTTAGGATCAAATTTAGATAGAAATGAAAGATGTTCTATTTTATTTCTCAAGGAATTTCTGGTTCTAACAGGTTTATATACATCACCAATGACATTATCACTGGGACAATTCCTAAGAAACAATTGATTTGGGTTTTTTAAAACCTTTTTATAAAAATAAGATAGAAATTATTCTAAGTTAAATGTTTTAGAAACATTTTCTTGATTAGTTACCTTTTCATAAGATTTTTCAATCAAAGGTTGATAATTAGTTTGTGAAAACACATCAGTTGATGTAGGTAAAGAATTTTTAAAAGAAAAGGGGTCATTTTTATCAAATGTAACATGCACTATTTCCACAATAGTACAATATTTTTTGTTAAAAACTCTATAAGCCTTAGAAGTTGTGGAATAACCTAGAAATATTCCTTCATTGAATATTAGTGTGAATTTATATAGATTATCTTTTGTATTCAACATGAATACTTTGAATACAGACACTCTAAAGTAAGAAACATTAGGTTTTTGGCTAGTCCACAATTCATAAGGTGTTTTATTAAGAAAATGTCTAGTTAAAACATGATTTATAGTATAACATGCAGTACTAACAACTTCAACCCATAAATTCATAGCAATTGAGTATTTAATCAACATGGCCCTTGTAATTTCCAGAATAATATGATTTATTCTTTCAACAATTCCATTTTTATGAGGGCTTCTTAGGGTAGAAAAGTTATGATTAATACCTTTATTACTACAAAAGGTTTCAAAATCAGAATTCTAAAAATCTTCACAATTATCACTATGAATAGTTATCAGTGGTAGGTTTTTATCATTTTTAACTTGGGCTCTAAAATTTTCAAATATAAAAAGCTTTCAAATTTATTTACAAGAAAATAATCCCATGTAAATATAATGTATTCGTCAACAAAAATAAATATGTAGTATTTTCCTCAAATGAATCTAGTTTTTTTCAGACCAAAAAGATCCATGTGAGCTTATAGTAATCCATTAGAAGTTGAAACATAATTCATTTATTTGAAGCTAGTTTTATGTTTCTTTCCATAATGACAATGGTTAAAAACTTTGAAAAATCATAACTTAGATCTGGTAGATCCTTAAAAGGTCTTTTCTTTTAGAGTTTACAAAGGTTTATTAGGTTTCATTGTCCTAAACTTCTATTTAATAACATTTATTGGCCTTCCGTTACACTTATTCAAGGTAGTTCTTGGCTTCTAAGGTCTTCTAAGTTGATTGTGTGTACATTCTCGTGCCTATGGGTAGAAAGAATAAATTCATCCTTGTAATTGTGAACTAAAAATTTATCATTCCTAAAATTCACAAGGTAACCTTCATCAAATAATTAACTTATGCTTATAAGGTTGTGATTAAATCATTTGACAAACAAAACATTTGAAATTAAAACATTTTCTAAAAGAACAATATTAACTATACCAATAATCTCTCCCTAAGAATTATCTCTGAAGGTCACTCTTTAACCTTTCATTTCAATAATATTTTCAAAAAAATATGTGTTTCCTATCATTTGTCAATAACAACCACTATCCATGTACCAAATGTTCTTGTTGTTGGTACACTTTTTGTTTTACTGGAAAAAAAAAGAAACAATTTTTCTTCCAAACCCAAACATGTTTGTAATTGGAAATGTTAGATAAAATAATTTTATTAATCCACATTTGTTTTGAAAAGTAAGCATTATGAAATCCTAACGATTGAGTTTAATTTATAGAATAATTTATTTTCCAATGTCCACCACATTGACCTTTAGTATAGAATGGGTCACTTTGAGGAACAAAATAGTTATGACTAAAAATCGTTTTTTAGTGAGTGTAACCAATTCCAGTACTATTTCTAAGAGGACGACTTAGAGAATATATTTTATCAAATTATTTCCCTCCCAAAGAGAATTTTGGTAAAATTTTCTTTAAATAAAATATTTCATATTTTAGTCTAATGATTAAAGTATCATTCTCACAAGAAATTTTTTTGGAATTTTTTTTGTTTCAAAAACATTTTCCTTTAAATCAAGTTGTTCAAAGTCTTTATAAAGTTTATCCTTATCAGAACTTACATCCATAATGGTTTTTGAAATATTTTCAAAATCAATATTTTTTTATCAATATCTTTTGAATGATTTGATAGGTATTTTTTAAGAATATATATTCTAGAATTTTTCTTATCAAGATATTTCTTGAGTTTAGAAATTTTATTCTCATGTAATTTGGAAAATCTGGATATTTTTTCAAAATAAGGTAAATTGGTCTCTTTTGAGGAAGATTCTTCATCCGAAGAGTAAGAATATTTATCATCATGGTAATTTTCATTTAAAGATACATTTGTAATAGATTCATCATTATATACCTTAGCCATGAAACAATTATTTTCAATAAGTAGTTTGGCTACGAGTCCTGTATTTTTCTGAATAGAGGATTTTTATTCTGAGGATTAGTCTGAGGAATCACCGCCACTTTCACCCCAAGTATCATTTTCTTTCAATAATTTCGTATTCTTTGATTTATAATAATGTTTCTTATGTGTTTCATAATGTTTATCCTTCTTGTATTTTCTTTTCAGTAAAGGAATATTTGATCAAATATGACCTACTCTACCATTCATAGCATGTTACTTATGATTCTTTCTTGTCCTTCCTATATTTCTTTTTTAATCTATATTGAAAGTGTTTCTTTCCTATAATCCTATTCATCCTTCGATCAATACTGGATATCTCATTCTCCGAATGATCACTATCACTTTATTCTGATGTAACAACAGATTTTTTAGGTTTGAATCTAGTTATCCTTTCTGGTGTCTTAGATTTGGATGTAGTAGTAAAAGATACACTCTTATTCCCAATATTATTCTTATTGAAATAAGAATCTCTTTTCATTCTTGTTTTGCGCTGAAGAAGAGTTCTAAATAACTCATAAAGAGTGATTTGATTAACCTTCCTATTATCATCAATAGTTGTCCTTTTTTATTACCACTCATTTGGAATAATATAAATTATATTTTCCACAAGTGATTTATCATCAGGACCCTTTCACCCATAGATTGAGTACTTTTGATGATTTTCATAAATATTTGTTTCACCTTGCATATTATTTCTCTATAAGGAAAAACAGATCCATGATATTATGCTCGAAGCATTACTCTTCTTGCTTCTATAACTTTGGATGTACCAAAATGTGTGACTTCCAATTTCCTCTAGATACTATTTCTTGCTTAAAATGATGATATCTGACTATATATATTCTTGTTCATGAAACGCAATAAAGTATTACCTACCTTTTAGTTAAGTTTAAATTCCTGTTTCTACTGGTTGGTGAAGGTGCTGATTTCCTTATCTGGGGTTTTTTATTCTCTAGTAAGCATGACTAAGTTTTCTACTCCATTATTAATAAAAAAAGTCTTTATTATATCTCTCCAGTACTCATAATCATTCCCATCAAAAATAGGTGGTCTAGTTGGATTTAGGTTTTCAATTGATCCAATATTTATTCTTGACATCCAAAAAAACAATACATTTCCACTCCACACATTAGTGTAGTAAGTAATTATTAAAAAAAGATTTTTAATAGATATACAATTATCTTACATAAATAAATAAATAATGTTAACAAATCATTAGAAAAAACCCTCTGATACTAATTTTTGGATCGTAATTTACATATATATGTATATTAGATGGGACAAAATAAGAGGCGGGTGAATATTATGTTTAAAAACATTTTATTTAAACACCTAAAAAGAACTTAGTTTAAGAGGTCTTAAGATAATACAATTCACAACCAATAAAATTGACCATACAGGTCTTGGATCTGATGGATATAATAATTTTTAATACAACAAGTAATGAAAAACAATTGTGTTCGAATTGAATACAATGATCAAGGTAATACAAATGTAAATGATTCTACCATACAGTATATAGAATCTATTAACACAATATGTAATGAATGAAATGTAATTGAACAAATTTCAATAGAAATGAATGTGAATAGAAAGAGGAAACAATACAATTCTCTTTCTATTACAAATAGTAGAAGAAAGTAAAATTATTACAATTATTTTATCCCAAATATTAGGGTATCATTTCACCTAGGATAAAAGGTATGTCTTACCACCGCCTTGGTAATCCCTCGATATAATGATCAGCATGACTATCTTCTTATCCCCAAAATCCTTCGATTTAGAAGGTAATGGACACCTTTGTTATTCAAATAATTGAAAGAAATCGATACGATGATCGAAAACACGTATTCTTATCCCCAGAATCCCTCAATAGTTATCACAATGATCGTTCACCGAAAGAAGAAACAAAGCACTTATATAAATACAAGAACTAGGAACAACGCGTTCACTTTCTGTATCTTCAAGGATTCCACACAAAGCAAGAGAGAAGTCATAGCATCTCTCTCTAGATATTGATGAAAGAAAAAGTTGTGTATTCTGGTTCAAATGAACTCTTATTTATAGGCCTCGGGTTCCAACTGTCATATTTTCTCCAACGGTCATATTTCTTTGAAAAACTCGGAAGGGCTTGGAAACCTAGCATTACAATGGTCAAAACAAACAAAATATATGACATCATTTTGATTGGTAAATAACTAATTCAATGACATAGTTTTAGTTAGAAAGTAGTAAGTAAAAAAGTATGAAGCAATTAGTATGAGTAACATGTAATTGGTATTAATGTTATGATAAGAGTGTAATGCATTTAAAATGTACAATACATAACTTTGTTACTATGCTTATCATGATAACAATGAATATCGTGGTTACAATTTATAACTAGGTTATGATTCTTGACATGGTTACGATGAAAAATATTTAATATGGTTATGATGGTTGAATAAAATTCACTATAAGTGTATAATACATAACTTGGTTGTGATACATAACCTAGTTATGATTCAGGACTACAATATAATACTTTACATAGTTATGATGTATGATTATGATGTGGTACTTAACCTGGTTACGACACACATGGTTACGATGCATGTGGTTATGGTCCATGACCTGGTTATGATACATGGTCTGGTTACAATACATGTGGTTACGATGCATGTGATTATGCTATAGTTGATTACGATGCATGACCTAGTTATAATACAGGTGATTACGATGCATGCGGTTATGATGCATAACCTAGTTATGAAACAGGTGATTACGATTGTAAAACAACATACATGATAAAAAATATATGTGATTATGAAATGTGTGATTTGTGATTTCCAAAAAAAATGATTGATGGGAAATTCGAAACACATTTTGACTCAACAAATACATTTCTTCATATCCTGGGGAAATGAAAAATAAGAAAGGGTGATATCATATGCTCAGTAAGGGTAAAAAAGTGAGATATCAATACAACATTATAATATGAGTATGAGAATATGAAAATAATATTCGAAAACTATAACCAACATATCATATGTCATAAAAATGATTCATGGAATAAATCATGGTAGTAAATTAGACATGAATCATAATGTAATCAAACTACATGATCCATGAGAGCATAACATTGTCATAATACATATATTTATGGAATACACATAAGCATATAAAATCTTAGGTCAAGGCTATCCACCAAGACATTTATAACATGTTAGGCTTGGGATAACCACCCTTGTACCTACTTAAGTCTTTTGATATCCTCCCATATACCCACTTTCAGGATTGGGATAACCTCCTGTGTACCTGCTTTTGGGCTTGGTATAACCTATCTTATACTATTTGATTTTGTATAACATTAATTATTATTTATTAGTGAGAGATATAGTTCTCACCCATCACATAATCCATATATTTTTATATCACAAGATCATAAAACATTCATAATATCAAAACCTATTAAATGAAATGGGTTTCATAAACATTTCATCATATCATAACCTGTGGTAAAGAAATAGGTTTTATAATAATTTTTTCATTAAAAATATAATCCATCTAGAGAAATACTAATAATGGTATCATTGAATCATATCCCCAGTAAAGCATAATCAACATCAAAGGATTTCATCATAGATGAAATATTTTTTTGAAAAGACATTGGGATCATTTCTTGAGGAAAATATCTTCTCGACTTTGAAAAACACATTTTAAAACATAAAACATTTTCAAAATACTTTTCTTTTGTAATAACCTTGGAAACTCAAAAAGGAATATTTAAAAATAATTTAAAACATTTCTTGAGGAAAACATCATTTCCTCTTTGAAAAAAATACTTTTAAAAAAATAAAACATTTTAAAAATCCATTTATTTGAAAATAACCTTGGAAACTTATAAAATAATAATTAAAACATTAAGTTATCATAACAGTAGAAAATATTGATCATGTTGTATGGGTAAGAACAAATACTCCATTCACATTTTCTATAAAATCCAAATGGGCATTGTTTTTTAAAATGGCATGAAGGTTGCTTTTTAAAAAAAATTAAAATTCAATCATGGGAAAAATTTTATTTAATGAATTCTTTTGATATTGATAAATTATTTTTGAAAAAAAAATTATAAGACATGGATTTTTAATAAAAAGTTTTTTTTGATCGAAGAGAGAAAAAATGCTGATTTTTTAAAAAAACATTATTTTGGCATCTTGAGTACATAAAGAGAGTAAAATGAATTAAAATATGTATTTTCCTAAAATAACCATATTACAATAAAATTCATGAGTTTATTAAGTTATATATCATAATAGTTCATCATTTTAAGAATAAACATAAAAAATCCTAATGAACTATAAGATTGTATCATAAAAACCCCTTCCATTTATCAACTTTGAATCATAAGAACTATGAAATAATAAAATTAAATGAAACATAAAATATCATGAGAATAAAAAATTCATGATATAAAATTTCAAAGGTGATTTATATACACCTTATAAAATAATATAGGTTTATAACATAACATATGTCCTAAAGAAGACAAATTTAGACAAAAATCCCTTACCTTATGTCTCAACTTCCTCTGGTCATGTTCAAAACTCCTGTATAATAAATATAATTTTATTATAAATATTTTATAGATCCATAATTATATATATAATACCATAAATTATTTACTTATGACCTTTTATTACTCGATTATTAACAATTCCTTATTAAAATCACTTTTCAGGTTATAATTGCGTTGTTTTTCATGTATGTTTTGATTTGTTACTTTCAGTCATCTTAATTTGATAATGGTTACATAATATCCAGAATTTTAATCATGATATAAACATAATATATATTCATTATATATTCATTTGGAGTTATCGATAAAATTTAGAGATAGAAAATGAAATACACCGTTCATGGAGATGGTAGGTTGTACTTACGCATGAATATTGTTTACATTTTCTAGATAGATGAAAAGAAAGTAAAATAATATATTATTTTAAATAATAAATTTTATGAAATATATATCATATATATTCATTAAATTTACCCTAATTATCTTCCAAGAAAAGTTTTATTGAAAAATAAATCACATCGCTTCATGTGGCGGTAGTCTGCCGAACACACAAATGACGTTATCATATCCCCCACTGAATGAAGTAAGAATGTGTATGTGAAATGATAATTATATAAGTATAATTATTTTGATAATATAATATATATATTTATTTAATCTATCCTTATTACCATCTAAATAAAACAGAAGTGAAAAAACATCACATCAGTTTGCAAGGTGGTAGTCTGTTGTACACACGAGCGGCATTATTGTTTTCCAACAGGATTGGAGGTAAGAAGGTATATATAGTACTATAAATTAATAGGTTTTATAATATCATAAATATCATATATAAACATTAAATACATCATTATATCTATTCGTTATATGTGGTAATGAAAAGAGAGCAACATCAGTTTGTGAGGCGGTAGTCCGTCGTACACACGAATGATGATTTCATATCCCATTTGATGGAATATGAGGTGGATTTAGGTTATTCCATTATCCTAATAACATATTCATATAATTAAGATATTTTTTATTATATAATCATAATTTAATAATATTTTAATGATTTATAAGAATAATTAAAACAAAAAACCAATAGTTTAAAACTTTACCTCTTCTTCAGACAACCTCATTAGGTCTAACCTAATGTCTTCTTAGATTGGATGTTTGGTATCAAAAATTCATATATTATGTGGTTAGGGATACAAGGAAGATATTTTTTAGGTCTTTAAAAAAATTCTTTTGTAATTTTTAATAGAAGAGGATAGGGCTGGCCTTTCATAAGTAGGTGAGAGGACAAACATGAGATGTTTTAAATGAATAAATTATACCAATGTTTTTTACATGATAAAAAGATCCAAAATGGTCTATTATCTAACCTTATAGATCATAAGGTAAAAATATCACTATAAAATTGTTTTTATAAAATCTTATAGGTCTTTTTACCCCTTATAGTTTTAGTTTATCCCCTAGTAAATCTGTTTTAACCTTAATTGTGATAATTAATTTTAATTATTTTTACTATTAATTTTTGAACAAAAATTAAGTTTAAATTATTATATAATAAAATTTATTCTTATTAAAAATATTTAATCCATTTTTCAAATCTAATTTAGTAAAATTTTAAAATTTAATTTAAAATTAAACGCAACGTGAACGCGATTTTCCAAAGAGAAAATATTAAAAAGTTTGAAAATTTATTATATTATAATTCAATATAAAATTGATTCCAATTACCTAGATTGGATTAATATATATATATATATAATTGAACTAATTTTAATTTTAAAACCATATTAAAATAAAATATTTCTTATAATTGCATTAAAATGAAAAGAAAGTTTTTAAATAAAAACCAATATATTTTACTATTTACTGAAATTTTTATCTTTTCATAAAATTGTCAAAAATTCACTCCTAGATAATTTCAATATTATGATTTCAAAAATTAATTTTATTTTTTAAAATAAATTTTATAAAAGTAGAAAAAATTAATTTTAAAATAAGTGCACAAAATTTGACAAAACTACATTTTAGAAAAATACAGTTTTTAAGTGTAAAATTGGATTTATTCATATCTCATGCCTAGAAAACACATAATATGAATGATAAATATTTTATAGAATATAAAATATATAAATTTAATTAAAATCATTCACCAAGATAAAATGTTTTTGTGTACAAAAAAATAGATTTTTAGAAAAACGATTTTATTTATTTTCAAATCGTTTTTTATTTTCATTTATAATTAATTGGTCAACAAATAATTCATTATATATATATATATGTGTGTGTGTGTGTGAGTAAACCATATATTTTAAAAATTTATTTAATCATATTCAAACCTACTATTCCAATTTTTAGGTGATAACTATCATATTAAATAATAATATTTTAATAGTATGTCGCATTTTGTTAAAACTTAGTGTTGTGAGTAACAAAATAAATCAAAGAAATTAAATTTATTTAAAAATATATATATTTCCTAAAATATTAGGTTATTATATTCTACCCCCCTTAAAATAAATTTTTCTCTTGAAAATATTCACTCCATGAAAAATAAATGAGGATACTTCTTCCTTATTACATCCTTAGATTCCAACATAGCATCCTTAAAATGGTGGTTTCACTAAAAGACTTTGATCATGTGAGTGGTTTTGTATCACATAACTATTAGTGTATAACCTATAATCTCAATTTATTGTTCCTTATAAGAATGATCATTCTCTAGTGGAACAACCTCTGAGTTCAGTACATGTAAAGGATCATATATGTACTTCATCAGAATAGATACATAGAATACATCATGGACTTGAGAGAGGTTTAGTGTAAGTACCAATAGATAGGTAACTGTCTCAATATGATCAATAATTTAAAATGAATTCATATACTTAGGTCTTATATTTCCTTTATATCATAATAAAAATTTCATCCTTTGGTTGTGCTTTGATCAATTTCTAATTCATCTCTTACTCCAGGAAATGAAGATGAATTTTTTATGCATGAAGCACTAATAGATCTTAAGATCCATAATAAAATTATAATTCATTACTTCTACCTCTATTTATAATCATAAAAAAAATTTATCACAAGTTATCTAATTTTCAAAAATATTCATATAGTGAAGTAATATATTATTCTCTAAAAACTCATCTAAAGTTAAACTTAAACCATTCCATAAATAGTCAACCTTATGAACCTTCTAAAATTATAAATTTATAAATAAGGTCACTAAATTTCCCAAAATCAAATTAATATTAATCCTCAAAATATCATTGTCTCTTGATTTTGACATACCAAATATGTGAATACCTTGGTCATATATTCTTTTGAATCATGGTAATGGCCAGGATTACCATAAAACCACAATTAAAACATATATTCTTCCTCGTTACATAAATAAAACCACATATTGTTGAATCTATTCCATAAATCCAAAAATATTTCAAACTCTATCAATGATAACATATACCACTTTTTCGACAAAGAATTAACC
This sequence comes from Viscum album, assembly GCA_963277665.1. Taxonomy (NCBI): domain Eukaryota; kingdom Viridiplantae; phylum Streptophyta; class Magnoliopsida; order Santalales; family Viscaceae; genus Viscum; species Viscum album. The sequence continues at coordinate 1,464,270,651 of OY728162.1, read as the reverse complement.
AGTTCTGGGGTCATCAATACTATCCAGTTTATTATATCCATATCAATCATCTCTTTTTCCAAATTAGACACCATTTTCCCAATATTAGAAATATATTAAAGGAAATATTCCCTTAATAATATGTTTTCCATAAAATATCACATTTCCATTAAATCACTTTTCTAGGTCATCAGTACCATTCAATATATTCTTGAAAATATTTAATGAAAAACTTATACAGAATAATCCTTATATATATTTCATGATTTATATAATTTTTTATTTCCAATAAATAAACACTTCAATAACGCCACTTCATTATTAAACCATTAACTTGGCTTCATTATCTTATTCCTTAATACATCTTTACTTTCATATGTCATTTGTAGTCTTATCATCATCAGTGGAAAAACCTTTACTCATATAGACTTATTGATCCTCCTCTTGATATTTTCCCTTATGAAATCAATTTTAATAATTCTCATACTTTCCAAATTTAAAACATTAATCCATTAATAATAAATTATTGGGGGAAATATTCCCATCTATCTCATTTACTGGACTTTTCTTTTTTCCTCAACAATTACTTACTTTGTGCCCTTTTTCTCCAACCATAAAACATCTTCATATTCCTTTAAGGAATTCCCTTGACTACTTCTTATCACATTCTTAGCATATATGAAATTAAATCTTCTTTCCTAAATGGTCTCTACAACTATAAATCTCAGTTAACTCTTTCCTTCTCTTCTTTGGTGATTTTGAGATTCTGTTAAGGTGAAATTTATTAATTACACATCATTATAAGTGATTTGGCATGATCAAAATGTCATTCACTCCATTCATCATCCTATTTGGTTTCTAATCAACATAATATATACCACATTCAATTTTATCTAAGTTCCTTTTTGTCCCCACCATTTAATAAAACAAAAATCATTGTGTGAGAAATATTATTCATAGTTAAAAACCAAATATTCAATAAAAAACTTATAGGATGTCTAAATCATGACACCTTCTTCAAAATTTATGAAACCTTAGGCTTAACATAGATCATTCATGGTCATTATTCAAATAATTCATGATGGTTTATAAAGATTTTGTGAATTTATAAAGAATATCCTCTAGGACTGTCAAACCAGGTGTATAGTAAGGCTCATTGTCGGGTACAGGGTAATGCTCGAGTAAAGTCTAATGTGCCATTTTTAGATTTATTACCCCTAGGTATATTTTTTCATAAACCAATTCTACTTATAGTATCTAAACATGGATATATTTAATGTAAAACCACACTCTTAACTTTACCATAACTTAGGATAATCTTTTTTACTTAGGATTATACTAAGGGTTCTCACCGAAGTTTTATTATCCAAATTTCCAAAGGTTTAAATAATCCTTTATCTAATACCAACTATAGAGACCCAAACATCTCATACATAAATATTACATCTTAGTATACTAATATTAATTACATAATATAATTATACATAATATAATTTTTAAGGTCTATAACATTTAGAAACTTTGGAACATAAACAATTGGTCCATAAGTGAGATACATTATCTCCCACCAAGTTTTAATAACTTGAACCATTATTATACAAATCATACATAATACCTTTCTTCATATCCTGGAAAAAGGAAACATAATAAAGGGTGATATCAGATTCTCACTAAGGGTAAACAAGGTAGATATCAATAAAATAAGAGAATTTTGGTATAAGATCATGAGAATAACATTTAAAAACATACCCTACATATCATAGATCATAAACGCAAGTCTTGTAATTAATCCTGGAATTTTATAAGATATAAATCATAATGGGATCAAATAACATGATCCATGAGAGTATAACATTGGAATAAGACATATATATCTTTAAAACACATAATCATAGAAAATCTCATGTCAAGGCTATATACTAAGAAATTTATAACATGTTAGTATTGGGATAACCTCCTGTATACCAGATTTGATCTTGGGATAACCACCCATGTACCCTATTTTGGGCTTGGGACAACCTCTTGTGTGCCCTGTTTTGGTATTGGGATGAACCCACATGTGCCCTATGAGATCATATAACGTTAATGATTACCCAATTAATTAAAGGGATATATTGTACTCACCCATCAAATTATCCATACATTTTTATGTCATAAGATCATAAAAAATTAATCGTATTAGAACCTATGAAATGAAATGTGTTTAATTAAAATTTCATCATATCATAACCCATGGTAAAGAAACAGGTTTCATAAAAAAAATCCATCATAAACATAAACCATCTAGATAAATACTATGAATTGTATCATTGAATCATATCTCCAGTAAAGCATAATTAACATCAAAGGATGTCATCTTAGATAGAAATTATTTTGAAAAGATACTATGAACATTTCTTGAGGAAAATATCCTTTCCATTTTCAAAAACACAATTTAAAACATAAAAAAATTCAAAATTTATTTATTTTTAAAATAACCTTGTAAATTCATAAAGGAAGCTTTAAAATCATTTAAAACATTTCTTGGGAAATATTTCCTTTTCACCTTGAAAAAAATGATTTTTAAAAACATAAAACATTTCAAAAATATTTTTTTTAAATAACCTTGTAATCTTATAAAGGAATATTTAAAACATTGATTGTTCATTACAACATACAATATTTTTCATATAATATGGGTTAAAATAATGATTCCTTTGACATTTTGAGTAAAATACAAAGAGGCCTTGTTTTTGAAAATCACCTAAATATTACCTTTAAAACATTTTGTTAAAATTCAAAATGGGTAAAATTTTATTTTATAAATAATTTTGAGAATGATAAAAAAAATTAAAAACATTTTTTGAAAACATGGATATAGAAGAAAAAGGTTTTTTGACCGAAGTAAGAAATAAATTCAATTTTCCTTAAAATGTTATTTTGGTCTCTTGAGTATATAAAGAAATTAAAATGAAACAAAAACATGTATTTTCATGAAATAAATATAGGACAATAAAATTAATTATTTTATTGAGATATATATCATAATATTCTGTCATCATAAGCATAAACATAAATTATCTTGATAAATGATGAGATTGTATCATAAAACACTTACCACTTTGGTAATATTGAATCATAATCCCCATGAAATAATAACATTAAATGAAACATAAAATATCATGAGAATAAAAAAAAATATTAAATGTCAATGCGTATATATATACACCTCATAAAATAAGATAGTTTAATAACATAATGTATGTCACAAAGAGGACAAATTGGGAAAAAATCACTTACCTTAGGTCTCGACCTCCTTCTTACATGTTCGAACCTCATGTATAATAAATATAAGTTTATTATAAAACTGTTAGAAAACAACAATTATTTATATAATATGATATATTATTTACTTATGACCTTTTATTAACATTTTATTAACAATTACTTGTTAAAATTACATTTCGGGTAATAGTTGTTTTGTTTTTCATGTATGTTTTGATATTTTATTTTCGGTAATCTTACATTTATCATGGTTAAATAATATGCAGAATTTTAACCATTATATAAACATAATATAAATTCAGTGTATATTTATTTTTATTAATCCATAAAATTTAGAGATATAAACTCAAATACATCATTCATGGTGGTGGTATGTTGTACATACGCATGAAAGTTATTTCTGTTTTCATGAAAAATGAGAAAAAATAAAGGTAAATAATATATTAAATTTATAGAATAATTTTTATGTCATATATATAATTATATTCATTAAATTTACCCTAATTACCTTTCATTAAAAGAGTTAGTAAAAAATGAATCACATCGCTTTGCGAGGCGGTAGATCGTCGTACACACGAATGGTGTTATCGTGTCCATAATGGAATGGAAAGTAAGAAGTTTTATGTTATATAATAACTACATAAGTATAATTATGTTAAAAATAGAATATATATTCATTTAATCTATATTTATTACTATCCAAGTAAAACCAAAATTAAAAACACATCATTTTGGTTCGCGAGGCGGTACTCTGATGTACACAAGTGCGATTTTATTATTTTCCAATGGGTTAGGAGGTAAGAAGGTAGATGTGGTATTATAATTAAATAGGTATAATAATCTCATATTCTTTATATATAAAAATTAAATACATTTTTATATTCTTCCTTGATAGGTGGTGATGGAAAATGAATTATATTTCGTCATGAGATGGTAGTCTGTCGTACACAAAAATAGTGATTTTGTATCTTAATTGAAGGAACAGGAGATGAATTTAGGTTATTCAATTAACATAATAAATTATAATTTTATGGTATAAAATATTTTTATTTTATCATAATAATTTAAGAATGTTTGAAGTAATTATAAGAATAAATAAAAAACGTATCATTTAAAACTTTACCTCTTCTTCGGACAATATATTTAGGTTTAAACTAATAAATCCATAGATTGGATTTATGATATAAAAAGGCCTATATGATATATTTATTGATAAAAGATATATATTTGGGAATGAATTGGAAAAAAAAATTTAAGTGTGAGACAGATAAGAGAGGGTTACCTTTTATAAGTGGGGTAGAGGACAAACATGAAATTTTTGAAAAGAATAATGTGTACCCCTGTTTTACCCATAAAAAAGTTAATAATGGTTCATAATTGAACTTTATAGGTTTTAAGGTTATAACATAGCTATAAAATGGGTGTTTTACAAGTTTATAGTTCATTTTACCCTTTATCTTTTTAGTTTAACCCCCAATAAACTCGTTTAAACCTTAATCACGATAATTAATTTTCTCTGTTTTTACTATTTATTTGGAAAGAAAATTAATTTGAAATTATTATATAATATAAATTATGCAAAATAAAAATTTGGAATCCATTTTTCCAAATTTCATTCCCATGAATGGAAATTTTAATTTAAAATTAAACCAATAGACGCGATGAGAAAGCAGTTTTCCAAAGAGAAAATGTTCAAAAGTTTAAAATGCTTTTATATCAAAATTAAATATTAAATTGATTATAATTACCAAAATTGTATTAATAGATATATAATAGAAATAATTTTAGTTTTAAAACTATATTAAAATAAATTATATTGTAAATGTTTTGAATTAAAAAGCATTTTTTTAATAAAAACCAGTATTTTTCACTATTCACTAAATATTTTATCTTTTCAGAAAATTATCAAAAAATAACTCCAAGGTAATTTTGACATCATTATTTCAAAAAATAAAGTTCATTTTTAAAATAATTTTTTTAAAATTAGAAAAAAAAAATTAATATAAATGCGCAAAATGCGACAAAACTGTTTTTATAAAAATACATTTTTTAAGCATAAATTTTGATTTATTCTTATCTTAATCATAGAAAACACATAATATAAATGTTAAAAATTTAATTTCGTATATAATATAAAATTTTCATTAAAATAATTCACAAAAATTGATTTTTTATTTATTTATTAAGGTAAAACACATTTTGGTGCATAAAAATAGTTTTTCAGAAAAAGATTTCCTTTATTTTCAAATGAATTTTTATTTTCTTTTCTAATTAATTAATCACCAGAAATTTTTTTTATATACATTTTTAAACCATGTATTTTCATAATTTATTTAATCATGTTCATACCTATCATTCAAAAGGCTATGCAATGACTATCATATTAAATAATAATATTTTAATAGTATGTAATGTTTTGTTATAACTCGGCGTTGTATGTATCTAAAACTACAAAGAAATAAAAATTTAACAAAAATAATAATAATTTAATAAAATAAGAGTGTGTTACATTGTGTGTAGAATTGATTTTCTCTCTATCTATCTATCTCTCTATCTCTCTAGATAGATGAAAGTTCACACATTGAGTGATGTGAAAGGTAATCATAACAATAGAAAGCAATGTGTTACAATAAGAAATGACTAAAACAAAAAAAAAGTGTCTCAAAAGCTAATATAAAATAAAGAAAATAAAATATAACCTAAAATAGATTCCCTATGCATCAAAACATGAAACAAGTAAAAAAATACTATTAACTGAAATTAAAAAACCCTAATTTGGATTTGATAATATCAAATTGATCAGTTGGTAGTGGCTTAGTAAAAATGTTTTCTAATAGATTTTTTATCCAAACAAATTATAAAGAGAGATAACTTATTTGTGCATGATCTCTTGATAAATGATACCTTAAATCTATGTTCTTTATTCTAAAATGGTTTATTATATTTTTTTTGAAATGTTTATAGCACTGGTGTTATCACATTTGATTGGAACTTGATTAATATTATATCCAAAATCCATCTGTAAGAATTTCATCCATGGTATAGCTGCACAAAAAATTATAGCTTCAATATATTCAACATAAACAATAGATAATACAAAAAAATGTTATTTCTTTCTAGAACATTTTAATAAGTATTTAACTACAAAATGATAGGTTCCTGAGGTATTTTTTCTAGCTAGTCTACACCCATCAAAATCAGCATATAAATATTATGTAAAATAAAAATCATAACTTTTTGTAAAAAGTTTAGAAAGAGATATAGTTCCTTTAAAATATCTTAAAATCCATTTTATAGTAATAAAATTAGATTATTTTAAGTATTATTATAATATAGTACAAAAACATATTTAAAACATAATGTCTCACCTTTTTGTAAGGAGATAGAGAAATCCCCCAATTATTCCTCTATATAACTTATTGTTAACTAGTTTTCTAGATTTATCCATGTAAAGTTTGATATTAGAAATCACAGGAGTTGAAAAATTATTATTTGTTTCAATTCCAAACCTTTTAATTAAATCAAGTATTTATTTTATTTTCATTAAAACATTTCCAAAATATTTTTGATAAAAAACAAGGAAATAGTTTAACTCACCCATCATCCTCATTTTAAATTTTTTTCATAAGTTCTAAAAAGATATTACACATTTTCTGAATTATTAACCCAGAAATAACATCATCAATATATATTTTTATAAATAAAGTATCTTTTAATGAATTTTTCTTAAAAATATTGGGGTTTTCAATCCCGTATTAAAACCATTTAATGATAGAAACAAACTTAATAGTTTATAACCAGATCTAGGTGATTATTTAAGATCATATAGGGATTTAGTAAGTTTGAAATCATAATTTTGAAAATGGGGGTATTAAAAACCATGAGTTTGTTAAACATAAACTTCCTCCATTGAAATATATATTTAGAAAAGTAGATTTAACATCCATATGATATAATTTAAAATTCATATGAGAAATATATAATAGCAGTATTCTAATGGATTCTAATCTAGTTATAGGTGAAAATGTTTCTTTGTAGTCTATTCCTTATTTTTGGTAGTATCCATTGGAAACTAACATAGACTTATTTATAATGATCACACCTTCATCATCTTTTTTGTTTCAAAAAACCCATTTGGTTCTAATAATAGGGTCTTCTGATGTTCTATTTACTAATTCTCATAACTTGTTCAATTTAATTGGATAATATCCTCTTACATAGTAACAACCCAATTTTCCATCATCTATGAATTCTTCTATTGTTTTAGGTTCAAGCTGGGAAATTAATTTATAGAATTAAATTAGGTTTCCTAAACTTATTATAGTCTTAAAACCTACATATAGATCTCATATAATAGTTTATAGGGGATGGTTCATAAGGTTTATAGGATCTCTAGGAAAAAAATTATTATTCTTTAGTATCAACACCTTCTAATTCAATTTTTTTTATCAAGTTCTAGCTCATCATTATTTTTATTATAAAAAAGTGTTTCAAGTTATAGGCCACCCAGAGAGTCACACAAGCTATCATTATAAGCCTTCTTAGGATCAAAAGGATCACTCTCATCAATATTGACATTAGTATATTATTTGACTACCTTTGACTTCTTATTGAAAATCCTTTAATTTTTTATAGTGGTAGAATAACCTAGGAAGATTCCTTCATCAACCTTTAGAATGAACATTCCATGATTTTACATGGTGTTCAAGGTATTAACCTTATATCAAAAAAAAATAAAGTATCCTACCTTGGTTTCTATTATTCCAAAACTCATATGGTTTTTTTTAAGATAAGCCTTATAAGAATTATATTAATGAAATAACATATTGTATTGATGTGTTTATCCCAAAAGTAAATGGGTAGGTTATAATCACATAACATAGTTCTATAAATTTCATGCAAGGTATTATTTCTTCTTTCAACAATACCATTATATTGAGCTGTCCAGGGGGCAAAAAATGTATGTTCAATACCATGTTTTGAGAAAAATGAATTAAATTCATGATTCTTAAATTATCCTCCATGGTCACTTCTCAGAGTCTCAATTTTGGGGTCTTTTTCATTTTATGTAATTTTAAACAAATTAATGAATACATAATAAGATTTAATTTTAACTCTTATAAAGTGAATGCATGAAAATCTTCAAAAATATTCAACTAAAACATAAAAAATTGATTTACCACTAATGTTTCATATTATATCACTTCTAAATAGATCCATGTGGATAAGTTATATGGTTCTATAAGTAATAACCTCATTTATTGGTTTAAAATATGTTTTATGTTTCTTTCCCATTTTGCATTCATCCCATGATTTCCTTTTATCCAATTTAAGGTTTGGAAAATCATAAACCAAATTCCTTTTAGAGACCTTTTTCAAGGAAAAATATTTCAATTTCTAAGTCTTCAATTCCAAATCCATGATTCATTAACTTTATAATTCAAACAATTTTCATTTTTTCTATACAAGATATTAATATCTAAAGTATAGACATTTTCTATTCTTAGTGATTTAAATTTAAGAGATTTATCTTTGAAAACTAAGCAGTCATTTTTAGAAAAATCAACTAAATAACCATCATCAAAAAGTTGATAAATACTTTTCAGGTTGTTCTTTAAGAATTTAATATAAATAAATTTTTTATGAGGATTGATTATTGATTTATAAAATATATAATTCCAATTATCTTTCCTTTTTCAATGTCAACAAATGTGACATATCCTCTATCAATTTTGGTTAATGAAGTGTAATTTGGAGAAATATCCACTCATATTCCTTGAAAAACCACTATGCATAAACCATTTTTCATTTTTGTTTGTGTGTCATGTTCCTAAATACATAAATCAGGAAATAATTGTTTTGGTACCCAAACACTCCTGGGTCTAGAAAAGTTAGTAACCAAGGATTTTGGAATCTAAATCTTCTTGTGTTTTCTTGGACTTCCATCACTAAATTTTGATAAATTTATAGATATAAAATAATTTTTAGTACCTTAAAACTGAAGTATTTTTAAGATAAAACTAGTTTCATAATTTTCAAGTTCTCTACAATGAAAATAAATAAGTCTTGAAAATTTTTAGTTCTTATAACTAGGCACAAAATTATTTTTGTACAACAATTGTTTTCCCCTTTGATTCATATTCCAAACTTATATGTATGGCCTTTATTGTTACAAAGGATTTGGTTTAAGTAATTTTAATCTTTTTTAAAAACACTAGCATCGTATTTAAAGAATTTAACTTCTTTTTATAAGGTTCAAATTCTTTTAGCGTTTTCATCACAAGAGGAAAAAAATTCTTATTAGCTTTTAAGGATATAATTTTTTTCATATAGATCTATATTTAACTTAGTACAACATCATAATAATTTTTTAGGAATTTATTTTTATTTTTCAAGAATTAATATTTAGTTTATAGCATGTTAAAATAATAATTTTATTCTTAAAAATATCACTTTTCATTTTCAATATCATATTCATGTTATGAAGAATAAAATGAGTGTGCCTCATCACATTATTCTATAAAGAACATGTTTTCCTTTAGATTTGAGATTCTAGATTCTAATTTAGAATATGTATAAAAAATTGAATTTTTAGAAGTACTCTAAGTGGATTTATAGATCTTTTTCTCTTTTTATTTAATTCTAGTTTCCATTTGGACTTATGGTCAGATTTATTTTTGTCTTGAAGTTATGGAAAATATGGTTTGATATGTCTAAGATTCTTGCACTCCTAACACCTGAATTCTTTATAATTTCTATCATATTTTTTATACTTGTTAAAGGATTTATTAAATCCTATTCTCTTATTATAGAACTTTTTGAACTTATTGGATAAATGAGAAATTTTACGATCAGTATTAAAACTAATTAAAGTATATTCTTTAAATGATTTAGAAATTTGTATACCTTTTCTATTATTTCCATACTTTGAAGTAGAAACTTTCAAAGAAAAATTTTCTATTTTAACCATTCTATTCTCATTATCTTCACCTTTAATTTCTACATCACACATCATAATTGTTCCAATGAGATTTTGAATTTTGAAATATTTCACATCAATGGATTTCCTAATGGAATCTAAGATTCCACTCCGCTTGGATGGTATCACTCTAAGACCTTTCATAACATAATGTCACACCCGTCATTTCTAATTTATTTATTTTATTAAATTTCTTTGTGTCGGGTAGTTCGGGTCCAAACCCGACTTGAGTTTTTGAGTTCGTTGTGTTTGGGCCTTGTTTGCATCCAGCGCAACGCGGTCAAAGCTGCACGGCGTCGCTTGGGTCGTCGCGCGGTCCTGCTCGGTTCACCGCACGACTTGATGATGTTTAATTAATGAAATAAAATGAATTGACAATTGTTTTAATAATAATAATCATAATAATGTCATTGAGATTATAATAATTATTATTATTATTGGTTTAGTTTTATTATTGTTATTATTAGTTCTAAGGATGAAAATTTTATTTATGTTATTATTATTACACCAACTATTATTTTTATTGTTTGTTTTAGTTTAATATTATTATTGTTATTACTATTGGTTTTGAGTTTGTTTGAGTTTTTTATTTATTTTTCTTTTTATTTTATTTTATTTTCACTTTTTTTTATTTCTCCCCCTTTGTTAGGGTTTCGGCGGACTTCTCCCACTTCTTCTTTTTTTTCCTTCTTCTCCCTATGTGGTGCATCCCGCTGCTTCTTCCGCCTTCGCGCACCCCATCCCTCTCCTCATTTCCTGTGGTCTTACCCTCCATGGCCAACCCATGACTTGCGCCAAACTCCCCTCACCAAGCCGCTCCGACCTGTGCGCTGCACCCCTACCCTCGACCTGGCTCACGCCCCCCTGGCCTTTCCCGATGAACCCCACCCTCTGGACCATCATCCCATCCATGGCCTCACCTCACCGGACCAGCCATCACCCGGCCGAGACCTCCCCGCCTCCTCCTCGGCCCGTTCGCACAGCCTCCTGCTACCCAAGTCACGCTGCCCCCTTAAACCCTGTCACGCCACTCATCCCCTTCGCAGCGCCTCCCCCCCCCCCCTTGACATCGTGTTATGTCGCGGTTCCTCTCAGCCTTCCGCCATCACACTCTCCTCTCTATCCGAGGCACAACCCCAAACCCGACGCACCCCCTATGTCCGGAACCTCCTCCTTTTTCAGCCGCGTTGCACCCATCCCAGGTGCTTCCCTCCTGTTTCATCGGGCGAAGGGATGAACCTCCACTCCTTGTTCTATCCGGCGAACATCCCCCCCCCCCTCGGTGAAGTCTTTCTCCTTCCTTTTTATTCATTAGTTTTATGTTTTGATTTTGGGGTTTTAATTTGAGGTTTTTTGGTTCGAAATCATATGTTTGAGTTTGCGCTAGGTTCCTTGCAGTGAAAACGGTGCACGATTGAGGTTTCACGCTAGAATTTTAATATTTCACATCAATTTTTGAGGTTTTCCATCGAGGTAGGTGGTTCTGTGTATAATTATTATTTGATGAGTTAGTTTGCAAGATTAATTTTTTTAGCATGTTGTTTAATTAATTCGGGTAATGCGAAGTTGTTTTTTCCTTTCGTTTTGAAGTATGAATTGCATTAAAATTGTTTAGTAAATTGTTTATCTTGTGTGTGTGTTTCTACTGAGAACCTTGTTGGTGATTTTTAACTTGTCCTGTTAGATAATTAATTTTTTTTAAGAGGTGTGAACTATGTTTTTTACATGGCATCAGGTGCGTTCGGTCGTAAAAGAAGTTTTTGTTTGAGTTCAGTTGGAAATTCCAAGTGATTATTTTAAATTGTTTTATAAGCTTCTACTTTTGACTTGTTAAATTATGTGGTGCTTTACTGCTCTGATTTTACAAATTGTAAAATATTTAATTAAATGAATTTTGTGGTGAAAATCATGTTTTGATAAGCTTATGTTGTGTGTTTGGTTATGAAAGAGGTTTGGGTTGTTTTTGTGTGCAAATTCATGTTCTGCTCTTCAAAATTTGTTTATTAAAATCTTATGTGTTTTAGAAAAAAGTTATTAAGGATGGAAAATTGTTTTAGTTGGTTTTGTAAGAAATGCAGATTGAGTTTTGAAACTTTTTAGTGTGTGTCTTAATTTTAAATGGTGTTAATGTGTGTAATTGGTCAGTCGTTTAATGATAAGATTCTTCTTCCTAATTGTGCGGATGATTTAACTGAGTATGTAGCCTATGCAGATTGAATTTTAAAAACAATTTTGGTGTGCACATGGTTTTAAAAGAGGGGTTGAGTGTGTAATTGTGATTTTGTGTGCGTAGATACCCTGTTTGGATTTTATATATTAGTTTGACATCTGACATAAACATTGAATTACTTGAGCACAAATGGGAAGCCTGGGTACTAGGTGGGAGGACTAGACTAGCGTGCTAGTGATACGGGAGTGGCCTCGGCCCAGTTTTACCTAGCAGGATTGACGCTTACAACACTAACTAAACCCTGGATGATGACTGGATACCACTATGGTAGGAGGTGTTTCCCTACCAGTGGCTTGTGCACGGGAATGTGTGATACGGTTCACCGAGACGTGAGGTTCTAGGGTCCCACTTCTCGCTAGTATCTTTAGGTTCTCCCATGTATTGTGCTCTTATTCTACTTTCTACTCACCGTTGGCACACGGTATGATGTTGGGGTTACCAAGAAAAGTGTGTGGGGGGGGGGTGTGTGCGTGCGTCTGTGTGTGTGCATGCGTGTGTGGGTTTTCATGCGTGTGTGTAAGTTAATTTAAGTTCTTTTCCTTTTAGAGAAGTTTTCCCCTTAAAACTGTTTTCATTAAAAATTCTTTAAACACTTATTTATTTTTATTCTGTTAAATTGAAAATGTAATTGTATTTTAATAATAATTTTTGGAACCTTTTTCTCAGTGGAATCCTACTGGAATTTTAGGTCAGACCATACATACACCCTTGGGTGTATGTAGATTTTGTTTCTTCTGCATTCCAGGTTGTGACTTCGTGCTCAGCGTTGGTGGTTCTGGTTACTGTTGGTCTTCGTGTGCAGGTTGGTGTTGGTATCTTCGGGATGAAACTTCTTGTGTCGCATGAGGTTGGTTTTGGAGTTTAGTTCTCTATTCTTGTTGTTGTTCATTTTGGGTTTTTATCTAAATAGTAGACTTTAAACTTGTTCATAGTTTAAAGGCATGTTGGGTTGTCTATTTATAATTTCAGTTTATTTATCTAGTTAGTTGTTTTTCTGTCTTTTATTTAGGGTAAAACCATTCCCACTTGTTAACCTTGATACTCGGGCACTTGTGCCAGCCCGTGGGGATCGGGAATTCCCTTCAGGTCTTGCCGCAGACCGAGTCGGGCGCCGGGTCGGATGGCGACCCAGCCTGGTTCGTGACAAAATGGTATCAGAGGCAGGTTTTCTCTCTTGGGTTGTTTTATTTTGGGTTAGAGTCACGGTAGACTTGAGTTAAAGTTGTCAGGACTCGAAGACCTGGCTACGAGTAAGGTGCCTGGCCAGCACACCTCGTGGCGGGACTCAAGTTACCGAAGTATGTTGGGGTTTGTCTGAGTTTTTGTCCCTCATGGTTAATCGTGTCTAAGGGAAATGAAAAGGGAGTAAGGTCAGTGGTCTTAGTGCACTCGTAGGGTCTGGAAAACCTTGTGGAGCTGAGGAAACTATGCTAAAATACTCTCTTTGGCCAATGGTGTGATTGGCATATGGCCGCAACCATATGCTCCAATCACCCGCTGACACCAGTTTCCTCCTGTATTGTTTCTCGTCTCTTTGTTTTGGATTCATGGAAATTTGGTTTTTAAGTAATAATGTTTTGGTCTTGGAAAATTTTTTCAAATGAAGCACTTTAAAAATGAAATGGTGTGTGAGGTTTGAAAAGTGTGGGTTGGATGTTTTGGTTTTGAAAAAAAATGGAAAGGTTTGGTTTTGATCCTTGATGCTCTCATGGGAAACCACTTGCATGAGTGTATGCAGAAAGGGAGGATATACATGAGGTGGGTGCCGGTGCGGCACAGGAACATGCATGTGCAAGGCTCATGGGACTCCATTGGTGTTTGTACAACCCACTGGGTTTTCTTATTTTCAAAATGTTTTGTTAAAGGAAATAAATTTGGTGTTTTAGTAAACAGTGTTTGTGTGGCATGCCCTTGTGTTTTGAAAATGTAGGATGTGAGGCGTTTTGAGCCGAGGACTCTTTCTGAATGGTTGTGTCATGGGTTTGAATTCTTATTTGTAAGTTGGTATGCAAGTGTGTAGCAAGTTAATTCTTTTAAAAAGTACATCAGGGCGCCCTTTCAGTGGTTTCCCCTGCACGTTTGGTATTCGTTTGTGGTATGTCCAGACCATTGGACCAGTTTGGTTGGGTCCATGGTTTTTCTTTCTTGGCTAGTGTATTCCCCCAATAAAGAGTTAATGTGAGAATGACGTGCGACCACAGATGGTTCGCCATTGGCTGACCCTCCAGTTGACAAAAGTAAGGACGCATCCTTTTTAGTGACAATGCTAAGTCTATTCCTTTTTCCTTAAGTTAAGAAGATCCTCTCGCAGCAGAATGATAGATGAGAGGGGAGCTTAAGGGAGTTTTGGTCTTTTTGAGTTGTCTGAATCGTCGGGTATGAAGTTGACATCATTGTGTCTAAAGGTCCCCCTGGAAGCGGTGAAATAAATTCCAGCGGGGAAAGTTGAAGGCAGTTCGGAATTATTAGTGTTGACCAGGGTCTAGAAGGGCTTTGTAGTACATTCATCGGCCGCAAGGGTCATGTTTGGTGATGTCTTGCAGCATGATGTCCCTTTTATAGTCAATGATTGTTTGGAAGTGGTAAAGGAGACTCCAGTGGGGAAAAGGTGGAAGAAAATCGAAGTTGTTGGTGCGGTCTATTGTTCTAAATGACCTCTGGTCTTTGGTTTGTTTTGTTTAAGGAAAGGTTCATGTTAGGCCACTAGTTTGGAAGACCCAGTCGTATGAGGATGCTATGGTTGTTTGTAGGAATCATGTGGTGTTCAAGACGCAGTTTAAAATCCTTATCAGCGTAATGTTACTCTCAACAGGAATGATCATGTTCAGGTGATGATTTTTGGTGTCGTGTTCTCATCCAGTGTTACAAAGGGTGATGTGTATGCACCATTTCAACTCTGTTGTTAGTGAATGTTCCGCGTATGATCAGTCAGATGTTTTAATGTGTTGTGTTTGCTGGTGTTGCCTCGGTTGCAGTGTGGATGCATGTGACCCAAAAGGAAAAGCTTTGTTCAGGAGTCTTCAATGCCTGACTGCGAGGCAGGAGATGCTTCAAACATCAGGGCTCCAACCATAGGCCCCGTAGTGAAGCTGGAGCGTGGTCAGGAACCCCGGGAGTGTACGGGAACCAACCTTATTTCTGTTACCAATGTTAAAAGTAGAGGCAGTTTAAATTGTTTCCATGGTTTTTCTGCTTCGGATGAGCTGTCTGGTTGCATAAGGTTGTCGTGACCATGTGGACGCGTGTTCGTATCGTGCCTTAAAGTCTTGGGGGATGTGTTCCACTGGATGCAATTTCTTTAGTGTTCCTTATGAGAGTCTGTTGGGTAGCTCAGTCTCAAATTTGAATGGTGTTCATCAAGGAAATTTTGAGGTGTTGGTTTGTGTCCGGCCATGGTTTTGACGCCTAGTGGTCACCCCCCCCCCCCCCCCGTCCCCCTCCCCTCCCCTCCCCTTATGGTGGGGTTTTTGGTCACCATCAGAAAATTTTCAGAGTTCTGTAATCCTCTGTTAATTCTAATGGAGGCGAGACCCACGATGGGTCCCGCACAAAGGCCTCTAGAATAAATCGGTGTTTCCCGTTTCTAAATGGTGGGGAATCCGCCTGGACCTCCCCATGTTGGTTTTCTAGTCTTTTTTTGGGTGTTGGTAGCTTCTTTATGGTGGGGAGACCCACATTGGGTCTCACATGAATGTCTCTTGAATGAATCAGTGCTGGACTTTTCTTTAATGGCGGGGAGTCCGCTCGAACCTCCCTGTGTCGGTTTTCCAGTCTCGTTTCAAGCGTCAGTGAGTTCCTAATGGTGGGGAGCCCCTCGGGCCTCCCCACGTTGATCTTTTGATTCTATTTTTAAATACGGTTTGGTGATAAGTGATAAGAGTGTTCCTTGGATGAGGTCTGACCTTGCCTGTTGATTCCAACCAAATGGTGTGGTTTTCGTTTAATAATGTTTGAGTTGTTTCATCTTCTGAGGTTGGTTTCAACGGGTGCGAGATTTGTTTTCCTTGATCAGTCAACTAGAGCTATTTTAGCCCTTTAGGGTGGGCAACACATAGGAGAAAGTATTTTTACTCGTTTCTTGAAGTCGTCATTGAGTCACTCTCTCTAAACACGATACTTTTTCCTCTCCTTACTTGGTTTTTGTGGGAATCCTCTTTGAACTTTAAGAGAGTGTGGTCTTCTGCTTTGGGGTTTGGTTTTAGTTGGGGATTTCCGGGGATGGAAATCTTTATGGTGGGGAGAATTATCACACCCGTCATTTCTAATTTATTTTTTTTATTAAATTTCTTTGTGTCGGGCAGTTCGGGTCCAAACCCGACTTAAGTTTTTGAGTTCATTGTGTTTGGGCCTTGTTTGCATCCAGCACAACGCAGTCGAAGCTGCGCGGTGTCGCTTGGGTCATCACGCGGCCCCGCCTGGTTCACTGCACGCCTTACTGATGTTTAATTAATGAAATAAAATAAATTAACAATTTTTTTAATAATAATCATCATAATAATGTCATTGAGATTATAATTATAATTATTATTATTGCTTTAGTTTTATTATTATTATTAGTTCTAAGGATGAAAATTTTATTTATGTTATTATTATTACTCCAACTATTATTTTTATTGTTAGTTTTTGTTTAATATTATTATTGTTATTTCTATTGGTTTTGAGTTTGTTCTAGTTTTTTATTTAGTTTTATTTTTATTTTATTTTATTTTTTTCACTTTTTTTTTATTTCTCCCCCTTGGTTAGGGTTTCAGCGGACTTCCCCCCCCCCCTTCTTCTTTTTTTTCCTTCTTCTCCCTGTGCGGCGCATCCCGCTGCTTCCTCCTCCTTCGTGCACCCCATCCCTCTCCTCCTGTCTGGTGGTCTTCCCCTCCATGGCCACCCCATTCCTTGAGACAAACTCCCCTCACCAAGCCACTCCGACCTGCGTGTTGCACCCCTGCCCTCGACCCGCTCGCGCCCCCCTGGCCTTGCCCAACGAACTCCACCCTCCGGACCATCATCCTAGCCATGGACTCACCTCACTGGACCAGCCATCACCCAGCCGAGACCTACCCGCCTCCTCCTCGGCCCGTTCGCACCGCCTCCTGCTACCCAAGTTGCACCGCCCCCTTAAACCCCGTCACCTCACTCATCCCCTTCGCAGCACCTCCCCCCTGACCTCGTGTTACGCCCCGGTTCCTCTCATCCTTCCGCCATCACACTCTCCTCTCTATCTGAGGCACAACCCCAAACCCGACGCACCCCCTATGTCCAGAACCTCCTCCTTTTTTTAGCCGCGTCGCACCCATCCCAGGAGCTTCCCTCCTGTTTCATCCGGTAAAGGGATGAACCTCTACCCCTTGCTCCATCCGGCGAACATCCCCCCCAGTGAAGTCTTTCTCCTTTATTTTTTTTCAGCAGTTTTATGTTCTGATTTTAGGGTTTTTATTTGAAGTTTTTGGGTTCAAAATCATATGTTTGAGTTTGCGCTAGGTTCCTTGTGGTGCAAATAGTGCGCGATTGAGGTTTCGCGCTATAATTTGAAGATTTTACATCAATTTTCGGGGTTCCACATCAAGGTAGGTGGTTCTGCATCTAATTATTATTTGATGAGTTAGTTTGCAAGATTAATTTGTTTATCATGTTGTTTAATTAATTCGGGTAATGCGAAGTTTTTGTTTCCTTTAGTTTTGAAGTATTAATTGCATTAAAATTGTTTAGTAAATTGTTTATCTTGTGTGTGTGTTTTTTCTGAGAACCTTGTTGGTGATTTTTAACTTGTCCCATTAGATTATTATTTTTTTAAGAGGTGTGAACTATGTTTTTGACATGGCATCGGGTGCGTTGGGTCGTAAAAGAAGTTTTTTTTAGTTCAGTTAGAAATTCCAAGTGATTGTTTTAAATTGTTTTATAAGCTTCTACTTTTGACTTGTTAAATTATGTGGTGCTTTACTGCTCTGATTTTACAAATTTTAAAATGTTTAATTAAATGAATTTTGTGGTGAAAATCATGTTTTGATAAGATTATGTTGTGTTTTTTGTTATGAAAGAGGATTAGGTTGTTTTTGTGTGCAAATTCATGTTCTTCTCTTCAAAATTTGTTTATTAAAATCTTAAGTGTTTTAGCAAATAGTTATTAAGGATGGAAAATTGTTTTAGTTGGTTTTGTAAGAAATGTAGATTGAGTTTTGAAACTTTTTAGTGTGTGTATTATTTCTAAATGGTGTTTATGTGTGTAATTGGTTGGTCGTTTAATGATAAGTGTCTTCTTCCTAATTGTGCGGATGATTTAACTGAGTATGTAGCCTATGCAGATTGAATTTTGAAAACAATTTTGGTGTGCACATGGTTTTAAAAGAGGGGTTGAGTGTATAATTGTGATTTTGCGTGTGTAGATACCCTATTTGGATTTTATGCATTAGTGTGACATCTGAAATGAACTTTGAATAACTTGAGCACAAACAGGAAGCCTGGGTACTAGGTGGATGGACTAGACTAGCGTGCTAGTGATACGGGAGTGGCCTCGTCCCAGTTTCACCTAGCGGGATTGACGCTTACAACACTAACTAAACATTGGATGATGACTGGAGACCACTATGGTAGGAGGTGTTTCCCTACCAGTGGCTCGTGTATGGGAATGTGTGATACAGTTCATCGAGACGTGAGGTTCTAGGGTCCCACTTCTCACTTGTATATTTAGGGTCTCCCATGTATTGTGCTCTTCCTCTGCTTTCTGCTCATTGTCGGCACATGGTGTGACGTTGGGGTTACTAAGAAAAGTGTGTGTGCGTGTGTGGGTGTGTGCGTGTGTCTGTGTGTGTGTGTGCGTGTGTTGCTTTGCATGTGTGTCTGTAAGTCAATTTAAGTTGTTTTCCTTTTAGAGATGTTTTCCCCTTAAAAACAGTTTTCATTAAAAATTCTTTAAACACTTATTTGTTTTTATTCTATTAAATTGCAAATGTAATTGTATTTTAATAATTATGTGTGGAACCTTTTTCTCGGTGGCATCCTACTGGGATTTTAGCTCACACCCTACATACACCCTTGGGTGTATGTAGATTTTGTTTCTTATGTATTCCAGGTTGTGACTTTGTGCTCAGCGTTGGTGGTTCTGGTTTCTGTTGGTCTTCGTGTCCAGGTTGGTGTTGGTAGCTTGGGGATGAAACTTCTCGTGTTGCATGAGGTTGGTTTTGGAGTTTAGTTCTCTATTCTTGTTGTTGTTCATTTTGGGTTTTTATCTAAATAGTATACTTTAAACCTATTCATAGTTTAAAGTCACGTTGGGTTGTCTATTTCTAATTTCAGTTTATTTATCTGGTTAGTTGTTTTTCTGCCTTTTATTTCGGGTAAAACCGTTCCCACTTGTTAACCTTGATACCCAAGCACTTGTGCCAGCCTGTGGGGATCGGAAACGCCCTTCGGGTCTTACCACGGACCGGGTCGGGCGCCGGGTCGGATGGCGACCCGGCCTGGTTCATGACACATAATATGGTTTAAGAATTGTTACTCCTAGAGAAGAAAAAATTATTCAAAATTACTATTATCCTTACATTAATTTATGTTATGGTTTCTCCATCAACCATTATAAATGTTTCAAACTTAAACTTTTCAATATTATACCTTATCTTTCTTATATTATATGTACCTTCATATTATATTTTTATAGTTTTCCACATCTCATGTATTTTATAACATTATTAAACTCTTTTGAAATCATATGGGCCTTGTCACATATAATATAATTTATATATTTGGATTTAAGATCATATTTACCTTCTTCAATTGCATTCCACTATTAGGTAAACTATTAGAACAGGGTTATTTAAATATATATTCATTTATTCTTTCCAAAAAACATAATTTTCTTCATTGAAGTAGGGTTATCTAACCATAGAAATACCTTATCTATTGTATTACATTAAATCTATTTTTATATTATAATTAATAATTCAACCATTTAGAGTTTATAACCCAAGATTACTTGGCTCTTATACTAATTTTTTTACAAAATAGAGCTTCAAAAATACTCAATAGTGTCGGTGAATTAAGTTCTTGAAAAATTTTCTCACTTAAAAACAACCCACTCACTTAATGATTCTTATATTCACTTATTATAAATTTATATCAGAAATCAAAATTGTAACATAAAGATAGAACACAAATTATTTATAGTGGTTTGAGGCACAAAATTCCCCAAGTCTACTACACAAACATTAACACCCTAATTTTTGTTATTTTCACTATACCGTCCATTTTTTAGGGGTCTCCCAACTCATTAAAAATAGTTGTTACTTTTTAAAAAGGTCCAATAGATTTTAAGTAGGACTTAATTCCAAATACCTGCCTAGATATTTAACACAGTTGATCAAAAATATTGCAGATAAATACATAGATAAAAATAAACTTGGAGAAAGATTCATTATATAGTTGCAAGCAGTAATAGAAAGATGATAAAGTAATATCCATAGAAGAAAGTGTATCTTTGAAGAGTAACTCTGGAATATCTTGGATTTATAATTATAAAATCAAATCATAAAAACATTATAACAATCCTTATTTTATATCATGTATCGCATATCCTATTTGTTCAATATTCTCAGGCAATGGAAAACTATTCTATATATATATCCTCATTTAATTTTAACTTAGAACACTTGATAATCTAATGGTCGATATAATAATCATTTTTAAAATCATAATTTAAAAACTCTTAATTATTATGAATCCTTATTTTCTAAATGTAGAATGAACTGTGATGGTCAGAATAAAAGAAATCGTATTTATCCAAAACATTCATTCTTTGGAAATATACACTTTGTTCGAATTGATTTTTCCTTATTTATAAAGAACCCTTTTGATGAAAATAAAATCATAAGTTGACATATAAAAAAATAATTCCAACATTAAGATGTATAAAAATAATAATCCTCCATAAGATAACTCGATCTTCATAGGATAACTTGATCTGTGTAAGATAAATGAGTTAAATCATTTTTCATATAAGATAATTCCATCACACAACTTTATAAAATAAAACAATTACTTATTTCCTTGACATGTCTATCACATAAGATAAATTTTCATGGATTTACTATTCACATAGAATAAATCCTTCTTAAATGAGAAAATACTTATATGTAGTTTTTTAACATCCATAATATAATTCATTTACAAAGGTCCTTTTCATAAGAAATACTTATCTGATTTTCCATTTGACTTGGTTTTCTGATCTTAACTTATTCAAAATATAATTCATCTACATTGTAAGACAATTTACATTCATAATAAGAAAATATTTTTACACTCATATTCCGTAAGATAAAATACTTTAGAACAAACTAAAATTTTGGTTCAAACACTGATATTACTTCATAGGATAATTCTTTTACACATAAGATAATTTTTAAAGGTTTGATAAAATCCAATATTATAGAATAAATTTCAAAAACCGTATAATAAATCTCTTTATGCTTGTAGGATAAATGATATTGACTCACTAACCATATGAGATAAAGTTTTTTTTTAATTTATTAATTAAAAGGCTAAAAATGGAATTTTTAAATTCTTAAGATGAACTCATTAGTAAGTAAAAATAGATTTTCTGAATAATCAAAACATATAAAGTACTGATATATGTTTTAATAATATAAGTATCTCTAATAATAGACAAAGAAAAAGAACTAAACTAGGTTTCCAACCTTCCTCCCAATCCTAATTCCTTCATCTATGTCTTCTATAACAGTCTCAAAGGGATGGCTCTTCAAATTCCTAGGTTGTCCAGGTAATAAACTTTTTGATTTATTAGTTTCATTTTATTTAAAACTATATTTATCATGATTATGTTCTAATTTTCTTTCACAATTAACAATAAAATAACCATGTCTAAAGTTATTTAAAGAATTAGTAGCTTTGTCTGTTTTTTTTTGTGATCAAATATGTCACTCTAATCAAAATTCACATGAAAAAATTATTCAATTATCCTAGATTTCTTATTAAAGACTCTATAAGAATTTGAAGTAGTATAATACCTATGAAATATTCCTTCAACAACTTTTGGATCAAACTTACTATAGTTTTTCTTAGTATTCAAGATATACACCTTGCTTCCAAAAACTTTGAAGTGCCCAAATTTAGGTTTTCTACTATTACACAACTCATAAAGTGGATTTTGGAGAAACGGTATAATTAAAAACTCTATTAATAATATGGAATGTTTTATTAATAATTGTTTCTAAAACAAATTTGGAAAAAATACACATCTAACATAGTTCTATTTATTTATTGAATAGTTATATTTTCTTCTTTCAAAATTTCAAATTTATTATAACATTCTTAGAGAATAAAGAGTATATTTAATACCCATATTTGGGAAAAAAGAAATAAATTCTTTATTCTCAAATTCTTCTCCATGATCACTTCTCATTGAGATTATTCTAAAATATTTTTCATTTTGAACCAAATTACAAAAACACCTAAAAACAAAAAAGATTCAATCTTAAATTTCAAAAATTAAACCTGAGTAAATCTAGAAAAATAATTAATTAACATTAAAATAAATGATCTTATAACCAATGTTTCTACTCTATAAGGTCTATAAAAATAAATTTTTATAAGTTTTAAAGGTTTAGATGTATAAATTGTTTTGATTTATTTTAAAGATGACTTGTACTGCTTGCCTATTTGATAAGTATCAAAAATTCCTTTCTCATTAACTTTAGACAAGGTAGATCAAAAACTAACTTTTTATTAGACAATTTAGATAAGAAAAATATAATAAAATTCTCAAAACTTCTATTATATATCAAGTATTCACTCACTTTATCATTTAAACTGTTAAAAGTTTTTTCACATAAGGAACTAATGCCTTAAGTATAAAAATTTTCTATTCTAGGTTCTATGAACTTAAAAATTTTGTTCTTAAAAATAGAACATGCGTAATTATAGAAATAAACACTAAAACCATCATCATAGAGTTGCGAAATAATTATTATATTATTATTCAACACTTGAATATAGAGAACCTTGTTGATCAGGATAGCGTTTGGATCTCCAACTGACCCAACTCCCACTAGAAGAAAAGTGGCTCATAGCGGCGGTTGTTTTTTAATATGGAGGCAGTTGAGTGTTGGCATCCAACACATAGTAGTTTCTTTAATTTATCATCAATTTTTGGGAAGTTTCATAGTATTCATATTTAGCGGCAGTTTTGGTGGTTTTAGCGGTGGTTTCATGTGAAACAAATGTCATATTTAGTGGTGTATTAAACTACAGCTAATTTTTTCATTTTTTAAATTAAAACTATCGCTAAACCACCTTAACAGCCTCCAAACAATAATGCACATTTATTTAGTGGCAGATTTAACCACCTCCAATAAAATAATATCAAACTATAGCATCAGTTTAAACCACCGCGAAATATGGTCCATTTTGTTTGTTGTGGCTTAAATCGCTGCTAAATATAGATTTACAAATAAAAAATTAAGCAGATCCTGAAACCCCAGTACCAGTATGCTGAAAAAAAAACCATGTGCATAGAACATATAAAAGAATAATCTAATCTATATAATAATTTTCAGTAGTCAAAAATCTAACAATGTTTCATAAAAAATCATACACATAGAATATGTAACATAATAATTTAAACCATAGCATCTCATCCATCTAACAATGTTTCAAAGATCTGAATCTAAGAATTTAAACTATATAGAACCAATGTCGGAGCTGTAAGACTTCAAACTACAAATAATGAAGTTATAAGATGCATCCTGAATCCATCCTAATAATGATGATTTATCCCAGTGCTCAGGATAACATTGTAAATAAATTGGGTTCGACAACACTACTTATTAGTTTTAGTTTGGACTTTAAGTTTGATATAGATGAAGTTCTTAAACATGACTCGGTAAGAGCATAACACATTCATATATGATAAAACCTATACTATAACACTTATAAGAAGATGGTTTTTTTTCAATTCATGTGGATGATTAATATAAGCATGTTATCCTAGTTTTGGAACCACATTCAGTATTGGATAAAGCATGTTGCTTGGAACATTTTTTATTTCAATAAAAATTTTCCCAATAAATTCCTAAGGTGGTGAGAATGATGTGTATCATGGAAATTGGGTCCTATCATGTAGTGGGACACAAATATAATAGACCAATTGGAAATTTTTAGAATGAATTCTTAAAGCCAATGAGTTCATATATTTAATATTTCATATCTCAAACATGACGATGACTTTTAAAACATAGGTTTTAGTTTAAACTAATTTTGGATGATAGATTCATACTCAAGATAAATAAGTGATCCATGAGTTTTATCGTTTGGTAGTGTGTCTATGAATTCATGGCAACATGATGGAAAGGTGGTTGGTTAATTACCCAACCATTGATGAATGATGAGATTCATTATTATAATTTTTTGGTTATGCATGAAATAACATGGTATCATTGGTATCTAAGGATGTTTTATCAATACCTTAATTAAAACACCATATATTAATATGGGAATCACATAAACAAGTAAGTCTAGAGTTTTTTTACTGATGCTTTAGGGATCAAATTTTTAAGGGGATATGAGCCTTCCATCTATGAATCATTTTAAATATGATGTGAAATTTTTGGGGTGTAACCCTTTAAAGATATACCATAGAAGTTCAATGAGGTATTTAGGGTGCACTGAGGTGGTTGACCCATCATTGGACCTAGTCACACATCATCAAGAGACATGACATCAAGGGTTGGTTCAAGGAATGTATAACATGTTTTTATGGAGTGTGTATCAGAAGATCTAAATAGGCTTATCAATATAAATTTTCAAAATTTTCAAGATGTTTTTATTTGTGCACCAGGAATGGGTAATTTTTAGAAACACGGTGTACTCCTATTCTAGATTCAGTCATTCTCAATATATTAACACCATCCTAAGTATGTTGGGAGAGCGTCTATATAATAACATAAATAATTAAAAACAATGCCTTTTTGTTTGGATGTATGGGATCCATGGGAGGTTTACACAAGGATTGATTTATAGAAAGACTTAAGATATGGATTTTAAATGTAAAATATTAGAGGGTAACACTCATTTAAGTTTTGGACTGGTCATTGGATGGTTGTTTTAGTTTTTGAGTCTCTTGATAACTAGAACTGGGTAATATTTTATTCCACAGTGAATGCCTGGTACCAGTTCAAATACATACTTGGGAGAAGCTTGAGTCTAGTCATTAGACTTGGGATACCTTTTGATTATCTAGCTGTGTTAGATCGGTAAAGTACTAGAATGTTTTTTTTAAATGGTGACATAAACGATTAAGATTTGGTAAGATCAAGAGACGTCACTGGAAGTTGGTTACAAGCAGTGGTGAGCATGATCACAGTGATATTGGGGTAACTTGGATATAAGGTGTCATAATATGGCTTTAGAGATGTCGACTATTAAAATTGAGTTTTCTCGAAAAATACTCAACCGAAATTAGTTCAATATAAGTAATTTCTAAAAGTAGTATGTGGTCAGTGAAGAACCACTTTAGGCACTTGGTGGGTTGAGACAGGTGAATTTTAATAGTTTCTGAGAGCTTCTAAAGGAAAATATAGTGTGAAAGGTATGAGCTTGGTCTATTGGATTTCAACCATTTCAAATAAATTTAAGAATAGGGGTAATATCCTCCTAAGTAACATATTAAATGTGTTGGGAGTACTGTTAGAACATGAGGTCTTGCATAATTAGGAAATTGTGATATTGGGAGTACCGAAACTCATAATTGACCATTAAAAATTAAAATTTATTTTGGATATATCTATATTCTAGTTGATAATAGGATGATTATAGGATCGTCTTGCTTATATATAGGATCACTCAATTTGCTCAAGCACATAGTGGTGTAGCTCCCAATTTGGATCTTCATCATCCTCCAAAGTATTATTCTCCCCTATAGTGATGGTGCATGGCCAAAATAGACTCTCCTACCATCTAGGGAACACACCTCAAAGGATCTGTTGTGAGAATTGATCATTCTCAAATTTTGAATGTAGTCAACGGTCGACCCAAGATTTGTGGGGCCCATCCTTGAATGACACGGTTGGGATGCTTGTGTCTCCAACATGAATCAAATGAATCAAATAAACATCATAGTAGTTAATCCAAAATACTAATATACACGTCCTAACATAACTCAAATGAAACTATTAAATATCTCCATCTTCCATATGGAACATAGATTACTTCATACTCCACCAACTTCATACTTCACCAATTATAGACTCACTACCTTACTAAATCATCAAGCCATATCAAATTCCAATGCCTTTATCAAACATGGGGAATCATGAAAATGTTAGGTCATGAAAATGTTAGGTGACTACTATGTGCCACACATGATACATGATACATGAAAAAAACCTCTATTTCCATATTTTTCCAACATATTAATAAGACCACTAATAACTGTCGGATGATGAACATTGCTTATCACGCTCTCCACCTCCATCTCTACTTCTTGCTAACAGCACCTGTAAGAAAATTTTATTCAAAAGTAAATAATGTTTTATATTTATATTTAAACATAAAACCAATAAATGTTTTCAAACTAAATGATTTTGAAGTTGTGTGACTTACCTACTCACCACCCGTCATAGATGCAATATCACTAGGGATAGATCCAGTTGTCTTCTTATATAAATAGACCAATGCTTTCTGGAAAGAGGATATTTGAGCCCCCTATTCCTGAATTATGTTTTTCATAGAAACTTAATCTCTCAAAGCATCTTGATAACAACTAGGAGTAGATGAATATTTAATTTATGATGGATTTCCAAAGACCTCAGATGGTAAGGGTCCCAAATCTATCCCGCGCACTCGACCAAGATGCTCCTTCCCAAGAACTTTACCAACTGGGTCATCCTATGAGACTGAGTAGGACTACGCAAGATTGTAATCCCATAGTTATTTAATTTTTACATATAAATCAAATATTAGTAATATTAGAAGCAATGTATATTAACATATTTATAACTAATAATAAGTTATTATAATGAAAAATGAATTCATACCCCAACTTCTTTGGTAGGATCATTAACAAAACTCCCATCATATTTTTTATGATCATCCATCCACACTTTTTTTTGTAATGCTTGGTGCCCTAAACTCTCTGACTACATTAAAAAAATATAAATAAATAATTTAATATATTAAACAGATAATATTTTCTTATAAATATTTAAACTAATGAAAATATTACCAGAGTCAATTTACTTCTATAAAAACTCTTTGACCCTGTAGTGTGAGAGATGATTTTATTATCCCGGATCGATGCATTCTTCCTTGAAAGATCCTGAAATAAATAAAATTGAATTTAATAGTAATGTATGAAATTTCATATCTTTTTCATATACATGTATAAATGTAGAATGAGATTAATATAATAATATATATTTAAATACCATGTGCTTCTCATCATGATGTTTTTCAATAAAAACATTCCATTGTTCTCTAGGTACCCCATTGGGTACCTTATCATACATATGTTGGGAGCTCAATGGAGTATCATTACCATTGACCCATAATCTCTATTTAAATTATTTCCATTTCTTGCCAAGATTTTTCAATGTCCACTTTCATTCTAACACGTCAACAACCGTAAAGTGGAAAAATATTTTTACACATAAATTCATTTTGAAAATAATAGAATTTAATAACATACTAAAATTAAATTACACCATAATGTATTAAAATTTCCTTTATTTGTGAATCAAAAACTTAATTCTTCCAAGATGAAGGCATATTCCTCCAATCATCATATTTAATTAGAAGGGAAACAGGATCTGTGGATAACTGACCTAGAATCTGGCCATGTAATACTAATGCGTCATCCGTAGGGACCCTATAGGAATAAAATGGGATAGCTATATTTAGTCTAGTCATATTCCATACATCTAAAATTTTCATATTTTTCTCCATAGTCTCATTATTTCCATCTTTTATAAACAAAAATATTGTATTAAAAAGGGAAATAAATTTATTCATATTAAAATTTATACCTATAACATTAACTCTCTAATATCCCTATGAAGAACTAGGAGTGGCGCTATGTTCCCTCACTACTAAGGTTGCTGAATGGGAAGGCGTCAACTAAGCTATTGATGGGACACTCATGGAGGGTGTGAGATATGGTGTAGTGAAAAATAGATGGTGTCACAGATTTTGTAGGGAGGGAGACTTATGAATCATCATCTGTCAGTGTGGTCGATGGAACGGTATAGCACTTCCTACTTGGCATTCTTTTCATTTCATCAAATAAAAATAAGTTCAGAACATATAATTCTAAAAATTCAACTTGTGATAGAGTTTGTATATTGAAATTCTATCCTTAAATATCATGTTATATGTGATGGATTTTCTATATGATTATCATTGGCTATTGTGATGACCTTCCCTTATGATTTTTATTATAGTTATTACTAGATATTGAAATTCCATTCTTTGATATAACTCTAATGACTTGTGGATACAATAGATATATCATTGGAATTGATCAAAATAGGTGAGGTTATGTGTTGGGGTAACCTATTTAGTACCAAATGACCCAATATGGATTCTAGTAGACAAGTTTCAAGATGAAAATTATAAGATAATTCCAAAATGTTTAATATGATATTCATAACAAAATCAAGGTTATACATGTCAAATTTAAAATAAGGAAACCTAAGGTAAGCACAATAAAATCAATTAATGATAGAGAAACACAAAGTGTTCCATATTTACACACTAAACATTATCTACATCATAACCATAGACATGCTTCATATCAAAATAATAAACATGCCCTATATTAAATTATTTTACATGTTTAATATCAAAACAATATATTATTATAATTTATTCATGTTAAAAAGAATAAACATGCTCTAGAGGAAAACATAATTCACCTAACAACACACTCTAACTCAAACCCAATTACCACCACTAATGGTAAAATATCCACAAGGACCACATGAAGTAAGAAAATTTATACCTATAACATTAACTCTGCAATATCCCTATGAAGAACTAGGAGTGGCGCTATGTTCCCTCACTACTAAGGTTGCTGAATGGGAAGGCGTCAACTAAGCTATTGATGGGACACTCATGGAGGGTGTGAGATATGGTGTACGGAAAAATAGATGGTGTCACTGATTTTGTAGGGAGGGAGAATTATGAATCATCATCTGTCAGTGTGGTCGATGGAATGGTATAGCACTTCCTCATTGGCATTATTTTCATTTGATCAGATAAAAATAAGTTCAGAACATATAATTCTAAAAATTCAACTTGTGATATAGTTTGTATATTGAGATTTTATCCTTAAATATCATGTTATATGTGATGGATTTTCTATATGATTATCATTGGCTATTGTGATGACGTTCCCTTATGATTTTTATTATATTTATTACTAGATATTGAAATTCCGTTCTTTTATATAACTCTAATGACTTGTGGATACAATAGATATATCACTGGAATTGATCAAAACAGGTGAGGTTATGTGTTGGGGTAACCTAGTTAGTACCAAATGACCCAATATGGATTCTAGTAGACAAGTTTCAAGATGAGACATATAAGATAATTCCAAAATGTTTAATATGATATTCATAACAAAATCAAGGTTATACATGTGAAATTTAAAATAAGGAAACCTAAGGTAAGCACAATGAAATCAATTAATGATAGAGAAACACAAAGTGTTCCATATTTACACACTAAACATTATCTACATCATAACCATAGACATGCTTCATATCAAATTAATAAACATGCCCTATATTAAATTATTTTACATGTTTAATATCAAAACAACACACTCTAACTCAAACCCAATTACCACCACTAATGGTAAAATCTCTACAAGGACCACATGAAGTAAGAAAAATACATCAATCACATAGACATAAAAATGATATTTCAGTATAGAGAATACCACATTTCAAATGGGCCTCATATATGGCTAGATAAGAGTGTGATTAATGGAGTAAGGGGGAAAAGGATCGAGATGGGGTCCTTAGTTTCACTCTTAGTATACCCAGGACTCTTAAAAATCCAACATTAACTATTTAACCCCCACCAAGTACCCAGTGTCACCTATAATTGTAAAATGTGTTTGGAAACCTATTATCGATATCCTAAATCCCCAATTCACAAAAAAAAACCACAAACCTCATTAAAAAATAACTTAGAATGTAAATTCAATAACCTAAATCAATTTTGAATCCATTATCAAAAAAATACCCCTCAATCGGAATCAAAAAATTGAAACTATGAATGTTTTTTCCATTACAATTTCCAAAATAAGTCATTAATGACAACATAATCATGGTAATAAGGTAAAATCATTATATCCTCCCAAAAATATCACTTTTCAATACAGATAATTCTCAAGAAAAAGATATCAAAACACTTATTTCTTCTATATTGGAAATAAATGAACTGATGAATCTATTATATCAATAATAATAATCTTTGAAACTCACCTAAAATTCCCAAAACTAACCTACTCCAGAACCCAAATAAATAAACCAATATCATATAACTTATACATAATTTTAAACACACCTCTAACCATATCACAATTCATTTATACCATGTCTAAGTCATAGCTCCCAAATCTAAACCAAATCATTAAAAACACCAACACTTCAACATAAAAAATTATCACACTAATAAATATCCCTAATTTTATAGTACAATTCCAATGAATGACTCCAAAATCAAAAAAAATACCAAACCATCAAGAAACAAAAATACTGAACCAGCAGCAAGGCTCGGGACCGGTATTGAGGTGCGATGTGGGACGGCAATGCTCGAGACCACTGGAAAGGCGCAGTGAGGGCAGGGATTCTAGGGGTTGTGGGTTGTGGGGGTTAGTGGAGTGGGGGGTTTAGGGTAGAAGTGTTGGGATTTTGAAAAAAAATAAAATTCTTATCATCGGTTTACTAAACCACTTCTAAACAGTAATTTTGGTTTAGTTTCTATTAATTTTTCTATTAACATTGTCAGCAAAGGTAACTAAGCCTCCATCAACTTTAGATAATGCATGAAATTTTGAAGTTCTTCCCTCATATGTCTTAAAAAACCATTGTCCATGTTCCATATGGAATTTTTCTTCCTATGGATTTTCATCTACAAAAATTTCAAACAAGAATTTTTTTTGTGCTAAAATGATTTTGGATCCCATAGTGTTAGCAATTAAGGAACTAGGAAAATTGATTTTTTTATTTTTACCATAATTTTTAGAATTAACATTAGATAAATATCTAGAAATATAAACCTTATTAACAATAATAATTTTAGGATTACATAAATAATAATTATTATTATAATGGACTTTAATGTCACAATAAAACAAGTAATGTTAAACATGAGATGATTCTTTGAGCTTGGAATAAAATAATTTATATATAGTTTCTATTTCTCCCCATTACTATATATTTTATATCTTTCTTTATTAGATTTAGTCTTTCTAATAATTTTATTCAAAAACTCTTCTCCTTTGGTAATCACACTAGAAACACTTTTAAATATTCTAATATAGCAAGAAAATTTTTAAGTTTACTATCATGCTCAATATAAGATTAAATAGTTTAATTTAATTATAATTCAATTATACATGTTGTTTTAGAATAGTATATTTCTCACTTAATACAACATATGAATATTCTTGATAGATTTATGCTTTTTCTTTAGGGATTCATGTTTCTATTATAACATGGAGCAATATTAAATTAATTTTTCATTAGAGTAGTTTTCATATTCGATATTAAAAATAGAATAATAGTAAGATTGTAACTCATATTCATAAGCTATAAATTACATGTTTTATTTATAATTTTATTTCATTTGTTTAGTTTTAGAAATTGAAGAACCGTGTGAGTCTTCATATATATACTCCAGGTAGCCTTCATGACTATATTACATATTTTCCTCATAATAAAATTCCCTCTGAATCTTATTCTACTTGATTTATATTTTCCTTCTTTCCTTAATTTGTATACAATCGGGTTTGATATGTCCCAGTTGTTTTCATTTGTAACATCTAATTCCCTTTAGTCCTCAACCACTTTTCTTATAATCCTTGAATTATTTATTAGAACCTTTATTTATATTATATAGATTATTGAATCTTAGGACCAGTTGTGAAATTTTATCTCCTCAATTTTAATATATCGAATCATTATAGAATATATAATCCTACTTTAAATTCCTTTCTCCTTTAGTAATAGAAACTTTCAGAGCTATATTTTCCTTTTTGATTGTTTTTTGATCCTTATCCCCTTCTTGCATCTTAACTTCATACATCATTAGAGTGTCAATAAATTCCTTCATCTTTAAATATTTAACATGATTTGACTAAATAATTGTAGTTGAAATACCATATCATATAGAAAAAAACTCTAAGAACCTTCAAATATTGAACAGGTTCAGTCATAGGTATTCCAAGAGCAGCAACACCATTGACTATCTCAATAAATATTTCATTCATATAAGTAATACTTTCACCTTTGTACATTATAAAAGTATCAAACTTCAATTTAGTATTATTGTATCTCAATTTTTTATCATTATCACTTACATCATAGGAAATATGTATTATTTTACACATTTCAAATGTAGTATCACATTGAGAGACATGGTTGAATTCATCTGGTCAAATTCTGTAAATAATTGCATCTGTATCTCTTGAATTTAGATCATATTTAGCTTCTTTAGTAGCATCTCATTTTTTCATTTCATCCATAGGGATTTTATATGGACTGAAAACCTTCAAGATAAACTTTAAAATGAATATTTTCCCAATATATAACCATGTGATATGTTTAATATCCTTAATTTTCACCATTAAAATATATAGCACTGGTAATTGACATGCCTTCTTTCAGATCATCCATTGACATTATTGGAGTTAGTTCCCTGGAACCAATTACATTGAACATCATATTTTTATAATATTTATGGTATTGAATATTAATTAATTACTTATCACATGATGACCATTCTTATATGTGATAATGTCTTTAGGACACCAGTCTTATTAAAAGGTCTTAGCAGTTCCTTTCTATGATGAGAACCTAGAAGGGAAATGATAGTATTCCTAAATATATTTTTTATAGATGGATGAAATCATTTAACAGGATTTAAATGATACAAACTATTAAGGGTGGATACTCATGGGACTTAGAGAATGTATCTCCCAGTGTACACCCTTGGTAATTTTTAGAGAAGGATATTATGAGAACATGACTCACTGATAGAAAATCAATATTTATATGTGTAAGATCCCAACCTTTTATGGATATTTATCGTGATTATTTTTTGGTACTATTTTCCCATGTTTTAGTATATCTTTTTTGGGTTTTACCTTGGGGATTTTTGGGGTGAAATTGGAGAAAATTGGAAGGAGGTGGGGTAATGCATGGTTGGAACATGGTTTTATGAAACTATGCACCCAACCCATCAAACCATGTGAATGAAAACTGAGGGGATTCCTAGGTCTGGTGCACAAATTTTCAAATTTTGTTCCCTCTTAGAAGTAACTGTACACCCCCCAGAATTAGTGCATGGTTAAGTCATGTGGTTTGGTAAAACATGTGCATAGTTTTACTTAATTTGAAATTTGGTTTTAAAATTTTTCAAACCCCCATATTATATCCCTAAACCCACTAACTCGACCATAATTGATTCCTCTAATTTTTTGAGGATCCTGAACAAATTACTAGGGCTCCTAACCTCTGTTATGGATGATTCAAAAGTCCATATTGAGGATCTGTATCTTTCCTAGTCAGAGAATCTCATCCCGATTAGTTTCCCCTCTCTCTCTCATTATTCTCCCATCCTCTGAGGGGATGTTTTCCCATGTTTATATTATATCTAGATATAGGTTTAATGGATCTTAATTACTTTGATCTTGGATATAATTTATGGATTTATATATCCTTATTTGTTGTATTCTTGATCATTCCTCTTCAATTGAATATTTTTGTTGGTGAACATTTTCAATGATCTTGAGGTGTGTGGTATAAATTCAACTCCCATAGTCTTTAATACAATTTCATGTATAAGTTGTTAGATTTCAATTGGCACATTTGACAATAGAATCTTGAATTGAATAAATTGATTAATTAAATAATTTATGGAAACACATAATTGGATTAATTAATCATAGATTTGATTAATGGGATATTGGGATTGTAAAATTAGATTAATTAATTATTGAATTAATTAATATATTATTGTGATTGTGGAATTGGTTTAATTAATTATTGATTTAATTAATAGATTTTTTGTGATTGTAGAATTTTATTAATTAATTATTAAATTAGTTAATAGATCACTATGATTGTTGGATTGGATTAATTAATTAGTGAATTAATTAATTAATGGAATGTTGTGATTATTGAATTAGAATAATTAATTGGTGAATTAATTAATGGATTTAATTTTTTGATAGTTGAATTGGATTAATTAATTGGAGAATTAATTAATGTAATTTTTTTATACATATGAAATTTTGATACATGTGGTTATGTGATAAATGTATATGGGACATGTTCTGATGCATCAAAAGACCATAATGATAAATGAGTGTGGGATATGGACTACTAATTCAAAATACCACTTCTTTGATTGATTGATAAATTTGTTGTGGTTCACAAACTTCTACTTCAAATACTCATGGGGTCCTAGGCATGATGATCTAGGCCCAAAATGTTGGAATTAGACTATGGTTCCAATTGGCCATGATAATTAATTGAAATGAATAGATAATAAAATCTCATGTGTTATAATGATTTTTTAATTGAATAGGTGATACGTTTCAGACTCCATCACGAGCCAAAGTAGTTATTGATAATTTGGGTGTCCTTAGGAACCTGGGGGTTTATGTGGTTAAATAAAGAATAATTGAATGTATGTGAACTATTTACTTTATTTCTTATATCTTATTATTTATACAATTGTATATGCTATTATTGACTATATAATGTTTTAGAAATTTTTTGTGGTGGACTACTGAGTTGTAGTCACACCCTACTCAGGCTGCTTGATCGATACCCGAATAGACCTCATCATTGTAGGACAGGATAAGGGAAGAGTCCCTATATTAGATGGATGAGTTGGGATGGAGCATGGATGAGGGAACCATAAATGATTTGGAACCCTCATAGGAGTTTTTAGGGTCTTTATTTATTTTGGGTTTGGCATTTTGAAACTTGACATGTAATTGGAATGAAATATATATTATTTATTTTTTGTTATTATATTTCCTATTTTTTCATCATGTGATACTGGTTTGGTTTGGTGGTCAGTTATATCATTTGGTTATTATTATTTATTTATTTTTGTTGTGCTACTTTGATTAATATGGTATAGTCTTTCCATGATCGATATTAGACTCTCGCTGTTATTTGATAGCCTCTCGCATACAGGGAGGCATACTTGAGGTCATGTTACTAATCGAATCAAGGCACTAGTGTGTGGCACTCGGGTTGGGACGTTACAAATTCGTATCAAAGGGGCTTCTTTTCTTTTATTTTGTATTAATATTTGGGAAAGGTATACAGGATAATATAATGATTCGGACCTTGGTTAAGATCTCATGCATGAGAGTAGCTAACCCATTTTTGAGGGTAAAATCCATGTACCTAAGGTGGAATTTCAATTATTGATGTGTGTTGTTACAGTTGATGTTATTTCACATCGATCGATGCACTTGTTGTGTGATGTGATTTTTGTTTTTGATAATTTATGAGATTTGATTTTTGGCCTGGTATGGCATGATATTTGAGTATGGATGCATCATTATAGGCACTCAGTAATAATTGTGACATGCATCATTTTTAGGCATGTACAAGAAAATAGTTTTTGGATAAGTGTTGAGATTGAAATTTTATCCATTTATTGTGTAATTGAACTGAAAATGGAGCCTAATATGGAATTGGGAAAATTTTTAAAATGATGAAAAATTTAGAAAATTGGTGTATAATGAGAAACTTTAATAATGTGAATGAGTTAACCCTTGTTAACCATGACCTGGATGTAAGATGGTTAAGAGTAGTGGTAACGTCTTAGTTTTAACCGTGCGGCTGGGTTTGGGGAAATACTTGTTATGGATTTGTGTGAATATCTCTTGTTAACTATGTTAAAGTTGTTTAATGGTTCCAAAGACGTATTTTTTACATTGTATGGATATTCCTCCATGATTACACTTGTTGAGAGGAAGACAAGAGCTTATGGATGGAAATTATTTACCAGCGATGGAACCTGAGGCACCGATAGTGTAGAGTGAGGAATTAGGAGAGTTATTCCATGAGAACGTTTCATGTTTTATATATCTTATGGAATGATAAGAAGGGTGGGATGTGAAAAGAATGTCTGATATGACATAGGACTTCCAATTATATCACCTTCTGACTTTTATCGGAGAGGGTGGACCTAAGGCAGTAGAGTTCTGGATTGAGTCCATCAAGACTATGCATGACCATTTAGATACTTCTACTGAGAAGAGGTTCAAGTTAGCAGATTATATGTTATGTGGTACGGTGAATCGATGGTGGGACATCTAGACTTGGGATGTAAATTTTGAGAATATGGAGTGGAATAACTTTTAGGAAAAGTTCTTGGAGCACTTTTATCCTAAGACACTCAGGCATGAGATATTAGCTTAGTTTCTAAGGTTGGATCAGGCGAGAATATCTAGGATGGACTATGTTGGATTCTTTATAGATTTTCAGCGCTTTGATCCGGTGTTGGAAGGATATGAGGCTACCTTATAAAAATTATTTCATAATGGAATTAAGTGTGAATGTAACTCCAAAGTAAATATCTTTTGGTACAATAATTTTTTAGAAGTTGTTAATTAGGCTCTCATTTCTGAGGAGAAACTGAAAGAGAATTTTAATGGAGGAAATGTGTTTTTGATGGATGTTTAGGATTGTAACGTCCTGGTTCTAGGTTCCACCCAATGGTGCCTCATACCCGGTTAGTCACATGGGCTCAAGAGCATTTCCACAAACGCCAGAGGCTACTGACTAGCAGCAAGGGCCTTGGATGTGATAGTGGGAAAACTATGCCTTCATTGGCAGATTAGTGCAGTGGAAATAAGAAAATAATAGTAGTAGAAGCAGTAATAAAATGCAATAAGTAGACAGTGGAATACTGAAATAAATAAATAAATGGAGCACATATATATAAATAATTCATGATATATATGTCTAGGAAATCAGCCAAACAAGTCACAATGTTGGAATATAGTACTAAACCAAAGTACAAAGAAAACAAGAAACTCTAGCAGTATCACAAGCCTCAGCTTGGTCCCATGCTCTCTAGCTCCACAATAATCAAGTACCTGAAGTAGAAGGGAACTTTCCCTTATCTATACCTGTAGCAATATAATCTATTTGGGCCCAAAATCATGACCCAAATAGGGTGTGAGACAAATCCCAGTAGGAAACCAACCAAAGATCTGTGCCTAACAATCAGTGAATATATATGGTAGGAAATAAAGAAACATGAAGTAGTAAATAAGGAAGTACTCAAAAGAAAACAATCATACAGTTTCAATTGCATTCATTTAAATATTACAAGTAAGCAGCTGATCAAAACAAGTAACCCTCAGAGAAGTACCCATAGCTTATCCCCTCTAGTTCAACCATACAATCTCAAGTAACCCTCTGGGTAAGTTCTCACAACCTATCCCCTCTGTTTCAACTTATACAATTATATAATGACCTCTTGGGTAGCTCACACGGTCTAACCCCGTTGGTCTCATGAAAACAAAGACTCTCTGAGGAATAACTCACTATCAATTCCCCTTATATCCTTTTTAAGATAAACTATAAACTCTATGAGGAAGCACTCAATGTCAATTCCCACAGTGGTCTCATAATGGTAACTATAGACACTCTGAGGGAGCACTCAACGTCAATCCCCCTTATAGTCTTGCAGCGTGATAAAAATAACAGACACTCTGAAAAGCCCTAAAAGTCAATTTCCCATATGATCTAACTAAACCAAGTTCCCACATACCTATGTAAAGTAATCATGCACAAATGATATTCATCAGCCAAAGTAAACCTCAAGAAATACCTAGCTAAATAGCTCTAAGAATTATACAGCATCAGGTAAAACACTCCACCCTGATAACACTAGGCATGGAAAGCAAAATAGTCTAACAGGAAAACCTAGACCAAATAGTCAAAATCAAAACAAGTGTGGGAAACATATCTATAGAAATAAAATTAAC
This sequence comes from Viscum album, assembly GCA_963277665.1. Taxonomy (NCBI): domain Eukaryota; kingdom Viridiplantae; phylum Streptophyta; class Magnoliopsida; order Santalales; family Viscaceae; genus Viscum; species Viscum album. Next base: position 1,464,231,945 of record OY728162.1, on the reverse strand, counting down.
CCTATTCACAACAATAAAAAACAACTACTCAGGCACAAAATTCATAGCAAGCATTAACAGGGCTAAAATCCCTAAACACACAATACCCCTTTCTAGGGTATTAGGCACTTTTTCACATAATATTCGAAGACTAACTACATAAAGGCACAATCCACCTACCTTAGAATTTTATGATCAATATACTTGAATCCAGGCCATGGATTCGACCTAGAATGTCGTATATCTACAAAAAAATCAAAAAATTTCATCCAAGGATTTCTAATGAAAGAAGAAGAATCAAGAGACGAGGATCTAGAAGAAGAAAGATCTTATCGTGGTGATTATAATGAAATTGACGGAGGTCGAATCGAAGAATGGATGATCGGTCAGGGGATCGGAGAAGATTTGGTGATTCACTTCACTCTTGGTTGAGGCAGACCCAGAAGAATAAGTTTCTTCCAATTAGATGTGACCCCAAATAATTTAATGAAATAAAAACAAAAGTATATGGCGTGTTCATTAAAAGTACACAGTGTGTACTTTCCATTACTAAGCCCCACTTTAGGCAGCCTCCAAGTCACCCCACACAGCCATGTTCTCAGTCGTTACACAGCCAGCACACGACTACCCATGACAACTGGGTACACTACATGTACTTATAAGTACCTGGCGTGTACTCCTAAAATTTCTAAAAACTCCTCTTTTTCTCAAAAACAACCAAAAAATAAGATCCATATCTGAAAGGATGGTCCTGGTTCTTACAAACTTACCCCCTTAAATAAATTCATCCCCAAATTTCCTTAGGAAGGCGGCGTAGAAGAAGAATCCTCAAACAGCTCCGGCTACTATGATAGTACGTCGAGATCCCTCTCCCAAGTCTCATTTTGTACTTTCTTGTGCTTTCATAGCACTCATACTAGAGAAACATACTGGACATGGAGAACTTTCACACTATGATCAACTATCTGAATAGGATGCTCTTCAATAATGCATCCACCTTCAGTTCAACCTCCTCAGGTTGAAAAACATGAGATGGGTCTGATATATAACGTTGTAGCTGGGAAACGTGGAATACATCGTGCATAGACCAGTACCTCTGAGGTAACTGCAACCTATAGGAAACCGTCCTGACTCTTTCCAAAACCTCAAATAGTCTAACATATCTAGGCGAAAGCTTACCCTGTCTCTTAATCCTCCTGTTTCCCAACCTCAGTGTGGCATGCAAGAAAACCTTATCTCTGACTTCGAACTCCAGAGGTTGTCTCTATCGATCAGTATAAGACTTCTATCATGATTGTGCAGTGACCATCCTCTTTCAAATGAACCCCGCCTGCTCTATGGTCTCTTGGCCAAGACAAGGTCCTAGCATAGCTGCCTCTATCCCACATAAGGGTGATCAGCATGGCCTAACGTACAAATCATCGTAAGGTGACATCTGAATATTTTCTTGAAAATTATTATTATAAGAAAACTCCACAAAAGGTATGTTCTTCTCCCAAGAACCTACAAAATCTAGGACACATACTTGAAGCATATTGTCTAGCACCTGAATCGTATGCTCGGACTAGCCATCTGTCTGGGGATGGTAAGCTATACTCAGAAGTACCTGTGTACCCAAATCCCTCTATAGTCCCTCCTAGATACGAGAAGTAAAATGTGCATCCCTATCCGAAATTATGGAGTGTGGAACTCCATATAATCATACAATCTCTCAGATGTAGAACCTTCTCGGACCATCAACACTAAAGGTCTCCTTGATCGGAAATAAGTGAGAAACCTTCATGATTCTATCAGTGAAAACCCAAACTTCATCATTCCCTCAATGCGACCTTGACAAACCTTTCATGAAATCCATCGCGACATCATTCCACTTCCACTCAATAATGGGTAACTGATGAAAAAGCCCTTCTGGTCGTTGATGCTCTGCCTTCCCCTGTTGATAGGTGGAACACCTCGTGAAAAACCTAGCAACATATCTCTTCATATCGGGCCACCAATACTAATGGTGCAGATCTCGATACATCTTGGTGACACCAGGATGAACTTCCCAAACTAAGGAATGAAATCCCGCATCATCTCCTCACGTATGTCTGATGACACCCATACGTTCCCATGAAAATGAAAGATCTCATCCACACCTACTGTCTATCCAGGAATATGGTCCTATTCTAATACACTCTCCCATAGTTAGGCCTTCAGAATCTGATAGTTTCATCATTCGAACTCAATCAAGAAGAGTAGAGGTACCAGCTACAGAAGAAATAATTTTTTGTCCCTGTCTATCTTGCACCTCCAAATGAATCTTAGATAACAGTTCAGTAAGCTTCCACTCACTGCTTGCCTCCTAAACTTCCTATATCTGATTCCTCCTCCTCAACGCATCGTCCACTGTGTTTCCTTTCCTAAGGAATATAGTCAAGCTTAAAGTCAAAGGACTGAATATACTCAACCCACCTTCGTTGTCTCAAATTCATGTCATGCTTAATGATGATATACTTGAGAATTTTTTGATCGGTGAAAACTACAAAATTCTCACCTAGAAGATAATGTCTCCAACAACCTAAAGCCTGACCAACTGTAGCCAACTTGATATCGTGCATTTGGTAATTCCTCTCGTGTGGCCTCAACTGCCGAGACTCGTACGCAATGACTCCTTCCCCCTACATAATCACTTCTCCCATCCTGATACCTAATGAATCATAGTACACAGTATAAATCTTTCCTAGCTCTGGAAAAATGAGTATCAGTGCTAAAGTCAACCTCTCTTTCAGCATCTTAAAGTCTGACTCACAAGAATCTGACCACAAGTACTTAGCACCCTTTTTAGTTAGGCCTATCAGTGGCACTTCTAAGCATGGAAAGTCCTATATGAAATTTTTGTAGTATCCAACCAGCCCTATGAAAATACACACCTCAAAGATGTTCTTTGGTTGATCCCAAGAAACTACTTCTCTCCCTTTCTCCGGGATTACTAATAATCCTATCTCTGAGATAACATGACCCAAGAAGTGAATCAGGTCCATCCAAAAGTGGTAGTTTAAGAGATTAGCATATAACTGATGATCTCTGACTGTACTCAAAATGATATCAAGATATGTGGCATGGTCATGTCGAGTGTGAGAGTACACAAAGATATCATCCATGAAGATTACCATTAAAGAATCCAAGTATGGATGGAATACTCGGTTTATCAGTGCCATGAAAACTATAGTAGCGTTCGTGAGACCAAATGGCATAACCACATACTCATATAGACCATACCTTCTCTGAAAGGTTGTAAGAGGTATATATGATGTTCTGATGCACAACTGATGATAACTAGATCTCAAATAAATATTCGAGAACACCTGGGCTCCTCAAATCTGATCAAATATATCATAAATCCTTGGCAAGGGATATCGGTTCTTGACCATCAACTAGTTCAACTTCTGATAATCCACACAAAGTCAGAGCATACCTTCCACCTTCTTCGCAAACAAGACAGGAGAACCCCAAGGAGAAGTACTGTGTTAGATGAAACCCTTAGCCTATAACTCCTCTAACTACTTCTTGAGCTCCTATAACTCTAGTGTATCCATCCTATAAGGAGGAATGAACACCGGTGTAGATCCTGGCACGAGCTCAATAGAATAGTCGACCTATCATTCCGTAGGAAAACCTGAAAAATTCCTCTAGAAATACATCCCTGAAATGATCGACCAATAGAGGAAAATCCTACTAGAAAGTCCCCTGGTCATCCAGATAGAGACTAGAAATCTAGGTTGTAACTCTTCCCAACCCATGATGCTCAGGTCCTACACTGCTTGCCTGGACATCCCATTCGCCATTATGTAGAAACAAACCCCCTCTTGGGATGTGAAACTCACCCTGTGATGATAATAGTCAACAACTACATGGAATGGAACTAACCAGTCCAACCCAAGAATGACATCATAGCCTGTCATCTATAAGACATAAAGGTCCCATAAAAAGTGAAACCCACCAACCTCAAGAGTTCACTCCTTGCACTGACATACACTATCCATTCTTGTCCCAAACAGAGTGTCTAACATCAAGATATCAATAGAAGAAAAGATATAAAGGCCAACGATTTCCATAATAGCAATAGATATGAAACTATGGGAATCCCCTCTATCAAAAAGTGTGGAAGCTAAAATTGAGGCAACTAGAATCGTAGCTCAAACTGTAGAGGGTTCAGGATCCTTATCCTACTAAATCAGATCTATCGCAAAATTATGACATGTATCGTGGACCTACGACCCTTCCTGACCACCCAGAGATGATCCACCCTGTTGTCGCTAAAAGCCTACCGATTGGATACCACGGTTGTGACCTCCACCTCGGCCTAAACGGCCAGAAGAACTATGGTTCCCTTACAGATGAGAAACCGGTGGTGCTGCTCCTGAATGAGGAGTCATATAAGAACCCCTTTCACCAGCTTCTGGTGAGAAAAACTGGCAGAAGCACTGAATATGGCCCATCTTGCTACAGGATCGGCACTCAACTGGGTCTCTCGGGCAATGTGGCCTCATATACCCACTCTTTCCGCACTGGTATCATACCACCTGGATACCTGAAAGAGTATCTCGCCTACTTAGATCTTCATATGTATGTTATCGGTGGAACTTCCTACTATTAGTTGAAGAAGCACCAACTCTGGGTGCTGAACCACCCAATCCCACAACTCCAATATCCCTTAGGTTGTGCTCTGTGATCATCGCTTGATTGACGATCGAATATACAGTAGTCAGTCTAAAGATGTTCACCTGAGACCAAATGTATTTCCAGAGACCATCCTCAAACATCCTTTCTATGAATAACTCATCTTCCCCTAGAAGGGGTGTAAATTACTATAGTTATATGAAGGGGGAAGAATACTCCATGACTGAAAGAATACCATGATCCAAACTCATGAAATCTAAGGCTCGATCGGCCCTCAAGTTTTCTGGGTAGAATTAATCATAGAAGGTATACTGAAACTCATCCCAATCCATACCCTATTGGCATCCCACCTATGAGATCACATCCCACCATATTTTGGCGGAATCCCGAAGCATATAAGTAGCGAGCATGACCCTCCTCTCTTGAGGCATCTCTAGATGCTTGAATATCTTAAGCATGTCTTCTATCCATGACTCTTTAGCCTGGGGTCATCCATACTTTGAGAAAGTGGGAGGATGATAATGCTGAAAGACCCTCGTCAAATCTTCCATAAGCGGGGAAGGATTTCATGTTCCCTGGAAGGTCTTCATAAACCTCATGAAGCCTTCTCAGAACTGTACATTAGCACTTGTATCTATGATAACAGGTGGTGCCATGATAGGAATGACTGGAGGATCTACTGGTAGTTTCTAATATTCCATGTCCAATGTCTAATCATTACCCTATAACTGGCGAATGACCAAAGGATGTCGCGGTGGCATGACTCGGAAAGGTCAAACTCACACCTTAGATCAAGATTAAAAAGGACTAAAACTTAGAAGTGTAAGAAATGAATAGGATAAAAAATCATTCAAGTTTTCAAAACATGGATACATGGCATGTATGACCACTACACGGTGTGTTACTTTAAGACTTTACATGGGCTTTCACTCCTACCAACCCTAGTCATGTAACACCCCTATACACATGGCGTGCTCTCCCAAAACATAGTGTGTACTTGAATCCCCTTCCCCTTCCCAAGTTATTCTACATGACTTAACTCACACAGTTCTCCTAGAGAAATACTACACCACATGTTTCTACCATACATGGCATGTACTAGATATAACTTCACTGACCCATGTTGCTAGTTACACGGCCGGTTACACATCTGACCCTACACAACATGTTTTTTCCAGACACTGCATGTACTAGCTACCCATAATCGACCTGTTTCATTGGTCACGTGGCTAGACACATGGCATGTACACATGGAATGTACATTCGGTACATGGCGTGTTTCACCAAAGATTTACCAACTCTGTGTCTCTACCCACACAGCCAGTGACATGGTTAGAGACTGCACGGTGTGTACAAATAGTACACAACATTTTCATAAGAAAAATAGTTCCTTCCCAAATAGAAGGGTACAAGAAGTGTATTTATCAATACACTCCATGTATTCTAGGTTTTTCTGAATGGTAAGCCTCAGAAACTACTCTAAAACCCATAAAAACACTGAAATGAACATTAAAGTGCCAAATTCCAATCTTTGAGAGCCAATACTCCCCACGAATCAAAGTTTCGTATCTTATACATGTCACATTCAAGCATAAAAAATCATTGATCTACCAAATTATGATCCATGAGGGCCCATAACACCTCAAGAATCAAAGTTTGGAATTCATTCAAAAGAAACCTTACAAAATTTAATACCCTATCAAATACTAGGTATTATAACAAGTCATATATCACTACAGCATGCATACTTAGCACAATATCTATCACAACAACATACAATTGGTAATCCACCCTAAATAGCATGGAAAAAATGCATGACATGTGATTTCTAGCAAGTTCCAATATGATTCATGAGATGTCATACCCTCATCTCATTAGGTTTCAATAGAAATAGAACCTCGATATTATCAACTTTAATAGCACAAAACATGTGAATCACCTAACGGTGAAATCAAATCAACTGTAATAATAGAAAAACCAGAAAAATTGTAAAATATGAGGTAAATTGGATTTTCCCAATACATGGGTTAGCTACTCCTGGGCACAAATTATTACCAAATACCTATTTCTTCCTATCCCTGACTATAGGCTCCAATAAGTAAGTCAAGAAAAAAATAATTCCTCATATACCACTTTGTAATGTCCCGGTTCCAGGTGCCACCCAGAGGTGCCCATAGCCGGTTGGTCACATGGCCTCATGAACATTTACCCAAACACCAGAGGCTGCCGACTAAGAGCGAGGGCCTTAGATGTGATAGTGGGAAAAATTCTCTCATTGGCAGAGTAGAGCAGCATAAAAAATAGATAACAGTAGCGGAAGCAATAATAACATGTAATAAGTAAATAGTGAAAGACATGAATAAATAATCAAATGGAGCACATATATATAAATAATGCATGATACATATGTCTAGGAAAGTATCCAAACAATCCCAAATGCAAGAATATAGTATTGAACCAATGTAAAAATAGAACAAGAAACTCCAGCAGCATCGTAAGCCTCATCTTGGTCCCATGCTCTCCAGCTCCATAACAATCAAGTACCTGAAGTAGAAGGGTGCTTGCCCTTATCTATACATGTAGCAATATAATCTATTTGGGCCCAAAAGCATGACCCAAACAGGGTGTGATACAAATCCTAGTAGGCAAACAACCAAATATATGTGCCTAACAGTCAGTGGAAATATATAGCAGAGAATAAGAAAAATGAAGCAGTAAACAGGGAAGTGCTCAAAAGTAAACAATCCTACTCTATCAATTGCTTTCATTTTCATATTACAAGTAAGCAACTGATCAAAAAAAGAAACCATCTAGGAAGTACCCATAGACTATCCCCTATGGTTCAAGAAAACAATCTCAAGTAACCCTCCGGGTAAGTTCTCACATCCTATTCCCTCATGTTCAACTTATACAATTATATAACAACCTCTTGGGTAGCTCACATAGTCTAACCCCTTTAGTCTCATGCAAACAAAGACTCTCTAAGGAAGAAATCACCGTAAATTCCCCCTATAGCCTTTTTACGATAAACTATATATGCTCTGAGGAAGCACTCAATGCCAATTACCCTTGTTCTCTCTTAACGGTAACTATAGACACTCTGAGGGAGCACTCATCGTCAACCCCCCCCCCCCCCCCATGGTCTCGCAGCCTGATAAAATTAACACACTCTGGGAAAGCCATCAACATCAATTTCTCTTATGGTTTAACTACACCAGGTTCCCAAAACCCTTTGTAAAGTAATCATGTACAAATTATATTCAACATCCAAAGTAAACCTTAAGAACTACTTTGCTAAACAGCTACAAGAATAACACAACATCAGATAAAACACTCCACCATAACAACAGTAGTCATGGAAAGCAAAGCATCCTAACAGGAAAAGCTAGACCAAATGGTCAAAATAAAAACAAGCATGTGAAACACATACATAGCCAGACAGTTAACCCTATTCACATTCAATCATCCTCTACTCAGTAACACAAGGCATAGCAGGCATTGATAGGGCTAAAATCCCAAAAAACACAATACCCTATTCTAGGGTATTGGGACCTTTTGCCCATAATATTCAAAAACTAACTATGGAAAGTCACAAACCACCTAACTCAGCATTGTAATATTAGTATACTTGAATACATGTCTTTGATTCGACCTAGAACATCTTAGATATACAAAAATGTCAAAAACGCTCAACCAAGGATATCTCATGAGAGAAGAGGAATCATAAAAATAGGATCTAGAAGAAGGAAGATCTTACCATGGTGATTCTAATGCAATCAACGACGGTAGAATTGGAGAATGGATTATCGGTCGGGGGCTCGGAGAAGATTTGGAACTTCTTGTCGCTCCTAGGTGAGACAGTCCGAGAAGAAGAGGTTTCTTCCAATTAGACGTGACCTTGGTTCGTTTAATGAAATAAAAACAAAAGTACATAGCATGTTCTTCAAAAGTACATGGTGTGTACTTTCCATTACTAGGCCTCACTTTAGGTGGCCTCCAGGTCACCCCACATGGCCATGTGCTCATCCATTACATGGCCATCACACGGCTACCTACAGAAACCGGGTACACGGCATGTACTTATAAGTATATTGTGTATAATCCTGAAATTTCTAAAAACTCCTCTTTTTCTCAAAAATAACCAAAAAACAAGATCCATACCTGAAAATAAGATCCAAGTTCTTACAAGGAGGTACAACTTATGAAAGTAGGAACCGTTTCTATGGTAATTTTAACTAGGGTGATAGCAATAAGAGTAGATAGGGTAAGGGTCAGTTACTTAGGACCTTGCTTGATTGATATGTCATTAGTGTGGTAGTTTAGTACACTTCTATAGGCAGTTCCACCGACCACTGGTACAGTGTCGAGTATGCGGTATAATGGGACTCCTACATAGGTTCTAAAGAAACCCATGATAGATGGGTAGTTATGGAGAATCTAGGAATAACCATAGTGCAGGAAGGGGATATTCTACATTGTACCAGTCTGGAAGTTTTAGTTCTACTCGTTATGGTGGTATAGGTAGTGGACATGGTGCTTCTAGTCAAGAGTGCATGTATTAGTAGAGTGGTGTAGAAAAGGGGACTTATACTTCATCACAGGGTAGAGGGATAGGACAATTATATGTAGTTCAACCTACACTTATGGATAGATAGGTTGTACCATCGACAGTCATAGGTATCATTCTTGTAGTTTCTACACTTTTTAGTTCCATATTTGATAGTTGTTCCTATCATTATTTTATATCTGAAAATCTTGTGAATGGTTTGAGCCTGGAAGTGGAGATCATGGTCATGGTGGTGGTGATAGATGTTCTTTTAGGTGTTTGGTTGAGAGACGTATGTTTTTGCAAGGGGTGTTCTCTCAAGATTGGGGAGTATCATTTTCTATGGGATCTTTACATCGTTGAAATTTCAGGATTTAACATAATTTTGGGAATGGAATGGTTAGTAGAATATTAAGCACAAATAGATTATTACCATGGGAGAGTGACTTTTATATCTCCTAAGGATGACAATTGTATTCACTTGGGAGAGTGTGATATCTAGGGGAGACGTGTGGGACCAGTTCATCAGTAAATAGGGGAGCTCAACACCCATGTTTCTAGTCTTTTTCTAGATGATAAAGGCATAATATATGATATATTTACACCTATAGTGAACCAATTTAAGGTTTTTTTAACATATACTTATCATGTCTACCACCTTAGAGAGATGTGGAATTTAAAATTGATCTCATGATAGGGGATGATCCAGTTTCTATTCCACCATACAGAATGGAACCAATAGAGCTTCAAGAGATCAAGACTTGGCTAAAAGAGTATATGGAAAAGGGGTTTATCTATCTGAGTATGTTTCCTTATAGATGACTAGTTTTTTTTACAAATAATGATGATGGAACCTTTCTCTTGTTTTTTTATTACTAGATGTTAAACTAGATGATTGTAAAGAACTGGTATCATCTTCTATGTATAAATGATTTGTTTGTACAGTTGAGGGGATCTTGTGCTTTCTTCAAGATAGAATTGAGATCAGGGTATCATCAATTGATATTTTGACCTTCCGATATACCTCATAATGATTTCTGAAGTAGGTATTTCCTATATTAGTTTTCCATGTTGTTGTTCGAGCTGAAGAATGCACAGGTGATGTTTATAGCCTTGATGAATATAACCTTACACCTGTACCTGGATTAGTTTGTGGTAGTATTTGTGGATGACTTCTTTATGTACTCCAAGACTTATGAAGATCATGCCCAGCATCTTGACATCATCATGAGTACACTGAGATAGAATCTTCTATATGCCAAACTATCTATATGTCAATTTTTGATTGTTCAGGTATACTTCTTAGGTCACATCCTCTTGGGTTAAGTTGTGTTATTGGACCCATATAAGATTCAGGTTGTTTTTTCTTCGGAGAATCCATGGAATTTTTTTGATATCTATATATTTCTAAAGTTATCATGATATTATATAAGGTTCATCTAGGACTTTTCTCATTTGGAAGCACCTCTTTTGGGCTTGACCATGAAGGGAGTGAAGTTTCAATGGTCTGGAACATGTGAGAATCCCATCTAGGAGCTGAAGAATTGTTTTATAATAGTGACAATATTGATCCTACCCAATCCATGTGAGTATTATACCATGTTTTTTAGGCTTCTTCATTCATACTTGGATCATTTTTGATGCAAGGATGTTGATTTGTGGTATACGGCTCTCAGCAGTTGAGGACACATGAACAGAATTACCATACGCATGACCTCGAATTAGTTGTAGTGGTTTATGATTTGATGTTTTGGTGTCATTATCTGTTGGGTGAGAATTTTACTATGTATAATGATCACAAGATCTTAAATTATTCCTTTTCTCAACAATATTTGAATCTATGGTAGTGGAGGTGGGTTGAGTATATGCAGTCATTTGACTTTGAGCTAGCATATGTTCCCTGGAAGGGAAATAGTGTTACAGACTCTTTAAGAAAAAAAACTAAGACTCTATAGATTTAGGAATCTATTGATGAATGGAAAATGATGACTTTTCTCGCTAAGATGCATGATGTAGTTCAGGAGAGCCAGAAGAAGATGACTCTCATATCAGTTTTAGTGGAGTCTACACTTTTGAGATGAATTAGGGATAGGCAGAATGAGTATCCGAAATGATTTTACTTGAGGGAGAGCCTTGAAGATGGTGAGTCACCTTTATATTGGACCATAGATGAGGATGAGGTCATCTATTTCAAGAACCTATTTTTTCCTACGAGCATGTAGGAGGAGCTGATGGGTTACATTCATGCCTCAAAGTGGTAGGTGAATCTAGGTGTGACCAAAATGTATCGTGAACTATGATGACATTTTTGGTGGTTAGGGATGAAAAATTGTGATATAAGGGTTTGTGACATGATGTTACACCTTCCAAAAGGTTAACGAAGCATCAATGACCTGATGGTTTACTACATTAATTGCTCATTTTGGAATGGAAGTGAGATAATGTTACTGTGGACTTTGTGGTGGGTCTCTTGAGGATGCCTTAGAAGACTGATGAAATTTGGGTTATTTTTAACCATTTGATGAAAGTGGTGAATTTATTTCCAATACGGAAGACTTTATCTATGGAATAATTGGGATACTTGTGTGTTTAAGAGATAGTTCTTCTATATGGGGTTCCAAAGACTATAGTTTCATATTTTGACTCATGTTTTACTTCATGCTTCTAGAAGTTCTTGTATAAGGCTCTTGGTATGCAGGTATTTTTGAGTACGACTTTCCACCCATAGATAGATGGGAGTCAGAATGTACTATACAGATTCTTTAGGATATGATTCACGCATGTGTCCTAGACTTTGGTGGGTCTTGGGAGAATCACCTAGAGTTGGTGAAGTTCTCCTATAACAATAGTTTCCAGGAACTATTTATATGGCACCATATGAAGCTCTTTATGGTAGTCAATGTAGACCACCTCTATGTTGGATGGAGGCAGGTGAGTCAAAGATGTTGGGATTGAGTCTTGTATAAGAGACTTCAGAGCATGTTTAGATGATTTAGAATCATATGGTTACAACTCAATGTATGAATATGTTATATGTTGATATTTGTCGATGACCCTTAGAGTTTATAGAGGGTGATTGTGTATTCGTTTAGGTGTCTCATTGATTGGGTCACCATAGGATATAGAGACATGGAAAGTGGGTACCTAGGTTTATTAGACCATTTTAGGTTGTGGATATAATTTGGTTGCTGGTGTTCCGATTAGATCTTCCATAGAGGTACAGGGTTATGCATGATATTCTTCATATGTCACAACTTCGGTGGTATCACCCCAAACCTTATCATGTGATCTATTTAGATGATATTGATCTTCATATAGATTCACCCTTTATGAGCATATTTCCATAGGTTTCATACACACAATGAGGATAATACTTGTTGGGCTGTCTCTTTTTCTAAAACCCATGATACATGAGGTAAGGATCAGTGCGAACTCTATGACTCTAGAATTTATACATGATGGTGGTGATCAATATAATAAAATTGAGGAAGCCTATTTAAAATAATGTTCTAGGAAGAGGAAAACATGATGGTGGATTCTAATGGATTCATTACCCCAAATCCAAAAAAAAACTAGGAAACATAGAGACTACTCTAACCTTGAAATAACAATAGTTACAATATCATTTGAAGTCTCTAGGAAGGAAAACACTGAACTTCAAAAAATAACCGGTAGTTGTTGAACCTATTTAAATCTATGGTTTATATGAATAGTAATATGATATAAATAATGATCATGTGTACATATATGCCTATTTTATTTAGGATTATGTGAGAGAAGTAGTTAGTACATGGATGGATGAATAAGATGAAATTACATTCCATAAATACAATAATGGTGATATTACAACTGAGATGTACCTTCAAATCATAAAATGTATGTTCATAATGATGGTTGAATAATACAAAAGGAATCATGATTTCAACTTTAGAGATATAACTCAGGAATTAATTTTTATTGGTATAAAATTTTTTATTGTTGGTGTCATTTATGTTAGATTTTTCTACACAATTGATTTGAATTCCCCCTTTGAGTTTAAGTGTGTTTTAACATGTTATCTAGGTGTTGGTTGAACTTTGACACTTATGTCCTCAGAATGGATAGTTTTTTGATATGTTGGGTCCCTTATTTCCATTATTAATGATTTGATGATGAATCCAATATACTAATTTGTGTTTGAATTTTGTGTTTTTTTGTGTATTTTGTCTCTTTATTCTCATGAATTGGTGGACATATTTGTGGAAAAGTTTCACATAATGAAATATTTTCATCTTATCTCTATGTATAGTAAATATAAGGTCATTCCTGACATTGGATGGATTTTCCAATTTGATATTAATGCATAGTGGTCATTCTGGTTCAATTCTGATCTTTTGTCTCATATCAAACACTCCATGTCCCTCTCACCTAGTGGTTTTCCTTGCTATAACTTTATGGGATGTGAGGAACAAAGTTATGCACCTTGTTGTACAACTTAAATATTGATGTATGGTTTAAATTGTATTTCTTGGATTAGATAGTAGTTATCTTATAGGAGTATTTTTTTGAGGTTTTAATGTTGATCAAATTGGAGATAATGATGGATGTTCTCAAGCTTCTGGGTTCATCACTCACTATTTTTTTCTTGTTTGCAAGAATGTTCTTTTTATGTTTAATTTTTTGTTGGTGTAAGCTTATTATGCCTCATGTGTAAATTGTACCTTTTTATTTCTTTAATTAATTTTTGGAAGTATGGTCTGGGTGACCAACCCATATCTCGTTATTTTAATAAAAATATTTACGTATTGTGGAAACATGGTCATGTTCAAGAGGAAACTTGGGATAGGGAAGTGGATATGTGGGATTAGTGGCATGATCCTTTTACCAAAAAATCTTAGATATGTTTGGGAGTACATCTCGAGGATGAGTTGTTATAAGGTGGGGAGATTGTAAGATCTCAACCTTTTCTAGAGATTTATCAATCTAGTTTTCTAGGTACTATTTTTCCTTGTTTGAGTATATCTTGTTTGGGTTTTACCTTTATTAGTTTTGGGGTAAAATTGGAGAAAATTGGAATGAGGTGGGGTAGTGTATGGTTGGTGCATGATTTTCCCAAACCATGTTCCCAACCACGTAAATTATGAAAACCTAAACATAGGGGATTCAAACGACTAGCGCATGTTTTTTCAAAACGTGCACCCTATTAGAAGTAATTGTGCACCCCCCCCCCCCCTAGAGGAGGCGCATAGTTAAGGTGTATGGTTTAGAAAACCATGTGCCCCTTCCCAGGAAACTGTGCACACAGTTTTAATTAATCCTACAATTGATTTTAAAAATTTCTAAACCCCCATATTATATCCATAAACCCCCTAACTTGATCATAATTTATTCCTATAATGTTTGGAGTCTCATAGATGAATTCATAATGTTCTCGACCTCCGTTATTGATGATTCAAATTCTGTATTAAAGATCTGTACCTCTCCTAGTAAGAGAATATCATCTTGATTAGTTTACAATCACTCTCTTGTTCTTCTATCATCTTTTAAAGGGATTTTTCCCTTTTGTTATTAGATCTAGATCTAGGTTTGATATATCTTGATTCTTTTGATCTTGGATCTAAGTTACTGATAAAGTTCTCATTCTTCGTTATGTTATTGATTGTTCTGCTTCAATTAGGGATTTCTTTTGGCGATAATTGTCAAGGATCTTAAGGTAGGTATTAAAAATTCAACTCCCATAGTATTTATTCCAATTGCATGCATGCGTTGTTAGATTTCAATTGTCACATTTGACAATTGAATCTTGAATTGAATAAATTGATTGATTAATTAATTTATAGAAACAAAAAATTGGATTAATTAATTGGTTAATTAATTAATGAGATATTGGTATTGTGAAATTGGATTAATTAATTGTTGAATTACTTAATAGATTTTTGTGATTGTGTAATTGGATTAATTAATTGTTCAATTAATTAATACATTATTGTGATTATGGAATTGGATTAATTAATTGTTGAATTAAGTAATAGATAGTTGTGATTGTTGGATTGGATTAATTAATTGGTGAATTAATTGAATATTATGATTTTTGAATTGGATTAATTAATTGGAGAATTAATTATTGGATGGAATGTTATGATTTTTTAATTGGAGATTTAATTAATAGAATGTTGTGATGCATATGAAATTTTGATACATGTGATTATGTGATAAAAGTTTGTGGGACATGGTTTACTGCAACAAAATTCCATATTGATAAATGAGTGTGGGACATAGACTTCTACTTCAAAATCCCACTTGATTGAGTGATTGATAAATGATTTTTGGGTCATGGACTGCTTCTTTAAAAACCCACGGGGTCCTAGGCATGACAATCTAGGCCAAAAATGTTGGCATTGGAATATGGTTTCAATTGTCCATGATAATGAATTTAAATGAATGGATAATGAAATCCCATGTGTTATAATGATCTATAAATTTAATATGTGATATGGTTTAGACTCCAACACGGACTGAAGAAGGTATTGAGAGTTTGATTGTCCTTAGGAACTTGAGGGTTTATGTGGTTAATAAAGAATAATTGAATGTGTGTAAACTATTTACTTTATTGATTGTATATTATTATTTATACAAATGTGTACACTATTATTGACTGGGTATTTTTTAGACATTGTTGGCGGTGGTCTACTGAGTTGTAATCACACCCTACTCGGGCTGCCAGATCGGTACCTGAATACACTTCATGGTTGTAGGATAAGATAAGGTCAAGGGGCCTATGTAAGGTGGATGAGTTGTGAAGGATCGTGGATGAGGGAATCAGATGTGATTTGGGACCCTCTTGGGAGTATTTAGTTTCTTTATTTATTTCAGATTTTTTATATTTACACTTGACACGTAATTGACATGACATATATATTGTTTAGTTTTGGTTATTTTATTTCATATTTTGGCCATCATGTGATACTGGTTTGGTTGGTAATTGGTTATTTAATTTGGTTATTCATATTTATTTATTTATTTTTGTGCTAGTTTGATAAGGAGGGTATAGTCTATCCATGATTGATATTAGACCCCCGCTACTAGTCGGCAGCCTCTAGCATATGGGGAGGCGCAATTGAGGTCATGTGACTACCCAAATTAGGGCACTGATGTGTGGCACCTGGGTGAGGATGTTACATTATGTTTCATAAGATGTTTCTATTTTAGGACATGTGTAATTATCCATATACTTTAAGATTATTATTAATACATATTATTTTTCATACACTTTGATGAATTGATGAAAACCATGACGACATATATTCGTGATGAGGTAGGATATGTTGGGTGTGTGATAAATAATATGACATTAAGGAATAATGTGAGAAAGTATTTATCCCTTACCAATTTAGTGAAATTTTATATCTCAAACCCTTTGATATAAATGAAATAGCTTGATTAATTCCATGTCCATGAAATTATACTGGCAAGTTCATTTCTATAAATTCAAAGAAAGATACATCAAACACCTAGGTCGATTACACCACCATGTAACCTAATTGATTATAAATATCAAGATAAATGGATTATATTACACGATGTGCATTCATATGTGATTATTGTCGTTCCCAAAAATATTTTACTTCTCTATGGGTACCTTTTCATATTGCTAGGTACTAATATTTTACTTTAGGTAGTTCTTACTAATACCACCAAGAAAGAATCCTAGAGGGTCAAACACAAATTGTATTCAGAACCTTAATTGAATTCAGTATGAATTTTATGTGATTAATAAATATTATTCTCATATGTGGATTAATAATTAATCATGTTTAAGTTTATTTTATAAATTAATTCACCGGTTATTTGAGAAAATATTAAGTGAGTTTAATATTAAAAAAATATTCATTTCACAAGGTAATTATTTATTACATGAATATATATAATATTTATTTATTCTGGTGCATTCGTAAGGTAATAAATATTTATTTAGTTATGTGAATTTCTAATAAATATTTATTCACCTATTTTTTTAATATAATATTTTTTTATTTATTAGTGAATAATTCATTAATATTTATTTATTAAATAAATACACATTATTCAAGATTCGGTAAATATTATAGATGAATGATGGATAGAGTTTAAATTTCTGGTGAGTAATAATTTATATTAAATATTAATTGAATAAATTTTAATAACAATTTATTCAGTAAATAATTTTTAATTAATTCACAAGTTTTTCTGCATGTCAATAAATTATATTATTATTATTATTATTTAAACATGGTTTTCCGCAAAGGATTACAGAAATAATAAGCACCCATGTTAAATTATTATTTTTTAATCTAAACATTTATTATACACAATTATATTATTTCTAACCTCTGTCATTCCATTTTAATCATTATGAACAATAGATTCTAGAGAAACCTTTCAATCCCTAGAGTGCCCTTATCCTAGAATAGTCTCAATAATGAAAAAACATATGCCTACACAATCCTCTAAAGACTAGAGAGAACCAAATAAATAATCCTTCACACCTCAAAGTAATCTATTACAATCAAGCATGATTAACACAAGATTCATAATATTCACTCAAAAACCTAGAGAATTATATGGTGATGATCAAAGATTTTCTGGGCATGAGTAAATCACCTTTTAAGGGATTATATCCTTGGATCATCTCATTAAAACAATGGTACAGAAAAAAGAAGTCAACTGATTCATCAATGAAGAAATAAATCAATGAAATTTATTTTATTAATCTGAATAAATTAATTATAAATTTTATGTGAAAAGACACTTTCTTCTTAGTTCTGGAATTTCTATCAATTAATCTATGATTTTATTTTGTTGGTCATGATCTCTTAATCATGTACATCTTGGAATTATCAATGATTATGATAAAATATGAGTTAAAAAATACCCAATAGAAGATTTCACTATATCTTTAACCTTTATATAGTATCAAAGGGGTCTCATGTTAATTTATAATTGTGTATTTTTCATTGATTGTTTCATTAATTTGTTGTTAGATTCATTTTTAGTTTATTTTTTATTAAGATGGTTATTATTATTACTATCATTCAACTTCATGTAACCAATAACATGTTAGAGAACAATGAATAATGAGTTGATGAAATCTATCAGGAGGTGTCGTATTTTTGTTTGGTTAACATAAATTACACATCGTGTGATGAAGTTCATCAAATCTGGATGGGATGTGGGATACATGACTTTCCACACATAGTCGACACATAGTGCATTGATTACACTTCATATGTTGACTGTCCAAAATAACATGTGTCTTGTTAGATTATATAGAATGTTTCTATTGTACACATCATGTAGTATATGTGTTTTCACAATGTAAATTGTGTAATATTCATTCTCAAAGAGGCGTCATGTATTTACCACATGATGTATGGGACTAGCAGTTGCGAAACATAGTAATTAATATATAATAGGTGTATATAATAATTATGATGAGGTTGATGTGTAATTAATACACACACAGTGTATTTAATAAAAAATGATATGGTGTTCATTTAATTTATCCGCATGTATTGTAACGCAAGTACTGTGAAATTAATTCACATGTGATGTAAAAAATTAATTAATAATTGGTTTATTCAACTCACACACATAATAATTAATTAATTCTCACATGGTGTAATTAATTCACATGTGTTGTAATTAATTAATTACCACATTGTGTAATTTAGAAACATGTGGTGTATTTTAATACACACATGGGTTTTTAAACACATATAGTGTGATTAATTAATTTACATAGAAATAAAATTAATTACAACATTAAACCAATCTAAAAATTGTGTGCAAATGGTTTTAATCATATTAAATGCCTAATTAATTCTATGTTAAGTTAAGAACTATATTTCATATTCCCTCCAAGTAAACATCATGTACTTATTAAAATAATATATCCTTATATGATATTTTACATGTATTATTAATATAATATAATTAATTAAATAATAGTATGATTAATTGAATTAATTCATGCAATTTTATCTTAATGAAAAAAATGAATTGAAATGAATTATAGCTAGTGTGAACATGTATTTATGTTGTGTGTTTTGGATGATAGTGTTCCTAAACCGACCTATGTATGATTAATTATGTTTAAATCAAATCAATAATTACTATTAAATTATAATAATAGTATGTGTATCATCCCCTCATTATTATGTATATACCTAAATGCCCACGTTATATTTTATATAACTTCCTTTAACCCATCATTGGGTTCCCCTCATCTGCGTGTGAGTAAATAAAAATTTTATAGATGGATCTTCCAGGTGAGTGGAGATGGTTCAATTTTGGAGCTGAGGTGAAACTAATCAATGAAATACTTAGGTGAACGGTTGTAATTTTGTATCCTAGTCCGATAACTGGCTCAAGGTGGATTTTTCTCAAGGGTCTACAGTTGGTTTATCATCCACTTGATAAACCAACTATTAGATAATGATCATGATCATACTATTTTATTTATTTATTTCTATCAATTTCATAGTTAATTATTTATTTTCAATATATGATGATTACATTAAATAAATTAATTAATAAACATCTTAAATAAACAATATTTTATGTAAATTTTATCAAGTCATTGTTAATTTATTAAGTAACATCTACTTAAATATTAACAAGGATATAATAAGATAAAATGGAAAATATATACCTAAATATTAATAATCCCTCAATAAATATATTAAGTTGATGTAGCCTTCCACCAATTAGGTTAAAATAAAACCATAGTTAAAAGTTCTTAACCAACCATTATTGTAGTGTTTTCAAGTATTAGGGAATTTTAAGTTGAGTTTTGGGTCAACTTAACCGAGTTCACATTAAGGTTTAGTGCCCTATAACCAGCTACTTTAAACATAATATTGTCATAATAATCATGGTATTTAATATTAATAAATTACTTTTCACATGATGATCATTCTTTTGAAATACATCTATGTGAGAATTTCCTTGGGGTACATATCACATTGAAAGGTTATAGCAGTTCCCCACTACGATGGGAACCTAGAAGTGAAATGATAATGTTCTTGAAAATATGTTTTATAACCATATTACATCATTAGATAGGATGAAAATGATATAGATTGTTAGGGGTGGATACGTATAGAACTTTGATACACTATCTCATAGTGTGTGCTAATAGTAATTTTCAGAGCAGGAAAATTTGAGAATATTTATTACCAGTAGGAAATCCATAATTATATGTGTCATTGGATGTTTCTATCTTCAGATGTGTGTAATGATTCTTATAATTTAAGATTCTTATTAATGAATATTACTTGTTGTTTACTTTGATGTATTGAATAAAACAGGGATGACATATGCTCACGGTGAGGTAGCAAGTGTTGGGTGCATCACAAAAAATATGACATTAATGAATAATGTGAAAAAGAATTTTTCCCTCCTCAATAGAGTAGAAGTTGATATCTTATGACCTTCGATGGAAATTAAACATACCAATTATGTCCAAGGCTATGTAATTTTTAGAAAATTTTGTTTTTATAAAGTCAAAGAAAGGTACATCAGGAACATATTTTGATGAAACTCACATGAAACCTACTTAATTACAGTTAATAAGATAAAGATATTATATTACAAAATGTGAATTAATATTTTTTCAAGGTTGTTACAGCATTTAATATGTTTCTCTATGATTTTATTGGCCTATTTCTAGATATTAACCTTGTGTTTTTTCTAGTTCTACATAATGTCACTAAAAAAGGATCTTAGAGGTTCTCACACTAAGTTTCTTCTAAAACTTACTTTAATTCAATATGAATTTAACATTTTGAATAAATATTAATCTCATATACAGATTAATAATTATTCATATTTAAGTTGATTGCATAAATTCATCCACTAGTTATATAAGAGAATAATAAGTGAGTTGAATATTAAATAAATATTCATTTTACAAGGTAATTATTAATTACATGAATATATATAATATTTATTTATTCTTATTCATTCTCAAGGTAACAAATATTTATTTTGTTATGTGAATATCTAATAAATATTTATTCTCCTGTTTTTTGAATATAATATTAATTTTATTTGTCAGAAGATAATTTAGTAATATTTATTTATTAAATAAATAGACATTATTCAATGTTAGTTAAATATTGTGGATAAATAGAGGACTGAGTTTAAAATTATGGTGAGCTACAATGTATATTAAATATTATTTAAATAAATTTTGAAACAATTTATTGAATAAATAATATTTAATTAATTCAATATTTTTTTCACTTGTCAAGAAATATTATAATTATTATTTATACATGGGGTCTCACAAAGGATTAGCAAAAAAATAAGGACCCGTGTGAAATTATTATTTTTTAACTATAACATTACCTAAACCCAATTATATTATTTCTAAATTGACCTCTTCCATTTTGATCATTATACACAAAATATTATAGAGAAACCTCTTAATACCTAGAGATCTCTTCTCCTTGAACACTCTTAAGAACAGAAAAAAATATTCCTCCACTATCATCTCAATACTAGAGAGAACTAGAGAGATAATCCTTCTCACTATGAAGAACTTAGTTGTGATCAAGCATGATCAACAAAAGTGTTAGAATATCAATGATACTATCTAAAGAATTTTATGGTGAACATCAAAGGTTCATGAATCATCTTTGGATAACCTCTAGTAGGAATTTATCCTTGTATTCTCTTGCTACAAATATGGTTCACCAAAAAGTGTTCAATAAATTCGTCAATGAAGAAAGAAATCAATGAAATGAATTTATTTAATCTGAATAAATTAATTATAAATTTTATGTGAAAAGATCATTTCTTATTGGTTCTGTTGTTTCTGTTAATTAATAAGTGATTTAATTTTGTTGTTCTTAGTATTCTTTGTCATGTACATCTCGTAATTATCAATGATTATAAAAAAACATGAGTTGGAAACTGCCCAATAAGTGATTCCATTACACCCGGAACCATCATAGATTTTTATTATTCTAGATATTTAACCCAAACATGTTAGAGATAAAGGAAATATTTAATTTAACATTATTCAGATACTGGTTGTTTTCCCAAAATGATGAATAAGACACAATAGGAGGGTTAATTCAGTCCTTTTAAAACACTTGATAAATTCAAAATTGGTCCCTCATAAACATGAAAATAGAAACTATTTTCTTTTATTTAAAAAAAGTATGAAATAAAAAATAAAATAAAGAGACAAAGAAGATATTGTAGTGGTTTTGGGTACAAATATTCCCCAGTCCACTCAACCAACACTCTCCCCTTGAGCTTGGGGATTTTCACTAGTAGACCCTTCTCCAAGGGATCTCAATAGTTGATTGCAAAAAACTACAACTTGTTACAATATATTTTAAAAGGATTTAATAAGGAATAATAGGATTCTTCAAACACTATATACTCAAGTGTTTAAAAACAAAATATATTGACTTTTATTGGAGAAATTATATATGAAAGAATTTAGATAATGATATTACAGGTAACATATGAAGAGATCTTCAAAGTAATATATAAATAACTTCAAATCATATTCCTTAAGAAAAATATTTAAAATTATTATAGAATCTATTCATAGAAAGAATCGGTGGTAACTAATTCAATATTTTTAGTAGTAGGATGAACACACAACAGTAGTTTGATATTATTACTATATCTAAATATATTAAATTAGTTGTTGTTAATTATTAATATGAATATTTTCCTTCATGATTTTGGATATTATTTTTGAGGACTGTGATTTGAATTTATTCATATATTCCTTTGATGATATCTCCATTTGTTAGAAATAATATCTATATTTGAAAACATTCATGGATAATTTCTTCAAAAAATCAGAATCTTTCCTTTCTAAACACTCAAGTGTGGAGTGTTTTTAGTAATATTGTTAGTCCTACTTAAATCCTTGAAAAGTTTATTGTAGAAATTTGTAGTTATTTTCACTCAAATTTCAATATCCTTTAGAAAAGGATTCACTAGTGAAAATCACAAATCTTGGGAAGTGAGTGTTAGTGGAGTTAACTATGAGATCTTTTTCCAAGCCATCTCGATAGTTGAGTGCAAAAAACTTCAACTTAATACAATATATTTTACAATGCTTTAAGTAGGACTAATATAAGTCCATAAAAAACTACACACTTTAGTGTTTAGAAACAAAAATATTGACATTGATTGGAGAAATTCTCCATGAAAGCATTTATATTCAAATACTATAACTAACAGATGAATATATGAATACTATCAAATCATGATCCTTAAGAAGAATCTCTAAACATAATATATAAAATATTAAAATAAAGTGTCATTAGCAACTAATTCAATATTTTTAGAACTAGGATGAACACACAGTGGTAGCTTAATGAAATGTGTATGTCTCCAAAGTATAGTACTAAAAATCTTTAATGAACTACAATGGATGTATTATAGATAATTATAGTTGTAGTAGTAGTTATAGATAGAATAATCTATTGTATAAATAGAGATAAAACAATTTTTTCTGAGTAAAATATTCATATTACTGAGCTTTATAGAGTCAAATATTTATCCAAATAGTTTAAAAAACCATCCAGAAGTATATATTGAGAATAAAAAAAAGTATCTCAAATAAATTTAAGTCAAATAGATCTGAAAAAAGAAACCAAATAAATAGTGATTTCAAAACACATGGAGTATTTAAAATCTGAGTTTTATCAACCATGTAAAATAATATCTTCCTTTAGAAATTATAACAAATTAATTTGTTGTTGAATATTTTCTAAAATGGTCTTTGAATAAATTTATTAAGATATTTACTTCAGAAAAATCATAGAAGAAATCTTGGAATAATTAAAAATCTAAATCATGAAAATGAATGATTCAACCTAGGGATTGAACTGTGTGAGGTTAATTCCAAATGTACAGTTTATAGTATATGGTCTCTTTAAAACATAGAGTTCAAGAACATGGAGTATATTACCAATGTTTAGTTCATCACAGGAGGTATATTACCAACATTAGATTAATTATATTAGGTATATATCAAATTTTAGGTACCCAAATGTGATGTTTGATTCAAACTTGGGGTTCCAAACATGTGGTTAGATACAAATATTAGGTTTCAACTTCACTTTCTAAACAATGATTCCTGACTTCTTTTAAACGACCATGATACATGGCAGAAAAACTTACTTCCAAAATATAAATATCATTACTAACTAAAAGTAATACAGAATTCTAGGAAAATAGAATAATTATTCAATTAAATATAAACATGAAATCTACTCAAAGTAACTTCATTACTAAAACAAATTAGGGTATTTGTGAGCATAAAAATCAATGAAATCTTTTTAGATCAATAAGTCATCTAATATTCTAGCTTGCAAAGGTAATTAATATGATGTTATTCAAGTGTTCATAAACTCTAATTCCCATACCTTGGATTTTAGTAACATTGTTCAAAGGGATTCCATCAAACATAACTAATCTATACCTCTCTAATATCATCTTAGGTGAATTCACCTCTTAATAAAAAAAATTAATTATGATGATCACAAATCAAAGGAACAAAGATATATTATTCCATTAATATAGAATAGATAAATCATTTATCAACTTATTAAATTAACTATATGTAACTTATGATACAAGAAATGTATGTTACCTCACTGCAAGCATATGTCATCATAGTTTTCATTCATACATCTAATTATATTATTTATTATACACATTAATAATAATTTATAGTCCAATGACCAATACACACATTTTCATACTATAATACTCAATTAAACATAAACCATGTGGGATTTATATTGGAAGTTTTTTCCTCATGACCTCCCTACTTAAATATCACAAAGTGAGGAATTCATGATAAAAATTATTAATGTATTATGATCCTCTAACACCTGATAGTTAATAATCATTTATATCCCATCAGAAGGGTGTTATCTAGACCACAAGAAATATGTTTGGGAATATTTTCATTGCATATCTAGGTAATCATTACAGTGGGGAACTACTATAAACCATCAACACAACAAATACTCTAGGTACATTAGCATATTAATGTTATGTAGAAAAAAAACATCATGTGATAAAATTATTATTAATATACTGAAAATCATAAGTACATAGTCGGTTGGTTTTAGGGAGTCAAATCCAATATATGGTTTAGGATATAGTCTCCCCGCGTTGTTTATATAACCATAAACATTATTCTGTTTCCTTTGGCATGCAGGGAGGCATGCTTGAGGTCATATAGATCTTCGAATCAGGCTAGCGGTAGATGACAAAATCTGGGACATTAAAATGTTCTAGATTTAGAATGATCAGAACTGTGTAATATTCTAATGGAATAATCATATGAGAAGTTAACTACATGGGAAATACATATGTGATGATTAATCAAGGCTAAAGTGGGGATCACGAGAAACGTGGATCATCTCGAATGGGGGATGTTGGAGGTAGCTCTCATTAAAGTTAATGTGGGTTCTTTTATATACATGGAAAAATTATGGTGTAGCATTTTAGTAGTAGATTAGGATCGCTTGGGGGAAAAATTTTGCATCTATAGATGATGATTTCAATCCTTCTAATGATGTGGAGATGGAAGAATGATCATTGCTTCTTGGATGTCTTTGTTTGTTCTCATGGAATAATGTGATTTCTGTGTCTAATTCGATGTTGGTACTTCATGAATTGGAACATCCAACATATATATTTACAATTTTCTCACCCTTCTTCTGGAGGATCAATTATTGGAATAGATGTGGAAGTTTTCTTATTTCTGATATGTTTCTAATGATGAAAATCTAATAATAAATGGATTTTCATGATACGATTTTCCATCTGGTACCTTGGGATGTTAGACAAATAAATTTACATGAAGCCTCTAGATATTATGGCATTTGATGTGCCTATTATCTGTGATGTGTAATGTTTTTTATGGTTTCTAGATTATTGGTTAGGTTGGATATAAAAAATCAATAAAATATGATAATGAAATAAATAAAACGGATGTCAGACGGGGAGGAGTAAAATCTAAAAATAATTCCAAAAAAAGATTTACCAAAATAATGCCTCTATGGAATATTTACCAAAATGATGTTGTGGGGGATGAAATTTTATTCCTTCATGATGAATATTAAAATTAATTATTCTAATTTTTTTACCCAACTTATTTATTTTAAATATTAAACATATTAAATTTTTTAATGAAAATATTTATTTTCAATATTCATGTTATTTATTATACATGTTTGATTCATATTATTTTAAAATAAATAACTTGAATAAACAATTAAATCATATTAATATTTAAAAAAACAAATAAAGAACTTGAAATAAAAAAATTAATATTTTAATATTGTATTCAAGTTCTTAATGTGATTAAATTGAAAGAATAATTGGAATAACTATAATTAAATAAATAACTTGAATATTTTAAAATAACTTCTATTTTTTAAATACATTTGAATGGACAATTTTAATAAAAAACATTAAATTTTTTGAATTTTTTTCAAGAAATTTATTTTAAGAAGATTGAAAATTTTGAATATTAAAAATAAAACTTCAATTTAATTTAATTTTTAAAATAAAGAACTCAAATAAAATAAAGAACTTGAATTAAATATTCAGTTTATGTATTTTTTATATTCAAATAATTTATTTAATTTTTTAAAATTAAGAACTTGAATAAAATATTCAATTTATTTATATTTTCATTTCAAGTTTTTTAGTTAATTTTTTGTCAAAATATTCATATAATTTGATTTTTTATCCAAATTATTTATTTTAAAATAATTTGAACCAAACATTTAAAATAAATAAATTATATTTTTAAAATAAATATTCTAATATGCATGAAGTCATGGTCCTAGACCGTATCTCCAGAATTTTTAAAAAATAACAACATTAACAAAAATTAAAAATCAAAAAATTATTTATCTTAAATATTAAAATTTTTTATTACAACTTTTATTCACCATATTTATTTTAAATATTCATATTATTTATATTTTTTGATTAAAATATTTACTTTCAATATTCAAATAATAATTTTTTATTTTTTATTCAATTTATTTTAAAATATATAACTTAAATAAAAAATTAAATCATGTGAATATTTTAAAAAGTTTTAAATGAAGAACTTGAAACAAAAAAAATTAAATAAATTTAATATTTTCTTCAAGTTATTTATTTAAAAAATTGATTAAATAATTTGAATTTTTAAAATTAAATAAGAAAATTGAATAATTTAAAAAAACTTGAATTTTTAAAAACCATTTTAATAAGTAACTTCAACAAAAAATAAATAAATATTTTGAATATTTTATTCATGTTATTTATTTTAATAAAATTGAATATTTTGAATATTGAAAAAATATATATTCAATTTAATTAAAACTTTAAAATAAAGAACTTGAATAAAAAACTCAACTTTTTATTTTTTTTAAAACTTTATGTGACTCAATTTTTATTCAGTTATTTATTTTAATGTAATTTAAATCAAACATATAAAATAAAGAATTAAAATATTGAAAATAAATATTATAATCGAAAAAATTAAATATCACTAATATTTGAAATAAATAAAGAGTAACAAACTTAGAATAAATAAATTGAATGTTTATGAGAAATAATTTTATTTTTTTGAAATATATATTTTTTAGTATGAGATATTTTTTAAAATATTTCTTTAAAGTGAATGGGCAGTCTGGACGCGCCTTTATTTTCTCTTGTACAATGCCACCCTACAGCATCCTCAATTTGATAAATATTATGTGCCTCAATATTTTGAAAAATACTTTTTTATATTATTTTGAAAATTTACTCAGTGGGGTAACCTAGTGAAGCTGAACACAAGAAATAGAAACAATGCCATTGGCTTGTAGAAACACTAATGATCATAGTACATATTAAAAAGGTATCACGTGATATCCTCATCTCTATTTTCTTGGAAAATAGAAATAAACCCCACCACCACCACTACTACCACCAAATCGGTAGGTTCTTTATTTTCTTTGTTGAGTGCAATGATATCCTCCAATATATGACCAAATAATATCCAACTCCAATCCTGAGAAAAATAAAACCAATATCTTCTTCTCTGTTATGACCTCTAGTATTTCCATGTTTACTAATGCCATGCAAAGATCCATCAATGAGTATTATTATTATTTTTTCAACCTAACGGGTTCAGTATATTTTGATTTAATTTATTCCATGTTTATGAATTCAGTATAGTTTCTACATGATAATTTTAATATATGTCTCCCCCCCCCAATTTTATTGATCCATACACTTATTTAACCTAGATACCTCCGAAACTGACCCTTGACCATACACAACATCAAGAAATTTTATTCTTTACTTTCATTTATAACTGTAGTGATGATCATGATCCACACTTCAGATACTTTTATTATCTTAAATTTTTATATGTTTTTCAAAAAAAAATGCTGGATTTAAATGGGCAAAGGGGGAGTCTGGGTGACAAGATTTCATTTTAGGAATACTTTCTATTAAATGCTCGTTAATTTTTTATTATATTTAAAAACCTATAAAAATGTTATAAATGATGAAGGATCAACTATCATATACTTTTCATACTGTTTTTATTTTTTTGTAGTAAATGGTCTCTTTAGGAAATGAGAGGAACATATTATTACTTACAAAAGTAGATTCATAGGATCCAAAATTAATTATTTCTTATTAAAATGGTAAGAAAATATATTTATTAAGGATTATAATTTTTATTCCTCGTGAAATTTTGACCAATCAAAATCAATTATTAGTTTTAGACTATCAATTTAAGAATTTTTAGAGAAATAAAAACACTTGAGGAATCTAAGAATCAGATATTGGTTCTAAAAGGATAACCTTATAATGGAATTTAAGAAAAAAAATTTAAATAAGTATATGTTTTCCCAGAATGATGATGAATACACAAGAGGGGTGAATTGTGTCCTTTTAAAAAACTTGATAAATTTAAAATAGATCCCTCTTTAACTTGAAAAGTTAAATTGTTCTCCTTTATTTAAACAGAGTATGCATGGGGAAATAAAATAAAGATATTTAATAGATTTTATAATGGTTTAGGGTATAAATATACCCTAGTCCACTCCACCAACACTCTCTCTATAAGCTTAATGATTTTCACTTGAAGATCCTTTTCCAAGGGATATTGATAGTTGATTTCAAGCAATTGAAACCTGTTACAAAAACTTTTAAAAAGAATTAAGTAAGACTAACAACATTCCTCGAAACACTACACACCTGGTTGTTTAGAAACAAAAGATATAAACTACATTTGGAGAAATTATCTAGGAAATCATTCGAATGTTAATATTGTAGTTGACAGATAGAGAGATATTCAAAGGAATATATGAATAACTTTAAAGTATATTCTTCAAGAAGAATATCCAAACCTTCTATAAAAATCATTCAGATAAATAATAAATAGAAACTAATTCAATCTTTATATTAGTAAAAAAAACACATAGAAGTAGCTTGATAAAACATGTATATCTCCAAATTTTAGTCCTGAAAAGCTTTAACGAACTGTAGTATATGTATTACAGATAATTATAGCAATTGTATAAAAAGATAAAATAATATCTAATATAAACATAGAGTTATGAAATATTTTTATAATTAAGATATTCATATTATTGAGCTTCAAATAATTAGATCATTATCCAAATAGTTCGACATTCCATCTAGAAGTATCCATTCAGAATAAATAAAATGCCAAAATAAATTTAGGTCAAATAGATCTAAAAAAAGATGTTGGATAAATTTTTATTTCAAAATAAAAAACAAATTTGAAATTTTAATTTTATAATCCACCTTTGAATAATTCAAAATTGAAATCCCATATACAATTGAATCGGTTTGGGGACTGAACTTCATGAGGTTGATTCCAAAAGTACGGTTTCGGATATATAGTTTCTTCTAAACACAGATTTCCAAAATGTGGAGTATAATAACAATGTTTGGTTCATGACATGAGTTATATTACCAAAATTATATTACTTACATTTTTATATATCAAATGTTAGGTTCCCATATGTAATGACTTATTAAAATGTGTTGTTTGATGCTAACATTAGGTTTCAACTTCACTTTCTGAATAGTGATTTCAGGCTCCTTTTAAACAACTTGAATACTTAGTATAAAAACTTACTTCCAAAATATAAATATCATTATTAAATAAAATTATTCTATAATTATAGTAAAATAAAATAATTATTCATCTCAATATAAACCTCAAATTCACTCAAAGTAACATCATTAGTAAAACAAGTGAGGTTATTTGTGATCTTCAAAATCAATGAAAACTTGTTGGTTCAACATCTGTATGCCCAACAATATCCCTAATTTTTATGATCACAAGACTTATAGAATGATATAATCAAGGGTAAATATAAAAATAAATATAGGTTTATAATTATTTATAATTATCAACCAATGGTGATATAATGGTTAAAGTAAATTAAATTTAATGTGTTTTATTAGATTTTCTGTTTATATGGATTTCCCTCCCTTTTGGTAGATCAACAAGGAAGTATAAAAATGGAATAAAAACAATACATTTTTTGTACAGAACTATATTTTAATGTAATATAAGCCAAAAATAAGTACATTTAGTTATGTATAGGCTTAAAAAAGAAAATAATGATATAGATAAATCACAAAGATAATAAAAATATTAAAAAATAATAATTTTTATATTTGATTCCAAATTAAAACAAGAATTTTTATCTCAAGAGGAAAACGTTAAGGTTAAGGATGATAGGAGATACTAACTATAGGTTTAGAATCCTATGAATAGAAGAAAAATGTTAAAGAATCTTGAATATCCTTGTGCACATCATAAATATCCACCATCAAATCTTTGAAATTTTGTTTCAAAGGAGCATCCCAATATCTCAGCATATGCCTTGAATCCTAAATAACTTTTAAATGTTTAACTTAGTTCAACTTTAGAAACTTCTAAACATTATAAGAAGTCTAAAATTTCTTCCTTATCATACACCCTAACAGAATGATCCGAACTTTGAAATTGTGTACTGCCGAAGTTAATCTCGAAGTTAGCTCTTTCTAATTCTCCAAAAGAATATACAGAGGCATAATGTCACACTAAAGACTCGAAATTTACTCATCGGCGGAAGAGAAATTAGTAAAAAAATGGTATTTAATATTTAGTTCTATCTGAACGTTTATTATTTCCCATGATTGAAGAAGGTTTTAAGGTTTTAAGGTTTGAAGGTTTAGGGAAAGGGGGTTAGAGAATAAAAACGAGTGCTTTGAGGTTTATAAGGATTGGATGTTTTTCATGTAGGACTGATTTTTTCTCCCTCTATTTTTAGATAAAAGAAAGGTCACACACATGGTGACGTGAAAGTTGATCATAAAAATATCTAAAAATGTTTCACACAAAAATATGACTAAAACTAAAAATGGTAGCTCAAAAACTGAAATAAAATAAAGAAAATAACAATTAACTAAAAACATAATAACCACATGGAAAAACATGAATATATATATATATATAACTAGATGAAATTGAATAATCATAATTCATATTGGATAATATCAAATCGATCTGTAGGTAGTGGCATAGTAAAAAATTTTGTTAATTGGTTTTCTATACAAAACAATCTAAATAGATATCACCTTTTTTACATGATCTCTTAATAAATGATTCCTTAAATCTATGTTCTTTTTCTTCTGGAATGTTTTATTGTATTTTTTCAAATATTGGTAGCATTATTATTTTCAAATTTGATTGGAACATGATTAAAATTAAATCCAAAATCCCTGAAGTTATGTTTCATCCACAACACCTATACACAACAACTTCTTATGTAATATATTCATCTTAAAAATTAGATAATGAAATGTAGTGTTATTTATTACTAGACCATGATACTAAATATTTACCCATAAAATAACAGGTTCCTAAGTTACTTTTTTTTTCTAGTAAAACTACTAAAATTAGCATCAGAATATTATGTTAAATTAAAATAATAATTTTTGGAAAAATTGTATAAAGAGATTCAAATCCTTTCAATTATCTTAATATTAATTTCACAATAATAAAATGAGATTCTTTTGGGTTTGATTGAAATTTATCACAAAGACATACTAAAAATATAATGTCTCACCAACTTGTAGGGAGACAAGGAAAGCTCCCAATTATTCCTCTATATAACTTGTTGTTGACTGGTTTCTAGCTTCATCCAAGTCGAGTTTGATATTTAAACTCATAGGGGTTGAAAAAATATTATTTATTTCAATTAAAAACCTTTTATGTAAATCAAGTAAGTATTTTCTTTGGATTAAAACATTTCCAAAATATTTTTGATAAAATTTAAATTCAAGGAAATAGTTTAACTCACCCTTCATGATCATTTCATATTATTTTTCCATGTGTTTTGAAAATTCAATACACGTTTCCTAATGTGTTGACATAAAAATACCATCATCAACATATATTTTCATAAAAAATGTATCTTTTTATGAAGTTTTCTTAAAAAGAGTGTGGTATATCAATCCCATATTGAAACCATTTAATGAATTAAAATAACTTAATCTTTCATTCCATTCTTTATGTGCTTGTTTAAGACAATACAAATCTTTGGTAAATTCTAAAAAAGAATTTTGAAAATGAGGGTCTTCTAAAACCATGAGGTTGTTCAACATAAACTTTCTCTCTTAGAAATAAATTTATAAAAGAAGATTTAACATTCATATGATATAATTTGAAATTCATATGATATGCATATACTAGAAAGATTATAATGTCTTCTAATCTAGATACAAGTGAAAAAAATTCATCATAGTCTATTCCTTCTACATAGTTGTAACCTTTGGAAACTAACCTGGCTATATTTCTAGTGATTGCACCATGATAATATTTATTTTATAAAAACTAATTTAGTTCCAATAATAGGATAGTCTGAGATTACATCCACTAATTCCTATACATTTTTTATTTTTAATTGGTTTAGATCTTATTGTAAAGAAACTACCCAATTTTCATTATCTAGGACTTCTTCTATTGTTTTGGGTTTAAGATGGGAAATAAAGGTAAAAAATCAACAAGTTTTCAAATACTTATTCTAGTCCTAACACCTACATCTAAATATTTTATAATAGTCTATAGGGGATGTTACTTAAGGATTCAAGGTTTTTTTGGAAAAAATAATTAAAGTTCTTCGGTATCAATAACTTTTGGTTCAAACAATTCTTGATCAAGTTTCAAATCATCATTATTTTTATTATTAAAATGAGGTTTAATTTCTAGGTCATCCAAAAAATCACTCAAGTTATCAATCTGATTCTTATTATGATCAAAAATATCATTCTCATAAAAATTTACATGAGTAGATTCTTAAACTACCATTTACTTATTATTGAAAATCCTATAATCTTTTTTTGTGGTTGAGTAACCTAGGAAGATTCCTCTATCAGCCTTTGGATCAGACTTTCCAACATTATCCTTGGTGTTTAAGGTATAAACCTTACATCTAAAAAATTTAAAGTATCCTAACCTTGGTTTTATATTATTCTATTTCTCATATGGTGTTTTCTTTAATATAGGCCTTATTAAAAATCTATTAATGGAATGATATGTTTTGTTGATAGCTTCATCCAAAAAGTAAGTGGGTAGGCTATACTCACATAACTTAATTCTAGTAATTTCTTGCAAAGTCTTATTCTTATTTTCAATAACAAAATTTAATTGAGGTGTCATTGGGGTAGAAAACATGTGTTTAATCCCATGTTTTTTGAAAAATGAATTAAATTCATGATTCTCAAATTCATATACACTGTCACTTATCAAATTAAACTTTTTGGAATATTTTAATTTTTATAAATTTATAAAAATTAATAAAGACAAAACAAGATTCACTTTTAACTATCAAAAAGTAAACCTATGTAAATATTGAAAAATCATTAAGTGAAACATAATTAAATATTTACCACTTATTCTTATTGTTTTAAAAAATTCTAGATAGAACCATGTGGATAATTTCTAAGGTTCTAGAAGTAGTGACATCATTTATTGGTTTAAAATATGTTTTGTTTTTCTTGCCCAATTTACATCTATCACATGGTTCCTTTTTAGCCAATTTAAGGTTATACAAATCAAAAATAAAAATTTTTCTAGATACCTTTTTTATGAAATGAATATTTCAATTTCCAATTATTCTATGCCAAATCCATGATTTAATAACTTCAACATTCATGAAATTTACATTTTTCTACATAAAGAATTAAGATCCAAAATATAGACATTTTCTATTATTTTCTTCTTAACTTTAAGAGATTTATCTTTTAAAAGTAAGAATTAATTGAAATAAAAATCAACAAAATAATAATCATAACTAAATTAAGAAATAATTATCCGGTTGTTCTTTAAGAAATTAATGTAAATAAATTTTTGATGACGATTGATTGTAGATTTCCAACATATCCAATGCCAATTATATTTCCTTTTTCATTATCAAAAAATGTGACATGTACAACATTAATTTTGGATAATGAAGTTGAATTTGGATAAATATCCACTAAAATGACTTGAACACCCACCCTTCATAAACCATTTTTCATTACTATTTGTGTGTCATCTTCCCTATAAATATAAATCAGGAAACAAAATTTTTTGGTGCCCAAATACTCTTGGGTCTGAAAAAGTTTGAAACCAATGATTTGGGAAACTAAATCTTCTTGTATTGTCCAGGAGTTCCAACACTAAATTTTTATAAATTTTTTTAAATAAAATCATGATTAATACCACAAAATTGAGGGTTTATTAAGATGTAACTATTTTCATATTTTCGAAGTTCTCTATAATGAAAACAAGTAACTCTTAGAAAGTTTTTGTTCTTAAAACTGAGCACAAAATAATTTTCATACATATTTGGTTTTTAGCCATTGATTCATATTAAGAACTTATATTTTTCAACTTTATTGTTACAAAGGATTTGGTTTAAGTAATTTTCCTATTTTTTAAAAACACTAGCATAATTTTTAATGGATTTAATTTATTTTTTGTAACATTTTAATTCTTTTACCATATTCATCACAAGAGGAAAATAATTCCATCTTAACTTATTGATATAGAATTTATTTTTTATGTCCTATATTTCACTTACTAAAACATTATAATAATTTTTTAGTGATTTATCTTTCTTTTTCAAACATTCATATTTACTTTAAAGCATGTTATAATATTCATTTAGTAATTCAAAAGATAAATTTTTGTTTTTAGAGATAGATTCATGTTCTAAAGAATAAAATGAGCATAATTCATTATATTGTAACATAAAGCACATGTTTTACTTTTGATTGGATATTTTAGATTGTAATTCGGAATATGTATCATCACTATAATCTTCAAGAACACACTCCAAATTTTTTTCATAGCCCTTTTTCTCTTTTTCTTGCATTTTGGTTTCCATTTATATTTCTGGTTAGATTTTATTTTGTCTTTAAGTTATGGAAAATCTAGTTTGATATATACAAGATTTTTGTATTCATAAAACCTAAATTAATTATAATTTCCATCATATTTTTTGTACTTGTTAAAGTATTTATTAAAACATCTTCTCTTATTATATAACCTTTTAAACTTCTTAGAAAAATAAAAAAATCTCACTATCAAACTCATAACTATTTTAAGTTTCTTATTTAAATGATTCATCAATTAATGTACCTATTATATTATTATCATCCTTTTTAGTATAAACATTCAAAATAAAATTTTCCTTTTTAACTATTCTATTCTCACCAACATTAGCTTCTATTTCTGTCTCATAAATCATAAGTTTTATAATGAGGTTTTTTTAAATCATTCACATTAGTGGATTTACAAATGGAAGCTAATATTACACTCCACATGGATGGTAAAACTATAAGAACTTTCATAACTTCATCTGGTTAAATAATTGGTGCTCCTATAGAACAAACATTATTCACAATATCTGTTAACCATCCATTCATCTATGTTATGGTTTCTCTATCAACCATTATGAATGTGTCAAACTTCAACATTATAGTATTATACATTAATTTTATTACATTATATATACCTTCATAGTCTAATACTATAGCTTTCCACATCTCATCTTTTGTAGATAATTGTGAAACTCTTGAAATTATCTGGACCTAGTCTATATATAATAGCGTTTATAACTTTGGATTTCATATCATATTCACCTTCTTCAGTAATATCCCACTTTCATGTAAACCTTCATACTAAGGTTCATTTAATAGATAATAATATTCTCCTTCTAACAACCATAATTTCTCTATTAAATTAGGTTTCTCTAAACACATACATACCTTCTTTGTTTTCTATTATAACGACCATTTGAAGATGATATTTAATACTTCAACCTTTTAGAGTTGAAAACTCAATATTCTTTGGATTTAATACCAATTTTTTCCCAAATAGAGTTTTATAAATACTCAAGAGTGGGGGTGAATTTAGTTCTTGATAAATTTATTCACTTCAATACCACCCACTCTTTATCACTTAATGATTATAATCTTCTCTTATTATAAATTTTCATTAGAAATAAAAACTATAAGATAAATATAAAACACAAATTATTTAAAGTGGTTAGGGGAACAATGATCTTATGGTACACTTCACCAAAAATCTACCACAAGTTTGGTGATTTTAACTATACCATCACTTTTTTTAGGGGATTCCCAAATATTTACATACAGTTGTTACTTGTTATAAAGGTCCAAGATCTTTTAACTAGTATCTCCCTTCACGAGTCCTATTCACAGCCTTAACACACTCGATTAAAATGAGTGGAGAAAGATACAAAGATACAAAATTATATTGCGAAAGATACAGAAACAATTTGTGAGAAAAAACTTATAGATGATAATGAAATTTCCAAAGAATAAATCAAATATTCAAAGAGTTGATTTGTAAGTTCTTTGATTGCTAATGATAAACTTGAAAGAACGGAAATATTAGAGTAATCCTTATTATATATAATGTATCGTATGTTGTGCTTATTGCATATTCTCATGTAATGAAAAACTCTTCTATTTATATCTCCTCATTTTAATTTAAACTAATAACCCTTTATAATCCAAACACAACACCCCTATATTTTAAAATAATAACATTATGTTTGACAACGTATATGACACACAACACTGAGCTTAAATGACCCATAAAATATATCATGACCATTATAACCTTGATAGTAAATTAGAAGGTTTTAATAGTAATAACTAAAGTATAAAAAGTATATTGTTCTCACATGTATAAAATAAATTCATTATTTATCAATCAATTAGAAATAAAAATAAAAAACATTTTAAAGTGAAAGAAATATTTTTTTTTAAAAAGTATTTTTATGTGTGCAATGTGTTTTTATCTTAATAAATTAAATTAGTCATTATTGCTAAATTATTTTAATGAAATTTACATTTTATATATTAAATAAAAGAATTTATAATTTAACTGATATTTTCTATAGTCATGGGATAAAAATGAATCCAGTTTTATGCTTAAAACTATTTTTTTGGAAGAACAAATGTTTCATCGCATTTTGAGCACTTATTTTAAAAATAATTTTTTCCAAATTTATAAAATTTATTTGAAAATATTAAATTAATTTTTTAAATAATCATTCCAAATTTATCTTAGAGTGATTTTTTAATAAATTTTTTAAAAGATTAATTTTTCAATAAATAGTGAAAAATACTAATTTTATTAAAAACTACCTTTTTGTTTAAAGGGTTTACAAGTTCTATTTTGTTTTTAAAATATTATAAAAAGTAAAAATTGTTCAATTATTTTATAATTAATACATTTTTTCCATTTGAATCAATTTTAGGTTGAATTTTTATATAAATTTTTTTTATACTCATGAAAACTTTTCCTTTGAAAAATCATCTTTCCATAGCATCTGCAAGTTTAATTTTAAATAAAATTATATCAATTATATGAATTGAATTTGAAAAAATGGATTTCATACTTGGAATCATAATAATTAATATAATATAATAATATAAACATAATTTATTTCATAATTAATATTAAAAATTGTAAAAATTAATTATTGTGGTTAAAGTTAAACGAGTTTACTAGGGTTAAACTAAAATGATAAGGGTTAAAATGACAAAAAAATTTATAAAATTATCGTTTTATGGATGTATTTATACCTTATCTCATATAATTTTTGATAATAAACCATTTTGGAGCCTTCTGAAATGTGAAAAACATGGGTATGGTATATTCTTTTCAAAAATTTCAAGTGTGTCCTTCCTACCACTTATAAGAGTACACCCTCTCTACTCTTTTATTCACACTTACAAATCCATTCCTTACATCCCTCCCCACAAAATTTTCAATCATGTGTTTGGTGCCCTACCACCTCATAAATCG
Organism: Viscum album; assembly: GCA_963277665.1. Taxonomy (NCBI): domain Eukaryota; kingdom Viridiplantae; phylum Streptophyta; class Magnoliopsida; order Santalales; family Viscaceae; genus Viscum; species Viscum album. Next base: position 1,464,193,339 of record OY728162.1, on the reverse strand, counting down.
CTGTAATTCATTTTCCATCACCACCTATCAAGGATGGATATAATAATAGATTTAATATATATATATATTATTTATGATGTAATTATTATTATTTAATTACAATATCACATCTTCCTTATTACTTTCCAATCCATTGGAAAATGATAATTTCGCTCATGTGTACGTGTAGACTACCACCTCCACGAAGCAATGTGATTCATTTTTTATTTTATTTTCACATGAATGGTAATAAGGATGGATTTGATGAACATATATGATCTATATGATATAATAATTAATCTTTAAAAATGAATTATCATTTACCTTTTTCCTTCCATCCATCAAAAAAGGAAAACAAAGTTCATGCGTGCGTATGACCTATCATCTCCATGAACGGTGTAATTCATTTTTCTGTCTATAAATTTTATAAAATAGTATAAATAATTATATAATGAATATATATGATATTTATATCATGGATAAAATTATTTATATGATGTAACCATTATTAAATAATAATTACTGATACTATCTAACCAAAACATATATGAAAAATGAAGCAGTTATTACCCAGAACAGTGATTTTAACATTGAAATGTTAATAAACAAATGATAAAAAGTTATAACTAAATATGATATGATATAATATATATAATTATGGTTATTTAATAGATTTATAATAAGTATATATTTATTATACATCATTTTTAAACTTGTACGAAGGAAATTAGACCTGAAGTAAGGGTTAATCATCTCACTTTTACTTCCATGAGACATATGTCATATTCACCACATATTTATTTTATGTGGTGTATGTAATATCCATTTAATATTTTATATAACTAATATCTTTAAATTCATGGAATTTAAAGTTTTATTTTATGTTATGGGGATATCATTCAAAATTTACCAAAGTAATAAGGGTTTATTTTACAACCTCATCATTTATCCGGAATGTTTATGATTAAGTTTACAATGATTAAATCTTATAATTAATCTCTGAATAAACTCATGTATTTTATTATAATTTATTTATTCCTAAAATTTTAAAGTAATATCACCATTTTCCTCACTTTTTTACTTAATATTATTTAAAAAATTATTTTAATAAAATCCAACTATTTCCCATTTTCAGTCAAAAATACTTTTTCTTTTATATCTATGTTTTCTAATAATGTTTTCAAAAAAAATTACTATTATCCTATGTTTTTTAAAAAACATTTTTACCTATGTTTTAAATTTTAAAAAAATTAAATTAATCTTCTTTTCATCTTTTAAACAAGGAACTTTTTAACTTTTTTACAATAGTGGGAAAGGAATGCTTTTTTTACAGCATATATAGAATGACACATCATCATGACCACTCATTGTTTTAAAGATTACTTTACAAGTTTCTATAATTATTTTAAAAGAAAATTATTTCTCTAATATTCTATAAATTTTTATTTTTTGAAAATGAATATGAAAGTGAAAAGGATACTTTACATATGTTTGTAATGAAAGTTTTATGGAATTTCTATTCATAAACAACAAAAATCCCCAATTTACTTATGCTTCATTCAGAATATGCTATAATGATACTATAATTATTATTTCTTTGGATGGTTTATGATCAGTTTGACTTGGAATATATTATTTTGAATCCATTCTCTATATTACTCTATATGTTTTATGATTAGTGGGTAAATTATTAACATTTTATATGATAGTTTTCAATATGAATATATACATTGATTGTGTATATTGATTATTGAAATTATTAACATTTCATATGATAGTTTTTCAATAAAAAAATTACATGACTATATTTCTCCCCTTTCATATGAGTAATGCATTGGACTTAGTAAGTGATGGGTGGGCCCCGTTATAGCCCCTCAATGAATTTGTAGGTATTACGAGATAAACTATTCTAGGTATTTGGATGAGACCTTACCCATTTATATAATATGTCTCGTAATTAGTCTTTGTTAGTATGGTTATGATGCTTGGAATTATTCATTACCTCGTTATTAGATTAGTTATTGATGTAAATGTGATTATTCGATTTGTTAAAATATCCTTGTATAAGTTTAAATCTCATGTTATTATTTATATGGTATTATTTTATCATTATTTATTCCTGATATATTATTCTTCATGTTTAGGTTATTGATTAAATGGAATGTGTTTCAATTATTTACCTTGCTATATTGATTATTCCTTATCTATTAATGATATATTTCATTGTATTCATACCCTTAATGAGCATTATATCTCACCAATTTCTTATGTTACCTTTCCCTATGATGTGAGGAAGTGTATTATGATTTAAAGTAGGGATATTCTAAAGAAAACAATGTTATTCTAAATGAAATTACAATGTAGTATTTTATGTCTTAAATTCTAATATGAGATTTAAGTATGTATCTAGTTTACCAATACTACTAAACTATTCTATCCTTATGGATGTGATTTCTTGTATCTAGTGTAAAATCTTGGATTTGTCATGTATTATTTTTAAATATTGTATGGATTATTTTTTAAACCAGGTGCTGAGATGGAATGAAATTCTGAGGCCTGGTGTGCCGAGAATAAATGTTTAAAATATATTAAATAGCACATGCATGTGGATTTCATGAAAAGTGGAATAACTTATAAATGGATTCCTAGATTAGAAATATAAGGGCATCGTTGAGTTCAGAATGACATTTTTACCCTAACTATGACTTAACATTAGTCGGTGTGGGTCGTTTATAGAAAAGTTTTCATGGGCAGAAAAATAAATAAAATTATTTAATAAAATTATTTTAAAATGTAGAGAACTAGTTCTATCTATAAATATACTCTTATGGAAAATTCACAGGGTAAGATGTATAACCTTATGAATTTTATGAGTTCCATTCGAGCATTGGAGGAGACCCCGTTGGCAGACGATGATGGATCGATCGATCGACACACCTTGTATTTGGTGGATCTTACTAATGAATGTGACGCAGCAATCGTTCTTAGTTAGTGCTTGAACCGAATTAAGGTAGGGAATATATTTCAATTTTTTTATTCCCCATTCTTTATTTCTATGATGAACTAAAATCAATCGACGAGTAGATTTATTTATAGATCAATCACCTTACGAGATGGTTTTATGATTGTGGGGTTTATCAAGAGATTCCTAACCTTGTGATTAAATTTTTGATTGATTCAATTTTCATTATAATATATATGAACAAATATCTACACAAACATCTATATAGGTTCATTCCTATTTATTTATTTGTTCTTTTATCCCCTCGTTCATCATTCATTGTGGGAATTCTTTGTTTAGACTACGATTCAATGCTTTACTAATGAATCGATCATTACGCATGAGTTTCTTAGAGAAATGATATGAGATTATAGATCTATACTTGGTATGACACAACAGAGGTGACATGGTGGTGACATTGAATGGATCTAACTGGTTTAGAAACCTCTAATATTTGATCTAAGTGCATATAAGATGATTCAGATGAATGGAATCTGTTTTCTAAATGGGTTAGAACCCCAAATTCTGACGAACGGTCATGGAAGGGTTTGGCTATAGTATATCCATGAGTATCAGCATTATTAGGGCCTAATTACAAGTTAGCGGTGGTGTAGGTCCAAGAGGGAGGAAAAACTAGGGTTTCTAGAAAATATTGATACACATAGCATGTAATCTGGGATTACATGACATGTGGGGACCCTTAAACAGTAGCTAGGGTTTCTAGATGAAGATAAGGATCATACAGTGTGTGACCATTGTCACACGGTGTGTGACCACTATCACACGGTGTGTGAACCTCCCCATCTAACTCGGAATGTACTCTATAGAGTACATGGACATGGATTGGAGTACACAGTCATGGACATGTCATGTACTCCCACACGGACATGGTTTGGCGTACACAGACTGGTACACAGACACAGCTAGGCGACACAGGTAGGATATTTTATGTATCTACATGTTTTTACTCCTACACACCATGTTTATTGATAATATATGTCGTGTAAGGATCTTCTACATGGTTAGTACATGAAATATCTAGACATGTCGTGTACCCCTTAGGAAATGATGTGTAATCCCTTAAAGAGTGCTTGAGGATCTTTGTTTTCTTAGTTTGAACTAGTATAGTTTGAGTGTGTTCCCTTAGTCCTTTCCCTCAAGGGTAAAGTGTGTAATTATATCCATATAATTGGATTTTGATCCCCTCTAGAGGATGAGTCTCAGATAGAATTTTGGTGTCCCTCTGTGAGACTGGAGTGTGATCCTCTATCATCCTTAGTTCCCTAGTTGGAGTTTGTGGAATCATAATGATCAACCTAAGTAGAGAGTTTATCCTCTATCTATCAGGCCACATTAGTATTGTTAGTTGAATTGTTGGCATATGATCCCCTATAAATAAGATTTATCCAGATTAGGTTCATTGTGTCCCCAGCATTTCTAGGCATGGCCCCCTATTTGTGTATCAAATTCTTCTTAGACCGATTTATTATCTTTAGGAAAGGCCCAATGAGATATACCTATTAGTTGAGTGTATCTGATGATAGCATGTCTCATGGAGTGAGTTATCCCAGAATGAGTGTTGCTTTGAGTATAATCATGTGGCTTACAATTGGTTATGACCACCTGATTGTGGGGTGTCTTTCCTAAGTATACATGGGTGTTTTTATTATATATTTATTTTTATATCTTGTATTGAGAATACTATACTTGGTTCTTCAGGTTCCAAGTTTTTAGGGTGTAGTACTGAGTATTTTTATACTCACCCATGCATGGGTTTTTCCTGCATGTGTCATGTCTTGTGCAGACAAACACCCTTTTGATGGTGTCCTGGGAGGATAGGGAATGGGTGGAGTGTAGCTGGATCTTGACAAACCTATGTGTTTATCAAGAGCTTACATTTGACTTATTACTCACCCTTAGATAAAGTTAGACTCTTTACACCTTTGGTTGGGATTTGTTTCTCCCCTTTCTGTTTTCAGTACTTTATTTTCATACTCTGTTGTCAGATCTTAAACATATACATGCATTCTTTTATTCATTCTATATTTTAGAAATGTTTGGGATTGGATTTGTGTTTGTGTTTAAAAGGTACTTTAGGATAGTGCCTCCCATTTATGGGATATTCCTACTCAGTGCTAGTCACCATCCCATGTCTTATTGGAGGTGGGATTGGGGTAATCATGGCATGGGCCCCTCTGGGACGGGTCATGGCATCTAGTTCTAATATAATAAAGTAACCCCTGACTCTGTACTACAAGGATTGGGGTATTTATAGTTTGTATTAGAGTAATTTTAGTATAAACCTTGGGAATTACATTTATGAAAACCTATATTAGAGAACATAACCCTTTAACTTACTTTTAGAGTAAGTCTAAGTATAGGATAACATCATAAATTTTTGGTAAAGTAGATATTGTATGTATTTCTTATAAATAAATCCATATCTAGACACTACAGGTGGATGTGTATCTGAAATAGTTGTACATATGTTTAATAACTCAAAAATTGGTGAATTGGGATTGACTTGATCATCACTCAGTGCATGATAATGGGCCATGATGCACACCTGGTTTGACACTCTTGTGGAATATTATAGGGTTAATTCTCATTTTATTTATAAACCATCATAAAGAATTTAAATAAATGATGTCAATAAATGACCTAGGTTAAACCTATGGTGTCATAGTTTGAAAATAAGGTTTTATGATTTAGATATCCTATAAATTATTTTTCATAATTATGATTATTGTTTCTCACACCATGATTTTCAATTTTAGTTTATGGCTGGAACTAGGAGGAATGATGTTAATGCTGAATGGGATGGAAAATACAGTGATTTTGAGAAACCAAATAGGATGATGAATAAAGTAAAATATTTTTTTATTATACATAATCATTTATTCCAATATATGATTAAAAATTTATACCTTAACCAACTCTTGGACTCAAAAAATAAGATAATAATGGAGTCATATAAGAGATCAAATGGTGGAGAACATGTAGAAAAGAAGTCTCAATTTCCTTTATTTATAAAATGTGGATAGAGTCATCCAAGATAATGTCTCAAAGGAATAAAAAAATATGTATAGAAAAAAGGGAATGGAGAAAGGAATTGTTGATGAAATGTGAGGATTTCAATAGAGATAAATATATTTTATCCTAGAGATCCATTTGTAGTTTGTTGTCTTAAATGTGGGGAACATGGAAATTATCCAAGTTAATTCCCTCTTTTAAAAATTAACTCCTAGACTAAGGAAGTACCTATGTTACAAAAATAATTGAAGTAAAATGGTTGAATTATTTATATATTGGGATTCAAGAACTATGTTTTAGAAGAATTTTTATCAATGGTATTTAGCTTACATAAATCATGAAATGTTTATGGATTGTGTTAATTTTTGGAATCATATATGTCTTCGCTAAGGTTAAATCAATAATTATGGGTTTATGAGATTAATATTTATCATAAGTTCAAATTCTTATAAACTCACCTTTTTTAGGTTTTAAGTGATAGTATTTCCATGTTATTAACTACATTTTGAGAGATGTTTTATTGGGTTAAGATATATATATACTTTATGTTTAATGTAAAGGGTTATTTAGGAAGAATTAAAAATTTTTTTTGGATATATAAGTTAAAGGGTATGAGATAACCTTTGTGGATCAAACCTTTTTTCATGTTGAGTTTATTGAGGTCACTTGGGATATAGGGTTATTTATTTAAGAAATGATCATTGTTAAACCTTTGGTTTTGCCATTTAATTTTAGAGATTAATATATTCATATTAATATTGGGTATTATATTACTTTTTTCTAACCATTTTGGTTTTGATAAATATAGTAGGAATTTATTATTACTCCTTTGTGGAGTAAATGATCCATTAGAATTTAATTTTAGTGCTTTGGGTATAAAAAAATATCTTTGATATCCATTTCTTGGAGTAATAAATGAAGTGTAAATTGATCAAAGCACAAAAAAATGTTGAAATTGTTCTTATGAAATAAAAATATATCAATTAAGTATATTTTATAGTGTTCTATATCTTGATATTAAAATAATCTCTCAACTCTAAGAAAATTATCTTGAAAAAAATAATATCCTATTACCTTCATATCTAATAAATCAATGCTCTTTTGACCCATTACAGATTTATGGATTTATGGTCATTAACTTTATCTTGACCATGTTCGATATCACTATCTATTAGTTCTTAGGATTTATTTTTCTCCTACATGTCCATATTTTCACTTCTAACCAATTTTCTCTTATATGTAAATATAGTTAGGTGTTATTCCAGATGACCTTCGTATTCCCTTTACCGCTTTTCAATAAAAGGTTTTATTAACCCTTTTTTAGATGTGGGATTTTAGGAAGGGTATTTTTAAAATATGAACCTAGGATTATTGAGATCAATTTCAAATTTCAAAGATATAATTTACTGAAGGTGGATATAATTTAAAACATTGAGAATTTAAACAATGAACATTATGTTCGATAGCGTATACAATACGCACCATCAAGCTTAAACAACTCATGAAATATACTATGATAATTATATCCTAGCCATTAAATTGGTAGGTATTAATATGAATAACTAAATTATGAAAGTTATATGGTTTACACATGTATAAAATAGATTCATTATTTATCAATTGATAATAAATAAAAATAGAAATCATTTGAAATTAAAAGGAAATATTTTTCTGAAACACTATTTTTATGCATCTAGTGTGTTTTTATATTAATAAATTAAATTAGTTACTATTAGTGAATAATTTTAAAAAAAATTATATATTATATATTCAATAAATAATTATAATTAAAATAATATTTTATCTAGTCATATGATAAGAATAAATCCATTTTTATGTTTAGAACTGTATTTTTCTAAAAAAGGTATAATCACGTTTTGTGAACTTATTTTAAGACTATTTTTTATCACTTTTAGAAAAAATTTTGAAAATAATTAAATTAAATTTTGAAATCATAATTTAAAAATTATCTTAGAGTGAATTTTTGATAATTTTATGAAAAGATTAATTTTTTGACGAATCGTGAAATATACTGATTTTTATTTAAAACTGTCTTTTCATTTAAAGTGTTTACAAGTTGAATTTTGTATTTAAAATTTTTTTAAATTAAAATTTGTTCAATTATATTATAATTTATCCAATTTACGTCATTAGAATCAATTTTTTTTTATTTTTATATAAAAATGTTTTATGCTTACGAAAAATTTTCCTTTGGAAAACTATTTTTTCATCACTGTGGGATTAATTTCAAATAAAATTATCCACTTATATGAATTGGATTTGGAAAAATGGATAAAATATTTATAATTGTAATAATAAATATTATATAATAATTTCAAATTAATTTTTGGTCATAATTAATAGTAAAAACATTAAAAATAAATTATTGTGGTTAAGGTTAAAACGGATTTATCAATATTTAAAATAAAAATATTAGAGTTAAAATGACCAAAAAAACTAGTCCAATTACTATTATCTAGAAATATCTATACCTTATATCATATAAGGTTCTATAATGATTCATATTCAAAACTTTTTTCATCTGAAAAATAAGGGTATAATTTATTCCTTTCAAAAATTCCAAGTGTGTCCTTACCCCCACTTATAAAAGGACACTCACTCTCCTATCCTATTCAAAATTCAAAATCCATTTTGTTCATCCAATGCCTAACAAATAATTTCTCTACATACCTCACCATGTCATAGATTCCCTTTTTTTATCCTCAAACCATTCTAGGAAGGCTTTTTTGTGAAAACTTAAAGAGGTTTTCTGAAGAAGAGGTATCATTCTTAAACGAGATTTTTTGTTTTATTTGTTATTCTAACTCATTAAATTATTTTTAAAATATGATTAAATAATGAAACCAGTATCTTAAATATAATTGGATTTTATTTTTTTAATTTAATAATATATATCTATCTTCACTTCTATCAAATGGGAAATGAAACTGTTGATTGTGTGTACGGAAGACTACCGTCGCGTGAACCGATGTAATTCATTTTCTATCACCACCTCTCAGAGATGGATATATTAATGGATTTAATGTATATATATGATATTTATGACATAATTATACTTTTTAAATTACAATATTATTTCTACCTTATTACCTTCGAATCCATTGTAAAATGATAACGTCGGTCGTGTGTGCGTGTGGATTGCCGCCTCCACGAAAAGATGTGATTTTTTTCATTTTTTGGAATGAATGGTAATGAGGATGGATTTGATAAAAATAAATTATATATAATATATAATTATTATTATTTAAATATTAATTATTATTTACCTTTCTTTGATTACATCTTTCAAAAAATGAAAACAACGTTCATGCATATGTACGACCTACCCACTCTACAAACAGTATAACTCATTTTTATATCTCTAAATTTTATAGGATATTATAAATAATTATATGATAAATATATATTATATTTATATCATGGTTAATATTCTGGAGATTATTTAACTATGATCAAATTATAAGTACTGAAACTACTGAACCAAAACATATATGAAAAACAAAGCATTTATTACCTGAAACATTGATTTTAACTAGGAATTGTTAATAAAAGTGTGGTAAAAAGTTATAACTAAATAATATATGTTATAATTTATTTAAATATTTTTTTTAGTATATTACTAAAAAATATATATTTATTAAACAGTTTTTTTGAACACATGCAAAATAAATTAGGCATAAGGTAAGGGTTTATCATCTCACTTTTACTTCTGTGAGACATGTTCCATATTCACCACTTACTTATTTTTTATGATGTATATACTAGACCATTGATATGTAATATCATGAATATATTTACATTAATGTTATTTAAAGTTTCATTTGATGTTATGGAAGCTACGATTCAAAATATACCAAAGTGGTAAGGGTTTATTTTACAATCTCATCATTTATCAAGATTGTTTATGATTAAGTTTCCAATGATGAAATTTTATGATCTGTCACTCAAGAAACTCATGAATTTTCTTGTAATATATTTATTAATTAAATGTTCAATTAAAAGTAATATTTTCCTCTCTTTGGCATTTAAAAAAGTTTAGAAAATTATTTTAAGAAAATCCAACTTTATTTCCCTTTTCAGTTGAAAATGATTTATCTTCCATATCCGTGTTTTCTAAAAATGTTGTCAAAAAAGTTTTTAATATTATCCAATGATTTTAAAAATAAATTTTTACCCATGTTTGAATTTTTAAAAAATGGTTTTAAAGGAATATTCTTGTCATTTTCTAAACAAGTTTCGTTTTAACCTTTTTACAATAGTGAGAAATGAATTATTTTTATGGAATGTATAGAATTATCTATCATCTTGAGCACTCATTGCTTTGAAGATTTATTTAAAAGTTTCTATAATTATTTTAAAATAAATTTTTTCCCCTAATATTCTTTAAATTCTTTGATTTTGAATGTAATTTTTAAATTTAAAAGTATGTTTTCCCCAATAATGTTTTTAATTGAATTTGTATGGTATTTCTATTCAACAATGATAGCAACCCTTATTTTACTTGTAATTTTTTAGGAATATGTTGTAATGATATGATCCTTATTATTTCTAAAAAATATGATCATTTTGACTAGTAATGTGCTATTTTGATACCATTCACCATTTTACTCTGGAAGGTTTAATATTATAGGGTAAATTGTTGACATTTAGTATGCTAGTTTTTAATACAAATATTTACATTGATTATGTTTATTTATTAGGGAAATTATTAACATTTATTATTCTAGTTTTTCAATATTAATTTTTACATGATTATGTTTCTCCCATTTCATATTAAGAATGAATTGGACTTATTAAGTGATGGGTGGAGCTCGGTATTTCCCCTCGATACATCGATAGGTCTCATGAGAAAAAATAGTTTGGGTATTTAGTCGAGGCCTAACCCATCTATGTATATGTATTGGTATGAGCCATTTATATTATTGTTATGATGTCTTTAATTATGCATTCCATCATTATGATATTATTTATTGATTTCTATGTTATTATTAAATTATTTAGAATATTCATGGATAATTTTAAAGGTCATGTGATTATTAATATTTAATTATTTTTTTCATCATTTATTCTTACCGTATTATTATTTTTGTTTGAGTTATTAATTAAATGGAGTGTTTTTTAGTAATTTAACTTCCCATATTTATTATGCATTATTTCTTTATGATACCTTCCATTTTATGTATACCCTTACTGGGCATTAGGTGTCACCCCTTTATTATGTTTCATTTCACTAGGATTCCAGGAAGTGTATTATGATTGATATGTAGGGATATGCTAAAGGAAATTATGGTGTTATAAAATAAAATACTTTTTTTATTTTAATATTTAAATTGTAATTTGATATTCAAGTATGTATCTAGTTTAGTAAGATTATTAAACTATTTGGTCCTTTTAGTTGTGATTGCATGTATATAGTTTCAATGTAATAAAGTAACCACTGAATCTGGGATACTAAGGTAAGGGTATTTACACAATGTTTGAGAGAAAAATCCTTTAAAAAAACTAATTTTTAAGGCTCTTAATTATTGTGTGTCCTTATTTTCAAAATATAGAATGAACTAAGATGGCAGGAATAGTAGAAATCATCTTTATTAAATATATCCATTCTTGGGAAAGAGATGATTTGCCTAAATTGATTTACTTATTTAGACTACTCCCTTTCTAATGCACATAAAATTATAAGTTAACATATCCAGAATTCATGAAAACAATAATATTATAACATACTTATCCTTCACAATCTAACTCGATCTTCATAGGATAACTTTATCTCCATAAGATAAATGGCTGGAATCACTATTCGGGTAAGATAATTCCATCACATGGCTTTGTAAGACAAAACACTTACTTACTTCCTTTACTTATCCATCATGTAAGATAAATATTTTATATTTTTTGTTCCCATAGGATAAATTATTCTTGAAATATAAAATACTTAAATTGATTTCTTAACATTCGTAAGATAATTCATTTATAAAGGTCCTTTTCATAATAAAAACATGTCTAATATTCAATCTGATTTGGTTTTCTGATCTTAACTTCTTCAAAATAAAATTCGTCAACTCTTTAAGATAATTATATTACATATTAATATAATATTTTTAAACTAATATTCTATAAGATAAAATAATTTATCATAGACTGAAATTCTAGAAAAATTATCTAGCTTTCTTCGTAGGATAATTATTTTACATGTAATATAATGTTGCCGCTTGAGATAAAATTCTTTATTAGAAAATGAATTCTAACAATCATGAAATAAATATCTTTATGATTGTGGGATAAATGATATTGAATAATTAACCATGTATGATGAATTACTTTATAATTTATTAAATAAACAGCTAAGAACAAAATCCTGAAATTCTTAACATAAAATCGTCAGTAAATAAATAGGGATTTTTGAATCATCAAAATACATAAAGTATTGAGATATTTAGTAACAACATAAGTCTACCCAATATGATAGAAATACAGAGAAATCAACTACGTTTATAATATTCCTCTGATCTATAACTCCTTCATCTAGGTCTCCTATAATAGCCTCTGAAAGATGGTTTCTCAAAGTATTAGGTTGTCTGGGTAAGACACTTTCATATTTCATAGATTAAATTTCTTTATAAATGGATTGATCATGATCATGCTCTAATTTTTTTCACACTTAACATTAGAATTATCAAGTCTAAGGTTATTTTAAGAATCAATAGCTTCATTTTTTTCATTTTATTATGATCAAACTTACCAACTTTTTACTTAGTATTCAAGATATAGACCTTGCATCAAAAAAAATTGAAGTGCCCAGATTTAGGTTTTATATTATTCCATAAATCAAAAGGTTTATTTTTTAGAATAGGTTTAATTAAAATTAATTTCATAATATGGTAGGATATATTAACAGTTTCTTCCCAAAATTAAGTATGAAAACTATACTCATATAACATAGTTCTAGTTATTTCTTTTATAGTTCTATTTTCTACATTAAATAATTCCATTTCATTGAGGTTTTCTTAGAGAATAAATGGTATGTGTAATACCTATATTTGATAAAAAAGAAATAAATTCTTAATTATAAAATTATCCTCCATGATCACTTCTTAATGATATTATTATAAAATCTTTTTCATTTTGAACAAACTTACAAAAATTCTAAAAATCTAAAAAATGTTCACTTTTAAATTTCAAAAATTAAACCCAAGTAAATCTATAAAAAATATGAACTAAATAATAATAATCTTCCAGACAATATTTTTACTCTATATAGTCTAGAAAATACCATGTGGAAAATTTATAAAGGATTAGATATAGAAACTTTGTTGATTAATTTGAAATATGACTTGTGATTCTTGCATATTTGACATGAATCACAAAGTCCTTTATCATAAAACTTAAGACAAGGCATATCAAAAAATAATTTATTCCAAGATAATTTAGATAATGAAAATATATTAAAATTCTTAATCCTTCAATTACATATGAATGATTCTCTAAATTAAATATTTAAACAGTTCGAATCTTTTCACAAAAGGAAATAATGTCCAAAGTATAAACATTTTTTGTTCTAGGTGATCTAAACTTAAAAATATTATTATTACAAATAGAACATGCATCATTGGAAAAATATATAATAAAATCATCATCACATATTTGATAAATACTTAAAATAAAATGATTCAAAACTTGAATATAGAGAACCTTGTTGATCAGGATAGATTTTGGATATCTAACTAACCCAACACTAACATATTTTCTTTAGAATTATCACTAAAGGTAACCAAACCTCCATAAAATTTAGATAATGAATGAAAGTTGGAAATTTTTTCACTCATATGTATTTAACAACCATTTTCCATATACCAAATTAAATTTCTATTTATGTGAATTTTCACCTATAAAAATATCAAATAATAATTTGTTTTGATACCCAAATTCTTTTGGGTCCTACAGTAAAAGAAAAAAAGGATCTTGGAAAAAAAATATTTTTAATTTTACCATAACATTTAGAATTTATATTAGGTAAATCTCTAGAAATATAATCCTTATTAACACTACTAATTTGAGGACTCCTTGAACAATAATAATTAGCATAGTTTCATTTAATGTAACAATAAAAACAAGTAGCTTTAGACATGTTATGATTCTTCGATCTTGGAATAAAATAATTTATGTACAGTTTAGGTTTCTTTCCATTACTATATATTCCATATCTTTCTTTATTATGCATAGTATTTCCAAAAAATATATTCAAACACTCGTATCCTTTGGTAAACACACTAGAAACACTTTTTAAGGAATATACTATCAAAAAAATTAATTTTTCTATCATGCTCAATATAGCATGAGACGTATTTATTAAATTTTTATTTCAATTCTAAGTATTTTTTTAGCATAGTATCTTTCTAACTTAAGACAATATTATGAATACTCTTGATAGATTTATGAATTTCCTTCAAAGATTTATATTTTTCTTCTAACATGGAAAAATATTCAATGAAATTTTCATTGGAGCATTTTTTATAATTTATATTATAAATACAAGAATAATAATACTGTACCTAATCTTCATAAGTCATAAAATGCATATTTTATCCCTAATTATATTTATATTTTTCATTTTCATAATTTAAAAAACTTCTTGAGTCTTCAGATATACTCTAAGTAGCCTCTATAGATTTATTATCTTTTCACTCATAATCAACTTTCATCTAAATTGTATTCTCATTATTTTCCATTTTTTCTTTCCTTAATACATGGACAATAATTTTTTATATGTCCAATATGTTTTCATTCATAACATCAAATTTTATTCAATCATCAACTAATTTTTATATTGTCATTTAATGATTTATTAAAACTATTATTTCTATTATATATATTGTTGAATATTCTAAACAACTATGAAAACTCCTCTTCCAAATTTGAATATCTTGAATAATTAAAGAATATAGTATCTTAATTTTATTTCCTTTCTCTATTAGGAAAATAAACTATGAGAAATCTATTTTCATTTTTGAACATTTTGTGATCCTCGACCTCTTATTGAATATCAGATTCGTATATAATTATAGTGTTAATAAATTACTTTATCTTTAAATATTTAATAGGATTCAACTATCTAATTATAGATTAAATGCCATTCCATATAGAAAACTAAACTCTAATAACCTTCAAATCTTGATTAGGTTCAGGCATAGGTTTTCCAAGAGTAGCAACACCATTAACTATCTTAGTAAATCTTCTATTCATCTGATTCATACATTCTAATTGGTACATTATAAAAGTTTTAAACATTAATTTAGTAGTATTGTATCTCAATTTTCTGACATTATAATTTTATTCATAGACAACATCTATTATTTCCCACATTTCAAATCTAGTAGTGGATTTAAATACATGGTTGAATTCATCTGGTCCAAGTCCATAAATAATTTCACTCATTTCTCTTTATTTTCGATCATATGCATCTTCTTTGGAACTTTTTTCTGGTTCATCCTTAGGGATTTCATATGGATTAACAAACTTTACATAAACTTTGAAACCAATATTTTTCAAACATATAACCATGAGAGCTTTCCAACATCCATAATGTTTACCATTAAAATATAGATCCCTGATAATTGACATACCTTCTTTAAGATCATCCATCAATATTGTTAGATTTGGTTCCATAGAACCAACTACTTTTAACATAAGATTAACATAATATTCATGGTACTAAATATTAATTAATTTATTATCACATGATGACCATTCTTCTACATTACATTTATGTGATAATGTCTTTAGGGTACTTGTCACACTAAAAGGTCATAGAAGTTCCTTGCTATTATGGGAACCTATAAATGAAATTATCGTATTATTAAATATATGCTATGTAGATGGATGATATCATTTGACAAGAAGTAAATAATATGGTCTATTAGGGGTGGAGACTCATAGGATTTTGAGATGCTATATCATGGTATAAACCCTTTGTAATTTTCATAGTAGAAAATTATGATAATGTGACTCATTGATGGGAAATCCACATTTTTTCATTTCATTAGTTTTTTTATCTTTAAAAGTGTGTTTTGACCCTTATACATTAACATTATTATTAATAAATATTATTTGTTGTCTAATTATATGTATTGAAGAACATTGTGATGAAAAATATTCACAATGGGGTATAATATGTTGGGTGTGTCACAGCTAATATTACATTAATAAATAATGAGAGAAAAGATTTTTCCCTTCCTAATTTAGTGGAAGTTGATATCTCATCCTGTTTTATGGAAATTAAATGGCATGATTAACACCATGGCCATTACATTTTATCAACAAGTTCATTTCTAAAAATTCAAAGAAAGATACATCGAGCACATAGATTGATGACACCTGCATGCAACCATATTTTTTAGATATATCATGATAAATGGATTGTATTAGATGGTGTAAATTTTTATGTGGTTATTATAATTGTGACATTTAACTTATTTTTTATGGGTTCCTTAGTATGTTACTAGATGCTAACCTTGGGATTTACGTGGTTCTGCCTAATGCCACTAAGAAAGAATCCTAGAAAGTAATACATTAAGTGTATTTGGAAGTATAGTTGAATTCGGTATGAATTAAACATGTTAAATAAATATTATTCTCATATTTGGTTTAATAATTATTCATGTTTAAGTTGATCATATAAATTCAGTCACCAGTTATTCGAGAAAATATTAAGTGATTTAAATATTAAATAAATATTTATTTCATAAAATAATTATTAATTACATGAATATATATAATATTTATTTATTTTACTTCATTTACAAGGTAATAAATATTTATTTTGTAAGGAAATTATCTAATAAATAATTATTCACTGGTTTTTTGAATATAATATTTTGTTTTATTTATCAGAGAATAATGTAGTAGTATTTATTTAATAAATAAATAGAAATTATTTAAGATTCATTAAATATTTTTTTAGGAATGATGGATTGAGTTTAAATGACTCGTGATAAATAGTGTATAATAAATATTTATTGAATGAACTTTGAAACAATTTATTCAAGAAACAATATTTATTTAAACATGGGTTCCCATAAAGAATTAAGGATGTAATAAGGTCTCATGTGAAATTATTATCTTTTAATCCTAACATTACATAAACCCAATTATATTATTTCAAAAATGAGTTGTGCCATTTTAATCATTGTGTACAATATATTCTAGAGAAACCTCTAAATTCTGATAGATCTTTCTCTTATAACACTATCAAGAGAGAAAAGTAATCTTCCTCTACCATCCTATCAAGACTAGAGAGAAGTAGACAATGAATTTTTCTCTCCTTGAAGTAATTTGTTAGGATTAAGCATGATCAATGCAAGAATTATAATAATAATGCTTACATATATAGAATTATATTGTGATTATTAGAGGTTTTTGGAGCATGAGTAAATCACCATTAAAGGGATTATATCCTTGGATGCTCTCATTGCAACAATGATACACTAATAAGTGGTCAACTGATTGAGCAATGAAAAAATAAATCAAAAAAAATTATTTCTTTATTTTGAATAAATTAATTATAAATTATATGTAAAAATATCGTGTCTTCTTGGTTTTTGTGTTTCTATTAATTAATATATGATTTAATTTCATTATCCATGAAATTCTTAATCATGTAAATCTTGGAATTATCAATGATTATGAAAAAAAACTAAGTTGAAAACAACCCAATAGGTGCTTTCACTATGTCTAGAACCATCAAGTGGTATCAAAGGGGTCACATGTTGATTTATAATTAGTTATTATTCATTGATCATTGCATCTATTAATTACTAGATTAAATTCTATTTTATTTTTTCTTAATCTGATTATCATTATTACGATTGTTCACATTCATGTAACCAATAATAGGTTAGAGATCAATGAATAATGAGTCGACAAAATCCATCAGTGGGTGTGGAGTTTTGTCCGTTTGACATCGATTAAACATTATGTGGTCAATTTCACTGAATCTTGATAGGTTATGGCGTACACAGATCACCACATGGAGTCAACACCACATGTATTTATTATACACTGTGTGTTGACTGGAAAAACTAGTATGGGGCTTATCAGATTATATGGTATATATCTGGTGTACACACCATGTAGTTTTCATTTTTTTTAGCATAAATCATGTAATCCACATGGTCACAACATGTCATGTATTTATCACATGATGTGTGGGAATGAAAGCAGGGAAACATGGTAAGTAATACTTATGTGGTCTATATAATAATTACAATGTTATGGTCATGTAATTAATACACACGTGGTGTATTTAATACCAACGATGTGGTGTTCATTTAATTAATCCACATGCAATGTAATTCAATTAGGGTTAAATTAATTCAAATGGGATATAAAAAAATTATTAACATGTGGTGTATTCAATTCATGTGAATTTTTATTAATTAATTCTCATATGGTTTAATGAATTCATATGTGTTGTAATTAATTAATTCTCACATTGTGTAATTAATTAACACATTATTTATTTTAATGTATGCATGGTATATTTAACACATTCAATGTAATTAATTAATTTACATGGAAATAAAATAAATTGTAACATTAAAACATCTTATGTGTTGTGTGGAAATGGTTTTAATGATATTAAATTTCTAATTAATTTCATTTAAAATTAAGAACTAAATTTTTTGTTCCCTAAAAGTACACATCATGTACTTATTAAAATCATATAGGCTTCCATGATAATTTCGATGGATTATTAAGATAATATATTTAATTAATTAATATGATAATTAATTGAATTAATTTGGGTAATTTTATCTTAACGATAAGAACATATTGAAATGAATTTTTTCAAGTGTGTAAATTTATGTTCATTGAATGTTGTGGATGATCATGTGCCTAGACTGGCCTATGTATGATTGGTTACTATTCATTTAATTTATTTCAATCTGTATTATTAAATTAAAATGATATTTTATGTTTCATCCCGTCCTTATTATTATATATAGACCTGTGTGTCCATGGTTTATTTTATGTAACCCCCTTTACCCTATCCTCGAGCTCCCCTCACATGCATGTGATTAAATACATATCTAATGTATGGAGCTCCCATACAAGTGGAGATGGTTAAAGTTCAGAGCCGAAGTGAAACTAATCAAGGAAGTACTTAGGTAAAAGGTGGAATGTAATATCCTGACCTAATAACTAGATCAAGTTAGATTTTTCTCTAGGTTCTGCGGTTGGTTTATCATCCACTATATAAACCAACTATTTAAAAATTATCATGATCATACCACTTAATTTATTTATTTTTATCAATTTTATGGTTAATTATTTATTTTTAATGTATGATGATTACATTAAATAAATGAATTAACAATCATGCAAGATATAATTAAATAAACTGGATTATGTGTATATTTTATTGAGACATAGTTAATTACTGAAGTATTATATACTTAAATATTAACAAGGATGTAATAAGATAAATTGTAAAATTTATGCATAATGTTTAAAAATACCTCAATCAATATATTAAGTTGGTATAGCCTTCTACTAGTTAAGTTAAAATCAAACCATAGTTCAAATTTCTTAACCAAATTATGTCACGGTGCTTTCAATTATTGAGGAATTTTAACTTGATTTTTGGGTTAACTTAACCTAGTTCTCACTAAGGTTTATTTCCCTAGAACCTATTATGAACCGGTATTGGATTTCATCCAACCCAACACCCAACTCAGCCCATGGAAAGTCTTGAATGGCATTCCTGATCCCCACAGGATGATAACTAGTGCTAGGGAATCACACATCATGTTTGGGAATTATTTCACCCATAAGAAACAACTATAAAAACACCTAACTAAGTGCCACCAAATGATAAATAACCTTAACCAAAAGAAATAAAACTATCATAAGTTAAACAGTTTACAATTTAACCAAAAACCAAAATACCAAAAATTAGAGGGAAACCTACTAGACAACCCAAAATCCTCTATGTTGAATGTCGGTCAACACCCCATTCCACCACCACCAACACCATTAAGAGAGTATCCACTGGAAACTGGATCCACCATCAACACCATGGAACATCTTTCATTTACCTGGGTCAAACATAACAAGATCTACATACACCTGAGGGTGTATGTAGTATAAAAAACCTTATATTTATTACAAATTAATTCTTAATTTATTACATAAATGTACACTTAATACAACTAGGAGGATCGAGAAGTCTAGTGTATTTAGGACTTAGGTACATTACATTAAAATTTAAACATAGAATACATCATCATTATTGAAAAATTATTTAACATGCTCAAACTATTCCAACATACTTAAAACTATATACAATAACCTAAGAAAATACATAATAAAGGGGAAAGATATAAATACTAGTAAAGGAATAAACAAATAATAACATGAAGAAGATAATACATGTTATAAAATAGGTATATTAATTGGTCATAAAAGTAACATGAATAATAAGGCATGATATGTTCATTATTTTTTACATAATCATGTCACTATGGTAATGATACATATCCCTTTAATAAACCTGAAAACTCCCTAAGAGTAAAGTGTGTGATGGTGATACTTCTTTGGGGTGGTTCGATGTACATGGTTTGAGTCTTGATCTTGACGATCTTGAACTTCTCCCATAAAAAGTTCCACTCATGCTTAAGTTGTTGGATATTAGCTTGGTCTTCGTCAAGGTAAAAGAAAAAAGATACTATCTCCATTAGAATCTCTAATAAATGTCATTCATAGGATATGATCCTACCCGTTGAGGCCATCACTTCCTTTTTCTATGTTAATTAAATTTTTTAAAACCTTATATTTATAATAATCATGTGATCACTATTCAAAAACAATATTATCAAAGGTAATGATACTTAATGGTATTTTAAATCAAATAAGATATAACCAAAGAGTTTCATGTGCTTTTTATGACAATATTACATAATAATACATTTAATTAAATCAAAAGGGGAATTTTATTTATAAAAATTTGGGTCGTTAAAATATTCCCTCCTTAAGAAATTTTTCCCATGAAATTTTCATTTCCCACACTAAAACAAATGTGGTAAAATCTATTTCATCACCTCCTCCAGTTCCCACATCACTTATTCAAACTTTTGGTTTCTCCATAGCACTTTGACAATGTTAATTGTCTTATTTCTTAGAAATGTTTCTCTACGATCTAAGATCTTCATCGGTTGCTCCTCATATGAGAGGTCATTCTCCAAAGATACCACCTCTAGATTTAGTAATGTGTAGGGTTAGGTATGTACTTAATCAAGAGGGATACATGTAATACATCATGTACTTGAGATAGGTTAGGTGGTATTTCTTGTCGATAGGCAATCGCTTTCATGCGATCAAGGATCTCAAAGTGACTGATGTATTTCATACTAAGATTTCCCTTATTCCCTAATCTCATCACATTCTTCTATGAAGATATGTGGAGGAACACCATGTCTCCAACATCAAACTCTAAGTCTCATAGATGATTTTCATCATAGATATTCTGTCAAATCTGAGAAGCCTTGATGTACAGCTGAATGTTCTTGACTTTATCCACCATTTCCTTGACCATTTCAGGACCTAGCAGTTTTTGTTCCCTAACTTCATCCCAGCATGTAGGGATCCTTCACCTCTTTTCATAAAGGGATTCAAAGGTATTCATTTCAATTATTGAGTGGAAACAGTTGTTCTAAGAGAACTCGACCAGAGGAAGATTTCGATCCCATCCTCCTTTGAAATCAATTGAGAATAATATCATCATTTTCTAAAGTTTCTGTATAGTCCGCTCATATTGGACCTTAGTTTGGCGGTGATAAGTCGTGATAAAGCTCAACTCTTTATTTAGAGAATGTTGGAGACTTTTCCAAAACTTTGAGGTGAATCTTGAATCTTGATCAGATACAATCAATAGTAGTACTTCATGAAGGCTCACTGCTTCTCTAATTTATATCCATGAATATTGATCTAGTGAGAATTCATCTCAGATCGCAATGAAGTGTGTATTATTTGTAAGATTATCTACCAAAAACCAGATAGCATTAATTCTTTTGGATTCCTTCAAATTTTTGGTGACAAATTCCATGGTTATGTTTTACCATTTCTATATAGGTATGGGTAATGGTTGTATAATCCCAATAGAATTTTGTCTTTTAGCCTTCACTTGCTGACATACCAAGCATCTTGATGTATATTCTGCGATCTCTTTCTTCATATTGTCCCACCAATAGTGTTATTAGAGATCTCAATACATATTTGTGATTCCAATATGGATATAGAATGTTGAGATATGTGCATCATCCAATATCTCCTTTAACTTAGGATTTTACGGTACACATAGTCTTGACACAAATCTTACAACACTTTCTTTATTAACATTGAACTCTGGGGATTTCTCTTTTCATATAGTTTCCACTTTCTTCTTAATTCCCACATCATATCTTTGAGAATACTTTAACCTCTCTAAAAGAGATTATTGAGAAATAATTTGTGAAAGGATTGGTGATGTTCCTTCCTTTATGATTCACATGTCCATCCTTTCCAAATCTAATTATATTAGATCCCTCTCAATTCTCATCAATGATAAAACTACTGGATCCTTTTTGTTTAGAGCATATTCCACTTTATTTTATTTCCTAGGATGGTAGTGGATTGATTAGTCATAGTATTTGATCATCTTTAACCATATTCATTAGCGTATACTCACCTATTTTTGTGTGAATATATACTTGAGTATTTTTTGATCCGTATATATTTCACAGTTCTCCCAAAAGAGATAATGCCGCCAAATTTTCAAAGAGAATATCACTGCATCCAATTAAAAATCATGTGTTGGTTATTTATTTTTTAAGAATTTCAAATTACTTGAAGCATATTATATGAATTTTTCATTTTTTATTAACACATAGCTCAATTCCTTCTTCAAATCATTGTTGAATACCGAAAAAATCTCTCCATTGTGGATAGTGTGAGGACAGGTGTAGTGATAATCCTCTTTTTCAACTCCTTAAAGATCTCTTCACATTAATCATTCCAAGAAAACTTAAATCCCTTCTAAGTTATCTTGGTAAGAGGGTTTGACAATTGTGAGAAATTTCTCACAAATTGATGATAATTCCCAGCTAATCCAAGGAAACTACTAATATTTGTCATAAATATTGACCTCGTCCATCCTTTAATTTATTATCTATTTTAAAGGTCTAAAAATATCCCATTTCTTGTAATTATATGCTCTAGTAATGATACTCCCTTCAACCAAAACTCACATTTGATGTACTTTTCATAAATCTTCTACATTTGAAAGGTCTTTAGCATAGTACTCAGATGCTCCTCATGCTCCTCCTTGATTTTGAAGTATATTTGAATATCATCTATAAAGACTAAAACATGTTTTAGAGGTGATCTATGAAGACTCTATTACTCAAGTACATGAAAATATTTTTAGCATCAGTGAGTCTAAATAGAATTATTATGAACTCATAGCGCTCATACCTTGTATGAAAAGTGGTCTTGGGGATGTCATCCTTCTTCACCCATACTTGATAATATCCCAACTGAAGATCCAACTTGGAGAAGTATTATGCTCCATGTAGATGATAGAACAAGCCATCAGTCTATGGTAGAGGATAGGTTTTCTTTATCATGATCTTGTTGAGCTCATTATAATCAATGTTAAGGCACATTGACTTATCCTTCTTCTTGATGAAGAGGATTAGTGCACCCCATGGTGAAGCACTTGGGCATATGAAACCTTTATCCAAATTATTATTTAGTTATTTTTTCAACTCCTCAAGATCCAAAATAGCCATTTTATATGGATTCTTGGATAATGTTAATTCCCCATGTATCATATCGATTGAAAATTCAACCTCTCAGATAGGAGGAAGAACAGGAAATTCCTTAGGATACACATCATTGTATTACCTCATAATAGGCATATCATCAAGGATGGTTATTTCCGTAGACTCGATCCTTTGAGCTAGATATGATTTATCATAGGGAAATAATATCCATTCTTGAGATGTTGTTTCTAAAGAAGATTCGCCCATATCCTTTCATTTGAATAGAATCTAAGGATGGTTATCAATATATAGAGTGATTTTTTTCTCACGGTAATTTATATTGGATCTATATAGGGAAATAAAATCCATGCCCATAATTATATTAAATCCCACCAAAGGGATTATGACAAGGTTCTCTAGTAAATTCATCCCAAAAACTTTGATAGGGGTGGAGTTATATAGTTGTGTTTCAATAATTTCCCCATTTTCCATTTTCACTGACAACTCAACATCCATGGTTTGTGGTGGTGTTTGGATAGTTCTACTAAACTTTCGTGATATGAAGGAATGCATAGAATCAGAATCAAAAATTATATTCTCTATTTCTGAATGAATAAATATTTTATGTTTCACCACTTCGTTTTTGGGATCCACCTCGGCGGTAGTGATGGAAAATCTCAGCCTTGCTACCTTGGAGGTTATTGTTTGTCTCTTAAAACCCTTTGCTTATAAATTTAGTTTGAAAAGTGAATGGGTTCATTTCAATTGAAGAAATGAACAATGTGCTGAGGGTTGACTGGATCATTCCTTTCCTCCATCGTAGTAGAAAGTTTCTCTTGTCAGCAATCATTGTCTAGGCTCCCTTCCCGCACCTAAAGTATTTCCTCTTCACCTTTAAGAAATTTTTGGGGTACTTCTTTGCGCACTTTTGAAAAGTGGGGTGTTGTAATTTCATAGAACCATAAGATTTCTATATCAGACTAAAATAATTAAACTCCACTTTTCTCTTCTTATCCCTATGATACCACTGAGATTCTCTGATCTCCATTTCAAATTTGAGGGAACATTAGACAATTTTCTCATAGCTATCAAAATCTCATATCGGTAAGGATTTTCGTAGACTAGGTTTTAGACCACCAAAGAAGTGGTCAACGTTGAACTTAGGGTTAATGAAAAATCTAGAGGTGTATCATGCAAGTTTTGTAAATTTTTCCTCATATGACCCAACAAATTCTTCATATTTTTTATTTTGGAAAAATAAATCCCTTCTCATTTTAATTCAGTGAGTGTGGGTAAAATATTTATTGAAAAAAATTCTGGAATTCCTTCCACCCCATCACTTTGATCTCTTCTTTAGGATTCATATTCTTAATCAATATCCACCACTGATTGGATTCAACCTCCATATGATAAATAGATAGTAGAACCTTTTCTTATTCAGAACATTGAAGGATAGAGAAGATATTCTTAGTAGAGTTGATCCATTGTTCCATGATTAATTTATGAGAAGACCCATTGAAATTCAGATACCTTTTTCACATAAAGGACTTGATCATAGCTTACTCTCTCTTAGGGGGATTTGGACCTTCCTCCTGATCCATGTTTCTATTCAGAACCAGAGTCATGTAAGAGATTATCATCATGATGTTCATGATTCCTACTCCCATCAGGTTGGGCATCTCATTAGGGTAGTCATCACATTTTCCTTCACATTGATTGTTTACCTAATTCCTCTTATTTTTGACCACTATCTTTGATAAAGGAAAAATTGTGGGTGATTATATTTAAACTTTTAAACACATAAAGGGGGAATCCAAAGATATTAAAGGTATAACTTATAAATTACATGTATTTCCATAACTTATGAACTTCTAAGCTTTAATCTATGTTAACCATGATCCATTTTATAAAATATATGATCATGAGAGTTTTTTTATTATATTAATAATGTTTTATAATGATATTATGAATTTACCAAAGCATATCTCTTAGGAGAGTCAAACCTGGTGCGCAGTAGGGCCCTTTTTTGTGTACTAGGTTACATCGAGTCTGGTCCGGCACACCTTGTCGGAGTTTTAACCCCGAGGTACATTTGTGCCAAAACCACATCTACTTGTAATATTCAGACATGGATGTATTTTCTTGATAAACCAATTACTCTATACTTACCAAAATTTAGGTACGTTTTCTTATAATTAGTCTTATACATTGGGATTTCACTATAGTTTTATAATCCTAATCACAAAAATAACTAAACTTTTCTTTTGATGCCAACTATAAGAACCCTACTCTTTATTACACACTAATTCTTGATTTATTACCTAAAAGTACACTTAATACAACTAGTAATGTTGATAATTATAGTGTATTTGGGAATTAGGTACATTAAATAACAACTTTAAAACATATAATACATCAATATTAATGAAAACTTCTTTGACATGCTCAAACTATTCTAGTGTACTTAAAACTGCATGGGATAACCTAGGAAAATACATAAGAAAGGGGTTATCTATAAAGACTGGTAAGGGAATAAAAAATCATAACATTAAGAATATAATTCATTTCATACAATAGGAATATCAATGAGTCATAGATGGAATGTTAATAATAAGTCATGATATAGCTCGATAATCATAACATGTGAAATATGGCAACATCTTAAAACACTGCATCATAAACATAGGTCAAGGATAACTTTCAAGAAATCATAATGGAAAAAGTTACATAAAATAATTAGGTTAAATATATATTCCAACAGTATTTATCATGATACTAGAAATTACCCACTATATTGGAGTGCTATATAATCCTGAATGCACCTGTCACATTCATTTCATTCTCATGCTTAAGTGTGTCACATAGATCTTACAACATGGATTCATTTTTCATCATATTTTATTACATGATCAAGAAGTGTGGAATAAATACATGTAATACACTAATAAAATGAGTATAATTTCATAACTTTTAACACCCATGGTAGGAATCAGGTATGGGTATTCATTATACATTCTTTTTGGCATGGATTCTTGCAGTGAAATTTTGGCAGCATAACAAGAGAACGTAAATGTTAATGGGAGGTATAAATGAGATTGAAATGGGTCTCTAATAATTTAGAAATCATATGGTATGTATGGATCATGTGGAAAAACACACCCCAACATAAGTAATTGAAAATAAAAAGGCATAAAATTAAGAAGATTTTTGAATAAAGGGGAGAAAGAGAGGATCATGTATGAAGTTTCAGCAACATAACGGCGTCACATAAAAATTCATAAAATGGATTGATGAGAGAAAAGGGGGTATATAATAATTTTAAAATAAATTGGACAGTAAAGTAGATATATAATAACATATCCCATCATAATTAAATGAATATAAAATACATAAGGTAGAGAAGATACTTTAATAAAAAGGAGAAAGGAAAAGATCCCTTACTTGAGTGTGTGACACAAAAAGATTGAAAATGGGATTTTTGAGATATTGGGGAACATTGAGAGGATTATATAGAAGTTATTTAATAGTAAGTATGCATCCCAAGTATTTTTAGTGAATAGATATGTGAGATTGGGAGATGTTATATAGTAAAAGATAGAGGAATTCTGTAATATTTCACAAACTTAGGTTTTGGACTCTATATAATAAAATAACCAAAACAACAAACCTTCCCATGGTTTCTACTAAATATGGGTGGTTTTAATTATTTTATTATCAAAAGATCCGAACTTATTAAAATAATTCCCTTACTTATGTGGAGGTGAGTAACACTCTTAAATAAATGATTTTAAAACCTTAAAATATATTAATGTTTTTGGAGGATTCATAATGGCTTTATAAAATTAATCATATTAACCTAAAATAAAATTATTTTAAAGGGAAAACGTATATTTGGCCGTGTATACCCATTATAGTATTCATTATATCATTTTTAGTTCATTATGATGTCATAATACACATTGTATATTTATACGGTATTTAATTTTTACCCAGAAATTTGACTGTCTCAGAAAATTATAAAAAAATAACTATACGATAAATTATATGTTATGATTCCAAAAATAATATCCATTTTATCAAAATATTTTTCTAAATATGTTCATTTTCAATTTTAAAATAATAATCGTCATTTATTGAGAAATGATGGGTTTTTTACAATAGTAGTTTTTGAACCCTTATAAAAAGTACATTTGACTTCATAAAAACTATATGACCATTTATATTTAATAAAAATTATTTAATAATAAACTATTATTAAAATATTATTTATTTCAAAAATCTATTAATTCATCAAAATAAATTCTTTAATCAAATTGAATATTACCCAAAAAAAATATTATCCGTGTTTTATAATATCAAAATAAAAATTATATATAAAGTATCGATAATATGATGAAAATATATTAATTATTCTTTACATAATCATATTGCTATGGTATTGATACATATCCCTTCAATAAACCCATAAACTCCCTACGATTAAGGTTTGCGGTGGTGATACTTCCATGGGGTGATTCGGCATACATGGTTTGGGTCATGATCTCTATGAGCTTTAACTTCTCCCATAAATAGTTTTTCTAATACTTAAGTTGTTGGATGTCATCTTGGGATTGGTCAAGGACAAATCCCAAAGATTCTATATCCCTTGGATGTTCTGATAAATAGGCTTCATAGGGTTTGATTCTACTGGTTGATGTCATCACTTCCTTTTTCTATGTCAATTGGATTTGTTAAAAACCTATATTTATACAAATCATGTGATCACTGTTCAATGGATATATTATTAATGGTAATGATACTTAATGGTATTTTAAATCCAATAAGATATAACCAAATTGGTTCATGTGTTTTTTATGACCATATTACATAATAAAACATCTAATTAAATTAAAAATGGAATTTTATTCATAACAGTTTAGGTCCTTACATATAGGATGTGAGACAAAACCTAGTAGGATACCACCCAAAGAGAGATTCCATGCCAAAACATTATAATACGAATCAAAATTATAGTTTTAATTAAAAATAGAGAAAACATTTTAAATAAAAATATGCTTTTAAAATATAAATAAAATCACGAAAAATAAAGATCCAAGCTGTTGGAAAAAATAACATGAGCAGAACAGGTAATTCCTAACTCAGTAGGGTAATCAAGGTCCTAGGATTCTCATACCTTAGTAAAAATGGCTTAGAAACCATAACACACAGTGTCCTTGTGCTTGAGCCACTGGAGAGGATTCACATACAAATTTCTAGTGGTATATGATTATCATTAAATTTTTATTTAGTGTTATAGTGTCATTACTTCAAGGATAACTGGGGCTTGGCCCTGCCAGACCCACTAGCATACTAGACCTATTCTGCCCAACCTAGTTACCATGGATTCCATTTGTACTCAATTCTTATTTCTCCTGTCACAAGAACCACCAAAACACCCATGCATATTAATCATTATAAACACCCATGGAAAACAACCACTTTTATTTGTAAAACCATCATTTAATCCATACTCACATCAAAACCTTTTGAAATTATGATTATTACGAACCACACAATCCATAAAAAAATTATAAAGTAAATAAAGTATACCAAAGTCATCATAATATTTTAAATCATTTAATCACCTACCTAAGGATTAAAAACTTCTGAGACCCAAAGGAAAATAAAAACAACACTATAAGGATACCTTGGAAAGGAAAAGGCACAATTTAAACATCACGATTCAATACAAGAAATAAATATTGAACACTTATTTGGTTAAAAACCCCACTGGATAAATAAGAACGAAATAAAGATGGAAAAGGAACTAATAAAAAGGGAGAATAGGAGGAATAGAGGATCATACTTGGAGTTTCTTAAATATTACACACCAAAACCACCCAAGATTTAAGGGTCTAAGGGAGACAAGAGGAGAGGGAGAGGTGCTTAGGGCTGAGAATCCAAAACGAGGGAGGAAATGGATGGATTTGGGTTAAAATTAGGGATGGTAAAGGTGGAAATTCATCCTTTTTAATGATCTGGATAGGTCACATAGTTTGGTTTCATGGTTTTACAAACCATGATGAAGTCGTGAGACACCTTTGTACAAAGGGAAAAGAGGATTCACCATCACCTAGGGGAGGATGTGCACCCATACAGTTGAACATGCACCTCAAAATAACCCACTAGTCTCAGTGCACGGTTAGCCGCACACCCATGTGGTGGGCCGTGAGGTCTGGACAATCATATTTTCTATGGCATACGGTATCTTCTAGGCTGGCGCATAATTTATACTAATCGTGCACCAACTGTGCACCACCTACTACCGAGCCTGAAAATTCTATTTTTCATAAAAAAGACCTAGTAAGGACAAGAGACAAATGTAAGGAAAAAAATAAAAGATAAAATACCTAAAAAACAGGAATGTGATAATTATTTTCACTATAAAAACATTCCTCCCTCGTAAAGTAAACTTGAAGTCTAATCAGAGAACAAAAATAGGTACTACTCTTCAACCCAATACTTACGCTCCCATGGCTCATTCTCATCATTCCTGTGTTTTCAGATAATCTGAACCAATGGTATGGACTTATTATGAAGCACTTTCTCTTGGGAATCCAAAACCCATACAGGTTTCTCAAACACAAAAAAATTAGGTTCTAGCTCCAACTCTTCTCAATTCAGCACATGAGACGGATCCGGAATATACTTTTTTAGCTATGGGACATAGAAAACATCTTGAATCAATGTTATTTGATATGGAAATTCTAAATGGTATTCCACCTTACATACTCTCTCAGTATCCTCAATAGGGATGACATACCTCAGCATAAAATTCCCTTGATTACTAAGAAGACAGTGACCCAAACAACGGGCCACTTTTAGAAAAACCTGATCACCAAGTGAGAATTCCAAGGCTTAGAATCACTAATTGGCATAAGACTTATGGTAGCTCTGCATTGTCAACAACCACTACATGATCAGAAGAACTTTATTAGATGTCTCCTACATAAGTATCAGTCCCAACAATGATGTCTCACCCGCCTATTTATAGCACAAAGGTGACAAACATGACCAAAAATAAATCATCTAAAAGGGTGCCATTTTTATCGAGTATTGGTAACTATTATTATAAGAAAACTCTACCAACCCCAAATATATATCCCATGAGCTCTAAAATCCAACACATGTTCCTGGAACATGTATTTTTGAATCTGATTCACCCGCTCTATCTGACCATCCGTTTGAGGATAGTATGTCATACTCAACTTGATCTGGGATCTCATCACCTTTTAAGGATATTCCAAAAACTAGGAAGTAAAGTAGGGGTCCCTATCTGAAATGATTGTTGATGGAACTTCATCAAGCCTTACTATGTCCTGAACATACAACCAACCCAATTTATCCACTTTGGTCAAGTCCTTGATCATAATGAAATGAGATTATTTATTTAGACAGTCAATCACCACCCAAGTCATGTTTTATCCCTAGGGTGTATGAGGTTATCCAATAATGAAATCCATGGAGACCTAATCCCACTTCTATGTAGGAATGGGTAATTTATGAAGCAAGACAGAGGGATTTTGGTGTTCTTCTTTAACCTGATGACATGTATAACACTAAGATACAAAGTCATCTATGTCCCGACTCATACCATGACACCATAATCAACGAAACATGTCATAAAAATCTTAGTCATCCTAGGATGAATAGACCATTGATACTGGTGTCTATCCTACATAACCACATTCTACAGTGACAACGACATCACAACATATCCCTTAAAGCAAACAACTCCATCTGAAGACAAGGAACAATATCTAGGAACCTCCCCACTATTTAAGAATAGTATAGACTATTGCATAGCTCATCTCTAAGATTCTCCTTTTAATAAACTCTGGGAGGATGGATGTCAGTTAAACACTAGCCAAAAATGCACTTCCACTGTGATCCTTGGTCTTTAGATGCATCTGGGAAACAATAACCATCAAGGCCCATTCATCACTAAACTGTTTTAAATCCTACACTAGCACTTTTCTCCTCATAGAATAAACTACCAAATTTCCCTTTCTTGGGGAATAAATGATATTAAAATCGAAATCCTAAAGGTACTCAACCCAACGACACTACCTTGGATTCAAATCCTTCTATGAGGAAACACAATCCAAGATCTTATGATCTGAGTAGACTGCAAACTTCTCCCAGAAAAGATAGTGATTTCATGTCTTCAAGGAATGCATCACCACTACTAATTCCAATTCATGGTTTGGGTAATTCTTTTCATGTGGTCGGGGTTGGAGAGAACCATACACTACCACATGGTCATTATACATCAACACACACCCAAGAACCTTACCTAAGGCATCATAGTAGACCATATATCCGTTTCCATTTTTTTGAAATATCATAATAGGGGATGTGGTCAACCACTGCTTAATCCCATCAAAGGACATTTGACATTACGACCTCCACTCAAACTTTACCCCTTTTGGGTAAGGGCAGCCATGGGTGAAGAAATCTAAAAGAAATATCTTACAAAATTCTTGTAATACCCTCCTAGGCCTAAAAATCTCTTGAAATTGAAAATATTCCTTGGTTTCTCCCATGAAATCACCACTTTGATATTCTTGAGGTCCACCAAAACCCCAAATTTTGAGATAATGTGGCCTAAAAACTTAACCTACCTAATCCATAAGGTACACTTGGAAATACTAGAATAGAGAATATGATCTCAAAGAGTTCCCATCATGATCCCAAAATTTCATTCATGCTCTTCCTCAGTCCCAGAGTATACCAGTGTGTCATCTACAAACACCATAATAAAGGAATCAAGGAACTGATGGAACACCTTGTTCATGAGCTCCATGAAAACTTCTAAAGCATTTTCCAATCTAAAAGTCATAACCAAATACTCAAAGTGTTCGTACCTTCTTTGTAATGCTATCTTAGGAACTTTTTCCTCCCTGACTCTGACTTGGTGATACCCGAAACACAAATTGATCTTGGATAACCACCTTGTCCCCCTGAGATGATCAAATAATTCCTCGATATGGGGAATAGGGTATTTATAATTAATCATGTTTTTATTTATCTTCTGATAATCGATGCACAACCAGAGAGATCCATCATCTTTATTTGAAAAAAATAGGGGCGGTCCAAGTTTAGATTCTTAGGTGAATGAATCCTTTAGATTCCAAATTGTCTAGCTACATCTTTAATTACCTCAACTCAGTGGGGGCCATACAATACGAGGGGATAGATATTGGTTGTGTTCCCATTTCTATATCGATGGTGAACTCCACCTTCTACTCAAAAGGAAACCCTGAAAAATCATCTAGAAATACCTCTATGAACTCATCCATCACGTGAGATAATTCACCCTCAAAACAACCATCGTCATCCTTCAACATGAGCAAATAGATATGAAAAAAAAGGTTGCCCAATTATGTAAGTGGGGGTCGATCACGTCCTATATGAGGAACCCATTCACCTTGAAGGACCTACATACTCCCACCAAGTTCCACAAAATTCACTCTTCACTGATAAAAATCGATGTGTGCATGAAAACACACCATCCAATTCATATCGAGGATCACATATAAGATTTCCATTTCTAAAACTAAGAAATCCCATTCCAGCTTGACCCCTAATATAGTGAGAACACAGAAGAAGCATCTGAAACCCTACTCTCTATTCTTTCCAAGTGGCGTCACCAACTCTGTCTCATATGGAATGATCTGGACTGAAAATTTCAACAAAACGACAAGACAGGTAGAAATTAAGTAATTAGAAGCACATGTATCAAAGAGGACTGTAGCTATGGACGATTTCATAAGAATCGTACCTCAAACCATTGAAATCCCTATATCTAATTCCACTAACGCTTAATCTATAGCATAAAGATTCCTCATCTCTGCCTAAGATTTAGAGCAACTACTGCCTTTTGTCTCTACCTTAAGCTGACTCTGCCCAGAAGTAGATCCAACCCTACCCCCACAACCACCAAATCAAGAGCCTGTTGTCCTGGATGGTTCTAACTGGGATGTCATTCCCTTGGAAACTGTGGAACCTACGCCACCCTGATATGGGATTGTAGCTCTATAAAACCACTATAAGTTCTCCATATGTCCACACTGATGACAAGGTCTAGGAGGGGCTAGACATGCTAGACGCATATTCCCCTTCCTTTCAAACTTATGGCATAGAACTGATATAGAAATAGAAGATGAAAATGAAGGAGGTCAGAAATGATGTCCTGAGCTACCACCTCCCCTCTTTTCCTACTCATCTCATTTCCTCTTCCTTTCAGATGAACTACCACTACCCTGACGCACTGCTGAAGCTACCTCGGAAAAACCAGACTTGTTGTCGTGGTCTATCTGCACCATTAGGGCTCGATCAACCATCTTATAATATGTCTTCAACTTGAACAGGAATACCTAGGATCGAATATCTAACTGCAACCCCATTTCAAACCATTGATCCTTTAGTTTCTTGTTTGAAGCAGCCTCAAGTGAAAAATAAACTAAATCGTCAAAATAGTTGGCATACTTCAACATGATCGTATCCCCTTGGTGGATTTAGAAACTCCCAGGTCTTATAAAAGGATAAGGTATTTGGAAAATAATTCTCATTGAAGACAACATTGAAATATTTCCAAGGCATTTTCTCATTCTTCCCATCCTAAACCACCGAGTCCCACCACCTCCGGTTGGGACCTTCCAACAATAATGAGGCACATTTCACTTTAACAATTCCATGAGTGTCAAGAAACCCAAACATACTTTAAATATTTACAATCCACTCTTCTACTTATTGGGGGTATTTGATAACCAGATCATGCACCCTTATCTAATTCCAAGACAACCCACACCACTACTTCCACTTGTATCTGATCAAATGGTGTGGCAGAACTCTCTCCATAATCTTCTTTTGGTTTCAAAGGAAGTCTCTGGGGAAGAATGATTCTACAACAACTGATAAACACAAGGTAACCATCAATACAACATTTTGAAAATTTTATCAAAAACATTAAAGAATCATTATAAATCAAAATCCAAAACTATAATGAACACAATAACAAGCCAAAAAATCCAACTCTATTCAGTATCCATACATAGTATGCAGCCTATATTTCTTACTTATAAGAGAAATCAAACCAGATCCCCACATCCCATGGTGACCCAAGGTCTATCATGAGGTGTATTGTCTAGACACCCCCCCACGCAACTGAACATAAAGCCCTGATAATCCTAGATATTTTCTATCCATACTCTTCCCAAATACCATGAACCAATAAAAGTTAGAACTATTAGGTCGGAATAATAAAAATATACACAAGTGGGGTTGAATTTTGAATTTTCAACAATCTTTATAGATTCTGGATTTTTTCTTTCCTTTGCGATTGATGAAGATATGAAGTGTTTTGCACTATAAGTAATTGAATAGTGGATAAATAGAAAATAAAAACACATCAATTTTTATAGTGGTTTGGGGCACAAAGATCCATTGGTCCACTCCACCAACTCTCTCTCTCTCTCTTTCTGCGATCTAGGTGATTTTAACTAGAGAGTTCCTCTTACCATAAGACCTTAAAATCAACAACTAAATATAGGTAGTTGACACCTTTATAAAAAGGTTGAACAAAGCCTTATAGTTATTTTATATGGAACCAATAAAAAAATCTTAGTCTGAGAAGCTGACACTCTTCCATGACTAATTCCAATTAGCTGAAACTCTAATAAATCAAAAGAGTTTGATTTGTTAATGGTGCGGGTCGATCTTCACAATTGTAAAAGAAACTGGCGGAATATGAATCTTCTTCTTAAAATATTAAAGTCTTCAAGAAAGAAAATATTTTACGAGATCCTGGTTGAAAATGATCTTCAATATTAATATAAAGAAACAAGAAACAGTTATAGTAGTACGAGGTGTAAAAGTATATCTTCAAAGTGTATCCTCTACTAGAAAATTACAGAGTCAGTTGTTATTTGCAGTAGATCTGCAAAAATATATTCATAGAAAGTATGCAGTTTTTATATTGAATAGTATCATGCTTTAATATAATATATCATCGGGTTTTTTCATGAAAACAATCTGATCATATATATAGAACAAAAGGATTTTCTTTCAGTTTATAATATCAAAAAATATTGCCCAACAGATCCCAAATATTCAAATTTAAATCGACCAGGAGGGTCATAACTCCTCTTAGGAGTAGGAGTAATTTATTTATATTGAATATGATTCTTTTAATTGATCATAATGATCCTTTGAATAGGTTGTAAAATATCTTTCAATCAATCTTTATTTCCATCAATACAACTACAGAAATATTGGATAAAATCACGGATGTAAGTCTCCATCATTGAATAGTCATATGTAGAGTTCAAGTACATAAAGACAAAATACCAAACATAGGGTTGACAAAGTAGGCTTGAATACAAAATTAGGGTTGATCTATCATATGTTTTTTTCTCAAACGTAGGGTTTCATACTTACTTAGGGTTGCTTAACCATAATTACTGTTCTTACAAACGTAAGGTTCTTTACTTACATAGGGTTGTTTAACCATAATTTCAGATAATATAAGGTTGATGATCCATATGTGTTTCTCTAAAATGTAGGGTTCATTTCTTTTCCACTGTTCTAAACATAGTGTTCATTCCTTACACTATTATTACCAATGTATGATATGAACAGTGTTTCCATAAAACACTAAAATGCATTCAGAATGCTTTGAAAAATATTCCTCGTGGATTAAAAACTTGAAAATATTATAGAATAAATATTAAAAATAACATTAATTTATTTAAATTCACTTAAATTAAAATCATCAGTAAAACAAATAAGGGTATTTGTGATCATCAAAATCAATAATATTTATAAAGTATTGTTGAGGAAACACATGCCCAAAAATATCTCCCTTTTTGATGATCACAAAACCCATAAAATAATTTATAGAAAATATATGATTTTGTAAACACTAAGGAAATAATATTTTTAAAGAAAATACTTAAAGTTTTTAATATTAATGTTTCACTATATTATTTTGATTTCACATTACTATTTCAATTTAAAATAGATACTCTTAATTTGATAATGTTATGTTTACCCAATTTTCTCCCACTTTTTGTGATATCAAAAAGAAAGTATATGAAAATGGATTATAACACATTTAATTTTACACAAAACAATAAAGGAATTTTAAAGTATAATGCTTAGAAAAATCAGACACTTGTTTGGGAAGTAGAGATAAACATACAATAAAATATAAAAAATATGTATAGAATATCAAAAAACAATATAATTTTTGTTAAAAATAGTTTATAAGTTCACGAGTGATTTTTTCTTGAGGAAAAGGTTTAAACAAGAGGGTTGTTAGATAGTGAATGGTTTTGATTCGGAGAGGTTTCCAGGTCAAGAAAATCTTGAGAAGCCTGAAAGACTTATTTCAACTCTACTATCTGACCTTTTAACCTTTCTGAAATATTTTCTATCATCTTCCTTAACAAAATTCTTGAATCTTGACTCACTTTAAAATTTTCAATTAGACTGACTTTGAGATAGTCATGTAGATTTTACTCTATCTGTAGAAACTGAGAAATCTTGTCACTAAACTAATTAAGTAGCTATTTGATGCCAGGTTCACTTGAATTTAACTTCATGATAAGATATCTATGATTATCCAACAGCACATGCATATGGGCACTATTACACTAAAGATACTTAAGTCTTTCATTAATGTTTTTCATCATTGAAGTGATTGTTTGAAATATTTTGATCATTTATGGTGATTTTTGTGGTTTAGAAGAAGAATATTTGGACTCATTGACACTTACCTTTCTTGATTCGAACTGACTATCCAAATACTATTTTAAATCAGAAAAATCTTTTTTGTAAACAGATTCTAATTTCAGCTTCCCAAACTGATCAATCATGTCTCTCTTGAAAGCATCAAAATATCTTTTTCAAACATAATTTTATATAAATTCTTGAAACTAAGTATGAAAATAATCTAATTCCAATATTAAAGAAAATAAATTCATTAAATCTTCTAAAGATTTCATAGCATATTACTGTTCTTTTCAAAGACTAGAGTTATCATATTGTACCTTATCGAATTTGATAACCAGGTCTTCTATTTTATTTTTTAGAGAATTACATGTTCCCTCATCTATATTCTTTAACTCATGATCCAATTCCAAAATATCTAAGGATTTAGCTTAAATTTTCTCACTTGAAAAAGAAATTACATTAAGGGCTTTTGTCTTTTCTCTAGAAACAAATATTTTTTTTCCATGGATTTTCCAATAGTAGAGACAGCCTGAAGGTCAATAATTTCAATAGTTTTAATTACTAATTTCTGAAATTTCTCTCCTTCTTAAGCATTTTATCTTTGTTGATCTAATTGATGGGTAACTTGTTGTTATTGAACTTGACTTTCAGCCTACTGTTATTCAGAATGATTTGTTTCTTATAAATGTAATGATGAAGTCTTATCACCGGGTCTAGGTGTTTCTCCCTCTGGATCCACATTCTGATGCTCTTATCTGATTCTTGTCCTTTTTATAAGTTCCTCATGGGCTTGTACTTCTAAATGTTACTCATCCTGATTTGTTGAGACATAGCGGAGTTTTATTTTAGTGGGATGAGAAACAAATTCTAATATATATTCTCTAATTTCTTCATTTCTCAAATAAACTGATCCTATAGATTTGATATTTTTTTTCTCCCCCTCAGAAATAGAACTGGATTATTGTTGTTCAGGTTCACTTACTGTCAACAATTGGCATTTCACTGTACTCTAAAATAAACCTAATTTTCTTAGAGTTCCATCATTCAGAGCATTATTGTGGTGACATATATTTCAATAATCAATAAGTTGAATCTTATTTTTTGTGAACAAAAGTAGAGAAATAATTTATCCATAAGGATAAATTGAAATACAAGCCTCTGATTGGTATCAGTGATTCAGATATCTCAGCAAATATCTGGGAAAGTTCAATTTTATATCATTGAGAAATAGAAACATGATATACATGTCTCGGTAGAAAATATTTTACAACATAGTACTTCTTTGAATGATATTTTTCTGAATAAAATTTTCCAAAACTTGATGGTTAGCCTCCAAATATTTTACAAACATTTTCCTAATATTGGTTAAACCAAAAATAAATGACATAATATCTTATGATTTGTGATCCTGATTTCCAATTAATCAAAGATCGTAATGGAATAATCTTTCATGAGGTAATTTTAAAATATGGTTAATTTCTACTGAGGATATCAAAAACTCTATATAATATACTCATAAAGTTATTATATCCTCTATTTATCTGGAAAAAAAACTAAACATTTCTATAAACCTACTTCAGTTCTAACTCATTAAGATAGTCTGTATTTTCTTCATTAAATAGAAATTCCAAACCTTGAAATTCAAGATCTTGCTTGAGCAGAATATTTTTTTGATGCAACCATTCAAAATAAATGACCATTCCTTGAAGAATCTTCCGGAAGGGGATATGCTTCCGTTTCTGATCGCTTGCTTCATCTTCATATTTTCACATTATCTTCATCATTTCTGAGAATCTGAAGGTTGAAGGTTTTCAGATTCTAACGTTTGGAAGAAATATTAGGGCTCTGTTAGTTAAAAGTTTTGAAATTGAAGGGTAAGGAAAGATGAATAGTTTTCTAATGGATTGGTGAAGCGGTCTAGTTTCTCATGTCGATTACATAGGGTAATCATTAAATTTTAATTTTGAAAAATATGTGGTTTAAAAACAAAGTTGACAAAAATAATTTATTTTAAAAAATAATTTAAAATATACTAAATAAAAATAATTGGAAGAGAAATTAAAAAAAAAATTAATAATAATTTGTTTAAAATTAAATATCCCTAACTCTCACTTTATAAAATCAAAACTTTTAGTGGGAAGTGTTTTAGCAGCTAATTGATATTCAGTATTAATAAATTCGAAAGATATATTATTTTTAAGAATAAGATCTCTTAGAAAATGATGTCTTATATCAATATTCTTAATCCTAAAATGAATTATAGGATTTTTTTGAAATATTAAAAGCACTGTTATTATAACATAAAATAGGTATATTATTAAAATTTAGTCCACAATCTAGTAGAGTGTATTTCATCCACAATACTTGTGCACAGAAACTGCCAGTAGACACATAAACTACCTCGACTATTGATAGAGAAACTAAATGTTCTTTCTTACTTGACCATGACACTAAAGATATCCCTAGAAAGTGATTAGTTCCCGAGGTGCTTTTTCTATCTAATATACATCCTCCAAAGTCATCATATGAATATGAAATAAAATTAAAATAAAAATTGTTTTGGATAAATAATTTATTGAAAATAGTTTCTTTTAAATATCTAAAAAATATTTTGATAGCAGTAAGATGATATTCTTTTGGATTTGATAGAAATATAGAACATAGATATACAAAAAACATTATTTCTGGTCAACTAGAAGTTAGATATAATAAACTATCAATCATACCTCTATATAACTTGTTGTCAACTGGTTTTCCAGCTTCATTTAAATCATGTTTTACATTAGTACACATGGGAGTTGTATAAGTCTTACTGTTTTATAGTAAAAAAAATTTAATAAATCAATAATATATTTACTTTGGTTTAAAACATTTCCATAATCTTTTTGATAAATCTGAAATCCTAAAAATAAATTCAATTATCTCATCATACTCATTTCAAATTATTTTTGCATTATATTTTAAAAATAATTACAAAGAGTTTTATTTTTATAAACGAAAATAACACCAAAAACATAAATTTGTATTAATAAAATATTATAAAATACAATTTTCTCAAAAATATTAGGATCTACTAATCCCACAAAAAATCCATTTTTCAAAAAAAAGGAGCTTAATCTTTCATATAAAGCTCTAGTTTCTTGTCTAAGGCCATAAATAGATTTATTAAGTTTAAGAATAGAATTTGTTTTGTGAGGATTTTCAAAACCATAGGTTGTTCAACATAAACATCCTCTATTAAATATTCATTTAAAAAGGAAAATTTAAAATCAATCTGATATAATTTAAAATTCATATGAGATACAAAATATAAAAGTATTCTAATGGATTCTAATCTAGATAAAGGTGAAAATTTTTCATCATAATCTTTTCCTTCTTCCTGATTATATCCTTTTTCTATTAATCTAGTTTTTTTTCTAGTAATGATCCATTAATCATCCTTTTTATTTATAAGGATCCATTTAGTTCCTATTATTGGACAATTGGATGGTCTTTCTACTAATTTTCAAACTACATTTCTTCTGAA
The DNA here is from genome assembly GCA_963277665.1 of Viscum album. Taxonomy (NCBI): domain Eukaryota; kingdom Viridiplantae; phylum Streptophyta; class Magnoliopsida; order Santalales; family Viscaceae; genus Viscum; species Viscum album. The sequence goes on along the minus strand of OY728162.1, from coordinate 1,464,152,205 downwards.
TTGGTGTATTTATTCTTCCATGGATAACAACCAACTCTCATTTTCTAAAGCCTCGTTAATATAATTAGGCTCTAAATGAGATAGAAATCCCGAAAATTCAGTTATGTTTCTTATATTTCTTCTAGTTCTATTTTCTGTGTCTAGGTTTCCTATAGTTTTTTCTAAAGTATGGACCTTTAAGATTCTATACTATCTAGGTATGACACTTTTAGGTTCTTTGGTTTCATATTCTTCTAAACTGGACTAAATTTTATTTATTTTATTTTCAAAATTTGTTTCATGAGATTCAAGTCTCGCATTGTCTAAAGAGTCAGTTATCTCATTTTTTTTATATTCCTTTTTATTAAAAGGCTCGATTTCATCAAAATATACATGAGATGATTCTTCAATAATACTTGACTTTTTATTAAACACTCTATAGACTTCAATAGTGGTATAATAACATAGAAATATACCTTCATTAGCTTTTAGATCAAATTTACCAAGGTTTTACTTAGATTTCAAGATATAAACTTGAATCCAAACACTTTAAAGTACTTTAAATTAGGTTTTCTTTTTTTATAAAGTTCATAAGGTGTCTTTTTAATATTGGTCTTATTAAAACTCTATTCATGATATAGCAAGATGTGCTTAAATATTTTTCCTAGAGATAGGTAGGAATGTTGTATTCATTCAGCATAATCCCTGTCATTTCTTGAATAGTTCTATTTCTCCATGAAAGACTTAGGTGAAGCAGCCTATATTCAATGGATTAAGATCATTCATGATATATCAAATAGGCTGCTTGGACAAATTCAAAGTATATATATTGACTAGATACTAAAGAGATTTAGAATGGAACAATCCAAGAGGGGATTGGCTCTAGTGTCACATGGTTTACTTCTAAGAAAATGTTTCCTCAAACACAATAAGAAAAGGAGAGAATGAGTAAGATCCCATACACTTTAGCAATAAGTTCAATCATATATTCCATTTTATGTACTAGAATTTATGTTTCCTATGAATTGAGCATGGTAGGTAGATATAAAGAAGACCCATGAGAATAGAATCGGACTATTATTAAGGATATACTTAATTATCTGAGAATAACTAAGGATATGTTCCTGGTGTATGCAGGATATGAGGAGTTGGTCATCAGGGGTTATACTGATGCTAGTTTTCAGACAAATCAAAATGATCTAAAGTCATAGTTAGGATATTTTTTCAACCTCAACAGAGGAAATGTGAGCTGGAAGAGTTCAAAGTAACTAGTATTAACTAATTCTACAATAGAGTTTGAGTATATAGCAGCTTCTGATGCAACCAAAGAAGTTGTTTGTATTCATAATTTTTTATAATATCTTGATGTTCTACCTAGAAGTAAAGACCCTCTCACATTTTTTTGTGATAATATTGTAGTGGTGTCTCTTGTAAAAGATCCACGTTCGCACCAATGTACAAATAACATACTCTGGAAGTATCACCTCTTCAGGGATATTATAAAAGGGGTGAAGTTACAATGAGAAGAGTAACCAAGAAAGAGAACATGGCGGACCCCTTGACTAAAGGCCTATTGTAGCAGAAGCATGAGTATCAAGTGAGATCTACTGGACTAAAGGTTATTAGAAGTTGGGTCTAGTAAAAGTGGGAGTCTGCTAAAGTCAGTTCCCTAGAACCAACTTATTTGTACTTTATGGTAAACTGTATTCATAGTTTTTTAATATTAATAAACTTATTATCATATCATAATTTTTCTTCTGTGTAACATAGTATGTGATATTGTCCCAAGAGTAGTTGTCGCACTAAAAGTTCATATCAGTTCCCCACTATGATGAGAACCTGGAAGTACTATGACACTATTATTGAATATATTTTATATATATGGATGATATTATTTGAGGAGTAATAAGGATATAGTCTATTAGGTGTGGAGACTCATATTACTTTAAGGCACCTTCTCATGGTGTATGCCCTTGGTAATATGCAGTAGGATATTATTAGAATGAGACCCGCCAGTAGGAAATCCATGTGTCTATGTATCATTGGATATTCCTATTTGTGTACATGTGTATTGATTCTTAGACTTTAATATTATTATTAATGAATATTATGAGTCGCGTACTTTGATATATTAATGAAAACCATAACAACATATATTCATGGAGAGGTTGGATACATTGGGTGCATCACGAGTAATATTGCATTAATGAGTAATATGAGGAAGGATTTGTCCATTCTATTTTAATTTGAGTTGATATCTCAAGGCCTTTGATGGAAATGATATAGCCTAAATAAATCCATGTCCATAGTGTTTGATAGGAAAGTTCATTTTCTGGGAAATCAAAGAGACATCAAACACTTTAGTTGATAGCATCGGCATGCAACCAGTTTGATTAGAGATATCATGATAAAGGGATTATATTATATAGTAAGCATCAGTGTGAGGTAACATGTTGTTACAGCATTAACTTATTTCTCTATCGGTGCCTTAGCGTATTTCTAGACACTAACCATGGACTTTAGGATGCGTCGCCTAATGCCACTGAGAAAGATTCCTAGAGAGTTACACACTAAGTGTATCCAGAATCTTAGTTAAATAATATATTATTATTTAAAAAGTTTAATATATATTATTCCCACACATGGTTTAATAATTATTCATGCATGCTTGATGGCATAAATTATGTCACTAGTTATTCAAGAAAATATAATGTGAGTGGAATATTTAATAAATATGTATTTTCTATTTAGTGAATATAATATTTATTTATTTATTGGATAATAATGCAATGATATTTATTTAGTAACTAAATAGTCTTTATTCAAGGACTGATAAATATTGTGGAGGAATGACAGACTGAGTTTAAATTTTCTGATGATAAAATAATAAATATTTAATATTATTTTACTAAATAATATTTAATTTTAATTTTAAAGTTAACCATATGTTGAGAAATAATATTATTATTATAATTATTTAACATGGGATTTTTGTTAGGATTAAATAAATAATTAAGGGAACTTGTGCAGTTATTTTATTTTAACCATAGCTATACATAAACCCAATTATATTATTTTCTCATTGAGACAATTAATTTATTTTGGTTGTGCACTAAGTATTTAGATAATCCTCTTAATATATATAGATCTCCCTTCTCTAATAATGCTCCCAATAACGGAGAGAAATCATCCTCCACCAGATATAAGAGAATGCTTTGGAAGTGGTTATCATAGCGATCACATGTGGACGATGAAATCATAAGGATCTATCGTGAAAGCACCTAGAGATTCCTTTAGTGAAATCAAGAGATTTATGGAACACATGTGGATCACCACTAGAAGGATTCTACACTTGATTCCTAAAAATTAATGATGCAACAATGCATATCCGTTGTCAGATCCATCAAAAACGAAATAATTCCATCAAGGTAATTATTTAATTAATTAAGTTAATTATAAATAATATGTGATGATCCTCCCTCTGGTTTCGGCATGATTTCCCTTGTATGTATTGTTTGATTCAATTCTATAGATCATGACATTTATCGTTTTTTAAATATTAGATTGTTCATCGATCATGGAAAAAAGAAAAGTTGAGCATTTCCCATCACATGCTTCTGTTATACCAAGAACCTATAGAAACAAAGGGTTATATAGTGATAAAATCACCACTTGACACTAGAAATGTATACTAATTCTATAATCCTATTGATATGAGGCTTAGTGTAGAAATAATATCTTTAGTTATTACTTACAATTTTATCAATGAAACTCACATATCCCTCTAGTTTTACATACTATTCAACTTTCAAACACTTATCCCCCTTGCTCATGAAAGTAACCTTAGGGATTGGGGGTTCATTCCAAAAAAAATAAGTAGATGGAAATAGTTTAACACCAAGATACAATTGAAGCTTCTCAAACACCACTTTGGGTGGTTCCTTTATCAAGATATTGGTCACTTGATCTTGAGTTGATACATACTAGAAAACCACAATTCCTTTCTCCACCTTCTCTTTTATGGTGTGATATTTTATCTCAATGTTCTTGGTCCTCGAATTTTAGATAGTATTTTTTATAAGATTGATCACATTTGACTTATAAAACATAATCTAAATAGGATGAGTCACTTCAAAACCAACATAATCAAGTTTTTTTTCATCTATAATAGTTGGGTGCATTCTTGAGTGGCAGTAATGTACTCAACCAATGTTGTGCTCAAGGATATGAAATCATTCTTCTTGATTTTCCATGATATGCATGAAATATCAGGACAAAAATAACCACTAGAGGTTTATTTTTAGGCATCTACTAATCCAACCCAATCTACATCAGTGAATACCAAAATATTTATACTATAAATAATTATTATAGAACAACCCATAGTATTTTGTATGATTTATAATCTAAGTATTCTTATCACAAATTTCATGTAGATTTCATTAGGATCACTATAAAAATAGCATCTTGAAAAGTAGTAAAAAAATATTTGGTTGAGTGGTAGTCAAATAGAGTGAAATCCCAATAATTTTATGATATTTGGTCACATCAACCTTATTTACTTATTTATATTTTGATAATTTTATTCTTGTCTATATCATAGTTCTCTTGGTCCTCGAATCCTCTATCTGAAACCTTCTTAAAACTTCCTCAACATATTTAATTTGTGAGAAAAATACCACATACAATATTTGAATAAACTAAAAACAAAGTAAAAAAACATTTCACCAATTAGATACATCATGAATTCAAATATAATTGAGTGGTATTCAAATAAAGTAAACTCCAAATGATTTTCCAATATTTGGTCACATCATCCATATTGACTTGTTTGTATTTTGATAATTTTAGTCTTTTCTCTATCAGAGTTTCCATGGGCCTCAAATCCTCCATATGAAATCATCTTAAAACTACCTCAAAATATTTAATTCGTGAGAAAAATATTCCATACAATATTAGAGTAACCTACAAGATAAGGAAAAATAAAATTTCACTAATTAGAGACATCTTGAATTCACACCTCATTAGTTCTAAAAACTTCTTGAATTATTTTCCATATTAGCCTCACAATAATATTTCATCAACATATATAAACATTATAAATTTATTCTCATTATCCTTATTTATGTAGAGGTAATGAACAACTCTTCCTTTATAGAAACCAATAATCTTTAGACATTGATCTAACCTGGAATAATAGGTTCCTGGTGATTTTTTGAGGCCATACAAATCCTTATTTAGTTGATATAAATTGTCTTCATCTTCATCAATGATAAATCTATCTATTTTATCTATTTAAACATCCTCTTAAATGATACCATTAAAGAATAAAGATTTTTCATCCATTTGATATACTTTGAATCCCTTTTAAATCACTGTGGATATGAATAATCAGATAGTTTCAATTCATTCTATAGGTGCATACATCTCATAAACATCAATTCCTTCAATTTGGGAATGACCCATACACACAAGTTGTACATTATTCTGAACCACTTTTCCTTCTTCATTAATTTTATTTTGTAACACCCACTTAGTTCTGATAACATTATTATCACTTGGTCTTGGAACAAGCCATGTTTCATTTTTATATATTTGATCAAGCTCTACATCCATAGCCTTAACCCAACTCTCATCATTTATAGGTTCTTTAAAATATTTAAATTCCACCAATGAAAATAAATATACTCAGTAATGATCCTATATTCTTTTGGTTTGGATCAGGGCTATCTAGTCTTTGGTGATGTTATTGTTAGTGATTTCACCACTACTCATTTTTCTTCTTGAATATATTGAACTTTAGGAACTTTCTTCACAGTTTGAGTCTTCATCATAATTATCTTCATTCCCTATAACTCCCCCTAAATATTGTGCTTATTTATCACCTTCAGATTCACAAATTGGTTGGTTTTCATGTGAAATATTTTCATGTACTGTTTTCATTATCACACTTTCACCCACTATACCATCATTTCTCTCAATCATATTTTCATGTCATTTTTTGTAACAACTATAAGATTTACCCTTTTATGAGTATATAATAAATATTCCTTCATCTCCCCAATATTCAAACTTTATACTCTTTTCTTTGTTGAAGATAAAACATTTACTTCCAAATTATTGGAAGTAATTGAGTGTAGGTTTCATTCAATAGAAAATTTCATATGGAATTATCCATTCGTTTTCACATCGAAAACCTATATTGGAGATGTACATCACTAGAATAATAAATTATTTTTAGTATATTTCCATAATATACTTATCAATCAAAATTGTTTGGTCCATGTTTTTTATTATGTGATTTCTTCTCTCCACTTCCCCATTTTGTTGTCATGTTCTAATAGTTTAATCCTGATGTTGAATTCCATGCTTCTCCATATATTCTTTAAATTTATGATTAGTGAATTTGATCCCATTTTTAGTTATAAATTTAAGAATCTTCACACCAAGCATCTTTTTATATCTCCTCTGATATAGATTGATATATCTATACACCTCAGTCTTGTGTGTGATAGGCATAATTTATGCCATTTTTATGAATTCATCAAAAAAAACCTAATACCTATTTCCATATGTTGTTTTGGGTGAAATTGGCCCACAAATATCCTTGTGCACAAGCTCAAGAAACCTTGATGACTTCATCTTCTCTAGCTTGTAATACATACAGATAATCTTCCCTTTTTGACATGAATCACATATATGAGTGTGATCATTTGTGATATGGGTAATATAAAATTCCCTATTTCTCTTTACCAATCCCTCCAAAGATGTTTGGCTCAAATGGACAAGCCACCTGGGCCATATCATGTTCTCCTCTTCTTTGGATAGCATATATACCTTTTCCTCTATGATAAGGTATATATTTCCCTTGTTTATTCCTCCCTGTAATATAATTGAACCATCTTTAGCTTTGATAATGCATTCCCTTTCATTGAACTCCACCGCATGCCCATGGTCACGCAATTGACTGAAATTGAGAAGATTATGACTTATCCCATCAACCATGAAAACATAAATCCACCTAATATATTTTCCTCCAATATTTTCTTTTTCAAAGCCAATAATATTAAGACACTTATTGTTACAAAAAAAATGACTCCATCTTTATTGTGCCTAAAATTCAAAATGAGTTCTTTATTTTGGGTCATATGGGATGTGCATCTATTTTCCACTATCCATTAGCTTGAATTATTTGTTTCCCTTAAGAAAATATCTGCATCAATAGCCTTATCTAAAATTTCTTTTATTACCAATGTTGGTAATGAATGTGTATTTTAAACAATTGGATCCATGAACTATTATTCTTCTTACAGAACAGAAAATATGTTTTGAGTCTCTAAGATTTTGGATGAAGGTTCAATATTTTTCTTTCTTCCACTTAAAGGAAACAATGTTGACATTTGTTGAATTCTAGATTCATAATTAATTTTATTATGCATTAATCCTTCAAAAAAATAGTATCCATTAAAATAAAAATAATTATTAGAAATTCTTATTGCTTTTTTGGATTAGTGTTTATCCTAAAAGGACCTACTATCAATAGAGAACACATAGTAAGTGTGTCCTAGATTTTCACAAAAAAATATCTAACTCTTGAAGCATTAGAATTTTCCTTACACATATGTCTAATTAACTTTCTAGTTTTGTAAATATATACCTTATTCCTAGGATTTGGTGCTTTAGGTTTTCAAAAAACCACATATTTTCCTTTATCATTGAATTGATGAACTTGAGGAATCTATATGTGTTCTTCCTTAGAAACTCCTTTGTATTTACTTGAAGATGATTCCTTTGTGTGAGTCTTCTTCATCCCAGGTCCCAATAATCATTCTTGATCTTTAAATGTTTTATTACACATCATAAATTAATCTTCAAACTCCTCAATTATCTTCATTATGTCATTGATAGTTTTATCTAAACCATAAATGATTTCGGTTTTTTCTTTAATTTTGAGTTTTAGTTCTACATTCGTCCTCAAGTTTCCTAAATTTCCATATTTTAGTTTTTCAATATCAAACTTAGGATCTAATTTTTCTTCATATTTTTGTTGCATATAGAGCTTAGAGACATGAACTATTTCATTGGACTTTATATTACTTTCCCTCCAAGCATCAAGTTCCTCAAGAGCTACCTCAAGTACTTCTTGTAGATCAACCCTTCCAAAAACCCCTTCATTCTCATCATCACAATCATTATTTCTTATCTTATTTTTAATACCCATAAACATAACTTCATCCTTAAAGTTTCCAACTACTTTAACATCAATTTCTCTAGAACTATCTTCTTCTTTGGAAATAAATTTTTTTCTTTTGAAGGACCTATTTGAGAATTTTTTAACTTTATTTTATCATCTTCTTGGGTATTTATTGAGCCCAAGTGTTTCATTTATTTTCAATGGTTCCATGTGTAAATTGGTGGTTCTTGGAGAATTGTTATGGATTCACATTATGGAATTCGATGTCATGCTTGAAAAATTCTCTATATAATTGTGATGAATGTTTGTCTAATCTTAAATATCAAAGTTATGTGTCAATGATAATTGAATAACTAAAACATTTTTTATAAAATATTGTGTAAGGAGATGAATACCATGAAAATATTTATTTTCATCAGGATTTTAAGGTTTCCCTAAAAAAGTAATATTTTTTAGCATGATGAACTTGAAGAAAGATTTTAAGTTTATTATCATTTGTTGGTGAGTATCATATGAGATTGAATTAATTTTTGGCCAAATATCTTTTTAAAAGTTTATTAAAAAATTGGATACCCACATAGCCAACCAAAGGGACCTTCAACCAGTATGGTAGTGGTAGGAGAGGATTTGATGGTTTCCATGAGAAAAGGAAAATATTTTTGTGCATAAAAAAATTGAAGAAGGTTTTTAAGTTTCTTAGAATTTGGTGGTGAGTATCATGTAGGATGGAATTATTTTTTGGCTAACACTTTTTAGGGAAGTTTAATAAAAAATTGGTCATCCACCTAACCATCCAAAGGGTGCTTGGGTGGGTAGTTCGACCTCCATCCAACAAGTCAGTGGTAGAAGAAGATGTTTATAGCACCCAAGGGGAGCGTAGGGCCATGGTGGGTCGAATGCATAGAGATTGTAAGAGTGAACACAGGTGTGTGTAAGTAGGTTTCGAGACACCTTGTAGAGTAACACAGTGGCATGTGTCATGTGAGTGAAATGTGTTGTAGGTGTTGAACCCCTCTATCGGCTCGAGATATAGAAGGAACATTAAGGTATATAAGGAAGCATGGGATTGAGAGAAAACGGATGTGGGACAACACGTCCACAAAAAATTGTTCATCCATGTTAAAATATATGGATATAAAATGGTCATCTGGTCCATAAGATTTATTTCATCTAATCGAAGTGAAGTGTGTATTCTTCCTCTGGCCTCATTGAGGGTTTTTTAGTGTGCGGTTATCCACCATATATGAGACATGGAGATCATGTAAAACCACAAATGGTGAACCAAGATATTTCCATAATCATGATAAGATTTATGCCTTGTTTTTATGATAAATATGATAATCATATGCTTTATTCATACATCAACTCATGTATGATATCTATGCACATGCATACCACCTTTGATGAGTTATAGTAGCTCGAATCGATAGTTTCTCTGATGATAAATCTGTACTTTATGAACATTTGAGATCAAAATGGTAATGTATTCATATTTTCATTGCATTAATAAAAATTAAAATAAGACCCATGACATTTTCTATGTAATCCTTCCTTTTTACATAAACTTTTTATTTACATGGTACAAACAGAGGATCTTTTAAAGTTTAGTTTCTTGGAAATAAGGTACAAAATACACGAACACATAATAAATTATTCTAAATAAACTACAAGAAATACTTATGGGATTATCCTAAGTATATGTATAGCATCTCATATCTTGGGTACATACATCAAAGGAAAGGGGTGAGCATGAATCCCAGTAAGGGAAAATAGTTTACATGTGATCATGAGGAATATCAATAAGAACATGAGGAATTTATTTAAGGAATGAGAAAAGGAAAGTATGTCATATAATAATAAAATTATAATTAATCATAACATAGTGATGTGGATAAAATATTTAAATGATAAATTCATTAGAATGTCACTAAGTTACGTCATCGAGGTGTCGTAAATGAAAATTACCAAGGTTATTCACCAAGGTTATTCACCAAGGTATCGTAAAACTTGCCATCTCTATAGATTAAATTATTTACCCAATGCATTAGAGTGATATCAGAGCACACCATTAATATGAATTAATTAATTTGATCAAAAAATATCATAATCAAACATTTCATAAATAACTCATGGATAATAAACAAAATGTGTTTCATATTAAAGCATGGCCTTTCAAAAGTGATTAAAAACATGATCATTATGTCATTTTCAACCCATGAAAAGAGAATGTGGGTTTAATTTATGTTAATTAAAAAATAAAATAAATAATATTTTACATTTAGGTGAATATTCTAGGAAAATAAAGAGGTTTGGGTATTCACAAGGATAAAATAAAAGAGAATTTATTGAGGAGAATATTGAAATTTTGAGAAGTAAATTTGGAAGCATAATGGTTATAAAATGTGGTTTTAAAAAAGGGTAAAATGAGAAGTAAAAAGGGTATAACATTCATAAAATACTCTTATTATAGTAATGGGGTAAAATAAATTGTAAAATATAACTTATTTTTGAAATTGGAAGAGATACCACATAAAAAAGGGAACTAGAATGGAAAAGAGAAGTGGAGATTTCCCTTACCTTTAAGAGTTACTCTTAGATCTTGAGGAATGGAACCTTGGGGGATTTAATAAACCTTAGGCGGAATACTTTGGAGGAAAAAATACCATATCTTCGTATAGGATGTAATTTTAGCGAAATTAAATGGAGAAATGAGTGGATATTTATATCAAAAATGGAGGATTTGTTTAATAATTTCCAAATATAGGCCTTGAAAATATAGGTTGTAGAAAATTCAAAACCATGGGAATACCCATGGTTTTTGCCCATGGTTTTGGACATTTTAGAAATATTTTATGTTATTTTAACACCCAATAACCATTCATAATTTTATATTACTTCTTTTGACATGGAAAATTAAATTTTTCACACAATATTATTTTTAATGTTAAAGTTTCTATTTTAGACTTCGGAAAGTAACTTGTAGGTTTGGAAATTGATTAAAATATATAAAAATCATTAATATTAATAAAATAACACATTTTAGGTCATGGATTGTGCTTAATAAATTATTACATCACTAAAACATAATTATGAAGTCATTAAAAAACTTAAAACCCCAAATTGTATTTTTACAATTCACAGAAAAAAAATTATTTTAGAAAATTATCATAAATTTACCCTAATCTGATTTTGATGTGATGATTTCAAAAATTATGTTTATTTTATCATAAAAATTCTCTATGTATGAGAATATTAATTTTTAAAAATAAAAATCATTATTTATTAAAACAAATAGCGGGTTGAAAATTCCTAGTAAAATATCTGACACAAAATAATTTTTAATGACATTATAAAATTATTTTATAATTTATATTTAAATACTATTTTTTATCATAATATTTTATTAAAAAATATTTTTCATAATACCTTATTTTTTTATAAAATATTTAAATCCTTTCTAAAAAGTATAATCTTTTTCTGAAAAATCAATTTATCAAATTTGTCATATTTAAGAAAACCTATTCTTAAAATGGAATTTATGGAAAAAAAATTTAATTTATACAACAGATTTATACTTTATGTAAATAAGGCTTGGAAATGTAACCCCTTATAACACCCACTTATTACCTATTGGTAAGGTGTATGATGGTGATAGATTCATGGGGTGGCTCAGCTAACACTGTCTGAGTGGTAATTTATACTAACTTGAACTTCTCTCATATATGATGTAGTTGAATATTCACTTGTTGAAGCTCATCTTGGTCTTGGTCAAGGGAGAACCCAATTAATGCTACCTCCCTCCACAGTTCTGACAAATAGGCTTCATACGGAATGACTCTACTGTTTGAGGTCATTGCTTCTCATTTCTCTGTTAATTATCTTTTTACATTTATACTAATAAGCATTAATTATAATGATAAAATTATTACCAAGAGTATAGTTTAGAATGTTCATATTGACCAACTGTCATATTTGATCAATAGTTATATAGTGTTCAAATCCGAATGGTCACATTTATATTTATACTCTATAAATACCACTTCATTGTTAAAGAGATATGGTTTTGTTGTGTAAAATAAAATAACAAACATTTTTGATAAAAAAAATATCATTTAAAAAGTTTGGGTCGTTATATTCTTCCACCCTTAATAGATTTCATCCCCAAAATTTCAAATCTTTCTCTCAGTTGAGAAAAGGTGTGGTTACTTCTGTCTCATTGCCTCCTTTGGTTACCATGTCTCTTCTTCATATTTATAGTTCCTCTACAACACTTTGATGAGGTGGGTAGTCTTATTGCATAGAACCTCGTCTCTATGGCACAAGATCTCAATTGAGTGATCCTTATAAGAGAGGTCATTTTCCATTTGTACTACCTACAAATTCCGTACATGTGAAGGGTCAGGTATATACTTCCCCAAGAGAGATACCAAGAATACATCATGAAATTGAGCTAAATTTTGTGAAAGTGATATCTGATATGTCACTTCTCCTATATGATCAATAATTTTATAGGGTCTAATGTAACGAGGTTAAGCTTACCTTTCTTTCCAAACCACATGAATCTCTTCCATGGTGATATTCAAAGGAAACAAATTCACCAACATCAAACTCTAAGACCCTTTGATAGTTTTCAGCATAGATCTTCTACCAACTCTAAGCAACATTTATGTATTGTTGGATGGAATGAACCTTTTCTGTCATCTCTTTCACAAGATTAGACCCAAACAACTTTCTCTCACTAACTTCATCCTAACAAGTAGGATTTCTACATCACTACCCATATAGATCTTAATAGGGTTCCATTTGAATACTTGAGTAAAAGTTATTATTATATGAGAAGTCAAATAATTGTAGGTCTCGATCCCATCCAACTTTAAATTCTATTGATAATGTTCTCAGCATGTCCTTGAGTTTATGAATAGTTCTTTCAGATTCTCTATTAGTTTGGGGGTGATAGGTCATACTGAAATTCAATTCAGTTTTCAAAGCATGTTGAAGAATTATCTAGAATTTGGATGAAAACATTTGATCATGATAAAAATGATGGAAAATGGTGCCCCATACTACCTCACCACTTCCATTATGTATTTTGTGGAAATTTAGTCCATAGATAAATCTTCCTGAATAGAGATAAAATGGGTAGTCTTGGGGAATCGGTCTATAATAACCCATATTTCATTGTTTTTTGGATGTTCTTGAGAGACTAGTTACAAATTACATAATGATATTGTCCTGCTTCTATGTTAGTATGGGTAGTGGTTATAATACCCCCTTTAGGAATGTGTCACTCTGCCTTTACTTGTTGACACACCAATCACTTTTTAGTGTAGTCAGTAATATTTGTTTTCATATTATACTTCCAATAATGATCACAAAGGTCCCTATACATTTTAGTAGTTCTATGATTTATAATGAATGTAGAGTTATAAGATTTATCCATCAGTTCATTATTTATCTCCAGAATAGATTGAACACGTAGTCTTGTAAAAAGTTTTAGTACACCTTCTTGATCAATATTAAACTTAGGAAGCTTTCCATTCTTCATTATATCTATATTATTTTTTGAAAAGGGATCTTTTATTTGATCTTTCTTGATCTTCTCTAGTAATTATGGTTGATAAATCATTTGGGATATGGTTAATGATGTCTCTTCCCTTATGATTCCCATGTACAGTTTTACTTGGTCTTTAATCAAAGGATCTTCTTGAATCCTCATCATTTCCAGCACAATAGGGTATTTCTTATTTAATGCATTAATGACTTTGTTAGCTCTTTGAGGGTGATAATGAATTGAACAGTCATAGTCTTTAATAAGTTCTAACCATCTTATTTTTCTCATCTTCTATTCCTTTTGTGTCAGTATATACTTCAAAATTTTTTGGTCTATGTATATATCACAATTCTCACTATAAATATAGTGCCTCCATATTTTTAAAGAAAAAATAACCATACCTAACTCCAATTCATGTGTTGGATAATTCTTCTCATGAGGCTTTAACTGTCAAGATACATAAGCAATCACCTTTTCATTTTTCATGATGAAACACCCAATCCCTTTTATAGATTCGTCACTAAAAATAATGAATCCTTCTTCGATAGAGGGTATAGTTAATGTAGGTTTAGTAACAATCTATTTTTAGGATCTTGGAAACTTTATACACAATACTTATTCAAGATTAACTTATCCCCTTTTCATGTTAACTTGGTTAGTGTATTAAAAATTCATGAAAAGTTTTTCACAAAACTCTAATAATATTATGCTAAACCAAGGAAACTAAGAATCCCATTGACTATTTTAGGATTAGGCCACTCCTAAACAACCTTTTTATTGGCAAGGTTAATTGAGATTCTTTTATTGGTTAAAATGTTCCCCAAGAAAGCAACTTGTTGTAACCAAAATTCACATTTTCTAAATTTTCCAAAAAGTCTTTCCTTCCTCAGAGTCTTCAATATAACCATTAGATGATCCTCATGCTCCTCATGACTTTTGGAATATATCATAATATCATCAATAAAAACTAACACATATTTATCAAGCTAGTAATTAAATGCTCTATTCATCAAATCCATAAATATAGCAAGAGAATTATTCAAGCTGAAGGGCATAACAACAAAGTCATAATACCCATATCTTGATCGGAAGGCGGACTTTATAATATCTTCTTTCTTCACCCTCAATTGATGATTACCAAATTAATATCAATCTTGGAGAAGAATTAAACCCCACGAAGTTGGTAAAATAAATCATCAATCCTTGGGAGAGGGTACTTTTTATACACTATGATTCTGTTAAGTTCTCTATAATCAATGCATATTTGCATTTATTCATACTTCTTATTGATAAAGAAAATAGGTTCTCCCTAAGGAGACACACATTGTTGGATAAACCCCTTCTCCAAAAGATCTTTAAGTTGTTTCTTTAATTCTTCTATCTCCACATTTTCCATTCTATATGAGGACTTTGATAACAGTTTGGATCCAAGTATGAGTTCAATGGATAACTCTACCTCTATTTCTGGGGTAGGTCTAGTTAAATCTTTAGTAAATATGTTAGTGTATTCCTTAATGATGGTAACATTTTCTATTCTTATAATTTCATTTACTTCATCCACTTCACTGATCATATCCATAAAGAAGGCTACAAGAGGTTCTTTTAGACAAATATTAGGTCAAGATATCTCTCCTTTAAAAATAAATGTAGGTTTTCCATTCAAGAATACTGATATTTTCTTGCTTCTAAATTTGTTCTTATCATTATACTATAATATCCAATCCATCCCTAGTGTAATTTTGAATTCCACCATGAAAATTACTACTAGATTTGTGATGGTATTGTCCTCACCAAAGTCAATACTAGAGTTTATATATAATATTGATGCTTGGATAATACCTCAAGGATTATTGACTGATAACTCTACTTCTAGAAGTTTAGGAATTGATTCTATATTCTATGAAAACTTTGAGTAAATAAAGGAACTCATAAAACCAAAATCAAACAAATTACTAGCTATTTTTAAGAGATCAATGAGAGTACCAACCACCACATCATCTGGAGCTTCTACTTTAGCTGAAGTGATAGAAAATGCATGACCTTGATTTATTGTCCTATGATGAGGTTTATGGTTATTTATATCCATTATCTTCTAATTTGTAAAATTATTGGAAATTTTTCTGAGTTCTCCACACTTGAAGCATTGGACTTCAGGTTGGGTCTGCCTCATCCTCCCTTTATCGTTATCATTGAGAATTTGAGGCTTCACCTCACCATGACAGTTCTGAGATATATGGACATCTCTTCTACACTTGTAACATTTTACACTCTAAATAAATTAGTCCCTTGAATGCTTCTTACCACATTTGTTTCACGTATAAAGTTGAACTTGATTTCCACCTCTTATATGATCAAAGTTCCTCCCTAATATTAGTTCCAAATATCTCTTCTTTTCATTCGATTTGTGTGAAAATTTCATCTCTATGAACTCTAGTTCAACCTTTATAGCACTCTGTACTATACCCTAATGGATTTCATAATCTTGATTGGATAGATTTCTCCATATATGAATTCTTAGTCCACCAAAGAATCTATAAACCTTTTTATTAGTATCCATAACAAATTTATAGGTGTAACAAGAAAGTCTTGTAAAGTTCATCTCATAGATTCCCATAGATCCATTTTCCATCTACTTCAACTCTAGTAATTCCTTATCCATTTTTTCTGAATCAAATGAGGGGAGATATTTATTTAAAAATGATCCACTGAACTCTTCCAACTCCATATCATCAATCTCCCTTCTTGTCTTCGTATTTTTAATCAATTCCCATCACTGATCAACTTCATCCTCTAAGCGGTACATAGCTAGGGTGACTTTCTATTGTTCTGAACAATGAAGTATAGAAAATATATTTTCTATATATATTATTAATTTTTCAATAATAAATGGGTTGATATATCCACTAAATAAGGTGTTCATTGATGCATAAATCACTCAACAAAAAGTTGTTCCCTTAGAGGTGAATCTGGTCTCTCAGCTAGATTCAAGTTATTGTTCATAACTTGAGTTAGTTGATTTTTCATTCTAATTAATTTTTCTATTCCAAATTCCATCGTAGATTCATCAGTACATTGTCCATTACTATCATCATTTACACAATTCCTCCAATTTCCCACCATGTTCTAAAAGAATAAAACCTTAGTGAGAATCCTATTTCTTTTATAAATATTATAATTCTAAAGTAATTTTATGTTTTAAAACATCATGCTTAGATATGTTATTATTAACAACAAATAAATTTTTTATAAATCCTCCATAATGGTTCATAAAACTCTTTTTATTAACCAAACATATCCCCCAATAGTGTTAAACTAAGAGTGCAGCAAGGCCCATTGTCATGTACCAGTTCCTATTCGAGTCTACCTCAAAGCGGTGTTTTGGGTTTTATCCGCTATTATTTTTAATAAATAATTATTTTTTATATTTAAAAGTTAAATTATCATATTTAGATACTTATTATGATAAAATTACTATCATTTTTTAAATCATCACATTGAAATTAGGTTAGGGTGAATTTATGATAATTTTTTAAAATACTTTAGTGTTTCAAGAATAGTAAAAGTATAGTTTGAGTTTTTTAGTATTTTTAATGACATAATGATGATGTAATATGTAATATAAAATATTTTTTGACTTTTATGGCTTAAAATAAGATAATATTTGTCCCAAGTGGCCAATACTAAGAGAAAATACCATGGTCAATCCCATGGGTTTTCATTTACCACTACCTAGGTGTCCTAGGAAATTAATAAAAAAATCATCCTCATTTTCTATAAATACCCACTCATTTATCCATTTAATTTCACTCAAAATTAATACTCCATAAATATATAATATTTTTACCTTTCACGGAGTCCTCAAAAGGTGTCCTCAAGCCCCCAAGGTCCCAATCTTTGAGTTTTATTAGTTACTCTTCAAGGTAAGGGTAATATCAACTTCTATTTTCCTTTCAAGTTCCCTTTTTATGTGGTATGTCTTTAAAATTTTCAATCTATGTTCTTCTATTAATTTTATTCTATACCTTTACTATATTAAGATTATTTTATGAATGGGAGACCCTTTTTACCTCTCTTTTTAATTTTTTATAAAACCATCTTTCATACCCATTATGCTGCCAGATTTTCTTCTCAAAATTTCTCTCTTTTTCTAAAGAAATTATCTTATTTTATTTTGTGAATACCCAAACCTCTTTATTTTTCAGGTATATTCACATAGACTTTAAAATTATCTATTTTATTTTTATATTAACATACATTAAACCCTCCTTCTATTTTTGTGGGTTAATAATGACATAAATATCTTGTTTTTATGCATTTTTTTAATGCGATGATTTTGATATGGAACCCATTTCTTTTATTCTCCATGGTTTATTTATGAAATGTTTTATTATGATCTATGTGACTAAAATAAATTAATACATATGATGGGTTCACCCTGATATCTCTCCACTGTATTGGGTAAATAATTTAATCTCTAGTGATGACATGTTTTATGATACCTTGGTAAATAACCTTTGTAATTTTTATGACACCTTAGTGATAATCCTTGGTGATATTCTTATGAATGACTTGATTAAATGTTTTATAAATACTTCCAAGTTATGATTAATTTTCTTATTATTATGATATTCCTCTTTTCCATGCCTTTTTGTATTTCTTAAAGTTATTATTGATGTTCCTCAGATCACAAGTAAATTGTTTCCCTTTTTCCTTTACTGGGCCTTATGCTCACCCTTTCCTTTGATGTATGTACCCTTGTTATGAGATGAATTAAAAGTAATTAAGATTAACCAATGAAGAATCCTTTAAATTCTTTTATAATAACGTTTTATGTTTTCATGTATTATATACTTTTTTTATAAGAAACTAAAATTTAAAAGATCCTATGTTCTGTACAATGTAATAAAAATTTTATATAATAAAAGGTTGGATTCCATAGTTAGTATAAAATTATGGTTTAGTTGTTTGTGTAAATTAAGATTTGAAGAATTTAGGAATAACCTTAGGGAGAAGTTAAAATATATTATAACATCCTAGTATTTTGGTGAATATTATGTAAGTGGTTTTCGAGAAAACAAATCCTTGTCTGGACACAAACAAGTAGACGTGGTTCTAGCACAAATATACGTAAGGGTAACAACTCCAACAAGGTGTTTCATCCTTGACTTTGCGTAACCTAGTACATAATAATAGGCCTTACTGAGCACCTGGTTTGACACTCTTGGGGGATATTTTTGGTTAATCACAAGCTTTTTATGAATTATTATAAAGGATTTATAGAAAATTTAATTGTTGTTAAAGAATATCATATTTAAGAATGATGTTTTAAGACATTAAATTCCTTTATAATTATAAGATTATTAAATAAAACACATTTCTCACTAAGGTTTTATTATTTTAGAAAATGTAAGAAAATAGGAGAAACTGTGTAAATAGTGAGAAAAATAGATCAGGTGATGATGGCCTTCCGATAGAATCCATAATGGAAAACTTCATGAGAATAATGAATCAACAGAATTGAGTTATGAACGATAACTTTAATAAATCCAAGTGATTGGATTCTCTTTGAAGGTAACAAATTTCTATTGAGTCCTTCATGCATCAACAACCACATTATTTCAATGGATCAATCAGCTTATTGATTTCTAACCAATAGATAAGATCTATAGAAAAGATCATTTTTGTACTCTATTGTTCAAAACAAGACAAACTAACCTTGGTTGTGTACTACTTATAGGGAGATTCTAGTTAGTGGTGGAAATTGGTTAAAAACAAAAATCCAAGAGGGTAGATTTAATTTATGGAGTGGGAAGAGTTCGGGGGAATTTTTTTCAAAAAGAAATCCCCCATTTGATGTGAATAAAAATAGAGAACGGATTCCTAGATCTGAAGTAGAAGGAAAATGAATCTATAGGAATATATGATATAAAATTCACAAGACTTTCTTATTACACCTCTATATTTTTCATAGATCATAATGTAAAGGTTGATAGATTCTTCAGTGGACTAAGACCACATATACAAAATAATCTAGCCAACCAAGACTATGAAAACTATGAGGAGATAATGCGGAGTGCTATAAAAGTTGAACTAGATTTCAGAGAGATTCAGTGGTACCATAGATCGAATGAAAATTAGAGATATTTGGAGCCAAATTTGGGGAGAATATTTGATCATCAAGAAAGAGGAGGAAATAAAGTGCAATTTCCCACATGAAAGAAATGTGTCATGATGCATTCAGCGAACTGCTTTCTCAAGGGTAAGAAATGTTACAATTGTGGAATATATTTCTATATTTCTTGGGATTGTCACAGTGAGGTGAATCTCTAACTTATAAATAGTAACAAAAAAGGGAATATGGTGCAGGACCATCCTGAAGTCCAATGCATCAAGTGTGGATAGCTTGGTCACTTTTCCAATCACTATCCAAATGTTAATATAGTTGAGGGGAATCACTATCAACCTCAGCATAGGGTAAGGGATAAAGGATATGCTTTTTCTATAACGGCGACTGAATTTGAAGCTCCAAATTATGTGGTGGAAGCTACTATCATTGTTATCTCAATGCTAGAAAGTACTTTTTTTATTCTAGTTCTATGGATTCCTTTATTTCCTCTAAGTTTTTAAAAAATATTGAGTCAATCTCTGAACTTCTAGAAGTAGAGTTATATATCAAGACTCCTGGAGGGATTATCCAATCATCAACAGTGAACAGAAACTCTATTATTCACTTTGTCGAGCAAATTCTCATTGCAAATATAATATTCATTCCCATGCTGGAATTTGAAATTATACTAGGGATGGACTGTCTCTCAAAGTATAATGCTAAAATCAATTGTATAAGTAAGAAAATCTCAGTAGTATTGAATGGAAAACCTGTAGTTATCTTCAAAAGAGATATATCTCAACCTGATAATTATCTATAAGAACCTCCAATATCCTTATTTATGAAAATTATTGGTGAAGATGAAGAAAGAAATGAAAGTATATGAATAGAGAATGTCCCCATAATTCAGGAATACATTGATATATTTCTTAAGGGTCTACCTAGACCTCCCCCAGAAAGAGAGGTAGAGTTATCCATTGAACTCATGCCTTGTTCCATGATAATTTCAAAGACCCTCTATAGAATGTAAAATGTGAAGCTAGAGTAATTAAAGAAACAACTCCAAGATATTTTGGAGAAGGGGTTTATCTGATCAAGTGTATCTCCTTGGAGGTCACCTATTTACTTTTTGAATAAGAAGTATGGATCAATGTGGCTATGCATTTATTATAGACAACTTAACGGGGTCATAATGAAGAACAAGTACCCTCATTAAAGAATTGATGATTTATTTGACCATCTTTTTTGGGGATCAATTATTCTCCAAGATTTGTCTTCAATATGGTTATCATCAATTGAGGGTGAAGAAATAATATATTCCAAAGACCTCCTTCCGATCAAGATATGGGCATTATGAGTTTGTTTTTATGACCTTTGTCATGACTAATTATCCTGATATATTTATGGATTTAATGAATATAGTCTTTAAGGACTACCTTGATAACTTTTTAGTAGTTTTTATTGATGATATTATGATATATTCTAAAATTTGTGAGGAGTATGAGGATCATATAAGGTTTACATTGAAAACTATAATCAAAGAGAGGTTATTTGGAACGTTCATCAAATTTGAATTTTGATTACAAAAAGTTTCTTTCTTGTGGAACATTGTAACCAATGAAGGAATCTCATTTAACCCTAAAAAGACAAAGGTTGTAGAGGACTGGACTCATCCTATAATAGTAATTGAATTCATATTTTCCATGGTTTAGTAGGATATTATAATAAGTGTGTGAAAAAAAATCATGAATTTATAATATACTAACCAAGTTAACTTGAAAAGGTGTCAAGTTATTATGGACAAAGGAGTGTGAAGAACTTTCCAAGAGCTAAATAATAGATTGGTTATGGAAATCGTGTTAAATATACCCTCCATCGGAAAAGGATTCATTATTTTTAGTGATGAATCTCTGAAAGGGATTGGGTGTGTACTCGTGAAAAAGTATAAGGTGATTATATATGCATCTCAACAGCTGAATCCTCATGATCAAAACTATCCTACGCATGATCTAGATCTATTTGTGGTTGTTTTTTCTCTAAATATATGGAGAAACTATATTTATGTGGATAAATGTGATATATGCACACACCACCAAAGTTTGAAGTATATTTTCACACAAAAGGAATTGAACATGAGATGAAGGAGATGATTGGAACTTCTTAAATACTATTATTTTTCAATTCATTATCACCCTAGAAGAGTATACAAATTCACTAATTCATTAAGTGGGAAAGACCCTGTTGTGTTGGAAATAATGAGGATTTAAGGAGATCCTTTGATCAAATATCTAGTAAAACTAGACATGGGAATCATAAGATAAGGTAAATCATCAACCTTATCCCAAATTATTTCTCAACCATCATTACTAGAGAAGATCAAGAAATATCAAAGAGAAGATCCTTAGTTATAGAATAGGATAGAGGCTATGAAGAATGGGAAGTTTCCTGAGTTCAATATTGATCAAGAAGGTGTATTGAAATTTTTTAAAAGGTTATGTGTTCCATCTATTTTGTAAATAAAGATGAAGATGATGGATGAATCTCATTTCTCTACATTATCTATACATCCTTCAAGCACTAAAATGTATAGGTACCTTCATGATTATTATTGGTGGGATAACATGAAAAGGGAGGTTTTCGACTACACTACAAGGTGCCTATGTTTCAACAAGTGAAGGAAGAGAGATAGCTTCCTAAAGGGGTATTACAACCACTACCCATACTAGCATGGAAGTGGGATAATATCACAATGTAATTTGTCACTGGTCTCCTGAAAACATCTAAATTAAATAATATGATATGGTTTATATTGGATCGTATCACAAAGACTTGTCATTTTATCTCTATTTGGGAAGATTTATCTCTTGAAAAACTCACCAAGTCATATGTAAAATAAATGGTAAGGCTGCATGGAGTGCCACTTTATATCATTTATGATTGTGATCGAAGGTTAACATAAAAATTTTAGAGAATTCTTCAACATGATCTGAATACTGAATGTAATTTTAGTATGGCCTATCACTCTAAAATTGATGGTTAATCTAAAAGGAATATTCAAACACTTGAGGATATGATAAGAACATGCTCGTTGTAATTTAAAGGTGGATGGGATAAATATCTCTCATTACTTGATTTCTCATACAAAAACTGCTTCCATTCATTTATTAAAATGGAACCCTATGAATCTCTATATGTAATCAATGTAAAACTGCTACTTTTTTGGGTGAAGTTGGTGAGAGAAATCTTCTTGGACCTAATCTTGTGAAAAAGATGATAGAAAAGGTTCATTCCATCCAACAACACATAAAGGATGCTCAGATTCGGTAGAAGAGTTATGTTGACAACCATAGAAGGGACTTGGATTTTGATTTTAGAGATAAATTCTTCCTTCTAATTTTACCTTGGAAGAGATTCATGTAGTTTGGGAATAAAGAGATGCTCATCCCTAGGTACATTTTTCCCTATGAAATCTTTGATTTCATAGGAGTAGTAGCCCATCGGCTAGCACTTCCTCCAAACCTAGCTAAATTTCATGATGTTTTCTACATAACTCTCTTGAGGAAGTACATACTTGGACCTTCACGTGTACTAAATCTAGAGGTGGTACAATTGGAACATGACCTCTCTTATGAGGAGCAACTAGTGGAGATCTTGGACCATAGAGACAAGGTTCTACGCAACAAGACTACCCACCTCATTAAAGTGATGTGGAGGAACCACAAATATGAAGAAGAGATGTGGGAACCAAAGGAGGAAATGAGGCAAAAGTACCCACACCTTTTCTCAACCAAGGGAAGGAGTTGAAATTTTGAGGATGAAATTTCTTAACAGGGAAATAATGTAATGACCTAAATTTTTTTAATGATAATTGTTTCCTCAAAATGTGTGTTATATTGTACTCAATAAACCTATATCTATTTAATAAAAATGTGTGTATAAATTGAAATGTGACCATCGAGTTTCAACTATTATTTGACCATTGGTCAATATAACCATTGGAAAATATATTCTTAATAATAATTTTAACATTGTAATTATTGTTTATAAGCATAAATTAAAAAGGAAAATTAATACAAAAAGAAGAGTCGATGGCCTCATCAAGTAGAGTCATGTCGTACAAAGCCCATATGTCAGAACATGGGAGGGAGGTATCAAATTTGGGATTTTCTCTTGACCAAGTACAATCCCAGTTTTAATAAATGATGATTGAATTAAATCTCCTATGGGAGAAGTTTAAGTTAGTGGAGATTACCACTCGGGCAATGTTAGTCGAGCCACCCCATAAGTTTATCACCATCACACACCTCACCATTATGTCATATGCAAGTGTTATAATGGGTTGTGTATCTATACCTTAGTTACTTAATAATATATTTTTATAAATAAAATTTTTATTCCATGAATTTTTTTTTTAGAATAGTTTTGTTTAATATATAAATGTGACGAATTGGATAAATTGATTTCTCGGACATAAATTTTACTTTTCATAAAAGATATAATTATTATAATAAATTAAGGTATTATGATTAAATATTATTTTAATGAAATAGTATGATTAAAAACTCTTATTTAAATATAAATGATAAAATAATTTTATTTTTTTCAAGTGTCCAAAAATTTCACTATGCAGTTTCACTATGCATTTTCTATCCACTATTATTTTTAATAAATAATGATTTTTATATTTAAAAGTTAAAATTATCATATTTAGATAATTATTATGATAAAATAAATATAATTTCTTAAATTAGAAAATCGAAATTAGTTTAGGGTGAATTTATGATAATTTTCTAAAATAAATTAGTTTATCATGAATAGTAAATGTACAGTTTGAGTTTTTCGATATGTTTAATGAAAACATAATTATTTAATATGTAATATAAAATGATTTCCATATATTTTAGATTAAAATAACATAATATCAGGCCAATTCCATTGGAAAATACCACGTAAAATCCCATGGTTTTGTATTTACCACTACCTAGGTGTCCTAGAAAATTAATAAAAAAAATCATCCTCTTTTTCTATAAATACCCACCCATTTCTCCATTTAATTTCACTCAAAATTAATCCTCCACGAATCTCTAATATTTTTACCTTTCAATTAGTCCTCTCAAAGTTTCTTCAATCCCCCAAGGTCCCAATATTTTATTTTTAGTAGTTACTCTTCAAGGTAAGGGTAATCTCAACTTCTCTTTTCCTTTTAAGTTCCCTTTTTATGTGGTATGTCTTTAAAATTTACAAGCTATGTTATTATGTCCATTTTATTCTATGAATTTACTATATTAATATTATTTTATTAATTGGAGACCCTTATTCTCTCTTTTTTAATTTTTTCTAAAACCATGTCTCATACCCATTATGTTAGATTTTCTTCTCAAAATGTCACTCTTTTTCTTAAGAAATTATCTTATTTTCTTTTGTGAACATCCAAACTGCTTTATTTTCTAGGGGTATTCACATAGATTTCAAAATTATCTATTTTATTCTAGAATTAACATACATGAAACCCACTTTCCTTTTTTGTGGGTTAATTATGACATAAAGATCTTGTTTCTAAGCATTTTTTTAATGCCATGATTTTGATATAAACTCCTTTATTTTATTCTCCTTGGGTTATTTATAAAAAATATTATTATGATATATGTGTCTCAAAATAATTAATACATATTATTGGTTTTTTTATATTACTCTAATGCATTGGGTAATGAATTTAATCTTTATAGATTACATGTTTTCATATACCTTAGTGAATAACCATTGTAATTTGTATGAAACCTCGATGATAATCCTTGGTTATTTAATTATTAATGACTCAATTAAATGTTGGAGCCAAATTTCCAAGTTATTATTCATTTTCTTCTAATTATTATATTCCTCTTGATTATTCCTTTATGTATTTCCTCAAGTTCTTATTGATATTCCTCAAGATCACAAGTAAACTATTTCTCATGTTTTCCCTTACTAGGTCTTTTGCTCACCATTTCCTTTGATGTGTGAACCCAGGTTATGATATATAGTTAAAGTACTTAATATGAACTATTAAATAATCATTTCAAGTTTTTTATAATAATTTTTTACATTTTAATGTATCATATACCTTTTTTCCAAGAAACTAAACATTAAAAGATTCTATGTTTTGTACAATGTAATGAAAAGTTTATGTAATAAAATGTAGGATTAAATATTTATATAGGGTTATTCCTAAATTTTTTAAATCCTAATTTCTAAAAATAACTAAACCGTCCTTTGATACCAACTATAGAATCTTGTCTTTTTATTACATAAACTTTTTATTTATATGGTATAAACAGAGGATTTTTTAAAGTTTTTTTCTTGTAAATAAGGTAAATAATACATGAAAACATAATTCACTATTCTAAATAAACTTTAATACATACTCATGGGTTCATCCTAAGTACATTTATTGTATCTCATATTCTGGGGACATACATTAAAGTAAAGGGGTGAGCATGATGCCCATTTAGGGAAAACAATTTACATGTGATCGTGAGAAATATCAATAAGAACATAAGGAATGTCATTAAGGAATGACTAAAGGAAAATAAGTCATGTCATAATAAAAATAACATGAATCATAACATTAAAATGTGGCTAAAACATTTAAATGATAAATTTATAAGAATATCACCATGGTTTTTCATCAAGGTGTTGTAAATGAAAATTACCATGGTTATTCACCAAGGTATGCTAAAACATGTCATCTCTAGAGATTAAATTCTATACCCAATTAATTGAAGTGATATAATGGAACACCATTAATATGTATTAATTAATGTTATCCACATATTTTAAAGTCAAAAATTTCATAAATAACCTGTGGATAATAAAAAAATGAGTTTCATATCAAAATCATGGCCCTTCAAAAGTGCTTAAAAACATGATCATCGTGTCAAATTCAACCCATGGAAAGAGAATGAGGGTTTCATGTATATTAATACCAGGATAAAATAAATAATTTTTTACATCTAGGTTAATAACCTTGTAAAATAAATACTCTTGGGTATTCATAATAATAAAATACAATAGAATTTCTTGAGGATAATAGAGAAATTTTGAGAAGTAAATTCGGAAGCGTAATGAGTATAAAATATGGTTTCCAAAAAATGTTAAAATGAGAGTTTACAAGGATCTACCATTCATAAAAGAATCTTATTACAGTAATGAGACAAAATTAAGTGAAAAATATAACTTATTTTGGAAATTAGAAGACATACCACATAAAAAGGGAACATGAATGGGAAAGAGAAGTGGAGATTTCCCTTACCTTGAAAAGTTATTCCTAGATCTTTAGGAATGAAACCCTTGGGGATTGAGGACATGTTGGGGGGACACATTGGGTAGAAAACTATTATATATTCTTGTAGTATGGATTTTTATGAAAGGAAATGGATAAATGGGTGGGTATTTACAGCAAATTTAGAGGATTTTTTTAATAATTTCCAAATATAGGCCTTAGAAATCTAGGTTGTGGAAAATGAAAAACCATGGGCCTGAACATGGTTTTTTTAAAATTGTTTTATAAATTTCGGACATATTTTATGTTATTTTAACCCACAAGAACCAATACTAATTTTATATTACTTCTTTTGGCATAAAAAAGTTAATTTTCCACAAAATAATATTTTTAATGTTAAAGTTTCCATTTTAGACTTTGGAAAGTAACTTATAGATTTGGAAATTGATTAAAATCTATTAAAATACTTTATATTAATAAAATAACATGTTTTAGGTCTTTTATTGTGGTTAATTAATTATCACATCATTATGAAATAATTATTAATTCATTAAACAAACTGAAAAACCCAAACTGTAATCTTACTATTTATAGGAAAAATAAAGTATTTTCGAAAATTATCATAAATTAACCCTATCCTAATTTTTACATGTTGATTTAAAAACCGATGTTTATTTTATCATAAAAATTATATAATTTTTAGAATATTAACTTTTAAATATAAAAATCCTTATTTATTAAAAAAATTTCGAGTTAAAAATACGTAGTAAAATTTATGACACTTAAAAAATTTCAATGACATAATAAAATTATTTTATCATTTATATTTAAATAAAATTGTTTTTATCTTAATATTTCATTAAAATAAATATTATTCATAATTCCTTAGTTTTTTTATAAAATATTTACATCCTTTCTTAAAAGTATAATTTGTGTCTTAAAAATCAATTTATTAAATTATTTATATTTAAACAAAACTATTCTTAAAAGAGAATTGATAGAATAAAAATTTTATTTATACAATGGGATTACACCTTAAGTAACTAAGGCCTGGACATGTTACCTCTTATAATACCCACGTACGACCTAAGGTTAAGGTGTATGTTAGTGATAAATTTATGGTGTGGCATGGCTAACATCGCTCGAGTGGTAATTTCCACTAACTTGAACTTCTCTCATAGATGATTTTGTCTAAGATTCACTTGTTGAAGATCAACTTGGGATTGGTAAAGGAAGAACCATAATGATTATACCTCCCTCCCCAATTTTAAAAAATGGGCTTCATACAGAATGACTCTACTGGTTGAGGTCATTGCTTCTCCTTTCTACATTAATTATACTTTTCCATTTCTACTCATAAGCATTAATTCTAACATTAAAATTATTACCAAGAGTATAGTTTCCAATGGTCATATTGACCAACGGTTATATTTTACCCATGAGAATATAAATCTCAAATACTAATGGTAACATTTACCTTTATACTCTATAAATACCACTTCATTATTAAAGAGATATGGTTTTGTTGTGTAAAATAAAATAATATGCATTTTAATGAAACAAATATCATTTAAAAAGTATAGGTCATTACATTTCCCATAAAGGAAACTATGAGATGATATGGAAACACTGCAGGGTGATTCAACTCACTCTAGAGGTCTCATTATAATGATTCTATGGGATTATAATTCATATATATTCAGAATGAATATATGTGTGAATAAAGTAAATATAATTTGAGCCATGGGTATTTACTTATTCCATGTGAAGAATAAATAGCCTGAGTTATTAGGAATTTATAATGAGTTGTGTTATTTTACAGTGTGAAGAAACTGGAGAAATGAGGTCATGTGAAGTTTGAATACCCATGTGAAAAGAATACACCAGAACCTTCCTGAGTATTTTGAATGAGCTATATTTAAATAGAGATAAAGTCTTTAAGAATTTTTTTATAGTGATAAATATGAATTTCATGTTTCTTTAATGAGATACATGCATTAAGATAAAGGGAGATTCATGGGTGTGAATAGAATGAAGAGTGCCCATAACCCTCAGGTATTTAAAATGAGTTACATGAAATAAAATTCCCTAATAATTATAGGTTATTTAAATGAGGAAATATAATACCTAATATTTTTTGATTATTTATATTTAAATGAGGAAAAAATAAATGTGTTATTTAAAACACACTTAATTCAAGTAATAATTGAGATCTCATACAAAATATTATTTTGTGGATATATGTGTGTGTGTAGTTGATGAAGATTTATTGAGTAGAATTAAAAGATTATTTTAATAACCCAATACACCAATGTATCAAATAAAGAAGGTGAGCCAAATCTAAGAGTTCTTGAGTATTTTAAGATTGAGGAGATCCAGATTACACCAAATATAGAAGGATTCTCATGACCAGCACTACTGAAGTTCTTACAGTATTAAACAAGGAAGGGGAATCCAACTTTCTTATGGACTAAGACTATCTGAATAAGAACTTATTACTACATCTAGATCATTTAATAAGACAAAAAATCTGTAGTGGACTCCGGAGTAAGAGATATCATAGTGGATTCCATGTTGTTGTAGAGAGGGTACAGTGGATTGTGTCTCATTATATTCATTTGAGAAGATAGTGAATAATATATGTTGGGGGGTATAACCAACATGTAAAGGAGTAGTAATTTAAGCTAAACTTTGTAAATATAGTGTTATATCTCTTTCATTTCAACTGTACTCAAGGTAAGATTGAGAGTTTATATTGAGTGGATCAAGAACCTAAACAAAGTCCAATAGGTTGAATTAAAAGAGAATTTGTAAAATAAGGGTGCCACTAATTTACCCCCCCCCCCCACTGAAACCTAACTAGTCCTTGGATTATAAATTTGTGTGTCTTCATTATCATATTGATAGTTTTTAAGAAATTTAGCCATAATATGTCCCACCATGACACATTTGAAGGAAGCAAGATGAAGCTTACCCTTAAATCCTTCTCTTCCACTCTTAAGATTAGAGGATAGAAATGAAATAACCTCATAAACTTCATCAACTTTAGGATTATATATAATTGATATTTTCTTCATGGAATTAAAGGCCACCTCCTAGGTACTTTACTTCATTATTGACTCATTTTCTCTATTTCTCATCTCATATTCCACAAGAGTACTATACAAACTATTAGGTGAAATCTATTTTGAATTATTGTCTTCTAGAATTGACACTTTTTCATTGAAATGAGGAGTGATTCCTCTCATTATCCTCCTCAAGATCTTATCATCTTTTTTATCTTCACCAAGGACTCCCATATCTTAAATAATAACATTTTTATGTCCTAAAAAGGCATAAAAAGTCTCATTTGAATTCGTTCTCAAATTTACTATTTGTTCCACCAAACCTGCAATTTTGCCTCTTGAACCTTTGAATATCCTTCATAAATATTTAGAATATTTTAATGCATAACATGAGAGGTTTTATAGGACATTACCTTTATGAAATTGGGATTTTAAAGATCACTTCCCAAGGAATTTATGTCTTTAGCATCTGCATCTAATTCTTGATGATCTCTCTCTATTAAGGTTCCATTTTTAATATTAGTTATGATTCCATAAATGGTCATTGTGTAAACCGATATTCCCAAGGATATAAAATAATGCTTCATTATAATTTTATAACCTTTTAAATTACTATCTTTAAATATGTGAATACCTTTATGGTTTAAAACCATTTACATGCTTCTAATAAAGAAAAATAATAACCCATTTGATACCAATTGTTAGATCCTTATAGGGGATTACATCTTAAGAGGGGTTAATTAGGGTATAAAAGTTTAAAAAATCTTCTCCATTATGAGTATATTGTTCTCTCACCTTGAGGAACACTTTAATTATTATCTATCTTTTCCTTCGATGAGTGATGAAAGTAGTAAATAATGCAAGATATTTTACTTGGTTCACCTGCACTAGGATACATCTAAGGATCGTGCATGAAAATGTGTATGTGCACCAAATTCCCTAAATATCACTACCTTACAAGTATAATTTAGAGTAGTCTCCCTAACCATCCTCGTTCACTACCATGAACAATTGGAGAACTCGCTTATCTCTTTTAACAAGGAACACACTGCTTCATTTGTTTAATCTTTCCTTCTTCACATGAGGATGATCAAAAATATACACCAATGGTGGTGTTTCTATTCAGTGTAAATAATTTCAACTTCTAGTAAGGATATTTATCCTATAATGACATGTTATTCAACCTTAAACCTTTCATGTGATATCTAGAAAAACATTCTGAAATTCATCTCTTGGAGTTCTCCTTGTATTTCTCTATCTTTTTTCATGTGACTTGGATCATCTGGTAATATAGAGTAACTATCACATGCAATGAAACTTCAATTTTAAGATACATAAATGAATCTTAAATTTATTCACATATCTCAGGTTTTAACTGCATGGATAGTTATGAAAGAAATAACTCCCCAATAATATCTCCACTAACATAGCATGCATTTTAATAAAATATAGAAAATTAAATATGTACTGCACCAGAATTACAATTTTCTCCTAAAATTGTGCATGGTATATGTATATAAAATCACATTGCAATGTTCCAATGTTGATTCATAGCTAAATCCAAAAATCCAAAAATCCACATAGTCATAATGTGGTGGATGGTCACATGGAAATTTTCTCACATTTTCAATGTTTCTATGTATCCAATTAATGTATTTGTTCTGGCCACATACCTTATTTTCTCTTGTGGTGATTCTAGCACGTACTCAATTTATATATCCATTCTAGCTATGTACCCAATTTATTCACATAGCTGATTTCCTCACACCCCCAATTTTATCATGTAACTAATTTCCTCTAGAAGTAACCTTTATAAAATTCCATAAATCCACCAAATGAAACTCATATTGTCAAAAAATCCACTTTTCAAAAAATATACTCCAAAACTTCATTTGGGTTTCCAAAAATTCTAAAAAATAGGCATTCTAAATTGACTACCTTCCCTTGAAGCATCCTTTAATCAAAACTAGAAACTCTTTTCATTATCCCACTACTTAAACCAACCTCATCAGACCACTTTGTCTTTTCCATCGCAAGAATCAAAATAAGAATTCATGTTCAAAAGATATAGGGTTCAAGGGATTGAAAACTTTTGAGAGAACAAAGAGTCAAAGGTTTGAGAGTTAAAGAGAGAGATTAAAGATGAGATTATATATTATGTTTTTCAAGTGAAGATTTAGTTCCTCAAGATAAATATTCAGTGTAATGATTTTTGATTTTAAAATGAAAAGATGTTTTTGAAAATAAAATTCGGAAACTAAATTTTAATAAGAAAAACTAAAAATAGAATAAACAAAAGAACAGATAAAATTGTATTAACAAAACAGAAATAAACACTTTAAAATATAAATTTAATAAAAAATATTAACTAAACAAGGATTAAAAAAATATAGATAAAATTCACTTAAAATTAAATAAACCCAACCCCAACCCCCTAATAAAATATAAATGTATAGTTTGAAGAGGCTTAGTAAAAATATCACCAAGCTAATATTTAGAGTTAAAAAATTATAAATAGATGGCTCCCTTTTAGATATGATCCCATAGAAATTGATATTGAATATCAATATGTTTAGTTCTATAATGTCTCACTGGATTTAAAAAAAATATTTAGAGCTCTAGTATTATCACATGAAAAAGAAACGTGGCCAAAATTAAGTCCAAATTCTAGAAGAGTGTGTTTTATTCACAACACTTTTTAAAAAAAATACCATCAAATATATATTTGGCCTCAGTAATTGACAATGTAATTTAATGCTATTTTTTACTAGACCATGAAACTAAGGATTTTCCTAAGAAGTGACAGGTTCCTAAATTAAATTTTCTATATAATCTATAACCTCAAAAATTAGAATTTAAATATAAAATAAAATAAAATCCAAAGGTTTTTGGATAAACCAATGAAAAAAAATACTTCTAAATATATCAAAAATTATTTTAATAGTAATCAAATAATACCAATTTGGATTTGACTAAAATATTTTAGTTAAGAAAACAAAAAAATATTATATTTGGTATTCCAACAATAATATATAAAAAACTACCAATATTATCTCTATATAACTTGTTTTCAACTAATTTATCAGCTTCATCCAAATCATGTTTTATATTAGTAAACATTGGAGTTTTATATGAATTATTGTTTTCATGGACAATTTATTTAACAAATAAATAATATATTTACATTAATTCAAAACATTCCTAAAATCATTTTGAAAGATTTGAAATCTAAGAAAGAAATTTAATTCTCTCATCATACTCATTTCAAATTATTTTTACGTACATTTTGAAAAGTCGTTATAATTTCTTTGATTAGTAAAACCAAAATTAAAATAATCTACATATATTTGAACTAATAAAATATTAGAAGAATAAATTTTATTATAAAGAGTAAGATCATTCAATCCTATAGAAAGACCTTTTTCTAAAATAAAATTATTTAACCTTTCATACCAAACCCTTGGTTCTTGTTTTAGAACACAAAGATATTTAGTAAGTTGAGAAACATATGTTGTAAAATGAGTTTTTTCAACACCTAGGGGTTTTCAACATAAATTTCCTCCATTAAATAACCATTTAGAAAATCTTATTTAGCATTCATCTAGTATATTTTAAAATTTATATTAGATGCATAGGATAAAAGGATAGTTGTGGGTTAAAGCCTAACAATATGAGAAATTTTTCCTCATAATATATAAATTCCTCTTAATTATAACCTCTATAAACCATCTTATATTTATTTATAGTGATAACATCTTGATTGTGTTTATTATTTCTAAATATCTATTTAGTTTCTATCACATGATGGTCTAAGGGCCTATCAACTAAATCCCAAACTTTATTTATTTTAAACTGAATAATATATTCTTTTATATCCAATACCCAAATATCATAATCTAAGAATTATTATATAGATTTTGGTTCAAACTAGGATATCATTTTC
This sequence comes from Viscum album, assembly GCA_963277665.1. NCBI lineage: Eukaryota > Viridiplantae > Streptophyta > Magnoliopsida > Santalales > Viscaceae > Viscum > Viscum album. Next base: position 1,464,118,109 of record OY728162.1, on the reverse strand, counting down.
CAAATAGAGCTTCAAAAAGACTTAAGAGGGGGGTGAATTGAGTTCTTGAAATTTTTCATCACTTAAAAATCACCCTCTCCTTATCACTTAATGATCCGGATGTTCTATTATTATAAATTTGTATTAGAAAGAAAAAATGTAAGCTAAATAAAGGACATAAAGGATTTATAGTGGTTCAGGGAATAATAAGCCCCTGATCCACTCAACCAACACTCTACTTTATGAGTATAGTGGTTTTCACTATACTAGCCATTTTTTCATGGGATTTCCGACTGAGTGAAAGTATTTGTTACTTATTACAAAGATCCAAGAGATTTTAACTATAATATCCCTTCACATGACATATCCATGGACTAAAAATAATTTATCACAATGAGTGAAGATAGATACATAGATAAAAATGAAGATTGATAAAGATGCAGCACATAGTTGTGAGTAGCAACTTACAGATGATAAATAAATGTCCAAAGAAAAAAGAATATATTTGAAGAGAATCTCTGGAAGTTGTTTTATTTATAATGATAAACATGAAATCACAACAAAAGTAGATTTATCATTATTTTATAACATGTATTGTATATTTCATTTGTTCTGTCTTCTCAAGAAATGACAAGCTCTTCTATTTATATCTCCTCATTTTAATTTAAACTAAGACCATTTGATAGTATAATGGTCGAGCGAATAATCCTTCTAAAAAATTGAAGTGGTAGGATTTTAATTATCATGTTACCTTATTTAAAAAATATGGAATAAACCATGATAGAAGGGATAATAAAAATATTCTTTATCATATTTTTCCATTCTTGGGAAAGATATGGTTTATCCAAATAATTTTTTTTTCATTTAGACAACTCTCTTTTTGATTCACTTAAAATAATAAGTTGAATTATCCAAAAGTAACTCCAAAAAAAAGGAGAATAAATATAATGATCCTCGGTAATATAACTCGATATTCATAGGATGGATTTATCTTCATAATATAAACTACTAGAATCACTATTCATGTATGCTAATTCCATCGTGAATTTTCATAAAATAAAAAACTTACTTCATTGAATTATCCATTATATGATAAATATTATAGATTTATTATTCCCATATGATAAATTCTTCTTCAAAGAGAAAAGGATTCAACATCTTTCTTGATGTCTGTAAGATAATTCATTTACAAATTCCTTTTTCTAAGAAAGACTTGTCTAATATTCCATCTAATTTGTAATTCTGATATTGAATTATTTAAAAGATATTTAATCTAATATATAATATAATCTACTTATATAGTAAGATAATCTTTTTATACTGATATTATGTAAGATAAAAGGGTTTAGTGTAGACTGAAATTATAGTTCAACTACTCAGTTTTCATCATAGGATTATTCTTTTACATGTAAGATAATTTTGACACATAATATAAAATCCGTTTTTAAAAACTAAATTTCAGTGACCATAGAATAAATCTATTTATGCTTGTATGATAAATGATATTAATGCATTAAACATGTAAGATAAATTCCTTTGGAATTTATTAAACAAATAGATAAAAACAAAAATCCTTAAATGATTCATATAAACTCATAACTAAGTAAATAGGGTTTTTTTGAATCATCAAAACACATAAAACACTAAGATATGTTGGAACAACATAAGTCTACCCAAAAATATCCCCCTTTTTTATGATCATAAAACCCATAAATAGATAAACACAAAATAATATTTTATCAAAAAATATTTTAAAGAAAAAATTGTGAATGTTGTGATCACTTCTCCCATAATCAAAGTTTAGGATTTCTCCTCCCTATTTTTATGATATCAAAAATAAGATTAGTAAGAAGAAGAAAACATTTATTATTGTACATGAACAATTATAAATAGTTAGATTAGTAGATACTGAATTTGAATAGAATTTTGCATGGAATTATAAAGAAACATAGCCAAATAACACATAAAATAAATAAAAGGAATGAAAAGATAATGAAAAGTGGTTAAATAATAATAAATAAACATCTAATAAAGAAAATTTAAGTCAATTAAACATCCATTCAAATATTTATGAAGAAACTATGAAATATTAGTTAATCATAACACAATTATGAAGGTAGATCAGTCCATTGTATTAGGATCAATAAGATAATTCTTTGAAGGTGGTTTCTTGAAATATTGTGGTTCACCTTGAGGTAAGGAAGAAGTATGCATAGGGGAATTGATACCTTCACTACAAACAACTCTCAGCAGGGCATCTGATCCAAAATGACCTTTAAGGATAGCTCTATCACCATGGATTGTCCTTATGGTGTTGTATTGAATACCAGCAAAATATTATTGAGTTATAGCTAAATAAAATTGGATATATGGGTGAAATGGACCTTGGTGAAGGCAATAAGAGTATTCAATGACGTTTATAGTCTAATCTTGAGATTCTCTCTGGCATAAATTTTTGTAGGATCAAATATTTCTTATAAAATTAGTGATGTGGAAGTATGTCTATCAAGAATGGTAGGTCTTAAAGAATGATTAATATAAAATGAAATAATACATTCAAACACATGTTTATCCTTTTAACCGTATCATTATTTCAAAATTCCAATGAGTTAGTAAAAATGTGCCATGAATTCTGAGAAAAGTTTCCAAAAGGGTTATGAATATCTGACTTATTCACTCAATTATGAATTAGTTTCTTCAACACTTCCAACTGGATATCCAAAAAACTCACTGAACTTGAAGAAGGGGTATATACAACTGGTATTTCCTAATAAAAATTAGTGACAAAAACTACATTTTCTTTAGAGACAGAACGATTCTCCTTCGGTTCAAAAAAGGCATCTTCTTCCTCGGAATAACAATCTAAAATAATTGAATTCACAACCATAGGATGCAGGATTTCAATATTATCTTCAAAAATAAAAAATTATTTGATAAATATCTAGACATATTCCCTGATCTTGTAATAATATAACTTGTATCCTTTTTCACTAGCATAGAAGCTTCCTTAATCAAAGGTAAATTCTCCATAAGTAAATTGCTTACATCTCTCTGAGATTGATCTATAATGGTTATGGTTCTTCTTGGAATAATAAGAATACTCATGACCTCTGCAACCAAATCACACTGAACACCATGAAAAATATCTCATAAAATAAGTTCACACTACATTGATTCTATTCTATTATTCAAAGTATCAATATAATGAGAGAGAGCTTCTAGATTTATTTCTATAGCTACTTGATCCAACAATCCTTTCATTGAGGATTCTCTAGTAGTATCCTTTGAAAATTTATCCATAAAATATTGAATCAATTCTTTTAAACCATCAATGTTTGTAACATCTATGTTTTATTTTTTTGGTATGTTTTATTTTTATTTTTGTCTTATATTTTTATTTTGCTTTTATTGGGAGTTTTTGATAAAAATGGAAGTTTTTTTACTTAGAAGTAAGTGGCGCATAGTTGGAGCATGGCAAGTAGAAACTATTCCTTGACCCAGAGGAAACCGTGCACCCAGAATAGTGGCAATGTTTAAGGCACACGGACCATTCACGGACATAAGGGATAACTGTGTACCCAGACTAGTGGGTCTCTCTAAGGTGCACAGTCGACTGCACGGGTGTTCACCTCTCCCCAAGAAACTATACATCCCCCTTTTCCTTTGTAATTAGGTGCCTCATGGATTCAGCATGGTTTAAAAACGGTACATCCAAACTGTGCATCCTGCCCTGATCATTAAAAATGTAGAATTTTCACTTTTTTCCTTCCACCAATTTTAACTTTAATCCACCTCTAATTTGACCCATTCAAGATTTACATCCCTAGGAACATGCATCCCCTCCCTCTTTTCACCCTTGTACCTACATTTTTTGGTATTTTTGGTGTGTATTCTTCAAGAACTCATCAAGTAAGCCTCTCATATTCTCATTTCTTCCTTATTCTTGGTTTGTTCTTCCTTATTTACTGGCTTCTCTCTTCCCTAGTGGATTGTTTTCTCTAAGTGGGTTAAAACTTAGTTATTTAGGTTTAATATTAATGGTTTTTGGTATTATTCCTCTATATTATCTCCAATTGGTGCATTTTTATCTTCCACTCTTTTTTTGTAAGTTTCTAAGAGAAAGGTAGGTGGTTCCATGCTTTAACATTGTTGGACGATTTTTGTATGCTTTCTATGATTTATAAATGTGTTTTATGAATTGTGTGGGTGGTGAAAAATATGTTTTCAAAGGATTTTGGAAAGAATTTGGGTTTGAAAGGGGGTTTTTTTATGGAAAAATATGGTTTAAATGTGTGTTTACATTGGTAAGGTGTGTGTGTGTGTGTAAGTGGTGGTTTATATGACATAGGAGATGGATTTGAGCATAAAGGTAATCCTTGCTAAATAGTTTTTGCAAACTTGTTCTAGTACGCCAGGCTTTCTGGTAGGGATGAGGCCAAGTTATTAATAATTATTTATGCTACAACACTAATTAAACATGTGATGATGATTGGAGACCACTAGTGGGATGTGCTCCCCTCTAGTGGCTTGTGCACGAGGACTCTATGGGTTGTGTTTTTTAATCCATATCACTGAGGTATGAGGATCCTTGGACCCCACTAACCCTAATGACTTAGGATTTTCCCATGGTTCTCATGTTATGATATGATTCGCATGCAACTTGTTGTGGTGTTCACTTTCCTTTCTAAATTCAAAGCATGTTTCTTTTAAGAAAATATTTTCATTTCTTTTCTATAAAAACTAGAATTTGTATTTATCTTATAATTTTATAGCATGGAATATATTTTGGGTGATATACTACTAGGATTTGGCTCACACCCTACATACACCCTCAGGTTTATGTAGACCTTGTTATGTTTGATCATAGTAAAGGTAAGTCATTCTGTAGTAGCGATGGTGGATCTAGTTGGTAGTGTTTCCCTTTCTAAAAGTGTTAGTTGTAGTGGAATGAGGATTATGATCTTCTTGTTTCATGGATATATGTGGTCAGGTGGGTTCCCCTCTCTATTTTTGTGTTTTGGTTTTTGGATAAAATTGTAATTTTTTTAACTTGTGATAATTATACTTATCTTGGTTGTGGTTATTGGTTATATTGTGATGATTTATTCTTGTGAAATGTTTATGATTATTTATTATGGAAAAAAAATATTCAAAAAAGTGATGTATGATTCCTAGGTACTATTTACCAGCCCATGGTGATTGGGAACACCCTTCAAGACTTGCCACGGGCTGCGACAGGTGTCGGGTTGGACGGTAGCCTAGAATAATTCGTGAAAAATGGTATTAGCACCAGGTTTTTTCCTTTCTTGGATCATGATATTTGGGGAGATTCTGGATAGACTAGAGCTAGTATTATAAAGGCTTGAGGTTTTGGTTGTGAGTGAGGTGTCTTTCCAACACACCTTGTGACAGGCCATAGGTAACCATGGGATGTTGGAATTTTTTTTGACTTCTCCTCTAGGTGAGACGTACAGGTTGTAGACCTTGCATGGAAACCTTGTGAGGGTGGAGTGGTTTGTCTTGTTTTTGTTTTTGTTATAGTTTTTTCTTAATTTATGGAATTTTTTGGAATTTGTTTTGTTCATAAAATTTTTCATAATGGTGTATTGATGGATTTTTTGTGTTTTTTTATGGTTTTGGATTCATGCCTCCTTAGGGACTTCCTATGCAACCATGGGAAGAGGCTGGAGAGAGTTATCCCTAACCAGTTGATCATATACTAGTGGAATTAGTGGTTTGGGATGTCCAAGAATTGGATCAGGGATTGGAATATGGTCCTACTCATGTTAGTGAAGCCAACCCTGTTCCGAGAAAGGACAGGGATCAGAAGTTTCTCAAGAATAAGCCTCATTCCTTCTGGGGTACCATGGATTCCTATGAGTTAGATGATTGGATTGAAAATATCTAAAGGATGTTTTGGTTTCTTGATACTCCTAAGGTGGTTAAGGTGAAATGTGATTTGTTTTTATTGGAAAGTCTCAAACATAGGTGGTGGGACTTTGTGGTCCAGACCAAGAAGCATGAGAAAATGGGTTAAAAGGATTTCAAGGTTATCTTCAATGAGTAGTATTGCCTTGATACCTTGGCCTTTTATAAGACCTGGGAGTTTCTAGATCTTCATTAGGGGGATCAAATCATGTTGAATTATGCCAAATATTTTTCAAAGTCGGTTCGGTTCACACCTGAATTAGTTTCTAAAGAGAAGCTGAAGGCCTAATGGTTTGAAATGGGGTTGCGTCCATATATATAATCCAAGGTATTCTTATTTAATTTGAAGACTTATTCTGAGTTTGTTGGTTGATCCTTGATGGTGTAAATAGATCATTTTGTAATGTATAGTTTTCTTGGGGCAGTTTTAGTAGTGATCAAGGGTAGTGGTGGTTCATTAGAAAAAATATATAAAGAAGGAAGAGTGAGAGAAGAGGGGAGGTAGTAGCTTAGGTCTTCCTTCTAGACCTCCTTCATCTACGACTTTGGATGTTGGATCAGTTTTGTGCCATCAATGTGGGAGACTAGGGAATATGTGGTCGGCGTATTCAACCCCACATAGACCTTTCTATTAGTGTGGAGTTATGGTGCATTTGAAGATATTTTTCAAAGAAGGACACCCATGTCAGGGTTGTGTGGGCTCCATAGCCTCCAAAGGAATGATAGCCAAGTCAGAACTATCTAAGATAGTGGGCTCTCAGTTTTCTATTCATGGTGGCAGGTATGGATCTAATTTTGGTCAGAGTTATCTTAAGTCAAAATTACAAGTCATCAGTCATTCTTAGGCTTATAAAGAGATGAGGCATCTTCATGTTATGTATCAAGCGCTAGTGGATTCAGATGCAGGACCTTCCATGGTTCGAGGTACGATTCTTATTGCATCATCCCTAGTTTTTTTTCTATTGTTCTTTTATTTCTACCCATATTGTGTATTTGTTGAAATCTATAATAGAGACCATGTCATATGCGATGGATTTAGTGATACCGCTTGGTAGGAAGTGGGAGAATGGTTTCAGGTGTCTGTTTTGCACTCTCACACTACTAAAGGTCGAGATAGAATGGGGTTTCATAGTTTTGGAAGTGAAACTCTTTGAAGTAATTATGGGTGTTGATTAGATGGTGTGTTTCCATTAACACATCAATTATTATCATCATTGAGTAATTTTTATGGCACTTTATGGAAGTACTCAAGTTTTTCATGGTGAATGGGGTCCTCATTTGGGACATGTTGTACCTCTACTTTCAGAATTAGAAAGTCTTGTTTTCTATATATCATCACTCATATTAGAGGATAATGATAGAGGTTTTGAGAGAATATTACCTCCTATGGTGGATGAATTCACAGAGGTGTTTCTAAATGATTTCTCAAGTTTACATATAGAGTGGGATGTGGAGTTCACCATTGATTTGGCACAAGGAACACAACTGATATCTCTTCCCCCATACCATATGACCCCCACCGAGTTGATGGAATTAATGATACAGCTTGAGATTTGGAATCTAAATGATTCATTCACCCGAGCATCTCATTGTGGGTTTCCCTAGTTCTTTTTGTAAATAAGGCTGACGGATCTCTCTTTTTATGCATTGTTTACCGAAATCTAAATAGGTTAATGATCAAGAATAAATACCCATTTCCCTATATTGATGACCTCTTCGATCAACTCAAGGGGGGAGGTGGTTCTCCAATATCGACTTACGTTATAGTTATCACCAAGTTAGATTCAACGAGGAAGATTTTCCTAATAAATCTTTCCAAAGTAGATATGGAAATTTCAATTAATTTTTCATACCTTTCGGATTGAAAATTGCTTTGATGGTTTTCATGGAACTTATTAACAGGGTGTTCCATCATTACCTTGACTACTTTGTCATTATATTCATGGATGAAATCTTGGCCCACTCTGGGGTTGAGGGAAAGAATTAGAATCATTTGATGATCAGGTTGGGAACTCTTTGATATCATTGTCTCTATGATAATCTCTCCAAGTGTATCTTATGGATTGGGGAGGTAAATTTTATGGGCCATCAGATTTTGTAAAGTGGGGTTTTGGTGGACCCCTAGAATATTGAAGTGGTAATATCATGGGATTAGTCGAAGAATGTATTCAAGATTAGGTGATTCTTAGGCCTAGAAGGGTATTACATGAGATTTATTAGAGACTTCTCTTGGATTGATTCACCCATGAATGCTCTAACTTGAGAAGGGGTAAAGTTTTTGTGGAGCCCAGAATGTCAAGAATCCTTTGAAGAGCTTAAGTGGAAGTTGACCACAACCCCTGTTTTGATTTTTCTAGAATATGTAAAGGGATACTTGGTCTACTATGATGCCATAAGTATAAGAATTGGGTGTGTGTTGATATAGGATAATCACATGGTGGCATATAGATCTCTCCAACTCCAAACACACAAAAATAATTACCCAAACCATGACTAGGAATTAGAAGTAGTGATGTATGCCTTGAAGACATGATATTATTATCTCTTCAGGGAGAAGTTTGTAGTCTACTCAAATCATAAGATCTTGGCCTTAATTTTCTCTTAGAATGATTTAAATTTGAGATAGCTACATTGCGTCAAGTACCTTTAGGGGTTCAATTTTGATATTGTCTACACCTTAGGTAAAGGAAATGTGGTGGAAGATTCTTTGAGTAGGAAAGTGTTGGTGAAAGCTATCATGGAGTCTAATTATGAGTGTAGATTAATGAGGTTTTTTTCCTAGATGCATCTGAAATCCAAGGATCATAGTGGTAGTGAATTATTGAATAGTATTCAGTTAATTTACTCCCTTATGGAGGTTATTCAATAAGAGTAGTTGAGTGATGAGATATTCCAATAGTCTATGCAGTCTCTAAATAGTGGGGTGGTTCCCAACAAATGGTCATTGTATCCTAGGGGATTTATTTTCTTCAAGGGTAGTTTCATAGTGTTATTGTATTTTCGAGAGTTGGTGATTCTAGATAGCCACCAGTATCTATGGATCATTCATCCATGTACCACAAAGATGTTTTATGATGTGTGTCGTTGTTTTTGGTGGCCAAGTATGAGACAGGACATAGCTGAATTTATATACAGGTGTTATACCTATTAGTAGGTTAAATCATAGAACCAAAGGCCCTATAGTTTACTTCATCCACTACCCATTCCTACATGGAAGTGGGATGAGGTCTCCATGGACTTCATTATTGGATTACCTCATAGACCTTAGGAAAGGAATTCTATTTGGATAGTGATCTTTCGTCTCACCAAATCGACCCATTTCATTCCAATCAAGGACTCGACCAAAGTGGATGAGTTAGGTTGATTATATTTTTAGGAGACAGTGGTGCTTCATGATGTGTCTTTAGCTATAATTTTATATAGGGACCCCCATTTTACCTCGTGGTTTTGAGAAGGCCTTCTAAAGGCAATGGGATCTCAATTCAAGTTAAGAATGGCATACCATCCTCAAATGGATGGTGAAATAGAGTGAGTGAATCACATCTTAGAATACATGATTTGGGCATGTGTGTTGGATTTAGAAGGTTCATGGGATAACAATTTGGGGTTGGTGCGATTTTCATATAACAATAGTAACCAATCCTAAATAATAATGGATCCCTTTGAGGCACTTCATGTTCGGTCATGTCAGTCCCCTTTGTGATGGACGGAAGTGGGAGAGACTTCCTTGTTGGTACCAAGACTTGTGAAAGAGGCATCTAATAAGGTTCATTTGATTAGGTAGCATTTTTTAATAGTTCATATTTTTCATAAGTCTTATATTGATCAGCAGCATTGAGATTTGGAATTCTTAGTGGGTGATCAGGTGTTACTGAAGGTGGATCCCCTCTTGGGTCACTGTCATCTTGGTAGGTAAGGGAAGCCAACACTGAGGTATGTTAGACCATTCAATATTACCAATAGAATTGATAAGGTGGAATAACGCTTATATTTTTCATTCTATCTGGCGTCAATCCATGGATTTTTCCATGTCTTTCAATTGAAGAAGTATAATCTGGACCCATCTCGCATGCTAAATTGGTAAGATTCAGAGCTAGAACCTAATTTTTCTGTGTTTGAGAGACCTATAAAGAGTATGGATTACTAAGAGAAAGTGATTCATGATAAGTCCATACCATTGGTTAGAATTATTTGGTAGCAAGGGAATGAAGAGCATGATGCTTTGGAGTGAATATTGTGGGTTGAGGAGTAGTACCCATTTTTTTCATGGATCAAACTGTAGCATGAATTTATAAGGGAATAAATTTTTCATGGTGGGGAGAATTGTCACATATATGGTTTCTATTTTAGGTATGTTTTATTTTTATTTTGTTCTTACTTTTTTAATTTATATTTTCATGGGATTTTTTGAGAAAAGTGGTAGTTTTTTGACCCACCGGTAATTGGTTCATGGTTAGTAGAAACTATATGCCATCCCAAAGGAAATAGTGCATCCTAGATAGTGGTGTTATCCAAGGTTCAATACCCACACGCGGACATACAGGATTACCATGCACCCAAACCAGTGGGTCTGGCTGAGGCATACAGTCAACTGTGCAAGCATGCACCCCTCCATAGGAGACCTTTTAGCCTTGTTTTCCTTTAGAATGAGGTGTTGTATAGATTTTGCACGGTTTGGAAAACTATGCATCCAAACCATAAAGCCTACCAAGATCATTAAAAATGTAGAATTTCCACTTTTCCCCTTCCTTGGTTTTAACCCTATTCCACCCCTAATTTGACCCATTTGATCTTTACACCCTTAGGCATGCTTCCCCCTCCCTCTTGGCTCCCTTGGACCTCTATTTCTTGGTGTTTTGTTGTGGAATCTTCAAGAACTCGTCAAGTAAGCCTCTCCACTTCTATTTTCTTCCTTCTTCTTGGTTTCTTATTCCTTATTTCTTGGATTCTCTCTTCTCCAGTAGATCAATTTCCATAAATTGTTTTGAACCTTGCTTCTTTGGGTTTGATCTTGATGGTTGTTTTTTGTTCTTGCCTTTATAGGGTCTCTTATTGGTGTATTTATGGTTTCCACCCATTTTCTGGAAGTTTCTAAGTGAAAGGCTTGTGGTTCCATTCATTAACATTGATAGATTATTTTAGTATGCTTTATATGATATCTAAATATGTTCAATGAATTATTTGGGTGGTGTGAAATATTTTTTCAAAGGATTTTGGCATGCATTTGGGTTCAAAATGGGTTTTGCCTGTGGAAAAAGGTGGTTTTCATGTGTGTTTCCATTCTTGTGTGTGTGTAAGTGGTGATTCATATGAAATAGGATTTGGATTTGAGAATAGAGAGAATCCTTAGTAACTAGTTTAGGAAAACTAGGTCTAATATGATAGGCAGTCTGATAGGGTCGAGGCCCAGCTCCCCTAGTAGGATTGATGCTACAAAACTACACTACTAGAAATTCAGTCTATAGACATGGTTTTAAACTGTGGCTATAGTTAATATCCAATTTTTTAGGAACTGTGTCTTCTATTGGTGTGGTTATAGGTCCATAGCTATAGTTGTGGTTCTAAACCATGGATATAGATAATTTCCTTGATAGATACAGCCACAGTTTTAAATCATGGCTCTATACCAACAGCCACGATAAAAACTGTGGAAGTAACTCTATATCCACTGTTTTAAAATGTGGCTCTAGGCTTATTTATCCTAAAAACCGATTATGCAACCTCATATACCATCTTCATGATAGCGCATACCAGATTCCCCCTCCATCCCCTCATATCATCCCTTCATAATTAATTAATGGTATAAAAACTTCATCATATCCCTATAATTTAATATCTTCTCTAAGTTTGAGTTTCTAAAAAAATGCCTATGTTGGTGAAAAGATAGTAGAAACTTGATTCCACTGGTGTTAAATTAATGAAATCCCTTTCAATATTTAATTATTTTGAAGGATTTGAAATTTGATATCCTCCAGAATGGATACCTTAACTAAAATCATACCCTTGATGGAGATGAGATGATAAATCACCCTACTAGGTATGATCCAATGAACATATAAAACTATTGGTCCTCATTCAGGATCAAGAGGTTGAAAAGGCTATGATACAGTTTGATAGGATATCAGAGATACAATGTAGTTGGATGGGGTTTTTTATTCACGGGTTTCATAGTTCATTGGATAAGTAGAATAGGATCGATTCTTGAGTAGATTGGGTTTCTAAAATCTATAAAACAATGATGAATCGAGTGAAGAAAACCATATATATGAGTTTTTTATCTAGATTCATGGAATAATCAATGGCAGTGGTTGTGCAGTTGAAACGCATGAATATTTTAGTACTATATTGAAAATTCTAATATACATGACATGTACTGTAGAGAATAAACTCAGTATGGTCCCCTAGCTATGGTAGCAAGAATTATGAAAATATTTAATAATGCATGTTGTGTAACCCTATACATGATGTGTTACTCAGAGCTGGAGACATAGAATATACCCATAAGATACACTTTCATTAGAATAGAGAGGTATACAAGCATGGCCTGGAACACTGTAACGGACACGGTCAGTGTACCCAAAAAAACCTAATACAAGGGGAAAACCATATTATATATTCATGAGCCATCATACATGATAAGGGTTTGGATTAAATAGGTAGAACATGGGTATACAAGGGACGTTTTATACACCCTATTCATGTCATGTACATTCCTTAAGAACTTCCATTATGTGTATTTCCCACTTTGTACATGGATTTGTGCTAGAAACTAGCCTATCCTGAGTGGTTATCCTCATATTACACAATGGTGGACCACATTATATATTTATAGATATGACATGATGTGTTACAAGTGTGAATCATCCTTTAGTGTCCCTTATTGACCATCAGAGAGATGATAGGTTTCGTAATACCTTATTACACTATAGAATGGGTCTGCCACACTATTTTTATTGGGTAATTTGGTACTCTACCATAAAATTTCATGGTAAATATCCTCTATCTATGGATTGGTAATCCAATATCATTGAGCTCTGGTTTGGATTGGGTCCTCTATGGGAGTTTGGGATCCCTCAGTTGTGGAGCACAATATTGAGGAGCAGACACCACCACTATTTAAATTCGATACCTATTATAATAGACTCGTTTACTTTTCATCCTTTCTTATTATATAGACTATAGAACATACCCCTTTTAATATCAAGATTACTACCAACTTCCCACTCTTAATATCATCAATTAAATACTACTTCTATAGTGGTTACAACCTGAAGGTATATTCCCAAAACAAGCTTATTCACCTATGAATTTTAGTGATCCCATCAATAAAACAACCCTTCATCCCACCCTTAGGATAATTACTAATTCATTACCACTATAAAACTAAAGGATTTCCCTCACTAGTCATTCCTTAATGGTCATTGTATCTTTATCAATTGAGATCTCATCTATTAAGAATCTCATTATTTCAAGATGATATTATTTATTCTAGAAGAAGATTCAATTTCCTGAAATTAGAGGATAGACAGTGAGGAAACACCATATTTCATTCTATATCTCACTCAATTATAAACCATTTGAATCCTATTAATCGATCACTTGAACATTAAACCTTCAACCAAGTGGGGAAATAAAAGAGAATCGATGAAGGTGCTTCAAGCAGTTCAATGAAAACTAATTACTTAGGTACTAAGTGGTGAATTCTCCCTGGTAAGGTAGTTGATTTTATCTAGTTAAATTTCATAGTGGTGTTACTAAATAAATTTTAAGGATGTTTGGTTGTGTTTGATGAAAATAAAACAAATATTTTCTTTATTTTTTATCTCTTTATGAGAATACTCGGTTCATGTTTTCTCAAAATGAGGATATTATCATCTCTAAAGTGAAGGAAATTTTATATTGAGTTGGAAGAAATTTTCTACTGACCACATAAAGGGAGATTAATGTTAATCCCTAATAATGAAAACAAGTTTTAAAAAAATCAAGAAACTATATAATTCCAATTAAAGGTTTAGTCAAAGGGAACCTACTTCAACCTCAAAGCGCGCTGCTTTTGACGACGACAACTCAAATCTTCCTTTTTTCTGATTGCATGCATATGCACCTTCACATATATATAAGGACACCTAGCCCCTATTTACATATTTTCATGGCAAAATATGCATAATAATATCCTTATATATATGTTTACACTTTCATATACACTTTTTTACTTAAACAAGTATTCATTTTTCATATCTATATATAAGCACACCTAGCCTCAATATATATATTCATACAACCATGATTGAATATATATAAAGGGTAAACTTATATATGTATATGCCTACCTATGTATACACATGTAGGTCACCTTCTCCAACTACTGCTCGAATCCACCTCAATGAGATCCAAAACACACTACAAAAATATAGGGAACCCAAAAATTAAAAAAAAAGTGCTAATTAAAATTGGGCCAAAGAATAAAAACAGAAGAAACCTTACCTAAATCCAATGTAGAACTCACTTCGTTCGATGGAGGTGGATAGAACCAAACTCATCATAAGAAACCACATGTAAGTAAATAATGGGAAAATAAGTCAGATATAATAACTTCTTATATATATGTGATTAGTGTGTCAATTATACATGATAAATGATACATGACTCCATAACCAACAATAAAAAAGTAATATTCACATTGATATATATATACCAATATAGAATAACATGATCCTTAATAAAGTCTTTTTGTTCAAATCAAATCCAATATCAATCAATGCATACACCACGGAGTGGTATCATGAATCACAAGATAACATATCATGAAGTTTCAATTCATGCAATAGGGATGTGGAAAATCCAATTTAACATCTTACATCAATGAAATAAAACATGAAATTTATATTTTACACAATTATAACATAAGCATATGTAATACATGTACATCACATTATGGTTTCTAAAATAGTAAACAAGCATTAAGATAATCACAACATTGTTTATAAAACGTCATTATTTTCTAGAAACATTAGAGATAGGTGAAACCACTTATATGTTATGTGGGATGATCATTTTCTTGGTTTTCTAATACCTATCAAAACAAGTCTCTAACTATTTCATGGGTAGTAAGTAGGTTGTATTATTAAAATTATAGGTAATAGGCAGTATTTGTCATCGAAAATACATACCCAATACAAATTATCTTAAATAGAAACTCTTGACATGTAACTAACACTAGAGATGAAGATAATAAATTAGAAAAGGAAGATGAATGAGAGAAACTTCCAACTCAAAGAAGGCCAAACACATTGCATGAAACTAAACTGAAAGAAAAAGTGTCACGGACCTGAGTTGGTAAGCTCCATGATAGTAGTGACTATATCCCCATCAGCAGCTTTAAGAGCCTTCACAACCTTGGCCCTATAGACTCAAGCCTATTTCACTACCAACAAGGTGTTCTTATTTGCTAAGCTCAACACTCGTTATTGCATTAACAAAATTTTAAATGAATAAATACATTATAAAAATATTTATGACATCTGAAAATACACCCCCTCCCCCCTTCACACCCCTACTCCCTTCCCCGTTGAACACCCCATGTGCACCCCTTACACCCCCTTGAACCTTGTACCCCCCTTACCCCTTCCCCTACACCTCCTACCCCCCACACACACCTTTCACCCCCTACACCCTCCCCCTGCCCCTTGCACCCCCCCTCCTCCCCCTACACAGCCCCCTTGCACCCCCTGCACACCCCACTTCCCCCTCCCCACTGCACACCCCCTAACCCTTCCCCTAACCTACACACCCCCTCCCCCTTCCCCCATCACACCACCTACCCCCAGCATACCCCCTGCACACAGCACCCCCCCCCCATAAACCCTACACACCCAGCACACGCCCTGCCCCCAGCACACCCCCCTATATTTAATCTATAACCAACCTAGGTGTAGTAAAACTAACCATAAAATGACATATTAAGTTAAATTTTACCTTCTCCCTCAATCATATAATCTATATTAGATTTCCCCCTAGAAACCCTAACTCTTTTTAGAAACTAGGTAATATGATAATGAGTTATTAATAATTCAATTATAAAAAAATATGAAACACCACAAGGAAAATAAAATTGAAACATGTTTCAACCACCAACTTCATTTAATTCCACACCACATATGTAACCTAAACACTTATAACAGTTTGATCAACTGTAAAATAACATTTATTTCTAGAACATGAAATAGAAAATGTTTTTGAGTAAATATGATAAACATGAATTTATTGATTATGAAAATTGAAGAAGTTTTCCTCCATTATAAAAACAAAAACAAAAAAGAGAATTCAAAAATAAACAATGCATGACTCTTTGAAAAGCACGTTAAACATACCTGAGAAGCTATGAGTCTCGCCACCATCTTCTTTCATGATTCTTGAAGCTCCTCAGCAATCAGAAGCTTATCCAATAAATAATCCTGCAAACCATTTTTTATCATCAAAACATCACAAATTCAAATATAGAAAAGCACATTAAATATACCTTGTGAAAATTGAAGATAAATTCCAGTTCACACACCTGATAAACATGAAAACAATAACTCATTTAGATCAACACTGTTAGCTTTTTCAAGTTTTAGTAAGAAAATATCACACTGCCAAAATAGCAGTCCAGTATCTCAATATAGTGGTGAATTATTTCAAGGATCTCTAGTTCATTTTCATCCTTGTCATTGAACATAAAAAAATAGTCCATCATATCTATAAATCCATAATAATAATTTATTCTAGGTTTCATGAAAAAAAATTACAAATAGTGATTAGGAATTGGAAAATAGAAAATCATGGTGTACCTTTTATAAAAGGAATTTTACCCCTCCATTCAACAAAGTTTCAAAGCTTGGGACTGCGTGTAGTTGTGCCTTCCTAGTAACCCAAACAACCTTGGTAACATGTGATTCCATCATAAAGGGGATTTCATACCTTTTAATGGGTTGCTTATGAATTTTTAAATATCCTACATCATGTATACTCTTAATCTCAACAATACTAGTAGCTCTAAGTAATCATAGGAATTTATTAAAAAGATTACAAAGAACACATGAGGTGCAATGATCTTGCACTGTAATAAAAAACACTGAAAATGACAGAACAAAGATATTTATATGAACCTTTTTCACACTAAAGCAGTCAATTCTGATGCATCTCATGTAGACTTATGTACTAGAAATCTGAAGCATCCTGAAGCCCATTTCTGATGATCCAGTAACTCTATTACACCATCAAGCAGAAACACTATAAAGAAAATTGGACATAATTGCTCCAAAACTACAGACATCAATCTCCATACCATAATTATGTTTAAGAGCCTCTAAAAACATGTAATAAGTACTCCCCACAAACATAATAATATTAATAGGATAAGGTAATAAGTATTCCCTCCCCAATGAGATAACCTCATCATATTTCAGTTAGCGGTTGAATGCAATATGTATGCAACTATGGTGTTGCATGGAAATATCAAAGCCGATGTAAAATGATGGAGCATGCCTATTTGACTCATGTTACAAGGAAATAGATATTCATGGATAGACTGGCCACATTATTCCAATTAATGTTTCATACTTAGCTCTTAATCTTTCCCTCTAATGGTTTTTCCTCCACTGGGGGAAATAGACATGAATCCATATCTTTGATTTCTCTCTATGCTTCTAAGAAACATTACCTCACTCTCATCATATTTCATTTAGAAATCTCCCCAACTTACATTGAAAAATTATGGATACCTTCCTAGTTCCCATGAATAAGTCAATAAATCCTTTAACACATTGAATTTTTAATTTATATAAATCCATTGATATTTAATTGGTGTTTCTTGATCTCCTTGAGTTTTCTGAGTATATTCAAATATCCTAAATAAAATTTTTAGATGAGGAATCATGGTTTCATTATGCTCACTAGTTATTCCTTTTTTAATAACCTAACTACTATTGACCTTGGTACTTTACTAGTACACCATTGTTGAAATTTATTTTCTCTTTCAAGTTAAGTTTGGGTGATAATTTCATCTTGTGTTTAATATATTTGAATATGATCATTCTATTATGATTTTTCTCCCTAAGTTACCCATGTATCTTGCTTCCTCCATTTTATCTACTAATGATTCTTGTGGTTGAATGTAAAAATTTGTGCAATGTATGAAATTTTAGAAAAACATAAAATATTATATTTAGTTCCTCGAGAAAAAAAAATCTCTATCTACAATTATATGTATACAATTGGTGAATTTACATCATCTTTAATTATCACAACATTTAAAATATCCCTTCATCCTTTTATTTCCTTCTCTAGAGAGTTAACAGCTAACATGTTGTATATTTTTTTGATCCCATCTGATTTTTTAAACCATAGTGGACTTTTACTATAGTATAAAATAATTTCTTCCCCCATCACATTAATTTATTAATTGAATAATTACATTAGTATAAAATGTGATAATTAATGATGAGGAAACTTTTGGTTTTAGTCCATGAATCTATCCATTTCCTATTGAAAATATTCTTGAAACTTATGTATAAAATTGTAGATTGTGTTACTAAGAAAATGGGTCATTATGTAAGGTAAAATCTTATAATAAAATCATTGTAGATATACTCCAATGTGATGAAATAATTTTCATTTTATTATATAATTCATGTTCAAGCATGTCCTTTCACAAATTAATGAATCACCTCATTCTATGTTCATCCTCAATTACTATGTTTACTAGAAAATAGTAAAAAGTATTAAATAAATCCACAACTAAATAGGGAAACTTATGAAGGAAACCTATTAAATGTATTCATATACTAAAGGTAGTGATATTTTGGATCATAATTCCTTAAATTTGGGGTTAATGTGATATATTAATAGTTTTTAAATACTCATGGAACATTCAAGTCCATGAATATAAGTAAAATGTTCTCAATTTTTCAAAATTTCATAAATAAAATATTACACTTCCTTAATCTATGGATTTTTAACATGGTTTAATTTTTATGTAAACATTGTGGTTCTAGATCTTCCTTTTTATAATTAATTATATCTTTGGAATGAGAGGTAGTATATTTTCACTAAAGGACTTCAGATGGATACATATGAATAATTAAGATTTCACCTCAATTTTTTAATAATAAATAGGTGATCAATTATGTAAATCAGTATAACACTAAAGGGA
This sequence comes from Viscum album, assembly GCA_963277665.1. NCBI lineage: Eukaryota > Viridiplantae > Streptophyta > Magnoliopsida > Santalales > Viscaceae > Viscum > Viscum album. The sequence continues at coordinate 1,464,099,010 of OY728162.1, read as the reverse complement.
ACCTCACACTATGCCAGTCATCAATGTAGTGCTAGAAATAGAATGAAGATGTTTTTTATGGAAAAATACAGCCTTATATTCCAATGCACAATATTTTCTTGATGTAACATAGGTATCATTGAGATATTCTATATTTTTATAATATCAAACACCAAAGTGACATATTCTTAGAGAGTCCCAACAATGCCTTATATTCTTCCATGAAACTATACTAGTGATAATAGTACCTCACACATTAACGCAATGTTTGTTCTCATGATAATGTTATCACACACCAAAACCCCACATGTCATTGATTCCTCAACATAGTATCACATTCAACATTATCATTCCTTTTTCTCATTAATGCATCCTTTATTGTTATAAATCATATTCAAAACTTTGATCACCCATGAAAATTATCCAATTACCATATTTATCATCATATAGAGAGGAGGTCATGGAATGGTCATATAGATTATTTGATAGTTGTAAATAAAAAATCCTCTCTTCATGGAACACATGAAAGACAAGGGGACTATATTGGAAACCTCTCACTCAAGTTTACTAACTAAAATTGGTAATTACACAAATAGAATACCACATGGAAGGATATCCCAAAAAGAGGTAAATAGTAAATATCATAGAAATTTTCATTGTAATAAGGTATTAACTTGGAAGTAATACATATTCTAATATGGTAGTGATCCATACATACATTTACAAATGTCAAGATAACAAAAATTTGTTTGATAATTAAATTTCAAAAAAAATTATGTAAGGCAGAAAGAAACAAAAGGGAGATCAACCCTTGGTGGATCAAAGTGAATACATATAAGAAGAAAAGGATTGAGTAGAGGATAGGTAGAGTTTTAATAATAAGTTAGATCTGGAAGAGTAATTTTCACTATTGATAAGAGTGAAGATCTCTTTTGAAGATTTTTCTAAACCCATTTATTTATATCTTATTTTATTTTATAACATTTTGGTGTTATAGACTATTTTTAGTATATAAATTTAAAATTTATTTTAGATAATATAATTTGGTCACCCAACTATAAAATCCTTGGATGATTGAATCCTTATTTTGATATTAATGTCTAATTAGAGGGATTTAGTGGCTGACTATGTAAGAGATTCAACAATTGGAGCTAAGATTCACATTATCACTTGTTGCCTAATTGATATCATTAAGTGTGGAACTAGGATTATAAGACGCAATTGAAGGTTGAGGAAGAACTTAAGAATTGGGGTTAGATGATTTCTTATTTTTGAATGCATAGTATAGGGAGTGACACACACACAGTGATTGAAAACCGCACCAATCAGGGCATGACACACCTAAACCAGATACACTAGCTAAGAGAGGTTTTAGAGCACATACATGATTGATTGAGTTCTTAATGTGTCTAGTTTGAGATATATAGGAAACTTAAATGGTACATGTATTTATTTTTAAAAGGAATATGGATATATTAAATAATAATTTAAATTTATTCAATGGTGATTGTTCACAATAATTTTTTGTGAAATTTGAAGGCTTGCATAGATTAGTTGATTTACGTCAAATTACCAGTGTTTTCCACTTCTTATAGATTTAAATCACTATTTTTCAACCTAGCTTAGTTGATCTTCAATGTTTATTTTCCATATATCTCTACAAAGACGTTCTCACTGTTTTTCTACTTTTCTCACTAACAAATTATTTGATTAACCATGTGCACATTTAGGGGAATATTTATAAGAATAGAATATTTTGTCCAAAAAAATTTGGAATAGTTACCAAGGATATGAGTGTTTTTCCTTTATATTTAGTGGGAAAACACAAAAAGCATCTAATTAAATAAAAACTCATAAAATATTTTGAAACTAAAAATACCAAAATGGAATAAGATAATTCAAAGTTAAATTATTTTTAACAAAATTCATTGATAACCTCTTGTGGATAACTTTTATTGTTTAAATTGTTCTATTTTGATTTCAACTAACTAGTATTTGATTTTTTTTTGTTTTATATAAATGTAATTTTTGGGGTCGAAGGAACTATAATAGAACATATATAATATATGTTGAATCCTTGGATGTCCATTTTGATAAATTGATGGATCAAACCCAAAAATTACCATGGATCAAGATGTTCATGGTGAAAAAATAGGAAAATTAAGTCACCCTATATGTGTTAATCTATTACGGAAAATAATATTAACTCATGTAGAATTCCACAACAACCTCTATAAACATAACAAAAATCAACTGCAAAATTATGGAGGTTGATAAATTGTAACACTTTACTAGAAGAAGAAAACTCCCAAAGTTGTGGTTCTTTATTGTAAAGTGGGTTGCTACCATGGGTCTTTGGGTTTATATTATGGAAATTTTTATACTAAAACTCCATGGAAAAACCTAAACATAGTGGGTAAAAATGAGAAATCTACACCCCCTAATGACTAGGGATTTCTCTTCACATAGATTCTAGCTGAAGGGATTAAAAATAAATTTATGGTTGGTAGGTAACCCAATAAAAATTGGCAATTATGTTTCATAGTAAATATTTTATTTTTGTTAAAATAATTAATATTTTAATGCACTAAGGTAATTATTTAAATTTTCTAAATAGAAGGAGTGGGAGGAAACTAGGAATGGATAAAACAACCATGGCATAAAGAAGAGCTTTATTGCAGTGTAGTATTCTAGTATTCGCTTTATTTTAATTTTAATTTCCTTAATTATCAATCACTATATTTCCCTATTTTTTTGAATATTTTTTATAGATTATGAACCAATTATTAGGGGGTATTTTAAGTAGACCAAGTATTTATGTGTGACTAATACACTTGAAATATTTCTCTCTATCATTATCTTAGAGAAAACATTTACCTAAACACTTGAAACTCATTGAAAAAACTAGAATAATGGAGTATAAAAGAGTAGAAATTAGGTGAATCGAATAGAACCACAATACCTATAGGTTATCGTGCTGAGAAAGTAGACATTTGAAAATGGCTATATTGAGGGTGAAATTCGGAGTGACTCGATGTAGGAACCGCATGGTAGAAGTCGAGATCGCGAGTGGAGGTAGGCGCGTGAACAGAATGGAGAGCGGTGAGGAGACCAGGGTAAAACGATATTGCCAGAACCCTATGGTATAAGGTTGGGATCCAGAGAAGTGGTAGGTTCAAGCAGGATGATAGGTATAGAGGAGCCGAATGCGGGGTGGCTAGAGGAGGGGCGGGTGGAGGCGGGGCGGCCGGAGGCGGGGCGGCCGGAGGCGGGGTGTCCGGAGGCGGGGCGGCCGGAGGAGGGGCGGCCGGAGGCGGGGCGGCCGGAGGCGGGGCGGCCGGAGGCGGGGCGGCCGGAGGAGGGGCGGCCGGAGGCGGGGTGGCCTGAGGCGGGGTGGCCTGAGGCGGGGCGGCCTGAGGCGGGGCGGCCTGAGGTGGGGCGGCCTGAGGCGGGGCGGCCTGAGGCGGGGCGGCCTGAGGCGGGGCGGCTTGAGGTGGGGTCACCTAAGGTGGAGCAGTTGACCGGAAGCAGAGCGGCCAGAGGAGGAGTGCCCGGAGGAGGCGGCGGAGTGGCCAGAGGAGGAGGCGGAGGAGGATAGGGGATAAGAGGAGGGAGAGGGATGATCAGCCATAGGAGAAGGTTTCAAGAGAATAAATCATGGGTAGGGGAGTAAAGTCATGAGGTAGGGGAGAAGGTTTGGAGAGAAGGGATCGCGGGTAGGGGAGTAAAGCCTAGAACTGAGGACCTATTGTCATGGTTTTAAAATAAGTGTGGCTATATCTCACCTTATAGCCATGGTTCAATTAAACTGTGGCTATAGGTCTGTGGGTATATGTTATTTTTCTAGTAGTTCTAACTAAACATTTGATGATGATTAGAGACCACTATACCTTAGGATGTGTTCCCCTTTAATGAATCGTACATGAGGACATTGTGGGTTGTGGATTTTAATCCATATCACCGAGGTATGAGGATACTAGGACCCCATTAACCCTAGTACCTTAAGATTTTCTTATAGGGATCATGTGATGCTATACTTATTGTGCATCTTGTTGTGGTATTTACTTTCCTTTCTAAATTCAAAGAATTTTCCTTTTTAAAGAAATGTTTCCTTTGTTTTTTGTATAAACTAGAATATGGATTTGTCTTATAATGTTATAGCATGGAATATCTTTTGGGTGATAGCCTACTGGGCTTTGGCTCACATCTTACATACACCCTCAGGTGTATGTCGACTATGTTATGTTTGATCTAGGTAAAGTCAATTTGTTTCATGGTGGTGATAGAGGATCTGTTTTCCAGTGTTTCCCTTATCATGGGTGTTGGTGGTGGTGTAATGAAGATGATGATCCTCTTATTGCATAGAGACGTGGGGTCTAGTGGGTTCCCCTCCCCATTTTGGTGTTTTGGTTTTTGGATAAAATTATAAACTATTTAACGTGTGATAGTTGTGCCTCTCTTGGTTATGGTTATTGGTTATCTTATGATTATTTATTCTTGTGAGATGTTTATGGTTGTTTCTCATGGGAGAAATCATTCCCAAAAGTGATGTTTGATTCCCAAACACTAGTTGTCAGCTCGTGGGGATTGAGAACACCCTTCAGGCCTTTCCACAGGCTGGGATGAGCGTCGGGTTGGATGGTAGCCTGGACCGATTTGTGACAATGTTAGTCTTTGAAAAAATATTTTGATGAGAAGTAGATATTCTTTTGATGTACTCAAACTGGATCAATACCATCTTCCTGAAGGAATCAACATCCTCCTTCAAAAAACATTTTCTCAGAGTCCTGAACTCAACACATAACTCTAATAGATTATTATTCAACAATTTAACTTTATTTAGCATCTCATTATATTTAGAATTAATTTTACCACTAACAACTTCAATATCATTAGTAGGGACTTCAGAGCTACTAAAGTTTGCATCAGCATGAGCAGGCAACGGTACCTCGTGATGTGCTAAAACTTCTTGACTTATATCCACTGAATAACTTTATTTAACTTATTGAATTTATTCAACTTAAGGTAACTATTTAACGTGATAGGGTATACTAGATTTTTCATTTTGTTTTCATTTATAAACAAGAAATGTGGTTTCATCAGTCACTTCTGCTTCTTCTTCATCGGAACCCAGAACATCATTGCTTACAAACTGAATGGTTTCACACTTGATTCTTCTTTTGTTATTAGCTGAAGTAAAGTATTAAAATAAATTAATATCTCTAGTAGTAGTGGAGATAGTATTATATTTACCAATTCTCATGAGATTTGTAAAGTGCATAGTCAAACTTTATAGTATCGTAGAAATCGGTAAAGCGGGAGGTTGAATAAAATCAAGCACAGGTGTGTCCATAACCACCTAATGCACTTCTGATTTCAATTCTAATGCTGATTTCTCGATTATATCATCACAAAGATGAATCTAATATAATATAACCATTCAAACTCTTCTTCATCATTCATCAAGATTTATAGTATCCAAAGGTTCTTCCACAGCTGTGCTTGTAGATATTTCTTTAAAAATCCCAACAACCATGATTTCATGAGATTTCTCCCCCCTCAATATGACCAGTGTCTAATTCAACCTATTATTTTTCTTAAAATTGTAATATATTCTTAGATGAGATTATCTATAAAAATACAATCATCTTCAATAATACAACACTTATATTGGTTAACTTTTAGAAAAGTGTATCCATGGTCACATCCAAGCATACACTAACTTTGATAAAAACCAATGTTAAAATTTTATCAAATGGATAGAAGTTGATAGACTTGTTTTGAATGTGGAACATATACCTCATAACATATCATGCTATATTTATAGGCTTTTTATCAAGAAAAAATACAACAAATCAATATCATGAAATAGAATTTTCTCAAACTCATCGTTTCTTTGGGTGATTTCTAACTGAATAGACTTAACTAAGACTTTACTTTCCAACAATAGGTCCTTTATAGCTTTTATTTCTATGTTAGCTATTCCAAATAGATATTTCATAATATCTACAGGGCTCACTTCATCAAAGGTGGTGAGACAGGTATTGAAATCGAAGTTTACCTAATAAGGGCATTTGAAAACACTATTCATCTCCACTTAAGACATTGAAAAGCTCTTCTGACTTATGGTCAATGTTACAAGGTCTTCAGTATCTCCAAATTGAAACACAACATTAACATAAAACTCATGGTCTTATTTTTTGAATAAAATTACCATTCTATTCTTTTCAAATTTATATTTCTATCCTTGAATATTAATAACCTTTTTTAGTAGCATATTTCTTCTATATAGCCATCCAAAATTGATTGTGTTTCCAATGAGAACTTTTCACAATGACTTTGAACGTTTTGAGTTGTTGGTAGTATATTTATCTAAATGTTTCATCTTTCCCATGATTTAATAAGGTTTTATGGATTAAAGGATTAGGGAAAAGGTGTTAGAGAACAAGAGCAGGAGCTCTGAGGTTCACAAGTATTGGAGGTTTTGTACATGTGACTAATTTACTCTATCTCTATTTTGATATAAATGAAAAGTAAAACATAGAGTCACATGAAATGTAATAATAAAAATAACATGAAACATGTTGCACTAAGGTATGAGTAAAACTAAAAATTGTGGCTCAAAAACAAAAATAAATAAATAATAATAATAAAACAAAAATAGATTCCCCGCATAAAAAAACATAAAACAAATAAATAAAATATGATTAATTGAAATTGAACGATCCTAATTCAAATTTGATAATATCAAGTCGATCAGCAGATAGTGTCTTAGTAAAAATGTCAGATAATTTATTTTTTGTAAAAACAAATTCTAAAGAGATATCACATTATTGTGAATGATCTCTTATGAAATGATGTCTTAGATATATGTGATTTGTTTTGGAATGGTTTATTGGATTTTTTGAAATATTGGTAGCACTAGTGTTATCAAAATTGATTGGAACATGATTAAAATTAAATCCAAAATCCATCAGGGTGTGTTTTATCCACAACACCTATTCACAATAACTTTTATCTATAATATATTTAGCTTCAGTAATAGATAATGCAACAGAGTGTTGTTTCTTACTATGCCATGATACTAAGGATTTACCTTAAAAAGGACAGATTCTTGTGGTACTTTTCTTATCTAGTCTACACTCACCAAAATTGGTATATGAATATGAATTCAAATTAAAATCAGAAGTTTATTTTGGAAAAATTAGAGAAAGATATATAGTTCCTTTTAAATATCTTCAAAAATTTGACAATAAATGATATTATTTTAAGTTTGATTGAAATCTAGCATAAAGACATACTGAAAACATAATGATTGGTTTACATTTGTTCATATAGAGAAAGCTCCCAATTATTCCCCTATATGACTTATTGTCGACTGATTTTCTAGCTTCATCCAAGTGGAGTTTGATGTTGGAACTCGTAGGATTTGAAAAAGTCTTGCTGCTTTCAAGTCGAAATCATTTAAGTAAATCAAGTATCACCATCACCATCATCATCATCATTTATTTATTTTTAAGGAAAGTGCAGGAATAAAAATATATAGCTAGAAAAAGAATAAAAAGTTACGAGGTTCTTAAATGATGTAACCCAAGGGTGTCCCCTCTAACTAAGTTCTCCCCAACATGAGTCATAGAGATGATGTCAAGAGAGAATATAATGTTCATCCCATGGGTCATCAAGGAGGCTAGATAATCAGCAACCTTATTTCCCTCACACCATGTATAGAGAATGTTCATGTGGTTACTAATGAGACTGAGGAATTTTCTAATAAGATAAGAGATTGACCATGGGGCGATACCCTTACCCATCAGTGAGTTGTAAATGATAATGGAATCAGCCTCCACTGCACTTAGAATAATGTTACTTTTCCTGGATAAGCAGAGGCTAGTAAGCATTGTCATGGATTTGGCCTATAAGGAATGATCATCACCATAGTGAGTAGTAAACATAGTGAGAACCGAGCTCCTAGAATCACGAATCACACCACCACCCCTCATGTTGCCCATTGCGCACGACCCGTCTGTATTCATCTTGGGCCCCATAGGATGAGGATTCCAACGTACCTAGTTCCCCAGTCTATCTCTATTAGTAGGGAGATTGAGCATATTATAAACCTTGAGTGGCCTAAGGGTGGGAGATTTGTGGCAGTATTTACAAATCCAGACCATGTCAATCAACAGATTCTTGTTATCGTAGATATTTCTGTGCAGATAACCCATTGTGTTTAGCCTTATTCCGAGATTTCCAGATGCACCAGCATCCTAAATCAAACACCAAAGCATGAACCTTAAACTCAGGGCCCTTAACAACCACACCATGAAACCAACAATGAATAAATGGTGAATCTAGAAACTTCAAGGAGGTGATGCTTGTAAAGTCCCAAAAAAAGACTATATATAGCACAAGCCCAATCCCCTTTTAAAAATAGATGATCTGAGCTGTCCTCCTGAATCTCCCTGTATAAAATGCATCTATACGCCGGTGGTCGTCGTATTCCTTTAGAAATACTTTATGTAGAAAGCACCTAAGTGAGAGGCGGTGAAAATGCACCGATCTAATTCGTCATTGATATCTTATAAGATCGAAGATCTCCTGCTGATTATTATCCAGAACATCTACGATAAACATTGGATGAATGATTTCATAGATAAAGGAAATTTCAATAATGTGTAATCCTAGAAACCTGGAAACCCGATTCTGGAACCAACCCAGTTATGATGCAAAAATGAAATATCCCCTCTCCCCATTATCCATCTGGTATAGGACTAAAGATTCAGGATATGAGGGATAATCATGGGCTATAAACAGGTGGAGTTACCAGCCAATTGCCTCTCATACCCACTGTATTTAGATTCCATATATTTTCCCCATAGAGACCGCGCCTCAATGACCTCCCAAGAGAGCCTTGCATGGATGTTGCGTAGTGTTCCTAAAATTTTCCTTAAATTGATACCCCCAATTTTGATAGGTTTATCCAACCTTTCCCATGAAGCCTAATGCTGATTTCCATCTGAATTTTCATCCCACATAAAAGAAACCAGGATCTTATCAATGGTAGAGAGATAATGAACCGTAATAGAGGTGAGAACGCTATTCACTAAAGAAATCCTACCTCCGAATGACAGGAACATGTTCTTATAGTTTTTCACACGACCAATGATTCTAGCTACAATATGGTTGAAATGATGAACATGAAACCTTCCAAAGGAAATAGGGGATCCCATGTACTCCATGGGAAGAATACCTGTTGTGGTTCGCTGACCACGAAGAGAGAAAATGGAGGGAAAAACGGACTTTATTACACCAAGAACAAAGGATTACAAAAGACCCCTCCCACACCTCCCTTTGATTTCTATCACATGGAGCTCTCTCAGCCCTCTCTCAAGGATATCTCCCTTGGCTCTAATCTGATGATGTTGGAAGCACCCTTGGCCATCCTTAAATAGCCATGGTGGGAGGTGTCAAGTTTGACACAACTCCCACCAATCCTCCCACCAAACCTTGAACTTCAACAATGGTGGCCAACTGCTCATTTGACAAATCCCATGGCTTCCAAAGGAGCAGTTCCATCACATGTAAAAAAGAAGCACCCAAAATGGAAATCCTCCATGGTGGATATGGTTGGTGCACCAGCCACCAACCATGGTAGCTGGAAAAAATATCCATCAATTCTCCCCCTCCAGCTGCAATCCACTGAAAAATCTGCAAAGGTCTAGCTTCTCCTGAGTGACTACCGTTTTCAACATATCTATCAGATTCTCCTTTGTGTGGATCTTCACAAACCGCAGCAACTATTGATCCATCACTTCGCGTATCCAATGATAGCGAATATCGATGTGCTTCATTCGTGAATGGTACGTGGAGTTTTTTTCTCAAGTCCAAAGCACTTTGACTATCACAATGAACCATGTACTCCTTCTGGCTAAATCCGAGCTCTTGGAAAAAATTATTTAGCCACAACATCTCCTTTCCAGCTTCCGAAGCATCAATGTACTCTGCTTCCGTCATGGATAAAGCGACACACTTCTATAACCTTGACTGCCATGATACAGCTCCTCCTACAAAAGTATAGATGTATCCTGATGTAGACTTCCTTCTATCAGGATCTCCGGCCATATCTGCATCTGTATATCCCTCCAAGAGTGGTTCATCTCCCCCATAGCACATACATAGCTTTGAGGTACCTTTAAGATACCTCAGAATTCATTTGACAGCATCCCAATGTTGCTTCCCGAGATTGGAGAGAAAACGACTCACGATTGCCACTGCATGGGAAATGTCAGGTATCGTACTCACCATAGCATACATCAAGCTTCCAACTACTGAGGAATATGGAATCATCTTCATCGCCTCAACTTCTTCCTTGAACAACGGGCATGAACTCTTTCTCAACTTCAAATGACTGGGAAGAGGAATGCTCACTGGTTTGGATTTCTCCATGTTGAAACATTTCAGAAGACGTTAAACATACTTCTCCTGAGATAGCCATAACAGTTTCCTCTTTCTGTCATGAATGATCTGCATCCCCGAAATCTTTTGAGTTTCTCCCAAGTCTTTCATATCAAAAGAATTGGATAACTCCTTCTTCAACTGGATAATATTCGTTGCATCCTTCCCAATGATCAACATGTCATAAACATAAAGTATAAGGGCAACAAAGTTACCATCTTGAAATCTCTGGATGTAGACACACTGGTATGCCTATGTCCGCTTGTATCCATGACTCACCATGAATGAGTAAAACTTCTTGTACCACTGTCTGGGATCCTGTTTCAGTCCATACAAGCTCTTCTTTAATTTACAGATGAGGTTTACTTGTCCAGAAACCTCAAATTCTTCAGGTTGTTTCATGTAGATCTCCTCAGAGAGGTCACCATGAAGAAAAGTTGTCTTCACGTCCATCTATTCAAGATCCAAGTCCAAGCTAGCTATTAATCGGAAAATGACTCGGATTGAAGCCATCTTCACCACAGGTGAAAAAATCTCATCAAAGTCGACTCCTTTCTTCTGAAGAAATCCCTTGACAATTAACCGAGCTTTGTTCTTGACCTCTCTTTTACTTACATCCTTCTTCACCCTGAATACCCATTTGTTCGTTAGTGACTTCTTACCTTTGGGTAATTCCACAAAATCGTATTTTTGGTTCTTCATCAAAGACTCCATCTCATCCTCCATTGCATACAGCCACTTGAGTTTTTCGGGATGAGACACTGCTTCCTGGTATCCTTCTGGCTCCCCCTCATCAGTCGGCAGTAGGTAATCTGACTCTGAATATCATGTTGATGGAATCATTCCTCGTGAAAATCTTCTAACCTCTGAAATGTTAGGTTCGGGAGGCACAACATCACCTAGCTCTTGTGATGGTTCTGTAACTTCTTGTGGAGAGCATTGAGTCTCCCCCTGCTCAATATCCTCCTCCACTGCCTCCTGGTCCACTGCCGATGAGTCTTCATGCACCTCCTCCTTTTCAATTATAGGTGGTGCTGGTATAGGTTTTGGATCATGAATTGAGTCCTCAGCACTTTCCCTTCAAGTCATTCTAGGATTTTGAATGTCCTCGATCGTATGGTTCTCATGGAACACGACATCTTTTCTTCTGATCACCTTCTTCTCCTTCAGGTCCCAAAGCTTGTATCTGAACTCCTCATCTCCATAGTCGATGAAGATGCATGGAGTAGATCTCCTGTCTAGCTTCTTCCTGAGCTCCTTGGATACATGTATAAATGCCAAACATCCAAATACTTGTAAATGAGAGTAAGAGGGATGTTTACTAGACCATCTCTTTTATGGAATCTCAAAATTCAGCGGGACTGACGGTGATCGGTTGATGAGGTAGCAGGCAACCTGAACAGCTTCTCCCCAGAATGGCTTAGGGAGCTTTGACAAACTCATCATGCTTATGACCTTCTTCATGATGGTTTTGTTCATCCTTTCTGCAACTCCATTGTGTTGTGGGGTGAGAGGGACCATCCTCTCATGTTGGATGCCATGACTCCTACAATAGGCATCAAATTCCCTGGATGTGTACTCTCCTCTGTTGTCTGAATGAAGACACTTTAGCTTCCTTCCAGTTTCACGCTCCACCATGGCGTGGAACATTTTGAAGTATTCCAGTACTTGGTCCTTCGTTCGTAAGAAGAACACCCATACCCTTCGAGATGCATCATCAATAAATGATAGAAAATATTTGTTACCTCCAAGTGTATCCACCTCCATGGGTCCGCATACATCAGAGTGCACCAGATCCAACAAATCTGATCTCCATGATGAAGCAGTATTGAATAAAACTCTATATTGCTTCCCATACAAGCAGTATTTAAAAGGATCAAGTGATTCATCCTTGTCAATACTGATGTACTTCTTCTTTTTTAGGGTAGATAACCCTTTTTCACTCATGTGGATGATCCTTCTATGCCACATATTAGATGACGTATCTCTTTCCACCATGTTGAGGATATATGCACATATCTTTACATGAGTTTTGTACAACTTACCGCATATGTGTCCTCGAGCGATGATGATGGATCCTTTTGTCATCTTCCATGCTCCGTTGCTGAAGATGTTGTCATAGCCTTGTCAATCAAAGACTATACTTGATAACAGGTTGAGCTGAAGGCTTGGAACATTTCGAACATCCTTCAGGGTGATTGTGTATCCAACATTCGTCTTGACTTGGATATCACCCATGCCAAAAATCTCGGCCGAACTGGTATTCCCCATCTTGACTGCACCAAAGTCACCAGTTTGATAAGTCAAGAAATACTCACGATGTGGCGTGACATGGTACGATGTTGCAGTATCGACCACCCATTCTGTGTCTTGGCCTGATTTATGAAAGCATGTCTCTTCTTCGTCTTTGGAGCAAAGAACAACTTCTCTGGTGATTCTCACATGCGCGTCTTCATTTCTTCTTTGCTGATTGTTACTTTGACCCTTTTCTTGTAACAACTTTCGATAGTTCTTCTTCATGTGTCCTTCCATGCCACAGTGGTAGCATTTGTATATTGGCCTCCTACCATCTGTGGACCTTCCTATGTTCTTGCTTCGACCTCTAGTTCCTGCCCCATGACTACCTCCTTGTTGTCTCCCTCGCTTCTCCAGAACGAGAGCTTGCGTCTGGTTGAAACTCGCATTCTTCCTTCGGGCTTCCTTGTTGAACAGTGCATCCTTTACCATTGCCATGGTAAGTTTTCCTCCAGGCTCTAAGTTGCTAAGTGAGACGACAAGCGTATCCCAGCTATTGGGAAGTGTGCAGAGTAAGTGGTTCGCCTAATCTTCATCATTTAGAGTCTTACCAGCAGCCACCAAATGGTTCACCAGGCTTTGGAACTCGCTGGTATGTTCGGCTATAGAGTTTCCACTTTGTAGTCGAAGATTCATCAACCGCTTCAATAGGAGGATCTTGTTTCGAGCAGTCTTTGACTGGTACATATTTTCAAACTTTTTCCAATGTTCATACGCACCAGTCTCTTGAGAAACATGGTGGTAAACGCTGTGATCGATCCATTGGCGGATTTGGACAATCGTCTTCTTTTTTAGCTTCTTACACTCCGCTTCCTTTGTGGCATCGGGGTTGACTCCCTCCTTCTCAATGGGGTCAAAAAGATCCTTAGCATTGATAAGATCTTCCGTTCGAGACTTCCAAATAGAGTAGTTTGAAGAAGTCAACACGATCATCCCTCCCGTGGATGATCCCTCCATTGGATTTCAATTAAGTTAAAAATTGGTGTAGAATCTAGAAAAATGGAGCTCGCTATTGCGTCTAGAACGGTCGAAAATGGTGGAATCGACTTCTGGATCATCGAAATCGGATACCGATTGATCAAGTTATGATCAAAACAGTATCAACGACCGAGATCGTCTGATGATGTGGCGATGACGTGTCGATGATGCGGCACACCGGAGCAGCTGCCGGAAACTCGCTGGAAAGTCACCGGCACTGGAATAGTACTTTCTTCTTCGGCAAGGGGTACTATTCACCCAAATTTTGACCGAACTTTGACCGGGCCTAGGAATCTCGTTTTAGCTCTGTTTTTTATGCCGTTTGCGCCGTTGGAATCGGCTCATCGTGAACTCTCTGAATTTGCCTTCAAAACAGAATTCCAAGCACCTTGAATTTTCCAGTCACCGGAAAATTTCCACTTCTCGCCACCGTTTGCACCGAAACCTCCTTTGATACCACTTTTTGTGGTTTGCTGACTATGAAGAGAGAAAATGGAGGGAAAATAGACTTTATTACACCAAGAACAAAGGATTACAAAAGACCCCTCCCACACCTCCCTTTGATTTCTATCACATGGAGCTCTCCCGGACCTCTCTCAAGGAGCTCTCTCTTGGTTTGAATCTGATGATAGAGGAATCACCCTTGGCCCTCCTTAAATAGCCATGGTGGGAGGTTTCAAGTTTGACACAACTCCCACCAATCCTCCCACCAAACCTTGGACTTCAACAATGGTGGCCAACTGCTCATTTGACAACTCCCATGGCTGCCAAAGGAGCAGTTCCATCACATGTGAAAAAGAAGAACCCAAAATGGAAATACTCTATGGTGGCTATGGTTGGTGCACTAGCCACCAACCATGGTAGCTGGAAAAAATATCCATCAATACCTTGCTTCATAGTTAATCTTCTACTTAGGGAGTTACTCCAGCTATCCGAGCATCAATTTGAGATGTGAAAAGTGATCTTTCCCCAGTTGATGTTTTGACCACTCCAATGGAAGTAATCCCCCATGAATTTTTTTATTCCGTGAATAGATATATTATTCAAATTAATGAATATAATCATGTCATTGGAAAACATGATATACAAGATACAGTTCAGTCTCTATATACAATGATAAGGATAAATAATGCCTCTATTAATGCTTATATTGATGTACCAGATTAAAACATCTTGGGCAGTGATGAAAATGCTCAGAGAGATAGGGTCCTATTATCTTAGCCTTCCAACATCCTTAAAGAATCCATGATTCTTACCTATGAAACGAACAGCCAGCCACAAGGAACTGAAACACCTGAAAATTAATTCAGTGGCCCAAGTAAAAAACCCCATACCTATAAGTACTTTGATGATGAATCTCCATTTGATTCTATCATAAGCCTTATCCATGTCGAGATTTAAAGAAATATTTGATCCATGAATCTTCATATTAAGATCTCTGATCACCTCATGGGCCAAGGCAATGGCCCCTTTTATGGTTCTCCCTCTCACAAAGCCATGTTGTTCGGTGGAGATCAAATGGGGGAGGTAAATATAAATACTTCAATTAATCACTATTGATAGAACTTCATACGGGATATTGCACATGCTTATTGTCCTGTAATGTTGGGGGGAGGAGGGATACTTGATTTTTGGAATTAAAACTAGCATGGTAGCGCATGAAATGTGTGGTAAGCTTCCTCCCCTAAAGAAGTCCTAAATGGCCTCCACCAGATCACACCTAACCTGGTCCCAGGATGCTTTGTAGAAGGATCCTGGGAGGCTGTTAAGCCCTAGGGAACTCTCTGGGTTGAGGTTTATCATTTCCTCATAGATCTCCTTCTCATTCAGAACTGCTTTAAATAATTCATTGTCCTAGATAGAAATACTATTGTGGATCACCTCCAAAAACTCCTCGTTCCCACTCGGGTAACCTTCCAGCATGTGTGGGTTAGGACCTACAGAGAGTTCTTTGAAGTAGACCTCTTCCATGATCTTGATAGTTTCTTGGTCATCGGTGTAAGTACCATCCTTGAGACGTATGTTGGGTCTAGTGAGTCTTCGTTTTTTTCTTGATACAAGCATGAGAATAGGTTGAGTTCTGGTCTCCATCATGGATCCATTTAATCATTGATTGGTCATGATCCAATAATTCTTCTATCAAAACTATCTCCTCCATGTTATCCTTCTTGATGGTTAGCTCTCCATACATTGTATCACACCAAACAGTTTCCAAACCAAGCTTCAGACATTCAATCTTCTTATTTAAAACATTCAAGTCATTGAAATGGGGGGGGGGTGTTGATCAACATTTATAATTCACCTTTATGTCTATAATTTATTGTGAAGTCTTATCCATCCATTTCCTTATGTGGGATTACACCAAGAATCTCTCACAACCTGATGATAACCAAGAAGGTTAGGCCATGACTAGGAGAATCTACAGTGTTCACTTCATTCCTTCCTAGGAGAAAGAGAGACCAAAATAGGGGAATGATCATAAAAGCTTCAGACTAGATGGGTTGCCTTGGCATTGGGGAATGCTGAGATAGCCTGAATGTTTTCATGACATCGATCAAGGTGACACCAAGTGTGTCAACCTCCTCTTTGATTATTGCACCATGTGTACTTATCCTCATTGAAGCTCATGTCCATGAGTCCCTTAAGAGCCATAAACTGGAAAAAATATATACTAGCCTTGTGCGGGAAATCACCTCTCCCTTTCTTCTCATCTGGATCCGCTATGATGTTAAAATCACCTCCAATCAACCACAACATCTCCTCCGAATCAAAATCTTAAATTACTTTCCACAAAGATTCTCGTTTCTAAGCATTAAAGCTACCATACATGAAGGATACAAATAGCTACTAAGTAACAGTGGTCATTTTAGTGCTGAAACATTGATCTGATGCCTAAATCATATTCACTGAAGAAATAAAATTCTAGAAAATCCAAATGTGCTGGTTTAGATGATATGTGTGCATGAAATCACTCAATTTTATTCTCCTTGAAAACTTTCCTATTTTAGAAGGGAGTTGTTTAGGTTCCAAGACTGCCACTATATAAGCTTTACTACACTACATTTTGATAGACATAAAATTGATTTTATCCCTATAACTCAGACCTTGTCATTCCAAATGAGGATAGGAATCATTGGGTTTGAGCATGATGAGTTTTGGCCCTAGGCATTTTATCCCCTATAAATTGATAAAACAGAAGAATTCCACTTTGTTTTGAGTGGGATCTTGTTTGGTTTGCAACATGTTGAGGATATGATGGGTCTGGAGGGGGAGTTTATGGATCTCAGTCACTTGCACTGGCTGATATCTGTAGGTTCTGGGCGCAGCGAAAGCATGTTGATGGGTGTACCCAACTTGATTTTTAGCATTAACAATGATCAATCCGAGATCCGTCACGATAATAAAACACCGGATCTTTGGAATATAATGAAAAACAAAAAAAGAAATAGGGGAGTCTCAGAACCATAGATAGGATCAACATATGTTGGTTATAATTAGTTTAATTAATTGACAAGGATTACCTTGATGGAATTCTTTCTTAACTGATGTTTCCGGTCACGATCCGATGTGATCCGTCATTGCGTCGTAGAATCCAAGTGTAGGATTCCTTAAGCGGTGATCCACATGTGCTCCATGTATCTCTGGACATTGCCGAAGGGATCTCTAGGTGCTAGCACAGAAGAGCCTTTGCTTGCGATGTCCGCTTTCGATCGCCTTGATCCGGTGGAGGTGGATCTCTCTCTCGTAGCTTGAGATCATTCTTGGTGGAAAAGGAATTTTCTCTTGGCTTGAGAGATTTTACAAATCCGTTGTGCACAACCACACAAAAAAATGACTAGGATAATGAGAAATATATAATTGGGATTTTTAATTACATAGAATGATAAAATGAATTAATTACCCGAAAGCATTTATTCATTTTATTTAATTATTATTAATACCTCATTCTAATAATAACAGTTGACTATTATTATTACTTGACATGCACCCAGAAAATTATACCTAATATTATTTAATTAAATAAATAATATTATTTCACATAAATTCTCAAAAAAAAATACACGGCGTGTATATTTAATATACACAGTGTGTACTTTTATTTTACATTTTTCTCAATTTCCTCCACCACATTTATTAGAGCTTGAATAATGTATATTTATTTCTCAAATAAATATCACTGCATTACTCACTAATAAATATATTATTTCACCCACAATATATTTTATCGAATAACTAGTGTCGAAATAAATGTTATTAGGTATCCTTGAATAATTATTAAACCACAGTCGAGAATAATATTTATTCAACTTGTTAAATTAATATTTAACAGAGATACTTGGACACACTTAGTGTGTGACCCTCTAGGCCTCTTTCTCATTGGCATTAGGCGAAGCCTGCCTAAAGTCCAAGGTTAGTGTCTAGAAACACGCCAAGGCACCCATAGAGAAAGAAGTTAATGCTGTAATGACGTGTCACCTCCTATAAATGCTTATCGCATAATGTAATCCCTTTGTCTCAATATCTCGAATCAAGCAGGTGGCATGCTAGTGCCATCAACCCATGTGCTCGATTATTCTTTCTTTGACTTTCCAAAATTGAACTTTCTCATTACTCACCATGTTCATGGATTTATTTTGGCTATATCAATTCCATCAAAGGGCCTGAGATATCTACTTCTTTTATGGAACAGAAGGGAAAAATCCTTTCTCGCATTATCTATTAATGTAATATCACTCATGACGTACACAACGTATCCTACCTCACTACGAACAGTGTGTCGTCCCATTTTTCATCAATACATCTAAGTGTGTGAGTTGTAATACCCATTAATAATAATCTTAAAGTCTAAGGATCAATACACACGTCCACATATAGGAACATCCAATGACACTATGAAATGTGGATTTCCTACTAGTGGGTCTCGTTCTCATAATATCCTCCTAGATATTACTAAGGGTTCACACCATGAGAAGGTGCCTCAAAGTTTTATGAGTCCTCACCACTAATGGCATGTATTATTTGTGTCCTTCAAATAACATCATCTAGCCATAGAACATATATTCAATAATGGTGTTATGGAACTTCCGGGTTATCATCATAATAGGGATCCTCTATGACCCTTTAATGTAACAGCTCTCCTTAGGACATTGTCACATGCATTGTCACGCATAAGAACAATCAAGATGTGATAAGGTATTTATTAATGAATAAGGTACAAAGTAGTTGGTTAAAGGTCACCAACTCCAACAGACTCCCACTTGTACTTGAGCCAAATGCTAACAACATTTAACCCGCTAGCTCTCACATGATATTCATGATGCTGATGAGATAGACCTTTATTCATGGGGTCCATCGTGTTCTCTTCTATGGACACTTTTCTCACTACAACTTCACCCCTTTGATAGAAATCCCTCAAGTGGTGATACTTCTGGAGTATGTGCTTTGTCCGTTGATGTGACCTTGGTTCTTTTGCAAGAGACACCACTGCAGTATTATCACAATACAATGTGATAGGATATTTACTATTGGGAACCACATAAAGCTCCTAGACAAAGTTTCAAATCTAGATGGCTTCCTTAGATGCATCAGAAGCCGCTATATATTCGGACTTCGCTGTAGAATCGGTGAAAAGTGGTTGTTTTGAACTCTTCCAACTCACAACTCCTCCATTGAGACAGAAAACATATCGAGATTGCGACTTCAAATAATTTTGATCTGTCTAAAAACAAGCATCAGCATACCCTCTAATGACAAGCTCCTCATCTCCTCCATACACCAGGAACATATCATTAGTTCTTCTCAGATACTTAAGGATAGTCTTAAAAGTAGTCCAATGTTGTTCTCCTGGATCTGCTTGATATCTTCCAACCATGCTTAGTGCATAGGAAACATCAAGCCTGGTACATAACATGGCATACACGATGGATCTTATAGACGAAGCGTATGGGATCTTAATCGTTCTATCTTTCTCTTGTTGTGTCTGAGGACACATTTTCTTAGAAAGATGTAGGTCATGTGAAATTGGAACCAATCCCCTCTTGGATTGTTCCATACTAAATATCTTTAGTATTTGGTCAATGTATATACCCTGACTTAGTCCAAGCAGCCTCTTGGATCTATTACAAATGATCTTGATCCCTATAATGTTGGCTACTTCACCTAAGTCCTTCATGGAGAAACACTTGTTCAACCAGTCCTTAACTGGCTGTAAGACCGGTACGTCGTTTCCAATAAGCAATATATTGTCAACATATACTACTAGGATAACGATCGCATTCTCATTAAACCACTTATAAACACATGGCTCACATTCGTTCTTAATGAAACCAAATTCCTTTATGGCTTCATCAAATCGAATGTTCCATGACCTGGATGCTTTCTTTAATCCATAAATGGATTTCTACAACTTGCAAACCCATTTGGCTTCACCTTGTGTTACAAACTCTTCTGGTTGTGGCATATAGACATTTTCCTAAAGGTTACCATTAAGTAATGTTGTTTTGACATCCATTTTCCAAATATCGTAATCATGGTAAGATGCTATGGAAAGTATGATTCTTATGGATTTAAACTTGGAAACTGGAGAGAAGGTTTCATCATTGTCAATTCCTTGACGTTGTCTGAATCCTTTAGACACTAGCCTTTCTATATAGGTGTTAACTTGACCTTCCATGTACAGTTTTCTCTTGAATACCCATTTTCATCCAACAAGCTTTACATCAACTGGCTCATCGACCAGAACTGAGACTTGGTTTTGATACATGGAATCTATCTCAGAATTCATAGCTTCTAGCCATCTTGCAGCTTCTGATCTTTCTACTTCTTCCTTGTAGGATAGAGGTTCATCTTTGTCTAACAATAATGATTCACCATCCTCAGTGACTAGGAAACCAAATCTCTCTGTTTCCCTTACCTATCTTGAGCTCCTACAGAGTACTTGTGTTTCTAGAACCTCTTCTATGGGGACCTATGGAACTTGTTCCTATACCAACTCATGTGTATCTTAAGCATCAACTTCTTTGAAGTCAATATTTCTCCCACTATCCTTTTTGATGATTTTCTCCCTCTCAAGAAAGACGGTTTGTCTGGCGACAGTCACTTTCTTGTCTGAAGGGTTATATTTGTAATATCCTTTTGTTTCCTTGGGATATCCTATAAAGATACACTTCTAGCCCTGGGGTGCTAGTTTGTTTCCTAAGAAGCCTTAACAATTGTATCTCATCCCCATACACATGTGTGCGACAAAATGGGTTTCTTTCCATTCCATAACTTAGAGGGAATTACATTTTCCACCTTGGTTGGTACTCAGTTTAATGTGTATAATGTAGTCTGTAATGCATATCCCCAAAAGGATAATGGAAGATCTGCATGACTCATCATTGACCTCACCATGTCCAAAAAGTTGTGGTTCCTCCTTTCACTAACACCATTCCACTATGGTGTATAAGGAGGAGTGAGCTGGGATAGAATCCCAAACTCCCTTAGAAGATCGATGAACTCTTGGTTCAGATATTCTCTGCCTCGATCTGATCGAAGCTTCTTTATCTTCTTACTAAGCTGATTCTCTACTTCATTCTTGAATTCCTTAAATTTCTCTAAGGCTTCTAACTTATACCGCATTAATTATACATAGCCATATCTACTCAAATAACCAGTAAAAGTAATGAAGTAAGAATATACACCTCCAGCTTCTACTAGAAATGGTCCACACACATCCGTGTGTATCGATCCTAGAAGCTCTACAGCCCTTTCACCCTATCCACCGAAAGGAGGCTTGGTCATTTTCCATTGTAAACAAGCATGACATCTATCAAGTGGTTTTAGCTCAGTAGAGTCTAAATAGCCATCTAGGTAGAGCTTTGTCAAGCGCTTCTCATTTACATGACCAAGATGGTGATGTCGCAACTAGGTGTTGTATGATTCTTGAGAGTTTGTTTCATTATCAATTTCCAATACTTGGTTTTCATAATTTAATACATACAAACCATTATTTAAATGTGCCATTCCATAACATACATTTTTCTTATAAAAGATACAACCCTTATTTCCAAACTTGAAAATAAATACATCCATATCGAAACAAGATACATAAATTATGTTCTTGGTAACACTAGGCACATAATAACAATTATGTAAAACCAAAATCATCCCAGTTGGCAATGAGAGGTGGTAATTTCCAATGGCTAACACAGCTAGCCTCACGCCATTTTCAGCTTGAAGATCCACCCCTCTTCTTGAAATCTTTCTAAATCTACTTGGTTCCTACATTTGAATACAGATGTGAGCCCCACAAGATTTATCTAATACCCAATGTGTATAAATTGAAAGATTACACTTGATAACGAATGCACCTTTAGTGTCCCCACGCTTTTGGGTGTAGTTCCTCTTCCAGTAGCCTTGCTTGACACATGAAAAACATACCACCTCCCATTCCTTTCCCTACCTCTGGATATTCCCCTTCTTGGAGGGACGAAACTCAGGGGCTTTAGACCGTTTATAAGTCTTTTTCCCTTTTTCCTTGTCCTTCCTTTTCTTATTCACCATAAAGACTGCAGGTTTTTCATGCCCCATGTCCTTATCTACCTTGAGAATTAAGGTCAGAAGTTATGAAAGACTCTTCTCATTGTTTCTCATGTTGTAGTTGACAATAAATCTAGAGAAGGTCTTGGGAAGTGATGATAGGATGAGATCTGTATGCAACTCATTCAGGAACTTAATCCCTAAGATTTCCAGGTATTCAATTTAGCCAATGAGCTTGACTACATGAGGCCCAGCTGGCACAAACTCTCTAAGCTTAGTTGTAAAAAATCATTGGAGATCTCATATCTCTCCCGTCTCGCCTTCTCTTGATAGAGATCCTTAAGGTGAGACATCATGCTATACGTGTCCATGTTTTCATGTTGCTTCAAGAGCTCATTAGAAATGGATGATAGCATGAAACACTAGACATTTTTGGCATCATCCATGTGTTTTATATAGAGAGATAGTTTCTCATCACTGGCCTCTTTTCCAGGCGCAACTAGAATAGGCTCTTCCAACACATACAATTTCTTCTCGTGGTGAAGGATGACGCATAAACGCCTCGGACACTCTTGGAAATTAGTGTCGGTGAGAAGGTTTTTCTTCTCAAGTATGGTTTGCAATGATATGTTTGATTTAATTTTTCTTTTAATTTCTACAAATTAATATGAGAAAAGGTTTAGTACTTTATTATGATAAAACTTAGACAAATAAATAAATTAATACTTATGAGTCTCCCACTATTTTATCGAAATCCAATAGCCCTCACCATTGACTTCGGAATATTATGTTTCCTGGATATTCTAGTGGAAAGGATCCATATTTCCCATCACATTACCCAAAATAGGGTTGGTCAAGCAACTTGAAGGGTTTTAGGTAGGCATTCTAAATGCCAACTATATTAACTCGCAACTCCTTGATCCGCTGAGTGGACTCCCTAATCCTGAAATCCTTTTATTTTTGGATTTCCTCAACCTTTGCCTCTTGGTCACACCAAGTCCTGTTGTGTCAATAAACCCTTGATGTGAACCAATTCAATTCAACCCAAAACCTTGAATTAGAATTCCCATATAATTGAAAGCACCCCAACTAGGGTTGGTCAAGCACTTTGAACTATGGTTCGATTCTAACCAAGATTATGGAAGGCTATACCGACTTCATATTTATTTGAGGGATTTTATCCTTATACGTAAATTTACATTTTATTATATTTGATTGCATTTCTGTTAATATTAAGTGGGATATACTTAAGTGATTAACCATGTATAAGATAATATTTTATGTATAAGCTGGTCTTATTTTGTCTCCATCTTGCATGTTTGTTTAATTCATTAATTGTGTGAATGTGACAACACACCCATAATAAATAAACCATGCAAATGACATAAATAAAATAAATGGTATGATCATGATCTTTTTCTATTGGTTAGTTTATCTAGTGGTTGTTAAACTAACCCAAGACCTAGGGGAAAAACTCCTTGAACCTTTTGGGTTCATGTTTACAGCTTTCCACCTATCCACCTTGGTATCTCCTTGGATTGGTTTCACCTTGGATCCTAACTTGAGCTGCCACCACCAGCTTGGGAGCCCCATCCATTACATATGCTTTTATCTCACATGTAGGTGAGGGGTAAAATGGAGTTTTACATAAAAGAAACATTGGGAATGTAGGCCCTACATATTAATGAGGAGAAGGCTCCCAGGCCAAAAAATTTAATTTAAATAAATAAATTGAAAGAAACCATTCACATACAAAGGTCTTGGTCTATCTCATGATCATCCATACATGCAAAAATATTTACACATAAATGAAACTAGCATTCAATTCTTTAATCATTCTTATTTAAGAAAAATCACGCTCGAATCAATTAATTATATTTAATTAATCAATCCTTTTATCTCAAACCATTTTCTGAATTTCCTTGAGATTCTCATCCATCATAATTTTAAAAAAATAAATTCATTTAAAATTATCTTTGTACGTAACTTATACCTTGGAGGAAACCCAGTGAATTCCCATTCATAACTACCCAATGAGTAGAAATGAACATTAAGTATATGTTAAATTAAAAACATATATATAAATCACCTATCATGTGTTGTGCCTCAGCTGTATGCAAGCACTATGGTACACGTATCAAGGGTTTGTATAATATAATAATAAATTTTAATAAATCTGTGTAATTTGGATGTGTATGTGGCGTGTAGTTCCAACTACATGGCGTGTAGTTCCGACTACACGGTGTGTACTTTTGTTCACTGTCCATCTGAAGTACCCGCCCGGGGACATGGTGTGTAGATGTACATTGGACATTTTTGGAGTACACAGTGTGTTCAGTGGGACACATGTCGTGTAGTATCCGCGTTACACAGTTTCTAGCAGGGAAATCCATGTATGGGGTACATAGTCTAACCCTATCCCGAAGGAATTACACGTCGTGTTTAGTAGACCACACGATGTGTAATCCAAAAACTGTGTGCCACCAATTCCTGGTCAACACATGGTGTCATTTATGACTTAGGAATACTCCAACACATGTCCTGATTTGGCAGACTAGTCTGATTCATTGAACCTAGACTACATAGTGTGTACTTCTGAATACACTCCGTGTATTCTAGTTTTGTACGTCGAGGAATGTTTGGAACCTCCAGATGAGATCCTCTATTTTATTTTAATAAAAATTAAATGAAAAATTTCTTTCTGTAAGGTGAAAGAGAAATGTGAGAGGAGGAACAGATCTTAAGATTCAGATTTTAAAGATCCATTAACTTGAATTGAAATAACTAAATTATTAAATTTGTAAATCACCAAGAAAAAACTTAAATAATTATAACCAATGATATGATCGCTCTGATACCACTTGTAGGTTCCTGGCGTAGCAGAAGAACATTGGTGGGTGTACCCAACTTGAATTTTAGCATTAACAATGATCAATCTGAGATCTGTCACGATAATAAAATGTCGGATCTTCATAATAGAATGAAGAATGAAAAATAAAGAGTGGAGTTCTAGAACCATAGTTAGGATCATCATATGTTGGTTATAATTAGTTTAATTAATTGACAAGAATTACCTTGATGGAATTATTTCTTCGTTGATGTTTCTGGTCACGATCTGATGTGATCTTTTGTTGTGTCATAGAATCCAAGTGTATGTTTCCTCTAGCAGTGATCCACACATGATCCATGTATATCTGGACGACGCCGAAGGGATCTCCGAGTGCAAGCATGGAAGAGCCTTTGCTTGTGATTTCTGCCTTCAGTTGCCTTGATCTGATGGAGGTAGATCTCTCTCTCATATATTGAGAGTGTTCTTAGTGCAAAAGGAATTCTCTCTTAGCTAGAGAGCTTTTCCAAATCCGTTGTGCACAACCACACAAAAAAATGGCTAGGCTAATGAGAAATATATAATTGGTATTTTTAGTTACATAGAATGATTAGATGAATTAATTACCCGAAATCATTTATTCATTTCATTTAATTATTTATAATACCCCATGTCTAATAATAACAGTTGAATATTATTATTACTTGACATAAACCCAGATAATTACACTTAAAATTATTTAATTAAATAAATATTATTATTTCTTATAAATTCCCAAAAATATTCATGGCGTGTACTTTTATTTTCCATTTTTCTTAATTTCCTCCACCACAATTATTAGACATTGAATAATGTCTATTTATTTCTCAAATAAATATCACTGTATTAATCACTAATAAATATATTATTTCTCCCATAATATATTCTCTTGAAAAACTAGTGTTGAAATAAATGCGATCAGGAATCCTTCAATAATTATTAAACCATAGCCGGTAATAATCTTTATTCAACTTGTTAAATTAATATTTAACTGAGATACTTGGACACACTTAGTGTGTGACCCTCTAAACCTCTTTCTCAATGGAATTAGGCGAAGCCTATATAAAGTACAAGGTTAGCATATAGCAACATGCCAAGTCACCCATAGAGACAGAATTTAACGTTGCAACGACGTGTCACCTCCTACGAACACTTACTGTATAATGTAATCCCTTTGTCTTGATATCTCAAATCAAGCAGGTGGCATGCTTTTTCCATCAACCCATGTGCTCGATTATTCTTTATTTGACTTTCAATAATTGAACATTCCCATTCATCACCATGGCCATTGATTTATTTAGGTTATATCAATTCCATTGAAGGGACTAAGATATCTACTTCTGTTATGTAAAAGAAGGGACAAATCCATTCTCTCATTATCTATTAATGCAATATCACTCGTGACACACCCAACGTATCCTACCTCACTGCGAACAGTGTGTCATCACAGTTTTCATCAATACATCTAAGTGTGTGAGTTGTAATACCCATTAATAATAATCTTAAAGTCTAAGGATCAATATACATGTCCACAGATAGGAACATCTAATGACACTATGAAATGTATATTTCCTACTAGTGGGTCTCGTTCTCATAATATCCTCCTGGATATTACCAAGGGCGCACAACCTGAGAAGGTGCCTCAAAGTTTTATGAGTCCTCACCCCTAATGGCCTGTATTATTTTTGTCTCTCAAATAACATCATCCATCCATAGAACATATATTCAAGAATAGTGTTATGGCACTTTCGGGTTCTCATCATAGTAGGGATTTTCTATGACCCTTAAATAAAACATTTATCCTTAGGAAATTATCACATGCATTATCATGCAGAAGAACAATCAAGATGTGATAAGATATTTATTAATGAATAAAGTACAAATTAGTTGGTTCTAGGCCACTAACTCCAAAAATATCTTCATTGACAGCATGAAAAATGAGGTGGGTGGAGGAAGAACCTTGAAGGAGTTCCTAAAGATGATGGAAAATCAGAAAGAAAATCTAACTCAGTTGGGTCATTCTAAGTATGTGATAATTCATTGTTAACTCTCTAGGGGATAGCTTCGTCTAGCCAGAAGATCCTGGAATGCAAGGGGGAGATGATCACACCAATAGGTCAACAACTTTCTTACCTTTGGATCTTCTTGTTGGGTTTTCAAAAGAATCCTACACACAGCTAGAAGAGACCAACACCTTAAAGGGGACCAAATCTAGACAAGGGACTTTACCACCAGACAAAGGGAAGGGTATGGAAAACCTAGGCTGAAGGTCTCTCATATCACTGAGGAAGGGAATAGTAAAAGGCAACACATATAGAGACTCTTGAGGCTTCTTCTCTTGATTAGAGAGGATCACTTTCGAACCAGACTGAGGAGGAGAGGGTCGCCTACTAGAGGACATGTGACTCTGACCATCTAGTTCATCTTGTCGTTTCTGCCTATAGACTGGTAGATAATGACCTTGAATATGAAAGGAGAAGAACCTGGGATCCAAGGGGTAGACTAGATTCTGGGTCTATACGAATGACTTATGCACTTAAAGAGGGATCCATTCCAGGAGAGGAAGATAGATATCCATATCCACACAGATCTCTACCATAAAAGATTCCTCAAGGCATAAGGTATGCTCATCCATGCACAGAAATCACCTCAAGGGGTTTCTAATGGTCCTTAGGAAGGCCTCATTCATGAATGGAAAGGGGATACCCAAGATATTAACCCACACTGCCACTCTCAAAGAATCTCTTCTATGATGAACATCCATCGACCATTGGGATAGATTGAAATGCCACAAACCCATATATATGGGATCCTTACACCAACCTTGGAAAAAATTTTCCTCCATCATTAGAACCATGAAAAATGATTTCTAATTCAAGGATGAGACCCAAGTCAGATTTTCCAACCACTATGACCCCACAAAGCTTCAAAAATCTGGAAGTGGTGGTTTATTTGCACCAAACCTCACCACAAGCTTGTATATGAGACACTAGAAAGCTTCAACAAAGGCCGCTAAGGGGATATCCAAGGTTAGGTAGGGTCCTTCCTAAACCTCTTTTGACATATTGAGACTAACCTCTAGGAATCATGGAGACCGAGAAACCTGAGGATGGCAATAAAGGGCGTCCTTAAAGGATCCATAGCGCAAATCCAAAGTAGGAGAAATCTCTAAGTCGGGTCATGGCGAGCACTGAAGGTGATTCATCAATGGGCCCAAATCAAATATCATTGGAGAATAGGTCAATTCCTACACAAGGGTATCCATCGTAGGAGTAACGATCAATTTTTTTTAAAAACCAACAGCGTGTGAGGCATGTTCAAACGAGCGGAAGGATCCATTTATATTAAATCAAGCATGTACTTGATTTGGTTTAAAAAAATTAAAAAATATTTTTGATGAATTTTAAAACTAAGGAAATGGTTTAACTCACCCATCATGCTCATTTCAAAAATATTTTTTCATGATTTTTGAAAAATCAATACATGTTTTCTGATTTTTTGACTCAAAAATAACAACATAAACATAAATTTTTACAAAAAAAGTACCTTTTTATGATGTTTTTTTAAAATAGTGGTGTTTTTCAACCCCACATTAAAACCATTTGATGAAATAAAAGAACTGGAACTTACTTACCAAGATCTATGATCTTGTTTAATACCATATAGAGCTTTAGTAAGTTTGAGAAAAGAATTTTGAAAATGAGGGTTTTCAAAACTAGGAAGTTGTCTAACATAAACATCCTTCATTAAAAATCCATTTAGAAAAGAATATTTAACTTCCATATGATATAATTTAAAATTCATATGAGATTAATATTATATCAAGATTCTAATGGATTCTAATATTATTACAAGTGAAAAGGTTTCTCCAAATTATATCCCTTCTTCTTGGTTGTAACCTTTGGAAACTAACTTAGCCTTATTTCTATTGATCAGACCTTGATCATATTGATTGTTTCTAAAACCCCATTAGGATCCAATAATAGGATAGTATGAGGTTCTATCTAATAATTCACATAACTTTTTCCTTTTGAATTATTTTAGCTACTACTGAATAAAAAAATTCCCAATTCTAATCATCTGAGACTTCTTCTATTGTTTTATGATTAAGTTGGGAAAGAAAGGAAAATAATTCAAAAAGGTTTCATACACTTTTTCTATTAATAACACCTATGTCTATATATACTATAACAGTCTCTAAGTGATGGTCCTTAAGGTTTCTATGTTTTCTAGGAAAAATATTTTTTGGTTCTTCAGTATCAAAACCTTCTAGTTCTAACCATATTCCACCAAGTTTCAGAATATAATACTTTTTATTATCAATAGGTGGTTCAAGTTGTAGGTCGTCCATAGAATCACTCAAGTTATCAATCTGAGTCTTCTTGGGATCAAAATGATCATTACCATCAAACTTGACAAGAGTGGATTATTCAACTACCTTTGATGTATTATTGAAAATCCTATAATATTTATAGGTGGTAGAGTAACATATTAAGATTCATTTATTATCCTTTAGATCGAACTTACCAATATTTTCCTTGGTGTTCAATGTAATTATCTTACATCCAAAAATATTAAAGTATCATAAATTTTTTTCTATTATTCCATAGCTCATGGGGTGTTTTATTTAAGATGGGACTTATTAGAACTCTATAAATGTCATAAAATATTGTGTTGATAGCTTCATCCCAAAATTTAGTGGGCAAGTTATACTCACAAAATGTAGTTATAGTAATTTTGTGAACTGTCATATTTCTCCTTTCAATAACACCATTTTGTTAAGGTGTCATGGGGGAAGAAAATATATATTTAATACCATGTTTTGAGAAAAATGACTTAAATTCATGATTCTCAAATTCTCCTCCATGTTTACTTCTCAAAGTCACAATTTTGGAATCTTTTTCATTTTTTATAAGTTTACAAAAATTAATAAATATGGAATAAGCATCAATTTTTACTCTCAAAAAGTAAACTCATGTAAATATTGAAAAATCATCAAATAAAACATAAATAATATATTTAGAACTTATAATTTCTATTCTGGAAGGTCTGAACAAATCCATGTGGATAAGTTCTAAGGTTCTAGAAGTAGCAACCTCATTTATTGGTTTAAAATATGTTTTGTGTTTCTTTCCCATTTTACATGCATCACATTGTTTCTTTTTATCCAATTTAAAGTTAGGAAAATTAGAAAACAAATTTATTTTAGATGCCTTTTTCAAGGAATAAATATTATAATGTCCAAGTATTTTATGCTAAATCTAAGATTCATTAACTTCATCATTCAAAAAATTTACATTTTTTCAATACAAAGAATTAAGATTTAAGGTATAGACATTTTTTATTCTTGGTTCCTTAAATTTAATAGATTAGTCCTTGAAAACTAAGGAGGTTTTGTTATAAAAATTAAATCAAATAACCATTATCAAAAAGTTTACAAATACTTATAATTATATGTTTTAATAATTCAACATAAATAAATTTTTTGATGAGGATTGATTATGGATTTCCAATAAATAAAATGAAAACTATATTTCTTTTTTTATTGTCAGTAAATGTGAAATGTCCTCCAATAATTTTGAATAATGAAATAGAAGTCAGAGAAATATCCACTCATGTGCCTTGAACATCCATTTTACATGAAGTATTTTGCATTATTGTTTATGTTTTATGTTCCCTAAAAATATAAATCAACCAAAAAAAATTTTTTGTGCCCAAACACTATTAGGTATAGAAATGTTAGCAACCAAAGATTTTGGAATCCCAATATACTTGTGTTTTCTAGGAGTTACAACACTAAATTTTGATAAATTTATGGAATTAAAGGAATTATTAATACCATAAAACTTAATGTTTTTTAAGATATAACTATCTTTATAATGTCTAGGTTCTCTACAATGAAAACAAATAACTCTTGACAAGTTTTTTTCTATTAAAATTAGGCATAAAATAATTTTGACCAGTTTTGGTTTTTCATGTTTTCTTCATATTCCAAACCTATATTTCTAGGATTTATTATTACTAGGGATTTGGTTTAAGTAATTTTACCCTTTTTTAAAAACACCAGTAACATCTTTAATAGATTAAAATTATTTTTTTAAGATTTTAATTATTTTAACATGTTCATCGCAAGAGGAAACATAATTTTCTATATTATATTTTAGGTCTATAATTTGTTTTAGTAGGTCCTATTTTTCTCTTACGACAACATAATAATAATTTTTTAGGGATTCATTTTTATTTTTAAACCATTCGTATTTAATTTCTAGTATGGTGGACTATTAATTTAGTTCTTTAAAAAAGAAATTATTAGTTTTATAATCAGATTCTTGTTCTAAATAATAAAATGAGTGTACTTCATCATATTGTTCCATAAAGCACATGTTGGTCTTTTAATTTGATATTTCATCTTCTGATTCAGAACATGTATCATCACTATAATCTTCAAAAGCACTCCATGTGGCTTTCATATATATTTTTATCTTTTTCCTAAATTCTGATTTCAATTTGTACTTATTTTCAGATTTATTGTTTTCTTAATGTTATGGATAGTTTGGTTTGATATGACTAATATTATTACACTCATAACACATGACTTCTTTAGAATTTCCATCATGTTTTTTTACTTATTGAATGATTTATTAAATCCTCTTTATTTATCAAATATTGTCTTTTTTATTATAGAATTTACAAGATACTTTTTATTTTAAAATGAATTAAAAGTTCAAATATATATTTATTGATCCAATTTAGGTCATTTGAATCAATTTCAAATTGAATTTTGATATTAAAACTTTCTATATTTATGAAAATTTTATCTTTGGAAAACCTCTTTTTCATCACATCTATGGGTTTAATTTTAAATTAAATTTTTCCAATTTTCTAAATGGAATATAGAAAAAATGATTTAATATTTATAATCATCATAATTAATATTATATAATAAGTTCAACTTAATTTTTAATTGAAATGAATAGTAAAAATAGTAAAAATTAATTACCATAGTCAAGGTTCAAATAGGTTTACTAGGGTGTTAAACTAAAGAAATATAGATTAAAATAACCTAAAAACTTGTCCAATTCATATTTTCTAGAAATATTTCAACATTATATCATCTAAGGTTTGATAATAATCCATTTTGGATCCTTGTGTCTTGTTTAAAATGTAGGTACAAGTTTTTCTTTTCAAAAATTACAAGTGGGTCCTCTCCCCCACTTATAAAAGGTAACCCCCTATCCTCTTCTCTTCACACTTCCTAAACACTTTGGTTCAAAAAATACATGACCAAATCCATTCATAAATTCTCTCCCTGCATCTTAAATTCCTTATTTTGATTAGGAAACCCTTCTAAGAATCTTTTAGGTGTAAACCTAAAGGAGTTATCTGAAGAAGAGGTATAGTCCTTAAACTATATTGATATAATAACATTAGTATCTCCCATATAATAGGATATTATTATGTTAATTTAATAACCTGTATCCATCTCCTCTTCCATCAAATGGTAAATAAAACTATTGATCGTGTGTACGGCGGACTACCACCTCGCGAACTGATGTAATTAATTTTCCATCATTGGATATCACTGTTGGATATAATGATGGATTAAAAGTATATATATGATATATATGACATAAATGTACATTTTTAATTATAATATTACATATTCATTCTTTATTTTCATTATGTGGGAACATGATAATGTCACTTGTGTGTATGATGGACTACCGCCTCATGAAGTGTTGTGATTTGTCTTTCACTTACGATTTACATAGAAGGTAATAAAAAAGATTTTAATTAAAACATGTGACATATATGACATAATAATTATTATATAAATTTGAATTATTATTTACCTTTCTTTTTTCCATCCGTTGATAAAATAGAAACAACATTTATGTGTACGTACGACCTACCATCTCCATGAAAGGTGTAATTCATTTTCAATCTATAACTTTTATGGATTACTATGTATATATATATATGATAAAAATATATGATATTTATATCATGTTTAACATTATTTAGATTATGTAACCATGATAAAAATAAAATTAATGAAAATACCAAACCAAAACATATATGAAAAATAAATTAGTTATTACCCAAAACATGATTTTAACAAGAAATTGTTAATAAATAGGTAATAAAAGGTCATAAGTAAATAATATATGGAATTATATATATAAAAGTATGGTTATATAATAAATTTATAATAATCTAGTATTTATTATGCAGGAGGTTTGAACGTGTATGAAGGAAGTTGAATCTTAAGGTAAGGGAATTTCATCTCAAATTGTCATATTTGGGACATATGTTATGTTATGCACCTATATTATCTTATGTTGTGTATATACATCCTCTTTGAAATGTTATATAAATAATTTATTTATTTTAATAATATTAAAATTTTAATTTATATTTATTCTTTTCAGGATCTTACTATTCAAAAGTTTCCAAAGCATGTAAGGGGTGTTCATCTCACTTTTATTTCTACAAATCACATTCCATATTCAGCACTTTTTTATTTTTTGTGGTGTATATACTACCCATGAATGTATTTTATGAAACTTATTATAAAATTTATGGGGATTTACATTAATTTATAATGTTCTTTATTTTATGGGGATTATGATTCAAAAGTTACCAAAGTGGTAAGGGTTTGCTGTTACAATCTATGTTTTTTCTAGATTGTTTATTATTATGATTCCAATGATGTGATCTTATGATATAACTCAAAATAAACACATGAAATTTATTATCCTCTAGTTATTTCATGAAATTACACTTTTTCATCTCATTTTCCTCTCTTTTTGTACACAATATTCCAAAATAATTTTTTTAAGAAAAAAACAAATTTATTTCTCCCTTCGGTCGAAACCCATTTTTCTTCCATGTCTATGTTTTCTAAAAAAAAATTAAAGAAATTTTTCAATATTCTATAATTATTTTTTAAATAAATCTTTACCCATGTTTTAATTTTTAGAAAATGGTTTAAAATGGATCTTTTTATTGTTTTCCAAACAAGTCTCTCTATACTTTTTATTGAAAATGTGAAAGGAATATTTGTTTTAACGTATATGGAATGAATGGTATTCTCCACCATCATGACCTATCAATTATTTAAATATTCCTTTAAAAGTTTCCAAGGTTATCTTAAAATTGAATTTTTTTTGTAATATTGAGAATATTTTAAATTTTAAGGGTGGGTTTTCAAAATGGAAAGGATTTTTTCCTCAAGAAAGTTTTAATGGTGTTTTTATGTGATTTTTATCCATAAATGACAACAAACTTCAATGTTTATTATATGATTCAATTATATAATCCTTATTATTTCTCTGTATGGTTTATGATTATGATGGAGATATGTTTATGAAACTCATTATTTTTCCATAGGTTATGTTATGATGAATTGATGATATGGTTATGAAACCCATTTCCTTTCTATGGTTTATGATATGATTAAATGTTTATGAAACCAATTTCTATTATATGGGTTATGATATGAGGAATGTTTATGATATTTTGGCACAAAAATGTATGGATTATGTGATGGGTGGGACCTATATAGCCCTCCAATTAATTCGGTAATGATTAATGTTTTATGAGCTCAAAGGGTGCATGGGAGGTTACCCTAAGCTTGAAAAAGTGGGTGCATAGGAGGTTATCCCAAGCCTGAAATAAGAGGGTACATGAAAGGTTATACCAATACCAAAATAAAAGGTTACAGAAGAGTTTATCCCAAGCCCATAATAGGGTATATGGGAGATTATACCAAGCCCAAAACAAGAGGGTCCATGGGAGGTTATCCCAAACCCAAAAGAGGGTACATGAGAGGTTATCCCAAGATAAAAGTAGGTACAAGGGTGGTTAGACCAAGTCTAATATGTTATGAATGTCTTTCAGGGTATCCTTGACAGAATATTTTATATTATTATGTGTATGATACAAATTTGTGTCTTATGCCAATGTTATGATCTCAGGGATCATATTTTTTGATTCTGTTATGATTCATGTCTTATAAACTACTAAGATTTATTCCATGACTCAATTTTATGATCTATGATATATAGGGTATGATTTTTAGATGTTATTCTCATGTTCTCATACCCTTATTCTCATGTTAAGTTGTTATCCACCTTGTTTTCCCTTACTGGGCATCTGAGATCACCCTTTATTATGTTTTAGTTCTCTAGGTTATGAATAAATGTGTTATCTATGATGTGTCTAATAAGGGTACTATTTATGAATAACATATTGGGGGATTATTTAGTTCACTTGTTAACCTTTTTTTGTGTCCATGCTTCTAAAACACTAAACCTTTATGGTCCATAGTCATGGTTTTGTATAATGAAATGAATATTTATCTTTTAAGATGTAATATCTATGTATGAAAATCTTGGTTCTCTATAGTTATTATCAGAGGAAAGTTTTCGTTAACCTTTGGAAAGTAGGATGAGAAAACTTTAGTGAGATCCCAAGGGATATGTATAAGGATAAGTCTAAGGATAAGTCAAAGTATAGGAAAATGTACTACAATTTTGGTGAAGGATAGATCAAGTGGTTTCTGAGAAATTTGATCCTTGTATTTATATTAAAAGTGGATGTGGATCTTGAACAGTTGTACCTAGGGGTGATAACTCAGAAAAGGGAGAATTGAGATGGACTTGATTATCACCTGTTGTATGACAATGGGCCTTATTTCGCACATTGTTTGACACTCCCATGGGATGTTCTTTGGAAATTCACAAAAATTTTACAAACCATCATAAATGATTTCAATAGATGATGACTATAAATGACCTAATTAAAACCTAAGGTGTTATAGATTTAAAAGAAGGTGTTATAATTTAGAAAACTTGTGAAGGATTTTTCATGATTAATCACTCTAATTAATGATGCTTGATGATTATGCTG
Organism: Viscum album; assembly: GCA_963277665.1. NCBI lineage: Eukaryota > Viridiplantae > Streptophyta > Magnoliopsida > Santalales > Viscaceae > Viscum > Viscum album. The sequence continues at coordinate 1,464,063,006 of OY728162.1, read as the reverse complement.
ACTGTATTGGTTTTAGAAATGGATTGAAGATATAATAATGAAGTTGGGATAGTGAGAGGAAAGATAAAATATTTAAGTATATTATTTGAGATTAGTTATTTAAATTTCCATATATCATGAAAAGTATCTAGGAATATTAATTTTTATTCTCAATAATTAGATGTTGAATTATCATTGAAAACCCTTAATTGTAGGATGATCACATCTCAAGTCTATGATTCTTCTCCAGTTTAAGTTTGTGGGAATGTGTTTCTTAAAAATATTATTGTTCTCCCTATGGATGAATTTTATGTTATCTTAGGCATGTATTGGATTTATTTGTATAAATCCCACATCAATTTCCAAATAATAGAAGTCATGTTTGATATTTTAAACCAACCTATGATCGTATATCAGTATGATGATAAATATAAACTTTTGATGGAAATTGTACCCATTGTATGGGTCTTGGTTCCCATTCAAAAGGGGTGTTTATCTCAGATGGTTGGAGAAAACTCAGCATCGATGATGTTCGTATTATGTGGAAGTTTATTGATATCTTTATAGAATAGCTTTATAATCTTCCATTGAATCGTGAAGTTGAGTTATCAATATAACTCATACCCAATGTTATGCCTATTTCAAATACTCCCTATCGAATAGCCCTGATTGAGTTACAAGAATTGGAAATAAACTCCAAGATAATATTGAAAAGATATTTATTCGGCCAAGTGTGTCTCCATGGGGTGCACCTATTTTTTTGTTAATAAGAAAGATGGATCGATGTGACTATTCATTGATTATTAGGATCTTAACAAGATCACAATAAAGAACAAGTATCCTCTAACCTATATTGATGACTTGTTTCATCAGCTTTGTGGTTCTCAATACTTTTACAAGATTGAACTTCATTCTAAATATCATCAATTAGGGGTAAATAAGAAGGATATACCCAATAAATCATTTCATACGAATTATAAATGCTATGAATATATATTGATGTCATTTTGTCTTAATAATTACCCTGTTATCTTTATGGATTTAATAAATAAAGTCTTTAGATATTATCGTAATCAGTTTGTGGTAGTCTTTATAGATGATATTATTATATATTTGAATAATAAGGAAGAGCATGAATATCACTTGAGAATTGTGTTGAAGACCCTAAATAAGGAGAAACTGTATGAAAAAATTACAAATTGTGAATTTTTTCTACAAAAGGTTACATTTTTTATTTATATAATCTCAAGAGAGGGTATATCGGTAGATTCATTAAAGACAATATCTATTAGACATTATCTTAGACCAACATCAATGACTGAGATCCAAAGATTTATTTGTTTGGATGGATATTATCGATGATTTGTGGATAATTTCTCATGAATATCCAATCCATTCACCAAGTTAAATATAAATGGAGCCAATTTATTTTGGATATATGAATGTGGGGAAAATTTTAACTAAATAAAATATTAGTTAGCGCACTTATGATTACATTACCCTACAATGAAGAAGGATATATAATCTACAGTGATTCATTGAAAAATGGGTTTGGATTCATTCTTATGTAGAATTATATGGTGATAGCTTATGCCTTATGAAAATTGAAGTTTTATGAGAAAAATTACCCAGCTCATGATTTGGAGTTAGTTATAGTAATTTTTGCATCAAAGATATGGAGACATTATCTTTACAGAGAAAACTATGATATATATATATATACTGATCATAAAAGTTTAATGTATATATTCACACAAAAATAGTTTAACATGCACTAGAGAATATGGTTATAGTTGGTTAAAGATTATGACTTCTCAATACATTACCACCCTTGGAAAGAAAACAAGGTGGTTGATTTGTTGAGCCGAAAGGATCATTCAAGCTTATCTATTATAAGGATCTCAAAAGATCCAATATTTATGGATTTTAAAAGGATGGATCTGGAAATAATGAAGCAAATGGGGAATATTATCTTGCTCAAATAAGTGGTCAACCATCAATCCAAGTGAATATTAAAGAGGATTATAAGGAATATGTAGAGATACATAAGAATTTAAGAAATTTTTATGAGTTTAACCTTGACTATGATGGAATGATAAGGTCTAGGAACCATGTATGTGTCTCATCCATACCATATTTAAAGAAGGATATATTAGTATAATCTCATGGTTATTCATTCTATAACCATCTTGGAATTAAAAATATGTATAGAGATTTGAAAGAGTATTTATAGTGGTATGGCATGAAGAGAGATATTTCAGAGTTTTTATCCAAGTGCTTGGTATTTTAGCAAGTTAAGGCTGTGAGACAAAAGTCCAAGGGGATGTTACTATAAGAACCCGGTTCTTATTCTTGAGGTACGAGTTTATTCTTTTCTCTTTTCCTTAAGTGTTTTTGAGAAAATAAGGAAAAAAGGGAAAAAATCTTAAATTTGTGACTACATGCTGTGTACTTTTCCACATGCCGTGTACTTAGGACGTGAGGAATGAGTACACAGGGCGTGTTGGCCTATCGACGATGATGGATGTAAAAACCGACTACATGCCGTGTATAAAGTATTTACACGTTGTGTATTCAGTCGGCAGGTGAATAGTAAGGCGGTGAAGGCAGCCACTAGCTGAATGATAGTACACGCCGTGTACTTAGGTATTACACGTCGTGTACTCATGTCGACTGATGAATAATGTCGTGGTGGAAAGAAACGGTCGTATGAACAGTTAAAAATGGAAAGTACACGCCGTGTACTTAATAGTACACGCCGTGTAGTCTGTTTTTTCACTTAAAATGGGCAGTAGCCTCCTCTGTTCACAGAAAAGGCTTAGAACCAGAGGAGAGCTTGGGAGAGACAACTGAAGCTTTGGAGATCACCTGCCCGCACACCAGGAATCTGATTCAGCCTCCGTCGATCTCGTTGGAACCGTACGGGTAAGCCCTCCCTTCTCCTTAAACCGTTCTTTCCAATTCTTCCTCTAAGGGAAGTTATTTATGTTTGAATGGGAATTATTCTACCCCAAATCTACTTCATTTTTGGAAGATCTGAGGAGCTTCATTCACGTATACCGATCAGGGGTGATCGAGGTAGGTGGTCTGGTGTTTAAATTCCAACTGTTGTGCGTTTTTTGTGTACTGTTATGATATGAACCCATGTTGGGGTGTCGTGTGGCTGATGCATTGGCTATTTTAAATACCTAGAATTGTATAAGTATTTAAAGGTGATTATAAACTGCTATTTGGGATTGCTGCTTGGATCTAGGACCACCCCAGGGGTGTGTTCCTCTTTTTAGCCGTTTGGCCAGGTTACCCTAGGGTATACCGTGAAATTTAGCATGCTTTAGATTTCCTTGAGAGGAATTGTATAAAATTTCTTGCTTATATGTTGGGCTCGGCCTGGTTACATTATATATCCTGAGGGAAAGCTTGAGGGTGTGGTTACATTATATAGCCTGAGGGAAATCCTGAGGGCATGGTTACATTATATATCCTGAGGGAAAGCCTGAGGGTGTGGTTACATTATATAGCCTAAGGGCAAGCCTAAGGGCGTGGTTACATTATATTGCCTGAGGGCAAGCCTGATGGCATGGTTACATTATATTGCCTGAGGGAAAGCCTTAGGGCGTGGTTACATTATATAGCCTAAGGGAAATCCTGAGGGCGTGGTTACATTATATAGCCTGAGGGAAAGCCTAAGGGTGTGGTTACATTATATAGCCTGAGGGAAAGCCTGAGGGAGTGGTTACATTATATAGCCTGAGGGAAATCCTGAGGGCGTGGTTACATTATATAGCCTGAGGGCAAGCCTAAGGGCATGGTTATATTACATTAGCCTGAGGGCAAAGTTTTGATTATCTCGAGGGCTTAGTTCTGGTAAACTTGAATGTTATTAAATTGAACTGTTAAATGAATATTAAAATGGAAATATAACTGGTAAATTTAGTTACTTTTGAGTACTGCTTAGCAGTTTCTTTTTACTACTACACACTTCTGTTCCACATTTTACACTGACAGTTGGGCATGGGCCTTTGGTGGGTGCCTACTGGGATTTATTTCTCACACCCTGTTTGGGGTCATGTCTTTGGCCCCAAACAGATTACATTTCTGCAAGCATGGATAAGGGAAAGGGTCCCTGTACAGGTACTTGATTTTGATGAGGAAAAGGGAGCATGGGACCGAGCTTAGGCTCGCGATGCTACCGGTTGTTCTTTTTTGTTTTGTTGTACCTGTACTTTCTATTGTATTGTATTGTACTAATGTGTAACATGTTCTGGTAGTTTTTTTAGAACTAGAGACATGTTGCATCATTATCTATATAAATGTTGGTTATCTTTTACTGTAGTTTTTCATTGTAAATGTGTATGGTTTATTTTTTCCGCTGTTGTTGTACGTTATTTATTTTATTTTGTTGCACTAAACTTTGACAAATGAGGGCATAGTTTCCCCACTATCAGACCTGGGCCCTCGCTGCTAGTCAGCAGCCTCTAGCGTTTGGGGAAATTCTCTTGAGGTCGTGTGACCAATCGGGTTCAGGGCACCCGTTGAGTGGCACTCGGATCCGGGATGTTACAGTTACAACCATTACCCATACCAGAATAGAAATGTAAAAACATCACCACGTATTTTTTCATCATACTCCCTAAAATATCTAAAGGGCATAATGTTATATCATTTTTATTCGATCTCCTTACAAATTCAATACACTTTATTACTATCAGAGAAGATTTATCTCTGGATCAGCTCTCTGAGATATATATTCAGGAAGTGGTAAGGTTGAAAATAGTACCATATTCTATTTATCCGATTGTGATATAAGGTTTTCCATGAAGTTCTAGAAAATTCTTCATCAAACTCTTGATATAGAGTTGAGTTTCATCACTGCATATCATCCTTAGAAAGATGGTCGGTGTAACAACCTATAATTTTTTCAATGGAATTTCCATTGTTATGTCATAAAACACATACATCACATAGAGAACCCAATAAAAAAATATTCTCATAAATGAAGAATGGTACATTAGTCTAAAAATAAACTAATAAGAATGAAAACAATTACAGTGGGACAATGAATAGAAAATAAGATAATAAGAATGGGAAAATTCAGATCTGATCGATCCATTAGAATGACCGCACTCACAAACAAGCTGTAGAATTAAAAAATAATGTTAATAACAAAATATTAATTTTGAATATTAAATTATATATATAATCTTAAGAGAAAAAATAATTGAATGAATAATGAATAAAATAAGCGGTATTTATCGAAATTAAGGAACCTATACCATTAGAATAGTAACCTGACTGTTGGAATAGTAATATGACTGTTATGAATAGTAATATGGATGTTTGAATAGTAACATCACCTAAAAAAGTATAAATAAAATTTATGTATCTTATAAATGAAAATATGATATATTTATATCATGGTATAAGTAAATAATTGTTTTAAAACTGAAAAAGTAAGTGTTGGTAATTTTGTAAAATGTAAATGTTTATTTACAATTTTATAATTAATATAATGATTTGAAAGAAATTTTATTTTCATAAAATAGATTAATAAATTAATATTATGCTTTATTATAATTATAATATAATTTTATGAGACCTTAATTAATTTTTCAAATGGTTATAAAAATGATTATAATATTAAAATTGGTATTTTTTTTAATAAATGATAATTTTTTTAAAAAATTAAATTTCTCATATTTAGAAATTTATTTTCATAAAATGGATTCCATTTTTGAAATATATTAATCCAAAAATGGTTAGGGTGAATCTTTGTTATTTTCCTAAAATAGTTGAATTTTTGTGAATAGTGAAATACGGTAATTTAAGGTATTTAACATTATAAGCTAAATACATGAATTTTTTAGTCATGTTTTATGTAGGCATGATGTAAGAACCCATTTTTTTGAACGCTCATAAACTATTTACTATATTTAGTCATATGAATTTACACTATTGATAGTCTTGGTCCAAAATAATAAACTATTGAATATAATATTCAAAAACATTTCTCTCATCCCCTATAAATACCACCCCTTCTCCTCACACCTTCTAAGACTTGTATCTTATCAATATTCTACCCAATTCACTTCCCAATCCTCTTCCCCATGTCCAAGAGTTTTTGGTCTCAACAAAATACCAAACCTAAGTTTTATAAGGAGGTTCTCAAAGAGACAACATTCAAGAGGTAAAATCCTCAATCCTTTTCCTTTATTTTATTTTATTTTCTTATCCTCTTTCACCTCACCTATAAAAAGTGGAATGATAACTTCAGTATAATATATATACTAGAATTTTATTGTGTTAATGTAATATCCATAATAAAATCTCTTTTATCCTCTTTTTATTCTAAAAATGAAAACATCATTTGTGATATGTCGGTTCATCGCCTTCATGGATGATGAGTTTTTGTTTTCCATTATCACCTCCAAGGATGGTCATAAAACCATTATTATGGTTAAATAAGATTTTAATATGTATATTATAACTTTTTTCATGTTTATTAACTAATATATAGACATAATATTACATAAAAAGAAACTATTTTGTGATGGTCAAAAAACCGCCAAAGTAAACTAAACAATTATTATTACTGTTTTAGCCAATGAATCATCCTCATACCAACAAAATGATTAACGGGACCATTTAAAATTTTTTAAGTTCATTAATACCATATAATTTAACTTTTGGAGAATTATTCCCATTTGATAATAACTTCCATAATTTTACACAAGCAAACCGACCATGAAACCATGAAATGAATGCTCCCAGAATGACGAAATTAACTTTTATAACTCATTGAAATGGTCATAAATGAACTTAATAAAATTATAATAAATAATATATATATATATATATAATTGGTTCTGAATTAAGTAATTATTTAATATAATTTTATTATCCAGGACATTAAGTGTAATTATAGAACGCATTGGGACATAAGGTAAGGGATCTTTCCAAACCTCCATATTTCCTTTAAGTTACATTCTCTCTCTATATTCCTCAATATATCACTTCATTATTCTTATATAATTATTCAATATTATGTATATATGTCTCACCCATATATACCATGTTTATTTAATATTTATTTTATATGGATATACATGTATTAAAAGTTTTGTTCTTAATTCCTTTTGAAAGGTCAATTAAACGGAACTTCTCTATTTTATTTTACTCTTTTAAAGTACCACTCAATGAAATTTTTTAAAACCTATATGATTTATAAAAACACTACTTATTTAAAAATCCATTTTAGTCCACTTCTGTTTGTATGTAAATTATTATTCTCTTGCCCCTTTTAAATAATTTTTACATCATCTCTTAAAACCCTAGTTAAGCGGCACATTTCCAAGGTTACTTAACCACTCTTTATACATTTTTTCACTTTAGTTGGACATCATTTATCATGATATATGATTATTTTTTATTTATTAATTTCCAAGTAGGATTTAAAACCTTTATTTCATGGATACCATTTTTATATTCCCTTTGGTTATACCTTATGACATGATTACGATGTCAATTTATTTCCATGGGTAACAATTACGTCCATTCCTTATGTTTGATTCTTTATGTGGCACACATAAAGAACATGTTATGATGGGTGTGCTCAGATAGAGATCTAATGAATTTGTTAATGTTTAGTCTCATTAAACATCATGTATGGGATTATGGATTAAACCTAATCCATTATGGGACATTGTCCACCATGTGATATAGTCTTGGAAGTTAACCTCGAATCATGTTTATATCATGTTATATGTTTCTTCCACATTACAATATTTACATGATAATATGATTCCATGTTCTATATGTTATTATTCCATATGTTTATTCATGATCCATGCCTTTTATGTTATCATTTTATGCCTTTTAACTCATGTTCTGTTATTTATTCCCATGTTTATTTATTTACTAGGTTTTTAGCTCATCCTTTTTATTTATGTATTCCACAGGTTATCCTATGCAGTTATAGGAGCTCAAATAGAGTTAGGAGATCATTATGAATATTAAATAAAAGATGTTTTTAATTTTCATTTCATTTTTTATATTCATGTTCCTATTCTTCCAAAGACACTAGACTATTTGATTCTTGTTTTGTATTATGATTAATATCATGTAATATTATGTGTAAAGGGATAGGGTCACTATAGTCAATTTGAGAGAATAATTCAAACCCTAGAATATATGTTGAGATCTTAATCTATGGATTTCAAAGTTATTTGGGATAAACACCTTCCTCTAGTCGATTTTTTCTATAAAAATAGTGATAAGTGTATTTCATGCATACATTTTTGAGTATTTTATGTATTGATTTTTGTATTTAAGTGAATAATATTTCTATTTTTGGAATTATTTAACTTGTTTTATGATTTTTGGAAGGAAGAAATTGATATTTGAAAAGGGAATAAAAATAAGATGAAATATGAACTAAAAGACACTTTGTGCCGCGAGCTCGACACTAGATTTTTAAAGATAAAGTAGTGCTATAAAATTTAAGTAGAATGATTGCATGTCATGATTTTTTTTAAAGGAATTTTCTACATAGTACAAGTTGTGACTTCATCTCACACTGTGAAATTCAATTACACATCGTGAATCCCAATTTCAGAACGTGACATTTTTTGGGACAAGATTTTAGAGAATATTTTTTCAAGATTCGTGATGCTTGAAGATCATAGGATTAAACGTCATGTAACCTAGTTACACATCATGATGATGGCGGGAAATAGAAAAAATAATAATATTTTTACAATGTGATCTTTAATGTGACGTGGAGAAGGAGTTAATGGTTTGGCCTATAAAAGGAGCACCTCAGATGCACTTTGAAGGCACTCTGGGACCAAAGGGATCAAGTGAGACACCAAGGGATGACCACCAGATGATGGAGTGATGATTCAGATCCTAGATTCACCACCATTCTTCACCGCCTTTCTTCTTTAGGTACCCATGTTTCTCATTATCATCATGCCTAGCATGAGCTAGTAGTTCTATTAGTGTCAGGTCATGTGATTGTAGGGGGAGTGTTGTATATGGATTATTTCTTTTTATTATTCATGTTTTGGATTACTACAAACCAATCATTAAATTTAAAATCTCTTTCTTTTCCTATTACATGACTATTTTTTCATTCTGAAGGGTGTCTTTTCATTGCATCAATTAATTGCCTTAGTTTTTGTATGACCATTATGCAATCTAGGATGGTTATGTTTAAATAATATTTTGGGTTGCCTAATTTTTTGATTTAATTTAGTAGATGACCATTCCAATGGTTCAATCATAGTATTGGGGTAGGATACCAATACCAAGTATCCTCACTGACCTAATTTCGACACCAAAACTGAATAAATCTATTTTCAATTAAATCCCTAGCACACAAGCATGAAAATTACTAAACCTGACATGTCTCCCATCTTGATTTTCAACCCAATCAATTCTTTAATTTCTCTCACCTTTTTAAAACAAAAGTCAATTATAATTTTAGTTTCTTAATTAATTTAGAGTATACAATCCATCCATGTGGGTTTGACACTCGTACTTTCTAGACACTATATATTTAGTTAGGTTTTCATAGTATTAATAAAATTCTAAATTTGGTTATCCCTATAGGAATGAACAATGCCATTCGGGCTATCAAATAGCTTTAAATCAATCATTCAAATGGATCCTTATATTTCCAGCAATTTTAAGAAAGTTGGTTTTGGAAATTTTGAAATCATGTAATCTCTCACTCAAGTCAAAGTTGAGAAATTTGAAAGTAACTTGGATTAGTGATGATATGATAAAGAGGTTGAATTTTCATTTTGATCCTAAATCAAAGAAGTTTGTTAAGGATGTTAAAGTTGAAACTCCAAAATAGATAGTTAGAGGAAGTCATGGAATTTCAAAACAGTCAGTGATGATTGTTTCATAAAATAAAAAGATAACCAAGACTGATTTTGTTTTAAAACCAAAGAAGAAAAGTGTTTGTAGTATAGAAATAGCTGCGAAGTGGAGAAAGGAGTAAGATAAAATAAAATAGGGTGACCTACAGTTTGTTCTGAACCCTGAAGAAGCTCTTGCTGAAAATATTTGAACTTAGGAAACCCTTAAAGAAGATAAGAAAAAAATAAATTGAAAAATAGGAAGGATGATACTCTTGATATTGATAATTTTTCAAAAGGATTCGAAAAGGCTATTACAGTAATCATGTTCAAGTAAATCATTCAAGAAGAAGATCTCACTCCCTCTATCCAAGATAAGGGAATGAAAAAGAAAAAACTTGGTGAAAAATCAACTCCACCAATTGTCTCCCAAGAAAATGTTTCAGAAGAGAAATGAGATACTGAAATAATAGAAATAGATCATTATTTTTTTAAAGTGGATAAAATAATTATGATGATGATTCCAAATAAATAGAAGAAGAATAATAATAAAAGTAGGAAAGTTTGAATGAAAAAGAAGTTATTTAAGAATAAAAGTATCATTCCAATAGAATTCCAGTATGATATTCTCAAGAAACCTCTTTAAAATTACCATATCCAAGAGTAGATTATTCCAAGAAAGTTTCTCAAATATCTCAAGTCAAAAAAGTCATTATTATTTCTAAAAAAGATGAAGAGACTATGATTTATGAAGATCGTAATCAATATTTAGAAAAAGATGATGCTGGAATTCATTCTAGAGATCTTCCCTTCTATGAGTAAGAAACTGATTCATAGAATACTATCCCTTTAAAAAGAGATCAGTATGTTTTTCAAACCCTTGGAATAATTGAAAATAAAATTCTTTATTTTCTAATAATTGAAGGGAAGATTGATTTTTTTTCCAAAAATCAAAACAAAAGATCAAACTCTATCTAACTCCTTAGGAAAAGACAGGTCAAGATCAAGGAAGATTTCAAAGTGTGTGAAGAAAGTGCCAAGGAATATAGAAAGGATTGTAATAAAGTTTTGAAGTGATCTCATAATTATGCAGAAAGTATCAAGCTTCGGAGTATTCAATTGAAGATATTATAAGGCTAGTGAATAAACTATCTGTTTAATTCAACAAATTAGTCAGTGATATCACTCGAAGGATGAAAGATTTTACAAGTCCATATTTAATCCCATATGATGATTTAAAAGTGATTGAAAAGAAGCTAAATGTTATTCAATATCAAGTTTCAAAGCTGATGTTTTACAAAGATGAGATAATTTAGTTTAAAAATTAAAATTTTTTATGACTGATATAATTGCAGTTTAGGATCAGATGATCAAATATCAGGGAGAAAAACTTCACACTCTGGAAGAGAATCTAAAATATTAGGAATATTTGAATCGTAACCAGGGTCTTTTGTTCTCAGAACAAGAAGAGAAGCTCAGGTCTCAATAGGAAACTCTTGAAAAGTTAATGGCTGATAGGAAGGAATTTAATAAAATGAAGACAGCTATGTTAGACCGCATGAATAAGGACAAGGAAAAGGAAAAGGAGAAGAAATGAATTTCAAGAAATATTGTTGTATTGTTTTTGAAACATTAATGAAAGTATTTAACATCTAAAAATCGATTAATTGAATGTTTTCTATTTTTTGGATGAATGTTCTTTCACTTGTTATAGATAGTCAAATTATTTATACATTGAATTGTTTGTTTAACATAACTTTTCTATCAAGTATGAGAAGAATTTCCCTATTCCTTTTTGAAAATCACAAAGGGGGAGAATGGTTTATAAAAAGAGGTAGAATGACTTAGACAGGGGGAGAAATTTTTATAAAAAGGGAAAATGTATTAGAAAGGGATAGGTACTCTTACAAAATAATAGAATACGATCCTTAAGGTATTATTAACCTAAGGGGGAGTTAGTTGTATTCAATAAATTTTTCAAAAGAGTTTTTTAAAACTCAGGGAGATAAGTATAAGTGTTTAATTCTGAAAATGAATGTTTTATAAAATTTTCTTTTGGACTCAAGTTTTACAAAGCAATTCTTTACTTAATACTTTTGGGTTTTGATTTCCAAAATGGGGGATATTATTGATTCAAAAGACTTTTTGACTTATCTATTCCTTTTTTTTGGAAATCACAAATTATTCATTAAATTCCAAATCACTTATTATTTTATACACTAATTATTTCCAAAATGGAATCATATATCATTTTATCATACTTTCTTTAAGATTGTTTAATTCATATTTTATCATTTCAATTTCTTTCATATGCGTACGAGAATTATCATACCTATGAGTTTTTACAGAAACAATTCATTCCATGATTATCATAACATGTATGGATATGATTTTTATAATACCCATCAAATATGATTTTTATTGTACACACTGGAAGTGGTTTACATCGTACACATTATCCAGTATCATACCGAAATTTAAATCGCACTCACCATTATAATGAGAATCATCAAACTTGTTCGAACTCATTTTATCATATCCATAAAATTGTATCATGATAATTAAAAACCTTTTAATCAAAATGATGTTGTGTATTCTATTTCAATATTCTTTATAAAATGATTTCATTGTTTCAGTTATAAGATGACCTTTGGAGTTCTAGGTGTCCAAGTCCCTCCAAATTTTTAGGAGAAAATATGACTATTGGAATCCAAGATGATCGTTGGGATGATGGCCTATAAATTCTAGGTCATTTGAATGAGCTAAAAAATTTGATGAATTTGAGACATTGTTCGATATCTTTGTCAAATTTCTTCTTTGTGAAAAAGACTCTAAATAGTTCAAGTTGTGAAAAAATCATTCTACATACTTGTTACAAGAGTTTTTCTTTTCTTAATGTGACACCAATCATTGGATATTACGATTAAGGTCTTCTTTGTATAGAAAGACATATGTGTTGATCATTTGTATATTGAGGGCTTCCAAGGATAGGAAAACAAAGGTGTCGATCACCTTCTTGATCGAGGGATTGCAGGGATGGCAACATAGAAGATGATCATTATATCAAGGTCTTACCCTGGTGTGGTTAAGATATAATTTCTTGAAATTATAAATCAAGGGACCTATATCCAAGGTTATTAGATTCCCTTATCTTTGGTTTAAAAGAATTGTATTCTTTTAATTGTTTGTATTTCTACTACATTGTAATAGAAAGTAAATCGTTTGATATATTCATCTTTCTATTCTCTATTTAGTGACTATGATATTTGTAATTAAAATTATAGTGATTATGATCAATTCATTTACCCAATACGATTCTATATGCTTTATGATAGAATCATTAATTGCTTCACTCTGTTTATTATAACCATTGTGATTATGTTATATATCAATTACTCTGACTAAATTGTTTCTTTATTGTGAATATGATTAATTTAAAATATGACCTGTGGAATACTTATCATAACCTACTGATTATGATACTTTGTTCATCGGACCAAGGTCCCTATCTGATTATTGTATAAATACAAAACAAATTTTTGAATACAATTAGTTTAATTCTATTAAACTAATTCTCCTTTAAGTATAAAAATGAAATCTTTTAAACTTACAATTCACCACCCCCCCCCCCCCTCTTATATTTTTTCATCTGCATATACATTTCAATCCAACGGTTATTTTCATTATAAAATTTAATTTCTTTCTTTATGGGTGCCTTGGAGTATTGCTAGATTCTATCCTTAGACTTTAGGTGGTTCGGAATAATGTCACCAAGAAAGAAACCTACAAGGTCGAATGCTAAATGTATTTGGAAACTTATTTGAATTCATTATGAGTGTAACATGTTGAATAAATATTAATCTCATATGTGGTTTAGTAATTATTCATGTTTAAGTTGATCACATAAATTCAGTCATTGGTTATTTGAGAGAATATTAAGTGATTTCAATATTAAATAAATATTCATTTCACAAGGTAGTTATTAATTATGTGAATATATATAATATTTATTTATTTCGGTTCATTTTCAAGGTGAAAAATATTTATTTAGTTACATTAATATATAATAAATATTTATTCACTATTTTTATGAATGAAATGTTTCTTTTATTTATCACAAAATAATGTAGTAATATTTATTTACTAAATAAATGGACATTATTTAATATTTGGTAAATATTGTGGAGGAATGATAGACCAGGTATAAATTTTTTATGAGCAATAATGTATATTAAATATTATTTGAATACATTTTGAAACAATTTATTCAATAAATAATATTTAATTAATTTGTTTGTTTTTATGCATGTTAATAAATAATAATATTACTATTAATATTATTTATAATGGGGTCCTACAATGGATTAAGGAAATAATAAGGCCCCATGTGCAATTATTATTTTCTAATCCTATCATTACATAAACCTAATTATATTATTTCTAACCTGAGTCATTCCATTTTAATTGTTGTGCCCATTGGATTCTAGAGAAACCTCTCAAGCCCTAGAGAGTTCTTCTCCTAAAACGATCTCAATAACTAAAAGTAATATTCCTCCACTATCCTATCAAGTCTAGATACATCCATAGATATAATCCTTCTCGTCTAGAAGAACTCTATTGTGATCAATCATGATCTACATAAGCATCAGAATATCTGCACTAGCACTTGGATAATTCTATGATGATGATCGGAGGTTCAAGGAGCATGTGTGAATCGACTCTAAAGAGATTATATCCTTAGATCCTCTCTCTGCAATGATGGTACACAAAAAATTGTTCAATTTATTCATCAATTAAGAAAGAAATAAGCAAAAGGTATTTCTTTAATCAAAATAAATTAATTATAAATTTTATGTGAAAAAATCATCTCTTCTTTTTTTTTGAAATTTCTATTAATTAATATACGATTTAATTTCATTGGTCATAATTTTATTTATCATGTACATCTCATAATTATTAATGATTGTAATTTGATTACATATATATTCAATGTAATGAATATTAATTAAATATCTTATTACATATTGTACATTGTTCTGCATGACTTTAATGTAATAATGTCCTAGAGTATTTGTCACATTAATAAGGTCATATAAGTTTTATGCTAGGATGAGAACCTTGAAGTGTTATGACAATATTCTTAATATGGTTCTGTGGTTGGATAATGTACTATGATGGGACACATAGTATATATATTGTTAGGTGTGAGTACTCGTAAGCATATGAGGTTTCTTCTAATGAAGGTTTCACTTGGTAATCTCCAAGATGGGATATTATGAGAAGAGACCCACTAGTAGGAATTATGTGTGTTTTGGTGTCATTGGATATTCCTATCTATGAGAATATGTAATGGTCCTTAGACTTTAATATTATCATTAATACATGTCATGACTTGCGCAATAATATTTAATGATGAAAACTATCACTCCATATGTTGGCAGTAAGTAGGGTACATTGGGTGCATCATGATTGACATGTCATTAATGGATAATTCAAGGAAGGATTTGTCTTATCCATCTTTATTGAAGCTTTATATTTGAATATAACCATCACCCTGAATTATATGGCCATGGTGTAATGATGTATCTATTTTAGATAGTCAAAGAAAGACATATCAAGTATATAGGTTGGTGACACGGATGTGCAACCTACTTGATGAGATATTGTGATATGAGGATTATATTACATAGTTATCATTCGTATGTGGTTGTCATCATTGTGACATTAAGTTCTTTATCTTTGGTGTCTTGACCCATTGTTAGACAATAATCTTGGACTTTAGGCAAGTCTGATTAATTCCAATGAGAAAGAATCCTAGAGGGTCACACACTAAGTGTTTCCATTTATCTTGATTAAATTCTATTTGAATTTAATTAATGGAATAAATATTATTCTCGAGACTGAGGAATATTCAAGTTATATTAATTACATAAATTAAATAAATATTTATTCACTAGAATGTGAATAAAAATATGTGTTTATTTTAATGAATATTTAATAAATATTTATTCACCAGTATGTGAATGAAATATTTATTTATAAATAAAATAACTATTCGAGTATTCGATAAATATTAAGGAGTTCGAACAGAACAAGACTGCATCCGATGATAAAATAATTATTTATAAATTGGTAAATATTATTTACCAATTTGCGTAAGTTGGCGAACCATAAAATAATAATGATATTATTATAATGAGGAAGGGTTTTATTAAAGGTTTTAAATGTTATTTAATAGATTTCATGTAATTAAATAATATATTAACCTAAACCATTTCTCTATAAATAGATATTTATGTCTACTGTGTATATCATCCAAAATTGAGACTAAAAAATTGTTGCGCATAATGAATTTTCTCTTGAATCCTCCTTCTCTCTCTATCAAGAATGAGAAACACAAGAGTAATTTCTATAAGACTGAATAATGAGTGATCAAGAACAAACAATGCAGTACATTCAATTCATTATGTTATCACTTGTTGATTGAGTGGTGCTGCTCATAGATCATAGGAGCATGTGTGGATCATCTCTAGAGAGATTCTATCCATGGATCCTCATAGTGCAATGAAGGAAAACATAAAGGGTCTTTTCAGATGATCAACATTCATAAAAGAAGAAAATTTTCTAAGATCGTGTATTAATTTCTTCAGGTATTAAATAAATTAACTATAAATTTTATGGGCAAGATCCTCACTCATAGTTTAAGGAAATGATTATTAAAATAAATTTTAATATATCACCCACAATTTCACACTTCCGTTATTCCTATAAGTAAGAAGTGGTATCAAAGCGATAATGTTTAAATTTATAATTATGTATTTGATTGTTTATCTATACACAATTGTGGTTATATTTATATATCATGTTATTTGTTCTTTAATCAAATTTTGAATTAACATGCCATAGACATATTAATCATGTTCATTAAATGTTTCATTTTTTAAAGGTTTAGTAAAAATGAATAATGACTGAAGATTCCATCGAAAAGTAAAAAATCTTTAGCCAGTAAAATTGGGTTACATGTTTTGTAGCTGGAGCACACACTGTGTACCCATGCACATTGTACATAGATGAATCGAGTAGTTAATTACACATAGTTCATTTATTGCACACCACATGTTGATCGGATCAATATGGCACATAGAAAGTAGATACCTGGCGAGAAGCTGGATAGTACGTATCATGTAACCCAGCCGAGTTAACATGTTGAAGCCCTAGGCGTGTGACTCAGATACATGGAAATCGAGGTACATTGTGTGTAGCTAGGTTGTACATGTCGTGTATTCTCCCAATTAATGGAAAAAATAAATTTTATTAAATTGAAAATTGTAGCATTAAAATATTAATTTATTGATTGACATCTATTGTGTGTTTGAAATTTTAATAATGGTTTTAAATATTTTTAAATTCTTAATTAATTTATTATAATGAATATGTCATTATTGCTTCTATCGTTTATTTTCCATGAATACCATAAATTATTGGCATCTTCAATTAAGTTCAGATGATCATTAAAATAAAAGGGAATTTATTTATTTATTAATTAATGAAATCATGTTTATCTTAATAATAAATAACGAATAAAGAAATGAATGATAACCAGTTACTTTTTCATATTCGTCGCATGTATGACCATTCATGAGATTAACCAAAGAACTATGTATGTGTTGGATATTTTAATTTAATTATTACATGGGTTTTTTATTATATATTATTAAATATAATGGAATGTGATTCATCGCTCCCTCAATTAATATGTAGGACTTATGTGTCCAAAGATATTTATTTCATCCCCTTTTTAACCAATCCTTTGGTTTCCCTAACCTACATGTGATTTATAAATGCATGTAATTAATGGAGTATCCCAAGGCACATGGAGGTAGTTAAAGATGGAACCATAATGATGCCAACTCAGGTGATGCATAGGTGTATAGGTGTAATGTTGTAACTCATACAAAAAATGGAAAAGGAGTTATTTCCCCTAGGTCATAGGTTGATTTAATGTCTGCACATTAAATCAACCATTAGATAAATCTCATGAATGGGTCATTTAATTAATTGTTTATTTATGTCTATGAAATTATTTATTTTATGGATACAAGGTCGTGATCACATAAATAAATGAATTAATATAAAAATATTGAATTTAAATAAATATATTATACGTAAATGTTTTATCCAGCATGGTTAATTAATTAAGTAACATCCACTTAATATTAACAATACATGTAAAGGATAAAATGAGATAAAATTTATAAATAATAAATTAAATAAATGAATTGTGCATAAATATTTTATCCAACATGGTTAATTAGTTAAGAAACATCCACTTAATATTAATCAGACTTGTAAAGGATAAAAAAATATGAAATTTATCCATAATTAATTAAAATCCCTCAACCTAATATTAAGTCATATTAAGACTCCTTTTACTTGATTAGGAAAAAAACCCAATAGAAATAAGTTTTTAACCAACCCTTATTGGGATACTTACTTTTATAAGGGGGTTCTAGGATGTTTTTGGGTTAACTTAATCATTTTACATCAAGAGGAGTAGCCCTTTATAGACTTGGTGTAAATTGGAGGTAAGTGTTGAGGAAATCCAAGTCAGTATTTCAGGATTGAAGAATCCACTCATTGGATCAAGGAGCTGCAAGCCTATAGTTGGAAAAGACTTACCTACCTAAATACCTTCAAGTAACACGATCAACCCTTTTTAGGGTTATGCAAAGGGGGATATGGATCCTTTCCACTAGAATTTTCTAGAAACTAGACATTTTTAGTTCAATGGTGAGGGCTATTGGGAATTAAAAAAATAGTGGTATATTTAATAAAATTTATTTATTTATTATGTCTCACATAATTTTTAGTCAAGAAAAGTACTAATAATATGATATTTTCTAATTATAGAATAAAATGGAAATATCATCATCCACATTATCCCTATGATCAATATTGGATAAAGATAACCTCCATAATAGAAGTAACTTCCATAAATGGTATAGATTCCTTCGGGTTGTTATATGCCATGAATAGAAATCTTACATGCTAGAATCCTCAATTCATGATCTGTCTTCTAGGGAGGCAAGTGATGAAGTGTTCCTTATCTATAAAAAACATTTGAATGATGCAGTCGACATTCAATGTTTGATGCTTCCATAAATTTCTAGTGAACACATTAATTATCATGATAATATAGATTCATATAGCTTGCTTGCACACCTCTATGGTCTTTACCAAGAGATATCTAAATAGGAACTATTTGAGGTTTCTAAGGTGCTCTTTTAGAGTAATATTGGATAGGGTTCCCCATATGGGCCTCATGTAGTAAATATCATTGGAAATATTGAGCACCTAGAGGTTCTAGGGTTTAAAATCCATGAATAAATGGGAATCGATCTCATTCTAGCATCACTCCCTTAGAGATTCTCCAGCTTTGTTTTGAATTTTAATATGAACAACATTGAGAAATTTCTTCCAGATATTCTCACTTTTATTATCCAAGTAGATAAGGATACTAAGTGTGAAAAACCATCCATCCTTATGGTGAACAAATAAAAAGGGAAAGAGAAGATATTTAATCCCACAGTTTCTCAACACCCTTCCAAAAATAAAAAGATCAAGGGGTATGAAAGGGAACAAGATGATTCTTTTTTCTCATGTGGTAAGAAGGGCCACTAGAATAAAAAAATTGCACCAGTCCAAATAAGAAATTGGAATCTTTCGGTGAATTTTTTATCGAGTAAAATTTATTTGTTTCTACAAATTATGTATTAAATACATATTGTGGTCCTCGCATATTTATTCAAATATATGAACCATGTAGATTCAGAAATATTGATTGATGGGATGTAAATCTATGAGTAGATAATGGCTCTAAACTTATTGTTGTAGCTATAGGGGACTACCACCTCAATTTTTTTCCAGAATGATCTTGGTTTTGAAAGGTTGTTAATATGTTTTATATGTTACTAAAAACATTATTTTTGTATCCAGACTTGATACGGATGGATTTATTTTCAAATTTGGGAATAAATTTTTCTTCTTTTATAAATATATAATTTTTTATGGTAAGTCACATTTAAATAAAAGTCTTTCTCTGTTGTATTACATGAACCATGTAATTGAAATCGATAATGAAGTTACTTCACATGACTCATACCACACCCAACTTTGGCATCACTAGATAGGTCATGTAAATAAAAATCACATGACTAAATTACATCAAGATGGATATTTATATTATTTTGAACTGAAACCAATTGGTGTATGTCACACATGTTTACAAGGAAAAATGACTAAATCCCCATTTAGTGGGAAAGGCGAAAGAGAAAAATAGATTCTTGAATTAGTTCATACTGATGTGTGTCAACCATTTTCTATTAAAGAAAGGGGTGTGTACTCATACTTCATAACTTTTACTGATGATTTTAGTAGATATGGATATGTATAATTAATGAGATATAAGTCAGATTATTTTGATAAATTCAAGGAATATAATAATGAAGTTGAGAACCATCTTAGTAGGAAGATTAAGAAACTCTACTCAAACTATGGTGGAGAATATATTAATCAAAACTTCATTGATTACTTATGGGAGTTTGGGATCCTAGCCAAACTCACTCCTCCTTATACACCTTAGTGGAATGGTGTAAGTGAAAGGAGGAACTGCACCTTATTAGAAATAGTGAGATCAATTATTAGTCATGTGGGACTTCCATTATCCTTTTGGGGATATGGATTACAAATAGTAGAACATATACTAAACCAAGTACCAAATAAATCTATAAATGGTATTATATATGAATTTTGTAGTGGAAGAAAAACCATGTTATCAAATTTACATGTGTGGGGAAGCAAAGAATTTTTTTAAGGCCCCTTTAGGTAATAAAATTGCACCCCGAGGCACAAAGTGTACCTTTATAGTATACCCTAAGTAAACAAGGGTATATTACCTATATGACCACTCACAAAAAACCGTTATAGTGTTAAGACACACTATATTCCTTAAGAGGAATCACATCTCTAAAAGTGATAGTGGGAGCATGATATACTTTAATGAAATTGAGGCTCAAGACACACAATTGTTGGTATAGGAACAGATTCCACAAAGCCTCGTGGAAGAATAAACTATTCCAGAGACCCGAGTAGTGTGTATGAGTAAAATAGATGTTAGGGAACCAGAATTTTATGGTTTTTAGTCACCAAGGATGGTGACTCATTATTAGTTGATAACAATGATCCTCTAACCAATAAAGAAGCAGTAAGTGGAAGAAAAATTGCCAAGTGGAAAGAATCCATGAACTCTGAAATGGATTACATGTACCAAAATCAAGTCTATGTTTTAGTATAACCACTGGTATATGTAAAGAATATTAGTTTTAAATGGGTATTCAAGTATAAATTGGACATAAAAGGATAATTCATTACCTATAAGGCACGACTAGTTGCAGAAGGGATTAAACAGCGTCAAGGCATTGACTATGATAAAACCTTTTCACTAATCTCAATGATAAAATCCATCCAAATTATACTTTCCATTATAGCTTATCATGAATGTGAGATTTGAAAAATGGATGTCAAAACAACCTTCCTTATTGTGAACCTTCAAGAATATGTCTATATAACACAACCTAATGGTTTTTTGACTCTAAAGGATTCCAATAAGACATGAAAATTGAAAAAATCCATTTATGGATTAAAGCTATCATCTAGGTCATGGAAGATTCATTTTAATGAAGCCATAAGAGAATTTGGTTTCATAAATAACAAATGAGATCCTTGTGTCTATAAAAATTTTAGAGGGAGTGTGTTCATTTTCTTAGTAGTATATGTTGATGACATATTACTCATAGGAAATAAAATACTAGTCTTACAATATATTAAGGTGTGGTTGAATAAATGATTATCTATAAATGACTTGGGCGAGGGAACATATATTATTGGGATTAAGATCCATCATGATAGATCAAAGAGGTTGATCTACCTAAGTCAAAGTACATACATTGACAAGATACTGAAGAGATTCAGTATGGAACAATCCAAGAGAGGATTGTTTCATAGAATTCATATTTCTAATAAAATGTGTCCTCAAACACATGAGAAAATAAATATAATAGAAAGGATTACATAAGAATTAGATATTGGGGTAGTCATGTATATTATGTTATGTTATGTTATGTATTAGGCTAGATGTTGCATGTGCATTAAGTGTGGTAGGAAGATATCAAGATGATCTTGGTGACCACTATTGGATGGAAGTCAAGACTATTCTTAATTATTTGAGGTGTACTAAGGATATATTCCTGGTTTATAGAGGAGATAAGGAACTAGTCATCAGAGGATATGAATATGGTAGTTTCCAAACTGATCAAGATGACATGAAGTCGTAAATGGGATACATCTTCATTTTTAATGGAGGTGTTATGAGCTGGAAGAGGTCAAAGAAGGTTTTGGTCATAGATTCTATATTAGAGTCCAAGTATATTATGTCTTCAAAGGTAGCTAAGGAAGCAGTATGGATGTGCAACTTCATCCAAGATTTTGACGTGATACCTAGCAGTAAATATCCTATCACACTCTATTGTGATAATACTACAGCAGAGGCTCTCGCAAAATATCCAAGGTCACATCGGTGGATGAAGCACATACTTTGGAAGTATCATATATTTAGGGGTTTTTTTCAAAGAGGTGAGGTTGTAGTGATAAGTATTTCCATGGAGAAAACATGGCGGACCCCTTGAATAAAACCTTGACTTAGTAGAAACATGATTATCATGTGAGATCTAGTGAACTCGAAGTCATAGGCAGCTTGCTCTAGTCCAAGTGGGGGTTTTTTGGAGTTGTTTTCCTAGGACCAACTGATTATACTTTGATTACATGTATATTTTATGTAATGAATATTAATTAAACTTCTTATTATATATTTTACATTGTCTGTATAACTTTAATGTAATAATATCCTAGATTATTTTTCACATTGATAAGGTTATAGAAGTTTCCCACTATGATGATAACCTTTAAGTGCTATGAAAATATTCTTAATATAGTTATTTGGTTGGATAACGTACTATGATGGGACACATAGTATATAGACCATCAGGTGTGAGTACTCATAAGAAAATGAGGCTTCTTATAATGAATTTTGTAGTTGGTAATCTATAAGATGAGAGATTATGAGAATAGGCCTGGTGGTATTAATTCTGTATCTTTTGGTGTCATCAGATATTTCTATCTACGAGCATGTGTAATGTTCCTTAGACTTTAATATTATCATTAATGAATTTCATGACTTGTGCACTCAGATTTAATGATGAAAACTATCACGGGATATTTTGGTGGGATATAGTGTATGTTGGATGAGTCACGATTGACATGTCATTAATGGATAAGTTGAGTAAGGATTTGTCCCTTCCATCTTAATGGAAGCTGATATCTTGTCCCTTTGATTGTAATATAACTGTCTCCCCAAATTTCATGATCATGGTGTAATGGTGTGTTTATTTCAGATAGTCAAAGAAATATGTATCAAGAATATATGTTGGTGACACTGATGTGAAACCTTCTTGATAAGATACTGTGATAGAGGGATTATATTACATAGTTATCATTCATATGTGGTTGTCCTTATTTTGGCATTAAGTTCTTTCTATTGGTTCTCATGACCCGTTACTAGATAGCAATCTTGGACTTTAGGCGATTCCGTATAATTACAATGAGAAATAATTCTAGAGGGTCACACACTAAGTGTTTTCATTTATCTTAATTAAATTATATTTGAATTCAATTAATGGAATAAATATTATTCTCAAGACTAAGAAATAATTTTATTCATGTTATATTGATCGCATAAATTAAATAAATATTTATTCTTCGTCATGTGAATAAAAGTTTATTTGTTTATTTTATTGAATATTTAGTAAATATTTATTTTCCAGTATGTAAATGAAATATTTATTTATGAATAAAGTGATTATTTAGGTATTCAATAAATACCAAGGAGTTTGAACGAACCAAGACCACGTCTGGTGATAAAATAATTATTTACAAGTCGGTAAATATAATTTTTTAATTTGTGAAAATTGGTACACTAAAAAATAATAATGATATTATTATAATGTGGAATTTGGTTTATTAATGGTTTTAAATGTAATTTAATAGGTGACATAAAATCAAAAAATATTTTTGTAAAGACCCATAAAATTCAGGGAAAATTTTTTCTTAATTTTCTTTGGGATTTTACAAGAACACAGTTTCTGACGGCGCCTGATTCTGAGGCCCGGTGTGCCCGAAATTAATTTCCGAAGTTAGGCTCGGGTACGTTCAGTGAACGAACGAGCGGGTTTTTCTAACTTTTAAACCGGTGCTCAGAATTGAAATTCGAGGGCACTGATGAACTCACAGCGTTGGTAATTTCTTAAGAAGACATTTTCCAGAGTTTCGTTTTGACGTATGTGGTAGTTAAAAATTTGGGGATTCAATAAGAATTAAATATAATTGTTGTGAAACAATTTTATTTAAGTGGAAGTTTTTCCCTCTAAAAGGAAGTTGGAGGTGGGGCTCACACCCCACCTAACTTCCCATGGAAAAATATCTAAGGTTGGTGGAGCCCACACGAGCCCCAAACTTTTCACATTCCCTCAACACCTTGAAACCCCTCTTTAACTTTCCTTGTAATTAATTGTGGAAACTCTTCCTCTCCCTCTCTCTCCCACTTAAATGTTGCCAACACATGTTAATCAATGAATTCTAACATTTAATTAATTAATTAAGTTGTTTTAATTTTGAATAACTTGGGTGAATAAAATAATGGATTGGCCATTATATTATTTTGGCACTTGTTGTGTTGGGATTTTGGGGGAAGCTCTAGTGAAATTGAGAAGGGTGTTCGTCTCTTTTGACTAAGAACACCGACCATCCAATGAGGAACATCTTCTCCCGGCGAAGAATGCTTCACACCTTCAACTCTTCTTCTTTCTCCGCATCAAGGAAGAAGGCACCATTAGTGAGGAGCATCGTCTACAACAATGACTCCTCCTTCGAAAATGACAGAATCGACACCATTCTTCCGCGACACCCGACTACCGCGACGTTCGACTTCCGCGACTCGACGACATGCGATGTCAATTTCGAGGTAGGGGATTTTTGTTGTTTTTGTTCATGATTTCTTCCATCGTCGTTCCTCGTTTCAAATTGGACCGCTTGCTATCGATTAACGGGAGGGGTCCGGACCGCACAAACATGGCCGACCCTCCTCCCTTGATTTTGTTGTTGACCTTGTTGTGGTTTGGAATGGGGATGGCGCGGTGTCGTCACACCGTGCGGGATCATGCGGCAAGGATGTGTGGCGCCGTTGCGCTGTTGCGCCGTGCCGTTGAAGCCGAACAAAGTCGTGGTGCCATCGCGCCGCACCGGAAAACCACGAAGAGACGCGGTTTGTTTATTTGGCCTACAGATCGTCGGGCCATGGAAGAATGGGCCGCATGGGCGATTTGAAGGCCTTGCAGCAAAAGGCAGGTCTCGGGAGGACCGTAGGCGAAGACGGAATTGAAAATGGACCACCGGAGCAACTCCGGTGGTCCGCGGAAGGCGGCGGCGGCGCGCCGCCAGAACGGAACCACCGCGGCTGAGCCGCGCCGGTTACATCGACCGCGGGGGTTTGTAACCCCCGCACCCGCGGGCCACGCGGGCGCCAACGCCAGCGCCCGCGCCAGGCCGGGTCGGGCTAGGCCGCACCATCCAGGCTGGGCCGCGCCCAAATGGGCCGGACCCGGACCCGGATTGGGTTGACCTGGTTCGGGCCGACCCTAGGGGTCTCAGACCGGGTCGGACTGGGCCCGAACCCCCTATTTTCGGGCTGTTTCTGTTCAAATGCCCATATCTTGGGCTACGAACCTCCGATCGACGCACCGTCAGTTTCGTAGCGATCCTTGGATCGAGGCAGTCGTTTTGGTATATTACACTCAAGGTTTTGGAGAACTTTGATTATGGTCGGGTTGGTTCGGATACGAAACCAACCGGGCCCTCAGAGCTGAAACGCTTATATCTTGAGCTCCGGACGTCCGATTGATGTGCCATCGACTTTGTTGGATTCCTCTTGATGAGACTGAACTTTTGGAATACTTAGCCCAAGTTTTGGACGCATTTGGAGTATGGCCGGGTTAGATTGTACCTGAAATCCAACCAGGCCCCTGGGACGGAAAGGCTAATAACTCACAGACCGGGCATCTGATTGACGCGTCGTCTATTGTGTTGAGAACCCTATGACGAGGCGGTCCTTTGAGATACTTCTTCGTGGGACTTTGTGATACGTGGAGTATTGACCAGTAGCTCATGGAGTGGACCCTCCCAGAGACGAGCGTGCGGAGTACGGAGACTGTGTAGCCGACTGAGACTTGACGACGACTGATCAATCGACTCGGTGAGTTTCGGATAGCCCAGTGGGGAGCACTTGGTTGTAGCGGCAGACCCATGGCGGAGGAGCGCTTGGTTGTAGCAGCAGAACCATGGTACTCAACAGAAGGAGTACCTCTGGAGGCTATGAGGGGGAGCGCTTGGTTGTAGCAGCAAACCCATGGTGGGAAGCGCTTGGTTGTAGCGGCAGACCCACGGTGGAGGAGTGATTGGTTGTAGCGGAAGACCCGCGGTAATCAACAGAAGGAGTACCTCTGGAGGCTATGAGGGGGAGCGCTTGGTTGTAGCGGCAGACCCATGGTGGGAAGCGCTTAGTTGTAGCGGCAGACCCACGGTAGAGGAGCGCTTGGTTGTAGCGGCAGACCAGCGGTACTCAACAGAAGGAGTACCTCTGGAGGCTATGAGGGGGAGCACTTGGTTGTAGCGGCAGACCCATGGTGGGAAGCGCTTGGTTGTAGCGGCAGACCCGCGGTACTCAACAGAAGGAGTACCTCTGGTGGCTATGAGGGGGAGCGCTTGGTTGTAGCGGTAGACCCATGGTGGGAAGCACTTGGTTGTAGCAGCAGGCCCACAATACTTGACAAATGGAGTACCTCAGTAGTCTTAGGTTAATGAGCAGTACCTCGGAGTCATGACAGGACCATTGTACACTCTAGAGACGAGGCTCTTCAGCAGTTACAGTTTCGATAATGAAAATCCTGGTTTGAGCTGAGTCTTTGACCTATGTGTTTACCTCATGATTGAGATGGTTCACTTGATAACTTAGGTATATGTATGTGCATATATCTAAGTAGTGGTTATCCGTTGATTTCATAACCATTGTGTTTCCTCATGATTGAGATGGGTTATCTGATAACTTAGGTATAAGTATGGGCTTATACCTAAGTAAGGGTTATTTGTTGTGATTATACTTTGTGGTTATCCTTGTTGGATTTAGAGAGACCTTGAGGGTCTCAGGGTCCCTACTGAGTATCGTTATACTCACCCCTGCACGGGCTATGCCCGCACCTCGTTGTGTTGGTTGCAGATGACGGGCAGTGCTGACGGAGGCCGAGTGTTCGAGGACTGGACGGTACCTGGAGGTGGACCACACGACGAGTCAGTATCTGGAGGTGGAATTCACGACGAGACGACACTCGGAGGAGGTTGATGGGTGAGAGCGTTGTGGAGGCTATCTGTACCTACCTTTCAGGTAGGATCCATGGTGGATGATCCAGGAGTTGCGCTATCTGTACCTACCCTTCAGGTAGGATCTGTGGTGGACGATCCAGGAGCTGCGTTATCTATACCTACCCTTCAGGTAGGATCCGAGGAGGACGACCCAAGAGCTAATTCCGTTCTTCCTGCTATTGTCTTTTTCTGTTGTACTTTCGTTCAGTTGTAGTTGTACTTTCAGTTGGGTTTGTATTCTGGACCACTTACTTTTCATCACTTCCTTTTGTTCTTAGTGTATTACTTCCGCTTGTACTCTGTGTGTTTTGTTTACTTTTATAAAGGCAATGCCTTCCCAATTATCGGGATTTAAGCCTTTGGTGCTAGTCGCCATCCCCTGTCCTATGTAAGGAGGGCTTGGGGTAGTCACGGCATGGGTCTCGAGGACGGGTCGTGACAAATTGGTATCAGAGGAGTCGGTTCTATCGCAGAACTTATAACTCTGATATTCCCTTTCTTTGAAGCAATAGTGTTAAGGGTACCGAGTGTGGTCTTCAGTTCAGGGAGTTCAGTGTTGGTGCGGCGGCCGACATATCCGTACACCAAGACCCTTACTACTGATTTCCGACTTTGTACACGAAAACACTGATTGCGTGTGTGTTTCCAAAGTTTTAAAGTCAGCTCAAACCAGGTCAGCTCATCAGCTATAAATTGTTGACCGTGTCGCATCTGTTCAGGATGTATCCACACAAACTGTCAGTTGGAGTTCCGAGAGAGTACTCGATGACGGCCCACCGAGCGGCAAGGCTCCGGTGCGGGGCCCTTTTTACTATGTTGGCACCCTCGGGTGGTGTACCAGTAGCACCACCACCTGTTGGGCAGCAGATGCCACTAGCCTTACTAGCGAACTGTGCACGCTGGCAGAGCGCGTTGCACGAGTTCCAGCAGCAACGGTCTCCGAGGTTACGAGGCGAGGAAGATTCCCAGACAGCAGAGCACTGGCTGGAGGCGATTTCTAGAGTTTTCCACCTAGCTGAGACATCAGTAGAGCGGATGGTGGACTTGGCTACTAGTTTTTTCCAGTGAGTGACCATGAGGATGGTCCACATAGTGATGAGGCTTCGGTATGTGGACCGATGCCTGAGATAGTGCCTTTGAGTAGTGTGTCAGCTATACATCACTACTTGTTGGTTTGTAGTTACAACCGGCGGTACCGGTAGGTGACACATGTTGTCTTACTGCCTTAAACGTGTTCCAACATCAGATACGCTCAAGTTCAAAGGTGAACTTGACTCACTAGCGGCTAAGGACTGGCTTGAGGAGGTGGTTGAGAGTTTTCTAGAGCACAGCTTCAGGCAGCGGAGCTCTGGAAGCAGGTGGACAGGAGCGGAACTAGTGGATGCCTTTTGTTCTTAGTACTTCTTGTTCCATGTTGTTGTTGCATTTGTGTATTTGTACTATGAGCTGCAATAATAAAAGGCACTTATCTTCGTGATGTTTACTTCCTGCCATTTTTGTTTGGTTGATACTGAGAGGTCCCGGTTAAAACTGTTGATTTGACCCTCACTTTCGAGATTCCTACTGGAGGAGACCCAGAGACCTCACGCTGATGCCGACAGCGTGACTCGACTCTTAGAGGAGAGAGTGATGGTTGGATCTCTTGGTAGTAACGTCGAGACCTTATGATGTCATCCATGGCATGAATGCATCATTCATGTCAGGATTGACTGTATTAGGCAATGGGCGTGGTTCATCCAGAGGATGAGACTGAGTTTCTCTTTTCGGAAAATGAGAAATCTTAGCAGATCTTACAGATCGTAGTAAAAGAAGGGTGGTCGTTGACCAACTTGCCACATCGGCAAACTTTCTACCGACCAGAGATGGTACAAGTTACGATGGGGAAGGTTAAGATCATTCAGGAGCGGATGAAGACTGCACAGTGCAGTAGGAAACAGGAAACTGGCGCCAGTCTCAGGGACTTGGGCGTGTAAAATGTTTCAAGAAGCAGGAGTGATAAGGACAGGTGAATCTGAAGAGCAGCAGACGTGGAGGCAGAGCTAGGAGAGCAGCATGAGGTGGTGTACATTTCAACATGTTATAACCACCCACCTTTGATGTTCCCTCCAGGCTCATGGAACTGGAGGGAAGGGGAAGAGAGTAGCTGCATGCGGTCAAAGAGTGTGACCCAAGGGCTCTAAGAATGATTTGAGGGGCAGTCTGTGTCTACTACAATCTGCCGTAGTAACAGAAGTTGATACGAATCATTCCTTCCTTCCATGAATCTTTTCCCAGACCTAGAGTTTCCGGTTAAGCCGTTGACTTGACCCTCACGTCTGGAGATACCTTGGGAGGAGACTCGATAATCACACTTACGCCGACAGTGTGGTCTGACCCACGAGGCGAGAGTTTCGGTTGGAATCTCTTGGTGGAAGCGTCGAGGCCTTATGACGTCGGTCTCGGTATGGATTGGATTCACAGTTCATGCTCAGATTGACTGTATTAGGCAAAAAGGTTGTGGTTTATCTACAACATTTGGATGGGGTTTTCCTTGGTCGGAGAAAAGGAAAACCCAGGTAGCACAGGATAGAATCATGCATAAGAGGGTGCATTCGATCACTCAGGAGATGGCCAAACTTACCTTTGTGCCAAAATTCTCCAGAGTTGCGGCACCACTTCCAGCAGAGCTTTCAAGAGCTGGGTTGATCAGTGCGCCCAGCCTGTGGTCGTTGGTTACATAGTTCACTATGATGCATTAGGGACCGGACTCGGGTGTGTCCTGATGTAGGAGTGGGTAGTGATCGCCTATGGATCATGGCAGATAAGACTACACAGAGCTGATAGGAAGCCTCTAGAGTTCAAGGATGACGACCACGTCCTTATACGGGTCTCACCTCGACGAGTTTTATGGAGATATGGCCAAGGTAGCAAGTAATCTCTGAGGTTCAGCGGACCTTTCTAGGTCCTCAGCTGGGTAGGTGAGGTGGTTTACCGCTTGACCCATCCACCTCAGTTTCACCGAGTGCACGATGACTTCCATGTATCTCAACTGAGGAGATACGTTCTTGACCCGACGCATGTCATCGACCATGGGGAACTAGACTTTGGCGATGGGGTGACTTTTGTGGGGTTCCAGTAGAGATTGAGGATCGACAGGAGCGGATCCTATGAGGACGGTCGATTCCTTGGGTGCATTTTCACTGGCAGTACGGGAACCTCCAGGTGAGCACATGGGAGCGGAAGGCTCAGGTGTGTGCTCAGTACCGCTTTTGTATCCCTAGTTTGTGTTAAAGCTTTACGAGGACGTAAATCCCTGAGGTGGGAGTAATTTAAAGACCAGTAAAATTCAAGGGAAATTTTTTCTTAATTTTCTTTGGGATTTTACAAGAACGCAGTTTTTGACGACGCCTGATTCCAAGGCCCGGTGTGCCCGAAATTAATTTCCGAATTTAGGCTCGGGTACGTTCAGTGAACGAACGAGCGGGTTTTTCTAACTTTTAAACTGGGGCTCGGAATTGAAATCCGAGGGCTCCGATGAACTCACAGCGCCGGTAATTTCCTAAGAAGACCTTTTCTAGAGTTGTGTTTTGACGTATGTGGTAGTTAAAAATTTGGGGATTCAATAAGAATTAAATATAATTATTGTGAAACAATTTTATTTAAGTGGAATTTTTTTCCTCTAAAGGGAAGTTGGAGGTGGGGCTCACACCCCACCTAACTTCCCATGGAAAAATATCAAAGGTTGGTGAAGCCCACACGAGCCCCCAACTTTTCACATTCCCTCAACACCTTGAAACCCCTCTTTAACTTTCCTTGTAATTAATTGTGGAAACTCTTCCTCTCCCTCTCTCTCCCACTTAAATGTTGCCAACACATGTCAATCAATGAATTCTAACATTTAATTAATTAATTAAGTTGTTTGAATTCTGAATAACTTGGGTGAATAAAATAATGGCTTGGCCATTATATTATTTTGGCACTTGTTGTGTTGGGATTTTGGGGGAAGCTCTAGTGAGATTGAGAAGGGTGTTCGTCTCTTAAAACTAAGAACAATGGCCATCCAATGAGGAACATCTTCTCCCGGTAAAGAATTCTTCACGCCTTCAACTCTTCTTCTTCCTCCGCATCAAGGGAGAAGGCACCGTTAGTGAGAAGCATCGTCTACAACAACGACTCCTCCTTCGAAAATGACAGAATCGACACCATTCTTCCGCGACACCCGACTACCGCGACGTTCGACTTCCGCGACTCAACGACGTGCGACGTCAATTTCAAGGTAGGGTATTTTTGTTGTTGTTGTTCGTGATTTCTTCTATCATCATTCCTCGTTTCAAAATGGACCGATTGCTATCGATTAACAGGTGGGGGCCGGACCGCACAAACACGGCTGACCCTCCTCCCTTGATTTTGTTGTTGACCTTGTTGTGGTTTGGAATGGGGATGGTGTGGTGTCGTCGCACTGCGTGGGATCATGCGGCAAGGATGCGCGGCGTCGTCGCGCCGCGCCGTTGAATCCGAACAAAGTCGCGGCGCCGTCGTGCCACACTGGAAAACCACGAAGAGACGCGGTTTGTTTATTTGGCGTACGGATCATTGGGCCAGGGAATAACAGGCCGCAGGGGCGATTTGAAGGCCTTGCAGCGAAGGGCATGTCTCGGGAGGACCGCAGGCGAAGACGGAATTGAAAACGCACCACTGGAGCAACTCCGGTGGTCCGCGGAAGGCGGCGGCGGCGCGCCGCCGGAATGGAACCGCCGCGGCTGAGCCACGGCGGCGGGCTGAACCGGAATGGCTTAGCCGTTCTGGAGGCGGAGCGGCGCGGCTCTAAGCCGCGCTGGTTACATCGACCGTGGGGGTTTGTAACCCCCGCACCCACTAGCCACGCGGGCACCGGCGCCAGCGCCGGCGCCTGGCCGGGCCGGGCCGCTCCATCCGGGTCGGTCCGCGCCCAAACAGGTCAGACCCAGACCCGGATCGGGTCGACATGGTTCGGACCGACCCTGGGGGTCTCGGGCCGGGTCGGACCGGGCCTGAACCCCCTATTTTCGGGCTATTTCCATTCAAACGACCATATCTTGGGCTACGGACCTCCGATTGACACACCGTCAGTTGCGTAGAGAACCTTGGATCGAGGCGGGCGTTTCGGTATATTACACTCAAGGTTTTGGAGAACTCTGAGTACATCTGGATTGATTCGGATACGAAACTAACTGGGCCCTCAGAGCGGAAACGCTTATATCTTGAGCTCCGGACGTCCGATTGACGTGTCGTCGACTTTTTTGGATTCCTCTTGATGAGACGGAACTTTTGGAATACTTCGCCCAAGGTTTGGACGCAGTTGGAGTATGTCCGGGTTGGATTGTACTCGAAATCCAACCGGGCCCCTGGGACGGAAAGGCTAATAACTCACAGACCGGGCGTCCGATTGACACGTCGTCTGTTGTGTTAAGACCCCTATGATGAGGCGGTACTTTGAGATACTTCTTCATGGGACTTTTTGATACTTGGAGTATTGACCAGTAGCTCGTGGAGTGGACCCTCTCGGAGACGAGCGTGCGAAGTACGGAGACCGTGTAGCCAACTGAGACTTGACGACGGCTGATCCATCGACTCGGTGAGTTTCAGATAGCCCAGTGGGGAGCGCTTGGTTGCAGCGGAAGACCCACGGTGGAGGAGCGCTTGGTTGTAGCGGAAGACCCGCGGTACTCAACAGAAGGAGTACCTCTAGAGGCTATGAGGGGGAGCGCTTGGTTGTAGCGGCAAACCCATGGTGGGAAGCGCTTGGTTGTAGCGGCAGACCCACGGCGGAGGAGCGCTTGGTTGTAGCGGCAGACCTACGGTACTCAACAGAAAGAGTACCTCTGGAGGCTATGAGGGGGAGCGCTTGGTTGTAGCGGCCGACCCATGGTGGGAAGCGCTTGGTTTTAGCGGCAGACCCACGGCGGAGGAGCGTTTGGTTGTAGAGGCAGACCTGCAGTACTCAACAGAAGGGGTACCTTTGGAGGCTATGAGGGGGAGCGCTTGGTTGTAGCGGCAGACCCACGGCGGAGGAGCTCTTGGTTGTAGCGGCAGACCTGTGGTACTCAACAAAAGGAGTACCTCTGGAGGCTATGAGGGGGAGCGCTTGGTTGTAGCGGCAGACCCATGGTGGGGAGCGCTTGGTTGTAGCAGCATGCCCACAGTACTCGACAGATGGAGTACCTCAGTAGTCTTAGGTTAGTGAGCAGTACGTCGGAGTCGTGACAGGACCACTGTACACTCTAGAGATGAGGCTCTTCAGCAGTTACGGTTTTGATAATGAAAATCCTGGTTTGAGCTGAGTCTTTGACCTATGTGTTTACCTCATGATTGAGATGGGTCACTTGATAAATTAGGTATATGTATGGGCATATATCTAAGTAGTGGTTATCCGTAGATTTCATAACCTTTGTGTTTCCTCATGATTGAGATGGGTTATTTGATAACTTAGGTATAAGTATGGGCTTATACCTATGTAAGGGTTATCTGTTGTGATTATACTTTGTGGTTATCCTTGTTGGATTTAGAGAGACCTTGAGGGTCTCGGGGTCCCTACTGAGTATCGTTATACTCACCCCTGCACGGGCTATGCCCGCACCTCGTTGTGTTGGTTGCAGATGACGGGCAGTACTAACAGAGGCCGAGTGTTCGAGGACTGGATGGTACCTGGAGGTGGACCACACGATGAGTCAGTATCTGGAGGTGGACTTCACTATGAGATGACACTCGGAGGAGGTTAACAGGAGAGAGCATTGTGGAGGCTATCTGTACCTACCCTTCAGGTAGGATCCGTGGTGGACGATCCAGGAGTTGCGCTATCTGTACCTACCCTTCAGGTAGGATCCGTGGTGGACGATCCAGGAGCTGCGTTATCTGTACTGACCCTTCAGGTAGGATCCGAGGAGGAAGCCCCAGGAGCTGCTTCCGTTCTTCCTACTATTGTCTTTTTCTGTTGTACTTTCGTTCAGTTGTAGCTGTACTTTCAGTTGGGTTTATATTCTGGCCCACTTACTTTTCAGCACTTCCTTTTGTTCTTAGTGTATTACTTCCGCTTGTACTATGTGTGTTTTGTTTACTTTTATAAAGGCAATGCCTTCCCAGTTACTGGTATTTACGTCTTTGGTGCTAGTCGCCAGCCCCTAGCCTATGGAAGGCGGGCTTGGGGTAGTCACGGCATGGGTCTCGAGGACGGGTCGTGACAATTTTAACCTAAACCATTGATCTATAAATAGATGGTTATGCCTATTGTGTATATCATCCAAGATTGAGAATAAAAAATTGTTGCACACAACAAGTTCTATCTTGACTCCTCCTTCTATCTCTCTCTCCCTCTCAATAATGAGAAATTGAAGAGAGATTTCTTAAATACTGAAGAATGAGCGATCAATAATGAACAATATAAGACATTTAATTAATCGTTCTAGCATCTGGAGATTGAGTGGCATTTCTCGGACATTATAGGAGCATGTGTGTAAAGTCCCCGATACTAGTAGCCCAGAGTAAGTGACTTAATTTATGACATTTTCATAGATATAAGACTTGAATCCCAAAGTACTGATCATTTTAACAGTTTTGGAAACCATATTATATACTTGAAACATACAGTACAATTGAAATTATAAAATACAACATAGTCAATCCTTTAATAGCACCAATATTCTCCCAGCTTAACCCTATATATCAATCATAATATACATCTCAGCATCCTGGGAAAAATAAAACATAAGAAATGGGTGAGCTCAGATTCTTAGTAAGGGTAAGCATAAAGTGGAGGTTATCATGAATAAATAATCATAAACAATAAGGAAAGGTGAATAACTAAAACACATGACATTTAACATAATTTGAGCATAATATGGCCAGAATAAATAATACCATATAAATAATCACATGACCTAGAAAACATAACCATGGATATTCTACTAGTCAAATATTCACATGGAATATCAATAACCAATCTCATAATGAGGGAATTTATACTGTCGAACATCATAAACATGTCATCAAGGCTTTGGCCAAGACACCATACATAAACGGGTAAAACATCAGCCAATACCCAAACTAGTTTGTCTCATTATACCTACTAATTCATCGAGGGGCTATAGAGGTCCCCTCCCATAAATTACTAAGTCAAATGCATTCCTTGTATGAAAATACTGAAACATAAACAACATAAACATTCGTATTGAAAAACTAACATGTGAAATATGAATACTTCAACCAAAAACCATGAATGGTATCAAAATAGAACATCCATAGTCAAACTGATCATAAACCCCTCAATAAAATATGGTAGATGGTATCATAAGATATCAGGCTCAATTAATTATAAGATCTAACAAAGGATGAAAATACTCTAATAAAATCATTAAGAATTTCTTGATAGAAATTCCCATTTTTACTTTGAAAACATGTATTTAAAATATCATGAAATTTTAAAAGAAAAAAATTTCATTGAAAAGAATATTATAAACTTTAAAGTAAGATTCAAGATATTAGGGTTTCATGGTGTCATAAAAATACACTCATGTCGTATAAGTTAAACATTCCTTCCATATTTTTGTCGAAAAAATCATAAAGTACCTCATCTAGAAAATGAAAAAAATATTCCTTTTAAACTGTTTTATAAAAATTAGAACATGGGAAAAAAGAATTTAAACATTTTTAGGAAAATATTAAAAATAATTTTGAAAACATTTTTAAGAAACAAGGATATGGATGATAAATATTCTCTAGGAGATACTTATGTATAAACAATCTCAAATAATAATGAGATTGTAAAATTAACTCTTACCTTGAACTTTCCTTTAGTTGAACATGATTTAACCTCATTTATAATGTTTTAAATCATGTTATTAATTTATTTCATAACCATATCTATATTTATGATATCATATATGATCCTTTTATATCATTTTGTTAATAATATTTCATTATAACCCTTGTTTTGGGTGTTAACTGATTCATTTTTTATGCATGTCTTGTCATGTAAGTATTGTTTCTTATGAATAGTATATATTTATTTAATATCTAGGATTATATTAAGTTGATAGATATTATATTTAATTATTATTTACATTTTTATAATCATTCTTGAATAGTTAACATGGAAAATGAATCACATCGCGTCGTGGAGACGGTAGGTCATACATACGCACGAGCGTCGATATCATTCCCTTAATGGTGAAGGGGTAAGGAATTGGAAGGTATATTAATTATAAAAAAATTAATATTTTTTAATATTTTTTATTTATATCTATTATATTCGTAATTATACCCATACAAATAAAGTGGTGATGAAAAACAAATTATACCACATCGTGAAGACAGTAAGTTATAAGTATGCATGTGCTATGATTTTGTTTTTCATATGATGGATAAATCATGGAATATTTTTGTACGATGATCATAATAATATTTCAGAAAATATATTATACTGTTTTTATTACTTTATCATTGAAACAACTCGTGAATAGGGAGTACAAGAAGAAATGAACTTGGATGAGTTGGTAAAAATGATTACCTCTTCTTTAGAGGACTCCCTTTAGATCTCTTCTCAAGGGATCTAGGGTTGGTCTTTTTGGAAGATAAGGGCATAAAAAACATGGATAAGGATGTTTGGAGGATAAATTGTTAGGTTTTGGTCATTATAGTAGGCTCAATGTAGTGTAAGGATGTGAGGGAGGAGGTGCCCTTTTATAGTTGAGGTGAAGGATGCTTTTGAAAACTCTCAGAATATTAAAATATAATAAGGTTATTCTAGAGATAAAGACATAAAAATGGCCTATAAATGAATATTTTAAGACATTTTAGACCATATATTATAACCTTTTTTATTATTTAACATTTTTTTATTTTTAAATAATTTAATAATATATTAATTCAATAAAGTATCATTACTGTCAAATTTGATATTATTCTTTTAATTTGACTTCAAATGCATCAATACAAAGTGGTAATTAGAATATAATGATTTCAAACATAATTAATATATCATATAGATCTTTAAAATTCATTATACACATTAAATCATCCCAAATATATCAAAATTAATACTTTTAAAATCATTTATTTTAGTTTTCTGTTAATTAAATAATTATTGTTTTAGAATTGAAAAAGAATTGAAGGTAATTATATAATTTATAAAAAATAAAAATAAAATTATATAATGAAAATAATTTTATTAATATCCAAATATAAATTTATTAACATTCATATCGTGATTTTATCCCTATGTCAACACATAAAAGATATTAAATACAAAGAGAGTGACATTTTGTAACTATCTTTGATTTAAATAATATATAAGTTATTTTCATAAAAAATTGTCCATTAAATAACTCCAATTAGATATTAAGGTGATAAGGGTCAAATAATCTTTATAAAATTAATTTTTTACAAGTTTGGGTCATGGTTAGACCCTTATATTTTTGTTTTAACCCTTAGTTAAACTCTTTAACTCTTACTATGACGACCTGGCTTTTTTACTTTTTAAGGGTTAATATAGTCACTATAAAATGATAAACTAACCATAAATAAGTCGTGTATGAAATTTTCAACCTTATATAAATCATTTGGTCGAATTATATAATTTAATGAATTTTATATAATTTAATAAAATATTATTTATTTTAATATAACATTAATGACAATTTTGATACTATTCATTACTTTGACATTTAAAAAAATCAATAAAACATGTATTTTTAAAAAAAACATCTAATATATCACAAACATGTCAAAGTTATCTATAAAATTTGTTTATTAAATTAATTATTTAAAAATATATTTATTTTAATATTTTTAATATTATTTATTTGATGTTTCCATTAATTAAATAATTACTACATCATCATTGTATATGCCTTTAATGTAATTATTTATTTCTTAAAAATTAAAAATAAATTATCATGATGAAGATAAATCTTTTATATTTCAAATTAATATTTATAATATAATTTATCTTCTTTGTCACGAACCAACCCGGGTTATTATTATTATTATTATTATTATTATTATTATTATTATTATTATTATAGTTTCTTTACCCTAATCCCCCCCCCCTCGTGTTTGCCCTACGTGACCCCAGCCCCTTCTTCCTCCTTACGCCAGCAACCTCCTCCGACCTTCCCTCCGCTAGCGCACGGCCCTCTGGCCTCCCCTCTGCTAGAACGTGGCCCTCTGACCTCCCCTCGACCACCCCCGCTAGCCCTTCCTGACGCACGGAACCCAGCAGCCAGACCCCTACCTCATCAGTTTCGTCTCCTCTTCGGCTTATGTTTCCATCGCCAGCGTCCTCCCCACTCTGGTCATACCTCCCTCACTGGTGCCCACTCCCTTCGGTGGTCGTTTTGGTTCCCTCCGGTAAGATTCAACTCCCTTCTCTATCGATTTCTATAGTTTCCTTATGGGGTTTATTGGTGAATGTTTCCCCACTGTTGGTGGTGGGGTGGTAAGGGTTTGGGGGGTGAGGGGAAGGTCATGGTGTCAAGTCCCCAGGCTTGCAATTTAATGTAATTTTCTTCCTTGCGTCGTGTGCCTCTTTCGCAGTTGTACCCAATTTTTTTTATTAGTGAATGAACCCTAGAATTATAGTATGCTTGTGTGTTATTTCCTTTTGATGCAAGTATAAAAATATTTGAAAGCCTTGTGTTGATTTGAACCCATTTTAGTTCTTGGATTTGGTGTAAATGGTTGGTTTCTTGTGTCCTTTTTTATGATTTAAATTGTAACATTTAATTGTGCTAGGTTTTCCATGAAATGAATTTTTGTCTTTCTAATGGTTTCAAAGTGGGGAAAATGGGTCTTTGATGGTTGGGTTTTCATTGGGTGAAAATGTACTTTTGAAGTGAAATGAGTTTAAATTGAGGTGTGACCTCAAATGGTTTTAAAATTGTGTCTTTCACTTTTATTCCAATGGGGTTTTATGCGTTCTTTATGTTTGATAGAAAAGACAATGAATGTTTCCATTATGAAATACACTTAATAATTGGGATTTAGTCAAAATTGGTTTTTGAGTGGGCTTCCTTTGTGTTTAAAGGGGTTTCCTTGCCTTAAAGGGGTGTTTTTGTTTTATAAATAGAAAATAGAGTTCCCTTGGCTTATTTGGTTATGTTAGAGGGTATGTACGCTTTCCCTTGGAATTGTGTCTGAGCATCAAATTGTTTTAAAAGGAATTTACAAATGTATTTGATATGAGTGAAGGTCCGGTTGTCACTTGTGATGTGATATTGATTTCCCTTGATTTATCAAATGATGGAATGATTAATTTATTAATTTATTGAAACCCTAGGTTTGGGTTTGATTTGGGTTTTGTGGTTTCTTTTGGTTTAGGGTTGTGCGAATGGCCCTTGAGACCAATTCTTGTGGATTCTGTCAACCGCCGCTGAAGGCTAGGTAGTTTATAATGTTTTGGTTCACCGCCACCATCCAAGGTATGGATTTTATGCTATTTTTTGGTTTCTCACCATCTTAATTAGGGTCTTTATTTTTTTTAAGGTTTGAACTATTTTTGGCGTAGTGCATTGAACTCTACTTTGTGGTTTCGAGATGTGGGTGTCAAGAACACCTACATGTATATGCATAGGGTAAGACATATATATATATATATATATATATATGCCCTCTTTGTACATATTCCCTCATGGCGTGGGGAATATGTGCAATGCAGCTAGGGACATTTATATATATATGTATAAATGTATGTGCGTATAAGCGTGAAGGGTCGGTTCGAGTGGTCATCTTCAAAAAGCGGCATGTTTTAGGTAAGATATATATGCATTAACCTTTAAATTTAAGAATCATTTATTTCTTGTATTTCACACCTAGTTTTAATATTGATTATTTATATATAACTGTTATTAAAATTGTCTGTCTTGAATTGGAGTGGTTTATTTCTTGTAATGTGTTGTAATAAATGGTTTGATTGTGTTTTCACATCAATTTACTAATGAAATTCCCCTTTGGACTTTGTGAATGTGTTTTTTATTTAAAATTCTGGTTTGGGTTTTTTAAATGGGTTTCGAATTATATTTCCAGTTTTCAAAGTGGTGTGTGTGTGATTCTTTAAGAAATGGTTTGGCATGTGAAAATTGTGGGAGGTCTGGTTGGCACTTTTGTAAAACTAGTTATCTAAATAAAACACTCCTTGGATGTGGTCCCCTTTATATGGTTGAGTTATATGATATTGGAGGTCCACCAGGTAGGAATTTTTTATGATCAAATGGTTGAAAGGCGAGGTATGTATTCCTTGGGGTGACTCAGGGGTGACTTTTTTGTGTGTGTTGACTGTGTGTGAGGAATGTACTTGTGACTGGATACTTGTTTGACATTGTTGGCTCACCCCCCTTTTTAGTCTGAACATGGGAACCTAGCATAATAAGAGAATTTTTAGTGAATGATTGTTGCACTATTTTAGATTACGCACTATCTAGTGGCCCTTAGTACGGACTTTGCTCTTCTATGGGATTGGGCCCCTCAATTAGGTCAGGTAGGACAACACTGAGCATTTGGGAATTATGACGTCATCGAGAGTAGGCATGCCTTCAGGATGAGTCACATGTATAGTACGTTCTAGACTATTCATGAGGTCCTAGGTTTTCCCATGTATATCAGCACTTAGTTGTTTGAAACAAATGATTGAGGTGCTTTGTTTGGTTGATTACTCTTTCTTGTTATTTTCCATTGCCCTTGTGTGATTATTGATTTTGCTTTCATGTATAATCGTCTCTTTGTTAAAGGGGATAAAAGTGATCTTCAAAAGTTTGTGGAAAAAGGTTTTTAAAATGTTTTACACTTCTCTATCCCTCTTTCTTTAAAAATTTTAAAGCTTCATCCTTGGAAAAGAACATAGTTTAAAATATGAAGTCCAATGGATCATGATTTTCTTTTAAAGAATAAAATGTGTTAAAACCTAGTTCTATACATTGTATTTCAAACTTGAAATTGATGGATCTTTTATTTAAAGGAAATTCATATGAGAATAGATTTTTTGGGCATGCCTATTGGGTTTTAATACTCACGCCTATAGTTTTACCTTTGTTTTTAGTTTTGAGTGTTGTACCTTGGTTGGATTTGGTCACCATAGTGCGACGTTGGATTGAGGTTGGTGGTGACCCATGGGGTCACATGAAGGTATGTAAAACTTTGTTTTCTCACCACTCCTAGTTTTTATTTTCACTGTTCAGTTTTTGTTTATTTATTTGTTTTTCATTTATGGGCCAAATTGTTCCCACTTGTTTAGTTTTGATGCCCGACACTAGTTCTCTGCCCGTGGGGATCGGGAATGCCCCTCAGGCCATGTCGCAGGTTGGCTCGATTGACCGGTTCAAGGTCGACCTGGGTTGGTTCGTGACATTCTTCATAACCCAATATTAAAAATGATATAGTTATTAAAGACATGGGTGTGACATCTTTAACTTTTCTTTAAATAAAATATAATAATTTCCATACTCTCATAAAAATGGATTCTAAGGGTTATAATCTCAGCCCAAGGATTATTTTGGTCAATACCCACTCATAAAATGAAATTTGGAAAAGTTTTATGGAAATTTTCTAATATTTATAATATTATTTTTACCCTTAATTACTCAGTTTAGATTTAACTATGTTAATAAAAAAATTATTAAAGTTACTATTCAAAATGCCCAAAAATAAAAGAAACCTTTTTAAATAGTTTTTAATCACTGATTGCAAATTTGGAATCCATTTTTCAAAATTAAAAACACAAAATTTATAGTAATTAATTTAAAATTAATCTCATTGACGGAACAAGAAAATGAGTTTTTTAAGTGAAAACATTCAAAAGATTGAAATGTTTTTATGTCTAGATTTCATATGAAATTGATTAAAACGAACTAAATTGGATTAACTAATAAAAATTAATATAATTATAATTTAAAACCAATTAAAAATATAAATTAACACCATAAATTATTTGTACAAAAAACTATTTTCAATTAAAATGAAATATTTTTTACTATTTATCAAAACATGAAACTTATCATAAAAAATACCAAACATTCAACCAAAGTAAATTTTTATAATACAATTTAAAATTATAAGTTTATTTTATCAAATATAATTTATAATAGTTTCAAAACTAGATTAAAAACAAGTGATCCATTAAAAGGCAGTAAAATTGCCTTTATAAAAATATGGCTTTTTATGCGTAAAAATAGATTTATTTTTATATAATGTCTAGAAAACACATAGGATTAATGTTAAAAATTATATTTAATATATTAAATATATATTTAATTAATATTATTCACTGATAGTAATTAATTTAATTTATTAGTATAAAACACCTTTGGAAAATAATAATAGTTTTTATAAAAACATTTCCTTTATATTAAATTGGGTTTTATATTTATTTTTAATTATTTGGTAACAAATGAATTCAATAATATATTTTCATAATATATTTAATCCTATTCATAACCACCAATTTAATAGCTAAAATATAATTTCATAATAATATTAATATTATATCGGGGTTTCATTTAAACTCGGTGTTGCGTGCAATGTAAGCTATTGAAAAGATTAACTATAAAAAATACATACCAAAAAATATCGTGGTGTTACATTCTCCCCTATTTCAATAAATTATATCCTCACAATTTGAAATTGTACTTCAAAAATCAAAGTTTGATACTTGAAAATTCCTTTGTTGGAAACCCAAATAAAAAATAAGGTTAATGAAACTTCCACTTTAAAATAAAGAAAGGGAAGTACGAAGGTCACCTGAGATAACACATACTAGGGTTCCATGTAAGAAAACATGGAAATGGAATAGAAAAATAATTATCGAGTTTTTATGGAGAGTGATATAAAACATGTCATTATAAATTTAACCATCACAAAACTGAAAATCTTGTGATTGGTTAAAAGACCATTGATTTCTCATAAAGAAAAGTAAACAGGTAACATTTTTGTTCCAAAATCTTTTTCCTAGAGTTGGGTAATTATTTTACTATTAAAATAATCACTTAATTTATTTATTTTTAATTCATAAGTATAATATCATCCTTTAGTTATGTTTTTATTTATTTCCACTTCATCCCTTAAACCAAGAAATGAATGTTCAAAATGAATTTTTCACACTTGAAGCAGTTTTATAAATCATAATATCCATGATTCATTCCTTCGGATTTTAAATTTTTACTAAAACAAAAATGGCTAGAACATGTTACCCAATATGATAAATCATAATTTAACCTCAAAAAATAATATCCAATATTCAACTTAATCCATTCCAACCT
This sequence comes from Viscum album, assembly GCA_963277665.1. NCBI lineage: Eukaryota > Viridiplantae > Streptophyta > Magnoliopsida > Santalales > Viscaceae > Viscum > Viscum album. The sequence continues at coordinate 1,464,019,322 of OY728162.1, read as the reverse complement.
TAATAATCATCCAAAAAACATCTTTCCAAATTCATAGTCCAAAAATTTATAAGGAAGGTCACTAAATTTCAAAAATAAATCTTAACAATATATTCTCCAAAAAATGTAATGTATCTCTTATTGTCACATATCACATATATGAATACCTTCATCACCATAAAAACCTTAATGAAAACTCTAATTCTTTCAAATATTTAAATAATGAGTACTATAGTACAATCTTTATTTATTCCATAATTCTTATGAATATCACTTCATTGATAAAATACTCAAATGAAATAATTATTTAATCCAATAATAATCACATAAATCATTACTCTTCATCTGTGGTAGTATCATAATCTTGACCATGATCCATTATCCTCTTTTGGGGTATATTCCTTTGAAACTTGAGACATTGATTTTCATAGCGTCTCATCTCCTTGAAGTTGAAGAATTGTGCATTCACAACCTTTTTCAAACCCTTGTAATCACAAGCATGGTGTCCTTTCTCTCTATACTAGTAGAAACTCCCAATCATTTTAAAAAAGTACTAGGGTGTTTCTTTCCACGATTATCACATGTGGGAAAATACTACTTTCTCTTCTTCCCTTTATCCATATTTTCCCAGCTTTACTCTTTTTCTCTTACTTATCTTTGAATCCATAAGACTTGGATAATGATATTATGTCCCTGTATGATGAGAATATTTGGGAGACTGATTCCCTTAGAAAGATTGGTTTAATCCCATAAATGACATTTTCATTCTTACTCTTCGGATCACATGCATTGGTAAGGTTCACATTCCTTCTACTAGGACCCATTTCTAAATGATGACATACACTAGATTAGATCATATCATTATGAAATGAAATGTATACTTCCAAAACTAGTGAAATACTTAGCATAAATTGAAAAATGTATGTGTATCTAATCTCATAATCATAAACACAGTTTCTTTGGGATGTTCTACTACACTTATCCTCAAATTCCATCTTAGGGTTAGGTTCCCTAATAAATTATTTCCTAAATCTAGTTCCTAAGGTTTCTAATAAACTTACTTTGATACCAACTATAAAGACCCTAACCTAGTAGCCCAGAGTTGGTGCCTTACTTTATTACATTGGTATAGATACAATACTCAAATTCCAAAGGACCAATTAGTTTAGAAGTTTTGGAAACCAGATTACATACTTGAAACATATATTATAATTGAAACTATAAAATACAACATATTCAATCCTTTGAGAGCACCAATATTCTCCTAGATTAACCCTGCATATCAATCATAATATATATCTTGGCATCCTGGGAAAAATAAAACATAAGAAATGGATGAGCTCAAATTCTCAGTAAGGGTAAGAATACAGTGGAAGCTATCATGAATAAATATGAATACACAATAAGGAAAGGTGAATAACTGAAACACATGCTAATTAACATAACTTGAGTATAATATGGCCATAATAAATAATACCATATAAATAATCCCTCAAGATAGAAAAAATAAACATGAATATTCTAATAGTCGAATAATCACATGTAATATCAATGAATAATCTCATAATTAGGGAATGCATAATTCCAGACATCATAAACATACCATCAAGGATTCAGCCAAGACATCATACATAAACAAGTAAGACATCATCCAATAACCAAACTAGTTTGTATCATTAGACTTATTGATCCATCGAGGGGCTATATCAGGCCATGTCCATCACTTATTAAGTCCAATGTATTCCTCATATGAAAAGGGTAAAACATAAACAACATAAACAACATAAACATTTGTATTGAAAATATAGCATACAAAATGTGAATAATTCAACCATAAACCATGAATGGTATCAAAATAGAACATCCACAGACAAACTGATCATAAACCCCTCAATAAAATATGGTATATGGTATCATGATATATCATCCTTAATCAAACATAAGATCCAACAAAGGATGAAAATAATCTAATAAAATCAATAAATATTTCTTGAGATAAATCCCCCTTTTTACTTTGAAATCATTTATTTAAAAGGTCACGCAATTTTAAAAGAAAACATTTCCATTGAAAAAATATTGTAAACTTGTAAAGGAGGATTCAATAAATTAAGGTTTCATGATGACGTAAAAATCCACTTATTATTTATAAGTTAAAAAATCATTCCTTTGGTATTTTTGTTGAAAAAGTCAAAAAGTACCTTGTTTGGAAAAAGACAAAAATATTCCTTTCCAACTAGTTAATAAAAATTAAAACATGGGTAAAAAGACTTTAAACATTTGTAGTATAATAGTAAAAATAATTTGGAATACTTTTTTAAGAAACATGGACATGGATGGAAAAAATTATCCAAGAGATACTTATATATAAATAATCCCGAATGATAATGAGATTTTGAAATTAACTCTTACCTTACACTTTACTTTATTTGGATGTTCATTAACCTTATGTATAATGGTTTAAAGCAAGTTATTAATTTATACCATAACCATATCCATATTTATGATATCATATATGATCATATTATATTGTTTTGTTAATAATATTTCATTATAACCCTTATTTCGTGTGTTAACTACTTCATTTTCTTATACATGTATTGTCATGTAAGTCTTGTTTCTTGTGCATATTATTTCATCTCCAAAATTACATTAAGTTCATAGATATTATATATACTCATTTTATATATTTTTATAATCATTCATTAATGGTTAACATGGAAAATGAATCACATCGCGTCGTGGAGACGGTAGGTCTTACGTACGCATGAGTGACGATATCATTCCCTTAATGGTGAATGGGTAAGGAATTAGATGGTATATTCATTATACAGAATTAATATCATGTCATGTTTATTATTTATATACATTATATTCATCATTATTGTAATGGACCGGACCTCTCCGGTCCATTACTTTGTGAAAATCCGGTGTTTTAAGTGTTCTGTGAGATCAAGGAGACTTACTCCAACACTTTGCTAAAAGTAATAGTTTTTAAAGTTCTCCAATGGTGACTCTTGGTTGTAAGTCGCTCGAGGTGACTCACTAGCAGTCGCTCACTGATGGTACCTTTTCTAGAGGTGACTCACCGAGCGGTGACTCACTGAACGGTCACTCATCCAGCGGTGACTCATCAAACGGTGACTCACCGAACAATCACTTGTCTAGTAGTGACTCGTTGAATAGTGACTCACTAAATGGTCACTCATCCAAAGATGACTCATCAAATTGTGACTCACCAAGCGGTGACTCACTAATGGTGAAAGTTGTTTCAACTAATGGTGACTCATTGAATGGTGACTCACTGAATGGTCACTCATCTAGTGGTGACTCGCCCAATGGTGACCCACTGAATGATGACTCTCCAAATAGTGACTCATCCAGTGGTGAGTCGTGAGGAGTGTTTCCAGATTCCTATAGTTTTATCCATTTAACGTTTTCTTTGACATAAAATGCCTTTGAAGCCTTGTTTTAAGGAATCTTGAGTCCAATTCAAAGCCCATAAATATTATCTTTATTGTTGGGCAAAAATCTCTCAAGGTAACATTGCAACATTTTTTGGTTGATTGTGTTTCTTGACAAAGCAGGTTTTCATGGTGAATTGTTGAGTTATAGAGAAGTTGTTAACAATCCATGTTGAAAAAGAACCATGACAAAGGAATGGATGATCTAAAGTCAGTAAAAAATAACAGATACAAGGTGGCTTTGTTTTCCAGTGTTTTCCAAATTTTGGGGTCCAAATTTTGGAGCTTTGTGAGCATCGCGAAAATTGGATTTCCTTGAAGATCTCATCAAAACATTGAAAGGTCTTGAGTTTCCTAAATATGGGATTCATGAAGTGGATTTTGCAGAGACTGGAAGAATTTTGATGGTGAGCTATGCGATTATGACAAGTTTCGTGAATGATAGAGATGGAGATCATTGTGAGGGAGCATTGCGGTGGTGGCGCAAAGAAACTGACGGAATGCTCCGCGATTATAATGAGCTCTATGATCCAAAAACATTTGTGGTGCTTTGTGATATAGAGATAATTTTTTTAGGAATTTCATAGCTTTGCGATTTGAGATGATGTGGCACTGACTTTGCGTATAAGGTTCTCAAGTCGGCAGAATCACCTATAAATAGACCTTGACCCCCTCGAGAAGAGTAGATAGGTTTTCAAGAAATATTTGTAGCTCTCAAATAAAAAAGGAGGTTTACAGAGGTGTTGTTATTCGAGAAAGTTAGGAGCTTCGCAGTGAGTAATATAGCTCCATGAAAGAGTTGTGTTCTGCGTAGGATCAGTGAGCTTTGTGAAGGAAGTAACTTTGTGACAGATTGAGCTCTATGATGGCCTAAGATTTAAAAAGGCTTGAGATTTGTGAAGCAGTGTGATCTGTGAATTAGTGAGATCTACAAAGTTGTGTGCTTTGTGAAGAAGTGGGTACTTCATGAAGGCTTGTTTGGGCTTTGAGAAATTGGGAGATTCGCAAATTAGGGAGCTTTGCGAAGGTATTTCCAAAGTTTGTTGCCCAGTGATCAGTGGAAAAGTTGTATTCATTTGTGGATAAAATTTGGACTTCAATAGAGTATCTACGTACAATGAAGGATGCACTCACTAGAGATAATGAAAGGACCTACAAGTCTTTAAAGTGGGATTGGATCTTCTGAATAAGCAGTGATCTCACTTCAATTGAGAGAGTAGTGTGTTCTCAAATTATGAATGGTTGTAAACCAAGAGGGACAGTGGGTCCACTTCGAACTTGTAAATAAAAGTGTGCTTATAGTTGATTTGGTACATTAGTACATCGCTGGTGTATGTTCCTTGGATGTAGACCAATAATGGTGAACCAAGTAAAATTTTTGTGTCCTATGCATGGTTTCATATTTTTTCATACTCTAGAATGATAAGGAGAGTGGAGAGAGTTTTTTCTAACAATGAAACAATATCAAAGGGGCAGTTGTTTTAATATTTAATACCCTAATTCACCCCCCCCCCCCTCTCAGAGTATCTAGCCTAGTAGACCTAACAATTGGTATCATATTGAAAGGTTGATATCAATGTTTCTCTCTCAAATGGAGGTCACCAATCATAAAGGGATTCTGATCTTTGAAGGGAATAATATTCATCTATGTAAGAATCAGATGCAACACTACTTATTATCTTTGGGAATGGATGTTTTTATAGCATCAATTCATGGTATAATAGCCGATATTAATAGCGGTGAATTATCGGAAGCTGATCAAAGATAATTGTATACTGACACCAAGGGAATCAATGATTTATGGTGATCCCTATCCAATTATATTTATATTAAGGTGATGTCATGAAAAACACCACATGACATGTGAGAAAAACTTTTGAACATATATGAAGGAGATTCAAAGGTCAAAGAAGCAAAGTTTTAAGTGTTGTGGAATAAGTATGAAGATATTAGTATGAACATGAATGAGCTTGTTGATGAATTCTTTGACAGGGTAAATGTTGTAGTGTAAGACATGAAAGGTATTGGTAAATTCATTGAAGACATAAAGATTGTGAAGCACATCCTAAGGAAACTTCCACCTCACTTTAATCCAAAGGTATTAGTATTGGATGAAAAGGATCCAAAAGAGCTGACACTGGATAATTTTCACAGTACCCTTGTAGCATATGAAATGCGAAATGATGATAATGATGTTGTGGAAAAGTGGAAATCCAAAGAGGTGGCATTAAAATCCATGAAGAATCTCACTATTGAAGATTCTCAGGAAGAAGAAGAGATAGATGATGTGATGTCATTCCTTTCCTCAAATCTTCAAAGAGGAAAAGGAAAGTTTAAAGGGAAACTTTCACTTGCCTGTTTTAGATGTGGAAAGGTTGTCCATCTTATGGAAAGGTGCCCCAAAAAGTTACAAGAAGATGATGATGTCGATGAAGCTAAAATTCCCAAGAAGAAGTCTTCAGCCTATGTGAAAGTCAAGAAACAGTTCAAGAGAAATTTCTTTAAGAATAAGAATCTTCTTTCACAATAATGTGATATTTTAGATGAGTATGAGGTTGAGGAGGTTAAAGAGATAGAGAACTACAAAGATTTTGGATAAAATTCTATGGTGGCAGTTGTAAATAGTATTAAAAAAAATGAAGAAACCAACATTGATGAAGAATATGAAGTTGAAGTAAGATTTGATATGCAAGCTGAGTTAGAGGATGCTCTTGAAGAGATAGATGTTTGGAGAACCAAAAAAAAGAAATCCAACAAAGTAGTTCATGACGCCAAACTCTATATGCAGCAATAAGAAGAAGAGAAGTCTGAGTTGTTGGAAGAAATTGATAAACTCAATTCATCAACACTAGAGAACTCAAAATCGGTTAGTGAGTATAAAATCAAGGTTAAATAACAGAAAAGGGAGATTAATGGATTGAATAACACAATGAAATATCAGATCAATCATATCGAAGAACTTGAAGGAGAATTTGTCGGTTTGAGGAAAAAGATTAAGGATCAAGAAAAACTATTGACTCCTACTACGACATCAGGAAAGTAGATCACTTAGAAAACCAAGAAGCTGAAAGTTAATCATAGTGGTTCTGTAGAAAGGAAGCATCAATTATGTTCAGATGCTAAGGTTAATGTGGGGCTTGAAAAAAAACAAAAAACTGTGAAAATTGAAGTCAAACCGCAAACACCCATTCCAAGATTGAAGGTGGATTTGGGTATGAAGTAGAATCTGAAGATTTAGATAACCCAAGGGAGAACCAGTGGTGAAAAAGTGATGCATAATAATGCACCCTATATCAATTTTTATTATTGTGGAAAGATGGGACATTCATAGTATGTGTGTTCCATAGACAAGAGATATCGAAGGGTACAAGAACAATAGTGGCAGCCAAACAGAGCTTGATATTATAGAACATACTTTGAGGGACATTGTTTTTGGTGTGGATAATTTGGGAACATGGCTAGATATTGTACATAAACCATGCATAGGAATGTGCCAAGGCAGAATCAAAATAGTCGCAAGCAGCAAATAAACAAACTAACAGGTGAGTTGAAAATGAACAATCGATTTGTAGCCCTACAGGGTTAACTTGGGCCATCACACTCTGAGGAAGATCAATATTTTTAAACTACATCGAGTGTGAGATCAAATACATGGATCAAAAAGAAAAAGGATGAGAAGGAAGTGGTGGCAGAAATTGCCCTTAAAGCATCACATTGTTCTGGTGTATGGATCCTTGACAGTGGTTGCACATCCCACATGACAGGTAATAAGGATCTTATTATAGGCATAAAATATGAAAAAGAAGAAGTTTTCTAGTTTGGAAACGATGAAGGCTTGAAGATTATTGGATCATGAAAGGTCAAGTTTTGGGGTAAAGAAATGATATGTGCTGATGTCTTAGTAGTAGAAGGTCTCGGTCACAATTTTCTTAGTGTCATCCAGCTATGTGACTCAGGGAATTCTATAAGGTTTACTAAGAAAACATGTATCATTAAAGGAATAGATGTTTTATTGGTTATTCTGGGAAAAAAAGGGAAATCTCTCTCTGGTAAGTTGAGAAGAAGATATGTGCTTACTGTCCAGAGAGGTAGAAAAAAAGTTGTGGTATAAACGAATTGGCCATCTATGCCACCCATCCCTAGAAGATCTAGTAAAGTGAGATATAGAAAGAGACCTCCCTAATATATCATGTGATCATACACATACATGCGATTCATGTCAACTGGGTAAGATCATCAGAAATATGTACAAGGAAATGGAAAAGAAATCGACAAGAGTTCTTGAATTGGTGAATGCTGATGTTTATGGAACTATCACACCAAGAGCCATTGAAAAAAGAGGTATTATGTTCTTTTTATTGATGACTATAGCATAATGGCATGGGTATTCATCATTTTCCCTAATTTTGATGTGTTCAGTTTCCTAAAACAGTATCGAACAGAATCTGAAAAGATGATTGGGAAAAAAATTCTAAATTTTCATACTTACAATGGTAAGGAATTCACAAATACTGTGGTGGAATACTATCTCAAGAAACATGGGATAATGAATCATGTTTCTTCAGTGAGAACTCCCCAATATAATGGAGTAGTTGAAATGATAAATCATATCATCAACAACATAGCCAGTGATGCTTATTAAAAAAGATCTACTAGAGAAATTTTGGAAGGAAGAAATTTTGACATCGGTCTACATTTATAATTGGGCTTTGTTGTGTCCGAAGGAAGGAAAGACTACATATAAGATTTGGTACAGAAAGAAGCCAACAGTGAAATACTTTAGAATCTTTGGAAGTAAGTGCTTTATTCTCAATAAATAAAAACATAGGAAATTTGAGTCATGTGGAGATGAGGGAATATTTCTTGGCTACTCTGTGAAAAATAAAAGCAAAAAAATTCTTTAATAAGAGGTTGGGAAAAGTAGTTGAGATCAAAGATGTCAGTATTATGGAAAATGAAGAAAATAATCAACAGAACAGTGAACAGTTTCTTAATGAAAGTGATGAAGAGGAAAGTAACACAGGGGTTGCAGAAGTATCAGATGCTGATTCAGAAGAAGATACGGATGATAAACAAGAGGAAGTTAAGTCTATATCTGCAAAGAATCCATGGAGTCGATCTAAAATTGATAGATAGAATATCATTGGTGATCAGTCATCTCTAGTTCATACAAGAAGTATGAAATCACTATATCAGACATATTTCTTATCTCAGGTAGATCCTAAAAGCTTTTCTGATATATCTAGAGATGAAAACTAGGTTCAGGCTATGAATGAGGAGCTAGATCAAATTGAGAAGAATTAGACGTGAGAGATTGTTTTGAAGCCAGTAGATAAGAATTTCATCAAGACTAAATGGTTTTTTTGGAACAAGATGAATGAAAATCGAATAGTGATTAAAAAAATCATGACTAGTGTGAAAAGGGTACTCCCAAATAGAGGGTATAGATTTCGATGAGACATTCGCACCAATTGCAAGGCTAGAGACAATCAGACTATTCCTAGCCATTCCAGTGCAACAGATATTCAAAGTGTTCCAGATGGATGTCAAAACTGAAATTTTGAACAGGGTTCTGGAAGAGAAAGTTTATATTGAGAAGCCATATGGTTTTCTCATTCATGAAGATGAGAACAAATATTTTTGGTTGAAGAAAGTGATTTATGGGCTAAAATAAGCACCAAGATCATGGTACTCGAGGCTTGATCAGTATTTGAAGAATCTTGGATTTCAGTGTGGTGGACTTGATTACAATATCTATTTCAATAATGATAGTAATAAAAGGATGATGGTGATGGTTTATGTCAATGAAATAATATTTGGTGGATCAGATGAATCTCAGTGCAGACAATTTTCTGAATTTATGAAAAGTGAGTTTGAAATGTCAATGATTGGAGACCTGACATTTTTCCTTGGTTTATAGGTGACACAAGGAAGGAATGACACCTTCATTTCTAAATCCAAATATTCCAAGGAGGTTATGAGAAGATTTGGAATGGAAAATTCCGAGTTGAAGTCTCTAGTTGTTACTCGGATGAAATTATCAAAAGATGATAATGACAAGGCAGTTAATTTAACAGAATACAGGCAGGTTATTGAAAGTTTACTATACCTGACAATGACAAGACCTAATATTGTTTTTGATATATTCCAAGCAATGCGATATCAAATAAATCCCAAGGAAATCCACATTCTTTCAGTTAAAATAATACTTTGGTATATCAAAGGAACTGTGGATTTCGGTTTGATGTGTAATGACAAATCTCAACCAGAGCTATTGGGATATACATATGCAGATTGGGCTGATTCAGTAGATGATAGAAAATCAACATCAGGAGGTTCTTTCTATCTTGGGGGATTGTGTATTTCTTGGCTAAGAAAAAATCAATATTGTGTTTCATTAAGCACTATAGAAGCTGAGTATATTGTAGCCACTTAAGAATTTACACAGTTATTGTGGATGAAACAGCAGGTTGACAATATGGGAGTTGAAGTGAAGTCTCTTATCGGAATCCAGTGTGATAACTCAAGTGCTATTAATCTCAGCAAAAATCTCTTCCATCACTCAAGGACAAATCATATTGAGATAAAGTATCATTTTATCAAGGAGAAGGTTGGGCAGGGAATCGTAAAGTTGGAGTATGTTCCTACAGAACTACAGGTTGTAGACATTCTGAAAAAGTCATTACCCAAGGAATCTTTTGAGAGGCATCAACTAGCTCCGGGAGTTCAGTCGACTCCCTGCACTTGAAAGAGTGTGGCTATTCCCCCCTTCCCACAGTATGATGTGTTTTTCTTTAATGTGCTACTCTATGATCTTTCCAATGTTGCATACCACAAAGGTGTGACCTTTGGGTTCATTGATAAAGGGAGAGAAAGAGTGACTCCTAGTGGTGGGAAACTGTGGCTAAGGAAGGTAGAAAATGTATAATTTAAGACATAGGGAGAAGCTGGTAGGTGTAGTAGTGAGATAGGGGGAGCAATCAGATAGGGGGAGAGTATTAAATCTGACGATGCTTGAATTGATCGATCAAAGAAGATATATCATGAGAGCTGAGGTTTTTGATGAAATTATTTTATTGGTATTAGTATGGTATCAACGATTTGTATCATAGATGATGTGATTCATTGATGAAATTTTCATACTACTCTTTTTTCTCACGTCGATCATCACTCATGTGGGCTTAGAGTATGTGGTCAGTGAATCTTTGGTCGCTATCTAAATCACAAGAGGCGAATGATGGTATATGATGTAAGGAGCTTCAGTGAGGTATCAAGTTCATAGAATTATTATGAGAATAATTATCAACAAACCCAAAGAGGGAGATTGTTGGGCAAAAATCCCTCAAGGTAACATTATAGCATTTTTGGGTTGATTGTGTTTGTTGAAAAAGTATTTTTTCATGGTGAATTGTTGAGTTCTAGAGAAGTTGTTAAAAATCCATGTTGACAAAGAACCATGACAAATGAATAGATGATCTGGAGGTGGTACAAAAGAATAGATACAAGGTGACATTGTTTTCTAGTGTTCTAAATTTTTGGGGTCTAAATTTAGGAGTTTGGTGAGCATCATGAAAAGTGGATTTCCTTGAAGATCTCATCAAAACATGGAAAGGGCTTGAGTTTCACAAATATGGGATTCATGAAGTGTATTTTGCAGATACTTCAAGAATTTTGACGGTGAGATCTAAGATTATGGCAAGCTTTGCAAACGATAGAGATGAAGAGCATCGTGAGGGATCATTGCAGCGGCGGCCCAAAGAAATTGACGGAATTCTCCACGATTACGATAAGATTTACAATCTAAAAATTTATGTGGTGCTTCATGATATATAGATAATTTTGGTAGGAATTTAGGAGCTTTACGATTTGAGCTGACGTGGTGCTGACTTTGTGTGGAAGGTTCTCAATTTGGTGGAATCGCCTATAAATAGACCTCAACCCCCTCAAGAAGAGTAAAGAGTTTTTCAATAAAAATTTGTAGCTCTCGAATCACAAAGGAGATTCGAAGAGGATGTGTGCTTTACAAAAGGTATGAGCTTCGCGACATCTGATCTATCTCTGATAAAGAGGTGTGTTCTGCATTCGCTCAGTGAGCTTCACAAAGTAAGTTGCTTTGAAGCGGCTTGAGCTCTACAACGGCCTAAGATCTGTGAAGGCTTTAGCTCTATGAAGGCTTGAGCTCTACGAAGCAGTGCGCTCTACAAAGCAGTGATCTCTACGAAGGTGTGTGATTTGCGAATAATCAGGGACTTCATGAAGGCTTGTTTGAGCTTTGTGAAATTGTGAGCTTCGCGAAGTAGGGATCTTTGCGAAGTTATTTCCAAATGTTGTTTCCCAATGATCAATGGAAAAGTTGTATTCATCAGTAGATGAAATTTAGACTTCAATGGAGTATCTACATACAATAAAGGATGTAGTCATTAGAGATAATGAAAGTACCTAAAAGTCTTTAAACTATGATTGGATCTTCTGAAGAAGAAGTGAGCTCACTTCAGTTAAGAGAGCAGTGAGTTCTCAAATTGTGAATGGTTGTAAACTAGGAGGGATAGTGAGTACACTTCGAACTTGTAAATAGTAGTGCGCTTATAGTGGATTTGGTAGATTGGCACATCGCTGGTGTATACTCCTTGGACATATCCCAGTAAGGGTGAACCAAGTAAAATTTGTGTGTCTTGTGCATGCTTTTATATTTTTTCATACTCTGCAATGGGAAAGAGAGAGAAGAGGGTTTTTGTATAACAACGAAACAATATTAAAGGGAATTTGCTTTAATCTGTCATACCCTGATTCACCCCCCCCCCAGGGTATCTAGCCTAGTGGACCTAAAATTTATTTTCCTAAGGGTCAGTGGGATTTTATTTGGTCAAAATGTGTTATCTTGACTGGATCTGCCTTTAATTTCAAATCCAAAACAAATCTAAACCGCTTCTCTATTTATATTTTCCAAAGGCCAAGATATCTTCTATCCTTGCTCTTCCTTATTTTTTTCCCTTGGTACGAGAATCCCCGAAACTTTCTTCACCAAGGATTCATGTGAATATGTTGTATCCTTTGGATCGCATTTTCCCTGGAGACTTTTTCCTACTGCATGTGCACCCCCTATTTTGGCATAATAAGAAAGCATTGATCGTCTCTTCTTCCAAGTAGGTTTTCCCTTGTCTTTATTAATTGTTCATCATGTGAGGTGGGTATATGAATTTTCTCTGTGTTAAGATAGTCAAATTCGGATTAATAAATATAATTGAACCATTTTAAGATCAATATACATGAGTTAGGAAAAGTGATGCATGATCTCGACTTGTTATTTATTTTCAGATGATATTGTGATTTGTATGGGCTAATTAACCACTGAAAACCATGGTCATTGGGGGTCTTTTTTTGCGCATAGTGTGGTTTGTGGAATTCATGTTGTTTTTTTCCTATTAAACAGATGTTTATAAAAACTATTAACCATGTACATTTGACTAATAAATGGATGCCCCATGATCAAACTATTTATGTGGTAGCCCCTAAAATAAAAAGTGGAATTAAAAAAGGAACGCCTTTTTAAATCTGAATATGTTTTAGTTTGGTTTGTGTAGTGATGTGGTTATGGGAACGGTCATGCATAGGGGGTTGGGTTTTTTTACATGGTGATCTAGGCGTGGTGTGATTGGGTAGTGGGGATATGAAAATGGATGTGGTTGTAAAGAGATGTGGATGTGGAAATTTTTTTTTAAGGTTAGGTCTGAAGCCTCATTTATTATTTAAAGAAAAGAAAAGACCTCTTTTAAGTGGGTATAGGGATACCCATTACATAGCCCAAAGGCCTAGTGGGCATTTAGCCTATTACATGGCCCGTAGGACCAAATTTGTGGTGTTGTGCTTATGAGTTGGGGGTTGGTTCTGCTGATATGTGACTTGAGTAGATGAGTTTGAATAATGATGGTAGTGGTTGGTATGAGTGCTTTCCCATTGATATCATGTTGAAAACTTCCCTCGTTCCTGAAAAAATCATGGGGGATATGTGCCTTTAATGTGAAGTTCATTAATTTACCATGGATCTTCATCTCTTGTTTGGTTGTTACTCTGTTACCTGCTAGTGTTGTGCCTGTTAGTTGTCCGAGTAGAAATGGGATGAATAAATGAGTTGTTTAATAAAGTATGGAACATTTTGGACTAGTTTGGATAATTAAATGGAGGTATTGAATATGACAACATGAATGGGTGTTAAACACGGAATAAATGTGAATATGAATTATTTTATCAGGCTCTTCACCTTCTGAAATGTTTGTTATGTGTTGTTGTTCATATTAGAGTTAGCGTCAAAAATGTGGTTGTGAGTTGGTTTTTTTGTCATAAACTCATATGAGTGTCTTGAGTGTTTGGTATCATATATGTATATACTTTTATTTTCCTTTATATTTCTATACACACCCCACCGTAGTTGAGAACTATATGTCGAACACCCCCATCGTCATGGGGGAGGGTGTCTTTCCCAAACATCTTGGTGGGAGGATGGATGGTTGGACACCTACTCTTCCCTAATCCCTCTTCCAGGTGGTGATAGCCCAATATTCTTCAGGCAGGTTGTGGTTTGTGAAGCCTAGGTGTGTACAGGTGAGTTGTGATTCCCAAGTGTCTTCGGGATGAGATGTGTTGTTCTTACCAGGTGTCTTCAGGATGATATGTGTTGTGATTTCTTATGTGTCTTTAGGATGAGGTGTGGTTTTTGAATTAGTGTCTGCGGGTGGGATGAGGTGTGGTTTTTGGCCAAGGTGTCTGTGGGTGGGATGAGGGGTGGTGTGTGGCCTAGGTTTCTACAAGCGGGATGTGGTGTGGTTTGTGGCCCAGGTGTCTACGGGCAAGATGTGATGTGACTTGGGGCCTAGGTGACGAGATGAGATGTGGTTTGGGGGGCCCAGGTCTGTATAGGCGGGTTGTGATGTTGTTATTTCGGAAGAGGTGGGAGAGCGAGGGTGTTTGTCATTAGTTAAGAGTGGCTAAACTAGTGGGAAGTGGTGCAGGGTAACCAAATCATCGATGTGCTTACTATATTATATTACTTGACTTGCGTTACTTGGTGAGTGTGTCTTGGTGAAGTTGGGATTGCTTGTATACCTTGTTAGGTGCTATTTGGTTTTGTTGTTTTCTCACGGGATCATTAGTATGCTTCTCTCACTTGTGCACAAGAGACTTTGGTTTTCCTACTGAGTAAACTTATATGTTCACCCTACATTTATAAAAGTATTTTCAGGTTTTCATGAGGACTACATGGACCATGATGGAGCTTAATATCTCGGAATTTGAGATAGTTTTCATGTCACTACTTAGCCTTACTTTTGGTACTTACTTTTCAGTTATTATTGTAATTGTAACAGTTCTATTTTAAACATGCATATGGGATGGATTTGGATTTATTTTATATATATATATCTTAGAGTTTTTTTGGGATGAACTATCTTATCTACCAATATTATTTCTTTAAAAAGGGAAATGCCTCCCATTTTGTGAGACTTGTATACCCTTGGTGTTGGTGTCCACCCTGGGGCCTATTGGAGGTGGGACTCAGGGGTCATTATCTCCTTTTCTTCATTACTAGCCTAGGAGGGGCATCTTTGGAGGGAGGGGTAGTGACAAAATGGTATCAGAGGTGATGGTTGAGATATAGGATGGAGTTTTGATTTAGGCATAGTGAGGATTGCTTGGGTTGGTATGGAAATAGTGCCAGGTGATCTTGGTTCGTGAAATAGGCCAGGGAAGACCAGCTAGGACACAGGATTTTAGGGCCCCTATGATCTGATGCAAGGAATCTGAGCCTACTGAATAACCAAGTAAGGCTACACCATTTGCAGGGTAGACACCCTAGGAAAGGTACATGCATCATAATGACTTGTGTTATTTTTTGAATTGGTTTGTTTTAGGAAATTTTAAATGGATAATGAAATGAGTTAAAAGATTTAAAATTAGTCTTAATTAAAATTACATACTACTTGGGCTTAGGAATTCCTTGTTTACCTTTTGGCTATAGAACCTGGTCCTCATCTGCGTGTGGCTCAGGCAGTTGATGCCCAGTTAGTTAATAAAATTGATCAGTGGAGGATTGATCTAGTGGAGGAGGATGACTGGTGGAAGTACTTGGGAAAGTATGAGGGCAGTGTCTCAAATATAGAGATATAGGGCTGGCTTGATGAGCTTAAGATCACCTTCCATTTGATCTGGGCTCCGATAGAGTAATGGGTTCCTTTGGAAGTGAGTCGGATGTGGGGAGTTGTGCGTCAGTGGTGGACATTGTACCTGGGTGAGAGGAAGGAGGATAATGTTTTGTGGGTTGACTTTAAGAAGGAGTTCCAAGCAGAATTCCTTTCATCAACTATGAAGGCTGAGAAGACGTAGGATCTACTCTCCCTCCACTAGGGGAGTATGTCGGCACAGGATCTGGGGATCAAGTTCAAGGATCTCCTTCATTTTTTCCGCAATATTTTTCCAAATGAGGAGTCTCATGAGAGATGTCTAGAGGAAGCATGTCTTCCTTCTATTCAGTACATGTTTACTCTCTTTAAATTACTGATATACTTGGAGGTTCATAAGAAGGAAGAGGTGATTGAGTAGATGCACTCATAAGGAGGTCTACCATGATAGGGTATCCATCAGAGTTCTTCAAAGGGAAAGTTTACCAACATTAGGTCTCAAGCGTCAGGGCCTTCGAGGTTTCGACTAGTAGGGATTCTACCTCAGCATAATCCTTTCTGAACTTCTGATGCTAGCATTTCTTGTGCCTTTCCCATAAATTTGGGACTGAGGTGTTTTATCTATGGATTCCATGGCCATCTTCATAATCAGTGACCAAAAAACATTCGAGATTAGTATGGTGGAGGTGGATAGGTTCAATGCCAACCTCAGCAGCATTTTCCGGCTAGGTTGTTTTAGCAATTGAGACAGCAGGCTCATGCTCCACCAAGGGGAAATGGAGTAGGTAGAGTTTGACCTTAGGATGTTCCTTAGGGACCTTTATCTGGGCATGGTTGTGGAGTCGGTCATCATCAGAGGGGAAAAGGACGTGGGCATGGTTAGTTTCACGCAGCAGAGGTAGCAGTTCCAGAAGGACAATAGATCATTAGAGGTACAATCAGCTTGTTTAGTAACCTTGATTGTGATTTGTTTAATTTAGAAGCTTTGAACTCTTTTGTTACACCCACTCTAGGCCATTATCTAGGACTAGACATAGAGAGGTTTCCCATGCCCCTGGTGTTGAGTAATCTAATCGAAGGTCATACGATCTTGCTTGATGTGTGTCGGGTATGTAGACTGATTATGGGGTCGCATCATTCTCGTGGGGATCTTTTCTTGTTATAGATTCATCCATACGATATCATCCTCATCATCTACTATTGTATTCCATGTATGTTGTTATCGACTGCTTCTGGAGAAGAGTCATTTTTTCAAATATGGATGGTCAGTGTGTGGTCTTCATTAGTGAGAGGAGCTATCATGTGGGAATTCGGCATATAGAGCCTCTTATTTCCTTAATGGATAAGATGTTAGTGGAATCAGCAGATGTTGGGATGGTGGAGGTTCCCAAAGTTTTTGGGGAGTTCCATGATGTTTTCCCCAAGAAGGTTGTGATGTTACCCCCTCGACGTGATTTTGAGTTCAGGATAGACCTGCAGCCTGGTGATTCTCTAATTTTGATGGCTCCTTATCAGATGGAACCCTATGAGTTATGGTAGTTTTGGATTTAGATAGATGATATGATGTAGAAGGTTTTTATTCGGCCCAGTTTTTCATCATGGGGTTCTCCAGTTTTATTCACAAAGAAGGAAGATAGTGGTTTGAGGTTGTTCATAGACTACTGGAGGTTGAATTAGGTAAATGTTAAGAACTGTTACCCTCTTCCAAGGATAGATGATCTTTTTGACTAGTTGAGAGGGAAAAGTTGGTTTTCTAAGATCGATATGTGGTATGGATATCACTAGTTGAGGGTGAAGGATAGTGATGTCCTAAAGACTGCTTTCAGATGTAGGTATAGGAACTTTGAGTTTGTGGTCATGCCATTCAGTGTTACGAATTTACCAACTATGTTCATGGGACTTATGAACTCTATGTTCTATGATTTCTTGTATTGGTTTTTCATCATATTTATCAACAACATCTTGGTCTACTCAAGGTCATAGGAGGATCATGTCAAGTATCTCAGGACCATATTACATTTTCTTTGAAAACACCATCTCTATGGAAATTTTTCCAAGTGTAAGTTTTGGACATGGGAGGTACACCTCCTTATGCATGTGGTGTCTCAACATGGTATAGTAGTGAACCCATCGAAGGTTGAAGTGTATTTTTCTTGGACAACACCCAATAATGTGGAAGAGGTTTGCAGTTTTATTAGTCTTTTGTGCTATTATAGGATGTTTGTACTTGATTTCTCTCAATTTATATCCCCATTGATATATTTGACCAGGAAGTACCAAGATTTTTCATGGAGTGGGAAATGTCATAAAATGTTCAACTATCTGAAGGGGAAGTTGGTCGGTGCTCTAGTGATATGGTTTCCAGAGGAAGGAGTGATGTTTGAAGTGTTTTGTGATACTTCCTGTCTGAGATTGGGATGCATCTTGATGCAATATTAGGAAGTGATATCTTATGGGTATAGGCAGTTATTCCCCCATGATAATAACTATGCCACCCTTGATCTAGAGCTAGCATCAGTCATGTTTTTCTTGAAGTTGTGGTGACATTACCTCATTGGGGAATGATTTGTGGTATTCACAAGTCATAAGAGTTTGAGTTATATATTTTCCTAGTGAGATCTAAACTTACAACAACAAAGGTAGATGAAGTTTATTTAGGATTATGATTTTGAGATCTCTTACACCTCAAGAAAGGGAATTTTCGTTCCTGATGCTTTAAGTATAAAGTAACGGAAGGAAGTTTTTCAAGAATTTGTAGACATTTGGAAAGTTATGGAGGAGTTGGCAGCCATTCAATTAGATGAAGGAATGGATGGTGATAGAGGTTATTTGTTTTTGATAGCAGTATAGTCTTCTCTGATGTAGCAGGTGGAGGATACTCGGTGGGGAGACTCAGAGGCATAGGTGTTGTCTGATCGGGTTGGTCATGGTGATGCTCTAGAGGGATAGTCAGAATCAGATGTTATTCTGTGGGAAATTGTTTGTTATGGTAGTAGTGCATGAGGGATTTATTTGTGAGTTTCATAACTCACCCTTTTTGGTACACCCAAGAATTTATAAGATTTATCATGGCTTGAGGATGCAATTTTGGTGGCCCATGATGAAGTAGGCAGTAGATGAGTTTGTGACAAGATGCTTGGTTTTCCAGCAAGTAAAGGTCAAGCACCATGTTCCTAGTGGGTTGTTGCATCCCTTCGATGCCCCTGAGTGGAATTGGGATGGCATATCGATGGATTTCATCATAGGGTTACCTAGAGCTCAGGGAGTCTATGATGCTATCTGGGTAGTGATGGATAGGCTGACAAAATTGGCTCACTTTTTAGCGATCAAGGAGTCGAGCATAGTGGATGACTTGGCAAAGAGGTATATGGATGAGGTGGTGCGGTTTCATGGAGTTCCGAGATCCATTTTCTAGGATTGGGATGCATGTTTTACCTCATGAGTCTAGAGATTATTTCATCATGCTTTTGGCACCTTATTACGCCTCAGCACTACCTTTCACCCTTAGATGGATGGAAAGATAGAACAGACTATCCAGACATTGGAGGATATGTTGCGAGCATGCATCTTTGACTTTGGAAGATCTTGGGTGTGACACTTTACCTTGGTGGAGTTTTCTTATAATAATAGCTATCACTCTTTCATTTACATGGATCCATTTCAAGCCTTGTACGGAAGACCATGTCATTCATCTTTGTGTTGGAAAGAGGTTTCAGAGACAATTTTTCTTGGTCCTCAGGTAGTACAGAGCATGATAGAGAATTTTCATCTTGTTTTTGAAAGGATGAAAGTGGCACAGGATTGAAAGAAGTCTTATTCCGATCATAGGAGGAGGCCCTTGGAGTTTGAGGTCAGGGACCACATGTTCTTGAAGGTTTCCCCTCGACGTGAGAAGCAAAGGTTTGGTAGAGGGAGCGAGCTTTATCCTACGTTTGTTGGACCCTTTAAAGTGTTGGTGAAAGTTATAAAAGTGGCATACCAGTTGGTGTTTCCACCATGATTGCAGAGGATCAATGACATATTTCACATATCTCACCTTCTTCGGTATATTCACAATGACTCTCGTATCCTTGACTAGGGAGAGTAGGATTTGTGGAGAGGCCAGTAGAGATTCAGGATCATTGGGAGAATGTTTTGTGTGGATGGACCATTCCTTTGGTTCATGTGTTGTGGAGACATGGTGGGCTGGAGGCTATTACATGGGAGTGAGAAGCATAGATGTGTTCCTAATACCCGGGGTTGTTTTTCATTTTTCCTTGTTCTGTTTTTCCTTGTGATGTAATGTCTAAACCTTGTTTTATGAAATGATTTGTTTTTTCCTTGGGT
Source organism: Viscum album (assembly GCA_963277665.1). Classification (NCBI taxonomy): domain Eukaryota; kingdom Viridiplantae; phylum Streptophyta; class Magnoliopsida; order Santalales; family Viscaceae; genus Viscum; species Viscum album. The sequence goes on along the minus strand of OY728162.1, from coordinate 1,463,999,386 downwards.
TGAGATGTGTGTGGTATAATGTGTGATAAATTCCTAACATGTGAAAAGGGGAAGACCAAATTCCTAATTGAGACTCATTAACTACGATGAGATTAAAACCATGTGGGCGAGTCAAAGCCACCCAGAGCGGATAGTATCTTGACATGGAAGATGGAATTATCTAATACGTATGTTTGGGATGTCATGGTTTTTGTTCTTTTGTGGTGTGTTTTTTGATTTTTTTAGGTCGGCATGTTCATATGGTGGTAGTGATGGAGGAGTGATGAGAATCTTGAGAGGTATCTCACAGGGTGGTTGTTCGGAACCCTTTTCCCTTCTAGGTTTGGTTTTGAATTCTCAAGGGAAAGAATAGTTTGAGAGGTATTTGATGTAATTTCATGGACCTATTTGGTCTATTAATTTGTAAAAATATAGTGTTTTAAGTGTTCTGGGAGGTCAAGAAGACTAACTTCAACACTTTGTAAAAATTCCAGTTTTTCAAGTTCTCCAATGGTGACTCATGGGGGTGAGTTGTTGGCAGTGAGTCGTTGGCGGTGAGTCGTTGGAGATGAGTCACTAGCAATGACTTGATAGAGATCTCTCGCTAGCGGTCACCTATCCAGTGGTGAATTTTCAAATGGTGACTCGCCAAAAGGGCACTCATCCAGTGGTGATTTTCTGAATGGTGACTCACCAAACAGTCACTCGTCCAGCAATGACTCGCTAAAAGGTCACTCATCCATCAGTGACTTGTTGAACAATGACTCATCAAGCTGTAACTCACTAACGATGGTAGGAATTTCAAATAATGGTGACTCATTGAAAGGTGACTTAATGAATGGTCACTCATCCATTGGTGACTCACAGAGCAGTGACTCGCCCAATGGTGACCCGCAGAATGGTGACTCTCCAAATGGTGACTCTCTGAATGGTGACTCATCCAATGGTGAGTCATGATCAATGTTTCCATCTTCCTCTAGTTTCTCCCCTTTAATGTTTTATTTGATGTAAAATGCCTTTAAAGCCTTGTTTGAAGAGATTTGAGACCAATTCAAAGACTATAAATCCTATATTTATTTTCCTAAGGGTTCGGGGGATTTTATTTGGTCAAAACACATTATCTTGACTAGATCCTCCTTTAATAGAAAATCCAAAATGTATCTAAACCACTACTCCATTTAGATTTTCCAAAGGTTGAGATATCTTCTACTCTTATTCTTCCTTCTTTTTTTCCCCTGGTACGAGACTCCCTAAACCTTTCTTCCCCGAGGAGTCATACAATTATGTTATAGAATTTGGATCACATTTTCCCTAGAGTCTTTTTCCTGCTGCATATTCACCCCCTGTTTTGGTGCATTAATAAAGTGATTATTATCTCTTTTTCCAAGTAGGTATTCCCTCATCTTTCTTAATTTTTCATCATGATGGGTGGATATATGAATTTTTTCCTTATGAAGATAGTTTAATTTAGATTAATAAAGATAATTGAATAGGTTTAAGATCAATATAAAGGAGATGGGAAAATCAATGTGTGATCTTGGCTTGTTATTTATTTTCAGATGATATTGTGATTTGTATGGGCTAATTAACCACTGAGAATCATGGTCATTGGCGGTCCTTGTTTTCACATGGTATGGTTTGTGGACTGCATGTTATTTGTTTCCTATTGAATGGTTATTAATAAAAATTGTTAACCATTTACATTTGGCTAATAAATGGATGCCCCGTGATCAAACTATTTTTTTGGTAACCCCTAAAATAACAAGTGAAATTAAATAAGGAATGCCTTGTTAAATATGAATATGTTTTACTTTGATTCATGTGGTGATGTGGTTATGGGCATGATCAGGCATAGGGGGTTGGTTTTGTTGACATGGTGATCTGGGCGTAATGTGATTATGCAGTGGAGCTATGAAACTGAATGTGGTTATGAAGAGATGTGGATGTGGAAATTTGGTTGTGGTGTTGTGCTTATGGATTGGGGGTTGGTTATTCTGATATGTGACTTGATCGAATGAGTTTTAAGAATTATGGTAGTGGTTTTTATGGGTGATTTACCATTGATAGAATTCATAAATCTTCACCCATTCCTAGAAAAATTGTGGGGGAGATGTGCCTTTACTATTAAGTGGGTTAATTTACCATGGATCTTCATCTCCCATTTGGATGTTACTATGTTACCTTCTAGTGTTGTGCCTATTAGTTGCCCGAGTATAAATGGGATGAATAAATGAGTTGTTTAATAAATTATGGAATGTTTTGGGCTGGTTTGGATAATGGAATGGAAGTAATAAATATGACAACATGAATGGGTGTTAAACATGGAATAAATGTTAAGCTACATTAGTTTATCAAGATCTTCACCTTCTAAAATATTTTCTACGTGTTGTTGTGTATTTTAGTGGTAGCAATAAAAAGGTGGTTGTGATTTGGTTTTTTTGTTGTGAACCCATAGGATGGGCTTGAGTGTTTGGTATCATAAAGGTATATACTTTTATTTTCCTTGATATTTCTATATGCACCCCACCCTAGTTTATAACTATGTGTTGAACACCCCCATCATTGTGGGGGAGGGTTTATTTCATAAAAATCTTAGTGGGAGGATGGATGATTGGCCACCCGCTCTTCCCTACTCCCTCTTCCAGGCAGTGATAGCCCAATATTCTTCTAGCAAGTTGTGGTTTGTGTGGTCCAGGTGTGTGTGGGAGAGTTGTGATTCCCAGGTGTCTTCGGGATGAGATGTGTTGTGCTTCATAGGTGTCTTCAGGATGATATGTGTTATGCTTTCCTAGGTTTCTTCGAGATGAGGTGTGTTTTGTAGCCCAGGTGTCTGCAGATGGGATGAGGTGTGGTGTGTGGCCCAGGTGTCTGTGGGTGGGATGTGATGTGTTATGTGTCCTAGGTGTCTGCGAGTGGTATTTGATGTGGCTCAGGGCCCAAGTGATGGGACGATATGTGTTTTAGGGGCCTAGGTTTGTGCGGGCGGGTTGTGACGTGGTTCTTTTGGAAGAGGTGGGAGCGTAAGGACGTTTTTATTAGGAAAGAGTGGTTGAAATAGTGGTAAGTGGTGTAGGGTACCCAAATCATTGATGTGCTTACTATATTACTTTATTTTACTTGCGTTACTTGGTTAGCATTCCTTTGTGAGGTTAGGATGGCTAGTATACCTTGTTAGATGTTGTTTGGTTCTGTTGTTTTCTCACAGGAGCATTAGTATGCTTCTCTAACTTGTGCACAAGAGACTTTGGTTTTCCTACTAATTATACTTTTATACTCAACCAACATATATAAAACTATTTTTAGGTTTCCATGAGGACTACATGGATTGTGCTAGACCTTACAGGCTCGGACTTTGAGACAGTTTTTGTGTCACTTCTTAGCCTTACTTTTGGTACTTACTTTAGAGTTTTTATTGTAATTGTAATAGTACTATTTTAAACATTCATGTGGGGTGGATTTTCCTTTATTTTATATATATATCTTGGATTTGTTTTGGGATGAACCATATTATATCATGATCTTGTTTCTTTAAAATTTTAATGCCTCCCATTTTGTGAGACTTGTATACCCTTGGTGTTGGTCACCACCCTGGGGCCTACTGGAGGCGGGACTCAGGGGTCATTATCTCCATTTCATCATTCCCAACCTAGGAGTGGAATCTTTGGAGGGATGGGGTCATGATAATTATACCCATACAAATAAAGTGTTTGTGAAAAACAAATTATACCATAATGTGGAGATAGTAAGTCATACGTATCCACGTGCGGTGCTTTCATTTTTTATAGGATGGATAAATCATAGAATATGGTTGTACCATAATCATAACCACATCTCATTATATAGATAATATTGGATTTATTACTTTATCATGGAAACAACTCATGAAGATGAAGTAGAAGATTAAATAAACTTCGATGAGTTGGTAAAAATGATTATCTCTTCTTTGGCGGACTCCGTTTAGATCTCTTCTCAAGAGATCTAGGGTTGGTATTTTTGGAAGACCAGGACATCCAGAACTTGGATGAGGATATTGAAAGGATAAATGGTCAAGTTTTTGTCGATATTTGGGTCTCAAAGTGGTGTGATGGAGTGAGGTAGGAGGTTTCCTTTTATAATTGTGGGGAGGGGCACTTTTGGAAACTCTAAAAATATTAAAATATAATAAGGGTATTCTAGAGACAAAGACTTGAAAATGGATAATAATGAATAGGGTAAGACATTTTCAACGGTATCTTGTCCCATTTGTGGTTATTTAACTTTTTTTTTATTTTTAAATAATTTAATAATATATTAATTCAATAAACTATCGTTATTGTCAAATTTGATACTATTTTTTTTATTTGACTTCAAATGCATAAATAAAAGTTTTAATTCAAATATAATGCTTTAAAACATTTCTAATATATCATATAGATCTTGAAAATTCATTTTAAACATTAAATTGTACCAAATATATCAAAATTAATACTTTTAAAATCAATTATTTTATTTTTCTGTTAATTAAATAATTACTGTTTTAGAATTGAAAAAACATTTAAGGTAATTATATAATTTCTAAAGAATAAAAATAAAATTATATAATGAAAATAATTTCATTAATATAAAAATATACATTTAGGATCATCCATATCATGATTTTTTCCCTATGTGAACACATAAAAGATATTAAATACAAAGAGAGTAACATTTTGTAACTATCTTTGATTTAAATAATGTATAAGTTATTTTCATAGAAAAGTGTCCATTAAACAACTTCAATTCTATATTAAGGTGATAAAGGTAAAATCATCTTCATAAAATAAATTTTTGACAAGTTTAGGTCATTTTTAGATCCTTATATTTTGGTTTCAAGCCTTAGTTAAACTTTTTAACTTTTACCATGACAACCTAGATTTTTACTCTTTAAGGGTTAATATAGTTACTATAAAATGCCAAAAGAACCATAAATAAGTCATGTATGACATTTTAAACCTTATAAAAATATTTTTTTATAATGTTATATTTTTATGAATTTTATATAATTTAATAAAATATTATTTATTTTAATATAACATTAATGATAATTTTGATACTATTCATTACTTTGACTTTTGAAAATATAAATAAAGCAATATATATTCAAACCAAAACTTATAATATGTCACTAAAATGTCAAAATTATCTATAAAATTCTTGGATAACATTAATTATTTAAAATTATATTTATTTTAATATTTTTAATATTATTTATTTGATGTTTCTATTAATTAAATAATTATTGCATCATCATTGTATAAGCCTTTAAGGTAATTATTTATTGATTAAAAATTATAAATAAATTATCATAATGAATATAAATATTTTATATTTCAAATTAATATTTATAGTCTAATTTATCTTTTGTATAACCCTATATAAAAAATTATATAGCTATTAAAGACATGGGTGTGACATCTTTAACTTTTCTTTAAATAAAATATAATAAATGTCATAATCTCATAAAAGTGTATTTAAAAGGTTATAATATTATCCCAAGGATGGTTTTAATCAACACCAACTCATATAATGAAATTTTTACAACTGTTAGGGTAATTTTCTAATACTTATAATATTTTTTTACCCTTAATTACTTGATTTACCTTTAATCGTATTAATTAAAAATTACTAAAGTTACCATTCATAATACCCAAAAATAAAAGAAACATATTTACATAATTTTTACCCACTTATTCCAAATATGGAATCCATTTTTCAAAATTAAAAACATAGAAGTTGCAGTAATTAATTTAAAATTAAACCCGTTGATGGAACGAGAAAACGAGTTTTTAAAGTAAAAATGTTCAAAAGATTGAAATTTTTTTATGTCCAAATTCAATGTGAAATTTATTCCAATGGATTAAATTGTATTAAATGATAAAAACATATCTAATTATACTTTAAAACCAATAAAAAATATAACTTAACACCGTAAATTATTTATACAAAAAATATTTTTAATTAAAATGCAGTATTTTTTACTATTTATCAAAGCATGAAACTTATCAGAAAAATAATAATAATTATACCAAAGTAAATTTTTATATTCCACTTTAAAATAATAAATTTATTTTTTCAAATATAATTTATAAAATTATTAAAAAGTATATTTAAAACAAGTACTTCATTAAAAGGTGATAAAACTACCTTTATAAAAATATGGCCTTTTTATGCGTAAAAATGGATTTATTTTTCTATCATGTCTAGAAAACACATACGATGAATGTTAAAAATTAAATTTAATAAATTAAATATAAATTTATTTAATATTATTCATTTATTGCAATTAATTTAATTTATTAAGATAAAACACCTTTGGCAAATAATAATAGTTTCCATGAAAACATTTCCTTTATATTAAATTGGGTTTTATATTTATTTTTAATTATTTATTAACCAGGTAATTCAATAATATATTTTTATAAGATATTTAATCCTGTTAATAACCACCAATTTAACATCTAGGAGAAAATTGAAAAATAATATTAATAATATATCATGGTTTTGTTTAAACTCAGTGTTACATATAATGTAAGCTATCAAAAATATTAACTATAAAAAAAATACATGCCATAAAATCCTAGGGTTTTACAATATGTGGATAACCGCTAGAGGGACTCTATCCTTGGATCCTCATAGTTAAATCAAGGTAATCTGAAAGGGTATTTTTATATGATCTATATTCATCAATGAATAAAAGTTCCTAGGACTAGGTATTAATTTATTTAGATATTAAATAAATTAATTATAAATTTAACTTTCAATATCCTCTATCATGATTTCGGGAAACGATTATTAAAAAAAATTAATATATCACCCACCATTGCATGCTTTCGCTGTACTTGGAACTGGCAGTCATTATGTTCTTTATCATGTGCATCTCAGAATTATCAATGATTAAAACAAAATCTGATAATGAAGGAGGAGATGGAGCTATTGAGAGAGAGTGATGTGCATGGATGCCATGACATGCGAAGCTTCACAGATGTGGTTGCTGGGACTACTCATGTCAGATCTGTTGCTGTTGATGTCTACCTAACACCCGTTGATTCCTTTCATCCAAAGACGTTTCACCATAGAGGTCATGCAGCCATCACATTTTCAAATGAGGAGGTTCATTTCCTATCTTATGATCTTAGATTTGTTCTTGTTGGTAAATTCTTAAAGCATTGTCCCTCTCTGGTCTTCCTATGAAAAGCATTCAAATCCATTGGTTTTACTAATTTTGAAATCGTCATGCTCAACTCACTGAATATTGCGATTCGCTTCTCCTCTGGAAAATAATTAGTATCGGCTATGGTCTAGGGGTTCTTGGAATTTTGTGGGCTACATGATAAAGGTCCTAAAATGTTCCCATGTGTTTGATTTCAGCACTGAATCCCCAATTGTCCCAATCTGGTTAGGGTTCCCAGGTTTTCCATTGCATTTCTTCAAACAAATTGGCCTCTTTCCTATTTCTAAACTTATAGGTCATCCCATTAAGTTGGATTTTTCTACTCAAAATATCACAAGGTCTTAGGTTGCACATGTGTGTGTTGAGGTTGACCTTATGCAACACCTACCTTCAGTTATTTGGATCCAGAATAGTGATGTTGGTTTTTTTCAAGAAGTGGTTTATGAAAACTTACCTAGCTACTGCTCTAATTGCCTACATCTTGGACACTCCCTTGGATATTGTGGCTCTGGGAAGGACCCTTTGAATAATCGTTATGTTGGAAAACCTCTGCCGAGTAAAGGGAAATGAGTTTGGGTTGAGAAAGAGAGAAGGTCTCTTGTTGAACAAGTTGAACCCTCGAATGCTAAGGGCCCAATTATGTCTTCATTTGTCCTGAATTCCTACCCTGTGCAGCCTCATTGCACTCAGGTTGATGATTTTTCTGGGTTTGTGGATGCGGTCCATAATTCTGAACCTATTATAGGCAATTTAGGAGTTGTTCCACCTTATCATGAGATTTCATAAGAGACTCACTCTGTTTCTGGTGATTCTAATCATGCTGATAATGAGCATGCACTTCAAATTGAGGATTCTTATATGCATTCGAGTTCTAAAAAAAAGTAAGAATCCTTTTACTTATCCTGGTGGTTTTATCACTATGCATCCCAAGAAGACTCGAAAATGCATTGATTACTCTAAGTTGGAGAGAACCATTTTCACTAGATCTTCAGGGATTCGAATGAAGGAAATTAGCATCCCTCCATAACCAGTGCTTAATGAAAATCCATCTGCATCAGTATCTTATAAAGAGGGGGAATCCTCATCAGATAAAGATGAACCCTACCATTGGATTAAGGAAAAGGATGATAGAATTAAGCTTATAAATTTCACTCATGTGATTAAGGAAGGATACTTTTGAGGTACTTATTGCCATTTTCTTTCTTCTTTTCACTGATTTATCTTACTGGTACAAGCTCATTGTACCTCATGTAATCACCTGACTTCTATATTTTTCTAAATAAATTTTGAGTAGCATGGGTTCTACTCATGATTCGAGCCTTTCTGGATAAAAATAAATCTGAGTTGAAAATTTCCCAATAGGTGATTTCATTGTGCTCAGAACCATCAAGTGGTATCGAAGGAGTCACATGTTAATTTATAATTATTTATTTTGTATTGATCGTTGCATGAATTTATTATTAGATTGATTGCTAGTTTTATCATTCTTAATCTGATTATCATTATTACGATCTTTCACCTTCATCTAACCAAGAATAGGTTAGAGAATGATGAAGAATGGGTTAATAGAATCCATTTGGAGGTGCTGGAGTTTTGGACGGTTGAAATTGATTACACATCATGTAGTCAAGTTCAGTGAATCTAGATGGGCTGTAAGGTATATATCTAGCCACAAAGAGTCAATACGCAATGTATTTATTACACGTCATGTGTTGACTGGTTAAATTGGCATGCGGCTTGTCGAATTACATAATATATAAATGGTGTACACACCGTGTAGTCTGTGTTTTCGCATCATAAATCATGAAATTTTCATGGTCAAAGACATGTCTTGTATTATCACATGACATGTGGGACTAACAACCAAGTAACATTATAATTAATACATACATGGTGTATTTAATATTTATGATGTGATGGTAGTGTAATTAATACACATGCGGTGTGTTTAATAAAAATGACGTGGTTGTTGGTTAATTAATTCACATGAAATGTAAGGAAAGTAGTGTGAAATTAATTCACATGTGATATAAAAAAATAATTAACATGTAGCGTATTCAATTCACACACATTATAGTTAATTAATTCTCACATGGTGTAATTAATTCAAACATGTTGTAATTAATTAATTCTCACATGGTGTAATTAATTCACACACAGTGTGTTTTAATACACACACGGGGTGTTTAACACATGCAATGCAATTAATTAATTTACATGGAAATAAAATTAATTGTAACATTAAACCAGTCTACATACTATGTGGAAATGGTTTAAAGAATATTAAATACCTAATTAATTTAGTGTTAAATTAAGAACTACATTTTTTGTTTCCTCCAAATACACATCATGTACTTTTTAAAATAAGATGGACTTCTATGATATTTTTGATGAATTATTAAGATAATATAATTAATTAATTAATAAGATAATTTATTGAATTTATTCAGGTAATTTTATCTTAATGATAAGAACAAATTGGAATGAATTATAATTAGTGTATAAAGGTATGTTCATTTCATGTTGTGGATGCTCATGTTCCTAGGTCAGCTAATGTATGATTGGTTATTTTTAATTTAATTTATTACAATCATTATTATTAAATTAAAATGATGGTTCACGTGTCATCCCCTCATCATTAGTATGTATAGACCTGCATATATGTTGTTGTACATCTCGTTCCCCTCGTTGTTTGATTTTCATGATCACAATCACTCTTCTTATTTGTCTAACCTTGTTTCAAGTGTTTTTGTTGATAGGCGAAATATTGCCAAAGGATTGGCCCAAGAAAGCTGGAAAATGGACTGAAATTCAGTCCACCGGCCAACCAGTGTGATAGCACCGGCCAGCCGGTGGACCTGGCAGAGGCATTGCCCACTGCCAGGTTCCACCGGTCAGCCGGTGGCTCTGTCACCGGCTAGCCGGTGGCACCCAGACTCAAGGGGTAGCTACTGCCTCCCCACCGGCCAACCGGTGGCCTCAGCACCGGCCAGCCGGTGGCATCCAGCCCCAACAGTGATGGCTACTGCCTCACCACTGGCCAGCCGGTGGCTCCTCCACTGGTCAGCCGGTAGAGCCTGGATCAATATGCTTCTCCTCTGCCAAGGCACCGGCCAGCCGGTGGAGCTGTACCGGCCAGCCGGTAGCCCAGTCAAACTAGCCGTTGGGTTTGACCAGTCAACCTTCTTTTGGCTCCCAACGGCTCTTTAAGCCTCTCCAACGGCTCCGAAGCCTCCCCAAGGGTTCCATGCCTATAAATAAAGGCCAAGGAAGCCCTGGACACCAACCGGAACTATTGTGAAGCCAACGGACACATTTTCCATCATTCGGCAATCCTCCGGTGAGCCACTTCAAAGGAACCCCAAGTGCTCCATCCATTTCCAATCCAAGGAGCACCTCAAGAAGCTTGGGAGAGCATGCTACATCAACTCCATCATACCTTGGTGCCCAAGTCTTCCTCATATACGGTTTTTATTGTTTATTTATTTTGAGCTTTAAAATTGGGTTTGTGCCTACAAACCCCAAACCCTTTTCTCATCCTCCCTTTCTTTTGGGTTTCACACCACCATTAAGGTGTGAAGAGGTTTCGTCAAGCCTTTCCTTTTAAAAGGCTTGTGTCACCGGTGAGCTATCCTTCACCCGTTAAAAAGTCTAGTGGGTTCTTGCTATTCCATTGAAAGCAAGTGGGTTCTTGCTAAACCAATAAAAGCAAGTTGTAATAGGTCCTAGTGCTACCTCAAAGCCTAGTGGGTTTCTTGCTAAAACCATTGAAAAGCAAGCGGTAGGAATCTCTCAACGGTTGAGTTGGGAGCGGAGACGTAGGCCGGGTTTTTGGCCGAACTCCGTTATCAATTTGCGTGTCTTGCCTCTTTTATTTCCGCTGCATTTATACTTTGATTTTTAATTTGTTAATCATTTTTTAAAAGGCAATTCACCCCCCTCTTGCCATCTTTTCCCCGTTTGTTCCGACCCAACAATTGGTATCAAAGGGAAATTTGAGTAATACCCTAACCCGGTTTCAAATTCAAGATCCATTAAGATGGCATCAACCTCTTTCGCCCCCGAGGGCCTCTCATTGGGTCGGGCTCCATTTTTTGATGGGACCGACTATAATTATTGGAAAACCCGCATGACCACCTTTCTTAGAAGTATAGGTTATCCCATTTATAAAATAGTCATGCAAGGTTACACTCTCTCTTCCCCCGATGAATCCAAATGGACCCAAGCCGATATTAGAAATTTCGAGCTTGATGGAAAAGCCATGAATGCTCTACATTGCGGCCTTGACCGAAATGAATTCAATCGAGTTTCCACATGCACCTCCTCACATGAAATCTGGAAACTTTTGGAGGTTACCCATGAGGGGACCAACAAAGTAAAGGATACTCGATTGGACATGTACCGTCAGGATTTTGAGTCTTTTTCCATGCACCCAAATGAATCTATTTCTGAAATGTTTACACGATTTACTGACGTGTGCAATGGGAGAAAGTCCCTTGGTGATGATGTTTCAGCTGAAGCAATGGTCAAAAAGATCCTATGGGTCCTTCCGAGCTCATGGGCACCAAAGGTGACGGCGATCCAAGAAGCTAAGGACGTCAAAAATATGCCGGTAGAGGAGCTCATCGGATCTCTCATGACTTATGAGATCACGATGAGGAGGAAAGCTCAAAAGGAGGGCACACCAATCAAGACACCAAAGAACATTGCCCTCAAGGTACAAAAAGAAGTAAGCTCCTCCTCATCATCCTCATCTTCCTCATCTCCTTCATCTTCAAGCAGCGATTCCGAAATGGAGAATCTCGCCCGCCAAATGCAAAAATTCATGAAGAAGCACAAGAAGAAGAAGAAATCTCGCAAGGCGCGAAAGCAAGAACCCACCGCAAGATCCGAGCCCAAGGTAAAATGCTACGAGTGCGGCGAAAAGGGCCATTACAAGCCCGATTGCCCACTCAACAAAAAACGGGCCACGCAAAAGGAAAAAGGAAAGAAAAAGGTCCTCAAGGCGACATGGAGTGACACCTCATCATCCTCCTCCTCCTCCTCCTCGAGCGACCAAGGTACAAAATGCCTAATGGCATTCCATGAGGTAACATCTTCCGACTCCTCCTCATGTTCTTCAAATTCAAATTCTTTAAATCATCTTTCTTATGAAGAACTCTCACACGCTAGAGACCAATTAGAAAATGGTTTTCATGAGCTTTCTTCAAAATTTGTCGCTTTGAAAAAGAATTTCAAAAAGCTTTCCTCCGAAAAAGACCAACTTCTCAAAGAGAAGGAGGAACTCTCCCTAAAAATCCAAAATTTCCCAAATGTTGATTCTTTGGAATCAACCATCAAGGACCTTAGAGAATCCCTAGCCAAATTCACCCAAGGGGAACAAAATCTTTCAAAATTGCTTGGTTCCCAGCGAATTTCAAGAACCACCCAAGGGCTAGGATATACCATCCAAGCTTCCTCCTCCCATGCACCCACTGTTTTTGTAAGGGGGAGCTCTTGTTTTAAATTTTGTAATTATTGCAAAAAACCCGGGCACCTTATTTATGAATGTAATTGTAAAAACGCCCGGTATGGCCAACCCAAGTCTATTTACTATAGTGACGAGTTTTATAGGAGAAGACCCGCTATGAGACAAGTATGGATTGAAAAATCCCTTCTTGCGAGTCTCTCCGGGCCTAAAATTGTCTCTTTTCAAAACCCCTCTCCCCGGTGACTTTTTGTTTTTATTTAGGGGGAGTTAGGTTTGTTTAAGCTTTTTGTTTCAATTCAAAATTTCAAAATAAGCCCTTTTGATTTCAATTCCAAAATTTTCGATTCCAACTTTCAATTTCAACACTTGGTATCAAAATTTTCATTTCAAAATATTCAATTCGAATTTTTCATTCAAATCTTTCAATTCATTTTTGATTCAAAACTCTCAATTTCAACAAATTTCATTTGGTTTCAAATTTAAAAATTCAATTGGTTTTTGATTCAAAACTTTCAATTCAAACTGTTATTAAATTTTCATTTCAATTTCAAAAATCTCACTTGATTTTCAAATCAAAATCTTGATTTTCAATTTTCCCTCAATCAAGTTTTATGCCCCACGCTATTTTGATAATCACAAAGGGGGAGAATTTCTTGATTGATTGGGGGAGAATCCTTTTGATCGTTCTTAGCATTTACTTTCTTTAAGCATGTTTCTCATTTATGTTTTTACTTTAATTGTTTTGGTGATTGTGATCATCAAAATAGGGGGAGATTGTTGTACATCTCGTTCCCCTCGTTGTTTGATTTTCATGATCACAATCACTCTTCTTATTTGTCTAACCTTGTTTCAAGTGTTTTTGTTGATAGGCGAAATATTGTCAAAGGATTGGCCCAAGAAAGCTGGCAAATGGACTGAAATTCAGTCCACCGGCCAACCGGTGTGATAGCACCGGCCAGCCGGTGGACCTGGCAGAGGCATTGCCCACTGCCAGGTTCCACCGGTCAGCCGGTGGCTCTGTCACCGGCTAGCCGGTGGCACCCAGACTCAAGGGGTAGCTACTGCCTCCCCACCGGCCAACCGGTGGCCTCAGCACCGGCCAGCCGGTGGCATCCAGCCCCAACAGTGATGGCTACTGCCTCACCACCGGCCAGCCGGTGGCTCCTCCACCGGTCAGCCGGTAGAGCCTGGATCAATATGCTTCTCCTCTGCCAAGGCACCGGCCAGCCGGTGGAGTTGTACCGGCCAGCCGGTAGCCCAGTCAAACTAGCCGTTGGGTTTGACCAGTCAACCTTCTTTTGGCTCCCAACGGCTCTTTAAGCCTCTCCAACGGCTCCGAAGCCTCCCCAAGGGTTCCATGCCTATAAATAAAGGCCAAGGAAGCCCCGGACACCAACCGGAACTATTGTGAAGCCAACGGACACATTTTCCATCATTCGGCAATCCTCCGGCGAGCCACTTCAAAGGAACCCCAAGTGCTCCATCCATTTCCAATCCAAGGAGCACCTCAAGAAGCTTGGGAGAGCACGCTACATCAACTCCATCATACCTTGGCGCCCAAGTCTTCCTCATATACGGTTTTTATTGTTTATTTATTTTGAGCTTTAAAATTGGGTTTGTGCCTACAAACCCCAAACCCTTTTCTCATCCTCCCTTTCTTTTGGGTTTCACACCACCATTAAGGTGTGAAGAGGTTTCGTCAAGCCTTTCCTTTTAAAAGGCTTGTGTCACCGGTGAGCTAGCCTTCACCCGTTAAAAAGGCTAGTGGGTTCTTGCTATTCCATTGAAAGCAAGTGGGTTCTTGCTAAACCAATAAAAGCAAGCTGTAATAGGTCCTAGTGCTACCTCAAAGCCTAGTGGGTTTCTTGCTAAAACCATTGAAAAGCAAGCGGTAGGAATCTCTCAACGGTTGAGTTGGGAGCGGAGACGTAGGCCGGGTTTTTGGCCGAACTCCGTTATCAATTTGCGTGTCTTGCCTCTTTTATTTCCGCTGCATTTATACTTTGATTTTTAATTTGTTAATCATTTTTTAAAAGGCAATTCACCCCCCTCTTGCCATCTTTTCCCCGTTTGTTCCGACCCAACATATGTAACCCCCTTTAATTCATCCTTGGGTTCCCCTCACCTGTGTGTGAGTAAATACATATGTAATATATGGATCTCTCGGGCGAGTGGTGATGGTTCAAGTTCAGAGATGAGCTGAAACCAATCAAGGAAATATTTAGGTAAACTGGTGGAATGCTACATCCTGAGCCAATAACTGGCTCAATGTGGATTTTTCCCTAGGGTATACATGGGGTTTATCATCTACTAGATAAACTAAATATTAGATAATGCTCATGATCATACCTCTTTATTTATTTATTTCTCTCCATTTCATGGTTAATTTTTTATTTTGAATGTATGAGAATTAGATTAAATAAATGAATTAATAAGCTAGCAAGATATAATTAAATAAATCATATTATATATAAATTTTGTTAAGACATGGTTAATTACTTAATCAATATCTACTTAAATATTAATAGGGATGTGATAATATAAAATGGAAAATTTATGTTTAAAGATTAAAAATACCTCAATAAATATATTAAGTCAGTATAGTCTTCCACTACTTAAGTTAAAATTGAACCATAGATCAAAGTTCTTGACCAACCTTAATTGGGGTGATTTCAATTATTGGATAATTTTAACTTGTGTTTTGTATCAACTTAACCTAGTTCATATTGAGGGTTGATCACCTCCACGAGACTTAGAGAAACTGGTAGGCAAAGTGTTGAGGAAATCCTTATCCCAGATTTCAGTATTGGGGAGTCCACTCAACATATTAAGGAGATTTGAGTTAATGCATTTGATAAATTTATGCCTACCTAAATACCTTTGAATAGCATGAAAAACCTCTATATAGGTTATGAAAAGAGGCATATAGATCATTTCCACAATAATACTCTAGTGACAAGATATTATGAAACCAGTGTTGAGGGATATTTGGTTTCAATAAAATAGTGGGAGACTAATAAATTTAATTTATTATGTAACAACTTTGGTAATCAAGATAAAACAATAAATATGATTTTAATTAATATAGTGAAATAGAAACTAAAATCATCATAAAACTGTGATTTTAAAGGACACATACCATATCCTAATTAGAACATATTTCAAAGGGTGGTACAGTTGTTTTGCATAATGAACTGCTTCAGGAAAAATTTTAGTATGTGATGGTATTACCTACACATGTTCATCCACCTCACTAAGCAAGAAAAGGAAAAAAAGATGTCTATTAGAGGTAAATAGGAATTCTTCAGTTGGCTATTGCATTAGTATATCGGTTATGTATGGAGAACTAATAAAGAAACATAAGGAAATGAATGCATCTACCATGATATATCATCTACTATCAACCGAGAAGGAGAATATTAGGATTTATGATGAATGAGGAAGTTTTTTAGGTCCACAAGGCAAGATACCCTAAGAGGGGGGGTGAATCAGGGTACAAAAAATTAAAACAACTGCCCCTTTGATCTTGTTTTGTTGTTAGAAAAAACCTTATTCTCTCTCTTCATCCTGTTTTAGAGTATGAATGAATCTTAAAGCATGCATAGGACACAACAATTTTACTTGGTTCACCCTCACTGGGCTACGTCCAAGAAGCATACACCGATAATGTGTCGATGTACCAAATCCACTATAAGCACATTTTTGTTTACAAGTTTAAAGTGGACTCACTGCCCCTCCTGGTTTACAACCATTCACAATTTGAGAATGCACTGCTCTCTCAACTAAAGTGAGTTCACTGCTTCTTTAGAAGATCCACTCACAGTTTATAGACTAGTAGGTCTCTTCATTATCACTAATGAATTCATCCTCCACTGTATGTAGATGATCTATTGAAGTTCAAATTTCATCCACATATGAATAACCCTTTGCCACTGATTTCTAGGCAACACACTTTGGAAATACCTTTGCAAAGCACCCTACTTCGAAAAGCTCCCAATTCTGCGAAGCTCAAACAAGCCTTCGTGAAGTTCCTTCCACTCCGCGAAGCACACACCTTTGCAGAGCTCACTACCTCATGGAGAACACTAATTCATGGAGCTCAGACCTTCGCAAAGCTCAATACTTTTCAAATATTAGGCCTTCACAGAGCTCAAGTCGTCATAGAGTGACTTCCTTCGTGGAGCTAAATTAGTTGACGTGAAGCTCCCTCTTTCGCGAAGCACACTGCCTTCACAAAACTCCTTTGCGAGTTGAGAGAAACACATTTTTCTTGGAAAACTCTCTACTTCTCTCAAGTGTATTGAGGTTTGTTTATAGGTGATTCCACCAACCCTCGAACCTTACACATGAAGTAAGCACCACGTCAGCTCAAATCGCGAAGCTTCGAAATTTCCACCCAAATTCTCTCTATATCACAAAGCACCACTGTAATTTTCAGATCACAGATCTCTTCATAATCGTGGATAATTCCATCAATTACTTTATGTCTTCACCGATAATATCCACTTGCAATTTCCTTCACCATCGCAATGCTCTTCAATTCTTCTATTTGCGAAACTCGTCATAATCACAAAAAACACCGTCAATTTTCTTCATGTCTTCGTGAAGTCCACATCAAGAGGCCCATATTCACGAAACTCATTACTTTTCTATATTTTGATGAGATCTTCAAGGAAATCCATACGTCACGATTCTCACCAAACTCCAAATTTTGGACCCCAAAAATTTTTCAAACACTGGAAAACGACACCACCTTGCATCTGATCTTTTGTACCACCTCCATATCATTCATTCCTTTGTCATGGTTCGTTGTCAATATGGATTTTCAAAAACATATCTGGAACTTGAAAATTAACCATGGAAACATACTTTGTCAACAAACACAATCAACCTAAAAATGCATCAATGTTACCTTGAGGGATTTTTGCCCAAAAATATCCCCCTTTGGGTTTATTGACAACTCTTCTCAGAATGATTTTCTGCACTTTGATACCTCACTGAGTCTCCTTACATCATCTACCACCATTCACCTCTTGAGATTCATATAGCGACCAAATATTCACTCAACACATAATCGAAGCCCACATGAGCAATGCTCAGTGTGAGAAACAAGAGTAGTATGAAAAGTTCATCAATGAATCACTTCATTTTAGACACCAACAGTTGACACCAAAATGATACCAATTTCTAAACTGATACCAATTGTTGATCGCTGGAAACCTTCTCACACCATTCCAATACCACTCTTCTACTTTTATCATGATCCTCATATTTTGTGATATCTATTCTTTGATCAATCACTTCTAGAATCATCAGGTTCAAAACTCTCCCCCTATCTCATTGTTCTCCTCCCGTATCACTACTCCACCTGTTATCTTCTCCCAGTGTCTTTGACTGAGACATTTTCTCCCTTTATTAGCCACAGTTTCTCCCCCTTGATGAGTCACTATTTCTACCCCTTTGTTAATGAACCCAAAGGTCACTCCTCTATGGTCTGAGATATTGGAAAGAACAAAAATTAGCACAATAGAGAAAAAAACACCATACCTCGAGGAGGGGTCCCACATCCACACTTTTTCAAGTGCGGGGAGTCGACTGGACTTCCAGATCCAGTCGGTGTCTCTCAAAAGCTTCCTTGGGTAAGGATTTTGTCAGAATGTCTACAACCTGTAGTTCTGTAGGCACATACTCCAACATCACAATTCCCTACTCAACCTTCTCCTTGATAAAATGATACTTTATCTCAATGTTCTTTTTCCTGGAGTGATGGATGAGATTTTTTATACAATTTATAGCACTTGAGTTATCGTAGTGAATTCCAATTGGAGACTTCACTTCAACTCTCATATCATCAAACTACTGCTTCATCCATAATAATTGTGTTCAATATTGAGTGGCCGCAATATACTTAGATTCTACGGTGCTTAATGAAATTCAATCTTGCTTCTTTCTTAGCCAGGAAATACACAAACCACCAAGATAGAAAGCACCTCCTGACGTTGATTTCCTGTCATCTGCTGAACCAGCCCAATCTACATCAGTATATCCCAATAACTCTAACTGAGATTTGTCACTATATATCAAGATGAAATCCACCGCACCCTTGATATACCAAATTATTATTTTCACTACAAGCATTTTCCTTTCCTTGGGATTACTTTGATATCACACTGTTTGGCTTGTGGAGAAAACAATATCAGGTCTCATCGGTGTCAGTTACAGTAAACTCCCAATAATCTACCTATATTATGTGATATTAACAGTATTGACATTATCATATTTTTATAATTTCATCCGGGTTGAAACCAGAGTTCTTATCTCCTTGTAATTTTCCATTCCAAATCTTCTCAGAGCCTACTTTTCATATTTGCATTGAGAAATGAATGTGCCATTCCTTCCTTATGACACCTATAAACCAAGGAAAAATGTTAGATCTCCAATCACATACATTTACAACTCATTTTTCATGAATTCGAAAAACTATTTTCACTACGCTTCATCTGATCCACCAAATATTATGTCATTGACATAAACCAGCACCATCATCCTTTGATTACTGTTGTTGTTGAAATAGAGATTGTAATCAACTCCACCATGTTGGAAACCAAGTTTCTTTAAATATTGATCAAGAATTGATTACCATACTCTTGGTGCTTTTTTCAGCCCATATAATTCCTTCTTCAACCAAAAAACCTTCTTCTCATCCTCATGAATGAGAAAACCATCTGGTTGCTTGATCGTACCACGATTCATTGTGTAATTTTCACCTTTACACCATTGTGCTAAACTTGTTTATATTGAAAATTATAAAAAAATGACACGTTTCATTCCATTTTTAAATAATTTATTTTTTATTTATCACTATTAAAAAGTTCAATGTTACTTGTTTTTATGATTCCATTGCAGGAGGAGGTGATTTGGAGGGCCCTTGATGATGTCCAAGAAAAATGGGCCAAAATGCGCAGGATCCAAGCACACCAGTGGATTAATCCGAACAATTATACTATAAAGTGCATAAAATTAGGCTTAAATTTTTCTTGATGGTCCAAAATTCACCGGGATACATTTCATATGAAGGAACCAAAGACTCATTCGTCCATCTGGTGGCCCAACCGATCTGATCTGTCCAGCACACCAAATCTGCACGGAGTCAAAAGTGGTGTGTTGTGATCTGTCCATATCTCATTCTATGGGTATCCAAATTATGTAAAAATTTTAGTGGAGACATCCAAGAGGTGGGGATAAAACTTTTTTATTTTCTCCAAATCTATATAATGCTTTTTGGAGGTCGAAACACCTATGAAAAGTGGTTTTAAGAATTCTGTGTGCTCAAAATCACCTTCCCATTTTCCTATAAAATGGCACCTTGGGATCCTCATTTGAAAGTTCGTCCAGGAGGCAAAGCTCTGGTATTTTAGAGACCCAAAAGATTCCTCTCATCATTTAATAAGTTCTGTAGGCCCCTATCTTCATATGGAAATCAAGGATGAAGTCGAAGTTTCACCTGAGCTTCCTCCTCCTCTCGATGTCGAGCTAAACGGTGGACGGTCATTTCGAGGGAGCTACAAACACTTGGGAGGGAGTTCCAGCACTTGTTCTTCTACTGGTTTTGTGTAATTTGTGTGATAAATATATCACTTATTTCTTATCTTGACATGATTCTTCTCTTATTTCATTTTTATTGTTAAAATTAAGTGAAACACTTTTTATTTCAACACCGATTGGGTTGAGATTTCAAGTGGGAATCTTGGGTTGTTTCGATTGGACAAGACAAGAGTCCTATTTATCTCACACATACATAAGATTTCAGTATGCTTTGGTAGCCTTTATTATCTATTCTATATACCCAAACCTTGACAACACGATTGTTGTGTCAAGGGGTGGTTCTTTGAGCATCATTTTAGAGGAAAGAGGGAAGTTGAGATCTTGACAACCCTCAACCAAAGGATTCCATTAAACCATGCGTATTTTTCAGAATTATGAACTCACTAAGATGTGTAGTGAACTTGAAATTATCTTCTTATATCATAATTATTAATACACCACTTTTATTTATCAACTATTAAACTCTTTAAATCAAGTCATTTTCTTTAAACTGTTTTAAAACCACCCCCTCTTTCGGTACTTCTAATTAAAAACTCACACTCTAAACCCACCAACTCTCCTCAAGAGACGACCTTGGGTCTTCCCTAGATAATAAATAAACCTTAAAAACATAATCAATTTGACGTTTCATGACAGCACAGTCAAATTTTGGCACCATTTTCGGGGAGCGCTTTGGTTTTTAGTGCGTGTTTTTAAAAATATTCTTTTAAAATTTTGTGAATATTTATCTATTTTATATTATACCTCTACCTATCTTTTTGTATTACTATCTATTTGTTGTGTAGGTTTATTTCATGACACGTTCTAATCTGGGATATTTACCTCCTTTCGAACCTGAACCAGAGAGGATCATACGTCAGTGACCCTGAGATGCACAAGAGAACCCATCGAAGGAGGACACACAAAACATTGACACTCTTCTTGATCCTTCCTCTTCTTCTTTTGGAACCAATATAAAAACTGGAATAAACATGCATAATATGGATAAAAACAATTGAACATTAAAATAACTAACCTCACCTGATGTTCATATCCATCCCACCTATATTCAAATGCAAGGCGAGGCACCCAATTTTGAACTGAAATCCGGTCTAATTCACTTATTACCAAGATTACATGGACTTCCTGGAGAAGATCCACATAAACACTTAAAATAATTTCATACTATATGTTCTACATTAAAACCTAAAAATGTGGATGAAGAATAAGTAAAGCTTAGAGCATTCCCATTTTCATTAGAAGACACAGCAAAAGATTGGTTATATTATGTTAATTCCCCATTAAGAGGTTGGGCGAACATGAAATGAATTTTTCTTGAAAAATATTTCCCAGCCTCTCGAACTGCAACAATAAGGAAAGAAATTTGTGGGATAATAAAATCTCAAGGGGAAACATTACATGAATATTTGGAACACTTTCAAAGGTTATGTTCAAGTTTCCCACACCACCAAATAAGTGATCAACTTTTAATTCAATATTTTTATGAAGGTTTAATCCCTATTGATCGAAATATGATCGATGCTGCTGCAGGTGGTGTGCTAGTTGATAAGACCCCAATTGCTGCAATAACCCTGATTGAGAACATGGCACAAAACACACAACAATTTGGTTCAAGGTCTAATGTATCGATTCGAGGTGTCCATGAGGTGCAAAATACTGAATTTGAGAAGAAGGTGGACACAAAGTTTGAAGAGGTAAGTACCCTTCTTCGACAACTTACTCTTTCCTAAGGGAAATCCCAATCTCCTCCTCCTATCCATTTTGGTATATGTTATTATGACACCCACTACTCTGACCAATGTCCTCGATTAAGGGAAACATTTGAGAGTTGTGATCCAATATTTCCATGCCACCCCTATAACCAAACCTTTAGGAAAGAACCTTACTATCCATCCAACCCTGGGTGGAAGGAGAACCAAGCCTATAGGCAAGGGGGGTATTCAAACCAACCTCAACAACAATGGAACCAACCAGGGCAGAGTAGTCATCCACCACCACCACCCAGAAATCCTCAACCACCCCAAAGGCCTTTCCAAACACCCCCTCCAAAACCTGAGCCCAACCTAGAAGATATGATGAAACAAATGGCTACTAATAACATCCAATTCCAACAAACCACTCAGGCAGCCATACAAGACCTCAAAACCCAATTAGGCCAACTAGCTAACTCAGTGGGTGAAATTCAAAGTCATGGGTCAGGTAAACTTCCCTCTCAACCAGTAGTTAACCCTATGGATAAAGGAAATGTTAGTGACATCACCCTTAGGAGTGGAAAACAACTAGAAGGTAAAATGAATCCTCCATTAGAGTCATCCCCTCCTGAGGAAACCTCCATCCCAACCATTAAGAATGTTCCAAATGTTGAAGAACTTTATCCTGAGAGAAGAATTTCCAAAGGAAAGAGTGTGTATATTGATGAGTCACCTAGCCCAACCATTCCTCTTCCATTTCCTCAAAGGGCCTCCCAAACAAGAAAACAAAAGGAAACTAAACTTTATAAGGAAATATTGGAAATTTTCAAGAGAGTGTAGGTTAACATCCCATTGATTGATGTTGTGAAGAAAATTCAATGGTACGCCAAGTTTCTAAAGGAGATGTGTACACACTGAAGGAAGCTTCGTGGAGATGAGAAGGTGAGCTTTGGGAGGAATGTTTCAGCATTGATAGAGCCATCACTTCCCACCAAGTGCAATGATCCTGGAACATTTTCAATCTCATGCACCATAGGGGAGTGTTATTTTTCTAATGTTATGCTTGATTTAGGTGCTTCTATAAATGTGATGTCTCACTCTATTTACTCTACATTGAAGGTTGGGGAACTAAATCCCACTAGAATTATTGTTCAACTGGCTAACCGGAGTACCGCACACCCCTCTGGTGTGTTAGAGGATGTTCTTGTGAGGGTTCAAAATTTAATTTTTCCTGCTGACTTTTATGTGCTTAAAATGGAAGATGATTGGATGAATGGACATGTCCCAATTATATTGGGGAGACCTTTCTTGAAAACAGCCAAAACTATAATTAATGTCCATAATGGTACATTATCTATGGAATTTGGTGGTGACATGGTCCATTTCAACATCCTTGATTCCATGAAGCACCCCTCATAAGAACATTCATATCTATCTGTTAATTCAATTGATGTACTCCCTACCCCTGAAAAAACAACTTTTCTTTCCCCCGATCCCCTTTCTGATTTTCCTTCATTGATTGAAATTCTAGGAAATGATTCATTAATTTATTGTTGTAGTGGTCTAGAAAAGTGTCATGCATGTTCATTGATTGATGATTTCTTGAACATTGAGGATCCACTAACCATTGATGATACTGCTAAGCTTGTAAAATCTCATTCCTCATCTGAGGATGATACCATTGAGCAGTTAGATGAGATCAGTGACCTCTCACTTTCACACACACTCCCATAAATCCAAAATCTACCTGAATTGGAACTGAAAAAACTGCCTCAAGATTTAAAATATTCATATCTTGAGAATGGAAACAAGTCTCCCGTCATCATTGATAGTTTACTCCCTCCAGAGCATTAATTACGTCTGCTTGAACTTTTGAGGGAGTATAAACAAGCTTTGGGATGGACACTTGCTAACATTCCTAGTATTATCCCATAAATTTGTACACATAATATATTGTTAAATGATGAGGCTAAACTAGTGAGGCAGGCACAACGTCGACTGAACCCAAACCTCCTAGAAGTTGTGAAAAATGAGGTAACAAATTTATTGGTTGCTGGAATCATTTACCCCATCTCTGATAGCCAATGGGTCAGTCCCATTCAAGTAGTTCCTAAAAAAACTGGCCTTATAGTAATCAAAAATTAAAACAATGAATTGGTTCCAACTCGTGTGCAAAATAGTTGGCGTGTCTATATAGACTATCACCGACTAAACCAACACACTAGGAAAGACCATTTCCCTTTGTCATTCATTGACCAAATGCTAGAGAGGCTAGAGAGTAAGTCCCACTACTGTTTCCTTGATGGGTATTCTGGATACTTTCATATCCATATTGCCCTTGAGGATTAGGAAAAGACAACCTTCACTTGCCCCTTTGGCTCATTTGCCTATAGAAGGATGCCATTTGGTATGTGCAATGCTCCGAGTACTTTCCAGCAATGCATGGTTAGTTACCTGGAGAATTTCATGGAAGTATTCATGGATGATTTCACTATTTATAGATCTTCTTTTGATGAATGTTTGAGTAGTCTTGGATCAGTACTACGATGTTATATTGAAATGAATATTGTATTAAATTATGAGAAATACCATTTCATGGTGCGACAAGGTATAGTTTTGGGGCATGTCATTTCTGGGGATGGTATCCAAGTAGATAAATCAAAAGTTTATGTAATTTCTTCCTTACCATTCCCTAAAAATTTATGGGATGTGCGGTCTTTCCTAGTTCATGCTAGATTTTACCATCATTTCATTCATGAATTTAGTAAAATTGCACTCCTCCTCTCCTGATTACTCCAAAAAGAAAAGGAATTTGTTTTTGATAATGAATGTGAGGGTACTTTTAATAAGTTAAAATGGAGTCTTATGTCACCCCTGGTAATCCAACTACCTCGGTGGGATTTACCGTTTGAGCTCATGTGTGATGCCTCTAACTATGCAGTTGGGGCAGTCTTGTCACAAAGGGTTGATCAAGCTCTACATGTCATTGCCTATACCTCACGTACTTTGGACCCTGCCCAAGAAAACTACACCACAACTGAAAAATAATTTATTTCTATTGTGTTTTCCTTGGATAAATTCAGGTCGTATCTTTTAGGGTCCAAAGTCATTGTGTTCTCAGACCATGAATCCCTCTGGTATCTCCTTAAGAAACCAGAATCAAAACCACATCTCATTCGCTGGATGCTCCTCCTTCAAGAATTTAATCTAGAAATTAGAGATAAAAATGGAGCAGAGAATTTGCTGGATAACCATATCAGTAGGAACCTCCCATCCTTAGAAATTGACTCATCCCCTGTATTCCCATTAATGAAATGTTTCTTGATGAGTAATTGTACCGAGTGTAAGATGTTATTCCTTAGTATGCTGAAATTGTAAATTATTTGGTAGCATCTTGCGTTCCTACTGAGTTAAATAAAAACCAAGCCAGTTGTCTAAAACATGAGTCTCGTTGGTACATTTGGGATGACCCCTACCTTTGGCACACATGTATTGATCAAGTCCTTGGGCGTTGTTTTCCTGATAGTGAGTTGTAGTCTTTCCTTGGATTCTGTCACACTCTTTCTTATGGAGGAAACTTTGGTCCCCAACAGACTGCTCGCAAAATCCTTGATTCTGGTCTCTTTTGTCCAACACATTTTCAGGATGCCCATGATTTTTGTAAATCTTGTCCTCGTTTTCAAAGAATGGGTAATGTCTCTAAAAGAAATGAAATTCCACAATAATCATTGCTCTTTCATGACATTTTTTATGTTTGGGTAATTGACTTTATGGGTCTATTTCCCAATTCCTTTGGAAACTTATACATTATTCTCGTAGTTGATTATGTGTCAAAATGGGTAGAGGCATGAGCTATAAGGACTGATGATTCTAAGGTAGTTGTAAAATTTTTGATAACCCAAATCTTCTATAGGTTTGGCTTACCTAGGTTCATCATTAGTGACCAGGGTTCTCATTTCTGCAACCGAACAATGCAATCACTTTTACATCGGTATGGGGTCGGTCATTGAGTGTCTACTGCATATCACCCATAGATCAATGGTCAAGATGAGGTGTCAAATAGAGAGGTAAAACAAATTCTTGAAAAAACGGTTCAACCCAATAGAAAAGATTGGAGTCTTCGACTTGATGATTCATTATGGGCCTACTGTACTGCTTTCAAAACTCCCGTTAGAATGTCACCCTATCATCTTGTGTTTGGAAAGAGTTGTCACCTCCCTAATGAGATTGAGCATCAGGACTACTAGGATATCAAACAATTTAATTCTAATCATTCTGGTGCAGGTACTCAAAGGAAGTTGCAGATTTAGGAGATAGAATAAATGAGAAGAGATTCGTATGAGAACTCCAAGATTTATAAGGAGAGTACCAAGGCTTCCCATGACCGTCTCATCCTTCATCATCAGTTTCACATTGAGCAGAAGGTCTTCCTTTGTAATGCAAGGCTTAATTTTCATCCAGGTAAGCTTCATTCCCACTGGTTTGGCCCATACGCTTTTATTAATGTATCTCCATTTGGTGTTGTTCAGGTTCAAAATGAAGAAACCAAGCAAACCTTCACTGTCAATGGGCAGCGGCTGAACACTTCCACGAAGCCATTCTAGAGTTCCCGATAGATGAACTCCATGTTCAAGAAGCAACATACCAATGAAACACACCAGGTTTTATCCTTCCTTCTCACATTCTCAAATATTATAGTGAGGACACTGCACATTCTAAGTGTGGGGGGGATGGGTACATTCCTAGGTTAGTTATGAATTTTCATCATTTTTTTTTCTTTCTTCTCTTTTTTTTGCCTTCTTTATAGTATTTTCACTTTTCCCCATCTTTCTAGGTTCATTGGGATTTCCATTTTATTTCTCCTTTCTTCTTTTTTTTCCTTCTTTATGGTATTTTCATTTTTCCCCCATCAAAAATTTCAAAGATCCATGATGTGGTGACCATAAAGGGGGGAAAGTAAAAATACCATAACGAATGAAAAAAAATAATGTCTGTATGAATTTAACATTAGGGAGTGATTTTTAGTAAATTGGTTTTCTGTCAATGATATAAATGGTTGTATCTATGTGAAACCATTGAGATGATTGATGTCCCTTGTGTGAGTAATTTTTGGGAAAACTGTGTCACTAATATCTCCACACATTTTTTTGCACCAAACCACAAAGTGTGAATATTTCTTAATTAATATAAGGTAAATATATGTTAGGTTAATATTTTTCATCTTTAAATGATATTTTCATACGTTCGTTCCTTATCGGATTTGTTTTATTACTGTACCAGATTGACCTATGCGTGTGTACCTAATTTCTGACTGTTGTACGCCCTCAAAAAAAGTTTTGTGTCTTGGGCAGGTCAAAACCCACTCCTCTTCAACCTTTTATCTTGTTATAACTATTTCAATTAGTGTTGTGAGTAGATCAAACAAGGGTTGAGATATGAGTGTGAGATTTGTTCCAAATGCAACTTCTAAAAAACAAAAATAATAAATGAGGGGAGTGATGAAATGTACAACATATGGGGATATCTAGGTCAAGAGATTATGGTTTGACTTCTGGGAATGCTTAAGTGAGTGGGTCTTGAAATATGATTATGAAGGATGTAGGGAAGGTTCGGTGAAAATTCATTTAAAACTGAATAATTTTAAAATAACCTATATTTATTGTATAGAAAGTGGAAAGAATAGCATGGAATGGTTTTCACACACACACATGGAGAGTTAGTGGAATTTTTGACTTTTGAATTCCTTTCTCATATTGGTGCCATGAATCTCTTTGAATTTCATTGTGATATGATTTATGAGACATCTTTTTCCATTTTCACTAGGAAGAACTCCTTTGTGTGGTTCGTGCATTGATCACATTACTTTAGTGAATTAAAATTTCCTAAAATGTTAAATCTTCATGATGTTGGGAATATATATATGCCTCGTTTTATTTGTATATGTGACTTTTCCCAGGAGTGAAAATGTTTAGGTGTGGGGGTGTGATCGTACCACAATTCATTGTGTAATTTTCACCTTTACACCACTGTGTTAAACTTGTTTTATATTAAAAATTATAAAAATAATGACAATTTTCATTCCATGTTTGAATCATTTATTTTGTTTTTATCACTGTTAAAAATTTAAATGTTACTTTTTTTGGTGATTCCATTGCAGGAGGAGGTGATTTGGAGGGCCCTTGATGATGTCTAAGAAAAATGGGCCAAACTGCACAGGATCCAAGCACACCAGTGGATTAATCTGCACAGTTGTACTATATTGTGCATCCAATTGGGCTGAAATTTTGTGGTCTGGTCCAAAATTTACTAGGATACATTTCATATGAAGGAACCAAATACTCATTCGGCCATCTAGTGGCCCAACCGACCTGATCTGTCCAGCACACCAAATCTGCACTGAGTCAAAAGTGGTGTGTTGTGATCTGTCCATATCTCATGATATGGGTATCCAAATTATTCCAAACTTTCGGTGGAGACATCCAAGTGGTGGGGATACAACTTTTTTATTTTCTCCAAATCTATATAATGATTTTTTGATGTCAAAACACTTGTTACAAGTGGTTTTAAGAATTCTGTGTGCTCAAAACCACCTTCCCATTTTCCTATAAAATGGCACCTTGGGCTCCTTATTTGAAAGTTCAGATAGGAGGTAAAGCTATGGTATTTTTGAGACCCAAAAGAGTATTTTCATCATCCAAGGAGTTATGGAGGCCCCTATCCTCATAGGGGAATCAAGGATGAAGGCGAAGTTCTGCTCGAGCTTCCTCCTCCTCCCGATGTCGAGCTAAACGGTGGACGATCATTTTGAGGGAGCTACACACACTTGGGAGGGAGTTCCAGTACTTGTTCTTATACTGGTTTTGTTTATTTTTTGTGCTAAATATTTCACGTATTTCTTATCTTGACATGATTCTTCTCTGATTTCATTTCTATTGTTAAAATTAAGTGAAACACTTTTTATTTCAACACCGATTGGGTTGAGATTTCATGTGGGAATCATGGGTTGTTCTGATTGGACAAGACAAGAGTCCTATTTATCTCACACATACATAAGATTTCAGTATGCTTTGGTAGCCTTTATTATCTATGCTTTATACCCAAACCTTGACAACATGATTTTTGTGTCAAGGGGTGGTTCTTTGAGCATCATTTAAGAGGCAAGAGGGAAGTTGAGATCTTTACAACCCCCAACCAAAGGATTCCATTAAACCATGCGTATTTTTTAGAATGATGAACTCAAAAAGATGTTTGGTGAACTTGAAATGATCTTCTTCTCTCATAATTATTAATACACCACTTTTATTTATCAATTATTAAACTCTTTAAATCAAGTCATTTCCTTTAATCTATTTTAAAACCACCCCCTCTTTTAGTACTTCTAATTAAAAACACACACTCAAAACCCACCAATGCTCCTAGAGAGACGACCTAGGGTCTACCCTATAATATAAATAAACCTTAAACACATAATAAATTTGAAGTGTCACGACAGCGCGGTCACTGCTCGATATACACTTTTTCCTCCAAAATCTCATTCAAGAATGCAGATTTGACATCCATCTAGAACACTTTGAGCTTCCATTTCACTATAATGGCTAGGAATAATATCATTGTCTCAAGCCTTGAAATTGGTGCAAATGTTTCATTGAAATCAATTCCCTCTATCTGGGAGTATCCTTTGCACACTAGTCGTGCTTTTTTTCGAATCACTATTCCATCTTCATTCATCTTCTTGCGAAAGACCCATTTAGTTCAAATGACATTCTTATCAGCTGGCCTCGAAACAATATCCCACATATAATTCTTCTCAATCTGATTTATATATTTATTCATGTCCTGAAGCCAGTGTTCATCTTCAGTTGCATCAGCAAAGTATTTAGGCTCTACTTGAGATAATAAATATGTCTGCTGTAGTGATTTTATTCTTCTTGTCAGAACTAGAGATGATTGATCACCAATGATATTTTGTCTATCAATTTCAGCTTTACACCTTGGATTTTGTGTAGATACAGATTTTTCTTCTTCATGCTCATCATCAGTATCTTCTTCTGAATCAGCATCAGCCAATTCTTCTCCTCCTACGTTGCTTTCCTCCTCATCACTATCATCAGGAAATTGTTCATTGTGATTTTGAATTCCCTCTTAATTTTCCACTATAGTGACATCATTTCTCTCAATTACTTTTCCCATAATTTTGTTAAAGAATTTGTATGCTTTGATTTTTCTTGAGTAGCCAAGGAATATCCCATCATCTCCACATGACTCAAATTTCCTATGTTTTTCCTTATTGAGAATTAAGCACTTACTTCCAAAGATACAAAAGTATTTTACTATTGGATTCTTTCCATAACACATCTTATATGGAGTCTTTCCTTCTTTCAGACACAATAGATCCATGTTAGAAATGTAGACCGACATCAGCATTGCTTCCTTCCAGAACCTCTCTGGTAGGTCTTTTTCTATAAGCATTGTTCTTGCCATGTTGTTGATGATTTGATTTCTCCTTTAAATCACTCCATTCTGTTGGGGGTTCTTACTGAAG
This sequence comes from Viscum album, assembly GCA_963277665.1. Taxonomy (NCBI): domain Eukaryota; kingdom Viridiplantae; phylum Streptophyta; class Magnoliopsida; order Santalales; family Viscaceae; genus Viscum; species Viscum album. Next base: position 1,463,968,910 of record OY728162.1, on the reverse strand, counting down.
AAACCTAATGCCTTATCCCATGTTTCTTAAGATAGTCTTCCACCTGACTGTTTGTGAATTTCATACCATTATCAATACAAAACTTCAGAATTTTCTGTCCAAACATCCTTTAACACTCTCTCCGGTACTATTTTAAGAAGCTTAACACATCAGACTTATAGGCAATAACAAATACTCATGTCATTCTTCTATAGTCATCAATGAAAAAAATGTAGTTCCTATTTCCATCAATTTCTTGTGGTGTGATAGGCCCACAAACATCCACATGCACCAATTCGAGCACTCTTGTTGACTTCTTTTCCTTTGCCTTATATGACTTTATGATGAGCTTCCTTTGTTGGCATGCATCGCATGTGTGAGTATGATCATGTGAAATCTTAGGGAGGTCTCTTGTTGCATCACATTTTACCAGATCTTCCAGGGATGGTTGACATAAATGACCAAGTCATTTATGCCACTGCTTGTTTTCTTCCTCTCTGGATAGAAAATATATATCCTCTTCTCCACTTACCAGGTAGAGATTTCCCTTTATTCTTTTTACCTGTAGAACCACTTCCCCATATCTTCCTTTGACGATAAAAATCTTCTTAGTAAACTGTATAGAATTTATGGAGTCACATAGTTGACTGGAACTGAGAAAATTTTGGCTGAGGCCTTCTACTACAAAGACATCAGCACGCCTCATCTCTTTCCCCCCAAACTTGTCCTTTCCTGAGCCAATAATCTTCAGGCCTTCATCGTTTCCAAACTTGAAAACTTCTTCTTTGTCATATTTTACACCTGTAACAACATCTTTATTACCTTTAATGTGATATGTGCAACCTCTGTTAGGGATCCACACACCAGAGTGATCTGATGCTTTAAGGGCAATCTCCGCCACCACTACCTTCTCATCCTTTTTCTTCTTGGTCCATATTTTTTCCTTCACACTCAGCATGGATTGAGACTTCTGATCTTTCTCAAATTATGATGGACCAGATTCATCTTGCAAAGCTTCAAATCTATTTTTCATTTTCAACTCACCTATTGGTTCATTGAACTACTGTTTGAGAACATTTTGATTCAGCTTTGGTGCATTCCTCTGTATGGTCAAAGTACAGTACCTAGCCATGTTCCCAAATCCTCCACACCAAAAATAGTGTCCTTCGAAATATGTTCTAGAGAACCGTTATCTATTTGGATACCACTACTGTTCTTATGCCCTTCGATATCTCTTAGCTATGGAACACACATAATGTGAATGTCTCGTCTTTCCACAACAATAACACCTGATATAATGTGCAATCCTTCATGTCACTTCTACACTGGTAGTTTCCCCTCAGGATCTCTGAATATTCTGATTTTTCTTTGTACCCAAATCAACCTTCAATCTCAAAATGGGTGCTTGCAGTCTGACTTCAATTTTCACATATTTTTGTTTTCAATGAAGCCCCCATCATCCTTAGTATTTGAACATAATTGGTGATTCCTTTCTACTGAACCACTATGCTCCACTTTTAACTTCTTGGTTTTCTAAGTGATCTACTTTCCTGATGTCCCAGCAGGAGTAAAGAGTTTTTCTTGATGCTTAAAATTTTTTTCTCAAACTAACAACTTCTCCTTCAAGTTCATTGATATGCTTGATTTTATCTTTCACTTTGTTATTCAAGCCATCTATCTCCCTTTTCTGTTCTTCAACCTTGAGTTTATATTCATCAACCTTTTCTAAACTCTATGGCCTAAAATACTTAAGGTTTTCAATTTCTTTTATCATCTCAGACATTTCTTCTTCCTGCTGTTGCATGTAGAGTTTGGCATCATGTACCACCTTATTGTATTTCTTTGTTTTTTCTCTCCCAACATCTATCTCTTCAAGAGATGCTTCTAATTCATCTTTCATGTCAAATATTCCCTCAACTTCTTCTTCTTATTCAGCTTCAGTTTCATTCTTCTTTTGAGAACTACCGACCACTTCCACCATAGAATTTTCTCCATGATCTCTGTAGTTCTCTATCTCTTTAACCTCATCAACCTCAAACTCGTCTAAATTGTCACATTATTTTGAAAGAAGGTTCTTCTTCTTAAAGAAATTTCTCTTGAACTGTTTCTTTCCTTTCCCATAGGTTAAAGACTTCTTCATAGGAATTTCAATTTCATCAACATCATCATCCTCTTGGAACTTTTTGGGGAACCTTGACATAATATTTCCACCCTTTCCACATTGAAAACAAGAAAGTGGAAGTTTTCCTTTAAACTTTCCTTTTCCTCTTTGATGGTTTGAGGAGAGGAATGACATCACCTCATTTGTCTCTTCTTCTTCCTAATAATCTTTAATGGTGAGCTTCTTTATAGCCTTGAATTCCACATCTTTGTATTTCCTCTTTTCTACAGCATCGTTATCATCATTTCTCATTTAATATGCAACCAGGGTGTTGTGTAGGTTATCCAATGTCAGCTCTCTCGGGTCTTTAACTTCCCAAACTAAAACTTTATGATTGAAATGAGGTGGAAGTTTCTTCAAGATGCACTTTACAATATTTATGTCTTTAATAACTTATCCAAGACCCTGCATGTATTCCACTACAACATTTACCCTATCAAATAATGCATTAACATACTCATTTTGGGTTCATTCTCATATCTTCATACTTGTTCCACAATAATTGAAGCTTCACTTATCTAACCTTTGTATCTCCTTTATATATATTTAATAGATTTTCCCACATGGAATGTGAGGTTTTTAATGACATTACCTTCGTATAAACTGCATTGGATAGGGATCCCCCTAAAGCATTAATTCCCTTGGCATCAGCATCCAATTCTCTACACTCAGCTTCTGATAGTGCACCACTATTAATATCAGTTGTTATACCATGATTTTTTGTTGTAAACACATCCATTACCAAAGATCAAAAGTATTGTTTCATCTGATTCTTCCATAGCTTAAAATTGTTCCTGTTAAATATTGGAATCCATTTATGATTAGTGACCTCCATTTGATAGAGAAACACTGATATCAACATTTCCCTATGATACTAATTGTTAGGTCCACAAGGCTAGATACCCTGAGAGGGGGTGGAACAGGGTATGAAAAATTAAAACAACTACCCCTTTGATCTTGTTTTATTGTTAGACAAAACCCTATTCTCTCTCTTTGTTCGGTTGCAGAGTATGAATGAATCTTAAAGCACGCACAGGACACAGCAATTTTACTTGGTTCACCCTCACTGGGCTATGTCCAAGGAGCATACACCAGCGATGTGTTGATGCACCAAATCCACTATAAGATCATTTCTATTTACAAGTTTGAAGCGGACTCACTATCCCTCCTGGTTTATAACCATTCAAAATTTGAGAACGCACTACTCTCTCAACTGAAGTGAGCTCACTGCTTCTTCAGAAGATCCACTCACAGTTTATTGACCTGTAGGTCTCTTCATTATCACGAACGAATGCATCCACCACTTTATGTAGATGTTCTATTGAATTAAAAATTTCATCCACTGATGAACACCCCTTTTCCACTAATTTCTAGTCAACACACTTTGGAAATACCTTCACAGAGCACCCTACTTCGCAAAGCTCTCAATTTCACGAAGCTCAAACAAGCCTTCATGAAGTTCCTCCCTATTCGTGAAGTACACACCTTCGTAGATCTCACTACCTCACAGAGCACACTACTTCGTGGTGATCAGACTTTCACAGAGCTCAAGCCTTCGCAAATCTTAGGTCGTCGCAGAGCTCAAGTCATCGCAGATCGACTTCCTTTGCAGAGCTAAATTAGCTTCCGCGAAGCTCCTTTCGCAAATCACACTGTCGTCACAAACCTCCTTCGCGAGTTGAGATCAAAAAAAAATTCTTGGAAAACTCTCTACATATCTCGAGGGGGTTGAGGTCTATTTATAGGTGATTCCACTAACCCTCAAACCTTCTGTGCGAAGTCAGCGCCATGTAAACTCAAATCTTGAAGCCCTGAAATTTCCACCGAAATTCTCTCTATATCACGAAGCACCATGGAAATTTTCGGATCGCAGAATATTCCATCAATTCCTCCGTGTATTCACCATGAAGATCCACTCACAATTCCCTTTGTCGCTGTAATGCTCTTCAAAGCTTTTGTTCGTGAAGCTCGTCGTAATCGTGAAGAACATCGTCAACTATCTTCATGTCTTCGCGAATTCCACATCAAGAGGCCAATCTTCATGAAACTCATTACTTTTCTATATTTTGATGATATCTTCAAGGAAATCCATATTGCACGATGCTCACCAAAATCCAAATTTTGGACCCCAAAAATTTGACAAACACTGGAAAATGGAACCACCTTGCATATGATCTTTTGTGCCACCTCCAGATCATTTATTCCTTTTTCTTGGTTCGTTGTCAACATGGATTGTCAACAACATCTTTGGAACTTGACAATTTACCATGGAAACATGTTTTGTCAACAAACACAATCAACCCAGAAATGTTGCAATGTTACCTTGAGGGACTTTTTCCCAACAATCTCCCCCTTTGGGTTGGTTGACAAATCTTCTCAGAATGATTTTCTGCACTTTGATACCTCACTGAGTCTCCTTCCATCATCTACCACCATTCGACTTTGTGATTCAGATAGCGACCAAAGATTCACTCACCACATACTCTAAGCCCACATGAGAAATTCTCAGCGTGAGAAACAAGAGTAGTATGAAAATTTCATCAATAAATCACTTCATTTAAGACACCAACTATTGACACCAAACTGATACCAATTGCAAAACTGGTACCAATTGTTGATTGCTGGAAACCTTCCATCATCTACCACCATCCGCCTCTTGTGATTCAGATAGCGACCAAATATTCACTCGCCGCATACTCTAAGCCCACATGAGCAATGCTCGGCATGAGAAAAAAGAGTAGTATGAAAAGTTCATCAATAAATCACTTCATTTCAGACACCAACAGTTGACACCAAACTGATACCAATTTCTAAACTGGTACCAATTGTTGATCGTTGGAAACCTTCTCACACCATTCCAACATCACTCTTCTATTTTTATCACGATCCTTAGTTGTTGTGATATCTATTCTTTGATCGATCACTTATAGCATCATCAGGTTCAAAACTCTCCCCCTATTTCATTTCTCTCCCCTTATCTCACTGCTCCACCTATCAGCTTCTCCCCGTGTCTTTTACTGAGACATTTTCTCCCTTTATTAGCCACAGTTTCTCCCACTTGAGGAGTCACTATTTTTCTCCATTTTTCAATGAACCCAATGGTCACTCCTCTGTGATCTGAGACTTTGGAAAGAACACAAATTATCACAATAGAGAAAAATACACCATACCTTGAGGATGGGGTCCCACATCTACACTTTTTCAAGTACGGGGAGTCAACTGGACTCCCAAAGCCAGTTGATGTCTCTCAAAATCTTCCTTGGGTAAGGCTTTTTTCAGAATGTCTTCAACATATAGTTGTGTCATCACATACTCCAACTTCACAATTCCATGCTCAAACTTCTCCTTGATAAAATTATACTTTATCTCAATGTGCTTTGTCCTGGAGTGATGGACAAGATTTTTTCTAAGATTTACAGCACTTGATTTATCACAATGAATTCTGATCGGAGACTTCACTTCAACTCCCATATCATCAAGTCGATGCTTCATCTATAATAATTGTGTGCAAGCTTGAGTGGCCGCAATATACTCATCTTCTGTAGTGATCAAGGAAATGAAATCTTGCTTCTTGATTAGCCAAGAAATACACAAACCAATAAGATAGAAAGCACCTCCTGACGTTGATTTCCTGTCATCCGCTGAACTGGCCCAATCTGCATCAGTATATCCCAATAACTCTTACTGATATTTGTCACTATATATCAAACTGAAATCCACTGATCCCTTGATATACTGAAGTATTCTTTTCACTTCAATCATGTGGATTTCCTTTGGATTATTTTGACATCGCTTTGCTTGGAATGTGGTGAAAACAATATCATGTCTCGTCACTGTCAGGTACAGTAAACTCCCAATAATCTTCCTGTATTCTATGATATTAACTACATTTCCATTATCATCTTTCAAAAATTTCATCCGGGTTGCAACCAGAGTCTTCATCTCCTTGAAATTTTCTATTTCAAATCTTCTTAGAACCACCTTGGAATATTTGGATTGAGAAATGAATGTGTCATTCCTTCCTTGTGTCCCCTGTAAACCAAGGAAAAATATCAGCTCACCAATCATAGACATTTCAAACTCATGTTTCATGAATTTGGAAAATTGTCTGCATTGCGCTTCATCTGATCCGCCAAATATTATTCCATAGATATAAACCAGCATCATCCTTTGATTATTTTTGTTGTTGAAATAGAGATTGTAATCAACTACACCACACTGGAAAACAAGTTTCTTCAAATACTGATCAAACCTTGAGTACCATGCTCTTGGTGCTTGTTTCAGCCCATATAAGGACTTCTTCAGCCAAAAAACCTTGTTCTCATCCTCATGAATGAGAAACCAATCTGGCTACTCAATGTACAGTTCTTCCTCTAGAATCGCATTCAAGAATGCAGATTTGACATCCATCTGGGACACTTTGAACTTCTGTTGCACTTCAATGGCTAGTAATAATATGATTGTCTTTATCCTTGCAACCAGTGCAAATGTATCATCGACATCAATTCCCTCTATCAGAGAGTGTCCTTTTCACACTAGTCGTGGTTTGTTTCGAATCACTCTTTCATCTTCATTCATCTTTTTGGGAAAGACCCATTTAGTCCCAATGAAATTCTTATCAGATATCCTCGAAACAATCTCCCACGTCTGATTCTTCTCAATATGATCTAGCTCTTTATTCATGTCCTAAATCTAGTGTTCATATTCAGCTACATCAGTAATGCATTTAGGATCTACCTAAGATAAGAAAGATGTCTGTTGTAGTGATTTCATTCTTCTTGTCTGAACTGGAGCTAATTGATCACCAATGATATTTTGCCTATCAATTTTAACTCGTCTCCTTGGATTTTGTGAAAATACATATTTTTCTTCTTCATGCTCATCATCAGTATCTTCTTCTAAATTAGCATCAACCAATTCTTCTCATCCTGCATTTCTTCCCTTCTCATCACTTTCATCAGGAAATTTTTCACTGTGCTGTTGAATTCCCTCTTCATTCTCCACTACAGTGACATCATTGCTCTTAATTAAATTTATCATCCTTTTCTTAAAGTATTTGTATGCTTTTATTTTTCCTGAGTAGCCAAGGAATATCCCCTCAATCTCCACATGAATCAAATTTCCTATTTTTTTCCTTATTAAGAATGAATCACTTACTTCCAATGATTCGAAAGTATTTCACTATTGTCTTCTTTCTGTACCACATCTCATATGGCGTCTTTCCTTCTTTCGAACACAACAGATCCATGTTAGAAATGTAGACCGACGTCAACATTGCTTCCTTCTAGAACCTCTCTGGTAGATCTTTTTTTATAAGCATCATTCTGGCCATGTTGTTAATGATTTGATTTATCCTTTCAACCACTCCATTCTGTTGGGGGGTTCTTACTGAAGAAACTTGATGCCTTATCCCATGTTTCTCAAGATAGTCTTCCACCTGGATATTTGTAAATTTTGTACCATTATCAGTATGAAACTTCAGAATTTTCTATCCAAGCATCCTTTCACACTCTCTCATGTACTATTTTAAGCAGCTGAACACATCGGACTTATGGGAAATAACAAATACCCATGCCATTTGGCTATAGTCATTAATGAAAAGAATTTATTACCTCTTTCTATCAATTTATCATGGTGTGATAGGTCCACAAACATCAACATGCACCAATTTGAGCACTCTTGTTGACTTATTTTCCTTTTCCTTATACATATTTCTGATGAGATTCCCTTGTTGGAATGCATCACACGTCTGAGTAAGATCACTTGATAGTTTAGGGAGTTCTCTTGCTACATCACACTTTACCAGATCTTCCAGGGATGGTTGGCATAGATAACCAAGTTGTTTATTCCACAGCTTGTTTTCTTCCATTCTAGATAGAAAGCACATATCTTCTTCTCCACTTTCCAAGTAGAGATTTCCCTTTGTTATTTTTCCCTGTAGAACCACTGCCCCATCTCTTCCTTCGACGATACACATCTTCTTAGTAAACCTTATAGAATGTCCTGAGTCAGATAGTTGATTGACACTAAGCAAATTGTGACTGAGGCCTTCTACTACTAAGACATCAGCATGTCTCATATTTTTCCCCGAAACTTGGTCTTTCCTAAGCCAATAATCTTTAGGCCTTCATCATTTACAAACTTGACAACTCCTTCTTTGTCATATTTTATGCCTTTAACAAGATACGTATTACCTGTCATGTGAGATGTGAAACCACTGTCAAGGATCTAGACACTAGAGTGATCTGATGCTTTAAGGGCAATCTATGTCACCACTGCCTTCTCATCCTTTTTCTTCTTGGTCCATATTTTTGCCTTCATGCTCGGCATGGATTGAGACTTATGATCTTTCTCAGAGTATGATGGATCGTCTTCATCTTGTAAAGCTGCAAATCTATTTTTCATTTTCAACTCACCAATTGGTTCATTGAACTGCTGCTTGCGAACATTTTGATTTTGCTTTGGCACATTCCTCTGTATGGTCGAAGTACAATACCTAGCCATGTGCCCAAATCCTGCACACCCAAACAGTGTCCTTTAAAATATGTTCTAGAGAACCGTTCTCTATTTGGATACCACCTTCTTGTTCCATTCGATATCTCTTGGCTATGGAACACGCATACTGTGAATGTCCCATCTTTCCATAACAATAAAACTTGATATAAGGTAAATTCCTTCATGTCACTTCTGCACTGCTAGTTTCTCCTTGGGATCTCTGAATATTATGATTCTGATTTGTGCCCAAATCAACCTTCAATCTCAGAATGGGTGTTTTCAGTCTGACTTCAATTTTCACAGATTTTTGTTTTCGATCAAACCCCCCCTCAACCTTAGCATCTGAACATAATTGATTCTTCCTTTATACTAAACCACTATGCTCCACTTTTAGCTTCTTGATTTTCTGAGCGATCTATTTTCCTGATGTCCCAACAGGAGTTAAGAGTTTTTATTGATCCTTAACTTGATTTCATAAATTGACAAATTCTCCTTTAAGTTCATTGATATGCTTGATTTTATCTTTCACTTTGTTATTCAAGACATCGATCTCCCTTTTCTGTTCTTCAACCTTGAGTTTATATTCATCAACCTTTTCTGATATCTCTGGCCTAAAAACCTTATGGTTTTAAATTTCTTTTATCAGCTTAGAATTTTATTCTTTTTGTTGTTTCATGTAGAGTTTGGAATCATGTACCACCTTGTTTTATTTCTTTGTTTTTGCTCTCCAAACATCTATCTATTCAAGAGCTGCTTCTAATTCAGCTTCCATGTCAACTCTTCCCTCAATTTATTCTTCTTCTTCATCATTTTCGGTTTCATTCTTCTTCTGAGAACTACCGACAACTGCCACCATATAATTTTCTCCATGATCTCTACAGTTCTCTATCTCTTCAACCTCCTTAACCACAAACTCGTCTAAACTATCACATTCTTTTGAAAGAAGGTTCCTATTCTTAAAGAAATTTCTCTTGAACTGTTTCTTGCATTTCCCATAGGTTGAAGACTTCTTCATGGGAATTTTGATTTCATCAACATCATCATCCTCTGGGAACTTTTTGGGGCACCTTGCCGCAATATTTCCAACCTTTCCACATTGAAAACAAGCAAGTGTAAGTTTCCCTTTAAACTTTCCTTTTCCTCTTTCAAGGTTTGAGGAGAGGAATGAAATCACCTCATATGTCTCTTCTTCTTCCTGAGAATCTTCAATGGTGATATTCTTCATGGACTTGAATGCCACCTCTTTGGATTTCCCCTTTTCCACAGTATTGTTATCATCATTTCTCATTTCATATGCAATAAGGGTGTTGTGTAGGTTATCCAATGTTATCTCTTTCGGGTCTTTATCTTCCAAAACTGAAACTTTCGGAGTGAACTGAGGTGGAATTTTCCTCAAGATGCACTTCACAATCTTTATGTCTTCAATAACTTCTCCAAGACCTTGCATGTCTTCCACTACAACGTTTACCCTATCAAAGAATGCATCAACAGTCTCATTTGGGTTCATTCTCATATCTTCATACTTGTTCCACAATACTTGCATCTTCGCTTCTCTAACCTTTGTATCTCCTTCATATATATTTAATATATTTTCCCACATGGCATGTGAGGTTTTTCATGACATCACATTCGTATAAAAAATATTGGATAGGGCTCCCCCTAAAGCATTAATTCCCTTGGTATCAGCATCCAATTCTCTACGCTCAGCTTTCGATAGTGCACCAATATTAATATCAGTTGTTATACCATGCATTTTTGTTGTAAACACATCCATTCCTAAAGATCAGAAGTGGTGTTGCATCTGATTCTTCCATAGCTAAAAATTGTTCCCGTCGAAGATCAGAATCCCTTTATTATTAGTGACCTTTATTTGAGAGAGAAACACTGATATCAACCTTTCCCTCTGATACCAATTATTAGGTCCATAAGGCTAGATACCTTGAGAGGGGGGTGAATGAGGGTATGACAAATTAAAACAACTACCCCTTTGATCTTGTTTTGTTGTAAGACAAAACCCTATTCTCTCTCTCCATCCTGTTGCAGAGTATAAATGAATCTTAAAGCATGAACAGGACACATCAATTTTACTTGGTTCACCCTCACTGGGATACGTCCAAGGAGAATACACCGGTGATGTGTTGATATACAAAATCCACTATAAGTGCACTGCTGATTACAAGTTCGAAGCGGACTCACTGTCCCTCCTGGTTTACAACCATTCACAATTTGAGAACGCATTGCTCTCTCGACTGAAGTGAGATCACTGCTTCTTCAGAAGATCCACTCACAGTTTATAGACCTATAGGTCTTTTCATTGTCACTAAAAAATATAGCCTCCACTGTATGAAGATTCTATATTGAAGTCCAAATTTCATCCATTGATGAATACCCTTTTTCCACTGATATCTAGGCAACACACTTTGGAAATACCTTTGCAAAGCCCCTACTTTGTGAAGCTCCCAGTTTCGCGAAGCTCAAACAAGCCTTCGCGAAGTTTTTGCCTCTTCGCGAAGCACCCACCTTCACAGATCTCACTACCTCATAGAGCACACTGCTTCACAAAGCTCCGACCTTCTCAAATCTTAGGTCGTCGTAGAGCTCAAGTCATCATAGAGTGACTTCCTTCACAGAGCTAAATTAGCCGCCATGAAGCCCCTTCTTTCACGAAGCACACTGCCTTCACAAACCTCCTTCGTGAGTTGAGAGCAAAAAAAAATTTGGAAAACTCTCTACTTCTCTCTAGGGGGGCGAGGTCTATTTATAGGCAATTCCACTAAACCTTGAACCTTCCACACGAAGTCAGCGCCACGTCAGCTCAAATCGTGAAGCTCGTAAATTTCCGCCGAAATTCTCTCTATATCGCGAAGCACCAAGGCAATTTTTGGATCGTGGAGCTCATCGTAATCGTAGAGTGTTCCATCAATTCCTTCACGCCTTCACCGCAAATCTCCACTCGCAATTCCTTTCACCACCGCAATGATCTTCAATGCTTCTGTTCGCGAAGCTTGTCATAATCACGAAGAACGTCATCAATTTTCTTCATGTCTTCGCGAAGTCTATATAAAGAGGCCCATTTTTTGAAAACTCGTGACTTTTCTATATTTTGATGAGATCTTCAAGGAAATCCATATTTCTCGATGCTCTCCAAACTCCAAATTTTGGACCCCAAAAATTTGGAAAACACTTGAAAATGGCACCACCTTGTATCTACTCTTTTTGTACCGCCTCCAGATCACCCATTCCTTTGTCATGGTTCTTTGTCAACATTGATTGTCAACAACATATCTAGAACTTGACAATTCACCATGGAAACCTACTTTTTCAACAAACACAATCAACCCAAAAATGCTACAATGTTACCTTGAGGGATTTTTTCCCAACAAAGTCACTAAGCTATTCTAGTGTAAACTAGAAGACGATACTTATTTATTGATATTATATTTAATATACTAAAGTACAATGATTGGTTAGAGAAGTTTTGGGTTCCATATGGATAATAAATTATCTATTAATCTCATATTATCATCCTTATCTTTCATGTTCTCCTTATTCATCGAGAATTATGAGATGAACAGTATATATGAACAACTCATGAATCTTTAGAAACAAGTTTCACCATATAGATTAGAGTTGCAGATAACTCAATTCCACAACTCTTTTGGTGAACATAAATGAAAGGAAAAGTTAAAAATACCATGACTATATTATAGTAAATGGTTCCTTTACAATGTATTTCAATGATAAAAAATATTTAAATATAGTGTGGTGAATAAAAGGTTGTTTTCTTCCATGTGGACAAAAATGACATATGAAAGAAAATTGTAATAAATTAAAGAAGAGAAAAATTGTTGCATCTACTTCAAAGATGTATTTAGTATAAGATTAATGTTTATATCTCACTTATTAAGTATTTAATACATTTTTATTTAATACAATAACCAAATAAGTTAGGTGTATCCACCTAGTGACTGAGAAAGGGTGGTTTATATGTCAGTTGTGAGAAGAACACAGAAACATTACAAGAAGTAAGGAGTGTTCTCTCAGTGGCTGGGAAAGGGTAGCTCCTATTTTAGTAGTGAGAAACACATGATTTTAAGAAGTAAATTTTCTTTATTCTAGTGGTTGAAAAAATGTGATTCCTATGTCAACAAGTAAGAAATACATGACTTATGATTTTCCATTGGATATATTCTACTTGAACTATTGTTTATATTACCTATACATTTATCTCATTGTTCTGTTGGACACAATGAGATATATTTATTTTTAAATAAGTGTTTTTATGGTGAACTAAACTTATTAGTTCAATAAATCTTGAATCAGATATATCTATTATTAGAAATAAATGATGAATATTATTATATGACTAATACCTAGTTTTGGAAATATAATTCTTAGTCAAGTGAAAACTATTAGTTTCAATATATATACCAAGTATGTTTTTTAGACTCTTTGGAGATAAACTCTTAAGTATATTACATGTGTATGTTTAAGAATAAGAAACCTTCAGAAATAAAGGTATACCACAAAGTTTTCTGAGTTATTTCAACTACATAGCATGAACTATTCCAAGGTGAAACTAGAGGTAAATTCATATACACCAAGAGATTCCTTTAATAAAATTTCAAGAATACTCAGTAAAGTGATGAATAAACTTGGTAAAGGGTGTAAGATCCTCCAGGGTGATATGTCAGAGTATGTCCCAACCAAGTATTTATTGATTACTAAATGTAGAGTGAGGGTCTTCTTAAATTCGCATAGCCTTATTCACATCTTAGGTATAAGGAATGATCAGTGAGGATCCTTATATATCTATTATAATCCTTCATGATTCCTTTCGATATAGGTTTTAAAAATACCAGTGTAACAAATAACCATATTCTAACTATATTGACTAAAGGATTTCATATAAGTTGTGATATGAATAAAATTATTTATGTCACAACCTCAGATGTTTTGATGAGATCCATTTATAAAGCTAGTGAAATATTCAAATATAGTTTATGAAAACAAAAAGTGCATCTCATTTAATTATAATATAGACATTAAGGATATTAATATCCCAAATGTGGAAAAGGTATTAATCATACCAACTATGTTTCTATGAGGGAAATACATCTCTTTTGATATATTGGGAGCAAGAAAGGCTTCAGCTGAATCTTGGATCTAGATGCACAAGTCGTCATAAGAACAATAAACTCCACAAGAGTTAGTGGGGGATTCTAAATATTATATAGTATGGTTAAAACTATAGAGGGGGTTTTATATTCACCATGGTGGGTGATAAATTATTCTTTAAGTATAATAAATTCTATAGAGAGTAGTAAAGGGTAACTAAACTATATATGATTAAATTCAAGGATGAATTCCATGTAACAAAATTCATTCTATTTTGGTGGTTGATGTAAAGTCATCGGTGGGTATTCAATATAAAAAATACATGGATAATATAAGTGAGGTACCAATAAGGTTTGACTATTTTTTAAAAATGGTCATGCTTAAATCCATTTGAATTGTAATTTTTATAGCTACTATTATCATTATATCAGGAATCAAATATCAAGGCCACCTCCCTTAGAGGAAACTTTATAGAACATGTCTATATGAAGTGACTAGAAATATTGGCGACATTAAATAAATCCAATATGGATTACAAGTTTCAAGGAACCATTTATGGATCAAAACAAGTATAAATGAACATAGAATATTCATTTTAAATGAAATGTTTTCAGGTGTCTAAAAAAGGTTAGTAGGAGAACTATAGTTTTCCAAGATAGATATGTATGATAACGTATGGAAAAACAAGTGATTATTATTATTATTATGTAAGTCTAAAGAGTTTCTCTAAAGATATATTAAGTAGAAACACATGTTATAGGGAACAAGATATACTTTTATGATCAAGGGTCTACTTAATCCAATTCACTATTCATAGTTGACATGGTATTGAAAAATAAAAGAAGGAACTATACACTCAAATGGGTTTCAGTTTCACATGGAATTCTTGTGATGTATAGACTACATATGCCTAGGATTACTTTGGAAATATATCTCACATACCATGATATATACACAAGTTTGATCTTGTTTATGCATAAAGCATAAAATGTAAATATAAAACAAGACTTGAAGAACTTCACAGGCTGGATGTCAGAACTATTCAACAGTTCTTGGGAAATCAAAATAGGTTGAGTTCTTGGTAATTAGAGAAATGAGAATACATGTTTTCAGGGGATATAAAACTAGTTTTATTTAGATCAGTTTGACCTAGTATTATAGTAAAGATAATGTAATATTAAAAGGTAGAATCCTATTACATTCAATAGTTTCCATATTTATATTTGACTGAGTATTTTTTTGTTTATGATGTATCTTAAGAAATAATTCAAGCAACCAATTACTCTAGATTTTGGAAGTTGTACCAAGATAGTAAAATTCAATCATATTATGATTAATTTTTACTATGTAATTATACAAGAAGTCATATATAATATTGGGAATATATATACTCATTGATATCATCTCTTGAGGGATTTTCTAAGAGGTACATAGTCACAGTAAGAAGATTAAGCATGAATAGAATGGTGGGCTCTGCAGCTATGATCATAACTCAGCATAATCATGTTTAACATGTGAGACTAACCAGTTTAGTGTTAGGAGTTGGCTCTAGTGAAATTGAGTGTTCGTTGGAGTTGGTTCCCTATAACCAACTACTTTGAACATCATATTACCATAATATTCATGGTATTTCATATTTATTAATTGTTTATCACATGATGATAATTCTTATGCATGTTATCTATGTGATAATGTCCCCGCTATGATGGAAATCTAGAAGTGTAATGATGGTATTATTAAATATATGTTTCATAGTTAGATTATATCATTTTGAGGGACATAAATGATACATAATTTAAGGGGTAGAGACTCATAGGACTTTGAGACAATATCTCATAGTGTACGCCCTTGGTAATTTTTATAGCAGGAAATTATAAGAACATTACTCGTTAGTAGGAAATCCACATTTATATGTGTCATCAGATGTTTTTATATGAGTATGTGTGTAATGATCCTTATAATTTAAAATTAATATTAATACATATTAGTCGTTGTGTACTTTTTTATTGATGAAAACCATGATGACATACGTTCACGGAGAGGTAGGATACATTAGGTGTATCTTGACTAATATAACATTAATGAATAATGTGAGAAAGGATTTATCCCTTCCCAATTTAGTGGAATTTGATATTTCAGGTCCTTTGAGGGAAATGAAATGGACTGATTAACTCTATGTCCATGAAATTATATTGGAAATATCATTTTTGCAATGTTAATGAAAGATACATCGAGCTCATATGTTAATGACACCAAAATGAAACCTACTTGATTAGAGATATCATGATAAATATATTATATTAAATAGTGTTTTTTCATATTTGAATATTTTCATTGTAGCATTTAACTTAATTTTATATGGGTTTCTTGGCATTTTTTTAGATGTTAACCTAGGACTTGAGTTGGTTCTTCTTTATGTCACTGAGAAATGATCCTAGAGTGTCACACATTAAGTGTATTCAAAATATCAGTTGAATTTGGTATGAATTTAACATGTTGAATAAATATTAATCTCATATGTGGTTTAATAACTATTCATGTTTATGTTTATCACATAAATTTAGTCACCGGTTATTCAAGAGAATATTAAGTGAGTTGAATATTAAATAAAAAATCATTTCACAAGGCAATTATTAATTACATGAATATATATATTATTTATTTATTTTTGTTCATTCTCATGGTAAAAAATATTTATTTGGTTATGTGAATATATAATAAATATTTATTCACCAATAAGGTGAATATAATATTTATTTTATTTATTAGTGAATAATGCACTAATATTTATTTATTAAATAAATATACATTATTCAAAGTTCATAAAATATTGTGGAGGAATGTCATATCGGGTTTAAAATTTTGATGATCAATAATGTATATTAAATATCATTTGAATTAATTTTGAAACAATTTATTCAAGAAATGATATTTTATTAATTCACTAGTTTGTGTGCATGTTAAGAAATAATAATATTATTATTATTATTATTTAGACATGGGTTCCCGCAAAGGATTAAAGAAATAATAAGGGTCCCTATGCAATTATTATTTTCTAATACCAACGTTACATAAACCCAATTATATTAATTCTAACCTGAGTCATGCCATTTTAATTATTGTGTACAATAGATTCTAGAGAAACGTCTCAATCCCTAGAGAGATATTCTCCTAGAACACTCTCAAGAATAAAAATCAATCTTCATCCACCATCCTCTCAAGGATAGAGACAACAAGAGAGAGAATCTATAGCACCCCAACCCGAGATCCACTTGACTAATGCTCCAGGTCAATGGGATATTGGGCCTTAGGCACACCTCCCCATATGTCAAAGGTTGTCAACTAGCAGTGAGGGTATGATTAGGTGATAGTGGCAAAACTATACCCTCTATGGGTGATATAATAATAGTCATATAAATAAAGAAACTATGGAAGAAATGAAAAAGTCAACAAAAGTGATAATAAAAATGAAAATAATAAGAGAAAAACAAATAGCTAGATAAAATCCATATAAAGTATACATGTCATACATTCATGAAAAAATAGACATGCAAGATCTCCCATGGCGGATCATATAATAATGTAATCAAAATCTCTCAAAATAAATCCAAGTCGATACAAAGAACCTATGTGGTCCATCTTCCATCCATCTCATGCACCTATACATCCCTGATCACTAAGGTCTAGCTCTTGAGCCTGATCTCTTACCTGATCTCAAAACCATAAAAGTCTACACACATCCTGAGAGTCCTATGTAGGGTGTGAGTATGAACTCATTAAGCCACCACCAAAGTGTTCTTATCTTACATCCATATTTATACAAGTGTATAAACACACAAATAAATAGAAACTATACTCATTCATAAATATATATAGCCATATTTACTCATGCTCAATATCCATGAGGAATCATTTACCTACTTCAAAAAACACCATAGTGGAATGATATATCCATGGTCAGTTGTACCGGATGAACCTCAGTATCTCATCCACACACATGTCACTCAGAACCTCGTGTCATCTGATACTACGGATGCCACATATCGGGTAATATCGGTGTATTGTCATCACACCCCAAAAATTTATCACAAGTCCCTCAGAATTCAACTTGAACAATCACCATCGGGTCAATACCTCGATTTCCTAAAATTAATCACAAGTACCTTAGACATATACTTGAACAACCGTCATTAGCTCAATAGCCTAATATCCCAAGACAAAATGATATTTTTTCTTCAATGAGTAATAAATCATTATTGGCTCAATAGCTCAATATATTAAGGCACAGTGAGATTCATCCTCTCATCATCCTGGATCATCATCCATCAATGTCATAGAGACCCTCAGCCCCCATCCAATGGTCTCACTCACCATCAACTTGGCCCATCTACTATCAATGTCACGGCGATCCTCAGACGTCATCTGATAATCTAACTCATCATCAACCATGAATTTCTATGGTGACAACCTCTTCCATAACTGATGTCCAACACCATCCCCTAAGTCACTAAATATATGGAGGCCTCCACCCATAATGATTGGTCAAACCCACCTCAACTAAGTCCTCTTCTATGTGAACATGATTCCAATGGTGCTATTGGCCAATCACAGTGAGTGACAATCACCAAAAATTCCTAAGACACACTAACCAGCAACCTCATTGCCACATGCGAGCCTCGTTGCCCATCCACAGAATGGTTATCACCATCCAACTCAACTTGATGACCACATCACCTTGAATATGATGGTAATCACCATCCCATAACTCTCAGGCCATGCCCTTAGCCTGGTGAACCTTTTTGTCTCAATCTCGATGGTCACATCACCCTATATATTTTAGGCCAATCCCAACACGTTCCCATAGAACCAATTCAGCCACATCATAATTCAATTAAATTAAATAATCTTAACAACCATCATAACCTAAAAAACCAACTCAAGGTCCCAAACCTAGATTAACACAATTAAAGACACAAGATAATTCCCATCATCATCCCACAACATCAATTAAATGATTTAATGTCAATATTTTATTAATAAGGGTTTCACCCAGACAACCCCACACACCTGTATTAAAATTCACATCCTATAGAATGAATATATTCATTGAAAAATTTAGGCAATGCATACCTTATGCTTGTAGGATCTCTCTTGTCAAATATTATCCTCTAATCCAATTCAAAATGATAAAAATCAGGATTTTAGATAATCGCCTTAGAAATAGGGAAAATGAGATCATATGGAAATATGATTTTAAACAATGAGATAAAAGAATAATAGAAGTAAGAGGATTCAAAGACTCATCACTAACTATCCAACACAACCGATGGAACTTGAATCCAAGATCGAACGAGGGAGAACCAAAGGAACCTAGGTGGAAGAAGAAGTGGGAGAACCTATGGCCTTCTATGTAATTTTGGAGAGAAAAGGAGGAGGATAATCTAAAAAGTAGGTGGGTTAGAATTATAATTTCACACTTTTTGATAAACCACATGGTCAGGTCGCACGATTTGGCTAACTATGTGCCAACCATGCGGTGCCCTGTCCAAATGGAACCCCCTTTAAAATGGGTCACATGGTTTGGCCACACTGTTTGGCTAATTGTGTGTCAATTGTGTGGTGACACTCTCTAATGGAACCTCCACCTCACGCGGCTAGGTACAAGGTTTTTCAAATTATGCACAACCCATGTGCACCCTCTAAAATTTATTACAGGTACCTTGCATAGTTTTTTGGATATCTTGCATGTTTTTTTCTAACCATACTATAGATCAAATGGACCACATGGTTTGAGTTTCACGGTTAGCACTAACTGTGCACCAACTGTGAGCCCAGTGTTGTGTCTCCCCAACTTTGGTTTTCAAAGCCCAATGCTCTGAAAACCCAACCAAAGCTCTATGACACTTATTGGACATTTAAGCCTATCTAAAAAACATACTAATGCATTTTAATTATTGAAATTATTATCTGAATCCCTTTCTAAAAGTTTGCTCATCCACCAAACTTAAAAGTTCAAATTTACCTGGGAATTTAGAACCATTCAAAAACCTAAGACATTGCAATCTCCCCACCTTACAATAGCTCATCCCTGAGCTATTTGGTCTCATGTCGATATGGTAATGAATGCACCCATCTCATAAACATCACCCTGGTATACCCCGGTTACTCAGTCACATACCAATTTTTTTCATGGCTCCCCACCTTAAGAAATACCTACTCGGTTTCTCCCCAAACCAAAATGAAATTTAGATGGTTACTCTGACCACCCTCTAGAAATACATGTCCCATATGACATACCTTCATTCCTGGACCTTATCATATACTCAACTTGTACCTGTGTCACTCATGACAGTCACATTTTTTCATCATAACCAATGCTTGAAAAACCTGGATCACATCTGATGCCAAAAATAGATCCCACATCATATGTGTGTGTGTGTGTGTGTGTTTATTTCCATCAAATGTCATGATGCCTACGCATCTCATAAAAATCACACATCATACTTGATGCCCACATATTAAGTAGAATTTTTTTAGTTCAATTAAAACATGTGCACCTCGTGCACTCATATCAATCATGATAAAAACATGATGATTGCACCTGTAATCACTGTGTACCCCTAACCATCATCAGTTCCCTGGCTTGATCTTACCTTAGCAGATCAACATCATGCACCTGGCCTATCACCTGACTACCTGAGGTCTGACCTCCCTATGGAGTTGCATCATCTACTGGACGTTGACCCCATTGTTGGATCTCTATCTCTCTTTTATGAACTATGTTCATAATATAATCTCGGATACCAGCCCCTGATACGACTCCCGATCTTACCTTAGATCCCTAAGTCTGACATGGTCCCTAACTCTTAGCTGCCCAAGAAGTCTTCCTACATAACATTTCCAAGTGCTCCATCTAGTTGCATGCCCAGTACTCCTTTCAACGTCACTCACATTGGGTCTGAACATGACCCGACTACCCACACTAGAATCATATTATCAAAGACCCACTCCTTAGTGGTCTGCCCAAATCTTTGGCCTGACTACCCTATTGGGACTCTTCATAGCCCTGCTTTTGGATACCTAAAACACCATTACCAATCTCACCCAATGCTATCATCCAACTCAAATAAGTTGTGTCTATCATATTTCCCTCGACTATCAACACCTAATTCACCACCTCTGAGAATAAGGTCAACCTGAATATGTTTACCTACACCCTCATGGCATGTCGTAATCCATCCTCAAACTGCCACACCTTGGTGATGTCGTCTCCCACCATAGAAGGCACAAATTGAAAAAAGTCTATGAAACTCACCGCATAATCCATAATATATGTATCCCCCTGCTGTAAGTTCATGAACTCATAGAATCGGTCCTCCATCAATGTCTCTAGGAAGAAGCGCTCAAAGAACCTAGCCTCAAAATACTTTTATGTTAGTCCCTCCTGTCTAACAACCAGTACCTATATGTCCCAAAAGTGCTTTGTTGGTCCTCTGAGAATATAAGTATCCAACTTTAACCTCTGACCTAGGGGTACCATGAGATGTTCAAATATCGTCTACACAGACTCGATCTATTTCTCTATTTCCTGCAGACCACCCTCATCCTGAAATAATGGTGGGTGCTAAGACTATAACTCTCGCATCAGATAAGTCATAAATAACTCATCTCCTTGAGATCCCCTATTAATATTCTATATGACTCATACCAAGTTCGCCCTGAGCTGCTCATCTAGTCATAGCCCAAAACCCGCCATCTCTTGCGGCTACACGTCCTGTCTTAGAGCCTCTACCTATGGATTCTGAAAATCCCAACCCTCAGGCGCTTCATCCCATGCATCCTCTAGTGGTTCCACATATCCACCCTCTTGATTCTCCACTGGAGCTTGTCTAGGTTTCATTACACTGAAGACCAAATACCATGGTCAACAATGGTAATAATATTATATATATATATATATCACAAATAAGGAAATTTGTAACAGGTAATGCATCTCACCAGCCCTACACTTCCCTACCACTCCCATATCACATATCATCTAGCCTCATGGCCCCCTACCTACCCATATCAGATTTAAGTATCACATATCATGCATATCAGATATCATAAACCTGGGGTGGTTGAGTAGAATGCCGCCAAAAAGCTATGTAGGAAAAAGAAATTAGATTTTTGTTGAAATTTTAAGCAACTTAAATTGTTCCTTTATTCCTATCTACACATATCAGGGTTAGGCCCATACATACTATACACACATAAGATCAAATATCACCCTATCAGGAACCACATACCTGGGTTGGCTAAGTAGAATGCCACTAAAAAACTATGTAGGAAAACACTGCTTAATTTTTGTTAACACTTTAAACAACCCAACCCCTTTCACATATTCTAGGTTACATATAATAGTCATAACACTACGGGAAAAATGACCAATTGCGACGGGTTATTTGCGACGGGAATAAATCCCGTCGCAAATAGTCATGTTAAAAAATTATTTGCGACGGGGGTATTTTCCCGTCGCAAATAAGGAGGCTTTTGCGACGGGATTTTTTTCCCCGTCGCAAATAGTTTTCCCGCGATGCGCGCCAAATCGCGGGAAACGTATTTGCGACGGGAATATTTCCCCGTCGCAAATAACCGGCGGCGGTAAATGGTATTTGCGACGGGAATATTCCCCCGTCGCAAATACTATGTCGGCAGAGGGTTATTTGCGACGGGACCCGTCACAAATAACTATTTACCGGTTGACCGTAATAAATGTTGGCTAAGGTATTTGCGACGGGACCCGTCGCAAATAATACTATTTGCGACGGGATTCCCGTCGCAAATGGGCCCGTCGCAACTAATCTAACCTATAAATACCCCCATCCGTTTTTTTCATTTCATTCTCATTCCTTATCTTCTCTCTCTCTCAGAATCATATTTCTAGAGTTGAGTTTTTCTCTAGTTTAAGTATTTTCTCCGGAGCCGATATTAAAGTTTTGAAGAACGATCAGAACGGATCAATTTTCAAGGTATTTATCTTCATTTTAATTTTTTATTTATTTTTAATTTTTTATTAGTTTTTATTATTATTAATTAGTTGTAATTTAATTATTTTTAATTGTTTATATGGTAATTAGGAATAATTAGTAATAATTTTTAATAATTAAGAATAAATATTAATAACTAGTAATAAATACCAATAATTAGGAATAAGAACATTATTACATTATTAGTTTATTTTATTATTAATATTAAAATAATATAATTTTTTATATATATACAGTTCTTTTTTCATCTGTGTGTTTGCTGTCTTCACATGTATTATTTGTATGTGGAGATAGAAAACGCACAGATGAAAAAAGAACTGTATATAAATTAGAAAATTATATTATTTTAATATTAATAATAAAATATATTAATAATGTTATTATTTGTAATTATTGGTAATTATTTCTAATTATTGATAATTATTCATTTAATTACTCATAATTATCAATAATTAAGAATAATTAGTAATAATTACCAATAATTAACAATAATTAGTATTAATTACCTATAATTAGTATTAATTACCAATAATTAGTATTAATTACCAATAATTAGTATTAATTACCAATAATTCGTAATAATTAGGAATAATTAACAATAATTAGTAATAATTAGGAATAATTAACAATAATTACGAATAATTAACAATAATTAGTAATAATTAGGAATAATTAGGAATAATTAGGAATAATTAGTAATAATTAGGAATAATTAGGAATAATTAGTAATAATTACCAATAATTAGGAATAATTAGGAATAATTAGTATTAATTATAAATAATTAGTATTAATTAGGAATAATTAGTATTAATTACAAATAATTAGTATTAATTACAAATAATTAGTATTAATTACCAATAATTAGTCTTAATTACCAATAATTAGTATTAATTACCAATAATTAGTATTAATTACCAATAATTCGTAATAATTAGTATTAATTACCAATAATTCGTAATAATTAGGAATAATTAACAATAATTAGTAATAATTAGGAATAATTAACAATAATTAGGAATAATTAGTAATAATTAGGAATAATTAGGAATAATTAGTAATAATTAGGAATAATTAGTAATAATTAGGAATAATTAGGAATAATTAGTATTAATTAGGAATAATTAGTATTAATTACCAATAATTAGTATTAATTAGGAATAATTAGTATTAATTACAAATAATTAGTATTAATTACAAATAATTAGTATTAATTACCAATAATTAGTCTTAATTACCAATAATTAGTATTAATTACCAATAATTAGTATTAATTACCAATAATTAGTATTAATTACCAATAATTAGTATTAATTAGGAATAATTAACAATAATTAGTAATAATTAGGAATAATTAACAATAATTAGTAATAATTAGGAATAATTAGTATTAATTAGGAATAATTAGTAATAATTACCAATAATTAGTATTAATTAGGAATAATTAGTATTAATTAGGAATAATTAGTATTAATTACCAATAATTAGTATTAATTACCAATAATTAGTATTAATTACCAATAATTAGTAATAATTAGGAATAATTAACAATAATTAGTAATAATTAGGAATAATTAACAATAATTAGTAATAATTAGGAATAATTAACAATAAGTAGGAATAATTACGAATAATTAGTATTAATTAGGAATAATTAGTAATAATTACCAATAATTAGTATTAATTAGGAATAATTAGTATTAATTACCAATAATTAGTATTAATTACCAATAATTAGTATTAATTACCAATAATTAGTATTAATTACCAATAATTAGTATTAATTACCAATAATTAGTATTAATTACCAATAATTAGTATTAATTAGGAATAATTAACGATAATTAGTAATAATTAGGAATAATTAACAATAATTAGTAATAATTAGGAATAATTAGTATTAATTAGGAATAATTAGTATTAATTAGGAATAATTAGTATTAATTAGGAATAATTAGTATTAATTAGGAATAATTAGTATTAATTACCAATAATTAGTATTAATTACCAATAATTAGTATTAATTACCAATAATTAGTATTAATTAGGAATAATTAACAATAATTAGTAATAATTAGGAATAATTAACAATAATTAGTAATAATTAGGAATAATTAACAATAATTAGTAATAATTAGTATTAATTAGGAATAATTAGTAATAATTACCAATAATTAGTATTAATTAGGAATAATTAGTAATAATTACCAATAATTAGTATTAATTACCAATAATTAGTATTAATTACCAATAATTAGTATTAATTACCAATAATTAGTAATAATTAGGAATAATTAACAATAATTAGTAATAATTAGGAATAATTAACAATAATTAGTAATAATTAGGAATAATTAACAATAATTAGGAATAATTAGTATTAATTAGGAATAATTAGTATTAATTACGAATAATTAGTAATAATTACCAATAATTAGTAATAATTACCAATAATTAGTAATAATTACCAATAATTAGTATTAATTACCAATAATTAGTATTAATTACCAATAATTAGCAATAATTACCAATAATTAGCAATAATTACCAATAATTAGCAATAATTACCAATAATTAGTATTAATTACCAATAATTAGTAATAATTACGAATAATTAGAAATAATTAGAAATAATTACCAATAATTAGCAATAATTAGCAATAATTAGAAATAATTAGCAATAATTAGAAATAATTAGAAATAATTAGCAATAATTAGAAATAATTAGCAATAATTAGAAATAATTAGCAATAATTAGTAATAATTAGCAATAATTAGGAATAATTAGTAATAATTAGGAATAATTAGGAATAAGTAGGAATAAGTAGGATTAATTAGGATTAATTAGGAATAATTAGGATTAATTAGGAATAATTAGTAATAATTGCCAATAATGACCAATAATTGCCAATAATTACCAATAATTGCAAATAATTAGGAATAATTGCAAATAATTAGGAATAATTAGGAATAATCAGGAATACTCAGGAATACTCACGAATACTCACGAATACTCACGAATACTCACGAATAATCACGAATACTCACGAATAATCACGAATACTCACGAATACTCACAAATAATCAGGAATACTCAGGAATACTCAGGAATACTCAAGAACACTTAGCAAAAAAAATTATATTATCAATATTTATGAAAAAAATATTAATATTATTAAAATAATAAAAATTTATAAAATATTAAAATTATCAATATTTACAACAGATTTTGCTCTATTCTTAACATGTTCAAATCTTAAAGGGTCGCTAATTGTCAGGTCATGCGCAATAAAAAGTTTCTGTCAGCCATGTCCAATGTAAACTCTATAATTGTCCTTGCATGGTCGATCACTTCAAAAGTAATGTTGCAATCAGACAAACCAAGTCATTCTCTTCTTATCTATAAGAATCATCTCACATGAACCTTTACATAGACCATTCTTCCTTGAAAATTTAAGGGAAAAATAATGATATCCCCTCAAATTTTTAAGGAAGAATGATCTATGTAAAGGTTCATGTGAGATAATTCTTATAGTTAAGAAGGGAATGACTTGGTTTGTCTGATTGCAACATTACTTGCGAAGTGATCAACCATGCAAGGACAATTATAGAGTTTACATTAGACATGGCTGACACAAACTTTTTATTGCGCATGACCTGACAATTGACGACCCTTTAAGATTTGAACATGTTAATAATAGAACAAAGTTTGTTCTGAATATTGATAATTTTAATATTTTTTAATTTTTTTTATTATTTTAATAATATTAATATTGTTTTTTCGTAAATATTGATAATATTTTTTTTATTACTAATAATTAGTAAACGAAATCTGCTTGGATAATGAAGGGAAAATTTATAACCATCTCCACAACGATGATTATCAAATTTCCTTTCATTATTCAAGCAGTTTTCCTTTTGCTAAGTATTGCTAAGTATTGCTAAATTAGTAATAAATAGTAATAATTAGCAATAAATTGTAATAATTAGTAATAAATTGTAATAATTAGTAATCCTTGCTTGAGTGTTTTTTCTAACAAATTATTCAAAACCAGTAATGCTTTTATATTTTATAGAAAAATATGGAACAGCGAGGTCGTCAACAGTCATTATTAGATGACCGCATATGGATAAATCAACGTAGAAATCCAAATGGTTCTGGTTTAAATCCAGTATATATAGAGGGTGTGGAGATTTTTTTATCATTTGCGGCATCAAATTCAGAATTTGTTTCAGAAGGAAAGATAAAATGCCCTTGCAGAAAATGTGCATTGAGAACGTTTGACACGTTTGACAAAGTGGGGGAACATCTCTTGCGTTTTGGTTTTCAAGCAGATTATGTTTTTTGGTATCAACACGGTGAACGCAGTTCCAGAGCAGATGATACCAACTTGATTCCGGATCCATCCCAGTTTCAAGATTTAGTACATGATGTTGCAGGTTCATCTGTTCAACATACAGAAACTCCGGCTGATATAGCTTCAAATCCTGAGTTGAGACCGTCTGAATTTTATGAGTTGTTGAAGTCTGCTGAGGATGCATTATATCCTGGCTGCAAGATGAGCAAATTAGAAGCAGTTGCAAAATTTATGGCTATCAAATCAGATAACGGAATGTCAAACACATGTTTTGACCAGATATTTTCTTTGCTGAAAACACTGTTACCCGAAGGAAATGTTTTACCTGCAAATTACTATGAAAGTAAGAGGTTGGTTCGAAATTTGGGACTTACTTGTCAGAAGATTCATGCATGTTCAAATGACTGCATTTTATATTCAGGGGAAAATGAGTCGTTGGATAGTTGTCCCACATGTGGGCAACAGAGATATAAAGAAGGACAACACGGGAAGTCTGGTTTGATTCCTGTAAAACAGTTGAGATATTTTCCGCTTACATCCAGACTTCAGCGTTTATTCATGTCTAAGAATACAGCGACAATGATGTCATGGCATAAAGAGAATATTTCAACCGATAAAAGCTTGAATCATCCAGCCGATGGTGATTCATGGAAACATTTTGATAGAGTGCATCCATCATTTGCTTTAGAAGCTAGAAATGTTCGACTGGGCCTTTCCACTGATGGTTTCTGTCCGTTTGGATCTTATGGTAGTCAATATTCATGTTGGCCTGTTTTTTTAACTCCGTATAATTTACCTCCATGGATGTTGATGAAGGAGCCATATATCTTTTTGACTTTACTAATTCCAGGACATCCGAAGAAAAATATTGATGTTTATTTGAAGCCATTGATTGATGAATTAAATTTATTGTGGAGTACTGGTGTCAGTACATATGATGTTGCAACGAAACAGAATTTCATACTGAGAGCAGCATTGATGTGGACAATAAGTGACTTCCCGGCTTATGGGATGTTATCTGGCTGGAGTACACATGGTCAGAAATCATGTCCTTACTGTATGGGAGAGAACAAAGCATTTATGCTCATTCATGGAAAGAAACCTTGTTATTTTGACTGTCATCGCAGATTTCTTCCAGCTGATCATCCTTTTCGCAGAAACAGATCTCATTTCAGAAAAGGAACAGTTGAAAGGGATGGACCTCCAAAAATGCTATCAGGTTCGGAGTTAAAATCGGTTGTATTTTCATTACCTCCCATCACTTTTGGTCCCACAATAAACCAACAGAAAATTTCTGGTTTTGGGAAAGAACACAATTGGATTAAACGTAGCATATTTTGGGATTTGCCATATTGGTCTGATTTGTTGGTCCGACACATGTTAGATGTCATGCATATTGAGAAGAACTGTTTTGATAATTTGTTTCATACAGTTTTGGATACGCCAGGAAAGAGCAAAGAGAATGTAAATGCACGTTTAGATCTTGCCCAAATTTGCAGACGTCCAGAATTGGAACTATTTGAGAATGTCAGAACAGAAAGGTTACTGAAACCAAAAGCAGCTTATACACTGTCTAAAGAAAACCGTTTATTATTTTGTCAGTGGATTGCAGATTTGAGACTTCCAGATGGCTGTGCTTCCAATTTGGGTAGATGTGTAAAGAATGGTCATATTACTGGATTGAAAAGTCATGATTGTCATGTTATAATGGAGAGACTTCTACCAATTGGATTAAGAGGTCTGTTGAATTCTGTGATTTGGGATTCCATAACAGACATGTCTCATTTTTTTCGGGAAATTTGTGTGGCTACGGCAGATTATGATGCTCTAGGCAAACTTGAAAAAGATGTTGTTGTAATTATATGTAAACTGGAAAAAATATTCCCGCCGTCTTTCTTCGACTCAATGGAACATTTGATGTTACATTTGCCATATGAAGCCAAATGTGGAGGTCCGGTACAGTTTCGATGGATGTACCCATTTGAAAGATGCATGCAAAAATTGAAAAGAAAAGTACGCAACAAAGCATCTGTTGAAGGATCTATTGCAGAAGCTTATTTGCAAGAGGAAATATCTTTTTTCTGCTCCCATTATTTTGAATCTGAGTATCCTTCAAAACACAACCGAATGGGACGGAATGAGAGGAATATTGATGAAATCGACAATCAATTATCTGTTTTCAACCAGTCAGAGCTTGGTTTTGGTGGAGTTTCTGAACGCTGGCTTTCAGATGATGAACATCATAGAGCTCATACGTATGTTCTGCTCAACTGTGAAGAGATGACATCAGTTGTACTGTAAGTGTTTATATCACTTATTCTATCATTTATGTTACAGTAAATAACTTTGGTTTTTATAGGTTGTATGATAATCATATCAAGAAACAAATTCCACAAATTACAGCAGCTGCTCTCGAAGAACGGCGACTGAAAAATTTCTCTCAGTGGTTTCAAAAACTGGTAACATAAATTCTTTATCATTTAGCAACTCATTCAATGTATAGTTTACTATATTGATAATTATTTCACAAATCTTCAGGTGTCTCGACATGCTGATAAAATTGACAAACGGCTCTGTGTATTGAGTAACCCACCTTCCAAACTTGTTAAAACTTATAATGCATATGTGGTGAATGGATTTCGATTCCACACGCATGCATATGGGGAATCGAAAAAAACAATGAACAGTGGAGTTAGCTTGAGAGGATCTCATCATCGAGAAAATGAAGTTGACTTTTATGGCATGCTTGATGAAATCATTGAACTCTGTTATCTTGGACAACATTACATAACCATGTTCAAATGTCGGTGGTTGGATACAGAGAGAGGCGTGCGTGTTCATCCGACTCATGGAATCATCGATATTAAATGTAAAAGTGTTCTCGCAGTAAATGAACCATTCTTATTGGCTCAACAGGCATATCAAGTTTATTATGCAAAGTACTGTGCAACATCAAGAGACTTGACTGATTGGTGGAGTGTAATAAAAATCAAAATTCGAGACAATCAGTTTAGTCAAAGTGAATGTGCTTTCACTGATGTGCAAAGAATTGAAGTTTTTCAAGAGAGTACTCAAAATCAATCTTTTTTACAAAGAGATATGAGTATCGATGACGACACCCCACATTTAAGAGTCGGTGATGACGATGATGTTAATGATGTCACACATGAATTTGAAATGGTAAGAGATGAAGCAACTGCAACTCGAATGGATATCGATGATGTTGAGGAGGAATATGAAGATGACATTGACATATATGAAGATGATGATGAAGATGAACACTTATAGAATTCCATGGTATTTATATACAATCATAATATGTATATATATGTATATATAATAGTAATTATCAATTATTTGCTAATATTAACATTTTCTGTTTCAGATGGACGAGGCCACATTTCGTGAGTTGGCGGAGGCTGACCTGCCTTTCGATGCGGATGAGTTGCTGGCAGATGACCCTCAGCCTGCAGGCGCTCCAGGGAGTACGCGGAGGGGGCGCGGTCTTGCACGATTGATGATTCCTGACCCCGTCCCCGAGCGACGTCCACGTCTTGGGTTTGATCCGCGCACCCGGAGGTGTGATAACCTGTGTAATAACCTGTGAATTTGACTAAGATTTCATTAATCTATTCACATAATAAATGTTTATTATTTTTTCAGTTTTTCGCATATAGCAGTCGGACAGGGCAGCGCTATTTTGCGCAACTATTTCTCTCAGCCGTGGACCACATGGGAGCAGATTCCCATTGATGTGCAGCAGGCCATGTTCGGCCATTGGTTGGTACGTACGTAAATAAATAATTTTTATTTTGAAAATTATTTCATTTCTAACTTGATATTTTGATTTATTTGTAGGGTTTATGGTATCCGATCGAGGATACCATGCGTGACGCCATCCACGAGGCATGGGAGGTGGCCATGCGTGATCGCCTTCGTCAGTTTTTGCACAATTTAAGAAAAGCTGCGATGAAGAAAGCAGGAGTGTCAGATTTTGAGGAGTCATGTAGAGCACACCGACCAGAGTACATTTCATCCCATGTATGGGATGGATTATGTGCGCACTGGTTGAGTGGTGCCTTTCAGAGGAGATCATCGGTGGGGAGGCAGAATCGGGGGAGGCAGGAGGTGACTCATCGAGCTGGGAGTCGTTCTTTCAGTACTCATAGACAGCATCTGGTACGTACATTATTTATAAATATTTTATATAACTATAAATATTAACAGTTTATTTTTTATTCTTATAGGCTGTCGAGCACCCCGATATTACAGAGTACGACGTATATCGGAGGATGTATAGTGATCCTGCTACTGGGGAGCTCAGAGGTGATCGTCAGCATCACATCGTGGTCAGTATTATTTGTTTTCAAGTTTAAAAATTAACTGCATATAATATATTCACAATTTTAATTTTAAATTGAAACTATAGGAGTCATATGAGGCCGCAGCGGCACAGGCCCGGCCTGAGAGTCAGGCCGAGTCATCAGATCAGACCACTGCCCGTCAGTTTGATGAGGCGGCATGGATGCAGGCCACCCAGTATGCCTTCGAGAAGGGCCGGGTAGTTGGTATCGGCTCTCGACTGACTCCCGGAGATTATTATGGCAGTGCTGCGATGTCGGCGTCCAGCTCGAGGGGAGCTCGTGCATCTTCTTCTACACAGTATGAGGAGCAGTTGCGATCTCAGACTGCACAGATAGAGAGTCTCCGACAGGAGCAGGAGCAGATACGTCAGCAGCATGAGGAGGAGCGTCGACGTCAGCAGCAGCTGTACGAGGAGCAGACGAGTCGGTGGCAGCAGCAGCATCAGGAGCAGATGGAGTACATGCGCCGACTCACTCATGCTTTAGGGATGGAGTTTCCTCCACCACCATCTGCAGATCCCCCACCTCCCCCCCCTCCTACAGATTAGAGTTTGTATTTCTGTTATAAAATTTGTGAAATCAAAATATTTTTTTTTTCTATTCGTAGTTTCTGTCTCATTATAAAATATTAATAATATTATATTTTTAAATAACAATATTAATATGAATAATAATAATATTTATATTTTATAATATTAAATTTTACATATATATTAAAATTTTATATATATATTAAAATTTTATAATATTATAATTTAATTATTTTTTTGTAATACTTGAATTATTTTAATATTTGAATGTAAAATAATTCTATTATTTTTATATTAATTAAAATAACTTATTAATATTTTTTTTATTTATGAATTATAATTAAAATATTATTATATTAATTAAATTATTTATTAGTATTCTATTATTTTTATTTTTGAATTATAATTCTACTATTATTATAGTAATTAAAATAATTTATTATTTTCATTTGTAAATTATAATTCTATTATTATATTAATTAAAATAATTTATTAATAATTTATTTTTTTTATTTTTTTTATAGTATTTGCGACGGGATACTATGCCCGTCGCAAATACTAGTATTATTAATATTTTTTTATTTTTTTTTTAAAAAGAGTAATTGCGACGGGTCCCGTCGCAATTACTATGAATAGTATTTGCGACGGGTCCCGGTTCCCATCGCAAATACTAGTATTATTAATTTTTTTATTTTTTAAAAAAAACGTTATTGCGACGGGCCCGTCGCAAAAACTATTTGCGACGGGTCCCGTCGCAAAAGGTATTTGCGACGGGCCCGTCGCAATAACTGTTTAAAAAGTTTTTTACAAAAATACGGAATACTATTTGCGACGGGGAGAATGCCCGTCGCAAAAAAGGGCTTTAGCGACGGTCCCGTCGCAAATAAGTTTAGTTGCGACGGCGTTTTCCGCAACGGGCTATTTGCGACGGGCTCCCGTCGCAAATAGCCCGTCGCAAATACCTGTTTTTCCAGTAGTGTAAGAACATACAAATATCATATGATCCTAAGTGCCTACCAGGATGCACAAACACACCTCTCTTTCCAAACCACACCAAGGGTCAAAATATCATAATCTAATAACATCACACCCAAGTGCACCACTCGAGGTGGAAATCTATAAACCATAAGAGTGAAAAGTATAACATCAATTTCCCAACACTAAAAACCTGGTATATCCCCCATGCATGGGTCTGCAAGCACCCAAGCATGAGATCTTTACCCAGTTCCAACTGGACCTTATTCTACCATAGCCCAAATAATAAGACAAAATAAAACATTAATACCATTTGTAACCAACCGGACACGGTTAACATTTTATACTCAGACCTTGTGATGCTAGAAGCCAACATCAATAAAGAACCTACTCTAATTTCATTTGTAGCACCCTGAGCTAAGATCCACTCAACCAGTGCTCTAGTCTGATGGGTCATTGGGCCTTAGGTATGCCTCCATGTATGCGAAAGGCTTCCGACTAGTGGTGAGGGTTTGATTAGGTACTTGTGAGGATAATATACCCTCTAGGGATGATATAATAATGGTCATATAAATAAAGGCACCGAAAAATCAATGAAAAAATCATAGGAATAGATAATAAAAAACAACAATAACAAGCCAAAATCATACAACTAGATACAATCCAGATAAAGTATACATGTCATATAGTCATACAAAAATAGACATGCAGGATCACCCATGGTCGATCATATAAGTACATAATCAAAATCCCCCAAAATAAATCCATCTTGATGTGAAGAACCTCCATGTTCTATCTATAATCCATCTCATGCACCTATAAATCCTTGATTTCTTAGGTACAACTCTTGAGTTTGATCCCTTACCTAATCTCAAAACTATAAATTCTACATGAATCCTGAGGGGCCCATATAGGGTATGAGTATGAACTTAGCAGGTTGCCACCAACGTGTGCCTATCTTACATCCATATCTATATAAGTGTATGCATACACAAATAAATAGTAACTATACTCACACATAAATATATATAACCCACTTTAATCAAACTCAGCAGCCATGAAGAAGTGTTTACTTGCTTCAGACAATGCTAAAGTGGAACGATATATCCATGGTCAGTTGAACTGAAAGAACCTTAGTATCTCATCCACACACATGTCACTTATAACCTCATTCTATCTGATACCATGTATTTCACATATCGAGTAATACTAGAATCACGTCGGCATGCCCCAAAAATGTATCATAAGTCCCTTAGACTTCCACCTAAATAGTTCGATGTCTCGAAATCAATCACAAGTACCTTATACTTACACACTACAAGAAATTTATCGAATAGTGGCATTTTTTTATTATGGTGGTGGTTTAAATTATTGCATTATGCTTCTACGGTGGTTTGAAAAAACACCACTAAATTTAGTGTCGGTGTTCAATATGCGGCAGTTTATTCAATTTAGCGGTGGTTTCTGGAAACCATTGTAATATACACATTTAGTGGAAGTTGGTGTGGTTGTCGTGGTGGTTTTAACTGCCGCTAAAAAAGATCCATTTTTTTCCGGGGAAACGCCGTGAAAACCACACCAACCGCCACTAAAAAATATCCATTTTTTGCATGAAAATCGCCACTAAATCACAAAAACCACCACTAAATTGTACGGTATATGTATTTAGCGGCGATTTAGACCGCCACTAAATATGGACCATTTATTTAGCAGTGGTTTAAACCGCCGCTAAAGGTATATTTGCAATTAAAAATGGTGCTAATTCTGTCACCCCAGTACTAATACCCTGAAAAAAACATGTGAAAAATTCATTTAACACCTGGGATGGGGGTACATATAGAAATCAAAAGACACATACAATGCACACACACACACACACACATATATATATATATCCACATACATTACCATCTTATAAGTTTATAATAGGAGTGCCAGTTTACATCCACCATTTTTACAACCACCACTAAATTCATAACACCATAAAAGCAATCCAAGAGCCATAATTTACATCCACCTTTCTTTTCAAGTTGACATCGCTGCACAATCTATAATCATCATACGTATTCGGAAGGAAAACTGGATTTGCAGCCAACTGGCCTAGAATTTGGCCAAGTAATCATATGGTGTCATCCATAGGGACCCCATAGGAATAAAATGGGGCAACTATCTTCTCTCTGGTCAGATTCCATACATCTGAACTTTTTGTATTTTTCTCTATACTTTCATTGATTCCATATTTTATGAAGAAAAAATTAGTATAAAAAAAGTGAAATAAATTTATTCATATTAAAATTTGTACCTATAACAGTCACCCTCCAGTATCCCCACGAAGAACTAGAAGTGGCACCCCATTTCCTCCTTGGAATTCTTATCATTTAATCAAATAAAATTAAGTTTAGAACATATATTTAAAAAAATTATGCAGAAAAAAAAATTAAAAATGATAACAGATGCACGGTACTAACAAAAAAATATACATAACAATGATAATGAATAACTCCACAAATGAAATAAGTGGTTTCTAAATGAATGCATAATTGTACATACAATCATTTTTCCCTTCAATCATATTGGTTTCCTGCTCTATTACTTCATCCACTCCATCCACCTTTTCTAGACTAATATTTTCAATATCATGATGGAAAAATAATTTTTCTTCTTACAGTTGATCAGATTCAATGTCAGAGGTAAAATATTCCACTTCATCACCCATATCATACAAATGTATTTATTTTACTTGAGTAACTACACTCCACCCTTCATCCACAAAATCATTCACATGATATACCATTTTTACTTGTGATCATAAGATATATGGATCATGCAGTTCATGATCACCAACATCCATCAAACAAGATAATTTAACATAAGTAAATTGAAAGGAATCTTTTTTAACACCTCTGATAATATCGACCCATTTGCATTTGAATAAAACAACTGAAAAATGCATGTGGTAGTTTAATTTGATAATATCAGTCAACTTTCTATAGTATCCCACTTCAAAAAATGTAAATATACCACTATTCTATGTTTTCAAACCTTCTTCTCGATCGAATGTATAAAATCTAAATCCATTCACGTTGTAAGTTTCAAAATTTCTAACTTGTTTTGGAGGACCTCAAGCAAGAAACTTCAAATATTTTGACAAATCTGCTCGAGTATCAGTATTCATGAACTAAAAAAAGAAATATACATTATTAGATTTACAAAATATATGTGTCAACCTAATATTTGTATTTATTGTAATATTTATGAACTTACATGTCGTGTAAACCATTATACAAGCTCTTTATTAACAACTTTTTTTTATATATTTCTCATTTTAGGTTTGTCCTTTCATTCATATCTTTTTTTGTATCCTCAACTCTTCAATAAATGGATTTGTAATTTCACTATTCAGCAGCACATATCTATGTGCCTGTAATAATTCAATTTCTGTCAGTGTAACATTTGAGGTCCTCCCAACTAATCGGCCAATAGTAGGAAATATTTTTGATTTACCATGTATTTGAGATTGAGTTAATGTGTCATCAACACATCCAACTCAATTAAATCTTATCTCAATATCATCCAAGTATCTAGAACAAAAGGTAATACACTCATCTACCAAATAGCCTTTCGAAATAGATCCTTCGGGTTGAGCTTTATTTCTCATGTATGATTTAAAATGCCCAAGATATCTGTGAAATAAAATAAAAACACATAATTATGTATTTAATTAAGTGATAATAATTTTGGGTCGGAAGAGTGATGGCAAGAGGGGGGGTGAATTGCCTTTTAAAAAATAATTAACAATTTAAAATCAAAGTAAAAAGTGCAGCGGAAATAAAAGAGGCAAGACACAAAACTTGATAACGGAGTTCGGCTTAAACCAAAGCCTACGTCTCCGCTCCCAACTCAACCGTTGAGAGATTTACTATCGCTTGCTTTTTAATGGTTTTAGCAAGAAACCCACTAGACTTTAAGGTAGTCTAGAACCTATTACAGCTTGCTTTTAATGGTTGAGCAAGAACCCACTAGCCTTCTTACAGGTGAAGGCTAGCTCACCTATGACTCAAGCCTTTTAAAGGGAAGGCTTGACTAACCTCTTCACACCTTAAAGGTGGTGTGAAAACCCAAACAAAAGGAAGATGAGAGAAAGAGGGGTTTGTAGGCACAAACCCAAATTGATGCTCAAAAAGATAAAACAAGGAAAACCGTAATGTGGAGAAGTCTTGGGCGCCAATGGATTGATTGGAGTTGATGAAGAGAGCTCCCAAGCTTCTTTGATGGTGCTCCTTGGATGTGGAAATGAGTTGGAGTAAATGGGGATCCTTGAAGGAATGCGCCGGAGGTTCGCCAAATGATCGAACAATGTTCCCGTGGGCTACCGTTACGTTTCCGGGGCTTCCTAGTCCTTTATTTATAGAGGGGGAACCCTCAAATGGCCTTTGGGGGTCTTCGGAGCCGTTGGAGAGGCCTTCGGAGCTGTTGGGAGTCAAGTGGACAAGTCTGGTCAAAGCCCAACGGCTAGTTTGACTGGCTCCACCGGCTGACCGGTGCTTGGCCACCGGTTGGCCGGTGCTTTGGAAAAAGGAGAGGGCTTCTGCCCAGGCACTACCGGTTGGCCGGTGAGGAGGCCACCGGTTGGCCGGTGCTGAGACAGTAGGTGTCCCTTCTGTCTGGGTTCCACCGGCTGGCCGGTGATGGTACACCGGTTGGCTGGTGGTCTGGACAGAGGGGATGCCTTCTGCCCAGGCACTACCGGTTGGCCGGTGGTCATCCACTGGTTGGCCGGTGGACTGAAATCAGTCCACTTTTGCCTTCTGGCTTTCTTGACCCAATTCCTTGGCAACCTGAAATCATGCCTATCATCCAAAAACACTTAAAACAAGATTAGATAAAAAAGAGGGTGATTGTGATCATGAAAATTACACCACGAGGGGTATGAGAGGTACAACAATCTCCCCCTATTTTGATGATCACAATCACCAAAACAAGCAATGTAAAAGACTGAAATGAAAGGCATGATTTAAAGGATAAAGAAAAGCATGAGAGAAAGATTTGTCCCCCAATCAACCAAGAATTTCTCCCCCTTTGTGATTATCAAAATAGCACGGGGCATAAAACTTGATTGAGGGAAAGGATTGAAAAACAAGATAGAGATTTTAAACCAATTGAAATTTTTGAAATTTGAATTGAAAGTTTTGAATTGAAAGTTTTGAATTAAAATTTTTGAATTGAAAGTTTTGAATTGAAAGTTTTGAATTGAAAGTTTTGAAAATGAAGCAAAAAGGATAACTCCCCCTAAATAAAAACAACAAATCACCGGGGAGAGGATTTTGAAACCGAGACAAATTTTGGCCCGGAGAGACTCGCTAAAAGGGATTTTTCAATCCATACTTTTCTAGTGGCGGGTCTTCTCCTATGAAATTCATCGTTAAAGAAAATAGTTTTGGGCCTTCCATACCGGGAATTTTTGCAATTGTACTCATAAATTAAGTGCCCGGGTTTTTTACAATAGTTGCAAAATTTATATTGGGAGCTCCCCCTTACAAAAATAGTTGGAGCATGGGAAGAGGAAGCTTGCTTGGAATAGCCAAGCCCTTGGGTGGTTCTAGATACGCATTGGGAACCAAGTAATTTGGTTAAATTTTGTTCACCTTGGGTGAATTTGGCAAGGGATTCCTTTAAATCCTTGATTGTTGATTCCATAGAATCAACATCGGGAAGGTTTTGGATCATGAGGGACAACTCTTCCTTCTCTTTGAGAAGTTGTTCCTTTTCGGAAGAAAGTTTTTTGAAATTCTTTTTTAAAGCAATAAATTTGGAAGAAATTTCGTGAAAACCTTCCTCCAATTGATCTCTTGCATGTTGGAGATCCTCGTACGATAAATGATTGAAAGAATTGGAAGAACAAGAGGAAGAGGAGTCGGAAGAGGTTACCTCATGAAATGCCATTAGGCATTTTTTACCGTTGTCACTTGAGGAGGAGGACGAGGAGGATGTGGAGCTATCACTCCATGTGGCCTTGAATGCCTTCTTCTTTTCCTTTTGCTTGGCCCTTGTCTTGTGGAGTGGTCAATCGGGCTTGTAATGGCCTTTCTTTCCACACCCGTAACATGTTACCTCGGGCTCGGATTTTTCGTTGGGTTGAGCCTTGCGGGATTTCTTCTTCTTGTGCTTCTTCATGAATTTGTGCATTTTGCGGGCAAGATTCTCGATTTCTGAATCGCCGCTTGAAGAGGAAGACGATGAGGAGGAGGAGCTTTCTTCTTTTTGAACTTTGAAGGCGATGTTCTTTGGAGTTTTGATGAGATTGCCTTCCTTTTCAGCTTGCCTCCTCATGGTGATCTCGTAGGTCATGAGGGATCCGATGAGCTCTTCGACCGGCATTTTCTTGACATCTTTTGCTTCTTGAATTGTCGTGACTTTCGGTGCCCATGAGCTTGGTAAGATCCAAAGGATCTTCTTGACCATCATCTCTGCAGAAACATCATCTCCAAGAGATTTTCTTCCATTGCAAACGTCAGTAAAACGAGTAAACATTTCAGTAATATTTTCAGATGGATGCATGGTAAAAGACTCAAAATCCTGATGGTACATATCCAATCGAGTATCCTTAACTTTGTTGGTACCCTCATGGGTAACCTCCAATAGTTTCCAGATTTCATGAGATGAAGTGCATGTGGAAACTCGATTGAATTCATTACGATCAAGGCCGCAATGTAGAGCGTTCATGGCTTTGCCATCAAGCTCGAAATTTTTAATATCGGCTTGAGTCCATTTGGATTCATCGGGAGAAGAAAGAGAATAACCATGCATGACAATTTTATAAATAGGATAACCTATACTTCTAAGAAAAGTGGTCATGCGGGTTTTCCAATAAGTATAGTCGGTTCCATCAAAGAATGGAGCACGACCCAAAGAATAGCCTTCGGGGGCGAAAGAAGTTGAAGCCATCACAAAGGATCTTGAATTTGAAACCGGTGAAGGTATTACTCAAATTTTGCCTCTGATACCAATTGTTGGGTCAGAAGAGTGATGGCAAGAGGGGGGGTGAATTGGCTTTTAAAAAATAATTAACAATTTAAAATCAAAGTAAAAAGTGCAGCGGAAATAAAAGAGGCAAGACACAAAACTTGATAACGGAGTTCGGCTTAAACCAAAGCCTACGTCTCCGCTCCCAACTCAACCGTTGAGAGATTTACTACCACTTGCTTTTTAATGGTTTTAGCAAGAAACCCACTAGACTTTAAGGTAGTCTAGAACCTATTACAGCTTGCTTTTAATGGTTGAGCAAGAACCCACTAGCCTTCTTACAGGTGAAGGCTATCTCACCTATGACTCAAGCCTCTTAAAGGGAAGGCTTGACTAACCTCTTCACACCTTGAAGGTGGTGTGAAAACCCAAACAAAAGGAAGATGAGAGAAAGAGGGGTTTGTAGGAACAAACCCAAATTGATGCTCAAAAAGATAAAACAAGGAAAACCGTAATGTGGAGAAGTCTTGGGCGCCAATGGATTGATTGGAGTTGATGAAGAGCGCTCCCAAGCTTCTTTGATGGTGCTCCTTGGATGTGGAAATGAGTTGGAGCAAATGGGGATCCTTGAAGGAATGCGCCGGAGGTTCGCCAAATGATCGAACAATGTTCCCGTGGGCTACCGTTACGTTTCTGGGGCTTCCTAGTCCTTTATTTATAGAGGGGGAACCCTCAAATGGCCTTTGGGGGTCTTCGGAGCTGTTGGAGAGGCCTTCGGAGCCGTTGGGAGTCAAGTGGACAAGTCTGGTCAAAGCCCAACGGCTAGTTTGACTGGCTCCACCGGCTGACCGGTGCTTGGCCACCGGTTGGCCGGTGCTTTGGAAAAAGGAGAGGGCTTCTGCCCAGGCACCACCAGTTGGCCGGTGAGGAGGCCACCGGTTGGCCGGTGCTGAGACAGTAGGTGTCCCTTCTGTCTGGGTTCCACCGGCTGGCCGATGATGGTACACCGGTTGGCCGGTGGTCTGGACAGAGGGGATGCCTTCTGCCCAGGCACTACCGGCTGGCTGGTGGTCATCCACCGGTTGGCCGGTGGACTGAAATCAGTCCACTTTTGGCTTCTGGCTTTCTTGACCCAATTCCTTGGCAACCTGAAATCATGCCTATCATCCAAAAACACTTAAAACAAGATTATATAAAAAAGAGGGTGATTGTGATCATGAACATTACACCACGAGGGGTACGAGAGGTACAACAAATAATTGTTTACTTAACTGATAAACATATAAATAAAGTACCTATCAATTGTATACATCCATCAATAATGTACAGGGCCTCCTAATTTAGCTTCCTCAACCAAATGCACAGTTAAATGCATCATGATAGTAAAAACGATAGAGGAAAGATCATCTCCATTTCACAAAGTGTTAATAAAAATCTCTCCTAAAGGTTGTCAAGCTAAAATAGATGTAGATATTTCTCACATAGTTGTCTGAAAAATGTGCAGAATTGGAGTACAACACCAGTAACTTTTTCAGGTAATAATGTATGTAATGCCGATGGTAGTAACTACTGTAACAAAATATGTAAATCATGACTTTTCAATCCACATAAATTATGATTCTTTAAGTCAACACACCTCGAGATGTTACTTCAATACCCATCAGATACTTTCACATGCATTAAAATTTGAAGGAATGTGTCTTTATCCCTATTTTTCATTGCAAAAAATGTTGGAGCATAATTTTCATTCTCATCTGGCCAGAGATCATGTTTTATGTTCATTGCTTGTAAGTATTTCCCAGCATTGAGATCATCCTTCAACTTTCCATGCTCATTAAGCAATGTGAAGATCAAATTTTCAGAAACATTCTTCTCAATATGCATCACATCAAGATTATTCCACAACAAATTAAATTCCCAATATGGAAGTTTGAAGAATATACTTTTTTCTTCCATTTTTTGCGTGCCGATTTCACTTGACGATGCACTTCAAACTTGTTTCCCACTACCATTCAAATGATGCACCCTCCCAAATTTTGTTTCAACATTTCCAAGTTGTGACAATATTTTAGAATTAGTTAAGAATTTTGGAGCCAGTCTACGATCAATAAAACCGTTGAATTTTGACATGTTCAGCCGAAATCTATGAGATGCATCGAGAAATCTTCGATGTTACGTGAAAAACCATTTTCTACTATGAGGTAGTTATTTGGTTTCAAAATAAAAGTTACAAATAGGACAATCCAAACCCATGTAAGTGTTCCAACCAGATAAATTCCCAAGTCTAGGGAAGTCACTAATGGTCCACATTAGAGCAGTATGCATTTTGAACATTATTTTAGAAGAATCATCATATGTCTCAACATTATTGCTCCATAACTCCTACAATTATTCAATTAAAGTTTGTAAGTATACATCAATATCATTTCCAGGCATTTATTTTCTAGGAATAATCATCGAAATGATAAAATACGTTTTTTTCATACACATCCATGGAGGTAGATTGTAAGGGATTAAAACAACTGGTCAAATGCTATAACTAGTACTCAAAGTCCCAAATGGGTTGAATCCATTGGAAGCCAATCAAAATCGAAAATTCTAAGGATCAGATGAGAAATATGTATTTAATAAATCAAATGTATTACATGATTGTGAATCTTGTGGATGTCGCATTAACTCATCATTGTTATTATCTAAAGAATGCAACTTCATGTGTTTGGTGGTTTTTGATGACATGAATAATCTTTGCAATTGAGGATTTAAAGGAAAGTAATAAAAAACCTTTATAGGTGTGTTCCTTTTCTTCTTCTTCATGGTAGTATGTTGATTCTAACTTCTAACAACCCCCATTTACTACCATCTAGAAGAAGAACATTTTTTGTAATCCTGACTGCTTGAATCCTCTCTCCAATAAAGCATACAACATTAGGACATGTATGTATTTTTTTATAATTCAGACCAAGCCTGTTAAAAACTTTTTTCAGGTCATAAAAATAATTGGGGATGTTTACTTCAGTAAATTCATCATGAAACAATTCCAATATCATGGACATTGCCTTATTTTCAATTCCACATAGGCATTTTATATGGTACAACTTCAACAGAAAACAAAGTTTTGAATATTTCAAACGTACACTATACAACTCTTGATTTCCATCATCAACTAAACCATGAAACTTATTTTTCTCAGTGAAGTTTTATCTTACAGTAGTCTCCACATAATCAATAGGGGTATCCAATGATATTTTACAATCTTGATCTGTTTGTCCTACAGTCTCAAAATTATCACTTGTCACGTTGTTATTTGTAACACCCTAAACTGGTTGTTTTGATATGTTTTGATGTTGATGTTGGTGTCTTTAAATGCCGAATTCATCATTTATAATGGTTTTTATTTCATTTTATATTGTCGATGAAGTTGGGAGCTCATTCTGTGGATTGACATCAGTTCTCAACCTTTCTGTAACATTCAATTCTCTATGCCAAATCCAACACAAATATTGAGTAGGGAATTGATTCAATATCAAGTGTTCATAAAATTCATATATCTTCAACCATCTTTTAAATTTACATTTAGGACATGGATATATTATTCTACCTTCAACATATCGATTGGAAATTTAAAAATCTAAAAACTCCTCTAAACCCTTAGTATACTGAGGTGTGTTCCTCGGTAATGTGATCCAAATTTTATCCATGTATATCACAATGTGCCTACATAATATTAAAAAAAATTAAAACACATAACTATTACTAAATAGGGAAATAGATTCATATATACTATTTGAAAAAAAGAATATGTTAAATAAGGTTTTCCTATATAAATACTTATGGTAAATAATGAAGCATTTTAAATAAGGTTTTCTATTATCTTCTTACTACAACCATTTGTATAGACTTCTCTTGAGGTTTCCATCCAAATATTTGTTGTATTTATAAAATATCCACAAATGAAATAAAATATTTTCTAGGTCTAAAATGAATCATCAAAGAAGGTTTTGTTCAACATGTTGATGTATAGTTGAAAAAGACTAAAAAAAGAAATGACACCCGTGGTAAATGATGGAATGGTTGATAAGTGGAGTATCATATAAAAATGGTCAAATGAAAAAGGGCTATTCCCATGGTGTGAGGAACTTTGAATTCCTAACATTAAGTTATTCAAAAACATATAATGGTGAAATCCATGTCAAGGAGGTTGATTCAATTATGAGCAGTTTTCATGATGTTTTATCTTGGATGACTGAAGGGATATCTAAATCATATGACAACAATGGTCATTATGGAATGGTGTGTATGTTTCATAAGATTAAATTTTGGGGTTAGAGGAAATCACAACAAAAAACTTGGTGTTTTTCTATAAATTATACTTGAGGATAATGTGTCACATTAAAACCAAATGGTTTCATCCTAAAGGGTTCTTTGGTGGAATTTTATCAAGTTTCCCTTGGGTGGTTGGTTATGCCTTGATTCCCTAGTCATTTTGTAATGTGTGGTTAGGATGTTATGGGTGTTTTTATAGGGTTGATTTTTATGCCATGATCCATTGGTTCATTCTATAACAAAACCATATTAGTGGGGAATTAAGCCATTCTCC
Source organism: Viscum album (assembly GCA_963277665.1). Lineage (NCBI taxonomy): Eukaryota > Viridiplantae > Streptophyta > Magnoliopsida > Santalales > Viscaceae > Viscum > Viscum album. Next base: position 1,463,924,343 of record OY728162.1, on the reverse strand, counting down.
AATGGGCTATGTTGAAATGGTCATTTAGTCCTATTTTTTTGGAAGGGTCAGACCTGTTACTTGAGGGTTGGTTATTCCTTCTTCAGTTAGGTAGGTTCTTTAAAGTGGTAATTTTTTTATCCCACTCCCCCATTTTTACCCTATTTTACCCCCCCCCCCCCCCACCACCCTTTATTGGAGGTTTATTAGAAGTTTTTTCAACATACTAAAGCTATGTAATCTTCTCCACCCATCTTCTCTCTTTCTCTTTGTGGTTCTTCCTCTAATTTTGGATGGTTTCATCTATGGATTTAATGAAAATTCCACCAAATCATGGTGGTTTTATCTTTGATTCATGGGGATTTATGGTATTGTGGATATAGGATTCCTAAGGAGGATAAATGATTCTTGTTTCTTTTCATTTGAAAAATGTCTTGTCGAGGTTTTTTTTTTGAATTCAACCATATTAGACTGAAATTGATGGTCAATTCATGGGGATTTTGGTCAAAGGAATTCTATAGGAATGATATGATCCTTTCACACATCATTGGTCGATATTTGTATGTCACGATGATTCTTGGTGATTTATCAATGGTTATTCATTATTGGATTAAGTTGGATAATTATTTATAAATTTTTATAATTAACTATTAGAGACTTGAGGTATGATAAAAAGGCTTAAGAGTATAGTGATTCTTAGTCTGATCTTGGATAGAGATAATAAATGGGCTATTTAATGTGGTAAATCTAACATCATGTTAGGTATCCCCTTTAATACATAGAAATATTCATGCATGAATGTGCATGTGTGTGAATGATAGGGGACTGGGTTCAAGAATGTGGGTAAGGATTAGTTGGGATCAAAGTGCCTCAAGTAGCCTGGGTTGATCCATATAAAAAAAATTGGGTATTTCATGCTTGGTCCATGAATTTTAAAAATTCCCAATGGTTATACCATTAGGGATAATGGAGTCATAAATAAATTGATCTACCTCTATGTTGTCTTTATTGGTGTGATGAGTTGTGTTTGGAATGGGGAGAGCATTAGTGAGCTATTTTAGGGGCATCTAAGTGGTTAACCCTTTAGGAATGGACTAGTTAACATTGGAGATTGAGATTTTTCTAGGAACATCTATAGGAAATGACCTAGTACAAATAAACACCTTAATTGAGAGGGTAGGATGTTGTTAAAGAGTCTAGTAGCTTGTGATAAGCTATTGGTCTTGGGACGATCATGGGATTAGATAGTAGAGGTGATTAACTACTCACTAGAATGTTCCTAGAGTAAATTGGCGATAATTAAGTTGATGCTTAGGATTCCTAATCCTCATGGTTCTTGAGGGAATCAGATGGAATCTATGTAACTAGTTAGACACCTTATTTTGTGGTTGGATCCCAGTGTTGTTCTAGTGATGGGGTTTGGTGATGTAATATACTCCATGATTACCTTTGAGGGGGTGTATGGACTCCCAGAGGCTTAATGTTTAGTGTGGATAGATATGACCCATTATTCATGATTTTAAGTTGGGTAAGGACTAAGTGCTTGGAATTTTATTGAGATCTTGTGTACCTATATTTTATGATCATGATGGTTTTGTGGTTGAGATTGGTCATGGCTGAGATTGGTCATGGTGGAAGAATAAAATACACATATAGGATATATTCCCACATTCACATACAGATATGCCCACATCTAATGGAACGCCCATAAGGTATCTCAAAAACATAGAAGACTCAAATTTAAAAATCATAAAGAACATTGTAACCATATATATGAATTTAAAAATAGTCCTCAAACCAAAAAAAGGAAACCAAATCACTCACCCAACTCAATTTCACATGCGAACCAACTACAAAAATCCAACCAAGGTTAAAATAATCTAAAAACCACTAAATCACACTTTAGAAGCTAAATTGACATTTTATCAAACTCTTTAGAGGCACACATATATAGGCTTACTAAATTAAATCCTTTTCAACCCCTTTTTTCATCAAAAATATAACATAAAAACACCACTATAATCCATAAAAACACACCATAATCATGAGCAACTCATTTAGAATTTAATTAGGAATGATCAAGAATTGTAATATTATTCTAGAAAGGTACTGGATAGAGACACCTACCTAAAAGTGTGATAATGCAATAAAACTCTCATAGAAGGAAGAACAAGGCTTGAGGAACAATCTGCACACCATATAATCTAAGAAAATTAAACCAAACATCAAACATATCCCCTCAGGTTTAGCCAAGAGAGATCCAAGACAAGAAATAAGAAGGAACCAAGGGAAGGAAAAGAGGAGAAGATAAAAAACACCTTAAAACTAAGAAGAACATTACAAATAACATTGATGAGGCTTTAATGGAGTACTAAGAGTAAGGTAGGTGCGGAAAAATGGCAAGGCGTGGTGAGGGCGGCGAGGCGCGGCGAGAGGCGGTGGAAAGGTGTGGCGGGCAGTGAAGGGGCTGGTAGGGCTTCGTGGAGTTGGGGGGGGGGGGGGGTCAGGGGTGTCAGGGGAGGGGGTTGGGGTGTTAGGGGAGGTGGATATTTCAGTCTATTAAAAAAAATAATGGTTTAGCGGCGGTTTTTTAGAAACCGCCAATAAATTATTTTTAAAAAAATATAATGGTGGTTTAATAAACCACAGCTAAAAAACAAACGCTAAACTATCTGTTTGGTGTAGTGGCACTTAAACAACTACCATTGGCTCAACAGCCCGATGACCCAAGTCACGGTGATATCCATCCATCAATGAGTAATAAATCACCATTAGCTCGATGGATCGACATCCCAAGGCACATAAATTTTTTTCCTCTCATCATCTCATCACATTGACACTATTCATTTATTTGAATTTAAATAAAATCCACACAGAGTATATATTCGAACCAAAATGTTTAATAGATTCCTAACATGTAATATTCATCTAGAAAATTTGTTTAAAACATTAATTAGTTCATATAATATTTATTTTAATATTTATAAAACCAATTATTTGATATTTCTCTTAATAAAATAATTACTACAACATTTTTGTATAATTATTTAACATACTTATTTGTTGCATAAAAATTAAAAATAAAATACTATGATCCAGATAAATCTAATATATTCCATAATAATACTTTTACTCGAATTTATCATCTAAAAATAACAACATTTAAATTGTTATATTTATTAAATTATGAAGGTGACAACTTTGACATCATTTAAAATAAAATAATATAAGTGTCATAATCGCATTTATAAGGCTCCAAATGGTCAAATATCCGACAATTGGATGATTATGGATTACATGTACACGACCAATAAGTTTTGGTTAGGTTTTTTGGCCTTTAATGGGTATTATTAGTTTAATAAAAACTATATTATTGATTTTTCACTAAATAAATAATTTCTTTATCATTAATGTATAAGATATTAAGGTAATTATATATTTATTAAAAATTAAAAATAAATTACCATGATAAAGAAAAACATTTTAGATTTAAAATGAGTATTTATAACCTAATTTATATTCTGTATAACCTTATATTAAAAATAATTTAATTATTAAAGTTTGAGTGAGACATATTTCACTTTCATTTAAATAAAATAAATTAAAGGTCTTAATCACATACAAGTGGATTCTAATAAATATCATTTAGACCCAAGTATATTTTAGGATGAAATATAATCATAAAATTATATTAATACAAGTTTTAGGGTAATTTTATAATATTATTTTTACCCTTAATTACCAAATTTACCTTTAACTATGGTAAATAAAATTTATCGTAATTACTATTCACAATGCCCAAAAATAAAAAGTAGCTTATTAACATAATTTGGACATACTTATTCCAAATATGGAATCCATTTTTTAAAATTCAAGACGCAGAAGATGCATTAATTAATTTAAAATTAATCCCGGTGTTGAAAAAAAACAGGTTTTTATTTAAAACATTGCAAAAGATTGAAATGTTTTTACCTATGAATTCAATGTAAAATTAATGATAATGACAAACATTATATTAAATGGTAAAAATATATTCTATTTATACTTTAAAACAATTTACTATTATAATTTAACCATATAAATTATCTCGATGAAAAAAGTTCTTTTTAAGTAAAATTTTGCGTGTTTTTACTATTCATCAAAATAAGAACGTTGTCAGAAAAATATCAAAACTTTATCCAATGTAAATTTTTATATCCTGATTCAAAAGAAGAATTTTATTTTGTAAAATTGAACTTATAAACTTGTCAAAAATTTATATTTAAAATGGGTGCGCCATCAAAAGGCGGTAAAACTGTATTTTTTGAAAAATACTTCTTTTATCCAAAAAAAATTGATTTTGTTCTCATACCTCATTCTAGAAAATGTGTAAGATGAATTATAATGTTATAAAATTCAAAATGCGGTTAATACTATTCATAACGACTAGTTCATAATAATATTATAACAATATATCGTTGTTTAGTGAAACTCGTTATTGCGTACAACACACGCTATTGAGGAAGGTCGCTCTTGCGTGTAATGCAAGCCAAGTCAGGGTTGCGTGTAGGGAAAGCTTCCTTTGATGTTGTTTATAACATACTCAAAATATAGTTCAGTTATATATTGATCAAAATCTATACTTGGTGTTGTGTAAAATGAATTTTATTTGAAAGAACTTGAAATTGTGTGCATCACAAGCCAAGAATAGTCTTGCATATACTACAAGCTAATATGGTGTTGCGTATAGCGCAAGCTAATCTTGGTGAAGCGTACAACAAAATACATCAAAGTAATTAAAAGAATAATTCTCATAAAATCTTTGGGTGTTACATTCTACCCCCCTTAAAATTAATTTCACCCTCGAAATTTGTTGGGGTTATAAATGGTTTTCTACTTGAAAGTTTCTTTCATAGAAACCAACATCGTAAAAAGGAATACTAAAACATAATTTTAAAAAAGAACGTTAGAAACATAATGTATACCCAAAGGAACTTATCACTGGATTTCCACATAGGAGAATATAGGTGAAAATATGGATATAGAAGAGAAATCTAACGATCATGTTTGGATGAAGAGTGGTAGAGAACATAGCTTTGAAAAAGCCAACAATCACAAAACCATAAATTTTTGATGATCTAAGGTACCATCTGATTCATCAGATATGAGGTCACTCGGACAAAATTTTTGGTTTTCAAGATTATTTCCCTAATTTTGAAGAATTTTTGAATTAAAAAAAATACTTACTTGATTTTGGTACAATCTCACTGTTGTTTGTGCCTTGAACAATTTCCACTTCATCTCTTAAAGAAATGAAGTTAAATTTGTCTTCCGTGAAGTGTTAGAAAATCATGCGATAGAATGATAGGTCATTCCATCTGTCTCAAACATAAGGTTAGTAAAATTTATATACATAAGTCTATCTTATAGTGATATCAATCGTATATGGTTCCAAAAATGGACTTATATTTCATCTATCATATCGCTTAATAAAATAAAACTTTTTTCTACTAACCAGGGACTTCCTGTAGGCCATTTGTAGGCGATAAAGGCATGTCGCACTTCGGTTGTGGGGTCGACTCCCGCAACCTTGTCCGAAGTGATGGGTTGTCTCTCGTCCTACAAGTTTTCCTTTTTCTAAATTTCCAGAAATAATATCGAAAAAAGGTTCTATCCTTAAACAATATTATCTTATGTCCAAAATAATCCATTTCAAATATTTAGGCTTATCCAAAATACTTCTATCCAATCTCATAGCATAAAGACAACGATTACTAGAAATTTCATCAACCAATCATGTGAATACTATCATTTATCCCCTGTATATCATAATATATATCTTGTTGGTCACATTCTAAACATGTGAATACCTTAATCATGTATTCTCTTGAAACATGAATTACCATAGAACCTTAATGAAAACATGAATGCTGTCAAAAGTTAACTCTTTCCACATACCAAAATCCCAAAATATCTATATACTCAAACCATGATATCACTTTTTCCTTATATCAGTCATGAGATCATTAATAATACCAAACATATTATTTTCTCTTTATCCCTTCATTATGCGCATATCATCTGATTTCCAAAAATATTTCAATCACTTTTCATGGTTACCAGTACCATATTCTTATGGAAAACCACAATGGACCAATACATAGATATTCCAATATACCATAAAGGTATCTCAACAACATTATTATTTTATTCCAATACATAAACCATTCAATCCACCCTCTTCAATGATTGGCATGGAATAGGTCCTTCCTTGATTTAGAAGTAACCTCTTAGGTCAGGGCATTGAGTTGGGTAATGCCCATGTTCTCCACAGATAAGACATTGAACTCCATAAAAGTCTATCACTCTATGACCCTTTTACCCACATAGATGACATCTCCCCCTCCATTTTAGGTATTCCTAAAGGTTCTTATTCACTTTTTTGGAAATCTCAATCTTCCTTTCTCTATGCTCCTCACCATGCGAACATTCATAAAAGTCCATGTTCCTCTTATTTGATTAATTAGGAATACCACTAAAGTTCACCTTATTAATCATATATCGCGATGTCTGATTCGGCATAATCATAATATCTTGATCTCTAGGAATTACTTAATTTTGCTACTCATAGTCACCAATTTGTCCATTGGATTAAATGTTAACCTAATTCCTTCCAGTTCCCTCTATTAACTAAAACCAGAATCCATTTTGTAAGAAACGTTTAAAATAATGAGGAACCACATAATCATAAAAAGTCACTTATAGAATGTATAACTTATGAAACCTTATTTAACCTATGAAAACTTAGGTTCACCCTAGGTTATTCATGATCATTAACATAATTCTAGGACTGTAACCTATAGTTATACTAAACCTTATGTACATCCCTAGTCATACCTTAGAAATATCTCTAGGGATCTCACTAAAGTTTTTGCATCCTAGTTTCCAAAGGTTAACTAAACCTTCACTCTGATACCAACTATAGAGACCCAATATTGATGTACATAGACATTACATTACTTTTGTGGAATACTTAATACATAACAAAAACAAACGCCCAAAGACCGTATTAGTTTAGTGTCTTTGGAAACTCGGAACATAATCTTCTAAACATGGTGAAAGATCTTCAACATCTCCCATAAATATCTTCCCCTTCTGTTTTCTTACCTAAAACCTTTATTTATATCCTGGGGAAAAGAAAACATAAAAAGTGTGAGCTCAAATGTTCAGTAAGGGTAAACATGGAGAACATAAAAACAATCCTTAAACATTGGAACGTAAAAACATGAACATAAAACATCAAAATCTTGAGCAATGACATAAATCTTGGCAGTACATAAGGCATAGAACATAAAGGAACATCAATCATGATAAAATGGCATGGAAATAAAACATGTAATTGTGGAAAACCATTAAGCACATGTTATGATTTCCATAGTAGCCAAGGCATTGTTGCCAAGACCATCATAGTGGACAAAGTCCATTATTGAATCGGGTTTACTTGTCATTCCATCCATGTCTATTTCATGAGATATAAATCTTTACCCAATGTATTGGAGGGAGATATAGGTCCCACCAATCTCATAATGAAATCATTTTTACGTGTTCCACAACATAAACATAAATCATTCATCATAACCCAAAGAATAAAATGGGTTTGATAAACATTATCCCATTATAACATAATGTATATAAAACAAATGGATATCATTTCATCATTAGAATAATCAAACCATGTAAATAATAGAGACATTATACTTGAAACATAAACATACTAAATAATGTCATCTTAGATGGAAAATAGTTTTGATAAAACACTTGAAATGAATTCTTGAGTAAAATATCCTTTCTTCTTCAAAATCATTTTCTTTTCACAAAAAGCCATGAAATTTTAAATGAAAAGGATTTTGTTGAAAATAATCATGAAATATTGTAGATGAATCTTCATGAAAATTAGGCATTATTAAATCGTAAAAAAAATCCTTTAATGTCTTATAAGTTAAAAAAAACATTCTCCTCGCACTTTTACTGAAAAAAGTCAAAAAGTTCCTCGTATTGTAAAAAGAAATATTCCTTCCGTAACATAATGTAAAAGTCAAAGAGGGGTAAACATGACTTTAAAAATACATGAATATTATTAAACACTTTATGAAAAACATTTTTATGGACATGGATAAAAAATATAACCCTAGTAAATACTTACGTATAAGCAATCTCAGATAAAAATAAGATTGCAAAATTATCCCTTACCTTATGTCCAATTTCTTCCGTATGTGTCTAAGACTCCTATATAGCGGGTTTAAACATATTAGTAACTTGTAAAAGAACCATAATAATATTTATGATATCATATATTATTCACTTAAGACTTTATATTATCCGTTCATTTGTCAATTCCATGTTAAAGAAACGTTTTGGGTAAAATCGTTTCATTTATCGTTCGTGTTTTGACTTCTAATTATTCATATGATTACTCAGATCATGATTACTTACTTCCAGAATGTAAAACATGATTTATATTTAATATATATTCATAATATACATATATATAATATATCGATAAATGGAAAGAAATACATCGTTCATGGTGACGGTAGGCCGTATGTACGCATGAATGATGTTTTCGTTTCCTTATTAAATTGAATGGAAGAAAGTAAATAACATATACATAAATCTAGTATCATTAATATGTCATATATTTCATGATTATTTATTATATATACTTTATAATCATTCTTGAATGGTTAACTTGTAAAATGAATCTCATCGCGTCGTGGAGACAGTAATCCGTACGTACGCACGAGCGATGATATCGTTCTCATAATTATTGAATGGAATTAGAGAGGATTGATATAATATCTCAAAATTAGTATCATATTATAATAACCATATATAGTTATTCTTTACAGCATTATACTCATCCAAGTAAGGTGGTGGTGGAAAAACAGATTACACCACAGCGTGGAGACGGTATTCCGTACGTACGCACGCGCGGTGATTTTGTTTTCCATAGGATAGATAGAAGGTGACATGGGGTTGGTTCATATTTATAATAACATATGATTATATTAGTGATACTGATGTTATTACTTTATTATGAAACAAAAAAATAAGAGGAAGTAGAAGAATAAATGAATTTGAAGGAATCAGTAAAGGATATTACCTCTTCTTCGACGCGCCTCTTCTAAACCTCCTCTTACGGCACTAAAGTTGGTCTTTGAAGAAAACCAGGAGCTCTAGTATGTTTCTAGGGAAGTGGAGAAGAGAAATGGTCCAGGTTTTTCCGATTTTGAAAGTTCAAAGTGGTGTGAGTAGGAGAGGGAGGAGGTGCCCTTTTATAAGAGAGGAGAGGGGCACTTTTAGAAACCTCTAAAATATTAATTTATAATAAACTCAAACCCCACTTAAAAACCACAAAAAATGACTCAAATCATATTATTAAATGAGATAGGGTTGTAATCTCGTCAACCAATAGGATTTATATATGTTGGTAATTTATTTTAAACCTTATCAACATGATTTATCATTATTTAATCTATTTAATTTTATTTGTGGTAATAATATTCTAAATTTTAAATTGTTATAAATAATTACTTATGTGTTGTGAATTATCCATAATTGGGTATTTTATGAAATTTTAGACCATATAAATTTCAATTTATAATTTTTAAATATTTTTGTGATTTTTAAACAATTTAATAATATGTTATTTTTATAAAATAACAAGTGTTAATTTTGACACTATTCATTTATTTGAATTTAAATAAAATCCACACATAGGATATATTCAAACCAAAATGTTTACTAGATTCTGAACATGTCATATTCATCTAGAAAATTTGTGGAAAACATTAATTGGTTCATATAATATTTATTTTAATATTTATAAAACCATTTATTTGATATTTCTCTTAATAAAATAATTACTACAACATTTTTGTATTACTATTTAACATACTTATTTTTTGCATAAAAATTAAAAATAAACTTCTATGATCCAGATAAATCTAATATCTTTCATAATAATACTTTTACTTGAATTTATCATCTAAAAATCACAACATTTAAATTGTTATATTTATTAAATTATGAAGGTGGCAACTTTGACATCATTTAAAATAAAATAATATAAGTGTCATAATCGCATTTATAAGGCTCCAAATGGTCAAATATCTGACCATTGGATGATTATGGATTACATGTACACGACCAATAAGTTTTGGTTAGGTTTTTGGGCCTTTAAGGGGTATTATTAGTTTAATAAAAACTATATTATTGATTTTTCACTAAATAAATAATTTCTGCATCATTAATGTATAAGATATTAAGGTAATTATATATTTCTTAAAAATTAAAAATAAATTACTATGATAAAAAAAACATTTTAGCTTTCAAATGAGTATTTATAAATGAATTTATATTCTGTATAACATTATATTAAAAATAATTTAATTATTAAAGTTTGAGTGGGACATATTTCACTTTCATTTAAATAAAATAAATTAAAGTCTTAATCACATACAAGTGGGTTCTAATAAATATAATTTCGACCAAAGTATATTTTAGGATGAAATATAATCATAAAATTATATTAAGACAAGTGTTAGGGTAATTTTATAATATTATTTTTACCATCAATTACCAAATTTACATTTAACTGTGGTAAATAAAATTTACCGTAGTTACTATTCACAATGCCCAAAAATAAAAAGTTGCCTATTAAAATAATTTGGACCTAATTATTCCAAATATGGAATATATTTTTTCAAATTCAAGACACAGAATATGCAGTAATTAATTTAAAATTAATCCCGCTGTCGAAAAAAACAGGTTTTTATTTAAAACATTGAAAAAGATTGAAATGTTTTTACCTATGAATTCAACATAAAATTAATAATAATGACAAAAATTATATTAAATTGTAAAAATATATTCTATTTATACTTTAAAACAATTTACTATTATAATTTAACCATATAAATTATCTCGATGAAAAAAGTTCTTTTTAAGTAAAATTTTGCGTGTTTTTACTATTCATCAAAATAAGAACGTTGTCAGAAAAATATCAAAACTTTATCCAATGTAAATTTTTATATCCTGATTCAAAATAAGATATTTATTTTGTAAAATTGAAATTATAAACTAGTCAAAAATTAGATTTAAAATGGGTGCGCCATCAAAAGGTGGCAAAACTGTATTTTTTTGAAAAATACTTCTTTTATCCGAAAAATTGATTTTTTTCTCATACCTCATTCCAGAAAATGTGTAAGATGAATTATAATGTTATAAAATTTAAAATGAGTTTAATATTATTCCTAACATCTAGTCCATAATAATATTATAATAATATATCATTGTTTAGTGAAACTCGGTATTGCGTACAACACACGCTATTGAGGAAGGTCGCTCTTGCGTGTAATGCAAGCCAAGTTAGGGTTGCGTGTAGGGAAATCTTCCTTTAATGTTGTGTATAACATACTCAAAATATAGTTCAGTTCTACATTGATCAAAATCTATACTTGGTGTTCTGTAAAATGAATTTTATTCGAAAGAACTTGAAATTGTGTGCATCACAAGCCAATAATAGTGTTGCGTATACTACAAGTTAATAAGGCATTGCGAATAGCGCAAGATAATATTGGTGAAGCGTACAACAAAAGACATCAAAGAAATTAAAAGAATAATTCTCACAAAATCTCAGGGTGTTACATTCTACCCCCCTTAAAATGAATTTCGCCCTCGAAATTCGTTGGGGTTATAAATGGTTTTCTACTTGAAAGTTTCTTTCATAGAAACCCACATCGTAAAAAGGAATAATAAAACATCATTTTAAAAAATAACGTTTGAAACATAATGGATACCCAAAGTAACTTATCACTAGGTTTCCACATAGGAGAATATAGGTGAAAATATGGATATGGAAGAGAAATCTAACCATCATGTTTGGATGAAGAGTGGTAGAGAACATGGCTTTGAAAAAGCCATCAATTACAAAGCTATAGATTTGTGATGATATAAGGTATCATCTGATTCATCAGATATGAGGGCACTGGGAAAACATTTTTGGTTTTCAAGATCATTTCCCTAATTTTGAAGAATTTTTGAATTAAAATAAATACTTACTTGATTTTGGTACAATCTCACTGTTGTTTGTGCCTTGAACAATTTCCACTTCATCTCTTAAAGAAATGAAGTTGAATTTGTCTTCCGTGAAGTGTTAGAAAATCATGTGAAATAATGATAGGTCATTCCATCCGTTTCAAACATAAGGTTAGCAAAAGTTATATATATAAGTCCATCTTATGGTGAGATTAATCTTATATGGTTCCAAAAATGGACTTATACTTCATCTATCATATAGCTTAATAAAATAAAACTTGTTTCTACTAACTAGGAACGTCCTGTAGGCCAGTGGTAGGTGATAAAGGCATGTCGCACTTCGGTTTTGGGTTCGACTACCGAAAACTTGTCTGAAGTGATGGGTTGTCGCCCGTCCTGCAGGTTTTCCTTTTTTCTAAATTTCCAGTAATAATATCGAAAAAAGGTTCTATCCTTAAACAATATTATCTTATGTCTAACATAATCCATTTCAAATCTTTACACTTATCCAAAATAATTTTATCCAAGATCATAGTATAAAGACAACAATTATTAGAAATGTCATCAACCAAGCATGTGAATACCATCATTTATCCCCGGTATATCATAAGATATATCTTGTTCGTCACATTATAAACATTTGAATACCTTAATCATGTATTCTCTTGAAGCATGATTTACCATAGAACATTAGTGAAAACATGAATGTTGTCAAAAGTTAACTCTTTCCACATACCAAAATCCCAAAATATCTATATAGTATTCCATTCAAAGTAAATTTTTATTATGGAGAAGAAGAAACCCAATACATTAGCTACGGGGGTCTATAGTAATGAAAACCAAGGGAATCCCCTCTGATAAGATTGACGCATTCTAGATTTAAGCTACTAGTCTGGATAATATGCACATTCATTGACCTATGGACTTCCATGTAAGCCAAGAAATCAGCCCCCTTGTTCCCCTCTCGCCAGGTGTGGGATAGGATAGTGTTCTGTCTAAGCATCTCACGACATCTTCTGACGATACATTCAATGTTACAAGGTGTGGGACAATTGCCTTTCAGCGCTTCAATAAGAACTAAAGAGTCCACCTCCACTTCAGATATATCAACCTTCTCCATAGAGCATACAGTGAGCCCTGTGTAAAGGGCACGGGTTTCTGCCTGGATGGTCGTCCCTCTCCCAAAGAAGCAGGATAATTCCATCACCACTCCTCCCCTTGAATCTCTGACCACCCCCCTCCTGAGATCATCCCCGTTTTGCAGGCTCCATCCATGTTGAGCTTGTTCCCAAGGATAGGAGGATCCCATCTGATCCACTTCCCAGTCACAAGGGGAGGGACAAACTGAGCTGCCTGCATGCATAGGAAGGGAGGGTTCTTCTACCAGTTCTTGTTACAAGCGATCAGGTCCAGGAGTGCAAATCAAATACGAGCGATGATGGATCTACCTGTTGGGATCTATCCTTCAAACCTAGCTTGATTCCGGGCTTGCCAGATGCACCAGCACCCCACGCTGAAGGATGCGGCCCGGGCCAGACGAGCCTTCTCTGTGGCCAGAGAACCTTCGAACCGTCTCTCCAGGAACAGAGAGAGTGACTCCTCAGTATTGCGATACTTGTCGCCTCCAAGGAAACTCCAAACTGCATGAGCCCAGTCGCCACCAAAAAACAGATGCTCCGAGCTTTCCTCCCTTCGCTAGTTGCAATAGTGGCACCTCGAGGCAAAGACAATCCCGAGTTTCTTGATATTATCATCAGAGGCCACTGCCAGATGTCGTATCCACCAAGACAGGAAGTTCATATTCGTCGGGATCATACGACACCAAACCACCTCATTCCATTGATCGGCAGGTCTCGAGGAAGACCGAGACCTCCAACTTTGGAAGTCTTTGTTACTGAATTCCCCTGTGGACGAGAAGGTAAATATGCATTTGTCCCTCTCAGATTTTAGGTCAATGGAGTCGAAGGTCTCTTATTGTTCCTCATTCAGAACCGCCTTGAGGAAACGGGGGTGATCGTGAGCTTCCTTAAATGTGATCATGGGGGCCGAACAGCCAGGGAAGGCCAAAACAGAGCCTGCCCAGTTGGTGTTCCAGAAGGAGATATCCCTTGCTCCCAGAATCCATCGAGAACTAGGATATAATGATCGGACCAAGGGAAGGACTTTGGACCAAAGAGAAGAAACACTATTGGCCTCTTCGTTACTTAGGAGATGCGACATATTGGTCCCCCATAGGGTGCGCTGATCCAGGATCTCCCAGGTCAGCCTGGCATTTGCTCCCTCAATGGTGTTCTGAAGACTCCTACAATTGATCCCCCCTTCAAGAATGGGTCTAGCCAATCTCTCCCACGAAGTCCAGTGCCGCTTCCCTTATGACTTGGCGTCCTAGATGAAGTTGCAAAGTAGAGAGTCCACTGCTTTGACCACTCCCTTTGGAGCGTTAGAGGAGGCCATGGCATGGATAGGAATAGCTGAAAGAACGTTGTTGACCAGGGAGATACGGCCACCAAAGGAGAGGAGCTGGTTCTTCCAGTTGAGAACATGATCGACCATCTTGTTCATAATACCATCATAGTCGTGGATCCTGAGCCTAACCGACGAAATTGGAGTGCCCAAATATTCCAAGGGGAGAGTCCCATGCTGAATGTTTAGCCTGCTACTGAGGGAGGAAACTCAGCTGGTCGGGCTCCTTTTGGATGTAAAGAAGTGGCTCTTCTCCACGCTCAGCACCTGCCCACTCCAAAAGCAGTACTCATCCAAGATCACCTTGATTCTCTGAACTGGCCTCCTCCCCCCATTAATGAAAATCATAGTGTTGTCTGCGAACATAAGATGGGATATAGGAGGTAAGCTCTGTTTCCTTCTGAAAGGGAGGATTTTCCTTAGGGTGATGCTTCTGTTCAGAGAAACACTGAGGGCATCTTATGCCAAAATGAACAGGCTAGGGGACAGAGGATATCCCTGTCTCAGACCTCTAGTTGCCTTGAAGAATCCGTGCATCTTACCCATGAAGGAAATCCCTAACCAAGAGGAGCTGACACATCTGAAAAACATGTCAACCACTTTAACCGAGAAGCCCATTGCCGATAGGGCTCTGTTCAGGAATCCCCACTCGATCCTGTCGTAGTCCTTGTTCATGTCCACTTTGAGAGCGAGGTTGGATCCATGTGTCTTATATTTGATGTCCCTCACCATGTCCTGAGCAAGAGAAATGTCCCCCTGAATAGATCTTCCCTTCACAAACCCGTGCTTCTATGGATAAATCCAGGTGGGAAGCCTTTCATCCAGTCTGTGATTGATCAGGCATGCCAGGATTTTGTAAGGAAAGTTCCAAAGGCTCACCGGTCGGTAGTGAGAGAGGGAGGAGGGGTCCTTGACCTTGGGGATAAGGCAAAGTTTAGTGGAACAAGCGACCCTTGGGAGGTTCCCACCTTTGAAGAAGTCCTGGATGGCTCCTATGACGTCTGCTTTAACCACCTCCCATGATCCCATGTAGAAGAACATGGGAACCCATCAGGTCTAGGGATGTTCTCCGGGTCCAGCCTCTACATGGATTCGAGAATTTCCTCCTCGGAGGGAATAGCCTCCAACATAGCATTATCCATCACTGAGGCTCTGTTCGGGATTGACTCCCACATCTCAGAGGAGCCGGAAGGGTACCCACTGGCCATCCTGGGGTTTTGAACTGCGAGGAGGTCCTTGAAAAAATCGAGGGCCATCCTTCCAACCGTGTCCCTGTCACCCACAATGGAGCCATCTTCCTGAAGGATATTGGATTTCACCCTGTGCTCCCTTTATTTTATACAAGCATGGAAGAATCCTGTGTTTTTGTCACCCTCTTTCAACCACTTCACCCTGGAACGATCTCGGGCCCGTCTCTCCTATTTCAGAAGCTCCTCAGCCCAGCTAGCCTTCTTCGACTTTAACTCCTCTCCAACCTCCTCATCCCAACCCTCCCCTAGCCTCCATTCTAAGTATTCCACCTCTTGTTTGAGGAGCAACAGTCTACTATCTACTGAGGGTCGGCGCTTAGCCCATACCATAAGCCCCTGTTTGACTCTCTGTAACTTGTTATGAATGACCACCCAAGAGAAACCTTGGGTGGAAGCCTCCCACTGGGTCTTGACCACCTCTTGATACCCCTCCAGGTTGGTCTAGAACTGGTAGAACCTGAAGCCTTCACGGGCCGACTCCTTCAGCAAAAGAGATATCATGAGCGGGGAGTGATCAGATATCCCACGAGAAAGATGTTGTACCTCAACCTGGGGGAAGCTGTTGATCGCGTTTGAGTTGGCCAGACACCTGTCAATTCTACTTCAGCACCTCATTCTCCCACCCTGATTGTTGCACCAGGTGAACCGGTCCCCACGATAACCCAGATCGAGCAACCCTCTCCTTGCTATAAAGTGAGAAAACTCCAGGTTGGCCCTTCTTGGGAAGGCACCTCTCCCCTTCTTCTCCTCCGGGTTGAGAATGATGTTGAAGTCACCAGCCACTAACCACGGTAGGTCCGTTGGCGAGAAGGCTTCCAGGTCCTGCCACAGCCTCTGTCTATCCTGGGAGACACAGCTTCCATACACAAAGGATACATAAAAACTCTTTTCTCTCGTAGTTACTTTCATAGTGAGGAATTGGTCACCTGCAAAAACAAGATCCAAGGATACCACCTTTTTCCAAAACACCCAAATGTGGTAGTTGGTCTCATCAGCATGCATGTGGCCATGCATCCTGATACGTCAGCAGAAAAAAGATATCTTCCTCAGTTGCTGCTTTGGCTCCAGAATGGCCACGATACTTTCTTTGTTCCCCCTAACTTCAAAAACTATTAGGTCTGTTTTAACTTGGGCGGCAAGGCCCCGGGCGTTCCAAACCAATATGTTCAACATTTAACAAGGGGAGAACCGGCTTTGGCCCCGGTATTCTTAGACAATGAAATAGGTAGAGGGGAACACTCTCTTTGGAGTCTCTGTTGAAGATGAGTTCAGGCGACAGGGCTCTGCACTGGGAGGATAGCGGCCTGCCTCATCTCGGGAGGGATGGAGACAGCGACCTTCACTTCTACCTTTCGGTACAAGGCCGGTATTCTGCTGGCCGGAGGAGGAGCCTCAGGAGCCTCTGTAGGCTCCTCAAAACCCACGCCCCTTTCCCTGGAGGGGATAGGAAGCAGAGGAGGGCTCAGTGAGACACCCTGGTCTGACTCCGAGAGAACGTCCTCCAGAAGGAGAGGCCTCCTCAGATGCAGAATCGAAGGGAACAGGAAGGCCACTAGATGAACCCACTGGTTCTCCAGACTGCTGCTATGGAGTAAAAAAGACAACCCCGGGCCTTCTCTGAGACCCCGGATCTTAGGATCTATATGGGTTGGTACCAGTGTCCTGCACGGTAAGGGGGAGACATCCTCAGGAGTTTCAGCCGTAGCCCCCTGGTCAGGCCCCGAGGTAACTAAACCCCCCCAGGAGGGGCCTCTAGACGCGCGAAGACCACGCTTCTTGTTGTTCCTGTAGTGGAGACGTGAATGCCCTTGGAGACAGCAGGACACACAGAACCAAGGGAAGACTGGGAAAGAGATGGCCTGCTCCCAAGAGAACTCTGAAGAGGCCTTTAAGACTAGCCTCTCAGGGATGGGTGACGAAAGGTCCAATTCCATGCAGATGTGCGGTTGAAGAACATCATCACAGGAAAGAGTTCGGGCGTCAGCGCCCAAAAATCCCCCCAGGGCGTCCCCAATGATGCGGAGAAAGCCTTCATTCTAAAAGGGAAGAGGGAGGCCCGACAAGCCAATCCAGACCGCCGCTCGAGTACTCTCTTTCCCCATATGCACCTCCAAAGACCAAGAGGCAAGGTTGAAGCGCCATCTCCCAAACACTCGCGGAGCCAAACACCAGGCCCGCATGAAGTCGTCCTCCGAAGCCAGCACTATGCAGAAGGAGGACCTGTGCAGAGACGATATTCGAGCCTGAAAGGATAGGCCCCAGGAAGCGAAAAAGTGCTTGAAGGTCGCTTATGTGGGTTTCTCTACGCTGAAATGCGCTACAAGACACCACCGGAGACGCTCAGAAGCTTCTGTAAAGGCCCCAGGGGGAACTTCCAACGAAACCGTAGCCTCGTCGTGGGAAACCGTCGGGGTGCACGGCCTGACCGCTGTGAAGCAGGGAGACCGGGGGGGCCGAGGAAGAACCGCACAAGGCGTCGACATAAGAATGGGGACCACCGGGTCTGACCTGCGATCCAGATCCAGGAGCGCCTGGAATAGACGTCGGCGTTACCGGGATCGCCGGCGAAGGATCTCCATGGAGAGGGGCAACGGTTGGGAGAATTTGAAATCCTGGAGGCGCGTCGGGCGCGTTCAAGACAAGTCTCATATTAACCGATTTTTGAAATCCCTGGAATAGTAAAATATCTATATACTCAAACCATGATATCACTTTGTCTTTATATCATACATGAGCTCATTAATAATACCAAACATATTATTTTCTCCTTATCCCTTCATTATGTGCATATCATCTGCTTTCCAAAAATATTTCAATCACTTTTCATGGTTACCGGTACCATATTCTTGTGGAAAACCACAATGGACCAATACATAGATATTCCAATATACCATAAAAGTATCTCAACAACATTATTCTTTAATTCCAATACATAAACCATTCAATCCATCCTCTTCAATGATTGGCATGGAATAGGTCCTTCCTTGATTTAGAAGTAACCTCTTAGCTCAGGGCATTGAGTTGGGTAATGATCGTGTTCTCCATAGATAAGACATTGAACTCCATAACAGTATATCACTCTATGACCCTTTTCCCCACATAGATAACATCTCCCCCTCCATTTGAGGTATTCCTCAAGGTTCTTCTTCACTTCTTTAGAAATCTCAATCTTTCTTTCTCTATGCTCCCCACCATGCGAACATGCATAAAAGTCCATGTTCCTCTTATTTTATGAATTAGGAATACCACTAAAGTTCACCTTGTTAATCATGTATCACGATGTCTGATTCGGCATAATCATAATATCTTTCTCTCTAGGCATTACGCAATTTCGCTACTCATAGTCACCAATTTGTCCATCGGATTCAATGTTAACACAATTCCTTCTGGTTCCCTCCATTAACTAAAACTAGAAACCTTTGTGTAAGAAACATTTAAAATAATGAGGAACCACATAATCATAAAAAGTCACTTATAGGATGTATAACTTATGAAACCTTATTTAACCTATGACAGCTTAGGTTCACCCTAGGTTATTCATGATCATCAACATAATTCTAGGACTGTAACCTATAGTTATACTAAACCTTAGGGAAATCCCTAGACATACCTTAGAAATATCTCTAGGGATCTCACTAAATTTTTCACATCCTAGTTTCCAATGGTTAACTAAACCTTCATTCTGATACCAACTGTAGAGACCCAATCTTGACGTACATAGACATTACATTACTTTTGCGGAATAATTAATACATAACAAAAACAAACACCCAAAGACCGTATTAGTTTAGTGTCATTGGAAACTCGAAACATAATCTTCTAATCATGGTGAAAGATCTTCAACATCTCCCATAAATATCTTCCGCTTTTGTTTTCTTACCTAAAACCTTTATTTATATCCTGGTTAAAGGAAAACATAAAAAGGGTGAGCTCAAATGCTCAGTAAGGGTAAACATGGAGAAAATAAAAACAATCCATAAACATTTGAATGTAAAAACATGAACATAAAACATCAAAATCTTGAGCAATGACATAAATCTTGGCAGTATATAAGACATAGATCATAAAGGAACATCAATCATGATAAAATATCATGGAAATAAAACATATAATTATGGAAAACCATTAAGCACATGTTATGATTTCCATAGTAGCCAAGGAATTGCCACCAAGACCATCATAGTGGACAAAGTCCATTACTGAACCGAGTTTACTTGTCGTTCCAGCCATGTCTATCTCATGAGATATAAATCTTTACCCAATGCATTGGAGGGAGATATAGGTCCCACCCATCTCATAATAAAATCATTTTTACGTGTTCCACAACATAAACATAAATCATTCATCATAACCCAAAGAATAAAATGGGTTTCATAAACATCATCCCATCATAACATAATCCATATAAAAAAAATGGATATTATTTCATCATAAGAATAATCAAACCATGTAAATAATAAATAAATTATACTTGAAACATAAACATACTAAATAATGTCATCTTAGATGGAAAATAGTTTTGATCAAACACTTGAAATGAATTCTTGAGGAAAATATCCTTTCTTCTTCAAAATCATTTTCTTTTCACAAAATGCCATGCAATTTTAAAAGAAAAGAATTTTGTTGAAAATAATCATGAAATATTATAGAGGAATCTTCATTAAAATTAGGCATTATGAAACCGTAAAAAAATTCATTCATGTCGTATAAGTTAAAAAATATTCTCCTCATACTTTTACCGAAAAAAGTCAAAAAGTTCCTCGTATTGTAAAAAGAAAGATTCCTTCCATAACACAATGTAAAAGTAAAATAGAGGTAAAAATGAATTTAAACATACATGGAATATTATTAAACACTTTATGAAAAACATTTTTATGGACATGGATGAAAAATATAACCCTAGTAAATAATTACGTATAAGCAATCTCGGATAAAAATAAGATTGCAAAATTATCCCTTACCTTATGTCCAATTTCTTCCATATGTGTCCGAGACTCCTGTATAGTAGGTTTAAACATATTATTAACTTGTAACAGAACCATAATAATATTTATGATATCATATATGATTCACTTAAGACTTTATATTACCCGTTCATTTGTCAATTCCATGTTAAAACAACGTTTTGGGTAAAATCGATTCATTTATCATCCGTGTTTTGACTTGTATTTATTCATATGATTACTTATATCATGATTACTTACTTCCAGAATTTAAAACATGATTTATATTTAATATATATTCAGAATATACATAAATATAATAGATCAATAAATGAAAAGAAATACACTGTTCATGGAGATGGTAGGCCGTATGTACGCATGAACACTGTTTTTGTTTCCTTATTAAATTGAATGGAAGCAGGTAAATAGCATATAAATAAATCTAGTATCATTAATATGTTATATATTTCATGATTATTTATTATATATACTTTATAATCATTCTTTAATGGTTAACTTGGAAAATGAATCTCATCGCGTCGTGGATACGGTAATCCGTACGTACGCACGAGCGATGGTAATGTTCCCATAATTATTGAATAGAATTAGAGTGGATTGATATAATATATGAGAATTATTATCATGTTATAATAAACATAAATAGTTATTCTTTACACCATTATACCCATCCAAGTAAGGTGGTGGTGGAAAAACAGATTACACCACGGTGTGGAGACGGTATTCTATACGTACGCACGCGCGGTGATTTTGTTTTCCGTAGGATGGATAGAAGGTGACATAGGGTTGGTTAATATTTATAATAACATATTAGTATATGAGTGATACTTATGTTATTACTTTAATATGAAACAACAAAATAAGAGGAAGTAGATGAAGAAATTAATTTGAAGGAATCAATAAAGGATATTACCTCTTCTTCGACGCGCCTCTTCTAAACCTCCTCTTAGGGCACTAACGTTGGTCCTTGAAGAAAACCAGAAGCTCTAGTATGTTTCTAGAGAAGTGGAGTATAGAAATTTTCCGGTTTTGGCTGATCTTGAAAGCTCAAATTGGTGTGAGGATGATAGGGAGGAGGTGCCCTTTTATAAGAGATGAGAGGGGCACTTTTGGAAACCTCTAAAATATTAATTTATAATAAACTCAAACCCCACTTGAAAACATCCAAAAATGACTCAAATATGAATATTAGATGATATAGGGTTGTAATATTATCACCCAATAAGATTTAGACTTGTTGGTAATTTATTTTAAACCTTATCAACATGATTTATCATTATTTAATCTATTTAATTTTATTTGTGGTAATAATATTCTAAATTTTAAATTGTTATAAATAAATACCTATGTATTGTGAATTATCCATAATTGGGTATTTTATGACATTTTAGACCATATAAATTTCAATTTATAATTTTTAAATATTTTTGTGATTTTTAAACAATTTAATAATATGTTATTTTAATAAAATAACAATAGTGTTAATTTTGACACTATTCATTTATTTGAATTTAAATAAAATCCACACAGAGGATATATTTGAATCAAAATATTTAATATATTCCTAACATGTCATATTAATCTAAAAAAATTGGAAAACATTAATTAGTTCATATAATATTTATTTTAATATTTATAAAACCATTTATTTGATATTTCTCTTAATAAAATAATTACTACAACATTTTTGTATAATTATTTTACATACTTATTTGTTGCATAAAAATTAAAAATAAAATACTATGATCCAGATAAATCTAATATCTTCCATAATAATACTTGTACTCAAATTTATCATCTAAAAATCACAACATTTAAATTGTTATATTTATTAAATTATGAAGGTGACAACTTTGACATCATTTAAAATAAAATAATATAAGTGTCATAATCATATTTATGAGGCTCAAAATGTTCAAATATCCGACCATTGGATGCTTATGAATTACATGTACATGACCAATAAGTATTGGTCAGGTTTTTGGGCCTTTAATGGGTATTATTTGTTTAATAAAAACTATTGATTTTTTACTAAATAAATAATTTATACATCATTAATGTATAATCTATTAAAGTAATTATATATTTCTTAAAAATTAAAAATAAATTTCCATGATAAATAAAAACATTTTAGCTTTCAAATGATTATTTATAACCGAATTTATATTCTGTATAACCTTATATTAAAAATAATTTAATAATTAAAGTTTGAGTGAGACATATTTCACTTTCATTTAAATAAAATAAATTAAAGGTATTAATCACATACAAGTGGGTTATAATAAATATAATTTCAGCCCAAGTATATTTTAGGATGAAATATAATCATACAATTATAATAATACATGTGTTAGGGTACTTTTATAATATTATTTTTACCTTTAATTACCTAATTTACCTTTAACTGTGGTAAATAAAATTTACAGTAGTTACTATTCACAATGCCCAAAAATAAAAAGTAGCCTATTAACATAATTTAGACCTAATTATTCCAAATATGGAATCCATTTTTCCAAATTCAAGACACAGAAGATGCAGTAATTAATTTAAAATTAATCCCATTGTCCAAAAAAACAGGTTTTTATTTAAAACATTGCAAAAGATTGAAATGTTTTTACCAATGAATTCAATGTAAAATTAATGATAATGAAAAACATTATATTAAATGGTAAAAATATATTCTATTTATACTTTAAAACAATTTACCATTATAATTTAACCATATAAATTATCTCGATGAAAAAAGTTGTTTTTAAGTAAATTTAGCATGTTTTTACTATTCATCAAAATAAGAACGTTATCAGAAAAATATCAAAACTTTATCCAATGTAAATTTTTATATCTTGATTCAAAAGAAGAATTTTATTTTTTAAAATTGAACTTATAAACTTGTCAAAAATTATATTTAAAATGGGTGCGCCATCAAAAGGCGGCAAAACTGCATTTTTTGAAAAATACTTCTTTTATCCGAAAAATTGATTTTGTTCTCATACCTCATTCCAGAAAATGTGTAAGATGAATTATAATGTTATAAAATTCAAAATGCGGTTAATAATATTCATAACGGCTAGTTCATAATAATATTATAACAATATATCATTGTTCAGTGAAACTCAGTATTGCGTACAACACACGCTATTGAGGAAGGTCGCTCTTGCGTGTAATGCAAGCCAAGTCAGGGTTGCGTGTAGGGAAATATTCCTTTGATGTTGTGTATAAAATACTCAAAATATATTTCAGTTCTGCATTGATCAAAATCTATACTTGGTGTTGTGTAAAATGAATTTTATTCGAAAGAACTTGAAATTGCGTGCATTACTAGCCAAGAATAGTGTTGCGTATACTACAAGTTAATACGGTGTTGCGTATAGCGCAAGATAATATTTTTGAAGCGTACAACAAAAGACATCAAATAAATTAAAAGAATAATTCTCATAAAATCTCAGGGTGTTACATTCTACCCCCCTTAAAATGAATTTCACCCTCAAAATTTGTTGGGGTTATAAATGGTTTTCTACTTGATAGTTTCTTTCATAGAAACCCACATCGTAAAAAGGAATACTAAAACATCATTTTAAAAAATAATGTTAGAAACATAATGGATACCCAAAGTAACTTATCATCGGGTTTCCACATAGGAGAATATTGGTGAAAAATATGGATATGGAAGAGAAATCTAACCATCATGTTTGGATGAAGAGTGGTATAGAACATGGCTTTGAAAAATCCAACAATCACAAAGCCATAAATTTGTGATGATCTAAGGTACCATCTGATTCATCAGATATGAGGTCACTAGGACAACATTTTTGGTTTTCAAGATCATTTCCCTAATTTTAAAGAATTTTTGAATTAAAATAAATACTTACTTAATTTTTGTACAATCTCGTTGTTGTCTGTGCCTTGAACAATTTCCACTTCATCTCTTAAAAAAATGAAGTTGAATTTGTCTTCCATGAAGTGTTAGAAAATCATGAGATAGAATGATAGGTCATTTCATTTGTCTCAAACATAAGGTTAGCAAAAGTTATATACATAAGTCCATCTTATGATGAGATTCATCGTATATGGTTCCAAAAATGGACTTATACATCATCTATCTTATCGCTTAATAAAATAAAACTTGTTTCTACTAACCAGGGACTTCCTGTAGCCCAGTGGTAGGTGATAAAGGTTTGTCGCACTTTGGTTGTGGGTTCGACTCCCGCAACCTTGTCCAAAGTGATGAGTTTTCGCCCGTCCTGCAGGTTTTCCTTTTTCTAAATTTCCAAAAATAATATCGAAAAAAGGTTCTATCCTTAAACAATATTATCTTATGTCCAACATAATACATTTCAAATCTCTAGGTTTATCCAAAATACTTCTATCCAAGATCATAGTATAAAGACAATGATTACTAGAAATGTCATCAACCAAGCATGTGAATACCATCATTTATCCCTCGTATATCATAAGATATATCTTGTTGGTCACATTCTAAATATGTGAATACCTTAATCATGTATTCTCTTGAAACATGAATTACCATAGAACCTTAGTGAAAACATGAATGCTGTCAAAAGTTAACTCTTTTCACATACCAAAATCCTAAAATATCTATATACTCAAACCATGATATCACTTTGTCCTTATATCAGTCGTGAGCTCATTAATAATACCAAACATATTATTTTCTCCTTATCCCTTCATTATGCGCATATCATCTGCTTTCCAAAAATATTTCAATCACTTTTCATGGTTATCAGTACCATATTCTTATGGAAAACCACAATGGACCAATACATAGATATTCCAATATACCATAAAAGTATCTCAACAACATTATTCTTTAATTCCAATACATAAACCATTCAATACATCCTCTTCAATGATTGGCATGGAATAGGTCCTTCCTTGATTTAGAAGTAACCTCTTAAGTCAGGGCATTGAGTTGGGTAATTCCCATGTTCTCCACAGATAAGACATTGAACTCCATAACATTTTATCACTCTATGACCCTTTTCCCCACATAGATAACATCTCCCACTCCATTTGAGGTATTTCTCAAGGTTCTTCTTCGCTTCTTTAGAAATCCCAATCTTCCTTTCTCTATAATCCTCACCATGCGAACCTGCATAAAAGTCCATGTTCCTCTTATTTGATGAATTAGGAATACCACTAAAGTTCACCTTGTTAATCATATATCGCGATGTCTGATTCGGCATAATCATAATATCTTTCTCTCTAGGCATTACACAATTTCGCTACTCATAGTCACCAATTTTTCCATCGGATTCAATGTTAACCCAATTCCTTCTGGTTCCCTCCATTAACTAAAACCAGAAACCATTGTGTAAGAAACATTTAAAATAATGAGGAACCACATAATCATAAAAAGTCACTTATAGGATGTATAACTTATGAAACCTTCTTTAACCTATGAAAGCTTAGGTTCACCCTAGGTTATTCATGATCGTCAACATAATTCTAGGACTGTAACCTATAGTTATACTAAACCTTAGGGACATCCCTAGACATACCTTAGAAATATCTCAAGGGATATCACTAAAGTTTTGGCATCTTAGTTTCTAAAGGTTAACTAAACTTTCGCTCTGATACCAACTGTAGAGACCCAATCTTGACGTACATAGACTTTACATTTCTTTTGCGGAATACTTAATACATAACAAAAACAGAGGCCCAAAGATCGTATTAGTTTAGTGTCTTTAAAACTCGGAACATAATCTTCTAATCATGGTGAAAGATCTCCAACATCTCCCATAAATATCTTCCCCTTTTGTTTTCTTACCTAAAACATTTATTTATATCCTGGGGAAAAGAAAACATAAAAAGGGTGAGCTCAAATGCTCAGTAAGGGTAAACATGGAGAACATAAAAACAATCCATAAACATTTGAATATAAAAACATGAACATAAAACATCAAAATCTTGGGCAATGACATAAATCTTGGCAGTACATAAGCCATAGATCATAAAGGAACATTAATCATGATAAAATAGCATGGAAATAAAACATGTAATTGTGGAAAACCATTAAGCACATGTTATTATTTCCATAGTATCCAAGGCATTGTTGCCAAGACCATGATAGTGGACAAAGTCCATTACTGAACCGGGTTTACTTGTCGTTTCAGCCATGTCTATCTCATGAGATATCAATCTTTACCCAATGCATTGGAGGGAGATATAGGTCCCACCCATCTCATAATGAAATCATTTTTACGTGTGCCACAACATAAACATAAATCATTCATCATAACCCAAAGAATAAAATTGGTTTCATAAACATTATCTCATCATAACATAATCCATATAAAACAAATGGATATCATTTCATCATAAGAATAATCAAACCATGTAAATAATAGAGACATTATACTTGAAACATAAACATATTAAATAATGTCATCTTATATGGAAAATAGTTTTGATAAAACACTTGAAATGAATTCTTGAGGAAAATATCATTTCTTCTTCAAAATAATTTTCTTTTCACAAAATGCCAAGCAATTTTAAAAGAAAAGGATTTTTTTGAAAATAATCATGAAATATTTTAGAGGAATCTTCATGAAAATTAGGCGTTATGAAACCGTAAAAAAATCCATTCATTCCATATAAGTTAAAAAAACATTCTCCTCGTACTTTTACTGAAAAAAGTCAAAAAGTTCCTCGTACTATAAAAAGAAATATTCCTTCCATAACACAATGTAAAATTAAAATAGGGGTAAACATGACTTTAAACATACATGGAATATTATTAAACACTTTATGAAAAACATTTTTATGGACATGGATGAAAAATATAACCCTAGTAAATACTTACGTATAAGCAATCTTGGATAAAAATAAGATTGCAAAATTATTCCTTACCTTATGTCTAATTTCTTCCGTATGTGTCTGAGACTCCTGTATAGCGGGTTTAAACATATTATTAACTTGTAAAAGAACCATAATAATATTTATGATATCATATATGATTCACTTAAGACTTTATATTACCCGTTCATTTGTCAATTCCATGTTAAAGCAGCGTTTTGGGTAAAATCGTTTCATTTATCGTCCGCGTTTTGACTTGTAATTATTCATATGATTACTTAGATCATGATTACTTACTTCCAAAATGCAAAACATGATTTATATTTAATATATATTCAGAATATACATATATATAATAGATCGATAAATGGAAAGAATTATACCGTTCATAGAGACGGTAGGTCGTACGTATGCATGAACGCTGTTTTCGTTTCCTTATTAAATTGAATGGAAGCAAGTAAATAACATATACATAAATCCAGTATCATTAATATGTCATATATTTCATGATTATTTATTATATATACTTTATAATCATTCTTGAATGGTTAACTTGGAGAATAAATGTCATCGCGTCGTGGAGACGGTAATCCGTACGTACGCACGAGCGATGATATCGGTCCCATAATTATTGAATGGAATTAGAGTGGAGTGATATAATATCCCAGAATTAGTATCATGTTATAATAACCATAAATAGTTATTCTTTACACCATTATACCCATCCAAGTAAGGTGGTGGTGGAAAAACAGATTACACCACGTCGTGGAGACGGTATTCCATACGTACGCACGCACGGTGATTTTGTTTTTCATGGGATGGATTGAAGGTGACATAGGGTTGATTCATATTTATAATAACATATTAGTATATGAGTGATACTGATGTTATTACTTTATTATGAAACAACAAAATAAGAGGAAGTAGAAGAATAAATGAATTTGAAGGAATCAGTAAAGGATATCACCTCTTCTTCGACGTGCCTCTTCTAAACCTCCTCTTAGGGCACTAAAGTTGGTCTTTGAGGAAAACTAGGAGCTCTAGTATGTTTATAGGGAAGTGGAGAAGAGAAATGGTCCAGTTTTGGCCGAGCTTGAAAGCTCAAAGTGGTGTGAGGAGGAGAGGGAGGAGGTTCCCTTTTATAAGAGAGGAGAGGGGCACTTTTGGAAACCTCTAAAATATTAATTTATAATAAACTCAAACCCCACTTAAAAACCTTCAAAAATGACTCAAATCCAAATATTATATGAGATAGGTTTGTAATCTCATCAACCAATAAGATTTAGATATGTTGGTAATTTATTTTAAACCTTATCAACATGATTTATCGTTATTTAATCTATTTAATTTTATTTGTGGGAATAATATTCTAAATTTTAAATTGTTATAAATAATTACTTATGTGTTGTGAATTATTCATAATTGGGTATTTTATGAAATTTTAGACCATATAAATTTCAATTTATAATTTTTAAATATTTTTGTGATTTTTAAACAATTTAATAATATGTTATTTTTATAAAATAACAATAGTGTTAATTTTGACACTATTCATTTATTTGAATTTAAATAAAATCCACACAGAGAATATATTCGAACCAAAATGTTTACTAGATTCTGAACATTTCATATTCATCTAGAGAATTTGTGGAAAACATTAATTAGTTCATATAATATTTATTTTAATATTTATTTTAATATTTATAAAACCATTTATTTGATATTTCTCTTAATAAAATAATTACTACAACATTTTTATATAATTATTTAACATACTTATTTGTTGCATAAAAATTAAAAATAAAATACTATGATCCAGATAAATCTAATATATTCCATAATCATACTTGTAATCGAATTTATCATCTAAAAATCACAACATTTAAATTGTTATATTTATTAAATTATGAAGGTCACAACTTTGACGTCATTTAAAATAAAATAATATAAGTGTTATAATCATATTTATAAGGCTCAAAATGGTCAAATATCCGACCATTGGATTCTTATGGATTACATGTACACGAAAAATAATTTTTGGTCAAGTTTTTGGGCCTTTAATGGGTATTATTAGTTTAATAAAAACTATATTATTAATTTTTCACTAAATAAATAATTTCTGCATCATTAATGTATAAGATATTAAGGTAATTATATATTTCTTAAAAATTAAAAATAAATTACCATGATAAAGAAAAACATTTTATCTTTCAAATGAATATTTATAATCGAATTTATATTTTGTATAACCTTATATTAAAAATAAATTAATTATTAAAGTTTGAGTGAGACATATTTCACTTTCAT
This sequence comes from Viscum album, assembly GCA_963277665.1. Classification (NCBI taxonomy): domain Eukaryota; kingdom Viridiplantae; phylum Streptophyta; class Magnoliopsida; order Santalales; family Viscaceae; genus Viscum; species Viscum album. The sequence goes on along the minus strand of OY728162.1, from coordinate 1,463,894,489 downwards.
TTAAATAAAATAAATTAAAGGTCTTAATCACATACAAGTGGGTTCTAATAAATATCATTTCAACCCAATTATATTTTAGGATGAAATATAATCATACAATTATATTAAGACAAGTGTTAAGGTAATTTTATAATATTATTTTTACCCTTAATTACCTAATTTACCTTTAACTGTGGTAAATAAAATTTATCGTATTTACTATTCGCAATGCCCAAAAATAAAAAGTAGCATATTAACATAATTTGGACCTAATTATTCCAAATATGGAATCCATTTTTTCAAATTCAAGACACATAAGATGTAGTAATTAATTTAAAATTAATCTCGTTGTCGAAAAAAACAGGTTTTTATTTAAAACATTGCAAAAGATTGAAATGTTTTTGCCTATGAATTCAATGTAAAATTAATGATAATGAAAAACATTATATTAAATGGTAAAAATATATTTTATTTATACTTTAAAACAATTTACTATTATAATTTAACCATATAAATTATCTCGATGAAAAAAGTTGTTTTTAAGTAAAATTTAGCGTGTTTTTACTATTCATCAAAATAAGAACGTTGTCAGAAAAATATCAAAACTTTATCCAATGTAAATTTTTATATCCTGATTCAAAAGAAGAAGTTTATTTTGTAAAATTTAACTTATAAACTTGTCAAAAATTAGATTTAAAATGGGTGCGTCATCAAAAGGCAGCAAAACTTCATTTTTTAAAAAATACTTCTTTTATCCGAAAAATTGATTTTGTTCTCATACCTCATTCCAGAAAATGTGTAAGATGAATTATAATGTTATAAAATTCAAAATTCGGTTAATACTATTCATAACAGCTAGTTCATAATAATATTATAACAATATATCGTTGTTTAGTGAAACTCGGTATTGTGTACAACACATGCTATTGAGGAAGGTCGCTCTTGCGTGTAATGCAAGCCAAGTCAGGGTTGCATGTGGGGAAAGCTTCCTTTGATGTTGTGTATAACATACTCAAAATATAGTCCAGTTGTACATTGATCAAAATCTATACTTGGTGTTGTGTAAAATGAATTTTATTCAAAAGAACTTGAAATTGTGTGCATCACAAGCCAAGAATAGTGTTGTGTATACTACAAGCTAATACAGTGTTGCGTATAGTGCAAGATAATCTTGGTGAAGCATACAACAAAAGTCATCAAAGAAATTAAAAGAATAATTCTCATAAAATCTCGGGGTGTTACAATGTCCGTCTCCTAAGACCTCATGTAAATGATCATTTGGTCCAAATGTGTCTGTTTCCTTCACTGCTATAGCTTGAAGAGGATCTTGTAAAAGGGTGTTATTATTTTAATAGATAATCAAAAAATAAATAATATAAAACAGCTCTCTGAATCAGTCCAATGGTCAATGACTAGATCGGGGCGTTACAACGTGCTAGATTTGGGATGATCATAACTGTGTATTATTCTAAGGGAATAATCGTTAGAGATGTTAACTATGTGGACAATGCAAATGTGATGATTGTTCAAAGATGAACTAGGGATCATGAGGAACTTGGAATAGCTGACATGAGGGAGGTTGGAGGCAGGTCTAATAAAGTTAATTTGGAAGCTTTTATGGAGGCGAACAACTTATGACATGTCATTTTAGCGGTGGCTTAGGATCTATGGGGGGGTCTGGTTGGGGTATAACAGACAATTGCAAGGCTTCCAATGATGTGTACGTGGGGAAGCACAAGCCTTGCTTCTTGGAGTTCAGATGGATTTATTTGTTCTCATGGACTAAGGTGATTTTTGTATCTAATTCAACGGTGGTCCTTCATGAATTGGAGCATCTGATGTAGAGCTTTGCAAAATTTTGCCCTCTTTTTCAGGAGGATCAATGATTAGAACACATGTTGAAAGTTTCTTAGTTATGATTGCTAACGACACAAATCTAACAACAAATGGACTTGCATGATGTGCTACGTCATCAGGTACCTCGAGATGTTGGACGGTAAATTTTTCATGAAGTCATGGGATATTTGGCATTTGATGTGCTAGTTGTCTGTGATGTGTGATGTTTTTTATGGTTTCAGGACTATTGGTGAAGTTGGATATAAAAAAAGTAATAAAAGATGATAATAAAAATAAAATCTATCTTGCAGGGTAGAGTATATTTAAAAATATTGCAAAAAAAAAGATTTACTAAAATAATGCCTCTATGAAATATTTACTAAAATGATGTTGTGTGGGTGATGTTGTATGTCTTCACGATGAATATTAAAATTAATTATTCTAAGTTTTTTACCCAGCTTATTTATTTTAAATATTCAACATATTTAAATTTTTTGATTAAAATATTTATTCTCAATATTCATGTTATTTATTTTACATGTTTGATTCAAATTATTTTAAAATAAATAAGTTGAATAAACAATTGAATCAAATTAATATTAAAAAAATCAAAATAAAGAACTTGAAATAAAAAAATTAAATAATTAAATATTTTATTCAAATTCTTTATTTAAAAAAATTGAATAAATAACTTGAATATCTATAATTAAATAAATAACTTGAATATTTTAAAATAACTTGAAAATACACCTGAATAGATAACTTGAATAAAAATTGTAAAAAATTTGATTATTTTATTCAAGTTATTTGTTTTAAGAAGATTGAAAATCTTGAATATTGAAAATAAATATTCAATTCAATTTAATTTTTAAAATAAAGAACTTGAATAAAAAGAGGGATTGAATAAAATATTCAATTCATATATTTTCGATATTCAAATTATTTATTCAATTTTTAAAATAAATAACTTCAATAAAATATTCAATTTATTTAAATTTTTATGTTGAGTTCTTTATTTAAACTTTTTTTAAATATTCATATGATTTGATTTTTTTATCTAGGTTATTTATTTGAAAATAAGTTGAACCAAATATGTTAAATAAATAATTTAAATATTTAAAATAAACATTTTGATATACATGAAGGTACAACATAGGCTTTTAAAAAAATAACAATATTAAAAGATATTTAAAAACCAAGCAATTATTTATCTTTAATAATAAAATTATTTATTTTAATTTTTTACTCGCCATATTTATTTTATATATTCAAGGTATTTTTTATTAAAATATTTATTTTCAATATTCAAATAATAAATTTCAGACATTTGATTCAAACTATTTTAAAATAAATAACTTAAATAAAAAATTAAATAACATGAATATTTCAAAAAGTTTTAAATAAAGAACTTGAAATAAAAAATTTAAAAAAAATTAAAATTTTATTCAAGTTCTTTATTTGAAAAAAGTGAATAAATAATTTGAATTTTTACAATTAAATAAACAACTTGAATATTTTAGAATAACTTGATTTTTTTAAAAAACATTTGAATAAGTGACTTGAATAAAAAAAATTAAAAATTTTGAATATTTTTTTCATGTTATTTATTTTAAGAAAATTGAACATTTTGAATACTGAAAATAAATATTCAATTTAATTTAAACTTTAAAAAAATAACTTGAATAAAACAAAGAACTTGAATAAAATATTTTTTTTTATTTTTTTTAAACATTCACGTGGTTTAATTTTCATTCAATTTATTTTATTTTAAAATAATTTAAATCAAACATGTAAAATAAATAATTTTAATATTGAAAATAATTTTTTTTTGAAAAATTTATATATCTCTAATATTTAAAACAAATAAGCCATGGAATAAACTTATAATCAATAATTTGAATATTTATGATAAATAATTGTATATTTTTTAAATATATATTTTTAAATATACTTTTTTTAAATATATATATTTTTAAATATATATTTTTTAAATATATATTTTTTAGTGTTGTTATATATATATATATATATATATATATATATTTAAGGAAGGTGTTGCTTTGGTTAAATAACCAAATCATTATTGAAATTAAAATTCAAAGATTACATGAGCCGAAAAGATGGGATTAGATTACAATCTTTCACATACAGGGGAAGTAAATCATCGGGGAGATCCTCCAGCCAAGTGATGTTCTGACTTACTCCTTTGTTTGAAAGCTCGTCTACAACAACATTCGCTTCACAGTAGGTATGAGTGGTAATATAGTTGATATCATGGAGTGAATGAAGACACTCCATCCATCTAGTAGTGATCGACCAGGCCAGATGAATCACCTCATTCCAAAGTGCTTGGACAATGGTAGTCGAGTCACTCTCAATTCATATGTTGTTCCAACCTTTGTGTTTGGCATAGGAGATAGCATGAATGACCGCTCATCATTTCAACTTCGAGAGAGGAGGTGATCCCACATCCTCCAAGAATACATCCGAGGACATGACCAAGATGATTCCTGAAGATGGCCCCATAACCTGCAGGTCCCAGATTTCCTTTAGAAGCACCATCAACATTGACTTTGATCCAACCAGGGGGTGGGGGTTTCCAAAAAACTTCAAAAGTGTGTCGTGGTTGACGAAAAATGCCATCAACTTGAAGCTTTCTTAGAATCATGAAATCCATCACTGTGTTGTAGCAATTCCCTTTTTGAATCAAGGCAGCTTCGCGGATGGCAATGAGAATTCGAATCTAACCTGCATTGATGTTGAGTGAGTAATTATTGTGAAAAACTACATTTCTATCGTACCAGATTATATGAAAAAGCTCAGCTGCAGCGGCATGGAAAATATTTTTTATTTGATGAGAGCTATCCATATCCACACAACACTTTAGCTGAGCGTTGACAGAGTCAGGAATCATCCATCTGCAATCAAAGATGTCAAAAATATAATTCCAAAGTGCAGTGGCGGTGGCACATGAAAGAAAAAGGTGATTGGTATCCTCTCTATGCTAATTACAAAGACGACATTTAGAAAAAATGTAAATCCCAAAAGATTGTAAACAAGCATCAGTTAGGATCCTGTTATAGGAAACATGTCAAATAAGGGTAAAATGTGAGGGTTTTATCCAAGGATTGTTGAAATTCTTGATCCAACTAAGGTCATTGTCATCGTTATGGAAGCGATGTTTGTAAAAATTATTTGAATCAAGCATGCCATTATGAACAGGTTCCCATATTAGGAAATCATTCATGTTTGAGAAAGTATAATTGTCAATCACTTGAGTGACATTTGTGGGGAGACTATCAATTTGGGAGTTAATGACATCACGGATGGTCATATTGATTTTTCAGGGGTTTAATCAGGGCATAAAGTGGAAAGAGGGGCACCAGTCCAATTGTATAACCAGAATCTCATGGAGGATTCCCTGGAGACCATCCATCTAGAATTGATCATAATATTGGCATAAGTTTTTTTTATGGAAGGCCAGATGGAGGATTTAAGAAAACACATGTTGTTTTTTTTCAGTTTATCGAGGAACATGTTTTTGAGGAAAGCATAAATAGAAGAATCATTATGGATCAGGTTCCAAGTAAGTCTGGCTTGAAGCGCCTCATTAAAAAGAGTCAAATTCTTGATGTCAAGACCCCCCTTGCCAAGAGGTTTGCAACAGGTAGTCCAAGGAACAATCACAAGCTTCCTTTCCAAAGTACTACCAGACCAGACAAAGTTTTTAATGTAAATATTTTTTTTTTAAAAGCCCGACAATCCATTTATAAACCATCATGGAATAAACCATTTTGGAAACAATGACCGACTTCACAAGGCAGATTCTCCCCGCCATAGAGAGAGTTTTCCCCTTCCAAGAGGAAATTTGATTTGTTATTTGGTCTACAGTGCTAGTAAAATAGCTTGATTTGGGCCTACCCCAAAAAATGGGAACACCAAGATAAGTGAAATGAAGTGTTCCTTCTTTAATACCTAAATCATTAATAATATTATTTTTTCTATTAGTTGGAAAGTTTCTTCCGAAGAATACATAAGAATTATTCCAGCTGATGACCTGGCCCGAGACCTCCTCATAGTGTGAGAGAGCATTTTTAAGAGTTTTGATATTTCTTTTGTCTCCTTGTAAGAAAAGAATGATGTCATCCGCATATAAAAGATGTGTGGGGGCATTAACATTTCTCGAAGCACATATTGGAGTAAGTTTATTTTGCTCCACCGGGTGAGTGAGCATGCGACTTAAATAATCTTCTACAATAGAAAAAAGAATGGCAGAGAGGGGATCACCCTATCTGACACCTTTAGAGCATTCTAAATAGCCTATGGGAGAGCCATTGATTAAGATAGAAATGGAGGCTGAGTGAAATAAAGTTTTAATTTTGGTTATGAAGGAATTATTAAAGTCAAAACCTTAAAGAACTTTAAAGATAAAATTCCAATCCATAGTATCAAAAGCTTTCCTAATGTCAAGTTTAATGGATATATTACCACCTCTATTCTTGTTGTTTAAGGTATTAGTGGATTCTGAGGTAAGACAAATGCAATCCTGGATGGATATGCCCTTGACGAAACCAAATTGGTTCCAAGAAACATTTTTTTCAGTAAAAGTGGAAATTTTGTTGGCTACCAATTTGGTAATGATTTTATAAAGAGTGTTGACAAGGGCTATGAGCCGAACAAGATGAATCTCATAGGCATTTTCAACTTTGGGAATCAAAGTGAGGAATTGCGCATTTAACCCATGTGGCAGAAAACCACCAGAAAAGAAAGATCTCAATAGTTTGTAGACATCAGGTTGAATGATATCCCAGTATTCTTGGAAATTAACATTGTTAAAACCATCGGGTCCTGGAGCACTATCAGGATTCAAGGAGAAGACAATGTCTTTAATTTCATGATCAAGACGAGTGGCTAGGAGGAAAGTGTTGTCTTCCTCAGTAATAACTATTGGAATAATGTCATGAAGAAGATCCTTATTGATGCTAGGTCCATTAAATAAGGATTCAAAATAGGAAACAACATGATTAGCAATGTCATTGTCCTTATCCAGGAGGTTGTCTCCATCCTTAAGAGAGGTTAATGGTCAGCAAGCTTTCCTAACTCTTTGGAGAGAGTTATAAAATTTAGTATTCGTATCTCCATCAGTTATCCATTTGATTTTGAAGGCGTGTTTATGAATGTCATCTTTAAAAGAAATGAGATAGTTTAGTTTCATCGAGATATTAATCTCATGGGTCTGATCAGAAGCAAAGTCAGATTTGGTGTTGTTATTTTGAAGTTATTGAAGGTCATTCTCAAGAAGTGAGATGTCATTGTAAATTTGTTTAGATTTTACACTACACCAGCTTTTAAGATTTAACTTGAGGAGTTTAAGTTTAAGAGTACAAGCAAAAGCATCATTGTAGTGAGCCATGGAGGACCAAAATCCTTTGATAAGATTGCAACATTCCAAGTCCAAAGACCAGGTTTTGTTGAATCTGAATGGGAGAGGGAGTTTTGTAGTTTTTTAAGAGATATTGACCATAATAGGATGATGGTCATATTGTATTTTGGGTAGAGTAGTGTTGGAAATGGTTTCCCATTTGTCCAAAGCTTTATTATTGACAAGAGCTCTATCCAATCTGCTAGCGACTACTCTATTATAGTGCCTTCTATACCAAGTATATTTGGCACCAGTGAGAGTGATTTCGATAAGGTTATTGTTTTCAATAGCAGTCTTAAATTTTCTCGTAGATATATTTGAGTGTGATGGACCCAATTTTTCATAAGTAGTCGGGATAGCATTGAAATCGCCAATGATGAACCATGGGTGATGTATGTTAGAACACAGATTGGAGAGGTCAACCCATAGAGGTCTCCTATCTTGATATATGTTCTTTGCATATACAAACGAACAGAAAAGATGTGTATTGTATATCAAAAAATCACAGGTGAAATTTTGATCAGAGATGTGGAAGACATTTATGTTGTGCAAAGAAGAGAGAGAAAAAATCCAGAGAGTTTCAGTGGTGGAATTGTTATGGTTTGCACCTATGAAGGAGTAACCAAAAAGATGAAACTGTAGCAACTTTGTTGAGAAGTTGATCTTAGGTTCAGCAATGGAAAAAATAAGAGGACATTGAGTATTAAGCATTCTTTTTAAAACAGTAAAGGTGTCAGGGTTAACAATACCCTGACAATTCCAGAATAAGATCTTCATTTAAAATGGCATTTGGAGTTAACACTCCCTTTTTTTCCATCCGAACCCTTATGTCTAGATGATCTTTGGGTCTTCTTATATGTGATTGGGCTTGAATTTTTTTCTTTCTTGTCTTTAGGGGAGGGTGAAGGGATCAAAAAATCTTTTGTATCATTCTTTTCTAAAATGGTTGTAGTACTACTAAGCAATCTATCACTAGCATCTGTGTGGGGGTTAATGTTAACAGAGTTAAGAGGTAAAGCATTGGAATCAAGAGAGCAGTTACCTTTTTCAGCATGCATTTTATCATTAAAAGTACTGTGTGTACCTATTTTCTTCCTTCCGGGGTGTACTTGTTGTGAAAAGTAAAGTCTCGCACCATCCATAGTCACAACCTGTTCAGTTTCTAAGTTTGAGGAAATAATAACTTTGGTATCCAAACCTATACTGACTGAGGAAGATGGATTCTCTCCAGAATTGCCCTCAATTTGGTTCCCTTTGGGGGGTACCTGCTGTGAAAAATCTAGACCTGCACCTTCTAAGGTCTCCACTTATATAGTTTTCAAGATGGGAGCCATACCTGTGTTAACCGAGGTGGAGGAGTCCAGTCCAGAAATGACCACCGTTTGGCCTACAATCTGTGATGGTTGACCATCTCTGTCCATGTCCGAAGAGTTAGTGAATTTGGTCTTCCCTTCCACAGACTCAATGTTATTAATGATGTCATGATTCAGAGTACAATGTGCAATAGAAATCAATTGTTGAGGCTCAATTTTCATACCGGAGGCAGGACAAGAAGGATGATCATGTCTATATTCAAGCCTAGGTTCATTGGTGGTGCTCATTAGTGAGTCTTCCATTATTTTTTCAGATTGTGCAATGACCACCATAACCAATTTTTCTATATCATTTGAAATATCTTGTTTAGCTTTATCATTTTCTTCAATTTCTACCAGTTCAGCCCATGAGTGACCCGATACCCGAGTTATCGTCCAAATGATTTGAGTTTGGGTGGGCGGATTTTTTTTACCCAGATTTCATTCTTCCTCTTAAGGGGATCAGATTTGTCAATAGTAAAAGCTTTGCCTCGCCTATTTCTAACTTCAGTCCAATCATTTTCTTTTATATGGACAATTTGGCTTTTCACCACTCTACAATTGAGAATGGAATGACCAAATATCTTGCAGTATTCACAGAAGTGTGGTTTGCGTTCATATTCAATTCTAACCTCTATTTTATAATCGTTTGCATTAAAGTTAACCACAGTTGGAAGTTTAGAATCTAGTTTGATTTCAACCATGACCCTAGCAAACAATCCTAATTCTACATTGAGTGTGCGTTGATCAATCCTAAGTGGGGTACCGACACACGAAACAATGTTGTTCAGGATTTTAGGAAGCCAGAAGAACCAGTTAAGACCATGCAACCGAATCCAAACATTTTCCATTGTGTTCTTATGTGTGTGTGAGGATTAAAGGTGTGATCTCATTCTGAGATTCGTAGGAGACCAGGTTTAAATTAATGTTTCCTAATTGTCAGACATGATTAAGCTCTTCCTGCGATTTCAGTAAGATATGAAAATAGCCACGTCCAATTGGAATGAGTTTCCAATCGGAGAATCCCCAGTAGTTGTTGATTCTTAATTTTAAATCAGTGAAGGGCCAAGGGTAATCACCTTTAGGGATAGTTTGGCAAGGATGATACAGAGAGAAAAGAAATGATACTGAGAGGAGAAATTAGTTTCTTATGTTTGGTGAGATAATTTTAAGGGGAGAGAAATGATAAGGGGAGAAATGGAGAGAAATAGATTTCTATCCTGCTATTGTTTTTAAATCACTTCAAAATTGGGATGATTTGGAAAGAAATGATGGTGAAGGGTTGTTAATATTTTAAAATTTCAATTTTATCCCTATTTTCTATATGTATCACAAAAGAATTTCTTTTCTTTTCATTTAAAAAGATTCACCAAACAATATGGAGAGAAATCTAAATCATTTATTTTCTTTTATCAAGTTACTGATCCAAACGTAAGCAGAGAAATCACAATCATTTCATTTCATTTCTTTTCTTTTATAAAATTTCAAATCAGTTTTTTCCTTTTACTAAAATCTCACCAAACATAGTGTTGAGACAAGAAGAGCGATCCATAACAAAAAAAAAACTTACACAATTGTGTAGTCTGATAAATGGACTCAGGATCGACTTCAAGCAGGAACCGGCCATCATCTAATTTCTTGGATAATGGCGGCTCTGAGGGCGAAGATTTAGACAGCTCCATACCTTTCACCGCTTCTAGAAAAGAGATCCCTTTCATTCTTCCATCCGATGAACGAACATCAATATCTTTTGTAGGAGATGCCTCGTTATGCATATTTCCAATACCATAGGCAGTACAGCTCCTCTTCTCCGAGAATCGATGGGATTCGAATCTCCCAGGTGCAAGGAAGGAGGCAGCCATTTCAACAAGGAGGAAGAATCAGAGCGGGAGAAATATTTCTGATGAGTTCTAGAGAGAGATGTTCTCCCATCGACCATCTCTTGATGAACAGAAAATGATTGTTATATATATATTTTTTTTTAAAATATATTTTTTTTTAAAGCGAAGGGGCGCTCATCCGCTCCCGTACGCGCCTTCATCCTTCGTTATTTACCAACGATCGTCGTAGACGTTCAGCCGTGCGAGATCCTCGTCTCTGTTCGCAAATACAAATCCAGCCCCGTCCAGTCCTCCATATCCGTAGCTTCTTTCTTTGCTACTTCAGGTTCATTGATATTCTTCAATCCCGGACTGAAGAATTTGGGCTATCTTAGCCATGGCCAATCCCGAGAAAAATGAAAGCAAGGGCTTCATCTCTGCTATGACTTCTGGTCTTTCCATGTTCAGTAACGCCATGCAAAGATCCGTCAACGGGTATCATTGTTGTTTTTCATCATAACGGGTTGAGTATATTTTGGTTTAATTGCTTCCATGTTTATGAATTCAGTATAGTTTTCCACATGCTAATTTGGCACCAGTGAGAGTGATTTCAATAAGGTTATTGTTTTCAATAGTAGTCTTAAATTTTCTCATAGATATATTTGAGTGTGATGGACCCAATTTTTCATAAGTAGTTGGGATAGCATTGAAATCGCCAATGATGAACCATGGGTGATGTATGTTAGAACACAGATTGGAGAGGTAAACCCATAGAGGTCTCCTATCTTGATATATGTTATTTGCATATACAAACGAACAGAAAAGATGTGTATTGTCTATCAAAAAATCACAGGTGAAAATTTGATCAGAGATGTGGAAGACATTTATGTTGTGCAAAGAAGAGAGAGAAAAAATCCAGAGAGTTTCAGTGGTGGAATTGTTATGGTTTACACCTATGAAGGAGTAACCAAAAATATGAAACTTTAGAAACTTTGTTGAGAAGTTGATCTTAGGTTCAGCAATGGAAAAATAAGAGGACATTTAGTATTAAGCATTCTTTTTAAAACAGTAAAGGTGTCAGGGTTAGAAATACCCTGACAATTCTAGAATAAGATCTTCATTTTAAATGGCATTTGGAGTTAACACTCCCTTTTTTTCCATCCGAACCCTTATGTATAGATGATCTTTGGGGCTTCTTAGATGTGATTGGGCTTGAATTTTTTTCTTTCTTGTCTTTAGGGGAGGGTGAAGGGATCAAAAAATCTTTTGTATCATTCTTGTCTAAAATGGTTGCAGTACTACTAAGCAATCTATCACTAGCATCTGTGTGGGGGTTAATGTTAACAGAGTTAACAGGTAAAGCATTGGCATCAAGAGAGCAGTTACCTTTTTCAGCATGCATCTTACCATTAAAAGTATTGTGTGTACCTGTGTTCTTCCTTCCGGGGTGTACTTATTGTGAAAAGTCAAGTCTCGCACCCTCCATAGTCACAACCTGTTCAGTTTCTAAGTTTGAGGAAATAATAACTTTGGTATCCAAACCTATACTGACCGAGGAGGATGGATTCTCTCCAGAATTTCCCTCAATTTGGTTCCCTTTGGTGGGTACCTGCTGTGAAAAATCTAGACCTACACCTTCTAAGGTCTCCACTTATATAGTTTTCAAGATGGGAGCCATACCTGTGTTAACCGAGGTGGAGGAGTCCAGTCTAGAAATGACCACCGTTTGGCCTGCAATCTGTGATGGTTGACCATCTCTGTCCATGTCCGAAGAGTTAGTGAATGTCTTCTTCCCTTCAACAGACTCAATGTTATTAATGATGTCATGATTCATAGTATAATGTGCAATAGAAATCAATTGTTGAGTCTCAATTTTCATACCGGAGGCAGGACAAGAAGGATGATCATGTCTATATTCATGCCTAGGTTCATTGGTGGTGCTCATGAGAGAGTCTTCCATTATTTGTTCAGATTGTGCAATGACCGCCATAACCAATTTTTCTATATCATTTGAAATATCTTGTGCAGCTTTATCATTTTCTTCAATTTCTACCAGTTCAGCCCATGAGTGACCCGATACCCGAGTTATCGCCCAAATGATTTGAGTTTGGGTGGGCTGATTTTTTTTACCCAGATTTCATTCTTCCTCTTAAGGGGATCAGATTTGTCAATAGTAACCGCTTTGCCTCGCCTATTTCTAACTTCAGTCCAATCATTTTCTTTTATCTGGACAATATAGCTTTTCACCACTCTATAATTGAGAATGGAATGACTAAATATCTTGCAGTATTCACAGAAGTGTGGTTTGCGTTCATATTCAATTCTAACCTCTATTTTATAATCGTTTGCATTAAAGTTAACCACAGTTGGAAGTTTATAATCTAGGTTGATTTCAACCATGACCCTAGCAAACAATCCTAATTCTGCATTGAGTGTGCACTGATCAATCCTAAGTGGGGTACCGACACACGAAACAATGTTGTTCAGGATTTTAGGAAGCCAAAAGAACCAGTTAAGACCATGCAACCGAATCTAAACATTTTCCATTGTGTTCTTATGTGTGTGTGAGGATTAAAGGTGCGATCTCATTCTGAGATTCGTAGGAGACCAGGTTTAAGATTAATGTTTCCTAATTTTCAAACATGATTAAGCTCTTCCTGCGATTTCAGTAAGATATGAAAATAGCCACGTCCAATTGGAATGAGTTTCCAATCGGCGAAGCCCCGGTAGTTGTTGATTCTTAATTTTAAATCAGTGAAGGGCCAAGGTTTATCACCTTTAGGGCTAGTTTGGAAAGGATGATACAGAGAGAAAAGAAATGATACTGAGAGGAGAAATTAGTTTCTTATATTTGGCGAGATAATTTTAAGGGGAGAGAAATGATAAGGGGAGAAATGGAGAGAAATAGATTTCTATCCTGTTATTGTTTTTAAATCACTTCAAAATTGGGATGATTTGGAAAGAAATGATGGTGAAGGGTTGTTAATATTTTAAAATTTCAATTTTATCCCTATTTTCTATATGCATCACAAAATAATTTCTTCTCTTTTCATTTAAAAAGATTCACCAAACAATATGGAGATAAATCCAAATCATTTATTTTCTTTTATCAAGTTACTGATCCAAACGTAAGGAGAGAAATCACAATCATTTCTTTTCATTTCTTTTCTTTTATAAAATTTCAAATCAGTTTTTTCCTTTTACTAAAATCTCACCAAACACAGTGTTGAGACAAGAAGAGCGATCCATAACAAAAAAAACGTACACAATTGTGTAGTCTGATAAATGGACTCAGGATCGACTTCAAGCAGGAACCGGCCATCATCTAATTTCTTGGATAATGGCGGCTCTGAGGGCGAAGATTTAGACAGCTCTGTACCTTTCACCGCTTCTAGAAAGGAGATCCCTTTCATTCTTCCATCCGATGAGCGAACATCAATATCTTTTGTAGGAGATGCCTCGTTATGCATATTTCCAATACCGTAGGCAGTACAGCTCCTCTTCTCTGAGAATCGATGGGATTCGAATCTCCCAGGTGCAAGGAAGGAGGCAGCCATTTCAACAAGGAGGAAGAATCAGAGCGGGAGCCCTAATTTCTGATGAGTTCTAGAGAGAGATGGTCTCCCATCGACCATCTCTCGACGAACAGAAAATGATTGTTATATATATATTTTTAAAAAAAATATATTTTTTTTAAAGCGAAGGGGCGCTCATCCGCTCCCGTACGCGCCTTCATCCTTCGTCATTTACCAACGATCACCGTAGACATTTAGCCGCGCGAGATCCTCATCTCTGTTCGCAAATAGAAATCCAACCCCATCCCGTCCTCCATATCCGTAGCTTCTTTCTTTGCTACTTCAGGTTCAACGATATTCTTCAATCCCTGGCCGAAGAATTTGGGCTATCTTAGCCATGGCCAATCCCTAGAAAAATGAAAGCATGGGCTTCTTCTCTGCTATGACTTCTGGTCTTTCCATGTTCATTAACGCCATGCAAAGATCCGTCAATGGGTATCATTGTTTTTTTTCATCATAACGGGTTGAGTATATTTTGGTTTAATTGCTTCCATGTTTATGAATTCAGTATAGTTTTCCACATGCTAATTTGGCACCAGTGAGAGTGATTTCAATAAGGTTATTGTTTTCAATAGCAGTCTTAAATTTTCTCATAGATATATTTGAGTGTGATGGACCCAATTTTTCATAAGTAGTCGGGATAGCATTGAAATCGCCAATGATGAACCATGGGTGATGTATGTTAGAACACAGATTGGAGAGGTCAACCCATAGAGGTCTCCTATCTTGATATATGTTCTTTGCATATACAAACGAACAGAAAAGATGTGTATTTTCTATCAAAAAAACACAGGTGAAAATTTGATCAGAGATGTGGAAGACATTTATGTTGTGCAAAGAAGAGAGAGCAAAAATCCAGAGAGTTTCAGTGGTGGAATTGTTATGGTTTACACCTATGAAGGAGTAACCAAAAAGATAAAACTGTAGCAACTTTGTTGAGAAGTTGATCTTAGGTTCAGCAATGGAAAAAATAAGAGGACATTGAGTATTAAACATTCTTTTTAAAACAGTAAAGGTGTCAGGGTTAGCAATACCCTAACAATTCCAGAATAAGATCTTCATTTAAAATGGCATTTGGAGTTAACACTCCCTTTTTTTCCATCCGAACCCTTATGTTTAGATGATCTTTGGGGCTTCTTAGATGTGATTGGGCTTGAATTTTTTTCTTTCTTGTCTTTAGGGGAGGGTGAAGGGATCAAAAAATCTTTTGTATCATTCTTGTCTAAAGTGGTTGCAATACTACTAAGCAATCTATCACTAGAATCTATGTGGGGGTTAATGTTAACAGAGTTAAGAGGTAAATCATTGGCATCAAGAGAGCAGTTACCTTTTTCAGCATGCATTTTATCATTAAAAGTACTGTGTGTACCTGTGTTCTTCCTTCCAGGGTGTACTTGTTGTGAAAAGTCAAGTCTTGCACCCTCCATAGTCACAACCTGTTCAGTTTCTAAGTTTGAGGAAATAATAACTTTGGTATCCAAACCTATACTGACCGAGGAGGATGGATTCTCTCCAGAATTTCCCTCAATTTGGTTCCCTTTGGGGGGTACTTGCTGTGAAAAATCTAGACCTGCACCTTCTAAGGTCTCCACTTATATAGTTTTCAAGATGGGAGCCATACCTGTGTTAACCGAGGTGGAGGAGTCCAGTCCAGAAATGACCACTGTTTGGCCTGCAATCTGTGATGGTTGACCATCTCTGTCCATGTCCGAAGAGTTAGTGAATGTGGTCTTCCCTTCAACAGACTCAATGCTATTAATGATGTCATGATTCAGAGTACAATGTGCAATAGAAATTAATTGTTGAGGCTCAATTTTCATACCGGAGGCAGGACAAGAAGGACGATCATGTCTATATTCATGCCTAGGTTCATTGGTGGTGCTCATGAGAGAGTCTTCCATTGTTTGTTCAGATTGTGCAATGACCGCCATAACCAATTTTTCTATATCATTTGAAATATCTTGTTCAGCTTTATCATTTTCTTCAATTTCTACCAGTTCAGCCCATGAGTGACCCGATACCTGAGTTATCGCCCAAATGATTTGAGTTTGGGTGGGCTGATTTTTTTACCCAGATTTCATTCTTCCTCTTAAGGGGATCAGATTTGTCAATAGTAACAGCTTTGCCTCGCCTATTTCTAACTTCAGTCCAATCATTTTCTTTTATCTGGACAATTTGGCTTTTCACCACTCTACAATTGAGAATGGAATGACCAAATATCTTTCAGTATTCACAGAAGTGAAGTTTGCGTTCATATTCAATTATAACCTCTATTTTATAATCGTTTGCATTAAAGTTAACCATAGTTGGAAGTTTAGAATCTAGGTTGATTTCAACCATGACCCTAGCAAACAATCCTAATTCTGCATTGAGTGTGCGCTGATCAATCCTAAGTGGGGTACCGACACACGAAACAATGTTGTTCAGGATTTTAGGAAGCCAGAGGAACCAGTTAAGACCATGCAACCGAATCCAAACATTTGCCATTGTGTTCTTATGTGTGTGTGAGGATTAAAGGTGCAATCTCATTCTGAGATTCGTAGGAGACCAGGTTTAAGATTAATGTTTCCTAATTGTCAGACATGATTAAGCTCTTCCTGCGATTTCAGTAAGATATGAAAATAGCCACGTCCAATTGGAATGAGTTTCCAATCGGCGAAGCCCCAGTAGTTGTTGATTCTTAATTTTAAATCAGTGAAGGGCCAAGGTTTATCACCTTTAGGGCTAGCTTGACAATGATGATACAGAGAGAAAAGAAATGATACTGAGAGGAGAAATTAGTTTCTTATGTTTGGCGAGATAATTTTAAGGGGAGAGAAATGATAAGGGGAGAAATGGAGAGAAATAGATTTCTATCCTGCTATTGTTTTTAAATCACTCCAAAATTGGGATGATTTGGAAAGAAATGATGGTGAAGGGTTGTTAATATTTTAAAATTTCAATTTTATCCCTATTTTCTATATGTATCACAAAAGAATTTCTTTTCTTTTCATTTAAAAAGATTCACCAAACAATATGGAGAGAAATCCAAATCATTTATTTTCTTCTATCAAGTTACTGATCCAAACATAAGGGGAGAAATCACAATCATTTCATTTCTTTTCTTTTCTTTTATAAAATTTCAAATCAGTTTTTTCCTTTTACTAAAATCTCACTAAACACAGTATTGAGACAAGAAGAGCGATCCATAACAAAAAAAACTTACACAATTGTGTAGTATAATAAATGGACTCAGGATCGACTTCAAGCAGGAACCGGCCATCATCTAATTTCTTGGATAATGGCGGCTCCGAGGGAGAAGATTTAGACAGCTCCGTACCTTTCACCGCTTCTAGAAAGGAGATCCCTTTCATTCTTCCATCCGATGATCGAACATCAATATCTTTTGTAGGAGATGCCTCGTTATGCATATTTCCAATACCGTAGGCAGTACAGCTCCTCTTCTCCGAGAATCGATGGGATTCGAATCTCCCAGGTGCAAGGAAGGAGGCAGCCATTTCAACAAGGAGGAAAAATCAGAGCGGAAGCCCTAATTTCTGATGAGTTCTAGAGAGAGATGGTCTCCCATCGACCATCTCTCGACGAACAGAAAATGATTGTTATATATATATATATTTTTTTAAAAATATATTTTTTTAAAACGAAGGGGCGCTCATCCGCTCCCGTACGCGCCTTCATCCTTCGTCATTTACCAATGATCGCCGTAGACGTTCAGCCGCGCGAGATCCTTGTCTCTGTTCGCAAATAGAAATCCAACCCCGTCCCGTCCTCCATATCCGTAGCTTCTTTCTTTGCTACTTCAGGTTCAACGATATTCTTCAATCCCTGACCGAAGAATTTGGGCTATCTTAGCCATGGCCAATCCCAAGAAAAATGAAAGCAAGGGCTTCTTCTCTGCTATGACTTCTGGTCTTTCCATGTTCAGTAATGCCATGCAAAGATCCGTCAACGGGTATCATTGTTGTTTTTCATCATAACGGGTTGAGTATATTTTGGTTCAATTGCTTCCATGTTTATGAATTCAGTATAGTTTTCCACATGCTAATTTGGCACCAGTGAGAGTGATTTCAATAAGGTTATTGTTTTCAATAGCAGTCTTAAATTTTCTCGTAGATATATTTGAGTGTGATGGACCCAATTTTTCATAAGTAGTCGGGATAGCATTGAAATCTCCAATAATGAACCATGGGTGATGTATGTTAGAACATAGATTTGAGAGGTCAACCCATAGAGGTCTCCTATCTTGATATATGTTCTTTGCATATACAAACGAACAGAAAAGATGTGTATTGTCTATCAAAAAATCACAGGTGAAAATTTGATCAGAGATGTGGAAGACATTTATGTTGTGCAAAGAAGAGAGATCAAAAATCCAGAGAGTTTTAGTGGTGGAATTGTTATGGTTTACACCTATGAAGGAGTAACCAAAAAGATGAAACTGTAGAAACTTTGTTGAGAAGTTGATCTTAGGTTCAGCAATGGAAAAAATAAGAGGACATTGAGTATTAAGCATTCTTTTTAAAACAGTAAAGGTGTCAGGGTCAGCAATACCCTGACAATTCCAGAATAAGATCTTCATTTAAAATGGCATTTGGAGTTAACACTCCCTTTTTTTCCATCTGAACCCTTATGTCTAGATGATCTTTGGGGCTTCTTAGATGTGATTGGGCTTGAATTTTTTTATTTCTTGTCTTTAGGGGAGGGTGAAGGGATCAAAAAATCTTTTGTATCATTCTTGTCTAAAATGGTTGCAGTACTACTAAGCAATCTATCACTAGCATCTATGTGGGGGTTAATGTTAACAGAGTTAAGAGGTAAAGCATTGGCATCAAGAGAGAAGTTACCTTTTTCATCATGCATTTTATCATTAAAAGTACTATGTGTACCTGTGTTCTTCCTTCCGGGGTGTACTTGTTGTGAAAAGTCAAGTCTCGCACCCTCCATAGTCACAACCTGTTCAGTTTCTAAGTTTGAGGAAATAATAACTTTGGTATCCAAACCTATACTGACCGAGGAGGATGGATTCTCTCCAGAATTGCCCTCAATTTGGTTCCCTTTGGGGGGTACCTGCTGTGAAAAATCTAGACCTGCACCTTCTAAGGTCTCCACTTATATAGTTTTCAAGATGGGAGCCATACCTGTGTTAACCGAGGTGGAGGAGTCCAGTCCAGAAATGACCACTGTTTGGCCTGCAATCTGTGATGGTTGACCATCTTTGTCCATATCCGAAGAGTTAGTGAATGTGGTCTTCCCTTCAACAGACTCAATTTTATTAATGATGTCATGATTCAGAGTACAATGTGCAATAGAAATCAATTGTTGAGGCTCAATTTTCATACCGGAGGCAGGACAAGAAGGATGATCATGTCTATATTCATGCCTAGGTTCATTGGTGGTGCTCATGAGAGAGTCTTCCATTATTTGTTCAGATTGTGCAATGACCTCCATAACCAATTTTTCTATATCATTTGAAATATCTTGTTCAGCTTTATCATTTTCTTCAATTTCTACCAGTTCATCCCATGAGTGACCCGATACCCGAGTTATCGCCCAAATGATTTGAGTTTGGGTGGGCTGATTTTTTTACCCAGATTTCATTCTTCCTCTTAAGGGGATCAGATTTGTCAATAGTAACAGCTTTGCCTCCCCTATTTCTAACTTCAGTCCAATCATTTTCTTTTATCTGGACAATTTGGCTTTTCACCACTCTATAATTGAGATTGGAATGACCAAATATCTTGCAGTATTCACAGAAGTGTGGTTTGCGTTCATATTCAATTCTAACCTCTATTTTATAATCGTTTTCATTAAAGTTAACCACAGTTGGAAGTTTAGAATCTAGGTTGATTTCAACCATGACCCTAGCAAACAATCCTAATTCTGCATTGAGTGTGTGCTGATCAATCCTAAGTGGGGTACCGACACATGAAACAATGTTGTTCAGGATTTTAGGAAGCCAGAAGAACCAGTTAAGACCATGCAACTGAATCCAAACATTTGCCATTGTGTTTTTATGTGTGTGTGAGGATTAAAGGTGCGATCTCATTCTGAGATTCGTAGGAGACCAGGTTTAAGATTAATGTTTCCTAATTGTCAGACATGATTAAGCTCTTCGTGCGATTTCAGTAAGATATGAAAATAGCCACGTCCAATTGGAATGAGTTTCCAATCGGCGAAGCCCCAGTAGTTGTTGATTCTTAATTTTAAATCAGTGAAGGGCCAAGGTTTATCACCTTTAGGGCTAGTTTGGAAAGGATGATACAGAGAGAAAAGAAATGATACTGAGAGGAGAAATTAGTTTCTTATGTTTGGCGAGATAATTTTAAGGGGAGAGAAATGATAAGGGGAGAAATGGAGAGAAATAGATTTCTATCCTGCTATTGTTTTTAAATCACTTCAAAATTGGGATGATTTGGAAAGAAATGATGGTGAAGGGTTGTTAATATTTTAAAATTTCAACTTTATCCCTATTTTCTATATGCATCACAAAATAATTTCTTTTCTTTTCATTTAAAAAGATTCACCAAACAATATGGAGAGAAATCCAAATCATTTATTTTCTTTTATCAAGTTACTGATCCAAACGTAAGGAGAGAAATCACAATCATTTCATTTCTTTTCTTTTCTTTTATAAAATTTCAAATCAGTTTTTTCCTTTTACTAAAATCTCAGCAAACACAGTGTTGAGACAAGAAGAGCGATCCATAACAAAAAAAAACTTACACAATTGTGTAGTCTGATAAATGGACTCAGGATCGACTTCAAGCAGGAACCGTCCATCATCTAATTTCTTGGATAATGGCGGCTCTGAGGGCGAAGATTTAGACAGCTCTGTACCTTTCACCGCTTCTAGAAAAGAGATCCCTTTGATTCTTCCATCTGATGAGCGAACATCAATATCTTTTGTAGGAGATGCCTCGTTATGCATATTTCCAATACCGTAGGTAGTACAGCTCCTCTTCTCTGAGAATCGATGGGATTCGAATCTCCCAGGTGCAAGGAAGGAGGCAGCCATTTCAACAAGGAGGAAGAATCAGAGCGGGAGCCCTAATTTCTGATGAGTTCTAGAGAGAGATGGTCTCCCATCGACCATCTCTCGACGAACAGAAAATGATTGTTATATATATATTTTTTAAAAAAATATATTTTTTTTTAAAGCGAAGGGGCGCTCATCCGCTCCCGTACGCGCCTTCATCCTTCGTCATTTACCAACGATCGCCGTAGACGTTCAGCCGCACGAGATCCTCGTCTCTGTTCGCAAATAGAAATCCAACCACATCCTGTCCTCCATATCCGTAGCTTCTTTCTTTGCTACTTCAGGTTCAACGATATTCTTCAATCCCTGGCCGAAGAATTTGGGCTATCTTAGCCATGGCCAATCCCGAGAAAAATGAAAGCATGGGCTTCTTCTCTGCTATGACTTCTGGTCTTTCCATGTTCATTAACGCCATGCAAAGATCCGTCAATGGGTATCATTGTTTTTTTTCATCATAACGGGTTGAGTATATTTTGGTTTAATTGCTTCCATGTTTATGAATTCAGTATAGTTTTCCACATGCTAATTTGGCACCAGTGAGAGTGATTTCAATAAGGTTGTTGTTTTCAATAGCAGTCTTAAATTTTCTCATAGATATATTTGAGTGTGATGGACCCAATTTTTCATAAGTAGTCGGGATAGCATTGAAATCGCCAATGATGAACCATGGGTGATGTATGTTAGAACACAGATTGGAGAGGTCAACCCATAGAGGTCTCCTATCTTGATATATGTTCTTTGCATATACAAATGAACAGAAAAGATGTGTATTGTCTATCAAAAAAACACAGGTGAAAATTTGATCAGAGATGTGGAAGACATTTATGTTGTGCAAAGAAGAGAGAGCAAAAATCCAGAGAGTTTCAGTGGTGGAATTGTTTATGGTTTACACCTATGAAGGAGTAACCAAAAAGATAAAACTGTAGCAACTTTGTTGAGAAGTTGATCTTAGGTTCAGCAATGGAAAAAATAAGAGGACATTGAGTATTAAACATTCTTTTTAAAACAGTAAAGGTGTCAGGGTTAGCAATACCCTAACAATTCCAGAATAAGATCTTCATTTAAAATGGCATTTGGAGTTAACACTCCCTTTTTTCCATCTGAACCCTTATGTCTATATGATCTTTGGGGCTTCTTAGATGTGATTGGGCTTGAATTTTTTTCTTTCTTGTCTTTAGGGGAGGGTGAAGGGATCAAAAAATCTTTTGTATCATTCTTGTCTAAAATGGTTGCAATACTACTAAGCAATCTATCACTAGCATCTGTGTGGGGGTTAATGTTAACAGAGTTAAGAGGTAAAGCATTGGCATCAAGAGAGCAGTTACCTTTTTCAGCATGTATTTTATCATTAAAAGTATTGTGTGTACCTGTTTTCTTCCTTCCGGAGTGTACTTGTTCTGAAAATTCAAGTCTTGCACCCTCCATAGTCACAACCTGTTCAGTTTCTAAGTTTGAGGAAATAATAACTTTGGTATCCAAACCTATACTGACCGAGGAGGATGGATTCTCTCCAGAATTGCCCTCAATTTGGTTCCCTTTGGGGGGTACCTGCTGTGAAAAATCTAGACTTGCACCTTCTAAGGTCTCCACTTATATAGTTTTCAAGATGGGAGCCATACCTGTGTTAACCGAGGTGGAGGAGTCCAGTCCAGAAATGACCACTGTTTGGCCTGCAATCTGTGATGGTTGACCATCTCTGTCCATGTCCGAAGAGTTAGTGAATGTGGTCTTCCCTTCAACAGACTCAATGTTATTAATGATGTCATGATTCAGAGTACAATGTGCAATAGAAATTAATTGTTGAGGCTCAATTTTCATACCGGAGGCAGGACAAGAAGGACGATCATGTCTATATTCATGCCTAGGTTCATTGGTGGTGCTCATGAGAGAGTCTTCCATTGTTTGTTCAGATTGTGCAATGACCGCCATAACCAATTTTTCTATATCATTTGAAATATCTTGTTCAGCTTTATCATTTTCTTCAATTTCTACCAGTTCAGCCCATGAGTGACCCGATACCTGAGTTATCGCCCAAATGATTTGAGTTTGGGTGGGCTGATTTTTTTACCCAGATTTCATTCTTCCTCTTAAGGGGATCAGATTTGTCAATAGTAACAGCTTTGCCTCGCCTATTTCTAACTTCAGTCCAATCATTTTCTTTTATCTGGACAATTTGGCTTTTCACCACTCTACAATTGAGAATGGAATGACCAAATATCTTGCAGTATTCACAGAAGTGAAGTTTGCGTTCATATTCAATTATAACCTCTATTTTATAATCGTTTGCATTAAAGTTAACCATAGTTGGAAGTTTAGAATCTAGGTTGATTTCAACCATGACCCTAGCAAACAATCCTAATTCTGCATTGAGTGTGCGCTGATCGATCCTAAGTGGGGTACCGACACAAGAAACAATGTTGTTCAGGATTTTAGGAAGCCAGAAGAACCAGTTAAGACCATGCAACCGAATCCAAACATTTGCCATTGTGTTCTTATGTGTGTGTGAGGATTAAAGGTGCAATCTCATTCTGAGATTCGTAGGAGACCAGGTTTAAGATTAATGTTTCCTAATTGTCAGACATGATTAAGCTCTTCCTGCGATTTCAGTAAGATATGAAAATAGCCACGTCCAATTGGAATGAGTTTCTAATCGGCGAAGCCCCAGTAGTTGTTGATTCTTAATTTTAAATCAGTGAAGGGCCAAGGTTTATCACCTTTAGGGCTAGTTTGACAATGATGATACAGAGAGAAAAGAAATGATACTGAGAGGAGAAATTAGTTTCTTATGTTTGGCGAGATAATTTTAAGGGGAGAGAAATGATAAGGGGAGAAATGGAGAGAAATAGA
Organism: Viscum album; assembly: GCA_963277665.1. Lineage (NCBI taxonomy): Eukaryota > Viridiplantae > Streptophyta > Magnoliopsida > Santalales > Viscaceae > Viscum > Viscum album. The sequence continues at coordinate 1,463,870,622 of OY728162.1, read as the reverse complement.
TTTCTATCCTGCTATTGTTTTTAAATCACTCCAAAATTGGGATGATTTGGAAAGAAATGATGGTGAAGGGTTGTTAATATTTTAAAATTTGAATTTTATCCCTATTTTCTATATGTATCACAAAAGAATTTCTTTTCTTTTCATTTAAAAAGATTCACCAAACAATATGGAGAGAAATCCAAATCATTTATTTTCTTCTATCAAGTTAGTGATCCAAACGTAAGGAGAGAAATCACAATCATTTCATTTCTTTTCTTTTCTTTTATAAAATTTCAAATCAGTTTTTTCCTTTTACTAAAATCTCACTAAACACAGTATTGAGACAAGAAGAGCGATCCATAACAAAAAAAACTTACACAATTGTGTAGTCTAATAAATGGACTCAGGATCGACTTCAAGCAGCAACCGGCCATCATCTAATTTCTTGGATAATGGCGGCTCCGAGGGCGAAGATTTAGACAGCTCCGTACCTTTCACCGCTTCTAGAAAGGAGATCCCTTTCATTCTTCCATCCGATGAGCGAACATCAATATCTTTTGTAGGAGATGCCTCGTTATGCATATTTCCAATACCGTAGGCAGTACAGCTCCTCTTCTCCGAGAATCGATGGGATTCGAATCTCCCAGGTGCAAGGAAGGAGGCAGCCATTTCAACAAGGAGGAAGAATCAGAGCAGAAGCCCTAATTTCTGATGAGTTCTAGAGAGAGATGGTCTCCCATCGACCATCTCTCGACGAACAGAAAATGATTGTTATATATATATATTTTTTAAAATATATATTTTTTTAATGCGAAGGGGCGCTCATCCGCTCCCGTACGCGCCTTCATCCTTCGTCATTTACCAATGATCGCCGTAGACGTTCAGCCGCGCGAGATCCTTGTCTCTGTTCGCAAATAGAAATCCAACCCCGTCCCGTCCTCCATATCCGTAGCTTCTTTCTTTGCTACTTCAGGTTCAATGATATTCTTCAATCCCTGACCGAAGAATTTGGGCTATCTTAGCCATGGCCAATCCCGAGAAAAATGAAAGCAAGGGCTTCTTCTCTACTATGACTTCTGGTCTTTCCATGTTCAGTAACGCCATGCAAAGATCCGTCAACGGGTATCATTGTTGTTTTTCATCATAACGGGTTTAGTATATTTTGGTTTAATTGCTTCGATGTTTATCAATTCAGTATAGTTTTCCACATGCTAATTGGGATATATGCCTTGCCCCTCCCCCCAAGTTTATTGATCCATACCCCCATTTAACCTAGAGACGTCCAGAACTGACCCTTGACCTTACGCTGCTTCAATGAATTTTACTCACTATTATCGTTTAGAACCGCACTGGTGATCATGATCCGTACGCTTCAGATAATTTTATTGTCTGAAATCTACCGTGGGTCCGGGGGTGGGGTACAAAGGAAACAAAGATGGAGACACATAGGCTCGAAACCAGGGACTTCTCAACACACCGTTGCCGGTACCGCAGGGGCGAAACCTCTGAACTGCACCCTATGAGGTTTACCGTCTGAAAGTTTTGCAAAAATTTTAAATGATGGCTTTGAATGGGCGAGGGGGAGGTCTGGATGACAACAGTTCCTTTCTGGAATGATGATTGGGAAAGGCTCCTAAATTTTATATTATATTTAAAAAACTAGAAAAAATGTAGTAAATGACGAAGGATAAGCTATCATATGCTTTGCCTACTGTTGTGATTTTGTGGTAGCAAATATGCTCTTTAGAAAACAAGATGAACATCTTATTACTTATAAAAGCGGAGTCATAAGATCCTAACTTGATCATTTATTGTTAAAAAGTTAGATAAAAGATTTATTAAGGATCCTAAGGTTATTCCTAGTGAAAGCTTGACCACCAAACATCACTTATTAATTTTAGACCTGCAAATTAAAAATCTTCAGAGAATATGAAACAATTAAGAAATCTGAGAATCAGATGGCGGCGTCTAAAGGATAACCTTATAATGGAATTTAAGAACAAACTTTTGAAAGAAGTGGATGTTGTCCTAAAATGATGACGAAGTCACAAGAGGGGGTGAATTGTTTCCTTTTAAAAACACTTGATAAATTTAAAATTCATCCCTTTTGAACTTGGAAAGCGAAACTGTTTTCTTTTCTTTATATTGAGTATGCAGCGAAAAATAAAAGAAAGAGACACAATAGATTTTATAGTGGTTCGGGTTTAAAGATCCTCTAAGCCACTCCACGAACACTCTATCCGCGAGTTTGGTGATTTTCACTAGCAGATCATTTTTCAAGAAATATCCACAGTTGAGTGCAAACAACTACAATTTGTTACAAGAACTTTTACAAGGCTTTAAGCAGGGCTAACAACAATCCTCGAAACGCTCCACACTCGAGTGTTTAGAAACAAGAGATTGACTTTGGTTGGAGAAATTCTCTTTGAAAGCATTCAGATGCCAATATTGTCGTTGACATATGAAGAGATCTTCAAAAGAATATATGAATAACTTCAAAGTATAGTGCTTAAGAAGAATCTCCAAACTTGCTGTAGAAAATATTCAGATAAAGCATCAGAAACAACTTGTATGTCTCCAAAGCGTAGTTCTGAAAAACTTTAACGAACTGCAGCAAATGTATTGCACGTGAGTATAGCAATAGAAACAAATAGAATAATCTCTTCTATAATCAAAGAGTTCCGATGTATTTTTCTGAGTAAGAGATTTAGATTACCGATCTTCAGAGAGTGGGATCGTTAGCCAAATAGTTAGACAGACCATCCAGAAGTATCTGTTGAGAAGAAATAAGCAGCCTGAATAAATTCAGGTTAAACAGATTCGGAAAAGAAGTCAAATAAATCGCGATTTCAAAATGCTCAACGTATTTGAAATTTGAATTTTATATGCCATGGAAAATGATAACTTCTAGAAATCGGGATAAATTAATCCATTGTTAAAGATTTTCTGAAACAGACTTTAAATTGCTTTATGAAGAGATTTACTTACGCGAAATCGTAGCAGAAATCTCGGAATAATTCAAATTTTAAATTCAAAATTTAAATCCCGCATACGACTGAATCAATGCGGGTATTGAACTGCGTGAGGTTGATTCCAAAAGTACTGTTGCCAGCGTACGATTGCTTCCAAATGTAGAGTTCTAGAATGTGGAGTATAATACCAATGTCAGGTTCTCAACGTGAGGCCGACGTTCGATTCAAACACGACGTTCAATTTAATTAAATATAAACCCGGAATCCACTCAAATTAACTTCGTTAGTAAAACAAATGCGGGTATTTGTGATCATCAAAATCAATGAAAACTTGTTGGTTCAATATTCGTATTCCCAACAATTGAAAAGTTAAAGGAACCGCCTACTACATGTGGGATAAGGTGGCCAAAAGTGTTCACAATATAGCTACTTCTTTTCGAGGAGTATCAAAAGGGTTTTGTCCAAAAGGAAAAAAAATCGTGGTGGTGGAATGAAATTATTCAACTAAAAGTTAAAACGAAATGAGAGTGTTTTAAAGTTTTACAACTTTGTAGTAATGAAGATAATTTGACTTGATATCGTGTTGCTCGTAGAGAGGCTAAGAAAGCAGTTAGTGTGGCTAAATCTCAAGTTTTTGTGGGGGTGTATCATTCATTACATATTAAGAATGGTGAAAGAAAAAACCACAGTTTAGCTAGATGTAGAGAGCGAAAATCTAGAGTTTTAGATCAAGTTCGGTGCATAAAAGATGAGGATGCTACTTTAATAATCCCTTCAATGAAGGAGGTTGAGTCGGATTCCAAGGCATTGGTTCATCTTTTGCATAGCAGGGCCAGTCCCACTTGGGATTTAGCTTACTACATTCGGAAGGGCAGGATGTTCATGGAGCAAGGCATTGAAGTTGGCCACACTTGGAGGGAGGAGAATTGTACAACCGTTGCACTGGCCAACAAAGGAAATTCTAGAGAGGGTATTACTTTGTATTGTACCCTCAGGTCCTTACCGGTCGATTGCAAGCTTATTGTAAGGGATGTTGCTCTCGGTATGCATTACTTTCATCCCCCGTGAGGTGGGGTCTTTTTTCCCATTTTAATAAAAAATTATGGTTATGGTCTCTTCAACGAAGAGCGGATGTGTGGATTAGACTTTAGACAAAATATTAGTAGAGATGAACTTAATTACAACTGTAAAATGAGGAAACCCCCTTACACTCAAGGTAAGGTGGGGGCCTACTTTTATAGAATGATACGGCGAAAGATACAAAGGAGTATTCCGATGTGGGACTCGGAAATACCCATAATAATAAAAAGAGGGTTTTACACTCCCCCTCAAGCTGGACATGCCCAGCTTGGACAACGAGTCCCACAAAAAAAGAATAAGATGACACCACACAAGACCAAGACATACCCCTCAAGCTGGGTGTCAGATGTGGTGGATCCCCAGCTTGGAACTGAGCGAGGCAAGGCGAGCACCAGGGAGGCCTTTGGTGAAGATGTCAGCAAGCTGGTCTGCCGTCGGAATGTGGCTAAAGCTGACATGTTTGTGCTCTAGGTGGTGGCGAAGAAAGTGACAGTCCACCTCAATATGTTTCGTGCGTTCATGGAAGACGGGGTTCGAAGCAATTTTAGTGGCTGCCTGATTGTCACACCATATGTGAGCAGAAGTCTGCTGAGAAAAGCCAAACTCCTGGAGGAGTTGTCGAAGCCAAAAGATCTCGGTAGTGACGGTGGCCATGGCACGGTACTCAGACTCGGCACTGGAGCGAGAGACGACCGTCTGTTTCTTGCTGCGCCAAGAAATGAGGTTGTCTGCCAAGAAAATGGCAAACCCAGTGGTAGATTTCCGAGTGGCAAGGCAGCTAGCGTAATCAGCATCGCAAAAGGCCTCAATATGCTGATGAGGATGCTGGGAGTAGTGAAGACCACGGGCAGGATCCCGTTTGATGTACTTGGCGATGCAGATGACAGCATCCCACTGAGATGTAGTCGGATGCTCCATAAATTGACTCACTTTGGCTACCGCACAGGAAATGTCGGGTCGAGTCATGGTGAGATAATTGAGTTGGCCCACCAAGCGACGGTACCGCTCGGGATGTGGGTATAGTGCCGAGGAGGCATAAAGAGACTGTTCTCCAGGCTCGAGAGGAGTATCGACCGCAGTGGCCTGAGTCAGCTCAGCATCTTGCAATATATCCAATGCATACTTCCGTTGGCAGAGGGAGACGGTGTCCGAGGAGTAGGAAACCTCGATGTCGAGGAAGTATGTGAGAGGACCAAGATCCTTAGTGTGGAAGTGCTGGTGAAGATGGGCCTTGAGATGGGTGATACCCACAGAGTCGCTGCCGGTGATGACGATATCATCCACATAGACGACCAATAAGATGCAGCCATGTGGAGTCGTCCTGTAGAAGACAGTGTGGTCCTTCATACTGCGGGAAAGCCCAAAGTCGCTGACGACCGTGCTAAAGCGGCCGAACCAAGCACGGGGAGACTGCTTGAGGCCGTAAAGAGAGCGGCGTAGACGGCAGACACGAGATTCAGCGCCGGAGGGACAAAATCCGGGGGGCTGCTGTAGATAGATTTCTTCCTCAAAGAAGTCATGGAGGAAGACATTCTTGACATCCAATTGATGAAGAAGTCACTGATGATGGGCGGCGAGAGAGATGAATAACTGGACAGAGACCATCTTGGCAACCGGTGAGAAGGTATCAAAGTAGTCAACACCGTATGTCTGAGCAAAGCCTTTGGCCACAAGGCGGGCTTTGAGGCGATGGAGAGTGCCATCGGGATTCAGCCTGACGGTGTAAATCCATTTGCTGCCCACTGCCTGTTTGCCTGCTGGAAGGGGAACAAGATCCCAAGTATCGTTTTCCTCCAGAGCCTGCAACTCATCCCGCATTGCTGCTAGCCACCCGGGGTGAGATTTGGCTTCACCAACCGTGCGAGGTATAGAAACTGTCTCCAGAGCGGACAGACCCCTATATGAAGATGCAAATAGAGGAGTACTCTGGCAGGAGCGAGTACCTTTCCGTATGGCAATGGGCAAGTCCTCGGGTGGCGGAGCAGGAGCAGCGGACGAAGCGGGAGCATCAGTGTCACTGGCCAGAACGGGGGATACAGTCGAAGGACGGCGGGAGTAGACCTGACCAAAATGGATGTCAACAGGGGTTGACGCCGGTGGAGGATGGATGATGAGGGGAAGACAGTCATCAATGGCAGAGTCAGGAGGATGAGAGGGAAAGGAGATTGGAGAACTCTCAACAAAGGAGACATCCGCTGAGATGACATACCGGCGAAGGTCCGGGGAGAAGCAGCGGTATCCGTGCTGAGTGCAGGAATAACCAAGGAATATGCAGCGGAGAGATTTGAGAGAGAGTTTGGTGCGGCCAGGGCGAGTGTCACGAACATAACACAAGCAGCCAAACACTCGAAGAGGGAGGGAATGAAGAGGGAGAGTGGGGAAAAGAGCTCGAAAGGGAGTCTCCCCCTTAAGGATAAAAGAAGGAAGGCGATTGATGAGGTAGGTAGTAGTGAGAATGACATCTCCTCAAAAGAGCAGAGGCACCTGTCGGTGGAAGATGAGGGCACGAGCAGTCTCCAGAATATGTCTGTGTTTCTGCTCGGCCACACCGTTCTGCTGGGGTGTATCAGGACAGGAGGTCTGATGAAGGATGCCATTCGTCTGGAGAAACTGCCGAAAGGAAGTGGAGAGATACTCGCGCCCATTATTCGAGTGCACCTGTTGTTCAAGTAATTTTCACTTTCCCTTTCAACTAGGGATGGTTTGAGCACATCCAGTTTGACATATCAGTTTATATTGATATGCATGGATTAATGATATTTTTCATGATCACTTCTCTAAAATAACTAATACTAAAATTAAAAATTTCTGTTTTGCTGTTTATGTGCAAAAGCGTGTTACCAGTCAACATGCTTTATATCTTAATTTATTTTCTTTAGAAATTTCCTAGCAATCGCCTTAACATGATAACTTGTTGCAGGTATTGTGCTACATAGAAAATAATAACGCTGATGCTTACGAATGTCTCAATTGCATCTTTTCATTTTTAATTTTACTTGGTCTATGAAAAAGATTCAAATAGTAGGTAGACTAACTAGAAGAAAGCAAGTTAGGATGATGAAAAAATTAAAATCAAATCTAAAATTTTATGTATTTGATTTTTCCATTTTATAGATTTCATTGCTCAAATGATTGTGAAAATTTTATAATGTATTTTATTTTTACATACTCTCTGGGCCTGCCTTGGTTGGAGATCGACATCAACATTTAAAAAAAAATAAAAAAATTTGTGAACATCCGTGCACCCCAATCCATTAATTTTTTCATACTTTGACACTGTTTGGAAACATGTCATGTCTCATGGTTTAAAACTATATTGTTTTATTTTTAAAACTGTCTTGGAAACATGTCATCTCACAATGTGGGATGTTGGTGCTGTTGCATTGTTTTACATAGATTTTTTGGATGCTTGACGGGAAATAACTTATTTGATGAGCCAAATGCGGAGGATGTGGTTTTCAGCGATGATATTAATGTACAAGGGTCATGGTATTATATCTTACCATGGGTCTATGTGGTATCTTTTTGAGTGATACAGCTGCAGAGAGGAAAATTAAGTCGAATGTTCTGGTGCATAACAAGTCTTTGGTGAATTTTTCCAAAACTTGGGCTTTGCATCATATTCTCACTTAACGTTCACCCATTTATAAACACCTAGAAATGCTTGATTCAACACCTTGCTATGTTTTTCCAATAATAAAACGTGAGTTCCTTGTTTTGTTTCCCTTTCCTGGCTTTTCTTTTGCTCCTTACCTGCCACAGACTCACTTTCCCCCCCTGTTTAGGCGCGAGACAGTTACTGGAAGATGATGCAGAAATATATAGGTTCTGATATCACATCAATGGTGACACTTCCTGTTCTTATTTTTGAGCCAATGACGATGCTTCAGAAAATGGCGGAGGTTTTCCCCTGTAAATTTGTTCCCTATTCATGTACTTGTTTTCTTTGTCTCTGCCCCCTGTTTTGTAGCTTAAGCGTTAATTTGAAGTGTGCCACCCCTGTGGCAGTTGATGGAATACTCCAACTTATTAGACCAAGCTGATGAATGCGAGGATCCGTATCTGCGGCTGGTTTATGCATGTGAGAAGCACTATTTCATTCTCATTGCCCCTAACCAGTGCCGGCCCAGGCAAAATCAATGCCCAAGACAGTCAATCAAAATGTTGCCTTTTGTAGTGAAAAGGACAAAAAAAAACAATAATTATATGGTATGGACAAATCTTAAAAACAAAAGGATAATAACATGATTTTAATAACCTGATAATAATAATAAATATAAAATTTATAACCTGATGTCGTCCGACGACAACCCGCCTTGGATGGAGCACCGCGTTGGGACCCTGCGCAGATGTCCATCCCGCTGAACACCAGTAGCTGCTTCGAAAACCACACCATCAGCCCCGACCGGCGCACCGCCTTGGGATGACGCCACCACCGCACGCCTGGTTCTAAAGAGCCGGCAGGTTGCCCCCTCCCACCGGTTGCCCTAGCCCAGGGGCTCGCTGGGCTCGCCCTTGGGCCGGCCCTGCCCCTAACTTAAGGCTAGTTTTGGGTAACTTATTTTTTGCTTATATTCTGGGAAAGCTCTCCCAATGATAAAATGTTATAACAGAGTTTTGGAAAGCTTAAATTAACTTTCCAAAAAACTGTTTTGAAGACCACCTTTGCAAATAATAATAATAATAAATAAATAAACTACGGTTTGAAAGTTATCCAAACGACTGTTCTTCAACATTCTGAAAATCCATTTTTGAGCTTTTCAAGAACTTTTATTTTGTGATGTTTATGGTCTGATGCTATGGAAAAGTTATTGTTTTTTTCCTTGTCCATTGTAGCTTCATGGGCCATATCGGTATACTATGCTTACCAGAGAACATGGAAGCCTTTTAATCCCATTCTTGGAGGGACTTATGAAATGACAAATCATGGTGGCATTGTGTTTGTCGCTGAGCAGGTGAGCGTGCATTTACTTGATGCCCCCCCCCCCCTCTGTGGTTATAACTGTAATTTTGAAATCCCCCCATTCAATTTTTGTTCAGGTAAGTCACCATCCCCCCATTCAATTTTTGTTCAGGTAAGTCACCATCCCCCAATGAGCGCTGGGCATGCAGAAAATGAGCATTTCACATATGATATGACGTCAAAGTTAAAAACAAAACTTCTAGGAAATTCTGTTGATGTCTACCCTGTTGGAAGGTTCTATTTTTTAGTTTCTCTCCGTTCTCCACATGGCATTAATTTACAGAATCTGTTTGTTAATTTTTTGGAGGATGATGTTTCAAGTTAGACGAGCAAACAAAAGATCATTTCTGTAGCGGTAGGAGAGTGGGAGAGGCAGTCCTGTGATAGAGGATATAGTAATATTTTTTCTAGCTTGTTTTGCCTTGCTGCTGTTTTGTTTTAGTCTATTTGAATGTGTTCTGCTACAAGTCACCAGGGACAAGCAGTCCATTTCTCTGAGTACTGTGATTATTCGGTATTGTTCACATTAGGATCATATTGGCATCTTCAAATTTGAATGCTGTTCTTGATTTTTCTTATTACACTTCTTTTTATTATTATTTGTGTTGCCCCCAGGGTGCAGGTTGGTTCACCCCTTCCCTGAGGGATCTCGGGGAGGTATTGAGTTTGAATCTCCTGAGTACTTTTGTATGCGTGTATGTTAGTGTGTTTTCTTTGTACTTTGTAATTCTCCCTCCCGGCCGTTTGTAAATTATTATTTGTGTATTTTTGGCAAAATTAAATATCATTTATTCATTTGTTGTATTCAGAACACGTGTCTTTCTTAAAAGAGATGGCGTGGTTCTAGATTTGGTGCCGCCTCCCACAAAAGTAAACAACCTAATTTTTGGAAGAACTTGGATTGACTCACCAGGGGAGATGATCATGTCAAATTTGAGTACTGGGGATAAAGCTGTGTTATATTTTCAACCATGTGGCTGGTTTGGGTATGTTATGTGTTCGTCTTTTTGAGGTCTAGAACTTGATACATCATTTGTTCATGCCTTTTCAGTATGGTTTTTTTTCTGAAGCTAATTATTATTTTTGGCAATATGCGCAAATTGAAGAAAGTGTTCAACATGTGAACTATATCTGTATATGATGTATTTCGTTAAGTGAATGTTGCTTCTTGTCCATATTAGTGCTCATTTTAATTTTATCAATCTCATAATTGCTTCCTCATGTTCCTTCTTGAATAATTATTAGCATAGTTCATTATAGTTGCTTTGATCCTACTTTGACATTGTGGAAGTTGGCCCATGATTTGGAAAGAAAAAATCATGTTGTTAGTTTTTGAATTTTAAGGATTTGATAAAAATCATTTAGACAATAAAAGAAATCTAATAGTAAGATTGACCCCTAAATTAGAATTTAGTGGTAAAAACCTGAATTATTAATAGCTGAAATATCTGACAAAACCTACAATTGAAAACCAAAGAACTACTCTTTACGTCTTTACATAACAATGAGATCATTGTTTTCATTATATCCACCATGTCCTCATAAATTTTGTGATGCGGAAACGTCGGGAGTCGCAACGACAGAAAGAACCGATTCGCAGAAAAGTAAAAGGGAAAAAACAAAAAAAGAACATGGACACAAAGATTTATGTGGTTCAGGAAATGATCCCTATGTCCATGGAGAGGCAGAAGTTTCACTAGTCTCTGGAGCACAAATTTACAGGGAGCATCTTAGAGTTTATCACTAAGAAACCTTAACCTGAAATGGGCTACAAAAGCAAGAAGACAATCCACTGTTCCACCAACCGTACAGGTAGTCCGTATCGCTACAGTGAAAGGTGGTTGGAACTCTGTGTCGCAACAGTGCCGCGGCCACCCAAGTCAAAAATGCTACAGTGGCCGACGGCTGGAAGTCTAAGGAGTTACAGTACTCTTGACTCCAAAGTCCGACCTGCTACAACGCCCTGTCAATGTCGGTCGGTCAGCTCTGCTACAGTGGTCAGAGCTGCTACAGTGCCCCCCCCCCAAATTTGGGCCGGGCCTTTCGGCCACCGAAGCAGGGATGCATTGCCCCCTGCAACCCCCAATGAGCTCACCGCAGTGCTCGATCCGTGGAAGTTGCGGCCTCGTGCGCAGTACGGACCACAAACATTCGACCCAAACATCATCCAAAATCGGATTGGGCTACACCAATTCAACATTTTGTGCAACAAAACCATGTAAAAGAAGAAATAAATAAATGATTGCTATATGGTTGTAGCCTTGTGGTACTTAGATAAAACCTCCGAATGTTGTTTTATCGAAACAATGGGCATAATGAGTCTTACCAAGCGCCAGGAGGCTACAACCATATAGTTGCTTAAAACAATTGAGAGAAAAATGTTGTATTGGCGGTAGTCAAACACTTACAACTAAAGCAAAAACAAAGATAATCAAATAAAGCACAACAAAAATTTAAACAAGAGGTTCGGATTTAAGAGATATCTTAATCATCTCTACTTGATAGTAACCACTGCTAAACAATCTCTAATCAACAAGCGATGTTTTGCGGTTAATTTGTGAGTCCGTGATGTGACCCAACCCCTCCACGGTGTCACGCCCCGCCAATTGGAGAGGAGACCCGGTGGTGAATCCTCTAGAGTTCTCTACATCTCCACCAAGTTCCGGAATATTCCAGACTTCTCCGGAGTGTTGCGGAACACCCCTTGGGCCTTGAAGGGTCCGGAACATTCTAGGCCTCCATGGAAGGTTGTGGATCTCAACGGGTTCTAGAATGCTCCATGTATATTCTAGTAGAGTAGGCTAGAATACTCTAGAATCATGTGGATGTGTACATATTCTAGAATGTTGTAGACTTTGCCACCAAGCCCTATATAAAGGGAGTGACTCCTCATTTGTAAAGACACACAGAAGTTGAGAGCATTTGAGAGCTTCTTTGCACTTGTGTCTTGTGAGCTTGTCAAGCACTTCCCTTACGATCCTTACTTCCGTTGTGAGTGTCGAAAGGCTGAACTCGTCTAGGCTTTGTGAAAGGAAAGCTAGCCGGGTGCCGCACGAGAGCTTGGGAGAAAGCCAAGTCCCGTGACAACGGGCTGACTTCTTTGTACAATGAGTATAGGAACAGAGTTACAAGCAGGAGGAAGGAGATGGATGGAAGTAGAAAGTAGAATGCTCGAGAGGCGTCTCTGCACTCCCGCCCAAGCCTTACAGCCGAAGTCTCAAGCCAAAGGGCCGACTCTTCAACAAAAATAATCCCTTCCCATTCTCTTTCCAGTCTGCCCTACTTATAACCACTCCACTCCCCCACATGGCCCCCAACTTAACAAATCCCCCCCCCCATAAATACAATACCGCCCTTGGTAGTTCATAACTACTTGCGTTCAATCCCACCCCAAGTACCTAACATTGTCACCCCCTTGAAAATCACCTTGTCCGCAAGGTGAAACACATAGTGAATTAATGGTACAATAGCTGCAGTTGTGATTCTCATGCTTTGCTCGTCCAGTCGTGCGTCAGGCGGGTCGCTTGCTTGCCAACTCTCCTTGGCTTGTGTCCACTCCACTGTTTGGGACTGTCGGCTTGGTCCTGCTCCCTTTCCACACCCATACACTCCACACAATCATCCAAATGTTCCTCGGTTGATAGTCATCCCGCAGAAGGTTAATCAGTGGGTTGGATTGGCCCTGCTTAAAGAAATATACTTTTGCTTGGTTGCTACCAGGTTTTCGATGCTGCTCCTTCTGGTGCGGAGGTTCGTGATCGTCCATGTCCTTCTTGCAGTTCCCAACTTCCCCCAACGGAATCACTTTTGCCTAGTCTAAACTATCAACATGGTCCACTATTGTCAAATTAACAACAGTGACAAAATATTTCGGCACTGTGTCCTTTTGCCGAAGGACTGCTAGTCCCTCCGAAGTAGGCCAAGGGAACTGCATGCGCTGCTTCGTGGATGACGAGTTTGGTGTGTGGCCAAACAGAATTTTGCAAGAATTTTGGTAATATATCTTGCTTTCTCCATCCAACTCTGTTGCATTCAGCCTCCTTATTTTATCACTTATAGTTAAGAACTGTAAGGCCTCCTGTACATCAAAATTTAGATTTCTTACTGGGAATTAATTAGAGCAGCGTTCAAACTCACCTTTGTGAGGAATTCCTAGAGCCTCTGCCCATTCCTTCGAAGAAAGTTTAACAACCTCTCCATCAACTTCTGATTTAATGAAATCCTTCTTCTCCTTGTTGGACATTCAAATAGAAATCCTTCACCTATCGAGGATAAAATACATCACCTTTAAACTGAAATAGACTTTCCCATCCTTGCTCCTTCAGCACTGCCAATGTCACCGATTTACTGGATTTCAGCCACTTCATATCAGACATTTTCTCTGGTGTCACTAATTAGTATTCCTAACCGCAACAGATGTAGACCCACTTCCTCTTGATCTTTTTGAAGGCTTGACTTCCTCGGACAGGGATGAAGCAACAACTGCACGCTTCCCTTTTGCCATATCGAACAAATTCAAGATCAAGATCGAGAGATACAGTGATTGTTGTTCGCGAGAGGCATAGGGTTTGAAAGAGAAAGACTCTAGGCTAGTGGGTATGCGGTCGGTTTTAGGAATTTGAAATGAGCGGACTTCTCACATCATTTTGGGGGCAAAACCAATAAAATAACAACGAAGGCTTAAAACAGACAATAAATGACCCAAATAATTAAACAATAAAGACATGTGGTAATTCTCCCAAAATAAATAGTCAGTCTGCTGTGATATATTGCACGACAGCCTGCCCTTGCAAAAACTTAGTCACAGCCTCTCCAAGTGACTGTGCCCTATAGCATGACAGTTTGTCTTGTACATACAAGTGACTGAACCCTTCAAGTTCAACTACCAAGAAAAAGATCAATCATGAAGTAGACCAGCAACTGTGTGAAGTATATCAGCGCGTCAGTAGAGGTGCGTGAAGTAGACCAATGCGGCATAAGTGGTGTGTGAAGTAGACCAGTGCAATAGAGGAGTTGCATGAAACTGATCTGCATGTGAAACAGATCAGTATGAATCAAGATCTGTGTGAAACAGATCTGCCTGTTTCAAGAGATCTGCGTGAAACAGATTTGTCGAGCATGGTTGTTGCGTTGAGTAGACGCCGAGCGAAGGAGACTTACATTGAGTAGATGCTGACCAAAGGAGACTTTAGAAACACAAAGAAGTAACGTTGTGTCGAGTAGAAACTCGAAAGTTACTCAATGCAAAGGCGAAAAATAGATGCATGGGGTATAATAAAAAATTGTTACTCAACATATCAAGAATTAAACGTGAAAATATTTCAGTGCAGGAGACAAAGATATTGTTTTTCCAATTCATAATTCAGGCCACAAGACTAAATGGATTTATTCATGGAAATCAAAAAGCGGTTTAAAGAAAAAATTCAGAAATTTTTTTGGAAGATTTATGGTCGATCAACAGGGTCAATTGGGAAGATTTGGTTTCCATATCTTCATCAACAGAATTTTCAGAGGAGTTAATTGTTGCACATGGTTTCCTTGTTTCATGAAATGGAAATTGTCAGGATCATTCCTCTTAGCCTAGGACTTTCCATGCTTAACACATAAACCCTTTTGAGGTTCCACCTAGCTCATCCAAACTTCTATGTCACCCAACACTCCTTGCTAAAATCGATGTGGGATTAAGTTTGCACCCAACAATCCTCCCCTCAAACCAAAGATCAAACATTCGTGCCTTCAACGATAGGTCACCATATCCAAATCATCTTGCACCGTCGTTTTCATCACCAAGACACGCTACCTGATCATTGCTATCAGGAAGACTTTTGACATAAGAATCACCATAGATCCACATGCTCCAACCGAGCCGCTATTATTGTTGCAAGGTCAAACTGGGTGTATTCCATCCACATCACACGTGGGCCATGATGGGTTTTGTATGATCATCTAATGATCATATGCAATGAAAGACAACCCAAAGCACATGAGATCTATCTTCAAGAAATTAACGTGTAAATAATACTGTAAAAAAAGTACCCGGAATTCACGAACAACAGAGGTTTCGATCTTTCTGCGGTGAGTGTTTGAGGAAGATCACAAAGAGCAATGAACAAAAAGACCCTGCCCCTGAGGGAGTACACTAGTCAGTGGATCTATTATCGTATCGTGAGGATTCTCGAGCAACTTAAGGGGTGCTAGCGCCTTCTCAGGTGAGATGAACAGTGTTTGGGAAGAAGAGAGATTCGGAAGAGGCTCATACACATCACACATCCAACAGGATAGGATTTCATCCTCTTGTATAGCCGAAGCCCGAGACATCTCGTATTCATAATAGATCATATGCGTTACTGTCCATTGGATATTTATTTATTGAATTCATTTCAATAAATAAATGCAAAGCAATTAATCAATTCATAATGGATAGTAACTCATGAATAAGCCATTCGGGAGAAATAAATAATATATATATATGTATGTTATATTCATGGATCGCATGCATGAAAAATACATGCATCATATGCATATATTAAACGTACACTAATATATGTATCTTGCATCATATGCATGTGTACAGGCATCTCATGCAGGTACATTTTTAGTACACATCCAACAATCTCCAACTTGCACTAAAATCCTAAAAGGACTTTATACAAAACATCACAACTCTGTGAATCCATCCAAGCCCTTTTGGATACGGTTTTTCATCAAACTCTCTTTATTTTGAACAAACACTTTGTCCAAAACTTTATCCTTATCCAATGGCCTAACTGTGTGACTCTGCGGGTCTTAAGGAATCTGGTGTGATCTCCATAAAAAATATTCATATCTGTTAGTAATACCGCTGGTCTTGGCTGTACTAGTAGTATTACTAAAAGGCTCCCTATTATTCACACCCACCGGAGAAGGAAATCAAAGGGATGATGTGTCTTGGATGAGGGACCCACCCTTTACTTAATGTCTCTATAAATAGCAGAATAAGGGTGGGGGGGGTGCAGTGATATTTCGCTGCGAAGTGGTCCTGCTGGAAGCAGAGCATTGGAGGTGTGGACAACCTCTAGAAGATCAACTTGAGCCAGGCAGAGCGAAGGAGGTGGACACTCACCGCTCCAGCAGCCAAGATACGCACCTATACTCTTTACTTTTTCTTCCGATTGTAATGTAGGAATGTACACAACACATTTGTACAGAAAGTGCGAATACAATAGTGGAAATACAATCAAAAGCATAGTTATTAATGGCGCGCGCCATGGCGCGCCATTGCGCCATGGCTAGCGCCATGGCTTTGCCATGGCTCATCTAAGATGGCTCACTGTGTCGTGCGCCATATTGCGCAATGGCGCGCGCCATGTTGCGCCAATGGTGCGCGCCATTGCG
Source organism: Viscum album (assembly GCA_963277665.1). Taxonomy (NCBI): domain Eukaryota; kingdom Viridiplantae; phylum Streptophyta; class Magnoliopsida; order Santalales; family Viscaceae; genus Viscum; species Viscum album. The sequence continues at coordinate 1,463,854,254 of OY728162.1, read as the reverse complement.
CCTTTTTGATTTTTTTTTTTAATCAGTCAACTCTTACGCCCCGATTGAAAATACCTATTTTGACGTCAAACAACGACCTCCCCTTTCGACTCTACGCAACACGCTTCCCGTGAGTGTAGCGACTCAACCAGTGTTGGACCACATTGACTGCCACAACCCAACCGAGATCCCTCAACCGCCGTGACCCAGTCGACAACGACCCAACCGAGCTCCCTCAACCACCGCGACTCTGATATGCAATGTTGTCCAGGGCAGGCGCACCTTCTGTGCGAATAAGTAACTTTTTTGTTTTTAATTCAATTTTTTTTATGTTTCTTGCCCTTTTTTTAGAATTACTCCTGTTGTTATTTTTAATGCCATGTTTTCTTGTTTTTTTATGTTTTGTTTATTTATTTATTTTTTATTGTTTTTTTGAGATATATGTTTTTTAATATTTAGTTTGTTTTATATATTTCAGGAATTGTGATTTATTTCAAAATGTCTAAGGCAAAGCAAGGAAACACCCGTCTTGGTTTTTTGAGATATATGGTTTTTAATATATTTAAGGAATTGATATATATGATTTTTTGAGATATATGCTTTTTAATATTTAATTGTTGGCATCATTGTTGACTTCATTTGTTTTTTGATTTATAGAATATGAATTATTGACATAAATCTTTGTTTTATATATATATATTGTATAATTTATTATTTATTATTGTTGATATATGTATACACCTTTTTTGTGCGCCGCAAGTTAATATTGTCACGCGCCGTGCGCCGTGCCATGCGCTTTTGCACCGGAGGCCCTTGTCGCCGTTGTGCGTCATGTGCTGTAAATAACTATGATCAAAAGATTTCATAAAATCCTTCAATTCAGTTAGAATCTTTTACATAACAACTGTGGTGCTTTCATTGAGAGTGACCGATCAAAGCTGGAGGAAATAGTGCTGCTGTGAAATATGAATATTGTGGCTTGAGAAATTCTGAGGACGAACGGATACTTGGACTTTTTTGCGACACCGAGAGAAACCTATCAACTGCTGTGAAAATTCACCCTGAATGCGAACGAGGATGGAGAATAGGTTTGCAAATGTTGAAACAGCTTTAGAAAATTTTTAGCATACATTTTCTTCAGTCTTAGAGTCAACGAAATGCACGCGATATGGAAGAGCACATTAGTTCGAGGATGCGTGACATGGAGGAGCAGACACTGGAAAGAAATAAGGAAATGGAAATACATTCGGAACCTGACCCTGAAAATGGAAAACCACGGAAGAGAGATCCGATAGTGCCTGTGTCTAAGAAACTTGCTGTCAACAAAGAAGGCCAGCATAGCTTTGTATGGAGCATACTACTTTGTACCATTTCTTGTCTTGACAAGGAGCTTTTCCTAACTTGACCTGGGAGCAGTTCAAGCCTGCACTCTTGGACATATATGGAAAGTCTACCGAGGGGGATCCACTGCGGTATTTGAAGTCGTTACGTCAGTCAGGGAACATGGATGATTATATTGAGGAGTTTGAGCCGGTTGCTCTGAGAATTTTAGAGTTTCCGGAGCAGTGGACATGAGCTTGTCTATTGGAGGATTGCGCCCTGAAGTTGTGAACCGAGTCTCCACACATGAGCTGTCAAACAAGATTCAGATGATCACTCTTTCCAGAAAATTTAAGACAGAACTTGTTGGAGAGGGAATATTGAGAGGTGCTTGTGGACGGACCTTATTACCAGTGGTTTCTCTAAGTGCTGGAAATATAGGACCTGCTAGTTTTTCTAGTAGAACCATGGGCGAAAGACCTGGGAAGGTAGAGGAAGTTAAGCGAGTAGTGGGAAATGAACGTTGGAACGACTATAAACCGATCAACAGCCAAGAACGGTAGGGAAAATAAAGGGGTTGTGCTTTCAGTGTGGCCAACCTTTCACTCCTGTAGAACGATAAAATGAGAGAAACCGGAACCCTCAAGGTTTACTCTCTAAAGGAGCCCTTGTAGTTATTTTATAACAAATAATTAAGACCGCACCGGATCTCAAGTCCGATGTGGGATGCAGACTCCAATACTCCCCCTCAAGCTAGGTGAACCTAGCTTGGACACATAAAGAAAAAACAAACCAAACCAATGAAGACAAAACAATCAACAGACTGCAAACACTCCCCCTCAAGCTGGACATACCTAGCTTGACGACAAAACAAAACAAAACAGTAAAAAAGATAAATCTTCAAGGTTGTTGCGCCCCCTCACGATCGCAGCTCCCCCTTAGGATGATGAATGGATGATGTCGCGGGCGCAGCAGAAGAAACCACATAGACCGGGCTGGTTGACGGAGCGCCAGGAATGCCGTACTAGTAGGGCCGGTCGATGAGACGCCGAAAAAACAACACTAGCATCGGGAAAACCGCACTTGTGGGGCCGGCGACTGGAGGCAGGGATTCCGCAGAGTCGTTGCGGGATCTGGCGGCGCCAAAGGGCCCGGATCCGAGGCAGTCGAAGTGCTGCGCCACGGTGGAGGAAGCGCAAGGGTGTGCCAATAGACAGGGATGCGGCTGCCAGGAGTCGTCAGGAGATGCCGACGACGGGAGGCGGGGATTCTGCAAGAGGTGCCGAAGATCCGAAACTGGAAGCAGGGCAGCCGCTGGGAGAAACGGGAGCCGGCTGCCGGAAGAGGAGTGCAAGAGGAGGGGGGGCTGCCGCAGGGAGGAATGCATGGGGCCTGGCCGACGGGAGATCAGCGACGCCGGGCTTGGGATGGAAGGCGGAGGAGTCCGCCTGGAGTGTTGCGGGAGAGCCGTCAGGAGGGAGATGCCTGCAGGGGAAAGCCGTCGGGATGGAGGCCGTGAGGTAGGGATCTGCCGAATAGAGGCCTCTGGGAGAGATCCGCCGCCTGGGAGAGATAGCCGCAAGTCGAGCACCTGGACGAGGCCGGCAGGAAGCAGTGTGAAGAGGCGGGCCGTCGGGCGAAGTCGCCAGGGAGCAGCGCAGGGGGATGCGGGAGGTCGGGAGTCGATCCACCGGGAGCCGCGCAAGGAGGCGGGACGAGAGTCGCGCGGGTTGACAGGGTCGGCGCGCGTAGCCGGGAGGAGACGCTGGGGAAGGAAGTCGTCACCGGGAGGAGATTCGCTGTCTGCCGCGTCTGGGTCGGGAGCGGAGGAACGCCGCGGGAGGACCGTCGCGCGTCAGGAGGAAATTTGTCGGGGACGACGCCGGAGGGAGCAACGCCGGAGGAAGGAGGCGGGCTGGGAGCCACCGAGGGAGAAGTCGGAGCGCCGACCGAGCGCGCCTGGACGGGGGCGCCGGGAGTCGCGCGCGGGGTGGGCAGGGCTGTCGCGCGGGGAAGCGGTGCAACTGAGGAGGCGCTGGAGTTCGACGTGCAACAGGAGGAGACCACCGGGGAGGGGCGCCGGGAAGTAGGCGCTGGCAGGGGGTGAGATCCGTCGAAGATGGAGGGAGGCGGGGCCGGGGTGAACCGGGAATCCGCAGAGGTCGGCCAGGGGCGGCGGCTGTTTTAGGGCTCGATGGCCTTTGGCAGAGCCGCCGCCCCCCACCGGAGAAATTATCAAAAAACCCTAAACGGGATAAAAAAAATAGATGGGAGGGAGAGGGGGTCGGTATTAGGTTCCCTCTGATACCATGTAGAATGATAAAATGAGAGAAACTGGAACCTCCAAGGTTTACTCTCTAAAGGAGCCCTTGGGGTTATTTTATAACAAATAATTAAGACCACACCGGAACTCAAATTCGATATGGAATGCAGACTCCAACAACTTAGTGCCCAGACAAATATTTGCGTTTGTTGATTTGTGAAGTAGAGGAACTAGTGTCTGAAAAATAAGTGGACAGGGAGATTTTTCAAAGTTGTGTGAATTCTGTTTGAGGAGAGGAAACACAGGGAAATCGGGAAGTTGGCGAATCAGAAGCTGTGCAAACCAGAGCGGATATGGAACTCAAGTGCATGAGGGAGATTGGAGTCGACTAAATGAAATTTTCAGGGTTAGTGTCTGGTATTCCAATGAATGTGCTGGTTGATAATGGAGCAAGCCACAACTTCATTTCTAAAACATTAGTTAAGGTCGCCAATGTGGATATCAGGACAACCAAGCCGTTCGCAATTACAAAAAGAAACGATCTGCAGAAGAGTAAAAAGGGAAAAAAAGAACGAGAACTTGGATACAGAGATTTACGTGGTTCAGGAAACGATCCCTATGTTCACGGAGAGGCAGAAGTTTCACTAGTTTCGGGGGCACAATTTACGGGGAGTATCCCAAGTTTCTCACACAGAAAACCTAGCCCAAAATGAGCTACAAAAGGAGGAAGACGATCCATTGTTCCACCAACCGCACAGGAAGTCCGCATCGCTACAGTGAAATGTGGTCACCCAAGTCAAAAGTGCTACAGTGGCTGGTGGTTGGAAGTCCAAGGAGCAGTACTGTTGACTCTAAAGACCGCACTGCTACAGTGCCTTGTCGGTGTTGGTCGGTCAACTCTGCTATAGTAATCAGAGATGCAACAGTGCCCCCAAAAAATTGGGCCAGGGGTCTTCAGTCCCCGGAGCAAGGGCGTGTTGCCCCCTGCAACCCCCAACGAGCTCACTGCGGAGCTTGACCCGCGAAGGTTGCGGCCTGGTGTTCAGTACGGGTCACAAACATTCGGCCCAAACATCATCCAAAACAGATTGGGTTTACACCAATCCAACAGTGATTTTACATGGAATTTGTGGGAGAGTTGAGGTGATCCCGGAGAATTTCGTTTTCACAACTAAGGCATATGTTTTTGACACCGGTTGTCCAGAATTGGTCCTCAGAATGATATGGCTTAAAAGTTTTCTCTGGTGGCGGGTGCAATACCGGTGAATATTAGACCGTATAAAATTGCTCACTGTTTGGAGGAAACCGAGAAATAAATAGCAGAAATGTTGGCCAGTGGTATTATTTGTTACAGTACGCAAGTCCTATTATTCTAGTAAAGAAGAAGGATGGAGGATGGTGTTTATGTGTGGATTATAGAGCAATTAACAAACTAACGGTGCTAGACAGATTCCGTATTCCAGTTATTGAGGAGTTGTTAGACAAGCTTCATGGAGCACAGTTTTTTTCTAAACTTTATCTTAAATCCGAATTTCATCAGGTGCAGGTACGTGGAGAAGACATCGGTAAAACTGCCTTTCAGACACATGCGGGGCACTATGAATTTTTGCTCACGCCTTTCGGACTTATGAATGCGCTGACTACTTTTAGTCTACAATGAATGAGTTTTTCATTCTTATTTGAGGAAATATATTTTAGTTTTCTTTGATGGTATCCTCATTTTTAGCAAAACTTGGGCAGTGCATTTGGATCATTTGCGTACAGCCTTCTATTTGTTGCAAGCCAACCAGCTCAAGTTAAACCGGAAAAAATGTATTTTTGGTCAGTTGGCTGTCGAATACCTTGATCATATAATTTCAGGAAACTGGCTCCATCCCTGCAACGTCAAGGGCATTCGTGGATTCTTGGGGCTTACAAGTTACTACAGAAAATTTGTTTGTGATTATGGTAAAATTGCAAAACCACTTACTGAATTGACCAAAAAGGATAATTTCCTATAGGTTTTTCCGGATTTCCAAAGTTCATTTGTTATAGAATGCGATGCTTCAGGAACAGGAGTAGGGGCAGTTTTTATGCAAGCTGGACATCCTATTGCATATTTCATCAAAGCTCTTGCTAAGGCCCATCTCTCTAAATCAGTGTATGAGAAGGAGGTGATGACACTGGTTTTGGCTGTTTCCCACTGGCGGCAGTATTTGATGGGCCGGCAATTTCTGATTTATACAGATCATCAGGCTTTGAAACACTTACTTAGCCAGTGAATTCACACAGTCAATCAGCAAAATTGGAAGGCAAAGCTGTTGGGGTTGGATTTTGAAGTCATTTATCGTCCAGGGAAACATAATCTTGCAGCAGATTCCCTGTCACGTCTAGAAGAGGGTGAAGGGGAAAATTATTCTGATTTTCAGCTGCTGGGTACAACAATTTCTGAACCGTTTTGGATGGAAGTTAGTGTTGTTCGTGATGAGCTTCTCCTTGACCCGGAACTTTCAAAACTTGCTGCATTATTAGAGCAGAATCCTAAGGCTCAACCTGGATTTGTTCTTCTGGATGGGTTGTTGTATCGACATGGGAAGTTAGTTTTGTCCTACACCTCCTCACTTCTACCTAAATTTCTTCAGTATTACCATTCTGTTGGAGGGCATGCCGGATTCCTCAAGACTTATAAACGTCTTGCTGCTGGACTTTATTGGTAGGGTATGACATGGTTAGTTAAACAATTTGTACATCAATGTGATGTTTGTCAACGTCATAAATACCAAGCTATGTCGCCAGCCGACTTATTACAGCCTTTACCAATTCCTGATTTGGTATTGGATCAAATCTCTATGGATTTTATTTCCCGCCTGCCTAGATCTTTAAACTTTGATGTTGTACTTGTTGTGGTAGATCGACTTTCCAAATATGCACATTTTGTGCTTTTACAACATCCTTACTCTGCTAAATCTGTAGCAGAAGTTTTTATTAGAGAAATTGTTCGTTTGCATGGAATACCTAGCTCCATACTTAGTGATAGGGACCCGATTTTTGTTAGTAATTTTTGGAAAGAGCTCTTTTGCCTTGAGGGTACTACTATTAAAATGAGTTCTGCTTACCATCCTCAATCGGATGGACAAACAGAGATTGTAAATAGATGTTTGGAAACTTATTTGCGTAGTTTTGCAACCGAAAAACCTCACACTTGGGCTAGGTAGATTCCTTGGGAAGATTTTTGCGATAACACAACTTTCCATACCTCTTCTCGATTAATTCTTTTTGAGGTTGTTTATGGCAGAAAACCTCCTACACCTGTTTGATTTGAAGGTGGAAATACTCTGGTGGACTCTGTGGCTGCAACACTTTTGGACTGTGATATTGGTCTTCAACAGCTCCAACAGCTCCACTAGAATTTACATTGTGCTCAGCAGTTGATGGTACGGTTTTCTAACAGGCATCGGTGGGCAATAACTTTTGATGTGGGGGACTATTTGTTAAGATTCGGCCTGGTATTCCTACTTCTACTTCAAGGAAACGTTTTTCCAAGCCAGCTGCTCGATACTATGGCCCATTTAAAATTTTGTCTTGCATTGGGGAAACTGCCTACAGGCTCCTTTTGCCTGAATCCATGCGTATCCACCTGGTCTTCCATGTTTCACAGCTTGAATGGGTAGTTGGGAATAATCCAGTTCAATATGTTCTTCCTGAAATGTGGGATGAGGTACCTGCTTGCCTGGTTGAACCAGCTGCTGTGTTGGCCACAGAGAAAATTCCCAATCACCCAAGCAGTTTATGGTTAATCAAATGGAAGGGCAGACCAGAAGAAGAATCTACTTGGGAACCGGCAGAACATATTCTCTCTCAATTTCCTGATTTTTCCCTTGGGGACAAGGTGAATTTTGTGGAGGGTGAAAATGTTTGCGCTCGGGACTCTCCTCTGCCTGTTGGTTCACGACCCTCTCGTCAGTTTACTTACCTAAGGAGAAGGGGCGAAAAGGGAAAAACAAAATCAATTAGTTAGTTGGTCAGGCTGGGATACCTGTCTACTCTTTAAATAGTTGGGGGAGTGTTTTCAGGCGGGGGACTGGAGGTCTGGAAATATAGTGTAAGGCTATTGCTTGGAAGCAGGTGCTGTGCAGGGAGTGGTCTCTCTGTTGGAAGCTCGAGTCAGCGGAGACACAGAGAAGGGAGGTGGAACTTTCCTTGTTTTTCTCTTGTTCCTGTTTTTCCTTTATTCATCCCAAGTTGTAGTAGTCAGCGGAGGCACAGAGAAGGTTGGTGGAACTTTCCTTGTTTTTCTCTTGTTGTTCCTGTTTTTCCTTTATTCATCACAAGTTGTAGTTTTACACTGAAATACGTTTTGGTCTTGCTGTTTGAATCAGAACTATTTCTTTTGTAATTCGTTGAATCCTAACACAGCTCACAACCCAACCCCCAGGAGGGTTCTGAAACAAAACCTCAAAGAAATCCTCCTGTATTCTCTTTGTCCAAAACACCATCCAGACAGCCTCTAAACATTGAAAGGATTCCATCATCGCGATCTATGTGAAAGAACGCTCATAATGGACTACTCACAAGTCCAATTCTGATTCCGGGGCACAAAACACCAAAAAACCCCCTTGCTGGAAAAACTATACGGCGTGTATTTCTGAGTACATGACCTCTCGACTCTACACCTACATGGCCAGAGTAGACATGGGATCAGGTCGTGTACTACTATACGGCCAGGGCTGTAACGACCCGAAATTTTTAAATAAATTTTGTTCCTAATTTTATGTGTTATTGTTATACTCAACAAAAATGTTTTATTTGATAAACATGATTATAATTAAAATGAGATCAGTGGGTTTTGACTATTATATAACCATCGGTCAACATGACCACTGTGAACAAAATGTTTTGATTATTGTCTCTAAATATAAGTAATCTTGGTTAATTATTATAGAAAGAAGATTCGATGGCCTCACCTAGTAGTCTTGGACCGATCGAAGCCCATCTAACAGAGCTTGGGAAGGAGGTAGCACCACTGGGCTTTGCTCTGGATCAAATCCAAGCCGAACTTCATCATGTGAAGCTGGAACGAAATCGCCTTCGTGAGAAGTTCAAACTGATAGAAATTACTACTCGGGCAATGTTGACTGAGCCACCCCAAGCTTCTATCACCCTAGCACACCTTACTCTTAGGTCCTATGCTGGTATTATAAGGGGTTATGTAACGAGACCGTAACTACCTTGTGTAATCCTTGTTTTAAATAAAAATTGGGATTTCTTCTTATGATGAAGTTTATGAATTTTGAAATGACCGGATAAATATAGTATGCATATTTTTGATGAATTTTAGAAAAAGGATATTTTAAATATGTTTATGTAAACCCTAAATAATTAAAAATGTGTAATGATTTTCAAAAAATGGTCTTCTGCAATTATGTTCAGTACTAAATTTAGAGTCTAATAAGATCAACTTGATTTTTGATGAATAGTAAATTATGAATAGTGATTTTGTGATTAGGATTAGTAATATGACCAAATGGATTAGTAATCTCACTTAAAGAAAGTTTTAAAATAATCTAGGCACCTTGATTAAGTAATTTGATTCAATAAAATAGTTAAATAACGGTTTCATTAATTATTATTCAAGTATTAGTTTTTTCAGGTGAATAGTGTTTTTTAATCAAAAATTTAATTAAAAATAATTAGAAAATTATTTTTATAAAAATTACTTTATTTTTGAACTCAGAGCATCGATATTATGTTATGGTAATTTTTGGGGTTTTTTCTGAAAAAAATGAATTTTCGATGAATAGTGATTTTATTTAAAAATTAAATTAAAAATATTTAGAAAATTATTTTTATAAAATGGATTTCATTTTTGAAATCAGAGCATTGATATTTGGTTAATGTGAAATTTTGGGATTTTTCTGAGAAAGTTGAATTTTCAGTGAATAGTAAAAATACAGTTTTAGGGTTTCGGTATGTTTAATGACATCATAAAGGTGTCATGATGATGTCATGAGATCTTTTGAGGGTTGGCCGGCCAAGGGTGATGAATTATTGTTTTGGGGGCCCCATGTGGCCTAACTCCATGATAAATGACAAGGGAGAGCACATGGGTTTGAGAAAAGCACATGTGAGGTGTCCCTTGGCCATTAATGTCTTGTCCCCTCACTTTCCCTATAAATACCAAGCCCTCCTCTCATCCATTCGACTCCCCACTCATTCCCAACGAATTTCTGGTCTCATTACCTCCCAAGGAGTCCTCCCAAGGTGCCCCCAATCCCTCAAGGTCCCAACCTTTGAGGTTTAAGAGTTACATTTTAAGGTAAGGGATCCGACCTCTCTCTTTCTTTTCAAGTAATCTCTTTTATGTCATTTCTTTTATACTCCATGTTCTTATGTTGGAGGATGTTCTTTTATATTCATCCTACTGCCTATTTCATGTTCATATGATGAGAGACCCCCCCCCCCTTGCTCTCATCAATTCGTTTTAAGAATGTTTAAGTGGCGCCGTTAGGCTGCCGAATTTTTAAGGGATTCTTTCACCTTCCTCGTTTTCAAGTTCTATTTTCATTCAAGTCTTTCATGTTCCTTTTTATTATGTTGGGGTATGATCTCTAAATTATCATACTGATATTTTATGATCATATGATGAGAGACCCCATTTGATCACTTCAATTCAGTATTTTGAAGTTTTAAGTGGCGCCGTTAGGCTGGCGAATTTTTAAGTGGTTCTTCACCCTTCTCGTTTTGAAGTTCTACTTTCATGTCAATTATTTCAAGTTCCTTTTTGTTATATTGGGGTATGATCTCTATATATATCATACTGGACTCTTATGTTCATATGATTAGAGACCCCATTTGATCTCTTAAATTTAGTGTTTTGATGTTTTAAGTGGCGCCGTTAGGCTGCCGAATTTTTAAGTGGTTCTTCACCCTTCTCGTTTTGAAGTTCTACTTTCATGTCAATTCTTTCAAGTTACTTTTTGTTATGTTGGGGAATTATCTCTATATCTATCATACTGAACTCTTATGTTCACATGATGAGAGACCCTATTTGATCTTTTCAAATCATTTTTGTTGATGTTTAAGTAACGCCGTTAGGCTGCCGAACTTTCATAAGAGAAATCTAATTTTTTGTCTTCCTTCCATGTTTTTCATTTCAAATGGTATGTCCTGAAAACTTCATTACCATGTCCATATATCCTTCTTATTCTGTTCCCCTACTGTTTTATGGATCAATTTTGAGTGGGTGACCCATGTCCCCTCTCTTTTCAATGTTTTCTAAAACCCCGAAACATAGCCGTTATGCTGCAGAATTTTCGTCTCAAAATGCCTCTCTCTTTTCTCAAAATTATTTTTATGTTATAAAGTGAATACTCAAAGCTCTTATTTCTACAAGGGTATTCACATATATATCAAAATGTTCTATTTTCAATTCTGGGATTTACATACATGAGACCCGCTTTCCCTTTCCGTGGGTTTAAAGTGACGTAAAGATCATGTCTTTAAAGCAGTTTTTAAAACGTTATGATTTTGAAATGAAACCCATTTATTTTATGCTATGTGGGTTATTTATGAAATGTTTGATGATTATATATGTGGCTCACATGATAATAAAGGCAAATTTAAGGGTGCGCCCTGATAGCGCTCCAATGCATTGGGTAATGATGTAACCACTAGAGATTACAATTTTCACGATACCTTGGTGAATAACCTTGGTAATTTTAAAATGACACCTTGGGGATGGACCTTGGTGATATGTTCATGATTGTCTATGTTAAATGATGTAGCCACATCTTCAAGTTATGAAAATGTTTTATTTTTATTATGATATGCCTCATGATTTCATTTTCATGCCTTAAAGTTCTTTTCATGACTTTATTGATGTATCTCAAGTTCATATGTAAAATGTTTCACTTGTTTCCCTTGCTGGGCCTTCTGCTCACCCTTCCTTTTGATGTATGTCCCCAGGTTATGAGATGCAGTAATGAGCCTAGGGTGAACATGAGGAGAAGCCTTTCAAGTGTTTAAGAAGAATGTTTTTTTTTTGTTTCATGTTTTATGTTCCTTGTTTCCAAGACACTAAACCTTAAAGATCCTCAGTTCCGTGTAATGGAATGAAAAGTTATGTTATAAAAAGACGGGATGCTATAGTTGGTATCAAAGGATGGTTTAGTTATTTGTGGAAATTAGGATATGAAAACTCTAGGAGGAACCCTATAGAAAAGTTTAATATAGGAAATCTTCCTGGTATTTTGGTGAGTATTGAGTAAGGGGTTTCCAAGCAAATACATCCCTGTCTGGATACGAGCAGGTAGAGGTGGCTCTGGCACAGATGTACATAGGGGTAAAACCCGAAAACACCGCTTTGAGCTAGACTCGAACGGGAACTGGTACACGACAACGGGCCTTGCTGCACTCTTGGTTACGACACTCCCGGGGGATATGCTTTGGTAAATTCATAAGCTTGGTATGAACCATTGTTAAAGGAACAAAGATAAAATAAAATAAAGGTTCACATAAGAATATATGATCATTCATAACCTAGATGGGAACCTAGGAGATCACAAGTTAGGGTATACCGTTCATATACAAGTTATCCTTATATGCTTTCAGTTCCTTTTCATGATTATTAGCTAAGTAATTAAGCCCCTAATTATGCTTTCTCTTCTTAGTTAATGGTGGGAAATGGAAGAACATGTTCCGACAACCAATGTGATAGGAAATGCGACGATTTTCGTATTAATATGACAGGGATGATTAGGGGATTAAAATATGATTATTATTTTGGAAGACGTTCATTATTTTGGGAACCATATTTGATCGAGGTAAATATATTACTACGGTATTTTCATTGAGGAGTAAGGTTGACTTATATTTTGAAGAATTGATGAATTTAAGGTGAACTTATAGTAATTTAGTTTACTTATGGGAATGACTAACCTATCTTGGGTAAAATATGTTTAGGTTAACTACTTTTTATAAGATGTTAGGAGTGGTTGATGTTGTCTGGAGATGAACAATAAAGTTGTTTTGGAAGACTATGTTATCAAATCCTTATTGTATTTGAGTTTCAATCTTAGTTTGGTTTGTTTTGAGGAATTTTAAGGACCGTTATTTATGGAATGGTCTATGATGAACTTTGGGTAGTACCATGGAACTTTGATGATTTAAAAGTAGTTTCCATTCCTATGGGATTCTTTCTTTTTGAAGAGTTGTTTTACCTTAACCTTTCTGTTTTTGGGATAATGTTTAAAGATAGAAGAAATAGATAGTTAATCTTTTGTAGATTATGTGATTCTATAGAAGATGATTCTTGTGCTTTTATGAGACCAAGTGTTTTTGAATTCTCATCATTTGGAGAAAAGATTAGTGTTGGTAGGGACTTGTTAAAGGATGAAACTCTACTTGAAGGTAGGTATATTTTCTTATGTTTTTGATCTATGTAGTAAATGAAATCCTCAAAATTATGAAAAGAAACGTAAAACAAAAATATTGTTGGTTTACGTTTCCTACTAGGTAATCAAAGACCGTTTACACACATCATAAGTTTGGGATTTTCTCATGGTTAACTTTCTCCTAATCATGTTCTCTATCACTCTCCCTCAGAACTTGACCCTTTGTTTTTCCTCCATGTCCATGTTTTCCTACATGGAACCCTAGTGTGGGTTAACTCGGGTGACCATTGTACTTCCCTTTCTTTATTTTAAAGTAATAGTTTTACTGACTCCTTTTCCGATGTGGGACTTTCAATGAAATTTCAAAACTCAATTTTAAAATTGCGAGGACGCAATTTCTTAAGGGGGGAAGATTGTAACGACCCGAAATTTTTAAATAAATTTTGTTCCTAATTTTATGTGTTATTGTTATACTCAACAAAAATGTTTTATTTGATAAACATGATTATAATTAAAATGAGATCAGTGGGTTTTGACTATTATATAACCATCGGTCAACATGACCACTGTGAACAAAATGTTTTGATTATTGTCTCTAAATATAAGTAATCTTGGTTAATTATTATAGAAAGAAGATTCGATGGCCTCACCTAGTAGTCTTGGACCGATCGAAGCCCATCTAACAGAGCTTGGGAAGGAGGTAGCACCACTGGGCTTTGCTCTGGATCAAATCCAAGCCGAACTTCATCATGTGAAGCTGGAACGAAATCGCCTTCGTGAGAAGTTCAAACTGATAGAAATTACTACTCGGGCAATGTTGACTGAGCCACCCCAAGCTTCTATCACCCTAGCACACCTTACTCTTAGGTCCTATGCTGGTATTATAAGGGGTTATGTAACGAGACCGTAACTACCTTGTGTAATCCTTGTTTTAAATAAAAATTGGGATTTCTTCTTATGATGAAGTTTATGAATTTTGAAATGACCGGATAAATATAGTATGCATATTTTTGATGAATTTTAGAAAAAGGATATTTTAAATATGTTTATGTAAACCCTAAATAATTAAAAATGTGTAATGATTTTCAAAAAATGGTCTTCTGCAATTATGTTCAGTACTAAATTTAGAGTCTAATAAGATCAACTTGATTTTTGATGAATAGTAAATTATGAATAGTGATTTTGTGATTAGGATTAGTAATATGACCAAATGGATTAGTAATCTCACTTAAAGAAAGTTTTAAAATAATCTAGGCACCTTGATTAAGTAATTTGATTCAATAAAATAGTTAAATAACGGTTTCATTAATTATTATTCAAGTATTAGTTTTTTCAGGTGAATAGTGTTTTTTAATCAAAAATTTAATTAAAAATAATTAGAAAATTATTTTTATAAAAATTACTTTATTTTTGAACTCAGAGCATCGATATTATGTTATGGTAATTTTTGGGGTTTTTTCTGAAAAAAATGAATTTTCGATGAATAGTGATTTTATTTAAAAATTAAATTAAAAATATTTAGAAAATTATTTTTATAAAATGGATTTCATTTTTGAAATCAGAGCATTGATATTTGGTTAATGTGAAATTTTGGGATTTTTCTGAGAAAGTTGAATTTTCAGTGAATAGTAAAAATACAGTTTTAGGGTTTCGGTATGTTTAATGACATCATAAAGGTGTCATGATGATGTCATGAGATCTTTTGAGGGTTGGCCGGCCAAGGGTGATGAATTATTGTTTTGGGGGCCCCATGTGGCCTAACTCCATGATAAATGACAAGGGAGAGCACATGGGTTTGAGAAAAGCACATGTGAGGTGTCCCTTGGCCATTAATGCCTTGTCCCCTCACTTTCCCTATAAATACCAAGCCCTCCTCTCATCCATTCGACTCCCCACTCATTCCCAACGAATTTCTGGTCTCATTACCTCCCAAGGAGTCCTCCCAAGGTGCCCCCAATCCCTCAAGGTCCCAACCTTTGAGGTTTAAGAGTTACATTTTAAGGTAAGGGATCCGACCTCTCTCTTTCTTTTCAAGTAATCTCTTTTATGTCATTTCTTTTATACTCCATGTTCTTATGTTGGAGGATGTTCTTTTATATTCATCCTACTGCCTATTTCATGTTCATATGATGAGAGACCCCCCCCCTTGCTCTCATCAATTCGTTTTAAGAATGTTTAAGTGGCGCCGTTAGGCTGCCGAATTTTTAAGGGATTCTTTCACCTTCCTCGTTTTCAAGTTCTATTTTCATTCAAGTCTTTCATGTTTCTTTTTATTATGTTGGGGTATGATCTCTAAATTATCATACTGATATTTTATGATCATATGATGAGAGACCCCATTTGATCACTTCAATTCAGTATTTTGAAGTTTTAAGTGGCGCCGTTAGGCTGGCGAATTTTTAAGTGGTTTTTCACCCTTCTCGTTTTGAAGTTCTACTTTCATGTCAATTATTTCAAGTTCCTTTTTGTTATATTGGGGTATGATCTCTATATATATCATACTGGACTCTTATGTTCATATGATTAGAGACCCCATTTGATCTCTTAAATTTAGTGTTTTGATGTTTTAAGTGGCGCCGTTAGGCTGCCGAATTTTTAAGTGGTTCTCCACCCTTCTCGTTTTGAAGTTCTACTTTCATGTCAATTTTTTCAAGTTACTTTTTGTTATGTTGGGGAATTATCTCTATATCTATCATACTGAACTCTTATGTTCACATGATGAGAGACCCTATTTGATCTTTTCAAATCATTTTTGTTGATGTTTAAGTAACGCCGTTAGGCTGCCGAACTTTCATAAGAGAAATCTAATTTTTTGTCTTCCTTCCATGTTTTTCATTTCAAATGGTATGTCCTGAAAACTTCATTACCATGTCCATATATCCTTCTTATTCTGTTCCCCTACTGTTTTATGGATCAATTTTGAGTGGGTGACCCATGTCCCCTCTCTTTTCAATGTTTTCTAAAACCCCGAAACATAGCCATTATGCTGCAGAATTTTCGTCTCAAAATGCCTCTCTTTTCTCAAAATTATTTTTATGTTATAAAGTGAATACTCAAAGCTCTTATTTCTACAAGGGTATTCACATATATATCAAAATGTTCTATTTTCAATTCTGGGATTTACATACATGAGACCCGCTTTCCCTTTCCGTGGGTTTAAAGTGACGTAAAGATCATGTCTTTAAAGCAGTTTTTAAAACGTTATGATTTTGAAATGAAACCCATTTATTTTATGCTATGTGGGTTATTTATGAAATGTTTGATGATTATATATGTGGCTCACATGATAATAAAGGCAAATTTAAGGGTGCGCCCTGATAGCGCTCCAATGCATTGGGTAATGATGTAACCACTAGAGATTACAATTTTCACGATACCTTGGTGAATAACCTTGGTAATTTTAAAATGACACCTTGGGGATGGACCTTGGTGATATGTTCATGATTGTCTATGTTAAATGATGTAGCCACATCTTCAAGTTATGAAAATGTTTTATTTTTATTATGATATGCCTCATGATTTCATTTTCATGCCTTAAAGTTCTTTTCATGACTTTATTGATGTATCTCAAGTTCATATGTAAAATGTTTCACTTGTTTCCCTTGCTGGGCCTTCTGCTCACCCTTCCTTTTGATGTATGTCCCCAGGTTATGAGATGCAGTAATGAGCCTAGGGTGAACATGAGGAGAAGCCTTTCAAGTGTTTAAGAAGAATGTTTTTTTTTGTTTCATGTTTTATGTTCCTTGTTTCCAAGACACTAAACCTTAAAGATCCTCAGTTCCGTGTAATGGAATGAAAAGTTATGTTATAAAAAGACGGGATGCTATAGTTGGTATCAAAGGATGGTTTAGTTATTTGTGGAAATTAGGATATGAAAACTCTAGGAGGAACCCTATAGAAAAGTTTAATATAGGAAATCTTCCTGGTATTTTGGTGAGTATTGAGTAAGGGGTTTCCAAGCAAATACATCCCTGTCTGGATACGAGCAGGTAGAGGTGGCTCTGGCACAGATGTACATAGGGGTAAAACCCGAAAACACCGCTTTGAGCTAGACTCGAACGGGAACTGGTACACGACAACGGGCCTTGCTGCACTCTTGGTTACGACACTCCCGGGGGATATGCTTTGGTAAATTCATAAGCTTGGTATGAACCATTGTTAAAGGAACAAAGATAAAATAAAATAAAGGTTCACATAAGAATATATGATCATTCATAACCTAGATGGGAACCTAGGAGATCACAAGTTAGGGTATACCGTTCATATACAAGTTATCCTTATATGCTTTCAGTTCCTTTTCATGATTATTAGCTAAGTAATTAAGCCCCTAATTATGCTTTCTCTTCTTAGTTAATGGTGGGAAATGAAAGAACATGTTCCGACAACCAATGTGATAGGAAATGCGACGATTTTCGTATTAATATGACAGGGATGATTAGGGGATTAAAATATGATTATTATTTTGGAAGACGTTCATTATTTTGGGAACCATATTTGATCGAGGTAAATATATTACTACGGTATTTTCATTGAGGAGTAAGGTTGACTTATATTTTGAAGAATCGATGAATTTAAGGTGAACTTATAGTAATTTAGTTTACTTATGGGAATGACTAACCTATCTTGGGTAAAATATGTTTAGGTTAGCTACTTTTTATAAGATGTTAGGAGTGGTTGATGTTGTCTGGAGATGAACAATAAAGTTGTTTTGGAAGACTATGTTATCAAATCCTTATTGTATTTGGGTTTCAATCTTAGTTTGGTTTGTTTTGAGGAATTTTAAGGACCGTTATTTATGGAATGGTCGATGATGAACTTTGGGTAGTACCATGGAACTTTGATGATTTAAAAGTAGTTTCCATTCCTATGGGATTCTTTCTTTTTGAAGAGTTGTTTTACCTTAACCTTTCTGTTTTTGGGATAATGTTTAAAGATAGAAGAAATAGATAGTTAATCTTTTGTAGATTATGTGATTCTATAGAAGATGATTCTTGTGCTTTTATGAGACCAAGTGTTTTTGAATTCTCATCATTTGGAGAAAAGATTAGTGTTGGTAGGGACTTGTTAAAGGATGAAACTCTACTTGAAGGTAGGTATATTTTCTTATGTTTTTGATCTATGTAGTAAATGAAATCCTCAAAATTATGAAAAGAAACGTAAAACAAAAATATTGTTGGTTTACGTTTCCTACTAGGTAATCAAAGACCGTTTACACACATCATAAGTTTGGGATTTTCTCATGGTTAACTTTCTCCTAATCATGTTCTCTATCACTCTCCCTCAGAACTTGACCCTTTGTTTTTCCTCCATGTCCATGTTTTCCTACATGGAACCCTAGTGTGGGTTAACTCGGGTGACCATTGTACTTCCCTTTCTTTATTTTAAAGTAATAGTTTTACTGACTCCTTTTCCGATGTGGGACTTTCAATGAAATTTCAAAACTCAATTTTAAAATTGCGAGGACGCAATTTCTTAAGGGGGGAAGATTGTAACGACCCGAAATTTTTAAATAAATTTTGTTCCTAATTTTATGTGTTATTGTTATACTCAACAAAAATGTTTTATTTGATAAACATGATTATAATTAAAATGAGATCAGTGGGTTTTGACTATTATATAACCATCGGTCAACATGACCACTGTGAACAAAATGTTTTGATTATTGTCTCTAAATATAAGTAATCTTGGTTAATTATTATAGAAAGAAGATTCGATGGCCTCACCTAGTAGTCTTGGACCGATCGAAGCCCATCTAACAGAGCTTGGGAAGGAGGTAGCACCACTGGGCTTTGCTCTGGATCAAATCCAAGCCGAACTTCATCATGTGAAGCTGGAACGAAATCGCCTTCGTGAGAAGTTCAAACTGATAGAAATTACTACTCGGGCAATGTTGACTGAGCCACCCCAAGCTTCTATCACCCTAGCACACCTTACTCTTAGGTCCTATGCTGGTATTATAAGGGGTTATGTAACGAGACCGTAACTACCTTGTGTAATCCTTGTTTTAAATAAAAATTGGGATTTCTTCTTATGATGAAGTTTATGAATTTTGAAATGACCGGATAAATATAGTATGCATATTTTTGATGAATTTTAGAAAAAGGATATTTTAAATATGTTTATGTAAACCCTAAATAATTAAAAATGTGTAATGATTTTCAAAAAATGGTCTTCTGCAATTATGTTCAGTACTAAATTTAGAGTCTAATAAGATCAACTTGATTTTTGATGAATAGTAAATTATGAATAGTGATTTTGTGATTAGGATTAGTAATATGACCAAATGGATTAGTAATCTCACTTAAAGAAAGTTTTAAAATAATCTAGGCACCTTGATTAAGTAATTTGATTCAATAAAATAGTTAAATAACGGTTTCATTAATTATTATTCAAGTATTAGTTTTTTCAGGTGAATAGTGTTTTTTAATCAAAAATTTAATTAAAAATAATTAGAAAATTATTTTTATAAAAATTACTTTATTTTTGAACTCAGAGCATCGATATTATGTTATGGTAATTTTTGGGGTTTTTTCTGAAAAAAATGAATTTTCGATGAATAGTGATTTTATTTAAAAATTAAATTAAAAATATTTAGAAAATTATTTTTATAAAATGGATTTCATTTTTGAAATCAGAGCATTGATATTTGGTTAATGTGAAATTTTGGGATTTTTCTGAGAAAGTTGAATTTTCAGTGAATAGTAAAAATACAGTTTTAGGGTTTCGGTATGTTTAATGACATCATAAAGGTGTCATGATGATGTCATGAGATCTTTTGAGGGTTGGCCGGCCAAGGGTGATGAATTATTGTTTTGGGGGCCCCATGTGGCCTAACTCCATGATAAATGACAAGGGAGAGCACATGGGTTTGAGAAAAGCACATGTGAGGTGTCCCTTGGCCATTAATGCCTTGTCCCCTCACTTTCCCTATAAATACCAAGCCCTCCTCTCATCCATTCGACTCCCCACTCATTCCCAACGAATTTCTGGTCTCATTACCTCCCAAGGAGTCCTCCCAAGGTGCCCCCAATCCCTCAAGGTCCCAACCTTTGAGGTTTAAGAGTTACATTTTAAGGTAAGGGATCCGACCTCTCTCTTTCTTTTCAAGTAATCTCTTTTATGTCATTTCTTTTATACTCCATGTTCTTATGTTGGAGGATGTTCTTTTATATTCATCCTACTGCCTATTTCATGTTCATATGATGAGAGACCCCCCCCCCCTTGCTCTCATCAATTCGTTTTAAGAATGTTTAAGTGGCGCCGTTAGGCTGCCGAATTTTTAAGGGATTCTTTCACCTTCCTCGTTTTCAAGTTCTATTTTCATTCAAGTCTTTCATGTTCCTATTTATTATGTTGGGGTATGATCTCTAAATTATCATACTGATATTTTATGATCATATGATGAGAGACCCCATTTGATCACTTCAATTCAGTATTTTGAAGTTTTAAGTGGCGCCGTTAGGCTGGCGAATTTTTAAGTGGTTCTTCACCCTTCTCGTTTTGAAGTTCTACTTTCATGTCAATTATTTCAAGTTCCTTTTTGTTATATTGGGGTATGATATCTATATATATCATACTGGACTCTTATGTTCATATGATTAGAGACCCCATTTGATCTCTTAAATTTAGTGTTTTGATGTTTTAAGTGGCGCCGTTAGGCTGCCGAATTTTTAAGTGGTTCTTCACCCTTCTCGTTTTGAAGTTCTACTTTCATGTCAATTCTTTCAAGTTACTTTTTGTTATGTTGGGGAATTATCTCTATATCTATCATACTGAACTCTTATGTTCACATGATGAGAGACCCTATTTGATCTTTTCAAATCATTTTTGTTGATGTTTAAGTAACGCCGTTAGGCTGCCGAACTTTCATAAGAGAAATCTAATTTTTTGTCTTCCTTCCATGTTTTTCATTTCAAATGGTATGTCCTGAAAACTTCATTACCATGTCCATATATCCTTCTTATTCTGTTCCCCTACTGTTTTATGGATCAATTTTGAGTGGGTGACCCATGTCCCCTCTCTTTTCAATGTTTTCTAAAACCCCGAAACATAGCCGTTATGCTGCAGAATTTTCGTCTCAAAATGCCTCTCTTTTCTCAAAATTATTTTTATGTTATAAAGTGAATACTCAAAGCTCTTATTTCTACAAGGGTATTCACATATATATCAAAATGTTCTATTTTCAATTCTGGGATTTACATACATGAGACCCGCTTTCCCTTTCCGTGGGTTTAAAGTGACGTAAAGATCATGTCTTTAAAGCAGTTTTTAAAACGTTATGATTTTGAAATGAAACCCATTTATTTTATGCTATGTGGGTTATTTATGAAATGTTTGATGATTATATATGTGGCTCACATGATAATAAAGGCAAATTTAAGGGTGCGCCCTGATAGCGCTCCAATGCATTGGGTAATGATGTAACCACTAGAGATTACAATTTTCACGATACCTTGGTGAATAACCTTGGTAATTTTAAAATGACACCTTGGGGATGGACCTTGGTGATATGTTCATGATTGTCTATGTTAAATGATGTAGCCACATCTTCAAGTTATGAAAATGTTTTATTTTTATTATGATATGCCTCATGATTTCATTTTCATGCCTTAAAGTTCTTTTCATGACTTTATTGATGTATCTCAAGTTCATATGTAAAATGTTTCACTTGTTTCCCTTGCTGGGCCTTCTGCTCACCCTTCCTTTTGATGTATGTCCCCAGGTTATGAGATGCAGTAATGAGCCTAGGGTGAACATGAGGAGAAGCCTTTCAAGTGTTTAAGAAGAATGTTTTTTTTTGTTTCATGTTTTATGTTCCTTGTTTCCAAGACACTAAACCTTAAAGATCCTCAGTTCCGTGTAATGGAATGAAAAGTTATGTTATAAAAAGACGGGATGCTATAGTTGGTATCAAAGGATGGTTTAGTTATTTGTGGAAATTAGGATATGAAAACTCTAGGAGGAACCCTATAGAAAAGTTTAATATAGGAAATCTTCCTGGTATTTTGGTGAGTATTGAGTAAGGGGTTTCCAAGCAAATACATCCCTGTCTGGATACGAGCAGGTAGAGGTGGCTCTGGCACAGATGTACATAGGGGTAAAACCCGAAAACACCGCTTTGAGCTAGACTCGAACGGGAACTGGTACACGACAACGGGCCTTGCTGCACTCTTGGTTACGACACTCCCGGGGGATATGCTTTGGTAAATTCATAAGCTTGGTATGAACCATTGTTAAAGGAACAAAGATAAAATAAAATAAAGGTTCACATAAGAATATATGATCATTCATAACCTAGATGGGAACCTAGGAGATCACAAGTTAGGGTATACCGTTCATATACAAGTTATCCTTATATGCTTTCAGTTCCTTTTCATGATTATTAGCTAAGTAATTAAGCCCATAATTATGCTTTCTCTTCTTAGTTAATGGTGGGAAATGAAAGAACATGTTCCGACAACCAATGTGATAGGAAATGCGACGATTTTCGTATTAATATGACAGGGATGATTAGGGGATTAAAATATGATTATTATTTTGGAAGACGTTCATTATTTTGGGAACCATATTTGATCGAGGTAAATATATTACTACGGTATTTTCATTGAGGAGTAAGGTTGACTTATATTTTGAAGAATCGATGAATTTAAGGTGAACTTATAGTAATTTAGTTTACTTATGGGAATGACTAACCTATCTTGGGTAAAATATGTTTAGGTTAGCTACTTTTTATAAGATGTTAGGAGTGGTTGATGTTGTCTGGAGATGAACAATAAAGTTGTTTTGGAAGACTATGTTATCAAATCCTTATTGTATTTGGGTTTCAATCTTAGTTTGGTTTGTTTTGAGGAATTTTAAGGACCGTTATTTATGGAATGGTCGATGATGAACTTTGGGTAGTACCATGGAACTTTGATGATTTAAAAGTAGTTTCCATTCCTATGGGATTCTTTCTTTTTGAAGAGTTGTTTTACCTTAACCTTTCTGTTTTTGGGATAATGTTTAAAGATAGAAGAAATAGATAGTTAATCTTTTGTAGATTATGTGATTCTATAGAAGATGATTCTTGTGCTTTTATGAGACCAAGTGTTTTTGAATTCTCATCATTTGGAGAAAAGATTAGTGTTGGTAGGGACTTGTTAAAGGATGAAACTCTACTTGAAGGTAGGTATATTTTCTTATGTTTTTGATCTATGTAGTAAATGAAATCCTCAAAATAATGAAAAGAAACGTAAAACAAAAATATTGTTGGTTTACGTTTCCTACTAGGTAATCAAAGACCGTTTACACACATCATAAGTTTGGGATTTTCTCATGGTTAACTTTCTCCTAATCATGTTCTCTATCACTCTCCCTCAGAACTTGACCCTTTGTTTTTCCTCCATGGAACCCTAGTGTGGGTTAACTCGGGTGACCATTGTACTTCCCTTTCTTTATTTTAAAGTAATAGTTTTACTGACTCCTTTTCCGATGTGGGACTTTCAATGAAATTTCAAAACTCAATTTTAAAATTGCGAGGACGCAATTTCTTAAGGGGGGAAGATTGTAACGACCCGAAATTTTTAAATAAATTTTGTTCCTAATTTTATGTGTTATTGTTATACTCAACAAAAATGTTTTATTTGATAAACATGATTATAATTAAAATGAGATCAGTGGGTTTTGACTATTATATAACCATCGGTCAACATGACCACTGTGAACAAAATGTTTTGATTATTGTCTCTAAATATAAGTAATCTTGGTTAATTATTATAGAAAGAAGATTCGATGGCCTCACCTAGTAGTCTTGGACCGATCGAAGCCCATCTAACAGAGCTTGGGAAGGAGGTAGCACCACTGGGCTTTGCTCTGGATCAAATCCAAGCCGAACTTCATCATGTGAAGCTGGAACGAAATCGCCTTCGTGAGAAGTTCAAACTGATAGAAATTACTACTCGGGCAATGTTGACTGAGCCACCCCAAGCTTCTATCACCCTAGCACACCTTACTCTTAGGTCCTATGCTGGTATTATAAGGGGTTATGTAACGAGACCGTAACTACCTTGTGTAATCCTTGTTTTAAATAAAAATTGGGATTTCTTCTTATGATGAAGTTTATGAATTTTGAAATGACCGGATAAATATAGTATGCATATTTTTGATGAATTTTAGAAAAAGGATATTTTAAATATGTTTATGTAAACCCTAAATAATTAAAAATGTGTAATGATTTTCAAAAAATGGTCTTCTGCAATTATGTTCAGTACTAAATTTAGAGTCTAATAAGATCAACTTGATTTTTGATGAATAGTAAATTATGAATAGTGATTTTGTGATTAGGATTAGTAATATGACCAAATGGATTAGTAATCTCACTTAAAGAAAGTTTTAAAATAATCTAGGCACCTTGATTAAGTAATTTGATTCAATAAAATAGTTAAATAGCGGTTTCATTAATTATTATTCAAGTATTAGTTTTTTCAGGTGAATAGTGTTTTTTAATCAAAAATTTAATTAAAAATAATTAGAAAATTATTTTTATAAAAATTACTTTATTTTTGAACTCAGAGCATCGATATTATGTTATGGTAATTTTTGGGGTTTTTCTGAAAAAAATGAATTTTCGATGAATAGTGTTTTTATTTAAAAATTAAATTAAAAATATTTAGAAAATTATTTTTATAAAATGGATTTCATTTTTGAAATCAGAGCATTGATATTTGGTTAATGTGAAATTTTGGGATTTTTCTGAGAAAGTTGAATTTTCAGGGAATAGTAAAAATACAGTTTTAGGGTTTCGGTATGTTTAATGACATCATAAAGGTGTCATGATGATGTCATGAGATCTTTTGAGGGTTGGCCGGCCAAGGGTGATGAATTATTGTTTTGGGGGCCCCATGTGGCCTAACTCCATGATAAATGACAAGGGAGAGCACATGGGTTTGAGAAAAGCACATGTGAGGTGTCCCTTGGCCATTAATGCCTTGTCCCCTCACTTTCCCTATAAATATCAAGCCCTCCTCTCATCCATTCGACTCCCCACTCATTCCCAACGAATTTCTGGTCTCATTACCTCCCAAGGAGTCCTCCCAAGGTGCCCCCAATCCCTCAAGGTCCCAACCTTTGAGGTTTAAGAGTTACATTTTAAGGTAAGGGATCCGACCTCTCTCTTTCTTTTCAAGTAATCTCTTTTATGTCATTTCTTTTATACTCCATGTTCTTATGTTGGAGGATGTTCTTTTATATTCATCCTACTGCCTATTTCATGTTCATATGATGAGAGACCCCCCCCCTTGCTCTCATCAATTCGTTTTAAGAATGTTTAAGTGGCGCCGTTAGGCTGCCGAATTTTTAAGGGATTCTTTCACCTTCCTCGTTTTCAAGTTCTATTTTCATTCAAGTCTTTCATGTTCCTTTTTATTATGTTGGGGTATGATCTCTAAATTATCATACTGATATTTTATGATCATATGATGAGAGACCCCATTTGATCACTTCAATTCAGTATTTTGAAGTTTTAAGTGGCGCCGTTAGGCTGGCGAATTTTTAAGTGGTTCTTCACCCTTCTCGTTTTGAAGTTCTACTTTCATGTCAATTATTTCAAGTTCCTTTTTGTTATATTGGGGTATGATCTCTATATATATCATACTGGACTCTTATGTTCATATGATTAGAGACCCCATTTGATCTCTTAAATTTAGTGTTTTGATGTTTTAAGTGGCGCCGTTAGGCTGCCGAATTTTTAAGTGGTTCTTCACCCTTCTCGTTTTGAAGTTCTACTTTCATGTCAATTCTTTCAAGTTACTTTTTGTTATGTTGGGGAATTATCTCTATATCTATCATACTGAACTCTTATGTTCACATGATGAGAGACCCTATTTGATCTTTTCAAATCATTTTTGTTGATGTTTAAGTAACGCCGTTAGGCTGCCGAACTTTCATAAGAGAAATCTAATTTTTTGTCTTCCTTCCATGTTTTTCATTTCAAATGGTATGTCCTGAAAACTTCATTACCATGTTCATATATCCTTCTTATTCTGTTCCCCTACTGTTTTATGGATCAATTTTGAGTGGGTGACCCATGTCCCCTCTCTTTTCAATGTTTTCTAAAACCCCGAAACATAGCCGTTATGCTGCAGAATTTTCGTCTCAAAATGCCTCTCTCTTTTCTCAAAATTATTTTTATGTTATAAAGTGAATACTCAAAGCTCTTATTTCTACAAGGGTATTCACATATATATCAAAATGTTCTATTTTCAATTCTGGGATTTACATACATGAGACCCGCTTTCCCTTTCCGTGGGTTTAAAGTGACGTAAAGATCATGTCTTTAAAGCAGTTTTTAAAACGTTATGATTCTGAAATGAAACCCATTTATTTTATGCTATGTGGGTTATTTATGAAATGTTTGATGATTATATATGTGGCTCACATGATAATAAAGGCAAATTTAAGGGTGCGCCCTGATAGCGCTCCAATGCATTGGGTAATGATGTAACCACTAGAGATTACAATTTTCACGATACCTTGGTGAATAACCTTGGTAATTTTAAAATGACACCTTGGGGATGGACCTTGGTGATATGTTCATGATTGTCTATGTTAAATGATGTAGCCACATCTTCAAGTTATGAAAATGTTTTATTTTTATTATGATATGCCTCATGATTTCATTTTCATGCCTTAAAGTTCTTTTCATGACTTTATTGATGTATCTCAAGTTCATATGTAAAATGTTTCACTTGTTTCCCTTGCTGGGCCTTCTGCTCACCCTTCTTTTTGATGTATGTCCCCAGGTTATGAGATGCAGTAATGAGCCTAGGGTGAACATGAGGAGAAGCCTTTCAAGTGTTTAAGAAGAATGTTTTTTTTTGTTTCATGTTTTATGTTCCTTGTTTCCAAGACACTAAACCTTAAAGATCCTCAGTTCCGTGTAATGGAATGAAAAGTTATGTTATAAAAAGACGGGATGCTATAAGGGCGTACATGGGGTTTGTCTGTGTACTATTACATGGCCATGTACCCCTCACATGGGGTGTCTGCCCAAGTACATGGCCACATGGCCATGGCCCACTACATGGTGTGTACCTAGAGTACATGGTGTGTACTTTTCTTAACTCCGCCTGCCCATGTACTCGGCCACATGGTCAGGTACATGGCCATGTACTACTATCGACATGTTCTTCTAAAAACTCATCTTCCCAGAACAGGAAGAACACACGGTGTGTGTTCTCCGAACCACACGGGGTGTGTTCTCCGAACCACACGGGGTGTGTGTTCTCCGAACCACACGGCGTGTGTTCTCCGAACCACACGGCGTGTGTTCTCCGAACCACACGGCGTGTGTTCTCCGAACCACACGGCGTGTGTTCTCCGAACCACATGCTGTGTACACAGGTTTCCCTGAACGGAAAGCCCCCGGTTTCTCCCGAAAAGCCACAAATCGACTCTCAAGGGGTCCCGAACAATCGAAAAACGAGATTAAAACTTAAAAACAAGTACGCTATGAGGATTTACGTCGAAAAACATAAAACGGGTCTACCTCCGGGTGGAAACTGCCGAAGTTTCGATCCGATTCGCGATCCGCAGCTACCGCACGACGATTTGACGCGACCCGAGCTTCGTGGTGGCGGCGCCTCCTCTCCCTCTCCGTCTCTTCTCCCCCTCCCCCCTCTTGGCCGAAGACCCCAAAGGGGGGAGCCCCATTGGCGTACGCCGACAAGTCAAGGGAGAAAAGAAAGAAGAAAAAAAAAGGAAAAAGGATAAAATAGAAAATGAAAATGAAAAAGAAAAGAAAAGGACCCCGGGCGCAGGTCCGACGACCGATGCAAGTTGGCAAAACCCCTCATTCCGGAATAGATCACGGAGACGAAATCTCAATTTGACACTATTAGGAGTATGGGGGTTGTCCACTGTTGTCCAGATGTGGGCATTAGCAGTTTAGGGGCAGTTTGACATTTTCCCTTTTATTAGTTTGTTATGTTGCCAGTTGTTGACAGCTGTAGTTGTAGGGTGTTGGCTGTCCTGGTGGAGTATTAAAAGGGGGTCCAGTTTAGGGGCAGTTTGGTATTTTCCCTTTTATTAGTTTGTTATGTTGCCAGCTGTTGACAGCTGTAGTTGTAGGGTGTTTGCTGTCCTGGTGGAGTATTAAAAGGGGGTCCAGCTAGAGGGAGGAGTTGCGAATCATTTTAGCAATTGCTTGGCAGTAGGTCACTGGTGGTCTCGACTGGGCTTGTGGAAGGGTGGTCTCCTCCCACGGGTTACTTCTCCTTCTCCTCTTTCTCCTTCTGTTGTAGCTCCACTTCTGTTTCTGTTCAGCAGATAATATACAGATTCTTCGGTTGTTTTCTCTCTCTCTCCCTTTCTCAATATTTTCACGTAACAATTTGGCGACTCCGCTGGGGAACTGCTGTGCGAGAGGACTAATCGCACGTTGGAGGCAAGTGAGGAGGATCGCTGCTGGAAAACCGTAGCAGCAGGAAGAGGAAAAAAGAAGAAGAAGAAATCAGCTCTAGCGCAGTGGAGTTGAGAGGCGTCACAGTGCGGCGCGCTTTTAGAGGAAAAGAGGAGTCGTTTGCTGGAGGAGAAAACGAAGGCAGCCGTTGATGTACGGTACGTTTTTTCCGTGAGTCGTTTGCTGCTGGAAAATCATGCGAGCAGAGACGTGTCAGATGAGGAAGCAGTGAGTC
Source organism: Viscum album (assembly GCA_963277665.1). Lineage (NCBI taxonomy): Eukaryota > Viridiplantae > Streptophyta > Magnoliopsida > Santalales > Viscaceae > Viscum > Viscum album. The sequence goes on along the minus strand of OY728162.1, from coordinate 1,463,825,650 downwards.
GCGACAGTTGAGAAAGATACGGACGAAGCTAGGGAGACGAGTCCTGGACCTTCGAGCGGAACTGGGAAAAAACGGAGCTGGAATACCGAGGGGAAGATCGCTGCTGAGCCGATAGAGGAGGACGACCGCGATTGGGAGAGCTTTCGGGCCTTAGTGAGTATCCGACGTAAGGGCTGTTGACGGACGGGTTTAATATCTTCAAGGCAGCAGAGAGGCGCGTACAAGAGTTGCTATAGAGGAAAAAAAAGGAAAAGAACGGTGGAAAACGTTGATGGAGCTATAGACGGATGGGCTATATTTCTTTAATGCACCAGTAGGGTTTGTTGGAGAAAACTGTTCGTTGGAGTTAAAAAAAAACGTGCACAAGCAGGGACACATTCGTTGGTGGAGACCGTTCAGAATGGTGTGAGACCAAGCTACAGTCTGGACGATGGAAGGACACTCGGCCGAGACGCAGAGGCAAACATCATTTTTAGAAGAGTTTTTTAGAAGACAAGAGAGGATCGAGAAGCTGTTCAGAAAGCTTAAACTCGACCTGAAAGACCTAAAGGTGGTTTCAGATGTTTATGCAGGGCTTCTGAATTTTTCTGGACAGTTTACATGTAAGCAGGAGCAATTACAGTTGCAGTCCAATGTGTTGAAAAATTCTCAAAGACTTCAGGGTTTCGAGGAACGAGCGGAGGTGCAAACAAGGAGTTACAGTCCCAGGTGGAACGGTGCTGTGTTCAGAAGACTGACTAGGTCAGCTGCGGCAAGCTCTGTTGGAGGCGGCGACAAAAACGTAGAGTTCGAGAGGAGTATAGCAAAACGAGTCGAACTGCCTTCATTTACTGGGACCAATCCTTCGGGCTGGATCACCAAAGCTGAAGTTTACTTCCAGAAAAATCGGACAACAGAGGACATGAAACTTCACTATACGCAGATTTCTATGGAAACGACACCCTTATATTGGTTCTTGTCTTGGCTTAATAAGAATTCTGGTGCGAGTTGGGAGCAATTGAAGCCCATGCTTCTGGAAAAATATGGGGACAACAAGCAGCAATGAGAGTTTTTTTCGATGGCAGAGTGAAAAGGCTCTACGTGACAAAAAAGAGGAGGTTGTGCCGACTGTTCAGCACATGAAACAAGAGAATATTGATTTTATTCAGGTTTACCGCAATATGGAGAAGTTTGGTTTGGGTTTGGAGTTTGAAGAACAAAATGTAGAGGAAGTGAAACACAAAATGAAGAAGTACAACAAATGTGAACATAAAGAGCAACAGCTTGAAACCCAATTGGAACCGCCTGAAGCGGTACTTCCAGTTTCGAGTCCTCATATGGGTAACCCAGTAAGGCGTATTGAGGAGTGGCATGTTCCTGTCTTAACAAAACCTCTAGCTTCGGAAGAAAAGAGTAGGAGAGTTCCTTCCGATCAAAGCATGGCGGTAGATAAAGTGGCAATTGCAGATGTGTGTCATGTTGTTGCTGGAGAAAAACCTATAAATCTAGAAGAAAACGGTCCTGAAATTGCTATGGACGAGCATGTTAGATCTGGGAGAAACTTTCTTTTCGAGAGTGTTCTGCCCATTCATTCAGTCCACCAACATGGCTACATTCAGGGGAACACGTTATATGAAGGCGAAGCTGTTTGTAAACCTCTTGTTATTGGAGAATTGGATACACAGAATTTTCGGAAGTCCGTTGACAGATCGAGTAGGAGGCGATAGAGGATCCTTTTTCCAGATTTATTGAACAGAGGATTAAAGAACGTCCAGCTGGTTAAAGCATCTCATTTTGCATCGGGCAGTTTTTGTATGCTGGGTAGTTAGAGGGTTGGGGAAGCTGCAGCAGTTCAGGATGCGGTTCCTGGGACCAAATTCAATTCAAATTACAAGCCGTCCAAGCAGTGACAAAGTGCGGACAAAGCTTCTGAAAACCCCTTAGGGTTGGGGAGCAAAGGATTTAGATTTGGGTTGAAAGTTTCTCCCATTTTTTGTGAGGATGTTTACCTATATGAAGTTGAATCAGAGGTTCTAGTTGGAGGAGCTGCAAGACAATCAATGGTTTGGGCTGCAGTGGCTAAAGTTGATGCAAATGGTGAACCCGACCAGGGTTTTGAAATTCATATTGACACTCTTAATGGCAGGTTGAGCAGCTTTCCACAAGACAACACGATTGCAGTGATCTTGGTGGACAAAGTGTTTCATGCTCCTCAAGTAGATGTGAAAGAGGTTATTTTCTATGGCATGTTCATCGATTCAAAAGCCCCTACATCTACTCCAATTTGGGAGCATATGGTATTGAAGATTACAGAGAGGAATTATACTGGAAACGCTATCCACCTACATATGGTATTGAAGATGCATTGATGCTGAGACCTCTACCAAAGCCGCCACCAGGAGCCGCTGACTCAGTGCACGACCAAGCATAGCTTTGGTTGTTCCACCTTGGGGACAAGGTGGTTTTTAGGTGGGAGAGAATTGTTAGGAGTATGGGGGGCTGTCCACTGCTGTCTAGGTGTGGGCATTAGCAGTTTAGGGGCAGTTTGGTACTTTCCCTTTTATTAATTTGTTATGTTGACAGCTGTAGTTGTAGGGTGTTGGGTGTCTTGGTGGAGTATTAAAAGGGGGTCCAGTTTAGGGGCAGTTTGGTATTTTCCCTTTTATTAGTTTGTTATGTTGCCAGCTGTTGACAGCTGTAGTTGTAGGGTGTTGGCTGTCTTGGTGGAGTATTAAAAGGGGGTCCAGCTAGAGTCATTTTAGCAATTGTTTGGCAGCAGGTCACCGGTGGTCTCGGTTGGGCTCGTGGAAGGGTGGTCTCCTCCCGTGGGTTACTTCTTCTTCTCTTTCTCCTCTTTCTCCTTCTGTTGTAGCTCCACTTCTGTTCCTGTTCAGCAGATAATATACAGATTCTTCAGTTGTTTTCTCTCCCCCTTTCTCAATATTTTCACGCAACTGACCTATTTCGGGACCAACAGAGTGGTCGAAAAAATTATCTGAGATCATCTTGCAATTGAAATTACCATTTTGCCCCTAAACACCCTTGAGAATAAAAAAGTTCAAATTTCTCCTGATTTTCACAACCCGTGATGACGTGGACTGTCAACATGAATATACCTTCAATGCAAACTTATCCTTTACCTCGACACCCCATAGAGTTGCTACCATTGAGCCGCGCCCTTGGGGTACATAATAAACATGATTTGTGATTATTTAAACAAGAAATTGGTGAATTGGACCCAACACCCATTTTCAAATTTATAATGCCTGGTTCTAGGGTGGTCTCAATCCTGTTTGCTACATTTTTTTTTTGTGTGATGGTTCCGGGTTATTTTGACATTATCCATGAACGATTTTTTTTTTTCATTTTACAGCTGCCTTGTTACTCTTGCTGATTATTGTATATAGCCTTGTTACTCTTGCTGATTATTGTATATTTTCTGTCCTACATATCAATGCAGAGCCAGTCGCTATGAAGTTGATGGATATGTTTATGATACTAAGGAGGAACCTAAAATATTGATGACTGGGAAATGGAACGAGTCAATGAAGTATCAACCATGTGACATGGATGGTGAACCTCTACTCCAAACATATATGCCATGGTTCCTTACTTCGACAGGGTATAAATATCTGTATTTGATATTTTTAGATCTTTTTTCAGACCTATTGCCGATACGAAGTAGCAGTCAACAATTTGTATCCATTTTTCATGATATGATTCATGGATCAGATATATCAACGCCTTCTATTTCTAATAATAGGCTATGAACTAGATCAGAATCATTCTCAACGAGTCCATAAGAAGTGATCCCATTTATTTCATCGGGTCCGGATAGAGACCAAAGATCTTGAGCGACCCATTCGGCAGAACAACTCAAAAGATACAAGGCACGGAAATGAAAGGGGTCACTATCCTTCCATCTACTTGGATTATGGCATTGGCTTCCAAGGCTTCTTTTAGAATTTTTTGAAGCCCAGTAATTTAAAAATTTCATGTCATGTGAAGATTGCAAAAAAAAATCGCAGAGGTCGGATTTCCATCTAGGCAGGTCCAAGAATGAAAAAAAAAAAAATCCTTTTTCAATGAGTAATTGAATATTCATGTGTCATTATAATATGTAAAGCTTTTGAACCCTGAACGTCCTGTATGGTGGTGTTTTTACCGAGTGAAGGGCATTTGCTCTTGTTGTGGTGTTGATATGTGTGCAGGTTTGGCGTGTCGCAGACACTCCAGCAAATGACAAATTTCAGTACACCTGTTTTGCACATAAAATTAACAGCTTTGACACTGCTCCTAAGAAGTTGCTGGCATCAGATTCTCGCCTCCGCCCTGATCGATATGCACTTGAGAAGGGCGATCTGTCAAAAGCCGGTGCAGAAAAGACCAGGTCTCTCTCTCCCTCTCACTGAGAATAAAATAAAAAACTGAATGGGTGTAATGGCAGGTTGGAGGAGAGACAAAGAGGTGAAAAGCGGGAGCGGGAGTGGGAGGCGAGGGAGCGACAGTTCACGCCCAAATGGTTTGACGCAACCGATGAGGTGACGGCAACCCCTTGGGGCGACCTGGAAATCTACTGGTTCAATGGCAGGTACATGGAACATCGGGCGGCCATTGATGCCGGTGAAGGCGATGACAGTGCAAGGTCTGTGAAGTTCAACCCATGGCAGTATGCAGAATGAGGGGCCTGTCCTATAGGGATTCTACTGCTGTGCAGGGATTTGTATATTGGTACCCCTATGGTATTTTGTGATTATATATGTTTATATTATGCTCCTGTAGCGTGCGGGGTGGCTGGGACCGCGGGCGTGTTTTATGTTCTTAGTGAGTTGTCACCTTTTATATATATGTTTTTATATTAATTTTGATTATAATGTTTCTTGAGAAACAAAACTCTGCGTACTTGCTTGGCCCAATGATAATTCGGCAGGTGTCGTAAATTGACCCGTTGAATACGCGTCTCCTCCCTCTCACTTTTGGAATTTTAAATTGATTGAATAAAATTAACGAAAATGTTTTGTTGACTTAGTTTAAGGCGAAAACGGAATTGAAGCATGTCTACTTCAAAATTTAGTATTCTTCAACTCATTTACTCCATTTTTTGCGTTTAACTATATATTATAATTGAAAACTAATTATTTATTTCCAAAAATGGCATTTAAACCAATATATTAAATGAAATCAGATATAAAAAAAAGTGTTTGCCGCATCTACAGTGCAACGTCAGATTTGAGGAAAATGGCTCATCAGATGCTGCTAGGTTGGAGTAGTAAATCTGTACCATTTTAGCGTTTTCACGGGTTGGAGATGATCTAAGCCATGATGGCTATATTTAAAATGTACTTATTTATTATTAAACTAAAACATTTTTACAGATTCATCTTATTTCCTGGATCATAATCCTCTCTGATAGCCCCTCGTTACACACCCTCAAATACTCAAATTAATGTCATCTCAAGGCTCAGGTCCAGACTTGCGCGTCCAAACCAACTTTCGAACTAGAATACCCTTGCGGCCCTCTTTTGCTTTTTGGAAGGTTGATGATCATTCTTTATGGTATCTATACATTTATAAATATAATATATATATTTGATATGATATTTATTATATGAAATTTATTAATAATATATATATTATTACGAAAAACGAAAAATAAAGAGATTAATTATTGGAGGAAGAGAAGAAAATGGAAGATATAAATTTTATTAGGGAGTCTCCACCGTTTATAATATCTCACTGATCACACACAAAACCAGAGGGGTTCCAAGTGGTAGGTGGGGGCGGGCAACCCACCCCCGTTAACGTTGTCGGTGGATCGAACATATTGCATGTTGATATCTCCGTTCTGCACCAACTATTGTGTGAAGGAGAAAATTTTCGGTGGTATGTGTTTTATGATCATTTTTTTGAAGCTCTCCTTTAATTGTGTGATGCACACACCATTATCTTCAAATAATATTGTTGGGCTACAATCTATGAGCAATCCACTTGCCGCTCGAATGTGTTGTCATAGACCGCATCCAAACACATTTTTAACATGATTCGTGTAATGCTATTACTTATGCATGTTTTGAAGATGTTGCAACAAGTGTATGTTTTTGTGATCTCTAAGATATGACAGTATCTCCAACCGTGAACACATAACTAGTTTGTGATTGCGCATTATGTGGATCTGATAAATAACCTACATCTGCAAAACCGACCATATTCTTTTCCAATTTCTTAAAATAGAATAAACCCTAATCAATAGTGCCACAAAGACGATGAAAAATATGTTTAATCCCACTCCACTGTCTTCGTGTAGAAGCTAAACTAAACCTTGCCAACAAATTAGTAACAAAAGATCTCAAAACAACATAAGTGCTCTAATGACACTGAGGGATGGTACTGACCAACCAACTCATCACTTTCTTCACAAGGTTGAAATTGATCTTTCTCAATATTTAAAGACCGAACAACCATTGGAGTACTTAAAGGATTCACTTTATCCATATTACACTTTCAGTGTAATTTGTCTGATGCAAAAATACACCAATTGGCATATGCTCAATTTGTAATCCAAGACCTTCCAGGTCTTTCATTTCAGATTCATAAACATCAAAGATCACATATCCATATGTTGTTTTCTTGATAAAAACACATCGACATATTAGGTCATTTACGTACCCTTTATTTAACAAATATTCAATCAAACGATTATACCGCATACGTCCATATTGCTTTAATCCACACAAGAATTTCTACAATTTAATTGAATATAGGTCTTTGGGTTTTATTTTTAATACTTCGGGTATCTCAAATCCTTCAGGGATTTTCATATATATACTACTATCAAGTGACCCATATAAATAAGCCGCAACAACATCCAAAAGACACATATTAGCCTTTTCACCTACTATAAGGGTGATTAGATATCGAAAAGTAATAACATCCATAACAAGAGAATATGTCTCCTCATAATCAATTATGGGTCTCTGAGAAAGACCTTGTGCGACAAGACGAGCTTTGTATCTTACAATCACGTTTTTCTCATTACGTTGACACACAAAAACCCATTTACATCCAATAGGCTTCACAACTTTTGGCGCGAGTATGATATGTCCAAAGACCCTTCACTTATTAAGTGAATCTAATTCAACTTGCACCGTGTCTTTCCATTTATTCCAATTGGTTCGTTTTTGACATTCCATAACAGACTTTGGTTCAAGATCTTCATTTTCTATATCATGTGACGTAGAATATGAAAATATTTCATTAATATTTTCCACATTACTTTGATTCTATATATCACCTATAGTGGAATAATTAAGAGAGATTTCATTATTTTCAAAACCTTCAGGGTTTTCTATATCTTGTGAATTATCTTTATGATTCTCATCATGTGTTTCTTTAAGAACATTTAAGTTACGTGTTTCTTCTGGAACACACACCACCATAATGGGGTTTTCAATTATACTCATTCCTTTTCCTTTTCTAGGATTTTTATCCTTATGATTTCTTTTCTCCTCCTAATGTTGGGAATACTTCTTCATTGAAGTGACAATCAATAAAACATGTTGTCAATACATCACCACTTTGTGGTTCAATATATCTAATGATAAATGAAGATTTATATCTTATATATATTCATAACCTCCTTTCAGGTCCCATTTTTGTACGTTGCAGGGAAGTAATCAGTACATATACTGCACAATAAAAAAAATTTAAGTGGGAAATGTTAGGCTTTTGGCCAAATGCCAATTGGAGTGGAAAGTGATTATGACATGCACTTAGTCTGATGTGAACTAATGCCGAGGCATGAAATATTGCATGACCCCATACGGAGCTCAGCATCTTTGTTCTCATTATTAATGGTCTAGTAATAAGTTGGGGTTGTTTTATCATTGATATAACTAAACCATTTTATGTATGCGCATGAGTGGCCAGGTTCCCCACAGTAATCCCCATTTCCATACAATAATAATTGAAAGCTTGAGAAAAAAATTCTCTTGCATTATCAAGCCTTTCTTTCTTGATGACATAATCAGGGAATTGTGCTCTCAATTTAATTATTTGAGCAATAAATCATTAAAATGCTACATTACGTGTTGAGAGCAAACATACATGTGACCATCTTCTAGATGTATCAATTAATACCATAAAGTATTTAGATGGCCTACATGGTGGATGAAGTGGTCCATATATATCCCCTTGAATTATTTCAAGAAAGGTTGGCATTTCAGCCTTAATTTTAGCTAGAGATGGTCTCACAACCGGTTTTCCAAGAGAACAAGCCTCGCATGGAATTTTTCTTTATGGAGAGTTCTTCAAGACCTTTATTAAATTTCTATATAAGAACCCAACCTTAAACATTACATAATCTTGATTTTTAAGTCAAGAATTCATTCTCTTACATTTTAGGATCTTTTTAGGTTTAGAGTATTATAGAATTATGTCATAATTCATACATAACAAAACTATATAATACAAAGAGTACACTTTTGATCAGTATCTATTTTCCCACAATATAAATTTTTTTTTTAAATAAAACATGATTTTTTTTTCATGGAAAACTTCATGACTTTCAACTTGACTTTTTTCCTTTCCCTTATCCATCCTTAAAACCTATGAAAATCATTTTAAAAATGTGGGATGGACATAAAAATCTCAGTAAGGTACATAAAAAGAAAGAAAACCATTAGTCCAGTGAAAATCATGAAAACCCATGAAATGTTTAACTTTATCTCAATTTTCTTTGAGCAAATGAAATAAACCATTTCCACATGAAAAACACACACTTTTTGTTTAAAGAAAATCATGAAACCCATATCAAGAAAATAAAAGCCCTTTTTGGAAACCTAGAGCATCACATTCATAACTCGTTTTAAACCCCACTAGTGGAAAAAACATTTAACACGTCGGCATTTTTCATGTTGGTTCTATATAACTGACGTGCAAAGCTGTAAAAATCGATTTATCACATCGGCTATTTTATAACCGACGTCAAAAATACCGAGATTAGCTTTATCACGTCGGTTATTTGATAACCGTTGTGGAAATCCAATCTGGGCACTTTATCACGTCGGTTATAAAATAGCCGACGTGATAAAGGAAATATCGGCAATTTATCACGTCGGTTATCAAAAGAGCCGACGTGATAAATTCTTTTCTACATCGGTTATTAAATAACCGACGTTATAAACATAAAAAAATAGTTTATCATGTCGGTTATAAAATAGCCGACGTCATAAACCTTTTAAATGATTTATCGCGCCCCGTATTCAGTCATTCTATTTTCTTCGATCTGGCGACCTGCGACTCGTCTCTCCCGTGCAGAAAACCTAGAAAGAATTATTCAAATTCGTGACCTCCAGCCTCATTTTGCCAACATCATTCATCATCTTTATTGTCACCAGATCTATCAGGTCGACTCACAACACTCAAGTAAGCTTCACACAGCTCGGTTTCAATTTTTATTTGTCGCGATGCCCTAAAATAATTTTTTGAGATGTTATTTTTATATATTTGTTCTTGCTATCATGGTAAGTTTCATAGTGTTCATTTATATCATGCTAAATTATTTTATGGTAAAAGAAACCATGGAAGTGATATCATGCAACTTTATGATTTTTGTGTGTTCCATCATGTGTGTGTGCGCGTACAGGGGGTGTCGAAGGGGGTGGGGGGCTGTCCAGGGGTGGGGGTGTCCAGGGGGTGTCAAAGGTGGTGGGGGGTGGTGTCCAGGGGGGGGGGTGCGGGGGCTGTGCAAGGGGGTGGGGGGGGGGGGGGTCCAGGGGGGTGAGGGGGCTGTCCAAGGGGGTTGGGGTGTCCAGGGGGTGGGGGGGGGGGGGGGGGGTTGTCCAGGGGGGTGAGTGGGGTGTCCAAGGGGGTAGGGGGTGTCTAGGGGGGGGGTGGGGGTGTCCAGGGGGGTGGGGGGCTGTCTAGAGGGGTGGGGGCTGTCCAGGGGGTGGGGGGGGGGGGGGGGGCTGTCCAAAGGGTGGGGGGTTTTCCAGAGGGGTGGGGGTGTCCATGGGGTGTCAAAGGGGGATGGGGGTGGTGTCCAGGGGGGTACGGAGGCTATTCAAGGGGGGTGGAGGGGTGTCCGGGGGGGGGGGGGGTCTTTAGAGGGGTGGGGGGCTGTCCAGGGGTGGGGGGCTTTCTAGAGGGTTGGAAGGGTTTCCAGGGGTGGGGGGCTATCTAGAGGGGTGGAGGTGTCCAGGGGGTGTCAAAGGGGGTGGGGGTGGTGTCCGGGGGGGTGGGGGGGGGGGGGGGGTGCAGGGGTTGTCCAAGGGGGTTGGGGTGTCCAAGGGGTGGGGTGGGGGGTGTCCAAGGGGGTGAGGGGGCTGTCCAAGGGGGTAGGGGTGTCCAGGGGGTGGGGTGGGGGTGTCCAGGGGGGTGAGTGGGTTGTTTAAGGGGGTAGGGGGTGTCCAGGGGGGTGGGGTGGTGTCCGGGGGGTGGGGGGTGTCTAGAGCGGTGAGGGCTGTCTAGGGGGGGCTGTCTAGAGGGGTGGGGGTGTCCATGGGGTGTCAAAGGGGGTGTGGGTGATGTCTAGGGGGAGTGCGGGGGCTGTCCAGGGGGGGTGGGGGTGTCCAGGGGGTGGGGGGCTGTCTAGAGGGGTGGGGGGCTATCCAGGGGGTGGGGGGGCTGTCCAGAGGGGTGGGGGTGTCTAGGGGGGTGGGGGGGGGGGGGGGGTGGTGTCCAGGGGGGTGTGGGGGCTGTCCAAGGGGGTTGGGGTGTCTAAGGGGGTGGGTGGGGGGGGGGGGGTGTTCAAGGGGTGATGGGGCTGTCCAAGGGGGTAGGGGTGTCCAGGGGAGTGGGGGGGGGGTGTCCAAGGGGGTGAGTGGGCTGTCCAAGGGGGTAGGGGGGATGTCCAGAGGGTGGGGGTTGTCCAGAGGGGTGGGGGTGCTGTTTATGGGGTGGGGGGGGGGGGTTGTCCAGGGGGTGGTGGTGTCCAGGGGGTGTCCAAGGGGGTGGGGGTGGTGTCCAATGGGGTAGGGGGTTTGACAGGCCCCTCACCCCTGGACACCACTCCCCCACCCCCCTGGACACCGCCCATCCCCATGGACATCCCCCCACCCCATGGACAGGCCCCCACCCCCTGGACACCCCCACCCCCTGGACACCCTACCCCCATGGACAACCCCCCATGGATAGCCCCCAACCCCCTGGACACCCTCTTGGTATACATATATATATATATATATATATATATATATATATATATATATATATATATTCCAATGGTTTCATTGAAAAAGTTGGAATATTTTAACTTCAGGTATTCTATACCAATGGTTCCTGTAGAATCGTTGGTATAGGGTTATTGCAACGACCATAATGCCAACGGTGTGTGAAACTGTTGGGTACCCCAACGGTTTCAAGGGTTATCCCAATGGTTTTAAATCGTTGGGATCTGTGTAATTTTTAGTAGTGAATGTATACATATTTTAATATTTATACTTCATATTTCTTTTTTACAGAAGGGTGAATTTGGTATCCAGTTGCACCAGGATTTATTCTTTGTGTACCTTAAGAAGAAAGGATCTAAGATGAATTTAAAACTGTTATATCTAACTATATTTTCTTTTTAAAATGATTTTCATGTATATTTTTTTTCAAATACGGATAGATTTTTTTATATTTCAAAATTGTTTTTACATTCAAATTATGATATTTTTCATATAAATATATATTTGTCTTATCTTAATAAGACATATAATTTTAATATTTGTAATAGGTTAATAATGAGTCAAAGTTGGATTACGACACATCGAATGAGTAATGAATATGAGGATGGTGTTTATGCCTTTTTGGAATTTGCTAAATGAAATGCTCCAAGCAGTGAAATTTTATTTCTATCCATGCCTGAAATGTTTGAATATAAAGAAGTTGAAAAGTAGAGAGATCAAAGATCATCTGATTTATCATGGTTTTAATCCAAGTTATAACCATTGGATTTGGCATGGTGAAACTGGATAGAATGTCAGATCTACTGATGATGATGATTTGCAAGATGGTAACTCTGATAGAATTGAAGAAATGATTCATGATATTACAGCAAAAGAAATTGAGATAGAACCGAAAGTTGCACGTCTAAATGGTGATGCTGAAAAACCACTATATCCTGGTTGTACGGATTTTACGGTTTTTTCAGTGGTGTTAAGACTGATTAACCTAAAGGCGAAACATGGATGGAGTGACCGAAGTTTTACAGAGTAGCTATAATTGATGAAAGACATTCTTTCAAAAGATTACGATCTTCCAGATTCACATTATAAGGCCAAGAAAATATTATGCCCAATGGGATTGGGATACAAGGAAATACATTCCTATACGAATGACTGTATGATATATAGGAGTGAATATGAATTTCTATCAGAGTGTCCAAAATGTGGGACATCACGGTATAAGTTGAAAAAAAAATCACAAGCTGATGTAGAGATTACAAAGATCCCTTCCAAGGTATTTTGGTATCTTCCAATAATTCATTGTTTGAAATGTTTATTTTCTAATTCACATGATGCAAAAAGGTTAAGATGACATGTTGATGAGTGGATATGTGATATAAAAATACGTTATCCAAAACATTGACCTCACCTGTTTTGATAATCTCAATTATGTTTTAATATGTTTTGATAATCCTATCTATATGTTAAATTATGTCATCCTTCTATTGAGTTGACAAAAATATCAAAATAATCATTGGAATATGTTAATCAATGTTTATATATGTTTATACATGTTTTGAAATAATACTAACTCACTCTGGATATAATTTTCATAGAACAGATAAGTATTAAGTTTTTAAGTCACTAATACAGATCTACCGTTACATAGTCTACCGATAAGTAAAGATCATCGATAGACAAAATCTACTATTATAATCAAGAGATACCGATATAGACAGACAAAAATCTACCGATATGAAGTCTACCGAGACAGACAGACAACTACCGATATAAAGTCTACCGAGACATACAGATAGCTACCGATATGAAGTCTACCGATACAAACAGACAGCTACCGATATACAGAGAGAGCCACCGATACAAGCAGCTACCGATACAGGCGAGTTACCGATGGAGAGAGCCACCGATACAAGAATGCTACCTTTACAGAAGAGACACTGATAAGAGGAGCTACCGATACAGAGTCACCATCACTGATACATAGTCTACCGTTATAAAGAGTAACAACTACCGTTACAGACCTACTGAATCAAGTCCACCGATACAAGCTCACTAATACTAGGAGCTACCGATGGAAACCAGTCACTATATCTCTAAACCCTACTTATGTTTGTTTATTAACAACAGTCATATTTGGCGATTTTAATGCAACTGATATTAATTAATTAATGTCTGTTGAATTTCAGGAAACCGTACCTCGTACCTATAAAAATGTAATCATTCCCATTGCTGGAGCTAAAGATATATATATAAGGGAACTTCAAACAAAAAGACAGAGGTCGATCAGTCTTTCCATGCACATACGAAACAATCTTCTAGAGATACACAAGGACTTACATGCATAGAAGAAGAAAGAAGAATACATACTGAATCTGTAGAACCTGAACATTCAAGGAGTAAAGAGATCCAACAATTTCACCTACACTCAAGCTGATCAGGCTGATCAACCTGGACCTAGAAGTCAAATACAAAAATGACACTCTGTTTTTCTTGACTAAAACCATAGAGGGACTCAAAGATTCATCTTCATTCAATCTAAGGAGTCCAGAGCTTCACTCAAAACACATAGAGAATTATAAACTCATCTCTATTTGTTTAGATCTATTGTGTTTCATTTATTTACATTTTGAGCAGTGTGTGTTCTGTATTTTAAACACACCCTGTCTCCTGTGCTGAACTGGAGGATTTATAAATCCTCACTCAATCTTTCCCTTACACTCTTGTATCCCACTTTGGATAGTGGTAGAGGTCAAGTGTGACCTGGACATCCTGTGAGCTGTTGATATTTTTTTCCCACATAGAACTGTGGTAGAGGTCTGAGGACCTGGATAGTCCGAGTACTGTGGTAAACCCCGATTCAGGGTGTGAATCAAAGTTTATATAAACTGTTTGAGAGGACTAAGTCTCAACTTGAGACTGAACCTCTTGGTTAAAACTATCGTGCTTGTTTATTTTGGTTAAAAATATATTGAATATTCCACTACTAAGTATTTTAAATACAAATCTATTTTAAAGTAACTCTGATAGTTAAACTAGCAAGTGTTTATAATTTTTGTTAGTCAGTAAGTTAGTTTCAAAAGCTAACTTAATCTTTAGATTAAGTTAACTGATAAATAATCAATCTTTGAGAAACTAATTGAAACCTTTCAGGATTTATAAATTCAATAAAGTTTAATTTTTATTTAATTTGGGGAGATTTCATACAGATCTTTTTAACAGAAGTTTTAATTGGAACTCAATTCACCCCCCTCTTGAGTATCCACTCTGACCAACATTTGGTATCAGAGGTTGTTATTAATAAAATATTTCCAAACACTCTATTTTTCAACTGTGATTTTAGTTGTATCTAAAGATCTTAAAATTTCTGTTAGTTCTAAATTTTTATCTCTTTAAATATATTAGCTAAAATTTAATTATGGATAATAGACTAGAAGGTACAACTACCAACATGCCACTTTTCTTTAATGGTGTTAATTATTCCCAATGGAAAATAAAAATGAAAATTCATTTAGAAAGTACGAGATTTGATATCTGGAATACTATAGAGACTCAGTATAAGATTCTAGACACTGAAAGAACTACTTGGGATGAACCTACTAAACTTGCTTACAATAATAATTGTAAAGCAATGAATGCTCTGTATTGTGCTTTAGGAGATGAAGAATTTAATCAAATATCTGCTTGTAAGACTGCTTATAAAATCTGGGATACTTTGGATATTTACCATGAGGGAACAACCAATGTTAAGAAAATGAGATTGAATGCCTACACTATTAAGTATGATAATTTTAAAATGAAGCCTGATGAACCTATTTCTGACATGTATCTCAGGTTCAACGAAATTGTAAATACAGTGAGCTCACTTGGAAAAGCTGTTCCTGCAAAAGAGAAAATCATGAGGATACTAAGATGTCTGCCAGACAGATGGAGAGTCACATCAGTTTCAATTAGAGAATCTTGTGACATTAGTGCTTTGCCTGTCAAGGAACTCATTGGTAAATTAATGATGTATGAAGAAGAACTGAAAGTCAACAAAGAAGAAGATGATGAACCAAGAAAGAAGTCTGTAGATTTCAAGACTTCTGCTTCAAAAAATAAGGATAGAGGAAAAATTCAAAGTGAAAGTGATTGTTCAAGCAGTGAAGAGAGTGCATCTGATAGTGATGCTAAAATGGCTCAGATAGCCAGACGATTCAAGAAGTTTTATAGAAAGAAGAAGTTTTTCAGAAAATCCAATTATAAGGGAAAGTATGATAATAAAGGTCATTGGAAGAAGGATTGGAAAAGAACTGATAAAATTGATGACATAGTCTTCTATGAATGCAAGAGGAAAAGACATGTGAAAGCTGACTGTCCAAAATTAAAGTATAAGAAGAAATATGAGTACAAGGACAAAAAATATAAGAAATCTATGAAAGAAACCTGGAGTGATTTAGAAGACAGTTCAAGTGATTCTGATTCCACTCAGGATGAAAAATATCAAAAATCTAATACGTGTTTCATGACAAATACATCTGAGGTAACATTGGATACTCCTGTTTTAAATTCTTATCATTCTAGAGATGATTCTGATTCTGATTTAGAAAACATGTCTAGTGAAGAGTTATTTAAATATTGTAACATGATATAAGATACTTACAATGAGCTAAAATACAAGTATAAAACCTCAAAGAAACAACATTCTCTAACCAACATTGTCAAATCTGCACTAGAAGTAGAAAAGAAAAAGAAAGCTCAACTGTTAAAATAAAATACTGAACTAAAACTGTCTAATGAGAAACTCAGGAAAGATTCGGAAAAATTTACTAATGGAAAGAACACTCTTACACAAATTCTTAGAAAAAAAGTATCACCAAAGTATACTACTGGGTTAGGATATCAACCTGGACAGAGACAGATCACAAAAAATAGATTTATTCCAAAAACTGGATAGTTTTCTGCTAGTTCTAGTTCTGGAAATTCTTATGTCTCAACCAACTATTCATATAGTTATAGATTAAACAAAGTTTATCTTTCAAAGTCTCTTGAATCTATTTATTATATGAAACCCATTAGACAAATATGGGTACCAAAAGTTTTGCCTGCTAACCTGCTTGTACCCAAGAAAATCTGGGTACCAAAATCATATTCTGTCTAAACCTGTTTTGTAGGAAACCTGCTTAAAAAGTTCCTATAGGAAGACATGGTACTTGGACAGTAGATGTTCAAGGAATATGACTGGATATTACTCATGTTTTAAAATCTTAGTCAAATTTGATGGAGGACATGTCACCTTTGGTGATAACTCAAAAGGAAAAATCATCAGCTTAGGCCAAATTGGTAACACTGATTCAATTTTAATTTCTAAAGTATTACTTGCTGATGGACTAAAATATAATATGTGAAGCATTTCTCAGTTGTGTGATGATGGATTTAATGTTAAGTTTGAAAATGATTCTTATGATGTTTTTAATTCTAAAAATGTTTTAGTATTTTCTGCCTTAAGAAATGAAAATGTTAATGATGTGGATTTACACTCTTTAGCTAAGAAAAATATTACCTGTTTAAATGATTTTCATAAAGAATCCTGGCTTTGGCATAGAAGATTAGGATACTGTAATATACACTCACTTAAGAAACTGACAAAGAAAAATTTAGTTAGAGACCTACCTCAACTTAAATTCCCATCAGACAAAGTTTGTACTCCCTTTGAAAAGGGAAAGCAACATAAAGTTTCTTTTAAATTAAAGAAAGAAGTTTCAACTTCTCAACCTATCGAGTTGGTTCACATGGATTTATTTGGACCATCTAGAGTTTCTAGTTTAAATGGAAATCACTATTTCTATGTCCTTGTAGATGACTTTTCTAGATATACTTGGGTATATTTTCTAGCTCACAAAAGTGAAGCTTGTTCTTACTTTATGAAATAATCCAGGTCTGTAGAAAACCTTAGTGGACTTAAGTTTAAAACCTTGAGAAGTGATCATGGTCATGAGTTTGAAAAGCATGAATTTGAATCATACTGCTCACATAATGACTACAATCATAATTTCTCTGTCCCTAGGACATCTCAACAGAATGGTGTAGTAGAAAGAAGAAATAGAACACTTCAAGAAATTGCAAGAACTATGCTAAATGAGTATGACTTACCTGTTTATTTTTGGGATGAAGCTATAAATACAACTTGTTATATTATAAATAGTGTCTTGATTAGACATGTTCTTAAAAAGACCCCTTATGAACTATGGAATAATATGAAGCCTAAAGTTAGTTACTTCAAAATGAGGGGCCTGTCCTATAGGGATTCTAATGCTGTGCAGGGATTTGTATATTGGAACCCCTATGGTATTTTTGTGATTATATTTGTTTATATTATG
This sequence comes from Viscum album, assembly GCA_963277665.1. Lineage (NCBI taxonomy): Eukaryota > Viridiplantae > Streptophyta > Magnoliopsida > Santalales > Viscaceae > Viscum > Viscum album. The sequence continues at coordinate 1,463,808,147 of OY728162.1, read as the reverse complement.
TCCCTGTAGCATGCGGTGTGGCTGGGACCGTGGGCGTGTTTTATGTTCTTAGCGAGTTGTCACCTTTTTTATATATTTTTTATATTAATTTTGATTATAATGTTTTTTGAGAAACAAAACTCTGTATGCTTGCTTGGCCCAATGATAATTCGGCAGGTGTCATAAATTGACTCGTTGAATTCGCATCTCCTCCCTCACATTTAGAATTTTAAATTGATTAAATAAAATTAACGAAAATGTTTTGTTGACTTAGTTTAAGGAAAAAAGGAATTGAAGCAAGTATACTTCAAAATTTAGTATCAATAATGCATTATTCTCCAACTCATTTACTCCATTTTTTGCGTTTAACTATATATTATAATTGAAAACTAATTATTTATTTCCAAAAAAGACATTTAAACCAATATATTAAATTAAATCAGATTAAAAATCAAAAAAATAAAAATAAAAAATGTGTTTTCCACATCTACAGTGCAACATCATATTTGACGCTACACGGGAAAATGACTTATTAGATGTCGCTAGGTTGGAGAAGTAAATCTGCACAATTTTAGCATTTTCATGATAAAATAACACGGGTTGGAGATGGTCTAAGGCATGCTGGCTATATTTATGTTTTCAAATTGATTAATTTCAAATGTATTTATTTATTATTAAACTAACACATTTTTATAGATTCATCTTATTTCCTGGATCATAATCCTCTCTGATAACCCCTCGTTATAAACCCTCAAATACTCAAATTAATATCAACTCAGGCTCAGGTTCCTGACTTGTGCGTCCAAACCAACTTTCGAACTAGAATACCCTTGCGACCCTTTTTTTCTTTTTTGAAGGTTGATTATCATTCTTTATTGTATCTATACATTTATAAATATAATATATATATATATATTTGATATGATATTTATTATATGAAATTTATTAATAATATATATATTATTACAAAAAATGAAGAATAAAAAAAGAGAAATTAAGTATTGGAGAAAGAGAAGAAAATGGAAGATATAAATTTTATGAGGGCATCTTCGCCATTTATAATATCTCTCACTGATCACACACAAAAACAGTGGGCTCCAAGTGGTAGGTGGGGGCGAGCATCCCATCCCCCATTAACGTTGTCGGTGGATCAAACATATTGCATGTTGATATCTCTATTCTACACCAACTCTTGTGTGAAGGAGAAAAATTTCGATGGTATGTGTTTTTTATGATCATTTTTTGAAGATCTCCTTTAATTGTATGATGCACACACCATTATCTTCAAATAATATTGTTGGGATACAATCTATAAGCAATCCACTTACTGCTCGAATGTGTTGTCATAGACCTCATCTAAACACATTCTTAACATGATTCATGTAATACTATTACTTATGAATGTTTTCAAGATGTTGCAAAAAGTGTAAGCTTTTGTGATCTCTAAGATATGACAGTACCTCCAACTGTGAACACAAAACTAGTTTGTGATTGTGCATTATGTGGATCTGATAAATAACCTATATCTACAAAACCGACCATATCATTTTCCAATTTATTAAGATAGAATAAAACCAAATCAATAGTTCCATAAGGATGATGAAAAATATGTTTAATCCCACTCCAGTGTCTTCATGTAGAGGATAAACTAAATCTTTCTAACAAATTAGTAGCAAAAGATCTCAGAACAACATAAGTGCTCCAATGACACTGATGGATGGTACTTCTGGACCAACCAACTCATCACTTTCTTCACAAGGTTGAAATTGATCTTTCTTGATATTTAAAGACCTAACAACCATTGGAGTACTTAAAGGATTCACTTCATCAACATTACACTTTTAGTGGAATTTGTCTGATGAAAAAATACACCACTTGGCATATGCTCAATTTGTAATCCAAGACCTTCCATGGCTTTCATTTCAAACTCATAAACATCAAAGATCACATATCCATATGTTGTTTTCTTGATAAAAACACATCAAAATATGAGGTCATTTACATACCATTTATTTAACAAATATTCAATCAAATGATTATACCACATACATCCAGATTTCTTTAATCCACACAACAATTTCTACAATTTAATAGAATATAGGTCTTTGGGTTTTATCTTTAATACTTCGGGTATCTCAAATCCTTCAGGGATTTTCATATATATACTACTATCAAGTGACCCATATAAATAAGCTTCAACAACATCCATAAGACACATATTATCCTTTTCACCTACTACAGGGGTGATTAGATATCGAAAAGTAATAACATTCATAATAAGAGAATATGTCTCCTCATAATCAATTATGGATCTCTAAGAAAAACCTTGTGAGACAAGACGAGCTTTTTATATTACAATCACGTTTTTCTCATTACGTTTACACACAAAAACCCATTTACACCCAACATGCTTCACAACTTTTGGTGTGAGTTTGATATGTCCAAAGACCCTTCGCTTATTAAGTGAATTTAATTCAACTTGCACCGCGTCTTTCCATTTATTCCAATCGATTCATTTTTGACATTCCATAATAGACCTTTGTTCAAGATCTTCATTTTCTATATCATGTAACATAGAATATAAAAATATTTTATTAATATTTTCCACATTACTTCGATTCTATATATCACCTATAGTGGAATAATTAAGAGAGATTTCATTATTTTCAAAAATTTTAGGGTTTTCTATATCTTATGAATTATCTTTATCATTCTCATTATGCGTTTCTTTAAGAACATTTAAGTTACGCATTTCTTCTGGAACACACACCACTATAATGGGGTTTTCAATTATACTCATTCCTTTTCCTTTTCTAGTATTTTTATCCTTATGGTTTCTTTTCTCCTCCTAATGTTGGGAATAATTCTTCATTAAGGTGACAATTAGTAAAACATGTTGTAAATACATCACCACTTTGTGGTTAAAGATATCAAATGATAAATAAATATTCATATCTTATATATATTCATAACCTCCTTTGAGGTCCCATTTTTGTATGTTGTGGGGGAGTAGTCAGTACATATACTATACAATAATTTTTTTAAGTGGGAAATGTCAGGCTTTTGGCCAAATGCCAATTGGAGTGTAAAGTGATTATGACATGCACTTAGTCTGACGTGAACTAATGCCGAGGCATGAAATATTTCATGACCCCATATGGATCTCAACATCTTTGTTCTCATTATTAATGGTCTAGTAATAAGTTGGGGCTGTTTTATCATTGATACAACTAAACCATTTTATGTATGCAAATGAGCAGCCAGTTGCCCCACAGTAATCCCCATTTCGGTACAATAATAATTGAAAGCTTGAGAGGAAAATTATCTTGCATTATTAATCCTTTCTTGATGACACAATCAGGGAATTTTGCTCTTAATTTAATTATTTGAGCAATAAATCATTAAAACGCTACATTATGAGTTGAGAGCAAACGTACGTGTGACCATCTGTTAGATGAATCAATTAATACCATAAAGTATTTAGATAGACCACATGGTGGATGAAGTGATCCATATATATCCCCTTTAATTATTTCAAGAAAGGTTGGAATTTCAGCCTTAATTTTAGCTAGAGATGGTCTTACAACCAGTTTTCACAGAGAACAAGCCGTGCGTGGAATTTTTCTTTATGGAGAGATCTTAACTACCTTTATTAAATGTCTATATAAGAACCCAACCTTAAATATTACATAATCTTGAGTTTTAAGTCAATAATTCATTATCTTACATTTTAGGATCTTTTTAGGTTTAGAGTATTATAGAATTAGGTCATAACTCATACATAACAAAACTATATATTACAAAGTGTACACTTCTGATCAGTATATATTTTCCCACAATATAATTTTTTTAAAATAAAACATGATTTTTTTCATGAAAAAACTTTATAAATTTAAACTTGACTTCTTCTTTTCCCTTATACATTATTAAAACCTATGAAAATCATTTTAAAAATGCGGGATGAACACAAAAATCTCAATAGGGGATAAAAAAAAAGAAATAAAACCGTTAGTCCAGTGAAAATCATGAAAACCCATGAAATATTTACCTTTATTTCAATTTTCTTTGAGATAATTAATGAAGCCATTTACACATGAAAAAAAAACACTTTTTGTTTAAATAAAATCATGAAAACCCATATCAATCAAATAAAATCCCTTTTTTGCAACCTAGAGCATCACATTCATAACCCGTTTTAAACCCATGTCAGAAATAAATAGATCCCAGTTAAATCCATAGGAGAAACACTATGGTAACTCCATCATTCTTGACTATTAATACAAGTAAAATTAACCAATGCATTGGAGCACTATCTGAGCACATCCATCATATAAGTTATATTAGGCTCACCTGACGCTATTAGGAAACACCCATTGTATAAGCTATATCGGGCTCACCCGTGAGCTATAATGGGGATTAACCCTTATTATAAGATATATAAGGCTCACCCATTTCTCATGTAAAATTATCAGGTACCATTTCAAGAATAAAAAATTTTATGATCACATTTTTTCATCATAAAACCCTTGAAAAATACTTTTAAACTTGTATAAAAATAACTTTCGGATATCAAAACATCCTTTAGTTTTAAAAAATCCATTTTCAGTAACAACATACCCATAAATAGGGTATTTATTTGAATAAAACATGAAAAATTATGATGGAATTCAAAATTCATATAATGGTTATGGATACGGGAAATTGTTTTGTCGCCGTATAAATTAAATCAGAACATTCCTTTTTTCATTTGTAAAACAATTAATACATTCCGTAAAAAGATTCCTTTTTTTGAAAAACTTTGAAAGAAAGTCAAAAATTTAATTTATAAAACTCTCATTTACATTCATAAAATCATTTTAAAAATATTTACATAGAATAAAAAGAGAGTTAGAAGGAAAACTTTAAAAGAGGATTTTTTGAAAGAAAAATCCCTTACCATTTTTGGCAATATTTGAAATGCCAGCCCCATGAAAGAATATCATTAAACAAAACTTTAAATATCATGATAATAGAGGAATTAAAGATATAACATGTAAAATGGGGATGTATATACACCTCATAAGATAATATAGGTTCATAACATCAAAATATGCCTTAAAAAAAGGAAATTGAGACGAAGTCCCTTACCTTGAGTCCGACTCATCACGTACTTTATTTATCTTCCGGAATAATAAACTTATGTTAATTATTTAATTGCTTAAGAACCCATTTAAATTTTATTATTAATTTTATTTCATTTATTACCATATTATATATTATTACTTAATCAATTAAGTTTATGTCATATGTTTTGACGATATTCAGCTTATGTGTCAAAAATGACTTTGGTAGGTTGACTATGGTTTAAGTGGTAATTATTCCATCATATTCAGAATAATAATCATGAAATAATTATCATTTTTATACATAAATTATTATTTTAAATACATTCATGAAATATGGTTATGAAAAATGAACTACATTACAATCATGAAGATGATAGTCCGTATGTACAATGAGTAATGTTTCCATTTTTCAACGATCATTATGGAAAAAAGGAAAGTATTATTATTATAACACTACAAAAATTTTATGGTATGTTTCTCTTAAATAGATTATATTCATTATATATCCTATATTTCATAAATCACTGAGTTTCTTTGAAAAAACACTTGGTTATTTAGGATATAGTCATAACCCATCCATTAAACTTAAATTTTCCACTTCTGTGGTTTGAATTTCGAAAAATTGACATACACGGTTGTGATCAGGGTGATATTTGGAGTCTGATAGAATCAAATTAATTTTTGGTGAATATTAACTTATCATTATAAATATCAATATGAACCTTATGAATGGTAATCTTACCTAGGAAAGTATAAATAAATTTAGGCACCTTAAAAATGAAGATGAATATTTTAAGTGTTGGTATTTTTCAATTAAATAATTATTTTCATTAAAAATTAATTTTCACATATTTAGAAAATTATTTTTGAAAAATGGAGTTCATTTTTAGATTCTAAATGTCGAAAAATGGTTAGGGTTAATTTTTGGTATTTTTCTGAAATACTTGAATTTTTGGTGAATAGTAAAATACATTAATTTACCGTATAAATACATTATAATTTAAATTCACTATTCTTAGCATCATGAGTGATGTAAGCATAAAAATATCAAACTCACATGTACTTATTAATATTCTAGTTCATGTAATACTCACTATTTCTTGTCTTGTGGAGAAATAATAAATTAATGAATATAATATTAAGAAAACCCTTCTCCCCAACACTATATAAACCACCCCTCACCCCCTCTTCTTCCCACACCACTAAAGATTTAATAATTCCCTAAATTCTACTAAAATATCTCCATAAGATCCTCCCCCATTTATAAGACCTTCTGGTCTCGCCAAAAGGCCACAAAAAGTCCTTAAGGAGATTCTCAAGGAGGAGTACTCAAGAGGTGAACCTCTCTCCCATTTTCTTTCAAATTCTTTTACAAGTTCCATTATTTTGTTGATCTCTCCTCACCAACCCACATACAAATTCTATGATAATTACATCACATTAAATTTAATGTTATTTTATTATGCTAATGTAATATTTCATCATCATCTCTCTTTCCCCCCACCTCTCACACTAAAAATGAAAATACCGTCTGAGATGGGTAATTTATCACAATCAAGGACGACGGGTTTTCAATTTCTATTACTATCTTCAAGACTGGTCATGAAACCTTTTAATGGTTGAAACATATAATAATATATGTATTTATACTTATTCAATGTTATTTAATCCGTACACACTCATAATATAATGTAATAATACAAAACATGTTCATTATGCACAAAACTGCTAAGTTAATCCAAGCGTTTGTAATTAACTTTTAACTAATGAGTCATCCTCATAGTATATAACCCAAAATAATTATAAGATAATTTATATCTCTGTAATTTCACTAATAATATATATTAATATTTATGGATGTTTTAACACATTTCAAACTAACTTCCATTCATGAATACAAGTAAACCGATCATGAAAACCAAGGAAGAAAATGCTTCCAAAACAATAAAATTGAACCTCTTAAACCCATAAAAAAGGGACTTAATGAACCTAATAAGGTTATAATAAATCAATTAAATATTTATTAGGTTCTTTAATTATTAATTAATGAAGATAAATTTGATTATTCAGGTCATTAAGATCAATCGAGAACACTTTCAGGCATAAGGTAAGGGATCCTCTCTCTCACTTTTATTCAAGAATTCCACCTATGTTGTGTCCTTTTATTTTTAATTCCTATTTATGGGGTATATTTTTTAACCTCCCCCATACTTTCCTTATGATATATAAATGATGATATACCCTTTTAACTCTCATTAATCCATCACAAGAACACTCGTTTCCATGCCGAAATGTTTTTAAGGGGTTTTTTTATCTCACTCTTAATTTCGTGAGATTTCCATTGTTCGCCACTTATTTCTTGCATGTGATGTATTGTGTACTAAAATTTGATATATATTATTATTATTATATATATATTCATGGTATTATATGATTCTTTTGGTGGATATTGATTTTTGGTCATACGCCTTGATTGATTACAACGTGGTAAGAGACTTTGTCTCAATTTCCATTTCATTGTCATTTACTTGGTATTGTGCACCTAATATTTTTTATGTGGTGTATCCACTACCCATTTGAGATTATTTTTCATTTTAAATTTTAAATATATTATATATCCATATTCTGGTTTCATGGAAATGATTATTGTCTTAAGATGTATACCCTTTTTCATACGGTGTTTATTTGAAATGTTGTTTTAACTATGGAAATATTAATGAATCCGTATCCTGTGCTCTATATGGATATTGAGAAGGGATATTTCACTTGTATTCAATCTATGTATAAAGAATTATTTGGAATTGTAGCGATGGGAGGGGCCCACTATAACCCCCCTATGCATTGACAGGTCTCATAAGACAAATCAGTTGGCGACAAACCCTTCGAGTTTCAAAAAATCAGACGGGTTTCTACCCACAAAATTAAACTGTTTCAATGGTATAGTGTTATCATGTGCTAGATAAATAAATTCCAATTAATAAGCATTCTCTCTTGTAACTTCTCGAATCTGGTTTCCACTCAATGGGTGCCCCGAACCTGGTTGGTCACATGACCTCAAGAGCATTTTCCCAAACGCCAGAGGCTGCCGACTAGCAGCGAGGGCCAAGGACTGATAGTGGGGAAACTATGACCTCATTTGTCAAAGTGTGGCGTAGAGGAATAAAATATATAAGCATACAATAGCGGAAGCAGTAAACAATATACAACTGAAATGGAAAATTGAAATAGAAGAGAACCAGTAGTCATATATATAAAGATGCAGCATGTCACTAATTCTATAAAAGCATCCAGAATAGGATACACTATAATACAATATAATACAACTCAAAGTACAAGGTACAACCAAACAAAACAAGGCGGAGTAAACAGAACGCAGTAGCATCGCAAGCCGAAGCTCGGTCCCATGCTCTCCCACTCATCTACTACAATCAAGTACCTATATAGGGACCCTTGCCCTTATCCACACCTGCAAAAATGTAATCTATTTGGGCCGAAGACATGACCCAAACAGGGTGTGAGAAATAAATCCATGTAGGCAACCTGTAACGACCCAAGGTTTCATTAATAGAAATATCTCTTGATCTAATTAAGTGTCTCTTTATGTAAAATGTTTATATAAAATTTCAACTTCTTTAGTTTTATGTTAATAATTGTGACCGTTTCTTTTATACCTGTTGAACAGTGATCATATGATTAGTATAAATATAGGGCTTTAACAAATCCAATTTACTCAGACAAAGGAAGCGATGACCTCATCCAGTAGAATTGCTCCATACGAAGCCCATTTGTCGGAGCTCGGAAAAGAGGTGGCGTCTTTGGGCTTCACTCTTGACCAAGCCCAAACTGAGCTTCATCATGTCATGCTCGAACGAGACCGTCTACGGGAAAAGTGGAAGTTGATAGAGATTACCACTCGAGCAATGTTATCTGAGCCACCCCAAGAGTCTGTCACCATCGCACACCTTACCCTTAGGTCTTATGCGACTATTTTAAGGGGTTATGTAACAAATCGCTAGTACTATGCTCATGTACATTATTTTTGTATATAATAATGAATATACTTTCTTGTCATTATTGATACATTGTAAATAGTTTTGAAAGTACAAGTAGTGTTTTTAGTTATTATTTAATTAAGAAATCTATTTTATTAAATTAAGGGATTTTTGAATTAAATAATATTTTAATAAAATATTATTATTATTATTAAGTTAATTTTATTATATATAAATGATCATATAATTTTATGAATGCAATTACAATTTTTTATTAAGGTTTGAAATCTATTTCTGTCAAAACCCGTGAATTTTCGATAAATGTCGGTTTTTATTTTAAAAGTGAAAATTAACATATTTATAAAATTATTTAAATAAAATAAATGATATTTCTAGAATCAGGATGTTGAAATTATCCAAAGATGAATTTTTCATAATTTTCTGAGACAGTCAAAATTTTGGGTAAAAATTAAATACCTTTTAAATATATAATGTGTTTTATGACATCATAATGACCCAATAGTGATGTAATAAAATACTATAAGCTTTATTTTTGGCCAATATATGTTTTACCATTAAAATAATGTGATTTTGGGTTTTTTGACTTAATTTTCAAAGCATTAATGGACCCCTCAAGACTTATTAAACATCTTGTCTTTTTAAATTATTTTCCATGGGAGTGTGACTCACCACCACATAAGAAACCCCATTATTTTAAGAAATTCGGACTTTGGACTTATAAAATATTGTTTTCCTATTACATTTTCCAAAAAACATGGGCAAAAACCATGAGCTGATTTGTGATTTGTATTAGTTTAATGTAAGGAGTCCCAAACTTAAATAATAAAGAATTCACTCACCTTTCTTATATAAACCCACCCAAGATCCCACTTCCTCCTCACTCAAATACTTTTGAGTTCGTCCAACCTCTGCCCTACTCTCTCTAGAATCCTCCCAATGTGACCCAAGCTCCCAAGAAGCCTCTCTCAAGCCTCTCTCAAGCCTTGGAATCACACTTCCAAGTAAGGGCTTTTCTTCCTTTCACCTTTTTTATCAAATTTTTTTAATATTGTTACACCATTTTAATTTCAATTATAAATGCTAGGTTATGGTTTCACACCTCCCCCATACTTCCCTATTATTTTTTGAATGATGGTAGACCCCTTTCTCTCTCATTAAATGCCTCCCATGTACACCCGTTACTATACCGAAATTCCGAAAGGAACTTCTCTCTCTTCATTTACATTCAAGCAATAATTTTGTATCATGAATCTAAATTCCATTAAAATTGTTTGGAAATGTATATATATGACCCCCTTACTATATATTTCATGTAAATATGATGAGACACCCCTTTATCTCTCATCAACCATTTTTACGAATTCTTATGTCACGCCGTTACGCTGCCGAAATTGCACCGATTTTCTAAGCCAATGCCTTTGTGTAGTGAATACCATGCCCATTTCTCCATCAAGGGTATTAAACTTTATGCACATTTACTTATTTATTATAAAGTTTCATGTATGAATTCAACATTACTTATTGTGGAATAAATTATTATGTTTAATGAATCCATGCTTTATGATTCATGTGGCACACTTATTCATGAAATGAAATGTTTAAGAAGGGTGCACCCTTATAGCGCTCCAATGCATTGGGTAAAGTATAGTATCATGATACGTCACGTGCAATGAGTGTTGACTCATGATAGTTCAAGTGCAACGATGGTTTACTCGTGCTTCATGTGCAATGATAATTTTCTCATGCTCCATGTGCAATGAGCCTTGGCTCATGCTAATTCCATGTTAAGTGTTGTTTCACATTTCCATGTTCTGATTATCATGATTTATCATGCCTTTATGTTCATGTTTCTCATGTTCTCTATTGATATTTCTATTTTCTAACATGTATTGTACTCTTCATGTATTCCATGTTTATTCCCTTACTGGGCTTTATAGATCACCCCTTTTCTTATGCATGTCCTTAGGTTATCCCATGCAATGCTAAGTACGAGGGAGTGTAGTGGTCATGTAAAGGAAGTTTTCAATAAAGATGTTGTATTTCATGTTTTAAGTTGTTATGTAATGATCCTAAGCCCAAAAGACACTAGACCTCTCGATCTTCCATGTTATATCAAGTGAATAGTTTATGTAATAAATCATGTTTAAGTTTGTAATAAAAGCAAGGTTGTCATAGTTGGTATCAGAGGATAGGTTTAGTTATTTTTTGGGATTAGGAATAGAAAACCCCAGTAAAGCCTTAGAGAGAAGACTAAGTATAATAAAAACATCCCTAATTTTTGGTAATTAATGAGTGAGTGGTTTATCAAGAAAATACATCCCTGTTTGGATACGAGTAGGTAGAGGCGACTCTGGAACAGATGTATCCTAGGGGTAAAACCTGAAAACACCACTTTGATCTAGACTCGAATGGGAACTAGTGCATGACAACGAGCCTTGCTTCAATCTTGGTTACGACACTCCTGGGGGATATGTTTTGATAAATTCACAAGCTTAATATGAACCCTTATTAAGGGAATTAAAAAAAATGCCCCTAAGAATATATGTTATAAAGTAGATCATGAAAAACATAGATTGAAGCCTATAGACTCATGAGTTAAGGAAATAAAAGTTTATTTATAAGTCATCAACTTTTTTCTTTGGATTACCCTTTATGTGTTACCCCCTAACATTCCTTTTATTCCAGCCAATGGCTGGTAATAGGAGGACTCAGGCTAACAACTGATGTGAAGATCAGTGTGATGACTGTACTAATGAGATGCCCAATCCAATGGGAGCCAGAATCATGAACTTTGTCATGCTTCTCTCTAAGATAAATAAATATTTGAATATAAACACGAGTCAAGAGGAATGTACAAACCCCCCTAAGAAGGAACAAGTCGCTATCGAGAGCTTCATGAGACAAAGACCTCATACTTTTAGTGGATCATCTGATCCCACGATCACTGAACAATGGATCAACTCCATTGAAAAGATCTTCTCCATCCTTCAATGTTCTGAACAAGAGAAGGTTCTCCTGGAAGCTTATCATATAGAGGGTGAAGCTGATCAATGGTGGATGTTGATCAAAAATAAGAAGCCTGAGGAGGAGATCGAGGCATTGGAATGAAAGGATTTCTGGAATATGTTTTTTGATAAATATTTTCCGTGCACCCTCTGGCTTAAGATGGAAAGAGACTTCCTTTCCCTCAAGCAAAAAGTCGAAGAATCTGTTGGAGCGTATGAGGAAAAATTCACAAGGCTTGCACGATATGCTTCCGGCTTTGTCGTTACCCCCGAATTTAAGGTTGACCGCTTCTTTGGTGGGATGAAGCCTAGCCTAAAGAAAGCATTAGCGATCTGTGACTTCGACAACTATGAGGAAATTGTCTGATGTGCCCTCAAGGTCGAAATGGAGATCAGGGAATCAAAGGGGTATCATGGGGACAAGAAGCGTAAGGTGGACTTCAATGCTGACGGTCTGATGGATAAATCCAATGGTGCTAAGAAGATCTAGCACCCCACTTTCCAAAAGTGCAGAAAGAAGCACCCTGGAAATTGCCTCAAGGGGACGAGGAAATGCTTTAGGTGTGAAAGAGAAGGGCACCTAGCTGTTAACTGTCGGAAAGAAAGACTCGCGGCTGTGACAGAGGAGAGGAATGCTCCATTCGAACCTCAACATGTTGTTCATTGCTACAACTGCAAAGAACCAGGGCATTTTGAAAATCAGTTCCCTAATCTAATGGTTTTCGGAGGCAACCAATAACCTCCAAGGAAATAAGGAAGAGCTTTTGCCATCACTTTTACCAAAGTGAACCCCGACAACGAAGTGGTGACAGGTACACTAGTTATTCATTCAAGAATAGATAAAGTACTTTTTGATTCATGTTTTACGCATTATTTTATATCTTTAAAGTTTAGTAGAACAATCCCAACACCACCACAAATCATGGAAGTGAAGATGTCGGTGAGTATGGAAAATGGGGCAATCATTGAATCCCATGAATATAACTCCTCCCCTATTATAATATGTGGATTGAATTTCCCGGTGAACCTCATCATACTCCCTATAGTGGAATTTGATGCAATTATTAGCATGGATTGACTTTCCTTATATAGAGCCAACATAAATTGTCGGGAGAGGGAAATCACACTCCATATGGAGAATCAAACCCTGATTATTTACAAGTGTAAGGAGGAAGACGAATCTACTTTAGCTCCATCATCTCAATCATGGATATTACTGCCCTATGAGCATGCGTATCTGGCTCAGATGATTGAGTCCAAGGAAAAAACCATCCTTGAAGAAATTCCTATTGTGAGGGAATTTGCTGAAGTGTTTCCCGAGGAATTTCCTGGTCTTCCTCCTAAAAGAGATGTTGAATTCTCAATTGAAATTATACCAGGGGCGCTACCAATATCCAATACTCCATATAGAATGGCTTTTGTGGAGATTGAAGAGCTGAAGAAACAACTACAGGAGAATCTGGATAAAGGGTTTATATGCCCAAGTGATTCACCATGGGGTGCACCAGTCATCCTCATCAAGAAGAAGGATGGGTCAATGTGGATTTTCATCGATTATCGTGAACTTAACAAAATCATGATAAAGAAAAAGTATCCTCTACCACAGATCGATGACTTGTTCGATCATTTGCGTGGAGCACAATAATTCTCTAAGGTAGATTTACGGTCGGGATATTATCAAGTAAGGTTGAAGAAGGAAGATGTCCCCAAGACTGCTTTTCGTAAAAGATACGGGCACTATGAATTCATAGTAATGCTTTTAGAACTCACTAATTCTCTAGAAATATTCATGGAATTGATGAATAGAGTATTTATAGATTACCATGACAAATTTGTGGTAGTCTTTATAGATGATATTATAATATACTCTAAAACCAAGGAGGATCATGAGGAGCATTTAAGAACTATACTAGAGACTTTGCTCAAGGATAAGCTCTATGAAAAGTACAGAAAGTGTGAGTTATGGTTGAAAGAGGTATCATTATTGGGCCATATCATCACAAGCAATGAGATATCTATAGATCCCTCCAAAAAAGTTGCAATTGAGGAATGGCCGAGGCCAACATTGGTAACGGATATCCGTAGCTTCTTGGGGTTAGCTGGATATTATCGACGATTTGTGAGAAATTTCTCACGATTGTCTAACCCTCTTACCAAGCTAACTCAAAAGGGAGTAAAGTTTTCTTGGAGTGATGAATACAAAGAAAGCTTCAAGGATTTGAAAAGTAGGATTATCACTATGCCTGTGCTCACTTTACCCAAAAGTGGGGAACCTTTTGTGATATTCAGTGATGCTTTGAAGAAGTGATTAGGTTGTGTGCTGATGAAGAATGATAAAGTGATATCCTATACCTTAATAAAGTTGAAAATCCATGAGCGAAACTATCCAATGCATGATCTGGAGTTGGAGGTGGTGATCTTTGCCTTGAAAATCTGGCGGTATTATCTCTATGGGGAGAAATGTAAGATATATAATGACCACAAGAGTCTTAAATATATATTCACACAGAAAGAGCTTAATATGCGCCAGAGAAGATGGATAGAGATCATCAAATATTATGACTGTTCAATACATTACCACCCTGGGAAAGCGAACAAAGTGGCAGATGCCCTAAGTAGAAAGGACCCAATGATTCTATCAATGATGAGAATTGAGAAGGATCTAATCTTATTAGACTTGATGAAGATGGACATGGGAATCATAAAGAAGGGAACATCATCAATCATTTCTCAAATGATTTCTCAACCGTCTCTTTTATAAAGGTTAAAGGATACTCAAAAGGTTGATGTGGGAATTCAGGAAAAAGTGGAACCTAATGAAAAAGGGAAATCCTTAGAGTTTAATGTTAATGAAGCAGGAATTGTGCGATTTGGGTAAATACTATGTGTTACATCAAGTCCAGAGCTGAAGAAGGAACTTTTGGATGATGCACATATTTCAAATTTCTCTATTCACCCAGGGAGCACAAAGATGTATTGAGATCTTTGAGAAATTTTTTGGTAGGATAATATGAAGAAGGAGATCGCTGTATATACATCAAAGTGCCTGGTGTGCCAGCAAGTGAAGGCAGAGAGGAAAAAGTCTAAGGGGATGATGCAAACATTGCCCATACCAGAATGGAAATGGGAGAACATCACCATGGACTTTGTCACTGGCAACAATGCAATCTGGGTTGTGGTGGATCGTCTTACAAAGACTGCTCACTTCATTGCTATTCGGGAAGATTTCTCATTGGATCAACTGGCACAGATATATATCAGGGAAGTGGTAAGGCTGGATGGAGTACCACTATCTATTGTTTCTCACCTCTAAGTTTTTGAAGAGTCTTCAACATGCTCCGGATACTGAGCTGAACTTCAGAACGACCTATCATCCTCAAACTGATGGCCAATCCGAGCAGACTATCCAAACACTTGAGTAAATGTTGAGAGCATGCTCAATGGACTTTAAAGGAGGATGGTATCAACATCTTCCTCTGGTTGAGTTCTCTTATAATAATAGTTTCCACTTGAGCATCCAAATGGAACCATATGAATCCCTTTATGGGAAAAGGTGTAGAACACCGACGTGTTGGGATGAGGTCAGTGAACATAAGCTACTTGGACCGGAAATGGTCGAGGAAATGGTGGAGAAGGTGAAAACTATTCGGCATCATATCAAGGAAGCCCAGAGTTGACAGAAGAGTTATGCAGATAATCGTCGATAAGACCTTGAGTTTAAAGTTAGAGACATGGTTTTTCTATGCATATCTCCATGGAAGAAGGTAATGAGGTTTGGAAAGAAAGGTAAGTTAAGTCCAAGGTACATCGGCCCCTTTGATATTCTTGATCGTGTCAGGGATGTGGCCTATCAACTAGCACTTCCACCTACCATGGCCAAAGTACATCATGTATTTCATGTATCCCTCTTAAGTAAGTACATACTGGACCCTTCACATGTACTCTCTTCTGAGGTGGTACAGTTGGAGGATGATCTTTCTTATGAGGAGAAACCAGTGAAGATCTTAGATCGTAGAGAAAAAGTTCTACAAAATAAGACAATGCCCCTCGTCAAGGTGTTATGGTGAAACCACATGTTTGAAGAAGCGACTTGGGAATCAGAGAAAATAATGAAGCTGAGTTACCCACATCTGTTTTAGTGTGGGAAAAGGAAATTTCGAGGGCAAAATTTCTGAAGGGGGGGATATTGTAATGACCCAAAGTTTCAGTAATGGAAATCCCTCTTGATCTAATCAAATGTCTCTTTATGTAAAATGTTTATATAAAATGTCAAATTCTTTGATTTTATGTTAAGAATTGTGACCGTTTCTTTTATAGTCATTGAATAGTGATCACATGATTAGTATAAATATAGGGCTTTAACAAATCCAATGTACTCAGACAAAGGAAACGATGACCTCATCCAGTAGAATTGATCCATACGAATCCCATTTGTTGGAGCTCAGAAAAGAGGTGGTGTCTTTGGGATTCACTCTTGACCAAGCCCAAGCTGAGATTCATCATGTCAAGCTCAAACAAGACTTTCTACGAGAAAAGTGGAATTTGATAGAGATTACCACTCGAGTAATGTTATCTGAGCCACCCCAAGAGTCTGTCACCATCGCACACATTACCCTTAGGTATTATGGAGTTGTTTTAAGGGGTTATATAACAAATCTATAGTACTATGTTCATGCACATTATTTTTGTATATAATAATGAATATAATTTCTTGTCATTATTGATACATTGTAAATAGTTTTGAAAGTACAAGTAGTGTTTTTAGTTATTATTTAATTAAGAAATATATTTTATTAAATTAAGGAATTTTTGAATTAAATAATATTTTAATAAAATATTTTTATTATTATTAAATTAATTTTATTATATATAAATGATCATATAATTTTATTAATGCAATTATAATTTTTATTAAGGTTTGAAATCCATTTCTATCAAAACCCGTGAATTTTTGATAAATGTCGGTTTTTATTTTAAAAGTGAAAATTAACATATTTAGAAAATTATTTAAATAAAATAAATGATATTTTTGGAATCAGGATGTCAAAATTATCCAAAGGTGAATTTTTCATAATTTTCTGAGACAATCAAATTTTTGGGTAAAAATTAAATACTGTTTAAATATATAATGTGTTTTATGAAATCATAATGACCCAATAGTGATGTAATAAAATACTATAAGATTTATGTTCATCCAATATATGTTTTACCATTAAAATAATGTGATTTTGGGTTTGTTTGACTTACTTTTCAAAGCATTAATGGACCCCTCAAGACTTATTAAACATCTTGTCTTTTTAAATTATTTTCCATGGGAGTGTGACTCACCTCCACATAAGCAACCCCATTATTTTAAGAAGTTCAGACTTTGGCCTTATAAAATATTGTTTTCATCTTACCTTTTCCAAAAACCATGGGCAAAAACCATGAGCTGATTTGTGGTTTGGATTAGTTTAATGTAAGGGGTCCCAAACCTAAATAATAAAGAATTCACTCACCTTTCTTATATAAACCCACCCAAGATCCCACTTCCTCCTCACTCAAAGCCTTTGGAGTTCGTCCAAACTCTGACCTAATCTCTCTAGAATCCTCCCAAGGTGCCTCAATCTCCCAAGAATCCTCTCTCAAGCCTCTCTCAATCCTTGGAAGCACACTTCCAAGTAAGGGTTTTTCTTCCTTTCACTTTTTTTGCCCAATTTTCTTAATATTGTTATGACCTTTTAATTTAAATTATAAATGATGGGGTATGGTTTCTCACCTCCCCCATACTTCCCTATTATTGTTTTAATGATGGGATACCCATTTCTCTCTCATTAAATTCCTCCCATGTACACCCGTTACTATGCCAAAATTCCGAAAGGAACTTCTCTCTCTTCATTTACATTCAAGCAATACTTTTGTATCATGAATATAAATTCCATTACTATTGTTTGGAAATGTATCTATATGAACCCCTTAATGTACATTTCATGTAAATATTATGAGACACCCCTTTCTCTCTCATCAACCATTTTTATGAATTCTTATGTCACGCCGTTACGCTGCCGAAATTGCACCGATTTTCTAAGCCAATGCCTTTGTGTAGTGAATACCATGACCATTTCTCCATCAAGGGTATTCACCTTTATACACATTTACTTATTGATTATAAAGTTTCATGTATGAATTCCACATTCCTTATCATGAAATAAATGATTATGTTTAATGAATCCATGTTTTATGATCCATGTGACACAATTATGCAGGAAATGAAATGTTTAAGAAGGGTGCACCCTTATAGCGCTCCAATGCATTGGGTAAAGTATAGTATCATGATATGTCATGTGAAATGAGTGTTGAATCATGCTAATTCAAGTGCAATGAGGTTTTAATCGTGCTTCATGTGCAATGAGAATTTACTCATGCTCCATGTGCAATGAGCCTTGGCTCATGCTAATTCCATGTTAAGTGTTGTTGCCACATTTCCATGTTATGATTATCATGCTTTATCATGCCTTTATGTTCATGTTTATCTTGTGCTCTATTGATATGCCTATTATATAACATGTATTTTACTCCTCATGTATTCCATGTTTATTCCCTTACTGGGCTTTATAGCTCACCCCTTTTCTTATGCATGTCCTCAGGTTATCCCATGCAATGCTAAGTACGAGAGAATGTAGTGGTCATGTAAAGGAAGTTTTCAATAATGATTTTATATTTCATGTCTTAAGTTGTTATGTAATGATCCTAATCCCCAAATACACTATACCTCTCGATCTTCCATGTTTTATAAAGTGAATAGTTTATGTAATAAATCATGTTTAAGTTTGTAATAAAAGTAGGGTTGTCATACAACCACCAAAGACCCGTGCCCAACTGTCAGTGAGAATGTGCAACAGTAGTGTGCAATAGTAAATGCAATAAACTAAGCAGTACTCAAAAGTAACTAACTTTAACAGTCATATTTCCATTTTAATATTCATTTAAACATTCTATTTAATAAAATTCTATGCTCATCAGTACCAAGCCCTCAGGCCAATCAGAACCTTGCCCTCAGGATAATATAATAAAACCATGCCCTCAGGCTTTCCCTCAGGCTATTATAATAAAACCACGCCCTCAGGCTTTCCCTTAGGATATTGAAGATTACCCTCAGGTGTACGATATATTTACCTCAGGAACAGAATTCACTGCCTTCAGGCATAAGAAGTGTTGCCCTCAGGAGAAATAGAACATTGCCCTCAGGCTAAGCAGTATCTTGCCCTCAGGCTAAACAAATAATGCCCCCAGGATAAAAGAATATTTCCCTCAGGTGCAAGTAACCGGCCCGAGCCCATAGAATTAACAATCAATTTATATACAATTCCTCTCAAGGTAATTCAACACACATTATAATCATGGCATACCCTTAGGTATCTTGGCCAAACGTCTAAATAGAGGAACACACCCTCGGGGTGGTCCTAGATCCAAGCAGTGATCCCAAACAACAGTTATAAATATTTATTAAACTACCTATGAAATTATAGGTTTTTAATTATGCAAGTCATCGTCCATACGAAACCCCAAACATGGGCGCGTAGCACAGTGGTACACAAAACACACATCAGTTGGAATTTAAACACCTGACCACCTACCTCGATCATCCCTGGTCGGTATACATGAACGAAGCCTACAGAAACAACCATAAACGATGTAGATATGGGAATAACCATAACACATTCAAACCTAAACAAATTCCCTTATAGGAAGAATTGGTAAGAATAACGCAAGGAGAATGGAGAACTCACCCGTGCAGTTCCAAGGAGATCGACGACGTAGAAATCGGGTTCCCGGTGTGTGGTCAATAGATCCTCTAAGCTCCGGCCGTCTCTCCCTCTCTCCTCTGGAATTCTAAGCTTCCTCTATGAACAGAGGAGGCTACTTCCCATTTTAAGCTAAAAAAAATGCACGGTGTGTACTCTCAAGTACACGGTGTGTACTTTTCTTATTTAATTGTTCCTATGGCAGCTACCTTTTTCACCACCTAAATGTTCGTCCGTCAACATGAGTACACGATGTGTATTCCTGATTACATGGTGTGTACCATCTCTCAGATGGAAGCCACCTTCTCCACCTTACTGTTCACCTGCCGACTGATTACATAGTGTGTAAATACACAGTACACGACGTGTAGTCAGTTTTTACACCCTTCATTGCTGACATGCCTACATGCCCTGTGTACGCATCCCACACAGCCAAAGTACACGGCGTGTGGAAAAGTACATGGCGTGTAGTCATAAATTTTGGTATTTTCCCCATTTTCCTTATTTTCTCCAAAACACTTAAGGAAAAAGAAAAAGAAGAAACCCATACCTCAAAAATAAGAACCGGGTTCTTAAAAAATTCCCCCCTTAAAGCAATTCGTCCCCAAATTTCCCTTCCAAGGGTGGTGAAGATAAATCTTAGAATAACTCTGGAAACTGAGCACGTATGTCAGTCTCTCATTCCCAGGTTTTGTCCTGCACTCGGCCATGCTTCCATAACACCCGTACCAGAGGAACTGACCAGCCTCAGAGAACCTTTATGGTCCTATCAACGATACGAATCAGATGCTCCTCAAAGGACGCATCGATCTGAAGCTCAACCTCCTCGGGACGAAAGACGTGAGACGAGTCTGAATGATAATGGTGCAACTGGGATACATAGAAGACGTCGTGCATGGCCCGAGACCTCTGTGGTAACTACAACCGATAGGCAACCAGCCTGAATCTCTCCAGAATCTCAAATAGCCCCACATACCTCGGTGAAAGTTTAACCTATCTCTGAATCCGCCTATATCTCAACCTCGGTGAAACACGCAAGAAAACCTGATCCCCGACCACGAACTTCAAGGGTCATTTGCGGTGATCAGAATAAGATTTATGACGAGACTGTGTGGTAGCCATCCTCTTCTGAATAAACTGGACCTGCTCAGTAGTATCCTGCACAAGACATGGTCCCAACAAAGCTGCCTCACCTGCCTCTAACTAGCACAAAGGTGATCGACATGGCCTTCCATATAAAGCCTTGTAAGGTGTCATATGAATAGTTGCCTGAAAACTATTATTATAGGCAAACTCAACCAGAGGAATATGCTTATACCAAGATCCCCCGAAGTCTAGTACGCATGCGCGTAGCATGTCCTCAAGCACCTGTGTCGTACGCTCTGACTGGTCATCGGTCTGAGGGTGGTAAGCTGTGCTCAGAAGCACCTGTGTACCCAGTGCCCTTTGAAAACTCTGCGATAAATGAGACGTAAAGTGAGCGTACCTATCTGAAATTATAGAACGAGGGACCCCATGAAGACGCACTATCTCTCGGATATACAACTTCCTGATCTTGTCAACACTGAAGGTCTCCTTGATCGGAAAAAAGTGAGATACCTTCGTGAGTCTGTCCACAATAACCCATACGACATCATTGCCTCGAGGTGACCTTGGAAACCTAGTCACGAAGTCCATTATGACATCATCCCATTTCCACTCCGGAATGGGTAACTGCTGTAACAGCCCAACTGGCCTTTGATGCTCCGCCTTCACCTGCTGACAGGTGGGACATCTTGTAACAAAACCCCCTACCTCTCTCTTCATACCTGACCACCAATACTGACGTCTCAAGTCACGGTACATCTTGGGGACTCCAGGATGAACTGTCCAAGCCGAAGCATGAAACTCCCGCATCAACTCCTCGTGTATATCCCCTAGAACCCACACTCATCCATGGAAACACAATACCTCATCAACGCCTATTGTCCATCCAGGAGGAGGGTCCTCACTAGCCACCAACTCCCGTAGAACTAGGCCTTTTGAATCAGACAACTGTCTCATCCTCACTCTATCCAGGAGGGTATAAGTCATAACTAAGGAAGAAAGACACACTACTATAAAATTAGGTTTTTACGCCTTTGGACACGGGAAACCGCCATAGGCAGTCACTGTTGATACTATTAGCGACCACCAATGGTGGTCACTAATACTAAAATAAATTTAGCGGGATTTTTCCCGCCCCCGCCACTGTCTTCCTCATTTTCACCACTGCAACCTGCCTCCCCACAGCTGATGTCTTCCTCAAACCGTACCAACATCAGTGTCACCCCCCACTACCACCCCCTATAACCCTTGTCCACCCCCCAATGCCTCCCATTTCCCCTCGCCACTAAACCCATCCATTACCCCTCCCCAACCGCCAACCTAAACCCTCAACGTTGTAACCACCCCTCCCTCCGGCCGCTGTAGATCCACCATGGCCGGCGGTCATAGCTTCTTTATTTCCTCACGTCCACCGGTTTTCCCTGCATGCCCACCTTGTTTCCCGGACATATGAAATGTTATATTGTTAAAAGGACTTTTAGCGGCTGCCATTGGCGGTCACTATTGGTCTTTATCAAAGGAGCAACAACGACCGCCAAAAGCGATCGTAAGGTGGCCGCTGAAGACCATTAGCGACCGATTTTGGCGGTCACTAAAGGTGTTAATTATAGTAGTGATAGGTCTACCCCTGACTGTCATTCACCTCCAAATGCATCTCAGAGAACAAGTCCATAAGCTGCCACTCACCACTAGCCTCCTGCACTGCCTGTATCTAATTCCTCCTGCTCAGTGCATCAGCTACTGCATTACCTTTACCAGGTGTATAAGAAAGCTCAAAGTCGAAGGAATGAAAATATTAGACACACATTCACTGTATTAGGTTCAAGTCACGTTGGGTAAATATATATTTGAGACTTTTTTGGTTGGTGAAAACCACAAAATGCTCTCCCAAGAGATAATGTCTCCAACAGCTCAACGCATGAACAACCGCAGCCAACTCGAGATCGTGATTCAGGTAATTCCTCTCATGTGGCCTCAACTGCCGTGACCCATATGCAATAACTTGATAACCCAACATCAACACTGCTCTCGGCTCAATACCTGATGCATCACAGTAAACCGTATAGTTCTTCCCTTGCTCTGGAAGTATGAGGACTGGTGCTGAGGTTAACCTTCCCTTCCACTCTTGAAAGGATGTCTCGTAAGCTTCTAACCAAATGAATTTCACACCCTTCTTAGTCAATCCCCTCAATGGCACTGCTAAGAGGGAGAAGTCTTGTATAGAGTTCCTGTAGTAACCATCCAGCCCCAAGAAACTCGGTATCTCAAACACGTTCTTAGGCTACTCGCAGGACACTACTACTCTCACCTTCTCTGGGTCTACTACAACTCCTGCCTCTGAAATGATATGACCCAGGAAGTGTATATGGTCTATCCAAAAGTGGAACTTTGAGAGCTTAGCATATTGCCGATTCTCTCTTAGTGTACTCAGTATGATCTCAAGATGGGTGACATGGTTGTGTCGAGTGTGAGAGTACACCAAGATGTCGTCCACAAAGACTACCAGAAAAGAATCCAGATAAGGGTGGAACACACGATTCATCAGAGCCATGAAAATTTCTGGCACGTTTGTGAGTCCAAATGGCATAACCATGTACTCATATAGACCATATCTGCTCTGAAAAGCTGTAAGCGGTATGTCCGATGGTCTAACACGCAACTGATGATATCCAGATCTCAAGTCAATCTTCAAGAACACTTGTGCACCTAAAAGTTGATAAAAAAGATCATCAATCCTCAGTAGGGGATATTGGTTCTTAACCATCAGCTGGTTCAGTTTCCGATAGTCCACACAGAGTCTGAGGGTACCGTCCACATTCTTCACAAAAAGGACCGGAGAACCCCAAGGAGAAGTACTGGGTCAGATAAAACCCTTTTCTTGTAACTCCTCTAACTATCACTTGAGCTCCTGCAACTCTAGTGTAGCCATCCTATAATGAGGAATGGACACCGGTGCTGCTCCTGGAACAAACTCAAAAGAGAAATCCACCTCTCGCTCTGGAGGTAGACCCAAAAAGTCGTCCGGGAAGACATCCATGAAACGATCAACCACTGGAGAGAAATATTTCTGACAAGTCCCCTGATCATCTAGATATAAAATTACAATCTGGGCTATCACACCACCTTGCCCATGATGCTCAGGTCCAGCTCGGCTCGCCTGGACATCCCATTCACCTTTATATAGAAACTCTCTGACATCTGGTGACGTGAAACTCACCCTGCGACGATAGTTATCTACAAAGGCTCAAAAGGGTACCAACCAGTCCATCTTGATAATGACATCATAGCTCGTCATCTCTAATATATAGAGGTCCCATAGAAAGTGACACCCACCAACCTCTAGGGGGAACTCCCTACACTGATGCACACTAGCCGTTCTAATCCCCAACGGAGTGTCTAGCATCATAACTTCAGAAGAAGAAGAAAGACTGAGCCCAAGGCTCTCCACAATGGGAACAGATATAAAGCTATGTGTATCACCCATATCGAAAAGTATAGAAGATAAAACAACAGCTACTAAAATAGTACCTCTGACAGTAGAATGTCCGGGATCCTGATCCTATTGGGTCTGTTGCACTGCATATGCCTACCCAGTGCCGCGACCCTGTGACACAGCCTGGCTACCCTAAGATACCCCACCCTACTGCCTCTAAGATCCTAGTGTATGGATACCATGGCCACAACCACTATCTATGCCTGTACGTCCTGACGTATCCCAATTCCCCGACTGGTAAGAAGCAGCTGGTCCTGCCCCGCACGCGGAGTCTGCACATAACCCCTATCACTAGACACTAGTGGAAATGCCCTGCAAAAACGCTATAGATGACCAATATTGCCGCAATCTCAGATCTCCACTGGGTCACGGGTACACTGAGGTCTCTTGTGCCCCTCTCTACCACACTGGTAGCATATGACCGGGCCACCTGAAGTAATCGCCTGGCTAGTACTTCCACCGTGAGAGAAACTCATCTGTCTCTTCCTCTTCCTGGTAGAAATAGTACCAGAAAATGGTGCTGAACTACCCTGGCCTGCACCACTAGCTTACCGCAAGTTCCTCTCAGTAATCAGTGCCTGGTTCACAATAGCATGTACCATAGGCAACCTGAAAATGTTCATCAGCGCTCGGATGTCATACCGAAGATCATCCTCAAAGCGTCAAGATCTCAACCCCTCATCACCCACCAGAACAGGTGAAAAACACTGAAGCTTGGTGAAGCGGACAAAATAGTCCATCACTGACATAGCACCCTACTACAGATTCATGAAATCTCAAGCTCGATCTGTCCATAGTGTCTCAGGAAAGAAGAAGTCATAGAAGACTGCCTGAAAATATTCCCACACCATGTATCTATGATGCTCTGACTGGGTGGTAACATCCCACCACCTCTTGGAGGAATCACACAACATGTAAGTAGCGAGCTTGACCCTCTTCCCTAGAGGCGTCTCAAGATGCTCGAAAATAGTCTGCATAGAATCCATCCAAGACTCCCCAGCCCGTGGTCTGCCATCCCATTAAAACGTAGGCGGATGCTGCTGCTGGAAGATACGAGTTAGATCTACCATAGATGTGGCGGCCTGCAGTGCTCCCTGGAAGGTCTGCATAAACTACATGAAGCCTTCACAGAACTGCGCCTCCGCGCCTGTTTCCGGTATAATGGCTGGTGCCGCATCTGGCTCTACTAGAGGGTCCATTGGTATCCCATGGCCTACTATCTCTAGAGTATAATTATTGCCGCTCTCCTGGCAAAAAACTTGAGGTTGTCTCGGCGGCATGACTCTACAAGGCCAACACATGCCTTAGATAAAGATTTATCAAGGACTTAAAACAAGGAGTGTAAGAAGGGAACAAGGAAAAGAAAAATTTCAAGTTTTACAAAAAAAGACTACATGACGTGTATAATAACTACATGGAATGTTTTCTCAAGTCTTTCACATGGGCGTGTACTCTGCCCAAACTGGTCGTGTAACACCCCAAAACACACGGTGTGTTGTCCACACACATGGTGTGTACTTGAATTTTCCTCCCTGTCTGAGTCCCTCTACATGACTTAGCCACATAGATCTCCTTTAAATGAAACTACACGGTGTGTACCAAATAGAAACAACGTGTACGACTTAATTTACAACTGCCTGTGTTGTTAGTGATGTGGATGACCACACAGCTGACACTACACGACGTGTTACACCCACACACGACATATACACAACTCCGTCTTCCCAGCCACATGGAAAAGTCGACACGGTCCTTCCCCGGTCAAGACTACACGGTGTGTCCCACAGGTACACGACATGTTCAAGAAGAGGTAACACTGACATGTGTTTGTCAGCTACACGTCCGGGTCCCCAGGTCACACTACACGACATGTTCATTGTTGACACGACGTGTACAAGAAAGGATTTCCTCTGTTCATGTTGTTAGTTACACGGGCGGACACAGGGTCCACACAATATAGCATGTGAAATAATTACATGACATGTTACCTATAGAACTTCCCCATCCCGTGTCTCTACCCACACGGCCTCTGACACGGTTAGCTACTACACGGCATGTACCTAGGGTACACGGCGTGTACTCAAAACTTTTCCTCTTCCTCCCGAACAGAAGAATACATGGCGTGTAGTCAAAACTACACGGCGTGTATTTTGGGTTTTTCTAGACAGAAAGCCTTAGAAACTACTCCGGAACCCATAAATACTGAAGACAACACCTAAGTGCCAAATTCTGATCTGTGAGGGCCCATACTCCATGAATCAAATCTAATGCATGTTATAACAAGATAAACAGTCAATGATCCACCAAATTTCGGTCAATGATGGCCCATACTCCTCAAGAACCAAAGTCTGGAGTTCATTTTATTATCCTCACACAAAAATACCCTATTAATTAGCAGGTAATTATCAAGTAAGCTATCACAACAACATGCCTTTTGAGCACAACAACTATCACAACAACATGCAATTTCTAATACACCTACGTGGCATGTAAGAATGCATGACATGTGATTTCTAGCATGTTCCTAAATGATGCATGAGATGGAATGCCCTCATCTCATAGGGTTGCGACTAAATAGAACCCATGTATAAAATATAAACAGCACACCACAAGTTCATCACCCAACAGTGAAAATTAAATCAACTGTAAAATTGCAAAATCAAAAAAATTGCAATATGAGGTAAATTGGATTTTACCTGTACATGGGTTAGCTACTCTCAGGCACAACTTATTACCAACTACCATTTCCTTCCTATCCCTGGATAAAGCTCCAAATAGTAAGTCAAAGAAAAGAACCTCCTCTGATACCACTTTGTAACGTCCCAGATCCGGTTTCCACTCAACGGGTGCCCCGAACCCGGTTGGTCACTTGACCTCAAGCACATTTCCCCAAATGCCAGAGGCTGCCGACTAGCAGTGAGGGCCAAGGACTGATAGTGGGGAAACTATGCTCTCATTTGTCAAAGTGTAGCACAGCGGAATAAAATATATAAGCATACAACAACAAAAGTAGTAAACAATATACAACTGAAATGGACAACTGAAATAGAAGAGAACCAACCATCATATATATAAATATGTAGCATGTCACTAATTATATGAAATCATCTAGAAGAGGATACACTACAATACAATACAATACAACTCAAAGTACAAGGTACAACCAAAAAAAAACAAGGCAGAGTAAATAGAACACAACAACATCGCAAGCCCAAGCTCGGTCCCATGCTCTCCCACTCCTCTGCTAAAATCAAGTACCTATATAGGGACCCTTTCCCTTATCCAAACCTGCAGAAATGTAATCTGTTTGGGCCGAAGACATGACCCAAATAGGGTGTGACAAATAAATCCCAGTAGGCAAGCACTAAAGGCCCGTGCCCAACTATCAGTGAGAATGTGCAACAACAGTGTGCAGTAGTAAATGAAATAAACTAAACAGTACTCAAAAGTAACTAACTTTACCAGTCATATTTACATTTTAATATTCATTTAACCATTCTATTTAATAACATTCTATGATCATTAGTACCAATCCCTCAGGCCAATCATAACTTTTCCCCTAGGATAATATAATAAAACCACACCCTCAGGCTTTCCCTTAGGCTATTATATTAAAACCACACCCTCAGGCTACCGAAGATTTCCTTCAGGCGTACGAGATATTTCCCTCAGGCACAAAAGTCACTACCCTCAAGAATAATAAGTGTTTCCCTCAGGAGAAATAGAACATTACCCTCAGGCTAGGCAGTATCTTTCCCTCAGGATAAACAAACAATGCCCTCAGGCTAAAAGAATATTGCCCTCAGGTGCAAGTAACCAGGCCGAGCCCAAAGCATAAACAAGAAATTTATATACAATTCCTCTCAAGGCAATTCAATACACATTATAATCATGGCATACCCTCGGGTATCCTAGCCAAACAGCTAAACAGAGGAACACACCCCCGGGGTGGTCCTGGATCCAAGCAGTGATCCCAAACAACATTTATAAATTTTTATTAAACCACCTATGCAATTCTAGGTATTTAATTATGCAAGGCCTCAGCCATACGACACCCCAAACATGGGCGTGTAGTACAGTGCAACACAAAACACACAACAATTGGAATTTAAACACCAGAACACCTACCTCGACCACCCCTGGTCGGTATACGTGAATGACTCCTCCAGAAACGCCCAAGAACGATGTAGATCTGGGAATAACTAAAACACGTTCAAACATAAATAACTTCCCTTATAGGAAGAATTGGTAAGAAAAGTTCATGGAGAAGGGAGAACTCACCCATGCGGTTCCAAGGAGATCGACGACGTAGGAATTGGGTTCCTAGTGTGCGGTCGGGAGATCCTCCAAGCTCCGACCGTCTCTCCCACTCTCCTCCGGCGTTCTAAGCTTCCTCTATGAACAGAGGAGGCTACTGCCCATTTTAAGAGAAAGAAAACTACACGGTGTGTACTCTCAAGTACACGACATGTACTTTTCTCATTTAATTGTTCCTCTGGAGGATAAATTTTTCACTGCCGAACTATTCGTCCATTGACATGAGTACACATCGTGTATTCCTGATTACACGGTGTGTACCGTCGCTCAGCTGGCAGCCACCTTCCCCGCCTTACTATTCAACTACCGACTGATTACACGGTGTGTAAATACCCAGTACACGACGTGTAGTCAGTTTTTACACCCTTCATTGCTGTTAGGCCTACACGCCCTGTGTACGCATCCCACATGGCCAAAGTACATGGCGTGTGGAAAAGTACACGGTGTGTAGTCAGAAATTTTGGGATTTCCCCCCATTTTCCTTATTTTCTCCAAAACACTTAAGGAAAAAGGTAAACAAGAAACCCGTACCTCAAAAATAAGAACCGGGTTCTTACATCTCTATTCATTTTCAGTTATTAATATCTATGAGGTTTTCCCTATGACAAAATCTATGGATATAGTTTTATTATCAGTCTACTAATGGTGTGTGTCTTTCATTTATTCACCATGCCATATTGACTATGCCAATTTGATTGTGATTAAATTATTGTTGATTCATTATTATGCTATTTGTAACCCTTACTAAGCATTTGAGCTCACCCATTTCATTTATTTACCTTCAACATGTTATGAAGAAGAGACCATTTATTGATTTCTCATGGATGCAGTTTATTAGTTTTTGTTATGTATTGTATTTTTTTACCTTCCTAATGTAATGTGAGTTTCATGTATGTATCTAGTTTCTTTAAGACTACTAAAACTGATTGTTCCTTCAGGATTTCATTCTTTTTAATCATGCCAATGTAATAAATAATGCACTGGCTCTGGGCTTCTAGGGTTGGGGTGTTACAATTATATATTTCCAAAATAATAATCATAACATCAATACCATATTATTTATTTTAATATACTCATATATATATCATCCATGTGATGTTTTAATGGAAAAAATAATCACATCGCTTCATGGAGGCGGTAGTCCACATGTACGTACAAATAACGTTTTCATTTTTTAGTGAGTGGAAATATAGGAAAGAAAATGATATATTATCTTTTTAGAATGATAAATATATCTTTAATATCATAATTATTTCATATATATCAAATATATTCATTAATTTTATCCTTATTACTTTCCATGTAAAGTATTAGTGAAAAAATAATCACATCACTTCATGATGCGATAGTCCACCATACACACGATGTTATCGTATCCCCCACGGAATAAAAAGTAAGAAGGTATATGTGATATTATAACTCTATAAGTATAATTATATTAAAAATATAATATATACACTTTAAAATTTTCATTATAAAAAGCCATGAGAGACAATGATGAATAAAAAATCACATTAGTTCGTGAGGCGGTACTCCATTATACACACGAATGACAGTTTTGTTTACCATTTGATGGAATAGAAGATGGATTTAGGTTATGAAATTAAAATAATAAAATATAAATATATATTATATATTGTTTTTATTATATAATCATAATTTAAGAATATTTTAAGGATGTGGAAGAAGAAATAAAATAAAAACATTCGGTTAAGTACGATATCTCTTCTTTGGACAACCTCCTTAGGTTAGCACCAAAAGCCTCATTAGGATGGATTTATGATAAAAAAGGGGATACAGGTAATAGGTAGGGAATTAAGGAAGGTATTTGGGTATGTATTGGATGAATCAAAGGCATTTGTAGGTGTAATGATGAGATGAGATGGGTTGACCTTTTATAAGTGAGGTGAGTAACACACTTGTAATTTTTGAAAAGAAAAAGGTGTACCCATGTTTTTCACATGACACAAGGATAAAAAATGATCCATTTTAGAGCCTTTGACATTATAAGGTTCAAATATAGACACAAAATAGATTTTATTTAAGTTTTTATGTCATTTAAACAATTATCTTTTAGTTTAATATTTGGTAAATCCGTTTTTAACTTAATTGCGATAAAATATTTTTTACCATTTTCACTATTCATTATGACCAAAAATTAAGTTGAACTTATTATATAATATAAATTATTATGATTAAAAATATTTAATAAATTTTACCAAATTTAATTCACACAATTGATATAATTTAATTTAAAATTAATCCCGCAAACGCGATGAAAAAGTAGTTTTTCAAGAAGTGAATTTTTCAAGCATAAGATGAGTTTATATTAACTATACAAATAATAACCATCTCTGTATGGATTTAAATTAATATTTATTGATATATAATATATAAATTTTATTTATATCATTAATAATTAGTGTTTTTTAATTAATTAAAACAAAGAATTATTATGCACTTTAAAACAGTTTTCTAAAAACCCATTTTTTAAACCCAGAAATAAACTTACACTAAAATTTAATATAAAGAGGATTAAAATATAGTTAAGTGGATTAAATTTAACTAAATAATATTTATGTTACTTTAAATCATATTGAAAATATAATGTTACTTTTTAATTACTTAATTTATTGAAAATAAATGACATTTTTACAAAAAATCGGTATTTTTCACTATTCACCAAAAAAAAATATTTTTTGGAAAATAAAAAAAAATTAACCTTAAGTTAATTTTTATATGATGATTTAAAAAATAAAATTCAATTTTTTTATATTAAAATCATATAATTTAGAAATTAAACTTTTAAATAAAACCTTTTAATAAAATTGTTTAATTAAAACTATTTCTTTTTTGATTTAAAAATTACTTAATATTTTTATATTGAATATAAATATCTAATTCTTAAATTTTAATAAATATGAAAATAATTTATTCTATCATTACCTAGGTCATTATAGTCAATGTGATCTTTCAATTATTTTTTGCATTATTTCTGAACTAGGATGACCTAATCGCTCATGCCACAATTTAATGATATGGGGTCCATTATTTACTACCACATGTGTTTTGATTGAACTTATATATGTGTAATGCAATACAAATGGTAATTTTGGTTGTTTTTCTTGTACATGACTTTTAAAAAATTTATTAATATTAATTCAAATGGACTTTTCATTTCTCTTAGATATAGTTTGGGTATCATACCCTTACTGATATATATCATTCAAACTTAACAAGTTTATTGTGGACTTTGGGGAAAACAACACATATATTATAAAGAATATTGTCCCATTAGGTAAATAAAATCTCACTTTATCATCCCCTTTTATCATATATGCAAGTCCTGATGTAGTATTCAGAACTGGTCTTGTTGATTTAAGATCAAAAAAATATTTTTTATTTTTAATAATTTTGTTCATTGTTCCACTATCCTATATGAAAATATCTATCTTGTTTATGCAATCATTTTTAATGCTTCAGAACAAAGACAATAATATTATAATTAACACTTTTTGAAATTCAAATAACACAACATCAAAAATATAAAGCATACAGAACAAAACACCATATCACATATCATAACTATTGTATTTTTTATGAATTGTTTCTAGTTATCATCTAATTAAATTCAAAAATAAAATCACTCACTTTTTAGTAAGTGAAATCATCATTTAATGACTCATGATTCTTAGTAAAATTTAACTCGTTTTTTTCTTTATAGGATGTCTCAACAAAGTGTGGTTCACTCTTCTTTGCTTCATGAGATGCTTTATAGAGCTTACAAATATTCTCTAGGGTTTGGAAAACTCAGGAAAAATGTCCCTTAGAACCACACCTATAACGAGAATCTTTGGGATTCCTTGGAGTGCTTGAGCTGATATTTATTTGATTATGATATTCATTCTGAGTGTGCCCATGGTTACAA
The DNA here is from genome assembly GCA_963277665.1 of Viscum album. Classification (NCBI taxonomy): domain Eukaryota; kingdom Viridiplantae; phylum Streptophyta; class Magnoliopsida; order Santalales; family Viscaceae; genus Viscum; species Viscum album. The sequence continues at coordinate 1,463,775,437 of OY728162.1, read as the reverse complement.
CCACATCCTCCACCGCACTTGCTGCCAAAACCACATCCACCCTTAGAATCATATCCCCAACTTCTTCTATGATCATTTTCATGAAATAAATAATTTTATTCAAGAAATGATTCTTATAAACTAGTAGGATGAGACTACTGATTTTTAATAAAAAGATCATTGTTCTTCTCGATTATAAGTAATGATATGAGATCAGAATATTTTGTATATCCTTGCAAGCGATATTACTTTTGTAGGGTGATGTGAGATACATTAAATGTTTTATATGTCTTTTCAAGTATATCAACACCCATAATCCCAATACCATAATAATTTAAGCGTGATACAATTATATAAATATAATAATTGTAATCATTAACCCCTTTATAATCTTGGAAGCATAAAAAAATTCATTTATCATGGGTCATAGGAAGAACAAACTCCTTTTGATGATCATACATCTCTTTCAAACTCTTCCAGAGCATACATAGATCTCTTTCCGTGATGTATTCACATTTCAATCCCTCATTGAGTTGTCTTCTGAGGAAGATCATCACCTTTTCTTTATTCTGGAGGGTTTGTGAATTATTTTCTTTAATTGTTTTCATGAGATCCATCGATTCAAGATGTATTTCAACATCAATTATCATTGAAAAGTAATTAATTCATGTAATATCAAGCGTAGTGAATTCGATTTTTTCAATATTTGACATGATGATAACTAGAATAAAAAGAATAAAAAAACTTTATTATTAATAAAAATAAGAAAATAATTATATTTTACATTAGGATTAAAGAAAATACAATAAATAAAAATGGTACCAAAATGTTAAAATTAGGTTAATATTATCATTTAATAATTTTTATATATATTCCACCATAATTAGTTAATAAATATTTCATGTGGGGGTTTGAAATAAATAAATCAATACATTGAATTACTCATTTAAAACTTTCTCACATGTACTGATTTATTAATTGGACCATCCAATCAGGCAGTGTAAAATAAATAAATTAAAATCATTTGAGTAGGTGATAATCTGAATTTTATGGTGGTACTTAAATAAATTATATAAAACATCGAATATAATGGTAAATAAATAATATTAAATAAATAATTAGAACCGTCCAACCAGACGGTGAGAATAAGGTTAAAAATAAAAAATAATACCTTTCTCCATTTCTGAGTGTTCATGCTGATAAAATGTAATAAAAAATGAAGAATAAAAACAGATAGAATTGAGTATTGAAGAATGAAAAAAACTTGGGGGTCTAAACTGCCCTTTTATAGGCAGTAAGTGGTAGGTGGGAGGGGGATTGGTGGGGGTGGGAAGTCCACCACCGTTGAAATTCACAGCCACATTCAACGACTTCCTAACATACACACATTGAAATTATTTTGTATATTATAAATTTATTACAAAAAATTATTGTATATTTTTTTATTATAATTAATGGAAAATCATTATATATATAAATTCATTTATTATTTATGAATATATTTATTATTTATGTATAAATATTTATATTTATATTTATATGTGTACATTTTTACTCAAAATTTAATTCCCAATTTAGACTTCTAAAACCGCAATATAAATTTTCAACATTTATTTATATTTACATGTGTAAATCTACACTCACTACTAAAAAATCATGCTTACTAAACTCTACCCTTTACCAGTGCTAAAGAAAAGCACTAATAAAAAGGGTGTTTTTATCTACGCTAGCGAAAAGCACTCATAAAGGTCCTGTTTATCAATGCTAAAAAAGGCACCAAAAAAACATCCTATTTATCAATGCTTTTTATTAGAACTGATAAAGAAATTATTTATCAGCACTGATAAAAGTGAGCTTTATTAGTGCTTTCTTAGAACTGATAAAAGGTGATCTTCATAAAATAATATATTATTAAAAATCCTATTTTAATATATAAATATATTTTTATTTATATATATAAAATATATTTGTATAAATATTATTTATATAATAAGAAATATATATTTACAATTAATATATAATATATTTATAGAAAAAATGGATTTAAAACAAGTAAAAAATAATATTAATTAATAATTCACTAATTAATATTGATTAATAGACATTTAATAATAGTTTGGTGATATGATTTCTTTTAAAAAATAAATATATTAAGATAAGTTGAAAACATGACTTGTGTAACGCCCCGGTCCCAATTACCCAGAGTCAGTGCATTATTACATAACATTGGCATGATTACAAGGAATCAAGTCCCGAATGACCAATCGGTTTAGCAATCTTGGAAAATAGATTACATTCATGAATGTTACATTACACTTTATAACATACAACACAACATAAATAATCCTTTATGAACGCCATTATTCCCTTAGCTTAACCCTGCATATTAATCACAATGCACTTCTTGGAATCCTGGGAAAAATAAAACATAGAATGGGGTGAGCTCAGACGCTCAGTAAGGGTAAGAAATACAGTGTAAGATAACATAAATATTAAGCATGGTGAATAATTGAAACCACATGCCTTTACCAATAATAAACATGAATACTTTTATGGCAAGAATACGAGTTGAGTAAATAATTCCATAATAAAACATAATCATGGGTATTTTACTAGTCGAATGACCACATTAACCATCAATATTATTTTCATAATGAGGGACAGTATAATGCTGGACATTCTGAAACATTTTGTCAAGGCCTTGACCAATACGTCTAAAAATGATTAAGGCCTTGGCCAAAACCATATATCAAAAATTGGGAAAGGGCCTTGGCCAATTCCACGTCTAGTTGTCTCATGAGACCTACCGATGCATCAAGGATCTATAGCGGGCTCCACCCGTCACTTACTATGTCCAATACATTCCTCATATGAAAAGGTTTAAACATATCTTAAAAATTCGTATTAAAACTAGCATACGAAATGTCAATACTTTAACCATAAATCATGAATCGTATAAAAATATCACATCCAAAGTCAAACATATCACAAAACCATCAATACAATATGGAAGTTTTGTATCATAATAAATCAACTTCAAATAAAGTTAAAATCCATCAAAGGATGTTGACATAGATGAAATCAAAACCTTTTTTTAGAGAAATATCTCTTTATATTTTGAAATAATTTAAGAGTCACATAATTATATATAAAACATTTATCTTGAAAATATTCTTATAAGATTGTAAGGTAAGCTTCGATGATTTTATAACGGCGGAAAATAGCCGCACCTGCCGTATAAGTTAAAAAAGACATTCTTACCTTAATTTTGTCAAAAAGGTTAAAAAGGACCTTGTTTGGAAAACAACAGAAAGATTCCTTTCAAAACACATAAGGGTATAAATGACTTTAACCATTGTCTAGTAAATATTCAAAATGTTTTGAAATACATTTTTAGGAAATAGGTATGTGGATGATAAAGAGGTCCTAGTAGATACTTACGTAAAAACAACCTCAGATAATAAAGAGATTGTGAAATTAACCCTTACCTCGTTGTAATCAATCTAGTCATATGAACAATAGTCAATCACAAAATGAATCACAGAATATCATAAATATAAAAAGAATCATGATAATATATATCAAATGGCAGTACACAATACACCACATGAAATAAGTGGTGAATAATGAAGATCTCACTGAATTAAAAGTGAGATAAGAAACCCCTTACCTCGTGTCCGACTTGACCCGTTCATTCTTTAATATCCTGAATAATAAACTAAAGTTAATTTCTACTTTATTAAGAACCTTTTTCAAGTTTATTATTCCTTTTATATCACTTATTACCATGTTATAAACATTATGTAATCATTTAGGTTAATAACGTTCATTTTGTCGATATTTGGCACTTAAGTCAAAAATGAACACCTTATAGTTACAAGTTGTTCTCATGGTAAAATTTTCATTATATTCAGAATGATACTCCTGATTTAGATATCATATATATCATATATATCCAGTATATACATGTATTTATAACAGTACATATCATTTTGGGGTAAGAAATGAAATGCACCGTTCATGGAGACGGTAAGCCGTACGTACGCATGAACGCTACTTTCATTTCTATTTCTTATTTTAATGGACTTAAAACATAATGATACATAGTTATATTATAATTCCAATATAATATCATATATAATATCATTAACTCCATCCTTTATACGTCCCACATATGGTATTAATGAGTCATATCACTTTGAGGGGGCGGTAGTCCGCACTTCCTCAAATGAAATTATCGCGTTTACCCATAATGGAAACCATTAAGGTACGATATAAAAGAAAAATACAGAAGCATGAGAAAAACATAAAAATAATATATATCATATATAAATACAATTCCATCATAATGTCCACCATGAGAGGCGGTAGGAGGTAATTGAACAATCATCGTTTCGTGAGGCATTAGTTTGCCATCCCCAGAAACATTATGTTCTTCACCCATTAGATGGAGGTGTGTGTAAGTGTAATTTGGATCCTTATCATAACAACATAATAGTATATTGAGGATACTTGTGTTTCTATAAATTAAAGGAATAAAAAGATTTTAGGGGTTGGAGAAGTAAAATAAAAGAAAATAAGTTAAGAGCAACTGTTACCTTTAATTTGGGTAACTTCCATTGGTTTGAACCAAAAGGACTTCTTGAAGTGCCTTCTGACTAAAGTAAGGATTCTAGGAAGAGGAGAGGGATGTAGGGAGATTAATTTGGCAGATTTTGGACAAGCCTAAAGGCTTGATAGGTGTGAGGAATTGGTTAGAAGTGGTCTTCTTTTATAAGGGGGAGGAGGGGCTCTTTAGGAAAGTGTGAAAATATTATTTTATTATATAATGATATTCGGTTTCTAAAGGTCCAAAAATAATTAGGGTTGAAGATATGATGACTCATGGTAGAAATAAAATCATCCAATAAGAATTGGACATATTTTGGATATTATTTTAATATCTATAATATAATTTATTTAAATCATTTATTAATGAGGTAAATACTGCATCATTATTGTGTCATAAATAATTTAATTTATTAAATGTCTAAAAATTATAAAAAAATACCATGATGTAGGAAATATTTTTATCTTTCTAGTTAATATTTATAGTCAAAAGGATTACTTATATAACACCATATAAAAATTAATTACTAAAAGGTTTTTGGTTATGTCAATTTTACCTTTACATTAAATTAATTAATCTAAAGTGTCATTATCATTAATAAGTGGATCCAAGGGGTCCCAAAATAGACCCAAATATGCCCATGGTCGGCCGTTACCCATCCAATAAGGTTAGGACATGTGTTAAGGTAATTTTGAATTATTACAATATTTTTTTTATCTTGAATTACACTATTTACCTTCAACCGCGGTAAATAAAAGTAAAAATTTACTATTCACCAAAAATTATTTTTATCTTATTGAACCACATTTTAATCCTTTATATTAACCATGTCTCTCGGATTTTCTAAATTCAACTCACAGAAGTGGTAAAATTATATTTTATGTGAATTTGCAAATTTTCCTAGGAGATGGGTAAAAGACGGTGAAAAGTTCAATAAAATTTTTATATATCTAAAATTATTATAAACTGACTCCAATTAATTACATTGAACTTATATAGGTATTATGTATCTATTTTTACCTAAAATAAATTTAAACAAAATAAATAATTATTTAAATAAAAATTCGGTTTTAAACTATAACTCAGTGTTTTTCACTATTCATCAAAAATTGAAAGTTTTCAGAAAAATACCAAAAATTCACCCTAAGCTAATTTTGATATTCTGAATCCAAAAATGAAGTCCATTTTGAAAGATAAAATTTATAAAATTTCAAAAAGTGGCTATTACTATTTATAACGGCTAGTTTGGTAAGTTATGGTGCGCTTGAAGAGAAATACAACACAAATATATTTCATTAGAAACATCCAAGCCTCCTAGATTATGATTGCAGGTCACCCATAACTAACTTCTTCATATCCTGGGAAAATGAAACATAAGAAAGGGGTGTTATATTCTTCCCTCCTTCAATAAATTGCATCCTTGCAATTTGAAATTGTTCTTCTGAAATAAAAGGTTGAAAATAGAAAATACCTTTGTGAGAAAATACACATCGGAAAATGGGTTGATAAAATTTAGTCTTAATAAGAGGAAAAGGGGAATGAAAAAGTCACCACCAAATTATGATCTCGATTAGGAGAACATTGGTGGAAATTAGAGACACATAATTGGAGGAAAAACGTAAATATTTATAAGGAGTGATTGAGGTCATCAATCACAAACAATTGTAGAATTGAGGGCCTCAAAGCCATAAATCTATGATGATTTAAAATATCATTGGTTAAAAAAAAAATAAGGTATTAGGATAACAAATTTTTAGTTTTAAGATCTCTTACCTAATGTTTAATAATTAATTTCTTCATAGAATAAGATAAGAAAAAAAATATACTTCACAAGTAGAGTACCATCCTTTAAATAATTTCTACCACAAACTCATCTTTCACTCTAAAAGATAGTAGAACTAAAAAATATTCAATTTATCTGATTCATATAAGGTTCTAAAAAATTGAATTTATAATTCACCTATCATACCCTTAAAAAAAGAAACTACATTATACAATCCAGGTACTTCATGTAGTCCTGTGGTCGACGATAAATCCCAATTGCACTATGGTCATGGGTTCGATTCCCACAGCTTTTTCTGACGCGACGGGTTGTCACACAGTCTGTGTGTTGTCCTTTTTATAAAAATCCAAAAATAACATTAACAATAGTATCCAATTTCAAACTTAATCCATACCAACCTTTAGAATTATCCAAAATACTTCTGTCCAAACTCATAGTCCAAAATTTATAAGGAAGGTAAACACAATGAAGATCCTTTTTTCCACGTAATAACATGTGAACACCTTCATCATGTATTATTTTAAAACACTGCAACATCATGAATTACTATAAAACCTTATCGATTACATTCATGCTCCCTTATTCCTTATAGAATACTGGATATACTCATTCTATTCAAAAATGTTGTAAACTCCAACAATGATGGAATATACAAATCATTAATCAGTTTCAAGGTAGTCAAGAATATCTAATATAATTTATCCAAATAAACCATCTCTTATTCCAAAATCACTACCTCATTATCAAAACCATATTAAGGATTAAATTTCCTTCAACCATGTATTTTTTTTAAAAAGTGTAGCTTACTATTAAGTCACTTTTCTTAGAACCATATAATCTCAAATCCTTAATAAAATAGTACTGCAGTACAATCCTTATTTATCTTTATAATTCATATAACCAATATACTATAGATACAACACTCAAATAAAATAATTCTATAATAACAACATAAAAACACTAATCATTTATCTTCATCTGAGGTAGTATAATAACTTGATTAGTATCCAATAACATCATTTGCGATATACTCTTATGACTGGGAAATTGATTCTTGTAGTGTCTCAACACCTTGTAGATGAATCATTTTACATTTGAAAACTTTTTCTTAACCTTGAAATCATGTACTTGGTGTCCTTTTTCTCCACACTTATAACAAACTCCCATTTCCTTCAAGAATTTACCAAGGTGATTATTTCCACATTTATCACATATGGGAAAATATTTCTTTACCCTATTCCCTTTATCCATATTTCTCTCTACCATCCTTTTATTGTCTTACTTCCCTTCAAAGCCATAGGACTTAGAGAATTCCTTACTTATCTTACTAACACATGATATTATTTCTTCATATGTTGAGAATACATGGGAGACTATTTCCCTTCTAAATATTTTCTTAATACCATGAATGATATGACCCTTCTTACTCTTTGGATCATATGTATTTTTGGAGTTCTCATTACTTATACTAGGCATCATTTATAAACAATGTCATACACTAGGTCAGTTTAGGAATCACAATTCATAATTTAAAATACATAAAATACCTAACGTAAATTGAACAGTTTATGGATATAATCCATAATCACAAAAATATTTTCTTTGAGGAGATATATACTCATAAACCCTTCATAGTGGTTTGTAAAGAAAATGAGAATTATCCTAAGAATATCCCCCAGGAGTGTCGTAACCAAGAGTGTAGCAAGACCCATTATCATGCTCCAGTTCCCGTTTGAGTCTAGCTCAAAGTGGTGTTTTTGGTTTTTACCCCTAGATACATCTGTGCCAGAGCCGCCTCTACCTACTCGTATCTAGACAGGGATGTATTGCTTGGAAAACTCACAAAATCTCTACAGTACCAAAATTCTAGGATGTTCTTATATACTAATCCTCAAAGTCTATCTTAGGGTAATGTGCTATAATCAGAGTTTATCTAAATCTAGTTTCCAAGGTTATTGCTAAACATCCTCTGGTACCAACTGTAACGCACCGACCCCAGTTACCCAGAGTCGGTGCATTATTACATAACATTGGCATGATTACAAGGAATCAAGTCCCAAAATACCGATCAATTTAGCAGTCTTGGAAAATAGATTACATACATGAATGTTACATTACACTTTATAACATACAACACAACATAAATAATCATTTATGAAATCCATTATTCCCTTAGATTAACCCTGCATATCAATCACAATACACTTCTTGGAATCCTGAGAAAAATAAAATATAGAATGGGGTGAGCTCAGACACTCAGTAAGGGTAAGAAATACGGCGGAAGATAACATAAATATTAAACATGGTGAATAATTGAAACCACATGCCTTTACCAATAATCAACATGAATACTTTTATGGCAGGGATATGAGCTGAGTAAATAATTACATAATAAAACATAATCATGGGTATTCTACTAGTCGAATGACCACATGAACCATCAATATTATTTTCATAATGAGGGAATGTATAATGCTGGACATTCTAAAACATTTTGTCAAGGCCTCGACCAGGACGTCTAAAAATGATTAAGGCCTCAGCCAAAACCATATATCAAAAATTGGGAAAGGGCCTCAGCCAATTCCACGTCTAGTTGTCTCATGAGACCTACCTATGCATTGAGTAGATATAGCAGGCTCCACCCATCACTTACTAAGTCCAATACATTCCTCATATGAAAAGTTTTAAACATATCTTAAACATTCGTATTAAAACTAGCATACAAAATGTCAATAATTTAACCATAAATCATAAATGGTATAAAAATAGCACATCCATAGTCAAACATATCACAAAACCATCAATAAAATATGGAAGTTTGGTATCATAATAAATCAACTTCAAATAAACTTAAAATCTATCAAAGGATGTTGAAAAAGATGAAATCAAAACCCTTTTTTGAGAAATATATCTTTATATTTTGAAATAATTTAAGAGTCACATAATTATAAATAAAAAATTTATATTGAAAATATTCTTATAATCTTGTAAGGTAAGCTTCGAAGATTTTATAATGGTGGAAAATAGCCACACCCGCCGTATAAGTTAAAAAAGACATTCTTACCTTAATTTTGTCAAAAAGATTAAAAATGACCTTGTTTGGAAAACGACAGAAAGATTCCTTTCAAAACACATAAGGGTATAAATGAATTTAACCATTGTATATTAAATAGTAAAAATGTTTTGAAATACATTTTTAAGAAACATGTATGTGGATGATAAATAGGTCATAATAGATACTTATGTACAAACAACCTCAGATAATAAAGATATTGTGAAATTAACCCTTACCTCATTGTAATCAATCGAGTCATATGAAAAATAGTCAATAATCACAAAATGAATCACAAAATATCACGAATATAAAAATAATCATGATAATATATATCAGATGGTAGTACACAATACACCACATGCAATAAGTGATGAACAATGGAGATCTCACTGAATTAAAAGTGAGACAAGAAAACCCTTACCTCGTGTCCGACTTGACCCGTTCATTCTTTAATTTCCTGAATAATAAACTAAAGTTAATTTATACTTTCTTAAGAACCTTTTTTAAGTTTATTTTTCCTTTTATATCACTTATTACCATGTTATAAACATTATGTAATCATTTAAGTTAATAACGTTCGTTTTGTTGATATTCGACACTTGAGTCAAAAATGAACACCTTATAGTTACAAGTTGTTCACATGGTCAAATGTTCATTATATCCAGAATGATATTCCTGATTTAGATATCATATATATCATATATATCCACTATATACATGTATTTATAACATTACATATCATTTTGGGGTAAGAAATGAAATGCACCGTTCAGGGAGACGGTAAGCCGTACGTACGCATGAACGCTAATTTCATTTCTATTTATTATTTTAATGGACTTAAAACATAATGATACATAGGTATATTATAATTCTAGTATAATATCATATATAATATCATTAAATCCATCCTTTATACATCCCACATATGGTATTAACGAGTCATATCACTTTGAGGGGGCGGTAGTCCGCACTTCCTCAAATGAAATTATTGCGTTTACCCATAATGGAAACCATTTAGGTATGATATAAAAGAAAAATACAGAAGCATGAAGAAAACATAAACATAATATATATCATATATAAATACAGTTCCATCATAATGGCCACCATGAGAGGCGGTAGGAGGTAATTGAACAATCATCGTTTTGTGAGGCGTTAGTTTTCCATCCACAGAAACATTATGTTTTTCACCCATTAGATGGAGGTGTGTGTAAGTGTAATTTGAATCCTTATCATAAAATATCCTAGTATATTGAGAATACTGGTGTTGTTATAAATGAAAGGAACAAAAATATTTTAGGGGTTGGAGAAGTAAAATAAAAGAAAATAAGTTAAGAGAAACTGTTACCTTTAATTTGGGTAACTTCTATTGGTTTGAACCAAAAGGACTTCTTGAAGTGCCATTTTCCTAAAGTAAGGCTTCTAGGAGGAGAAGAGGGATGTAGGGAGATTAATTTTTCAGAGTTTGGATGATCCTAAAGGCTCGATATGTGTGAGGAATTGGTTATAAGTGGTCTTCTTTTATAAGGGGGAGGAGGGGCTCTTTAGGAAAGTGTGAAAATATTATTTTATTATATAATTATATTTGGTTTCTAAAGGTCCAAAAATCATTAGGGTTGAAGATAGGATGAATCATGGTCAAAATAAAATCAGCCAATAAGAATTGGACATGTTTTGGATATTATTTTAATATTTATAATCTAATTTATTTAAATCATTTATTAATGAGGTAAATACTGCATCATTATTGTGTCATAAATAATTTAATTTATTCAATGTCTAAAAATTATAAAAAAAATACCATGATGTAGTAAATATTTGTAAATTTCCAATTAATATTTATAGTAAAAAATATTACTTATATAACACCATATAAAAATTAATTACTAAAAGGTTTTTGTTTATGTCAATTTTGCCTTCACATTAAATTAATTAATCTAAAGTGTCATTATCATTAATAAATAGCTTAAAGGGGTACCAAAATAGACCCAAAGATGCCCATGGTTGGACTTTACACATCCAATAAGTTTAGGAAATGTGTTAAGGTAATTTTGAATTATTACAATATTCTTTTTACCTTGAATTACACTATTTACCTTCAACCGCGGTAAATAAAAGTAAAAAATTACTATTCATTAAAAATTATTTTTATCTTATTGGACCAAATTTTACTCCTTGATATTAATCATGTCTCTCAGATTTTCGAAATTCAACTCACAGAAGCTGTAAAATTATGTTTTATGTGAATTTGCAAATTCTCCTAGGAGATGAGTAAAAGACAGTGAAAAGTTCAATAAAATTTTTATATATCTAAAATTATTATAAAATGACCCCAATAAATTACATTGAACTTATATAGTTATTAAGTATCTATTTTGACCTAAAATAAATTTAAATAAAATAAATAATTATTTAAATAAAAATTCGGTTTTAAACTATAACTCAGTGTTTTTCACTATTCATCAAAAATTGAAAGTTTTCAGAAAAATACCAAAAATTCACCCTAAGATAATTTCGATATTCTGAATCCAAAAATGAAGTCCATTTTTAAAGATAAAATTTATAAAATTTCAAAAAGTGGGTATTACTATTCATAACGGCTAGTTTGGTAAGTTATGGTGCGCTTGAAGAGAAATACAACACAAATATATTTCATTAGAAACATTAAAGCCTCTGAAGAGATATACACCATGTCAAGTGAGGGACCATTGTCACTATTTTTCTTGAGGATAAAAAAGGCCTTGAAGGCCTCCAAAAACGAGTTTTTTGTTGGGATACCCTAATTTTTTAATATTCGATGGAATTTCACCTCCGTTTAAGAGGTTCTTCTTGTCTTTTTTCAGTGGTGATTAAATTTATTACAATAAATTACAATCGTAGAGATATTATGGTGTTGAAATTTTACCCTTTTCATATTATAGTGTTATTGATAATTATATATATATATATATATATGCACACACACACACACATATATATACATATCTGTATATATTTATATATAAATATTTAAACATATTTGAATATAAAATATCTTTTAAAATATATAAACCATATAGATATAAATATTTTTTATCCATTTTATTTAAACTCAAAATCTAACCATTTTACTTATCTTATAAAAATATATGAATATGTATATATATATATTTGTGTGTGTATTAATAAATAAATAAATATTTATTTATACATTATAATAATATGTGTAAATAAATATTAATATATATATATATAATGAAATATATATATATACATATATATATAAATATGTCAATATATAACAAGTAAAATCCTCTAGGCTAGTGGTAAGTGTACATTATATGCATGTATCCTTATACATTGAAACAAATATATATTAAAATATATATACATTCATATATATAGACACACGCACAAAAATATATATAGAGATAGAGAGATATTTCACATATAGACACATATACAAATACAAAAACACATAAATGTATTTGCAATAAATATGCAATTTATAAATACATTATAAAAAATTTATATTTAAATATACAATTATACATAAATATATAAATATATACATGAATATATAAATACATATTTAAATATTTAAATATGAAAATATATAAATATGTATGTAAATATACAATTAAATGTTTTTAAAGGTCGGGGATGAAACCTCATTTATTATTTAAAGTAAATACCTCTTTCTTAGTGGGTAGAGGGAGACCCATTACATAGTCTGAAGACCCAAGACTATGTGGTCTGAATACAAGGCCTGAAATCCCATTTTTTGGCCCAAATAGACCTTTAGTGAATAGTAATACTACAGTACCTGCTACAGTACTGCAGCAGCTGTAGTGCCCCCACTACTACAGTCTGCCGTGGCTATAGTACTGCTACAGTGAACTGCTATAGTACCCCAAAAATTTGTCCCTACCCAAATTCGATCTTGGGTCTTTTTGATGCCAAGCAGGAGCCTTTACAACTTGGGTATATGCTCGTTGGCTAAAATTATATGTAAATATATAAATATATATGTAAATATAAAAACATATTTTATAAATTTATTTAAAACTTATTATATAAGTATATATAATTATATGAATAAATATATAAATAAAAATTAATTATGTATATATATATAAATAAATATATAATTCATAAAATATTAAAGAAATCCGGATGGTACAGTGGTAATGGAATTACCTATACAGTAGGAGGTCCTAGGTTCGAATCCCTATAGGTTTAGGCATGCTCATGGGTGGATTAAAATTGGTTTCTGGAGGGGTCAAGCACTGATAAAGGGAAGGGATGTGGGATGGAGTGGTGGTAGGGGTGAGTATTGATAAAAGAGGATATCATGAGGAGGGGGGATGAAAAATGGGAAGGTGGGTTGCTCAATTAATTTTAAAAAATATTTTAGTGTTGATATACATGCTCTTTATCGGTGATTTTTTAGCACTAATAAATGGTGCTTTTATCAGTGGTAAAATAAGCACTGATAAAGAGTGCGCTGATAAAGGCGCCATTTATCAATGCTAAAAAAGGAACTGATAAAATAAGACTTTATCAGCATTTTTTTAGCATTGATAAAGGGGTATTTATCGACATTTTTTCTAGCACTAATAAAAGTGACTGGATTTTAAATCCGTTTACAACATCAACACCTTTATAACGTTGATAAAAGTCATTTCTAAAAAACATTCATAATTCAAGATAAGCAGGAAAACACACACATTAATACAAGTATATTCATACATGAAAAAATATATTTATATTAATATAATTACATACATACATACATTTTAATACAAGTATATACTTACATACATACAAAAAATTCAGACTACAAATTTCATAGGGAAATTTGAAGTGAAAATTTTCACTATAAATTTCCAATGAAAATTTCAACAAAAAATTTCTATTTCAAATTTTCATTTAAAATTTCAATTTCAAAATAATAATACATAAATATAAAATGTAAATTTTCACTAAAAATTTGTATTGAAAATTTTCTCAAGAAACTTTTAATGTAAACTTCCACTTAAATTAATAATGGGAATTTATGTTTAATTTTTATTATAATTGCATTAAAAATTTGATTACAAAAATTATAAAATAAATTCATGTTTAAATTTTTAGTGAAAATATATTAACATATAAAAAACTAATTTTTGATCTTAAAATTTGAACTAAAAAATTCATAAGGAAATTTCTAGTGAAAATTTCCAATGCAAATAACCACTAAAAATTTCCTATGAAAATTTTCATAGAAAAATTAAATTTTGAATTTCCACTTAAAAATACAATTTAAATATATTAAAACATATTTATGTTTAAATTTTTAGTGTAAATACATTAATATAAAAATAAACTATGTAATTTTTCACCAAAAATTTAAAGTACAAATTTCACAGGGAAATTTCCATTAGAAATTTCCAAAGTGAATTTTCACTCAGAATTTCCAGTGAAAATTTCCAATGAAAATTTCTACTTTCAATTTTAGTTCAAAATCCCAATGTAAATTTTTTAATATATAAATATAAAATGTAAATTTTTATTGGAAATTTTCTATGAAAACTTACAGTGGAAACCTTTAGTGTAAATTTCCACTGTAAACTTTTAATTAAAATTTCAACTTTAATTTTAAGTGAAAATTTACACTTAATTTTATTATAATTATACTAAAAATTTGAACTGATAATTTCATTAGGAAATTTCTAGTGAATATTTCTAATATAAAATTTCATCACAAACTTCCTATGTATATTTTCTACACACCATAAATCTCATAATATAAAAACATAATGTATTTTTTTAGTTGAAAATAAAAGTAAATTTTTTTATTGTATACATATATAAATACTTGTACGTGTGTTTTCAGTGGATAATCATGCTTTCCTGATGGTCGATTTTGGGGGTTTGAATTTGGAACAATCATTCATGTTGAGTTCATCATTTATGAGTGGCTTCCAACATGTTTGTTTCCGGAGCCGAAAAATTCCAATGGTTCCCTTATCTAAGTTGTTTCAAAAACCTAATTTCCAAAGGTAGGTGGTTATAAGGGAAAGTCTCCAATCACGCTTTGGGAATCACATTAGTCAAGAGGATGGGGGGTCGAGTTCATCACCCCATTTTGGGGGGAATTATTTCTTACTTTGGGACTCTCTTAAATATTTAATATATGCTCATGAATCCTTTATAAATGCAAATTATAACATGGGTCTCCCTTAAGTTAACAATAATTTATTAGTATACACAAACTTTAGAATCATCTGTATGTATATGAGTTTCTTCATCAATGGAGACATCTTTATGTATCCGAGGTTTTCCATCAATGGTACCCTTTTATATATAGATTATAGATTCTTTGGTCATTTATTATTACGATGCTAGTTTTAAGCCACAAATTTAGGCACTATGGAATTTATCATCATCTAGGGAGACATGAGTTATTATGATGTCGAGATCAGGCCCATGAGATAGGCTTCCTAAAAATCCTTGTGAAAGGAATCAGAACCCACGTAGTTTGGTGCCACTTAATAGGACACATCATACCTTTTAAGGTCATGTGAGAAGGATAAAACCGTGCAGTTTAACATTGTGTGATAAGGATATCTAGGTGAAAGTTTCCTAGTCATGGGTTGGTGTGAGATTTATGTCAAAGTGGCCCAAAGGACCAGGAAGGGATATGGATTCCCAAGCTGTATGGGAACCTGTTATGGATTTGGACCAGAAAAGATTAAGGTAATTTTGGGGTGTTGGGTTTGAAACTCATGGAGGCTTCATACATATCCCATTTGGATGGGAATAAAAGCTCACATAGTTTAGAAGCGAGGACCCATGCCAATGGATACCCTTTAAAGGTTTGTACCACTAGATATTTGTCCCTTGGATATGGTCATAATGGTTTTTAGGACCCATGAAATTGGAGTCCCTATAGAGGTTTTTATTAGAGGATATTTGTCCCTTTGATATGGATACATGGTTTTGATTACCCACATCTATGGAGGACCTATGAATAAAGGTGAGTGGAAGATCCAGAAAAATATTCCTTATTGATACAAGCATCTAATCATGATAATTTCATGATTGTTACTAACCTCTCATCCCATTGCATTCATGCTCGGTGTGAGAAACAAGAGAAAGTGGAAGATTTTTCAAACCACACAATCTCCTTTGTTCACTGGTGGATGAGTCTGGGGTTACAAGAGAGAGAAAGGGATTTGATGTTCCCATTTTATCTCTTGTTTTTGTAACCTAGGGTTAGGACTTATTCAACCAGATGGATATGACATGAAAGAAATACTAGGGGATTAATCTAGGAGGGATTACCATTTCCCGATTCTAGAGAAGAGAGGAGGATAAGGAACTAAACCTAATCAATGGGAAAGGAAAGCATCCCCCCCACTGTATGAAATGGTAATGTCCAAAATTTAGATACTATAAGGGGAGGACATGTCACTAGCCCTCATCATCTTAATTGATTGTTCCCTGGTCTCAAATACGACGAGGGATGGATAAGTTCTGAGCCTTTATGTCTAAAACCCAGAGGTCCCTGACACTGACCCTAAGGTTGGGACCTAGTTACCTAAGTGATGCAAAACTATGAACACCCTAAGGAACCTAACATTAGGTAATAAAAGTATGGAAAAAATATTACTAAAGGAATTCAAAACTAAATGGGAGACACACTGGTGTGTCTTTCACCATGATCGTGTAAGTCTGGAGGCTTTGGTGGAGGTTTTTATTTGGTCTCCCTTAGATGAGAGTCCCAATAAAGGAGGTTAAATGCCATTATTATCATGATAAAAGGGACCAAAGGATGGATCATGTAAGTTAAGGCCAAGAGAGTGTAAGGTGGATTTCACAGGTGAAGGATGGTCAATCTAGAGAGGTCTCACGCAGGGTGGTCCTAGGCGAGCTGAAAGTGGCTTGCGCAAGTGAAGGCTAGGTGATCTGAAGAGGTCTCACATAGGGTTGACATGGGTGAGATATAGATATCCTTGGGAAATGGAAAACCTAGGCCAAAAAATTTGATAGATTCCTTACTTTATTCTCTAAGGGTCTTCTCAGGTGTCTTTGGATGACTAGCGCTCAAGTTTCATGCTCATGAATAGGACTTCACCCTAGTAATCGTGGAATATGGTAGGTGGATTGTTCATGTGTTCTATATTTAAAACACTTAGGAGAACTCTAATCCTACTAAACCCCTTGATTAAATCTTATTTAAAGGGTTATAATTCTACCTGAAAGGTTTTGAGGGTCTGGGAAAAGGAATAGGGTGAGCAGAGCTTCGAGGATTCTTCAGATTTTCCAGTTGTCTCAAAAGAGGAGCACCAGGGTCCTATTTATAGTAAATTTTGGTACCTAAGAAAAAGGATGTGCCTTGAGTAGGTGGGTTGTGCAGGTGGTTTGTGCAGGTCATCACACAAGTGTACCCTATGTGAGTCTCTTGGAAATTCCTTTTTGGAGCCTGATGACGCTGGCGTGCAGGATGTATCTTTGGTGTGATGCTACCATATAGGCTGGAGCTACATGGTGCAACTTCTTTGGGCCATGAACATAATTTCTTGGGTGAGAATGCGATCCTTGATATCCCTCACTTCTCTTTTACTTGAGGAATTCCCCTTTGAAAATTCCCATTCTCACATGAAAAAAAAGCGTGTCATCAAAATCCCCACCTTAGGATTGGATTCGATTAGAAGAAGAGGGTATGATCTTAAGGTAGTGGAAAAAGTATGATAATGGATCCTTCATTAACTGGAATTTAGGTGTTTGTTCACCTTAATGATTAGTATTTATGAACATTATTGCTTGAATAACATGTAAGGGAGAAGAGGGAAACCTGCATAGGTGGATCACATAGGTAGATCCTCTTGGTGTATTGTGTAGGTTGACCATGTGGTTGTTTCATGCACGTAGATCATGCAAAGTTATATATGTCTATAAATAGTGTTGGGGGCATCATCATTTCTTCCTTCCTCTTTTACTCTATCACCATTTCTATGCTAGTGATCGCATCATGCTAGTCTATCTATTTAAGTTTCATTTGCGCATGCCCGCTATGCCGTTACCTGTGTGATACAAACACCTGGATGAGTGACCTGTGCAAGTGAATTGTGCAATGTCACCTGGATGAGTGACCTACATGATGCCATTACATTTCTAATTTCTTAATTTCTATTTTTTTTTACAAAACTAATATTTATCTCTAATTAAACCTCGGTTATAAGGACCTAGCCTTAAAACATTATATAATCTTAAATTTTAGTCAAGAACTTACTTTATTTCACATTGAGGATATTTTCAAGTTTAGAGTTTTAGAGAATTAGGACATAAAACATATATAACATCCCACATTTATACAGAGTGTATACCACTAAAACAGTAACCATTTCTTCCAAAATATAAAACTTTTTAAGTAAAACAGGATTTCTTTGATAAAAATTCATAACATTTAAATTGATTTCCTTATTTCTCTTACACATCCTTATAACCTATAAAAATCATTTAAAAACTTGGAATGAACACAAAAAGCTCAGTAAGAGATATAAAGAAAGAAACCGTTAGTAAAGTGATAACATAAAAACCAATAAAACCCATTACATAAAATCTCGTTAGCATGCATAGAAACATCATGTAGTTTCCTTAATAAATATTTACCATATGACTCTTATAATCACCCTTACACCTGGAATAACCATTCAATAAAATTCCACCTCCGGAGTACCCAATGCATTGGAGAGCTATAATGGGCCCCACCCATCATATCTTGAGCTATAATGGGATCAACCCTACATATCTTGAGATATAATGGGGATCAACCCATAATATCTTGAGCTATAATGGTATCAAACCATAATAATCTATGTACAAGGAACATATGATGAATCAAACAGTTGAAAACTCATTTAAACCCTTTAGCAAACACATTCAGATTTACAAAATAACTTTTTTCGTAAAACAAATCACTTTTAAAATATAAAAAATGTGCACACAATAATGAAATAATATTCTTCAAAAACTCATATGTAAAAATATAATGGAAACATAATAGTAATAAATAATCATGAAATCAAGAGAAACCACTCATACCATATATATAAAAAAACAATATTTTTGAATTTCATTGAAGAGACTTTTAAAAAGATTTTAAAAGGAAGGCCCCTTACAATTATAATTGGAGAAAGAATTAATAGAATGGTATGAATATGTTTATACATTGTAAATAAAAATAATAAAACACAATATAAACTAAAATTCATCACAAAAATAATCTTAATACCACATAATGAAAGAAGTATAAGGATAACACAAAGTATGGAAATTGGGTTAAGAATTCCATTATCTCGTGTTCGTCTCACTTAAAACGTGATTAAACCTCATGTATAATGGTTAAAAGAGTGTTATTAATATTTTATAGAAAAATATTCATTTTTATAACACATTATATGATCATTTTATAACATCATTCCACCCATTAATTAATAATATTTTTTTCTTTCCATTGTTTTGGGTCCGTTCTTTACACGATTCCCAAGGTCAGTTCGTAACAAATTTTCTTATAGAATGGAAATGATTATACAAAAGAGGAAATAAATGGTGTTAACATGTTTCCAGAATATTAAATGATACCATAAATCTTTTTTATCATTTATTATGATGAATCATTAGATAAAATATTAATGATATTTGTTTAGATCATTTTGGCGGTTCTTCAGTAATCATGAAATTGTTTCATCATATAACTTAATATTATGCATATAAGTTAAATACAGAAAATAAAATAGGTTATATAATAAAATTTAAAATATATTTCAACTAGTAAAATGGTTTTACAACCATATTTTAAGGAATTAATGGAAATTGAAGACACATTATCCACAATGTCGGTAAATCGACACATCACAGTTGGTGTTTTTATTTTTAGAATAAGTAGGAGAGGAGAAGAAGTATGATGGTGAATTTTTCCATAAAAATGATAAAAATAAAAAATATATAAGATAATTAATTTTTAATGCCTCTTGGATAAGGGGAAGTTAAGAGAGTATACAAAAATAAAATAATTGAAAAGAAAACACAAGAAAATTAAATTGGATTTTTTACCTCTTGATCACTTCTCCTTGAGATCCTCCTTAAGGCATTTGGTTTTGGACATTTGGTGAGACCAGAAGGTCTTGGATGTGGGAAAGAGATTTGGAAAGAGGATTTTTTAGAATTTAGACAATTCTCAAATCTTGATAGGTGTGAGAGGAATATCGGGGTGAGGGTGGTATTTATAGTGGAGGAGAGGAGGGGTTTTCCATTATTTTAATCATTAGTTTAATATTTTTGCTCAATACTATGAATAATATCAATTCTTGTGATAAAAAAAATAGTAAATAGAGCATGTGATTTCAATCCAATGGACATTTACATCATCCATGACTCATTAATGATGCAAAAATTCATTTATTTAGCATATTTTGTAATTATCGAATTTCACAATTCACGAAAAATTCAAGTATTTCAGAAAAAACACAAAAATTCACACCAACCATTTTTCGATGTGTAGAATTAAAACATTAATTCCATTTTATCAAAATAATTTTCTAAAATATAAAAATTTAATTTTTAAATAAATAATATTTTTTTTGAAAAATAACAATTTTAAAACTATAACTGATTTTATAACACATCGTAAAATTAATCAAGGTCTCATAAAATAATCTTATAACTATAGGAAAATAAAATAATAATTTTTTATTACAGTTTTGAAAATAAATTTTCATTTAAATTATTAAATTAATTATAAAAGTGTAATTAAATATATATGACTTACAAAAATACCAACACTTATATAATGATCATATTGCCACTTATAAGATGAATTTTTATTTTAAATTCATTTGTGAGGTTAATATTCCTTGAGACAATTTACTATTCACAAGGGTCATATTACTATTCCTAAGGGTAACATTACTATTCATAACGGTAGGTTACTATTCAAAAAAATCAAGTTGGTCCTATTAGACTCCAAATAACTTACTGATCGAAACTGTGTATGTCCATTTTTCGAAATTCAAATCATAGAAGTGGCAAAATTATGTTTAACAGTTAGTTTATAACTATCTCCTTAAAACAAAGTGTCACTATGCAGAGACTTAGTGTTTCATACATTTCAATTTATTTTTAAATCCTTGGGGTGTTACATTCTCCACATATTCTTGAAATTGAATCCTCCCAATTTTTATTTACTTATTAAACAAGTGAGGTCACCTTTCCTGCATAGCTTTTTAGATTCCCATATTGCTTCTTTAACCATGTGGTTTTTCCACAAAACCTTTACCTAGTAGATTACCTTATTCCACAATACTTGTTCTCTACGATCAAGAATATGAATATGTCTCTCTTCATAAGAAATGTTCTCTTCCAACTGAACTGCTTATGGGTTCAAAAATGGATATGAATCTGGCACATACTTTCTCAACATAAAAACATGAAAAACATTGTGTACCTGAGATAAAATTAGAGGCAAAGCTACTCGGTAGGGAATTAGTCCAACTTTCTCTAGGATTTCATAAGGTCCAATGAACCGTGGACTCATCTTTCCTTTCTTTCTAAAATACACAACACTTTTCCATAGTGAGATTCTAAGAAGAACATGATCACCTACCTCGAACAAAAAGTCTTTACTCCTATTATTTACATAACGTTTCTGCCTATTCTGAGATATCCTCATGTGTTGCTAGATCATCTGAACCTTTTCTACCATTTCCTATACTAATTATAGTTCTATCAACTTCCTTTCCCCGACTTCATCTAAAAAAGATAGAGTTTTAAACAACTTTCGATATAATGCTTCAAATGGTGCCATCTGTATACTTGAATGAAAACTATTATTGTAAGAAAAATCAAATAAAGAAAGGGGTTGACCCCAACATACCTGGTAGTCTATTGAACATGCTCAAAACTTATCCTATAATGTCTGGATTTTTCTCTCAGTATTTCCTTCCGACTGAGGATGAAAAGTAGTGATGGAATTTAATTCTGTGCCCAACAAATTCTAAATGCCCTTCCAAAAGATAGAAGTAAATATGGGATCACGGCCAGATAAAATGGAAATAGGAACTCCATATAACCTGATAATATCTTTGAGGTATAATTGAGAAATATGATCTAAAGACATAATATCTCGAATAGGAAAAAATGTATAGATTTAGTCAGATGATCAATAATAACCTAGATTGCATTGTTACCTTGAGATGTCTTCGGAAGTCCCACAATGAATTCCATTGATATATTTTTCCATTTCCACTCTAGCACTGGTAAAGGTTGAAGAACCCCCTTCGGTAACTACCTCTCTTCATTAACTAGTTGACATGTAAAATATTTCATGGTAAAATCAGTAATATCTCTTTTCATTCCATCCCACCAATAATACTCTCGAAGATCTCTATACATATTAGTATTTCTAGAATGAACTAAAAATGGAGAACTATGAGCTTCACATAATAATTATTTCTTCAACTAAGAATCACAAGGAACACATAATCTATTCCAAAACCTCAAAACACAATCCATATCAATTTCAAACTTTGTAAACTTACCCTTTTTAACCAATTCTTCCTTTTTATGCAACTCACATTCTTCCTTCTGAGCATGATTTATTCTATCAGATAGAGATGACTACACTGACACCTAAAACAAGACAAAGGTATTTTCTTGTACCAACAAATTACAAGCCAAAATTTATCAAATCATTCACCAAGGGGTTATGTTCTAAATGTATCATGGTTAATGTGTCATTATTTTTATAACTCAAGGCATTGAATACTCTGTTTTCTTTTCCAGGATGGTAATTGATCATGAAATCAAAATCCTTGATTAGTTCTATCCATCTTCTCTATCTCATGTTCAATTACTTTTAAGTAAATATATACCTCAGACTTTAATGTTCAATATATATTTCACATTTTACTTCATACAAATGATGCCTCCAAATTTTTAACACAAAAACAATAATAGATAATTCCAAATCATGTGTAGGGTAATTTAACTCATGAGGTTTCAAATAACATGAAGCATAAGAAATTACCCGATCATTTTTCATCAGGAAAAAACCAAATTCCTTCAAAGAAGAATCATTGTAGATGAAAAATTCACCACTTCTAGAAGTTAGGGTCAGAACTGGATCATTCACCAATCTTCTTTTCAATTCCTGAAAAAAATCATCACATTCTTTTTTCCGGATGAATTTAACTCTTTTCAAGTTAACTTAGTTAGTGGTCTAGATAACCATGTAAAGTTTTAAAAGAACCTCTGATAATAGCCCGCTAAACCAAGAAAACTACAAATCTTGGTTATATTTTTGGGTCTTGTCCATTCTTCACCAAATTTTGTTTTAGTAGGATCAATAGTTATGCCATCACTAGAAATAATGTGACCAATGAAATAATTTTTTTGCTACCAAAATTCACACTTTTTGAATTTTCCATATAGTTTCTTTTCTTTCAAGGTTTGAAAAAAAACCCTTATATTTTTTTTCATGCTCCTATTTTATTTTAGAATATACCAAAATGTCATCAATAAACACAACCATAAACTTATCCAATAACTCATGAAATATTCTATTAACAAGATCCATGAATACAACAAGTGCATTAGTTAACCCAAATGTCATAAGTACCAATTCATAATTCCCATATCTAGTATGGAACATAGTCTTTGGGATGTATCATTCCTTTACTTTCAACTAATGGTACCCAGACCTCAGGTCAACCTTTGAAAAATACTATACTCCCTAGAGATGATAAAGAAAATCATCGATATGAGGGAAATGATACTTTTTTTAAATAATGATGTTATTCAAGGCTCTATAATCAATTCATAGTGTCATCAAAACATCTTTATTTTTAAAAAGATAGGAGCACCCCATGGTGAAGTTCTAGGTCGGACGAAGCCTTTGTCTAATAATTCTTGCAACTGCTTTTTTTAATTACAAAAGTTCCATTTGAGATATTTGATAAGGGGGTTTAGAAATTGTCTTAGAATCAAGAACTAATTCAATAGTGAACTCAAACTCCTGATCATGAATAAAACCAGAAAAATCATCAGGAAATACATCAAGATACTCTTTTACCACTGGAACATCATAAATCAGAATGGTTACCTTATTTTAAATAATGTGTGTAAGATAACATTCATTTATATATTTTAATAGTTTCTTAGCTTCCTAAAATTTTATCAATGGTATTGGTTCATTCTTTTATAAAAATTGAAACTCTTTCTGAAAAAAAAATTTGTTTTACTCTTTAATCTATCTTAGAATGATAAAGAGAAAGCCGATCCATACCCAGAATAACATCAATATCTAATAGAGGCAATAGAATATGGTTTTTAGGTAAACTCATTCCACAAAAAAGATAGATAAATTATTATAATTTCTTTTTTCCCACAATATTTCCTCCAGCTGTTTTTACCATGAGTTTTAAGTTCATTTCTCGAGTTGGAATTTACAATTTAGTAGAAAATTTCTCAGAAATAAAGGAATGTGTAGACCCCAAATCAAACAACACATTTTAAAAATCTCTAAAGACAAGTAATGTTCCTGATACCGCCTCATTTGTTAGCTCAACATATGCTGAAGTGGTTGCAAAGTATTTTTCCACACCCTTCTGATTTTAATCCAACTGATTCCCTGCCCGAGTGACTAGCTTCAGACACACATTAGCAAAATGACCCAATTCTTTACATTTAAATCATCACACCATTGACTTCTCATTAATTTTTGGATCATTTTCCTTACACTCATGAGACATGTGCCCAAACTTTCCACATCATTAGAATTTAAAATAATTTAAAATACATTCTCCATGATTCTTTTTACCACACTTTTTACAAGAAGGAAAATTTATTTTCTTACCTACAATTTTTTTGATGAATTCTTCCCCAAAGCCTTCCAACCTGACCGCTTATTATTCTTGTCATCATGTGGAACATAGATGTCTGAAAACTCCATATCAACCTTTTCATCACAAAAATTTTTTTCTCATATATTTTAAACTCTTTTGAATCCAAAGATCACTATAAAAATGGTTTCAAACAACAATAAAATCTATTAATTTTACTATAAAAGTCCTGAGTAAAATCTGGTATGTACCTGGACAGTCTTGTAAAATTGGATTCATATGCTTCCACATAATCATTGTATTTCTGCTTCAGTTCCAATAATTGTTTCTCCATTATGAGTCAAAGAGTTTTAGGAAAATATTTTTCCAGAAAATACTCTTAAAATACTCTCATTCTAGATTGTCAAGATAATCCATTTCTCTTGTATTCTTAATCAGAGACCACCATTGATCGACTTCACCTTCAAAATGATAAATGGATAGTATTACCTTTTTATGTTTTGAAAATTCCATGAGATCAAATATATTTTATAGATCATTGATCCATCCTTCAAATATCACTAGATATGTGGTTACACTAGACACTGAAGGATGTTGCCTCATAAAATGATCCACAAAAGACATGTTTCTTCATGGTAGATCAGGCTCCACTCTAGCATGGACACCACCACTATTTATCATATGATTCAACTAAGATATTTCTATCACAAACTACTCCGTTACGATTCCCACTATTCTAGGATGCAGATTTGGACAGACATAAACCTCTTGGTGGATTCCTACTTCAACTTCCATGTTTCTTCTACAGAAAACCATTTTGAAAAGACATATCTTAGACAAAGAAACTTTATAATCTTTAAATTATATATCATTTCAACATAAACATAAGGTAAAAGTCCTTTATGGTATTCTATTAACATCATCCTATCCCTAAAGTTATCTAAACCATCCTATGATACCAACTATAAGGACCTATACTTAAAACATTACACAATCTTGAATTTTAGTCAAGAACTTACATTATTTCACATTGAGGATATTTTCAGGTTTATATTTTTTGAGAATTAGGACATAAAACATATATAGCATCCCACATTTATACAGAGTGGATACCACTAAAAAAGTATCAATTTCTTCCAAAATATAGAACTTTTTAAGTAAAACATGATTTATTTGACAAAAATTCATAACATTTAACTATAATTCCTTATTTCTCTTACACATCCTTATAACCTGTGAAAAATATTTAAAAATTTGGGATGAGCACAAAAATCTCAGTAAGGGATACAAAGAAAGAAACTGTTAGTCAAGTGATAATATAAAAACCAATAAAATACATTTCATAAAATCTCGTTAGCATGCATAGAAACACCATGTAGTTGCCTTGGTAAATTTGTACCATATCACTCTTACAATCACCCTTACACATGGAATAACCATTCGGTCAACTTCCACCTCCAGAGTACCCAATCCATTGGAGAGCTATAATGGGGATCACCCATCATATCTTGAGCTATAATGAGACCAACCCAACATATCTTGAGATATAATGGGGCTCCAACTGTTATATCTTGAGATATAATGGGTTTAAACCAGAATAATCTATGTACAAGGAACATATAATTAATGAAACACTTGATAACTCATTTAAACCGTTGAGCAAACACATTCAGATTTACAAAATACCCTTTTTCATAAAACAAATCACTTTTAAAATATAAAAAACATGCACACAATAATGAAATAATATTCTTCAAAAACTTCCATGTCAACATATAATGGATACATCATAATAATAAATTATCATGAAATCCATAGAAACCACTCATTCCATATATATTTAAAACAATCTTTTGGAATTTCATTAAAGAGACTTTTAAAAGGATTTTAAAAGGAAGGTCCATTATAATTATAATTGGAGTTAGAATTAATAGAATGGAATGAATATGTGTATACACTATAAATAAACATAATAAAATATAATATAAACAAAAATTCATCACACAAATAATATTAATACCACATAATGAAATAAGTAGAAGGTTAACCCAAAGGATGGAAATTCGGTTAAGAATTCCCTTACCTCATGTTCATCTCACTTAAAACATGATTAAATCTAATGTATAATGATTAAAAGAGTGTTTTTTATATTTTAAAGAATCATATTATTTTTTATAACACCTTATATGATCATTTTATAACATCATTCCACCCATTAATTAATAATATTTTGTTCTTTCCATTGTTTCAGGTCCATTCTTTACATGATTCCCAAGGTTGGTTTATAACAGATCTTCTTATCAAATGGAAATGAAAATCCAGAAGAATAATGAAATGGTGTTAACATGTTTCCAAAATATTAAATGATACCATAAATAATTTTTATATAATTTATTATTATGAATCATTAGATAAAATATTAATGATATTTATTTAGATCATTTTGGCGGTTCTTCAATAATCACGAAATAGTTTCATCATATAATTTAATATTATGAATATAAGTTAACTCCATAACATAAAAAAGGTTATATCATACACTTTAAAATCTGTTTTAACCATTAAAATTGGTTTTCAACCATATTTTAAGGAATTAAATGAAATTGAATATACATCATCCACAATGTCAGTAAATTGACACATCACGATTAGTGTTTTTATTTTTAGAATAAGTGGGGGAGGAGAAGAAGTATGATGATGAATATTTACATAAACATGATAAAAATCCAGAATATATAAGATAATTGATCTTTAATTCCTCTTGGATAAGGGGAAGTGAAGAGAGTATACGAAAATAAAATAATTAAAAAGAAAACACAAGAAAATGAAAGAGGATTATTTACCTCTTGATATCTTCTCCTTGGGATCCTCCTTAAGGCCTTTGATTTTGGAATTTTGGTGAGACCAGTAGGTATTGAAAATGGGGAAGATCCTTCTAAATGGGTTTTGTTAGAATTTAGACAATTATAAAATCTTTATATGTTTGAGAGGAAGATGGGGGTGAGGGTGGTTTTTATAGTGGAGGAGAAGAGGTGTTTTCCTTTATTTTAATCATTAGTTCAATATTTTTTCTCAAGAATATGAATAGTTTTGATTCTTGTGACCAAAAAAATTAAAGAGAGCATGTTAGTTTGAACCAATGTCCATTTAAATATTCAATGACTCAAGTATGATCCATAAATTCATTTATTTAGCATATTTTGTAAATTATCGAATTTCATTATTCACAAAAAATTCAATTATTTTAGAACAAAATATAGAAATTCACCTTAACAATTTTTCAACATGTAGAATTAAAAAATGAACTCAATTTTATCAAAATAAGTTTCTAAAAATGGTAAATTTAATTTTTAAATAAAATAATAATTTATTTAAAAAATAACAATTTTAAAACATTAACTGATTTTATAACACCTTGAAAAATTAATCAAGGTCTCATAAAATTATATTATAACCATAGTAAAATAGAATAATAATTTATGATTACATTTTATGAAAATAAATTTTCATTTCAATTATTAAATTAACCATAAAAGTTTAATTACATATTTATGACTTACAAAAATACCAACACTTATATAATGATCATATTGTAACTTATAAGATACCTTTTTATTATACATTCACTGGTGAGGTTACTATTTTTTGGACAATTTAATATTTATAAGGGTCATATTACTACTCATAAGGGTAAAATTACTATTCATAAGGGTAGGTTAATATTCACCCAAAATTAGGTTTATCCTATTAGACTCTAAATAACTCACTAATTGAAACCAAGTATGTCGGTTTTTCAAAATTTAAACCATAGAAGTGGAAAACTTATATTTAACCACTAGTTTATAAATATCTCCTTGAAACAAAGTGTCACTATGTATAAACTGAACGTTTCATGCATTTCAATTTATTTTTAAATCCTTGTGGTGTTACATCAGTACTTCTCAGTAGATTTCTAATGGACATTTACATGGTTAAAGTTTCTAATGAACAAGATGGTAATAATATCAAGAATATAGTTGATGTCATCATGCTAGATTATTACAACATATGAGATAATACTCTATCGAACTTGGAGAATCACATGAAGAAGTATCATAAAAAATATCCCAAGAGAAATTATATGTAAATCTACAACCATGGGCATTTGAAGGATGTATTCATCCTAAATATGAAGAATCATATCCCAAAATCCTAGTTATAATAATAAAATAACTTTACCACTGCCAACATTTCAGCCAAGGTTGCATATATCAATGCGAGAACATCATCCATGACCTACGACTTGCATCACTACAGCTGTACCATGGATATGAAGCCTCATATTACTGAGTTAAATCTGCACTGTTACTTTTATATCTTTCGTGATTCCAAAATAGATCAATCAAATGGATGGAGGGAAGATTAGGACCTCCACTTGGGAGGGGGTGTTATACCTGTGTGGATGTGGTTGTACCAGGTACGCTAGACCTGTGCTGATTTTGAAACTGAGCTAAAGGGGATTGAAATTTTTGAGGCTATCTGGGTGTCCCATACATATTTATATAAGAACCCAGAAATTATTCTTGAGTTGATAATATAATGGATCTCACATACCAACACCTTCCATATGATGCACAAAGAATTTGGAATCTATCTATAGGATTTCTACAAGATCTCTAGAGCTCCTATCCTCAGAGAGATGTATGATGAGTTTTTCTAATCAAAATCCACATGGTAAGATCTTAAAAGGATACCCTCTTTAGCTCATGAGCTATTGAAGATAGTCTAGGACATCAAGAATGAATATACCTATATAAAGGGTTATGTCCATTATGAAGTGTGGATGAATGATTTTTTACAGCCAAAGTGGGAGGGCTTCACATGAAAATGTCCCACGGGATGTCCTATAATGGAGAAGTGGGGAATTCCTAGTAAAATTTTCCCCACCTTGGAGTAAGGTGAGTATAACTGGTGGGGATACACAATGAAATCATACATACCCACCGAGACACATCTTGTAGTTTTCTTAGAGATGTGGTCAAGAATCTATATGCTATCAATTTGTGAATCCAATGGTGGTGTGAGACCAGGAACATTCATCATTATAGACAAGCTAGAATAGGGGAAGCACATAAGGTTGGCATCCCCTATCTTAGTGAAGACCCATAAGTTCCTTCTACACATGCACATAGGTAAGGCCCCTTTCAAAATTTTAGGGACATTACAAGTACCATGGTGATGTATTGTGTCACATTTTTCCTCTTATATTGTGTTGAGTGGAATCAAAATTCCTAGGGTCTGGTTTTGACCATTTGTTCAGGCAATTTTTGGTATCCATTCCCTGCCCCTAAAGCATAGTGAAGCCTTAAATAGAATAAATCTATTTAATAAATTCAAATTCATTTCATATGGAGATCCACCCACAAGGACATTCACCGATGAAGACAAATATGGAAATGAAATGAGATCGTATATGATTGCCCCCAGAGATGGATTGCTATTGGGCTGAATTGATGGTGAGGTTATATATGAGGCCATTTCTACATATAAATTTGAATTCCAACACAAGTACCTATAAAAAATAACTGTATCCCCTCCTATTCACATCCTACTAGAGAGACACCCAATGGTGTCCTGCCAACTATGGATTATCATAGCCGAGGAGGTGACTCAAGCAGTAATTAATCTACCTCCAGTGAGTGCATACACTGGATTGAACTCCTGGTATTCTAAAGATCGGATTTTATCATATCCCTAAGGGTCTTTGAAAATTATAGTCCCCTAATTCATAGCTATAACAACTTCTAAGTGGGGAAAGAATTATTGAAAAGCTCCACCCATTCTAGAGAGCAGTAGTGAAGAAGCCTCGTGCTTTCCCAAGTGACCTCATGAATGTTTCATCATGCCATCTAAGGTCAAAAGGGAAACACCAACTGACACTATTACTAGATGGTCCGACTGTCATCACCAAGAGGAAGAGTATGATATAGTTTCTCATCCTTAAACCATGGTAGAGAGATCCATGAAGCCTGCAAAATCAAGGAGTGTCAGGTTTGATTCATAGCAGGCTAGAATAGCCTTTTACTTCATGTGACTAGAGGTGGTTCAAACTTGGTAGGGAATGCATTATGATGCCAAGGATCTATGGTCACTCCTCCACACCAAGTTGTAGATTCCACAGATTGGGGATGTTTGAGCCCCACCTGACCTCCACTTTGATACTAATCATCTTAAGGCAAGAATATATATTTGGGAGTTGGAGATTCTCATTTATGCCACTGATGATCAGATTCCCACTATGAGGCAAGTGGAGGACATGATGAAACAAGGGGATGATGAAGGGGTTGATGAACTATCTACTGTTGAATGGTACGACTTCATTGATCCTTAGGATGTAAGTTTTTTACTTATGCTATTTCCTTATTCACCATGTTCATCTTTTCTTTGAAAAAATGTCATTACTGAGGAAAGGGTGACCCTAATTTGTAGTGATTAGAGAGAGAATCTTCTGAGATCCCATCACTGAAATATGTCATAATAGGCTCCCCTATAGGGGCTAAGGGATTAACTCCTAAATTGGGGGAGCTATCCTTAGGCTAGATGATGATGGAGGAGAAGAAGATGGGAGAGTCTTCTCAACTACCACCTCCAATACTAGTTTGTGAGGAGGCAAGTACTAGCCTTACTCTGTCGAAAGTGAAGGAACGACGAAGAGTGAAGTACTTGGCCAAATGAATCATTAGTTAGGACGAGTTTTCCTGATATTATTTATTATTTATTTGTTAATAATAAATGTCTAATCATGCCTATGGGCTGCAGAATCTACTCCTCTCTCATATCTCAAGGGACTTTGAGATGAACCTATGAGAACTAAGGAAGAAATTCCAAATGAGGCATAGATTACTACCAATGAGTCTGTTCCCTTAATAGGAGAAGCATCAAGGGCTAAGGACACATCTATTCCTCTCACTATAGAGATGTAGAAGAATCCTGGTAATATCAAGTGCATATCATAAGGTTTCGTGTGACAATTACTGAATTTATTCCTTATGATATTTTAGATCCATTGCATACACTAGAAGATCATACGATAACCACTGCCGATCCTATCATTTCTCTAGAAGGGGATGATATGGACCTCAAACCATCCAATTAAGGTTCTGGCACTGACATTGATATGGTGGGGACTAAAAGTATTTCTCTTTCCAAAAGGAAAGTGGATGCTGTTGATGGAAGATCCAATTTGGGTGATGAACCCAACGTCTTAGACACCCTTACTAGTGAGGATGATATGAGACATGATGCAATTTATAATGAAATAATGGATACAATTAATCTAAATATTGATATCCCAGGATCCCTTGAGGATTTTTGGGACTTTAATAATGTTTTGAATGTACATGAGTTTCCCTTTTTTGTGTTTCCTCTCACAACTGACCTTCTTATGTCCAATGAATTAAATCATTGATCTTGATTGTTGCATCTTTTTCTATAAAATATGTCACCCAAAAAATTTGTGACTAGGGTTTTGATTTCCATCCCACTCCTACTGCCCGGGGAATGACATTCGAGGGCTCTGAAGAGGGATATTCTTAAGATCCTCCTATCCCAGGCCCTAAGAAAACTCAGAGGAATGTTTCTTAGTAATAAATCCTGGTTGATAGTGTTGAGACTAGGGATGCTGAGGGGGGGATTTATCCAAGAAAATGATCTATAAAAAGGTGAGTTCCATTAACTACTTTGATGTTGTTCTTCCTTTCCCCTTCCTATCTTAAAATTTTGATGACTAATTTAATTTGTCCTTTAGCACTGACAGTTGCAGCAGCTAAACATGAAGGGGAGTCCCGCACCCTAAATCAATCAACTTTTTGAGTAGAGGATAACATTTATCCATGAAGGGAAATGAAATTATCTTCCATAAGTTAACTAATTCCAAAGCACACCTATCCCCTTTTGACTGGCTCCTTGGTGATCCCAGAATCTCATGAAACGTTTTGGGAACTTCGCCAGTTCATATGGCAGTATATATGGGAGTTAGTCTCGTGGACACCCATGGAAGATTTACCTTCAATATCCATCAGATCTAGAACATTTTTGGAATGGTGGGGTATGTTGTACTTGACCATCTTATGGTCCATGATACCATGAGGGAGATCATTCGCTGATGGGAGAAAGAGAACGGGTCACAAAAATGCCTTATCAAAGAAATAGTTCTCATCAAAACTGATGAACTCTAAGCTGCATTATCCTTGGCAGAGCTCAACCATTATAAGAAATTGGTGGATTGAAGGAATTAGGTTGATAAGAAAGATTCTCAAATATCATGCCTACAATAATATATGGATGCCACCTAAGGTGATCTCGTATAACTTCATCACCTACTGGATGGGGTTCAAGAGGAGGGGGTGATTGCCATTACGACCATGGTAGAGGAACTCCATTTAGATGAGGAGGATAAGGATTTTCATCTACCTAAGCTTAGAAAATACATTTATGGGTCTCATAATATCCTCCAACAACTAAAGAGTTTTGTAGATGACATTTTTTAGAATTTGACATAGAGACTCTAATTTGTGGGTGCTCTTTTTAATTTTTCTCCATAAATGACAAGGATTTTATTTCCAATCATCTATGTATTCATCCATGTTTTCATTTGTAATTATAACACAACATTTAATCTGGATTGTTTAGATAAACATTCTCATGTCAATGAGTTTCAATCACAATAATAGAGATGGGGAGGTGATCTAATTTTTTCCTAGCTATTTGGACATAGAAATCATAGTTCAACAGTTTCTAGATTCACTTAATGGACCTGAAAAACCTTGTGTATTTTTGTATCATTACCCTAATTTTTTCTTAACTCAAATATTAATAAAACTTAGAGAACATGACTTGACTTTTTCTTAGGCCTCCCTTTGTGGGTTTTAATCATAACAAGTTTTGTGCCTTTTTATTTTCATTATTTGAATTTTTTTACCTAAACTATATGGAGTGCAGGTCGAGCAAGTTGAGACTTTAATTTTTCCTAGGGTATACTTTTGTGGGTTTTTAACCTAGATAGTACAATGTATCTCTTTTTTTCTTGGTCAGTTTAGAGTCTTTCAATCCATACTAATGAAACTAATGTTTTAGGTTGAATAATTTTGACCAAGAATTATGAAGTGATGACCCTGGTAGGAATTCCTAGCTGAGGAAGTTATCAAATTATTCAAATAAAAATAAGGGGGATTTTTAGGTCATGATTTTTTGATTTCTATATCTAAAACATGACATGAGACAGACACGTAGGTAATGACCACATACCATGTTCTAAAAGTAGTTTCTAGAACGATATTGTCATTGGGGATTACAGATATAAAATAGGTATCTCCTAGGAAAGTATGTGCCTCTGGTTGACATGACCTTTTTGTGGGTGAATTATGAAAAGAGAAATGTGGTGTATCAATGCATAGTCAAAACAAAGGTGTGATCAATAATATGAAATTCTATAACTGATGGATGGGGAGTTTGTGAAGTCCTAGATTTTTCAAGACCTTGGATGGTGGGTTTTGAAAGGAATGTATCTAAGAATGAAGGGAGAATCTATGTTGACATTGGACATGAATGAGAAACTACTCCTACTTGAATATCTTGGCTGTTATGGAAGCTGTTCTTAAAATAAAGTATCTAAGAATCACTATGTTTGTTAATGGAATAAACATTAAGTCATGCAAAGTTCTTTGGGGTGATGCGGTGGATGACCAACATTAGGGGAAAATGATCCTCCCTCACAAGGGTTGAAGCATCTTGTAGTTTTTTTTCGTGTAAACAGAAAATGGACCATACAGTTTAACATCTTACGGTTAGCGATGTTGAGGGATAAAATTTAATTTCACTTAGCTTTGACCGAAAGATTAGCGATTTTACCTTTTATAGTAATATGTCCAAAAATGTTCCATCATCTTTAGGTATGAAAGGTAAAGGTTGTAAGCTATAATTAGAGGGTTTCTGGATCCAAAGGGTGATATGGGACAAGTATGCAAGGAATGACTATGGAACATATTAAAAAAGTGGTATCCAATATAATGTTTTTGGGTATTACAGAGATATGAGAGGTCTCTCCCAAGGATGAATGTGCCTCTGATTGATAGGCCCTTTTGGTGGGCAACTTATATAGAGCCAGAATGAGTCTTTTTGTGCATATTCAAAAGAAAGGTGTACTCAGGAAAAATTAAATCCTATTATAATTGGACAAGGAAAGATTCTGGAGATTTATATTTCTATATACATAGAGTTTGGTTTGTGGAAATAAATTTCTTGAATATGGAAGGATCATTTCTTATCAAAATACCCAATAATGGGGAGAAATGTTTCCATATGAAGATCTGAACCATATATCAAAAGGGGGATTCTTTTATATTACAGCTAGGCCTAAGACATATGGTTTGGTCATCTCTACGTATCTCGTAAAATTGAGAATCAATCCACACATAGTTCTATAAAATATTTACCTCACTGATTGAAATCTATTATGGATAAGTGGATTTTTTATATATTGTGCATGGACCAAGATATAGGATCTAGGCGTCACTATGTATCTCATCAAAGTGAGAATCAATCCACACACAGTTCTTGAATTTAAATCATTCAAGATACTTCAACCATGTAGGTTAATGTCATGTGATAATGATGTTTGGTGTGCCTTTTAAGGTCTTTCATACAAGACTATGCTAACCCTCACACAAAATGAAATGCCTTGATAATATGGGGATGCCTCACCAAAATTTCTAAGACCATGTGATATATGCTTGGTATGGGAAACAAGAAGTGGAAAAGGTTTCTTTCACCACACATAGGTGATTAAAAGGAAGGGTATAGGAATTTTGATTTTTTGGTGGCTGGACCAAGATATATGATATGGGTTTCTCTATGTATCTCATTGGGATGAGAATCAATTCATATATAGTTCTATGAAACCATGTAGTTTAATTTCACATGAAAAGGATTAAGGTTATATGATTTTAAAAAGAAGGCATGAAGCCCCATAAATGATATTTAAACATTCATGGAATCAGCTTATGAGAGGTATCTTGTGTTTATGACATAAGGCTTCCTAAGCTGGCTACCTAGAGCATCCTATGCTTAGTACACAAGGTAAGAATATATTTTAACATCATGTGCTGAAGAAGTTGTTGTACAATTTAATGTCATGTAACTAGGATAACATGTTGTCTTGTAGTTTTAGGTCATACATCTAGAACCATATTTTATGGAATGGATGAGTGATGTAAGTCTTATCGGGCCGAGGATGTTCCAATATACTTTGGATATGAAGAAGAAAATTATAAACCCTAATCTTTGGGGTTCTTGGATCATGAGAAGTGATATGGGAAAAAACATAAGGAATGATTGCAGACTATGTTCACAAAGAGGCTTCCAACATAATGTTTTGGGGATTACAGAGATAGAATAGGTCACTCCCAAGGATGAATGTGTCTCTGATTGATAGGACCATTTTGTGGATGACTTATGAAAATAAAAATGTGCCGTATTAATGCATAGTCATACAAAGGTGTCCTTATGAATATGACACCCTATCACTGATGGACAAGGAAATATTATAGAGATCCATATTCCCCAGGACAAGGAGTTTTATGTGTGGAAGGAATATGTCCGAGCAGAAAGGGAGCATTTGGACTGATTTTTTGCATGGAGTGTGGGGTCCATTGCATAAATATTTTTTTGTATGCAGGAGATGGGGTATTTTATTTGATTCATGGATGGGACTAGGGCATATTGTTTATGCATCACTATGTATCCCATTTGAGGTCAGAATCAATGCAGACATAGTTATTTTATAAAATATCCCCATGCAGGTCTAAATTATACACATGGAGGGGGGTATATTTAAGTTATAGATAGACCTAGTAATGGAGATCCATGCATCACTACATATCTTGTGATGTTAGGAATCAAGCCCCATGTAGTTTTTGAATGGGTTTTTGGTGGGATACCAACACCAAGGACTATGATCCAGTCAAGCATAGACTGAAATGTTAAGCAGTTTTATGTCATTTAATAAGGAAATGAACCATGTAGTTTTACATCATTCAATAAGGACATTTCCATACAGTTTAAAATATTGTGACTAGAATGTTAGGCTATGTATTTTAAAGTCTTACAACTCAGACTATGGTGCCTTATAGTCTTGGGCCATATTATTGGGACCATTTCATGTACCTTTTAAGGTTTTTATCTAGGACTATATAGTGGGCATTTTAAGGTTATTCATCCAGGATCATATTGCTATGCAGTTTAACATCATGCATCAAAGATGATAGAGAAACCATGCAGTTTAACATCATACGGACAAGACATCATGGTTTCTTTATAAAAAAAAAAGTATTTCATGAGAAATATTGCATTGGTAAGGGCTGTAATGAGCTATCCATCTATTGAGATAAGGTAATAAGATCTATTGGAGTGGACCTTGTACATAGAATAAGGTCCCTCCCACTCCAAATCAATATTTGGAGGCTTCCTCTCTAGTATCATCAAAGCATCGAGGACCAATACCAGCCTTCTTGGGGAAACTAGTAGAGTTGAACATTTTTGTTAAAACCCCACACTATCTAATTTCGGTGGAACTCCAAGTGATGAAAATTATGCAATATTTTATCATCCATTTGCTCTAATTCATACAACAATTTTTTTGGATTTTTCATCTATGGATAGTTGATCGTAGATAGTAATGTGAAGCGAGGGTAATTAGATCTCAATGGGTAAAACTGATTCTATCCCATATACAAGTCAATATAGGGTAACCCGTGTAGCGGTGCAGGTTGTAGTCTAATAGACCCACAATTCATGAAAGAGTTTTTAGGCCAATAATATTTGTCTTTATCCACCATTTTCTATATTATGTTTGACAAGGTCTTGTTGAAGGCCTCTACCATTCCATTATCCACTGTGTGATAGTATGAAAAATCGTTGGATTTGATATTATAATCTTGATATAGCTTCTCCAATTCAAAATAATAAAAATTGGTGCCATTTTATGTTATTATCATATGAGGGACACCAAATTTATTAATAATGTTGGCTTTCAAAAAGTTGACAATGATTTTGTTCCCAAATTCTTTGAGGGGTATTGATTCAACCCATTTAGAGAATAATTCAGTAATAATGAGGATGTATTTGAACTTCTTGACCATAGTTAGAGGATATGGCCCTAAAACACCCCTTCCGCATATAGAAAATGGATAGAAGTATTTGGATATATGTAGAAACTTTGGGGGTTGATGGATGAAATTGGTGTGCACTTGGCAGGAATGACACCTCTTGGTGAATTTTGTGAAATCATGCATCATTGAAGGCCAAAAGTATCCAAGCCTTCAGATTTTATTGGAAAGCCTAAACCCCGACTATTGGGAACCACATGATCCTATATGTACATGTTTCATTAAAAAATAGTATCTTCTATATTAATGTACCTGAGAAAGACTTCATCAAAGCCTTATTTTTAGAAAACTTTCTGGTGATTTGGGTCATTATAAAGAATAAATTTGGTCACTCATCATTAGATTCTCTCTTTTCTAGCTATTTATGATGAGATCAATCCATTTTGGAGGTAGTCCACAATGGGTATCGTCCAACCAGTAGTAGGAACATCTGGTTTAGGGATGGAATTAACCTTGTTTCACTAGTGCAGAAAACGTTTTTTACGTCACCATTTTTTACGTCGGTTATATAAAACCGACGTCATAATATGTAAAACGAGGTTTTTTACGTCGGTTATTTCTTAACCGACGTAAAAACCTGTGTTCGGTACACCTTTAACGTCAGTTATTTTTATAACCGACGTTATTAATCGCGCGGCTTCGTTTTTTACGTCGGTTATTTTTATAACCGACGTAAAAAACGCGGTTTTCGAAGGCCTTTTTACGTCGGTTATTGAATAACCGACGTAACAAACGCGGTTTTTGAAGGCTTTTTTACGTCGGTTATAAAATAACCGACGTAAAAAAAGAATCCGCAGATGTTTTTGACGTCTGTTATTCCATAACCCACGTAAGAAAACGCGGATTTTGAGCCCTTTATAACGTCGGTTATAAAATAACCGACGTAAAAAATGAATCGTAGGAAGGTTTTTACGTCGGTTATTGAAATAACCGATGTTATAAATGTTTTTAAAACAATTATCACGTCGGTTATTGAATAACCGACGTGATAACTCATTTAAAAATTTACCCAGACCCGTGGATTGTCATTCGCGAGTTTACCTTCGACAGTCGCGACTCGTCTCTCTCGCGCGTAAACCCGAATCGGCTCGTCCATTTCGTTGGTTTAGATTCGTTTTGCGATCATCGTTTCTCATATTTAATCTCCTCGGATCAATCATCTAAACTCGCAGCACTCAGGTAATCCTCCCACTCGTTCGTTTTTTTTCGCGGATAGTATATATATATGTGTTGTGATT
The DNA here is from genome assembly GCA_963277665.1 of Viscum album. Lineage (NCBI taxonomy): Eukaryota > Viridiplantae > Streptophyta > Magnoliopsida > Santalales > Viscaceae > Viscum > Viscum album. Next base: position 1,463,735,705 of record OY728162.1, on the reverse strand, counting down.
TTTTTGTTGAAACTAGCTAAGATTCTTCGATTGCGAACCCTTTTAACTCGTTTTGGCACCATAATCTTATTTATCATCCCTAGATCTATTTGTTCGACTTTCAATATTGAGTAATTTTATGATTTCACTAATTTTTCATCGTTTTCTATAAATCCCCGAGAGGGTTGGGGCGTGTCCATTTGGATGGGTTGCCCTTTTACAGTTGTTACTACTTTATTCACACACAACCATGGCATAGGTGCATGGATTTGGGGTCGGGGGGTGTCCAGGGGGGTTTACAAGGGGGTGGGTGGGTGTGGGGGGCTGTCCAAGGGTGTGGGTGGGTGTTGGGGGGTGTCCAGGGGGGTTTCCAAGGGGGTAGGGGGTGGGGGGTGGTGTTTAGGAGGGGTGGGGGGCTGTCCATAGGGTTGGGGGGTGTCCAGGGGGGTGTCCAAGCAGGTCAGGGGTGGGGGGTTGTGTCCAGGAGGGGTGGGGGTGCTTTCTAGAGGGGTCGGGGGCTGTCCAGAGGGGTCGGGGGGTGTCCAGGGTGGTGTCCAAGGGGATGGGTGGGTGTGGGGGGTTGTCCAAGGGGGTGGAGGCCTGTCCAGAGGGTATTTGGGGTTGTCCGGGTGGGTGGGGGGGCTGTCCAGAGGGTTGGGGGATGTCCAGGGGGTGTCCAAGGGGGTAGGGGGTGGGGGGGTGGTGTTCAGGAGGGGCGGGGGGCTATCCAGAGGGGTCGGGGGGTGTCCAGGGGGGTTTACAAGGGGGTGGGTGGGTGTGGGGGGCTGTCCAAGGGTGTGGGTGGGTGTTGGGGGGTGTCCAGAGGGGTGTCCAAGGGGGTAGGGGGTGGGGGGGTGGTGTTTAGGAGGGGTGGGTGTGGGGGGCTGTCCAAGGGGGGTGGCGACCTGTCCAGAGGGGTCGGTGGGGTGTCCAGGGGGGTGTCCAAGGGGGTGGATGGGTGTGGGGGGCTGTCCAAGTGGGTGGCAGCCTCTCCAGAGGGTATTTGGGGTTGTCCGGGTGGGTGGGGGGGCTGCCCAGAGGGTTGGGGGATGTCCAGGGGGTGTCCAAGGGGGTAGGGGGTGGGGGGTGGTGTCCAGGAGGGGTGGGGGGCTGTCCAGAGGGGTCGGGGGCTGTCCAGAGGGTTGGGGGGTGTCCAGGGGGGTGTCCAAGCAGGTCGGGGGTGGGGGGTTGTGTCCAGGAGGGGTGGGGGTGCTTTCTAGAGGGGTCGGGGGCTGTCCAGAGGGGTCGGGGGGTGTCCAGGGTGGTGTCCAAGGGGATGGGTGGGTGTGGGGGGCTGTCCAAGGGGGTGGCGGCCTGTCCAGAGGGGTCGGTGGGGTGTCCAGGGGGTGTCCAAGGGGGTGGAAGAGTGTGGGGGGCTGTCCAAGGGGGTGGATGGGTGTGGGGGGCTGTCCAAGTGGGTGGCGGCCTCTCCAGAGGGTATTTGGGGTTGTCCGGGTGGGTGGGGGGGCTGCCCAGAGGGTTGGGGGATGTCCAGGGTGGTGTCCAAGGGGGTAGGGGGTGGGGGGTGGTGTCCAGGAGGGGTGGGGGGCTGTCCAGAGGGGTCGGGGGGTGTCCAGGGGGGTTTACAAGGGGGTGGGTGGGTGTGGGGGGCTGTCCAAGGGTGTGGGTGGGCGTTGGGGGTGTCCAGGGGGGTGTCCAAGGGGGTAGGGGGTGGGGGTGGTGTTTAGGAGGGGTGGGGGGGGGGGGGGGCTGTCCAGAGGGTTGGGGGGTGTCCAGGGGGGTGTCCAAGCAGGTCGAGGGTGGGGGGTTGTGTCCAGGAGGGGTGGGGGGCTGTCCAGAGGGGTCGGGGGGTGTCCAGGGGGGTTTACACATCGATTTGTTTTATATTTCAAAATTGTTTACATTCAAATTATGATTTTTTTCATATAAACATATATTTGTCTTATCTAAAAAATATATATATTTTTGCTATTTGTTATAGGTAATAATGAGTCGAAGTTGGATTACGGCACATCGAATGAGCAATGAATATGAGGAAGGTGTTGATGCCTTTTTGGAATTTTCTAAACGAAATGTTCCAAGTAGTGACATTTTTTTCTGTCCATGCCTGAAATGTCTGAATATGAAGAAGTTGAAAAGTAGAGAGATAAAAGATCATCTGATTTGTCATGGTTTCAATCCGAGTTACAACCCTTGGATTTGGCATGGCGAAACTGGACAGAATGTCACTGATGATAATGAATCGCAAGATGGTAACTCCGATGGAATTGAAGAAATGATTCGCGATATTGTAGCAGAACAAATTGAGATAGAACCGACAGTTGCACGTCTATATGGTGATGCCGAAAAACCATTATATCCTGGTTGTACAGATTTTACGGTTTTGTCGGCGGTGTTAAGATTGATTAACCCGAAGGCGAAACATGGATGGAGTGACAGAAGTTTTACAGAGCTGCTACAATTGATGAAAGACATTCTTCCAAAAGATAACGATCTTCCAGATTCACATTATAAGGCCAAAAAAATATTATGCCCGATGGGATTGGGATACAGGAAAATACATGCCTGTCCGAATGACTGCATTATATATAGGAAGGAATATGAATTTCTGAAAGAGTGTCCTAAATGTGGTACATCACGGTATAAGGTGAAAGAAAAATCACAAGCTGATGTAGTAGATCAATCAGATATGCAGTGGGCTGTTGTTTTACAAGGGGAAAACCAATATGTTGGTGAGGATGAATTTGATGAAGATGCTGATTTATGTGAGATCCCTACTTCCATGGAAAGATTAACAGAACATAATGATGAGTATGTTGAAGACATGGTTTGTGCCATAAGGAACGATCACGACGAAGGAATTTGGGAAAACAATCCAACTGTACATTCCTAAAATTACAGGTAACACAAGTTTATTTCTTGTTTACATTTAGTTTTTTCATATAATGTTAGATACTGTAAATTTTTTACTTATTAAAACATGTATCAAACCAAAACGATAAAACAATAAAAACCGTAAAGAGGAGAAGTCCTGGGCGCACCGGCTGGCCGGTGGTGGATCACCGGTTGGCCGGTGGTCCAGAACAAAGCTCTGTCTGGTCCACCGGCCGGCCGGTGCTGAGCCAGCGGCCGGCCGGTGGTCCAGACAGAGAGCCTTCCTCTCTTTCTGGACCACCGGCCGGCCGCTGGATCACCACCGGCCGGCCGGTGGACCAGACAGAGAGCCTTCCTCTCTGTCTGGATCACCAGCGGCCGGCCGGTGTTGAGCCAGCGGCCGGCCGGTGGTACAGACAGAGAGGAAGGCTCTCTGTCTGGTCCACCGGCCGGCCGCTGGATCACCACCGGCCGACCGGTGGACCAGACAGAGAGCCTTCCTCTCTGTCTGGATCACCAGCGGCCGGCCGGTGTTGAGCCAGGGGCCGGCCGGTGGTTCAGACAGAGAGGAAGGCTCTCTGTCTGGTCCACCGGCCGGCCGCTGGATCACCACCGGCCGACCGGTGGACCAGACAGAGAGCCTTCCTCTCTGTCTGGATCACCAGCGGCCGGCCGGTGCTGAGCCAGCGGCCGGCCGGTGGTCCAGACAGAGAGGAAGGCTCTCTGTCTGGTCCACCGGCCGGCCGGTGGTGATCCAGCGGCCGGCCGGTGGTCCAGACAGAGGAAGGCTGTCTGGTCCACCGGCCGGCCGGTGGTGAGCCAGCGGCCGGCCGGTGGCACCAGGCAGTGGGCAAGTCTACTGCCTGGGTCCTCCGGCTGGCCGGTGTGCTCACACCGGCTGACCGGTGGACTCAGTGAGTCCACTTTTCAGCTTTCTTGGGCCAACTCCTTGGCAACCTTTTGCCTGTGTTTACCATGTTTATCATTGTTTAACATGCTTACCATATTACCAATGTTTACTATTATGTAATTTAGTACACTTTTCTATTTGTGAACTAATGTTTTTTTTTGATTTGAAGGAAAATGACAGATCAATCAGTTGATCAGCCACATGATTCTGGAGATGAGCATATTGGTCATACATCTGGGGAGGAACATTCACATGCTCCTATTACGAAAAAGAGTTCAAAGGTTGGTAAGCGTGGGTTCACACGTTTACCAAAATTATCACTTGCCCGTACGAAGGAGGAGAGGATAGTCGTGGAGTTTGATGATGATGATCTTCCTAGAGGTCCAAATGCTAAAGATTTTAAGGGTTTTGTAGCAACTCAGGCGAAGAGCAAAGTAAGCATTCTCTATGATGATTGGAGAAGTGTGGATAAGTCGATAATTTCTCAGCTGTGGGAGACCATTTTGGTAAGATCTTTTGCTATTGTTTGACTGTTCTTTAAATGTTTCTAGTATATATAATATTTTTAACCTCTTTTTTATCAGATGACATTTGATATTCCTGACACTGGAGGAGTCAGGAAGAAATGCTTATCGTTGGCTGCTAGGAGATGGAGGGATTTCAAATCAACCCTCTCATCTTATTTCATTTATGGTCATAGGAGTCGTGAGAATCCATGTCGTATATATCCTTTTATAGATGAAGACACATGGAGACAATTTTTTGAAAGTAGAAGAAAAGAATCATTTTTGGTAAGGGCAATGTAAACTTTTATAAGCTTTCTTATATAAATGATCTTATTATTGTTTTGTTAATGATTACTTATTCTTAATTTACAGCAAACAAGGAAAGCTCATCAAGAGATCCAATCTAAAAATGTATACCCTCATAGTTTATCTCGGGGAGGGTATGCATTATTGGAAGAACAAATGATGGCAGAAAAATTTCAACAACTAAGAGCTGAGTCTTCAAGCTCTGGAGAGGTGGCCCCTCCATCCCCTCCATCTAGACATGAGAAATGGAAAAGAGCTCGGAAGGGCAAAAAAGGACAATATCTTTCGGAAGAATCGAGACTCGTAGTTGAGAGGATTGTAAGATATCTATTTTATTTATTTAAGTTTACTATTTTCGTCATATATTTCCAATCATTATAGAAATGTTCAATTAATTATTACAGGACTCTCTTGAGGAGCAGAGTTCACAGGGGACATTTACACCATCTGAGAGGGAAGATATTTTATCTGTGGCATTGGGAAAGCCCGAACATCCTGGCCGTGTAAGAGGATATCCGGCAGGTGTATCGGTAAGAAAAGTGTTGCCACGTTCCTCAACTTCTAACGTTGAGGGAGTTTATAAAAAAAAAAATAGAATCCTTGGAGGCTGAAGTCCATAATATTAATGCGACAATGGAGGACAAGATTAGAGCATCGGTGCAGTTAATGTTTGCAGACTTGCAAAGACAATTTCAGGGTGCAGCTCCCACTCCACCTCTCCCAGTAGCTCCCACTCCCCCACCTCAGCCTGCGGACCCCATTTTTGATCCTCCTCCGCCGCAGCTACCTACTTATTGTGAGTTGTATTTTGATGATCCTCAACATCCTATAGTTTCATATGGGATGGTATATTGTATAGGAGATACAGTTCATCATCAACAGTTAGAGGTAGAGAATCAGAGGGTCACTGTACAGGATATTATAGATAGATCAGCTCGGATACCATTACCTACAGATGAGGTGACGACAGTTGGACATAGTATCGGCCATTTTTTACTTTGGACATACATACTTCTTCGACTCATTACCATAGAGGTATGGATGTTATATCTTTTATTTTATATTTTTATTAATGTTTTATCATTTGAAAACTAATATATTTTTCAATTTATTTTTACAGGAATACTTCAAAGGTAAAGAAATACTGTATAGACAACAACAAAGACAGATAGCTATGACATCAGATGCAGATACTAGCAGTCTTGACAAATTGTCAAGATATTCAAATTTTTTGGCGGATCATTATGACTTTACAATGGAAGCTCATGTCTGTGGACGTGAACTATGTGTGGGGATTATGAAAACTAATATCATGGAGTTTGTCACTGGAGATAAGTTGGGCATCAACGTGGTGCAAATTTTTATCATGTAAGTCTTAACACCTTTTCCTTGCGTTATATTTATTAAAAATGTATACTTATGTCTGCTTTGTATTAGGTATCTGTAGAAAATTTGTGAGAGGAATGAGCTGACAGATGTATATGGATTCGTGGACCCACAATTGATTTCCCCTGAAGCATGTGCATTGGATGAGGAACAAAGAATGCTTTATATTGCTGATAGATTTGAAAAGAATGTAATCACACAGTGTTGGATGATGCCTTTTTGTGAGAGGTATGAAACACATCCCTCTCAAAGAGTTAATTATCTTTTAACATAAAAAACCACTAACGTTAAATTTCCTTTTATCAGGGATCATTGGATGTTAGGGGTTTTTTGCCCTAGGGAGAAAACACTTTATTGGATATGCTCTCTCCATGATGATGTGCGAGAAAGTTTTAAGAATATATTGGAAACGTAAGTTTCAATTTCACAATAGTTTTATATATTATAATGAATTTTAAATTTACCCCATTCGTATTATTTTCTAACAGGGCATGGGTCCACTTTCGAAAAAGCGCAAAGAAAAGGAATTTCAAGATAAAATATGTACATGCGAAGGTAAATATCCATTTATAATTTGTACATTTTGATTTATTACATAAAAATAATATATTGAATTTACACTCATTCAAACAGAAATGTCATGAGCAACAAGGCATCATCGAATGCGGATATTACATGTTAAGATTTATGTATGAAATAATAACAACTGGGACAGTTCTGAGTTTTGACCTGGTAATATTTCCTCTTTCTCATAATATTTCAATTTGATTTATTCATTATACACGTTGACTACTATCCTTTTCCTTTGTAGCTTTTTGATGACCCTCAACCCTTTACTGCTGAAGATATCAAACACTTACAAGTGGAGTGGTCAAATTATTTTACAGGTTTGATTGACTTTTAGTTATTTGTAATGTAAAATGTAATTTTGAATATTGTCAATGTAATTGTGTATTTCGTAGTCGTTTAGGTTGGATTTAGTTTTTTTTTTGAAGTTGACAGTGTAAGTTTTGAATGTTATATAAGTGAATGTTTAATTTTTCTCTACTTCTTGTTTTGGTCTACTGTTGATGGTTTTTCTGGTCTGGATTTTGGTATGGGGGGAGAGGTTCCAAGGGGGTGGGTGGGTGTTTGGGGGGTGTCCAAGGGATATGGGAGGGGTGTCCAAGGTGTGTTTGGGGCTGTCCTAGGGGTCGGGGGGGGGGGGGGTGTAAATGAGGGTGGGGGGGGGGGTGTCCAAGGGGTGGGGGGTGTCCAAGGGATATGGGAGGCGTGTCCAAGGTGTGTTTGGGGCTGTCCAAGGAGTCGGTTGGGTGTAAATGAGGGTGGGGGGGGGGGGGGCTGTCCAAGGGGTGGGGGGTGTCCAAGTGGTGGGGGGGTGTCCAAGGGATATAGGAGGGGTGTCCAAGGGGTGTTTGGGGCTGTCCAAGGGGATGGGGGGGGGGTTTCCAAGGGGTAGGGGGGGTTTCCAAGGGGTCAGGGGGGTGTCCAGGGGGTGGGGGCCTGTCCAAGGGGTGGGGGGGTGTCCAAGGGGTGGGGGGGGGGGGGGGTCCAAGGGATATGGGAGGGGTGTCCAAGGGGTGTTTGGGGCTGTCCTAGTGTTCGGGGGGTGTAAATGAGGGTGGGGGGGCTGTCGAAGGGGTGGGGGGGTGTCCAAGGGGTGGGGGGGTGTCCAAGGGATATGGGAGTGGTGTCCAAGGTGTCTGGGAGTTCTATCCAAGGGGACGGTTGGGTGTAAATGAGGGTGGGGGGGCTGTCCAAGGGGTGGGAGGGTGTCCAAGGGGTGGGGGGGTGTCCAAGGGATATGGGAGTGGTGTCCAAGGTGTCTGGGAGTTCTGTCCAAGGGGCCGGTTGGGTGTAAATGAGGGTGGGGGGGCTGTCCAAGGGGTGGGGGGGTGTCCAAGGGGTGGGGGGGTGTCCAAGGGATATGGGAGGGGTGTCCAAGGGGTGTTTGGGGCTGTCCAAGGGCTCGGGGGGGGGGGGGGTGTCCAGGGGTCGGGGGGGGGGGGTGTCCAAGGGGTCTGGGAGGGCTGTCAAGGTGTGGGGGGGTGTCCAATGGGTGTTTGAGGCTGTACTAGGGGTCTTGGGGGTGTAAATGAGGGTGGGGGGGCTATCCAAGGGGTGGGGGGGGGGTGTCCAAGGGGTGGAGGGTGTCCAAGGGATATGGGAGGGGTGTCCAATGGGTGTTTGAGGCTGTACTAGGGGTCGTGGGGGTGTAAATGAGGGTGGGGGGGCTGTCCAAGGGGTGGGGGGGGGGTGTCCAAGGGTTGTGGTGGGGCTCCAATGTGGTGGGGGAGGGCTGGCCAGGTTGTTAGGTGGGTATAGATGAGGGTGGGGTTCAGTTGGGGCTTGGGGGAGGGCTGGCATGGTTATTTTTGTTTGGTTTCTGGTTGCTTTTTGGTGAGAGCAGTGCAATTATTTTAAAAAAAAAAAAATCTTTCACGTCGGTTATTTTATAACCGACGTGGTAAATAAATCGGTAGGGGTTTATCACGTCGGGTTTTTCTAGAACCGACGTGATAAACCGTTCCCGGGGCTTTTATCACGTCGGTTCTTAATATAACCGACGTGCTAAAAGGCCTGGGAATCGATTTACCACGTCGGTTATTGGATAACCGACGTGCTAAAACGTTTCCCAGGCCTTTTTATCACGTCGGTTTCTTAAATAACCGACGTGATAATAGGCCAAGGGAATGGTTTATCACGTCGGTTATGACATAACCGACGTGATAAACGATATCCCAGGCGTTTTATCACGTCGGTTTAGGGAATAACCGACGTGATAAAGCCCCCCGCACATATGTATCACATCGGTTATTATATGAACCGACGTGATAACCACCGTGATGTTAGGGATATTACGTCGGGTTTTAAATAACCGACGTAAAAAACTTTATTTATAACGTCGTTCGTATTAACGTCGCCTAAAAACCGACGTAAATAATAAAAAATAACCGACGTAAAAAATGTTTTCTGCACTAGTGTTTATTTTTTCCATATCAACACGAGAAAAAGTTAAGACCATTCAGCAGTGCACAATGCTGATGACTATTTCATCCTAATACAAATATTCTTAATCAATGTCTATATTCACTAATGCATCTGACTAGGAATTATATGATCATGGGATGTGATTCAATGTTGGATCTGATGGAAATTATGCTATTATACCCTAGACATAGTCAAGATGGGGGATTATATATTCTCTTCTGATATCATAATCCTTGTTCATATGATTAATCACCAACTCTGAATTTCCTTTCAACTTCAAGTGTTCTACTGTCATTTGAAGGGATAATTCTAGTCCTATTATGAGGACCTGATATTCTACCTCATTATTCATACAAACTTCTAACACCAAGAAGGGGTAAGGAAATACTACCTTTTCTAGAGATATGATCACAATTCCCAACCCAATTTTTTTTGAGTTTGGGGTCTTTCATTCTCTTCCTTGTTGGGATTTTGGATGTTTCATAAAAATAAATCTCCAATATCTAGGGTCCATCTTGAATAGAGAAGATATATTCATTAAGATATTCAATATTTAACGACATTGTTCCTGTAGATGGATGTTCTACAAGGAATTATGCCAAATTCTGGACTTTTATCACTTTCTAAGGCACAAAATGAATGTCAAACTACTGTAAGATAACCTACCACCATGCCAAACATCCATTTAGTATAAGAGGACTAAGTATGTACTTGAGTGTGTTGTTGCGAGAGACCAATTGGACCTCATGGTGAGAAATATAATTCCTTATCTTATTAACCATGAAGATTAACACCAAGAAGCTCTTCTCGATATTGGAATAATGAGTATCGATGTTGAGTATGGTTCAAATGAGATAATAAAGGCTATTTTTATTCATGAAATCATTATATTGTGCAAGGAATGTGCCCAATGATCACTCAAGGGATTTCATATACAAAATGAGTGGATTTCCCTCAACAGGAAGAATCAGAACTGGTGGGGTCATGAGATATTTCTTGATGTTGTCAAATTATTCCTAATAGTTATTAGTCCACTGGTATTAAACACCTTCTTTATCAACCAAGTGAAGGAAAAACACTTGCCTATGAGGTTTTCTATAAAGTCATGAATGCAGAAGAGATGTCCTTATAATCCCCACAACTCCTTGATGTTTTGAGGAGGTGGTATATTGATGATATCCTTTGTATTCTTATGATTGACTTTGATGCTATGATAACATATGACGAATCCAAGAAATTTCATTAAGGTAACCCCAAAACCACATTTCAAGGGGTTTATCTTCAAGATACTTTGTTTCATTACTGAAGATGGTACTGAGATCTGACAAGTGGTCAGAACTCTATCAAGACATAAATAGAAAATATTTGATTTAGCATTCCACAAACCTCCCCTGGAAAGGTTTGAAGATTTGATTCATGTCGTGTTATTATGTAGTGCTGATATTCATTAAGCCAAAGGGAATTTACCGATAGAAAATACCCCACTGGGGCCCTAAATGTGGCTCCTTATTCATCTTCTAGGGATATTAAGATTTTATTATACCCTAAATATCCATCTATTAAGGATATGTATTGATCTTCACTTGTAGAATCAATCAGTTTCTCCATAATTGGAACCAAGAAACCACCTTTTAGAAAATGATGGTTAAGATATAAGAAATTGATACATACCCTTATTTTCCCATTATTTTTTACTAGGACTATGTTGTATTTCCATTTTGGATATTGGAATTACTAAATGAAATTTTATTTGATAATACTATCAAATTCATCCTCAATTTTGGTTGTGTGAGTTGAGTGTGTCCTCCTGGTATCCTGTTTGTATCCCTAGTGGTTTTCTAGCAAGCCTAGGTGGTGAGTGACCACCTCAGGATCGAGGCCTAGAATTTATGTGTAATTATAGGTGAACTCATATTGATGTTTCTTTAGGATGGAGGTGTATACCTCCTATTATTTGGAATAAATTTCTGTGCTAATTAGTGTGGGATGTAGGTCCTACTATGTACCCATATTTATTTTTTGAGTTCAACAATGGTGTTAGAGACACCCTCCTCAAATTTTGGAGGGATATCTCTAAGTTACTCCTCTTCCTATTCATCTTCCTCTTTAGATTCCTTTTTCCCTTCTTCCTTACCCTTAGGAGGAGAAGGCGATGAAGGAAATTTATTAGAGTTAGGATAGGATTCAACACTTTGACATCCAAAAGATGAAGTGACTTCCCCTGACCTAGCTAATGATATGGGGTATCTTTTAAGTCCCAAAGGGGATGGAGTGAGGGATAGAGAAGGAGTATCTTCATCCACTCTTGGTTTCATGAAAACCTTTTATGAAACAACTAATGAGGTATGGATCTGTTGAAGTTTAGGGGATGGAATGAGGGAATTTTTATCTAAGATTTTAGCACTGTCTGGAGATCCAATGACCTTTTCAGTGTTGTTGGGATTAGTTTTTATGACTGATATTATGAATCTTTCTAAATATATTCCCAAATTAAGGACCATTCCTTCGGTATATTGTATAGGCAACACATATTATTCACTAATCTGTTTGAAGGGATTGGATAGGTCATTTCTATATTGTTCAAGGTAGTGACCCAAATGACACCATCAGTCATGGGTTGTTTCCCTTCCCTTAGGTAGAATCTTGTATCAATATATTATGATTAATAGAATTCAAATAGGGATTTATCACCATAAAATTTCCCAATTTTACAATTAATGAAATACTTGAGGCATTGGTGGTATGATGGGGGGATTTTTGATTTTTGATGTAACCAAGGCCTTCCTAGTAGAATGTTGAAAGCCGTGTCATGTTAGACTATCGAGAATTCTAAATCAGATATGATATCCCCAAAATGAACCCTGAACTTGAATCTTCCAAGATTATTTTTCTTGATATTGTCATATCCCTATATATTTAGAGCGAAAGTGGAAAATTTGGTCTCGTTGTAACCTAGTAGAGGAAGTGTTTGTATTAGAATGAGGTTGACTCCTGAGATATTATCAATAAAAAACTATCAGATATCAATGTCATTTATCCTTCTAGACACATAAAAGGGTATGATGTTTCTATGTATACTTGAATCTTTGTCTTGATCTATAAAATATATGATCATGTTTAATTATGTAGGTTCGATCTCTGCACGATATATTTCAACAGTGAAGACCTCAGTTTCAAAATCCCAAGGGCTTAAGAAAGCCTCTATGAGCACTTCCTAGAGGCCTTTTGATAAACTAAGAGTATCCAAGATCGATAACTTGTCCAGAACCAGGGGCAATTAATTTAGAATGTCATACTAATGGGTTAAATGTTTATGCTTCCTAGTATGATGATACTATTTTATAGTAGCTTTAGGAATTGAAGTACTTGACATGGGAATATTAGTCCTTGGAACAGGAGCTGAAGGCGCTTTTATCCTTGGTGGGTTAGATCAAATAGGTCTGTCTACTCGTCGATTTTGATCAGATAATTACACCCCCTATAATAGATATTACACCATGATTATGTTAGGGGAACTATTACCATATATGGGAGAACTTTCTTTTTCATACTAGGCCCGTTGGAGGGCTCTCAAATGATTTTTGGATGCATAGGCGTTCCGAGAAGGGAAATGGACTGAGTATTGATTTATGTTGCGACTGCATCTTCCCTTGTATCCTCTGACCCTATGGCCTATCCCCTTAATTCCAAAATTGTATGTAGAGAACTTAGATTCATATCCATAATCATCATTTTATAAGGTATCCATTAAGTGAATTAACTTAATGGAACCAAAGATTAATTCTTCATCTAATGAGGAATCTCTCTGGTGGGTCAGCTCTTGTGGTACCGTTTGGTGGGGCGGTGCCTGTGATTTCAGAACTGAATGAATGAAGTCCATGAGATTCAAAATGAATTTTTTTCCTTAGAAAAGATTAATCTTCCTATGTTTGTTTCCTCCCCTTTCAACCATTTCATTTTTTAGAAGACCAGCCTTTAGAAGACAAAAGTGCCGATGGAGTCAGCTATTCCATAAAGGAAGCAGTTGTGGGAATAGTTGGTTGTTTCAACTATGCTTATATGATTTCATGAGTTTGGATGATTTTATTTCTAACCATCTAATAACTAAAATTCTATGTACTTTTTTAGTAACTTCCCACCATTAACCTTTTTCCTTGGGATTGGCAGTAGAATCACATGCCACTTTTTCTGGTGGTTTTCCTAGCTTCACTTACCCAGAGCCTACCATTTTTTTCATGATGACTTTGAAAACAAATAATTAATATAAGGTTTGACCCAACATATGATGGAAGGGGAAATAATTTGGGAGATCCTCGATACCATCTTGATCAGGCCTATTGGGCTTGGAAAACTTGTTAAAGTTATTCTCCAAGGATGTGATGAAGTAGCTAGAGACTAGTTCATATCAAAATGAATAAAAATTGTTTTTATATCCTCAAAATGGTTTCACATATGCTCCCTTAACTCATTATGATGATGCGTTCATTATTGCTGACACTCAGGAGGGGGTGCTTCATGATATGGTATGGGCTTTGGAGTAGGAGCTAGTGATGGTGCAGGGTATAGATTAAGCATGACAACAAAATCTAATGATTTTCTTATTCTCTTCCCTTAAGTTGATGAAATAACTTATGAATTGGAATTGGTTTACAATATATAATATTATATTATTTTAGAAACTGTAAAAATATATCGAAACCATGCTCTATATTTTATAGGGATGAGCAGAGTACAGAACTTGTCATGAAGATTATCTATATATATGGACACCATATCTTCTTGAGGAAGATGTAGGTTTAGGGAGTAGGTCAAACCTTTCGAATGAGAAATGAAATCTGAGACCCTATCACTCTCCCACTATTTTTAGTTCATGAGGATGAGGACTATTTTATTCTACAATGTTAAGCTGAATTGAAAGAGAAAATTCTAAGAGTGATCTTCCCATCCCACGACTGACCATTATAGAAAACTAGTGTACCATACAAAGGCTAACCCTTGTAGTGTTTACGCAAAACACCTTAGTTTCACTACTTATTGTTGTATAGGGATCCCTATCATGAGATCATAGTGGGACATGAAATGTGTCAAATAATTCTCTGGATATCTTGATCCATTAAATATTAGAAATTAAGGCTTCATAAAATTTGGTGGGGGAGGGGTCAGATCAACCTATTTAGGGTAATGATTCCTTTCTGGATACACTAGTTCAAATAATTCATCCATAGATTACAATCGATTTTTCAATTACTCAATGAAATTGATAATCAATTGAGGGATATCTGGTTGAACATGAGCTTGAGCAGGGGTAAAAATCCTACCCTCAAACCAAAGAACAAAAAACTATCCCCCCCCTTCAATGATAATATACAAGATCCAAACAAATTACACCACTATTTTTTCTCACTGGGACACACTGTCTGACCGCTGCTCTTAGGAAGATTTTCTACACAAGACATCACCATGGATCCACATGCTCTAAATGAACCACCATTATCATTATAAAACCAATTAAGGACACCCAGATCACAACTAGGTTACACCATGGTTCTGATAACAGTTTTTATAGAAACTCTAAGATTTATTTACAAGTCACACACAATGATTATAGAAACCTTAGCTCGAAATGAGCTCATAAAGAAACATAGTGATATAGTAACCCCATGTTTCCATAATGCTAAATCTATATGGTTGTTAAATTTTTTTATTATAACAATAATAATAAATTATATGGAGTTACATTAGCCATGCTTGTATATTCTATTATACCAAAGTACGAGCCACTAGTATTTGAAAAATCATAAACTGATGGATTAAGATCTTTAATTTCAGAAATCACCCACTTGGATTCCAATCCAATAAACTAACATCCTTTAATGGTTAAAACGTTATAAATCATACTTAATATGATATTATCCTCTTATTTACTCACTAATGGGAAATTTCCCATCAAATATTCAATTTTAAGCCAATGGTTCATGAAAGACCAGTTTATTTCCCATAAAAACATTTATTTCAAGTTTCCTGTTCATGAAATACTAGCTAATTTCTCTTATAAGCTCCCATATTGTTCTTACATATTATTCCAATTATCCTATATTCATAAATAAAGAACAATAGAGGCATGATAGTGCCTCAAATTCTCGATCAAAATTAGTTTCATCAACTTGTCTACTAAATTATTGGTTTCACAAATATTTTCTTAATGTCTACAACCCATCATATATTAAGACTCTAATAATGTGGCACTCCAACTGAATACGCTTCATCAAAATATGAAACACTTGGTTCTTTTCAAGATATATAAAAATATGGATATCATAATGTAATAAAACTTCCACTCTATTTCTGTCCATCTCATTGACACATCCATCACAAGGTGCATAAAAATAACATTTATTTTCATAGTGTAGCATAATGGCCAACCCATGCCATCTCACTTGGGGAGACTTGGATTTTAATAAATCACTAAATAATATAATCTCTTATTATATTCTTAATTTTTTTATATTTATGAAAAAAGGAAATAAATGGGGTTTTGAGAATGGAAATGAAGAATAAAAAATAAACATACAATTAAAAATAAAAGCACAAAAAGAGTTAAAAAAAGTGGTAGCTAATCCTAATAGGAATCACCAATAATATCCTATAAAATTTTACTAAAATATGATCCTAAAAAATACTCTCACTTATTTAAGTGACTCAATATCATTTACCCCTCAACCTCACTTTTACCTCAATTGTGATGGAAAACACACCAAGATCTGAAATGTACCGGTATAGGCCCTCAAACATCAATGTAAACTAATTCCATATTCCCAACTTTTAGTTTTATTCATCACATTGTAAAATATACCTTATTATGCTTTTTAAATATATAATATTCACATATGAAAACATCCATTTAATTTAGCTCCAATAACATTCCTTTTTTTTCCAACACTTTTATACCCTTCTCACTCATATGACATAACCTATAATTCTAAAACTATGAATCCCTAACAAAATATATTATTATATGAATGTCTATGAAATTACATATCATATTGTATAGGTATACAATTTTTAATCTACGATATATGACTACAAATCCCTTGTTAAGTTTCTATACACAAATAGTGAACATGTTTGAAATTAGTAAACTCCCACTATTGGTTTTAATCCATACATCACATTATTCAAAAATATTCAAGAGTTCATCAATAGAAAGATATACCTTTCCAAAATTTCCATAAATTTTTTTAGGAAGCCCTTATTTGATATTGAATCGAAGGATTCCTCTAAGTCTAAAATCTAAGACTCCATAAAAATATGCACACTCAACATCAAAACATAATCATTTATTTTAGTTGTTGTGTCTATTGCATTGGTTTTAGGTTCCTTTTATTTGTCCTTTCACTTATTATTGACATGCCTTTACTTTCCATAACTCTAGATAGTAGGACTAGGATCCTTTATCTTTTCTTGGAACTTTCCTCTGGATTTTTATCATCCTCTATGATTATCTCATTTCATATATCCGCCTCTTCCTTATATATATATAGAATAAATAAAGAATATTCCCTACTATTTTATAAGGATATCATCACTAAGGATCAAATATTTCACCTCATTTAAATTCAAATTTTTATTCCCTAAAGAAATTCTAACAGCTATTAAAGTATATTCCCAACTATCAGCTAATGAAGATAGTAAAACTAGTTCACATACTTCACTGTCCAATGTAATTACCACCAATGTAAACTAACTTTCGATTGTGTTGAGTTCATTAATGTGATTAGTAATAAAATTCCCTTAAATTATCTTCAAACTGAATAACCATTACATCTAATACACTTTGTTTAATGTATATGGATTCTCATACATATTAGCGAGAGATTTAATTAACTTGATAATTTTATTCTCATACATAATGTTGAAAACCATGTTTTTTTGACATTGTGTGGAACACAAATCCCAGAACCACATGATCCCGTAACTCCCACTTTCTCTTCTCTATCTCTATTGGTTTAACACCCAAAAGTGACATGTTCATATTTTTATGATAAAGGAAATCCTTTAACTAGTAACTAAATTAAAATCCATTGAAACAATAAATCTTCACCTTACCTTATTCCGTAGGCATTGTTAAATTCAAGAAATGTGACCTACACATTTCAAACTCAAGATCTGATACCAGTTTTTATGACTGTTATTCCCTAGACTAGAACTTCCAAGCCACAAAAATAATCTATTTTGGAGTTCTATCCTAAAACCAATTAGTTATATAAGGTGTAACCCATCAAATATTATATATCATCCACCATTACTTATGCAAATTTATTTGGGATTTGGGTTTGCACCCAAAAATTTCACCATATAATAATGAGTAGAAACCTATTGTTAATAAAATCATTGATTTATGGATGATTTTTTAGAATCCCTATGTGTCCAAGATGTTACTTTAAAACTTATTTTCATTCTATTTACTCTATGATATCAATCAGAGGGTCTTGATGATTTTCACAGAGATTATATCTATCCCCACTACTTTACATCCATCGCTAGTTTATAACCAGATCATTCATGCCAATAATCCCCCACCATTGGTCATTTATGATCTTTATGATCATTTTGTGATGGTTTTCTTGGAAACACTCTTATTGGTAGACACTTTGGTGGATGTGGATGACCCCTAACCAGTAATAATTGTACTCATTTTGGTAATTATTATCACATCGTTGATACCAGTCAACTACTTCTTAGTTATAATGACATATCTATGGCTCCTGAACATTCTTGTTTTTCTTAGGACAGTCTTCCAAAATCGATGGTACAAAATGAAATATAACACACAATTGATATTTATGATGTGGAGTATTTAATTATCTAGCCTTAAAACACTTCAACATACTCCAATAGAGTTGTGACTCATGAAAATAGTGTTGAGTTTCAAAGGGATATAATAACACTTATTGGAGGTATAATATACAACTAAGAAACCCAAACCAAGATCTCCATACATAGATAAATGAAAAAATCTATAAAATGGAAATGAAGAACCTATAAATATATGTGATCCACTACATATTCATCAATCATATGGTTTTCTGATGATCACTAAAGAGAATTTTATGGAATATCCTATCCATAATGTATCCATAGGTTGCACCTGAATCACTCATTAGAAAAATGAGATCCTCCACCCTCTATGACATGCTAGTGCCTTGACATGAAAATGATGCATGATAAGAGAGACATGGTCAAGGGAGTTTCATATAAGAATAATTGAGCAGGCATTCAACCTACCATATCATAGTATTGGGATTTATAATTCCCTTGAGGACACTCCTTCCATAAGTTATAATTTAATCATGTTTTATAACATATGAGTAAATGTAACTTCCATTTTAAGAAACTCATTCATGGATGATTCTCCCTTATGTTACATCTTAGGTAATTAATTTTAATGATAGATAATCATTAGGGAATCATTTTAATTAAAATTATTTTAATTTAGTTTCCCAAGATATTTTAGACAATAGCATGGAACATACAATATGATACAAAAATTTTATATTATGACTTTTCCATGTATCCATTTAACAATATCCATCAATATTACCCTATTATTGAAAACGATAGTGGTATGTTTCATGACTTATGATATTCCATAATAATAAAATATGGTTGGGTATAACAAATAATGATTTAGGGAATATATCTTTGATTCTATCAATTTCAATGAAACCTAAAAGAACTTTGTTCAATTTCACCTTCACTAGTAGAGAAAAGTGCTTTATAAGTTGGGTTTTTTATTTTTAACATCGGTTAATAAGTGATATATTTGTAAGAATTTTTTTAATTGAGATATTAACATAATTTATTTTAACTGATATAAAAAACGACTTACACACTGGTTAAAATAATAACTGATGTTGAAAACCCTCCCAAAATGAAACACTAAGGGACTTTCTATATTTTTTATTATATAATCGATATAGAAAACCCTAGAAAATGAAAAAATGAGGGGATTTCCACCTCAGTTATAAAATAACCAACTTATAATCTGATTTTTTATTTCCCTTATATGAAACCACCAACATAGAATTTTTTTAAATTAATTATTAAAATAAATTTCTTATAAAATTATTTTTTAATAATTTAAATAAAAATACACTAGTCAATTCCTGTAATTAAAAAAATTCGGAAGAAAAAAGTAAAAAACTAAAAAAAAAGAATAAAAATCCAAAATAGTTATATAATAACAATTTATATTACATATTTGTTAAAATTACAACAAGTTTAAATTTTAAAATTTAAATTTAAAAATCCAAAATACAAATATAAAGAGATAAACTAAAAGTTAATAAAACTTGAAAATTAATCATCTCATACTTCCCATAAATGATTTAACTCCTTTACATTATAAGGGTGAGTATCATAAAAATGATAAAAATTTTAAAAAAATTATTTAAAATTTATTCTCTATATACTTATAAGATAAATATAATGAAAAGTTATAATAAAATCCAACCTTGTTGAAATCTGTAACTATATAAATTATTATAATTTTAAACATAAATATTAGAACATAATAAAAAAATTATATTACTCCTTGATGATGTTATTTATATTTCAAAATAAGTTATAAATTGAAAATAACATTTTAAGTATCCACTAAATTATAGTACATTAAAATTAAGTCACCTTTACACACACATAATTGATTTTTCTTGTCTAATTTCCTGTTGAATAGTTATAGTGCTTCCATGAAATGTTTTAAATAGATAAGTATGAAATAAAATAATGATTTATTTTCACATATAAGTATTAAAATAATCAAAATTATGTCTCTAATACATATTTAAAGTTTTCTCAGACATCACCATGTATGAAGCATAACCCATAAACAATATTTTATTATAAAAAAATAACACACAAAATATAATGAAAAATGATATACAAAAATATAATGTGATTGGTTAATTAATTAAAATAAAAAACACTTTATGAAATATATTTTTCCTACCCATCAAGATAATGAAGCATATGACATTTAATTTTATAATTATGAATTCTTTTAGAAATATATTTTGTTCTTTCTTCATCCCTCATTGTCTTCATTATTAAATAAATAAATTGTGTATTCATGAATCCATACACGAATGTTGTATCATACTGAATAATTTTTTTTATAAATATAACTAATAAAAAACAAACATAGGTATTAAGTTAGATGAAATTGATATAATTTAAGTAAATGTGATAATTGAATCACATGGAAAATACTTGCCTCATCTTGAGACCCAACATATCTACAGTTACTGGATCCAGGATATCTCTCCTAAAATCATCACCATATAATAATTTCCACAAATTCTATCACTCATTGGTAGCTCATAAATATCCAATAACATAAATTCATATGGTGATAATTTAGAAATTCCTTCAGAAAAAGTAGTATGTGAATTAGAAGGGGCCTTAACATCATTTTTTTCTTTCTATACATCACATATTTATCTTTAATGTATTCCTAGAATATATATATATATATATAATTAATTAAAAAAAATTATCACTAATAATAAATAAAGGACATAATATAGGCATAACTAAGTGATAAGTTTTTTGATAATTCAAGATGATCAAAGTAAAAAATGTATGAAACTTTGTTCAACTTTAGAAACCTTATCCACAGGGAACAATACTTTAGCCGATGAGTCTATAATACCCTATAATATTACCCTAAGATGTTCCATATCTGTATAATGTTTATGTATGGTATCTATAATATAATTTATGATTCTATATGATACTATATGATATTGGGTATCCTCAACATATAACTCATGATAGATAGGAAATTTTAGAGAAGGAGGTGGAGGAGTGAGATATAAAAATAAATGTGGAGTAGTGGGATATACATATAGTGGTGGAGGAGTGAGATATATAGCCTAAAACCATCTATGATTGTATACAAACATAAAATTTATCGATTATATAATCATATCCTCCATTATCTATTTTATTTTTGGAAATTAAGATTAAAAAATGTCTATTTTTCTATAATGACCCAAACTATAATGAAAAAAATGCATTATTAAGTAATGTAGTTATATAAAACACATGCATTAGTTTTGATATTTTGGAACATTATATGGTCTATCATATTTAAAAGACAGTTAAACATCATAATAGTTTACAATATAGTTGTTGTACAATGACCATTAAGATTAGTATATTAAGGGTTATGATAAAGTCCAATTAACACAGAAAGAAGGATCGATGACCTTGATCAATAGGATCATACCATATAAATCCCATTTATTGGAGATTCTAAGGGAGATAAAATCACTTAGATTTTACCTTAACCATACCCAATATAAGATTAAGTAACTAAAGTACAAGTGAAACCATTTTTGGGAGATGTTCAAGATCATAGATATCACGACCCAAACCATGTTCACCGAACCACCCAAAAGGAATCTCACCGTCACACACCTTAACCTTAGGGAATTCACTAGTGTAATAAAAGGTTTTGTATCTAGAACCTAGTAGTATGATTTTTTGTATTTTTATAATAATTATATTTACCTATTATTAATTTATAATTATTAAATAATAAGTTTCATACAAATTATATTTTGATATGATGAAACATGAATTGTATTTTTCCAAAATATATAGTTTCAATAAAAATATCATTTTTAATGAATTCAATAATTTTTAAAATAACTTATATTATAATAAAATATTATTATTCATTAATATTTATTAAATATAAATTATAAAATAATTTTATGAAGTCAAATGAAATTTTTATAAGGGTTAGAAAACTGTTATTGTTAAAAAAACCAGTGTTTTTGAATAAATAGTGATTTTTGATTTAAAAGATTATATTATCATATTTATATAATTATTTTCATATAATAAATATTATTTTTGAAACCATAATTTTTAAATTATTGAAAGGTGACTTTTTCATAATTTTTTGAGATAATCGAATTTTTGGGAAAAAATTTAATGCGATATAAATATATAGTATGTATTATGACATCACAATGAACCAAAAGTGATGTAATATATGCCATAAAATATATTTAAAACCAAATATATATTTTAAATAATGTTTTTTGAATCTATTTTATAAATTTTATAAATCCTTAATGAATCCCCCAAAACATATATTTTATTTTAATGTTTTGAAAATAATTCTTTATAAACATGACTCACTTCCACATCAGCAATGATATTATTTTAATGAGTTCTGTTATTAGCCTTAAAAAATAAAAAATAAAATCCTATTTGGTATAAATCATGGGTAATGACCATGGGAAGGTTTTTGGTTTTGATTACTTTATCATATATAGTCCAAAACCTATGTTTAGAAATTAATAAAGAATTACCCTCCATTTGTATATATAAACTCACCAAAACACCCATTAATATTAACTAAAAACTCTTAGATCACGAATTTAATATAACATCCTCCTCTATAGTATTTCCAAGGTTCCCAAAATCTCTTAAAAAGCTCCTTCCAAGCCTTAAAAAGCACCCTCTCAAGGTAAGGGATCCTCTCCTTATCCTCTTTATTCAAACACCTTATTTGTATTATGCCCTTTAATTTATAATTTTGTATATTTTGTTATGTTCTTAAATATCCATATTACTATCCTTATTATTTATAAGTGATTATATACCCCCTTAAATCTCATTAATAACTTCTAAAAATCTTTATGTAATGTCATTATACTGTAGAAATTATCTTATTATTTTTAATGCCAAACAATTGTGTAGGGAATACCCATAACCATTTCCACTCAAGGGTATTCAAATATATTTAACTATCCTTCATTGATTGGGTAATTTCATTTATTTATTAAAAAATCCTTAATCATGGGATTAAAATTTATGAAATACATCCTTATGTGTTATGATCTATATGGCACACTTATGCATGTACATGATATGAATGTGACAGGTGGGAACAAATTTATATATCCCTCCATAACATTGGGTAATGTTTTTTCTTCATGAAAAATTATGTATGGGATTAGGGAGTAAACCAAATACATTATGGGACCTTTTCCACCATGTGATGTTTTCTTGGAAGTTAGCCTTGACTTATGCTTATGTCAGGTTTTATGTTGTTTCCACATCCCTATGTTTCCTTGATGTTATCATGTTATATAATGTTTCATTTTTCACTATTATGATTCTCACCCTTTTTTATCTAATTTATATGCTTATTGACTCAAATATATTAATTTTATCATGTTTTCTTTAATTATTACCTTAATGAAATTTTTATCTCACCCATTTCTTATGTGTATCCCTAGGTTATCCCATACAGATTTAGAAGATCCATGAAATATAAGGTTATGTTTTGAAGTTTTTAAATAATGATGTGGTACCCATGTTTTAAGTTATTATGTAATGTAGCTAATTTACCAAATACATTAGACCTAATTATGTTCTAGGGTTGTATTAATTATACCATTATCCAATCAATCAAAAAATAATGTGTATTAAAGATATGGGATATTATAGTTTATATAAGAGAAAAGTCTAGTTTTTTTTGGGATTAGGATTAGAAAACCCCAATTAAAGCCTTAAGGATAATACTAAAACATAGAAAAATATCCCTATGTTTTGGTAATGTATATAGTAAGTGGTTTCCAATAAAATACATCCCTATCTTTATACTACAAGTGGATGTGGCTCTGGAATATTTGTACCTAGGGGTAATCACCTCAAAAATGACGCATTGAGATGGACTCAATCGTCACCATATTCATAAAAAAAGTCTTTTCTTCACACATATTTTGAAACTCCCGGGGGATATTCTTTGGTAAATTTTCAGAATTATTACAAACCATTATTAAGGGGATAAAAATGACCATAAGAATTTATGTTAGGAAATAAATCCTAAATAACTTAGATTAAAACCTAGAAATTCATAAGTTAAGAAATATATGTCATTTATGAGTTATCCCGTCAATGTTCATAAGTTTACCTTTTATTTGTATAATAGTTTAAAAATTTTCATTCTTAAGTCTACTTTGTATTAAGTAAATGATTAGATCCAGAATCAAATAGTGAACTGTAGGCTTATCTTCTATTAATGAACATCAAATTACCCATGTGACTATACTTATATGATTTTTTGTATCATGAAAGTTTAGTAGAACTATTCAAACACCATATCAAAAAATGGAATTTGAGTTATCGATGAAGATGAAAATGGTTCAATTGTTGCATCCTAAGAATATAAATTATCCCTTATCTGAATTTTTGGGTTGGATTTCCCAAAAAATCTCATGATACTCCCTTTAGAAGAATTTAATGTTATTATAGGTATAGATTGAATTTCCTTGTATAGAGCCATCATAAATGATTGATATAAGGAAATCACCCTGTGTATTAAAAATTTCACTCTGATTCTATACAAGTGAATGGAGGAGGATGAATCTTATTTGGTATCATCATATCAAGCATGGATAATATTACCTTTTGAGAAATATTATCTAGCTCAAATGATTTATACTAAAGAAAATATAATCCTTGATGACATTCCCATTATAAGAGAATTCACTGATGTGTTTCCTAAATAATTGTATAGTCTTCATCCTAAACAAGTAGCTGTGTTTTCAATTGAACTTATACCTAGATATTTTTTAATATACAAGAATCCATATAGAATGGACATTGTTAAACTTTCGGAGATAAATAACCAATTACTAAAGAATCAATATAAAGGTTTTATATTCCCAAGTGATTCACTGTGGGGTTAACCAATCATTTTTATCAAGAAGAAGGACGTGTCAATGAATTTTTTCATTTATTATCTTGAGATAAATAAGATCATTATAAATAACAT
Source organism: Viscum album (assembly GCA_963277665.1). NCBI lineage: Eukaryota > Viridiplantae > Streptophyta > Magnoliopsida > Santalales > Viscaceae > Viscum > Viscum album. Next base: position 1,463,710,933 of record OY728162.1, on the reverse strand, counting down.
GTATCCTCTTCCATAGATTTATGACTTCTTATATCAACTACATGGATCCCATTAATTCTTTAAGGTGGATATTTGGTCAGGATATTATTGAGTAAATATATAGGTGGATATCCCCAAGACTTCTTTTCATATAGGGTAAGGGCACTAAGAGTTCATAGTGATTCTATTTGGAATCACTAATTCCCAAGAAATGTTCATGGACTTTATGAATAGAGTCTTTAGGTATTACCTCAACCAATTTCTATTATTCATTATAGATTATATTATTATCTACTCTAAAATCAAGTAGGAACATGAGGTGTATTTGAATACTATACTGAATACTTTGAAAAAGGAAAAGTTATTTGCGAATTACAATAAATGTGAATTATTTATGAATAATGTAACTTTCCTGGTTCATGTTATCACTAGAAAAGGGATATTTATGGATCCTTCAAAAATAAATGCAATTGAAGGATGAACAATACCTTTATATTTGATAAAAATCCAGAGTTTCCTTGGATTAGTTAGGTAGTATAATCAATTTGTGAGAAACTTCTCATGATTGTCAAGATCACTAACCAAGCTAGCTCAGAAGGATGTCAAGTTTGTCTAGAATGATGAATGTGAAGAGATATTTGAAGAGATAAAGAAGAGGATAATCACTACAACTGTTCCCATATTACCCACTAGTGGGAAAGGATTTTTGATCTATAGTGATGTGTCTAAAAGGGGTTTTTGTTGTGTACTCATGAAAGATGAAAAAAGTGATAGCCTATACCTCCCATTATTTAATGATCCATGAGCAGAACTACCCAACACATGACCTAAAATTTTCTGAAGTGATCTTCACATTTATTATTTGACAACATTATCGCTATAGGGAGAAATGTAACATATATACAGATTATAAAATCCTTGAGTGTATATTCACACAAAATTAGCTCAATATGAACCAATGAAAATGGTTAGATCTGATCAAGGATTATTATTATTCAATCCATTACCATCTTGTAAAAGTAAAAAAACTGTCATATGCTCTGAGTATATTGGATACCACAACCATATCTATGATTAGGATTGAAATGGATCCAATATTTTTGGATATTAAAAGGATATCCTTGGGAATTATAAAAATATCTTGATTCTACCTTTCTGAAATTACTACCCAACCATCAATTTTTGATAGGATTAAGGAGGATCATAAGGATGATGAGGTGCTATAGAAAACGTTAATGAATATTCTGTAGTTCAACTATGCTAAATATGGGGTTATAAGGTTTGGAACCTGGATGTGTATCCCATAAAAACCACAACTAAAGAGGGAACTTATAGATGATACACATATATCATTCTTCTATATTCATATAGAAAGCACTATGATGTATTGATATTTGAAACAAAACTTCTGGTGGGATAATATGAAGAGGGATATTGTAGGGTTTGTATCTCAATGCTTGGTATGCCAATAAGATAAGGCTGAATGATAAAAGTCCAAGGGTTTGATACAACTATTTATCATACCAGTATGGAAATGAGAAAAAATAATCATGAATTTCGTCATAGGACTCCCCAGGACACCTAAATGAAATAATTATATGTGGGTGGTAGTGGATCTCCTTACCAAGTCAGTAAATTTCATTTCAATAAAAGAATATTTCTACCTTGACCAAATAACCAAGATATACATAAGGTAAGTGGTAAGACTGCATGGAGTTACACTCTATTGTATATGATTGTGATCCAAAGTTTACTTCAAGTTTTTTGAGAATCCTTCAGCAAGATTTGGATACAAAATTGAGCTTCTGTACTGTTTATCACCCTCAAACATATGGTTATTCTGAAAGAACAATTCAAACTCTAGATAAAATGCTAAGATCATATTCAATTGATTTTAAAGGATATTGGGATCAACACCTTCCCCTAACAGAGTTATCATTTAACAACATTTTCCATTCTATCATTCAATTAGAAACTTACGAGGATATCTATGGGAATAGGTGTCAGACTCTGATATACTGAGACGATGTTAGAGAGAAAAAGTTTATGGGACCAAATCTTGTATAAGAGATGATAGAGAAGGTTTAAACCATTCCAAAACATATGAAATACACAAAAATTATACAGAAAATATATACTGATAATCATTTATGAGAACTAGAGTTTGAGGTCAGAGATAAATTGTTACTTTGTATATCACCATGGAGGAAATTCAAGAGGTTTGTGAAGAAGTGAAATCTTATTACAAGATACATTATCCCCTTTAATATCCTCGTCACATCGAAGCGGTGGCCTATTTATTATCACTCCAACCTAACCTATCTCAATTACATGATGGGTTATATGTATCCCTCTTAAAGAAATACATAATATACCCCTAACATGTACTAAATCCAGAGTTGATACCATTAGAGAATGATTTTTCACATGAGGAGTAGTTGGTGGAGTTCTTAGATCATAGTGACAATGTTCTACGAAACAAGACAACTCACCTGGTCCAAGTGTTATGGTGGAACCAAAAGTTTTAGTAAGAAACATGGGAATCAGAAGAGGAATTAAAATATAAGTACCCTAATATATTTTAGTATATGAAATGAAAATTTTGAGGGTGAAATTTTTTAAGTTGATAAGAATATAAGGACCAAAACTTTTATAAATGAAATTCTCTTTTTAAATGAAGAAATTAATTATTAAGTAATGTAGTTAAATAAAATACATACACTAATTTGGTTATTTTGGATTGTTATATGGTATATCATATTTAAAATACTGTTAAGAATTATAACCATCGATAATATATCCATTGTAAAGTGAGCATTAAGATTAGTATATCAAGGGTTATGATAAATTCTAGTTGACACAGAAGGAAGGAGAGATGGACTCAACCAGTACGATCGTATCCTATGAAGCCTATTTATCATAGCTTATAAGGGATATATAATAACTTTACTTTTCCCTTTACCAATCTCAAGTCAAGATTCAACAACTAAAGAATGATAAAAACAATTTATGAGATAATTTCAAGCTCATCGAGATCACAACCCAAAGCATTTTCACCTAACCACCCCTGGAGAATCTCACCTTTACACAACTTACCCTTAGAGAATTCACTAGTGTAATAAAAGGATATGTATCTAGACCCCAACACTATGATTTTTTATATTTTTATAATTATTTTACTTATCTTTTATCTCTATATAATTATTAAATAATAATTTTGATAAAAATTATATTTTGATACGATGAAAAATAAGTAGTATTTTTGGAAAGTATATAGTTTCAATCAAGTCACTATATTTGATAAATTAATTATTTTTTAAAATAAATGATATTATAATAAAATAATATTATTAAATAATATTTATTAAATATAAATAATAATATAATTTTATGATGTCAAATGCAATTTTTATATGGGTTTGAAAAATGTTATTATAAAAAAACCAATATTTTTTAATGAATGGGGATTTTTTATTTAAAAGAGTAAATTATAATATTTAGAGAATTATTTTAATAAAATAAATATTATTTTTTCAATTAAAACATAAAAATTATCTAACAGGTATTTTTTCATAATTTCCCAAGATAGTCGCATTTTTGGGTAAAAATTAAATTCAGTATAAATATACGATATTTATTAAGACATCGTAGTGACAAAAAAAGTGATTTAATATATTCTATAAAAGGAATAAATGGGAAAATATATATCTTCTATTTAAAATAATGTGGTTTTGAAGTTATTTTTTTTAATTTTATAAATCCTTAATGAATCATCCAAAACCTATAATATATTTTAATGTTTTAAAATCAATTATTTATAAACATGACTCACTTCCACATCACAAAGGGTATTATTTTTAACGATTTCAGTTATTAGCCTTATAAAATAATCAAAACCACTCCTATTAAGAATAAAATATGGAAAAAACCATTTAAAGGTTTATGGTTTTTTTTAATTTATCATATAGAGTCCAAAACCTATGTTTAGAAATTAATAAAGAACCCCCTTTTGCTATATAAACCCACCCAAACTCCCATTAATCTTCAATAAAAACTCTCAGATCATGAGTTTAATATACCCTTCTATATCTATAATCCTCATAATGTTCCCTTAATCTCTTAAGAATCTCCTCCTAGGATTTAAGAAGCACTCTCTCAGGGTAAGGAATCATATCCTTCTCCTCTTTATTTAAGCACATTATTTGTATTATTGCCTTTAATTTCCAATTTTTCTTATCTAGTTATGTTATTACATATCCGTATTATTTTACTTATGATTAAAAAGTTATTATATACACATTTCAGTCTCATTAATTCCTTTTATGAATCTTTTTGGACAACCGTTATACTGTCAAAATTATCCTGTGATTTTTTATTCTGAACAAATATATAGTGAAAACCCATACGCATTATCACTCAAGGGTATTCAACAAGATATACCTACCCGAGTGGCATGCACTTGAGCTAGTGGGGGCCCCATATGGGAGTCAGTATTAGCAACACACGTTTTAGCCAACGACCCCGTGCCCGAGTGGTAAGGGCTCCTGCTTGGCATCCAAGAGACCCAGGTCCAAAACTGGGTAGAGGTGAATTTCTGGGTTGCTGTAGCAGTACTGTAGAAGGTACTGTTCAGTACTGTAGCATCAAGAACTATTCACCCGATTTGGGACTTTGGGCCAACGGGTCTCGAGGGAATTTAGGTCATCAAAGGTCTTTGGGCCTCAGGGCCTTCGAGCTACAAAGACCATGGAGTAGCCCAGTTCACATAGAGCAGGCCCCAGAAGAGGATCAGAGCAACAAGACTAGCAGTCACTAGAAGTAGAGCTACCAGATTGGAAGAATGAGAGGGTATGACAACCGCCTTCGGGACCAGGCACCGTACAACTTTGTATGGGAAAATGCTAGCCAATTAACAATGCAGGTGGGGAGCTAGGTGATCAATGATGCAGAATCTAGGGGAGGGGCAGTTCCTGTGGGTTGGGCGTACGGGTCATGTATTGGGCATATTATGCCTCTGGGCCTTCGGGTCATGTTTTGAGAGTCATTTCGGGCCTTGTGCCTTGGGCCTACGGGTCATGTATGGGTTCCCCTTCATCCCTTAAAATGGAGATTGTCTATAATAAAATAAAAAAGAAGGACTTCGGGCCATTCGGGTATGGTCTATGTGACACTCTTATGCATGTGCATGATATGAATGTGATGGGTGGGAATGGAATTATATATCACTCCAATACATTGGGTAATGTTTTTGTCTCATGAGATGTAATGGATGGGATTAGGGTGTAAAACTAATCCATTATGGGACTTTTTACACCATGTGATGTTGTATTGGTAGTTATCTTTGAACTATGCTTATGTCATGTTTTATTTTATTTCCACATCCCCATATTTCCTTGATATTATCATTTTATATCACACCTCATTATTAAATATTATGATTTCACTCCTTTTTTGGATCATTGATATACCTATAGAATTACATCTGTTTCTTTCATCATGTTATTTTTTGATTATTCCCTTACTAGGATTTGTATCTCACCCCTTTCATATGTACGTCCTCAGGTTATCCCATGTAGTTTTAGAATATTCAACTAATATATAGGCATGTTTCAAAGTTTCTAAATAATGATGTTTTAAACATGTTTTATGCTATTATGTCATGTACCTAATTTAACAGACACTAGTCCTCACTATCTTTTGGGGTCATATTAAGTATACCGTTATGTAATAAATCATAAAATAAGTATTAAATATATGGGTTGTCATAGATGGTATCAAATAAAATTCTATTTATTTTTGGTATTAGGATTACAAAACCCTAGTAAAATCCTTAAGGATAAGATAATGACATAGGAAAACATCCCTAAATTTTGTTAAAGTATAGAGTAAGTGTTTTCCAAGTAAATACATCATTTTCTAGATACTACTGGTAGATGCAGATCTGGAATAGTTGTACCTAGGGGTAATAACAAAGAAAAGGTCACATTGATCTAGTTTTGATCATCACCTGGTGCATGAAAATGGGCCTTTCTGCATACCTATTATGAAACTCCTAGGGGATATTCTTTGGTAAATTTTCAAGCTCATTATGAAACATTATTATAGGAAAAAATTCCCATAAGACTTTATGTTATGAAATAGATCATTGTTATCTTATATTGAAACCTATAGAATCATAGGTTAAGGAATATATTTCATTTATGAGTTATCCCTTTAATGTTCATAAATTTCCCCTTTATATGTATAATAGTTTTAAAATTATTATTCCTGATTATACTTCATATGAATTAAATGATTAGAACCATAATTAAATAGTGAAAGGTTGTCTTATCATCTGTTAATGAATATCAAATGTTCAATGTGACTATAGTTATATGAATTCTTTCATATCATGCATGTTTAGTAGAATTATTCAAACACCACCTCAAAACATGGATATCGATTTATCAAAGAAGATAATAAATGGGTTAATCATTTCATCCCAAGCATATAACTCACCCCCTATCCAAATATACAGGATGAGTTTCCCATAAAACCTTGTGATAATCCATTTTGTGGAATTAAATTATATTCTAGGCATGGATTGTATTTCCTTGTATAGATCCAACATAAATTGTTGAGAGAAGGAAATAACCCTTCGTATCGAAAATCACCATCTAATTCTATACAAGTGTAAGAAAGAGGACGAATATTATTCAGTATCATCATCTCAAACATGGATATTATTTCCTTATAAGAAAGTGTATCAAGATCAAATTATTTTGACTAAATAAAATATCATCCTTAATGACATGATAATTATAAGGTAATTCACTGATGTGTTTCCTAAAGAATTTCTTGGTCTTCCACCCAGTCTAGAGGTTGAGTTTTCTATTGAACTTATTCCTAGGGCTTTTCCAATATCCTAGAATACATATAGAATGAAAAATTTCGAACTTGAGGTGCTAAATAAACAATTATAGGATAATTTGGATAAAGGTTTTATACACCCAGGTCCTTCACCATGGGGTGCAACCATCATTGTTTTCAAGAAGGATGAGTCGATGTGGCTCTACATTGATTATCATTGTCTCAATAAGATCACGGTAAAGAAAAATTATCCTATTCAATAGTTTAATGTATTATTTGATCAACTATTTGAATCCCATTAATTATTTAAGGTGGATCTTTGGTTGGGATATTATCAAGTAAATGTGTAGAAGGAGGATATCCCCAAGAATACTTTTCAAACAAGGTACATGAACTAAAAGTTCATAGTGATGACATTTGGAATCACTAATACACCAAAAATATTCATGGACTTGATGAATAGAGTATTTAGGGATTAACATGATAAATTTATGATAATATTTATAGATGATATTATTATCTAATTCAAAATAAAGGAGGAACATTAGGTTTATATGAATTACATACTAAAGAATTTGTGAAAGGAAAAGTTATTTGGGAAGTATAATAAATATTATTTTTGGATGGAGAAAGTGACCTTCTTGGGGAATTTTATCATCAACAAAGGGATATATATGGATCCTTCAAAAATAGAGGAAATTTAAGGATGGAAAAGACAAACATATGTGAGATAAATCTATAGTTTCCTTGGATTAGCTGGGTACTATTGTTTATTTGGGAGAAACGTCTTACAATTTTCAAGCCCACCAATAAAGCTAAATCATAAGGGTGTCAAGTTTTTCTAGACAGATGAATATAAAAAGAGTTTTAAATAGCTGAATAAGAGGATAATAACTACACCAATTCTCACATTACCCATTAGTGGAGAAGGAATTTTTATCTACAATGATGCGTATAAAAAGGGATTGGGTTGTGTACTCATATAAGAAATACATAAAAATTGTTCTAGAATTGGATACAATGATCTTCATGATTAATATTTGGATAAATTATCTCAACGGGAGAAGTGTGAAATATATATGGACCATAAAAGACTCAAGTATATATTCACACAAAAAGAGCTTAATATGCACCAAAAATGGTAGTTAGAGCTGATCAAGGGTTATTATTATTCAATCCATTACCATCCTAGGAAAGCAAATGAATTAGATTATTATCGGAGTATAAAGGATTAGACAAACCTATCCATGATGAGGATTGCATGGGATCTAATCTTATTGGTCATGAAAAGGATGAACATGAGAATAATAATAGGATATTCATCCTACCATGCTCAAATAACTAATCAAACATCCATTTTTTAGATAATCAAGGAGGATTAGAAGTTTGATGAGGTGCTACAGAAAAAGGTAGTAAATATTCCATAGTTAAAATTTTCTAAATATGGAGTTATAGGGTTTGGAACCAAGATATGTATCCCATAAAAACCATAACTGAATATAGAAAATTTTTATGATTCACATATATCATCCTTATCTATTCATCTAGGAAGCACTAAGATGTATATAGATTTGACGTAAAACTTATGTTGGGATAACATGAAGAGGTTGACTGTGAAGTTTGTATCTCGAAGCTTGGTATGCCAACAAGTCAAGGAAGAATGATATAAGTCCATGGGTATAATGAAACTATTTCCCATAACAATATATAAATGAAAAAATATAACCATGTATTTCATCTTTGGAATCCCCAAGACATATAAAGGCAATAATACCATCTGGGTGGAAGTCAACCACCTTACCAAGCCAACACATTTCATTTCAATCAAGTAAGATTTGTCTCTTAACCAAATCACCAAGATATACATAAGGGAAGCGGTAAGACTACATGGAGCTCAACTATCTATTGTATCTAATCAATATCCAAGGTTTACCTCAAGGTTTTGGAGAAGTCTTCAACAAGAGTTGGATACATAACTAAGATTGAATACTATTTATCATTATTAGATAGATATTTATTTTGAAATAACCATTTAAACTTTAGAGGATATGATGAGATCATATTCAATGGATTTAAAAGAATTTTGGGATCAATACATTTCCCTAGTGGAGTTCTTATATAACAAAAGTTTCTATTCTAGTATTCAATTGGAACCTTATGAGGCTCTGCATGGGAAGAGGTGTCAAACTACGACATGTTAGGATGATATTATAGAGTGATGATAATACATGATCTTTTCCAAGAGATGATAGATAAGGTTCAAACCATTCAATTAAATATTTAAAACACACAAAGTAGAAAGAAATCTATGCATAAAATCATCGATGAGTCCTAGAGTCTGAGGTTGGAGTTAAATTGATCCTTCTTATATCTCCATGGGAGAAAGTCATGAGGTTTGGAATGAGGGAAAATATTAATCCAAGATATATCAACCCCTTTGAGATCCTTTGTCATATTAGAGTGGTGGCATATTGACTAGAATTCCCACCTAAACCATCTCAAGTACATGTAATGTTCCATGTATCCCTCTTGAGAAATTACATACCAGACCCCTCACATGTACTGAATCTAGAGGTGGAAGAATTGGAGAATGATATTTTATTTTAAGCGCATCCGATGATGATCTTAGATCATAGGGAAAAATTATACAAAACAAGACAACTCACCAGGTTAAAGTGTTCTAGAAGAACCACAAGTTTGAGGAAGTGACATAAGAATTTAAAGAGGTAATGGAATATAAGTACCCTCATATATTTTAGTGTATGAAATGAAAATTTCAAGGGAATTTTTTTTGAAGGGAGTAAGGATGTAATGATATAAAATTTTATAATTTAAATTAGCCTTTTTAATGAATAAATACATTATTAAGTAAAGTAGTTATAGAAAAAAAATACACTAATTTGGTTATTTTGGATCATTATATGGTCTGTCGAATTTAAAAGTACATTAATAATCATAACCATTAATAATATATCTATTTTATAGTGACCATTAATATTAGTAAATTAAGGGTTATTTTAAAGTCCAACTGACAGAGAAGGAAGGAGTGATGACCTCGACCTATAGGATCATACCCTATGAAGCCCACTTATCAAAGATTATGAGGGATATAGAATCACTGAGATTTTACCTTGACCAAGACCAATCTGGGATTCAATAACTAAAACATGAGCAAAACTATTTTTGGGAGAAGTTCAAGCTCATCGAGATCATGAACCAAACCATGTTTTCTAAACCACCCAAGAGAATATCACCATCAAACACCTTACCCATAGGGAATTCACTAGTGTACTAAAAGGATATATATCTAGACCCTAACAATATGAATTTGTATATTTTTATAATTATTATAATTATCTCTTATGAATTTATAATTATTAAATAATAAGTTTGAAAAAAATTATATTTTGATATGATGAAACACAAATGGTATTTTTGGGAGATATATGGTTTCAATCCAGAAACTATTTTTATTGAATTAATTATTTTAAAAAATAAATGATATTCAAATAACATATTATTATGAAATAATATTTATTAAGTATAAATGATAATATAATTTTACAAATTCAAATGTAATTTTTATAAGGATCAAAAAATTATTATTGTAAAAAAACTAGTATTTTTCAATAAATGAGGATTTTGATATCACAAATCATCCAAAAGGGGCCCATGAAATGAATCCCCAATACCACCTCCAATAGGATAGGGGTTGGTGACTAGCACTGAGAAGACATATCACTAACACGAGAGGCCTTATTCTAAGTACCTAGACACACACACACACACACACACACACACACATATCCAAGCCCATACAATGCAGTAATGTAAAACAACTGAATAACCATGCATTTATATATCTAAATCCCCTAACCAGACCATGAAAATAAGTAAAAAAAGTAAATAGGTCCAAATAAAATCCCACCACAAAGAGTATGAAAACACAAGTCCAACCTTAAAGTAAGTACTGGGACAGCTATCAGAAAGCCTGAAGAACATACCTCGGTCTGTCCGGTCTAACAAAGCACCATATGGTCTTGGTCCTCCTAGGAATCTATCAAAAGGTTGATCATCTACACATGACATGAAATGTGTGGGAAAAGCCCATGCATGGGTGAGTATAATAATACTCAGTAGGAAACCTTGAAACCAAAAAACATACAACAAAGGAAATACATTCATCTCTACACATGTGTATATCCACAACACATATAACATCCATCCAATGGTCTAAAAGCCTTCATTTTGTTTATTGATTTTTGATAATCCACCTTTAAAGGGTTGAGGTGGAACCCTTACAAGGCCCATAGGCATAAGTATTACATGGCCCGTAGGCCTTAGAGGAATCATTGCCCATAGGATTCAGACATTATATACAACCCAGACTAAATACTTGGAACTGATCCTCCCCAGTATCTTTATTGTGAAATCAAATCTCTACCTTAACATGGATATTAGGCTAGGCTATCTCATGTATGAAAAGTCTTGTCCTGATGGCGGGTGTCATACCCTCTCGTTCTTGCAATCTGTGTAACTTCTGCTATGGTGAAAGCTCCTTGCTCATCCTTCTATAGAGCTTGTTTCTTGTAGGTTGTCTGGTTTGCGTCTGCACTTAATGTGGCCCGAAGGCCTTGAGGTGGCCCGAAGGATTGGGTGGACCGAAGGCCTTAAAGGACTTGGGGACCAAATCGGTAGCCTGAAGGCCCAAACGTGGGAAAATTCCCATCTACTACAGTGAAAAATAGTGCCTGATACAGTTCCGCTACAGTACCTACTACAACACTGCACAGTTCCCGCTACAGTACTACTACAATACTACTACAGTACCCCTAGAAATTATGCCTCTACTTGGATTTGATCCCAGGTCACCTGGATGCACTTAAGAGTCCTCACCAACCAGGCTGAGGCTCATGTGCACACATACAATATAATATCCAGATATAATCAATAAAGACACACAATTTAGAGGTAAGTCACAACTATAGTATACCACCCTAAGATTCCGACTCGAGACTCCATGAAGCACTGATCCAAAAGAACACACTATTGAGTTTGATATCACTAATGACATCCATACTAGAGGAACTGCTCGTCGGGTCTTATCATGAGAAAGAATATGTTTATAGTCTGAAGAGAATACAATACACAGACGATGATCACTTCCAGGGCCATGGGGGTGATACTAAAAACTAAATATGGATTAACTAGCTAAGTAGAGGATCGGTGCCCATGTAGTGTTGGTCATAGTGAAACCAATAACTCCACCTAGGGAATGAATATGAATAGAGGATCCCACTTATGACCTCTCAGAGGGATTCTAATGAGTCTATCTAGGAAGTCCTGCTGAAGGGATCATAGTCCCAGGAGTAAAAAAATTCTATACTAACCCTTAGGGAAAGGATAATGGAAAAAAACCCTAATAAATATTTTTTACAATATATAGAGGAAAATATATCCAAGCAATGTTAATAAAGCACACACCATTTAGTAGGGGTTACATGTCATGTCCCTTGACCCCGAGTCCTTCCTGTGTAAATGACCTGTGTCACCAAGCTGTGTCCATGTGGGGGGGGGGGGGGGGTACACGCTGTGTAGGATTTTTTTGTACTTCACCCCATATTAGTGTACCTCCAAGGTACTCACTGAGTCTCCAGGGAGGGGTCACAATCCATTTGATAGTTAAATACTACCTAAAACCCTAGCCACAAATTAGGGGGCTCCACATAATGTGTAGATTTAGTTTACACACCATGTTATTCAAGATTTTAAAGAATCCCAGATATGCTTTGGTGTTCGATATGGAACCTCTGAACTTCAATTCGATGATCATTTCACTATGATATCAAAGACCCTATCTCATCCAAGCCTCATCTTCATCAAACAATGTGTTTCATCATCAGATCTTCTTAGAAAATAGATCAAATTGTCATTCTTCTCTATGTGCCAAAGAACATTGAAGAATGAGATATTGGGTATTATTCATTGTCCAAATCAATCCATATCCATTAATACACCTCCGTTGTGAAATGATGATCCAAGATATACAACATTAGATCATTGCATCAAGAAATGGATGTGCAATGATTGATCAATCAGGACAAGTCGAGCAGTGAGCCAAACGAAGAATGCTCATGATGAATGATGAATGGGGGGGGGGATAAAATCACAAGAATAGATTGGAGGAATGAACCTTGATCGATGTTCGTGTTGATATGGATCCTTCATTTTTAGAATGAAAGTTGAAATAATCAAATCAAAAAGATATTCTACCACAAACACCTCAAAATAATCCCATCCCGAATAACAATCGAATCATGGATCAGTCTGTTCATTGATTGATTCTATTTAATCATATAAATTAATAATGATAAAGAATAAAAACAAAACAAACACCCTACCTTGATTTGGATCAATCACTATCAAAGAATGGGGTTACATCATTTTCATTGGTAGGATCTTTCGAATCTGTTATGCATCGATCATTGATCCATGATCCTATCATCGTTCACTTGAGAGAAATATCCAAAGCTCTCCAAGGGTTATCTAGTGTCTCCAAGGTTATGAGGATAACCTTGTAATTATAACATAACAATCTATTTAAATATTTTTAATCAATGAGACAACACAAATGAAATAAGATAATTTTATTCAATAATTTTATTCATTTCCACGCCTGAGATGAATTTTATAAAAATGAACCACACCAAATAATGTTAAGTCACACCTAGGGTAAAAATCACGTTCTAAACTCAAGGATTCCCTCATATTTATGATTCGATAACCCATTTAGAAGTTATTCCATTTTTCTAGGAACATTATTCTCACGTTCTATATAATATATTTAATATATTTCAAACATTTATTACAAGAACACTGGGCCTTAGAATTGCACTCTGTCTCAATGCCTAATCTCTAAAATAATCCATATAATATCCAAAAATAATAAACAAAAAATACGAGACATTATATTCTCCCAACCTTAGGGATTTATGTCCCTAAAAGTTCAAAAAAAGGGATACTAAAAAATATGTGGGTACTGAGCATGAATCTAAGCCTCCCACTCCCATGTGACCCCCTGGATATTCCCATGCTTCCACCAGACATACAATAAAGGAATCGATCGTACATGGAGGATCCTCTCCCACTGATCCTCATTGTCTACTTGGTACTCAGAAAAGGTCACTCTATCCTTGATGTCCATATTTCCCTAGTCGATAACGTGTGATGGGTCAGACACATACCTCCTCAACTATGACATGTGAAAGATGTCATGCATCTGATCAAACTACAGAGGTAGAGATAAAGAGTATACCACCTGAAAACCCTACACATTATCTAGAAATTGCTGACAAACCTTGGTGATATTTTTCCACCCTGGAAAAATATCTGTAATCCATGTCAAGGTGAAACCTGTAGGAACACATGGTCTCCCTCCTTGAATTCCAAAGGCCTCCATTTCTTGTCAACATAAGACTTTTGATGACTTCTGTAGTCTTCATATACTTCAGGATGATATGAACCTTATTTGTTGTAGATTGCACCAAATCTGTGCCCATGAGGGCTGACTCTCCTAGGTCAATCCAAAAAAGTGGTGACCTACAGGGTCTCTCATACAAAGCCTCAAATGGTTCCATATCGATGGTGGAATGGTAGTTGTTTTTGTATGAAAACTCCACCAGTGGTAGGTGATCCTCCCCAATATGACCAAAATCTAACCTGAAAGCTCATATCATGTCCTCTATAACCTGAATGGTCCTCTCATTATGGCCATCAGTTTGTGGGTGGAACACTCTAATCAAGCGTAACTGGGTCCCAAATGCCTCCTGTAATCCATTCCACAACTGGTATGTATAGTGAGCATCACAATATGAAACAATCATTAATGGAACTCAATATATTCCGACTATCCCTTAAATGTAGAGGCATCCCAAGCTCCCTACTAAACTCTTCTCTCATATACCTGGGAAGGGGGATGACTTGGTGAGTCGGTCTATGATCACCCAGATGTATCATATCCCCTAGACATACATGGTAATCCTATCACAAAGTCCATAGATATCCCATCCCACTTCCACTCTAGAAACTCAAGGGGTTGAGCCAAACCCACTAGAACTTGGTTCTCGACCTTCACTTGCTAACAAGTAAGGCATCGATAGAAAAACTATACTACTCCTTTCTTCATCCCTGACCACTAAAAATGACATCAGAGGTCTTGGTACATCTTTTCCACACTTGGATGAACCTCCAAAATGAGATGTATGAAACTATATTAGAACCTCCTCCCACAAAGTTTCTGGTACCATCGTGTATCCTATGAAAATAACGACGTACTCCACACCTTTAGAATTTATATCAGGAGAATGTCTAGTTGATATTTGGGTATGTAGGGTCTCACAATCAGTATCCACAAGCTGTGATTCCTTGAATTGATTCTAGAGGAGTGGGGTAACAATAATCAATTGGAGGTAAGTTTCTCCATCTCCATCCAAAAAGGATAACTGTACTGAGTCCAACTACTCCGAATCTTTGTTCAAAAACTACAAACAAGATCTTCTGCTAAGAGAATCTGCTACCACATTACCCTTCTTATAAGTATGGACAAATTTAAAGTCGTAATACTAGAGAAACTATATCCATAAATTCTATATCAATTTTAAATCCTTTTAAGAGAATATATACTCGAGGATCTTATGATTTTAGTAGATGATAAACCACTCACCCATTAGGTAATGTCACCACATCTTAAAATATAAGACTACCACTGCTAGCTCAATATCATGGGTCGCATAGTTTTTCTTGTGTGGTCTCAACTAGCATGAACCATAGAAAATCACCCCTTGAATCTGTAGAATAACACAACCAAGCCTGGTTCCATATTTATTATAGAAAATTATGTCCTCAACACCCTCCTACATCAATAAAAAGATGAGAGTGCTCATCAAACTCTACCTCAACTGCTGAAATGTTTGCTGGAACTTATTTATCCACACGAAAGGATGACCCTTTCGAGTAAAAGTTTTCATGGGTGATGATATCTTGGAGAAATTAGGTATGAATATTTGGTAACAGCCTACCAATCCAAGGAAGCTCTGCACCTCTGTCACACTCTTAGTTGGATCCCAAGCTAACACTACCTCAACCTTGTTTGGGTCCACTGCCACTCCATCTGCTGAGATAATGTTTCATAAAAAGTGAATTGCTTGAATGTAGAAGTAGAAATTCGACGTATTTCTATAAAGATGATGCTCTCAGAGAATGTACATAACTATTATCAAGTGTATCATGTTTTCCTACTTAGATTCCGAGTACACAAGGATATCGTCGATAAATACTACCACAAACCAGTCTAAGTAAGGATGAAAGATCTGGTTCATGTGTCCCATGAACACTACCAGGGTGATCTTCATGAAAAAGAGAATCACCAAGTACTCATACTGACATTAGAGATATATGAATTCCATATTTGGTATATCCTCATCTCGTACTCACAACTAGTGATATCCTGATCTGAGGTCAACCTTCGAGAAACATTATACCCCTATCAACTAATCACAGAGGTCATCGATCCACAGTAGTGGATACTTGTTCTTCATGATCACTTGGTTCAAGCACCGGTAGTCCAAACTCAACCTCAATATCCTATCTTCCTTCTTGAAAAAAATAGGGCTGCCCATGTTGAAACACTGGGATAACAAATCCCTTTTCGGCAAGTCTTCCAATTGCACCCTTAGCTTGCGAAGCTTTATGAGAGCCATCTGATATTATGGTTCATATATTAGTGTTTTCCTAGGGCTTAGATCAATGTATAAGTACATATCTTAGTGGGGAGGTAAACTTGGTACATCCTCATGGAATATGTCCTTGTACTCTACTACCACTACAGGAATATGAGAATTCACAACATCCACTACACCAAGGGTTAAGATAGCCAACTAATGAGTAATTGGACGCACCTTCCTATGCATGATTCCATCCCATGCTACCTTTGTTTCCTTTTCACTAACAAAGTAGAACCTAGTTAAATCACTATGGACACACCAAACCCTTTTCCAAAAACCGTCAATCTGGGAATGAACTGTAGATAACCAATCCATACCAAGAATGATGTCATCAGGCCCCGATACTACTACCAAGAGATTCCAATAGAAACTATCACCTCCAAGAGTCTAGTAACACTACTGGTACAAGTGCATGATCACTAAGTGTTCTCCAGTAGGAGTCTCCAAGAGTAAGGGTTGAGCCAAAGGTTCAACTAAAATCTCTATGTCTCGTATAATGTATCTAGAAAGAAAGTAATGACAAGAAACTGTGTCTATCAGTACTATAAATTACGTAGAAAAGACACATATAAAACCTCAAATCATTCCTAGAGCCTATGGTTCATAATATTTGATTGCCTGAAGATATAAATTTCCCTTTCCTCGAGATATATTAGCCTGGTGTGGACCAATAGGGGATCCAGGTGGTAACAAGTAAAAAAATCAACCACATCCTACTTCTCTCCCAGTTCCTTGTAAAAATTTACCTCCCTATAAAATTGCATACTCTTGAAACTATCTCTACCTTGGTGACCCATCTATTGTCTTTCTAGCAGCTACACAATAGGTTTGAAAATCTCAGGCGAGGTGTCCCATGCCATCACATGAGTAGCCCAAGCTCTCCTTGGGCTGAATAGAACCACCCTGTGATCCCTAAACCAAAAATTCTTTTTCCTAGGATATTATCTCGAAACATCTAGCATTTATAGGTCCCTGAGACTGATGTCAGATCCCTTCCACTAAGGTCACTTCTCCTACTTTCCCACTATTGACAACCACCAGCAGTATCTGCTTAGACACGAAACTCTAAACCACCAAAGCTCACTCTAGATCCCCAACATAGGTTGGAATGAATAGGGGTATAAAACTGGCTTGAATATCTCTACACATATCTCGATCAAAGGTCTATTCCTCAGATAACTAATCTTTAACCATATACATTGAGTATCTGGAGAGGTTTGTAAACCTCAATGAATACTCAGATGTTATTATGAAACCCTTCTAGATCTGCAGAAGCTCCCAGATACGTACAACCCTCAACATATCTAGTAAGAACTAATTTATGAAAAGGTGTTCAAACTCAATTCACACAAGATTCACCTCATTGTAAGACTCGGTAACCAAACCCCCCATCGCACTGTTGATCTGTGAAGAAAGCTCACCTCCAGGACCACCATCTGATCTGCTGGTGTCCTGACTAGATGGAAAAATCAAGTCACTGCCTCAAGACAGTCCTCAGTTTCCAATGGGTCAGGCTCACCTTGGAACCTGAGGGGTCTCTATATTTGAAACACAAGAAATCATGCTTAGCCTATGTACCTCATCCTCTATTAATGTGGGTACCACATTCTTCTCTATAGGTGGTGGTATGGATGGTGCACCACATAGAGGTAATATCCTGAGAACCTATCCTTGTATCAATGCCTCATCACTGAGGGGATCATCCTCATGATCATTATGCTAAATCCTTGATGGTATATGTCATGGAGGAATCCAGAAAGTAAATAATATATACCACAACCGATGAGTATATCTGGAGAGATGACTCAAGAAAGACATGGAAACAACAACCCATTACTATATGATGCATGTACCATTATTTTTCCTTACAACTAGTAATATAATGTACCAAGTCAAAAAGTTGGTGATTATAGTCTTGGTGTATGGATACGTCCGCCTCCACACCGACACTGGAGTCCCTGGCCTAAAATTTGAACTCGAAACACTTAATAATGTTTCCAAAAACCAATCTTACAATATCCCAATCCTAAAGTAGAACTGACCATTCTGATACCACTCTATCATGAACCATCTGAGAGGGGTCCATGTCGCAACTCCCCAATCCCACCTCCAACAGGCTAGGAGATGGCGACTAGTTCTGAGAAGGCATATCACTGACATGGGTGGCCTTATCCTAAGTACCTGCCCATAAAATTATAAAATTTAAAATAGCTGAACAACCAAGCATGCATACATCTAAATTCTATAATCAGAGTATGATAGGAAGTTAAGGAAGGTAAACATGGACAAATACAGGCCTACCACAAAGAGTCTAAAAACACAAGTCCAACATGAAATTAAGTATTGGGACTGCGTTTAGAAATCCATATGAACACACCTCAGTCTATCGAGTCTCACTAAGCACCATCTGGTCCTAGTCCACCTAGGACTCTATCAAAAGGTCAATCATCTATACAAGACATGACATGTGTGAGAAATGACCGTGCAGGGGTGAGTATAACAATACTCAGTAGGACACCACGAAACCACAAAACATACAACAAAGGAAATACAGTAATAACTACACATTTATATGTTTACAACACATATAATATAATATCTAGATATACTCAAAAAAGAAAAACAACCTAGAGGTTAGTCACAAATATAGTATACCAACCTAGGATTCCATCCTGAGATTCCATGAAGCACTCATTTGGGAGAACACACTCCTTAGTCTGATAGCACTGATGACGTCCATCTGAGAGGTACTTCTTGTAGGATATTTTAATGAGAAAGAAAATACTGATAGTTTGATGATAATATGATACATAGATGATAAAAACTACCAAGTACATGGGGTGATACCAATAACTCAATATAGATTAACCCACTAAGTATGGGATTGATTCCCACGTATTGTTGGTCACAACGATACCAAAAAGTCCACCTAGGGTACATATATGAATAGAGGATATCACTCTGGGACTCTCGAAGGGATTCCAACTAATCTATCCTAGAAGTCTTGCTGCATGGATCATAGTCTTAGGATTATGAAACAATTCCATACTAAACCTCAGGGAAAGGATAAGGGAATCAAACCCTAAAAAATCTTGTACAAGATACATATGAAAAGAGATAAAATCCATGTATATTAAAGTACATGATGTGTAGTAGGGGTCACACACTATGTCCCTTGACCATAGGTATTTCTCGTGTAGGTTGCTCGTGTCACCAAGCCATGTTCGTGTGTGTGTGTGTGGGGGGGGGGGGGGGGTACACACCATGTAGGATGCCCATGTACTCCAACCCATGTCCATGTACCTTTAAGGTACACACTAAGTCTCCAAGGATGGGTTACTCACCGTGTGATCCTTAACTCCTACCTAAAACCCTATCCACCACTCAAGGGGCCCCACACAGTGTGTAGATCCATTTTACATGTCATGTTGTTCATGATTTTTTAGTATCACATATATGCTCTTGTGTTCAATCAGATACCTTTGGATTTCAATCTGACAACAATTTTTCCATGAGATCAAAGATATTATCTTGTTCAAGCCTGAATATCATAAAACAATGTGTTCTGTCATCATATCTTCTTGGAAAATAGATCAAAATTTCAGTGTTCATTGTGTGCTAAAGAATTCCGAAGAATGTGAAATCTAGTATCCTCCTTCATCCAAATTTCTTTACCTCTATCGTCACACCTCTTTCATGCCGTGCCATTCCAAAATCTACGATTTCATATTTTTGCACCAATAAATAGATGCGTAAGGATCAATTGATCGATATAAGTAGAGTCGTAGGACAGACGAAGAATTCTCATGAAGAATGATGAATGTGGGGGGGGGGGGAGAAAAGAATAAGAACAAATTGGAGGAAAAAACCTCGATTGATGTTTATATCAATCTTGATCCATCACCGTTAGAATGACAATATAAATAATCAAATAAAAATATATTCATCCATAAAACCATGAAAAATAAACCCATCCTGTATAATGATCGAACCAAGAATCAATCTGTTTATTAATGGATTCATATTCATCGTAGAAATCAAGAACAAGGAAGAATAAAATCAAAAAACATGACCTACCTCGATTTGGATTGATCATTTTCAAAGAATAGGGTTTTTCCATTGTTTTTGGTGAGATATTTTTAATTCTTCATGTGTCTATTGTCTATCCACAATCCTATCATCGTTCGCCTAATAGAAATCTAAAAAGCACTCCAAGGGTTCTCCAACCTCTCCTAGGTTATACTGCTAACTGTAGAATTATGACATAAAAATATATTTAAATATTGTTTATCACTGTATCAATACAAATGAAATAAAATAATTCTATTCAATAATTTTATTGATTTTTGTGCCAATGATGAATTTTCTACAAATGACCCATGCCGGATAATGTTAAGTCACACCTAGGGTAAACCTCACATTATGAACTCAACGATGCCCTCATATTTATGATCTCGGAACCCATTTAGATGTTATTCCATTTTTTCAGGAGAACTTTTCATGTGTTCTATTTAATATATTTCAAACATTTATTTTGGGTACACCGGGCCTTAGAATCACATGCCATATCAATGCCTAGTTTCGAAAATAATCCATATAATATCCAAAAATAATACATAGAAAATCTGAGACATTAAATTTAATCTAAGAGAGTAAATTTTCATAGTTATATAATTATTTTGATAAAATAAATACTATTTTCTAAATCATCAAGACGAAATTATCCAATGGTAATTTTTTTATAATTTTCAATGACACTGGAATTTTTGAGTAAAAATTAAATAAGATATAAATATAAGGTATGTATTATGACATCATAATGACCCAAAAGTGATGTAATATATTCCATAAAATGTATACATGACAAAATATATATTTACTCTTTCAAATAATGTGTTTTGAAAGTTATTTTATTAATTTTATAAATCCTTAATTAATCCTTCAAAACATATATTAAATTTTAAGGTTTCAAAAGAAATTATTTATTAAAATGACCCAATTCCACACCACCAAGAGTATTATTTTATTTAGTTTATTTAATTTGTCTTATAAAATAATGAAAACAAATCTTATTTAGAAGAAACTATGGTAAACAATCATGGGAAGGTTTTTATTTTTTAATAATTTATCATATAAAGTCTAAAACCTAATTTTAGAAATTAATAAATAATCCCCCCATTTTTCAATATAAACCCACCTAGAATCCCATTCATATTCACTCAAAACACTTGGATAATGAAGTTATTATACCATTACCTCTCTAAATTCCTTTCAAGGTTCCAAAAATATCTTAATAATCTCCTCTCAAACTTTAAGAAGCACCATCTCAAGGAAAGGGATCCTCTCTCCTTCTTTATTCAATCACATTCTTTGTATTATTCCCTTTTATTTACAATTATTAATTTTGGATTATGTTCTTATATATCCCTATTGCTATCATTATGATCCATAAGTTATGATATTCCACTTTTACTCACATTAATTCCTTCAATGAATCATTATGTACTGTTTTTATGTCGCTGAAATTATCCAATGTTTTTTCATGCCAAACTATTTTATAGTGAATACCAATACATATTTCTACTCAAGGATATTCACCTACAATTACCTATATTTATTTATTTAAAAATTAAATGTATTTATACTAAATTCATTAATAATGGGATTAAAATTGATGAAATACATCCTTATGTTATATGATCTATGTGGAACACTTATACATGTACATGATATGAATGCGATGGGTGGTCCTGAAATTTTATATCCCTCCAATGTATTGGGTAATGCTTTTATCTCATAAGACATTATGTATAAGATTACTAAGTGAACCTAATACATTGTGGTATTTTTCCACCGTGTGATTTTGTCTTGGAAGTTATCATTGACTTATGCTTGCATCATGTTTTATATTGTTGCCACATCATTATGTTGCCTTGATGTTGTCATATTATATCATGCCTCACTATTCAAGATTGTGATTATCACCCCTTTTTTGTCTCGTTGATATACCTATTGACTCACATGTACTACTTTCATCATATTATGATTTAATTATTCCATTACTGTGCTTTGTAACTCACCCCTTTCTTATGGTCATCCCATGAAGTTTTAGAAGATCCACAGAATATAAGGTCATGTTTTAAAGTTTTTAAATAATAATGTTGTGGCCCTATTTTATGTTATTATTTCATGCAAATAATTTTTCAAAGAAACTAGGACTCATTATTTTTTGGGGTTGTATTAAGTGTACCTTTATGTGATAAATCATAAAATAAATTCTACTAAAGATATGGGTTGTTATATTTTCCTTTATATACATCTTCTCTCTCGAATTTCCTAAATAATTTATAAATTTTTAATAGATACACCAACATAATATCCTCAAACAAGACCAAAGTGTTTCATATTTCTTAATATAATATATATTATATCGTTCCTATCCTCATGTATTAATATCCCTCGTGTGCTCTTCTCCTTAAGATATTTCTGTAAATAATATTTTAAATATTTATTAGTAAATTTAAAAATATAAATAGTTTAAGAGTAACATAAATAACTTCCTAAAATATTTTCAGCTATATAATACCAATATTCTCTAAGATATTGTACCATTTTCATCATTTTTTCCCTTTTTTATATCTACTTGGGGGGAAAGAGGGACAATATTTATGGATCTTTAAGACTCAACTCTCAATTTTTGAAAATTTTCATCCATTATTTTTTCATCCAATAACAGATACCATCTATGAGATAATGTATGAGGGTATACATTTTTTTGATTGTATATATTAATGATATATCCTCAGTTATTGTTAATTAATTATAAACAAATCATTAATATGATTATTTTTAGTGATTATATAAAAAACTCTTCAAACAGATGGCATTACACTTACCAAAAAATGATTTTTGTTGTATATTTTCAACAAACTTATTACATTAATATTCATATATAAACCCTAATATATAACATGGATTTTAATTTTAAATTCTATAAAAAATGAAATCTGAATTTTTTGTGGAATTTATACTCCTCCATCACCTTACATCAAAAGATAAACATCTCATATTGACTTATTTACTGTTAGGTAAATCATATGTTATCTCATGAGAAGTAAAAGATAAACTATATTATTAAAAAAATGTCATGAAAACTAAAATAATACTAAATGAGTTTTCTAAAATGGTCTCCTATAGCTGAGTTAGTGTCTCTTGGTTGACACTGCTCCAATCATTATTCAATTTTTTTTCTCAAGCTTGCATAACCACAGAACTTCTAAATTTATTCAAATTTAGACCCATATGATTAACATTACCATAAAACTATATAGATTCCATTTGGTCCTTGATATTATAAAATGATAAGTTAGGTAAATATGTGCTACCACATTTACCAACCCGGGATGTCTTATCATTCTTTATAGAAGAAGAGGTTCTTATGCAGAGGAATGAGGAGGCTCTTCCGCAGGAGTATGTGGAAGATCCTCCATAAAAGATCAAGGTGACTCAAATATTTGATTTTAAATTATCCTATAGATAAAATTAATAAAAAATTAATAAAATATTTTAAAATCTAATTGTTACATATAAAATTTAAAAAAAAATAAAAAATTGCACAACCAAAAATAAATTAAACTAAATACATTTTTTGTCATATTTGTTAGAGTTGTTAACTAAAATAAAAAAAATTATTTATTAATTTATGAGGAATGAAATGATATATGAATTAGAAAAAAACATAAGTAAAATATTATAAAAATCCAAGTATTATATATAATATTGAATAAAAATCAGAAAATGATACACAAAAAATAAAAAAAATCCTAAACAAACTCTTTATAATATTTATTAGAGTAATTAAACACAATGATAAAAAAATACTAACAAAATTTATGAGATGAGAAATGAAATAGGTAGAAGAAAAAAACTTAAGAAAAATATTATAAAAAACCAACCATTACATTTAAAATTGAACAAATATTGGAAAATAACGTAAAAAACAAAATAAAACTAAAAAACTCATTATCGTATTCGTTAGAGTATTTAAATACAATGAAAAAAATTACTAGAAAAATTAATGAGAAATGAAGTGATATATATATAAGAAAACAAAACCAAATTAAAATTTTATAAAAATCTAGTTGTTACATATAAAATTTAATAATTAAAAAATAATAAAAAAAAAACTAAACTAAAAAAAAAAATTTATCATGTTAATTATATTAGTTAATTAAAATTATAAAAAAGTATAATTTTTTTGATACATGAAATGATATAGAAAAAAGGGAAAAAAACTTGAGTAACATTTAAAATGAGAAAAACATCATAAAAACTAACATTTATATATAATAAATTTTCATTTAATAAACAAAAAATTTATTATATTTATTAAAATATGTGAATAAAATAAAAAATATAATTAGAAATAATCTATATTACCTTTTTTAAAAATTGAAAAGTAAAATAGGAAATAAATATGTGGTTCCTGTAATATTAGGAGATTACTGATGGATTGTTTTCTTTTATTCTTTCTTTATAACCATTCCATATTTCACAAACCATATCTAGGATGTGGTCATCAATATCCTTTGATAATATTTCCATGTAAGTAGGGATCTTATATAATTAATCATCATTATTAAATTTTCCATCACTAAAATACTTTTATTTTCCTTAAAAAATGATAGACCATTTCACATTTTATGTCTCAAGAATATCTTTTTCTGCATTGGTTTCCATGATAAAAGGGCCATCTGTGTATTCCAATCAATTTAGATCTAATAGTGTCCTGCCAAATTCATCATTTTAACTCTATTATTATCAGAAACCCATTTGTAGTTATACATAGGAACTGAAAATTTAATATAATAAATATCCCATATTTCTTCAATAACTCTATAATATATTTTTGATTCACATATTGGGGTTTTAAGCTTTTCACTCAAAAAATGCATTGCTTAAATGAACACCATTGCAATATTATTCTAAAATTCACTTTTATTTTCCTAGTATCTTGAGTAAAAAGTATATACATTAATGTCATACCCATACCATGCTATCACATTTAAAATTGAGTTACCCAATAACCATATCAAGGTTTCTAACACATTAGATATACCACACAAAATATCTTTAAAATATGACAAATAAGTTTTCTTATGATCATTAAATACCCACATATATTTTAATCTTCTAATAATACTAATTTAACACATTAATACAAGTTTTTATATATAAATTAGTGTTATTTATTTTATTTAAGATTCATAAATATTCCTATTTTTTTCACCTATTGAAAAATTTATTTTAAAGGCATTGATCCGCCTTTCCCCTAAAATGAATCATTCATAGAGAGATTTAGGCAAACCAATGTGATCTACTATAAATAATTTTTCTGTATAAAACTCTACCACCTCCTCATAAATATAGTTTTGAACAATAGAGGATTATGGTCAATATGAATTATTAAAATTTCCCTTTAATATACTTATATATATTTCAAATGGATACATCAAATATAAATATACGAGACCACAAAGCTTTATTTCTTTCACTAAATGAACCATTAAATATATAATGATATTAAAAAAAGATGATGGAAATTACATTTTCAGTTGACAAAGAATAATGAATGCATCTTTCTCTAAATTTTTCTATGAACTTAGATCCATCACTTTGTTACAAATAGAATTTAAAAAACTGCACACCTTGATGATATTCAATATGACATGGATGCTTAGTATTCCATGTAATGAAACCAGCAGTTTTTGTATCATAATATGAAAATTATGAAATTTTATTCCTATTAACTTTAAATATTTTAGTGGAACAATTTTTTTACATTTGAAGAATAACCCAAAGGAACTTTAATACCATGTAGGAAGTGATAAAATTGATTTTCTTCTTCTTTGATAATATAGGAAAAGATGAAGGCAAGTATGCTCATTTTTCTTTAGAAGTGAGAGATGACTCCAAACATATTCCCATTGAAATTAAGTTCAATGTTGTATTCAAAACATTCTTATTATTTAATTTAATATCTTACATTGTTTGAAAAAAATTTACACATATATTATTCTCAACATACATCACATAAATGTTATGTTTTACCTTATGATATCTCTAATAAGGAAGGTCAACCAATATTGACCATTTAATCTATAAATTTATATCATCACTTGGAAAATCAGCTAGATTATAACACCCCAACCCAGAATCCACTCAACAGTGCCCTAGGCCAGTGCAATATATAACATTAGATGAACCTCCTCATGCACTAGAGGTTTCCAAATATATATGATGAAATACTCCATACGATGGGGATAATATTCCCTTAAATCATAGGTATACAATATAAAAAATGAACCAAAACACCCATTGTATATAATTTGAGTATGCATAATAAATAAAATAAAATTATAAAAAAAATGAAATGTAGCATACAAACACACATTAATAGAAAACATACATTTATTTACCATTGGTCAGATCCTATATAAAAAAAATAAGAAAACAAAAAAATATACAAATCATACCTGCTGCTATCCTCGATTTTCAACAAAACCCAATCTCCAAATACCCTTAAGCTTCTCTAGACTAATCCACTACACAACCTATGGTCAACTATAATAAAAACATAAGGTTTAAACGAGCACTAGATTACTCATGTAGGGTGTCATAAATACATATCAACAATATCTCACAAAGTTACCCTAGTATACACCACAATATTGATGCATGCATAAGGAAATTAAGCATGTCACCCAAACACGTTAGACATTATGTGTTATCTAGGACACCACAACTCCATGTAATGGGTTTAGAGGTTTATAATATGAACAAGTGCAGTATTAGAAAACCCATATATGGTCCTGATATATCCTCGATATAATCAACATGTAATAAAAGGTAAAACATAAAAAAGGATTACCCAAAGTGTTGTGTAATACACCTTTTTTTATTTATTGTATGCTTGATAAATACCACCTTAATAGCAGAAAAAATCTTCCTTCCTCTAAGGATATTACACTATCCAAATGATATGGGAAGATTTATTCAATATCCATAAATGTAGAAGGGGTGATAATACCTTTACATACTGATAAAATATGTCTTGGTAGGAATAAAACATTAAAAAACTTTCATACAATCAGCTGTCACTAACAAGAGGGATATCATCCCATTATATATCCATCATCAACATATTTCATTTAATGAAACACATCATCCACATTAAATTTATTAGAATAAGTGAATTCCCATTGTACTTATTATTTTGATTATTTTATCAAATAAAATCCATTCAATATATTCGTAATTGATTATTAATGATGAAACTGTATATGAAGATGCATGCACCTAAAGTTGTGTATATGTGGAAGATGCATGTACTTAGACTATGAGGTGGAAAATGCATGAACTTAGCCTAAAATTTTGGGTGAAACTTATTCTGTCATATGTATCATATACATATGTTTTTTGTTCATAAAAAATAATATCATACTTCCACTAAAATCTTAAATTTTTTTATGAAATACTCAAAAAAACTTTGTGAATCCATCCAAATTTCCTTTTAGATACAGATTCGTTGAACTCCCTTTATTTTGAAAAAATTGTTTATATAAATTAACTTTTATTTAAAGGATTAAATGTGTAACCCTATGATCCTTAATAGTGTTGGAAAAAATAAAATCACTATTTCATATATATAATCAAATAGAATCCTCTAGAAAAGAATCATTAATACTCAATATACTAACTTGTATGGGGTGATCACTATCAAAGATACTCATATCTTTATATCAACATATACACTATAATATTTATCATTTAAATCATATGTTACCTATATAATACATTTTTTACATGAAATTGAGTGACCAATAGACATGGAATAATGTCAATCTAGTATAGACCATCTTATCGTTTCTTTATTCTCTAAAAAATACTAACCCAATAGATGAATACATCACATTTCATCCATATAACATATGTGCACATTAAATATTACCAATATAAGTATCTAAGAGCATTATATATGAATTTACTAAGCATGACCATGCATTTACTTAGTCTAATTAAATCAAGGGGAAAATGTGTTTACTCATCATACAAGTGAAAAAATCATATCTTGATTGTACTCTAACCAAAAACATGATTATAAAGACACCCAACCACCCTCAAATCAACTAAGTCACTTTTGAGTTTCATAAATAAGGTATCATTGTATTAAGGTTCAAATGATAGGTATCTCACAAATATCATGTAATAAGAACTTATAATAAGAATACACCCCTAACTATATTGATGGATGTATGACATTTTATGAGATATACATTGATGATTCAATCTAAGTGAAAAGTCTCTACTTATTACCACATGATTATATTCTTGGTATATAGTATACAACACTTTGTAACAGGTATAATATTATATTCATGATAATATTAACATATCATTATAAGCCAAAATACTCCATGATGATAATCAATTAGGGATAACACAAATTCATACTTTGAGTGGATATTACCATTCAACAGTTCATATAAAGGAAATTACAGAACACATGAATGAATGATAAATATAGATTTACTTTATTATAAAACCATGATACATTGTAAAATTATTAGAAAAATATCTTATGTATAATATACCAAGATATTTTACATGTACCTCATCCTTATTATGTTATAATTTTTTTATTAACTCATAAAATTTATGTGTAATTCTTACCTCAAATCTATGTGTCCTTATAATATAATTATCTCACTAAAGACATTAATGAGAAACATTTAGGAAGTAATATAGTTATAATAATGGATAGACTTAGGAATATTGTTTATAACATTAAATTCTTTGAACATATTCAAACTCTTAAACTTCATAACATCAAATGTTATGATGTAGGCCTCTACTGTCTACCTAAAAATATTTATAAACTTAACATAATCATCCTTGGAACCCTATTATATCAAATGTTTTGTTGAATTCATTTTAACTATTTACATTATTATTTTCTAGAACATAGTAAACTTCATTAAGATAAATTGATATTCAATTTAACTGGAATAAATATTTAGAAATAGTGAAACTATCTTTCTTATGGTAACTAACCTTTTACATTTTTTTATTTTACCATAAATATCCTAAACTACTTTAGTATATTTAATGAAATCACTTTAACATTAGACTGGTATAATATTTTGTTCGTTAACTTTTAATTTCTCTATGTTCAAACATACTCCCACAAACCTCTTAGACATTAATTTCCTTTTCAAAATATTTTTCTAAGATTCAACAAAAATTTATTTTTGTTATGAAATAACACATATTTCTATTTAGTAGAAATATTTAACAAATAAAATATTGTTTCTATATCACATATTTTATTCTATGTGTTTAGATATTTTTCTGGAAAAGAATATTTATTTTTATAATTTCATTGATGAGTGATGAGAATAACTTTATTTAAATTTTAACAAATGTCTAGATAACAATTTTATCTTGGATGAAACACTTTTATCTATCTCTTATTTTTAAAATATGTTATAGATTCCAATGAATCATAAACCATGTGTATTCAATTAATCATCTTAAATATTTATAACTTTTTTACAAACATCTTCTCTTATCACATGTGAGAAATAAGATGAAGATACAAATCCTTTATTTTAGATTCATCTGAGCTTAACATATATCGTTGCATTCAAATTTCTAATTTAGAATCTGTTTTCTTCATCAATTTAATGGAAACAATAATATATATCAATTATTCCCATAATTTTGAACTCTTATATAATTACAACACTTTAACAATATACATTTAGTATTACATTCCAATCAAAATAAAAGAATAAATTTCTATAACATTGATACCTAACATGAAAATTACAGGGAATTTACTAAAACTTATTTGGTTATCCTGAAAATTCCATATTATAGATTCATCACTACTTCATGATAATACCCATAGGTTTAAAATAACCTCAATTATCTATTTGAAGAAACATTATTGAACTCTACAACTTATTTTTTTTTTGAAATTTCTCTCACTTGTGCTATTTATAAAACTCTAGAACCTAGAAATCAAAACATACAGATAATTTATTATCAATACTTAATAATAATAGGGTTAAATTTTCTTGAATTCATCCACATCATCAAAGAAAATAGGATAAATTACTTAACCATAAAAATCCTTAAATAAACCTTAAGATAATAATTCTATACTTCACATAATCATATTAGATTCACCTATTGAACATCTTCAATAGTTTGGTTACATAGGAAGGTATTTATTTAAAATATGGAACCTAATTTACTTAAGTGTTTATATTAATCTACCCGTATTATAAGTTGGTTACATTTAGCTTATCCTTTATTGAGTCAAAGTTATGTTTGATAATGATTATGTATTTATCTAAAATAAAGGATTTTATTATATGAGTATCATGTTTTACATATTTTCATCAAGGATTTTTAATGAAATCTCTAGTATTAAAATTTATGACCCTATAAGTTATATCTACTTAATGATCCAAGATCCATATTTTATAGTGACTTAAACTAGGTATCATGAAAATAATCCACAACTATTTAGGTAGGAAATCATCACAACCATAATAGTTATGATCTTTGATAGTTGGGTGGATAACTTTTTATCCAAATCCATCAATTAATAAAATCAACTATATTCTTTTGGCATCATAATAGTTAGGGTTTCCCAACTAGTGTATCCCAAATAAAATACTAAGAAAAATGAACCTAACTATTAGGTACACCTTATTACTTTCTTTCCTTACACAAGATAATTTACAGGCACCTAACTTTTAGGGTCACTTAAATTGAGTGATCCAGGTCTTGAAAATTTCCAATTTGGAAGGAACCTCATACTTAGTATTTGAGGGTTTTTTTACTCTAAAAGTTTCAAAAATTTAATATACATCATATGCATATTAAATTTATTACTATTTTATCATATGAAATTTTTATCTTCTCATGTTTTATTCATTTATGTATGCATGCGTATAATGATTTAGTTTTTGGAATCCTTATTCCATCCACCACATTATTGCGTTCACACTACATTAATGTGTAATGCTTTAAAACACCCACAAGTTTGTGTTAATCACCCAAAATAATAATAATCCAAGCATATTCATTCATATAAAAATACATATTTATTTATAAGTTAATACACTTTTCATGTAAAGGTACTGAGTTATATGATATTGAAAATCTTTACCCGAGTAATCCTGGAGTGATAGATAGTCAACCCCTTATATTTATATAAGAAGACATAAGCCACCAGACCAGTGGGTAGCCCAACCCCAAGTTCCACTCCCTGAGAGGCTTCAATCAAGAAATAATTTAATTCATAATATCTTTAATACATAATATTCATACACTATATTCAATAATTATTCTCAATATCATAACTCTAAAACAAACCGAGGTCAAGGTTGATGATAAACTAAATTTTATGGAATCACACCTAGCATGTAATGCAGGGTTCCATCTATGAGAATAAATTTATCATATAAATAAAGTGTACACATTATTCATATTATATAAAAAATTTATAAACATAAATTACACAATTAATAACTTCCAAATAAATTAATATATCATAAATTTAAATAAGATATAAAATTTTATGAATGATTAATCAATAAAAACATACTATAAATATTTTATAATTAAGAAAAATATGATAGATATTCTATAATATTTGGTATAAACACTTTAGATCCCATTTCCAAATTGAACTCTTTCATTTTACATGATATTACTATGAATTGTAAACATTTTATACCACAATTTATATTATGTACACTATTTATATAATCTAAATATCATAAAATTAAACCTTATTTAAACCATATTAAAAAATATCACCAATTTTTTTGATGTGATCTAAATAGTATCTTTAATAAAGCCTATTTTAATTTTATCATATAAAATTAAATTTATTATGAAAAAATCATAAATCTATGTATAAAATACTCTATATTTTGTCCTTATAATAGTAAATTATAAATTCTTTATAAATTACACTTATGATTACTAAATAAATACATTATTTAACTTGACAAACAAATATTAATTATCATGTTTAACTTAATATTATAAAAACTATTTTAGGAAGCCTATTAATTTATATCATTCTTGTTATTTATATTCTATAAACCTTTTATAAACAGGAATAACATAAAATAATAAATAATTAAATAAACATTTTATTTAATTATTATTTATAAATAGAAATTTATATATTTAAATTTAGGCATATTAAAAAAAACATTAATTAAAATCACACTTATTATTTATAATTAACTTATAAACTATAAGATAAACATATAAAAACATCATATTTAACATTGGCATATAAAAACAAATTTTTACTAAATCACAAAACATCTCATTTATAACATATTTATAAACTACATGTTGTTTAATTTAAAAGTATTACCAGTATAACATGCATCACATTCATATTAAACCCATTGTATTTTATACATTTTTTATTATATTATATATAAACACTTTATATCCACTTTCATTATTAACACTTTCATATTATTAACTATATAAAATTGAAATTTAAATATGTGATATATTTACAAACTATAAACATTTTATAATCCAATTTCTATTATATAATATATTTATATAATTTAAATATGACATATTTAAACATTATTTAGACCATGAACAGATCTATCAACAAAACACTTTTGATGTGGTCAAAATAACAACATAAAAAAAGTACCTTTTTATTTCAATTAATTAAAATTAATTAATTATATACAATTCATAATTATGAATATAAAAACCCTTATATTTTGGCATTAATTATTTAATTTATGAATTCTTGTTAAATTATACCTGTAATTTCTAAATAAACACTTTATTTCAAGATTACAAGGAATTCCATATAATTTTTTCAAAGTTAAAATACCTTTTTTATGATTTATAAACATTTTATAAACCATATAAATATGAAAAATATATTCAAATTATTAAAATTTTAATATTAATGAAATATTTATAATAAATGTTTTAAAAATATTGAATCAATTAACCATAACTATTTTATAGTTTATTAATTTATAAAACAATTTTATAAATTATTTAAATATTCCAATATATATCATTCTATTATTTATAAACAATTTTTGGTTGATAAGAAAACCTGATGTTTTATTTTCCCACTTTAGTGATGCAGACTACATTAATTTATTAACATAAGCAACACCTTCTACCCCACATTTCATTAATTGTTTAACATATCCTTGAGTGGTGTTTCCGACATTACGTTATCATATAATGTAACATCGAGAGGGTAAAAACAAGTTATTATTTCATAAAATGTGATCTTAGTTTAATATTGAAAGAAACACATTGATTTGATGAGGAAGAAGGCTATGATACCACTTATGGGTTTTATAGGTTCATTATATGAAAAAGGTAGTGGAAGAAAACCCATATATTTGACAAATCTATCCTTTTCAGAATCAAAATGTAACGAAAAAAAGAACATAAAAAAGGTATACCTGAAGTGATATGTAATACATATTTTTATCTTCATTGTATTCTTGATAAAGGAAACCTTTGAAGTAGATATATTCATTCTTCCTCAAAGGGGATTACACCAACCAAAGTATCCCAAAACGTTTCTTGAGGATCCCTAAACATAGAAGGGATGTTAGTGACCTGACCTAATTAAAAACTATATCGTGTGAGGAAGAGAGTATCAAGAGAGTTGTATACAATTTTTCATCACCAATAGAAATATTTTCATACCTTTATATATCCATCATTTACATGTTCAATTTAATGAAATAAATTAACCATATTAAATATATTGGCATACATTAATTCCCATTGAACTTATTCATTGAATTAATTCAATAAATTAATTTTATTTAATCTATTAATAATGGATTATAACTGATGAAAACACATTGTAATATTAATGTAACTAAATTCATGAGTATGTGGTAGATTCATGAACACATAATGTGAGCTAGAATATGCATGAAATTAACCTAAAATTTTGGGTGAAATATTTTTTTCATATTTATAATATACATATGTTTTTAGTGCATAACCAACACCATTCCCATAAGGTCATTATGTGCCAACTAGGATACAATGAAACCTAATCATACTTACTTTAGTTCTATTAAAGATTCCCATCATCGCTTTGTTCAACTTTTCTTATGACTTGGTCAATACCTAAATACTCAGGGTAATCATTGTCCAAAACCTAGACCCACTACCTAAAGGGATAGGGTAAGGTCCCACATCTAAATATTGACCCACTACCTCATCAATATAGTAGGGTCTATCATCTAAACCTCATATCATACCACAATACACCCCTATCACTTATAGTAGTATACTATCATGAAAAAAGCCTTGTTACTCAAGGTAAGGTTTGCTATCATGACCCAAGCCTTCTCACTCAATGAAAGGTCCATACTCCATGCACAACCCGGATCCAATCTCTCAAATGGAAATTCACCCATGCCATCTCACTCATGGATAATCTACACGTCATTCATCAGTAGGTCTATATCCTATCATAAGCACAAGCACATGCAGACACATGAAATAATAAATATGGCCCATAACCCATCAAAAAGATCACTATATCATCACAAAGTGATAGTTAGTTAGACCTAAACCATCATCCAAAAATATATTTTATTTCCAATTAGGTTATCAATTGGATCCTCTAGACCTAGAATGATCTCTACTCATCTATACCATCTCAAAACCATCACTCCCCAGTGACACCACTACCCACAGGATCCTCAAACACATACCTCGAGTCCTGATCCAGCCTCCTCACTCTTAGTCACACCACCTAAGGACTTACTTGAGATAACCCACTCTAAATCCTATAGAAACCTGATGCCAAGTCCCTAATAAATCCCCCATTACACACTTGGATCCTATATCACATTGTTATATAAAGATATCTTCGCCCATTATTTAGATAAAACCCTCTTTGACACACCTCAACTCATCCAAAATGACATGTCATACTAACATCACTCACCAGGTTCTCAAACCACCCACAAGAGGGTGTTACTCAATAGGAATGAGATGAAAAATCATCTCCCCTTCCCACTAGGCCTAAGCCACTCATGATTTCCCAGCTATCCCTAGGGAACTTATCCCATGTAACATTCATTCAATGAATAAATCATTCATAAACATGCATATAGATTTGTTTTAAAGGGACAACCTACCTCTCTAAAGTATTTACCACACAATACAATATTTTTATATCCTTTTAATAGCCTATTACATCTTTCAAGAACCTATATAACACCTTAAAAACAAATAATTAATTATAAAAATTTATAATTAATTATTTAAAATAAATCAAATAGGTATAACACCTCAAAACTCACTGCGCATCCTCACCATAATGAAATAACTTCTGACGGTGTGTGATCAACCTTTGTAACCCTCTATTGAAAAGAAACATGAAATCCCCATCACCATCACCCAATTAAAATATGATATTATAGAAATTGGCATTGAAAAGCTAACCCATTTTTTCCAAAATTAGAGGGCTATGATGGAAAAAATTGAAAGGAGAGGAGAAACATACCCAGAATTTTCTCTAAAATGAACAAAAACATATCCCTCACTAAGGGAGTTGAAGGGATGAAGAGGGATGGGAGATAAAAATAATTATATCTTATATCATGTTCCACTCATTTTAAGAGTGAGGGGTATGAGGGAAAAAGAAACGTCTAGCCTTATTTTAGAAAAACCACCCAAGCCTTATTTGCGGAACAAACAAGAATGTTGCATCGAAAAGCCCACATTTTCTTGATAGCTTCACAGTGAAATCAAGGGGCCACGATGTGAAGTTCTCATCCATAGGGGATGATACACTGCCTACCTACTTCAATATATAATGAATCATACCTATATGACTTGAATTGTCATTACAATTCAATTTCAATAAGGCTTCTAAGCCTTGATATTCTACTCACTCGAGCACCCAAACCACAAACCAAGGATTTTTTATCATCCAAAAAATATTTATGAGATGTTCCAATTCTTGTATTTCTAATCCAAATACAAATTCTTGAAACAAACCCTACTCTGTTATCAAAATTTAAAGTTTCCCTAAAAAGTAATGACCTAGAAATTCATAGGTCATTACAAACTCCCCATTATAATGCTTATCATCATCAAGAAGCAACAATAGTCAATGAAACACCCTTGATAACCTACCATGGTCACTGATTCAATTTGAATTCTTAATATTATATCTCTAAACACTAAATAATCTTCCATTAGGAAACTCCAAACACTAAGTATATGGTTCAACAAAATCTAAGCCACCCACTCCCCATTAACGCCAATACCGAGGTGGTGCTCAACCACATAAGTCTATCCCGAGACACCATAGTTTCTTCAACCAATTCATCCAAAGGCTTATAGTACTTCTCAATATAAGGACCCACTTACAAAGGCTAATTTAGAACCATGGTGGTCCCCACTATAGTAATTACCTACCAAAAATATCTTTTTAGTGGTCTAACAATATGCTCGAAATTATTCCCCATCGAATCCAATTAAACATGAAAAACACAATCAAACATCCACCGTTAAACTTTTACTAAAAATAAATGACCATCCGCACTGATGTAACACCAAACAACCTCACACAAAAATGTCATTACTATCCTAAAAAATCAGCTGTCATGGTCTCACCTCATGCACAAATGCATCATTTCTAGCCAAAAAAATTGGCTTTCACAGTCTCCCCACATGCACAAACACACCACTGATTTGAATCACTCTCAGATCACAAAAACTCTAATCTGAGCTCAATTCCAACAAACCGACACCATCCAACACCATACCCACATTTCAAATTCAGTATTACCTATGGAACCATATATTAATGGATCTTACTACACACTAAAATCCTGATGCAACCTTAATCATCCATCAACCAGTCTTACTATATCCACGATTTGTCTAACAAGAGGGAAATACCTTTATAACCAATATGATGCTCTCTACCATAGGATATCATTATCTTTACCTTGAAGAAACCAAATTACTATTATTCAAGGATCAAGCTATATCCATTACCAAACATTAATAACAGATGTGACAAACCTAGTCATACCTAAGCACCGATATGAAACACAAATTTTTCCATTTCTAGACCACTAGGAAAATCATCTTCACCATTTAACAATCCATTTACAATAAGGATCACACCATCTGAATACCATTAGTTCACTCCCCACCATATGGATTTACATATACCATGCCTTGATCATTGGCCCAAATAGGTCCCAATTCTACTCACCCATCTTGTCGATCCTAAAAAGGATAAATAATTCATCCTGCCATGACTGATCATATTTTATCACTGCACTGATACCCATACCCAACACAAAACTTTCTTCAAACATTGAGTCTTTTCCCAAAAAGAATCACTAATACTCATTATCCTCCTAAAGGAGGAGTGTCCCATTGATAACCTTCTCAAAATTTCCCTCTCACGATCCTACTCAGTCCCACTCAGACTAAACAACTGCAAATTTCTATACAACCCAATAATACAACCTTAATCACTATCCCATTAGTCATGTATCATCAAAACTAGGATCATGCACTTAACCCATTGACCATGCTCCCCATGCATGCTGGTATCATCCAGAAGCCCAAGCAATCTCACTCATTTCATGGTTACCACATGACCACCCATCACATGATTCTATCATAAAACAATCAGTGTCTACCCATATTCTATCCATCCTAGATCTAACCATATAGGATCTCAATCCACATGTTTAGGAATCCGAATGATCATGTCTACTCAAACTGACCTCGATACCAAGGCCACAACATTTACATTCCTTTCTTCAACCCACTCAGGGGTATCCACATTACTACCCAGTTATGGTAAATAGAATTCCACTAAGAGGTTATATAGACAAATACTATATATGTTTTTGTTCACACTTTATGTCACTGAACCCGCATCCTCACGGAAACTAATGTCCATACTCAGATCATACTATAGACATACAATTCCCACAACGAACCCATTACGATTCTGTTATCAAGGCAATAAATTCCTGTATTGACCCACTTAGGGTCTCCATATGTCCCATACCCAATGAACCATATATCCATCACCAGAGAACATATCATTATATAATCCACATGATCTATCACTAGAAAACCACTCATGAGTGAAAATCATAGTCTAATAGAGTATAATTCCACTAACAAGTTATATAGGTAAACACCATATAATGTTTTGCTAACATTTTAAATAGTTATAACATTTTAAGTAAAAAAATCACACACAAGAACATGTATGTAAAGTGAATATTATGTTCCAAATATGATGCATTTAAATGGGACTTTTTCCAATGGGACAAGATATAAAACTATAGATCAAGATCTCTATAAATGCATTATATTTGAGTACAAATCTCAATCATAATAGTGAAAATAGACAAAAAACAATCCCATCATCCAAGTAACTAGGAATTTCCACCAGGAAGGTGTTTTTGACACACCAATATTAGGTCCATCACAAGATCCAACATATTTTTTGACCTCCCATCTACCCTCTCCCCAAATAGTAAGAAAAAGAAAAATCTTTGATACCATGTTTCAACACCCTATATTAGAATCCCCTTGAAAGTGAAATAGGATAGTGTGCTACGTGACCTCAGGCATGGATCTATATATTCTAAAGTCTTCCAACTGGTGGTGAGTGCCTAATCCATTAAATTAAGAGGCTATTTACAAAAATTAGGGTTATATAATAGTATAAATAACCCAAATCATCCACCCCACATAATAAAAGTACATATAATAAATAAAATACAATTCTATACCAAATGAAATGCATTATAATGAAACATAGTCATAAAAAACATAATTGACTTCCCACTCAGACAATACCATATAAAAAATAAATAAGAAAAACAAAAATACACACACTTAACCAACTGCCATCCCCATTCCTCAACAAAATGTGATATCCAAATTCCTTCAAGTTACTCTTTCCCAATCTGATATAGAACCTATTCTCAACCTAAAAGATAAAATAAGGTCTGAACATGGACTAGAGTGACCATGCATGGTGTGAGAAATAAATCTCAGTATTTCTCACCAGGTTTCCCTAGTATACATCATCATATATGTGTTTTCATGAGAAAAGTAAACATGTCACAAAAGTGTGTTAGACATCATGTGCTGACTAGTCCTACATGACTCCATGGTCATCAGGTCATCATGTGCTAACTAGGACACCAAAACACCTGATCAAACCTGCTTCTGTCCCATGAAAAAATCCCTGTAACACCCCCAAATGATAAAGGGTTAAATGACTAAATGATATGACTCATGTCAATAAGGTGAACCTTCCTTTTC
Source organism: Viscum album (assembly GCA_963277665.1). NCBI lineage: Eukaryota > Viridiplantae > Streptophyta > Magnoliopsida > Santalales > Viscaceae > Viscum > Viscum album. The sequence goes on along the minus strand of OY728162.1, from coordinate 1,463,670,878 downwards.
AGGAGCCTGTCTGATTAGAACTTCATAGTTAAGCATGCTTGGCCTGGAGTAGTGATCAGGATGGGTGACCTCCTGGGAAGTTTACCAGGATGTGTGTGAGTGAGGACAAAGCACACTAGAAAGGACATGTGTTGGCCTGTGGGGACTGTTATTAGTCAAATGATCCATTCAGGCATGTGGGTGGACCTAGGGTGGGCCCCACGTGTCTGTGGGGAAACTGGTGGGTGGAGCCCAGTTGTCACATTTGGTATCAGAGGAGGAACCTAGCCTTAAGTGCGGTGCACTGCCTGGGTTGAGATGTAGGGCCCACAACGAGGATGTTGTGCTCTAAAGTGGGGGTGATATGACTCATGTCAACAAGGTGCACCTTCCTTTTTAGGAGCCTATCTAATTAGAACTCAATAGTTAAGCATGCTTGGCCTGGAGTAGTGATCATGATGGGTGACCTCCGGGGAAGTTTACCAGGAGGTGTGTGAGTAAGGATAAAGCACACTAGAAAGGACATGTGTTGGCCTGTGGGGACTGCCATTAGTCAGATGACCCATTTAGGCATGTGGGTGGACCTAGGGTGGGCCCCACGTGTCTGCCGGGCAACTGGTGGGTGGGGCCCAGTTTTCACAATCCCTCTATATCCTTGTTCCATTATGCCAATAGCTTGGACCATACCTGAGGAGTCATGGTAAGTATCATCCAAAACCTTGACCCACTACTCAAAGGAAAATAATAATGTCCTAGGTACAAATATTGACCCACTAACTCATCACTCCAGGTATGGTACATCTTATAAACCTCACATTATGCTTGGACCAAGACCTCTTACTCAAGGTTTTCCACACTCACAGACTAATCCCTCTCACTCAAGGAAAAGTCTACAATCATGACACAAAACTTCTTACTCAAAGTAAGGTCTGTAATCCATGAAAACCAAGGTCCCATCTCTCCCATGTTGATCCTGATAGTGCTATATCACTCATGGTAGAGCAAGGCCTCAGGATACCTCTCCTCCACTGGGTCCATCTCCTATCATAGTCACAAGAACATGCATATAGATGAAGTTGAAAACTGGGCCCACAACCCGTCACACATATCACCATATTTTATAGGATTCTATTCAATCAAACCTAACCCATCATCCTAGAACATATCATCTCACTCATTAGGAAATCCACTAGGTCCCCTAGACTTATCATAATCTCTACTCATCGATACCATATCTCATCCATCACCTGTGGGTGATAACACTGCCCACAAACTACTTTGACCCAAAACTCAAGGATCGATCCAACCTTATCACTCATAGTCTTTCCTCCCAGGGACCCTCCCATGGTAACCCTCTCGAAATTACCTAGAAACCAAATTCCATGTCTCAAAAAACTCCCTCAACCCACACCTGGGTCCTATCTCACACTGTTCTCAAAAGATATTCTATCCTATTGTTCAAAGGAAACCCTCTCCACCATACCTTAACTCATCCATAAGGACACTTACCACTCAAAATAGTCACCAAGTTCTAAAAACACCCTCAAGAGGGTGTCACTCACTGGGCATGAGATAAATGTCCATATCACCCTTCCCACTAGGAATAAACACTTCATGCCTACTTAACTAACCCTAGAGAACCCATATTAGGATACCCATGGCTTATCTCATACCCTTTAGCCTAATTTATGTCTCTCATCAACTTATTTGATACTCTAACCCCTTGGAGACATAGTGTATTAGTGATCAAAATCACCTAAAGTGCTAAGGACTACTAATCCTGAGCATAGGAGGCAAAACACCATCTCATCTCTTCCTCTAGGGTGATTCTGAACCCAATTAATTTACCATGCCTCATGAAACATGCATGAAGGCAAACCGTTATGCCTAAATAATAATATAACTTTGTATTAAAGGGACCACCTACCTTTATAAAGGATATAATACTAAATCCAATCTCTTTAAATCCTTGAAAAGATCATCCAAGCCACCGAGAACTTATCTCAATCCATAAAAAAAATTAATTATAAAAAATTAATATTAATTTTTTATAGTAAATTAAATAGGAATAATTTTCTAAAAAATCACTTTAAATCCTCACCCCATTGAAACTTCTTCTGACAATGTGTGATCATCCTCCCAAGACCTCCTCTTGATGAGACACATGAAAGACCCACCATCATCATCTGATTATACCATGATTTGGTGGAAATTGAAACCATGATATTATCTCAGTTCATAAAAAATCATAAGACTATGATTAAAGCCAAAATGGAAGGAGAGGATCAGAGAAAAATACCATAAGTCACCACAAAAACACACAAAAAATAATCCACTACCATGGGGAGTCGATAGGAAGATTATGGATGGGAGAGACAACCAATTTCCCTATAATATGTAACCATTTAACTAATAATAAAGGGGGGATAGACCCTTAAAAATTTATTTTTATTTTACTTTTAAATAACTACCAAGGTCTCATTCACCATGAAAGTCCACGACATGAATCCTACCTTCACCTAACAACTGTGCAGCGTGACCAAGGGGTCATGATGTGAAACTATATTCTATATAGGAGGAGACATTGCCTACCTATTTTGTGGCATGAAACCTCATTATATTTAATAAAAGACACATGATGTAGCTAATTGCAGTGAAAAATATGGGTTGTGGTATGAACTGCAATAATATCATCATTTCAATAAAGATTCTAGGTCCCACTTTGCCTCTCACTCGAGCACCCAAACCACCAAACAAGACCCATTACACATCAAAAAACTTCTTCATGAAATATTCTAATTATTATAATCCTGATATGTTTTCCATTTCTCAAAATTACCCCTACATTGGGATCAAAATTTGAACCCCCTTGAAAAGAAACAACTTAGAAATTCCCAGGTCATTACATGGATGATATAATTTTCTATTAGTTATTCTCTCATCTTCATGTCATATTAATTTTTTTTACATCATTATAATTTGAAAATAAAATTTTTAGATAAGGAATTATATAAAGATACACAATTTCTTAGTATGAGTCTTTGTATTTGGCATAAATTAAAAATAAACCTATGATTTTTGTTTCAACTTATTCCAAAATGTTCAACATTTAGGAAACTTAGAAAAACCTTTATATTAATTTATATATAACATACAATCATTGGGGGAATGAATTAATCTTGTTACAAACTAAATCCACATGGAATAATATATTTTTCATTATAATGTGAATACGACATATCATTCTCTTCAAGAAGTATGTATTTCAATAACTTTAGAAACTTTGTAAAACTCTTCTCACAACATCCATTACTGGATTTCAAGTTAACCAATATTAAAATAGTTGATAAATCCATAAATTTCATACAACTAAGATATAGTGGTTTTTTCAACATCACCATATAAGCACTCGATCATCAGTTTTTTCTCAATTTCTTACACTTCGATATCATAGATAATTTCTTCAGCTTGATAAGAATTATCATCTTGAAAACCTCCATCATAATTATATCTTGAATTGTTCCCAAATTCAACCTGATAAATATAAGGACTATAACCCAAATTAAAACCATTATAAATTAAAAGATATTTAATTTATCAAATTTACATCTTTCTAATATTTAAACATTTCATACATTAACTAAAAAATAACCTATTTTTTGAAATATTTTATTTGGTAATTTCCAAAAAATCAGTAACCTATTCCTCATATTCATCACTTGTTTATACTTTAGTAATCCAATTATAACTCATTATCACCTATAAAAAATCTAATCATTGAATAAAATTTTATATATTTTGAAATTTAAATATAAATATAATTTTATAAATAAAAAATAATATTTTTTAAAAATAAATAATAATAATATTAAAATAATTTCATAAATTAATATAAGTAATAAATATATTACATTTAAAATAAATAATTCAACATTTGTAATCTATTTTTTACACTATCATTTATCTATAATAAAATTTTATATGAAATCTAAATTAGTTTTATTTAATAAAACTATAAACAAAAAATAAATTTAAAGAATATTAATATAAAGTACACAATTTTCTATCCATATATAACATATATCCTTTATTAAATAACATTCATTTGAGAAAATATAATATATTTAATAATAAAATGTTTTTTTAAACTAAGCTTTGCATAATACAATAAATAAACATAAATTATTTTATAAATAATTTTCACATATTTAAAATCAAATAAAGTTAAAATTTAACTGATTTAAATTACCATCATAACTATAGAATAAAAATATATTTTGGATAGCCAGTGATGTATGAAAAATAATTCTAAAAATATAGAAATTAATTTAATGAAAACATATAAAAATAGAAGAAACTCTAAAATAATAAATTAAATAACAATATTTCCAATAAGATAAATAAAACAGAACATTGTAAAAACCTAGTAACCATACAATTTTTCAGCTATAACTGGTGAAAAATCAACCAAGAAAAAATAATCCAAAAAATAGAAGATGAATAACCTAAGATAAAATATATGAAAAAATAAAGTGGCAGAGGATGGTTGAGAACGTTAGTGAGTTGATTATGGTGGAAAAAATGATGAAGGAAGAAGATACGAGGTCAAAAGGATCATAAACTAATGGTTTTGGGTTTGGTTTGAGAGAAAAAGATGATTGTGATTTGAGTAATTGAAATGAAATAAAATGTCTCACCCAACATTTTAATATTTTCTAAGTATTTTAAACATTGGTTATTTAATAAATGACATATGAAATTTAATTTTTATATTAGTTATTTATTAACTAATATAAAAAACATTTGACATTGATTTTTTTACACAGGTTATTAAATATATGATGTAAAATATCATTTATAATATATGTTATGAATAATTGACATTACAATTTCATCATTTTAAATAGTTTTTACTAGTTAATATACTGTTTCATATACAAAAACTTGTAAAAACATATCCAAAAAACTTTTTTTATATCTTGAAAAACACTTTTGGAAAGCTATCGTTAACTCTACCATGCATTACATCGCATGTAGTACTTGTGAATACCCATCCAAAACACTTTTTATTGGGTGTAAAACACTTTTAGAGAATCTCTTTGAGTCAAACTCAATCCCCATTCTGTTAACCATAAACTGTGTTCCCACAATTATCTATAGAATTAACAAAAATTATGAATCTATAGATCCATATGTGTATACAAGGACTAGCCTCTAGTAAGGAATCAATGCTACTCAAGATTTAAATGGATTTGGAATCTTTTATATCAAACACTTATATCTATACATGTGTCCACTAGAAACGGCACATGATAACATACAGTATAATGTATTCCCTTTTTTTAAGACATCAAGTGACCATAGTGCATAATTAATGTTAATCCCATATAGTTAATTCATATTTACTTGACTCTCTAAGTATAGGATAACTAGGTCAATGAATGCATTACATATCATTCACCCTTATGGATGAGTACATCACATGTACTACATCCAAATAGATATATATAATACCTAGGTGAGTCTTTACACTCCTCAGTCTATCTTAATCGAGGGCCCATATTTCACACTCATTATACAAGAGTACAAATCCCTTCTTGGTTGATCTCCAACCGTGGACATTATCAACAACATACCCAACAAACCCCTGATGAGATAAAACTAAAGGATTTTATAATAAAAGTATCAAATCATGAAGGTTATCATTCAAGTTTATTCACTAACCTTATATAATGGAGAATATTATATGATCTATGCACCCCTATCATACCAAATACATAGTGCATGACACACCATGTGGTATACTTAGTGGGCTATCCAATGCAAAAAAAAAACTCTTTGTGCCTCATGGTCATATTCTATATCTCTATACAAGAGTTTTACTCATTAAAACCTTAATATTTCATCAAAACCTACAATATTACATGAATAAAATTAGTAAGGGGTAATTAAAATTCATACTTTGAGAGGTCACTTATCATTACATTTCATGAAATGTATATCTATATATAAATATATGAATCCAAAGTGAAATAATGATAAAGTGAATGTTTCCTTTTACGTGATTCATTTTATATTATTAAAAATATTTTAATAATACTCAATAAAACCTTACATAATAACCTATCTATCATATCATATATTATAAACTTCTAGATCAACCTTATTTGTATTGCACCTTTTGGGATTTTTTGTTAACTCATACATCTATATGAAATTCCTGTCATATATCTATTTGGACTTCTAATAAAACCCACTAACAGAACTCTTTAGTGATTAACATAAATGAATAAATCTAGTTTGAATAATAATGAGATTTAGGAATCATATTTATAATGTTCAACTCCTTGAACATATCCAAACTTCATAATTTTACAACATCAAATGTTACAATGTAAAATTCTATTGTCCACTTAGAACTATTTCAATGTTTAACATCATCATCATTGTAACCCTATCCATAAAAATTTTCCTTTGAGATCATATAGAAAATAATATAACTATATACTTTATTACTTACCAACACATCTTAAACTCATTTAGGACAAAGTTACATTCACTCTTTTATGGTAACTAAATTTAACTCTTTACATCACTTTTAATACCACACCCTATTTTTTTTAGGATATTAAGTAAATAATCACTTTTATTTTAACTTGTATAATCCTTTAGGAAATTTTATTATTCACATTCTTAGAAAAACTAAATATAACTTTTACTGTTTTCTTTACCATAATATATAATAACTATTTTAGATATCAATTTAAAACACTTTATTTATTAACTTTTAAAATATCTAAGTTCAAACATACTCCCCAAAACCTCTTAAAAACTATATTCTATTTATAATATCATGATAAGATACAAATACTCATTTTTTAGGAAATAACTCTTATTTTCTATTATTAGGAACATTTTACAAATATACTATTGATTCTATATCATATATGGTATTTTGTTTGTTTGGAGAATTTTACTCTAAAAAAGACTTTATTTATTAAATATACCACTGAAGGGTCATGATAACACCTTCCATCATACTTTAAAAAATTTATAGATTAAAAATTTGTTCTGTATAAAACACTTTTTTTCCTTTTCCTATTTTCAAATTTTTAACAAAAAAATTCTCTTATCGTATAAGTGAAATGAGACGAAGATACAAATCCATTTATTAGATCCATACGAGATTCATTTACATTACAATGTTTAATATATAATTTTTTTTCTATTTCATGTGAATATGAACTATAATCGACATCAATTATTCCCTTGATTTTAAACTTATGTATACTTACAAAACTTGTAAATTATACATTTGGTATCACATACCCTTCAAAAATGAATAATGAATTTTTATAACACTGATTCCTAATATGGAAATTCTATAGAGTTTCAAAACCAATTTATAAATCCTAATGATTCTATCCTATTGAATCATTACTCTATCCTTATTGATTTTACTATATTTAAATGAACTTTAACTAGCTACTAGAAGAAACATTGTTGGACTCACCAACTAAATTTTCATCTTCTGGCTTGAACTTTTACCAAATTTTACTATCTATAAAACACAAGAACCTAGAAATAATATGACCAGTTAATATATTATCAAGAATTTTAGAATATTAAGTAATTTCTATTTGAGTTTATTGATCCTATATGAACATTCCCATAGAATAAAATAGGATAAATTATTTAAATAGAAAAAGCCTTACAGAAAATATTCATTCTCTCCAAGTCATTAGCATACTTAATCATATTGAGTATCATTTTACAAACCCAATCATATTGAGTATATGATACTAAAATTACTTGGTTATTTTTCAAATAATTCCTTTGAAAACCTAAATAAACGATTCAATGATTCTCATGATCTTCTAGATTCACATATTTGACAAAATTCAACATTTGGCTACTCAGGAAGGTGTTTCTATAACACACAGAATTTATCCTTATAATTAAAAAATTTTCTTAAGTCTATAGTCTTAGTTGTGGATTATATTTGGCTTATTAATTCTCTAATATTGATATCAAAGATAAGTTTGATGATGATTAAGTCATTTATTTATAACATAATATTTTATCAAGTGTGTGTCATATGTTACTAACATTTAATATGAAATTTTATTAAATGAGATCCCACTAAAATGATGAACCCTTTTGAAAAACCATTATATCCCAGGGTGGGTCATGATCCATATTTCATCATGAATGACACTAGCTGTAATGTAAATAAGACATGATTATATCTACTAGAAAACTTTTGTCAGTCATATTATATATGAATCCTGGATATCTAAGTGGATCAACCTTTATCCAAATCCATTATATAGATATATAATCAACTTTATTCCTTTTTATCATAATATTTAGGGTTTCCAAGCTATGTCTAACCCAAAAAAAGAACCGAGAACAAGACACCAAATGGTTATGGTCACTTCATTACTTTAATTCCTTACAAAAGATAATCCATGGAAACCTAACTATTTGGGTCACCTATACTAAATGATCAAGGTATTGAAAATGTTTACTTTGGAAGGAATATAAAATTTAGTATTTTAAAGGGTTTATGATTTCACTATATATCTCATGTTTTTCCTTTTATTTTTGTTCATGCATTTATGGGTTTAATTTGGAATATCCATTCTATCCACCAAATTAATATGTTCAAATTATATTAATGCGTAACTCTGCACACAACCAACAATTTGTGTCACTCACCCAAAAATAGATGATAAACATATTTAAAAATATCAAAATTAATTTCATGCATAAGGTTCATAAAATTTTCATGTTAAGGTTTAGAGTTATTTGAGATTTCTAATTTCTACATGAGTAAACTTGGATCTATAGATTCCTAACCCCAACCTTTCCAGAATGAGGTATATGCCTCCAAGCCAATGGTAAGACCGAACCAATGTTCATATACCCAAGGATACTCCACTTAATATAGAATCTAATACATTATAACTCTAAAACATAATATATATAAACTATATTCAATAACTAAATTCAAACTTATAACTTTAATTACAAACATAGGTCCAGGGATATTAAAACTAAATCTTATATAATCATACCTATCATGTAATGAAGGTCTTGAAAATTTATAAGAACCAATTAAAAAAATTAAAAATAAATCACACACTTATTCTCAATGTAAATATTTTATATTCCTAAATAATAAATGAGGGAATAAACTGTAAATAAATGGAAAATTTAATTATTTAAACCAGAGATAAAAATTTATAAATAATTAAAAAATAAAATCTAATTATAAACACTTTATAATATTAGCTATTACTTATATACATTCCATAATAATTGAATATAAACTCTTTATATTCATTTCATAATATGAAAATTTTAATATTATTCATTATACAACATTTCACATTAAATATATGTCAATTTTTTGAATTATAAACATTTTATTATCTAATTTATGATATGAAAACATTTTAAATAATATAAATATCACATACTTAACATTATTTAAACCTTTATCAAATCAATCATCAAAAATATTTTAACGTGGTCTAAATAATGTTCTAAATATATATTTTTTTAATTTGGACACTTAAAATTAATCAATTATGAATATTTCATAATATAAATTTAAACATTTTATATTTTGTTCTTATTTTTTAATTTATAAACTTTATAAATTACCCCTTATGATTACTAAATAAGCAATTTATTTATAATTTATAATTCATGTCATATAATTTTGGTAAAAAATATTTTTAATATTAATATTAAATATTAAGTAATTTTTAATGATAAATATTTCCTAAAAATTTATTAATTAATTATAAAATCTTTACAATTAGTTAATTTTTAAACTATTTGTAAATTAATTAATATCCAAAAATACCTCTTATCATTATTTATAAGAAATTTATAAATAATAAAACGAAATTAAAAGTTGAATTTTGAGAACAATATTTTTTTTCATCTAATAGTATTTTATAATACAACTATATCATATATTATGATCGATAATAATATATTATAATCCTTGTAAAATCGTAAGATATGATAGATTGGTCGTTGTTACTCACTATCAACTGGGTTTAATGACTGATAATGCTTCATTCTTATATGATATCATATGTCATAATTTATGATAGGTCTATAAATCATAATAGTTATATGGTAATCTATTTTTGATACATATAACAAATCATAGGATATGATATATGATAGTCATATTCTACAAATAATAAAAAACCATTCATTTTTCATAGATTCATTGTTTTCAATATCCCCATATTACAATTCATGACTCAATTGGCCAGAACAAAATACAGTGTAGTATTTTATGATAGGGAATATGATATTAAATAAAATATCAATATTTTTTATTTAACACATGATTTCATGAATCCAAATTGATATAAATCTTTGATATCACTGCTAGGTTTCAAAGGGATCTAATAACTCTTATTAGTGTCAGCTAAATCAATTAAGAAACCCAAACCAAGATATCAATTCATAGATGTTACAAAAAAGACATAAAAAGTAAATGAAGAACCTGTGAATGTGTTTACCTTACATCAGTGATACACTAAATCATCCATCATTATCAATCATATGGTTTGATGATGATCCCCAGTAGTCAGTCAATAGAATCCCATATCTTTAATGAATCCATGAGTTGTGCCTGGATCACTAGTTCTACAAGCGACATCCCCCACCCTCCAAAACATGATAGTTACTTGATATAAAAATGAGTTAGGAGGATAGATCTATGTGTAAGGGAGTTTCGGCTAGGAATAATCGATCAAGCATACCACAGGTTATCACATGGAATTATTATTTATATTTCCCTCCCAGGTTCTCCTTGGGTAAGCTAGTATTTACTCATACATTATAATGCATGAGTAAATTCCATTTACAATTACTCAAATTTTATCATGAATTATTCTACCTTATTTTACATCTTATATAATATATTTTAATGATAACTAATCATGGAATACTGAGTTGGATAACAACAGTTATTATTAGGCTTCCCAAGTGATTATATATAGTAACATGGAACATGCCATATAATATAGCAGTAATATACTATGACTTGTCTATAAAAATATATTACGATATCCATCAATCTTACCCTACAATTGAAAATGTTAGTGGCATGTTTCATGACAAAAAATATACCCCAATTGTTAAATATAACTAGACCCATTACATTACATGAAGATGGAACATTAACAGATATATCTTTCAAATATCGCTACTGCCGATCTCTCCTATAAATCCACTAATTGGTTCCTTGATTCTGGTGAAACCAATAATCTTAATAGGAATATAGTTATTCTTTAGTTTTATCAGTTTTTTTTACTGGCATGGTTAACACTATTGTTGATGGATCTTCAATTCATAGTGTTAGTTATAAGGTCTTTCCATTTACATCCACTTTAACACTGTCCTCAGTGGATCTTATTTTAATATTAACATTTTATTTATTTTCAATTAGAAATATTATTGTTTATTTATAAGGACATTATATATTATCACATACTACAATTTTGTTTTAGGAGCTTTCAACAACTCGTGTGCTTAGAATCTAGATCTGCAGAAGTGTGTATATGTTTGAATTGATCTATTATATTGCCTACTCAATAATTTCTACTCCAATCCTCCAAATTCACTACTGATTTGACCACAATATTACATAAATTATTCAAAAATTCCATCTTGAGTTGGGTCTTGTTTCTCATTTTGATTATGATTCATGTCATTATAGCAATCATCAATAGGCCAACTATATTCCATAGGTTATCTCATGCATCTCAAGTCCTTTTTATTTAGTCCATTCCAATGTATGTGGACCTATCCCTATTCCAAGAAAACTATCTCATCATTACTTTTTTACTTTCATTGATTATTTTTTTCATATGGATTGAGTTTATTTTTTAAAATAAATAATCTATTTTTTCCCATGTTTTACTTATTTTATCATGAAATATAAACCCAGTTTTCATCAACCCTTAAAAAATTTCATTATGATAATGGTCGTGAATACTTATATGTATCTTTACAGTATTTTATTGATGAACATGATATAATACATCAATTTTGTTTCCTTGACACACCCCAACTGATTGGATTTGTGTAATCATCTTACAATTATCGTAGAAAAAGAAATCCATAATATTTCTCAATCTGCCATCTTTAAATAAACATGTAAAAGAACTTTAAATAAAAATAACAAGAATAAATAATATGTTGTGTTCTTCTTATTTGTTGATATTGATGAATTATACTTGATCATGATCACTAAGAAACATAATACATGCTCTTGCCTCCACAAGCAGTACACCGACCACTAGAATTCTCGAACACTATGAGAGAACCTCCAAACTTGAAAAGTGTGTTGGAACCTTCTATGTGAAGAAAAATAGAGAACCTGGATAAAGATATTTTTGGTTTTATCTAAGTACAGTCATATATATACACTTAATAATAATATCCATTACTTATATAAGATTTCATTAATCAATGAAGGGAGTTAAGGGTTAGATACCCTTGCATGCCATCCGATATGTGTTACCCATAACACATGCCTATTAGGATTTCATAATTGATCAATGTTTCAAATATTTTTATTATATATTTTTAAAAACATAAATAAATCAACTCATTGATTTAGAACCAAAGATATTCCATTTGGAATTTGTGGTAGTGGATATGCACTTGATATCCCATATTGCTAGCCTATCATACACTATGATAAAAATTAACTAAACTCTTTGATAAATAAATCTACATTACATATAATTTTTTTTGAATTAGGGTATATAATAAAATATCATATACCCATATTTTTCATTTCCAATAACCCCCCACTTACACTAAAATCCCACAATGAATTTTTAAAAAAATCCAGAACTCATGAATCCATCCAAAATATTTTGGATACAGATTACCAAACTATCTTTATTCTGGAACAAATGGTTTGTCCAATATTTTTTTCCTTATTATAAGGCCAAAATATGTGACCCTATTAGCCTTATTAGTGTTGAAAACAAAAATAAAATCTTTATTTTATAGATGTAATAAAAGAGATACCTATAGTAAAGCATCAGTGTTACTCAAGCTACAAAGGGGTCTAGTGTGATCTCAATAAAACACACTCATATCTTTATATGAACATGTCTTGAACAATATTTATCATATAAATTATATTAATTCCCATATAATCTATTTTTCTATGACACTAGGTGACCACTAGACTTATAAAATTTCAATTTAGTATAGACCAACCCATTCATTCATGATTCTTTGAAATAGACTAACCAATATGAATGAATACATAACATGTAATTCATTAAATTAGCTAAGAATATAACATTTCCCTTAACTAATAATGGTCATTAATTTTCCTAGTCTTATTTAATTAAGGTCTTGAATGAATTTTCTCATCATACAAGTCAAAAAATTCCATCTTGGTTGAGCTCTAACTAATTCCATGACCAGTAACATACCCAACCTCCCCCTGATTAGTTAATCCTTAAGGATTTCATAAGAAAAGTATCAAAGTATGAAGGTTATCATGTTAGTTCTCTCACCAACCTTGGGTAATGAATATTCATAATAAGAATACACCCCTAAGTATATCAATGACCCAATGATATTCCATTTGATATACTTTGGTGGTCCAATACAGATAATAAGTGTCAACTTATTACCACCTGAGTATATTATTTATATAATGTATACAACTCTTTGTAACAATTATAAAATTCTAGTCATGATAATCATAGAATATCATTATAAACCATAATACTATATAATTATCATTAATTGGGGACAACTCAAAGTCATAAATTTAAGGGATAATTATCATTTCACTTTATGAAAAATATACATCCAATTTGAATGAATAATAAATAAGATATTCATTTTTTATAACATAATACATTTTATATTCTTAAACTCCTTTTAAGAATTGTAATAAAACCATACATAAAAACCTATTTGACATATCATATATGATATAATGTTAAATCAACCTTATATTTTTAGCACATTTAGGGTTTTGTTAAACTCATTACATCTTATGTATTTACTTCCACATCTTTATGTGACCACCTGATAAAATCCTCCCACTAAAATCTTTAGAGTGTAACATATATGAAGCAAAATAGTTTTAATAAAAGAGATACTTATAAATCATATTTTCAATTTTCAAATTCTTGAATATATTCAAACTTATTAACTTCACAAAAAATGTTTTGATGTCAATGAATTCTATTTTATTCTTATAAATCATTCATAGTTCATCATTATCATCATTTAAAGCCTCTATATTAAATTTTTTACTTGAAATATTTTGGTAAATAATGTAACTATTTACATTTTTTATTTACCAATATATCCCAAATTCTTTTAGGATAAAATGATATTTACTTTGATATATTAGATAAATGAAACTCTTTACATTTCTATTAACTGGAATACCCTTGAAACTTTAAGCATTTAAGTGAAATTCACTTTAAATTTTAATTAGAATAATATTTTATTTGTTAACTTTGATCTTATATATGTCCAAATATACTCCAAAAATCCTACTAGAAACTATATTCTCTTCATAATATTATGTTAATATTCATAAACAAATTAGTGTTCATAAATAACACCTATTTAATTAAGTGGTATTATTTAACAAATAAATTGTTATATCCATATTATATATTTAATTCTATGTGTTTGGAGTATTTTCATAAAAATAAGATTATTCTTTAAAATATACCAATGGTGGTGGTGAAATATTTATTCCTAATATTTAGTAAACATCTAGATAAACAATTTTATCCTAGATAAAACATTTTTACCCTTATCTTCTTCTTAAAACATGTTATAGAACTTGATGAATCATAAATCATGTTTACTAAATCTATCATAGAATATTTTTCATAAAAAACTTTGTTAAAAAATTACTCCTCTTATCATATATGTGAAATCATATAATTATACACATCCTTTACTAATATCCATCTAGGCTTGATATATTCCTTTACATTCAAATTTTGATGTAAAAGCTCCTTTCTTCACCAATTTAATGAAAACTAAAAGATTTATCAAATGATAAGTTAATTTTGTACTCTTGTATATTCAAAAAATTTGTAATATATACATTTGGTATCATATAATTTTAAAAACTAAATAATTTATCTCTCTAAAATTGTAACTTGACATAGACATTCCATGGAGTTATCAGAACTACTTAAGAGATTATAGATAATTCCATCATATAGAATCGTTATTCCTCTTTAATGATAAATCTAGGATTAAATGACCTTGAATGGATACTTGAAGAAACAATATTGGACTCTATAATTAAATTTTATTCTTTTGGTTTGAAATTTTACCCCTTTTACTGACAATACAACACCAAAACCTGGACATCAAATGCCTTAGTTCATCTATTCTCATCACTTTGAGAATACTGGGTACATTTTTCTAAAATTCATTCATCATGTCAAAAACATTTCCAACTAAATAAATTACATAACCACAAAAATCCTTAAGGAAACTTCTATTCAGAAAAAGTCCTTAACATACCAAATCACATAGAGTATATGATCAAAGAATAGAATCACTTTGGTCATCTTGCATATAATGCTTCGAATCCTTACATACATTATTCTATGCTTTTAATAAACATCTAAATCCACTTTTTGAACAACCTTAACACTTAAATACACTAGTTATTATGTAAATAAGTCATAAACATATCCCAGAGACAACTATTTTCAATCATATCACATATGGATCTTTAATTCTTAAGTGGTTAACTCTTTTCATAATCCATCATATGGATTATCTCAACATGATTCTTCTAGTATCAAAAAATTAGGGTTTCCGAGGTAAGTGTAACGCACAACATACACCAAGAACAAGGAAACTAATTATTGGGTTCACCTCATTACTTTATTTCCTTATATAATATAATTTATGGGTATTTAATAGCTAGGGTCACTCATACTGAATGATTGTGGTCTTTACCTATTTCTATTTAAAATGAATTTAACATTTAATACTTTTAAGGGGATTTAATCTCACCATATTATATAATGTTTTTACATTATATATATGCATGATTCCAATGATTTATCTTGGAATCATATTCCTTCCATTAAATTAATATAACCAAACAATATTAATGTGTAACTCTTTACACAACCCACACTTTATGTTATCCATTAGTATCCAAAAAATAATTACACATATCCAAACACATATCATGTATAAGATAAATGAAATTTTTATGTAATGATTTATAATTATATGAAATTAATAATCCCCACATGTGTAATTATGGAGATATATATTGTTAACCACCACTCTTCTATAATAAAGAATAATCCTCCATGATAGGGGTAGTCCAACACAAAAATCCTTCTAGCTAGGGACACTTACTCAAGAGATATTTTAATTTTATGCTAACTATAACACTTAATACATAAAAAATATTTTAAATAACTAAATTCAATCTAATAACATTAATCACAAAAAAATCTAATGTAAATTCAAAATAAAAAAATTATCATACCTAGTATATAACTTCTTAGATGCATGGATGATAAATTAGTAGAAAATTAATCACCTTTAAACAAATGAGTATATAAAAATTCATAATATAATAATTATATATATAAATAAATTAGTGAATAAATAAATAAATAAAAAATTAATATATATAAATATGAGATAAACATTTACGAACATTTCACAAATAAAACTAATTCTAGACACTTTATATTTTAGTTATTCATTATGGTCATTCCATAATTTAGAAAACAAACAATTTATTTTCATTTCTTAATATGAACTCTTTTATATTATTTATTATATGAAATTTACTTTAAATATATTATATTGTATGAAATATAAAAATTTTATAGTCTAGGAAATCACATATATCATAGTGTATGGTATAATACACATCATTCATAACCTATAAGTAACAATCATGTATTACGATATCGTATATCATAAGCTAGGTTGAGTGATCCATTGAATGAAACTTATCCATTCCATATAATACGCTATGATATGGTCTATAACACCTAATGATATGCATGTTCTTTACAAAAATGTAAAGAAATTTGTTATCCAAATATAACCATGAATTTTATTCCATTTATGGGTTTTGAAGGATAATCTTGTGACCATCATTGTGGAGGAAACCCATAATATCACTTGATTTATCATATTAAAGTCAGAATTCATAAGAACATTAAATAAAAATAATAGGCATAGATCATATACTATGATTTCTATATCTGCTGATCTTGATGGAGTATGCTTGATCATCATAACCAAGAAATAGATGATGGACTCTTGCCTCCATAGGTAGTACATCAACCATAATAATCCTTATATATTACGAGAGGACCCCAAAACTATAAAGGTGTTCTAACTTATTCTTATCAAAGATAAATGGAAAACTGGGATGAAGAAAGTTTTGGCTATAGATAAACACAATTTTTCTTACACACTCAATGGGAGGACCCATCCCTTATATAGGCTCCCTTTATTCAATAAAGGGAGTTGAGGGTTGGTTACCATTGAATTGAAACTGACACACATTACCCATAATGAATACTCATTGAGTTTTCATAATATTTAAACATTACAGTTATTATTATATGTTTTTAAATCCATAAACAAATCAACTCATTGATTCATAACTGAAGATACACCATTTAGAATCCATATAAATGGACATGCACTTGATTTACCATATCACTAGCCCATCATACAATACAATAGACACCAATAGTATGTTATGATAAATTAATTTTATTCTATATCATAGGTTATGACTCATAGTATACTATATAATATGATATATCCATTTTAGCGCATTTCTAACACCAAAAAATGGTGTTTCCAAATTCAAGATTCATCATATATTGGACACTTCTTAGACCCTTATATTTCATATAAGAGTTCCTACCATATTATGGGGTGATGAAATTTTCACTTCCACCTTTCTCATTAACTACCTTAACTCATTTTTACTTTAGGGAGATACACCTTTATATGATTTATTCCCTCAACATTCCCCACTTCTCATACCTATTAATTTATTTGGATGTGCATACTCACCCCACCATTTCCAAATTGGATGCTCGAGATCTTCAATGAATATTATTTGGTTACTCTCAGAACCAACACAAATATCAGTTTCTCTCCCCCAAATTACATCGTTATGTGTTTTCAATTGATTTTTCATACATTGAGTCCTATATTTTTTCTTTCTTGTATCTATCTGCATCTCCCACTCTTCTTGATCTTGACGTTTCCCTTTCATATTCTCTCACACCTTCACAACCCACACTTCCTGCAAACATTGGTCAAGTCCATGGCCAATGATGGGTTTTAATCGAATATAGAAAATAAAAAATAATAAAATGACAAATAATGACATGTATGATGATTATATTTGAAGAATCATTACAAAATAATCCTGAAACTAGAGATAAGATCTTGCAACTTAGCCCGAATGGCCCGAAGGCCTTCTCTTGATCTTAAAAAGGAAGAGGAAGAAGAAATATTTCACTCAATTTTGAGAGGAACCCTAGAGGTGTTCCTCATTGATAAAATTATCTAGATAGGAGAAAATATTCTACACAAAAAATTATTCTCACACATTTATAGAAATGATATAATCTGGTATATATAAAGCTAGGTTCAGAGGATTAGAAATTTCTCAAAGGAACTAATCCAATATCTCAATACTTAGTGAACCCAACATTTAATAAAATAATAATAATATTGTTTCTTTGATGCGTGCATGTATCACAGATAATATAAATACAAATAAATAAAAATTTATTTATTTAAATTATATTTATTATATCATTACCATTACTCAACGCCTTACTTAAACCATCTAATTTTCTTTGTATTTAATGAACCATAAATAAAAATTTTATTTATTAGATAAATAAATAAATATTATATTCATAGTCTTGTGAAAATTTTATTTTAATGTTCAACTCACACATAAATATGGTGACTTAATATTTAAAATAAATATTATTTCTTAGTTTGAATAATAATATTTGTTCCAATAAGTAAATTCAATTAGAATTTAATTGAGATCAGTGGAAATACTATGTGTGTGACCTTCTAGGAATCTTCCTTAGTAATATTAGTCAGGTTTTCCAAAAGTCCAATACCTGCATCTAACAACATGTAAAAGCACTCATAGAGGAACAAGTTAATGTCATTGTGATGATAATTACATACAAATGCTATCTGTGTAATATAGTTCCTTCATCTTGATATCTCATCAATTAGGTTCCATATTAATATACTAAACCCATATGCTTGATATGTCTTTATTTGACTTATTTAAGTGAACCCACCTATATTATATTACCATATAATTTAGTTTGATAATTTCATTCCAATCAAAGGGATGAGATATCATCTTCCGTAAAGATAAAAGAGAAAAATCCTTCCTCGACTTATTCATTAATAAAATATATTTAATGACACACCCAACATACCCAAATTTGATATTAACATATGTATTCATGGTTTATAAAAATAAATATAATAATAGAACTCATGATATTTATTAATAATAATATTAATTTCTAAAAAGGAATATACAATGACATACAAGCATGTAAAATTCCTATAGATGGGTCCATCTTTATAATCTTCCATCTTAGATATTACCAAATGTGAACTTCATCATATGAAGTATCATACTATTACAACTATCCAATTCCTGATAGTATACATCATCTATGTCCTATAATATGACATGATATTATTGTAAGACATATAGTTTAAGAATATCATCATAAAATTTTGAGGTTCTCATCATATCAGGGAACTTCTATGACCTTTTTCTGTGAGATAGATACTCTAATACATTATCACATTAAAATAATAAAAAATAACAATAAACATGTGACAATACATTTATTAATATTCAAGTATATGAATATAGAGGTATCTAAAGTAAACAAGTAGTTGGTTTTTGGGCACAAACTCCAAAAGAATCTGACTTACACTCGATCCAACTGCTAATTTTTTTTGTTTCACTATCTATCACATGAAATTCATGACTATACCAAGATAATTCTTTAATAAATAGGTCTACCATATTTTATTCTAGGTAATGTCTACTTACTGCAACTTTACCTCTTTGAGAAAAATCCCCCAAGAGATGATGTTTCTGAATTATGTGCTTTATTGCAGATGAGACATTTGTTATTTGTTATGATTCACAGGTTTATTATTATAAATGTATAGTGTGATGTTATTTTTATTATTATACACTAAATCTGTCTCTTTTATAAAGTTATGTATCGAAACTGTTTTTTTAGATGCATTAAAAACCACAATATACTCAGAATTTATTATAGAATCATCAATCATGACTTGATTTGATATCCTCTAGCTCAGAGATTCTCTATTGAGGCTTAAGATATATCTAGATTGTTATTTTAAATCGAATTTATACACTATTGTATCCCATTATTACTATGTAACACCACAAGATTTTAAATGTAGAAAATTATGTTTGAAAGCATAAATGACACACAACATCGAGCTTAAACACAGAAAATATGTAACCCTTATTACATTTCCATTCGAATAGATGGTATGAATAAGATTACCTGAATTATAAAAATATGGTTTAAACATGTATATATAATAATTTTGTTGGTGAACAATTAATTATAAATGAAAATAAAACCCCTTTGAAAATAAAATCAAATCTTATTTTGAAAAACTGTTTTTATGCGCACAAGTGAATTTTATAAAAATAAATTAAAAAAAACAATATTGTTGTATTATATTAATTAAATTTATATATTATATATTTTTATAGACATTATATAAAAATAAATCCAATTTTATAATTAAAATTGTATTAAAAAAATAGTTTTGTCATCTTTTTATGGAAAAATTATTTTAAAAATATATTTTTAATATTTTATGTAATTTATTTGAAAAAATAAAAATCATTTTATAAATATTAATACCAAAATTATATTAGGGATAATTTATGGTATTTTTCTGAAAAGATTCATTTTTTTGATGAATAGTGAAAAATACTGAATTTTAATTGAAAACTGCCTTTTCATTTTAGTAATTTATAATTTTAAGTTTTATTTTTAATTGGTTTTGAAGTAAAGTTTGTTCATTTTTATATCATTTAATCCAATTTTAGTCATTTTAATATTTTCATATTGAGTTTTGATATAAAAATATAGTAAACTTTTGAACATTCTTCTCTTTAAAAACCCGCTTTCTCATCATGTCTACATGATTAATAGTAAACTAAAATTAGCCAATTATGTGAATTGAATTTGTAAAAATGTATTCCATATTTTTAATCATAATAATTTATAATTTATAATAAGTTTAACTTAATTTTTGACAATAATTATTATTGAAAATAATTAAAATTAATTACAGTGATTAAGAAAAAAACAGTTTATTTAACTATCAAACTAAGAATATCAAGGTTAAAATGACCTAATTTTTTTCCCAAAAACCATTTTATAGAGATATTTTAACCCTTATGACCTTATTATCTATTTTTATGATTTTGTGGGACACTTTTCCATTAAAGCGACCTATATAATAAGTTAAGTAAAGAAAAAGACAAAAAAACCTTTCTTACTTTAAAATCTATAAAGATTTGGGATAGAAAAACAAAATAGGTTTCATTAAAATATTATTTTGAAATATAAATGAGTTTTTTTATTATTATAATTCATTTTTAATTTTTATAGGTTAAATAATTACTTTTAAATTCTTAAGAAGCGCCAATGTGGTAATTATGTAATTAATGAAAAAAATAAAATAAATGATGCTAAAAATATTAAACGTGAAGTAAATTGAATGAATTTTTTTGTTCCATATTTATTTAGATAAATATATCATGTTACATAGGTGTGAAAATAATATATTATAATTCCATCACTATCTTGATATTTTTTAAATTCAATTTAATTGAATACTGTCAAAATTTAAATTAATGATTTTTTTTGATAAATTATATTTTAATAAATGATTTATAATATTTAAATGTTAATAAATATAAAATATGGTTCAGTAATGAACCAATTTTATATTATAATGAATATATTGACCCTTAAATAGTAGGAAACTCTGTGAGCACAGTTAAAGTTAAAGTGATGTTTTTTGCGTGTTACATGCGCTTGTGTTAAAATTAATTTTTGAACACACATGCGATTTTTTTTGATAAATTAGATTTAATACTAATAATAAGTGGGTAAAAATTATCTAATAAGTCTCAGTTATATTTAGTCTTAATGGATACATTAACTAGGTTAGAAAACTAGTTACCATAGTGAAAACCCAAAATGGTAAAAATAAGGGAACTTGTGAGTTAAAGAAACAACATGTTTAAAATATATATTTTATAATGTGGTGGAGGTGTTTATAGACCATATAATTCCTCAAAATATTTAATTATCAATTTTATAACCACATTAGGTAAGATTAACCTCCCAATAGTGAACAATTTTGGTAATTTACCAAACTGCCACTCCTCCTCAACTATAAATGGTCACTTAATATTATCTCTTTTTGACACCTATAAATCCATTTGAATTATCCAATACCTACCCAAATCACTTATAAAATACCCTAAACTCATTATAGAAGCTATAATTTTGGAAAAAAATAAACCAATGATGGAATTTTGTGCAAACCAAAAGGAGTTTTCTAAAGAAGAGGTAACATTAATCAACACGCATTTTTGTTTTATTTTTTTCTCTACCCCATTTAATTATTATTATAACATGATGATATAGTAAAATTATCATAATAAATATATTTATATGTTTTTATTTTAAGTCTAAGACCTACAACAAAGTACACATCCATTAAATGGGTTATAAAATCATTATTCTTGTATATAGCAGACTACCGCCTCACGATATGATGTCATTCGTTTTTACATTACCAACTCTCACAGTTGGGTATAATGATGGATATAAAGTTTATATATGATATTTATAAAATAATTATACTTATGGAGTCATTATATCATATATAAACTTTTACATTCCATTCCACAAGGGATACGATAACGCCATTTGTGTGTACGAAGAACTACCGCCTCGCGAAGCGATGTAATTCATTTTACACTAACACGTTATATGGAAGGTGATAATGTTAAATATAATAAATATACGTGATATACATGAAATATTTATTATATTAATTAAATATTTATAATTATGGAAATATAATATATCATTGTATTTTTACCTTTTCACTCATTGAAAAAAATGTTAACGTCATTCATGGATATGTGGACTATCGTCTCCTTGAAGTGATGTGATTACTTAATTCACCACCACATAAAAATAATGATATATATAAGTATATATAATTAAATAATATGGTAAATATTATATTATGATCATTTTATAAAGATAAAACATGAATTAACTTCTTTCTATAATGATCACTGAAAAATGTAAATGTTACTATCGATAAAAAATCCCTCAAGGTTCCATCTTGGTGTTTTTGGAGTGATTGTGTTTGTTGAAAAATATAAATGAATATGAATCAATATGGTTGGTGTTGAAGAATCATATGTTTAAGGTGACATAGTTTCCCAGTGTTTTCCAAATTTTTGGGCCTCAAAATCGGGAGTTTGTTTTATGGAAAAAAAAGGTTTTCTGTAAAGGAGTCCACGGACTACGAGGCAGAGCTCATGGACACCAAAGCATGGAGTTTGTGGACCACACAGTAACACAACTTTATTATGTGGAATACAAAGTAGGTACATAGAATTGGAAAAGGAAATGTTTCCTCATAGCAGTACTATGTGGACCACATACCAGGCTACACAAACCACAAAGGAAGTCTATGGGGAGAATGATGTTCTGCGGATGAGGGTAGTGATTTGAAGATTAAATGAGGTCAATTAGTGTGAGTTGTGTATTTTTTGGACTGAGTTAGTGATTATAGTTGTAGTAAAGGGTTTTTGTTTGTAGATTTCATCAGCCACCTCAAAGGAGAAAGATACTCTGTGGACCGCATAACAGTTCACAGTGAATGGTGCACTACATCGAAGTCTTTAGTAATTTGTGATTATTGAGGTTTGAAGATATATTTTCCTATATAAAGTCCCATAATCATATCATTATAAAGAGTGAATTTCCTTAGAGATATCATTTCTGGAAGAAATTTAGGGATTTTTGAAGTAGTTTGCAAGGGAGAATTTCACGAAGGAGGTAGTTCACGAAGACAATTCATGAAAGGGGTTTATAGGGATTAATGTATCACAAAGAAAAATGAAACAAATAGTAGAGGCAGTCCATGAGTAATAAACTTTCCAAAAATTAGGGGTGATCAGTGAAGAAAAATATGACCACGAAGCACTCACGCCACGCGGTGCAATACAGTTCACAGAGGATACACGTTATTTCATAGAGGATTCAAGACATTTATTATAGGGAGAAAAGAATTTCATGAAGGGACTAAAATAATTCATGAAATCAATTTCCAAAAACTAAAAATATGAAAAAAGTGGATTTCATCTTCTAGGTAAAAACCATACTTCAATAGATCATCTACCTATAATTGTGGATGCATTCATTATTATTAATAAAGGGAACTACATGTCTATAAACTATGTGTGGGTCCTTTCTAGAGTAGTGGGAAAAGAAAGAGAAAGAGGTTGATCCTCTCCATCAGTGGTGATCCATAAAAATAGAATTAGTGAGCAACCATTGTAAAAGTATTGAGCTGACCCTACACTTTGTAAAGGCAGTGAGCCTGAGAATAGAAGTGATCTAGCACAAAACTTGTATTTTAATAGTGAGCCTTAGTGGATTTGGTACATATGAACATTCCCATTTCATTCTCCTTGGATGTAGACTAGTGAGGGTGAACCAAGTAAAATTACTATGTCTCGTGCATGATTTTTTTTATGTTCATACATTGCTATGGGAAATGGATAGAAGATTTTTTTTAACAATTAAAAAAGATTCAAAGGGGAAGTTTTTTTAATCTTTCATAACCCGATTCACCCCCCATATCAGAGGAATCTAACCTAATTGGGATAACAATTGGTATCAGAGCTAAAGGTTTTATGTTATAGGTTCTCTCTTAGTTGAAGAAATGGAAGCTGTTAATCACAAATAAATTATGATATTTGATGGAAACAACTTTCATATATAGAACAATTGAATGAAATACTTATTTAGACCATTGGGTATGAATGTATTTATAGCTACAATGCATGGAATTTAAACCATAATGGGCAATGATGTTTTATCAAAATCAGAACATAGAGAATTTGATTTTGATGCCAAAGTAATCAATGATTTAGGGGGATCCCTATCAAATGAAATATATAAAAAGGTGATGTCATATAAGTTATAACATTTTATGTGGTAAAATTACCAAATATTTATGAGGCCGACTCAAAAGTGAGAGAAGAAAAACAATAGGTTCTATGGAAAAATTATGAGGATCTAATAATTCACTACGATGAATCTGTTGATGCATTCTTTGACTAGGTGATTATTTTTGTGGAATATATGCATGGTCTCAAATAAATTATTGAATATATAAATGTGGTTAATTATATATTGAGAAAACTAACACCACAACTTAATTTTTAAAGTTTTTGTATTGAAAGATAAAGATCTGATGGAGCTAACATTGGATAGATGGCACAGTACTCTTATTGCATATGAGATAAGAAATAATGATAATGATACTGTGGAAAAGGGGAAGTATAAAGAAGTGTAATTAAAGGAAATAAATAATATAACTATTGAATATCGTCTAGAGGAAGACAATGTGGATGATTTCATTTCATTTCTCTCCTCAAAAAATGAAAAGTGGAAGAGGAATGTTAAAAGGGAAACTTCCACTTGCATGATTTTAATGTGGAAAGATTGAAAATGTTGCAGCAAAATGTCTTAAGAAGTTTCAGGATGACGATGAAGACAATGATGAAATTTTTGGGAAGAATTATTCTACTAATATGAAAGGTAGGAGGAGTACCAAGAGAAATTTATTCAAAAAGAAGAATTTTCTTTAAAAAATGAGATGACAGTTTAGAAGAATCTAAGGTACAAGAATTGAAGGATTTTAAGGATCATAGAGTAGATGCTATGGTGGAAGTTTTCAGAAATTACCAAACAAGGGAAGAGAGTGAAAATGAATAAGGATAAGTTAAAGGAATAATTGAACTTCAAATAAAATTTGAATCTGTGCTTGATGAGATAGAAATTTGGAGAGACAAAACAGAGAAAGAAAACATGATGGTTAATGATGCCAAACTCTATATGCAATAATAATAAGAAGAGCAATATGAGTTGGAGGATGAAATTGAATGTCTTCAATCGTTAATGCTAGAGAACTTAGAAAAGTATATTTAGTACAAACTCAAAACTGAATAACATAAAATAGATATCTATAGTTTGACTAATACTGGAAATGATAAAATAAAATGTATCAATGAACTTGAATTGGAAGTTGTCAGTATGCGAAGGAAATTGAAAGATCAGGAGAAAATATTAATTCTAAAAAATTAGGATACAAAGGAAACCAAAAGAGTAAAATTAGAATTAGAGTTCAAGTAAAATAGAAAAAGTAGTGTCAGGAAAGAAAAATGATTGATCAAAATTATACAGATGGTATGAGGCTTGATCACAAATAGAAATTAGTAATGGTTAAAGTTAGATAAAAATATCCCACTTTGAGTTTGAATATTTATTTGGGTATGAATCAGAACCAGAAGATTTTGAGAGCCCAAGGGAAAACTAGTGGAGAAGTAATGACACACAGGAATGCACCCCACATTAGATGTTATTATTTTGGAAATATGGGACACTGGTAAATTTTTTTTTCTATAGTAAAGAGGTACCGAAGGGAAAAAGACCAACATAAGAAATAATAAAGAGAAAAATTATCCATGAAATCATTCTACTGTCATTGTTTCAAGTGTGGAGGATTCAGAAAAATGGAAAGATATTGCTCATCAACAATGCAAAGGAATGTGCTGAAGCAGACTGAATGTGGTCATAAGTAGCAACTAAATGTATCATCAAGTGAGATAAAAATGAAAAATAAATTTTCATCTCTGCAAGATAAAGATAGTATATCATACAATAAGGATGTTTAAGATTATTAATCCATATCAGGTATGAAGTAAAAAACATGGATTAATAAGAAGATAGATGAATAGAAAGTGGTTGCCAAAATTTATTTCAAAGAATCATATTTCACAAG
The DNA here is from genome assembly GCA_963277665.1 of Viscum album. Taxonomy (NCBI): domain Eukaryota; kingdom Viridiplantae; phylum Streptophyta; class Magnoliopsida; order Santalales; family Viscaceae; genus Viscum; species Viscum album. The sequence continues at coordinate 1,463,643,617 of OY728162.1, read as the reverse complement.
AATATGGATCGTTGATAGTGGATGTACCTCCCATATGATAGGAAATAATAAAATGGTGATAAGAATTATATATGATAAGGAAGGTATTGTAATATTTGGTAAGGATGAAGGCCTAAAAATTATTGGTTTAGAAAAAGATTAGTTTGGGGGAAAAGACATGAGACGTGCATATGTCTTCGTTATTGAAGGTATTATTCAAAACTTGTTAAGTGTAAGTCAACTGTGTGACTTAGGAAATGCCATAATATTTTCAAATAAATTATATATAATTAAGGAAAAGTATCACGAAGTTGTTTTATAGGGAAATAATATGAAGGGGAATCTCTACCTTGTAAGTGGAGAAGAAGATATGGGTTCATTGTCCAAGGAATAAGATAAAAAGTTATGTAATAAATGACTTAGCCATTTCATCCAAACATCATTGTAATATTTGGTGAAATTTGATGCTTATTGAGGCCTACCTAGGTTATCACATTATCATACCCATGCGTGTGATGCTTTTCAAAAAGGGAGGATTATTTGAAAGGCATATAAGGACAAAGAGAAAAGGTCAAAAAAAGTGATTGAGTTAGTGCGTATTGATGTGTACAGACCTATTTCACCAGGATATATTGATGATAAGAGATATTATGTTCTCTTAATTATTGATTTTATTATAATGGAATGGGTTTTAGTCATCAATCAAAAGTCTTAGGTGTATAGTTTCATAACAACTTATCGAAGGGAAGTTGAAAATATGCTTATTCAAAAAATCCATAATATTCAAATAGATAATGGAAAATAGTTCAAAAATATCCAAGTGGAGGATTATCTCAAAAAAATGGGATAATAAACCAAGTTTCAATAGTAAGAAATCCACAAAAAATGGAGTAATTTAGAGAAGAAATCGAATTATCAATAACATGTCTAGAACAATATTCATTGAGAAAGACCTTCTAGAGAATTTTTAGAAATAAGAAGTGATGAAATCAGTATACACATCAAAGAGAGATTTATTATGTCTAAAAAAGATAAGACTTCATATGAGATATGGTATGAAAATAATCCAACATTGAAGTACTTTCAAGTCTTCGAAAGTAAGTGTTTCATTCTCAATTATGAGAAACACATGAAGTTTTAATCCTGTGGATATGAACGGATATTTCTTGGATACTCAAAAAAATTTAAAGAAAATAAATTATTCAATAAGTGGTTGGTAAAATTATTTTTAGGAAATTATTTAACTATTGTATAGAATGAGAAGAATCTTTTGCAAATACATGATCAGTCTAAAGTGGATAATGATAAAGAGATATGAAGATCGAGGGAAGTTCTAGTTCTATAGGCTAATTTAGAAAAATATTCATATAATGGAAATGGTGAGAATAAACTAGTATCTACACAAATATCAAAGAGAAGAACCAAAATTGATAGTTAGAACATCATTAGTGATTAGGTAACGCCAGTTCAAACACAAAAAATGAAGTCATTATAGAAGAAATATTTTCTATCTCAGGTAGAGCCTAAATTTTTTGATGAAGTATCTATAGATGAGATCTATGTTCATGCTATGAATTAAGTGGTTGACCAAATAGAAAATAATCAAACATGGGATATTTTTTTGATGAAAACAGATAATAATTTCATTAGAACTAAATGGGTCTTCACAACAAGATGGATTAAGATGTCATAGTGATTCGAAACAAAGAATTACTAGTGGTTAAAGAGTACTAATAGATTGAGGGTATTAATTTTTATGAAACATTTAAACCTGTTTCAAGGATAGAGATTATAAAATTATTCTTTTCTCCAATATTGCAAAGAAAATTCAAAATTTTCTAAATCGATGTCAAGTCTGAATTTTTTAATGGGGTTTTACAAGAAAAACTTTACATTGAGAATCCAGATGGTTTTATCATTCATAAAGATGATAATAGAGTTTTTTATCTAAATAAGGTGCTATATGGGTTGAATAAATCCCCAAGACCATGGTATTTAAGGCTATATCAATTTTTGAAGAATCTCAGTTTTCAGCATGGTGGATTTGATTACAATCTATATTTCGACAATGATAGTAATCAAAGGATCATGGCATTGGTATATGTCTATGAAATAATATTTTTTGGATTAGATGAAGTGCTGTGAAATCAATTCATAGAATTCATGAAAAGTGAATTCAAAATGTCAATGAATGATGAACCGATGTTTTTCCTTGGTTTATAGGCGATGCAAGGCAAGAATGATATACCCATTTCCTAATATAAATATTCCAAAGAGGGTTTGTGAATATTTGGAATGGATAATTATAAGGAGATGAAAAATATGGTAGATTATCATATTAAACTCTCGTGAGGTGATGAAGGCAATGAAGTTAATTTCATAGAGTATATACAAATCACTAGAAGTCTTTTGTACTTAATAGTGAAAAGACCTGATATTATTTTTTACACATGCCAAGTAGCAAGATATCAAATCAATCCCACATAAAGACACTTTCTTATAGTTAAAATAATACTTCAATATATCAAGGGCATGATATATTTTGGTTTGATGTACAATGAAAAATATTAGTAAGAGTTATTGGGATATATAGATGCATATTGAGAAAGTTTAGTAGATGATAGAAAATTAGAGTTAGGTGTTGCATTCTATCCTGGTGGTTTGTGAATTTATTGTCTAAACAAGAAGCATGATTACATATCATTGAGAACTATAGAATTTGAATATATTATTACTACTCAAGAATGAAAAAATTATTATAGAGAAAAAAATAGATTAATTATATGGGGGTTGAAGTGAAGTCTCTGATCAGAATCAATTGTGGTAATTAAAGTGCTATAAATCGGATCAAAAATCCAATACATCACTCAAGGGTAAAGAAAATTGAAATAAAGTATAATTTTATCAAGAAGAAGGTGGATCAAGGGATTATGAAGTTGTAGTATGTTCATAAAATACTATAGGTTACAGAAACTATGACAAAGGCCTTAGACAAAGAAGTGTTTTCACATCATCGACTGTATATTTGAGTTCAGTCGACTCACCGCACTTGAAAATGTGTGGATGTGGAACCCCCTCTCCCCGATGTATGGTGTATATTTCCCTAATTTTCTGATCTGTATTCTTTACCTTGCTACATACTATAACTAAGTGACCTATGGGATAATTGAAAAAGGGGGAGAAATTGTGGCTATGAAAGGGGGATACTATCTTAGTTAAGATAGGGGGAGTAACAAATTAGGGGGAGTTTTAAATATGATGATGCTAAAGGAGATCGATCAAAGTTTATATATCATGACATATGAGGTTCATGATGAAATAAATTAAGTGGTTTTTGAATGAAGTGATTCATTAATTAAATTTTCATGATACTCTTGTTTCTCACTCCGAGCATGGATCATGTTCTCTTAGAGTGTGTGTTGAGTAAATCTTTGATCTCTATCTAAACCGTGAGAAGTAAATTTTGGTTTATGATGGAAGAATATTTAATGATGTATCAAATTGTGAAGAGTTTTCATCAAAACCAAAGGGCGGATTGTTGGGAAAAAATTCCTTAAGGTGCCAAGACCGATGTACAAGGTGACATAATTTCCAATTGTTTACCAATTTTTTGGGCTTCAAAATTGGGAGTTTTTTATGGAGAATAAAGGTTTTATATAAAGAAGTTTTTGAACTATGAAGCGTATCTCGAAGACCATGAAGCATGGAGTTCATATACTACATAGTGGCATAGTTGTGCTATGTGGACTGTAAAATAAGTACATGGAATCAACAAAGTAAACATTTCTACAAAGAAAAACTATTTAGAACACATACCATGCTACGCGAACCACAAAGGAAGTCTATGGGGATATTGATGTTATATGGATGAGGGTAGGGATTTGAAGCCCCTGCGAGGTCAGTTCACAAGAGGCATGCCATTTGTGGATTGATTCAATGATTATAGATGCCACAAAAGGTTTTTTTCATAGTTCATTGACCACCAAAAAGGATAAATCCTCTATTAAAATCACATAAATGTTCAAAGTGAAGGATTTACCACATTTATGTATTCAGAAATATTTAATTAGTGAGGTTTTCATGCCTATTTTTCTATATAAAGACTCCTAATTAGATCATTATAAAGAGTGAATTTCAGTAGAGATATCATCATTGGAAGAAATTTGGGGAAGATCGAAGTAGTTTTCAAGGGAGAATTTCATGAAGGAGGAAATTTTAAAAGACAGTTCATGATAGGGGTTTGTATGGATTAGTATCTAACAAAGGAAAAATCACCATGTAGTAAAGTTAGTCCACTAGGCATCAACTATATATGAAGCATGGGTGGTTTGTGAGAAAACAATACAACCGTGAATCCCTCACTCCATGTGGTGAAATGAAATTTATGGAGGATTCAAAGTTGTTCATGGAGGATGAATGATAGTTCACAGAGGGAGAATTGAAGTTTGCGAAGGTACTAAAATGGTTTGTAAAAGTAATTTATGAAAACTAATAATATGCAGAAAAATAGGATTTTATCTATTGGGTGAAAGAAATAGTTCGATAGAGAATCTACCAAGAGTTTAAGATTAATTAATTATTGTTAATTAAGGGACCTACATGTCCATAAACTATGTTTGGATCCTTTCTATAGCAGTGAGTAAAGTAAGAGGAATAAAATGATCCTTTCCCCTTGATATTGATCCATCAAAAGAGAATTAGGGAGTGACCCTTGGGAAAGAAGTGAGGTGAATCTAAACTTTATAAAGGCAGTGATCCTAGTCATATGAGTTATGTAACCCAAACCTTTTATTTTGGTAGTGAGCCTTAATGGATTTGGTACATCGGTACATTCCCGTTGTATGCTCCTTAGATGTGGCCCAGTGATGGTGAAACAAGTAAAATTGTTGTGTCTCTTGTATGATTTCGTTTCTGTTTATACATTTATATGGGAAATGTAGAGTAGATTGTTTTTTAACAATGAAACAAGATCCAAAGGGTCAGTTTCTTTAATCTTTAATACCCTGATTCACCCCCCTCTCGGGTTACTTAACCTTGTTGGGCTAACAATTACTCATGTGTACATATGACCTATCTTCTCCATGATTGTAAAGTTAGTTCAATTTTCATAACCATATTTAATTATGGGTTAAAAAATTATAATTGATGTATAAATATGATAATTATTTCATTATTATTATTTTGGATCAATTTAAATACTGATATCTTGGACCATAGTCAACCCACTTAAGTCGTTTTTGACACACAAGCCGAATATGGTCAAAACATATGACGTAAAATTAATCGATTAAGTTATTGTATATAACATGTTAATATACGAAATTAAACTAATAATAAAATTTAAAAAGGTTATAAAGAAATTAAATTACTAAAATAAGTTTATTTATTTGGAAGATAAAGATACACATGACAAGTCAGACTCAAGGTAAGGGATTTCCATTTCACTTTTATTTTCTATGAGACACAAGCAATATTCACAACATTTTTGTTTTATGTAGTGTATATACTACCCATTAATGTATCTTATGATGGTTATAATTAAAATTATTTTTATTTACAAATTAATTTTATGATATCTCTTTCATGGGGATTATATTTCAAAAGTTAACAAATCAGTAAGGGATTTTGTCTCAAATTTCCTTCTTAAAGACGTACGTTATGTTATAGTCTATATTATTCTATGAGGTGTATATATTGCTACTTTAAAATGTTATATCATGAATAAAATTAATTTAATTATAATATAAGTTATATTTAATGATATTATTTCATGGATATTATGATTCAAATTTATCAAAGTGGTAAGTGTTTTATGTTTCAATCTCATAGTTTATTGGGATTGTTTATGATTATTCTTCCAATAATGAAATATTATGATATATCTCTCTAGAAACTCATAAATATTCTTATATTATGGTTATTTTATTAGAATAAATGTTTTATGTTCATTTTCCCTCTCTTTATATACTCAATAGTTCAAAATAAATTTTTTATTAAAAATAATCTTTTCTGTAAAAAACTATTTTCCTTTAAAAAACACATTTTTTAAAAACTGTTTTCAAAATGTTTTTAAAAAGTGTTTTCAAATACAAAAGGTTATTTTCTTAAAGAAAATTTTTAAATGATTTTTATATCTTATTTTATATGTTTTCATTATTATTTTCATAGAAAAGGATTTTCAAAATGTTTTATGTTTTTAAAAATGATTTTCAAAATAAAAAGAATATTTTCCTCAAGAATTTTTTTAATAATATTTTAAAGGTATTTTAATTTATCAATTTTAAAACCCCTATTTTTAATTATTATACAATGAGGATATTTTTTAATAATAAATTCCCAATTCTTTCTTTGTATGGATTAATATTGATTCAAATAGATTATTATGGAATACATTTTTTTTACATTGGTTAACTATGATTCAAAGAGATTTTTGTGGAACCTGTTTCTTTTCTACGGGTTAATCATGTTTCAAATAGATTGATATGAAATCCATTTCTTTCCTATGGGTTAATAAGGTTATAAAATAATAATGAATATTTTTATGAGTTTTATGATGATATGAAAGCTCTTTATAATTTATTCATGTTGCAGTTCTTGGACATTACTTATATGATGGGGTAGAATAGACAGTGTTAGGTTATCCCATTATATATTATACGATTGGGTTTCCTAGATAGTGTTGGTTGAGCCTGTTAAAACTTATACAATGGGGTGGCCCAGATAGTGCACGGTGGGTCTGTTATAACTTATATGATGGGTGCATCCAGATAGTTCTCCAATGCATTGGGTAATGATTATATTAGAATTTATCTATATATTTATTCCAATTAAAAGGGTTTTGAAAGTGTTTTATGAATATGATGATCCAAGTTATAGAAAATGGTTTTAATTTCTTACTACAAGTTTATAATTTTTCTTGTGATCAAGATTGATGTCACATGGATCATACTTATTGATTCCCATGAATATTTTATTTACCAATATTTCATATTTGAATATCTTGGTATTTATGGGTATGCATTCTTTTATGATTCCCTCATGCACTCTAGTTATGTTTCATACCCTTATGCATTTCTATTTCTCATTGATGACATTCATTTGATAATGCTTATGTTTTCCCTTATTGAGAATTTGAGTTCACCCTTATTATGTTTCCTTTTCCCTAGGTTATAAAGAATGACGATGAATGGGTTATATCTGGATGGGATTTCACATGGATAATTTTGATGAATTAATGTCAAATTATAAAACCTGGGTTAAGTGAGAGAAGTGACCATTTAACAACATGGATATTATTTATGTAGGAGTTTTTACTAATTCTCTAAAACTATAAACCTAAAAGTCCATATAGAATGTAAGATACCCAATATTTAATATTGATATTGTATCTTTTGGATGGTGAAAAAACGGGTCACCTCCATTGGTATCAAAGATATAAATTTAAAGTTTTTGATTTTAGCACCGAATCCAAGAGTGTGGGTTATGGGTTATTATAGTTGATAACAGAGAAAAGGATTAGATAGATTTGGAAATTAGTATATTTTCATGAGTGATATGGATACCAACACATGTATATAATATTAATGATGATCATAAGTTCAAAGTATTAAACACCCCATTTGAGGGTTTTAATTAGTAATTTTTTTGAGGTTATTAATGAAATTTTGGGAGACATTTTTTTTGGATTGGGGAATTTGTAACTTCTAGGATCCAACTGAAGTGTAATTTAGGGAGGAATTATTTTTTTCATATTTAAAGAATAAAAAAGGAAAACTTGAAGGCTGGTTGACAACCCATTTTATCCGTCCATGATGTGGGGATTAAACCCATAACCAAAGGGCGACAAGGGTGTAGAGCCTACTATTGGCCTAGATGATGTCCTGGTTAATACAACATTTTTATAGGTAAAGATTATGTTTATGTTGAAAAAATATGCTATTTTATTTGAGGAATAAAGGATGATTTATCTTGGAAGAATATAGGATCAAATACTTCTAATATTTTTATTTCAAACATTGTAAAAAATTGTTTGGAGAATTTAAAGGATAGTTACTTATGGAATGATTTGGTTTTAAATTTGGATATTACTATTTCGAGATTAATGTTTGAAGTTTTATTTTTGAAATTATATTAATATATAATAAAGTTTTTGGTTTTATTTAATTTATAAGGATAAAAGTACTATATTGTTATGATTTTTGGGATTACGTGGTCCTTTAAAAGTTTATTTTAGTGCTTTAGGCATGAAAAATTCACCGTAAATACACATCGTTTAGAGAAAAAGAATATATGGTGGTATAAAATGATTAAAGGATGAAATTATTCTCATAAATTAAGTATATTTTAATATTCTATTAGTATATATTGTAAGATAATTTATTATCTCAAGGAAAATTCTCTTGAAACAAAAAATTTACCCTAGTACCTTCAATTATGATGATCCAATGGCATTTTCATTCATCATATATTTAGGATTTTGAGGCCCTTAACATTCCATTGACCATTCAATTTTTTGTGATCAATGAAATCAATCACTCTATATAATTATTTAAACTTTTATTCCATTTCCATTAGTGTTCTTCTATTCATAAAACTTTCTATGTGTTATTCCATATGACCTTTTTGATTTTCTTTCTCTCTTATTAATAGGATGCTTTATTGACCCTTTTTACGATGTGGGTTTACAAAAAAATTATTTTCCAATGTACATCCTTCAATTGTTTTTATATAAAATTTAAATTTTAAGTACATAATTTATTAAAGGTAGGGAATTAGTAACACCCTAATATTTTAAAACAAGAAAATTATGGTTGATAGCATAAATGACATTCAACACCGAGCTTAAACGACACACGAAATATATATCCCTTATCACATAGAAATCAGAATGGAGAGTATGAATATAATTAACTTAATTATAAAAATATGGTTTACACATTTATACATAATAAATTATTTTGTCACTAATTAATTATAAATGAAAATAAAACTAAAAAAGGAAATCTTTTTCTGAAAAACTATTTTTTATGCACACAAGTGTATTTTATACCAATAAATTTAAAAAATCACTTTTTTCGATTATATTAATGAAATTTATATATTATATACCAAATATAATGTTTAATATTATTTAAATATGTTATCTATGAATTAGATAAAAATAAATCCAATTGAATGCTTAAAACTGTATTTTTCAAAAAAGTAGTTTTGTCACCTTTTTTAGAGAACTTATTCTCAAACCATTTTTTGAAGGTTTTATAATATTTTTTGAAAAAATAAACTTTATTTTTGAAATTTGATTACCTAAATTATCTTAGGTTTAATTTTTAGTATTTTTTAAAAAGACTCAATTTTTGATGAATAGTAAAAATACTGAATTTTAATTTAAAAATTCCATTTTGTTTAAATGATTTATCATGTTAAATTATATTTTTATTGATTTAAAGTAAAATTATTTTATTTTTATTTTAATTAATCTAATTTATGATATTGGAATCTTTTTCATATTGAATTTTGATATAAAAACTTTGCAAACTTTTGAACATTTTTCTCATTAAAAACCTGCTTTCTCGTCACCTTTGTGAGATTAGAATTAAATTAAACTTTTCCAATTATGTAAAATGAATTTGAAAAAATGGATTCTATATTTAGATTAAAAATAATTTTTAATTTCTTATAAGTTCAACTTAATTTTTGACCATAATGATTAATGAAAACAACTAAAATTAATTACAATGATTGAAGTAAAAACGAGTTTATTTAATTTTTAAACTAAGAATATAAGGGTTAAAATGACCTGTAAATTTGTCCGAAACAAATTTTATGGCTATATTTAAACCCATATTACCTTATTCTATATTTTTATCATTTTTGGGACACTTTTCATTGAAATTAACCTATATAATAAGTTATGTAAAAAATAGACAAATAAGGCACATTTCTTACTTTAAAATATATAAATCATTGGGTTAAGGGAAAAAAATAACACAGGTTCGGTTATAAATTTTATTTTGAAATAAAAAAAGTTTTTTATTATGATATTTTTTTTTAAAATTTTTTTTTGGTGAAATAATTACTTTAAATTCTTAAGAAATATCAATGTAGTAGTTATTTAGGTAATCAAAGAAATAAAATAAATGATACTAAAAATATTAAAACTGAAGTAAATTGAATGATTTTTTGTTACATATTTTTTAGATGAATATATAATGGTACATAGGTTTGAAAAAAATATATTTTTATTTTATCATTGTTATGATATTTTTTAAATTCAATTTCAATGAATAATATAAAAATTTACATTAATGTTATTTTTTGATAAATTATATTTTAATAAATAATTTAAATATTATATTATTAAAATTCCAATGTTACTTTTTATATATAAAAAATATGGTCTATTAATTAACCAATATTTATATTATAAGAATTATATTGATACATAAATAATAAAAAACTCGGTTAGCTAGTTTAAAGTTAAAGCGATGTTTTTGCATGTTACATGTGCTTGTGTTAAAATTAATTTTGAACACACGTTGAATTTTTATTTGATAAATTAGATTTTATATTAATAATAATTGGTTCCAAATTATCTAATAAGTTTCAATTTAATTTAGTCTTAAAGGATTAATTAGCAAGTTTAGAAAACTAGTTACCATAGTGAAAAATCAAAATGGTAAAAATAAAGCATTTTAGGAGTTACGATACAACATTTTTAAAACATGTGTATTATTATGTGGTGGAGGAATGGATCGAAAATATCATCCATAAAAACCTTTAATTATCAAATTTGGAACTAATCTATGTAAGAATGACCTCTCAATAGTGAACACGTTTTAGTATTTACCAAAATGCCACTCCTCCTCAACTATAAAAAGAAACTCACTCTCCTATCTTATTCACACCTCTCAAATAATTTGGATCATCCAATACCTGAGAAAATATCTTATAAAATCTCCTAAATATATACTATAATCCTTAATTTGTTTATAAATCCAACCAATTAAGGCCTTTGGTACAAACCAAAAGGAGTTACCCGAAGAAGTGGTAATGTTTATCAACGTGCATTTTTGTTTTATTTATTTATCCACACCCTTCAATTATTATTATAAAATGATGATATAATAAGCGTAGTATATTAAATATAATTACATGTTTTTATTTTAATTTTTTTACCTACAACTACACACACTTACATCAAATGGGTTATGAAATCATCATTCGTGTGGAGAGTGAACTACTACCTCACGAAACGATGTCATTCATTTTTCCATTATGAACTCTCACAGTTGGGTATGAGGATGGATATAAAGTTTATATATGATATTTATAAATTAAATATACCTATTTAGTCATTATATAATATATAACCTTTTAGGTTCCATTACATAAGAGATACGATAACATCACTCTTGTGTATGGCGGACTACCACCTCATGAAGCGATGCTATTTGTTTTTCAGTAACATGTTACATGGAATGTCACGAACCAGCTTGGGTACCCTGGTAACCTAATAACTGAGCCATCCCTAAAATATACCAAAGGAAATTACTGATCCCCACAGGTTGACTACTGGCACGTGATATCATACAACATGCAAGTGGGAATGAATTCTACACAAAATATAGCGGAAGCAAGACAAGAAAGTCAATATACATACAAAAGAAAATCCATTGGGAGTAATGTACCAGAAGAAAAAAAGGAATTAAATCCAAAAGTACTACAACCAAAGTACCAAAATAGGGAAATCAACCCAAGTCCCTAAGGACACAACTCACCACATCCAAGATTCAACACATGGATCCACCTCTAAGAGATCCTTTCCCCTAGCTCGAACCTAGAATGAGATAATCTACAATCACCCAAAGATGCAAGTAGAATGTGAGATAAAAATCCTAGTATAGTTTCACCAAGGATTCCATATCAAAATAAAAAAATATATTAACCAAAGGAATTATTTCAATTTTATAATAAAAAAGTTTTTCATTTTAAATCATATTTAAACAAATCATGCTATATGATTCAAATGATGGAAAAATAATTTAAGCAATAGATTGAAACATGATGGAATATTTCTAAAATAATTAATTAAATAAAAAAATTATATAAAATAGTCTATATAAATCCATAAGTCATGTAAATAAGTTTAACAACATTGGAATACATTTATATCTCAAATATAACCAAGTGAGCAACATGGTCATCTTCCAAATAGGTACGGAAGTTCCAGGCTATAGGAATCCACACTCTCTAAGTTATCATGGAAATATGTGTATACAAACATCCCTATAACATTGGAAAAAGGTGACTCATCACCATCCCATCGGGGATGTGACCTACTGCATTTATGTTTTAGAATGTTGTATAAACATAGAGTGTGTCCATATAACTCATAAACTACCAAAGTATTTCATGTGATATTATAAAATAAATGATGGGAAAATTATTTTAAGACTTATTAAAATACAATTAAATATAATTCCCCCATTTAAAAATCAATTTTTCTATTTAAAAAGCAAAATGGGTTTTTAATAAAAGTTATGCCTCTTTAATATGATAAAACCACTTGGTTTATATCAAAACATTTTAATCCATTTTCACTAATTTGAAATCAATTCAAAACCAATTCTACCAATTTATCTATCTATTTACATAATTAAATTTAAAAATTTAATTGAAACAGATTCCATAAAATTTAAAATTTAAATTAAATAATTAAAATCTACAAATTTCTACAAACTCTCCCCAATTCAATGGAATTGGGGGTTTTCCCAATTTTCATGCCAAAACCATTTCAAATCTCTAAATTTACTAGAATTGGGTTTTATGAAATCAATTGAATGAAATTTTATGAAATTAAATTTAAATAAATAATTGAAATAAATCAAGAAAATCATGGATAATCATTTTGTCCAAATGAGACGGAATCACCTACCTTTTATCCTAAAACTCAACACTCACAACGATGCCAGTCAACAAGAAAAAAGTGTTCAAGACATTGAATATCAACCTAGAAGCCAGATCCAACATCAAGGTGCATAAATCCATCAATTTAAGGATGATCTATTGAAATACCAAAGGAGGAGAAATAGAGAAAGATAAAGAATGAAGAGAATGCTTACCCAAGAATCCACACTACAACACAATGATGATAGAACATTGAACAAGAAGATTCATAAGGGTTTTAGATATTCAATATCACCTGAGTAAGGCTTTGTTTCAAGAGAAAATAAACTAGAGTGGATGGGAAAATAAGATCTTAGTAGTTCTTCCTATTTAAAAACTACAGTCTGAGTATTAATTGGAATGAAATCCCACTACATGTCATTAAATAGTTATGTTTCATAACCCTAAAAAAACTTGTCTTTTTAAATTGAAAACCATTCATTAAATAACTCGGAATTCATAAAGGCCAGTCACCGTGTGTAAACTTTTATGGTGTGAATATTATCATGGCATGAACCTTCCCATTATATGCACCTAACGACCATTACACATTTTGTAACCTAGTTACATGAAGTGTAATGTGTTGGAAACCTACCAAAGTGATTAGTTAAAGTTGGTAGTCTAAAAAACCTTTGACATCACCATTATAGGTATCCTCCTAATTCATTTTCTATCCTACATAGTTAAAGAAAAGGAAAAACCATGACAAGGTTATAGAAGTACCTGTTATATTAGTAACGAGATGTTACAACCACCCCACTATAAAAACTTTCTATCCCCAGAAAGCCTATAAAGAATATTACATTCCAAAAAGATGAGGCCACTGCTCTCTTACTAGTGCCTTGTGTTACCATGTATCATTACTATCAACATCATTATTCCATAGAACATGAACTAGAGATATCATCCTCCCATGAAGCACCTTGGTCTTAGAATCGACAATCTTAACTGGCCGGTTAGTCCAAGATAAATCAGGTTCAATCTCAAGATCACTTCGGCTCAAAACATGAGATGGATTAGAGAGATAATTTCTCAGATGCGATACATGAAATATGTTTTGTAATGACATCAGCTGTAGTGGAAGTGCTAAATAATATGAAAGTTTAACCACATTTTCAATAACCTCAAAAGGTTCTAAAAAATGAGGAGCAACCTTCTCTTTCCTGCCAAACTGTTGATGGACCAACCAAGGTAAAACTTTCAAGAATAAATAGTCACCAATTTAGAACTCCAAAACTGTATGGTGATGATCATCATTAGAATTATATCAGATTTGTGATTTCAAAATTCTATGGAGAATAAACTGAATCTTTACTGTCGTCTCTTGCACCACACTTGGTCTAACCAATGAAATTTCACCAATCCCCGACCAACAAAATAGAGATGTAAAAGGAAGACCATACAAGGCCTCAAAAATATCCATTTTAATCATAGACTGTTAACTATTGTTATATCAAACTCAAACAGCCCCAAGTGATCTTTCCAAGCCCCACCGAAGTTGGGAGCACAAGTTCAAAGAATATACTCAAGAATCTATATAGCTTTTTCTGTCTAGAAACATGAATACAAATTGTAGGTCATGCTCAAATGAATCTGAGATCCCAGTGCCTCTTGAAGGCCTATTCAAAAGAGAGAAGTGAATTGAGGATCCCTATTAAAAACTATAGTATATGGAACTTGATGAAAACAGACAATCTATTTCATATATATATTTCTTAACTCCTCAAATTTGGTTGTATCATGAAAGGGTATAAAGTGATCCATCTTGGTCATCCTATCAAACACAACCCATATCACATTATTCTTCCTTTGGGTATGAGGAAACCCAACCAAAAATTCCATAGAGATTCATCCCACTTCCTAGTAGGGACTGGAAGTGGTTGAAGTAAACCTGAAGGTTTCTAGTGCTCGACCTTAACCTGATGGCATGCATAATAGTGGGAAACAAACTCAAAAATTCCCCATCTCATACCTAGATACCATAAATTCCACCTTATATCACAAAACATATTAGTTGTTCCTGGGTACACAACCCACTAGGAATTATGACAATCCCTCATCATAAATTTTCTTGCTGCTAATGGAACAACGGATCAATCTCGATAGTATATAACCCCCTCTTTAGAGAATGAACACTAGGAAAATATCTCCCCACCATAAATATATTCTCTAATACTACATAATTCATCATAAATATATTTATATTGAAGAATCATCTTGAGAAGAGTGGAAATCATCTAAAGACTAGCTTAAGAAACTTTAACCCCTCTCTCCTAAACTCCAATATGCAACGATGTAAATAGATCCATCAAATTACACTCTCTCAGAGATTCTTTCACTTCCTAGTTTGGAAGTTTCCTGCTAAATTCATCTGCAATGAAATTACCTTTCCTTGGGATGTAGGCGATTTCAATGTTTAAATATTTTAGGTACTCCACCCAACACCTCTGGTAAAGATTCAAATATTTTTCAAAGATGATATAACTCAAGATTTTGTGAACTGAATACATAGTAAAACTTTATCTAAAAAGGTAGTTCCACAAACTCTTAAGAATGTGCATCAAAGATGAATGTTCATGGTCATGTTTAGGATAATTATTCTCATGCATACTTAGATGATGAGATCCATAAGCAACTACATGATTGACTTGCATAAGAACACAACCCAAGCCTGAACTCGATGCATCACAGAAGACTACATTTCCCTGCCTGGACTTTACAAGAGTCAACATAAGAATAATAGACAAAAGAAATTTCATATAAACAAAAGAACTCTAACATTTATAATTTTAAGAAAACTTCACCCCTTCCGAGTTAGATCAACCATCAGAGAATCCAACTTCGTGAAGTCCTTCACAAACCAATGATAATATCCAGCTAATCCCAAAAAGCTGTGAATCTCTAAGACATTATGTGGTTTCTCCCAAGTAATAATAGCCTTCACCTTCTTAAGATCAACTAATATAACTATTTTAGACACCACATGTCCCAATAATTTCACTTCCCAAATCCATAAATCACACTTTGAAAGCTTGGTATGAAGTCAGTGATTTCTTAAAAGACTTAGAATTGTTCTCATATGATGAACATGATCCTCCTCATACTTGGAGTAAATGATGATATCATCTATAAAGACAACCAAAAAGGTATCCAGATACTCATGTAAAATCCTGTTCATTAAATCCATGAAAACAGAAGGATCATTTTTTAGACCAAATGGAATAACAATGTACTCATATTGGTTGTAATTGTTCCGAAAGGTTTTTTTATAAATGTTATATTCTTTTATCCTCAACTGATTGCAACCATATAGAAAGTAAATATTTGAAAACCAATTTGACCCTTTTAACTTATCAAACAAATCATCAATCCTTGGAAAAGTATAATTTTTATTTACTATGAATCGATTGATCTTTTGGTAATAAAAATATAATCGAAGATAACCATCAACCTTTTTTGAGAAGAAAACTAATTCAGCCTAAGGTTACAAAATAGAGAATATAAATTATTTCTCAAGAATATCATCCAACTTAGACTTCAACTCTTTCATTTTTATTGGATCCATGTGGTAATATGGAATAAAAATTGGTTGAGTTCCAAACATTAAGTCAATGAAAAAAGCGTCTTACCTCATCGGTGGAAAACCAGATAAATCGGAAAGAAACATGCAGTGAAACTCAATAAAAACTAGAGAGATATCACCGCTCAAATATTCCCACTCTATATCAAAATCAAATATGGATATTATCTTCCCCAAATCTGGATAAGAAGGTCTGGCCCTGTAGGACCTTGGGTCCTATTCTCTTTGAAATACAAGAGACACACCACTGGGTGTAGTGAGGTATACACATAGAAGATAAAAATCAATTAGTTATTTATTGAAAATGATCCAATCCATTATAAAAATTAAATCAAGAGGTTTCATGTTGAGGACTAGAAAACTGCAAGACAACTCGATATTTGATAGCGAGAAGACACAAACTGGACTACAAAGACCCTACTCTCTCTTTGTTCCAATGGGTGCAGTAATATCCATTACACAAGATAAAAGATCTATAGGAATATTTAGTATATTAAATATATAGGTTAAAATAAATGAATGGGATGCACTTGTATCAAATAGAGCAATCACTAATGATGAAGCAATAGTAATGGTATCTCTCGTAGTCTCTGGACCCGTATCCTCTTCCTCTAGAGACTCTTCCACTGCATTAAGTAGCTTTTTTTCATATGGCTATGGATAGAACCCTTTTATACCTGAAGAATCTGATTTCCTTATAGTTTTAGGAGGAGATGATGATCCTATTCCACTGTATGAAGTAGAAAAGATATAGAAGAATCTCTGTAAGTGTCCTGAACATCTATAGGAGCTATAGTTATTTGGTGCATCAGTGAAAACCCTATTAGATTGTCCTGGATTTCCACTCTGATAAAAAATCAAAGGACTTAATACTGGATCTGTAGGTGGTCTGGAATGACCTTTCCATTGATAACTACTACAAGAATCATCACGCTTCCACTTTACCTTAAAGTAACTGACACTTCCACTAGGATAAAAAGGAACTCCCATCAACCCTGACTTTCCATCCAGGTCTATCTCAACCATTATCAACTTATCCAACACATCAGCATAAGTGAGAATATTTAGCAAGAAAACCTAAGAACATATATCTAATCGAATTACCAAATCTAAACATAGATCCATCATCCTCTCATTAGATATAATCTCAGGTGAAAACTAGAAAATCTCAACAAAGAGATTTGAATACTCAGTCACATTTCTTTTAGTCTTCTCAAACATGAAAAACTCCATAGCCTTAGCCAACACCATTGAATCTAGATTGAACTAGTTTTTGAAAAGAAACCTAAAGTCTTTACATGCTAATCCCTCATGTTTATTTTCCATCACCATCGTGTCCCACCATATCCTACTCGGTCTTTTTAGTATGAAGGTGGAACACTTCACCTTGATCTCGTATGGTGTCTCTAAGAACTCAAACAAGCATTATATCCTTCCCAAAAATTCATCATCATGTTGAGAATAAATGGATCCTTTGAAAATTGGTGGATTCAAGTGGAGGAACTCTTGAGAATGATTCTAAAGAACACCCCCTTGAGGATCCACTATTGGAGCCTGAATGAGAACTAGAGGTGGTGCCTGTCCTAAATCTTAGACTGTGTGCACAATCACCTCAAATAGATTTCGATCCACTAGAGGATTTTATCACTTAGATTAAAAATAATATTCCTTCAGGGTTTGATTCTTATGTCTTCTTGGAGGCATGATGCTACACAAAATTAGCAGACAATAAAGAATATATCATATTAACACTCAAACTGAGCACCAAGGGAAACAAGATCCTGACCAATATAACAAACAAGATTTGTATTTAACTCTATCCAAAACAAAATAGGGAAAATACTAGAATTAATCCACAAGAAAGCTTCCCCTAACCACCCCTAACAACATAAGGATTATTGTAGTGAGAGTTGGATTGAAACTCAATCACAACTACCTCATAAATCCCGACAAGATTACTCAACTACATACTGACTTTAAAAAATAGATCAACAACCTCCTCTGATACCACATTATCATAAACCAGCTCAGGTACCCTGGTAACTCGATAACCAATCCAACCCTGACATAGCCTGAAGGGCATTCCCAATCCCCACGTGTCAGCAACTATCACCTTGCGTTACATAACCTGCAAGTGGGAATGAATTTTCTACAAAACATAATGGAAGAAAGACAAGAAAGTAAATATGAATACAAAAGAAACTCCACTGGGAGTAATGTACCAGAAGTAAAAAAGGAATTAAATCCTAAAGTACTATAACCCAAGTACCAAAATAGGGAAAATCAACCCAAGTCCCTAAGGACACAACTCACCACATCAATGATTCAACACCTGGATCCACCTCCAAGAGATCCTTTACCCTTACTTGAACCTGGAAGGAGATAATATATAAACACCCAAAGCCAGAAGCAGTGTGTGAGCTAAAAATATCAGAAGGGTTTCACCAAGGATTCCATATCAGATTCCAATAACAGATTAACCAAAGGAATCCTTTTAATTTTTGAATAATCATGTTTGTAATTTTAAATCATATTTAAACAAATCATTCTATACGATTCAAATTATGGAAAAATACTTTAAGCAACGACTTCACACAAGATGGAATATTTATAAAACATTGTATTAAATAAAACATCTATATAAAACAGTTTATATAAATACATAAGGAATGTAATAAAGTTTAATAGCATTGGAATACATTTATATCTCAAATATAATCAAGTGAGCAACGTGGTCATCTTCTAAATAGGTATGAAAGTTCTAGGATATTGGACTCTACACTCTTTACATGATCATGGAAATATGTGTATGAAAATATCCCTCTAACATTGTCCAAAGGCTACTCGTCACCTTCCCATATCGGATGTGACCTGCCACATTTATGTTTTAGAACGTTGTATAAGTGTAGGGTGTGTCCAAATAAATCACAAACTACCTAAGGCTTTCATGTTCTCTTACAAAATCAATGAAGGTAAATTTATTTTAAGACTTCATAAAATATAATTGAATCCTGTTTCCCCATTTCAAATCATAGTTTTACATTTAAAAACCAAAACAAGTTTTTAATCAAATTCATGCTTATTTAACATGATAAAACCACTAGGTTTTTATCAAAACATTTAAATTAATTTTTATAAGTTTGAAATCAATTTAAAAAAATTTCCATCAAATTTTCAATACATTTTCATAATTAAATTCAAAATTTTAATTTAAATAGTTTCCATTAAATTCACAATTTAAATTAAAAAATTTAAATCAAATAATTTCCACAAACTCTCCCCAATTCAATTGAATTGGTAGTTTTCCAAATTTTCATGATAAAACCATTTCAAATCTCCCAATTAATTGGAATTTGGTTTGATCAAATCAATTGAAATAAAGTTCGAGCAATTGAATTTAAATCAATAATTGAAATAAATCATGAAATTCAAGGTTAATAAATTTGGCCAAACAGGAAGGAATCACCTACCTTTTATCATAAAATTAAACACACACAACGACACATGTCAATGAGAAAGAAGATGTAGAAGACCTGAAAACTCAACATATAAGTGAGATTCAACATCATGGAGCATAGATCCATAAATTTTAAGATGATATATTGAAATCCCAAAGGAGGAGAAAGAGAGAAAGATGAAGAGTGAGGAGAATTCTTACCCCAGAATCCACACCGAAAGCGCAACAATGATTGAACACTGAATGATAGGATTAATAAGGGTCTAAGAGCTTCATGATCACATGGGGAATGATTTGGGTTGAGAGAAACAAAACTAGAGAGGAGGGGAAAAGAAAATCTCAACTGTGCTGCCCATTTAAACACTACAGTCAGGGTATTACACGATGTGTAATTCCACTACACATCATGAAATAGTTAAGTTTCATAACTGCTGAAAAACACATCACTTTAAATTTAAAGCCTTTAATTAAATAACTCATTATGTTTAAAGGCAGTCATGACATGAAACCTTTCACAGTGTGAATATTCTCACGACATGAACTTCCTCACAGTATGCAACTAGCGACCATTACATGTAGTGTAACCCTCTGGAAGCATGTAGAATTGATCAGTTAAAGCTTAGAGTACAATGAATCACTGACTTCACCATTATAGGTATCCTTCCAATTTATTCTATACCCTACCAGGTCAAATAAAAGCAAAAACCATGACAAGGTTATAAAAGTACCTGTCAGATCGATAATGGGATGTTACATGAAAGGTGATAAAGGAGAATATAATAAATATATGTGATATAAATGACATATTTATCCTATTAATTACATATTTTTAATTCAATAAATATAATATATCAATTTCGGTTTACCTTTTCACTCACTGAAAAAATGATAATTTTATTTGTGGAGGTGTGGACTACCGCCTCCTCGAAGCAATGTGATTCCCCTTTTCACCACAAAATCACAATAATACTATATATAAGTATATATAATTAAAAAATATGGTATTTGTAATATTTTTATTATTATATAAATATAAAATATTACTTACCTTCTTTTTATAATTATCATTGAAAAATGAAAATGTTACTCATGCGTATGTACGACCTACCGTCTCCATGATCGTAACATTAGTTCATTTTTCATAAACATATTTCATGATGGGTTTAAAAAGTATAATTAATTTATAAATATTACGATAATTTAATTATTATTATTAAGGATATGTTTATATAATGACTACTTTGACCATATTTAACGCAGTTAAGTTATTTTCAACACACAAGATGAATATGGTCAAAAAATATGATGTAAATTTAATCAATTATGTAATTGTATATAACATGTTAATAAGTGAAATAAAAGTAATAATAAAATTTAAAAGTTTCGGAATAAATTAAATAATTAAAATAAGTTTATTTATCAAGAATATAAACACACACATCAAGTGAGACTCAATGTAAGGGATTTCTATCTCACTTTTATTTTCTATGAGGCACAAGCCATATTCACCACATGTTTATTTTATGTAGTGTATATAATGAAAAAATATTTATCTTATTATGCTTATAATTATAATTATATTTATTTACATATTCATTTTATGACCTCTCCTTCATGGGTTTTACGTTACAAAAGTTTCCAAATCAGTAAGGGATTTTTGTCTCAATTTTCCTTCTTTGAGATGTATGTTATGTTATATACCTATATTTTTTTGAGGTGTATATAATTTTAATTTGAAATGTTATATCACAGATATAATAATTTTTATGATAATATAAGTTTAATTTAATTATATTCTTTCATGGGGATTAGGATTCAAAGTTACCGAAGAGATAAGAGTCTTATGTTACAATTTATCATTTATCAGGATTGTTTATGATTATGCTTCCAATAATGAAATATTATTATCTATATCTATTTCAACTCATGAATATTATTATAATCTAGTTATTTTATTATAATACATGTCTAACCTTAATTTTTCTTCCCTTTATGTACACAACAGTTCAAAATAATATTTTTATTAAAAATCGTCTTTTCGGTTGAAAACTTATTTTCTTCCAAAACCATGTTTTCTAAAAAAAATTTAAAATATGTTTTAAATAGTTATTTCAAATCCAAAATAATATTTTCTTTATGAAATGTTTTAAATTATTTTTAATTATTCCTTTATAATTTTTCATGGTTATTTTCAAAGAAAAAGATTTTCCAAAAGATTTTATGTTTTATAATGTAATTTTCAAATTGATAAGTATTTTTTCTCAAGAATGTTTTTATTAATATTTTAATAATATTTACATTCACCAATTTTAATAAAACTTGTTTTTTTACTTATTCTAAAATTATGATATTTTTTAATAGTACCATCCACATTATTTCCTTGGATGGATTAATATTGTTTCAAATAGATTGTTATGGAATCAATTTTTTTCCCCGAGTTAACCATGTTTCAAAGAGATTGTTATGGAACCCATTTATTTTTCATGTGTTAACTATATTTAAAAGATATTTTTATGAAACTATTTCTTTTCCATGTTCCAATCATGTTTCAAGGATATTGGGATGAAACCAATTTATTTTCCATATGTTAATCAAGTTATGAAAGAATAATGATTGTTTTTATGAGTTTTATGATGATATGAAATATCTTTGTAGTTTATTCATGTTGTGGTTCCTAGAAATTACTTATATGATGGGGAAACCTAGATATAACTGGGTGATCCAATTACAACTTATATTTAGGGGT
Organism: Viscum album; assembly: GCA_963277665.1. NCBI lineage: Eukaryota > Viridiplantae > Streptophyta > Magnoliopsida > Santalales > Viscaceae > Viscum > Viscum album. The sequence goes on along the minus strand of OY728162.1, from coordinate 1,463,620,910 downwards.
ATCTTAGATAACACTGGGTGATCCCATTACACCTTATATGATAGGGTGGCCTAGATAGCACAAAGTGCGCTCGTTATAGCTTATACAATAGGTGCACCCACATAGAGCTCCAATGCATTGGGTAATGATTATATTGGAATTAATACATATATTTATTACAATTATAAGAATCTTTAAAGGGTTTAATGAATATTATGCTCCAAGTTACCAAAAAGGGTTTTAATTTCTTTCTATGGGTTTATAATGTTTCTTATGATTTATATTGACATAATATGGATCGTGATTATTGATTATGATGAATCTTTCCTTTTCCATGTTTTCATATGTTATGATATTAGTATTTATAGGTATGAGTTCTCTTATGATTCACTCATGCACTATGATTATGTCATCATATCCTTATTTATTTATATTTCTTATGGATGACATTAATTTGATAATTCTTATGTTTTACCCTACTGAGAATTTGAGATCACTCTTATTATGTTTCCTTTTCCCCAAGTTATACATAAAGAAGAATAATTAATTAATTCTATAAGGGATATCATATAGATGCTGATGATGAATTAGTGTGCATTAAGAAAATACGGGTTAAGTGAGAGAAATTATCATTTAATGACATGAGTATTGTTTAAGGGAGTTTTTACTAATTATATAAAACTATAAACCTATAAAGGTCATGGAGAGTGTAAGTGACCCAATATTTCCATTTGATAGTATATGTTTTTGATGGTGAAAAATGGGTTACCTATATCGGTATCAAATTCAAAAATTTAAAGTTTATGATTTTTTCACTGAATACATGAGTGAGGGTTCTGGGTTGGTATAGACTAGCTCTTAATATCATCTATAAACTAGAAACATATCCTTTTTATGACTAAGATACTTTAATATAGTCTTTAATAACATCCAATGTAAATATCTTAGATCAATTTGATATCTACCTACCACGCTTATGGAATAGGAATGATCTAGCCTATTATATAGCATGACATACATGATTGGACTTATCACATTTGTGTATGGTATCCTTGTAATTCTCTATCGATACTCGTTTTCCCAGGGAAACATTTTCTTGGAAATTTTGATTCATTTTAATAGTTTCAATAATACCCACTTTTATTTTTATATATTGAATTTCTTTAGTATTTTGTCAATGTATGTACTTTTTATTAGTATAAGAATTCTCTTAGATATATGTAATAGATCTTTATCATAAAGATATATGATATTTAAACATATTATTTCATGGATAAACATATGTATAACCACATATTATTGGACTATAAGGTTGATATTTCATTTTCAATTGGTAACATGTTATCAAAATATAAAATAAGGAAATTTATTTCACTCCTACTAAACCATTTATAGAAAAAAGACTCACATTTTTTATTTATGAAACCAAATTCCTTAATGGATCCATAAAAGTGAATATTCCATGACTTGGATAATTTATTTAATATATAAAACAACCTTTACAATTTTCATACCTTATTGGAATCCTTTAGAGTCATAAACCATTTTGATTATGTCATATAGACACCTTATGAAAGGTCCCCATTATGGAAAATTGTTTTGACATCCATGTTACAAATTTCATAGTCATGGTAATCTACTATGAAAAGTATAATTACAATGTATTTTATTATAGAAACTATATAGAAGGTTTAATAATAGTTTAGTTCTTAAAACTATTTAAAGACCTTTTGAACTAGTCACGCCTTATAGGTATAGAATTGTCCATCCATGTCCAGTTTCTTCTTGAATAACCATTTAAAACCAATTATTTTTACACCCACTAGAGGATGTAAATAAAATTTAAATATGGTTTTAGTACATGTAATCAATTTTAAAATTCATGGACTCTTTCCATCTAGTAGATTCTATTCCATTTAATGCTTCATTTTCAGTTAATGTTTCATTATTGTTAACTAATAATGATTAACCATATTTTATGACCAGAGAAACATATATTTCAAGTTATATGACCTCTATTATAATCATAAGCAGTACTTGTGTCTCTGAAATATCCAATTCCATGGGGTTTTATGGAATCTGTTCATGTAAAAACTCATGTGTATCTTAATCCATGACTTCATCAAAGTATATCTCGCTCCTCATATATATTTTGGAGATATTCTCCCTATAAAGGAATATAGATTGTCTCTCCATTATTACCATATGTCTACAAGGTTCTTATAGGTAATACCATTTAGTTTCCTTAAAATATATTATAAATATACACTTTGTTACTGAAGGTGAAATTTTGTTACCTGAAGAGGCCTTACCAAACACTTCACATACCCAATCATGCAAGTGTGAAAAAGTTTATTTACACACCATAATTTGAATGGAACTCTATTTACCACTTTAGTTAGCACCTAATTTATTATTTATAGTGCCAACTATAATTATTATCCCCAAAAGGATAAAGGATGACTTACATGACTCCTCATTAATATGACTTGATCATAAAAAAGTTACTTTATTTTCTTACCAAGTTGGTTCTCAACTTCATTCTTATATTCCTTTAATTTATCAAAGGAATACAAATTATACCTCATTAAGTAGAAATATCCATATATACTAAAGTCATTATAAAAATTTATAAAATATAAATATTTACCCCCTTCTTCAACTGGAAATAGTACACACACATTGGTATGAAATAATTCAATAAGATCTATGGGCCTTTCAAATTTTCCACTAAATGAAACATTGGTTATTTTTCCTTGAAAATAAGAATGAAATATGTAAATTAGTTTGAGTTCAAAATAATCTAAATATATATCTTGGTATAATTTATTCACATGATTTTAATTTATAATACATAGCTATTTATTCCATTTTTGGGTGTTATATGAGCCATGTGAACTAGATTTGTTTTCAATTTATATTACTTGTTTTTTACAATGAAATATATAAATACCATTATTTAGATGTGACTTTCCAGAACATAAGATATCTTTGTAAAAGAAGCATAATTTATTGATAAATTTTTAAAAAACCATGCACATCAAGACTAGACACAACAATAATGTTTTTACTAACTGATAAAACATAATAATAATTATTTAAAACCACAGTCATTCTAGTCAGTAATTTGAGGTGGTAATTTAAAATATATACTAGAGGGAATCAAGCTCAATTAGGGGCTAGTAAATTCACCACACCATGTTCAAACCATTTGAATATAATTGGTTCATATAATTGGAGACAAATATGATCACCATAAGATGTATACAATACCACATTTTTAGAAACATATAATTTTCACTTGATAATGATTTCACTTGAATCTTCCCCTTCCTTCTTTTTTATGAGGTATTTATTCTTCTAGGGGACCTTCTTGCCACATGTGAAATAGATGGATCATACTACCTTGATTTCCCCTTGATATTTCTCCTTTTGTAATGGAAAGATAAGGATTACTTTGACTTACATTTAGTCTTGGGGATTTTTGCTTTTACCTTTCTCTTATTCACCATAAAAGTAGAAGAATTCTCATGGATTGTATCCTTTTATACCTATCAAATTAGTGTAAGGAGATACGAGAGATACTTATCAATGTTATTATTATTAAAATTTATAATAAATCCAAAGTTCCTTTGAGGGAGTGAAGAAATAATGATATTAATGAAAAATTCACCAGAATATTTAGACCCCAAAATTTCTAGACACTCAATATAACAAATAATCTTGACAATGTTTGGTCCATTCAGGACTCCCTATCCAATTTTACATGTAAATAATGCCTTATAGATCTTAAATTATTCCTATCTAGATCTCTCCTAATAAATATCACTGAGATTCTTGATAATTCTATTGCATCCATTATCTCATGAGATTTAATGAGTTCACCAGTAATAGATGAAAGCATAAAACAATGGAAATATAGTGAATTATCCGAGTTTTATTGATGTGTAAATAATTATATTCTTTATTAACCCCCTCAGTGGGTTTATAAAACAATTATTTTATCCTAAAAATCATTGATTCATAGCATAATACAATGAAAAAGTGCTTGTGCCATTCTTGGAAGTTACATCTAGTAAGTAGATTTTATTTCTCCCATATTGATCACAAGGATAATGTGGTTAATGAAATTTCTATTTTAATATAATAATATAAAATTATACATAATACATTATCCTGATAAATAAAATATATGATATGAAATAAATTTAATTATTAGTATCCCACTATTTAATGAATTCATAACAATCCATCACCAATAGGCACACAATTTATTATTATATGAACATTCTAGTTTAAAGGATCCATATTTCTCTTCTCATAACCCATAATTTATCTTTAAAATATATGAAAAGGTATTTAGGTAGGTTGTCATTCCAACTAATGTATTGAAGCTCATTGATCCATTGAGTGGAATCCCCAATCTTGAAATTCTAATAAATATTTTCTCAACACTTTCCCCTAAGTAGAATCATGTCCTACTTTGGTAGTCAACCATTTATGTAAATTAGTTAACTCAACCCCAAACCTTTGTTAGAACCCCTTGATCATTGAAACTACCATAAATTTGGAAAGACAAGAACTTTGAACTATGGTTTTATTTATAACTCAAGTAATGGAAGGCCTTTTTTGACTTAATATTATATTGATGGATTTTTTTATTATATGTAAAGTTTCTTATTTTATCTTTTCACATGTCTTGATAAAATTATATGAATTTTAAACAAGTGATTAACTAAGTGATGATATAATAATTTACACACAATATAATTTATTATAATTATATCTAACATTCTTATCAATTTATTTATGTGATCATGATAAAGAATCCATAAAAATTAACTATATAATGAACTGGCATGGGATGACTTTTATTTTCACCTGACTTGACTTGCCACTCATCTCAAAGGGATTTTCCCAATCCACACGGGCTAGAAAATATTTCTTAAAAATTAAGGAAAATATATTTTAAAATAGTTTCACCCTCAAATAAGAGTAAATAAACTATGGATCATCTATTGAGAATCTGTCATGTAGTGTTTTTATGTTGGCTGTCTATAAAAAATTGAAATTAGTATAACCAAATAAATAGAATAAATAAAATGATTCATAACCAATAAAACCAATTCCAATCATTTATATCAAAATTAAACATCACCCAAAAATAAATAGACAATAATTTACCATAAGTGGAAACTAAATACAAAAAATAAGAGGCCATATTGACCAATACATCAACAACCTAAAAAAACTAAAACCATACCACAAGAACACCCGCACCCAACCCATGGTTTTTGAACTTATCCCAAATGAATCATCAGATGACCATATAATGATATCCAATCAAAAACCGAACCTTTTACATGTATAAAACATGATATTTACACACACACACACACATAGACAGAGTGTTTATATTGGGTGTGAGCTAACAAACCCAACAAGATCTCACCAAATAGTTTATGTAATTATTTTAAATAAAGAGTTTATAAACTCTATTTTGGAAATACATTAGGAAATAAGGTTTTACATTTGAGTGACATGAAAGAAACTAGAAATAATAATTTATCCAATAAATATAACATCTCTATTTTTATTAAAAAATCAATTGGTATCTCAACTTAATGGTAAAACACTCTAAAAACCCAAAAATAAGATCTTTAAAATTTTGAAAACTAATTAAAGACCTTTTTATTATCCATATAACAAAAAAATTTCTTTTAATTTTAATAAAACTACCAAGCTACGTTTTAAGGGAATTTATAAAATTGAACCACCCAACTATAGATGAATAAAATCACAACTAAATTAGGAAATATTATAACAAGGAAATATAAAAAAAGTGAACAATGAAAAGTAAATTCTTTCATAAACCAGATAGTCAAAAGGGGATATGAGTTTCCATGAAATTGGAATATCCTATATTAAATCATTAAGAGAGAAACAAGTTTCATGGGAAACTCCTTTTAACCTAAAGTGAGATTACCTTATCAATACATGGCAATAAAGGACCAACTACTTGTCTATGTTCCATCTGTACCATAACACAAAATAAATGGCTAGAACACACTAGTATCATTAGGGAAACTCCCTACTGATTCCTATATCACACTAGAGGGGACCCTATTACTTGTGTGCTCTGAAAATTTTTAGCATAAATCAAGGCCTCCCATTTAATTATTTGAGTTCCGAAGACACAATCAAAGTGTAGATGGAAATAAATCAAGTCAAGATCAAAATATGAATTAATAATACATTAACAAATAAATATCCCTCACCTCCATCACCCTCACAGAAAAAACCCCCTTTACATATCATATGAACATAACATAAATCAACATACCATAAATGAAATAAATCTATCTAAGTCATACACATGGGTAACAATGTGGGTCCTATAGTCATTAAACCATTGGTTTTATAAAGAACCCAACATGACTCCAAAATAAATTTTTCTCTTGATTACAAATTATCTTACATATATTTAATGTCTCAACATTGAAATAAGCATTTTGAAATCAATAAGAAAACAAAAATTTTCCCATCCCAAAAAATTTATTTTTAAACACTTGGTGAACTTCCTTTAAGGATCCAAAATGGGGCCCAAACCCTAAATTTTCCATAAATACCACATAAAATAGAGTCATAATCATTTTAATAAATTCATTGAATGCATAACCATTTAACTCCAAAACATTACTAGAAATTGACAAACAAATCATTTATTCCAAGATTAAATTTATTGAAAAAACATTACGAACTCTTCATAAATGTCATACATAGCTGTAATTTATAGATTTTTTAATAAATAATAGGAATCACATGAATTTAAATATAATGTGATCACATAGAAACAACTACCTAAAACCAAGATGAAAATAACCACCTTCAATATAAAATTAGAATACAAATAAGAAACAACTCTCTATATGCCCTAAATAACCAAAACCCTAGGTTAGAACTGACCTAAAACCCTAAATCCACATATACTACAATTATAGTTATAAGGAGAAAGTAAAACCTATTAGAAATAGAATATGGAAGATAGGAAAAGTAAAGGAGTAAGGGATTAAGGATTAACTTGATAATTCACTTGGAAATCATAAAGGAGAAGATTCTAATTGACGGAGGAAGAGGGGAAGTTTGTTGGGATCTAAGTAAATTATCTGCATGATAATTATGAAAAAATGGTATCCAACCACTTAAAAATTGAGGAGGGATGAATATGTAATTTTAACATTAAAAATAAATAGGGCATAAGCACACCAGACTATGGTACCATCCATCACAATGTGAAGTACCTCCCTCAAGTAGCCCCGTAGGCCTGACATGCCTTGCTCCACAACTAGGGACCTAAACCTCCATGAAATTTTAAACAAGGGCTCTAAACTCACACTAAACCATGAACCACGGTTTGGTTCTCCCTGTGGTCTATGAAAATGAGTACCATAGCTTCACTATAGTGTGGTTTCCACTCTTTTTAGCATTGGGAAACTCTCTGGTCAAAACGATTTCCAAAAACTACCCTCAACGTTTGGAGTTGAGCATTTCAATCCCTAAGAATACACTATGAACACCATGTTTCCTAACCAAGGAATTTTGGTTCTTTCCATTTCCCATTGGAAAACACCCATCACGATGCCTATTTTAGAGGGTTACTTACCTCACTTAGCGATCCATACTAACACCATGCTCGAGGTGTACATACACCATAGCATAGTGAGGTCACACATCTTCAAAAACTTATCCTTAAGGTCTAAAGAAACTATAAAAGAAGGTAAACTCACAAAAATAATAAATTAAGATCAAATACTTTAATATATAAAACAACAGTGACATGGGTGTTACAATTCTTCCCACTATGACACTTTCTTCCCATAGAAATTCCTTGGTGTAAAAAATAAAAGGAAAATAAATAATAAAAAACTTCACACCCCAATAAAAGAGGTGAGAGGGTTGGGGAAGGACTAAAATAGGGTCTGATGGAAAATAAAATCCCTGAAAAACCTTCTCTAAACCTCAAACGACATAACTAGAAATCTTAAAACAACACCAACATCTCTAAGAATAGCTCAAACTATAACCATTTAACATATATCCAAGCGTGGATAAAGAACTATTATATATCTACCCACCATTTAGAGTTCTTATAAAAAAGTGAAACTAAGAGAAGACACACTTAATAGAAGAGAACTACCAAAAATAAAAATAATCCTTATAAAATTAGGTGACCTTCCAAAAGTAACTAATAAAATATCAAAGGATATATAACCTATAAAAACATCCAAACATTCGTAAAAATGATCTCATAAAATCCATCAACAAATATATCAACCAATTCCAACCAAAATATAGAAGTTACAAACCACAACCAGCCACATCAATAAACAATATGGTCCCCTCCTCTAGTCATGAAACCCTATAAGGATAAACTAGGAACTTAACCATGGATTACCATATCACAATAAACCTAATAAATATATCCAATCACCAGCCATTACACCACCTGAACTAATGAACCTCACACCCTAGTTACCCAAGAATGAACCCAAGGGTTCCCCATGCCATACCATTGAAAAACCATAAGCATAACTAAAAAATGGATAACATCCCATAATAAATGATGAATAGATACCCAAAGGAAACATATAATAATAACTATCTCAAAAAAATTAACAAAAATATTTAATCATAACCAAATCCACAAATGAAAACAAATAATGTAAAAATATCCAAATCCAATCTACACCAGATAATTTTTCTGAAAACCCAACCTACAAATAATTTTAAGGTAACCCAAATGGATTTAACATAAATAGGTCCTTAGAGATTTTAGATAATAGGGATTAATGTTCCCTAGAGATCCACACTAAAATTACATGATAGGTTCTTTCTTTTTTATATACTATAAAAATGAAAAAAGAAGACTAAAAAATTCCTAAATTCACTTATAATACAAGATTTCCTAGCTTTATATACACATATGATGGGTTTCCTTCAATCATACTAGTTATAACTAAGGAGCCACCCATCATAGGTTTCCTAGATCGGCCAGATTATTCTAGTGTAGTCTTCTCCACCACCTCCTCAAAAGATATAAGACTAACTCTAAGCATAGATGATTTGAGGTATGAGAGAGGACCTAAACTAAAGAAATAATATTTTATAGAGTTTTTGATGACTGATTGGGGAGATAATATCACTAGATTTGCAAACTGAATGACATACTCCTTCCTTGATCTCTCCCCCTGATAAAGGCTCAAAAACTCAAGAGATTTCTCCACATTAATGGTCTCCGTATAGAACCATTGAATGAACAACATCTCAAAAAATTATAAAGATCTATTTTCTCAAAATTGAGAAGAGAACATATGTTGAAGTGGAACCTTGCTACACTTTGATTATTTATGTTTTAATAGTAACAATATTTTATTTAATGTTTATAATTCCTTATATATATTATTACAATTTTTTATTCTCTATAACATGAGTTACTGTGAGTTTGTTATAATCCCATTCTCAAAAATTTGGAATGGTTTGGAATTGGAAAAAAGAATAAAAATAAACTAACCACAAGAATAAAAATAAACTCTCCATAAGAATGAAAAACAAACTAACTATAATAGGAAAAATGAAATGACAATAATAGAAAAATCAAATGACTACAGGAAGAAAAATAAATTGAACGTAAGAATAAAAATGAAACGATCATAATAATAAAAATTAACCAAACTGAAGAAGAAAAATTAACTGAATACAAGAAGAAAAATAACCCTACGAAAATAAGAAAAATCAACATACCATAATTGAAAATTTGGAAAAGTGTTGAACCTACCTTGTGAAGTTAAAATTTGGAAAAGTATTGAACCTAGCTTATGAAGATAAAAATTAGAAAATTGTTAAAACTACCTTATGATCTATCATGAGCGATTTTTTTGTAATTTATTAAAACTTTTTTATAATCAATGGTCACTTAATGTCTTTGTTATATTTTATCTCAAAACATGATCCAATTTACTTATTCTTTTATATTATGAATTACTGTATGTTTTTTCATATATTTCTCTTTATTTAATTATGCCTTAAATACAAAATTATTTTCTTTGATCGAATAGAAATACAACCTATTTTAGTTTTAAAAATTATATAAGTAAACCAACATGAGAGTTATTTTCATGCACACTCAATGAAGAAATAACATATTTCCTTGGGAAGGATGAAATGTAATAACCTCCATGATTTGAATCTCCAATGCATTAAAGAAATTTATATATTGAGTTTGATAGAAACAAATAAAGTGAACAAGGTTGAGGATATTATTGAATCATATTTTGTAATACAACTTGGAAATAAAATACTACTCCCCACTAAACTTCAATCGTTTTATCTACTGATGATATAAAGAACCTTTTTGCATGAACAACCCAATCCTTTCTTGTTCATCTAGTTTTTGTAGTTCTTATTTCATTCAATTCTTATTTTTACTAAATCATTTCTAGTTATACTACCCATAAAAGGTAGGAGTTGGGTTATAATACCCCATACAAAAGGAATATATTCTTCCATATCCATAAATATTAAAGGTATTGACTATGCCTTGGTCCAGGTAAAAGGAAGGGTTTGGTTATATATTAACTTTAAAAGGTAGATTATGGGTTGTGCCTCTAGGTGTGAAAAAGGTAGGGTGATCAGGTTAAGCTGTGTGATTCTTTTTGTCTTGATTTATACCTATAGGGTTTAAAATGTAAGTGTTAAAGGGTTGTGACTCCCTTAAAAAGTTAGAGAGTCCATTATAGCGAGTTTCATCACTCTCTACATTTGAGAGGGAAAAAGAGTGGAGTAAGATCTTTTAGAACCAAACTACAATAAAAATCCCTATGTTGATTTCTATTTATATTTACACTGCATTAACTTAATGTTTTTTAAGTGGATTATTATATTTAAAAATGTCAATTCACCACCCTCTTGACCATTCAACCATTATCATAAAGAACTAATAATTAGTACCAACACAACTCCTCTAGTTTTTTCATATTGATATTTATCTATTCTAATCAATCCTAACTTAACAATCATGGGGAAAATATCCATTTCTAAGATGCCATAAATAATTCGGAAAGATTTATTAACACCTCAAATACCTCCATTATTTGATATATCTAATTATGGATATTGGAAGTCTTGTATGGAATATTATCTTAAGCACCTAAACATTGATAGTTGGATAATCATGGTGAAACCATATAGACTTCATGAAGTTGATAAGGAATCACTAACTGGTAATAATGATATTATATATGTATTGAATTATAATGTATTTAGTCTTTTATATTATTCAATTAGTATGAATTTCTAAATTCATATATCTATTTATAAAATAGTATATGAAATATTGAATATTATTCAAGTTACTTATTTTGGTTATAATATTCTTATGATAACTAAACTAGGAACGTTAAAAGTTAATTATTAAAAATTTATAATGGTATAATAAGAAAATATAAATAATTTTTTTTATAGATTTAAAATTATTATGAATGGTATGATCATATTAATAGAAATTCTAGATAATTCAATTCTAGTTGAAAGAGTATTGATAGATTTTCCAAATAGGTGGTATTCATAAAAAGAAACAAGAGATGAAAGTAAACAATTCAAGGAATGTACATTATATGAGATTATTGGATCTTTACTGAAATATGAGTAATAATTGAAAAATATTTCTCAATAAGAAAATTTGAATAAGAAAGGTATTTATTTTAAATCAAAGTTACATATCTCTACTTAATCTTATTATTCTGAATTACAAAGTTGTAAAAGAGATCGAGTTGTAAAGGTTTATCCTGGAAGAATAAAGAAAGGATACTTTAAAAGGAACAAAAGGAATTACCCTCAAAATAAAGGAATAAAAAATGTTAATGATAGTGATGAAGTTATCTGTTATTAATGTAGAGAAAGAGGGAACGTGATGCCTAACTGCCCAAGAATTAAGAATGATAAGAAACAAAGATATTAATATAAAAAGAGAATAATGAAATGATAGCCATTTGGAGATATACTTCAAACTCTTATTCGAGTGATGGATATGGTTCTACAAAATAATCTAAAAAACTTTATTTAATGGAATCATCAAAGCATGTAAGTGAATCTAACTTTTTATCTTTTTATAAATCTGATTCTAATCCTATAAAATAATGTTTTTATAAATAAATTTTTATAACCAATCATAAAGTTATATATATTACTGTATTATTAAAGAATCTTAAAATTAAACATAAGGATGTTCTAGCTGAATATGAAAAAATAAATACACACCTTCAAGATCAAATTACAAATTATGTGTAGATTTAGAAAATGTTAAACATAAAAATATAAAACATAATGTTTTTTAGTCCACTTGTGAAGAAGTTCAAAAAATTCATTTCGATTATATTTTGGAAGAAAATGATAAGATTATAAATGAAATTGAAAGGTTGAATTTAGATGTGTTAATTTTATAAAAGGCAGAAAAATTAATGATAAAATGAAGATTTTGAATAAAATGTACTAAATGAAATATGGTATTGGATATGATAATTCTCTACCCAAAATTTATAATAATTTATTTATCATGAACTAGCCCAGATCATCCCTGAATTGGACAACCAAGTTGTTTTGTAACATACCTAAGGGGCATCCCTGATCCTCCCGTGCCGACGAAAAGCAATGAAGGCATAATGAGCAATCATCGAGGACCATTTTCCCCAAAAAATAATTATATATAAACAATTTAATTTATCTAAATATTCCAAAATGACACATTTATACATTGGACATCCACACAAAGTAAAAAAATAGGAACATATATAAAATATTAAAAAATGAAACAAAACAAGGACAAAACATATAACCAAATTAACATGAAAAAATAAACTAAAACGGGATCTAGATATAAGGAGTATGACTAGGATGATACATCTCATATATAAAAAAATCCAAAATAGTGATAATGATCTTTTTATGACCTCTTAGTCACTATTTATCTGTAATACCTCTTATTCCATGCGTGATCCCAAAATGATACCCAAACCTATAAAACAAAATTTGGGTTACCGACGTCGAGTGGAAAAAGAATGGTGTGAGCATAACTAATATTAGCAGGAAATCACTAGAGATTCTATGTATTTCCTTTTTATAAAATAGAACATCAATCATATTACAAAAAATAGATAAAATATACATTTTATTATTCTAATAAAAACTAATCAATTTCTTTTCTAAACAAACCATCTTGAAAATCCAGGCATGTTTTAGGGAAACATTTAAAACCATTACCAAACCATTTATTTTTAAATACTTCTTTTTAAACCTAATTTTAAATAAACACCCTATTAAAACAAAAGGAACTCAATTCATGAAACTAAATAATAGAAGTTGGAACATAATATAAAAGTATAATTGTAGTAAATTTTTCATAGAGGAACTATAAAATAGAAAAAATGTAATTTAATCAAGTATAATAAGTAGAAAAAGTAAAATATATATAATAATGGGAAATTCCTAAACATCCCCTGAGGTAACCCTAGATTTACTCAATTCAAAACCATCTATAATCCTATCAATTCATTACTATGACAATAAAAAACCAACTTACCCTTAACTAGCCGCACTGGTGGGACTCCCCCATGGCCTTCGACACTGTAGAGGATCTAGTCTGTCTCATTGGGACTAGGCATTAAGAATTTGTCAAACCTACCTAAGATTCCTAGGACCCCATAATGAAAATAACTATGGGAGGTGGGGTATCCTATATATAAAACGTTTCAATTGTGAATCAATACAAACCAAGAGCCATTTTTTTAGCTCACCTCCCTACACCAACCATGTGAAATCTATCCCTAAAGTGGAGGTCTTCCATGGAGGTGAAAAATTTAAAAGAAAATGTTATAAGGTACCAACTAGGCCTTAAGAATTAATAAAGAATCATATTCCAAAATACGTTTGATTTTTTTTAAATAAATACCATTGAAAAAGTCACTCTATAGTGCCAAACAGGCCTGTGAGTCCCATTTTACAGAGTCGTATTTGGAAAACCATTTTAAGTGCCATTTTAAAACCAAATAAATTTTAGAAATCCCAAGTTAAAAATAAAGTCTCTTATGAACTTTGATATATATATATATATATCCATACACAAATATATTTATGAATATTCATACATTTTAGGTTTTTAACCACATGTATATATATACCCATGTTCATAGGAAGAACAAAGGTAACTAAGTAGAAATACAATCAAATCCATTTGTCAAAAACAAGGGCTCAATAAGTTAAACCACTAAATTAAACAAGAATAAATAAACTTAAAATAAAAATACCACAATCCCAAAATAAATTCATTATGGGGCCCTAAAAATCCAATTTCATTAATTTAAACAATCAAAATCCCCTTAAAACCAATTTAGACATTTTATCATACATATAGAATTTTCTTATATGCTTTGCAATCAAATAGAAAAGTAAAGTGATTTAAAAATTGATTTATATACCCTTTATAAGCCATTAAAACCATCAAAATTTTAGGGGAATAATATTTAGGAAGCTAAATCATATATTTTTTGTGAAGAAAACAAATAATCATGAAATCACCTTCCTCAAATCATACACGGATTCAATGAATACTATGAAAATGGGAAGAATAAGACCCAAGACATGATCTGTACACCCTAAAACCATGAAATGAAACTCAAATAATCGAAACCCAACCATAGGGTTCATCCAAAAAGACCTAAAGACAAGGAAATAATGTAAAACAAGGGGAAAAGGGAAGTAGAATAAGAATAGAGTCTATAACTTGAAGATGACACTGATAATCAAAGAGAGAAGCTTAAAAAATAGAGGAGGAAGGTAGGAGGTGTACCCTAAGCCCCTCATATTACACAAACAAATGGGGATACAAAAACCCCATTTTGGGTTATAAAACCAAAAGTATATTTTGGGAAACCCATAATTTTTAAAATTTTGGGCACCACACATGGTTTGACCACATAGTTTACCAAGCCGTGCACCCATCACTAGAGAGAAAATGAGTTCCAAACGATTGGTCCACATGGTTAAATACCATTCAATGACTATGATAAAATACTCTATTAATATTGAAAACCCACATGAATTGTTGCTACATATTTTGTCTAACTGTACGGGCTAACCATGAACCCTACAAAAAAAGCTTTCAAACTCAAAACAATTCCACTGACTTAGCCCAAAAATCAAGTAAAAGTCAAAATATAAATAAAATAATAAAATAAAAATTTTGTGATAGTTCATGGTGTAACAAAATATCCACCATAATTATTTTTCTCCTATAAATACACTGAGTTTTAAATAAAGTAAAACAAGCCCAAGTTTTTTCCAAAAAGAAGAAACACACCACTAAATGATACACTAAAAACTCACAAAATCAACAAAAACAATCAATGAATTATATATCTCCAAACACACTAAAACCTGAAAAAACCAACCAAGAGGTAAATAGGTGGAGGCCTAAAGTGGGTCTCTCTGATATTTAAGAAATCAATAACATGATGGATTAATGATACAACAAGAAGGAACTACTCAAATATCTTACCGATGATACCTGATAAACAAACCAAATAATGGCTTATCCATAGTTTCCTAAACATAAAAACTCACTCTAAAAATGAGTAAAATACAATAGATAGTATCAAAACTATATATCAAAAATAGGGAAATACAAATAAAGAAAAATAGTAAGGGAGATACCTCAAAATATTTCTAAATCACTATTAAGATGCTGATGTTAAAAAGTATTCTTCCCTGGTTGATGATTCTACATAAATAACTTGTGAAAGTGTCCAAACCAACCCCAATGGTGATAGTTTTTAGAACATATAATCAAGAGATATTAGAATTCCCAAACTAACCACACTATAAGCACATAAGGTAATTTTTATGCTTTGAGGAATTGACAACCAAAGGAGAATAATCTTCCCGAATAGGTTCCTCCAGTTTCTTATCCTATGTAGATGATTTACCTTTACAATCTACAAAATAGATAGGTATACCACCCACAATTTGTTATCATCTAAAACTAAAATCTAATAGATAAGATTCATCCACTAGGTATTTTAATCAGATGATCCTAAATGAAATAAATTAAGAACTGAGATCCAAATGAATACCCTTCTGGTTTAGTTGAGACTTCAAGGAATAACTCAAAACTATCTCATAAGAAGAAGGATAATCATATTAAAATGGTTCATCTACTAATTCAATACCCTTTGACCTTGTTGGATACCAATGAGCTCCACCATCTTATCTAATTTAAGTTCCTCGAGAAGAAACCACTAAATGAACATGGTCTTAAAGAAATACTACATCATCATAACATTCATCTAAGCTAAGATGATGATCTTCCACTGATTCAAATTTGACCCTTAAAATATACCCATAACCTATCTCCCCCTTACAACCTTAGGATTTCCTAAATATTGAAATACTTTCTCAACTCTCCCAATCCACTCCACAGCTTCCAACAAACCTAAACCACCTTGAAGTATAGCCAAAGTTTTAGAGGAAACTAGATCTAACACTCTATCATGAGTCTGTGTGGTATCTTCAATTGACAAATCTACTATTAAATCCTTCAAAACATTAAAAAATATTTTGGGAGGCATACTTTAAATAATACAAAAAAATAAATAAACTATTCAACAATAAATGCATAATAAATTATACCCTTCAAAAAATAAATATTACTCAAATATTAAACCCCCAAAATAACCAATTGAAATCACTAAGCTGATCTATATATTCACATTTTAAAACTATTTTAATGTTTTACATTTAAAATTTAAAAATTCTAAAATATCACTTGAAAACCATCTCAAACTCCAAGTTTGAATTGGAAAACATTTACTTTACCCACATTAAATAAATTAAAAACCATACAAGTCATTCATTTAAAACGTGCATAGGTACCTTACCTTTAATAATTACCATTTTATTTCTAGAAACATCCACTTTTCAATTTCAAATATACTCCAAAATTTTAAAACTAAACATCAATCTCAAAATCCATTTAAAATCAAACATATTTCATGAAAAAACACACTGAAAATACACTTTAAACCATCTTGGTAATATATAAACATAACTAAAAAAAGAAACTAGATTGAAATTATTTCAATGATTTTTAAAAGGAGGCTAGTGGATGTGCATGATTTGGATTCATGATTTTGAGAACCATGCACCAAATGTGCAATAACCACTGGAAGTAAATTGAACCAACTCCATGGTCTTTGCATGTTTTTCCAGACCATGCAAGGCAACTATGCTCCCCTAGTTCTCCCTTCTCATTCACCTTTAAAACCCATTATATCTCTTGAAACACTTTAAAAACATTTATAAAATCTCAAATAGCATTATCATGAGAAAAAATACACTAGAAAATAATAAAGAAAGATCAAAACTCAAGACTCAATACAAAAAAACCCATAGTAACTTGAGACTCAGGATGAGTAAGATCTTGAGAAACTGTTCTCACTCTTATCTGTTGAGTTCTAATGGTCATGGATCTAATTTACTTGACATCAAAAATTATAATGTGTGAATCAAACATATATGATTTCATAACAACTTATAATTATCCAACCATTTTTTCATGAATTGGCCCGAATCATCCCTAAACTAGATACTTGATCTAGTCTATATCATACCCAATTAGTGTCCTCAATTCCCTCAGGCCAACAACAAGCATCGAAGGCATCACAAGAAATAATTAGGGATGATTTAACCCAATAAATAATGATTTATCATAATTAAAATTATCTAGATATTCTGGAATTACCTGTCTAGACATTGAACATCCATTCTAAGTAAACAAATAAGAATAGATTTAAAATAATAAATAGAGAAACATAGTAAATCTAGGAAATAAAACCAACTAAATTTAAATAAAATAAATTGAAATAGGATAAAGATACAAGGAGGACAACTCGGATGATACATCCCATATAAAAAAACAAAAATAACCAGATCTATATCCTTGTGACTTCATAGTCACTATCCATCCACAATATCACTTGCTCCAAGAGTGATCCCAAAACGATACCTGAACATGAAAAAAAACTCAGGTCTATCGATGCTGAGCAACATATGTAGGGTTTGAGCATAACTAATATTAGTATATAATCACCAAATATTCCATGGATTTCCTTGTTCTAAAACAGACCATCAATAATAGATTTAGATACTGATAAAAGATACATTTTTTTCCTTTTAGAAAAACCAATCAAGTTTTTTTTCCAAAAAAACCATCTTTATAACCCAAGAATGTTTGAAAGAAACATAGAAAAAATTTCAAAAAAATTCTTTTTAAATACACATGTTGAAACCCACTTTTAAATAAACACATAACTCACACTAAAGGAACTCAATAAATAAAAATAATAATAAAACCAGGAACATAATATAAAAGTGTAGCCATAGGAAATGTGTAATAGAGGAACCATAAAATAGTGATTCAATAGTATAATGAAGTACAATAAGTAGAAATCATTAAATGATATATAATCAAGGGAAATTAATAAAAATCCCATGATATTACCCTAAATGAACTTGGTTGAGAACCAACTATAGGTCTATTGATGAATCCCTATATTAATAAACAACCAACTTAACCTCAACTAGACTCTCCTATGGAACACCCATGGTGTCTGACACCATGAAGGATCCAATTCATCTCATTAGGAATACATAGTAATTGTATCTTGACACTCACTAATATTCCTAGGATCCCATGATGATAACAAGAATGGGAGGTGAGGTAGCCTATCGATTCATCCCTGCAGGTTCAAAGTTTAAAAGAAAATGTTCCAAGGTACCGACTAGGACTTAATCATTAAAAAATTTCTAGCATATTTTAGAATCCCTTTGAAAAACATTTTGAAAGAAATAAAATTTAAAAATTCACTCCGAAGTTCCAAATGAGCCTATGAGTCCCATTTAATGGAGTCACAATTGGAAATCCATTTTAAGTTTGATTTCAAAACCAGATACATTTTAGATTTCCCTGGTTCTAGAGAATGTATCCTATGAAGTTCCATATATATATATATATATCCATACAACTATATATGTTTGAAAGCACATAATTTTATATGTTCTTAAATAAATTCATATATATATACACATGCATATTCATATTAAGAACTAAGGTAACTGAGGTGAAACACAATTCAATCCATTTATAAAAACCAAAGGGTTCAATAAGGTAAACCACCAAAGTCCACAATAGTTGATAAACTGAAAATAAATAATACCTCAATGCCAAAATAAAATCATATAGGAGATTTAAAAATACAACATCATTAATTTAACCAATAAAAACTCACTTAAAACCCATTTATTCTTTTTATCAAACACATGATATACACCTATATCCATTGAAATCAATTAGAAAAGATAATTGCTTTGAAAATTTCTTTATAATCCCTTTATAAACCATTAAAAACTTCCAAATTTTAATGGAAACATATTCAAAAAGATAAATTATATATGGAGTGTGAAGAAAAATAAAAAACATAAAACTTACTACCATAAATCACACATAGATTCAATGAAAACTCTATAAATGGGAAAGATAAGACCTAAAGCACGATCTGCACACCCTAACATTAAGAACTGCAGTAAAATTAATTGAACCCTAATGCTGGGTTAAACTAAAGAGACTCTAAGTCAAGGGAAGAATGAAAAACAAGGGAGTAAGCGAATAATAAATGGAATGTGGGCCATAACTTGAATATGAAACAAAGAATATAAGAAGTAATCTTCAAAAATAGAGATGGAAGGGAGGAGGTTCACCATAATCCCCCTAACATGCCATAGTTTAATAGGAAAAAACACCCAATTTGGGGTATTAAATATGAAGGGATATTTTGAAAGAACACAAAATTTTAAAGCTATGGGTGATACACATGGGTTTTCCATATAGTTTACCAAATTGTGCACTAATCATGTTTCCCTCACTAGAGAGAAATTTAATACAACATGATTAGAAAAACCATGAACCAACAATGTTAAAAAACTCTATCAATATTGTAGACCCACTTACATGATTGTCACATGGTTTATATACCCATGTGGGATAATTGTGTACCTTATATAAAATCCCTGTAACTCAAAAAAATTACACCTTATCACCCTGAAACTTGAGGAAAAGACCAGATATAAATAAAATAATAAAATAAAATGGTTGGAAGAGGTTGGGGTGTGACATTATTTGTTGAAGGTTCAAGGGGACATGATTCAATTGTTACATGTTTTAAATATTAAATGAAATTAAATTATGAAAATTTATGATCCTTAATATTTAAATATTCTTTAGTTCACAATAAGTAATTCATTTATAAATAATTTTAGTCTTGATTTCCTATGAATATATATTGGAAATTAGTTTGGGCTCCCAAGAATTATTTTTTTAACTTGATTGTAACCAGGTTTTCATGGGTATTATAATGATCTTGAATATTATTTTGTAGGATAAATGTATTAGAAGAATCAACAAGGTTGTTTGGAATACGGATAATGGATTTTCCTGGAATATTAATGATGGTATATCTATTTTTTAATCTTTTAATAGATGTTTTGAGAGTAATGTTACTTTTAGTGATAGCTCGAAAGGTAAAGTACAAAGTTTTGGAGAAGTTATAATTTCAAATTTATTTTTTATTTCAAAGGCTTGTTTATTGAAGGTTTAAAATATAATTAAATTAGTATCTCATAGATTCATTATTATACTATGAATGTGAAATTCAAAAATAGAAAATATATAATTTTTTATAGTAGAATATGTCTTATTTTATGAAAAAAATGACAATATCTATTCAATTAATTTTTATGAGTTAGGTAAACATAATGTAAAATGCATAAATATTTTATAATATGATAATATTTTATGTAATACAATATTAATACATGAAAATTTCAAGTTGCTACTCATGATTTCCCAAAATAAAGATGTATTGGATATACTTGAGTTGAAATTAGACATCCCCTATGTATGTGATTTATGATTAAAAGGTAAGAAACATAAAGTGTCATTCAAGTCTGTCCAAGAGGTTTAAACTTCTTGAATACTCTAAATTTTTTATGTTGATTTATTTGGCCCTAGAAAAATTTCTAGTTTTAGAGGAAAAAGCTATGTGTTTTTTGTTATTGATGAATATAATAGATTTACATGGTCTTATTTTCTTGAAAATAAATCTAAGACTTTGTCTAAATATAATTTGTATTATACATTAGTTAAAAATGAAAATGTATATTAATTTTTATAACTTAGAAGTGATATTGAAGGTGAGTTTTCAAATAATTAATTTGATAAATTATATGATGAAAATGGGTATAATCATAATTTTCAGCACGTATGAATCCACAACAAAAATAGCATGGTTGAAAGAAAAAAACAGGACTTGATAAGAAATGGCTCAGACAATGTTAAATGAGTACTCTTTGCCAAAATATTTCTAGGTATATACTTTCAAATCATTCTATCATGTTTCGAATCAAATAATTCTTTGGAATTTTTTAAAAAAGACACCTTATGAAATCTAGAAAAAAAAGGAATACTATAATTAGTTATTTTATAGTATTAAATATAAAATTTTCATTATGAATACCAAATATTTACTATAAAAATTTGATTTAAAGTCAAAAGAGGGAATATTTCAAGGATATTCCAATTCTAATATGGAATATATAGTTTATAACAAAGGAAAATTAGTTATTGAAAAATATATGCATAATAAATTTGATGGAAATCATCTAAGTGAAAGAAAATATGATTTAGAAAAGGTTGATGAAGAATTTATAGAATTTTACTTTGGATAACCTGAAAATTCATATTTGGATGTATCTATTGAGGGGGAGAATATCTATCCTAAAGAAACATTGAAATTTTATGAAGATCATCCCATTGAAAATGTAATTAGTGATATAACAGATGGTGTTAAAACTAGAAATTACTTAAGAAATATTTGTTCTCACCAAGATTTTATTTATGTTTTTTTATAAACAATATTTATGAAGATTTATTCGATTCCTACTAGATTATGGAAATTCATGAAAAATTAAATTATCTTGATAATATTTTAGTCTGAACCTCAGTTTAACCCCCTAAGAATCAAAATATAATTAGCACCAAATAGATCTTTAGAAACAAGTTATATCAGTTTGTTTAAATAATTTAAAAAAAATCCAAGTTAGTGGATCAAGGCTACAATCAAGAAGAGGAAATTTACTTGAATAATAATTTTCCCCTATTACTTGATTAGGATCTATATAAATATTTTGGAATATGTATCAGATTGTGGAATTAAACTTTTTCAAATGGATGTTGGAAGTTAATTTTTTAATGGATATATTTTTAAAAATGTTTTTTGTAAAACATCACCCAATTTTTGGGAATGAATCTAAACCTAACCATGATTTGAAACTTTCCAAATCTATTTATAGTCTGGAAAAAATATTTGATCTTGGTATGATAGGTTTTCATTATTTATTTTTAATAATGGTTTTGAAAATGGAAAAATTGATCTAACTTTATTTATTAAATGGGATTCCAAATATAGTTTAATTGTTAAAATATATATTTATGATATTATATTTGGATCCTCATATAATTTACTTTGTACTGACCTCTCAAATTCAATTTCTTTAGAGTTTGATAAGAGTCTTATGGGTTAACTTAAGTTATTTTTGGGTTTGAAAATAGTTTAAAGGAAAATTGATATCTTTCTTAGCCAATCAAAACATGCTAAATAATTAGTTAATATGTTTTGTCTTGATGGATGTAAAAGTTAAAATATTACAAAGAGTACTTCTAATAAGCAGAATTATGATGAAGATGGAAAATATATTGATAATATTATGTTTAGATAAATGATTTCTAGTTTACTTTATTTGAAGGAATCTTGACCAGATTTAATGTTTTTAGTGTGTGTATGTGACATATTCTAATCTGATCCTAAATTAATTCATTTAAAGGATTTTAAATTTTTAATTAATTACGTTAAAATATCTATGCATCTTATATTATTTTATCCAGTAAACTATTTATTTGAACTAACTAGTTTTTTAGAATCTGATTTTGGTGGTTGAAAAATAGATAAAAAAATCACAACAAGTGTGTGTAAATTTATTAATAAATATTTAGTTTCACGGAGTTCTATGAAAAAAATTAACCAGTTTTATCAACTACTGAGAGTGAGTATGTTACTAATACATATTTTTGTTTACAATATTTAGAGATTAAATTAATATTTTCTAATTTTTTTTAATTTTTAGAAGATATTTATTTTTTATCTTATGACTTATGAAATTTATATCTAAAATCATATTTTGCAGTAATCTAGGGCTAAACACATTTATTTCATATGTCACTTTCTTAGAGATCATGTTCAAAAAATGAAATATTATTTTAGAATTAGTTTCTATGGAAGATGAATATGATGATATTTTTACTAAACCCCTGGATTTAGCTAATTTTGATAAAATCAAATTTGAACTTGGTATGATATAAATCAAAATTTACAAAATATTTTTAGGGGGAGTTAAACTATGTGTTTGGGATAATATTAATTTTTTTAGTATTGATCACAAAATTTTATAATTATCACTAGGTTTTTCTATAACAGTTGGATATTATTTAATTCATTGAGAACAATTATTTAGAAATCATGAAATTCTTTCATGGATCCCTATAGGAATATAAAATATTTTATTCCCAAAATATTTTATACTATTATACAAAAGTTTCTATTTAAGACTTCAACTACAATTTGAAAATTCATTATTCTAGTGGAATCCTAGTTGTGTGTTCGATGTAACTTTTAGGGATAGTCTCTTTTCTAGTAATCATTAAAGTGGAGCTTTCTGTTTTTTATGTCAACATTAGAAGGGTTAGTTTCTTTCCCAGTAATCAATCTAAAACTATTGGTACATTTAAGAAAGTTATATTTGTTTAATGTTTTGATCAATTTCAAAAAGAGGGAGAAATTTTGGTGTATACAGTTTTTCATTATCAGCAATGGGGAGAATATTGAACTGGCTTCTTGATCCACTTTTTTTATAATAAAAATATTTTTATTTCATTATTATAATTTATAATAGCTTTTATTTCAATCCATTATTACCTATAATAACAAAAATGACCTTTCTATAATAATAAAAATGAACTGATTCAATAATAAAAATCCACCAGTCACAAGAAGAAAAATGAACTTACCAAAAAAATAAAAACAAAATAACTAAAAAAATAAAAATAAACCAACCACAAGAAGAGAAATGACCTAACCACAAGAAGAAAAATGAACCTACCTCAAGATGAAAAAGAAACCCACCATAAGTGAGAATTGGGAAAAGTTTTGGAACTACCATATGAAGTTAAAATTTGGAAAAGTATTAAACCTATATTATAAAGTTTTAATTTGGAGAAGTGTTGAACCTACCATATGACCAACCATGAAAGAAATTTTGGAAAATTTTTGAACCTACCTTTTGACAAATGGTCACATAATGAATTTTTCATATTTTAGCTCAAAACATTATGTTTTACTTATATTAAAAATTACTAAATGTTTGTTGAATTTTTTTCTCTTAATTTAATTATTCTTTAAATACTCAATAGTTATTTTTTTCATATAAAAATATATTTGGAGATATTTTATGTTATATTTAAATTTCATTAAATGTGATAATACATGAATTAATAAGAATTGTTTTCCTAGAACTTGAAATGTTTAAATTTAAATGATTTAAAATATTAAATGTCTACCTCACATGCATTATATTGGTTTTTATGAGTTCATTTAATATGGTATTAATTTTTTTTAACATGGTGTGTTGTAAAAACTATTTTAGTTTTACATATTATCAAAGTAAACCTACATGGTAATAATTTTCATGTAAATTCAATGGAGAAATCCCATGTTTCTTTTCGAAGGATGAAATGAAATTGGATTCATGATTTGAATATTATGTATATGAAATAACTCTATATATTAAATTTCATAGAACTTGATCAAGTGAACGAGTTTAAGGATATTCTTGAACTATATTTTGTGTTACACCTTAGTGACCAAATACCGCTCTCTACTAAACTTCAATCATTTGATCTGTTTCTATTAGATAAAACCTTATGCAGTTGTTAATTATTTATATTATTATCTATACCATATCATGTTAGGTTATAATACCCATAAAAGGTATGAGTTGGGTTATACTAACCCATATAAAAGGTATAGTTTCTGACATAGTTGGTATAATGTAAGGAGAATAGTTTTTCCTTGTTTTAGGTAAAATATTGGGTTTGGTTATATATCCACATCAAAATTTATATTATAGGATATTCCTCTAGGTGTGAAAAAGGAAGGGTGATTGTGTTAATACACTAGGTACGCAAAAATATTTTCATGGGTTATGCCTCTAGGGTTTAAAAAGTCCATTATAAAGGGTTGTGACTCCCTTAAAAATTCATAGAGTCTTTTATAGTGAGTTCTGTCTCTCTTTACATTTGGGAGGGGTTAAGAGTAGAGTATGGTCATTTAGATCTGAACTACTATTAAAATCACTGGGTTCATTTTTATTTAAAGTTATGATCCATTAACTTAACTTGGTAAGTAATTAAAAATATTTAAAAAGGTAAATTCACCCCCTCTTGAAAATTCAATCATTCTCATTAGGACCTAATGATATCAACTCTCACCACATTAATCTCATAATAATGCAGAAACACATAATAGATTTTACCATTAAAGATTTATGAGTCTTAAGAGAATTAAATATACCCTCAGTCCTTTATAGTTTCTATGTTACTTCATATAAACCTTGATCTTAAAAAATCAATGCAGATCCAGATTCAGGAAGTTCAAGATGGGTTCTAAGTGAAAGGAACATTCTGAATCCACAAATTTATTCAAAGTCTGGGTAGAGTCTAGAACTAAAGGGGTATTCTTCAACTAATGAGAGGATTAACAAAAAGATAATACTTAGAAATGACCCTTCTATATTCATTATTGAACCTTTTAGGAGGTATATTCTAAATAACACAAGACATGAACATTATTAATTCATGCCTCACAGTTTAAAACAATTAGTCTCATCACAATAAGGGACACATCCAAAAATAAGAACCCGCTAAAACAAAACACACCATAAAACGCCCTTTCTTTAAAATTTCCAACACAAATTAGAGAATTTGAAAACTATTTTTTAAAAATGAATGAATTTTAAAAAAGAAACACAATTCCTCCATTAAAACCAATCATCCTTGGTAAAGTTACCCATCCAAATTTTAAAATAAAAATGAAATCAATTTACAACTTTATTATAATTGGAAAAAATTTCCATATTGAGTGGGTTATTTATAAAGAGTTTACATAAAATCCCAATTTTATTTCAATTTTTTTCCCAAATTCCATAATTAAACCATACACTTTACCAAGTAACTTTTGAGAAAAAATAGAACTCTTGTTTAAATTACCCAAAAAAACTAATTTCAAGATTACAATTTTTATGAAATCCTCTTTTTAAACCAAAAGAAACCATTATAAACTAGGTGTAAAAAAACATAGCATCACACATCAAATTAAATACATTTAGATAGTGTCAAAACCTCATCAAAACATCCATAAATTCATCAGTAATAGGTGGAAACCACTTTTGGAGAAACTGGAAACCAAAAAAGATCAAAGAAAAAAAACATGGAGGGATATAGAGTTGTGCTTGATTTTAATGCATGGTTTGGTGGGACATTCAAAAACCATGAAACAAGCTATGTGAATTCCTAAACACTATCCACATGGGTTATGAATATTTTACTAGATTACACGATCTTATTACAGATCTACAGTTCTTTTTTAAATTTCACCCCAAAACTCAGAAATAACCTATGAATTCACTTTCATAACTCATTGGAGGATATAAATAAAATTTTATCACACTAAAATATATCAAAATTATTCAATAAATAAATTAAAATGTAATACTCAATCCCAAAATACACATGGTAACTCGAGGTTTTGAATGATTAATAACAATTTACACTCATCCCACACCTACCTCTTGAGTATAGATATTCCTTATATCCATAATAATAGGATCAAAAAATAATAATAGATAATTTCAAGAACCTATTACTTCAAAAAATTAATCTATTATACTATTTGTAATCATGTTTCTCAAGTTGAATAGTCTCATCACCTGACCTGGATCACTACTCAACCTAAAGGGAATTCTTAATCCCCATAGGATGGAAACTAGTACCTGATAATTAAGGAAAACACCTTTGGAATGTATTATAAAAAAATTAGAGTAAACAAACACCAAATAATTTGATGATAATCCAATATAGAGTTCCTGTATATTAGGTATCTAGGAAAAATAAAAATTATTAAAACCAAATGAATATAATAAATCAAATGTGTGATAACCTATAAAACCGATTCAACTCATTTATATCAAAATTATATATATTTAAAAAAACTTACAAAAAAAGATACCATAATAAGAAACCTAATAAAAATAAATAGAATTCCATACTAACTGATACATTAACAAAAAAATAAAAATAAAAAAACTGAACCATACAACAAGAACAACCCTATACAACCCACAATTTCTCCCATATCCAAACTCACCCATAAGCTTCCCAAAGAATGGAAACCAATATGAAATAGAAACCATGAAATATATAATATATGACAGCTACACACATACATACACATGGTTTATATGTAGGGTGTTAGATAACAGTCCCAGTGGGATCTCACTAAGGATTATATTCAGTTCTTTTAAGTAAATATTTCACAAATGCCAGTTTAGAAATACATTAGGAAATATATTTTTCCATTTGGGTGAAATGAAAGAAACCAAACTTCATAATTTATCCAAAAATAATATAAAATCTCCTTTTTTATTAAAAAATCAAATGGTGGTCTTTAGTTAGTCGTAAAACACTCTAAAAACTTGGAATGTGAATCTTTGAAATTATGAAAACTAAATAAATCTCTTTTTTTCTCATTCTAGAACCCTTTAATAAAATATTATCCATAAAACAACCATTTATATTTTTATATAAAATAAATTTCCAACTATATTTTAACGTCATTTAGAAAAGAGGACCACCTAAGGGGAAAAAGTCTGTGTAAGACATACATAAGGGGGAAACAATGAGGGTCTCATGATGTTATCAAAGTGGTGGTGAGAAAATAATCAATCTAATATCAACATATGCATTAATAATTCATAAATAAATAAATAACCTTTACTTCCATCACCCTCATAGAAAATATCACCTTTCTATGTCATAAAAACATTACATAAATAAATATCCTTTAAAAGGAAAAAAGTTTGTGTAAGACATACATAAGGGGGAAACAATGAGGGTCTCATGGTAATCATGCCATTAGTTTTATTAAGTATCAAATGCACCTCCAAAATAAATCTGAATCGGGATTCAAATTAATTACCACATTTATAAAGTTTCAACATATAAAATAAAATTTTAAAATCAATAAGAAATAAACATCTTCCCATCACAAAACATTTATTTAAAAACACTTGGTGAACTTCTTTTAAAGATCCTAAATGAGGCCTAAGACCTAAATTTTACCTCAAACCACTTAAAAGATCATTATAGGAATATTATTAAATGTATAACATGTATAACCATTTAATTACTATGAATTAAATGATATTAATAAAGTAAAACCTTCATGAAAATATTAAAAATCAGGAAAAAACTTTTCGGGCTTATAAAAAATTTCATACTTAGTTGTAATTTCATAGAAAACACATTTATAAAATCCAATCATATCATGAATTTAAAAATAAAAGGATCATATAGAAATAAGTACTCAAACCAAGAAAAAGCCAACCAATTTTGATAGTGAATGGCAAACCAAACAAAGAACCTCTCTCTAAATACCTAAACAACCAAAACCCTAGGTTATATTTGAAAAAAAAACTAAATCCCCATGAACAATTATTAAGGTTATAAGGAGAAAGTAAAACCTAGGATGAATGGAATAAGGAAGGTAGGTTAAGAGAAAAGATGAATAATGGATGTATTCCCATGAGAATCTTCTTGGAAATCATGAAGGATAAGATCTAAATTGAATAAGGATGATAAGAATATCTTATAATGTCTCCAAGGAAGTATAACATGTTATAAAATGGGGAAAGGTATGAACAAAATCTTAAAAATTAAGGAGGGGTGAATGTGGATTTTCAATATTGAAAATGAACTGGGTAGTGGTACACCAGAACGTTGTCCCATCCAATACAACATAGATAACCTCTCTCAAGTAGGCTTATTGTCCCAACACACCCTACTCTATGATGAGCTCCCTAAAAATTCTCACTATTTTGGATAGGGCCTCTTCCCTTGAACCACACCATGGATAACAGTGTGGTGCTCCCTGTGGTCCCTCAAAGTTGGAACCATGTATCCACCACCTCATGTTTGTCTCAATAATTTCCACAGAGAAACTTCCCAGCCAAAATGGGCACCAAACCCACCCTTAGTGTTTTGATCCAAATTTTTAGGTCCCGAGGAAGCCACCACAACCACTACAATGCCCAATATGGGTGTTTTGGTACTTCTAATTTTTGAAAGGAAAATATCCAGACCAAAAATCCCATTACTACATCCATTTCACTTGGTTTTTCCCTCACATAGCCATCTAAACCTACACCACACCTATGGTGTACATACAACACAGTGCAGTGAGGACAAAAAACTTAAAAAACCCCTCCTTAAGGTTTGAAACACCAATAAAACATTAGAAAATCATAAAAAAAATATAGGAAATAAAAATAATTTCATATGTCAAAAAAATAAACATTTAGTTGTTAAAAAATGAACTAGATAGAAAATAAATAAATAATTTGGCATGATCATGAACTTTTTAATGAAGGGTTTATCAAGTAGATGATAAAATCACCCTTGACATTAGGGGAATAAACTTCTTGATATTTTCTTGGATCAAGTTGCATTATTCTACAATCAAACTTTTTATCTTATGGGTTGATTTCACATTATCTAAAGATTTGGATTTTCTCCTCTCCTTAAAGCTACATCATTTACATATGTTTACTCACATTCATGTGATGGGAACCATTGAAATGATGAAAATTTTTATATAAAAGAAACTATGGGAACACAAGTGCTACATAATAAAAGGAGAGGGATGACAGATAGACCATCATTTTAATTTAATAATAATAAACCCCATACAATTGAATTAAATTAAATATAACATACAGATTGGTCGGTCTACGATTATTATCATCCATACATGCAAAAAATATAGATTTAAATCAACTAGCTAACATTTAGTTCAATTTTTATTTATTAAGATAATTTAGATTAATAAATAAATTATTTTATTATTATTTAATCTATTTATCTTATGTACATCCAAAAAGTATTAGAGATTCCCATTCCTTGTAATTTTAATCAAATTAATTTAATTAATTTTATTTTAAATTAATTATGTTCTCAACATGTAAATAAAGGTAAAATGACATGTACCATTACAAATTTCTAAACACATTCCTCATATTTTATTATGCACTCACACAACATATAGCATACACCACATATCATGTAATTACACGACATGTAGTTTTAATAAATAACATAAAAATATGAGTTTTATTTGATGGCATTTAAAACTTTTAATGAGTTAAAATTACACAAAATTTAAGGATCATACATGACATATAGTTTATAATTTTATGCGAAAATTAATTAATCATTTAATATTATATAAAAAGAATAACACAATGTGTACTACCAATTAAGGTCCCTAAAACATGTGTTTATTAGGTTGAATGGTGTAATTAATTAATTTTTATTTTCTATGTGAATAGGTAATAGGTACACAACATATAAAATCTAGACACACATTACGTATTTCATTCGTCATATATCCATGATACGCACCTAGGGAGTCAGTGTGTATCTATCATAAAAATTAATGAGTCACACAACATGTACACTATAAATAAACCATGTAACCTATGTGTTACGTAACTATTAGTCCCTACACGTTGTCTAATAATACACGATGTGTATTTCAACACATGGTTTCTATGAATTTCACTGTCTAATTGTGTGAACTAAAGGACTTGTGTGCTAGTTATATGCCATTTATCATGGAAATCATGAACCATTTTGTTATGGTCAACATGTGGAATGTAATGATTCCGCATTCCATTTTATTCACATGATGAATTAAAATTAATTCAAGGCTCATATTGGTGAAAATAACCTATATACATGGGATTTACCTATGGGCTATATGTTATGTAGTTTCATGTTATCAAGATAGAAGCCTCAACACCACTAGATGGGTTCTTTGGGTGTTTTTCATCTATTTTCAACCTGTTCTAGTTCATATAAAGGAGAATGCATAATTTATCTATTTTTTATTAAATAATGAATAAATTGAAAATTAAAAAAATTAACCTCAAATGCATAAATTATTCAATGATTAATAAATAATTATAAATTGAAATGAAACCTTAATTTGATACAACTTGAAGGTTCATGTAATAGTAGAAATTAGTGGAGTCCAGAACTAATTATGTTTTTTCATTTACTCAAAAAATAACACATAAGAACAAAATGAAGAACGTGACATCTCATTATTATATCTAAAGAATAAAAATGAAAGAATCATGGAACCAGAGAGGATTTTTCAAGTTGAATTTATAATTATTTTAATGATAAGAAAAATTACTCAGTTTTATGTTCTTTCTTTAATTTAATTATTGATAGATAAAACCTCCATTTAGTTGTACCATTATTTCATCGAGAAAATAAGAAGTATAATCCCTCTAGTGATGATCCACATAGGATTCTTTGACCTTGAAGCATCACCAGTGGTACTATATATTCATTCATAGTGGTACTAATTATATTCCATCATCCACATTTAATTGCAATATAATTCTATGAGTTTCAAAGATTGAATCTTTTTCTATTGTTATTTAGAAGGGAAAAAGGTGGAATATTTTTTTCACTCTTGAGAGGAACTCTTGAGATATTCTTCTTGAGGTAATTCTCTAGAGAGGAGAAAATTATGCACACAAAAAATGATTCTCACACATGTAGAGAAATGATATAATTAGGTATATATAGAGATATGGTAAAAGGATGAGTAATTACAAAAATTACCTGATCCAATCTCATAATTATTATTGAACCCATGTTTAATAACAACAATAATATTTTTTTGACGTACAAATGTCTCACAGATAATATAAATATCAATAAATAAATTAATATTATTCTAATGATATTTAATATATCATTTTATTTTCCCAATTAATTTCTCAACCTATCCACCTTTCTCAATATTTGTTGAACCAAAAATAATAAATATTATTCATTTAATAAATAAATAAATAAATATTATATTCACAATCTTGTGAAAATATTTATTTTAATATTCAACTCAAAGATAAATATGGTGATTGAATATTTATGGTTTATAAGCTTCTAATAAATATTATTCCCTAGTCGGAAGAATAATATTTATTCAAAATTTATTGATCACAAATATTCAGTCACAATATTTATGTGTGAGTTCAATATTAAAATAAATATATTCACAGTCTTGTGAAAATATTGATTTTATCATTCAAGTCACACATAAATACGTGATTGAATATTTATGATCAATAAATTTTTATTAAATATTATTCCTTATCATGGAGAATAATATTTATTCCCATAATTAAATTTAAATAGAATTTAATAGTGATCAATAGAAACACTAAGTGTGTGGCCCACTAGTGTACATCCTTAGTTGTATTATATGGGTTAGCCTAAATTCAAATATTAGCATCTAATAATACATAAAGTCACACATAGAGAATGAAGTTAATGTCATGATGAAAATAACCACATACAAATTCTCTAATACATTATCATATTAAATTCACATAGAAGAAAAATAAATATATGATAAAATTTTTTATTAATATTCAAGTCACTGAATATATAGAAAATCTAAAGTACAATATAGTTGGTTCTAGATCACAAACTCAAACAACTTCCTCCTCCCCTGGGAAATGAGTCTTGATTTGGATGTATTTACAAAAGATATCTAATAATGAACATCCCATCAAAGTACCATTCTACATTGACACCTATTGACCAATCAACTCTTGACTCTCAATTAGCTGATTTACCCATCACACTTCACAAAGTTATAAGTTATTATCAGGATAACCTAGTTTATTATACTTATTACTAGGGATTATAAATGGTTACCTCCACGTTTATTATCACCATTGTCGAGGTTTCCATACCTTGTACCATTTCCTAAGAAAAATATCATCTTGGGTGGTTATGAGCTATATATGATGAATTTATTTATTTAGAGGATAATTATACATTGTATATTTTCTTTCTTCCATCTATTAATTGAATTTTTATATTCAAATAGATCTGTAATGTGCGTTTCAATGTTAATGGCACTCTAAAAATCTAGAAATATCTCTTGATTGTGAATGGCCATACTCAAACCTATGATGTTGATTATTTTGACACATTTTCATATGTGGAAAAGATTAAATCAGTGTAAATTTTTATATCTCTCAATAACACTCAAAATATGTCTCTTTATAAACTAGATGTTAATAATTACTTTCTCCATGAATTCCTTGACAAGGAGATATACTTAGATTAACCACTGGTGTTTTTTTTCACATGGGAAGTACTATAAGTAATGTTTCATTTTTTAGAACATTTCATAAGCTTAATTAATTATCATGAGCTTGGTTTGACTGCTTCTTCACTATTTTGGCTAGCCATTGGATACCTCAGAGTAAGAAGGATCCTTCTATTTTGTATCATATATCTAATATAGGTAGCATTCTCCTAGTTTTGTATGTTAATGATATTTCCATTACAGGTAGTGATGATACTAGGATTACCCAACTTAATTCTTTTCTTCCTTAGATTTTTCAAATGAAGGATTTGGGTGAACTAAGATATTTATTAGGTATTGTGGGTTTTAGATGTGCTCATAGTATATTTATTTCTCAGAGAAAATATGTCATTGACTATCTATAGAAAACCAGCTTAACATGGACATATTCTATAGAATCACCATTTGATATTGGGGAAAAGTCTCTTCACACTAACATTGATACTGTCTCCTCATCATAAAGGTATCTACGACATGTTAGCAAGTTGAACTATATGAATACGACTTTCCCTGACATTGTGTGTCAACTGAGTAATGTGGGTCAGCTCATTGACTCCCCAATAAAGATTAAGTGGGTAGTTGTCCTTCACATTTTTAGATATGTGAGAAAGGAACTTGATCAAGTCTTATAATATTTTGGTCATATGAAAATAGATATTGAGGCTTTTATGATACAAATTATGTACTATTTGTCTTATCTAAAAGATCCATGATTGGTTTTTCTATTTTTATCAGTGGAAATCAAGTCTCCTAGTGAAGTAGAATGTAGATAATTATCTCATGATCTAGTTTGGAGTCAAAGAATCATCTTATAGATCATGTGGATATATAAATTATTTGGGAACCAAAGATGATATAGGATATTGGATATCATACGAGGAATCTTCTACACATCTGGTGTGACAATCAATTCATAGTCAAAATTACTACCAACCTAGTATTTCATGAGACTAAACACATTGAAGTTTACAGCTATTTATTCTAGGAGAATTATGAGAAGAAAATGATCATCCTTGAACATATTCCTACTAAATATAATCTTGCATAAATATTTACTAAGTGTGTTCCTAGAGTACACTTTTAGAATTAAGGTTCCATATTGGGATTGATAAATATATTTTTCATATCTTGATGGGGAGTGTTGGAGATAATTATGTTTGAAGAGTTATATTTTATTTCTAGCCATTTTTGAATTTTGTATTTATGACTCAAATAATTTATTTATTTTACTAAGAATAAAATGTCCATTCTCACTTGAGAGGTATGGCTCATAATACCTAATTTTTGCAAGGTATTCATGACTAACCCATTTTCATTTTTTTAAAACCACCCTAGTTGGTGTGGCCAATGTGAGATTCCCTCAACCACGATTTCATCATCTATAGTGGACTTGCGGTAGATAGAGGCCTTTGATGAGGTGAAACAAGGGGTGGTGGGGTGTTAGGGGTAACCGAGTGGGAAACCTAGGGTGATTAGTAGGTGGTTAGGGGAAACAGGGGTCAAGGATTCTAGGGAGGGGGGGGGGATGAATTGAGGGTGGTGGAGGTTAAAAGGTGAAAGAGGAATGATATCTATCAGAGGGGGTATCCGGTGTTGAGTATATTTTAGTATTTATGGTCACAAATACTATAATTTTCAACATTTAATGATTTTTACACATTATTATTTTTAGAAACCATCAATGGGGGCCTCCTAATTTTAGTCTCTACTAAAATACAATTTTATCATAGTGGAATAAATGTTATTCAATCCTTAGAAACCCATCAACATATTTCTGAAAAATTATAGTGAAAATTTCCAATGGAAAAAATAACAAGTAATCTATTCTAGAAAGATCCACTAAAAAATTATAGTTAAAAATATTATTTCAAAATCTGTTAAAATTTTCAATAAAAATATGCTTGAAAATTTTACTGAAAAAACATCTAGAAAATCCATGGTAAAATTTCACTTAAAAATCCCTTAAAAAATTTAATTTGAAAATAATAAAAAATTACACTCAAAAATTCCAAAGAAAAAATTCCCTATAAAATGTCAATAAAATATACCACTAGAAAAATAATTTGGAAAATTACACTTTAAAATACATAGGATTATTGAACAAGGAAAACATTATGTAAAAATTTTATTTTAAAAATTTAGTGGAAAATTATACATAAAAACTATATTGAAAAATTATACTGAATTCTAATTGAAAATTTTAATAAAAAATTATAGTAGAAAATTACAAGAAAAATATTCATAATAGAAACTAATGAAATGTTTTACTGAAAACCTGCATTAAAAAATTCTAATGGAAAATTTCAATTTAATATTCCACTGAAAACATACATTGAAAAATTTCATTGAAAATATTTAGTGGAAGGTATCATTTAAAAACTGTGTTAGAAAATTTCACTTAAAATTTTCACGAGAAGATTTAATTGAAATATTGTACTAAAAATTCGCACAATATATTTTCATTGAAAAATATATTGAAAAAACTAAAACGAAACATTTCGTTAAGGAAATTGCACAATGGAATTTTTCATTATAAATCTCCATTATATTTTAACTTCATAATTACATTGAAAACTTTTTCATGTAATTTTTTTTATTTTAAAAAATTGAGGATTATAAGTGGAAATATTAATTTCGAAATTCGATGGAATCATTACCAAATGGATTTTTTTAAAAATTAATTTTTATCTCTAGAAGAATTAATTAATTTTGAAAAATAATATCTGATTTCATTATAAATAGAAATATTTTTTAAAAAATATTTGAAACAAATATATATTACACCTTTTCAAATGGTATTAGTTTTTGTCAAATAAATAATTTTTTTAGTCTTTAATCAAATGGTTTAAAAACTATATTTTTTATAAATATAAATTTTATTTCATCTTTTTAAACAATATAATAAATCATTTTTTAACATAAAAAAATATTTATTATTTAAAAAATACAATTATTTTCAAATATAAGAAATTAATTATTGTTACTACCACCTGAATAAATTGATTTTTTTTTCTATCCATCATATTTAAAAAATAAGCATGCATCTATCTGAAATAATTACGAGACATTCCTATATATTTTGGAACTTTATATTGTAATTTTCACCATTTCCCCCATGATGTATCACTTGTAGTAGATCAGAGCTATGTGATTCACCGTAGATGAAAACTAGATCATCCTAACACAACCTTCCCTTACTAAATCTCTAATAATCTTCATGAATAGGTAACTATAAGGTTATTATAATGATCCATATGCATGCATTTGAAGCCAGTTTAGTTCTTAGGATTTTTGGATCATGAGTTCTTATGTTCGCTAAAAGGCAATGAAATGTTTCTTCTTTATTTCATGAATCTTATCTTATCCTATCATACCCTAATTATACTACTTATCTTATTTAGTACATTTAACCCCCTAATTGACCCTCTTATTTAGCCAGAGCTGACCCAATAAATCATGTTAACCAAGACTAACTATAAAAATATTACACTTTAATTTTTTTAGAAACAATGGGATGAATATGAAGAGTAATAATTCAAATATAGATAAGGTTTTAAAAAAATAAAAAAGTAAAAAACCTAGAACCAATTAAAAGGGTCAATAAAACAAAACAAAATAAGGCCCAATTTTAGCACCAAGAAAAATAATATTCCCCAAAGCATCCAAAAAAACTGACAGTATGTGCCGGTTATTCAATTATGCAACTCCAAAATAGAACAACATGAAGAAACTTGAAGTATAGAAAGAAAATAAAATGGATTCATAAAGACTCACATAATAAAAAACTCTCCTATAAACAATGGGGTTATGAGGTTCATGATTGTATAATAGGGCTATTAATATGTGATGGAGAATTGATGTAGGGGTTGTATTCTTGTTTCTGCTATCAATAGCTGAAGAAGTTGGATGGTATGAAAATTTCAAGGTGGTTGATTGGGTCTTGATCAGGTTTAGTAGAGTTATATGTCTATTATGAAGGATGGAATAAGTTCATGCAAGCTGGGATGTGCATAGATTATTGTACAAGATTGTATTCTTACTTTATTCAGTCAATATATGACTTTGATGATTTGTTTTTTATTTTTCTTATCTTAAGTTCTGCAACTTGGTGATGGTTGGTGTTGATGTTGGATTATTGATGAAATTTTGGGATTGGTTGATTTTATAGAGGATTAATTTTCTTTAGAGGAATATTGGGTTATGTGATATTGATACGTCTCTACATATGTTCAAATAATAGGTAACGATACATGAATATATTCAATAAAAAAATCATGGATTATTTATTCATCTTTTCTCTGTCAATATGAACCCAACAACCAAGATAACATCCAAATATCCCTCACCCATCACAAAGTTACAAAAATCAAGATACCACCTCATCACTGAAACACCAATTTAGAAATAAACACAAGTGACATGGATCAACTTACCTAGAAAAAAACCAACAATACAACAAAAGGAAAAGTTCTATGTATAAGTGTTCTTGGGACATCTCAACCCAAAAATCCATCTCATAGGGTGTTTTGTACCTCAAAATTATATTTAAAACATTATCACCTTTTTAAATCAATTTAGGATAACCTAAAAATATTCCTTTCACACATATATCCCTTAGTTGGATCCTAATCAATTTGATTTACCCATGGATTTTTTTGGCAGAATTGTTGAAATCTGGGATCTAATACCACTTGTATATTCCATTTGGATTTCTCAATCCCAAAATATATCTCATTAGGTGATAGTTTCCATCACAATTATATTTAACAAATTTTACCCTTCCATAATCTATATAGGATAACCTAATAATCCCCTTCACACATCGGTCCCTCAGTTGGATAATCATCAATTAGTTTTTACCCATGGATGTTTTGTTAGAGTTATTGAAACCTAGTATCATATTCCACTTATAAGTGTTTTTTACCTTCTTATCCCCGAAATCTAGATCATGTATTACGGGATTCCCTTATAATTATATTTGTGACAATGACCCCTTC
The DNA here is from genome assembly GCA_963277665.1 of Viscum album. Classification (NCBI taxonomy): domain Eukaryota; kingdom Viridiplantae; phylum Streptophyta; class Magnoliopsida; order Santalales; family Viscaceae; genus Viscum; species Viscum album. The sequence continues at coordinate 1,463,582,152 of OY728162.1, read as the reverse complement.
TTCAACCAATGTTGGATATCCCAAAAATCTCTCCCTCACATATTAGGCCCTTAGTTGGATCCCCATAGACTAGATCTACCCATGGATTTTTGGGTAGAGTTATTAAAATCTGGGATCTGATACAACTTGTAGGTGATATTAGGCATTCTAAACCTCCAAAAATAGATCATGGGGTGTGGTTTTACACTAATTATTATATTAAATACCTTTTTCCCTTCCAGAATTCATGCGGGATAACCTAATAATATCCCCCTCACATATCAAACCCTTAGTTAGATCTCTATAAATTGGTTTTGAGTCATAGATTTTTGGGTAGAGTTGATGTAACCTGGGATTTGATACCACTTGTAGGTGTTTTAGGCCTTCCCTACCTAAAAATATTGGTCATACAGTAAGGGTTATGAGAAAGGGACCCTATTTTTTCTCTTTAATGAATAAATATTTCAAGGATTGCAATTTTTTAGAGGATATTTATTTGATTTTAATTATAAAAAATCATATAAATTAAAGGTTGGTTCCTGAAATATATCCACTATCATTATTGGTTATATCCAAATTCATTTTCAATATATTAAATAACATTTTTGATAGATTAATTACTCTAGTAATTTATTCCCCAAATTTAGTATTTGTCCCAAAAAATATCCCTCTTACGACCAATTTGGGGTAGAAGCTAATCCTATAATCTCTTTGTAGGGTCCAAAAATATCTTTTAGAAAAACCTTTATAATAATATCTGACCTATTATCATTGGTGTGTATTGAAAAAATTTTATTCAATTTTTCTTCCAACACATTGAAGATATAGTGATATAGAACGTTGATGTGTTTGGACCTAGAAGGAAAAGTTGGGTTCTTTCTAAGACGAATCATACTATGATTATTAAAATATATAATATAGTTCTCATGACTTTATACGAATTCATATAAAAATATATTCATCCATAGTATGTCCTTATAACCTTTTTTGATTGCGATATACTCCACTGTAGTGGTATACAAGGAAACACAATTCTGAAGTCATAATTTCCATGAGACTTCACCCCTACAAATAATATTGGGTATTGATATATATATTAGAAAGAGGAAATATTTAGATACATATTTCATCATATCCATATATCCACCCATATCTACCTCTTTACATCCTTATAAAACATGTTTATCATTTACAAAACATAAACAATGACTTGATATACCTTGAAGATACCATAATATCCATTTATCCATTATTCAATGATATTTTCCTAGATTTGATAAAAATATTCACACAGCACCAAAAAATAGGAAATATATAGTCTGGTATACACCAAAACATACATGGGACTACCAACTACTGACAAATAAATTTTCTTCTAGCTTAGATTTATCCTCTTTAGTTGATGGAATCTGGCATATCATGAGCTAAAATGGATTAAAAGTGTAGTATTAACTGGTTTTACCTTTTACATATTGAATCCTTTAAGAAACATGTTAATATACCATTCTTGAGATAGGAAAATGTTTTGATTCCTCCAATAATTAGTAATCATTATACCCTGAATCTGATTAGCCTCTCATAAGTCTTTCATTTAAAAAGTCTTGTTCAACTCCGTCTTTAGCCCTTCAATCTTTGTGACATCATTTACACTAATCAATAGATCATCAACATAAAGAAATAGAATAATTAAATAACAATTATAAAACCATGTGATGAAGATAGAGTGATCAAAAATCATTTTCCTACACTAATTTTTCTCGATAAATGAGTCAAAATTCTTGTACCATCTCATCAGTGCCCGTTTGAGACCATATAAAACTTTCCTCAGGTTTCATATCATATTTATTTTTCCATTCACCAAAAAATATTATCACTACTCTATGTAAATCTCCTTTATAAGATATATAAGTAATAATGTAGTCTTAATATACCTTTCTTGAAACCATCACCCCATGAGTTATATTTTGGGGTTGAAAAGGACCAACAACACTTACAAGTGGTATTAAATCCCAGTTTACAACAATCCTACCCAAAAATACACAAGTAAAAATTAGTTGATGGGGATCCAATTGAGGTCCTGATGTTGGGTTATTACATACAATTTTTGGAAGGGTATAATGTGATAAAAATAATTATAAGGGAAACCCCCTCCCTACAATATAGATTTTTTGGATTAGAAGGACTAATAACACTTATAAGTGGTATCATATTCTAGACTACAACAACTATGCCTTAAAATCTTTTGGTACAGACTAGATGATGAAGATACAACTAAGGGATCGATGCTTGAGGGTAAATCTTTTGGGTTATCACACATCTATTATGGATAAAAAAACAGAGATAATATTAGCATGAGGGAAAACCTTACATCATAAGTAATATTTTGGGGTTGAGATGGACCAACAACATCTAAAAGTGGCATCCGATCCCAATTTGTAATAAATCTACGAAGAAATTCACTGGTGGATCTAGTTGATAAGGATTTACCTGAGGCCCGATGTGTGATTAAGATTTTTTTGGTTTATCCCACATCAGTTGTGGAGGGGTCCAATGTGCTAAATATAAGTGTGAGGGAGAACATCACACCATGAGCTATATTTTGGGGATGAGAAGGCCGAACAACACCTACACCATTCAAAACTAAAAAATTTCAATACTGATGGTTCTAGATAAAGAAACAATGCCTATTGGGTATATGGAAATCTGTTATTTCATCAAATTTAATGGATCATTCACAATTTACATGACGTGAAAACCATGAAAAATGATATTTTTTCTAAAGAACATTGATAATTATTTTTACCAAAACCAGGAGAGCATATATTTTCACATTAATTTATAATTAATTTAAAAAAAAGGAGAAATATTACGTCAATATTGAGTTCATTATTTAGTAACGGTGTTGATCATTATAACCTGATCAGTTTATCATTATTTCATAGCGAGAACCTAAATTACATCCTCTCTTGTTGTGATCCATAAGTGCTCCTTTAATCTCTGAACAACAATGATGAAATTTTAGGTTCAATCTTGTCTAGTTGATCACCTTATGTTGGTCAATTGGATTTCTTCATGTTCCTTTGATCATGAAGGAATTTATCTTCTTCTTCTAAATCTTGAGAGGAAGAGATTAGGAGGGAGATTTTAAGAGGAAAGTTTTGTGAACTATGATTAACTTTTCTTTGATTGACTCAATAATATGTAAATAGAACTTGGGTTAGGGTTTAATTTCAATCAATTTCCCTAAGGCCCTAAACTATTAATTAATACCCAATAAACCCCATGAAATATAAGTAATAATGATATTATTATTTTACATGTGACATGAATAAGCCATCACAAAAATAAATATTAATTTTATCATTGGGTAAACAAATATCTATCATTGTAAAAATATTTCCAACTCATCCTCCTCAAAATTTATTGAATTAATGAAGAATTGTTTCAACAGATATTTTTCATTTGATAAATAAATAAATATTCTATTCATATCCTGATGAATAAATATTTATTTAATATTCAAATAACTAAAAAATTATTTATTTAATAAATAAATAATCATTTATTATCATGAAAATAATAAGAGATAAATGAATATTATATATTCGAGTAATTAAATAATTACCTTGTGAATATATATTTGTTTAATATTTGTGATCATTTAATAAATCTTGAATAAATATTACTTCTCAGTCTATAAAATAATATTTATTCCAATTGTTAAATATAAATAATATTTAATTGAGATCTATAGAAACACTTTGTGTGTGATCTTATTGTCATATTCCTCAGTGGAATTATATGGGCTTGCCTAAATTCTATGTTTACAGTTTAAAAATGAGTTAAGGCACCCATAGAGAAAGAAGACATGTTGTAATGGTAGTAACCATATATGAATGATCATTGTGTAATATAATACGTTAATGATGATATCACAATGAGTAGGTTTCACACCCATGTTATCAACCTGTATGCTTGATACCTATTTTTTTGACTACATGAAATAAAACCATCAATACATCATGGAAATAATATTTAATGTCCCATTTTCAATTCAATCAAAGGGTTAAGATATCATATTCTATAAGGATGGAAGGGAAAATTCATTCACTAATGTTTTCATTAGTAACATATCATTTGTGAGGTTCCCAACATACCTAACATCACTATGATCATATGTCATCATGGTTTTCGATAATACATAAAAGTACATTAGTCATGAAAAGTATTAATAAAAATTTTAAAAACTAAATATCATTACTCATATCCTTAAAAATGAATATCCCATGACACATAAACATATGGTATTCCTATAAGAGGGTATATTATTATAATATTTAATTTTAGATATTTCCATGTGTGAACTTTATGAGATAAAATCCTATTTTCTTATGAGTACTCACACTTAAAAGTGAAAATACTATATGTTCTATGATATAATGTTATCTAACCATAGAACAAGTTTTAAGAGTATTTTGATTAAATGTAAACGTTCTCATCATAGAGGGGAATTGATATCACCTTTTTAATGTGAAAAATAGTCTAAGACACTATTAAATTAAATTCATGAAAAGATGAATAATATTTAATAATATAATTTTATTAATATTCAATTATTTGAATATTCATGAAACCTAATTACAGATATTTGGTTCTAGGACACCAACTCTAAAAGAATCCCACTTAGATTAGATCCAACTAAAAATGAATTTTAGTTCAATATCACTCACACAATGATCTTGTTTATATAAAGTTAATGATTTATTAAAGGGGTTATCCACATTGTCTTTTATAGAAAATATTCACATTTTGATGTCACCTCTCTAAAAAAATCCCACAAGAGATAATATTTTTGAAGTACATGATTCATACGATGATGTGACCTTGTATCATTTTCAAGATCCACTGTTGTAGTATTACCACAATAAAGTGTGATATGTTCTTTACTTTTAGGAACCATGTTAATTTCTTGGATGAAGTTGAAAATACAAACTACTTCTTTAGCTATCTCAAGAATCTATAATATACTCTAACTCCACTATATAATCAACAACCATGGCTTACTTTGATCTCTTCCAGCTCACAACACCTCCACTGAGTGTGGAGATGTATCCCAATTACTATTTTAGAGCATATTGGTCTTTTTGGAAACTAACATCTTTATATCCCTTGATGACTAGTTCCTCATTTCCTCCATATAATTGGAACACATACTTAGTAAGCCTTAGTTACATAAGGATATTCTTGACTATAATCCAATGACAGTCACTTAGTTTAGATTGATATCTACCTACCGCACTTATGGAACATTTGGCATCTATCCTTAAAAATAAAATATCATACACGAATGACCTAATTGTTGACACATATGGAATCATTTCCATCATATATATTTCATCATGTGTTTGAGAACACATTTTCATAGAAATATGAATGTCATGTGATAGTGGAAACAACCCCACCTGAGATTGTTCTATAATAAATATATCCATTATAAGGCCCCAGCCTTACACCTGACTTAATATTGAGTTATTACAAGATTACATATTGAGGATCTTTTCAGGTTTAGAGTTTTAGAGAATTAGATCATGAAACTTGCATTACATTCCACATTTAAACAAAGTGGTTACATAAAATACAGTATTCATTCTTCCCATCAACGGAAACATATTTAAAATATAACACAGATTCTTTCTTGACACATCCTTGACACTATCATCACATCATGTACCTTTCCCTTGACCTGTGAAAAACATTTCAAAAACTTGGGATGAGCATAAAAATCTTAGTAAGAGTTATAAAAATATGGAAAGGAAACATGAGTTCATATATACATTAGAATGAAATCACACTTTACCCATAAAACATAGGCATATCAAATCATGAATAAATCATAGAAATCATAAGACATAAAGGTAACTTGAGGCATTCATAACATTCTTACGTAGGGAGTACCCTCTTGGTTACGTTTGGAATACCCATCACAGTATATTCCCTAAATCTCTTCGGAGAAACCTTAACGTTTCACTCCTTCGCGTTACCCAATGCATTGGAGAGCTATATCGGGCTCACCCGCCCTTAGTTTATCACGGAACCACCCGTTTTCTTAACAATGCCCAGGAACCATAACATAAATGTGTCACATAAAACATGCATAAAAGAAACATAACATTTCCACATTTCAATCACAATATAACATTTTAGTATATTGAAATAATGAATCCATTCAAAAAGAAATCATTTCCAAAACCATTTAAAACATTTAATAAAGAGATTTTTGAATCAAAGTGTCCCATACCACCTTGAATCTTAAAATTTTAAACCATTAATATCCATATAAATAAATCCTTAAAACCATTTTGAAAACATGTATATTAATAAGAACAAATAATTAAAACATTTAAAACGATATTTTGGTTAAAGGGGTTTTACCAAAATTAGAGACACTTGAATACAATAATTGAGGAATAAAATTTAGTCAGAACTTTATAATATCATGAGAATAAATGGATTCATGATATAATACTCCAAAGGACAGTATATACACCATATAAGAGTGAATTGGTGCATAACAACAATGAACCCTCAATAGAAATGTCAAATGTAATGAAATCCCTTATAAAGAAGGTATCCTTAAATTAAGGACAAATCAATCTCAAAAATATGTGTGAAAAATATAAATACACCAAATATAAGTGGATATTAAGTGTAAAACAATAAAAGGTCATTCAAAAATATTCAATGGATGACATATTCAATGACTACATGTTGAACCCAAAGAAATCGAAATTGGGTTAAAAAGTTCCCTTGACAGCCTAACGGCATCACATCAAAATGAGTTGATGAGAGATAAAAAGTGTATCTCATCACTTGGACATAAAATTTACATCAATAAGGATATATGAGAACATATCCCAACATAACAATATGTAAATTAAAAGACCCAACAAAATAAGTCTTTTACAAAAGAGGAGGGTGAAAGGTTCCCTTACCGACTTGGGCATCTTTCAAAACATACACCCCATGAAAGAAGGACAATAGATAATTGATGTAAATACTCATAAATGAAAGTATATTACACAAAGAGTAGAATAATGGGAAGTACATACACCACTCAATGGAATTTGTTTCAAATGTAGCAGAAATCTCATGGGAATAAAAGTGAGCTGAAAAATCCCTTACGAAAATTCGGCAGCCTAACGGCGCCACTCAAAACTTCCAAAATGGATTGATGAGAGGAAATAGGGTCTCTCATCATATGAACATAATAAGTACAGTAGGAGTAATATAAAAGAACATCCCAATCATAAGAAATATGAGCTTAAAAGGAATGACATAAAAGAGTGTACTTAAAAAGAAAGAGAGGTGTAAGATCCCTTACCTCGGGTCCGACTTGACTCGATCATTATTTAATCTCCTGAATAATAAACTTGAGTTAATTTCTACTTCCTTAAGAACCTTTTTCAAGTTCATTATTCCTTTTATATCACTTATTACCATGTCATAAACATTATGTAATCATTTAAGTTAATAATATTTGTTTTGCCAATATTTGGTTCTTAAGTCGAAAGTGGACTACTTACAATTACATGTTGTTCATGTGGACAAATGTTTATTATATCCAGAATTGTATTCATGATGTATATATCATATATGTCATATATATCCAGTACATTCATGCATTTATAATGTTACATAATCATTTAGAGGTAAGAAATGAAATGCACCGTTCATGGAGACGGTAAGCCGTACGTACGCATGAACGCTACTTTCATTTCTATTTTGTATTTTATAGAATGGAATAATAATGATATAAAGGTATATTATAATTCCAGTATAATATCATATATAATATCACAGTTCCATCCTTTATACGTCCCACATATGATATTTAACGAATCAAATCACTTTGAGGGGGCGGTAGTCCGCACTTCCTTAAATGAAGATATCGCGTTTACCCATAATGGAAACCATAAAGGTATGCCCAAAATGAAACAAAACAGAAGCTTAAGGAAAACATAAACATATTATATATCATATATAAAAATAGTGACATCATAATGGCCACCTTTGAATGTGTTAAATAAGTATTGAACAATCATCGTTTCGGGAGGCAGAATTTTGCCATCCACGGAAACTGTATGTTCTTTAACCATTTGATGTAGTTGTGTGAGAGTTTAGCTAGAATAAATATTATAAAAACATCCTAGTATATTTAAGATACTGGTGTTGTTACAAAATAAGTAAATAAAAAGAGTTTAGGGGGTTGGAGAAGCAAAATAAAACAAATGAACATGAGAGAATGAATTACCTTTAAAAGTGTAACCCCATTTTGATTTGAGCCTAAAGGATTCCTTTGAAAGGATTTTGCCCAAAGGGAATCCTATAGGATGAGTATAGGGATGTGGAGAGAGTAAATGGGAAGGGGTTGTCCGATCCAAAGGCTTGAGGAGTGTGTGAAATGAGGTAGAGGTGGGGGCCTTTTATAAGAGGAGAGGAGGGGCACTTTTGGAAAGTAAGAAATATTACTTTATTTGAAAATGTGTTTCGGTTTTAAAAGGTCCCACATTGATATAATTAGTGGATAAGGTGATAAGGGTTCGAAATCCACCCATCCAGTAAGTTTTGGACATGTGTAGGTCATAGAGTTTACATTATCTTCTCATTTTATTTAAATCGTCAGATAATGATGTCATCGCTGCATCATTATGATGTCATAAATAATTTAATTTATATAATGTATAAAAATTATAACAAAATTACTATGATGTAGGAAATATTTTTATCTTTTCAATGAATATTTATAATCAAAAATCGGACTTGTATAACCCCATTTAAAAATTGTTTTAGTAAAACATATCATGTTTGTGTCATTTTTACTTTTACATTAAATAAAAAGTTATTTATGTCATTTCCCAACCAAAGTGGATCCATGGGGACCCCAAGTTGACCCATGGCTTGTCTTGGTCGGCCATGAAACAACCAATGAGGGTAAGACATGTGTCAAGCTCATCTTATTTTATTAAAGCATTATTTTTACCTTAAACTACACTAATTACCACTAATCGCGATTAAAAACTTAATAAGTTACTATTCACCAAAAAATTATTTTAATCTCATTGAACCACATTTTACTTCTTAATGACAACCATGTATGTCAGATTTTTGAAAATCAAAACTCAATGATGGCAAAATTTCATTTAAACGGAAAATCAGTTTTTATAAGTACCACTTAGTGGTTTCACTATTCATCAAAAAATTGAAGTTTTTCAGAAAAATCCCAAAAATTCACCCTAAGCTATATTTGATATTCTGAATTCAAAAATGAAGTATATTTTACAAAATTAAAAACATATAAGTCACATTAATTAATTTAATAATTAATTCCCGCTGTCAGAGCAAATAGCGTGTTTTTATGAAACAATAAGTATCAAAAGATTAACACTGGTTTAAGTCTGATTTCAAAGTGAAATTAATTCCAACGACCACTATTGGATTTAATGGTAAAAATATATTCTAATTTCACTTTAAAACCAATTCAAAAGATAATCTAATCATATAAATAAATTATATTAAAAAGAGGTTTTGAATTAAAATACAACATTTTACATTATTCATTAAAAAAATGAACTTTATCGGAAAGATACCAAAAATTTACACAAAGTAAATTTTGATGTCCCTATTCTTAATAAGAGTTTTATTTGGTCCAAAAGAATGTTTAAGAGTGAACAAAACTATATTTAATGATGGTTCAACATCAAAAGGTGATAAGTGAACCTTTAGTGAAAACTAGGGCATATACGCCTAAAATTGAATTCTTTCTGTATTTTAAGCCTCTATCCTTTATTGGATAAATGTAAAAACATTTAAAAACATATATAATCATATTTTAGTTATTTCTATCCATTCCTGCCAATACAATGGCTACATGTTAACTACCATTTAAAATAATATTATTTTATTATTAGAGTGCAACGTAAGATTCCCAAGAAACTCGTTGTTGCGTGTTGGGTACGCCATCGAGCATAGCGTCCCCTTTAAAGTCATATCAATATTTTATTCACAAATAGGGATAAATATGAAAATTTCATATTCTTTATTTACCTGGGGTGTTACATCCTTCCCCCCCTTTTGGGAATTGCGTCCTCGCAATTTTAAAAATTGAGCTTGGAAACATCCTTGAAAGTCCCACATCAGAACAAGAGTCGGTAAAACAATCACTTTAAAATAAAGAAAGATAAGCACAGAGGTCACTCGAGTTAACCCATACTAGGATTCCATGTAGGAAAACATGGACATGGAGGAGAAACATAGGGTCTTGTTCTGATGGACAGTGATAGAAAACATGTTTAGGAGAAAGTTAACAATAAGAAAATCACAAACTTGTGATGGGTTAAACGGTATTCGATTCCCCAGTAGGAAAAGTTAATAGACAAAATTTTTGTTTTAAGTTACTTTTTGTTGAGGAATTTATTCATAAGAATACATAATCACTTATCATGTCGACTTTCATCTTTTACTAGATTCCTTAGTCAAACTCATATTTTTTTTCCAAAAGACGAGTATTTAGGGAGACTTGTTCACATTAAGAGTACTATAATCAACTTCTAGAGAATCACCTAATCCAACAAAGAGAACTATATACATCCCATGTCTTTAGGCTTTAACCAAAACCAAAACCAAAAAGGTTAGTACAAGGTCAGATAATCCAGAAAATGATAACCCTTTAAAAATAAAATCTATGCTTAATCTCCAAAATTTGTCCAACAAAACCCAAAGTTCAATGAGGACCATCCGATAAACAATTTGTCCATAAAATTATTCAAAGTAAACCAATATAAGATTGAAACCCAAATATTTGAAGGATTTAGTCACATAGTCTTCCAAGTTAAATCGTAACATTTATCTCCAAACAACATCAGTTGCTCCTAAAGTCTCGTATTGAAAAGTAATTAACCTAATCACATATCCTCCATGATAGGTTAATAATTTTCATAAATAAACCAAAATCATATTACTCTTAATTCATAAAATCATATAACTAAAAAGAATCAGTAAAACTAACCAGGGACTTCACGTAGTCCAGTGGTAGGCGATAAATACCATTTGCACTTTGATTGTGGGTTCGATTCCCGCAGCTTTGTCCGACGCGACGGGTTGTCACACGGTCTGCGTGTTGTCCTTTTTCCAAAACTATATAATTCTTAAATCATTCCCCAAAAAGAGATAGAATCATCAAAAATGATCATAACATATTTTAACCTCAAGTTTATCTCATGCCTTTCATTTTCCAGCATATCATATAATAACCCATACTTACCTCAAAAGTAAGGATCATATAAACTCTAATGGTTACCTTTATAATTATTACCAGAACTTCCACATGGATTGGTCATCTCGTACATGATGCATTAAAGATCATACCAAGGTTCAAGTGGTTGATCATGACTCCTTGATAGTTGGTTTAGAACAACCACGAGTTTCCTCATTGAATACCCCATTTCGTCCAGTCTCTTAATCAAAGAACCACCACAGTTTCCTTCAAACCAATTGTCACTTTAGTGCCTGCTAGATCCATCCATTTACTAAAAATAGAAATGTCAGTGTGAGTATATCAACAAAACCATCATGTACTAATGAGGAAGGTAATCACTAAGATACACTTACTCATTCACTTTATCTAAAACTAGGACTCTTTCTAAAATCCTAACCATTATGGTAATGTCACTTATGCTTAGAGAATACCCTAACCTCTAAAGTTATCTAAACAGACCTTTGATACCAACTATAAGGCCCCAGCCTTAAACCTCACTTAATCTTGAGTTATTACAAGATTACACATTGAGGATCTTTTCAAGTTTAGAGTTTTAGAGAATTAGATCATGAAACTTGCATTACATTCCACATTTAAACAAAGTGGTTACATAAAAGACAGTATTCATTCTTCCCATCAACGGAAACATATTTAAAATATAACACAGATTCTTTCTTGACACATCCTTGACACTATCATCACATCATGTAACTTTCCCTTGACCTGTGAAAAACATTTCAAAAACTTGGGATGAGCATAAAAAGCTCAGTAAGAGTTATAAAAATATGGAAAGGAAACATGAGTTCATATATACATTAGAATGAAATCACACTTTACCCATAAAACATAGGCATATCAAATCATGAATAAATCATAGAAATCATAAGACATAAAGGTAACTTGAGGCATTCATAACATTCTTACGTAGGGAGTACCCTCTTGGTTACGTTTGGAATACCCATCACAGTATATTCCCTAAATCTCTTCAGAGAAACCTTAACGTTTCACTCCTTCGCGTTACCCAATGCATTGGAGAGCTATATCGGGATCACCCGCCCTTAGTTTATCACAGAACCACCCGTTTTCTTAACAATGCCCAAGAACCATAAAATAAATGTTTCACATAAAACATGCATAAAGGAAACATAACATTTCCACATTTCAATCACAATATAACATTTTAGTATATTGAAATAATGAATCCATTCAAAAAGAAACCATTTCCAAAACCATTTAAAACATTTTATAAAGAGATTTTTGAATCAAAGTGTCCCATACCACCTTGAATCTTAAAATTTTAAACCATTAATATCCATATAAATAAATTCTTAAAAACATTTTGAAAACATGGATATTAATAAGAACAAATAATTAAAACATTTTAAACGATATTTTGGTTAAAGGGGTTTTACCAAAATTAGAGACACTTGAATACAATAATTGAGGAATAAAATTTAGTCAGAACATTATAATATCATGAGAATAAATGGATTCATGATATAATACTCCAAAGGACAGTATATACACCATATAAGAGTGAATTGGTGCATACCAACAATGAACCCTCAATAGAAATGTCAAATGTAATGAAATCACTTATAAAGAAGGTATCCTTAAATTAAGGACAAATCAATCTCAAAAATATGTGTGACAAATATAAATACACCCAATATAAGTGGATATTAAGTGTAAAACAATAAAAGGTCATTCACACATATTAAATGGATGACATATTCAATGACTACATGTTGAACCCAAAGAAATCGAAATTGGGTTAAAAAGTTCCCTTGACAGCCTAACAGCATCACATCAAAATGAGTTGATGAGAGATAAAAAGTGTATCTCATAACTTGGAAATAAAATTTACATCAATAAGGATATATGAGAACATATCCCAACATAACAATATGTAAATTAAAAGACCCAACAAAATAAGTCTTTTACAAAAGAGGAGGGGGAAAGGTTCCCTTACCAACTTGGGTATCTTTCAAAACATACACCCCATGAAAGAAGGACAATAGATCATTGATGTAAATACTCATAAATGAAAGTATATTACACAAAGAGTATAATAATGGGTAGTACATACACCACTCAATGTAATTTTTGGCAAATGTAGCATAAATCTCACGGGAATAAAAGTGAGATGAAAAATCCCTTACGAAAATTCGGCAGCCTAACGGTGCCACTCAAAAATTCCAAAATGGATTTATGAGAGGAAATAGGGTCTCTCATCATATGAACATAATAAATATAGTAGGGTTAATATAAAAGAACATCCCAATCATAAGAAATATGAGCTTAAAAGGAATGACATAAAAGAGTGTACTTAAAAAGAAAGAGAGGTGCAAGATCCCTTACCTCGGGTCCGACTTGACTCGATCATTCTTTAATCTCCTGAATAATAAATATGAGTTAATTTCTACTTCCTTAAGAACCTTTTTTAAGTTCATTATTCCTTTTATATCACTTATTACCATGTCATAAACATTATGTAATCATTTAAGTTAATAATATTTGTTTTGCCGATATTTGGTTCTTAAGTCGAAAGTGGACTACTTAAAATTACATGTTCTTCGTGTGGACAAATGTTTATTATATACAGAATTGTATTCATGATGTATATATCATATATGTCATATATATCCAGTACATTCATGCATTTATGACATTACATAATCATTTAGAGGTAAGAAATGAAATGCACCGTTTATGGTGACGGTAAGCCGTACGTACGCATGAACGCTACTTTCATTTCTATTTCTTATTTTATAGAATGGAATAATAATGATATAAAGGTATATTATAATTCCTGTATAATATCATATATAATATCATAGTTCCATCCTTTATACGTCCCAAATATGGTATTTAACGAATCAAATCACTTTGAGGGGGCGATAGTCCGCACTTCCTTAAATGAAGATATCACGTTTACCCATAATGGAAACCATAAAGGTATGCCCAAAATGAAAAAAACAGAAGCTTAAGGAAAACATAAACATATTATATATCATATATAAAAATAGTGACATCATAATGTCCACCTTTGAAGGTGTTAAATAAGTATTGAACAATCATCGTTTCGGGAGGCAGAATTTCGCCATCCACGGAAACTGTATGTCCTTTAACCATTTGATGTAGTTGTGTGAGAGTTTAGCTCGAATAAATCTTATAAAAACATCCTAGTATATTGAAGATACTGGTGTTGTTACAAAAGATGTAAATAAAAAGAGTTTAGGGGGTTGGAGAAGCAAAATAATACAAATGAACATGAGAGAATGAATTACCTTTAAAAGTGTAACTCCTTTTGATTTGAGCCTAAAGGCTTCCTTTGAAAGGATTTTTCCCAAAGGGAATCCTCTAGGATGAGGAGAGGGATGTGGAGAGAGTAAATGGGCATGGGTTGTCCGAGCCAAAGGCTTGAGGAGTGTGTGAAATGAGGTAGAGATGGGGGCCTTTTATAAGAGGAGAGGTGGGGCACTTTTGGAAAGTAAGAAATATTACTTTATTTGAAAATGTGTTTAGGTTTTAAAAGGTCCCACATTGATATAATTCGTGGATAAGGGTTCTAAATCCACCCATCCAATAAGTTTTGTACATGTGTAGGTCATAGAGTTTACATTATCTTCTCATTTTATTTAAATCGTCAGATAATGATGTCATCGCTGCATCATTATGATGTCATCGCTGCATCATTATGATGTCATAAATAATTTAATTTATCTAAAGTTTAAAAATTATAAAAAAATTACTATGATGTAGGAAATCTTTTTATCTTTCCAATTAATATTTATAATCAAAAATCTGACTTGTATAACCCCATTTAAATTTTTTTAGTAAAACATATCATGTTTGTGTCATTTTTACTTTTACATTAAATAAAAAGTTATTTATGTCATTTCCCAACCAAAGTGGATCCATGGGGTCCCCAAGTTGACCCATGGCTTGTATTGGTCGGCCATGACACAACCAATTAGGGTAAGACATGTGTCAAGCTCATCTCAGTTTATTAAAGCATTATTTTTACCTTAAACTACACTAATTACCACTAATCACGATTAAAAACTTAATAAGTTACTATTCACCAAAAAATTATTTTAATCTCATTGAACCACATTTTACTTCTTAATGAAAACCATGTATGTCGGATTTTTGAAAATCAAAACACAATGATGGCAAAATTTCATTTAAACGGAAAATCAGTTTTTATAAGTACCACTTAGTGGTTTCACTATTAATCAAATATTGAAGTTTTTCAGAAAAATCCCAAAAATTCACCCTAAGCTATATTTGATATTCTGAATTCAAAAATGAAGTCTATTTTACAAAATTCAAAACATATAATTCACATTAATTAATTTAATAATTAATTCCCGCTGTCAGAGCAAATAGCGTGTTTTTATGAAACAATAAGTATCAAAAGATTAACACTGGTTTAAGTCTGATTTCAAAGTGAAATTAATTCCAACGACCACTGTTGGATTTAATGGTAAAAATATATTCTAATTTCACATTAAAACCAATTCAAAAGATAATCTAATCATATAAATAAATTATATTAAAAAGAGGTTTTGAATTAAAATACAATATTTTACATTATTCATTAAAAAAATGAACTTTATCGGAAAGATACCAAAAATTTACACAAAGTAAATTTTGATGTCCTGATTCTTAATAAGAGTTTTATTTGGTCCAAAATAATGTTTAAGAGTGAACAAAACTATATTTAATGATGGTTCAACATCAAAAGGTGATAAGTGAACTTTTAGTGAAAACTAGGGCATATACGCCTAAAATTGAATTCTTTCCGTATTTTAAGCCTCTATCCTTTATTGGATAAATGTAAAAACATTTAAAAACATATATAATCATATTTTAGTTATTTCTATCCATTCCCGCCAATAAAACGGCTACATGTTAACTACCATTTAAAATAATATTATTTTATTATTAGAGTGCAACGTAAGATTTCCAAGAAACTCGTTGTTGCGTGTTGGGTACGCCATCGAGCATAGCGTCCCCTTTAAAGTCATATCAATATTTTATTCACAAATAGGGATAAATATGAAAATGTCATATTCTTTATTTACTTGGGGTGTTACATTCATTGTCACGTTAATTCATGTACACTGAATTAGTCCGAGAGGCCTCTTGGATTTATCACAATGGATATTGATCCCCAAAAAATATGTTTCTTATATCACCCTATAATTTTAAAAAGAAAATTTTTCTTGTTAGCATATATGACACACAATATTGAGCCTAAAAAAATATGAAATATTATTATTTAAATATGACCATTATAACATAGATATTAAATTAGTGGGTATGAATAGTATTAACATATTTATGAAATATATACAATGTTCCATCTCATTATAAATTTTTTGATAAATTATTAGTAAACAATCACTCAATTTTTAGTAATTTTTTTTTATTCTTCAAAAATATTTTTTCTTCAAAAATGGGTTTTATTAATTTTTGTGAGAAACTTTTATAATTATTTTTTTGAAATTTTAAAAATTTTATTTTGATTAAAGGATATTATTTTTCAAATTATCATATCAAAATTAGCTTATAGTAATATTTTGATATTTTTCTGAAAAGTTTGATGTTTTAAGTAATAGTAAAAATACTGAATTTATTGAGAACTGTATGTTATTTTAAAGTATTTAAAATTTAAAATTATATATTGGGATAATTTAAAATTTGAATTAGTTAATTTTTATGAAATATAATCAATTATATTATTCTCAATTAATTTTATACTTGAATTTTGTATAAAAATATTTTTATACTTAAAAGGCATTTTTACAAAAAACCAATTTTCATCATGTTTTGTGGTTTAAATTTGAAATTAAATTATAAAAATTTCGTGAGTTGAATATTGAAAAAATTGTTTCTATATTTGGAATCATGAGTTCCACATTTAACAAATATCACCCTTTTTTTGTTATTATGAATAGTAACCATAGTACTTTTTTGTTACCATGGTAAAGGTAAAATGGGTTAATTAAGGTTAAAAATATTATTATAAGGACTAAAATGTATGCCTAACACTTGATTTTATTTTATTATATGAGTAAAGTTAAACACTAATCATCCAAACTTTTAATATATGAACGTTTGTTTTCATTTGGCAATGATTTTAACCTTTATATTATTTTATATATAGAAAAGTAAAAAAATGTCATTCCATTTTATTAGTATCTCTAAATTTTTGATTGGGATAAATAGAGGCTATTTATAGTAATAAATATTAATTTAGAACATAAATTTTTTTGTCATGGAAATTTTATTATATTTTTTAGTGATGAAATAATTACCTTAAATGCTTATGGAACACCGATACAGTATTATTTCAATTAATAGAAACATAAAATAAACGATGTTAAAAATATTAGAATAATATATCTTTAATTAATTATTAATTTACATGAATTTTTTATATAAATATAAAATTTTAGTGATATTTTAAATTATTATATTCTAATTCCTTTGCAATCATGTTGTTTTCAAAGTAAAATTAAATTTATAGTTCAAAAATTGTTATTAATGATATTTTATTAGAAATAATAATTTATTAAGCGATTTAAAGTTCCTAAAAATACTATTTTCAGAAAATATATTTAGATGTGGTTTAAAATATCCCCAAAGGAACATTTCTGATTCAATTTGTATTTTATAGAAACTATATTGACCCTTAAAGAGTAAAAAATAATGATATCACCGTAATTGTCAAAAGGGTGTACAAAGGTAAAAAATGATAAGGGAAAAACATAATATAAACTTGTAAAATTTTTATTTTATGATATTATTTAGAATAATCCTAATATTATTTCAAATATTATCAATTTATATCTATTTTAATAGGAAAATTAATTTTATTAATTTAATACTTCAAGAAATTCCAAGAGTGAACCTCTCCACTCTTATAAAAGAGAACCACATATCCAATTTTATTCACACTTAAAAAGAATTATTTTGTCTAATTACTACCCTAATTACTTTCTTATATCCTTAAACTCATCCTATAGGACTTGGTTTGATCAAAAAAGCATCCTACAAAAGATTTTAGTGTGAACCTTAAAATGTTTTCTGAAGAGGAGGTATAGTTATTAACCAAGAATTTTTGTTTTATTTCTGATTATAACTCCGTAGAATACTTTTAAAAAATTAATAAAAAAATCTTCCATATAATTTTTTTATGTTAATGGCATAAACTATATCCAACTCTTATTCCATGAAATGGGAAACAAAACCATCATTCGTGTGTACGTTAGACTACCGCCTCACAAACTGATGTAATTTGTTTTCCATCACTACCTCTCACAGATAACTATAATACTGGATTTAATATTTTTATATTATATTCATGATACATATGTAATTATGAATAGATAAAATATCATATAATTTTTTAAATTTCTATCCATTGAAAAATGATAATGTTATTCATGTGAATGTATGGACTAACAACTCCACGAATCAATGTGATTCATTTTCCATAACTAAATCACATGGATTATATATATTAGTTTATTTAAATAATTAATATGATATTTATGATATAATTATAATTATTTAAATATAAAATATATACTTACCTTCTTTCCATCATGATCTTTGAAAACTGAAAACGTTAGTCGTGCATACATATAGCTTACCATCTCCATGATTGCAAAATAGTTCATTTTTCATAACCAGATTTAATTGATGGTTTTAAAAGTATAATTTATGTATAAAATTGATAATTATTTTAAGATAAATATTCTATAAATGATGTAATAATGAACTATTTTATCATGTCCAACCTACTGAAGTCATTTTGAAAATATGAACCAAATATTTTCAAAACATTCGATATAGACTTAATTGATTAGGTAGTTAAATAAAACATGGTAATAAATAAAATAAAAGTAATAATAAAATTTATTTTTTTATTAAGAAATAAAATAAATAAGGTAATATTTTTCTTCAATAAGATAAATAATGTACATGAGGATTCATACAAGAGGTAAGATATTTCATCGCAATTTTCCTTTATTAAGACATATTTTAATGTATGCACTTAATTTGTTTTAAATGGTGTTCATAATGAACTTTTACATGTTATATCATGAATACATCAAACTTAATGGTATTTTATGTTTTAATTAAAATTATTATATCTAATGGTATTTGACTGAAAAGTTAGCAAGTTGTAAGGTATTTTTAAACTCAATTTTCATTCTTTGGGTTATACTTCTACTTAATCGACTATGTTATTCCATTATTATGTGTGAAATAACCTATAAATATATTATGATGTATTTATTTTTTTTGGATTTATATTTTTCACACATAATCACATCATTGATTAATTTCCACTTCAATGATATGATTTTTGTATATTTCTTCTTCTCATATTGTCTTCTTTGTGACATTTGTTATGTTTTACACCTATCTTATTTTATAAAGTATATATACCACCATTTTACATGTTTCATCATGAATTAATTTATTTTCATGTTATTTAAATATTAATTTGAACTTATTTATTTCATTGGGGTTATGATTAAAAAGGTACCAAAGTGTTAAGGGTTTATTTTCCAATCTCATCCTTATTTAAAATTGTTTATGTTTAAGTATATTTTGAGGGAATTATTTAATCTTTATATATTAAAACCAATATTTTATTATCCTCTGGTTATTTCTATAAATTAAAAGTTTTTATTTTATTTTCTACTCTTCAAACACTCAATATACCAAAATAATGTTTTTAAGGTAAATCAACATTGTTTTTTCTACTCAGCTAAGAATATTTTTCTTCCATGTCCATATTTTCATTAAAATGTTTTAAAGAATGTTTTTAATATTTTACAATGAATTATTAAATATTTTTTTATCAATTTTGGACTTTTTTACACAATGGTTTAAAAATAACATTCTTGTTGGTTTCCAAATGAGGTACTATTTAACATTTTTCAGAAAATGTTAAATGAATATTTGTTTTAATGTACTTTGAAAGAAAAAAATTTCCCACCATATTGAACACCTAGTGATTTGAATCATGCTATACAAGTTTCCATGATTCTTTTTAAAAAGGATTTTTTTCTAAATATTCTGGAAATTTTTAGTTTTTCAATGGGAATTTCAAAGTGAAAAGGTTATTTTCATCAAGAATGTTTTCATCAAAATTTTATGTTATTTAGATTCCTCAATAAAAAAAATCCTTTTATTTTACTTATTCTACCTTGGGGATATGTTATAATGATACCATCCTTATTCTTTCTTTAGATTATTTATGATACTTTTTATTAGAAATGTATTAACATTCCAGATACGATTTCATCATATACAACCAGTTTTGAATAAGGCATGTTGATTAAGTTATTTTTTTTATATATATATGATGAATTACTTGGACTTATTAAGTGATGGGATGGTTCTGTTATAGAACCACGATGCATTAGTAGGTATCATAAGAAAAAATATTTTGGGTATTTGGTTTAGGCATTAACCATTTATGTAAGACATCTTGGAATTAAGCCTTAATGGAAAGTTTATGATGTCGGACATTATGAATTACATCATTATGAGATTAGTAATTGATATCCATATGATTATTTGAAAAGTTATGGTATCCATGTATAAGTTTCAGGCTCATGTGATTACTTTTATAGAATCATTTAATCTTTATTTATTCCAACCATATTATTCTTCATGCTCAAGTTATTAATTAAATGACATGTGTTTTTAGTTATTTTCATTTCCTTATTGATTATACCATATATTTTTTAAGATATAATTCACTATAATTATACCCTTATTGAGAATCTGAGGTCACCCCATATTTGTTTTCATTTCCTCAGGATATGAAGAATGGATCTTTGAATGAGTTCAAAGATGTAGAATATGTACTTTTACTATGTTTTATTTTTACAATTTTAAATGTTATGCAGGATTAAAGTACGTGTCCTTTTTACTAAGACTATTAAAATATTTCATACTTTGGGATGATATCACTTTTATCATATGGAAATGCATTGAAGTAACCATCCAATTTGGTCTACTAGGATCAGGGTCTTTACATTCCTTCATCTAAGTCCATTTATAATAATGTGTCTAACTAGGTCTTAACATATTTTAAGACTAGAATTTCCTTTCTAATAAGTAGTATTTCATCGAAAAAAACTGTTAATAAAATAAACACACTCTAATTACATTGATTATAGATAGAAGGATCAAATTCACTATGTTTAAAACCAGATTCGGTTATGGATTCATCAAACCAAATGTTCCATGACCAGAATGCTTGATTAAATCCATAAAAAGATATTTTAAACTTTCATACCTTTTTGGAACTCTTTGGAGTCACAAAAACTTATATTTGTGTCATATATAAATCTCCATAAAGGGTCCCATTAATTAAATAAATTTTTACATCGATCTTCTAAATATTATAATCATGGTGAGCTGATATGAGTAGTAGAATTCTGATCAATTTTAGAATAGAAACTGGAAAATGATTTCATCTTAGTCTACGCCTTAACACTATTTGAACCCTTCTATAACCAGTCATGCCTTATATGCACTAAAGTTTCCATACATGGCTAGTTTATTATTTAATTACCATTTACCACCAATCTGGTGTATATAAACTAGAGGATCTAACCAAACCTAGACAATAGTTTTGGTACATGGAATCCATTTCTGAATTCATATATTCATTCGATTTGGTAGATTCTATTCCACTTAATGATTTATTTTAGGTTATAGGATCATTATTATTAACTAATAATAACTCACCATCCTGAGTTATTAGAAATACATATCATTTTGGATCTCTAACCTCTCTCATACACCTACATAGTACTCACATCTCCAAAATTTCATTTTCAAGGGGATTTTTAGAATCAATTCCTATGCTAAATCATGTGTATCTTGATCTTAGAATTCATAAAAGTATATCTCACTCCCACAATCTATTTTAGATATGTTATCTCTTTAAATAAATATGTAATTTTTTACCCATAACTTTGTTATCTGAAGTATCATATATGTAATATTATTTAGTTTCCTTAGGGTAACCTATAAAGATGAACATAATTCCACAGGGTGAATTTTTATTGCTAAAATAGCCTTAACAAATGCTTTACAACACCACACTAATAAATCTTTAAAATAGGGTTTCTTTCCACACTATATTTGATATATAATTCCATTTGATTCTTTAGTTTTCACTTTGTTTAGTTGTTTGCTTCCATATGTATTTTTTATCCATTAAAAGACAAAAGAAGAATCACATAAATCATCATTTATTTCACTATGTTTAATAGGGTATGGTTCCTACTTTTTCTCACACCATTCCATTACGCTTCATAATGGGATTTGAGGTGAGACATATTCCCAACTCCCATAAATAATCAATAATTTCTTGATTAAGAAATTATCTACCATGGACTGAGAAGAGTTTCTTAATCTTCTTTCCAAGGTGGTACTCAACTTCATTATTTTATTCTTTGAATTTAGAAAAATAATCTGACTTATACCTCATTAAGTAGATATATCCATATCCACTAAAGTCATCATTAAAAGTTATGAAGTATGAGAAACCACCTATAGATTCAACTATAAATGGTCCAAACACATTAGAAAAAACTGAATCAAGAATATTTGTGGCCATTCTACCTTTTCTACTAAATTGGGATTTAGTCATTTTTCATTGAAAAAATACATGACATATACCAATTGTTTTTAGTTAAAATGATTCCAAATATCTATCATGTTATAATTTGGTCAAACACTTTTCATTTAAATGTCCTAGATGGTTATTCCATAGTTGGGTGAAACATGTGTCCTGTGAACTATTTTTTTCATCAATTTTCATTACTTGGTTCATGTAATCCGACATATAATGTGCGACATTTAAATATTACTTACTAAAATTTTTTTCTATGTAAAGAAGAAAGAAGTTTTTTTAAATTTTAAAAAATCCATTTAAATCAAGCATGGATAGACAAATAATGTTTTTAGTAGCCAAAGGAACATGATATAAATCTTTCAAAACCAAGATCCTTATAGTCAGAAATGTGAGGTGGTATTCTTCAATCATATCAATATCATGTTTATCTCTATGGGATACTTATAGATATACCTAATCTCAGGAAATCTTCTAGAATCTAATTGGTTCATGTATTTTAATTCATATGTGAGAACCACATTCTATATATAATACCCAATTTGTAGAAACAATATTAAAATCAATAAAAAGAAACATGAAGCTTCCTATTTCTTCTTTTTTGGGGTTTTTTTTCCATTGTCCCTTATTGAGACATGAAAAATAGATAGCATATTTTTCCCTTTCTTTACCCTTGATCCTCCTCTTCTTGGAAGGGCATTGTGAAGAAGTTTTTAACTTGGAGTTAGTGTTAGTGCAATTATCTTAGAATTTCCTTTTATTCACCATAATAATAAAAATTATTTCATTCTTTATATCCTTGTAAACTTGGTGAAATAGAGTGATAAGATCTAGGAGATACTTCTATATGTTGTTCATATTAAAATGTATAAAAAACTGAAGAAGCTATGAGGGAGTGACGAAAGAATAAGATAGGTGCACAATCCTTTAGTCATATTAAACCCTGAAACCTCTAGAATTTCAATTTATCCAATGAGTTTGATTACATGAGACCTAAATAACATACCTTCTATAATTTTACTCATGAATATCATCATGTATATCTCAAACCTTTCCTATATGTCACTCTTCTGGTAAAGATCATGGAGTTTCTAGAGTATTCTATAGGCATCCATATTGTCATGTGACTTCATGAGTTTTCTATACATAGATGAATCCATTAAACATTGAACATATAGAACATTATTCATGTGTTTTAATAGACAAAAAACTTATCATCACTTACCCCCTTAGTAGGAATATCAAGGATGGAAGATTCTAGTATATAACACTTACATTCATGGGGCAGTACTACCCATAATCATCTAAAACATTCTTAGAAGTTACTATCCAATTAGGAGGAGATATTTCTATAGACGTTTTTTTAGGGATAATGTAGTTAATTTTTTTAAATATAATATAATAAAAATAGAATACACTATTGATAATTTAATTGATTATAAATTATGTGAGACATGATAATTTTAATTTTATTAAGTCTCCCACTATTTTATAAAGTCTCAACAACCCTCACCATTGAACTTAGAATATCCTATTACTTGGAGATTCTTGAAAATATAGGCTTCTAGTTCCTTTTTCACTTGAGTGGACTCCCCAATCATGAAATCCTAAATCAGATTTACTCAACAATCAAATCTAATTTTGTATTGAATAGAAAAATAATGTTAAATCCAATATAATTTTGGTCAAGGAAACCCATTATCTTTGTTTAGATTTACTGATATTTAAAAGTTCCCCCGATGAAGGCCTAAACCGAAGCAATAACTTTGAATCCATCCTAAACTCATATTATAGAAGAACTAATGACTTAATTTTAAATTGAATGATTTCTTTATTATGATTAAATTTTCTTGTTTTATATTTTACATGTATTTCTAATATTAAGTGGATTTTACTTAAGTGATTAACCATATCATTGATAATATATTTACACATAATACTTTTATTATAATTCCATATATACATATGAATTCATTTTTATATGATTTTTTTCACTTATCTATAAAATAAATCTTTCATTATAAAAAAGTAAAATATATAAAGTTCGGAATTATCATGATATTTAATTAGTAGCTTTTTATCGAGAAGACATTAAAAAAACATTAACCCTAGGGAAAATAAACTCTTTGAGCTACTCCAGGATCAAGTTACAAAGTTCCACCCTTGCCCTGTGCATCTCTTTGGTTTGATTTCACCTCATATCTATATTAAACCAACTTTATGTACCTAGAAACTCCATCTTTACAATGATTTTAATTCACTCATGGGTGACGGGAACCAGAAAGAGGGTTTTCATAAATTAAACTATGGGAACACTTTCCGATGCATAATAAATATAGAGAGATTAATCACAAGCTATAAATTTAATACAATTATTGTAAAAAACCATTTAATAATTAAATTTAAAGAAACTATACACATACACAAGATAGTCTAAGATCAATATCATCCACTAGTGAAATGAATAATCATTTGAAATAACTTGCTATAATTCATTTTAATTTATTATTTTATTAATATAAACTCATGAAAATTAATTCAATTAATGTTATAATGAATAAATTAACTAAATATATATTAATATTAATACAAACTATCTTATAGATACCCATCCAATATGATTTTTAATAAATTAATTTTATTTATAACTTAATATAACAATTACATAGCTTGTACTTGGAAGAATATCGATGAGTACCTATTCGAGGTGTGCATTATGATCGTATAAAATCAACTCATGAAGCATTTATCATACATGTTTATCATGAAATCACATGGAGTGTATAAGTTAATTAAATGAAACACAAAATACAAGTTAATTGACATTGTGTACAATTATTTTAATTCACTTAGAGTAGTTGATATATTACAACTATACAATATATGTAGTTTATATTTTATAAATAAATTAATTAATAATTTAATATCATATAAAACTTATCAGATTTCATGTAAAAGTGAAATAAATGGTACATATAAAAAATGAAAATGAGGTTCATGGAGTAATGAATTAATATTAATTTTCTGCGTAAACTAGTTTGGGTACATGACGTGTACATCCATCTACATATCATGTGTCCTTATCACCCTATATCCATGATACATGCATGGGGACTAGGCATGTATTACTATGTGAAAATGTGTTGGGTAAATGGAATGTAAAACTATTATGAAGTATATATCCTCTTTGTTACATGACTGTTATTCCTTACACATTACATAATTAATACTCAATGCGTTTTTGATTACACATTTTCACTATGAAAATTCATGGAATACACGGCATGTAGTCACACATGTCATGTTACAGATTGACTTGGTCAACATAAATATCATTTAATACACTGAGTCTCATTTATTTCATGATGTGATGAATTAATTCACACTACATCCTAGTACAATTAATTTGGATACATGGCATGCACCCCGGTTACATGCTGTGTAATGCCATGTTGTCTAGCCATATTCCTTGGCACCTACAGATGTGATCTTTAGATGATTTTCATTAATATTTAATTGTATATGGATTATATGAGTAAGAAATAAAGGGGAAATAATATATTTCAATCACTGGATTAAATAATTAATTTCATGAAATGATAACTAACATTAAATTCAAATAAAAATAAATTATAATTAAATAATTATAAATTTAATGTGGTTGTACTGATACCAATTGGTGGTTCTTAATATAATAGAAGTACTTATTGGGACTATGGAAAACTTTATGGGTTTCGTATAATCATATAATGTTCATATGAAGTGGAATACAACCCAAAAACATATGAGATATATCTTTAATAAAATAGCATGTAAATAAAACAATAAAATATAGTACCTTGATTTCTCAAAAATCAGAAGATTTTATCTTCCTTCTATAGAGAGTGTTTGAGGAAGATGACGTGGAGAATTGGAAAAAATCACCCTACTTATGAGGGAGTACAGTGGACAATGGATCCATGAATGCTTCATGAGGATACCCGATATTCAAAGGGGTGATAGTGCCTTCTCATATGTGATAAACATAGTATCGGGAGGAAGGGAGTCTAGAATAGGTTCATATAAATCATACTCCCAAGAGGATATGATCCATCCTCTTATATAGCTGAAGAATGAGGAATCTCAAAACATAACACATCTCATGCATTTCTGTGTGTTAGGTATTTACTTATTGAATTCATTTCAAAAAATAAATGCAAAGTAAATAATCTATTCTGGGTGCTCTAAATATTTACCATGCTATGTAAAGGTAGTAATAATGGATCATTACACAACATCCCAAATACCTTTACACATGAGAGATACAAAAAGAAAAATTGGGACCTACCCTTACATGAAGCATTCACATAAGGGTAATATTCTTTGTACCCATATGAAGAATGCACCTATGTAAAGGTAATCTTCATATTACCATTACACAACATGTAAAATCTAAGTTTCATAAAGTTAATGAGTTACTTACCTTTATGTAGAGGCTTCTAGATGTCATGTGTAAGGGTAAAGGGTTGATACCCTTATGAATCTTTGGGGTTTTGTGTAAGGCTAACCAAAAACTATATTTTAACATGTTTTAAAAATATTAAATGATTTTTATGCTTTATAAAATATTTATAAATCATAAGAAAAATTATTTTGGGATATTTTAATTAATAAGGATTTTATAAATAAATTAATTAAATATAATTTTTTTAAAATTAATTAAATAAATGTTTATGATTTTTTCCCCAAATATTAATGTTTAATACATTTTGACATATTAAATGGAATTTCATATAATCTAGGAAGAAAAGGTTTATTTATAAATAATAATAGGTGACTTATAAAGTGATTATAAATTATAAAATATAGGATATTTGGATTATATAAATTTTTTGTATAATAGATATTGAATTATAAAATGTTTATAATTCATGAAATATTATATAAATTCCATTTAATATAATATATGTAGGGGTTCATATTGAAATGAATATAAAATTTTTAAATTCTTGCTAAATTATAAAATGTTTATAATAATCACGTATTTATGAATAACTCATAAATGTTTCATACTCTGGAAAATAAATAAATTGTTTATTTAATTTTTAAATTTATTTGATATTCATGTTTAAGAATTTTTTTATGAAATATTAATTTTTGAGTATGCCCATTTATATGATAAATTTTTTCTAGGATAAAGATTCTAATATCATGCCAAGTTTGATATCATAAAAATTTAGTTTTCTTCTACCTTGACCTCAGTTTGAATGTTTAGTTATGAGACTGAGAATAGTTGTTGGGAATATTTTCTAAATATTAGGTGTTATAGTTTTCATTAATTGAATTCTATCTTAAGTAAAGTCTCCACAGGTAGGGGTACTTGGGTTTGGACCAACTACTTTCTTGGAGGCTTGTCTCGTATAAGAAAGTCAATGGGGTTGGATATCTGTCGCTCTTAACTTTCTCATATGGAGTTTTTCAATCTCATATAAATATATTCCTCTATATGAAGCATTCATTCACCTTATGTATATGATGAATTTGGACATGTATAAATATAATTTAATTCCTTTTTAGTTGATTAACACATACTTGTGGGTTGTGTAAATAGTTACACAATAATGTGGTGTGAAAAAAATTAATTTTGTAGTTGGAATTTGGATTTATAATATTAAATTCTTATAATAATGTATACAAAAAAAAAGAAAATAAAAAAAAAATATAAAGATTACATAAGATGGAATATTTAGCAATTTAATATACATACGATGCATATTAAATTAGTGGGGCCTTAAAAGGAAACCCCACAAATACTAAGTGTGAGATTCATTCCAAAGAAAAACTTTTAAAGAACTTGACCATCCAATCAGATAGTTTTATGCATAGAAATGTGCCCCTTGATTATATTTTGTATGGTATGAATGTAATTAGTGTATCCAGATTATTCAATAGGTAGTTTCATGCCATAGTAGGGTGCCTAAGGATTGTCTTGTGTTAGCTTTTTTTGACATATACTTTAGGTTACACTTATTTGGGAAACCCCAAGGGTTGGAATACCATAGGAATAGAGTTGAGTGAATCAATATGATGGATTTGGATAAAGTGGTATCCTCTTAACTATCCAAGAATCAAAACTATTGTGACTGGGATAAATACCTAACTAAATAACTAAAGTAATGAGTTTCATACAATAACAGGGTCATTTCTTAGTGAAATATGGATCTGGGATCACTAAAAAGATATGATGTCCCAGTTCATCAATTTTAGTAGGATCACTATCATTAAAAGTCTTTAATGAAAAAGATATAAAAATGATTTTCATATGATATAAATTTATGTTATAGATAAATGCATTATCATCACCAAACTAAACTTTATATTAATCCTCGAAAATGAGAAGCTTAAAGTAAGAAACTCCTAATATGGGTAGATTAAGAAACTTTTCTAAGAAAAAAAACATTCTATGTGTTATAACAATTCATTCCTGAGTAAAAAAGTGTTGAAGTTATTCAGTATGCAAATCAAGATGCTTATGGAAGCATGTAATGATTTATTTAAGGATTCAAAGGCATTAAATTCCAATTGAGCAAGAAAATTATAGTCTCATATACTTAATATTATTTGTTATATTAATGACATTAAATAAGAATGGAAATGTTTGAAGAGAATGAATAATTATTATAAGGCTTATTTTGGTTATGGAATTCATTTTATAATCATCTATGGAAATGTTTTGGAAATATGGATAAATTCAATAAAATTTTATCTGATATTCTCAAAGTTTTTATAATAAATGAACTAGGCATACAATGTCTATATATTGGTACTATATAGACAATACATAGAGGTAAAACGTAAAGAATATAAGAGGAAAATTTCGAAAGGCCAATAATATTTCAGTAAGAATCCAGCTAAGGTTATTTGAAACCTGAGGGTATTATCAAGAACATAAAATGATTCCATATGATGGGATTATCTAGAATACTTGATGGGTTTTGGGAATTGAATTTCCATGTAATGTATTAATGCCATAGATATTGATACTTCAATATTGAAGGTTATGTGAAACCATATGTATACTTTATAGGTGTTTTAAATATACACGAGTTTAAAATCAAAAGAAGAATTAAAAGATCGTGTAGTTTTAATTCAAGTGATGAATTAAATAGTGGATATATCTGAATTTTAAATGTCAAGATGTTTATCAAGATTGGATGAATCTAAGTAAAGGTTGTGAATATTCACCTCACTTATCCAATATGATAAGAGGTGTAATGAAAGAGTTGTTGTAAAAAACATTATAGGATAAATTTAATACACTAGTTTTATGATTCATTGTATTCTATAATATATTTTTTAAAAGAAAACCTAGGTTAACTAGACAAGACACCCTGAGTTGGCCCACCACAATGGCGAGGTGCAATAAGAAAATAGAAGCAAGTCTTGTATATAACCAAAACAGGACTATTGGTTGGAGTAGGACACTCAAGAGTGGGGTGAATTGAGTTCCTATCAAAATTTATGTTAATTTTTTTTAAAATTACCCAAATTTGAAATCTAAATAGCCTATTTAACCAAAGTAGATGATTTATAATATTTTGGAATGTTCAATTAATTTATCAAAAGATTGATTAATTCTCAGTTACAATAATTTAAAATATTTATATAACTTTGGAAAGTAATTTACTAAATAAAAAACAATTATAAACACTAAATAATATTAACTATCATAGTAATATATAGTTTTCTAAAATATGTGAGAAACCACAGAAAAATAAATTTTAAAAACATAGTAGGGAGAAATAAGAGGTTCAGTCGTAAGCAGAGAACCATTCCTCTCCACTTTGTGATCACATTCCACTAAGAAGTTTATATTAATAAACTTGATCCAAACCCTAGATCAAGGTTCACAATAGCACACAAGGCTTTCCAGTTCAACTAGAACCCCACCATAGTTATTATTGGGAAACAAAATACTACCAGGACACACCTGATCCTCTTCCACAGTTATATTTGGGAGAAAAATAGTTTAAATTAGTTGTAGAGTGAAGATATATTGTATCTTCCAGCTTAGCTCAAGAGACAATATCTGTTTATGATATAGACACACATAGTGCTCGAAAAGTAATAAGAATGCGAACAATAGAGCATAAATAATGAGAGAAGGTTTAGAATGATCTTTGTAATGTTCTTGAAGCTTCTAGACTTCTTAGGTGTAGCAGATGTGAAGCTCGAGTCCACTTTGGGAAGTAAAAATCTAAACAGTGTGAAGTGGAAGATTTGTGTTTCTAGTTTCCAATGAGATGATATACTCCTCAAATATGATCTTCACTAGGGTTTGTTTCTATAAGGATGCTGGGGATTTTGGTTTACAGAAAATCCTTCCTTGTTCACAGCTAGAAAGAATGAGTTTTATTCTCATATATGCTTTTCTATACCTCCTAAGTTCTCTCTATATGGTTACAATACTTTTTTCCTAGGTGATTTCATTATATACTATAGAGGTTGACAATAGGCAGGTTCTCTATAATGTGAAGGTACCTTGTACCTCATAGTGGTTTATGAAAATTTCTACAAAATACAGACAAAATCATTAATTTAATAATAAGTATTGAGATTCATAAATATGACTGTTAGAATTAATTTCTAATTTAAGGGTAAAGAATTTTTTTAAGTATTTATCAGTTCGTCATTCTATTAGTAAGTCTTTCTATCATTAAGTCCTTATTTTGGTAGGTCCTTCTATCGGTATATCCTTCTATCAGTAGGTCTTTCTATCGATATTTCCTTCTGTCGGTAGGTCCTTATATCGGTATGTTATTCTATCAGTATGTCTTTCTATCAATATGTCCTTCTATCATTATGTCATTCTATCAGTATGTCCTTCTATCAATATGTTCTTTTGTCGGTGATTCATCGATGTTGGTGAGTTACTCTGTCGGTAAGTCATATTTTCGGTGACTCAAACTTGTATCAGCGACTCAACCTTGTATCGATGACTCAACCTTGTATCTGTGACTCAAACTATCAGTAGCTCATACTTCTGTCGATGCGTCATTTTTCGGTAGCTCATACTTCTGTTGGTGAGTCATGATAACAGTGAATCATACTTTTCCATTTTCTTATGTTTCCCTATCTTATATTATAAACATTAACATAATATATTAAACTTATAGTTGAACATAGATAATAATAATTAAGTATATTAGAACTTAAAACAATAGACATGGTTAAACATGATTTGGCATGATTTTTGAGCATTAAAACTAGAGAGGGAAAACAATCTCCTCATTTTTGATGATCACAAATCATGAAATTATAAAGAAAAATCCTTTGATTCATAATGATCAAAGAATTCATTTCTCTTACTATCTCCCCAATACTTTTTTAATTAAAAAAATGAAAGAGTATGATCCCCATTTCATGTTTCTATATTATCCAAAGTTAAAATAATGCATAATTCCTTCTCCCCCTTTTGGGATTATCAAAAAGAGTAAATTGAAACAAATATTAAATACTAAAGAAGAATATAAATAATCAAAGAATAAAGAAAGGAATGGAGAGATACTAAATTTAATAATCAAGTGAAATTCCATTGGATAAGAACATAAAAAATTACAACAATGAAACCCTATAAAAAAAGTGATCAAAACTACTTCTTCAAAGAGGAGTCTGTTACTATATTTCCCTTACTAGAAGCTGCAGGGGTAGGAGTTCTAGATATAGAATTAGTGGTTGGAGGTTCATAGATAATTCTTATAGGAGGAAGAGGAACTCCAAAAAACACTTAAGGGGATAATATTGGGTTGGAGGAGGGTGGAGGGAGAGTAAGATCCCTAAAAATGATTGGACAGATCTACTTGAAATCATGAGTAGGAGAGAGTGATTGAGATGTCAAGGATACAAAAGGAGAGGTAGAAAATTGGAGAGTTGGTCTGAGAGGTGAGGCATCTAGTACAATAACAACCATACTCTGGACATGAAGATAAGGATTAAGAAGGTTGACAAAATCCATGATAATCTTCCCACCATATTCTATGGCCTTGGTGAAATCCTCCTTGTTTTCCAGAAACTTATCAAGGGTATGAGTAAAATAATTAAGTAGCTTCACCTAATATTTGAAAGCATGTGTCACCGGAGGAAGTCTTATATTTTTAACTAAATATTCACAGTGGATGGTGGTATATTGCTTAGTGTATATTATATTGAAATAAAAATCCACTTTCTTTGTTACTTCTTGTGAATTTGTATCACTTTTGGTGTAGAATCCTACCATGCCATAGACGTGATCATTGTTCTTCCTAATCTTTGAGAGACTCTCCTAGTTAGTTCCACCCATCATTATTTGAATGTCTTATCTAATCATATTCTTATCCATATCAATATCTAGAGGGTGTGAAACTGGAGTTCCTAAGCTATATCCACCTTGAACTATTTCTCTCAGTTCTAGTCTCAACTGATTCATAACAATATCATGTGTCTGAGGTCAAGTAGTATCATTTCTATAAATTGTATCCTCAAAAGTCCTTTTCACTTTAACCAAGGATGTCCTATAATCAACAAGCAATCTGTTTATGGGAAAAACCATTTTAGTAAACTCATGCCTCATACTCTGGTTATCCTTCACTATAGTTTCAACAACTAAGATCATCCTAGGTTCCATTTGAGAAATCACTCTTTCTATTAGAACAGAAATATATATTTCACTTAGAGTAATAATAGGAGCATTTTGAGGTTGAGAATAATTTCTAATAATAGATATAATATCTTCCATAAACCTTTCAAAAATAAGATTTGGTGACATTGTCACTTGGTATTGAAGTAAATGGAGGTGCAGGAGTAGAAGCATATGCAACTGTTTAAGGTGTCTCAAAATGAAAAGGTTCCTCAATGACTAGTCTCCTTGGAACAACTACACCATCCTAAACAACTAAATAATTATAATACAAACCTAGAAAAATATAACCAGTATGATTTTCCCATTCAGATACCACATTAGAATCAAAAGGAGTAAGTGTATCAAGTCTCACATTCTTGCCTTGAGGCTCTCTCCCAATTTGAGCTCTACTTCTTGTATAAAATAATATTGGTATTGGGGACACCTATGATTCTACTTCAAATTGAACTTAAACTAATTACCCTTATTCAACAACAACTTTAGGAGGCTCTACAATCTATTCCTGAGCAACAATACTAACAAGTTTTGTATTAGCACCTTGATCATCATCAGGATGATACAAACTACTGTCACTTCCACCAACTTCCTACTCAACTTAATCTTCTATATCATCTCCACTTTTATCACAAGATTATTCATCCTCTTCCCCACTTCCATTACCTTTATATTCATTTCCACTTTCCTCTTCCACACTATTTTTCTTTTGTTCTTGAGTTTCATCATCTAAACCATTAGATTGGAATTTATACTTCACAATGCCTGATTCCTTAGTCTCATCATCATCATCATCCTAGGCTAGAATAGTTTCATTAGAAGGTATAGATAAATGTAGACTAGAATGTCCAAAAGTCATCCCCTTAGGAAATTAAACAATATCAGGGTTAATTATATCATCTATATGAGACTCATCTTCTATAATAGTTTCAACTTCTTCCTCTTCATCAAAAAAGACAGCATCAACATCTGGTGGAAGACCAGGATTAACTACATCTATTAGCCTAGATGGATGGTCAAGAGGGTTGAAATTATCATATAATTTCTCATCATCTACAACCCACTCCCTCTTCTAGGGATTCTTATTTATCCTCATTCTCTTGAAAATATCCATACTTAGGTAGATACCACTACAAATAGAGATGGTTTCTTCATCTTAACTTACACATCCTTTAGATTTTATCATGGTAGATATAATTATTGTATAGAATAGAGAATTTTTCTTTCAATAAGGATTTACCATTTCACTTATATGGAGTATCAAATACGTACAAAGATTTACCTTATGTCCTATCTTTAGTAAGTAAAGAAGATATACATCTTGATACTTGAGTGAAGCAAAGTCCCATTTCTAGGGACACAAATGGTGTTGGATGAACTTGAATAACAACCTACTTTCACCATCCAACTCAGTAGCAATTGGTCTTCTAAGATATTCCTTACTAGTTAGCTCACCCAAATCTATATTACAGAAAAATAAATCACTTTTGGGATGAACACTCCCCTGATAGTCATCATAAATCCCTCTATGAGGTACCATCAAACATTCTACCCAATTCCTTGAAGAAAATGATACTCTTCTTCCATTCACCACAGATTTAATCCAGTATGTCTCACTACCCTCAATAATAAACTCATCATGAAGATAAAATTCATGTACTAGTCTTGGGTAATAATGTATTTCATTATTTCAGAACCATTCCCACCATCATTTCATCTTCAACACATTTAATAAGAGATACTTACTTTTTAATAATCATTCTAAGTGCACTACTCTATCATGTGTTACCAAACAGTTTTTATGACCAGGATGAATTGTCTTAGACTTGCTTGATTCTTCTTTCTATCTTTTCTTGGGTTGTGGATCATCTCCAGATCCTTCCAAGAAGCATTTTTCTATAACCAACTTGAGGGTTCGGTTGAAGGTAAGAAGGTGAAAGGGTCGAAGTAAAGAGAGTTTAAGGGTAAAAGTGTGGGAGTGGAATACTAAGAATCATAAGTAAGTAGGATTGACTCAGTTTTATCAATTATGGTTTTATAAACTATAAATCAAGTAATCTAGATAAAATAAAAAGAAATAAGTAAAAAATATTCATTTTGAAAAAATAAATAAATAAAAACAGCCAGAAAGTTTTATCAGTCAGACATCATAGGTTTCGATAAGACGCTGTCGACATGACACTGCCTGCATGACACTATTAGTGCCGACATGACATTGTTGGCATGACATTATCAATGTCGGCGAGACATTGTCGGTTTTGACAAGACATCACCAGTTTCCTATTAGTGAGTCATCCATACTATGTTTTAACAATGAGTTATTTATAGTAGGTCCTCAAAAATTAATCACCCCTAATTCAGGTCTGATGTAACACATTTTTTCATAGTATAATGGATTAGTAAATATATCAGAAAATTGATGTTCTATGCCAAAAAATCAAGAGTTATATAACCTTTTTGATAATAATCTCTCAAAAAGTGATGTATTACATAAATATGTTCTTTTTTAGAGTGAGAAACATGATTATTTGATATGTTAATAGCACTTCTACTATCACAGTTTATAATGAAATGTTTAAACTTATATCCATAATCTAGAAAAGTGTGTTTCATCCACAGATTCTATGGACAAAAAATACCAGAAGCTATATATTCATACTCAGAAGTAGATAATGAAACAAAATTTTGATTTTTACTACACCACGATACTGGAGACTTTCCGAAAAAGTGACTTGTTCTAGCGGTGTTTTTTCTATCTAACTTATGACCACCAATATTAGAATCTGAATAACTAACTAAATAAAATTCTTGTCCTTTAGGGAAGAATAATACTAATTTTGTAGTATAATTGAGGTATTTGAAAATTATTTTAACAAAATTTAAATAATATTCTTTGGGGTTTTCTTTAAAGTAGGAAAACATACATACACTAATCATAATATGAGGTTGTCTAATATTCAAGTAAAGTAAACTTCCAATCATCCCTCTATAATTATTTTGATCAATAAAATTACCATTTTAATCAAGGTTCAACTTACAGGTGGTACTCATTGAAGTATCACTATTTTTTTAATATCAAAGCCATATCTTTTTAAAAGATCTTTATTATATTTAATTTTATTTAAAATAATACCTTCTTCAGTTTGAAATATTTGAAATCCAATAAGGAATTCAAGTACTCCCATTAAACTCATTTTAAATAAACTTTGTATCATCTATGAAAAATAAATACATAAAAAATTCTTTGAAGATACAAAAATAATCTCATCAATATATATTTGAACTACTAAAACCTCTTTAGAAATTACTTTTATGAAGAGATTAGGTTTAGTTATACCTTTTTTTAAAACTTTTAGAAATATGAAAAGTACTTATCAAATCATAAAAAGCTCTTGGATCCTGTTTTAAACTATATAAAGCCTTTGTTAACTTAAAAACATGATTTGGAACCAGGGTATTGTTTAAAAAAACATCCTCAACTATATAACCATTTAATAATGCACTTTTAAAATCTATTTGATATATTTTGAAATTGAGATGAGCTACATATGCTAGTAAGATCCTAATGGATTCAAGTCTTGAAACCGGTGAAAAGGTTTCTTCATAGTCAATGCCTTCCTCTTAACTATATCTTTTTGCAACCAAACTGGACTTATTCTTAACTATGGTTCCTGCTTCATCAACTTTGTTTCTAAAGTCCCACTTAGTGCCTATGGTCAAGGTGTCTTTAGGTCTATCCACCAGTTTCCAAAATTTATTTCTTTTAAATTGATTCAACTTTTGTTGTGTAGAAATCACCCACAATTCATTATTGACTACATCATTAATATTTTTAGGTTCAAGCTATGATAAAATGCTGATGTTCAACCTGGTTCCTAAAAGAACCTCTAGTTTATGTCCCTTTATCTAAGTCTCCTACTAAAAAATCAAGGGATGATTCTTAAGGGTTTTAACAGATCTAGAAAAGGAAGGGATAGTTATTTCAGTTTCATCTGTAGGTTCAGGTTCCCTATAATTAGAGTCTGTTGATTTTTCAAAACTGGAGGATTTATCACCCTGATTAAAAATATAATTATAGGGTTTAGTATTTATGTCCATATTGGATAGATCATCCTCAATATTTTCAAAAGGGGGTTTAGGTTCATGTGGACCTATTTCATCAAATTAAACATGTACATATTCTTCTACACATTTGGTTATTTTATTAAAAACTCTACTAGATTTACTAGAGGATGAGTAACCTAGGAAAATTACTTCATCATTTTTGGATGAAATTTTTTCAAGATTATCTTTAGTATTGAAAATATAAACCTTGCAACCAAAAAAATTAAAGTAGCTAATTTTGGGTTTCCTATTGTTCCATAGCTCATAGGGTGTTTTCTTAAGAATTGGTCTAATTAAGACTCTATTAATTATATAACAAGCTATATTGACAGCTTCAACCCATTAATAAATATGTAAGTCATACTCATTAAGCATTGTCTGAGCTATTTATTTTAAGGCTATATTCCTTTTTTATACAACTCTATTCTTTTGGGGCGACATAGGAGCATAAAGTTATGACTATAACCATTTTGAGAGAAAAAAGATTCCAAATCTTGGTTCTCAAACTCACGACCAAGGTCACTCCTTAATGATTTTATCCTAATACCACTTAGGTTATCTATAGATCTATCATAATTTGTGAATTAAGAATAAGATTCACTCTGGTGAGCTAAAAAAAGGTCTAAGTATACCTAGAGAAGTCATCTACAAGAAAATTGACATATTACTTCCCATTAACATGTGAAACTATAGATGATACAAACAAATCCATGTGAACCAACTCAAGTGTTTGAGAAGTTTAAACTTCTTTATTTGGTTTTAAATATATTTTTTGATGTTTTCCCTTTTGACAAGGATTAGAGACTTTGTTGTCTTGAAAGTCTAGTTTGGGTATTTTAACAACCCAGGTATTTATAGTATAATAATTTTTCATTTCTATTAATATTTATGAATAAGATATTATTTTTATATTAAATGGTATTATTTTTATAATAGCATACTCCACACACAAAAATGGGTTTTTTGAAATCTTACGTCGCACACAATTTTGAGTTATACCGAAAAATAATATAATAATAATATTATTTTCAAAGATAGTTAATGCCTAGCCATTTTATTGGCGGGAAAGAACACAAATAACTATAATATTATTATAAATTTTTGTTAAGTGTCTTTATATCTATCTAATAAAATTTAGAGTTTTAAAATAAGAATGATTATGATTTTAATCATGAAATACTCTAATATTTTTAAAAGGCCGTTTTACTGTCTTTTGATGGAGAACCCTTTTTAAATATAGTATTTGTAACTTTTATATGTTCTATTTGACAAAATAAACTTCTTCTATAGAATTGGGACATAAAAAGTTAGTTTGGAAAATTTGTTTTGTAATTTTTGGATAAAGTTAATTTTTTAATGAATAGTGAAAAATACTATATTTTAAGTCAAAACTGCCTTTTTATCAAATTTATTTATATAGTAATATTGTAATTTTAGTTGGTTTTAAAGTAAAAATGGGTTATATTTTTATAATTTAATATAAATTATGTCATTTAATGTAATTTCACTTTGAAATTGGACATAAACACATGTCAATCTTTTGATAGTTATCACTTCTTAAAAACCAGCGTTTTGTTTTTGACAACGGGAATTAATTTTAAATTAATCAATGAAACTTCGATGTTTTGAATTTAGAAAAATTAATTCCATATTTGGAATCAGGAGCTCCAATTTTTTTAAATATGTACCATATATTTTTAGACATTATGAATAATAACTTCAGTAATTATTTTATTTACCATGTTTAAAGGGTAAATATAGTAAATAAGGGTAAAATATAACATTATAATAGTATTAAACTACCATAAAACGTGTCCTAATACTATTGTTTGAGATATATATGACCATGGGAATCTTGGGGTAGATTTTTGGACCCCATGGAGCCACTTTGATGTGAAAATGACATTTTATAAGAATTAATTTAATGTAAAGAAAAATATAACATAAACATGTCCTTTTTACTAAACTTTTTTATGGGGTTATATAAGTGATATCTTCGACTATAAACATTCATTATAAATATAAAAATATTTCCTACATCATGGTATTTTATTTAAAATTTTTAGACATCAAATAAATAAATATATATATGACACAATGATGATGTAGTGATCATCTTATTAATGAATGATTTAAATAAATGAGATTATAATATTAAAATAAATATATTTTAAACCTTTTTATGCCGTCCATAAATTATATGGATGATTATAACTTTTTAGATTTTAATTAATGATGTTTTTTTAAAGAATCAATTTGTTATGGATTTTTTAAAAGTCATGATATGAATAGTATAAATATTGACATAAATGAGTTTTTAAAACAAATACTATTTTATTTAATGATATAATAGTCCTAAAAATCTTATATTCGGCCAAATGAAATAGATAATGTTGAAAATTTCATTAATATACCACTTGAGGTTCTATTGACATTTTATAGTAACTATATTAACCATATAGTATGGATATACAAGAAGACATGGTAAGAGTTAAATTAGTTAACTGAGGGTTAAAACTAAAAGATAAGGTTAAATTTGTGACCTAAAATTGTCTAATACCTTTTGGTTTGGATATATTTGACCCAAAATAATCTTATATTTTAAATAAATGACCTTTAGACCATATGAAACCAAAAATCATTTTATAATAAAATAATACTTCAAAAGATTCCTAAAGTGCCCTTCCTCCCTCTTACAAAAGGGCATCACCCATAACCATTTAATCACACCTATCAAGCCACATGACTCTTCCAAACTCTGAACAAATAAGTGATAAATATTCCTATATTCCTCCTAGAATCCTTACCTTAGGCATAAGTCAATTCATGAAAGCCTTTTGTCTCAAATCAAAGGTAGTTACATGTTTTAAGAGGTAACATCTTCTCTAAACTTCCTTTCCATTATTTTATTTATTCACTCTATATTCTATTATTATTATTTGATTACATAAAAATAATAGTATCCTATATATACTATTATGTTGTTATGATAAGGATTCTAACTACATTTACACACACACCCATGTAATGGATACGAACATATCGTTTCTGTGTATGTCGAACTGTTGCCTCACAAAACGATGATTGTTTGATTTTCCCCTATCACCTCTCATGGTACCCATTATGATGGAACTATATTTATATATGATATATATTATATTTATATTTTCTCCATTCTTATTTTTTTATTTAAAACATACCTTTATGCTTTCCATAAGGTGTAAATACGATAATTTCATTTGTTGAAGTGGAGACTACCGCCCCCTCAAAGTGATATGACTCATTCATACCATACATGGAACGTATAAAGGATGGAGTTAATGAAATTATGTAACATATATTAAATATTTTATTATAATTTTATTATAATACAACTATTTATCATTTAGTTTTCATTCCTTTATATATGAAAATGAAATGAAAGTAGCGTTCATGCGTACGTACGGCTTACCGTCTCCATGAACGGTGAATTTCATTTAATATCTTAAAATGTAATTTACTATTATAAATAAATATATACAATGGATATATATTATATTTAAATCATGAATATAATTATGGAGATAATGGAATTTTTACCATATGGATAATTTGTAATTATAACATGTTCATTTTTGACTCAAGTACCGAATATCGACAAAACGACCGATATTAACTTAAATAATTTTATAATGCTTATAACGTGGTAATAAGTGATATAAAAGGAATAATAAGCTTGAAAAAGGTTATTAATCAAGTATAAATTAACTTAAGTTTATTATTCAAGAATAACAAGGAACATAATTGACGAGTCAGACTCAAGGTTCAGGACTTCGTCTCAATCTCCTTTCATTGAGGGAAATTTTAGTTTATACACGCCCTTATTTTATACGGTGTATAATTATACCCTTTTTCTTTTAATCTAATTGAATTGTTTTAAAAATGAATATTTTTTTACGAATCATTTTACTAAACGACTAAGGGAATGTTTCTTTTTAACATACGCAGTGACAATGACCTTTCCACCACTGAGAGCATTATTTGATATTTGGATTCTTTAACAAGCCATAATGTTTTTAAAAGGAAAATAAATACCACATAATTTTTTTAGGTTTTTTGTTATTGAAAATGGATTAATTATTTCAATATATTTAAATTATATATTATGATTTCAATGTGGAAATGTTATCTTTCTTTTATGCTTGTTTTATGTGTTATGAATATGTTATGGTTCTTGAGAATTGTTTACATATATGGGTGGATTAGTGATAAACCTAGGGCGGGTGAGACCAAGATATCTCTTCAATTAATTAGATAATGTTATATATGTAAACATTAATGTTTATCCTAAGTGATTTAAGGAATATACTGTGATGGATATTCCAAACGTAACTCCCTATGTAGCTATGAAAGCTACAATGTAAGTATGTCATGGATGCCAAAAGTCACCTTTATGATTTATGATTTCTATATGTTATTGATTATCCACTAAATGAGGCTAATATTCATTGGTAATATATATAATATTCATGTTCTTTATTATTCATAAACACCATTTTTGTGCATTTTACACTTTGAACATCATTTCACATTATGATTGTAATACCTTCTTAAAATGCACTATTTTGTGGTACATTTTTGAACATCATTTAAAGTACCAAATGATTCATCTGATTATACACATTTTAATTTGATAATTTATCTAAACTCCAATATTAACATGTTTCATTCAGGGATCAATGGAGAATTCATGGAGGGTGATGGAGATATTTGGCAATGAAAGGAAGCAATTCTAGGGAAGGCTGATTGGACACCAGCCCACTGATG
Source organism: Viscum album (assembly GCA_963277665.1). Taxonomy (NCBI): domain Eukaryota; kingdom Viridiplantae; phylum Streptophyta; class Magnoliopsida; order Santalales; family Viscaceae; genus Viscum; species Viscum album. Next base: position 1,463,539,612 of record OY728162.1, on the reverse strand, counting down.
AGACTGTTGGGCCCAACATACATGCCCAATTAATCCCAAATTTCGTGGTATGCTAGAGTACATGTATAGGAACAAATCACGCTTCATTATCCAATGCTAATTCGGCCTCTATGGTGGTCATTGAGGCGGCCCAAGTTAGAGATACAATTCTGGGCCAGATTCTGCGGCCCAGAAAAACATCCTAATAAGTTGATCATATCTCGGAATCCAAAACTCCAAATGGATCCAAATTTTACAGGAGGTTAGAAGACATCCGGAGCTCCATTTGCGTCTTCTATGGACCACTCTAATTTGGCCGTCTAGAAGGTTTTCCAGACGCGTCTGTTCGGTGAAGGAAAGCTGGCTGCCACCTCGGGTCAAATGTGGAAAAGTTCAAATTCCACAAGCTTTCCACCACCTATGGCCTACCAAAATTAATTGAGATGCTTTGTATTGTTGGAGGTTCGACCCAAGGCTCCCAAAATGCCTATTTAAGGCAGTGGTGGTGAAGGAGTTTGGAAGTTTGGATGCTTTGTTCAATTGTAATGTTATGCTTCATTTTTGTTGCCTCAAATTTGTCTTTCACATGTTAGTTGTTCAATTCACTTTAGTTTCTTAATAAAAGTTCTTCTTATACTCTTATTCTGTTGTTCTTCATATCAATTTGATACCATTGGATCAAGGTGTGAATTTATTCACAACAACCCTTGTGAAATTATTCACACAACGGTGGAGTGATCATTTTATTTTTGTTATTTTCTTTACTTCTCCATTTCCTCCCTCATGAGTCTACTTTCCGCTTCCATTGAAACCATGGGATCAATGGAGGGATAACCAACTTATGGGTTGATCCAAGGGAGTATAAAGGGGATGGATTGGATTTTATTTATCACCTAATTAATGTATAATCAATTTTTTAATTGGGATTTTTATTTGATGATTTTTAAACTCCATCGTCCTTATTGAATTTAAGGCCACACACTTCAAGTACTAATACGAACCTTTACCTTGAAGTGCTCAAAACCTTGATCCTTCAAGTTTATAAGTGATTAGTATTAAAGGGTGTAGGAATTAAATCAGTAAGTGATGATGTTGTTTTATCTCCTTAAATGAACCCATCTCAAATTTAAGAAATTCAAATCATTAAAAAGAAAATACGTCCAATCCACCCCGAGTGATAACCTTGGATCAAATCATTCTTTTAAATTGAATTCACTTAAATCTATTAGATATCTTTAAAACCCATCCAAAATCAATCCATGTTGGCCACTTCATAGCCGAAAATAGTCCATAGAATATACGTGTCTATAGGTTTCTTCTTAGGTCTCTGTGGATTCGATAACCCAAGCTAAACTACAAGGACCGTCTTACCTTCTTCTCTTGGGTAAATTTGAGCGAGAATAAAATTTTGGCGCCGTTTCCGGGGACCCAAGTAAGTCATATAAACACCAATTCTATTCTCCCCCATTTATTCTTTTCTCATCCAAATTCTCTTATCTTGTCCCTTTCTCGTTTTTTTTTCTTTTGGCGCATGTCCGCCTACACCCGCAATCAATCAAACCGTCTAGTTAGGGTGGATAGTCCTGGGGTTGGGGAGTCAAGTACACCAAGGGAACTCATTCCATTAGATCCTAATCTTCCTAATACTCTAGAGTCCAAAATTGATCCAATTTCAATGGAATGTCTTCAAAGAAACCAACTCATAAACCCGGGTGGGAACCAAAATGGAAACCCAAATGAGGCAGCCCCAAACTTGGGGAATGCAATTGATCAAACCATGAATGACTACCTCACACATTCTTGGACCAATGCCCCCTCATGCATTAGACACAATTCCCTAAGATATTCCAACTACATCTTTAAACCCCATATCCTACACCACGTTCCCATATTCCATGGAATGGAGTCCGAGATGCCATACCTGCACATTAAAGAGTTCAATGACATTGTAGAAACCATGTGTCCCCCACATCAACTAGAATCATATAAGATGAGGATATTTCCTTTTTCTTTGAAGGATCGAGCTAAAAATTGGCTAAACAATTTGAGACCATCATCCATCAACTCTTGGGACCAAGTACAAAGAGAATTCTACAAAAAATACTTTCCCCACCACAAAACAATTACACTTAAAAAGAGTATCCAAAATGTTTTTAAAAAAGAGGGAGAGTCATTATATGAAGCATGGGAGAGGTTCAAAGACACTCTAAACATGGTTCCACATCATGGTTTCTCTATTCCTGAATAAGTGAGAATTTTATATGAAGGGTTGGGTCCGGGGAACAAACAATTCATTGACATGATGTGTAATGGAACCTTTAAAAACAAAGCCCCAAATGATGCTTACGAGTATCTAGAAAGCCTTTCTGAAGAAAACCAAACATGGGGAACTTCACCTTATTCTGAAAAGCCACAAAGAACTACTGGAATTCATACACTTAGAGAAGGGGAAAGCCTTAGGGCTAAACTCACAGCACTCTCTAGGAAGGTTGAAGAGATAGAACTTAGGAAAGTCCATGAAATCCAAACTGTTGACCCTGTTTGCACAATTTGTGACAAACATGACCATAAGACAGACAACTGCCCAACCATTCCATCCATTAAGGATGTTCTCTTAGGAGGACCCCCATAAGAAGTAAATGCTTTGAACTTTCAAAATCCTCAATACCAAAACACCTTCAACCCAAGGTATAACGACCACCCAGGCTTCCGATGGAAAGATAACCAACAAACTAGCCAACCACAGGGACAAAATCCTTACCCCCATCAGAACTACCAAACCCATAACCAGTTCCAAACCCAACCTATCCAATACCAACAACCACCGATCCATTTTCAACAAACCATACCACCTCCAAAATATCCCCCTGGGATAAACCAACCTACTCAAGCACCCACCCAAACTGTTCCACAAAGCCTACTAGAACAACTGTGCAAACAAATGGAGAGGATGAACTCAGAAGTATCTTCCCTAAAACAAGAACTTCAAACCATCAAAATTGGAAAGGCACCCATGCCTACTCAGGCGGTTCCATCCTCAACTTCAAGGGGAGAGTCAAGTTGTGCTCAAACAACTCATGAACAACTAAAGGCTGTGACTGTTTTAAGAAGTGGGAAATCAATTGAGAAACCTGAACAACCAGTTCAGAACCCACTTGAAGATTCAAACTTGGATGAAAATTCAAATGAACCACAAGATCAAACTGAGGAAACTGATAACATTGTCAAGGAAACAACTCTTCAACAAACAACCCCACAACCTGCACCATTTCCTCAACGCATGAGGGGGAAAACCAATCCTGAACTGAGTGAAACATTGAGGGAAATCTTTTCACAAGTCAAGTTGAACATACCCCTTCTCGATGCAATCCAAACCATACCTGCCTACTCAAAGTACCTTAAGGACTTATGCACTTTTAAAAGAAAATTTTCACATAAAAACCAAGTCCTTTTGGCTGCTAATGTGAGTACCACCATTCAAGGGACCATTCCTCCTAAGTTGAAAGACCCAGATTGACCTTACATCAATGTTGAACTAGGAGAGAGCAAAGTTTTCAAGGCCTTGTGTGACCTAGGTTCTAGTTTCAATCTCATCCCTTATGCTATGTACTGCCAGTTAGGACTAGAAGAGCTCCAACCCACATCTGTCACACTTCAGCTTGCTGATCGTAGCATTAGGGTTCCAAAGGGGATTTTGAAGGACGTTCTGGTAAAGGTTGAAAACTTCATCTACCCTGCTGATTTCATTATCCTTGACAACCATCCAAACTTAGGAAATAAGTAACAAACCCCAATAATCCTTGGTCGTCCTTTCCTTGCAACAATCAACTATATTATCCGAGTCCGAAATGGGAACATGACCATCACCTTTGGGAATATGAGTCTAGACTTGAACATCTATAATGCAAGCTCACAAATAGGGGATGACGAGGACATTCATGAAGTAAACATGATAGGAAGCATTGATAATGAATCCATGGAACATCAAGGAATATTTGATGAATTTTTAAGTCAGGATGAGATTGATTTCCTTTGTTCATATGAAGGATGTTTATCTCCTTGGATTGAATCATTTTAAAATTTCTCTTATGATGAAGTCTTAGGTCCAACAAGCAGTGAAACCTTTCAAGAAACCACTTTCATGGATGCCACTCCAAATTCCTTCCCTAAATATGATCAAGACAATCTAGTAGCTGAAACTTCTACATGTGGGGAATCAATCCTATCTGAAACTCTAAAAAAAGAAATTGATCTTGATCCAATGTCCCAATCTTCTGCTGAAATTCTGAACCAACCTGATCTTGAATTGAAGGAACTTCCTGTTACACTAAAGTATGCCTACCTAGGGGAAAATCAAACACATCCTATTGTCATTTCTTCTTCTCTTGAAGCCAATCATGAGAGGATGCTTCTAGATGTCCTTAAGAAGCATAAGAAAGCCATTGGTTGGACCCTTTCTGATATTCCTGGGATTAGCCCACTTATCGGGACTCATAGGATTGTTCTGGAATCTGATTCAAAGCCATGTCGTCAACCTAAACGGCGACTCAATCCTAATCTCATGGAGGTAGTAAGGAAGGAACTTCTAAAATTGTTAAAATATGGTATCATATATCCCATAGCTGAGAGTGAGTGGGTGAGCCCAATCTAAGTGGTTCCAAAAAAGGCCGGAATCACAGTGATAACCAATGAGGATGGAGAGATTCTTCCAAAAAGGGTGAGTAGTGGATGGAGGGTCTGCATTGACTATAGGAAGCTAAACTCATTCACCAAGAAGGACCATTTCCCCTTACCATTCATTGACCAAGTCCTTGAGAGAGTGGCAGGTCATGCCTTCTATTGTTTCTTAGATGGGTACTCAGGGTATGATCAAATTGAGGTCTCCCTAGAGGATCAAGGTAAGAGTACATTCACATATCCTTTCGGTACCTTTTCCTTCAAACGCATGCCCTTCGGGTTATGAAATTCCCCTGAAACATTCCAGCGGTGCATGATGGGAATCTTCTTCGACATGGTAGGGGATTTTCTAGAGGTCTTCATGGATGACTTCTCTGTGTTTGGGGATACATTTGAGGGATGTATGAGGAATGTAGAGAGAGTCTTGTCAAGATGTGAAGAAAAGAATCTAGTCCTAAACTGGGAAAAAATGCCATTTCATGGTTAAAGAGGGACTTGTTCTAGGCCATATGGTCTCGAGTAGGGGGATTTAAGTTGATAAAGAAAAGGTTGACATCATTCGTCACCTTCCATCACCCAAAACTGTCAAGGAAGTGAGGTCTTTCTTAGGACATGCTGGTTTCTATAGAAGATTCATCAAGGAATTTAGTTTAATATCTCGTCCCCTTTGTGCTATCCTAGTAAAGGATGCTCCATTTGTTTGGACCAAAAGTTGTGAGGGTTCATTCTCAACCCTCAAATCCTCTCTCACCTCTCCTCTCATTATGAAATCTCCAAATTGGAACCTTCCTTTCGAACTTATGTGTTATGCCAGTGACTTTGCTGTAGGAGCTGTGTTAGGACAACGTTGTGATAAAACTCCTTATGTCATTGCTTATGCAAGCAAATCCTTAAATGATGCCCAAATCAACTACACCACCACTGAAAAGGAGTTACTTGATATTGTGTTTGCCTTAGAGAAGTTTAGGTCCTACCTCTTAGGACCCCCCATCACTGTGTTCACTGACCATTTTGCACTAAAATACCTCTTCCAAAAACAAGATGCCAAGGCTAGACTGATTAGGTGGGTCCTTATCTTACAAGAATTTGACCTCAAAATAAAGGATAAAAAGGGTGTTGAAAATGTTGTAGCTGATCACCTCTCTAGAATGGAATTCAAAGATAACTCCAATCACCTTTCTGTGTCTGATTAATTTCCTAATGAACACCTATACTCTGTGAGTTACTGCCCTTGGTATGACGACATAGCCAATTTCTTAGTTACAGGAGTCATTCCAAAATTCTTAGGGACTCAAACTCGAAGGAAATTCCTTTCTGATGTTAGACACTATGTGTTTGATGATCCATACCTCTATAAGTTCTACCCTAATCAAGTCATTAGGAGGTGTGTTCCAGAATCTGAACAAGAGTCCATCCTTAAATTCTGTCATAGTGAGGCATGTGGAGGTCACTTTTCCTCTAAGAAAACATCTTCTAAGATTCTTCAATGTGGTCTTTTCTGGCCCACCCTCTCAAGGGACTTCTACACATTTTTTCAAAGCTTTCCTAGGTGTCAACAAGTAGGGTCCATCACAAAAAGGAATCAAATGCCACTCACTCCCATCTTAGTGGTTGAAATATTTGACTGTTGAGGAATTAACTTCATGGGTCCCTTCCCAAACTCTCTGGGATACCTCTACATACTCTTATCTATTGATTATGTCTCAAAATGGATTGAGTCCATTCCCACTAAGTCCAATGATCATCAAGTTGTGATTCAATTTCTGAAAGAGAACATATTTTCAAGATTTGGAATTCCTAGGGCTATAATCAGTGATCGAGGAACCCATTTCTGCAACTATCCATTCTCTTCACTCATGTAAAAGTATGGTATTTCTCATAAAGTGTCCACTGCATACCATCCTCAAACCAATGGTCAAGCCGAGTTAGCTAATAGGGAGATTAAGCAAATTATTGAAAAAACAGTCAAACCCTCTAGGAAAGATTGGTCTGAGAAACTCTTAGATGCTCTTTGGGCCTATAGAACCGCATATAAAACCATTTTAGGAATGTCCCCATATAGGTTGGTTTATGGTAAAGCATGCCATTTTCCAGTGGAGATTGAACATAATGCCTTTTGGGCAATTAAGAAAATGGATTATGATCTCTCATTGGCCGGAACAAAAAGGAAATTAGATCTCAATGAACTGGAGGAACTAAGGATGGAGGCTTATGAAAATTCAAGGATCAATAAAGCTAGAGTTCAAGCCTACCAATATAGGAATATCAAGTTCAAACATTTTGAACCAGGAAAAGTTGTACTCTTGTATAGTTCAAAACTTCATTTACACCCAGGAAAGTTAAGGTCTAGATGGTCAGGTCCTTTCATAGTGCATCATGTATACCCCCATGGGGCAGTAGAGATTCAATATCCCACAAGTGGTTACATTTTCAAGGTCAATGGTCAAAGGTTAAAACCATTCATTAAATCATTCAATAAACAGGAAATAGAGGTTGAGTTAACTGAGCCAACCTATGAAAAAGGAAAAAATTGATAGATTTAGAATCTATGTCGGGCTAACGACGTTAAACAAAGCACTGCACGGGAGGCAACCTGTGGTTTTTATGTTTCTAATCTTTCTGAATCATATTTATTTTTCAAATAATATTAATTAATCATTTTTATATTTAAAAAAAAATATACTTTTTGACCTGTTCTTCTATAATTTTTATATATATACTTATATTTTACTTATATATATATATATATTGTTTTGTTTTGTTTGTTTGTTTTTTTTCCACTAGGGAACTTTGCAAGCGACATGGATATCAAAGGACTAAATTGGAGCCGCAGGAACTTCATACTTCAACCACCAGGTGACTTCATTCCATGACCCTCATTTTCAATTTCCTTTTTGAACTTTCATTCTCTACCTCTACCCCCTTTTAAATTTTCTTTTCTTTAAACATTGGGGACAATGTTGTTTTAAGTTCGGGGGGGAGATATAAAAAAATGCTTTTGTGTCAAAAAAAAATGAATGATTTGAAAAAAAAATTAAATGGAAGGAAAAATTCCTTTAACTTTAAACATGGTAATACACATTGCACACTTTGAAACTGAATATCAAATAATTTAGCATACCCTCATTCTGATTTTAATCCTTGTATAATTTCATGAGTATTGATTTTGAAAAAGTGTGGTTGTCCAATGTGATATTTCATCGTTTATATTTTCATCCAAATAAAAAAAAGATCACAATGCACGTCCCTTGGATAGTGGGGTACTAGTTTGAGTTCATGGGGTCCCCTAAATTTATAGCATATGTTTGGTGATCATTTTAGTTTAATATGAGTATTCAAAAAAAAATATTATTAAAAAAAATCGCGTAGAGCAATGAAATGACCTAATGCGTGGCTTTCGGCACTTGGGGATCGTGACTCCATAGTTGTCTGGCCCAGAGTTAGTAATTTTATCTCTATTTTTGGTAATTTGAATTTGTTTTTGACTGAGTTAACTCGAGATGATGCCTGAGTATGTGGGCTTCACTTGGTGCCCTAAGGTCTTTGAGCCTGGGAGTCATCGGCAAAGTCTCGCTATAGGGGTTGACTCTTTTTAGTGCAACTTCAATTACCATGGAAAAATTGAAAAAAAAAACAAAAAACAAAAAATTATAAAAAAAAAAATGAATACTCATCTTAATATTGAAATGTGATTCCACCTAGCACTTCCGTAATTTCCCCCTTGAATAAAGATGAACCCCCATGTCTATTGTGATGCACAACACATCCTCATACTTAATTGATATTGGATGAAATATGGCAATGAATTTGAACAAAGTAATGGGCTTGGGATTGGGATATGCTTATGAAACTTTCTTGTATTAAAATATTTTGATGGGTTTCATGATTGTTTGGTATAAGGTTTTTTGGTGATCATTGTGTATTAAAATGTTTTTGGAAAAGGGAATTCGAATTTCATTTTGTTGAGATATATTTTGCTCGGGACTAGCAAAACTCAAGTTGGGGGGTGTGATTAGCCACTAAATGAGGCTAATATTCATTGTTAATATATATAATATTCATGTTCATTATTATTCATAAACACCATTTCAGTGCATTTTACACTTTGAACATCATTTCACATTATGATTGTAATACCTTCTTAAAATGCACTATTTTGTGGTACATTTTTGAACATCATTTAAAGTACCAAATGATTCATATGATTATACATATTTTAATTTGATAATTTATCTGCACTCCAATATGAACATGTTTCATTTAGGGATCAATGGAGAATTAATGGAGGGTGATGGAGATATTTGGCAATGAAAGGAAGCAATTCTAGAGAAGGCAGATTGGACACCAGCCCACTGATGAGACTGTTGGGCCTAACATATAGGCCCAATTAATCCCAAATTTTGTGGGATTTTAGAAGATATGTATAGTAACAAATCCTTCTTCATGATCCAATGATAATTCGGCCTCTATGGTGGTCATTGAGGCGGCCCAAGTTAGAGATACAATTCTGGGCCAGATTCTGTGGCCCAGAAAAACTTCCTACTAATTTGACCATATCTCAGAATCCACAACTTCCAATGGGCCCAAATTTTACAAACGGTTATAAGACATCTGGAGCTCCATTTTCCTCTTCTATGGAGAACTCTGATTCTGCCATCTAGAAGGTCTTCTAGACACGTCTGTTCGGTGAAGGAAAGCTGGCTGCCACCTCGGGTCAAATGTGGAAAAGTTAAAATTACACAAGCTTTCCACCACCTATGACCTACCAAAATTAATTGAGATGCTTTGTACTGTTGGAGGCTCGACCCAAGGCTCCCAAAATTCCTATTTAAGGCAGTGGTGGTGAAGGAGTTTGGAAGTTTGGATGCTTTGTTCAATTGTAATGTTATGCTGCATTTTTGTTGCCTCAAATTTGTCTTTCACATGTAAGTTGTTCAATTCACTTTAGTTTCTTAATAAAAGTACTTCTTCTACTCTTATTCTATTTTTCTTCATATCACTTTGATACCGTTGGATCAAGGTGTGAATTTATTCACACCAACCATTGTGAAATTATTCACACAACGGTGGAGTGATCATTTTATTTTTGTTGTTTTCTTTACTTCTCCATTTCCTTTCTCATGAGTCTACTTTCCGCTTCCATTGAAACCATGGGATCAATGGATGGCTAACCCACTTATGGTTTGATCCAAGGGAGTAGTAAGGGTCTGGATTGGATGTTATTTATCACCTAATTAATTTATAATAACTTCTTTAATTGGGATTTTTATTTGATGATTTTTAAACTCCATCGTCCTTGTTGAATTTAAGGCCACACACTTCAAGTACTAATACGAACCTTTACCTTGAAGTTCTCAAAACTTTGATCCTTCAAGTGTATAGGTGATTAGTATTAAAGGGTGTAGGAATTAAATCAGTAAGTGATGATGTTGTTTTATCTCCTTAAATGAACCCATCTCAAATTTAAGAAATTGAAATCATTAAAAAGAAAATATGTCCAATCCACCCCGAGTGATAACCTAGGATCAACTCATTATTTTAAATTTAATTCACTTAAATCTATTATATATCTTTAAAACCCATCCAAAATCTATCCATGTTGGCCACTTCATAGCCGAAAATAGTCCATAGAATGTACGTGTCTATTGGTTTCTTCTTAGGTATCTGTGGATTTGATAACCCAAGCTAAACTACAAGGACTGTCTTACCTTCTTCTCTTGGGTAAATTTGAGCGAGAATCAGTTATTTATAAATATTATGATTTCTTGAGGAAGGCTAAAGATATTATGTTTTATGATTGAAAATTATGATTTCATTGATTTGTTTGTATTGATGGACTAATGTTTTCTTTCCTTATTTTATAACACTTACTAAGATTTTTATGATCGTCCTGAGTTTTTGAAATGTTTTTACATGGTATAAACAAGGGTAAGGTAAATTAATCATTGAAGAAGATTTATATTAAGCAAATAACTCTTCTTTTATTTTAAGTAGTTTTATTTTTTAAAAAACATGTATAGAGAAGATGTGTCTACTTTGTAATTTTTGAGATATATTGTAACAGTTATGGCATAATTCTTTAAAACTCCAAACCTAAAAGAACCTTAATGTCTAATTATTAACTTAACACAAGATTATGTAATGTTTAATGTTGGGGCCTTACAGTTGGTATCAAAGGTCGGTTTAGACAACTTTAGGAGTTAGGATATTGTTAAATTAATATCCATAAATTAATTTATTGCATGATTGAAATGATATAAAATTTGATTATTACCATGTTTATTTGCCTAAGATATTTTTGTGTTCATAATGGTTTTCCATATAGGAAACAAGGAAGCTATGATGGGATGACATCTAGAGGAAAAAAACCTTCCAAATCAACAACCTGAGACATTTAGAATCGAAACTGAAAAGTTTTTTTATAGTGGTGGAACATTTGAATCATGCTATAAATGGTGGTGGTATCTATGCATGAGAACAGCTAGATCAACCACAGAGGATCATGTCAGCAGTTGAGAATTTTATGAGGAAACATCCCTCATCATTCAGAGGAACATATGACACTATCCTAGATAAAGGGTGTATTAAAGTACTGGATAGGATTTTCGATGTCATGGGGTGTTCGGAACATAAATATTTTAGTCTTGTTGTTTACCATTTTGAAGGTGAAGCCGATCAATGGTTGTCAATGGTTAAAAATATCATGGTTAGTGAGGAGATTAATGCTCTTGATTGGGATGAATTCAAAGGTATGTTTCTTGAAAAATATTTTCCTAAGGCGATTCAACTTAGGATGGAAGAATAATTCTTGGAATTGAGGTAGGAGGATGACTCAATGGTTGTTTATGAAGAAACATTCACTCGAATGGAAAGGTATGCTCCAAATTTTATTAGGGAAATTGATAGTAAAATCAATCATTTTTATTCAGGATTAAATCCAAAGTATCGAAGGGATTTAACTTATCATGAGTTCAAAAGTTATTAAAAACCTGTTTTTTATGTGGAGAAGGTGGAAATGGAGTTTCCTAAAGATCAAGTGTTCTTTAAGAAATAGCAGAATAAGATGCCAATGTGGTATACGAAAGGGAATAACTCTCCAAAAAAGTTTTATGGTAAGAAATGTAAGTTTATAGTTTGTAAAAATTGTGGTAAAAAGAACACTGGGGAATTCCTTTTGAATTATAGTAAGTGATTATGATGTGGTAAAATGAGAAAAAAGTCTCCTAATTAAACTAAAAAAGATCTGGGTAATGGTAATACAAAATATTATTTATAGTCAGTTAAATGTTTTAAGTGTAGTGAAATGGGTCATTATAAAAATGACTGTCCAACGAAGAACTTAAATGAAGGAAAGCAGATGGAGTACAATAAAAAAGGGGTGGTTAAATCCTTTTCAACTACTTCAACAGATGTTGGACCATCAAATAAAGTAGTATCAGTTACATTGTTTGTTTATTCAGATTATGCCAATGTGTTGTTTGATTGAGGGTCTACAAATTCATTTATTTCTGAGATATTTTCTAGTAAATTGGGAATTCCATCCCAAGATATAAGTGCTAATCTTGTGGTAAAAACACCTAGAAGAAATGTTGAGACAAAAATAAATTATAAGAACCTTCCTGTACTTGTGTATGGAAAGAATCTACCTGAAAACCTTATTGTTTTTCTTCTAGTAGAGTTTGATGTTATTTTGGATATGGATTGGATTTACATTTAACATGATTATATTGACTACATAGCCAAAGTGGTTTCTTTTTAGAAATAATTTCAGTTTGTGTACATGAATGAACCCTTAATTTTGATAACATATCAAGAAGCTAGGAAAATCGTAAAAAATGGAAATGAATGTTACCTTGCAATATATTTTTAAAAAAGGAACTAATCAGATTAATGATGTTCCAGTGGTAAATGAGTATCTTGTTGTTTTTACTGATGAGTTTCCTGGTATAATAGCTGATTACGAAGTTGAATTTATGGTTGACTTATTTCTTGATTCTAAGACAATTTCAAGACCCCTTTATCTAATAACTAAAAGAGAACTTTTAGAGTTAAAGAACAAATTTCAGGAGTTCTTAGATAAAGGTTTAATTCGACCTAGCACATCACCATGGGGTGATCCTGTCTTGTTTGTTAAAAATAAAGATGGTTCAATGATAATTTTCATTTATTATAGAGTCTTTAATAACATAATTGTTAAGAAAAAGTATCTTTTTCCTCATATCGATGATTTGTTTGATCATATCTAGGGAGATCAATATTTTTAAAAGATTTAATTGAGTTTGGGGAACCATCAATGTAAAGTAAAGGAATCATACATTTTGAAGACCTCATTTTGTACTAGATATAGCCATTATGAATTTTTTGTTATGCCTTTTGGGTTAACTAATGCACCTACTGTATTCATGGATCTTATGAATTGAATTTTCCATGAGTTCTTGGATAAGTTTGTGGTTATGTTTATTGATTATATTTTGTTATATTCTAAAAGTAAATAGGTTCATGGAAGTAATTTGTGGATTATCTTGAAAACCTCAATAGAAAAGAAACTGTATGTGAAATTCAGTAAGTATGAGTTTTGGTTAAAACAAATTTTATTCCTTGGTCACATTTTTTCTTAAGATGGAATAACTATTGATCCTGATAAAACAAAATATGTTAAATAATGAAAAATACCCACAAATATAATTGATATTTTTTGTTTTCTTGGTTTAGCAGGACATTACTAGAGGTTTTTTGAAAACTTTTCATGATTATCCAGTCCACTTACTAAGTTAACTCGAAAATGTGTTAAGTTCATCTAGACAAAATAATGTGATGAATGTTTTTTGGAATTGAAATGAATATTAGTGAATGCTCCAGTTTTGGAACTGCCTTCCAGAAATGGTGAATTTGTTATCTATAATGATTCTTTGTTGAAAGCACTTGAATATGTCCTTGTGTATAATGATCAAGTAATTTCTTATGCTTCAATTTAGTTGAAACCGCACGAGTTAAATTATACTACAAATGATTTTTAATTAGATTTTTTTGTTTTTACATTAAAAATTTGGAGACATCATTTGTATGGTGTAATGTGTGAAATATATAATGATCATAAAAGTTTGAAGTATATATTCACTCAAAAATAATTAAGCATGAGATAGAGGATATTGACAGAATTAATCAAGGATTATTATTACATGAGCCGTTACCATTCAGGAAAGGAAAATAAAGTGGCTAATTCTTTGAGTCGAAAGAGTAATGCTACATTAACCATGCTATGTTTGGAAAAAGATCCTTTGGTTTTTGATTTGATGAATTTTGGATTGGAAGTTATTGGTGCATGGAGTTACTCTGTTTTGTTTTTGGTGGAGGTGAAATCATCTATATCCGATGAAATTTAGAAAGTGCATAAAGAAGATAGTGATTTTCAAAAAAAGGTATATTTGGTTCAGAAGGGAAAGTTACCTGAATTTAATAATGATAAATATTGTGTTTTGAGGTTTGGAAGGAGGTTATGTATGCCTTTTGATTCACAGTTGAACAAATAGTTATTATGTGAAGCTCATAGTTCTTTGTTTTAAGTTTATCCTGGCAATACTAAAATGTACCTAGATCTTTTGGAGTATTACTGGTAGGATGGAATGAAAATAGATATTGTTAACTTTACTCTGAAGTGTTTAACTTGTCAATAGGTTAAAGCAGAGTGGAAGTTATCAAAAGGGATGCTTCATCCTTTTCCAATGTTGGATTGGAAATTGGAAAATGTGTCCATGGATTTAATAGTGGGATTAACAATGAATTCTTGAGGTAACAATTTAATTTGGGTTATTTTTGATTGATTGACTAAATCTTCTCATTTTCTTACTAGTCGAGATACTCTGTCTCTAGATAAACTTTTTTTATTATATATTAAAGAGATAGTCAGGTTATATGGAGTTACCCTATCCATTGTATATGATCGTGATCCTAGGTTCACTTCTTAAATTTGCAAGGTCCTTCTAAATTCATTGTAAAATGAATTAAATTTCAGTACAACTTTTCATCCTCAATTAGATGGACATTCAGGATGAACAATTCATACATTGGAAGATATGCTACTCACTTGTTCAATGGATTACCAGGAAAATTGGGATCAACATATTTCATTGGTTGAGTTTTTTTATAATGAAATTTTTTATTCCAGTATACATATGACACCATTTGAGGTGTTATATGGAAAACAATGTTGAAATATAGCTTTTTAGGATGAAGTAGGTGAAAGGAAGTTGATGGGACTAGAATTGGTCGTAGAGATGAAATAAAAAGTTTAGTTAATTCAGAAGCACACGAAAATAGCTCAAATCAGGCAGAAAATTTATACGGATAACTAGGGGAAGGATCTTTCTTTTTTGGTAGGTGATCAAGTCTTTCTAATAGTTTCTCCATGGAATAGTGTTATGCGTTTTGGTAAGAAGGGAAAGTTGAGTCCGAGGTTTATTAGAATATATGAAATCCTGGAGAAAGTCGAATCAGTTGCCTATAGAGTGGATTTACCTCCATGTTTATCCTAGGTACACAATGTTTTTCATGTTTCAATATTGATAAATTATATGCCAGATCCATCTCATGTTTTGAGTCCAAAGGTGGTTCAGTTGTAAGAGAATCCTTCTTATGAGGAACAACCAGTCCAGATTCTTGACCAAAGAGAGAAAGTGTTGCGAAATAAGGTAATTCACCAGGTAAAGGTTTTATGAAAAAACCATATGGTTGAAGAGGAAACATGAGAATTTGAAAATTATATGAGGGATAAATACACCCACTTATTTGATAAGTGAATTGAATTTTGGGGATGCAATTCCCAAAAGTGGGGAAGGATGTAACAACCCAGGTATTTATAGAATAATACCTTTTCATTTCGGTTAATATTTATGAATAAGATATTATTTTTACATTAAAGGTGATACTTTGTCTGATAGTGTACTCAACATGCAACAATGTGTTTCTTTGAAATCTTACAATGCACACAACTTTATGTTATACAGAAAAATAATATAATAATAAAATTATCTTAAATGGTAGTTAACGCCTAGCTGTTGTAATTAAGGGAATGAATAGAACTAACTACAATATGATTATACATTTTTTTAAATTTCTTTCCATTTATCCAATATATTTTAGAGGCTTGAAATAATAATGAATTCGATTTTAAGTATAAAATACTGTAATGTTTTTAAAAGGTCGTTTTACCGCCTTTTGATGGAGAACCCTTTTTAAAAATACTTTTTTTTACTTTTATATGTTATATTTGACAAAATATCCTTCTTATATAGAATTGGGATATCAAAATTTAATTTGGATAATTTTTTTGTAATTCTATGATAAAGTTGATTTTTAATGAATAGTGAAAAATACTGCATTTTAAGTCAAAAATGCCGTTTCATCCAATTTATTTATATATTTAGATTGTAATTTTCATTGGTTTTAAAGTGAAATGGGATTATATTTTTTTTTCATTTAATCTAATTTTGGTTATTAAATGTAATTTGACTTTGAAATTGGACATAAACACATGTAAATCTTTTGTTGTTATTACTTCTTAAAAACCCGTTTTTTGGTTTTGGCAACGAGAATTAATTTTAAATTAATTAATGAAACTTTTTTTTTGAATTTTAAAAAATTGATTACATATTTGGAATAAGGAGGTACAAATTGTGTAAATATGTAACTTTTATTTTTATATATTGTGAATAGTAACTTCAGTAATTATTTTATTTACCATAGTTAAAGGGTAAATTTGGTAAATAAGGGTAAACAAATAATATTATAATAATATTAAACTACCCTAACATGTGTCATAATACTACTGTATGATATATTTCCGAACATGGGAATCCTTTGGTATATTTTTGGGACCCCATGGAGCCACTTTGATGTGGAAATTACATTTTATAATAATTAATTTAATGTAAAGAAAAATATTGCATAAACCTTTCCTTTATAATAAAACAATTTATATATAGGGTTATATAAGTGATATCTTTGAATATAAATATTCATTATGAATATAAAAATATTTCCAACATTATGTTATTTTATTTACAATTTTTATACATCATATAAATAAATGTATTTATTACAAAATGAAGATGTAGTGATTACCTTATTAATGAATGATTTAAATAAATGAGATTATAAATATTAAAATAAATTCATTTTAAAACTTTGAATGACATATAAAAATTTTATGGATGCATATGACTTATTAGATTTGAATTAATGAAGTTTTTTTAAAAGAATCAAGCTGTTATGGATTTTTAAAAAGTCATGATACGAATAGTATAAAAATTTAAATAAATTAGTTTTTAATAAAATACTATTTTATTAAATGATATAATAATCCTAAAAATATAATATTCCAAAAAATGACTTATATAATGTTGAAAATGTCACTGATGAACCACTTTAGTTTCTATTGGCATTTTATAGTAAATATATTAACCATATAGTATGAATATACAAGAAGACATGGTAAGAGTTAAATTAGTTAACTAAGGGATAAAGATAAAATATAAGGTTAATTTTTTGACCTATAATTTTATAAAACCTATTTATTGAGATGTTTTCAACCTAAAAGAATCTTATATTTGAAATAAATGACTTTGGGAACTATTGAAACCGAAAATAATTTTATAATAAAATAATACTTCAAAACTTTCCTAAAGTGCCTCTCCTCCCCCTTATAAAAGGGCATCACCCCTACCCATTTAATAACACCTATCTATCCACTTTTCTCAACCAAACTCTTCCAAAATAATGTCCAAATATCCACATATTCCTCTTAGAAGTATTACCTAAAGAAGAAGAAAATTCAAGAAATACTTTTGGCTCAAATCAAAGGGAGTTACGCATTTTAAGAGGTTTTGTCTTCTCTAAAGTTACTTTCCATTGTTTTACATCTTCACTCTCTATTATATTATTATTATTTGAATAAATAACAAAACCATTATCCTCATTATAATAGGATTTTGTTATGAAAAGTATTCAAACTACACTTACACACACCTCCATCTAATGGATACAAACATAATGTTTCTGTGTACGACGAACTACTGCCTCACAAAATGACTATTGTTTGATTTTCCCCTAACACCAATATTTGTAGAAATTGTGATGGAAATATATTTATATGTGATATATATTATATTTATATTGTATTTATGATTCTTTTTTTATTTAAATCATACCTTTATTCTTTCCATAATGTGTAAATATGATAATTTCATTTGAGAAAGTGCAGACTATCGCCCCCTTAAAGTGACATGACTCGTTCATGCCATAAATTAAACATATAAAGGATGAATTTAATGAAATTATATAACATATAAAAAAAATTATATTATACTGGAATTATAATATACATATTTATCATTTATTTTTCATTCCATTAAATATGAAAAAGAAATGAAAGTAGTGTTCATGCGCTTACTGTCTCCATGAACAGTGCATTTCATTTCTTATCTCTAAATGTTATGTACTATTATAAATACATATATAATACATATATATGATATTTAAATCATTAATATCAATCTTGATATAATGGAACTTTGACCACATTGACAATTTGTAATTATAACAAGTTCATTTTTGACTCAAGTACTATATATCGACAAAACTACTGATATTAACTTAAATAATTATGTAATGTTTATAATGTGGTAATAATTAATATAAAAGGAATAATAAACTTGAAAAAGGTTTTTATTCAAGTATAAATTAACTTAAGTTTAGTATTCACAAAGAATAAGGAACACATGTGACGAGTTTGACTCAAGGTAAGAGACTTCATCTCAATCTCCTTTCATTGAGGCATATTTTGGTTTATACATGTCCTTATTTTATATGGTGTAAAATTATACCATTTTTATTTTAATTTAATTCAATTATTTTCAAAAGGAATCTTTTGTTTTACGAAGTGTTTTACTAAATGAAAAAGGGAATGTTTTTTTAATGTATACGAAGATGACGACCTTTCTTCCACCATGAACATTATTTGATATTTGGCTTCCTTATCAAGATGTAATGTTTTTAAAAGGAAAATAAATAACATATACTATTTTTACATATTTTAGTATTGAAGATGGTTTTGATAATGGATTCATTATTTCAATATATTGAAATGATATATTATGATTGTAATGTGGAAATGTTATCTTTCCTTTATGCTTGTTGTATGTGTTATAAATATGTTATGGTTTTTGGGAATTATTTATGTATACGATTGGTTTTGTGATAAAATAAGGGAGGGTGAGCCAGTGATATCTCTCCAATTCATTGGGTAACGTGACATAGGTAAAATTTAATGTTTCTCCTAAGCGATTTAGGGAATATACTATGATGGGTATTCAAAAAGTAACTCCCTATATAGTTGTGAAAGCTAAAATGTAAATACGATATGGATGCCACATGTTACCATTATGATTTATGATTTCTATGTGTTATTCATAAAACTTATGTTTTCATGAGGAATGTTAAAGAGATTATGTTTTATGATTGAAAATTTTGATTTCATTGATTTGTATGTATTAATGGACTAATGTTTTCATTCCTTATTTTATTACCCTTACTAATATTTTTATGTTCATCCCAAGTTTTTGAATTTTTTTTCACAGGGTATAAGGAAGGGTAAGAGAAATGAAGAATTCAAGAAGATTTATATCAAGAAAATAATTCTTGTTTTATTTTAAGGAGTTTTATTTTTTGTGAAAAAAAATTGGATATAGAATAAGTGTCTACATTTTAATTTTTGAGATGTAATATAATAGTTATGGCCTAATTCTATAAAACTATAAACCCGAAAAGATCCTCAATGTTGACTTCTTGAATTAAATCAAGATTATGTAATGTTTAAGGCTCGATCCTTATAGGTAGATCCTTGAATAACCATTTACTTGCAATATTTATAAGTGAGTGAGTGTTACAGTGGCCTAATCTCCAATTACAAAGCTAGGATTATTTATGAAAGACACTTAAGGAAGAAATATTTTGAGAAACTAAAGAATGCAAGTTCATATCATAAACATTATCATTTCTAAAATCATTAAAAAATAGCTCATTTTTATAATTAAAAACATTACATGCATCATTTTCAAATTTAAAATTGAAACCATCATCACATAACCGAGAGATACTGAGAATATTGTACTTTAATCCATCAATAAAAAGTAATTTGGAAATTAAAATTGAATTAGTGTTACCAATTTGGGAAAGGCCAATTATTTTTCCTTCAGTATTTTCACCAAAAGTGACATGCCCACCATCAATCTTTATAAGATTCTTGAAGCTCGAGTAGCCTCCTGTCATGTGTCTTGAACATCCACTGTCCATGTACCATAACCTTTTACAATATCTCTTCAATAATGATTCCTATAAGGACAATTAAAACAAGAAATGGTTTTGCTACCCAGAATTTCATGGGTATAGTAATATTAGTAATTAAATATTTAGGAACCCATAATTGCATCATGGGATTCCTATAAACAATTTTTAGAGTATTAGAAAAATAAACTCTATTTTTTCTGAAAAAACTACTAGTTTAAGATCTTCCACTGCCTAAACTTGCAGTATATTTTTCAAATCTAGGTATAAATACTAATTTTTTAAATTTTGAAAAAAATTATTTTTAACAAAGTTTATTTTTCCTAGTTGATAACCTATACAAGTAGCATATTTTTTTACAACCTATTTACTAGGAATTTTAGTGAGAGTTTTCTTTACATTGGTAAACTTTTCTAAGTAATTTTTCAACTTCTCATTTGATAATTTAAGCTCATTATTTTCTATAATCAATTGATCATTTTTTTCTTTCTATGTTGTAAGCTCAGATTTAACAGTAGATGTGAGAGCATGTTGTTTCATAAAAAATTTATATTTATCTTTTAATTTATTATATGTGTCTTCAATCTTTTTTCAGTACTCAAAAATTTACTCATTGTTTGTTTTTTCAAAATCAAATCCATCTCTAGAATAGTAGGAATTTTGTATAGGAGATTCAAGGGTTTCCTCAGAAGTGTTTTTCATGAAGCACATGTTAGCATTGTCACCTTTATCATCATGTGAATATTATGACTCATTGGAGATATCCTCAGAAGCACTCTAGGTGGACTTCATTACCGGCTTATACCTTTTATATTTATCCTCATTTTTCTTTATATACATTAAATTAGGACAGTCATCATTTACATTCCCTCTTCTCTTACATTCATAACAGACTATCTCATTAGAGTTATCACCTCTCTTCCAATGCCATTTATAGTTTCCCTTGTAGTCATACTTTCCTTTATACCTAGGATTCCTAAATAAATTATTCTTTATGTAATTTTTTAAACCTTCTAGATAATTTATCCACTTCTTCATCATTATAAGATGGTGATTCTTCATTGCTTAAACTATACAAATGAGTTTGTTGCCTCTCTTTTTCTTTATGTTTAGAATAAGTAGTATTGAAAGCCACTAACTTTATCTTTGGTTCATCATCCTCTTCTTTTTTTATCTTCAATTCTTCCTCATACATCCTCAGCTTACCTATTATCTACTTTACTAGAAAAGTGTTGATGTCCCAAGATTACTTTATTGAAACTGATGTTCCTATCTATCATTCTAGTAGACATCTGAGAATTCACAAGATTTGTTCCTTAGCTATAACATCCTTTCTCAGAGAGATCATAGTATTTAAAATTTCCTTAAACCTGAGATACATGTCAGATATAGGTTCATCAGGCTTTATTTTTAAGTTATCATATTTAATGGTATATGTATTGAGTATCATTTCTTTAACACTATTGGTTCCTTCATATAAAACAGGTACAATATCCTAAATTTCATGGGCTATTTTACATGAAGAAATCATATTGAATTTTTCATATCTTAAGGCGCAATATAAGGCACTCATGTTTTGTAGTTATTATTATAATATGCCTTAGTCGGGTCATCATATATATTTTAAGAAATATCATAAATCTTATATTCATCTACAAATGAAGCCCATATTTCAAATCCCATACTTTATAAATGCATTTTCATCTTAATTTTCCACTGAGCGTAATTAGTTCGATTGAAAAATGGAGGTTTTTTGGTAGCAGCACCTTCCAATCTATTATCCATAATAAAGAAAAAATAATAAGTTTTTAAAGAGATAAAAATTTAGAAATAACGAAAATTTAGAGATCTTTAAAACATAACTAAAATCACAGTTGTAAAGATTTGAAAAATATTTGAAAACATTGAAACAGGGGATTGAAAACAACCCTTTGATACGAAATTATGGTCGGAGTAGGACACTCAATAGGGGGGTGGGTGAATTAAGTTCCTATCAAAATTTCTATTAAAACCATATTTAAAAATTCACATAATTTAAAATCTAAACATTCCAGTTAACCAAACAAGCAGATTTATAATAGTTTTAAATGTTCAATTAATTTATCAAAATAGTTATTAATTCTCATTTACAATAATTTAAAATATTGATATAACTTTTGAAAGTAATTTACTAAATCCAAATAGTTATAGACACTAACTATGATTAACTATCGAAGTAATATTTAGTTTTCTAAAATATGTGAGAAAATATAGAAAACTAAATTTGAAAAACATAGTAGAGAAAAAAAGAGGTTCAATCTCAAGTAGAGACACAATCATCTTTATTTGGTGATAACCGGCCACCAAGAAGTTTATATTAATAAACTTTATCCACATCCTGGATCGGGGTTTACAACAACACACAAGGCTATCCAGGTCAACTAGACCTCTACCACAGTTATTTATGGGAAAACCAAATACAACTAGGCCACATAGGGACCTCTTACATAGTTATATGTAGGAGAAAAATAGTTTAAATGAGTGGGAGAGTAAAGAAATATTGTATCTTTTAGCTTATCTTTGGAGACAATATGTGTTTGTAATACAGACACACACACACACTGCTCGAAAAGTAATAAGAATGTGAACAATAGAGAAAAAATAATGAGAAAAGGTTTATAATGGCATGTGTGATGTGCATAATGCTTTTGGACTTCTTAGGTGTATTAGATGTGAATATTGAGTCCACTTATGGAAACATACACCAAAATAGAGTGTCGTGGAATCTTTGTGTTCTGGTTTCTAGTGAGATGAGATGCTCCTCAAAGATGCTCTTCACTAGGGTTTGTTGCTGTAAGGATGTTGGAGTTTTTGGTTCACAACAAATCCTTCCTTGTTCATAACTATAAAGAATGATTGTTCTTGTATATGATTTTTTCACCACATAAGTTCTCTCTATATAGTTACAAGGCTTTTTTGCTTAGGTGATTTATTTATATACTGAAGAGGTCAACAATAGGCATGTTCTCTATCACATGAAGGTACCTCGTACCTTGTATTGGTCTCTAAAAATGTTTTCAAAAGATAGACAAGGGGATTAATATAATAATCAGTATTGATATTCATAAGTATGACTGTTAGAATTAATTTTGAATTTAAGAGTAAAGAAAATTTTCTAAGTTTTGACCATTAGGCCATTCTATCAGCAAGTCCTTTTGTTGGTAGGTCCTTATGTCGGTAGGTACTTATGTCGGTAGGTCCTTATGTCGGTAGGTCATTTTGTCAGTATTTCCTTCTATCAGTAGGTCCTTCTATCAGTATGTCCTTTTATCGGTATTTCATTCTATTGGTATGTCCTTTGTCAGTATGTTCTTCTGTCGGTGAGTCATTTTTGTTGGTGAGTTTCTCTGTAGGTAAGTCACACTATCAGTGACTCAAACTTGTATTGACGACTGAACCTTGAATAGGTGACTCAACCTTGTATCAATGACTCAACCTATTGGTAGCTCATACTTCTATCAATGAGTCATATATCAGTAACTCATACTTCTGTCGGTGAGTTATGATATCAATGAATCATACTTGGCCATTTTTATTTATTTTCTAGTCTTATATTATAAACTTTAATAGAATATGTTAAACTTATATTTGAACATAGATAATCATAATTAGTCATATTTGAACTTAAAACTTAAGACATTATTAAACATGATTTGACATGATTTGTGAGAATTAAAACTAGAGAGGGCCAACAAATATATTCAAGAAGAGTAAAAATCCAAAAAAATAGATACAACCAAGATATATGAAATCCAATACAAACTAGATAAATTAGAATGTATGAATAAAACTAGACCAAGAAGTCTCCATGTGACCAGTAATCACCTCTAAAACATCCAAAACCGAAGGCAATGATAACAAGAGAATCCAATATTCTTCAATATGACTTTCCATTTACTTGAATCCTAAATAAAACATCTATATCCATCCAAATAAAAAATTAGGGTGTGGGAAAAAATCCTAGCAGGATAACACCACAAAGTCTATACAAGGTCTAATATCAAGAATTCAATAGTTCTATCTTTTTAAAACAAAAAATGTTTAAAAAATATTCTTTATAAATCCAAACACATTTGTAAATCATTTTCCTTTGGTTTTCATAAAAGCCCTTCAAATTCAAAAATCTAGGAATATGAAAAATATAAGTGATAAAACATGAATTCATATCCATACACTATAAGGTAAGAAAGTGAACACGTATCCATGAAATAATACATGATACAAATCCATGTGATACAACCTTATGTGAAAACATGTGAGCAACAATCCATGGAAATATCATTCATGCAATAAATAAACCATAAATGAAAAAGAACACCATATTGGGACCTAGACTATGGGAATACAAAATATACATAAAATATATGATACCAGTCCTATTTTGATGCCAACTAATATCAAGTCCTTCCAAAGTTAATCGATATAAAAAAAACTCTAGTGGAATTATGCACACTACGAGTGACATGTCTATTCCTGAAAAACCCAAGGTTCCTAATGTTCCTATTTTGTAAAAATATATTTCAAAAATATGATCACAATTTTATATAACCTTTTAAAAGACAATAAAATATTATCTTGTGTTTTAAAACCTATTTTTGAATCAAAACCATCTGTAACATCCCAAGTAAGTAATGAATAATAGATATTTTTATCTATGTCTATTAATGAACTAGATAGTGTTTTAGAGGCTTAAAATGAAAATAAATCCAATCTTAAGCATGGAATACACTAATATTTTTAAAAGATTGTTTTACTGCCTTTTGATGGAAAACCATTTTTGAATCTATATTTTGACAATTTTTTAAACTATGTTTTTCAAAATAAACTTATTCTTTATGATTGAGACATCAAAATTTACCTTGTGTGAATTTTTGGTATTTTTCGGTCAATGTTCATTTTTTAATGAATAGTGAAAAATACTACATTTTACATCAAAAATGATTTTTAATATAATTTATTTATATGATTAGATTATCTTTTGAATTGGTTTTTAAGTGGAATTAGAATATATTTTTACCATTTAATCCAATGGTGGTCATTGGAATCAATTTCACTTTGAAATTGGACTTAAACTGGTGTCAATTTTTTGATACTTATTGTTTCATAAAAACACGCTATTTGTCATGACAGCGGGAATTAATTATTAAATTATTTAATGTGACTTATATGTTTTGAATTTTTTAAAATAGACTTCATTTTTGAATTCGGAATATCGAATATATCTTAGAGTGAATTTTTGGTAATTTTCTGAAAAACTCCAATTTTTGATGAATAGTGAAACCACTAAGTGGTAATCAAGCAAACTGATTTTTCAGTTAAATGAAAGTTTACCACTAATGTGTATTGAATTTTGAAAATCCGACATACATGGTTTTCATTAGTATGTAAAATGTGGTTCAATGGGATGAAAATAATTTTTTGGTGAATAGTAACGTTTTTTCATTAATCGCGATTAGAGGTAATTAGTGTAATTTAAGGTAAAAATGATATTATAAAAATGTGAAAACACCATGACAGTTGTCCTACACCTATTGGATGAGTCATGGCCGACCAAGACAACCCATGGGTCGATTTAGGGGACCCTATGGAGCCTCTTGGGTGAGATAATGACTTTAATGCCTTTTTTTTAAAATAAAGGTGAAAATGACACTAACATAAATTGTTTTACAAAAACAATTTTTAGAAGGGGTTATAATAATCATAATTTTCTCTATAAATACTCTTTGGAAAGATAAAAAGATTTCCTACATCAGGATATGTTTTTTTATAATTTGTAGACATTAAATAAATTAATTTTATTATGACATCATGATGATGCAACGATGACCTCATCGATGAACAGTTTAAATAAAAAGAAACGATAATATAAAATCTAAGACCTACACTTGTCCAAAAACTGTTGGATGGGAATATTTAGAAGACTTATCATCTTATATTCGAAATATATCAATGTGGGACCTTAAAAATTCGAAACACTTTTGAAAATAAAATAATAGTTTCATGATTTCCAAAAGTGCCCCTCCTCTCCTCTTATAAAAGGCCCCCACCTCTACCTCATTTCACACACTCCTCAAGCCTTTGGTACGGCCAAAACCTGACCATTTACTCTCTCCACATACCTCTCCTCATCCTAGAGGATTCCCTTTGGGTATAATCCTTTCAAAGGAAGCCTTTAGGCACAAATCAATAGGAGTTACACTTTTAAAAGTAATTCATTCTCTCATGTTCATTTGTTTTATTTTGCTTCTCCAACCCCCTAAACTCTTTTTATTTACTTATTTTGTAACAACACCAGTATATTAAATATACTAGGATGTTGTTATAAGATTTATTCGAGCTACACTCTCACATAACTACATCAAATGGTTAAAGAACATACGGTTTCCGTGGATGGCGAAATTCTGCCTCCCGAAACGATGATTGTTCAATACTCATTTAACACCTTCAAAGGTGGCCATTATGATGTCACTATTTTTATATATGATATATAATATGTTTATTCTTTCCTTAATCTTCTGTATTTTTCATTTATGGCATACCATTATTGTTTCCATTATGGGTAAACACGATATCTTCATTTTAGGAAGTGCGGACTACCGCCCCTGAAAGTGATTTGATTCGTTAATACCATATGTGGGATGTGTAAAGGATAAAGTTAATGATATTATATATGTTATTATACTGTAATTATAATATAATCTTATATCATTATGATTCCATTCCAGAAAATACGAAATAGAAATGGAAGTAGCGTTCATGCGTACGTAGGACTTACCGTCTCCATGAACGGTGCATTTCATTTCTTACCTCTAAATGTGATGTAATATTATAAATACATGTATATGATGAATATATATGATATATATGTTATACAAATCATTAATATCATTCTAGATATAACGAACCTTTGACCAAATTAACAACATGTAAGTGTAAGAAGTCTATTTTTGACTTAAGAACGAAATACCGACAAAATGAACATTATTAACTTAAATTATTACATGATGTTCATAAAATGGTATAAAAGGAATAATGAAATTGAAAAATGTTCTTAAGCAAGTATATATTAACTCAAGTTTATTATTCAGGAGATTAAAGAACGGTCGGGTCAAGTCAGATACGAGGTATGGGAATTCGTCTCAATATCCTTTCATTGAGGCATATTTTATACACAACTTTCTTTTATACGGTGTATAAACCCCTTTGACTTTTACGTTTATTCAAAAGGAATCTTTTTTATACGAAGCATTTACTAAACGACAAAAGGGAATGTTTTTTTCGTACGTATGCGGCGACAACGACTTCTCCGCCGCCGTGACTATTATTTGAGTTTCGGCTTCCTCTACAAGCCATACCTTTTTTTTAAAAGAAAAATAAATACCATGTTTTAATTTTCTTCTGTTTTGGTATTGAAAATGGTTTTCATAATGTTTTTATATCAATGTGTTGTATTGATATCTTGTGATTGAAAGGTGGAAATGTTATGTTTCCTTTATGCATGTTTTATGTGATACGATTATGTTGAGGTTCTTGGGCATTATTATGAAGACAGGTGGTTCCGTGATAAACTAAGGGTGGGTGAGCCGGATATAGCTCTTCAATGCATTGGGTAACACGAAGAAGTGAAACGTTAAGGTTTCTCCGAAGAGATTTAGGGAATATACTGTGATGGGTATTCCAAACGTAACCAAGAGGGTTACTCCCTACGTAAGAATGTTATGAATGCCTCAAGTTACCTTTATATCTTATGATTTCTATGATTTATTCATGTTTTGATAAGGTATGTTAAAGTGATTATGTTTTATGGGTAAAGTATGATCTCATTCTTATGTATATATATACCCATGTTTCCTTTCCGTATTTTTATATCCCTTACTGAGCTTTTTATGCTCATCCCAAGTTTTTTGAAATGTTTTTCACAGGTCAAGGGAAAGGTACATGATATGATGATAGTGTCAAGGAAGTGTCAAGAAAGAATCCATGTTTATTTTAAATATGTTTCCATTGATGGGAATGAAGAATACTATCTTTATGTAACCACTTTGTTTATATGTGGAATGTAATGAAAGTTTTATGATCTAATTCTCTAAAACTCTAAACCTGAAAAGATCCTCAATGTGTAATCTTGAAATAATTCAAGATTAAGTAAGGTTTAAGGCTGGGGCCTTATAGTTGGTATCAGAGGTCGGTTTAGATAACTTTAGGAGTTAGAATTATATTAAATGATTATCCAAAAATATTTTTTTGAAATGATATAGCATTTGAAGATTACCATGTTGCTTCATCTAAGACATGTTTGTTCAGAATGGTTTTCTGCAGAGGAAACAGGGAAGTAGTGCTAGGAAGGCATACAGAAGGGAATAACCTTCCGAATCAGCATCCTAATATGGTAGGAATTGGAACTGAACAGTTTGTTGTAGTAATGGCACAATTGACTCAGGCTATAAATGGTGGTGGTATCCATGCACGAGATTAGCCAGACCAACCGCAGAGGAACATGTCAGAGGTAGAACATTTCATGAGGCAACATCCCCCATCATTCAGAGGATCATCTGACCCTGTGCTAGGTGAAGGGTGGATTAAAGCACTTTAGAAGATTTTTGATGTCATGGGGTGTTCAGAAAATCAAAAGGTTAGTCTTTCTATTTACCGTTTGGAGGGTGAGGCAGATCAGTGGTGGTCGATGGTTAAAAATGTCAGGGACGCTAATGAGATTGATGCTCTCAACTGGGATGAATTCAAAGGTATGTTTCTTGAGAAGTATTTTCCTAAGGATGTTCGACTTAGGATGGAAAACCAATTCTTGGAATTGAAGCAAGAGGAAGACTCAGTGGCTGCCTATGAAGAAAGGTTCACTCGATTGGCAAGGTATGCTCCAAATTTTATTCGAGACATTGATAGTAAAATCAATCGTTTTTACTCAGTATTAAAGCCAAAATATCAAAGGGCATTAGCTTCTCGTGAGTTTAAAAGTTATGAAAAGCTTGTTCAATGTGCTGAGAAGGTGGAAATGGAGTTTGCCGATGATCAAGTGTTCTATAACAACCAACAGAAGAAGAGATCGAGGTGGCAGGAGAAAGGTAAGAATTCTTCAAAAAAGTCTGGTGGTAAGAAAAATAAATTTCCAGTTTGTGATAAATGTGGCAAAAGGCATGCTGGGGAATGTCTTTTGAATTCTGGAAAGTGCTACCGATGTGGTAAGATGGGACATAAGGCTCGTGATTGCACTGAAAAGGATCAAGGTGAAGGTAAGACCAAATTTTATTTACAGTTAGTGAAATGTTATAAGTGCAATGAGATGGGTCACTATGCAAATGAGTGTCCGACAAAGAGCTTGAGTGATGGGAAGCAGTTAGACTACAAGAAGAAAGGGGTGGTGAAATCCTTTGCAACTACTTCAGCAGATGTTGGGCCATCAAATGAAGTTGTGTCAGCTCCAGGGAGCTCAGTATTTTTTCAAAGATTGACTTGATGTCGGGGTACCATCAGTTGAAAGTAAAATAAGGAGACGTTCCGAAGACCGCGTTCCGTACAAGATATGGCCACTATGAATTTGTAGTTATGCCTTTTGGGCTAACCAATGCACCTGCTGTATTCATGGACTTAATGAATAGAATTTTCCATTAATTCTTGGATAAGTTTGTGGTGGTTTTCATTGATGATATTTTGGTGTTTTCTAAAAGTAAAGAAGAGCATGAAAGACATTTAAGGGTCATTTTTCAAACCTTAAAAGAAAAGAAACTATATGAAAAATTCAGCAAGTGTGAGTTTTGGTTGCAACAAATTTCTTTCCTTGGTCACATTGTTTCTAAAGATGGAATAACTGTTGATCCTGCAAAAACAAAAGTTGTTGAAGAATGGCCAAGACCCACAAATGTAACTGAGATTTGTAGCTTCCTTGGTTTGGCAGGCTATTACCAAAGGTTTGTTAGAAATTTTTCACGGTTATCTAGTCCAATGACTAAGCTAACTCGGAAGGGTGTTAAGTTTATCTGGACAGAAGAATGTGATGATTGTTTTTAGGAATTGAAAAGAAGATTGGTGAATGCTCCAGTTTTGGCACTACCTTTCAGGAATGGTGAGTTTGTTATATACAGTGATGCTTCATTGAAAGGACTTGGTTGCATCCTAATGCAGAATGATCAGGTAATTGCTTATGCTTCACGACAGTTGAAGACTCATGAGGTAAATTACCCTACACATGATTTGGAATTACCTGCTGTTGTCTTTGCTTTAAAAATTTGGAGGCATCATTTGTATGGAGTAAAGTGCGAAATATATACCGATCACAAAAGTTTAAAGTATATATTCACTCAGAAAGAATTGAACATGAGACAAAGGAGATGGCTAGAATTAATCAAGGATTATGATTGTACAATTCATTACCATCCGGGAAAAGCAAATAAAGTGGCTGATGCTTTGAGTCGAAAAAGTAATGCTTCATTAGCAATGTTGTGTTTGGAACGTGATCCTTTGGTTACAGATTTGATGAACTTTGGCATAGAAGTTGTTGGTGCAGGATGTTCTTCTGTTTTGTTTCAGGTATCAGTGAGATCATCTCTATCAGATAGAATCAAGAAATCACAGAAGTAAGACAGTGAGTTGCAGAAAAAGGTAGAGCTGGTTCAGAAAGGTAAGTTGCCTGAATTCAACATTGATAATGATTGCGTTTTAAGATTTGGGAAGAGATTGTGTGTGCCTTGTGATTCACAGTTGAAGAGAGAGTTGTTATGTGAAGCTCATAGTTCTCCATCTTCAGTTCATCCTAGCAGTACTAAGATGTACAGAGATCTGCGGGAGTATTACTGGTGGGATGGAATGAAAAGAGATATTGCTGATTTTACTGTGAAGTGTTTGACATGCCAACAGGTTAAAGCAGAGCGGCAATTACCGAAAGGGATGCTTCAATCTTTACTAGTGCCAGAGTGGAAATGAGAGAATATATCCATGGACATTGTTGTGGGATTACCGAAGACATC
Source organism: Viscum album (assembly GCA_963277665.1). Classification (NCBI taxonomy): domain Eukaryota; kingdom Viridiplantae; phylum Streptophyta; class Magnoliopsida; order Santalales; family Viscaceae; genus Viscum; species Viscum album. The sequence continues at coordinate 1,463,508,599 of OY728162.1, read as the reverse complement.
TCGAGGTAATAATGAAATCTGGGTTATTGTTGATCGCTTGACTAAATCTGCTCATTTCCTTGCTATACAAGATACTTTTTCCCTAGATCAACTTTCCTGTTTGTATCTTAAAGAGATAGTCAAGTTACATGGAGTTCCTCTCTCCATTGTATCTGATCGTGATCCCAGGTTCACTTCTAACTTTTGGAAAGGCCTTCAGAAGTCGTTGGGTACTAAATTAAATTTTAGTACAGATTTTCATCCTCAATTAGATGGGCAGTCAGAACAAACAATTCAGACCTTGGAGGATATTCTACATTCTTGCTCTATGGAATATCAGGGAAGTTGGGACCAACATCTTTCTTTGGTTGAATTTTCATATAATAACAGTTTTCATTCCAGTATACAGATGGCACCATTCCAGGAATTATATGGGAAGCGGTGTCGAACTCCAGCTTTCTGGGATGAAGTGGGTGAAAGGAAGCTGATGGGACCAGAATTGGTAGAAGAGATGGCAGAAAAATTTCTGTTGATTCAGAAACACATGAGAACAGCTCAGAGCAGGAAGAAGAGTTATGCGGATAACCGAAGGAAGGATCTATCTTTCGAGGTAGGTGATCATGTTTTTCTCAAGGTTTCTCCTTGGAAAAGTGTGATGATATTTGGTAAGAAAGGAAAGATGAGTCCAAGGTTTATTGGACCATATGAAATTCTGGAGAGAGTTGGATCAGTTGCTTACCGAGTGGATTTACCTCCGAGTTTATCTCAGGTACACAATGTTTTTCACGTTTTGATGTTGAGAAAGTATATGCCAGATCCATCTCATGTTTTGAGTCCAGAGGTAGTTCAGCTGGAAGAGAACCTATCTTATGAGGAACAACCGGTCCAGATTCTTGACCACAGGGAGCAAGTGTTATGGAATAAGGTGATTAAGCAGGCAAAGGTTTTGTGAAAAAACCACATGATGGAAGAGGCAACATGGGAATATGAAAATGCAATGAGGGATAAGTACCCCCATTTATTCGATAAGTAAATAAATTGCGGGGACACAATTTTCAAAAGGGGGGAAGGATGTAACATCCCAAGTAAGTAATTAATAATAGATATTTTTATCTATGTATATTAATGAACTAGATAGTGTTTTAGAGGCTTAAAATGAAAATAAATCCAATCTTAAGCATGGAATACACTAATATTTTTAAAAGATTGTTTTACTGCCTTTTGATGGCAAACCATTTTTGAATCTATATTTTGACAATTTTATAAACTATGTTTGTCAAAATAAACTTATTCTTTATGATTGGGACATCAAAATTTACCTTGTGTGAATTTTTGGTATTTTTCGGACAATGTTCATTTTTTAATGAATAGTGAAAAATACTACATTTTACATCAGAACTGCTTTTTAATATAATTTATTTATATGATTAGATTATCTTTTGAATTGGTTTTGAAGTGGAATTAGAATATATTTTTACTATTTAATCCAATGGTGGTCATTGGAATCAATCTCACTTTGAAATTGGACTTAAACTGGTGTCAATCTTTTGATACTTATTGTTTCATAAAAACACGCTATTTGTCATGACATCGGGAATTAATTATTAAATTATTTAATGTGACTTATATGTTTTGAATTTTTTAAAATAGACTTCATTTTTTAATTCGGAATATCGAATATATCTTAGAATGAATTTTTGGTTATTTTCTGAAAAACTCCAATTTTTGATGAATAGTGAAACCACTAAGTGGTAATCAAGCAAACTGATTTTTCAGTTAAATAAAAGTTTACCACTAATGTGTATTGAATTTTGAAAATCCGACATACATTTTTGTCATTAGTATGTAAAATGTGGTTCAATGGGATGAAAATAATTTTTTGGTGAATAGTAACTTTTTTTCATTAATCGCGATTAGAGGTAATTAGTGTAATTTAAGGTAAAAATGATATTATAAAAATGTGAAAACACCATGAAACTTGTCCTAACACTATTGGATGAGTCATGGACGACCAAGACAACCCATGGGTCGATTTAGGGGACCCTATGGAGCCTCTTGGGTGAGATAATGACTTTAATGCCTTTTTTTTAAAATAAAGGTGAAAATGACACTAACATAAATTGTTTTACTAAAACAATTTTTAGAAGGGGTTATACTAATCATAATTTTGTATATAAATACTATTTGGAAAGATAAAACGATTTCCTACATCATTATATTTTTATTATAATTTTTAGACATTAAATAAATTAATTTAATTATGACATCATGATGATGCAACGATGACCTCATTAATGAACAGTTTAAATAAAATGAAACGATAATATAAAATATAAGACCTACACTTGTCCAAAAACTATTGTATGAGAATATTTCGAAGCCTTATCATCTTATCTTAGAAATATATCAATGTGGGACCTTAGAAATTCGAAACACTTTTGAAAATAAAATAATAGTTTCATGATTTCCAAAAGTGCCCCTCCTCTCCTCTTATAAAAGGTCCCCACCTCTACCTCATTTCACACACTCCTCAAGCCTTTGGCTCGGCCCACCCCTGCCCATTTACTCTCTCCACATCCATCTCCTCCTCCTAGAGGATTCCATTTGGGCATAATCCTTTCAAAGGAATCCTTTAGGCTCAAATCAAAAGGAGTTACACTTTTAAAGGTAATTCATTCTCTCATGTTCATTTGTTTTATTTTGCTTCTCCAACCCCCTAAAATCTTTTTATTTACTTATTTTGTAACAAAACCAGTATCTTAAATATACTAGGATGTTTTTATAAGATTTATTCGAGCTACACTCTCACACAACTACATCAAATGGTTAAAGAACATACGGTTTCCGTGGATGGCGAAATTCTGCCTCCCGAAACGATGATTGTTCAATACTCATTTAACACCTTAAAAGGTGGACATTATGATGTCACTATTTTTATATATGATATATAATATGTTTATTCTTTCCTTAAGCTTCGTTATTTTTCATTTATGGCATACCATTATTGTTTCCAGTATGGGTAAACACGATATCTTCATTTTAGGAAGTGCGGACTACCGCCCCTGAAAGTGATTTGATTCGTTAATACCATATGTGAAATGTGTAAAGGATAAAGTTAATGATATTATATATTTTATTATACTGGAATTATAATATACTCTTATATCATTATGATTCCATTCCAGAAAATACGAAATAGAAATGGAAGTAGCGTTCATGCGTACGTACGGCTTACCGTCTCCATGAACGGTGCATTTCATTTCTTACCTCTAAATGTGATTTAATATTATAAATATATGTATATGATGAATATATATGATATATATGTTATCGAAACCATTAATATCATTCTGGATATAATGAACCTTTGACCAAATTAACAACATGTAAGTGTAAGAAGTCTATTTTTGACTTAAGAACCAAATACCGACAAAATGAACATTATTAACTTAAATGATTACATGATGTTCATAACATGGTATAAAAGGAATAATGAACTTTAAAAAGGTTCTTAAGCAAGTAGAGATTAACTCAAGTTTATTATTCAGGAGATTAAAGAATGGTCAGGTCAAGTCGGATACGAGGTATGGGACTTCATCTCAATCTCCTTTCATTGAGGCATATTTTATACACAACTTTATTTTATACGGTGTATAAACCCCTTTCACTTTTACATTTATTCAAAATGAATCTTTTTTATACGAAGCGTTTACTAAACGAAAAAAGGGAATGTTTTTGTCATATGTATGTGGTGACAACGACTTCTCCGCCGCCGTGACCATTATTTGAGTTTCGTCTTCCTCTACAAGCCATACATTTTTTTAAAAGAAAAATAAATACCATGTTTTACTTTTCTTCTGTTTTAGTATTGAAAATGGTTTTCATAATGTTTTTATATCAATGTGTTGTATTGATATCTTGTGATTGAAAGGTGGAAATGTTTTGTTTCCTTTATGCATGTTTTATGTGATACGATTATGTTGAGGTTCTTGGGCATTATTATGAAGACGGGTGGTTCCGTGATAAACTAAGGGCGGGTGAGCCCGATATAGCTCTCCAATGCATTGGGTAACGCGAAGGAGTGAAACGTTAAGGTTTATCTGAAGAGATTTAGGAAATATACTGTGATGGGTATTCCAAACGTAACCAAGAGGGTTACTCCCTACGTAAGAATGTTATGAATGCCTCAAGTTACCTTTATGTCTTATGATTTCTATGATTTATTCATGTTTTGATGAGGTATGTTAAAGTGCTTATGTTTTATGGGTAAAGTATGATCTCATTCTTATGTATATATATACCCATGTTTCCTTTCCATATTTTTATATCCCTTACTGAGCTTTTTATGCTCATCCCAAGTTTTTTGAAATGTTTTTCACAGGTCAAGGGAAAGGTACATGATATGATGATAGTGTCAAGGAAGTGTCAAGAAAGAATCCATGTTTATTTTAAATATGTTTCCATTGATGGGAATGAAGAATACTATCTTTATGTAACCACTTTGTTTATATGTGGAATGTAATGCAAGTTTTATGATCTAATTCTCTAAAACTCTAAACCCGAAAAGATCCTCAATGTGTAATCTTGTAATAATTCAAGATTAAGTAAGGTTTAAGGCTGGGGCCTTACACTATCATTCAAGAATTTAATCAAATATTTTATGATAAAAACCTATTTTTAAAGAAAAAAACATAAAAACATGAATCTTTAAAAGAAGTACATTTAAAACAAAATTAAAATAAATTAAATGAATAAACCAAATTAATTTTACACGAATTATAAACAATTCAAAGAATTAACTAATTGCATACAAATAACTACCTCAAAATAGATGTAGAACAAATTTCTCTTGAAAATAGAGATAGAGGGAGAGAAGATCTGATCCTCACAATCCTAGAATCATAAGAAACAAGATCAATATTTAATTAAACCCATTATATTCAAAATCACAACCTAATTGGGTTCCAAAAATTTGAGAGGAGAAAAGATATAGTGTAGACGCACAAAGGAGGGGAAAGAAAAATAAAAAACACAACATAACTCAATTTGATCAGTAAAGAACAAAGTAATTACACCTATAATTCAAGGGGAGTGACTCCAAAGATCTGAATAAGGATTCGGATGACCCAAAATGAGATTAGGGGGTGTTTAGTATTTATAATGAATAAGGGAAAAGGAAAAAATACAACTTTTTAATAGTTCAGAAGAGGGTTTCAAGGTTTCATAGAGAAGGTCACATGGTTACACTAACCGTGAACCTTAACAATGTTCCCCTACTATCCATTATATCTAGGGGTGCATAGTTTTCATTGGGGATCTTTAAGGTTAAACTAACCATGTGAATTAACCATGCGACACCCCTATAAAACCACTAGACACCCTACGTGATTCATTGGGGATGTCGCATAGTTTTACTAACTATACTAAAACAATAAAAAACACCACTTGAACCTCACATAGGCACACCACACGATTAACACATGGTTAAACTAATTGTTCCCCTTGATATTTTTTTCCAAAAAAAACCATTGTTTTCAACCTCTGATCCCCCAAATCTCCCCAGACATAAAAAGAGAAAAACCAAGGATCCACTGAGGCATTCCTATAACCCAGATTGTATCACAATTCTCCCCACCATAAGTTATTTTTATCATCATATAGTCCTCAAGATTTTAGACCTACAAAGTTAGAAGTACACTACTTCCTCATTAATTATTATCTCTTCCACTTATTGTGGCTATTCTATCTGCACTTCCACAATACCGAGACTAATGGAATTATTTTACAACACAATTCATTATCCAGTAAATCCATCATCTGAATTGGTTGCTCAACAATGGTGTTATCAGGTTCAAGATCAACATCCTCCTATCCAATCTCATGGGAATGATCCTAGTGATAACTCCTCATTTGAAAAAAATGAATCATTTCTTGAATCGAAGTTATGTAAGATGGTAATTCTAAATAATAAGACCAAATTTCCAAGTCATTCTGTGATCTCAAAGGGGACAAAAAACCTTTGTGACAACTTACCTTTCTAACCCAACCAACGATGTCCCAATAGAGGTGAAAATTTGAGAAAAAACTGATGACCAACCTGAAACTCTAGAAACCAAAGATGATAGTCTGTATAAGATTTATGATGGATCTATTTTGTGAAAAACATTTTCTGAATCAACTGCACCATTTCTTTTATCTCATAAACAAGACTCGACCCAAAAAAAGACCGCTCTTTCAACTTTACCCAACACAAGGGATATTTATATGGTCACCCATAAAATGTTTTAAAGGGTTCCATTTTTATATAATCCTATTAAATACTACTATAAGAAAATTCAAACATAGGTAAATGCTTTTCCCAAGATCCTCTAATATTAAGCATACAATACTAAAGCATATCCTCAAGAAACTTGATATTTTATCTCAGTCTGTCCATCTGTTTGTGGATGAAAATCTATGATAAATTTCATATTCAAACTCATTACCTCCTAAAAAACTTTCCAGAACATATATGTGATCCTCAAGACACTTTCAAAAAAAAAACAGAGGGAACCCCGTGAATTCTTATAGTCTTTTAGATATAAAAGTCCCCATTCTATTACACTTTCATATTCTCCATGATAGGTAAGAAATGAGATTATTTCATGAGTAAATAAATGAATACTCAAATCTAATCTTCCCAATAGGATTATATGGAAACCCAATGATAAATTACATCTAAATATCATCCCACTTCCATACCAGAATGGGAAAAGGTTGCAACAACAAAAAATGTCTCTGGTGTTCCACCTTAATTTTATGAAAAGTGAGACACTATGAAAAAAAATATTCAACCCACGACCTCTTCCCTAGCCTCTAATACTAATATCTCAAGTCATGATACATCTTGATAGCCTAAGGGTATACAGACAAACACGACCGATGTCCACTTTCAATAAACTCCTATATTAGAGAAAATGGAACAACCAACCATCTATGGAAGCACAAAGCTCCATTAGAAGACTGATACCACTCACTTGAGGTCTCCCCACCATATATGATTTCACTAAAGAATTGACGCTTGGTGTATATCACTTGATCGATCCAAAATCACCCATAAAAAAATGATTCAACTTTCAAAAAATCCAAGAACACTTTTCCACCAACTACTTCCACTCTCAAGACCATATTAGTAAACAAAGTCACCAGAGACCACTCCTCAACCGATTACTTCACGACTTGTGTCATAAATTTTATGCTCAACACATGAGACACAAGATTACATTTTTCAAAATTTTATATAATGTATAAATTAAAAGTATATTGATATTCCACCCAGTGTCTCTATCAAAAATTTTGATCCATCTGAGTAAAAATATATTTTATGATCTTATGATCAAAATAAAATTTAAACAACTTCTAAAAGAGATTGTTATGCCACATTTTGAGTGAACTCATAACTAATTCCAACACAAGATCACTAGTAGGGTAGTTCTTCTCATTAAGGAAAAACTAGCAAGATCTATAAGCTTCCACCTATTTCTTCTGTATCTAGACATATCCCAAACCAGTACCAGAAGCATCATAGTAAACATCATAAATCTTTACTAGTTATGGAAGAATCAAAATTGGTGTTGAAATAAAACTCACCTTCATATCCTCAAAATTTATATGAAATTTTTCATTCCATTCAAACTTTACACCCTTACAAGTCAAATATATCATCAATGGTGTGAGCATGGAGAAATCTTGAAAAAAATAATCTATAGTAACCGAACAAAACCAAGAATCTTCAAATATACAACACATTTCTGGGATTTTTCTTGTATATCACATCATATATATTTTCAGGATCCACTTAGATTCACCTCTCAGACATCACATTTCGCAGAAAATTCACTTCCTAGATCCAAAACACACATTTGGAAAGCTTACTATATGAATTATGTTCCTAAAATGTATAATGAATGATATCCAAATGGTATATATGCTCCTCTTATAACTTATAGTACGTAAAAATATCATCCACGAACACAAAAACAAAAGATTCCAAGAACCGATGAGATATTTGTTTCATCAAAGCCATAAATACCATATGAGCTTTAGTGAGACCGAATGACATAACTGGAGACTCAAAATGCCCATACCATCTCCTAAACACCATCTTAGGTATATCCTTTTCTCAGACTCTCAACTGGTGGTACCATGAACTGTAACAGCCCGAGATTTTATGAAAAATATTCTTTTTAATTTTATTAATGTCTTGTGTTGTACGCTACACCAAAAGGAGCTTGCACAACACACATCCTTGACTTGCCTTTCATTACACGCAATCACGGCCTTCCTCGATAGCGTGTGTAGTACGCAATACTGAGTTTCACTAAACAACGATATGCTATTACAATATTATTATAACTAGCCGTTATGAATAGTAATAACCACCTTTTAAAATTTTAGAAATTTTAGCTCTCAAAATGGACTTCATTTTTGGATTCGGAGTATCGAATTTAGCCTAAGGTGAAATTTTGGTACTTTTTGGATAACTTTCACATTCTGATGAATAGTAAAAATTACTAAATTTTAATTAAAAACAAATTTTTAATCGAAATAATTAATAGTGATAAATTATTAATTTGAGTGGTTTTAAATTATATTTAGAATATATTTTTACAATTCAATACAATGTTGGTCATTGGATGTAATTTCACATCTACACCAGACATAAACAAGTGTTAATCTTTTGATAGTTATTATCTCTTAAAAACACGCTATTTGTTGTGACAGTGGAAATTAATTATAAAATTAATTAATGAAAATTATATGTTGGGAATTTTGTAAAATAGAAATCATTTTTGAATTCGGAATATCAATTATAGCTTAGGGTGAAATTTTGGCATTTTTCGGAAAAACTTCAATTTTTGATGAATAGTGAAACTACTAAGTGGTAGTTAAAAAAATTATTTTTTTCATAAATCTTAATTTTACCGCTTCTGTGAATGGAATTTTAAAAATTTGAGAGACACGGTTGATGTCAGTAAGTAAAATGTGGTTCAATGAGATGAAAATAATTTTTGGTGAATAGTAACTTTTTACTTTTATTTACTACGGTTAAATGTAAATAGGGTAATTAAGGGTAAAAATGATATTAATATTACCCTAACACATGTCCTAATCTTATTGAACAAGTGTATCTCGACCAAAAACAACCTTAAGTGTAAAATATTATCATTTAGGCCCACTTGGATTAGATTAGGACATTTATTATTATTTAATTCAAAGAAGAGTTAAAAGAGTTAAAATCAAAGTTTATTTACTAAAACATTTTTAATATAGGGTTATAAATAATATAATTTCGACTATAAACATTAATTATAAAGCTAAAACGATTTCCTACATAATTTCATTTTATTTGTAATTTTTATACTTTAAATAATTTAATTTATTTATGACACAACGATAATGCAGTAATTACCTTTTTAAGAAAATATTAACATAATTGATGTTATAAATGCCCAAATAAATGTAATTTGAGACTTTTTATGACTTACACTAATTTTCTAGGTTAATAGGACATGTTATTGTTGATTTAAGTAACTTTTTTCGAACTTATCATTCTTTTAGAAATTTCATAAAAATCATTTACCAAATAGTGTCAAAATTGACATAAATTAGTGTTTAAAACAAATATTATATTATTAATTGTTATTTAATTCCTAAAAATCTAAGGTTCGAACAAATGACTTAGATAAGGATATATATATTAATAATAAATAACTTGGGGTTCGTTTGTCTTGATATAGTATGTTTATTAACCATATAGTGTAAGAAAACAAAAAGACACGGTAAAAGTTAAATTATTTAACTTAGAGTTAAATGTAATTGATAAGGTTAAAATAATAACATAAACTTGTCTAAATCCTATTGTATGAGATTATTTCGACCCATCCCCACTTTATCTTTGAAATAAGACCATTTGGAACCATTATAAACCGAATTTGACCTTAATATAAAATAATATTTTGAGATTTTCCTAAGATGCCCCTCTCCTCCCTTATAAAAGGGCACCTCCTCCCTCTCTTCCTCACACAACATTGAGCCTTCAAGCTCGGCCAAACCCTGAAAAAATCTCTTCTCCACTTCCCTAGTATCATCCTAGAGGTCCTGGTCTTCTTCAAAGACCATCCTTAGTTCTTTTAGTGGAGGTTAAGTGAAGGCGCGTCAAAAAGAGGTAATATCCATTACCGATCTTTTTCAATTTATTTCTTCTTCAACTTCTTCTTATTTAGTTGTTTCATGATAAAGTAATAACATCAGTATTTCTTATATACTGATATGTTATTATAAATATGAAACAACTCTAATTAACCTTCCATCCATCCTACAGAAAAAGGAAATCACCGCGCGTGCGTACGTACGAAATACCGTCTCCACGCCGTGGTGTAATCTATTTTCCGTCACCACCTTAATTGGATGGGTATAATGGTGTAATGAGTAACTATATATGATTATTATAAAGTGATATTGATACTGAAATAGTATACATACACTTCAACACAATTCCACGACCATGGGAACGATATCATCGCTCGTGCGTACGTATGGACTACCGTCTCCACGACACGATGAGATTCATTCTCAATGATTAACCATTCATGAATGATTATAAAGTATATATAATAAGTACTAATGAAATATATGACATAATAATGATACTGGATTTATGTATATTTATATGTATGTCATTTACTTAATTCCATTCAATTTAATAAGGAAATGAAAACAACGTTCATGCGTACGTACGGACTACCGTCTCCATGAACGGTGTATTTCATTCCATTTATCGATATATTATATATATATATATATATATTATGAATATATATTATATATAAATCATGTTTTAAATTCTGGATATAAGTAATCAAGATCCAAGTAATCATATTAATAATTACAAGTTAAAAACACGAATGACAAATGAGACGATTTTACCCAAAACGCTACTTTAACATGAATTTACAAAAGAACAGGTAATATAAAGTCATAAGTGGACCATATATGATATAATAACAATGAATATGATTCTGGAATAAGTCAATAACATGATTTAAATCATTATACAGGAGGTTCGGACACTTATAAAGCAAGTCGGACCTAAGGTAAGGGAAATATCACAATTTCATTTTTATCCGAGATTGTTTATACTTTGGTATTTACTCGGGTGTATTTTATCATACACATCCATGTTTACTCAATATTTAATATTTTTTTCATCCACCTATAATTTTTTAAATCCAATTTTACCCTTTGGTGAGTTTTTAGTAAAAGATATGAAATGAATCTTTTGTCATTTTTCGTACGAGGTACTTTTTGACTTTTCCGACAAAAGTACGAAGAATGTTTTTTTAACTTATACGGAATGAATGGATTTTTAAAACATTATTTCCAAGATGCTTCCTTTACAAGTTTTCAAGTTTATCAACTTCTTTTACTTTAGAATTGTATGACATGTTAAGAAAGGAAAAATGTTTTTGAAGTAGAAAGGATATTTTCCTCAAGAAGGGAGTTCAAGTGTTTTATCAAAATTATTTTCCATATAAGATAATAAAGGGTTCTGTTTTTATCTCTATTATTACATTGATTTGATAATGTTGTGATGGAATTATTTTTATAAATTCCTTTATCTTATATGAATTGTTTTATGATGTCATGATGTTTAAGATTCCCATTTTTATTACATGGGTTATGCTATGATGTATGGTTTATGATTTTGTGGCACACATAAGAATGGTATCATTATGAGATGGGTGAGACCTATATCTCCATCCAATGCATTGGGTAAAGATTTTATATCTCATGAGATAGACATGGCTGGAATGGTAGGTTATACCGGTTCAGTGAAACAGGACTGAAATGAGGGTGACTCGGTTCAGAAAGGGACTTTGTCCACTAAGATAGTCTTAGCAATGAGTCTTGACTAACAAGAAATGATGATTATGTGTGTATGCCACAAAGTTTCATGTTTTAAGTTGTGATTATTGGGATTACATTTCACTTATATGATTTATCCCATGTTATGATACTATGAGCTCTTTTGCTGGTTAAGATTTCCAAAAGCTATGTTCTTATGTATATGATGTGATTGATATTTATTTTGTTTACCCTTACTGAGCATTTGAGCTCACCCTTTTATGTTTTCTTTTCCCCAGGATATAAAGAAAGGTTTTAGGTAAAAAAAAGGGAAGATCTTTATGGAAGATATTGAAGATCTTTCACCACGATTAGAAGATTACGTTCCGAGTTTCCAAAGACACTAAACTATTGCGATCCTTGTGTGTGTGTTTTTTGTTATGTACTAAGTATTCTGCAAATGTAATGTAATTTCCATGTACGTCAGGCTTCAGGTCTCTACATGAACACTTTTAAATCATTGAATACCAACATACCTCTCTAAGCTGGTCAAAGTGATCATCAATCCTAGGAAAATAATATTTTTTCTTAATATTCACCTGATTTAACTTTTGATAATCCATGAAAATTTTGAGACACTTTTATACCTTCTTATCAAAGAGAACATGCATATACCATGGTGAAATTCTAGGAAGAATAAATACCTTAGCCTATAGATCATCAAATTAGACTTTCAGTTCCACCAACTCTACATGATACATTTGATAAGATGGAATATAAATGGAAATAATACCTAAGGGGAATTCAATAGTAAAATCAACCTATCCCTATGCTGGTAAACTAAATATCATCCAGAAATACCTTAGGGTACTCAGCACTTTAAGAAGTAGTATTACCAAACAAGGTTCAATGAAATCAAGGAAAATCTCTGACAACTATCATTAGATTACCCTATAAAAAGGAACAACAACCCCTACCCTTCCCAATCTAGATTCACACTGACCCTAAAAAACATGTGTGACCCCATCATGAGATAAAAATTGAAACCAAAGATGATAAAATTCTATATGGTGCTTAACGATTATAATCCAATCTATGTGAAGTATATAATGACCCAATATTGAAATACATTAATGTTAAATCACTTTTATAGAATACTTAAAACATTACAAAAAACAGATTTCTAAAGACTGTATTAGTTTAGTGCCTTTGGAAATATGGAAACAGAGACAGTAGTGCATAAATGAGTTACACTGTCTCCCACTAGGTTCTTTTGGAATAGATCATTTCTTAGAAAAATCAAACATAATATGTATCTTCATAACCCAAGGGAAAAGAAACATATAAAATGGTGAGATCAGATTATCAGTAAGGGTAAACAAGGGAAATATGTAAACATAAACATGAGAATATGGGTAAGAGAACATGATCATACCATTAAAAGATCATTCCCTACATATCAGATATCATAAACATGAGTCATCACATAAATATTGGAAGTTCATAAGACATGAATCATAAGGATATGAAGAACATAATATAGGAAATCATAACATAGGAATAAAACATGGATTTGTGGAAACACACATAAGTATGTAATATGATTTTGATAGCATCCAAGGCATCACTGATAAGACTATATTAGTAATGGGGGTTTACTCCCCATACCATCTTGGTAGTCATGGTTTACTCACATGACCATCTTAGTAGAATGCTTTCACTCCACATAACATCATTCTAGTCATGGTTTACTCCCATGGACATCTTAATAGTCAAGGTTCTCTTTCAATACCATCTTATTCTATATAATGTGATATAAATCTTTACCGAATGCATTAGAGGGAGATATATGTCGCACCCATCTCATATTGAAATAAAAAATATTGTTTCCAAAAAATCATAAACAATCATATCTAAACCTATGAAATGGAATGGGTATCGTAAACAAATAATCATATCATAACTTGTGAAAAAATATACAGGTTCGATAGTTACTCCATAAAAATCATAACATGTGGAAAGAAGTGGATTTTAGAAGCATATAACTCATGAAATAGAAATGGGTATCATAAACAACATTCCATAAAAAAATAAACCATTTAGAGAAATTATATGAATGGAAATATTGAATAATTTCCCAAAAAACACATGATTATGACCAATTTATGTCATCTTAGATGGGAAATAATTTTGAAATATATTTAAAACAAATTAGGAGGAAATTATCGTTTCTACTTTGAAAAATGATTCTTAAAACATAAAACCATTTGAAACCATTTTCATGAAAATAAACATGAAAACTTATAAAGGAAGCATTGAAAAAATTATGAAAGCTTTTTTCCTTTGAAAACTTGTAGAGGAGCTTTAAAAACTTTTTAAAACCCTTTCCCTTAAAAACTTATAAAAGAATATTGAAAATAATTTGAAAACCATTTTTTTAAAAATATACATTTAAAAACATTTTATTAAATTTTATCCTTTTAAACATGTAATTGAAGCTTCAATGATAGATTGTTGGGTAAATCTTTACATGTTGTATGAGGTAAAAAGAACATTGTTTTTTCATGGTAAAAAGTTTTGAAAAGTTCCTTGACTGGAAAACCAAAATAAGATTCTTTTTTAAATTATTTTTAGTTTAAAATGTAAAATAATGTTAAAATTTAGTTTTAATGATCATATTAGAATATTAGAATATTCTTGGAAACCTTTTTATAAAACATTATTCTAAAGGAACATAGATTTATGACAGAAGAGAGGGGTAAGGTCATATTTTCTTAAAAAAAATTTCTTAATTATATTAAGTACCAGAGAGTGAAAAATGGTACTAATACATGAAGAAATCATGACTAACCATAGGATAATAAAAGTAATGAGTGTTGTTGAAATCTAGATTAGTAGATTTGATTAATGAAAACATTATCCTAAACAATCTCGATAAATGGTGAGATTGTTTCAATAACTCTTACCACATGGTAACATTGAATCATACACCCCATGTGGAAAAAATAAATTAAATATAGGTTTAAAACATCATGAAAATTAGGATATTAATTTTATAATATGTCAATGGATGTTTATACACCTCATATAAAAATATAGGTGTATAACATGGCGTGTGTCTCAAAGAAGGAGATTTGAGACAATTTTACTTTACCAATTTAGTAACTTTTGAAACATAAACCCCATGATAGAAAGATCATAAAATAGTGATGTAAATACCCATATATTTAAGTATAAGAGTCATATAATATATTCATGGGAAGTATATACACCACAAAAAAGATGTGAGCGGTGAATAAGGCATGTTTCTCACTGAAATAAAGAGTGAGATAAAATTCCCCTACGTTGTGTCCTGACTCTCATCGTAAAAGTTCAAAAATAAATTTATTATAAATATATCAAATAATTATATTTTTACTTATAATACCATATATTTTTTTATTATGGATTTATATTTCTCACTTGTTAACAATTCTATGTTAAGGTTTCACTTTGGGTAATATTCACTTTTTTTTGCATGTGTCTTAATTTGTTATATCTTTGGTCCTTATATTTATATCATTATTTCCAGAATATAAAACATGATTTAAATATAATTTCTATTCTGTATATATGTATTATAATAATCCATATAATATATAATTATTAAATGGAATACACCATTCATGGAGATGGTAAGCCGTACATATGCATGAACATTATTTCTGTTTAATTGTATTTTTGAAAGAAATAAATTAAAAGAAATATATGTTTATATATATAATTATTAAATTATATTTATTATATCAAATAAATCATATATATTCAGTAAATAAATCCTTAAAAAATTCCATGTAGTGTATGAACAAATCACATTGCTTTGAGGGGGAGGTAATCTAGACTTCCTCAAACAAAATTATTGTATTAACACAAAATGGAAAGTATATATACATGTATTGTAAAAGAATCATATAAGATTAAATAAATAATAAAAATAATATATAATATATATAAATATATTCTCTATCATAATTTCCACCATGATAGGCAGCAAAAAAAATGAACAATCATAATTTAGTGAGGCGATAGTTCGCCATACACATAAATAATATGTTCATTACCCATTAGATGGAAGTGTGTGTAAGTGTAGGTGTAACCATTAGAAAAAAATCCTTGTAAAATTTTTATATTTTTTTTATTATAAAATCATGGAATAATAATATTTTATTGAGTGGATAAAGAAAATAAAATAAAGAAGATTGAGGGAGGGTGTTAGCTCTTAATTGGGTAACTCCTTTTGGTTTTCCACAAAGGGCTTCCTTGGAAGGATTTATTAAAAATGGGAGGATTCATGGTGGAAGGGGGGGATTTTGGGGATCTATTTGGGTAGAATTTTTTCAATCCAAATTTCCTTGACACGTGTGAGGGAGTGGGAGGAGATGAGGCCTTTTGTAATGGAGGAGGAGTGACACTCTTGTAATATTTTGGAAAAGGGAAACCCCACCCACATTTTTTATTTTAATTAGATCCAATAAGGGTAAAAATTCAATAAAAGGGATTATAAGGTGATAATATGTCCATACAATGGATTTTTTACAAGCTTATAGGTCATTTTTGGCTTTAAGGTTATGGTTTAGTTTCTTATTAAGCTTAATTTATCTTTAATCATTGTAATTAATTTCACTAATATTTTTAGTCAAAATTTTTTTTGACCTTATTATAAATTATAAATTATTATGATTAAAAATATAGAATCTATTTTTCCAAATTCAAAACACATTAGTGGTAGAAATTAATTTAAATTTAATCATGTAGTCAGGTCGAAAATGTTGGTTTTTAAAATAAAAACATCCAAATGTTTTCTATGTTTTTTTATCAAATTTAAAAGATAAATTGATTATAATGACCTAAATTGGATTAATTGTTAAAAATATTATATAATTAAACTTTTAAACCAAATTAAAATATAATTTTACTATATAAATAAGTTAGATAAAAAACATTTTTTAATTAAAATTTAGTATTTTTAACTATTCATTAAAAAAACGAAACCTTACAGAAAAATACCAAAACATTATCCTAACCTAATTTTTATGTTTTGATTCCAAATATGAAGTTTATTTTGACATATTAAATACATGAAAGTTAAAAAAAAATTGTATTTAAAATGGGTTCTCCATTAAAATGTGATAAAACTACCTTTATAAATATATAGGTTTTAAGCATAAAATTGGGTTTGTTCTAATATTATGTATATAAAATCTGTTGGATGAATATAAAAAATATTTTATTGAATACATAACATATATATTACAATAATACCACTTAATAATTTAAATTAATTTAATTTGTTAATACGAAACACCTTTGGGAGCATATAAATAAAAATTTATCCTTTATATTCAATTATTTCTTATATTTTCATTTCTAATTTATTGATAACCTATGAATTAATATTATATTTGTGTCAACCACATATTTTTATAAGATAGTTAATACTATTCATAATCTATAATTTCACATCTTAGTTATATCTTATTATATTAACTAATCATATTTTAATAATATATTATTGTTCAGTAAACCTTGGTCATGCATGTTACTCAAGCAATCATAGAAATTAATTGTTGCATGTAACGTAAGATAAACTTGGCGTTCTATGTAGATTAAGCTAAAATTTATATTGCGTGCAGTGAATGTAATCCAAACATAGTGCATTAATATAAAATAAACCATTTTTAATGTTGTATGAAATGAAAAATATCAAAAAGATTAAATTAATTCGAAAAAAATAATTCATAAAATTTTAGGGTGTTATAAAGTATCAAATCAAAGATTCCAAAATAGAGAACTAAAAATTCTCATTCCACCTCCTGATCGGCTATCCTCACCCAACAGATGGGACACATGAAACCTTTTCAGAACTCTTTCTCAAAGGTGTGGAAAAATCCATAAAGTATGACATAAGTTATGAACATAAACCCAACATGTCAACTAATTTTGATGATTTAAAGGAATGAGTAAAAGCTGTATCAAACAAAGTTGTCACCATAGAAGATGAAATAAACACCGTACCTCTAAGAGTAGATGAACTAACTCAATATTCCTATGGTGCATAATCAGTTACAGAAATATTTCCTGTCATTGCCACATGAACACCCCCTTGGAGTAAGGATTTAATCCATCACCCATTGAATAATCAGTATGAAAAAGTGAACCATTGGTGAGAGTAGATCCTTCCTTACTTAACTAGACATCCTTTCACAAAAACTCCTCTAATGGCCTGATAATTCTCAACGATGAAAAATCTTAGGAAACCTTTGTACAGTTAGGCTTGGTATGACCTTTCCTTCCACACTAATATCGGAATTTTTTTTTATTTTTTGAAAAATCCTTTAAAACTTTTCCTAAAGAAAACTTACCACCCTTGTGAATCCTTTTCTATTTATAAGACACACCCTAGTGAACAAATATACCAACTGATGCTCCAACCAAAGCTTTCTTTCCAGCTATTTCTACCTCAACCAAAGCTTTTTTTTGAATACCTCCATGAAGGTTGGAAGGAAAATGAGAATTAACATTGACTGAATATCCATCCTCAGTCCTAACTCAAATCTCTGAGCCTTTAGGTATTCATTAGTGAACAAATCCGGTGCTACATTCAGTAGCTCATCATTTTTTTTGGAATACTCCAAAAAAATACACTCCCCTTAATCCAAGTTTAGAAACTCTAAGGTTTTTTTCACATGTAACGTATCAGGGTAAAACTACCGATTAGATATTTTATTAAAAGAAGTCCAGGTAAGATACTCATACTAATTAACTTTCATAATAGAGTCCCACCATATACTTCCAAATCCCTCAAGAATATATGTGAAAAAACCCACATTAATGTCCTTAAGAGTATTCAAGAAGTTGAAAATCCTCTCAATCCACTCTCTAGATTCTTGGGGAACTATTTTACCATATAATATGGGTTGATGGTACTTAGTGAATTCATATCTTTGATCCACCACACGTCCTAGGTTCCTAACACCCACTTGACCCAGAGTCTGAATTGTACAAATTATAGCTTCAAATAAACAAGGGTCCACGATAGGATTATTCTACGGATACTATCTCACAACTTCCACTCATAAATTTTTAAGATATCTTCTCAGAGGAATTTTTTTTAAGATCAAAACAATGACCAATCAACTTTAGATTATATTCCAAAATTTTCAGACTAACTTAAATAATTAACATCCATGCTTTGAAACATCAAAAATTTAAAGTAATAATTAATTCTATAAACGAAAAATATACTTTAATAATACAAATTTACATTTAAATAATGATCCTATCCATTTCATTCAAATGAAATTAAACTCCAAGTCTTAGACATGGAATTTTTTTTGATACCACACAAGGTAATTAGAGTTCAGAAATAGAAGTGGGCTGGCCAAGCACTCTCCCACACTTACTACCCAAATTATAATGAACCTAACTCATATCTATCCAATACATAGAACCAAACTTAGAAATGTGATAAAACACTTCAGGATGAGAATCCATTTGATACCAAATTGTAATTGACAAACCCTATTATACTAGATAGGTCACCAACGTTGGCCTGCCAAAGTGGTTAGGTGGAATAAGAAAAGAGAAAAATTATTATATATAACCAAACCAAGACATTGAACTAGAGTAAAAATAGGAAGAAATATATTGAACTAGGATCCATAAAATCTAATAAAAATATATAAACAAAAAAGTATGAATAAAACAAGACCATCATGTAACTATGTGACCAGTATTCACTTCCAAAACATCCTAAACCAAAGGTAGTGTCAACAAGAGAAGCTAAAATGCTATAATATGACCTTCCAATTACCTGATTCCCATAATAAAATATATATATAACACCCAAAGGAAAAAATTAGGGTGAAAGAACAAAGCCTAGTAGGATACCACCAAATTTTTTATACAATGTCTAATATCAATAATTTAATATTCCTAAATTTTAAAACAAATTTTTTTTACAAATCCTTTTATTAAATCCAAACCCATTTGTAAATAACTTTCCTTTGGTTTTCATAAAAGCCTTTCATAGTCACAAATCTATGAATACAACATATATAAGTGATGAAATTAAAATTAATATCCATACACCATAAGGTAATAATGAAAACACGTATCCATGAAATAATACATCATGTTAATCCATGTGATATAACCTCATGTGAAAACATGTGAGTATCGATCCATGAAAAAATCTATCATGCGATAGATAAACTGTAAATGAAAAATCACACCGTATTGGGCCCTAAACTATGGGAATATGTACTAGACATAAAATATCTTAAAATATCCTTACATTGATACTAATAAATATTGATTCCTTCAATAGTCCATGGATATCACAGAGCCTCTAGTGGAATTACACACACCACGAGTGAAAAGTCTATTCCCAATGTACCTAATGTTCCCAATGTGACATGTTTGTCAAAATTATTTTCAAAACCATTCCTACAATTTTATAAAAAAATTTACAAAATAATAAAATCCACTCTAGTGTTTGAAAACCCATTTCTCAATAAAAATCACCATTCAACCATTTAATCAAACACTTTGTGTGAAAAAACCAATTTTTAAAGAAAACCCCCTTAAAAACATGAATATTTCAAAGAAATAACTTGAAACCACAATTCAATTCAATACAATGAATAAATAAAATTAAGTTTACAATAATTATAATCAATTCATAAAATTAACCCATTGTATAAAAACACCTACCTCAAAACAGAGGTAGAATAAATTGCCCTAAAAATATAGACTAGGGGAGAGAAGATCAGGTCCTCATGATTCTGTATCCATGTAAATCTTCCATAAAACCCATTATATCTAACATGACAACAAAATTTTGTTCCAAAAATATGATAGGATAAGTGACCTATAATAGATCTACAAAGAAGGGGTAAAACTAGATAAAAAACACAACATACATCGATGATATCTATCAAGAATGACGAGAATAAACCTATAATACAAGGGAAGTGACCACAAAAGCACTAGTAAAGGGTTTGGATGAGAAAAAAATGATATTAGGGTGTGATTAAGATTTAAAAAACCAAGGTAAAAAGGATAAAATCCAAATTTTTAACAGTTTAAAGTGAGTTCTCATGGTTTCCTAGGGTAAGACACATGGTCAAACTGACCATGAACCTTAACCGTGCACCCCTAAGGTCAATTATATCTAAGGATGCATGTTTCTCACTAGAGGTCCTCATGGTGAAACTAACCATGAGACTAAACTATGGGACACCCCTGAACAACCACCAGACACCCCGCATAGTTCACTAGGAATATTGCATGGTTTGACTAACCATGCCCAAACCATGAAAAATTCCACTAGAACATCACAATGTCATGTCACATGGTTACCACATGGTTTAACTAACCATGAACCTTAACCATTCACCTTTTAATTTTTGTAAAAAAAACCCATGGTTTCAACCTCCGATCCCATGAATCTTCTTGGAACTAAAAAGAGAAAAACCAAGGCTCAACTAAGGCATACCTTTGACCCAAAGGGTGTCATATGTTTTGTGAAAAATATATGCATAAAATTATTTTATCTAGTATATAGTGTTTATCCATATATAATATAAACATATATAATTCCTTATTATATATTGAAACAATATTTTATTTTTCAAATAATCCCACTAAAAGGAAATAATTTTTACTTCCTAAAAAAAGTAGTTTGTGTTTTCTTAGAAAGATACTATGAAGTGAATACAGTTTTTAAGAGGCTAGTGGGAGTACATTTGAACTTAGATAAGTTAAATTTTAACAAATAAAATATAGTACACAATTTAGCTTTAATGATTATTTAATTTATTTCCTAAAGATTTAGGATATGTGAAAATAAGGGAAAATGTAAATAGTTACATTTAATTAGTGTGAGAAAGTGGATATCACTGTTAAATAAAGGATTATACGAGTATAATATTGAATAGATTATTATTTTATGTCATAAATAAGTTTAGGATATGTGATGGTAAAGAAAAATATAAAAAGTTACATTTAGTGAACATCACTATTACATAAAGGCTTAAACCATCCAATACAAAACGTGTATGAATTTTTATCCTAAAAGTGATTAGGGTATAATGGTAAAGATAAATTTAAATATTTACCTTCATTACCATAACAAATTGGATATCAACTTATAATAAAAGAGTTTAGTATGTGTTGGTAAAGTGATATTGTAAATAGTTACATTATTTAAAGAATATTTATAGAAAAAAGTTTTGTGGAAAGGGTTCCAAGGACAACAATGATGTAATTATAATGAGTTATAAGTAGAAAATATAAGATAAAATGAAGTTAAGGAGTTTGAATATAAGTTCAAATATTTTAACTTAAGGAATATAATTCCTATGTCTCACTATTATTCAAACTAGATTGTTTTATATATGTTTCTCACTAAGAGGTTAGTGGGATTATTTTATCAGAAAATCACATAAGGATGTGAAGGGTATTGCATATGGAAGTAATGTAAAAAAAAAACAATTCATGAATGGTTAAATGATAAATATCCTTTCATAGTAAAAAAATTTTATTTGTCCCTAAATGATGATCATCATGGTGTATATTAGTTTGTGATGATTTTTAAAGGTTATCTTGAATAGATTATTATATCTATTATAAGGATTACATATGAGTTACGAATAATAAATTCATAAGGTAATAACCATAGATTTATTAATTTTAATGATCCATGAAATTATATGTCATGGATGGTCATACAGTTATATATATACTTATAGGTTTATTATTTTTTAATACTTTTTTACATGAGGTTGGTGAGATACCTATCATGAGAAACTTCATTATTCTATAGACTACTTTTTAAGTCAAAATATATACTTATCTAATCAGGGGATAGTTGGGTATATTGCTGATCAGGTCGTTAGTTAGAGTGCAACCAAGATGTGATTTATGCACATCTATGACAATAAAATACATCCATCCCTTGATATAATTAGATGGAATAAATGAGTGTCCATGATTAGTTGAAACACAAGAGATATTTATATCTATTAGGATGAGAGGCATGTGATGTAATCATCCATTAGATGAATGATATGTGATGTATTCATCAACCATATCTATCTATTTATGAGAATCAATAATAGATGAGTTGGATATACTAGACTGACATGTTCCATGTCTAGTGGTTTCTTTATTTCATGGAGAAATTGATTATATAGGTATATATATGGTGTATTTGATACATATTGTGGTGGAAATTTTCATATAGATATATGAGTATGTTTGATCAGGATCATACTAGACCCCTTAATATCTTAAAGATCATTAATTCTTAAGTAGATTATAGTCTTTTCTTACATCTATGAAATTGGTATTTCATGGTTGTTTTAACCATTATTAAGGCTCATAATGTCACAAAACTAGGCCCTTGGATAAGGATAAAATTTTGTATGAAATTATTGTTCAAAAATAATAGTATTTGATGAAAAAACATATCCAAAAGAGTTTGGATGGATTCACAAAGTGTTGTGATTTTTTTTCATAAAGTCTTTATAGGATTTTAGTATAAGTGGGAGATTATTGGATGTGAAATAAAAATGAACATGCATAAGATAATTCTACACATGTATATGAATCATGAGAAATATAAATATATAGTGTTCATTTAATATATATATATATGATGCATGTATGTTTCACACATCCAGGGCATGAATAATATATATATATATATATATATATATATATATATATTTCCTTTCACCTAAATAGTTTGTTCATTAGTTACAAACCCATTACAAATAAACCATTTAGGATAAATAAATAACACAGACCCCCCCCCCCACACAAACATAAACACAAACACACACACACATATTCATATACCACATACATGAAAAATAAATGCATCATATGAATATATAAAATTTGAAATAGATATATAATATCATAATATATATATATATGTCTGTGTGTGTGTGTGTGTGTGTGTGTGTGTTTGTGTGTGTCTCAGGAATTATATGCATGTGTATATTCATCTCATGCATGGACATTTTTAGTGAAAATATAACACAACTTGGCTTTTATTGGATTAAATAGATCATTCATAATATACATGACGTGGATTACATGGACCCCAAAAAATTTTCTGAAGAATATTTAAAAATGTTTTAATGGAACCAAGAGAGAGAATATATTTTCACATTAATTTATTATTAATTTAAGACACAAGAAGAAAGATTATATCAGTCTTGAGATCATTCATTATTTATGGTACTATTCATTATAACCTGACTATATTAGAAGGATATACTAATTCAAGTTCGATTACTAGTGTTGGAGATAATCTATCCACATTTGGATGGTTATTTACTTAGAGTTTCTTAGAAAAGGGAAAAAAATTATTTCACATTTGATCATAGAGTTATAATTTATTGACTTAACGACATGTGGAAAGGAATCCGAATGGAATAAGGATTTATTACTGGACATTAAATTATATACTAATATAATTCCAAATATCTCTATTAATTATTATAGTAAAATAATTTTACCCAGAGAATATAGTTTCATGTACAACATAATTTCTAGAAATATTATTTTAAGACATGATTATATGTGAAAATTCTTACAAGATGGTACCATAACAGTTGTTTATGTGAGATCATTTAAAAACCTTGCAGACCTGTTTATAAAATCTCCATCAAGAGAGATTAGATGTGTGACTATTAAATATCTGTGATTAAAATGAATAGAATAAATAATTTATTAATAGAAACCCACACTTTATTTAAGTGGATCCTAATTAAAGTTTTTTATGATTATTTTTTTCTAAATTGATTATTGATATTAGATATTATAACCCAAACTACTCGATGTTAATATAATTCTGTGACGAATAATATTTTCCAAGTACTATTTTTTTGGATATTGTATGGATTATTTTCAAGACCAGGTGAAGAGACGACATGCGATTATAAGGCCTGGTGTACTGGGAATAAATGTTTGAAATATATTAAATAGAACACATGCACATTTTTCTTAAAAAACTGGAATGAATTCTAAACTAGTGTCCGGATAAAAAATATAAGGGTATTGTTGAGTTTAAAACATGAGGTTTACCCTAGGAATGACTTAACCTTAGGCAGCAATGGATGTTTGTGAAAAGACAACACATGAGTAAAATAAATTAAATAATTAAAATGAATTATTTTATTTGTTGATGATGCAACGACCTAATTTCCCTCTTTAAATACAAATCAACATAACCCTTTGAATTGATGAGAGAAAATGGATCTGTTAGAGGAGATTCCATTAACGAATGATGATCAGATCAAGGATTGATAACCATATCAGGACAAAATCGAAGGATCTTACCAATGACTATGACACAACATTTTTCTCATCAGTGATTAATACAAATTGAGGTAGAGTGGTTTTTGATTTGTTTATAGTCCCTATTATTTATTCGTATGATGAACACATATCTATCGACCAATGTATTGATTCATGGATCATGCATAATTGTGGGATGGGTTTATTACGAGGTTATTTTTGGGAGAATATCTTTGAATTAATGATTTATTTATTTTTATTATTATGGAACCAAATCAAGATTGACATGAACATTAATCTAGGTTCATTCATCTCATTTGTTCTTGTTATTTTCTGCCCCGGTTCTTCATTCACCATGGGTGTTCTGCGTTTGGCCCAGGGTTCAACACATCCCAATCAATCGATTATTGTACACCCATTTCTTGGAACAATTTTATGATATTTTAGATCCAGGATCGACACAACATGATGGAGGTGTGATGGTGGTAGTGGTAATGGATCACACAACATAGATATTCGATTTGACATTCTTTGATTCACAATGAAGAACAACACATAAATCCATTTTCATAGAGGATTGAAGGAATAAAAGTTGTTTATCAGTGATGGATATGTTCATTGGGGAATGATTCATGATTTTTCAATAAGGTGTGGCCAGAATTGGAGGCCAGAGTAGCAGATAATATGTGTGGATCATGGATCCAGATTTCTTGAAAACTTCACACTACATGGCGTATAATCCTGATCTACATGCCATGTGGCCCCTCCTTTGTGGAGGATAGGGTTTTAGGTAGGAATTAAGGATCACATGGTGTGTGAACCTATCACATGGTGTGTGAAATCTCCCCTAAGACTCATCGTGTACCTCAAATGTACACACACATGAGGTGGAGTACACATGTTGGAGCACATTGTGTACTCCCCTACACAGACATGACCTGGACCAAGTACACATGCTAAGGCGTGTACTGGTACATGAGCACGTGTATATGGGATAAATCCATGTACTAAAAAATGGGTAGACTACATGGGCATCCTACACATAGTGTATTTCTGTAGAGACACAAATAAGAGACACTGGCCATTTACATAGGCAGGAACTGGGGTTAAGGACCACAATGTGTGACACCTACTACATATTATGTATTCTTTTATACATGCATTAGAGACATTTTCCTCCATATCTTGTAAAAGTTCCATTAGCGTGTGTTCCCCTTATCCTTTCCCATAGGGTTAGTATGGTATAGTCTCCCAATCCTTGGACAACGATACCTTCAGTAGGAATTCTTGGATAGAGTCATGGGAATCCACCCAAGAGTCCCATAGTGAGACCAACCATTCATATTCGCTCCTTGAGTGGATTTTGTGGTATAATTGTGACCAACACTATGCAAACTCCGATCCTCTACTTACCAGGTTAATCTAGTTTGAGTTTTTGGTATCGACCCATGGCCTCGGGAGTGATCCTTATCTTTGTATCGTATCTCTTTGAACTATCATCATGTACTTATAATGGAAAGACCCAATAAGCACTACATATCAGATGTAAATCACCCGTGATATCAGTCTTAAGAGTGTGTTCACCTAGAATAGTTCTTTGTGGATCCTTCGAGATGGACTCCTAGGTTGATATACAGTGGTGGTAACTTACCTTTAAACTATGTGTCTTTGTTGAGTATATCTAAATATTCTTGTTATATGTGTTGTAGACATATATATTCATAGATATGACTGTATATCCTTTTTTATATGTTTTTTGGTTTTTAGGTGTCCTAATGAGTATTGTTATACTCACCACTACACGAGCTTTACCTGCATGTTTCTTGTCATGTGTAGAAGATCGACCTTTTGATAGAGTCCTTGATGGACTAGGACCAAATAAAGCTTAGTAAGGCCAAATAGACCAAGGTGTGTTGCTGTGGTATTCTGAAAAAAATCCCACACTACTTCAAAACACAGGTTTAATAGCACTGATATTTATCTGAACTATAACAAAACACTGATAAATGACATATTTATCCGTGCTAAAAAAGCACTCATAAATTTAATCTTTAACAGTGCAACTTTTTTAGCACTGATTAAGGTTTCCTTTACTAGCGCTTTTATTTTTATCACTAATAAAGTTACTCTTTATCACCACATTATTTATAGTGATGATAAAGGGTATCATTTAGTAGGGTTTTATTTTTAGTACCGATACAAGGTATCCTTTATAAGTGCTTTAATTTTAGCACTGATAAAGGGTATTCTTTATCATCACTTTATTTTTAGTGCTGATTAATATTTATATAAAGAAAATAAAATAATTAAATAAATTAAAAATTAAAAATGTGTTTATTAAAAAAATATTAAACTTTTTATTAATTAAACAATTATTGATAAAAAAAGCATAGATTGATTATACATGATTAATTATTAGAATTTATATTAATTTGATAATTATGATAGTTAATGTTCTTAAATTGTATATATTAAATATATATATATATATATTAATATATATTAATATGATTTATATATTAAAAAATATTTATGCGCTTTACATTTAATAGTCATATGTTTATTGAATAATGGTTTATAATTAAAAATTTACATTAACTAAAAATATTGATTATAACTGTATAGTACCCGATATATAATTGAATTTCATCTATTTTTTCAATTTAACATAGATCAAATGTGGTTTATATTGATTTTACATATACATAATTAATGAATATTTATATACAATGCAGAAACACGAAACTTATCAATATTTTCAATATTGTTAAAGTGTACTTATTCTTAATTTATTCAATTTCACTCAATTTTAACAAAGACGCATGCACTTAAAAAGAGATATTCATTAATAATATTAAAAAAATATTTGTAAAAAAATATTTATAAATAAATATATTTATAAATGTACATTTTCTATATTTATACAATTATATATTTATAATTATAAGTAAATAAATATTTTTTTAGAAGTATTTATATAAATATAAATAAATAAATAAATATATTTAAATAATTATTAAATAAATAATAAAGTAACTTAAATAATGAATATATTTACTATATTTATATTTATATATATTTATTATACATTTATGTATAATTATATAAATATAATTAAATAAATAAATATAATGTTATAAATATTATTTTTTAAAAATCTTTCTGTAATTATAAAAAAATATTTATAAAATTATAATAAATATATTTAAAAAGGAACACTTTTACTATATTTATATTTATATATATTTATTAAGTATATATAAATATTTAAATTTTTTTATTTATAATTATAATTAAAAATTCTTTATCAGCACTTAAGTATTAAGAACTGATAAAATCATATTTGTGAGCGCTTTATTCACACTGATAAAGTTGAGGATTTATCAACATTAACCAACATGCTGATAAAATTATCATTTATTAGCATTAAATTTTTAACACTGATAAATAACTACCTTTATCATTGCTAGGAAACTAATGATAAAGAGTCATTTTATTAGTGCTTAATTAATAAGCACTAAGAAAAGGGATCTTTACCAGCACTTTTGTAAGTGCTGATAAAAGTGTCTTGATCTAATTTAAAAAACCTAACCATTTATAAAATCGTCATGATATTTGGAGATTTTCATAGAAGCCACCTGCTATCGGTGCTCCTCCTCAGTGAATTGAAGCTCAAATCACACCACTCGACTATTTTCGGTGCACTAGTTACATGAACATCTCATTCGAAATATGGTTTTCGATTACAGTTTCGATGAAGATGGGGTTTCACATCGCGTTCTGGAAGTTTCTCCGCCTGAGGTAGGTGGTTTCATTCCCTAACAATTGTAGATAATTTAATTTTCTCTATTCTTTCTTTTCATGCTCTACAGTTTATTTTGCCGGTGCGAACATGTTTTAGAAATTCTTTCACATGTATTTGTGTTGAAAATAAATTTCCTAAAGATAAATTGTTTGGTTATTATATATTCCTTGTTGTGAAAAATAAATGTAAGTGCCCATTTAATTATTTGAGTAGTGAGAAATGTGTTTTTTGGGTGATTAAGGAGCCTGTGTGTTGAAAATGGATTTTTGATCATTTTAGGCATGTTAGTCTTGTTGTGTGCTTTTGAGTATGAGTTTTTAAGTGTTTCAATATTGAAGAATTTTTTTAGAAATGAAATTTGGGATGTGGAAATGGTTTATTAAATTTTTTGAGTTATGCGAAATGTGTTTTCGAATGGTTTGGCATGCTTTGTGTTGGATTTCTATTTTTTAATGGAAAATGGCTATGTTTTGTGTGTGTGTTTTAGTGTGTTGTTTTGTGGAAGGGTTTCATGGATACTTTTAAAGGTGAAAATCATGTTTTTAAAGGCGTATAAATGTGGATAGGTTTAGAAGTAAGTTCTTAAAGAAAATTGACATATTATTCCATGTTGAACATGTTTTACCTTATTTTAATGTGAATTGTAAATTATTTTAAAGGTTTGGAGACATGTTTTGAGAATGATTTTGGGTTGTGTAATTTTTTAAAGAAAGGGGTTTTCTATGTAATTGGTTGCGAATTGGTGTAAAATCTTGTTTTGATAATTGGAAGTGTTCTATAAATTAGTTAATAGATTTATTAAATTATATAAGTGTTCCAAATTATATTTGATGTGGTTATGCGGTGCATTTTATTTTAATAGTTGTATTTTCATGTGAACATGGATGTGTTTTTAACTTAAAGCCTTGCAGTTCCTCTAAGGGTTATTTTAGAATAATTTTTAAATGAATTATAAATATACATAATTATTGCAAGGCATGTTTGCGAAATTATTTGGTGTTCATAGGTTTTCAAATGGGGTTTGAGTGTAAAAGTAGTGGCACACTATGTATACTTTGTTTGGAATGACTTGTGTGTGTAAATGTGCTATGTTAGTTCCATGTGAATGTGAAACTTTATTAAGAAAAAATAAAATGGAATCCTGGGTAACTGGGTATCTTGATTGTGCTATGTTAGGGAATCTTGATGTTTTCATATTAAAATCATTGTCCATAGAATTAATGTATTGTTTCATATTTATATTTAATTAATTTATTTTTATTATTAATCACATAATATTAATTTTATTATACAGGTGTATTCTTTTGATCGATTTCGGGTGATCTATCCAACTTTTATTCTTCTTCTCCCTTAAAACCTTTTCACCCATGCAGTGGTGTATTTATCACA
The DNA here is from genome assembly GCA_963277665.1 of Viscum album. Classification (NCBI taxonomy): domain Eukaryota; kingdom Viridiplantae; phylum Streptophyta; class Magnoliopsida; order Santalales; family Viscaceae; genus Viscum; species Viscum album. The sequence goes on along the minus strand of OY728162.1, from coordinate 1,463,478,187 downwards.
TTCATTCAAGATACCTCCACTTCCTTTATAGGAAGAGAAATGATGCTTCCTTTTCTCAATCATAGAGGTAATATTGATGTTTTCATTGTAAAATTATTCTCCATAAAATTAATGTATTGTTTCATATTTATGTTTAATTCATTTTTTTAGTATTACTCACATAATAATTGTTTTCTTATATAAGTGGATTCTTTTGTTCGATTTGGGGTGATCTATCCAACTTTCATGCTTCTTCTCCCTTAAAATACTTTCAACCATGTAGTTGTGAATTTATCACTTTCTTTCCAGTTATTTACACTGCCTTTGCAAGAAGAGAAACTATACTTCCTCTGCTCAATAACATAGGTAATCTTGATGTTTACATAGCAAAATCATTGTCCATAGAATTAATTTATTATTTCATATTTATGTTTAATTTATTTTTTTAGTATTAATCATGTAATTATTGATTTCTTATATAGGTATATTCTTTTGTTAAAGTTAGGGTGCTCTATCCATCTTTCATTCTTCTTCCCCTTTAAAACCATTTCACCCATGTAGTGGTTTATTAATCACTTTATTTCAAGTTAACTTCACTGCCTTTGTAGGAAGAGAAACGATGATATCTCTACTCAATCACAGAGGTAATATTGATGTTTTCACAGTAAAGTTACTGTACATATAATTAATATATTTTTATTATTTATTTTCAATTTATTTCTTCATAGTATTAATCACATAATAATTATTTTCTAATACATGTGGATTATTTTTTTTCGAGTTTAAGGGGTTTATTTGAAACTGATCATGTAGTGTTGGTAGTTCGAAAAAAAAGTCAATGGAAATCATGGTAACATTGACAGTTATGATTGTTTTTGAATGTATGAAATAATTTGTATATATATAATTGTATAAATAAATGTTTGAAATATCTATAATATAGTTTTTTTCTGGTATTTGTGTTATAAATTTAATTTCATTTAAATTCTATATTGGGACTTCTTTTTGTTGATTTATTTGGTGTGTTTCTGGTGCTACAGTGAACTGTTGCATCATACTTTGGTATGGCATTTTATCAGTGCTTTGAAAAGTACTAATAAAGAAAAAGCATTTATCAACACTTCTAAAAGTAGTGATAAAGTTCTACTTTATCAGTGCTTCTACAATGATGATAAATGATTCTTTTAGCGGTGATTTAAGAAGCATTAAAAAATGTGTTCTTTATCAACTCTTTTTAAATCATTGAAAATAGCCACATTTATCAGCACTTTTATTAGAGCTGATAAATGTCCCACTTATCTCTGATTTTTTAGTCCTTATAAAATCCTCAGGCTTTTAATGTTTCTCACGTTGTCAGTGATTTTCTAGCATTGATAAAGGACTTTTCAAATGCAGTTAAAGGCATGTTTTGTAGTAGTGCTAGTTTTCTTTTAGGTTGGACTTGTTTGACAAAATTTTGTGGTGGGATTGTATTTGGTCCTATTTACATTCCTTTACTTCATGTCATACTCTGGTTGAGGGATTTAAGTGTATGCATGAATGGTTGTTAATTTGTTTTTACATTTCATCATTGTATTGGCTTGAAAATGTCTGAGTGTGTACATGTATTTAGGCTAAGGCCTCCCATGCCAGTGATATGCCTTCTTGGCACTAGTTTCAAGTCCTTGGACTATTGGAGGTGGTCTTGGGGAGTTGTGGCATGTGCCACTCTGGGATGGGTCATGAAGAAGTGGTATCAGAGTGGTTGGTTCTAATTTTGGACCAGAGTATGTGATATTGTTTTGGGGAAATAGTGTTAATTGTTTTGAGTTCGTCTTTCAAGTTAGGGACTTTAGTGTTGGTGCGGCGGCTAGTGTATCCATACACTAAAACATTCAACACCTGCTTTTTCACTCAGTACATGAGAATAATGGTTGCAGAGAAAATAATGGTACATGCATTGTATATTAATGAGTTTTGTTTTCCATGTACTTCATGAGTCATCTCTCTAGATATAATAATTTACCGTGGTATATCTTGTTTATTTTAGGATTCCTCTGTGATGTATTCTAGCTTGGATTCAACATCATGATCACTATAATGATCCCCTCAATGTTGAGGCATAAATATAGGGACTAGTTCCCAAGATTTTATCTCCAGGTGGTGCACCAGCTGTATCACCACCTGTAGAGTAGCACATGGTACCCACAATACAAGCGGATGAGGTTCACATGATGAGCACACATAACGAGCTTCAGTGGAAGAGACCCCCCTGGTATAGAGGCGATCCCAATCCCCAGGCTGATGAGGATCATATTGAAGTGGTGAATCATATTTTCTATTTGGTTCGGACAACAATATATTAGATGGTGGTATGGGTAGTGGCGTGAGATGGTAGATGCTTTGACTTGTTACCACCATAACCCCAGGTTGTCCAAGACAGGCTCAAGGAGATGGATGATAGGGGTTGGGACAACTATAGGTGGTTGAAGCTTATGAACTAGAGGAACCAAGAATGACCCAAAGTATTATATGCGTCTTCTATACCTTTCATTTAGAAATAATAGACATAGGTTCTAGTCATTATTTTATTTCCACATACCTTTTACGAGACTTAGAGATTCTATTTGATCCCATAGATTGACCTTTATGCCTAGAGACCTCTACTGAATAAGACTCAGTGATCACAGACTTGTGCCGATAATGTGAAATGACTCTTGGAGGATAGAGTTTCTATTGGAATCTCATGGTAGTAGTGTCAAGGAATTATGAATCCATTTATTGTATGGAATGGTTATCTATAATCTATTCTTATATTGACTGTATTATGAGAAGGATGTGGTTTGTACGCATTAAGGGAACTCAATTTTTCTTTGTTGATGAAAAGGAAAGCCATGAAGCATAGATGGACTTATGCATATGAGGGTTGATCTGATTACTAATCCGTTGGAGAGCTTAACACCTGGTGTTGGGGATATTATGAGTTCCCAGTTTTTATAGTGGTGGAGGAGTATGAGGAAAATGTTCCATGATGATGTTACAGGCTTAACTCTTTACCGATAAATAAACTTATGCATTGATGTACACCTTGGGATGGAACTGATATCCTCTATAGCATATCATATGTATCCCATACTTCTTTGTGAGATGAGTGTGTAGTTGGAGGACTTATAGATGAAGTGATTTTTTAGAACTAGTATTTCACCCTGGGAAGACCTAGTTTTATTTTCCAAGAATATAGATAGTAGATTCAGTTTGTTTGTGGAATATCGACACTTGAACCATATGACTATAAAGAACAAGTATCCACTACCGAGGATCGATGAACTATTTGATCATTTGAGAGGTTCTCAGTGGTTCTCGAAGGTTGACCTCGGGGTAGGCTATCACTAGATGTAAGTACGAAATGATGATATCCTGAAGATGACATTAAGATGTCTCTATAGTCTCTATGAGTACTTGGTGATTCTCTTTGGCATGAAGAACAAACCGATAGTGTTCATGGGACTCATGAACCAGATATTTCAATCTATCCTAGACTTGTGCATGGTAGTCTTCATCAATTATATCCTTATGTACTTGGAATCCTAGAAGGAGCATGTGAGACACTTGAGGATAATTATGGACATACTCTAAGAAAAATATCCTTATATAAATCTCTATAAGTGCTAGTTTGGGATTCAGAAGGTCCACTTTCTGGGACACTTTTATCTCAGTGGATGGAGTGAAAGTGGTCCCATCCAAGGTTGAGGTCATGTTATCTTGGGAGCCACCTAAGAGTGTGATAGAAGTGATGAGATTATATAGGATGGAAAGATATCACTATAGATTCATACATGATTTCTCCCATATATTATCACCCATGAAAAATTTTACCTGGAAGGGGAAACCTTTCCTATGGAAAGTGAAGTTTCAATAGGATTTTAAGTAGTTGAGGTAGAGTTTGATGAGTTCTCCCATCTTGAGATTTTCAGAGGAAAGTGTTGAGTACATAGTGTTCTGTGATGCATCAGGAACTGGGATTGGTTGTGTTCTAATGTAGAGAAATGTGGTGATTTCCTATGGTTCACATTAGTTGAGACCCCATGAGAAGAACTAAATTAACCATGATCTTGACTTAGTAGTGGTAGTCTTCACACTGAAGATGGAGCGAAAATATATGATAGGAGAGGAATTTATCATCTATTCTGATCACAAGAGTCTCAATTATATCCTCTCTCAGAATGATCTTAACATGAGATAGAGACATAGTCTAGAGATACATTAGGATTACGACTTTGAAATAATATATACTCTAAGGAAGGGGAATGTGGTAGTAGATTCCCTCAGTAAGAGATATTATTCAATGTTACTGAATGGGGTGTTAGAGAAGTTGGCCTCATTGTAGTTATCCTTTTTGGATGGATATGAAGAAGCTTACCCCCAGTTTATGGTTTTCACCCCTCTGCTCTTGTAGTGAGTCAGGTAGGCACAACTAGGGGATACCAAATGTGAGATACTACATACTCAGATTTCATCTCGACCTGCTCCTAATGGATTTTATAAAGGTAGGGAGTATGTCATTATTTTCAGGGGACTCATGATAGTACCCAGTGACATTGCAAGTGGAGGTTTTAAAAGAGTTTCATATATATCATTTGGAGGTACATCTAGGTCTAGAAAAGATGTACCAGGACCTCCAACATCAGCTTTGGGGGACAGTTATGAAGAAGGGAGTTCCACAAGTGAAGGATGATCACAAAGTTTATTGGGTTTTTCTCTGCCCATTTATGCTCTAGAATGTAAGTGGAATGGGATATCTAAGGACTTCATGATAGGATTTACATATACATTTAGGTGACATGATTCCATTTGGGTGATCATAGACTGAGTCACCAAGTTGGAGCCCTTCTTAGCAATTTGAGAGCAGAGTTTAGTAGAGACCTTGATATGCCTCTATGTATAGGAGGCATTTTTTCAACATAGAGTTTCATCAAAGATTGTTTCTTATCATGATTATAACATCCCATCCTGGACGTGGAAGGGATTATAGAAGGATTTTGGGACTCAATTATGCTTCATCACAACATTTCACCCCCAAAATGATAGCCAGAGTACCATTCAGGTCCTGGAGGACAAGCTACGAGCTTTCATGTTGAAATTTGGTTGTAGTTTGGAGGATAAAATACCACTGGTGGAGTTTTCATAAAATAAAATCTATCATTCCTCCATCGGTATGACACCATTTGAGGCTATGTATAGGAAACCTAATAGGTCACCACTTTGCTGGACTCACCCAGGAGAGTTATCACTCATGGGCGTAGAGTTGGTGTGAGAAACTACCAAGAAGGTGCAGATCATCTAGGAGCATATGAGGACTACACAGAGACATTATAAGTCTTATGCAGAAAGATGAAGGAGGAATTTTCTGTTCAAGGAAAGAGACTATGTGTTCTTATGGGTTTCACCATGACAAGGATTCTGAATATTTGTCAAGGGAGGCTAGCAATATTTGAGATTCTTTGGACCTTTCTAGATAATGTGTAGAGTTGGTGAGGTGGAGTGCCACATAGATCTACCTATGCAGTTAGACCAGGTACACGATGTCTTTCACATGTCTTAGATGAGGAGGTATGTGCATGACCTATCGCACATTATCAATTGGGGTGAGTTGGACATCACAAATGGAGATACCTTTTCTAAGTACCCAGTAGAGATTGAGGATCATCATGAGATGATCATTTATGGGTGATGTAATCCACTAGCGGGTGTCCAGTGGTATAACCAGAATCTCCAAGAGAGAACATAAGAGTGGGAGACTCATATTCATTTTTAATACCCACATATTTTTTGAGTATCCCTTGTTTTTGATTTTTGGGGATATAAAGCCCCAAGGTGAGGAGAATTTAAGGACTCAAATTTTCTATACACTTTTTTTAGATATTGAATGGATTATTTTAGAGACCACGAATTGAGATGACATGTGATTCTGAGGCCCAGTGTTCCCAGAATAAATATTGGAAATATATTAAATAACATGCACATTAAGTTTTCTTAAAAAAATGGAATAACTTCTAAACGAGTGTCTTTATCAAAAATATAAGAGCACCATTGAGTTCAAAACACAAGGTTTACCATAGTAATGACTTAATATTAGTCAGTGTGGGTCGTTAGTGGAAAATATATCACATATGTAAGATAAATAAAATAATTAAAATTAATTGTTTTATTTGTTGAAGACAGATCAACCTAATTTCAAACTTTAAATATGATCATATGATAATACTTTTGGGTTATCTAAATAACTCAATGAATTAACTAGATTCATTGGAGCCATTGGTGTAGATTCCATTGGTGGAAGACATCCAGATTAGGGATCAATGAACAGGTCAGGAAAAAAATCAAAGGATCTCACCAATGATTATGAAACAAAATCAGTATTCATCAATGATTGATCCAAATTGAGGTTGGGTGTGTTTTTATTTGTTTCCATTCCCTATTCTTGAATCCTATGATTAAAACTAATCAATTGACCAACGGATTGATCTATGGATCATGTGTAATTGGGGGATGGGTTTATTTCATGGTGATTTAGGGAGAATTACTTTGAATTAGTGATTTATTAATTAATATTATCACTGAAACAAATCAAGATTGATGCAAAAATTGATTGAGGTTCAATCATCTTATTTATTCATGTTCTTTTCTCTCCGAGTTTTTTACTCACTACATAAGTTCTTTGTTTGCCCTGGGGTTTGACACATCCCGATCAATCGATTATTGGACACCCATTTCTTGGGTCAATGATACGATATCATATATTCAAGATCACAATGACATGATGGAGGTATGATGGTGGTAGTAGTAGACGATCAGATGACATAGATATCCGATTTCACATTCTTCATTGTGCAATGAAGAACGATGAATAAATCCATTTTTTGAGTGGATTTACGGCCCAAAAGTTATTGATCAGTGATGGATAGGTTCTTCAGGGTCTGATTCATGATTTTCTAGAAAGGGATGGTCATAATTGGAGGCTAGAGCAGTAGATAAGGCTCGTAGATCATAGATATGGATTTTTGGAAAATACTGTGCTATATGGCATGTAATCTAGATCTACACACTATGTGGAACCCCTTTGCGGCATATAGGATTTAGGGTAGGAGCTAAAGAACACACGGTATGGGACCTCTCCCAAAGGATTCGATGTGTACGTCATAGGTACAAAAACATAGGGTGGAGTATATAGGTTTGTGGATCCCATGTAATCCCCAACATGAATACGACATAGACCAAGTACATTGGATAAGTCATTTATTGGTACACGTGCATGTAGACACGTGCTAAATCCATGTACTGACCCATAGGTAGACTACATGGGAAGACTACACACCATGTATTTCTACACAGACAGGAGCAAGATACGTGGGTCATTTATATGGGAAGGACCCAGGGTCAAGGGAGACAAAATGTGACCCCGACTACACACCATGTACTATTTTATACACATCTTTGATCCATTGTCCTCCAAATCATGGAAAAGATTCATTAGGGTGCATTCCCTGTATCCTTTCCCTAAGGTTTTGTATGGTATCATCTCCTACTACTAAGATAATTATCCCTTCAATAGGACTTCTTGGATAGTGTTGTTAGAATCCCTCTAAGAGGCCCGAAGTGAGATACTCCATTCATCGTCGTACCCAAAGTGGAGTTCTTGGTATCATTGTGACCAACACTATGCAAGTGCCAATATTTTACTTAGTAGGTTAATCAAAATTGAGTTGTTGGTACAACCCCATTGACTTAGAAGTGATCCTCATTTGTATATCATATCTCATAAGATTATCAGCGTGTACTTCTAATGGTGAGAACCAATGAGAAATACCTCTCAAACAAACCTCGTCAGTTTTATATCACTTAGGAGTGTGTTCTACTAGATGGGTGATTCGTGGATCCGTTGAACTAGAAATCTAGGCTGGTATACTACGGTGGTGACTTACCGTTAGACTTTGTGTCTTTTTTTTTTGTTTTTGTATATTCTTGTTACATGTGTTGTAGACATATACTTTGGAGGACCTGGCTATATTTTCATTGTTGTATTCTTTTTAGTTTTGGGGTGTCCTAAAGAGTATTGTTATACTCCCCCTACATGTCCTTTTCCCACTTGTTTTATATATTTTGTAGATGATCAACCTTTTTAAAGAGTCCTTGATGAACCATGACTAGATGGTGTTTAGTGATACTAGACAGACTAAGTTGTGTTCCTTCAGTATTCGGATATCAGTCCTAGTTTTATTTCAGGTTGTACATATGTTACAAAATTTTTTGGTGGGATTTCATTTGGTTCTGTTTACTTTCCTTTACTTCCTATTATACATTAGTTGCGGGATTTAGATTTATTCATTCATGATTGTTAATTTTTTTACATTTCATCATTGTATAGGATTAGAGATGTTTCCGTGTGTACATGTACTTAAGCCAAGGCCTCTCATGTGAGTGATATTCCTTATCGAAGCTAGTTGATATCTCTAGTTTATTTTATAAATTAACATGTTTATTGTTTTGAGAAATTTTAAATCTAGTAATACTTTGACATATTGATACTAAGTAAAGGTTTAAATTGAAAGGCACATTTTTTTATGTATGATGATCTTAATTGGGATCTGGATTATTTGTTTTTAATGAATAAAATTTTGGGGATATTATAAATTATTTTCTTTATTCATTAAATAAAATATAATAGTTGTATGATATGAGGGTTCCAAATTCATAGAGTATGGTGATAAGTATTATTTTTTGGGGGAAATGTTAGATTTTTGGAATCCCACATTGGATATGGGGATGAGATTACCAAGGTCTCACCCTTATAAATTAGGACCTTGAAAATTGTTATTCTCATAAAAAATATATATTTGGACATGATTTTTAAAAAATTATTTCAAATATATATTAGAAAAAAATTTAATATTATATAAATATGTTTCGTATCCCTCAGAACGTGTGTTCTGGTTAGAAATCACTACTTTCGAGTGGTTTCCATTGGATTTATTTATTGAACCAGAAATATCAAATGATTATTTATCCAAAGGGACCTACTTTACAAATGCATACATTTGTTAATTTTTAACTTATGACACTTAAGAACATGCATTTTTCAAGAGGGTGGGAGGTTTGAATCATCACACCCTTTTGGGGGGAATTATTTCCTACTCTAAGACTCTCTTATAAAATTGAGATATTTTCATGAATCCTTATTAAATCACCTATTATAACATAGGTTTCCCTTGGAATTTTCAATAAATTATTGGAATGTGTAAAATTTAGAATCATTAATATGAATTTGAGGTTCTCCATCAACGGTATCCTCTTATATACTATTTATAGGTTCTTTTAACCACTGTTTTGATAATAATGGTTTTTAAGCCACTCAGTGGGGCACTCTGGAATTTTTTGTCATCTAGGGAGACATAAGTTGGTTTTGATTTTTGGATAGTACCCATAAATTGGATACCTACGTATAATTGTGAAAGGAATCAAAACCCTCATAGTTAGGTGCCAATTAATGTGACACATCATACCGTTTAATGTCATGTGATAATGACCAAACCATATAGTTTAATGCAACATTGTAAAGATATATAAGAGAGAGGTACTTAGTCAAGTTTTGGTGTGGGGATTATTACTAAGAATCCCAAGGAAATTGGAAAGAATATGGGTTTCTAATATGGATTTGATCCTATTGATAATATGGCCTAGGAAGCATAGGGTTGTTTTGGAGTGTTGGGTTTGAACCTCGGAGAGGCTTCCTACGTATCCCACTAGGATGGGAATCAGAGCCCACATAGTTCGATGAACCTCATAGGAGAGTGTGGTATTTTGAGAGAAATGAGTTTGGAATTACTTCCTAAAATGGTCTCTTTTTTTAGATGAAATGATATGGATTGTGGCCCTTAGGAAGGCTTCATACATATCCCAATTATGGTGGGAATCAGAGTTATCATAGTTTATTCAATCTCACAGGGGTGTATGACCCTTTGAGAGAAATAGGTTCAAGACTACTCCTAAGGATGATTCCCTAATTTAGGGAATTATGATTAGATTCCTATAGTGGATTTCCAATGAGCTCAGACCCTGAAGAAGGCTTCCTACATATCCTAACTACGATGGGAATTAGAGTTCTCATAGTTCCAGATAGTGAGGTGTTTGTGAAAATGTTGTGATCATGAAAAATCCCTAAGCCCATGTAAGTCATGTTTGGTGAGAGAAAAAGGTGGATGTCAAAGATTCAACAAAGGCACCCAACACTTTTTCTCCTTCACTGGGGGAAAAGGGCGGGCCTACGACAACGACAGTGGAAGAGGACGAGGCGATCGTGGATGAGGGAAAGGAAACATGGCTTCCCTATATTATCTTTACATTAGACAAGGTTCCAATGTAAGGAGGGTGTGATGGTGAAGGAAGTAGAGAGTTGTAAAAATGAAAAATCATACTTGAATGTTTACAGGATTACACCAGGATGGTTTCCCTAAAATTGGTCCTGGTAGGGGAGGGAGACTTGTCTTTTGTTCAAAAGGAAAAGTAGGTGTGAGATGTACCTTCCCTACCAGAACCAGTTTTAGGGAAACCATCTTGGTGTAATCCCCTAACCTTTAAAGTGGGAGGTTGTAGTTTTTATCCTATCTAATCGCTTCACCTTCACTCTTTCCTTACATTAGAACTTTGTATAATGTAAAGATAATAGAGGGATAGTTCATCGCCTCTCCCTCTTCCACGGTCGCTTCAACCTCTTCCACCATCGCTACAGTAGGCTTGTTCTCTTCCACCAGTAGAGGAGGAAAAGTGTGGGTGCCTTTGTTGAATCTTTGAAATCCTATTATTTATCACATAGAGCATGACTCATGTGGAATTAGATATTTTTCATTACCACAACATATTCACAAACACATCACTATCTTGAACTACAAGAACTCTAATTCCCATCAAATTTGGGATACATAGGAAGCCTTCATCCGGGCCAGAGATCATTGAATATCCTATTTAGGAATCCAACCCTAATTACCTAAACCAGGTAATCATCATTAAGATTAAACCCTAACCTATTTCTATCAAAGGGTTATACACCCCTATGAGATTGAATGAACTACGATATCACTGATTCCCACCATAAGTTGGAAACGTAGGAAGATTTTATGAGGCCCGAGCTCCATCTCATTTCATCTATAAAAAGGAATACTTTTCAGGAAGTATGCCCAAACTCATTTCTCTTAAAATAATACACTCTTGTATGAGGTTCATAAAAGTACATGGGCTTTGATTCCCATCCCAATGGGATATGTAGGAAGCCTCCCCGAGGTTTAAACCCAACACTCCAAAAAAACCCTATTCTTACTGGGCCATATTCCCAATAGTGTCTAATCCAACTAGAAAACTCATATTCTTTCCAAGTTCCATGAGATTATTAGTCATAAGTCCCACACCAAACCTTTACTAAGAACCTTTCTATTATATGTTCTTACCACATGACATTAAACTATATGGTTAGGTCATTATCACCTGACCTTAAAAGGTATGATGTGTCCCATTAAGAGGCACTGAACTACATGGGTTATAATTACTTTCACTACGATACTTATGTATCCCATTTATGGGTATGATACCAACATGAAAACAAAATTTCATCTCCATGGAATACGATAAATTCCAGAGTGCCCCACTGAGTGGCCTAAAAACCAGTATTATCGTAACGATGGTTAAACGAATCTCGAAATAGTATATAAGAGGATACCATTGACGGAGAACCTAAAATACATACAGATGATTCAAAATTTCACACATGCTAATAATTGACTGAAAAATCAAAGGGAAACCAAATTTTTTACTTTGTTAATTAATAATGATCTGTGAAAATATCTCAAATTTATAAGAGAGTCCTGGAGTAGGCAATAATTCCCCCCAAAAGGGTGTTATGAGTTTGACCACCTATCCTATAAACCAATGGATGTTCTTAAGTATCATTAGTTAAAACATAATGAACACCTACCTTTGGAAATCATGTAACTTTGGATAAATAATCGTTGGATGTTTCCAGTTCCATAAATAAATCCAATGGAAACTGGCAGAAGTAGTCATTCCTAACTAGAAAATACATTCCGGGGGACACAAAACAAAAATGGTGAACCCAAAGTGAAACCTTATCCTTGTTAATGGTGTTACCCATTTGTCAGGCGCCTATATGTTGATGAAGGAAGGACAGATAAAAGAATAAATCACACATGTATCCATCTAAAATATGTTTCTTTAATGGAGTTCATTTTTTTCTCAAGTTTTCTTAGAACTCCCTTCACTGCAAATGGATTCCTTCAAGTTTTCACCCATGAATTCCCCGACCACTACTCAAGATGGATCATCATACACTGGAAGGACTTCATCACCAACTCAGCATCTTCAACAATGGGTCTCCAATGTATTAGTATGGGAATACCATCAAAACGATACTATCCCAACCTTGGAGGTTACCTGAAAGGCTCTCTAAGTTAATAAAACTCCATGATTGTCCGGTCAACGAAGACTGGGGGTCAAGAAGCAGACAGTGCAAACCACCATCATCAACCATTTCTGGTCCTTATCCCTGAAACACAAGAAACAATCCCTCCTATACTATATGGAGATTGATCAAGAGGTCACTCATTTCCTCAAATCAAAGATGCATGGGTCCTTCCCAAGGTCTCCCACCGATAACCACTATCATCATAATCGCGCGACAGTGAACTCCCAACATGATGGGGGTGTTTCCTTCATTTGTTCAACCTAGGTCCCTCAGACTCGAGCATACAAGATGAACCAATGGGGAAAATTTCCATCCAACATGAAGTAGTTCCTTACCTTTCCCCCTCCATAGAAGTCCATCAACCTAACTTGATAGAAAATAATGAATGAGAACATACACTCATCCATCCCAATTCCACTAGCCAACAGACTCCTCTAGAAATAACACACCAATCCCACCAGTTAAATCTATCAGAGTACCATGAACAGACACATACACCTATTTACAAACTATTATTCAGTCAGAAGGCTCATCTGACTACATTCAAGGTATCCCTCTATTCAAATATGGTGGAAAAAGGTAAGTAGGAACATACACCTTGTTACACTAACCAATTATGTCAGAATTATCGTCTTTCAGGATTAAAATAAGTCCATTAACCATGATTGGTGGAAAACAACCAGAAGACACATACACTTTCCAACATCCATTAAGTCTGCCAACAGTCTCATTTGGCACCACCCAGAGAATTTAGTCAAAAAACTGTGAAGACAAACCTGGGGCAGACTCAACTCTATTCCCCCATGCATGAGTATTATCAGTACCCATTGAAAGGAAAAGGAGGATTGGAATAGACACATACACCTACCCCTGATACAAAATGGGCGTATATTCCTGTTCCTGCTGCTGAAGTCACCAAACATATTTTAGCTATGGTGAAAGGGAAGACACAAATTCTTGCCCATATTCTAGAATCATGTCATAGTATCATAACCACAACTTTAGCAGTACTAGGTGAACATACACATAATTATGCCCCCACACATTGGATGACTCATTGTCATGTCATCCCGGAGTAGATACACACCTCTGTTATAGTCTAATAGGGTTATGGGGAATAATCCCCATATCATATGGACAAATGAATCAGGAGCATACACCCTTTAAAATTAGAGATAATCGGACCATTCTGATGACCACTCAAAGGTAGGCACATACACCTGCCCATGATAACAACTTCACCCAGAAAGTGGACCCGAATACATGTAAAAGAGAATCTAAGAAGATGTATCACCAAACACAGCTGGAAAATCAAGATCTAATCAGTGATCTAGATCCTTTTAATGCTAGAGTTGTTTAAGCCCTTAGAAATTTTTCTATTGATACTCAAAATCCTACCCTCCCATTACCAAATTATGAGAGCAGTAGTAGTAATTATGAAGTTACCCATCAGAAACTTCATCATGAAGGATTTATTCATGAAAATTTGGTTAATCAAGAGAGCCTATCACTGAATGAGAGTCAAGACAACCCTCTATGTGGAAAAAAGACCAAGGAGAAAGGGGATTTATCCTTTACTGTAATCCACCATGGTGGTCCTCCCCGTGATGGAATCTTATGGAAATGTTCTCTCCACAGTATTGGTTATCATTATCAAGATAATTCTCTAATTAATAATGTAGTATTGAGAAAGCCCTCTTATCTCAAGGAAGTTTCCAACACAAGGCCAGTCATGTCGGATACCTTGTCACTAACAGGTGAAATATTTTTTCAACCAGAAGAAATCCTATGATGACAGTCATTCTACAAACCTCCCTTAAGACTCACATGTCAGTTTTCTATGAGACTTAGAGATTGGATTTGATCCCACAGATTGACCTTTATGTCTGGAGCCCTCTACTGAATTAGAATCAGTGATCACACACTTGTGCTGACAATTTGAACTGACTCTTGGAGGAGAGATTTTCTATAGGTATATCATGGTAGTAGTGTCAAGGAATTATGAATCCATTCATGGTATGGAATGGTTATGTATAGTTTATTCCTATATTGACTGTATTATGAGAAGGGTGTGGTTTGTATGCATTAAGGGAACTCAATTTTCCTTTTTTGATGAAAATTAAAGCCATGAAGCATAGGATGGATTAGTGCATATGAGGTTTGAGCTGATTAATAATCCGTTGGAGAGCCTAACCCCTGGTGTAGGGGATATTATGAGTTCCCAGTTTTATATAGTGGTGGAGGAGTATGAGGAAAATGTTCCCTGATGATGTTACAGGCTTACCTCTCTATCGAGAAATAGACTTATTCATTGATGTAAACCTTGGGATGGAACTGATATCCGCTCCAGCATATCAGATGGATCCCATAATGCTTTGTGAGATGAGTGTGTAGTTGGAGGACATGTAGATGAAGTGATTTTTTAGACCTAGTATTTCACCCTGGGAAGACCTAGTTTTATTTTCCAAGAATATTGATGGTAGATTGTGTTTGTTTGTGGAATATTGGAACTTGAACCATATGACTATGAAGAACAAGTATCCACTACTGGGGATCGATGAAATATTTGATCATTTGAGAGGGTCTCAGTGATTCTCGAAGGTTGACCTCAGGGTAGGCTATCACTAGATGTAAGTATGAAATGAGGATATACCGAAGATGAAATTAAGATGTATCTATGGTCTCTATGAGTACTTGGTGATTCTCTTTGGCATGAAGAACAAAATGATAGTGTTCATGGGACTCATGAACCAGATATTTCAATCTATCTTAGACTTGTGCATGGTAGTCTTCATCAATTATATCCTTGTGTACTTGGCATCCTATAAGGAGTATGCGATACACTTGAGGATAATTATGGGCATACTCTAAGAGAAATATCCTTATATAAAGCTCTCTAAGTGCTAGTTTGGGATTCAGGAGGTCCACTTTCTGGGACAATTTTATTTCAGTGGATGGAGTGAAAGTGGTCCCATCCAAGGTTGTGGTCATGTTATCTTGGGAGCCACCTAAGAGTGTGATAGAAGTGACGAGATTCTATAGGATGGAAATATATCACTAGAGATTCATACATGATTTCGATAGGATTTTAAGTAGTTGAGGAAGAGTTTGATGAGTTCTCCCATCTTGAGATTTCTAGAGGAAAGTTTTGAGTACATAGTGTTCTGTGATGCATCAGGAACTGGGCTTGGTTGTGTTCTTATGTAGAGAAATGTGGTGATTTCCTGTGGTTCACCTCAGTTGAGACCACATGAGAAGAACTAAATTAACCAAGATATTGACTTAGTAGTGGTAGTATTCACACTGAAGATGCAGTGAAAGTATATGATAGGAGAGAAATTTATCATCTATTCTGATCACAAGAGTCTCAATTATATCCTCTCTCAGAATGATATTAACATGAGATAGATACATAGGCTAGATATACTCTAGGATTATGACTTTGAAATAATATAAACTCCAAGGAAGGGGAATGTGGTAGTAGATGTCCTCAGTAAGAGATCTTATTCAAAGTTACTAAATGAGGTGTCAGAGAAGTTGGCCTCATTGTAGTTATCCTTTTTGGGTGGATATGGAGAAGCTTACCCCCAGTTTATGGTTTTCACCCCTCTGCTCTTATAGCGAGTCAGGGAGGCGCAACTAGGGGATACCAAATGTGAGATACTACATACTCATAATTCCACTGGACCTACTCCTAATGGATTTTATAAAGGTAGGGAGTATGTCATTATTTTCAGGGGACTCATGATGGTACCCAGGGACATTGCAAGAGAAGGTTTTAATATAGTTTCATATATATCATTTGGAGGTACATCTAGGTCTAGAAAAGATATACCAAGACCCCAAACATCATCTTTGGGGGACAGTTATGAATAAGGGAGTTCCACAAGTGAAGGATGATCACAATGTTTTAGTGGGTTTAGCTCAGCCCATTTATGCTCTATAATGTTAGTGGGATGGGATATCTATGGACTTCATGATAGGATTTACATTTACATTTAGGTGACTTGATTCCATTTGGGTGATCATAGAATGAGTCACCAAGTTGGAGCCCTTTTTAGCAATTTGAGAGCAGAGTTTAGTAGAGATCTTGATATGCCTCTATGTATAGGAGGCATTTTGTCAACATAGAGTTTCATCAAAGATTATTTCTTATCATTATTATAACATCACATCCTGGATGTGGATGGGATTACAAAAGGATTTTGGGACTCAATTATGCTTCATCACAACATTTCACCCACAAACTGATAGCCAGACTACCAGTCAGGTCCTGGAGGACAAGCTACGAGATTTCATGTTGAAATCTGGTTGTAGTTTGGAGGATAAACTACCACTGGTGGGGTTTTCATAAAAGAAAATCTAACATTCCTCCATTGGTATGACACCATTCGAGGCTATGTATGGGAAACCCTATAGGTCACCACTTTGCTGGACTCACCCAGGAGAGTTATCACTCATGGGCACAGAGTTGGTGTGAGAAACTACCAAGAAGGTTCAGATCATCTAGGAGAATATGAGGACTGCATAGAGCCATTATAAGTCTTATGCGGAAATATGAAGGAGTAATTTTGAGTTCAAGGAAAGAAACTATGTGTTTTTATGGGTTTCACCATGACATGGATTCTGAATATTTGTCAAGGGAGGCATGCTATATTTGAGAATATTTGGACCTTTCTAGATAATGGGTAGAGTTGGTGAGGTGGAGTGCCACATAGATCTCCCTATGCAGTTAGACCAGGTACACGACATCTTTCACATGTCGTAGATGAGGAGGTACGTGCATGACCTGTCACATGTTATCAATTGGGGCGAGTTGGACATCAAGGATGGAGCTACCTTTTCTAAGTACCTAGTAGAGATTGAGGATCGTCATGAGATGATCCTTTATGGGTGATGTAATCCATTAGTGGGTGTCCAGTGGTATAACCAGAATCTCCAAGAGAGAACATGGGAGTGGGATACTCATATTAATTCTTAATGCCCACACATTTTTGAGTATCCCCTGTTTTTGATTTTTGGGGATATTAAGCCCCAAGGTGAGGAGAATATAATGACTCAAATTTTCTATATAACTTTTTTTGGATATTGAATGGATTATTTTAGAGACCAAGAATTGAGATGACATGTGATTCTGAGGCCCAGTGTTCCTAGAATATCTATTTGAAATATATTACATATATTAAATAGCATGCACATGCAGTTTTCTTAAAAAAATGGAATAACTTATAAACGAGTGTCTTTATCAAAAATATAAGAGCCCCATTGAGTTCAAAACAGAAGGTTTACTTTATTAATGACTTAATATTAGTTAGTGTGGGTCGTTAGTGGGAAATCAATCACATGTGTAAGATGAATAAAATAATTAAAATAAATTATTTTATTTGTTGATGACAGATCAAACTAATTTAAAACTTTAAATATGATCATATGATAATACTTTTGGGTTATATAAATAACTCAAAGAATTAACTAGCTCCATTAGATCCATTGGTGGAGATTCCATTGGTGGAAGACATCCAGATCAGGGATCAACGAACGGGTCAAGAAAAAAAATCAAAGGATCTCACCAATGATTATGAAACCAAATCATTATTCATCAATGATTGATCCAAATCGAGGTTGGTTGTGTTTTTATTTGTTTCCATTCCCTATTATTGATTCCTATGATAAAAACTAATCAATTGACCAATGGATTGATCTGTGGATCTTGTGTAATTGGGGGATGGGTTTATTGCAGGGTGATTTAGGAAGAATTATATTGAATTAGTGATTTATTAATTAATATTATCACTGAAACAAATCAAGATCGATGAAAACATTGATTGAGGTTCAGTCATCTCATTTATTCATGTTCTTTTCTCCCCCAGTTTTTTACTCACTACATAAGTTCTTTGTTTGCCAGAGGGTTTGACACATCCCGATGAATTGATTATTGGACACCCATTTCTTGGGTCTATGATCCAATATCATATATTCGAGATCACAATGACATGATGGAGGTATGATGGTGGTAGCAGTAGCCGATCAGATGACATAGACATCCTATTTCACATTCTTCAGTGCGCAATGAAGAACGATGAATAAATCCATTTTTTGAGTGGATTTAAGGCCCAAAAGTTATTTATCAGTGATGGCTAGGTTCTTCAGGGCCTAATTTAGGATTTTCTGGAAAGGGATGGTCATAATTGGAGGCTAGAGCAGTAGATAAGGCTCGTAGGTCATATATATGGATTTTTGGAAAATACTATGCTATATGGCATGTAATTTGGATCTACACACTGTGTGGACCCCCTTTCCAGCATATGGGATTTACGGTAGGAGCTTAAGAACACATGATATGGGACCTCTCCCGAAGGATTCGATGTTTACGTCATAGGTACAAAAACATAGGGTGGAGTATATAGGTTGGAGGATGCCATGTAATCCCCTACACGAATACGACATAGACCAAGTATATTGCCTAAGTCATGTATTGGTACACATGCATATAGACACGTGCTAAAGCCATGTACTGACCCATAGGTAGACTACATGGGAAGGCTAGACGCCATGTATTTCTACACATACATGAGCAAGATACATGGGTCATTTACATGGGAAGGACCCAGGGTCAAGGGACACAACATGTGACCCTGACTGCACACCATGTACTCTTTTATACACATCTCTGAGCCATTGTCCTCCAAATCATGGAAAAGTTTCATTAGGATGCATTCCCCGTATCCTTTACCTAAGGTTATGTATGGTATCATCTCCTACTCCTAAGACAATGATCCCTTCAATAGGACTTCTTGGATAGAGTTGTAAGAATACCTTTAAGAGGCCCAGAGTGAAATACTCCATTCATCATCATACCCTAGGTGGAGTTCTTGGTATCGTTGTGACCAACACTACGCAAGCGCCAATATTTTACTTAGCAGGTTAATCAAAACTGAGTTGTTGGTACAACCCCATGTACTTAGGAGTGATCCTCATTTGTATATCATATCTCTGCTGATTATCAGCGTGTACTTCTAATGGTGATAACTAATGAAAAATACCTCTCAAACAGACCTCATCAGTTTTATAGCACTTATGAGTGTGTTCTCCTAGATGAGTGATTCATGGATCCGTTGAACTATAATTCTAGGCTGGTATACTATGATGGTGACTCACCTTTATACTGTGTGTCTTTTTTTTATATTTTTTTATATTATTGTTACATGTGTTGTAGACATATACTTGGGAGGAGATGGCTATATTTTCTTTGTTGTATTATTTTTAGTTTTGGGGTGTCCTAATGTGTATTGTTATACTCCCCCTACATTTCCTTTTCCCACATGTTTTCTATATTGTGTGGATGATAAATTTTTTTAAAGAGTCCTTGATGGACCGTCACGAGATGTTGTTTAGTGATACTAGACAGACTGAGTTATGTTCCTTCAATATTTTGATAACAGTTCTAGTTTTATTTCAGGTTGTACATATGTTACAAAATTTTGTGGTGGGATTTCATTTGGTTCTGTTTACCTTCCTTTACTTCCTATCATACATTAGTTGTGGGATTTAGATGTATTCATTCTTGATTGTTCATTTTTTTACATTTTATCATTGTATAGGCTTAGAGATGTTTGCGTGTGTACATGTACTTAAGCCAAAGCCTCTCATGTGAGTGATATTCCTTCTCGACTCTAGTTGATATCTCTAGTTTCTTTTATAAATTAACATGTTCATTGTTTTGATAAATTTTAAATCTAATAATACTTTGACATATTGATACTAAGTAAAGGTTTAAATTGGAAGGCACATTTTTTTATGTATGATGATCTTAATTGGGATTTAGATTATTTGTTTTTAATGAATAAAATTTTGGGGATATTATAAATTATTTTATTTATTAATTAAATGAAATATAATAGTTGTATGATATGAGGGTTCCAATTTCATAGAGGAAGGTGATAAGTATTATTTTTGGAGGGAAATGTTAGATTTTTGGAATCCCACATTGGATATGGGGATGAGATTCCCAAGGTCTCACTCTTATAAATTGGGACCTTGAAAATTGTTATTCTCATAAAAAAATATATATTTGGACATGATTTTTAAAAAATTATTTCAAATATATATTAGAAAATTTGTAATACTATTTAAATATGTTTCGTGTCCCTCAGAACATGTGTTTTGGTTAGAAATCACTACTTTCGAGCGGTTCCCATTGGATTTATTTATGGAACCAGAAATATCCAAAGGGACCTACTTTACGAAGGCATACATTTGTTAATTTTGAACTTATGACACTTAATAAATTTCATTTTTCAAGAGGGTGGGAGGTCCTAATCATCACACCCTTTTGGGGGGAATTATTTTTTACTCTGAGACTCTCTTATAGAATTGAGATATTTTCATGAATCCTTATTAATTCACCAGTTATAACATAGGTTTCCCTTGAAATTTTCAATCAATTATTGGCATGTGTAAAATTTAGAATCATTCATATTTATTTGAGGTTATCCATCAATGGTATCCTCTTATATACTATTTAGAGGTTCTTTTAACCACTGTTATGATAATAATGGTTTTTAAGCCACTCAGTGGGTCACTCTGAAATTTATTGTCATCTAGGGAGACCTAAGTTGGTTTTGATGTTTTGATAGTACCCATAAATTGGATACCTACGTATCATTGTGAAAGGAATCAAAACCCTTATAGTTAGGTTCCACTTAATGGGACACATCATACTGTTTAATGTCATGTGATAAGGACCTAACCGTACAATTTATTGTCACATTGTAAAGATATCTAAGAGAAATGTACTTAGTCAAGGTTTGGTGTGGGAATTATTCCTAAGAATACCAAAGAACTTGGAAAGAATATGGGTTTCCAATATGGATTGGATCTTATTGGGAATATGGCCCAGGAAGCATAGGTTTGTTTTGGAGTGTTGGGTTTGAACCTTGGGGAGGCTTCCTACGTATCCCACTAGGATGGGAATCAAAACCCACATAGTTCGATGAACCTCATAGAAGAGTGTGGTATTTTGAGAGAAATGAGTTTGGAATTACTTCCTAAAAAGGTTTCCTTTTTTAGATGAAATGATATTGATTGCAGTCATTAGGAAGAATTCATTCATATCCCAATTATGGTGGGAATTAGAGTTATCATAGTTTATTCAATCTCACTGGGGCGTATGACACTTTGAGAGAAATAGGTTCGCGACTACTTCTAAGGATGATTCCCTAATTCAGGGAATTATGATTGGATTCCTAAAGTGGATATCCAATGAGATCAAACCCTGAAGAAGGCTTCCTACATATCCTAACTATGATGTGAATTAGAGTTCTCATAGTTCAAGATAGTGAGGTGTTTGTGCAAATGTTGTGATCATGAAAAATCCCTAAGCCCATGTAATTCAGGTTCGGTGAGAGAAACAAGAGGATGTGAAAGATTCAACAAAGGCACCCAACACCTTTCCTCTTTCACTAGGGGAAGAGGGAGGGCCTACGACAACGACAGTGGAAGAGGTCATGGCGATCCTGGAAGAGGGAAAGGAAACATGCCTTCCCTATATTCTCTTTACCTTAGACAAGGGTCCAATGTAAGGAGGGTGTGATGGTGAAGGAAGTAGAGAGTAGTAAAACTGAAAAATCTTACTTGAATGTTTACAAGATTACACCAGGATGGTTTCCCTAAAATTGGTCCTAGTAGGGGAGGGAGACTTCTCATTTGTTCAAAAGGAAAAGTAGGTGTGAGCTGTACCTTCCCTACCAGAACCAGTTTTAGGGAAACCATCCTAGTGTAAGCCCCTAACCTTTTAAGTGGGAGGTTGTAGTTTTTGTCCTCTCTACTCCCTTGACCTTCACTCTTTCCTTACATTGTAACTTTGTATAATGTAAAGAGAATAGAGGTATAGTTCATCTCCTCTCCCTCTTCCATGGCCGCCTTAGCCTCTTCCACCGTCGCTACAGTAGGCCTGTTCTCTTCCACCAACAGAGGAGCAAAAGTGTGGGTGCCTTTGTTGAATATTTCAAATCCTCTTATTTCTCGTACATAGCATGACTCATATGGGATTAGAGATTTTTTATTATCACAACATATTCACACACACATCACTATATTGAACTACAAGAACTCTAATTCCCATCAAAGTTGGGATACATAGGAAGCCTTCATCAGGGCCCGAGATCATTCAATATCCTCTTTAAAAATCCAACCCTAATTACCTAAACCAGGTAATCATCATTAAGATTAACCCCTAACCTATTTCTATAAAAGGTTCATACACCCCTATGAGAATGAATGAACTACGATATCACTAATTCCCACCATAATTTGTAAACGTAGGAAGAGTTCCTGAGGCTTGAGCTCCATCTCATTTCATCTATAAAAAGGAATCCTTTTTAGGAAGTAAGCCCAAACTCATTTCTCTCAAAAGAATACACTCTTGTATGAGGTTCATCAAAGTACATGGGCTTTGATTCCCATCCCAATGGGATACGTAGGAATCCTCCCCTAGGTTTAAACCCAACACTCCAAAACAACCCTATTCTTACCGGGCCATATTCCCAAAAGGGTCTAATCTAACTTCAAAACTCACATTCTTTCCAAGTTACTTGGGATTCTTAGTCATAAGTCCCACACCAAACCTTTACTAAGAACCTTTCTATTATATGTTCTTACCACATAACATTAAACTTTATGGTTATATCCTTATCACCTGACCTTAAAAGGTACGATGTGTACCATTAAGAGGCACTAAACTATGAGGGTTCTAATTACTTTCACTACGATACTTATGTATCCCATTTATGAGTATGATACCAACATAAAAACAAAATTTCATCTCCATGGAATACAATAAATTCTAGAGTGCCCCACTGAGTGGCTTAAAAACCAGTATTATCATAACGACGGTTAAACGAATCTCGAAATAGTATATAAGAGGATACTATTGACGAAGAACCTAAAATACATACAGATGATTCTTAATTTCACACATTCCAATAATTTATTGAAAATTCAAATGGAAACCAACTTTATACTTTGTTAATTAATAATGATCTGTAAAAATATCACAAATTTATAAGAGAGTCCTGGAGTAGGCAATAATTCCCTCCAAAAGGGTGTGATGAGTTTGACCACCTATCCTATCAGCCAATGGATGTTCTTAAGTATCGTTAGTTAAAACTTAATGAACAACTACCTTTGAAAAGGAGGAAACTTTGGATAAAGAATCATTGGATGTTTATGGTTACATAAATAAATCCAATGGAAACTGACAGAAGTAGTCATTACTAACTAGAAAATATGTTTTGGGGGACACGAAACAAAAATGGTGAACCCAACGTGAAACCTTAACCATGTTAATGGTGTTACCCATTTGTCAGGCCCCTATCAATTGATGGAGGAAGGACAAATAAAGGAATCAATCACACATGTATCCATCTTAAAGATGTTTCTTTAATGGAGTTCATTTTTTTCTCATGTTTTTTTAGAACTCCCTTCACTGCAAATGGATTCCTTCAAGTTTTCACCCATGAATTCTCTGACCACTCCTCAAGATGGATCATAATACACTAGAAGGACTTCATCACAAACTCAACATCTTCAATTATGGGTCTCCAATGTACTAGTATGGGAATACCATCAACACGATACTATCCCAACCTTAGAGGATACCTGAAAGGATCTCTAAGTTAACAAAAATCCACGATTGTCTGGTCAACAAAGACTGGTTGTCAAGAAGTAGACAGTGCAAACCACCACCATCAACCATTTATGGTCCTTATCCCCGAAATTCAAGAACCAATCCCTCCCATACTATAGGGAGGTTGATCAATAGGTCACTCATTGCCTCAACTTAAAGATGCATGGGTCCTTCCCAACGTCTCCCACTGATAACCACTATCAGCATAATTGCGCGGTAGTGAAATCCCAACATGATGGGGGTGTTGCCTTCGATTGTTCATACTAGGTCCCTCAGACTCGAGCATACAAGATGAACCAATGGGGAAAATTTCCATCCAACATGAATTAATTCGTTACCTTTCCTCCTCCATAGAAGTCCATCAACCTAACGTGATAGAAAATAGTGAATGAGAACATACACCCATCCATCCCAATTCCACTAGCCAACAGACTCCTCTGGAAATAACACACCAATCCCACCAGTTAAATCTAGCGGAGTACCGTGAACAGACACATACACCTATTTACAAACTATTATCCAGTCAGTAGGCTTGTCTGACAACATTCAAGGAAGACCTCTAATTAAATATGATGGAAAAAGGTATGTAGGAACATACACCTTGTTACACTAACCAATTATGTCAGAATTCTCTTCTTTGAGGATTAAAATAAGTCCATTAACCATGATTGGTGGAAAATAACCAGAAGGCACATACACTTTCCAACATCCATTATGTCTGCCAACAGTCTCATTTGGCCCCACCCAGAGAATTTAGTCAAAAAATTGTGAAGACAAACCTGGGGCAGACTCAACACTATTCCCCCATGCATGAGTATTATTAGTACCCACTGAAAGAAAAAGGAGGATTGGAATGGACACATACACCTACCCCAGATAAAAAATGGGCGTATATTCCTGTTTCGGCTACTGAAGTCACCAAACATATTTTAGCTATGGTGAAAAAGAAGACACAAATTCTTGTTGGATAATGCACCCAACCAATGTTCGGATGAAAATTTTCAAAATTAGAAGAGAAGGGCGTGAATATCATCTATAGAATTTCAAGTGACACCCTAGCCTACAAGGCTAGGGTCTTGTTTAACTCAACCTTTTATTTCAATAAATAAAGTTCAAAAGTTTTAAGAAGAAGAACAGGAATAGCCCCAACCTGTAAGGATAGGGGAATTTTCCAATCTATAATCCCCTCTTCAATGGATTTTAGTTTTCACATGATTAGGGAAGAATCCAAAATGTGAATGCACAAATGAACTATCTAAGAATTCCCTTCATGTTATTGTTCATCAAATAGTTCTCTGTAACTCATCATATAGGATAAGAAAGTCTCATAAAAGATACAGAAGCATATGATCTTACAAATATACTAACAAAATTCCATCAATGCATTATGTGTTAGTGAATTTCAGTAATACTATTACAAAAGATCCCCCAGAATACATGTCTTGTTTAGGGGAGTTGAAATATGAAGTTCTTATACATAATATGGTACATGATGAAGCAAATGAAGGAGGTTTGCTTACCTGAAATTAGAGGCTTTCCTATAATATGGGTATTCCTTCTTCTAACCAACTCCCACCTCTTTGAAAGGCATCTAACAAGGGTAAAGGTAAAGGTCATATCATGTCTCAATTTTCCATCGGAAAAGTTCAATATATTTATCATGAAGAAATATTTTCCCAGAAAGAAGATAAGATGGAGGAGTTGTAAAGACTCAAAACATAGTTACTTCAAAGCATCATTTCAACTAGGTATGCTCCGCCAGTAGATCCTCAACTTGTACATCTTGTAGGAACTCCTTAGCAAAGAGGTGTTTTTGAAACTACAGATGTGGATAATGAATTCCCTTCATTGGGTACATAGTTAGGATAGGATCAAACACATCCTTATAGTCCAATACCCATGGGTTATCCAAGAAAAATACAAGCAGTACCACGACTAGTAGTTTTTCCAGTCGTCACTCCAGTTCAAACTCCAACTGTTGTACCTATACAGGTCCCAGCTCATCTAGATATTCCCTAAATTCTTATGAATACAATCAAGGAATTAAAAAATCGATTGGAATATATGGAAGAATATCATCCACCAGTACAATCAGAAAAGAAAGCTTACGCCAAATGGGTAGATCTGATCCCTCCCCCACTAAACATCATGAATACCACATTTCCAATATTTAATGGTTTGGGGGATCCGAAGTAGAACTTAACACATTTTGTTTCTCTTTGTGGTCCCATGATGGGGACCCATCAAAAACTAGATGCATTAAAGCTCAGATTCTTTGTGCACTCATTATAGGGGCCAACCTTTTTCTGGTATACAAGTTTGCAGTCTTCATCAATTACTGGACGGTATGACCTTTGTCAGGAATTCCTTCTCTAATTCAGTTCAGTGCTGCCAAAGACAACAAATTTTGATATTACAAATTGAAAAAATGGATAATGAATGTGTTTCATATTTCATTGCTCGATGGGAAGGATTAACATATTCCTTATCTAGAACTCCCTCAAGAAGAGTTGTTGCCAATTTGTGTGGAAAATCTGCATGATGAGTTACGAAAAACACTAATCCCAGTGAAATACACAGGAGGGTTTTGAGACCTTTCTTGAATCTCCAAACAAGTGGAGGATTATAATATAGAAACCAAAGATAAATCTCATGTAATCCCATCAACTATGGGAAAGATAATAGAGAAAGTGGAGGGTGATATAGTGACACACAAACAAGTACATGTACCTACTTTTACTTCAAAACCCTCCTCATACCAACTGAGCATCAAACAACAATTACAGACTCAATAATATGATAAAAAAGATCAAAGTTGAAGAAAATTTTGAGGAATTAAAGAACATTTTTTATTCTTTACGGAATGAACGTGTTTCCTGACACTTCATTTCATCTTTGCAAATAAATTTGGTTCAGTTTCCAATGCCTAAGAAACCAAACAAAGAAGGAGATGAAGATCATCCAATTTATTTCCCCTTTCACCAAATGTTGGGGCATCCCATTTAGGAATGTTTTCCTTTCAAGGACCTCCTAAAAAATGGTAGATTCTAGACAAGTGAAACTGAAAATTTCATTAGGCAGTGTATCATGTGTTACCACTACTGATCTAGGGGAAGAAGGAAAATTGAAGGAAGTCAAAAGAAAAAATTCACAGAAGTATAATGATTGGATGATTAGGAAAACGATCAATCAAAATCATTATATTCTATGAAAACAGTTGAAACAACCAATTGTGTCTTCTTCAAATTCCACTATAGAAAATCCATCTTTATAAAATGATCATTCCTCCAAAGGTCAATCCTCAAAGAAGCGATGTGATTAGAAAGATAAAGCATTGTCAGAAGAGAAAGAGTTCATGTCAAGGCCAAATTTTTCCTTGACTTTGGAAGATTTCATTCCATCCGTCTCAAAGGTAGGGGCACCACCCCACTAAATGGAAAACCCATAACCAAATTTCCAAGCAGAATATTCATCAGATGAAGAGTTGATCTTCAGTTCCGTTAACGTTATCCACTTAATAGACCCCTATACAAATGATAATTCTTGTTATGATGAGCCCGAATTTCCCATACATGACTGGGGAACTAGAGGAAGAAGCCAATGAGGAGGATACATGGAAAGAAGTAAATATTCTAGAAACCACTATTTTAACTCTACCCCTACTAGAACCATTTATGCAGAAAAAACATGTGGTACAACCCTTCAACAGGCTCAATAAAAACAAGGAAACTCTCCCACACATGACAAGATCAGTCCTCGCATGATTATCTTGGAAAAATAACTAGAGGTTGCACCATTAATATCATAGAAAATAGATAGACCTAATAAGTCTAATCTACCAAAAACAGATGTATTTCTGGATTCTGTCCTTACACATGTTATATTAACATCAGGTGCATCAATTTCCAAGGCACCTATAAAACCGCATCTCCATGCTATAAAACGGAGGCCTATTGACCAAAATTACAATGTTTTGAAACAAAAATCCTATTTAATAGAAAAGTTATTAATCATGGATTCCTTGAATCTGTCAAAATATCTTCGAGAAGCACCTATTGAGGCTTTGTAAAGTCCTCAAGAGTTTGAAACCGAAGTTACTACTGCTAAGGTTTATCATATAGAGAATGATCCTGCAGAATTTCATGCAGTCATATCTTTCATGAATGAAGATGAAGATGATGTTGTACATGGACACATTATTCCCTTGTATCTATCTAGAAGGGTTAATGAAAAATACATCCAATGATCCTTTATTTACAATGGATCAGGAGTCAACCTCATTCCCATCTGTACACTTCATCGATTGGGTCTCACTGAATCTAACTTATCTTCTTTCACTTTGATGTTGAAAGATTATGAAAAGAATTAACAAGAAACTTTAGGTGAGATTACACTCATAAATCAGTTTAGGGATCTTGTATCTAATTCAGATTTCATGGTTGTCTGTCAAGACACATCCTTCAACATTCTTCTTGGAAGGAATTGATTACATCAACAAATGGGAATTATTTTATCATATCACCAATGTCTCAAGTATTTGTTCAATGGTAAAATTGGGACACTTTTTTGTGGCAATTCTCCATTCAAAAAAATTTGAATCTCAGTATACTGAAGCAGAATTCTATCACACAATGGGAACAAGGTCCATGAAAAAAGATGCAACAAGAATTAGTGATCCAAATGGCCTCGAAATGATAACTACTAACCCATTTAAACATATGAGTATAGATTATATGTTGCCTAAGAATAAAATTTAAAGGATAGAACCAAATCTAATAACTCATCCAGTGACTTTCATAATGTCAACTGTGGCACTCAAGCCTAACAGCATGGGAGAAGTTGTGGATAGTGAAATCTTAAATAGATATGTATTCATTTCATCCAACGAACTTCTACAATTATTTTCTTCATCAATCAGGATAATAGAATTTTTCATAATAATAAAGGAAGAAAATAATGTTGAGTCCCTAACCATTATCTTCTCTTCAATGCTCTAGGAAGACCCTTCATCATTAGTAGGGTCAGAAATATTTGCCTCTTCTTCAGGATGTTCAGATACTGACTCCTCCCCTAGTTATAAAAGTTATGCTTCATCACCTACTAAAAAAAAGAATCATAATAAGTGACACATAAGGAATAAAGATAAGATCTCAAAGAATATCCTCCAATATTTGAGGAAGTTTTCTCCACCACTATGGATGATCTTAAAGATATAAATCTGGGTACAAAAAAAGATCCACTCCCCACTCTAATTAGTGAATCCATGACTTCTGAAGACCAATAGATGTATATTTAATTTAAAAAGAAACATTGAGATATATTTTCTTGGACCTATACAAAAATTACAGGCCTTAATCTTGATGTGGCATCTCATTATTTTGGTTTTTTAGAAGAGAATTGATGATTTAAATTGGCAGCAAGAAGAACACACCCAACTCATGCCTCAAAATTGAAGCTGAATTCAACAAGTTTATCAAAAATTACTTTATTAGGGAGGTGAAATATCTCAAATGGTTGACTAATACTATCCTAGTGAAAAATAGTAAAATCAATGTTTTCATTGATTTCATAGATCTTAACTGGCATTGTCCCAATGATGAATTTCCAGTTATGATCCCAAAATTTTTGTTTAAAGCAACAAGTGGATATAAAGCACTCTCCTTCATGGATGAATACATTTGGTACAATCAAATCCAAATGGTCCCAGAGGATGAAGATTCTACAGCCTTCAGAACCCCTCAAGGTTTGTTTTGTTATCAGGTAATGTCCTTTGGATTAAAGAATCAAGGTTCAATATATAAACGTTCCATGCACCATATCTTCAAACCATTCTTAGGAACATTTATCGAATGTTTTGTAGATGATATAGTGGTTAAATCCAGAAAACATTATGATCACTTGGATGATCTAGAAACCACATTCAATAATCTTCAGCAACAAAATTTGAAGTTTAATCCCTTGAAATGTACTTTGGGGTGACCTCAGGAAAATTCCACGGCTTCGTTGTATACCATCATGGCATTGAATTTTATCCTGAGAATAAAAAAGCAATCCTTGGAATGCCACCTCCTCAAAATTTGAAATATTTAAGAGGAATTCAAGGATACTTGTCCTATATTCCTTGTTTTATCACCAATTTAGTTGGTAACTGTTAATGCTTCATAGGATTAATAAAGAAGGGAGTCACATATCAATGGACCAAAGACTATCAAGAGGCATTTGATACCCTCAAGAAATATCTATTAAGTCCACTAGTATTAATGCCACATATTGAAGGAAACAAACTTATTCTCTATGTGACAACATTAGAGATATATCTGGGTTCCTTCCTTGGCCAAAATAATGATGCAAGGAATTAAAATAGCCTTTATTGTCTTAGTAGAACTATTCTTGACATAGAGACTCGATATTCAAGTAACGAGAAGTGCTTCCTAGAATTAATCTTCGAAGTACATAAATTTAGGGACTACCTGAAACATCACGAGGTCCATTTGGTATCTTGCAATAACCTACTAAAGTTTATCCTCCATCGTTCTATGCTTATAGAATATTTATCATAGTGGATAGTTATTTTAAAAAAGTTTGATATCCAGTTTGTGCCTCAGAAAGAAATAAAAGGCCTAGCCCTAATAGATTTTCTTGTGGAACATCCATCTACAGAAGATACATCATTGAAAACTAAAATTACTAATGAATATATCTTCTCTATTCAAGATAATCCAAAAATGTGGGAAATGTACTTTTCTAGTGCTTCCAGAAGTCCAACAAGGAAGAGAATGGAAAACCATAACCCAAAAAAGTTGGGTTTGAAATTGTACTAATATCCCTATAAAAGGTAGTGATGTCATATTACTTCTTATTGTCAGAAGGCAGTACCAACAACGAGGAAAAATATCAAGCTCTCATTGTAGGCCAAGAATTGGCTCTCTAGGCATAATTGAACCACATGAAAGTGAATGGTGATTCAGAGTTGGTAATTAAACAGATCAATGGAGATTATGCTATCAGAAAACAAGATCTAATCACTTTGTGTGATTATGTTAGAGGTTTAATGGTTGTATTTACCTTAGAGACAAAATTTTCTTATGTACCATAACAAAAAAAATGCCTTAGCTAATGCAGCCACAACCCTAGCAGATCCAAATCGGAACAAGACAATCAGTAGTATTTCCCATCATCACGTGGTTTCACCTTTCTTTCAAACAAGAATAGAGGAAATTAATTAAATTAGCTCTATTTATGAGTTGTATGGTCATACCATGGGATGCATGACACCCATAATTGAATACATTCAAAATGGAGTACTTATAACCAATAGTTCTAAAAAAGAAAATATATAAGGATGAGTGTCCAATTCCACTCTTTATGATATTCTAGGTCACCAAAAGATCCTATAAAAATGAGGCGTTGATGGAATCCTCTTTAGGTGTATTGATGGAGAAGAAATTGCAGTTGTAATGAGAGAAGTACATGCATGAGCTTGTGGTGATCACCAGTATGGTCATATGATTTCTAATCAAATATAAAGTCTTGGATACTTATGGCCTTCAATGACACATGATTGAACATATCTCAACAAGAAATTTCATTCCTTCCATGTGGATGCCAACTTCATTCATCAACCCCCCGAGTTGCTACATACAACTAAATACTTCTGGCCATTTTCTACATGGGGAATGGATATAGTAGGACCTTATCCTACAGCTACGACTAAGTAGTTCAAGTATATTCTTACTATTACTTATTTATTCTCCAAATGGTATGAGTAAATACCTCTCAAAGAAGTCAAATCCAAATGAATTGTTACCATTTTCAAAGATAATATAATTACTAGATTTGGTATCCCTCATACTATACTGACAGAAAATGACACCAATTTCTGTTTTATTGAGGTAAAGAAGTTATATCAGGAGCACAATATCAAATCCAACCATTCATCTCACTATCACGGAGTGGACAATCGACAGATAGAGGCTTTCACTAAGAACCTATCAAATATACTCCAGAAAATGGTGGATAATGATAATAAATCATGGCTTGATAAACTTTATCATGATTTATGGGATTATCAGACTACTACCCGTATTGCCACTCAGGAAACTCCATATTCATTGGTGTATGGAAGAGAAGCAGTTTCGCCAATTGAAATTCAATTTCCTTCACACCGAGTTGCAATCTATGATTTGTTATCTACATATGAGAAGTCTTAGAAGCAATTTAATGAGTTGGAATGATTAGATGAAAAGAGGTTGCACAATTTTCATCATTTGGAAGTCTATTAGAGTATAATAACACAAGCTTTTAATAAGAAATTTCACCTCTGCTCATTTCCCCAAGGAGCATTGGTATTATTCCTCAGGAATCCAATGATATGAGGAAAAAAGCCTCCAAAAAATGATCCAAAGTGTTAAGGACCTTACTCTGTACATAATGTCTACTCTAATGGAGAATATTTCTTAATCTCAATTGATGAAGAACTTATTATGACTCCAAAAAATTGAAGAAGTAATTTTTGTAATTACACATCATATTTCCTTGTTGCATGACTCTAAACTATAGAACACAAAGTCATTGTATCAAGTCATTTAACTTCATAACAACCATATGCACCCATGTTGCATGACTTTAAAATGCTTAGTAGCTTTTTATTTGTCACATGACATTAATCTACATGACATAATATGTCCTCATTACATGAAATTAAACTATACAGTTAATGTATTATATATTTAACATTAAGAGATTCTATGCGCAAGAATCACTTACATTATTGCTACTCTTTAGTGGCACATAATTTCCGTTTCTCCCTATGTTTGAATCAGATTTTCATAGGGAATTTATTTCATGAACTACTTGTGGCTTTATTATTATTTAAATGGAATACGTAGAGACACCCAGATCTCTAATCTTGGGCCCATCCATAACCACAAAAAATTTATTTCCCTTTTATCCTCCTGTATATGAACAAGATCTATAGAGTGTTCTTTCAAGATACATATTTTGATCATAATACCATTTTTTAAATTTAACCATTCTTATGAAATGTGTTAGAACAACCCTTATCCCATATCAAACTCAATTAGTGTAGGAAATTATTGTTTCATGGACTACATTTGGCTTGATTCTCATCCATATGATATACGTAGAAACACTTGGATCTCCAATATTTGGCCCAACCATGATATAAAAAACTCCCCTTTATTCCCTATGTATGAATCAAACATGCATAAGGAATGTTCAAAGAACTAAGTACGACTTGATTATCATCTATATGTGATACCTAATGACACATGGGTTTAATTCCCAAGCCCAGCCACAATATTCTTTTTCATGTCATAATCACTTCATGTCCTTACTGCATGACTCTAAACTATACAACATAATGTCCTTACTGCAGAACATTAAAATGAAAAGGACCCAAATAACTACGTATGTATTGATTCTCATGCCATTGAGATACGTAGTGAATGAAAGCCCTCAGCTCTGAGTCGCTGACAGAATATAATTTTTTTATCTCTCTACCACGTATAATTAACAATCTATGTGGGAGTCTTGATGTTGGGTCATGTCCTTAGAGAGCACACTAAGGAAACATGAAATTTTCCCATTTTACATATGATTCATATCTATTTAAGGGACTCAAAACTGATGGACAACATTGATTAAAATATTTATCATGTGCCTTGAGAATTACCCCCATTTTCATTTCACACTCTTAATCTTGAATATTTTCAGATATTCATAATATTTATTATGTTTTTTGGTGGCAGAGTTTCTGATATCTAAGAAATTTTTTTCTTGACTATGTAGTACATGCCCCTAGGTGGCCTTGCATAAGTTCTCTACATAACATGCTTTCCAATTGAAATATGCCACTGTTTGGCGATGCAACATAGGACCTAGTTGGACCTGCATAATACAACCCCCATAATGGGTTTTTTCAAATAATGGTAACATTGTTCTTGGTTAAAGTTTATTTTGTCCCCTTTAAACATTGATGAAAATATACAAGAGTCTATATATTAAAGCAATCATTGATGTATATTTGTCTGATTACCTTTCCCTCAATCTTAAAGTCTTCAATACCATGGTTTACACATCCCTCTCTCCATGTGTTCAAAGAAATATGAAATAACATTGGATCATTTGACCACATATCATCTACAGTTTCCATTTTGGTCCAAGTCATATGACCAAAAACTACAGGACCTAAAACTACTGACACTATACTTTATATGTTTGGGTCAGGCCTTCGTATAAATCACATTCCTCTGATTCTTTGTAAATCATGATTGTAAATACTCTTTCTCTATTCATGTACCTTTCCCCATAAAACAAACTCTTTGCTTTGGAAAATCTAAGTCTCCATAACTTTCTTCAGCTCTTAGAAATAGAATGTAAAATTTTTAAGAACCCTTTTTCTTGACTATGCAGTACGTGCCGCTAGGTGGCCTTGTATAAGTTTCCTACATAACGGGTCTAGCAGTCAAAAGATTCCACTATTTGGATATGTAGTATACTCTCTAATTGGACCTTCATAATACAACCCCCACAATATGTTTTTCAAATAATGGTAACTTCGTTCTTAGGAAAGACTTCCTCTAATTCCTTTATCCTTTTTCCCATATCTCGCACACTATCACTTGCACACCACATCAACCTATTTTTACCCTTTTTATAACTTTACCTCAGTATAGGATCCTCTTTTAATTTCAGATCTAATTATGAGAGGTGATTTTGTTGACACATTGTTCCATCATAGATTCTAAAAAGTGACAAAGGGAAATGCCTTATAAAAAAAGGAGAAAGCACATGAAGAAAATCATGATTTTCAAGGGATTGAAAATTAGATCACCCTAGTCAATACAAGGATTCATCAACATGAAAGGTACTTGCGTGCCACATTTCTGGCATGCAAAATACTTATGTGCCCCACCATTATTTCACCCAGGGTTACTTATTTTCCTACAAATAGACCCTTGGGGCCTTCATTTGTACGGACAAATTTCCCTGAAGCCAAATTGTTTCTTTGGTTGCTCTAGTGCTTCGCCCAAGTATTCAGAAACCTTAAAGGTAGTTCATTAACACCTAGAGTAGAGTAATTTAAGGAGGATCATAGAACATAAGTCCCATTCGTGTTTTAAATCTATAACACTTGTGCGCCTAAAGTGCCCAACCTCCCTAAATCAAAAACACTTGCGTGCCACCTATTCCTATCAAAGGAACTTTAGTGCACCACTTTTTAGAATACATATAAATACTATTAGAGGCTTGAGTTAATTATCAACCAAGTATTAACATCCAAGTTATTCATCACTTAGGTGAACATCAGGTCACCCAAGCCTACTTGTGCACCCATACCTGTGCACCATATACTTACTTGGGCGCCCTTCTTTGATTCACCATATCCCTTCAGTCAATGCAGACCTTTCATCAAGCCTTATTCAAATCTATTCATGGAAAGGCTTATTATTCATTATATCCCTTATATGAAAGGGATTATGTTGAAAACTCTACCAAAACATCTCGACTTATCAAATATTTGGGAAGGTCACACCATCGTGTCTCCTATTTGGGTTTGTATGTTTGTAGTTAGAGGTTTCACATATTTTTTTGTAATTGTTTTTGGATTCCTAGAGTGTCTATGGGCTTGAATATCCGCATTCAAATGGAACTTTCTCCCATAAATAGTTTTACAGAGTTCCCGGATTGGAGGATTGGGGTTTGTGTCATGACCTCCCCTTGTCATCTCTAATACATGGAACCTAAGGTCTCTAATAGGGAAGGCAGAATTCAAATATACTTTTCCTTTTGAACAAATTAGAAGTCTGCCTCCCCTACAAGGACCAATTTTTGGGAAACCATCCTTGTTTAAGCCTCTAACATTTCAAGTAGGAGGTTTCAGTTTTTCTCCTATATACTTTTTTCACCTTTACTCCTTCCTTACAATGGACCCTTGTCTAATGTAAATATAATATAGAGGAAGTATCATCACCACACCCTCTTCCACAGTTGCCTCAGCCTCTTCCATCTTCGCTGTCGTAAGATCTTCCTCTTCCACCAGCAGAGGAGGACAAGTGTGGGTTCCTTTGTTGAATTTTTTACATCCTCGTGTTTCTCACACCAAGCATGACTCACATGGACTTATAGATTTTTCATGATCACTACATTTTGACAAAAACCACACTGTCTTGAACTACAAGAACTTTGATTCCCATAATAGTTGGGATATATAGAAAGACTTCATCAGGGATTCATATCATTGGATATACTATTTTGGTATCTAAACCTAATTCTGTAAATTAGGGTATCCTCCTTAAGAGAAATCCCTAACCTATTTCTCTCAAAGTTCTATACACACATGTGAGATTGAATGATCTATGAGAACTATGATTCCATCTATATTGGGATATTTAGGAAGCCTTCCTAAGGCACAATCTCCATCTCATTTCATCTATAAAAGGCATCATTTTGAGGAATTAATCTCAAACTCATTTCTCTCAAAATTCTACACTCTCCTATGAGGTTCATCTTACTACATGGGCTTTAATTCCTATCCTAGTGGGATATGTAGGAAACCTCCCCGAGGTTCAAACCCAACACTAAAAAACAACCCTGTTATTCTTGGGCCATAATCCCAATAGTGTCTAATACAACTTGGTAACCCATATTTTTCCAAGTTCCTTAGGTTACTTAGGCATAAGTCCCACACCAAACCTTAACTAAGCACCTTTCAATTATATTTCCTTACCACATGAGATTAAACTGTATGATTAGGTCCTTATAACATGACCTTGAAAGGTATAATGTGTCCCATTAAGTGGTACAAAACTATGAGGGTTCTGATTCCTTTCACAAGGATATATAGGTGCTTATTTATGGGTACGATACCAACATAAAAACAAACATTCATCTATCTAGACAATAATAAATTCCAGAGTGCTCCACTGAGTGGCTTAAAAACTAGTATTATTGTAACGATGGTTTAAAGAATCTCTAAATAATATACAAGAGGATACCATTAATAGAGAACCTTGAATACATATGGATGTCTCCATAAATGGAGAACATCTATTACATACAGATGATTCAAAATTTTACACATGCCAATAATTGATTGTAAATTACAAGGGAAACATACGTTATACTTGGTTAATTAATAAGGATTCATGAAAATATCTCAAATCTATAAGAGAGTCCCATATTAGGAAATAATTTCCCCCAAAAGGGTGTGATGAGTCTGACCTCCCATCCTCTCAACCAATTCATGTTCTTATGTATCATAAGTTTAAACTTAATGAGCACCTACCTTTGGAAATAAGGTCCCTTTGGATAAAGAACCTTTGGATGTTTCCGGTTCCATAATTAAATCCTATGGAAACCACAAAAAAGTAGTGTTTCTTAACCAGAATAGATGTTCTTAGGGATGTGAAACAATATATATAAATAAAAAAATCAAAAAAGAAAAAAAAATATAATATAATTTTAATAAAACCAACTAATGATGAGATTATGTGTGATGTTGGAAATATGATTTTTAAAATCTAAAATTCTCACTATTTTCTAAAATTTGAAATGTTTTGATCAAATAAAAGTCTCTTTTGGTCAAAATTGTGATATCAAAAGATCATCAATTGCATCAATTTAAAACTATAAATAATTAAGATATCTGTATCATTAGTATTAATATGAAAATATGAAATTATATAGAATAATATTCCTTTATCCTTATAAAGGGAATTTTAGAAATCAGTGTTCATGAATTGTTGTAGCCTTATTGAATCCTTGAAGTATATTTCCATTGAGAACTCTACACCATAAAGCAGGGATGGATCAAAGCCTTTTGGATACTGAACCTCATTCACACATCAAGGATCCCTCCCCATTTTCATTTTCAATCATTATGTATTAAAATTATCAAAATTAACACTATTTTATATAATGAGAATGATAGAATAAAAAATCATAAAGCAATCCAAAATAATTTTATTGAGTTAGAGAATATAAATAATTACCTGAAGCTCTATAAGAATCACCAATATAATTTTTATAACAATGCACATATCCTTAAACCAGATACTGTCATAATATTACCATTATTACCAAGTGAATAATAAAAATTCAATTTGATAATTTCCACCATGGGTTTCTCACATTTGATGTAATTGTTAGACCCCAAGTTATATTTTTTGACAATAATGTAATTTTCATTTCATATTTTTTGATGATGCATTAAAAAAGATAAAAAAATTTAAATTCAAATGACAGGTCACTAGTTATAGTATCACATGATTTTTGAAATAGTCGATAAGTAGTGAAGATATTTCTTAATATTTTGTGTAGGATGGTTGATAGACCAAGACAAGATTATTATTATTATATAAAATTTCTTCAAAATAACTTTTTTTTATTATAATTTATTTAGGATAGGTTAAACCACATAAAGATGATGTTTTGGTGTTTTGAGTGTATATAATAGGATATGATAAAAGAATATTATTATGATTAATATAGAGGCTAGAATTCCTATCTCATACACCATATCATAGTGGCTGACATGAGTGTATCAAATGTTATGTTATAAACATTGGAAGAAACATTGATTATCATAATATGAAATAAACATATGGCCATTAATGCATAAAGAAAATATGAAGAACCAAAAGGCATAAAATTGAAATATATCTACTGATATGTGTTAACTCAAGCAAAAACATGTAGAGACAATGTGCATGAAACTCTATCCAAAATATCATATCCATCGACATGTAACAAAATAAGATACGTTATTAACAAAAGTGATAATAAGGGGTTATTGTTGTTTAATTTTAAATAACTTATTGTAGATAAAAAACGTAATATGTCATAATAAATATGTTTTTATAATGTAATTATAGATGTGATTGTGGAGTAGGGAGTGAAAAGAAGAATAGTGGACAACACTTAAGGTGAAACATAAAGAAGCGTTGAAATAAAAATGATGATACAGTATATTGCATGTGTTGGTTCCAATGTCCCACCAGGATACCCTGAGAGGGGGTCTAAATCAGGGTGCTAATGACTTCTCCTTTTCTAAATGAATATTGTCTCATTTTTATAATAAATAAATATTTAATCACTCATCACACACAAAACACAAACACCATATCATCCAAAAAAGAAAATAGTAAGCATAAAGAGAAGACCATATTGACTTAGTTCATCCAAATCAGATACATCCAACAAGCATACATAAAATAGGGTGTTGGTGCACTAAATAATTAATAACATTGTTTTGATTATGGAATGTAGGATTTGGTACTCCAATTTTAGATTTATAATATTTAAGAATTCTATGTATGCTCATTGTTTACCAAGGAGTCACTCTCCACTCATCACTTTATAAAGTATGTTGAGAAATTAAAAACGATTAGATCATTGAAAATTGAATAATTAGGAATAACTTATAGAATAACTTTTACTAAATAAGGGCGTTTTCTCTTCAGTACACTGATATGATGTTCTTTATATTAATCAATTTCTAATATTCAAAAATTCAAATGTTCAGAGAGTCATCAATCATCAATTCTCCCCACTTATTCTCTTCCAAATATACAAATGATAATATCTCTCTCTACCTCTCTCCTTATTTATAAAAAATCCATAATATATTTAGTTTAATATTTTCCAAATAAATAGAAAACAATATATTAATAAAATATGGATAGATTATGTGTTTAAATTCATCCACAAAACTTTTATATTCAAACTTTAAATAAGGAACTAAATATCATCATTCAAGCCTCCGTAAATAACCTTCAAATATCCTCTTTAATAATTAAAAATTTCATTCATTTTAATCTTTTCAAAATCAATCAATAATAATTTAAATAATTCCTATGATTTTATTTTCTTCACTTACATAATACAACAAATCTATATCTCACTTAAATGAGTATGAAAAATTTACATTATAAATACGTTACATCTCATATCACTTATATTTCTAGTTAAAAAATCATTTTAATCATACATGACACTATAAATCACTTACATGAGAAATTGAAAACTCAATTCATTCATACATGACCATTTTAATCTTCAATTAAATCTTACATCACTAGTTGAAACTTTTTTTCACACATACATATTGAAATAAATCTTCCTAAAAAACTTTTAAAACCAAAATTGAAGAATAAAAAAGTATTTATAAATCAAAGTTTCACATAAGAAGTTGAACTTTAACCTCTAAATTATATTTAATCTTCAAAAAGTTTCCAAATTTATTCAAACATCTTCAAACAATTACAAACTATTTCAAAAGAAAACTATTCCACTAAAAAAATAACATTGAGAGATAGATTTCAATATTTAAA
This sequence comes from Viscum album, assembly GCA_963277665.1. NCBI lineage: Eukaryota > Viridiplantae > Streptophyta > Magnoliopsida > Santalales > Viscaceae > Viscum > Viscum album. The sequence continues at coordinate 1,463,437,659 of OY728162.1, read as the reverse complement.
ACCAATAAAATAATTTAATCAACCATTTTCCACTAGTTCCACAAATTATCCATTTTGGTTTTTATTAACAGTATTACTTAACAAATAATTTATAAATTTCACTTCCAAAAAATACATCCAATCTTTTTCACATTTTAAAACCTGTTGCCAAAAAGTTATTTAAGTTGGACCCATTTTTTAAAATGAAATTCAATCAGTTTATAGATTATATAATTTGATATATATACACTTATCCTTTAGAAAAAGTCTTCCAAATAATCCAAAATAATTATCTCCCTAAATTATTTCAAAACTTCACCCCCTAAATCTTTAGTCTACAATGAAAAATTCTCCCCTTATGAAACAAAAATCCAATGGACATTATTTTTTTGTATCAATGGTTAAAAATATAAGTACAATTGATATCTATTATATTATTTTATCACTAATGTGTTAATTATTTGTACAAGAAATAATATTCAAATAATTTTGTAACCGGTCAAAAAATTTCTTTATTGAATTTTTTTCACGTATCATTCCTTTAAACCCAAACACATCTTTTCAATGTTTTCCAGATATTCATTTCCTTTACTTGTTATAAAACCCATGTATTTTATACCCCATTAATATATAAACAAATTCAAAAAAAATAGATATTATAAAACAATTGGGGGAGGGGTACCTTATAATTCTTATTAAATTGTAATAGATGATTGAAAACTATGGCTCAACTTGGGTGTTTCAAAATACTAATTTTGTAAAAAATATTATCTTGTTGATCACTGGTTATAATATTCTAAAATATTACAAATCATTGTTAGCATAACCATAATTAAATTATACTTGATTTCAATATATTTCATTCACGAGTGATGAGATGGATTTTATGTGATATCATAAAACTCATGTTATCATATAACACCTGCATAAGAAATTCCACATCTTTATCAAGATCTCTCAATTTTTGTTTCATCGAAATTAATTTAGTATAGACCTTATTAGTAGAATTATATTATTCCTTTTTAGTACTAAGTGATATACTTTTGATATAATTAATAAATGATTTATATTTTATTGATACTCCATTAATTTTGTTCATTCTCATTGATTAATTAAATATTATTTATGATGATTTATCATTAAAATTTCATTTCATTTGAATTTTTAAATATTGATTTAAAAGGATGAAATTATGTATTTAATTTATTTTTTTAATTTAAAGAAATTATTGTTAATCAAATGATAAATTGTTTTACTTTTTAAAGAGAATTTGGTTGAGTCAGGTTACTCAAAAAGTTAACCTAAGGTGGTTGAAAATCTAGTCATTATTGAAGCAACTAACATTTAATCTCAAAGATAAATTATATGTAAGTTAAAAATGGGATGAGTAAAAAAGAAGATAGATATTGAAGTAATAATGAGATGTACAAAAAAAGGGTTAAATTTAATAAAATATTTGATGAAATTTATAACAATAATTATCATGTATAATATATTTAGTGATATGAAATAAATTGTTCAATTAAAGGTCATTTAGGTTGAAATTTGGAAAATGATAGACTCTAAATGTGATACATAACATCTTTATATATTACATAATAAATTTTCATTTTCATTTGAGGATAAATGTTGTTGAGTAAGATCTTTCTCATGGCCCAAAAATGATGTGTAACATACTTTCTTTTGCTGTTGAGCCCTTATGTAAAATATTTTTGGGTGAATATAAGGTTTTAAAGAATACATAAGTATTTTCTATCCGAGATGCACTAATATGTAATATTTTTCAGTTATTATCTTGGGAGAATACATAATATTTTTTTAATTAAATATTTACACTGTGTAATATTTTGTAATTATAAAACATTTCAGCTAGATATTTTATGTATGATATTGACCTTCTATGATAAAGAGAGTTCCACTTCATGGAATATTAATCCGCACTATGAGGATGTTGGGGAATGTTTTATTACTACTATCAATTTATAGGTTCCCACACCATAAAATAGGTGTCATGTTGTGATGGATTCTTAAGAAAAATACTTGAAATAAAACTTACAGAATATTTTTTTTCATGTCATGAGGGATGAAGTGAGATGAAGACATGAAAATTATAAAAAATAATTTCATGATAAAAACCTATTAATGTAATGGAAAAATTAAAATTTATGTTATATTGTGGCAAGAATCTTTCCACTTTCAACCATTAAAGTAATTTCTATATATTTTTTTGACTAATAACAAAGAAACAATATGAATGAATATTAGAATGGAAGTCAACTGAAGACATACAAGAGGATATTGAAATTCAATGAGGATAAAATCTATCTAGGGATGATCTATAATGAAGGAGAAAATGAAAAATCCATAAAAGGTATATCGGCTAAAGAGAGATGAAATTGAATATTTGAGTTTTCATTTTTTTTATAATTTTGTATTTTTTTCACTGTGTGTTACCTTTCAAATAGAGGGGTAGAAACCTATTGGTGATTGGGAAGGGTAAGGAGAACCATTTTTAAATTCTTCAGTCTATGCTTAATAAAACTTTTATTTTATTAATCTATTTATGTTTTTAGTGGCAGAAAAATATTCTGAATGTGATTGTGTAGAAGTATGTTATACATTTTAATTTTTTTCTACATTGGTTATTAGTAACACCTCTACATCCATTCATTTTAGCTTATATATTATTGAATAGATTAGTTTGAGTGATGTGTTTTTAATAAATATTGATATGTGCATTGATTATAGTAAATTTTATTTAATTGCTTATAATTACCTTAACCCAATTAGTATTTCCTTGTGTGGTTTGGGATAGTTTATTACTAAGTTGTTATTTGATATTTTTCACACACATAAGATGGAGGGTTGATCAAAAGTAATTACTAATGGTTAAACCTAAAATTTTATTTCAATTTAGGGTGAATGATGAAGCGATAGTGGATTTTTCAACTTATCAAATAATAATATGAAGTGTAAACTACTTTTAAGAATAAAATAGCATTATAATTCGCAATCCATACCTTGAATCAATCACTTATAATTTATTTTTAAAACTCACTTGTATCAACCGCTTTAAAGTTCTCTAAAACTAATAACTTACCAAAAACCACCACTATTTTTACAAATCATGATAATAATAATTTTACACCCTTATCTGGTGACAACATATTCTTGTTACTATATTATAAATATAATAACATTAGGTTTTAAAATTATTTTTTCACACCCATGATAGCTATGTCAAAAATATGACACCATTTTCGGGGAGGTGGTTCCAAAATTCATAATAATAAATTTTCATAACCTATTTTTATATTGATAATATTTTCTATCCTAATCCTATGATTCGGAGAAAATTGATAAAAAAATAAGGAAATTAAATTTTCAAAATGATTTTGAAGATATTTCCTTATCAGAATCTAGTGAAAAACCGTTCACTATAAATCTATAACTATGAAAGGGGGACCTAATCATACCCTAAAATACCTCTATGAAACCCACTTTGTGAATCCAAAAAGCCAAATATGCATGAATTCTTTTTAAACTAACTTTGAATTAAAGACTAGATTAATAAAATATCGACCACAATTTAATTGTATTGTAGGTGAATTACCCAAAAAAATATCCATTAATTCACCTTGGTAAGATCAACACTCAATACGAAAGGGGTAGCTTGAGAGAAGGTTAAATGGAGAGCCTTTACATTGTATTTATAAGTAGAAACTAAGGAATGCATGTAAAACATAGAGACTGGAGAAGTCAATGAATGGGATGAACTATAAATGAGCTTCCTCAATAAGTTCTTCCATACTTCAAGGAGTATAAATATAAAAATGATATCTATTCTATAATATAGAAAATAAGAGATAATTTTTTTGAATATTGGAAATGATTTAAGAAGTTCTGTGCCAAATTTCCTCACTAATCCATTTAGGAACACTATTTTATAGTCTTCTTTTATCAAGGTCTTATTGATAGTGAAATAAATCTATTGGATGCATAATTATGAGGATATTTTATTGAAAATTACCAAGTATAATCTATAGTACTAATATAGAAGGTTTCTCTATATTCACATTTTCTTAGAAGAGGTATTGGTACCATAGGATTGCTTGAGGAAAAATAAATTTAAAAACCCCTTCTAGAGTCATAACATGAGAAAATAACCTATATATTTAGAAAAATAGACCTTAAATATTAAAACGAAAAATAAGAACCAGCAAGGGTATGTGGTTTATGTGCATTTCTAAACCATTATACCGTTCAAGGTGCTAAATTGTAGGGAGCTAAAACTTGTTGAACTGCCTATCAATAGAGTAATTTTTAATAGCCCAATGAAGGATGGAGAGACACTTCCCAAGTCTTATATAGATTTCAACAAAATAAATCCGAATTAAACTTTTAACAACAATATAAATAAATTACACCATTACAAAAAACATATAAGCATTCCTTCAACCAAAAATCCTTCCAACCACCACCCTTTAAATAAAAGAAACTCTTCAAGGAGCCCTCAACCAGTTCACATCAACCTATACCAAAAGAACCAAGTTCATATTTTGAGGAGTTATAAATGAGGTGAAGGAATTAAGTACTAAACAACTCAACCAATTATAAATCCCCAAGATAATGTGATCTTGGTAAAAACTAGGATTGAAAATGTGATTCACTTTATTTACAAATATGATTATATGAAAAACAAACCCACATCAAGAAATAGGAATCTGAAAAGAAATATGAAAACCATATTGAGGAAAAAGAACAAGTTTAAGAGGAAAATAACACTGAAATAGGAAAAAATAGACCATAAACACCAATAAAAAACTGTTAATGGAAAATAATGATCTTCCACTACCATTTCCTTAATAATGATTCAATCAAAGAAACTGAAGGAGGAATAAATTCAAAAATAAATTTTATAAGACTTCTTAAAAGTGGAAATCATCATTCAACTCCCTATAACTCTCAAGAAATTCCAAAATATTCTATGTTCTTCAAGTTTTGTGTACTAAAAAAGGATCCTTCAAGGGAATAAGAGAGTGATTTCAAGAATAAGGTTTTTGATTTGATCACACCACAACTACCAACAAAATTTCAATACTTAGGGACATTTTTTATCCCTTTTACAATTGATTCTTAGTATTTTAAAGATGCATTGTGTGATCATGGAGGTTCTATTAAATTAATGACACATTTTTTTAACTTATTTATTGATAAGAGAACTTAAACCCATAAGATTAGTTTTTCAACATAGAAACAATCCCACTAAATCCTTATTGAAGTACTTGAATATGTTCAATCTAGAGTTTAGAGTTTTATCTTCACATCTAATTTTTATACACCAAACATGATAGAGGATAATACATCTTGGGTCAAAGCTTAATGAATAAAATTTAGAAAATTATAAATATCCATGAGGGAACTCTAATAATAGAGTTTGGTGAGAATAATTTATACCTAATTTTTCTTATATATAAATTATCTATACAAAGGTCACTTAATTTTCATACTTTATCTCTATGAATATCCTAATCCTTATAAATAACCTGGTATGTTGAGGAAATTTTGAATTTGGGAAAATAATTATGATTCCCAAATTCTAAGAAGAACAATTGGGTAGAGGTCATGAACCCATCTCCACAAAGTGTACCCCTCCTGGGATGGAAATGTGAGAAGAGAGATAATAACCCATCGAGTCCCGCCTCCATTAGGCCTCTGGTTAGAGACTAGCTCCAATGGTATAGTAAAAAACCGATGGAAGACATTACCCTCTAAGAGTACACATGAAAAAGAGAGAGATATGATAGAAACCAACCAACTCCTTCTCAGAATAAAACATAAAATAAATACCATGTACACATATGTAATGGCATTCAAGAACTGCTACAACTGAAAGGATAAACTTCATGTACCAAAAGAAAGTAAAATGATAGCAACCACGAAGCCCAAACAGCTCTTACAACCCCAATTTAGTAGTAACCATCCTGATCTCCAACCTTCTACAAGTGACATAAATAAACAGTTTATATAACATAAGGTGATTATAATAGTATACTGATTATGATCCTCCCCGGAGCCTCTTGTTAAAAAGTAAAGAAAGTATTCTAAATCACAGTGAAAAATAAGTGAAACTAAATCATCACCTAAATATTTATACTATGTTTCTAGACTCACTATGGATACTCTCTCCAAGTATTTCATACAAGAGTATATAATATAATAAATAATATCAAGGGTACCCCACTACCAATTCTCCACTGGTTTGCTGCTTTCCCCCAACATCACACATCCTGATAATCTCTCTCCAAAGAGGATTTCTCGTAGACACCTGGGAAAAGCATCAAAACATGCACCTTGTGAAATAAAACCAGTAAATCCACATAACCAAAGTAACCAGGTAGTTTTTGGGAGCCAACAAATCTCACATAATGTGTATCATATGTCAGGTATTATACCCCCAACCATTATAGACCATACACTAAGTAAGGATCCTCAAGCCATCACAACCTATACACGTTACACCTATAGTAGTCTATAGGAAACTGTATAGAGAATATATGTGTGTGAATAACCAAAATACATTAGATCCCTCTACACACATATATGGGGAAAAATAACCATGGTGCCTACTATCACAAGAAAGTACCAATAGAATAGAATGGTGCCAAAGGGGGTAGTCAACCATCCATCATCCCATCAAGATGTTGGGAAAACACCCCCTAGGTCTCAGAATATATGGGGTGTCAGTGTCCATAATTGAAATGGTAGAGTAGCATGTAGAAACAAAAAAAGTATAGAAAATAATATTGCTCAAAACCACAATATGGGCATAACACAGTCTTAGAATCAAATGCAGCTAACATCTCTCAGACTCCTGGATGTCACAACTAAGACTAGGTATCTTATAAGCACACAACCATTTAAAGAGATACATTAGATTACATTATCCTTTTTATCAGTTTCACTTCAAATTAATTAATTATTTAACCATTAATTAACCATTATCATTTCCAAATTAAATTTCATTAGAATCACAACAAAGTTCCATGCCATCCAGGCATAACCAAACTAAGTCCATAGTTCCTTTAAATTGTAACCACTTCATTACATCCCAGCAAGATCCAACACCATGGGTTAACATCATTTTTCAATCATTTATAAACATAATTAGCACTTTTCTATAATTACAGGTATTCTAGAAAATCATTATAATCATCCCAACAAAAGGGTCTCAATATTGTGAGTAGATGAACTACCCATTGAGTCTTTTCCACCTATAGCTGGAGCACATACCCATCCATCCTTGAGAAGATAAACATGGAAAGCACGTGGCATACCCCACACATCTTCACCTCTTTTGGAAGGAGGGTAAGAAAGACCATTTTCTTAAAGAAGTGGGGAAATTAGAGAAGATAAACAAACATCGTATTAAAAAAAACCACTTTCATATCAACAGGTAATCCCAACTTCAACATATTCCATCATCCCCGGTGTCCTCCACAACACCCACATGCATAAACCAATGCATCTCACCACTATAGGTGTCAATTGCTACCACCACCACTGGGCCTCCCTACTCCCAAATACCACAACAACCCTCTAGGATCAGCCGTCCCAGACTCACACTACAACACAAGTAGCATGAAACATCAAACATAACAACTGGGATCTTGTCCCTAAAGAAGGGATTCAACCTTCACACACAACAAGCACTCATAGCTTCAAAGAATAAGTAACTTGGATTTTAAAATCAAGAGGGTTACTCAGAACCCTTCATGGAATTATCTTTATCACATAACCAATCCTTTATTCCATATTGAATTAAACGATTCAATTAAACTTTCATTACTAAAGCCATTTGATTTATCACCAATCACAACAACAATAACCAGATTCACTAAATACACCTCTTTATCTTTTACCAATTAATTTATAATTAATCCTAGCTATATGTTATTTACCAATTTTCATCAAGAATGACATGCTAAATAAGAAAATCATAGATATCACATGATCTAGAAAATCAAGAGGCAATAAAATTGCTAATCAATTGACACCAATACTTTAATCAATTTAAAGTTCTTAATCAAGTCAATTTAATTTTTATCCATTATCTAAAACATTCTTACTCTATGACTACATGTAAAAGAATAGAGAACCCACAAATTCCCTACCTCAAAAGGTTTCTGCTGTTCTTTTCATGAGAATGTGCTAACACAACATATCATGATCACCTCTCCCATAATGAATTCATCTATCTAAGGACGTCATGACACAACCATATCAAAAAACACCCAAGAAAGGTTCATTAGAAATAGAGAGATCACATGAAACAACATGGCAAAGAGAATGGGATGAAATAGATTACGGAACCTAGATGAACGTAGGTATAACATACCTTGTATTGAAGATGGATCAACACTTCCTGGTTGCACTAAGATAGGGGTTGCACATGTAGTAGGAAGAAATCCATGGAGAAATGATCCAAGGATTCCACAACCACACAACTCCTTAGGAATAAAGGTTTGTGGAACCTCACACCAAGAGAAAGTAGAAAAAATAAAAAGGCGGAATGTATCATGGCCCTTTTGAAAATATAAATGGAGTAGTGGTTTAGATACAACTTAGATTTTCAATTAAAGGGGGATTTGGTCAGGACTATGTGGTTTGGCTGACTAAAGTCACCCAGACAATTAGGAATATTAAGATAGGGGTTATGAGATTTGAATCTGACTTAAATCCCTTAAAACAAATATTTGAATGCATTTAATGTCAAAGAAAATGTCAAAGGAGAGAAACTATAGGAATTTGGAAATACAGTTAACAAATGTCTCACTGATGAAACTGTTTACAAATGTCTCACCGATGACACTATTCAAAATTGTCTCACTGATGATACTATTAAAAAATTTCTCATTGATGACACTGTTCAAAAATATATCATTATTGAGACTACTCAAAAATTTCTCATCGATGACACTGTTCAAAAATGTATCACTAACTACACTATTTATAAATGTCTCACCGATGATACTATTCACAATTATCTTATCGATGGAACTGTTAAAAATGTCACACCAAAAACATTGTTTACAAATGTCTCATCGAAGGCATTGTTAAAAAATTTCTCATCAAAGACACTTTTCAGAAATGTCTCACTGATGACACTGTTCACTAATGTCTCACCAACAACATTGTTCACAAATGTCTCACTGTCAACATAGTTCACAAATGTCTCACTGATGATATTGTTCACAAATGTCTCACTAATGACACTATTAAAAAATATCTCACTAAATACACTCTTGAAAAATATCTCACCGATGACACTATTAACAAATGTATCATTGAAGACACAGTTCAAAAATGTATCACCAATGACTGTGTTCACAAATGTCTCACCAATGAAATTGTTCACAAATTTCTCACTAATAAAACCATTCAAAGAATTGGAAACACTATTCAAAAAACTAGAAATTTGACAAGGAGTTATAAATAAGTCACCTTGACCTTACAAAATACCTTAAAGACCAGATTTTCAAAAATAATAGACTAGAGATGTCTGTTCCATTATATCAGATACCTCTCAAAACATTCTCATCCTCAATAATTCAAAACCAAACTAGAGAGGAAACATAAAAAGGGGTATGAACAACCATTCTTCGAGATACCCCCCAAGGATCTCTCCACCAAAGGATATCAACCACCTCACTAGTTGAACAATTATAAAGCTACGCAACAATTGTAAATAGCTCCAAAATATTCTCTTGGGGTTGATACCTCTCAAAAGAGAGTAATCCACAAGAAGAAACCAGAGATATCTATCTCATAAATAAGAGAGGTATACAACCAAAAAATGAACTTCATTACATTAAAATATGTAAACATCAAACAGCTCAGGGTACTAAGCACATATCTAAGACTCACATTCCTTGGTACTATCCTCCATGCCACTGTGCCGCCATAAGACAAGAACCAAGGGGATAGAACGCCCGCACAACACCTTCTCCTTGTGGTCTTGGATCTCTACATACCACTCCTCAAAGGTCACATCATCATCAACATCGATCTCTCCCCAATCGATGATGTGAGAGTCTTCATGAATATAACAACAGAGCCGTGAAACATGAAAAACATCATGTATCCTTATCATTTGTAGTGGATGTTCTACCCAATACGTTATAGCTCCAACACATGCCAACACCTCGATAGGCCCAAGAAACCGGGGTGAAAGCTTAATCCCATGACCAAAAATTCACTTCCCATGATGGGGAGTCACCTTTAGAAACACATGATCACCAACATCAAACTCTTATAGTATCCTCCTATGATTGGCATAGGATTTATGATGATCCTACACTGCCTTCATCCTCTCATGAATCACCTAAACAATCTCTGTCATATTATGTACTTGTTATGGAATGAGAATTTATAACACTATAAACCCTATCCAGAAAAATGGAGAATAGAAAGGAACACTATACAAGGACTCAAACATTTTCATACCGATGTTGGAGTGGAAACTGTTGTTGTGGGAGAACTCTAGCATGGTTAAGTTCCTCATCCACGAACCGTCAAAATCCCGGACATAAGAGCACAACATGTCTTCAAGAGTCTGGATGGTCTGCTCTATCTGATTCCCCATATATGAATGAAAAGTAGTGCTATGTCATAGCCGAGAACCAAAATCATAATGGAGACCTCTCCACACCCTGGAGGTAAAATAAGGATCTCGACCGAAAATGATCATCCTAGGGTCCCTGTGGAGTCTCACCACCTCCTCCATATATTGCCTCAACAAAAACCCCCACTGAGCTCAACTTTTTGATTGATATGAAGGGGGATGATTTCATCAAATGATCCACAACCACCCATATAACATCATATCCTCCCTGATCTGAAGTTAAACCTATAAAAAAGTCCATCGATATGTCCTCCCACTTCTACTTAGGAACATCTAATGGCTGGAGTAACCCACTGGGAACACGGTGCTTGACCTTCACCTTATAGCACACCAAACATCGAGACAGAAACTCCAAAACTATATGCTTCAACCCAAGACACCAAAACAGACTTCCCGAAGCTCGGTACATATTTTTCATTCCAGGATGTACCGCTAAGGGAGAATTATGGATCTCTTTGAGAACCATCACATGCATTGCCAACAGAATGAAAATTATTCCCTGAAACAACACCTGATGTTGTTCATCCTCAGACCACCCATCAGGGGCCTCTCTATAAACAACTTGGACTCACCAGTCCTCCACATCATGATCCCACAATTGGTAATCTTCAACCTACATCACCAAATCTGATTACACCATGATCTGTAAAAGAAAAACTTTTCCCCCAACTTCTCCCATATCCATATGTAATGCTAAAAGTTCATCCATTACTCTCTTGGAATCACCTAATTCACACACTTCATCCCAAAAAAACATACTTCTCAGTGAATCGGAAAAAAAATTACCCTAACCAAATGTATATAATAGTTTGAAGTCATAATCCGATAAAAAATCCATCCACTAACACCATCGCAAGTTCAAGTCACACTGGGAGAAAACATACCTCAGGCTTTTATGATCGGTGAAGACTAAAAAGCGCCCTCTAATGAGGTAATATCTTCAAAACTTATGGGAAAACACCACTGCATCCAAATCAAGATTCTGGGTGGAATAGTTATTCTCATGGGTATGTAACTACCGAGACCCATAAGAAATGAACGATCTATGCTTTATTTAAACACATGCTAACCACAGACATGAAGTATCATGGAAAACCTCAAACTGAACTCCTTCTATTAGAAGGATGAGAACTGGAGCGCAAAAATGTCTCCTTTAGAAAATCAAGAGCTACCTAACACTGATCAATCTATATGAACACGCAATCCTTTATGGTATATGATGTCAAAGGAGTTAAAACCTGAGAAAAATCTGTTACAAACCTCCTGTAATATCTTGTAGGACTAAGGAAACTTCACACTTCAAACACTATCATTGGGGATTCCAGAGACACAAATACTTCTATTTTCAATGGATCCAAAACTACTCCCTTATGGGATACAACGTTCCCCAAGAAACGGACTTATCAATCCCAAAATTAACACTTTAAAAACTTCCCAAACAGCTGTTGTAGATGAAGAACTCCCAAAATGACATAATGATGATCTGCATGCTCCTCCTTAGACACAGAGTACAGAAAGATTTCATCAATTAATACCACCACAAACTTATCTTGGAACTCAGGGAACACAACATTCATCAACCCCATGAACACAAATGAAGCATTTTTCACACCGAATGACCTCACGACGAAATCTTAATGCCCATGATAGTAATGAAAGGAAGTCTTTGGAATATTCTCATCCTTCACACGTATCTAAAGATATCATGATCACAAATAGATCTTAGAGAACCAAATTTCACCCTTTAGTTTATTGAATAAATCATCAATCCATGTAAGAGGATAGTAGTTATTCAAGGTCTATTGGTTTAAGTGACAATAATCAATACAAAACCACAAACTGCTATCTGCTTTCTTGACAAACAAAATTGGTGCACACCATAGTGACACACTTGACCAAAAAAACTACACTATAACAGACCATCGAGCTATATACATATCTCCCACAGCTCATAATATGCCATCCTATATAGAGACATTGAGATAGGACACATGTCTGGCTATAACATGATCCTAAAATTGATCTCTTGTGAAGGGGGTAATGATACAAACTCCTCTATAAAGACATCATGGTACACTTTTATGACCCTAGGAAATTCCAACCACTGAACCTTTGATGAACTCAGCATTGGCTCAACCATCAAGGATGACAAGGAATGAACATGCCTCTAACCCATCTAAGGGTCTCACCCACCAATAAACACCACTGGTTCTCCATCAACATCAAAGAAAACCACTTGTGTCCTGAAGTAATCCATGATAGAATACACCTAATGTAACCAATCCATGCTAAGGAAGACATAACATAGTTGTATCCATAAACATAGAAAATCTCCCTAAGAGCGATGCTTCCCTAGAACTAGCTCACAGTCTCTACATACTTCAAACAAGTCAGATTGACCTCCAAATGGCATAGTCAATGGAAAGGGAATTGGAAACCTCTCTAACTCAAGTCCCAAAGAATAGACAAGGGTATGAGATATGAAGGAGTGCATCACTCATATATCAAACAAGGAATAAACCCAATTAGAAAACAAGAAAAGTGTACCATGAATGATGTCTGCCTTTCTTGACACTAGAAACGCTAGAGAATGAAGCTAACTATGACCAGCTCCACGACCTCTCTGACCCTGCTGTTGACCACCATCACAACCACACACTTCTCTCTAAGGATGGGAAGCATCCCAGGGATGTCATATACCTTCCCTATATGCTCTCTATTGATCCAAATCCAGTGTAACCCCTACTGTAACCTCAACTGAAACTCCCTCAATGGGGGAATTTGAAGCGGAACACATACCACATGCTAACCGATCTAAAAGGTCTAGAACTCTCACTGCTCATGGCCTTGAACTCTACAATAACAAAATCTCATAATACCTTGGAATAGTTCTAAGAGTCACTTCCCCCTAGAGAAACAAGATAATGAGGGATGAGACCTACCCCGGGCCAAACAAAAACTCTTCTTCCCTAAAAACTACCAACCCAGGACCACAACTCTACTTCGTGAGGAATCACAAAAGCTCTCATCTCAGGATGATCAATTTCTAGATAAAATCCTCTCAATGAAATCTTCCCTCTCCACCATCTCGATATACATATTTAACATAAATGGAGTGACTTGGCACTAGATATATGGATGCAAAGCCTCCTCAAAATGCCTCACCCTAGCCTCCTCATTTGGAAACAGTTCTGAATCATATCACATAAGGTTATTGAAATGGATCCCAAACTACATCACAATATAGATCCCCTATAAAACGGTAAGAAGCTCCTAGAAACTAGACACTTTCATGTTCTAAGATAGAATCTCAACTCTGAACAGGTGTCGGAAAACCTCTCCTGAGACTGCCGACCCCTTGTGATCCCCAAGGAACAAGAACCTCCACTTTCTTGTTGCCCCGCACAACATCAGCACAACCAATGACACCCAGTGCTTCTTCTAAGCATAGATCAAACAAAAAGATATCTCAAACTCCTCCAACAAATCCTCTATGAATGAATCTAAAATAGATCACGTGTACTTCTGCATACCTTGGCATTGAAACTCTCAGATTGTCCTCCTCCATGTGATGTTGTCATCAACCTCTACTCTACACTAATCAGCTAACACAACCTACAGAACATATTCTTCGTGAATCTGATGAGGACGTTTACATGGAGTCATACCTGTTAAATAACATACATTTAGAGATCCTAAACCTAGAACATTAAATATCCAACAATAATTAATTAATTGTTTTAATTTATTCATTTTTGGTTAACTTATCCCAAGGTCTACCCAATAAAACATAGGCACAACGAACAATGATGCATAATCCTTTATTAGGTCTCTATCCTGCAAAAATTATCACCTCATTTAGTAGCAACTATAAATTTAATGGTCCGTGCATCAGATCACATGGGGACCTAAACACCCATGTATCAGCCGGTATCCGTTTCTTATAGTTCTTGATAAACGTAGATGACACTCTTTCCCTACCAACCCATGCAACCTCACATATAACTAACTTGAAACTCCAACATATCCCTCAACCAGTCATCTGATACCACTATTTCATGACCCCCTCCCCACAACTTGTTCCCCTTCTGGGCCTACAATGTTATAACATAGATAATGAACCCTAAGATAGTAGTAACCAGCCTGATCTCCAACCTACTCATGGTGACCTCAAAAATAGTTTATATAAGAAGACGACGACCATGAAGCTCGATCAAATCCTGCAACCCCAAGATAGTAGTAACCAGCCTGATCTCCAACCTACTCCTGGTGACCTCAAAAATAGTTTATATAATGTACGGTGAGTATAACAGTATACTCAATATAATCCTCCCTATATCCTATCATGCAAAAGTAAATAAATCATGCTAAAACACAGTGAACAACAAGTGAATCTAACAATTCATCTAAACATGTATACTATGTTCCTAGACTCACCATGGATACTATCAGCAATCATCACATACAATAGTATACAATATAATAAATAATATCAAGGGTACCCCACTACCACTTCCCCACTGGTTTTTCACTTTACCCCAACGTCACATGTCCCAAGCATCTCTCTCCAAAAGGCTTTTCTACAGACACCTAGACGAAGCATCACAACATTCACTTCACGAAACACAAGCACCACATTCATTTAACTAAAGTAACTAGGTTGTTTTTAGGAGCAACCAAAGCTCACATAATGTGTATCATAGTTCTTGTATTCTAACTTAAGACACTAGAACCCATGCATTGAGTGAGGATCCTCAATCCATCACAACCTATAGACGTTACACCTATAGTAGTCCATATAAAACTATATGCAGAATATATGTGTGTGAATAACAAAAAGATATTACATCCATCTAAAAACATATATGGGGAGAACTAACTACCATTCCTACTAGCACAATTAACTACCAAGAGAAGAGAGCATGACTAAAGGGGGGTAGTCAG
This sequence comes from Viscum album, assembly GCA_963277665.1. Classification (NCBI taxonomy): domain Eukaryota; kingdom Viridiplantae; phylum Streptophyta; class Magnoliopsida; order Santalales; family Viscaceae; genus Viscum; species Viscum album. Next base: position 1,463,422,052 of record OY728162.1, on the reverse strand, counting down.
CCATCCATCCTCCCATTGGGATATTGGGGGGGAAACACCCATAGGGATCAGAATCATCAGGGTGTTAGTTTACCTAACCGACATGGTGAAGTAACTTGTAGAAACACAAAAAGTACATAATATAATATAGCTCGTAACCTCACTGTGGGAATAACCTAGTCTTATAATCAACTACAGCTATCATCTCTCAGACTCCTGGCTGCCACTGCTAAGACTATGTATCTTATAAGCACACAAGAATTAAAAGAGATATATTAGATTACTTTATCACTTTTTATCAATTTAACTTTATGCTAATTAATTATTTAACCATTACTTAACCATCATCATTTCCACATTACATTTAATTAGCATCACAACAAATTTCCATTCCCTCAAGGCATAACTAAACCAACTCCACAGTTCCTTCAAATTGTAACCTTAGCATTGTATCCCAGCAAGGCACAACCCCATGGGTTAACATCATTTATTCAATTATTTATTAACAGAATATTCACTTTTCTATAATTCCAGGTATTCTAGAAAATCATTCTAAGATTCCCAACACAAGGGGCTCAACACGGTGTGTAGATGAACTACCCGTTGAGTCTTTTCCACCTATAGCTAGAGTGCTTACCCATCTATCCTAGATATTAAAATAATAGAAAGCATGTGGAATACCCAAAATGTATTCACATATTTTGGAATTAGGGTAAGAAAGACAATTTTCCTCTAGAAATGGGAAAATTATAGTAGATAAACAAATATCAGATTAAAAAAGAACCACTTTCAAATAAACGTATAAACCCAGCTTCAACCAATCCTCTCCAACACCCACATGCATAAACTGATACATCTTTCCAATCTAGGTGTCAAATGATGCCACCACCACTAGGACTCCCTATCCCCACATACCACAAAATCCCTCTAGGCTCATCCATCTCTGGATCACACCACAACACAAGCAACATGAAACAAACAACATAAAAATTGGGCTCTTGGCCCTAAACAAGGTATTTGTCCTTCACACACAACGACCACTCATATATTCAAAGCATAAGGTACTTGGACTTAAAAAGATGTAGGGTAAATCAAAACCCTTCAATGAATTATCCGTAATGCAAAATCGGTCATTTATTCCATATTGAATTAACCGATTAAATTAGACATGCATAACATCATCCATTTGATTTATCACAAAGATCACCAACAACAACCAGATTTAATAAACATGCCTCTTTATCTTTAGAAAATTAATTTATAATTAATCATGGATTTACATTCTTTACCAGTTTTCATCAAGAAAGAAATTCTAAACAAGCAATGTATAGATATCACATGATCTAAAAAATCAAGAGGCAATAACATCACTAAGCAATTGATACCAAATATTTAATCCAATCCAAGTATTTATTATGTGGAATTCTTTATAATCTAGTGTCTAAAAAATGATAACTCTATGAATGCATGTAAAAGAATAGAGAATCCATGAATTCCCTACCTTAAATGGTTACTCATGTTCTTTTCATGAGAATGGGCCAACAAAACAAATCCTGATCACCTCTCTCGTAATGACTCCATCCACCCGAGGAAGCCATGACACAACCGCATCAACCAACACCCAAGAAAGATCCATTAGAAACATGGAGATAACATGACATAACATGGTAAGGAGAACAGGAGGAAACTGATCAAGGAACCTAGATGAATGGCGGTATAACATACCTTATATCAAATATGGATCGACCCTTCCGGGTTGCACCAAGACAACAGGTGTGCATGTAGTGGGAAAAAGTCCAAGGAGAAACAATCCAAGGATAACACAATCACACAAATCCATAGGAACAAAGGTTTGGGGTTCCTCACACCAAGATAAAGGAGAATAAAGGACAAGGCAGAAGGTATCTTGGCCCTTCTTAAAATCTAAACAGAGAAATAATTTATATATGATTTAGATTTTCCATTATAGGTGGATCTAGTCAAGACTAAAAAGTTTGACTGAGTAAAGGAACCCAAACACTTAATAATATTAATATATGAGTTATTGGCTTTGAATCAGTCTTAAATCCTTTAAAACAAGGCTTTGAATTCATTTAACATCAAAGAAAACATCAAAGGGATAAAACTATAGGAAGTTGGAAACACTGCTCATAAATGTCTCACCTATGAAACTATTAACAAATGTCTCAATGAAGACACTGTTCCCAAATGTCTCACCGACAACATTGTCTACAAATGTCTCACTAATGACACTGTTCACAAATATCTCACTGACGACACTATTAAAAAATGTCTCACCGATAACACTGTTCACAAATGTCTCACCGATGACACTATTCACAAATGTCTCACTGAAGAAATTATTCAAAAATGTCTCACCAATGCCACTATTCAATAATGTCTCATTGATGAAACCTTTCACAAATTTCTCATTGACGATACTATTCACAAATTTCTCACTGAATACACTACTCACAAATGTATCACTAACGAAACTAATCACAAATGTCTCACCGAAGACACTGTTCACAAATGTCTCCGTCACAAAAATCTCACTGACGAAACTCTTCACAAATGTATCTCTAATGAAACTATTTACAAATGTCTCATAGACGACACTATTCACCAATGTATCACTGAAGACACCGTTCAAAAATGTTTCATCGACAACACTGTTCACAAATGTCTCACCAATGAAACTGTTCAAAAATGTCTCAATAATGAAACTGTTCACAGAACTGGAAACACTATTCACAGAACTAGAGATTTGGAAATGTTTTAGAAAAAAGTCACCTTGACCTCCCAGAATTTTTCAAACACCACATTTTCACAAAGGAATAAACCAGATTCGTCTAGCATATTACATTGGAACTTAGAAAACCTGTGCAACCATTTGAATATGAGGAAAATTCTAAATTTTTTAATGGTTTTTATTGTTTATTAAATGAATAAAGAGATAAAATTTGATCCTATATATAGTAATCCAAGGATATAGAGGTAAGTAGATCGAATTTGATTTTATCAACAGTGTAACTCCCAAAACTAGAGTCAAACCCTTTTCCCACTAATTTAAAATATGAATTTATAATATAAGTGAAAAAATTATAGTGATCATTGTTAAAAAATTATCACCTAACCTATAACAAAAACTAATGAATCATTTGATGGAAAATGTTGAAGTTATAGGATTTAGTTTAGTAGATATCCCTAGGATATGTCTTAGAATTTTTATGCATATAATTTTGATTGAAGGAGAGGAAAATACTATTTGAAATTCCCAGAGAAGACTAAATCCAACCATAATGGAGGTAATTGTAAAGGATATTGAGAAATAATTGGAAATAGGTATTATATGTCGCACCTTACTTTGTTTTAATGACCACAAGAACCTATTATTAATATAATAAATTCATTTCATAAAATTAAAATATTTATTTTTAAGCATTAATTTAGGTTTCCATTATATAAAATGAAGGTATCAAATGAATTTTAGAGGTATGGAATGTAGATCCTCAACTGGAAGTGACATCGACCAGCTGGTAGGATACCCCTTACTGACCAATTGAGTAAAATATAAACACTTTTTTCTTCCAAGTTAGCAGACCAACCGATGAAACCTCACCAAGTATACATTTGGCCTTGTATATGGAACTATTCTAATTATGACCCACAATCTAGCTAATGGAAACCCAATGACCAACCAGTGGTCCACATGGCTGGCTAGTGGCATCATCCATATAGCTTGTGATACCATATAAACTAGATATTTTTGGTGGGCCTCACTACCTTAAATCTATGTTTAATGCTCTATTTTATCTTGAAAACCTCTCAAACGACCAAGGGACTTTTGATGGATTTAAATAGAACTCTAAATTGGAATTAAAATCAATGGATAGAAACCAAACATCAATTTTATATGAATCAAAGGCTATTATTCATTCTCTTGAGAATACTTTTATGACTCTTTATTGTATTGAACTTCTCACTAATTTATTCTTCTTACTTCCCCTCATTATTATTCTTCCAATATTTTCATAATATTAAAGAGTTATTTTTAAGTTTTTAACTCTACAAAAACCTACTCCCTATCAACCTATTATATTGGGTTCTCACTACCATTAAAGTTAGGGATTTATGTTTCTATAAAAATAAAGTGTAACTTATTTTCATTATATCTCAAGTTATAACCAATAAAAAAGAAAGTGTATTAATTCCCAGGTGTGTTGACTACTTCAAAATCTATATAATGTTTTTTCAATTATCTTAGATACTATTAAATGAAAGGGTTTTAGTCTAAAAGATTTGAAACAATTTAGGGGAGGATATTTAGGGACACATATTTGGTTTTATCCAAAATCCTTTATCAAAATGTATTTCCTATAATTTTTAATTTATTATGCACTTAATATTTTCATTAATATATATTGTGCTTAATTTTATATTTTTAATTCATCACTTAATTTCATAATTGTATAAAAAAAATTTCATTAATTTTTTAAATATAAAAGTCACCCCCACTTTCCATCTAAATAAGACAAGAAATTTGTATCTGATCGATCCTTAGTTTCCAAAAATTCACCAGTTTCAAGGAACAACCACAAACGATGGACACTACCTCTATCACCCAAGGTTCTCTTGAAGGCAACTAAATGGGTTGATCCATTTTATTTAATGGATCAAACAATAGTTATTATAAAACTTTCATGTATACTTTTATTAAAAGTATATGATATCACGTTTGGAAAATAGTTTTTCATGGTTATACTCCCACTAAGGAATCAAAGGGTAAAATATACTCTTGATGATATTATTACCTTTGAGCTTGATGTAAAAACCATTAAGTCTATTTATTTTTGTATATACTATAATTAATTTAATAATATTTCCACTTGTACAAATTCTCATGAAATTTGAAAATTACATAAAGCTTAAAATGAGTGAACTGAAAATGTCAAAGACACTAGTCTTGAAATATACACACAAGATTTTATTTATTTTATAATAAACCATAATGAATCCATTAATAAAATGTTTCCCTAATTTACTAAAATTCACAATGGTATAAAATCTCTTTTTGATGATCCTTCAATTGAAATTATTTAGAAGAATATACTTTGGGTTTTTTCTATGTATTTTGGAATATAAGGTAACAATAATTAAACAAGTGATTAAGAATATGCTTGTTAAAGAGCTCATTGGGTCTACCATTTACTATGAGAGTACCATTAAGTGAAAATATGAAAAATAATTAAGACGTTAAGGAAAATAAGACTGTTAACCTTATGTTAAATGATTATTCATCCGATTTTGATGAAAATATTGTGAACCTAGCAAATAATATGAACAAATTAATGAGAAATAATAAGTATTTTCATCATAATAATATGGAAAATGTGAAATTAGCAGTTGATTGTACTAGATTAAAGTGAAAAAAGAAGGGACATATCAAAACAAAGTACCCCAAATTCAAAAAGAATATGAATTATAAAGAAATAAAGAATGAATTCAAGGTTTACACAGGCAGTAAATGTGACGATTCCCTCTCCTGATATGAATGAAGTGATGATGGTGCAAATTATATCATGTTTGAAACTAAGGTAAATTATATGGTAAATTATAACTCTTACACTTGTTCTTAAATTCATTTAAATTATGAATATCATAAATATTCTAGAGAAAAACTTGAGCATGGTTTTTTTGAACTCACCTAAAAACTAGAAGAACTCAAATTTAAATGTAATCAAGTAGCTTTTCAAGTGGATCAACTCTAGAAAGAGAAGGGGTAGTTTTCCTTAAAATTAAAGCAGAAACCCAATGTTGTAAAATTATAATCTTCAATTAAAGAGATTAAAAATTCTCTTTCCAAGTTCACCCATGGTGAATAAAATTTATATAAAATTATGGGTTCTTAAAGGAATGGAACAAAACATTTTGATCTTGGGTTTTCAAATCATGATAGCATCTAAAAAACACTATTTTTTAAGATTATTCTATCTAGATAACTTTTTTTAATTATTATCAATAAACCATGAATCTTATTTATGAATGTGATGGTAAAAATGATCATTATAGAATAATAAAAAGTATCCAACTCTCTTATAACACTTTGTTAATAAGATCTTATCTAAAACAATATAGGTTCCAATATCACTTTAGCTATCATTTGTGAACCCTATATTTGGGTACCAAATTCATTATTTTCATGATTATTTTATAGAAAAAATGTTTTAAGAGAAAATACCAAGGATGTATATGAAACATGGATAACAGTTTCTCAAGACACATATGCAGTGGCCACTCTGAGTTCAAGAATATTGAAAACCTTGATGGAGGCCATGTCAATTTTGGTGATAAATCAAGGATAAATATCATTAATATTGGTACTATAGGGTTTTAAAATAACACCATTAGAATAGTTGTTTTATTTTTTAATGGTTTTAAACACAATTTTATAATTATTATTTAATTACATGAAAATGGTTTTAAAGTATATTTTGAAAATGATTTTTTGTAATGTTTCTAATTGTAAAGGAAATATTTTATTTTCAGTTACTTGTTTTCAAAATGGTTATGTTAATAATTTAAAATATCATTGGAGTTAACATGTTAAATTTTTAACGGCACATGATATTGAGTCATGGATATGGAATATTTTCCTTAGTGATTTTATCACACACATACACAAACACACTTGTCAAACTCTACCAAAATAAACTAGTATGAGTTTTAATAAATAGAATTTATAAAAATTAAATTGTGTGTAAGCCTTTACAACTTGGTAAGAAACAAAAAACTTCACATAAATATAAAAAGTATCCATGTCCAAGTTCCTTGATCTTATTTATCATGATCTTTTATGATGTTACATGTTGCACGTATATGAGGTAAATATAAAACATTCATAAATATTGATGATTATACAAGATTTTCATTGGTTTATTTCATGGATCATTAAATTGTGTCTTTTAAATCCTTTATTAAATACACCAATAAGGATAAAAATAAAAAGTTCTATAAGATTATATGTATTCAAATTTATCATGGGGGGGGGTCAAAAAATAAATATTTTGATGAAATTTTTAATTCATAAGGTTATAATCATTCATTTTCTAATCTAAGAGTTCCACAAAATAAACATGGTTGTTGAATGATAAAATTTAACTATAAAAGTGATTGAAATAACTCTATTAAATGAATTTAAACAACCTCAATATTTTTGGGATGAGGTAGTTAATATCAATTTTTATACCTTTAAATATATTTTCATGAGACCCAAACATAGGATTACCCCCAATAAGACTTGGAAAGGAAAAAAAATCCAAAATTAGGATATTTTAATATTTTTGGATGTGAATTCAATATTTGTAATACAAAAGAAACTAGGGAAGTTTGAATCCAAATATTATGAATGATTTTTTCATGGGTAATCTAACTAAAGTAATGTATATTGAGTCTTTAATAAATGGACCAAGAACATGAAGGAATCAATTCACATCAAATTTGATGAGAATTTTCATAAATCTAATCCCCAAATTGATGAATTTCAGGTTAAAATATAATATTTAACCTTAAATAATATGACTAATTTTAATGAAATTAATATTTTGTACGAACTACCATCTAGACCTTTACCTATAGAATTGGTGAAATATAAACAATATCCCTTAGAAAATGTTATAAATGATTTAAAAGATGGTCGTTACAACAAAAAGTTAGTTTTAAACGAGGTTGAACGTAGTGTTTTTGATTCACACCTAAAACTAATAAATATTGATGATGTAATTAATGTTGAAAATTGGGTAGTTAAAATACAGGAAGAATTGTACCAATTCATAAGGAATAATGTTTGGATTCTTGTTGAAAAACTAGATGATCATCCCACTATTAATACCAGATTGGGTTTTAGGAATAAGATAGACGAGAACAGTAACATCACTCGTAACAAATCCATACTCATACCTAAAGGGTATAATCAAGAATATGGAATTGATTATAGAGACATATTACTGCAGTCTCTGGTATTTAATCCTTTATAATCTTATTATAAATCACCACCAACTTTAATTTTTTATCCTTTTCAAATGGATGTCAATAGTTATTTTTTGAATGTTTTTATTTCAAAAAAGGTTTTATTTAAACCAACTCCCAATCATGAAGATCCAAAATCTATAAATCATGTTATTAAGTTAACCAATGATCATTACGGTCTAAAAAAATCCAACTGGAAATATTATTAATGGTTAACTAGATTTCTTTAAACAAATGATTTTAAAATTGTGAAAGGAAATTCAATTTTGTTTTTAAAATATATTTTAACTGATTTATTAATTATTTAAATTTATTTTGAGAATTTTTTTTCTATTATAAAAAATAAGATCTTTGTAATGATTTTTAAAATTTAACAAGAAAATAATTTAAATGAGTTTTATGGGTGAGTTATTGGTTTTTCTTTATTTTCAAATTTATCAAATTATGGATGGTGTTTTTGTAAACCAAAAAAAATAACATTCAAAGAGTTTTATAATGGATCAAGAAAGTAATATAAGTACACCTATGATTACCTCTTTTAAGATAACATTTGATAAAGCTTTTAAAACAGTTGACCACATGATTTATAGAGTTATGATTCAGAACCTTATTTATCTTATTGTGACCCATTAATACATTAGGTTTAATGTTTTTATTTGTTTTTATTTTCAATATAATTATATAGAATCACATTTTAAGTCACTTAAAAATAATTTTTAGATATTAAAATATTTGTTTACCTCATACAAAATATAATTATTTCATTCTTATAAGTTTTTATGATGCTTAATTTGTTTGATTTAAATAATATTGGAAAAGTATAAATGTGAATTTTCATATAATTTGAAAATACCTAGTCTCTTACAGTAGTAAAAAAATAAAAAATTGGTTTATCTTTCTATGGATGAAGGATAATATATAGTGGTGAGGAGTTGTGTCACCCAAATTGTTTAGATGAAAAACACTCTATTATATTAGGGATTATATATGATTATGTTCCCATAAAGTGTAATAATACTATTTCCATTAAATGTTTTATAAATTCCAAGAAACACACACAAAATAAGAACATTGATCTTATCAACCGCTTTTTTAGACACCACATTCAGAAAGGTGATATCTTTTTAGCGTCTATTATATTGAACTTTAAATTAGTAGATATTTTTATGAAACCATTTTCTCAATATAATTTTGATTTTATTAAGGTAGAGTTATGAATGGTTCACTTGTGACACTTAAATAAAGATTATGCAATCTTGAGGGTTTTTTTATTTCTCCATTTTTCTTTTTAAATCTATCTATTTTGCATAGTTTGAATTATTATTATCCTTTAAATCACATTTTAAACTTTTTAAATTTTTTACCTTTTTAAACTAGGGATCTCTTTACTTTTTTTAATTATTTTAATGTTTATGAGTTTTTTTGATATTCAAAAAGGGAGAGACAAGTATCATACTATTTTAGAATATTTATAAAGAAAAATAATAATAGTAATATCAAAGAGAAAATGATAAAGTAAAGTTAGTGCCACTTTATTTGCAAAGAAATACATATTTGGATAAAAATAATAGAATGTTGTTTTAGAGAAGATGAACCTAGGTGTAATAACCTAAAAAATACTAGAAAATTATTAACCAAATCTCTACCCTAGGCATAAGTAGTGGGCCTTTACCGAACACCTTATTCGACACTCTAGAGTGATATTCTTTAGATAAATCACACTAAATTTATATGTCATTATGAAGGATTAAATTATATAGGATAAAATTATATTTATTGAAAATAACTATTTAAATTCATTGTGAAATATTGATTTTTTTAAATTACTTTGGAAATATTTTTTTAAACTATCCTTATGCATTATTGATTTATCTTACATTTTTTAGTTTAAGTGTTTATTATCATAAAAGGGGGATATTTTTGTACCTCAATTTGTTTTAATAATTAAAAATCTATTATTAATCTAGACATTTCATTTCATGAAATTCAAGTATTTATGTTTAACCATGAAGTTAGGTTTTCATTTGATCATTTGAATAAATCAAAAGAATTTTAGAGGGATGGAGTAAAGATTATCACTTAGAAGTGGAACCAACTAGCTATTAATACACCATTAACCATCTAGTAAGACACCTCCATCCAACTAGTGTACCAAGGAAGTATAAATTTATTCTTCCAAGCTCACCAAACAGCTGGTGAACCCTCACCAGGTAGCTAGTAGGCCTAGTAGAGGCACCTTCTCCTACCATGCACTACTTTCCAACTGATGGTCACCCAAAAACTAGCTGATGGTCCTAGTGGATATCTGGCGGCATTGTCTTACTAGACGATGAGCCTAGTAAAACTAACTTTTTTTGTACCCCACCATTTTTGTTCACCATTTAAATATCTATTTAACCCGATAATTCTACCAAATGAACAATATAATTTTAGCTGTTATAAATATAATTCCATGAAATCATGTACATAAATGGATACAAACCAAACATCAATTAGATGTGATCAAATACACTTATCCCTTATCCTTAGAATAATATTTTGATAATTTATTGTACATAATTGTAATATCAAAACCTTTTTTTCTCATTCTTATTCTTCCAATATTATAGGATAATTTGTGAAAGGTTTTCTTATAAGAAAAAATCATTGTCATCCTCTTATTCTCTTGGGTATTCACGACCATTAAGTGGTGGATTTGTTTTTTTTCTAAAACTATCTAAAAAGAATGTTTTTATTAATTTTATTGGGTTTATTACTACAACCAATTAAATATAATATCTATTCCATCTTTTCTATATTTGTCACTGTTAAATCTATATGGATTTCTTCTTGGTTTTCTTAGATAACACTAAAGTAAACGTTTTAATCTAAAACCACTGATAATATTGATGGAAAAATATTCAAGGACTCATCATGTGTCTTAGCCAAACTCATTTATCAAATTATTCTTCCATTACCTTTTAATTTTCACCACAATTACTCTTTTAGTTCACATATATTGTGTTATATTTTTAAATTTTATCACTTAATTTCAAACTTTTATCTATTTTTTTATTTTTTAAAAGGGAAAGTATCCCACTCTTTCCATCCTACTTAGAAAAACATTATCTACCTTATTTTTTACTCATAATGGGTTTTCCATATTTACATATTGCCTAAGAAAATTGTATTTTCCATAATAAATAATGTGAAAAATGGAATAATTTATACGAGAGTCAAAAGTATTTGGAGAGTTTGTATAGATTATAGTAAATTAAATTAGGTCATAAGGAATGACCATTTTGATATTCTTTTCTCTCACTAAATTATAGAAATATTTTCTGGTAAAACTCATTTCTTTTTTAGATGGATTTTAAAGTTACTTCTAGGTTCCCATTTTACCCGAGGAGCAAGAAGAAACAACTTTAACCAGAACTTATCATACATTTTCTTACAAAAACTTATCATATGGACCATTTAATGAACTAGGTATATTTTAAATATTCACGGTAATAATTTTATGTCACTTTATTGAGTATTCATTTGAAAATTTTGTGGGTGAATTCACTATTTTTTTGAAATTATTTTATCACTATTTGAAAAATATAGAAAAATTATTGAAAATGTGCATTGAAAAGAATTTTATTTTGAATCTTGGAAAGTGTCATTTCATGGGTTAAAGAGGTATAGTGTTGGGATATGTAATTTCATTACATGGGATTGAAGTTGATAAACCCAAAATTGACGTTATTAATTAATTATCATATCCAACTCATTTAAAACATATTATGTCTTTTTTGGGACATGTTGGATTCTACAGAATATTTATAAGATATTTTAGAAATAATTATGCTATATTTTCTATATTGGTTTTTAAAAAAGTTTAATTTACATTTAATGATGATTACAATAAATATTTTGTTCATTTAAAGTTTAAGACGAGCACACCTCTAATCATATAGCCACTTAATTTGGAATACCCCTATGAGACACTATGAAATGCTTTAAACTAATCTATTAGAGATCTTTTTCTTAAATAATTGAATAAATAAATTATTTCATTGATGAAAATAGTTATTTTCAATTCATTTCACTTTGGCTAAACAAAAAACATATCTTTTTGGTACTATTTGACTATTTTCTTTCATCATGCAGCTCTAAGGTACCTAATGAATAAGGAAGAAGAAAATCCAAGATTGGTATGACCGATTCCACTGGTATAACAATTTTATTTGAATATAAAAGGAAATAGAGGAGCTAAGAATCAATTGGTGGAACAATTGAGAAAGATCCTCACAAAGATGAGGTGGAAATCCCTGACAATGATGCTAAATTTTATAGGTAATTTTTTATAGAGATATCAAATTGAAATTAGTAACACCCTGTGAAAAACATTAGATTTGACACATGTTTTTACTATATGATCCTCACAATTACTCATTGACTTCACTCTTATTAGTATCTTTTAGATTTTTTAAAAATTAAAATGGAAGCATGAAAAAGTGATTGGTGTTGAAGATAGGGGATCATAGATTTGAGTTTTCATTCATTAATTCTATTATTGCTATATTTTTGGATTTTACTCCTTTATCACAATCTATTACTTCTTGAATATAAGGATAAAAACCTGTTAGTGATTGGTAATGGGAATGATAACTATTTTTAAATTATTGTGTCTATGATTTAATGAACAAAACTTTACCTAAGTTGATCAATTTATATATTTAATATCATTCTTATTGTGATTGTGTGGAAGTATGTTATCCCAATTAATTGTTTACCACCACGGTTTTTAATACTATATATATATTTCCATTAAATTTGGATTCAATATGATGGAATCTTTTTGGCTGAGTGGTGAGTATTTTGTGATTGTTGATACACGTTTGGATGAAAATAAATTACCTTGATTTAATTAGGAGTACCTTAACCCAATTGGTATTTTTTTGATTGGGTTGGGATAATTTATTTCTATGGTGTCATTTGATATTTTCACACACATAGTAGGAGGGTTGATCAACATTGATTATTTTTTGTTAAACTTCACAATTTATTTCAACCTATGGTGAATGATGAAGAGATTTTGGATTCTTTTAATTATCAATTAATAAATAGACGAGAACATTATTTTTTAGATTGTGATAGAATTAAACTTGGTAATAAAACCCCTAAACCATTAATATCTCCTTTATTTTAATAAAATCACTTTTTTCAACTACTTTTATTGTAGTTGGGGTTGTATTTGAGTGGTTAAAATCATACATGAAACTCATGATCAACTCCTAGTTGAAGGGTATTCCTAGATTAATATAGTAGTACTATAGCAGGTACTGTGCTACACTATCATATCCAGAACTATCCATATGATTTGGTCCTTTGGGCCATTTTTTGGTCCTATAGGACATAAAGCCTTCGGAACACCATTGGCCTTTGGGTTACAAGGCCTCTAAGAGACCCTAAGCCTCTGGGTCATGGTCTTTCGGGCCATTGGACCATGAAGAAGTTCGGGTGGGACACACAGAGGCATGCCCCAGAAGAGGATTTAGAGTAAGTAGTATCCACTATAATAGAGCTAACCACATTGTAATAATGAGAGGGTATGACAATCGTCACTAGTAAATTCCACCGTGTAGCTCTGCATTTGTTAATTATAGCGGATCAGCCATACGAGGTGGGTAACTTGAGACATTAAATGATGTAGATGGTTGAGAGCGGAAATTCCAGTGTAGTCAGGTCTTTGGGCCTTTAGGTAATGTATTGGGCCTTGAGTCTTCATGTTATCAGGTCATGTATTGTGTTTTGGGCCTTTGGAACTATGGGTCTTGTAAGGTTTACCATTTACCCTTGTCCAAAAAATAGGGATCATCCAAAAATAAATAAAAAATCACAAAAGACTTCAGGATAGGTCGACCACCACTACCACAACTTCTTTTGTTCACTAAAAACCTAGAGTTACCAAAAAAACAACAATATTTTTACTAACTATGAAAAAGATAATTTTGTACCCCTCTTTTAAGATAACAAATAGTTTCAACTATACAATATATATATTTAATAAAATTATATTTGAAATAATTTTTCCACACCCATGATAGCTATGTCAAAAACATGGTGATATTACTGAGGATGTAGTTCCAAAATTCCTAACAAAATTTCATTTCCCATTATAACATTAATAACCTTTTCTCTCTTGGTCCTATTATTGAGAGAAATTTTCTAACAAAATTAAGAAATGTAAAAAAGTTATAACTAATTTTGAGGATATTTCCCTATTATACTCCTATAAAACTCTCAGTGTTCACTATAAATCTATAACTATAGAATAAGACCTCAAATAGACCTTAATATACCTTTATACACCTCTATTTGTTATTAAAAAAAACTATATTCCTATAAATTATTTTCAAAATGGATTTGAATTTGAGAGTGGTCTAATAGAATTTCTACCTAGGTTTTATGGTACTATTGGTGAGGACCCCAATAAACATATCAATGAATTCACCTTATAAGTATAAACATTCAAGATTAGAGGGGTAGCTAAATAGTAGGTTAAATGTAGGGAATTTTCATTCTATTTGGAAGGAGTTGAGAAGTAGTGGTTGTCAACCTCAATCCGGGATAAATCAACAATTAGTATGACCAATATAGGATCTTACTCTAGAATTTACCTACTTTAAAGAGTAAATTTTTTAGAAAAGTGATCAATACCATAATAAAGGAATCATGTGATAATTTTCATAAATACTGGGAAATATTTAATAATATATGTTTCATATATACTCACCAATCCATAGAGTAACACTAATTTATAGTCTTCTTCTATCAAGGCCTACTTTATAGTGATATAAATATACTGGTTCTTTCATTAGGTGATGCTTTGATAAAAAATTTCCATGTAGAACCTAGATGATTACAAGAGAATATTTTTTATAATTCTTAACAATTTAGTAGAAGAGTTTTTGGTATTAGTGGATGTCATGAGGTAATATCACATGAATTACCCCTTAAAGAGTCAAAACATGAGTAAATATCCACTCTGGTTAGACAAATAACTCTTAGACAATCAAGTGAGAAATATGCACCATCAAGGGTATGTGGTCTATGTACTTCTCCAAACCATTATACTGAGAAATTTGCTAATGTTAAGGGAGATAAAAATTTTAAACCATTTTATAACTAAAAGAAATTACATAATCTTAATCATGTATGGAGACACTTCCCATGTCCCATATGGATTTTTTTAATAAAACAATTAGGCCAGAACACCCTTCCAAAAACAATATCATCAACACACTCCATTCCAACATCCATACAAGAATCCCAACAACTAACAATACTTTAAACCACTACATTTTCAATAAAAGAAACCCTTTTAACAATACTCTACCATTTTATAACCACATGTATATGAATAATTAATTTTATAGGTTGAGGAGTTGAGAAATGAGATGAAGGAATTAAGTAATCAGTTAGAAGTCTCATGGGAATACTGAAAAAAATCCATAAAATATATAAGCTTAATTATTTACAAACCCCAAATGTAATGTGATCCTGGTAACAACTAGGAGGGGAAATTAGATTTACCCTATTGAAAAATATGATTCCAAATAGATCTATCCCAAGAATAAAAAATAGGAATTTGAAATGCATCCTAGAGAAAAATAATAAGAGGAAGAGGAAAATAGGCCTAAAAATTGATAAATAGATTAGAAACACCAATATAAAAACATATACGGGAAAATAATGATCTTCCAATAACATTTCCCTTGAGAATAATTCAATAATAGAAAAAAAGAGGAATAAATTCAAAATAAATGTTTGGAAACCTTTCAAAAAATAGAAATAAATATACCACTTCTTGAATCTCTCAAATAAACTCTAAAATATGCTAGGTTCCTCAAGGAATTATACACCAGAAAAGGAGGATTCAGGGAAACAATATTGAGAATTTTGGAAGAAGTTTTTAAACCTTGATTAGACCAAAACGTCCAACCAAATTTCAATATCCAAGTACATTTTATGTCACTTTTACAATTGGTTTTATGTATTTTAAAGATGGATTGTGTGATCTTATAGCTTATACTAATGTAATTCCACATCTAGTTCTTTAAATATTTGTAGACTATAGATCTTAAACCCATAATATTTATTATTAAACATATAAATATATTCACTATATTCCGAGTAAGAACAATGAATATGTTATAGTCAGAGTATATAATTTGATCATCACAGCTAATTTTTATGTGAATCCTTCTAGATATGAGGTGAATTATGACTTTTTTTTGTGGTTTTTATTTTTTATTCAATGAAGAAGGATCCAATATTTCATCCTATGTATCGGAATTAAAGGATGTATAGGTAATAAGAAATGATTTTATCTCATCATTAATGCATTCCACAAAAAATGTGTTAAAATCTCTTCCAAATGATTTAAAAAAAATATTTATAATAGAAGGAAATAAGCTAGTAGTTTTCATTTCTAACAACTTGTCTCCTAACCGAAAATAGTAATTGATGAAAAGTATGAGGTAAAACATTAACTCTATAGACTGGAGTTTAAAAAATATCTTTGAGATAAGTCTTAATATCTTCATGCATAAAATTTTGTTAGAAGGAGATGTAAAACCTATTAGAAAACCATAGAGAAGAATCAACCCAAATAATTTCGAGGTAGTAAAGAAGGATATTGATATATTTTTAGAAGAAAGTATTATCTACCCATTTTATGACTCCCAATGGGTCAGCCCCATTCATATAGTGCCTAAATAAATTTGAATGACTATAGTGATGAGTGATCAAAATGAACTAATTCCAAAGAGAGTAAAAAATAGGTTAAGATTTTGTTTAATGTAAAAAAAATTGAATCAGGACACAAGAAAATGATATTTTTATATTACCTTTTTTGATTAAATTTTAGAATTTTTTTAGGTAAAAGTCAATGATTTTTAATTGATATTTTTGTAGGATACTTGTTATTTACCATTTCATATGAAGACTAGGGAAAAAATCTTTCACATATCCTTATGGGACCTTTTATTATAGAAGAATTAATTTTTTATTATGTGACGCACCATATATATTGGAAATATGTGTGGTAAGTAACTCACTAACATGATAAAGGACCACATTAGGGAATTTTCTGATGAATTTATAGTTTTTTGAAATTCTTTTGATCAATTTTTAAAAAATCTAGATAAATTATTGAAAACATTCTTTAAAAAGAAATTTATTTTTATTTTGGAAATGTACCATTTCATGGTTTAAAATGGGATAATGCTGGTAATGTAATTTCACAACATTATATTGAGGGTGATAAATCCAAAATTGATTTTATCACTTCATTACCCTATCCAACTAGTATAAAAATTCTTGGAAATATTCTAAGACATGTGGGATTATATAGAAATTTATCAGAGATTTTAGAATTATTTCTTTTCAATTGTTCATATTTATTTTAAATTAGGTTGAAATTAATTTTGATAATTATTAAATGAAGTATTTTGATGTCTTTTATTATAATATGACAACACCAGAAATCATACAACAACATAGTTGAGAGTACCCATTTTTTATGATATGTAATTCTTCAAACTAAGCTGTTGGAGAAGTTTTTCCTCAAATAGTTGAAGAAAGAAATAATGTCATTGAATAAGATTCAAGAACCCTGGATTCACCTAAAAACTATTAAAAGTACTTAAAAATAGTTTTTAGCATTTTTTTTGTTTGAATAAATTTAAATAATATACTTTTAGTACTAAGGTGACTATTTTCTATAATCATAAATCCCTTAGGTTCCAAATGAAGATGGTAGAATAAAATCCAAGACTCATAAGATGGATGATGTTATATATATTTTTTTATTTGGATATAAATTATAGGAGGGGAGCTGAGAATCAAGTGGAATAAAAATTGATTAGGCTTCCCCACACACCCGAGGTAGTGATCCAAGATAAGGGTCCACTGAATGAATCTATTATAGGAAAACAATATTTAATTGAGGGAGAGGTATAATGGTATACTGATATGATTAATTTTCTAGTAACCTATTAATTTTCATCCCACCTAAATAAATAAAAGTCTCTTAAACTCAATGATGACTCATGGTTTTATGTTTGGGATGAACCATATATGGATGATTTGAAATGATAAAATGATCAATATAATTTTACCAGAGTGTGAGGTATAATATTTGGTAGAATTGTTTCATAATTTTTCTTATAGAGGAAACTTTAGACCTCATTGAACTACAAGTAATGTTTTTATATAAGTAATATACTATCCCACATAGTATAAATATTCCTATGATTTTTTTATGAAATTTGAGTGGTGTCAATACACTAGAAATATCTCCAAGAGATGATAAAATTTTCAAATACTGCTAAATTTTTTAGATATATTTAAAGTATGAGGAATATATATTATGTGACCCTTTCTAATGTCATTTATAAATTCTTATATCTTTTTGGTTATAGATTATGTTTAACAATATATGGGTGCTAAATAAATAAAGACTAATTCTCCTAATATTATTTCAGATTTTATAAAGACTAATATTTTTTAAAATATTGGGAGTTTTAGTAGTAATAATCAATTTCCAAGGAACCCAATTTAACAATTAGATCATGGAATCCTTAATGAGAAAGTATGGAGTGCATCAAAAAACATTAAAACATTACCACTCACTAACCAATGGCCAATATTATGTTATAAATAGAGATATTAAAGTAATGTAAGAAGAAATTATTAAGAAAAATTATAAATGATAGAGTTAAAGTTTTGAAGAGAACATGTATGCTTACAAAACAACCTACAAAACCACAAATATCCTCTTAAATATGTATTAATTTCATTAATTTAATATCCTTAAAATTAATCAATAATAATTCAAATAATTCCTATTATTTTATTTTCTTCACTTTCATAGCACAAAAACTCTAGGTATCACTTATATGAGTATGAAAAATTTATCTTATACATATGTAACATCTGATATAACTTATACTACTAGTTAAAAAATCATTTTAATCATACATGGAACTATATATCACTTATATGAGTAATTAAAAACTCAATTAATTCATACATGACCATTTTAATCTTCAATTATATCTTACACCACAAGTTAAAACTTCAGATCATACATACATAGAGAAGTAAATCTCCTTAAAAAACTTATAAAACCCAAATTCCAGCGTAAATAATTAGGTATAATTGAAGGTCTCATATAATAAGCGTAAATTTCACCTCTTAATTATAATGATTCTTCAAAATTTTAAAATTTCTTCAAACATTTTCATACACTTCCAAACCATTTTAAAAAAAACTATTCCAAAAAATAATATTTATATCAAAATATCAGTATTTAAAACAAATACAACCATGGAATCAACCATTGATCCAATCATTTTACCAATTAACCCTTTTAATTTTATTAACTATATTCTTTACTAAATAATTCATAAATTTCATTTCCAACAATTGTATCCAATCTTTTGCACATTTTCAAACATTTTGTCAGAAATTTATTTAAGTTGGTCCAAATTTTGTAAAATGAAATTCAATATGTTTTTAACTTATCTCATGTGATATAAATACACTCATCCTTTATTAAAAGTCTTCTGAAAAATCCAAAAAATATCCTGGAATTATTTTAGAACTTCCCACCCTAAATATTTATTCTAACCTAAATAGTTGTCCCATTATGACACCCAAATCCAAATGATAATAATTTTTTTATGTATCAAGGGTTAACCATCCAAGGAAAAAAAACTCCATTATATTTTCTAATATCTCATGTGTCAAGGAGTTGTGTGATAAATAAGAGAAAAATGATTTTGTAACCGGTATATGGTTTTATTTATTGAAATTTGTTCTTGGATCATTACTTTAAACATAAAAACCAATTTTCAGTGTTTTACAGATATTCCATTCCTTTCTTTGTTATAAACACCAAGGATTTTATACCCCATTTATATATAAAAAACTCAAACAAATGTGAGAAATTATAAAACCATTGGGTGGATGGGTACCTTTTAATTATACTTAAGTTTAAAGGGATGGTTAAAAACTAGGTTTCAATTAGTTTTTTTAAAATATTAAATTTTATAAAAATATTATCCTCTTGATCATTGGTTTTAATATGCTCCAAATTTACAACTCCTTTTTTAACCACCCCATAATGAAATTATACTTGATTTTTATATATTTGGTTCATTAGAGATTATATGGATTCTATTTGATATCAGAAAACACTTATTGTCATATACCACATGCATAATAGATTCCACATCTTCATCAAGATCTCTTAATTGTTGTTTAATCCAAATTAACAAAGTACATACCATTCTAGTAGAAATATATTATACCTTTATAGTACTATGTGATGTAATTTTGAGATAATTAATAAATAAATTATATTTTATTGATATTACAATAATTTTATTCCCTTATATTGATCAATTAACTACGATTTAGGTTGATTTACCATTAAATTTTTTTTCATAGGAATGTTTTAAAATTTATTTAAAATGCTTAAAATTTGTATTTAATTGATTTATTTTATTTCTGAAAATTAGTGGAAATATAATGATAAATTCATCAAATTTTTTAGAAGAATTAAATTGAAATAAGCTATTACAAAATTTAACCAATGTAGGTTCAAAAGATAGTCTTTGTAGAAGTGATTGATATTTAATCTTGAAGATAAATTATATTGAATTAAGATAAAAATGGATGAATTCTCCAAAAATAGACATATTAAATTAAAAATGAGATGTTCAAAAACAAAAGTTTAAATTATAGAAAATATTTGATGAAATTTAGAAAAGGGACTAGCATGCACAATATATTTAGTGATATATAAAAAACTATGCAATTAAAGGAGATTTCGGTAGAAATTTAGAAAATCATACTCTAAAAGTGATACATAAAATCTTTAGATATTATGTAATAATTTTTCATTTTCATTTAAGGATAAATGTTTATGAGTAATATTTTCTTCATGGACCAACAATGATGTGTATCATACCTTACACTGCTGTAGAGCCCTAATATAATTTATTTTAGGCCCAAAAAAAGGTTTTAAGGAATACATAAGTATTTTTCATCGATATTCACTGATATCAAATATTTTTTACTTAGTTTATAGGAATAATACATGATTTTCTTTAAATTAGTAGAGAATATGTATAAGATTCTTTACATATAAAAATTTCAGCAATAGATTTTACATATGATGTTTTCCATTTATGATCAAGAGAAGATAACTTCATGGGATTTTCATCAACATTATGATGTTTTTGGGGAAAGTTTTAGTGATACTACCAATTTATAGGTTCACACACCATAAAATATAAGTCGTGTTGTGATGAATTCTCAAGAAAAATACATTAAATAAAACTTACAGAAAACCCCATCATGAAACTTTTTATTATGCCATAAGGGATAGAGTGTGAAGAAGACAAGAAAATTATTAAAAATCACATTGTGACCAATACCTCTTCACAATGTGGGAAAATTAAAAGTGATGTCACATTTTGGAATGGATCTTGATACTTTTGACCATTTAATTAATTTCTATAACTTTTTTTGATTGATAACATGGTAACAATATCACGAAATATTAGAATGGATGTCAACTAAAGATCTCAGAGAGGATATTGAAATTAAAGAAGGATATAATATCATGAAGTATGATCTATAATGAAAAAATATATTAAATTTATAGAGGCTGAAGAGAGACGAAATCAAAGATTTGAGTTTTTGTAATTTCTTTTTCTTATTATTGTAATTTAAAATTTTTCTACTTTATGTTAAATCTCAAATGGAGGGGTAAATTTTTTTTGGTGATTGGGAAGAGGAATGATAACCATTTTTAAATTCTAGAGTCTGTTATTAAATGAATAAAATTTTTATTCTTTTAATCAATTTATGTTTTTAGTAGTATGATAATATTATAAATGAGTTTTTAGAAGTATTTTACCCCTTTTAATTTTTCTACCTTAGTTATTAATAAAACCTCTCTATCTATTCATTTTATTTTATATATAATAGAACACATTAGGATAAAGGGTGTGTATTTAAAAATTATTGATATGTGTGTGGATGAGAGAAAATTTTCCGAAATCACTTACAATTACATTAACCCAATTAGTATTTTCTAGATATATTAGGGATAGTTTATTACTAAGTAATTATTTGATATTTTCTACACACATATGAAGGAGGGTTGATTAAAAGTGATTAATAATGGTTAAACCTAAAATTTTATTTCAATTTAGGGTGAATAATGAAGCTATTTTTGACTCATTCACCTATAAAATAATATGAAGAAAATTTAACAAATTTTAAGACAATAATATTATTATAATTATTTATACATCCCTTGAATCAATCAACTCCCAATTATTTGTCAAAAATCACTTGTTTCGACTGATTTCAAGGTCTCTAAAATCCTAAACTAACCAAAAACCACTTCCATTTTTACTAATAAAAAAATGATAATATTACACCCCTCTCTTGTGAAAACCTATACTTTTCACAATAACATATATATATATATAATAAAATTAGGTTTTAAAATTATTTTTTCACATCCATGAAAACAAATTGAAAAATATTACACTGTTTCAAGGGAGGGGTGTCATAATTCATAATAATAAAATAGACTAACCTGCTCTAATATTAACAATCTTTTTCTATCTTGATCATGAGAATGTGAGAACATTGAAAACAAAAAATAGGAAATTAAATTTGATAAATTATTTTTAGGATATTTAATTATTATACTCTAGTTAAACTCTAATTGTTCATTGTGAATCTATAACTAAGAAAGGGGGACCTAAAGAGAAATTAAAATACCTTTATAAACCCCACTTTGTTAATGAAGTCAACCAATTTCCATTAATTCTTTATAAACTTAATTTGTATTAAGGACTAGTTTGATACAATTTATACCTTTATTTAATTGTATTATAGTTGAGAACCCTAAATAAATTTTAAGTAATTCACCTTTATATTCTTAGAACTCAATTCCATAGGGGTATCTAGAGAGCATGTTAAATTTAGACCCATTACATTATCTTTAGAAGGAGAAACTAAAGAATGGCCATACAACCTATAAACAGAAGAAGTTAATGACTGGGATGAACTATAAATAATATTACTCCATAGGTTCTTCCCCACTTGAATGAGTAAAACTACAAAAAAGGATATTTATGCTATAATACAAGCAATAAGAGATACTTTGTACGAATATTTGGAACAATTTATGAAGATGTGTTCTAGCCATCCTCACTAAGCCATTGAGGAATGATATTTTCTAATATTTTTATATAATGGTCTATTTGATAGTGACATAAATATATTGGATGCATCATTATGAGGTCCTTTTATCAAAATGTCCCTATTATTATCCACAGTATTTATATAGATGGCTTTTCAACATTATCAATTTTTTTACATGAGGTATTGGTACCCGAGGATTGTGTGTGGAAAAATAATTTGAATAACCACTTATAGAGTCAAAACATGAGGAACTAACCTCTTTAGTGATAATAATGGTCCTTAAATAGTAAAATGAGAAATAAGTTCTAGAAAATGTTTGTGGTATATGTTATTTTCTAAACCATTATACCGATCAATGTGCTAAAGTGCAGAGAACTGAAAGTTGTGCAATAACCTAATAGTAAAATAAATTTCAATAACCTAATAAAGGGTATAGATATATTTACCAAGTATAATATAAATTTTTGAATAAATAAAATCAAGCTTTATTAACCTTTTAACAACAATATAAATAACTTACACCATTACCACAACCATACAAGAATCCCTTCAACAAAAAATCCTTCCAACCACCGCACTTTCAACCAAAGAAATCCTTCAAGGATCCTTTGAAAAATTCACATATACCTATTCCAAATCAATAAAGTTTAGAGTTTGAGTTATTATAAATGAGGTGTATCAGTTAAAGAATAAAAACTCAACCAATTAAAAATACCAAATATATTGTGATCTTAGCAAAAAATTGGAGAAAAAAAGTGATTCACTCTATTTCCAATTAGGATTCTAATAAAAACCAAACCAAAACCTAGAAAGAGGAAACTAAATAGAAATATGAAAAACATTCTGATGAAAAAGAAGAAGTGTAAGAGGAAAATAACATTAGAAAAGGTAAAAAGAGATCAAAATCTCCCACACAAAAACCTTTTAGTGAAATAATGACCTTCCACTCCCATTTACTCAAGAATGATTCAATCAAATAAAATTAACGTAAAAGAAAATCAAAAGTAGATTTTAGAAACCTTTTAAAAAGTGGAAATCAACATAATAATTCCTAGAAATCTCAAGAAAATTCCAAAATATGCAATGTTCTTTAAGTAACTGTGCACTAAAAAATGATCCTTCATGGGAATGAGATATTAAATTTAGGAAGAAGGTTTTATCCTTGATCACACTATATTTTACAACATAATTTAAATTTCTAGGGACATTTTATATCCCTTGTACCATTGATTCCATGTATTTAAAGATAAACTATGTGATATTGGATTTTTTATTAAGGTAGTTCCACATTTTGTTTTTACTTATTTGCAGATGAGAGAGCTTAAACCCATAAGAGTGTCTTTTTAACTCGGAAACAAACCCACTACATCCCTAATGGAGTAATTGATGATGTTCAAGTGAGAGTTCAAAATTTGGACTTCCCAATTGATTTTTTTACATTGTACTAGAAAGAGGATAGAACCCTAACTCATTCAACTATCATCTTGAGTAAAACCCTCTGGAAAAAAACTAAGAAAATTATAAATATCCATGAGATAAATCTAATAATAGAGTTTGGGGAGAATTATTTCCACATAAATATTTTTTATTATATGAATTATCCATATAAAGATGAATCAGTTTTTATACTAGTAATTTCAAACTATAAAGATCTGAATCCCTATTAAGAATATAGTATGTTGAAAAAATTTTGATTTGGGGAAAATAATTATGATTTTAAAATTCTATGAATAACAATTAGGTGGAACTTAGAAAACCCATTCAACCATATAAATATGAGGTGAATTCTTAATTTTTTGATGGTTTTGATTTTTTATTAAATTAATAAAGAGAAAAAAATTCATCCCCTATATAGGAATCCAATTATATAGAGGTAAGTATGAAAAATTTTATTTTATCATTAATGAAACACCCAAAAATTGAGTTAAAATCTTATCTAATTGATTTAAAATATGAATTTATAATATAGGTGAACAAGTTTCCAGTGATCATTTATAAAACATTATTCCCTAAAAAAGAAAAAAAAGAAAATTTTGAGGGAAAATGTGCATGTTATAGGCTTTAATTTAGTAGATATCCCCATGATAATTCCAATAATTTTCATGAATATAATTTTGTTTAAAGTAGATAAAAAAACTATTAAAAACCCCCCAAGATGACTTTATCCAACTATAGTGGAGGTAGTTTTGAAGGATATTGATAAATTATTAATAGGAGGTATTATTTAATGTACATCACTTTCTTTAATAATAAGAAAACCTATTATTAACTGAATAATTTCATTTCATAACATTTTAGTATTTATTTGTAGGCATTAATTTAGGTTCCCATTATATTAAATTAAGGAATCAAAAGAATTTTAGATGGTTGGAATGAAGATCCTTGTCTGGAAGTGACATCAGCTATCTAGTAGGACACCACTGGCAAGTCGGTGGAGCAAGATATAAACATTTTCTTCTTCTAAGATGGCATACAAACTGATGAAACCTCACCATGTAGATGTCAGTCCTAGTAGAAGTAACTATTCTCATCATTCCCACTAGCCAACTGATGGACACCCAATAACCAACCAATGGACCCAACAACTAGCCAGTGGCATCATCTATCTAGCTGTAGAACCCTTCCAAGCTATATATTTTTGGTGGACCCCACTACTTTGACTCACTATTTAAAGATCAATTTTATTAAGGACTTCTCCATAACGACCAAGGGACTTTTGGAGGAATTAAATAAAACCCCAAGTAGAAATTCACATCAATGGATACAAACAAAACATCAATTTTATGTTAATCATAGACTCTTGTGACTTCTTTTGAGAAAACTTGTATGCTTATTTATTGTACTGAACTTCTCTCTAATCTCTTATTCTTACTTTCCTTGATTCACATTCTTCTAATATTTTTGAGAGATTAGAGAGTGATTTGATAAGGGTTTGACTCTAATAAAACCTAATCCTTCTACTCTTCTTCTTATCGGTGATCACTACTATTAAAGTGGGGGTATTTTTGTTTCTTGACAAAACCATATGAAAGTAAAATGTCTCTTATTTTTATTGGATTTATTTCTACAAATAGTTTAAAAGAAATTTTATTACTTATTAAGTGTCTTAGATACTACTAAAGATAACTGAATTTATTTTTGGTTATCTTGGATACTGTTAAAGTCAAATGATTTTGTCAAATACATGGAAAAATATTGAGAAGAGGATACATATAGACTCATCTTGAGTTTTTTCCAAAATCCTTTATCAAATTTTATTTATTTTAATTTTTAATTTATTTAGCACATACTCATTTAATTAATATATATTATTCTTACTTATTTAATTTTAATTCATCGCTTAATTTCATAATTTTATCACCTATGTTTCTTTATTTTTCTAAAAAATCAATGTCACCCCCTCTCTCCATCCAACTGAAACCAACAATTGGTATTAGTTCTATCCTTCATTTCTAGATTTTCACCAGTTTCAAGGAATAATAAAAAATCATAGCCACTACCTCTATCACCCTTCGTGCTTCTAAAGGACACTAAATTTGTTGATACCATTTATTTAATGTCTCAGACTATAGTTATTATAAAACATTCATGTATAATTTTCGTAGAAGTATATGATATCCCATTAGAAAAATAGTGTTTCATAATTATACTACCACTAAGGAATCGATGGAGAAGTGGACTCCCGATGATATTACTTCCTTTGATCTTGACATAAAAGTAAGGAATGTTATTTGTTTTGGGAGAGAGCATAAAAAATTTAATCGTATTTTTACTTGTAAATATTCTCATGAAATTTGAATGTTACAAAAAGTTATAAATATGGGAACTAACAAAGGCAAGGATAATAGGCTTGACATATACTGTCAAGATTTTTAAAGTTTAAAAATACACCCCATGAGTCCATTAATAAAATGTTTACCCTCTTTAATAACATTTATAATGGTAGAAACTCACTTGGTGATGATACTTTCACATAAATTATTGTGAAGAATATATTTTGGTTTTTCTTTGTTTCATGGAACCCAAGGAAATAAAAATTCAAGAAGTGATTAAGAATATGAGCACTAAAGAAATAATTGGGTGTCTCATGACCTATAAGAGTACCATGAAATGAAAAGATGAAAAATATAAAAATGAGGTTAAGGAAAACAAGACAATTTACTTTAAGTAAAATTATGATTCATATGATTATGACGAAAATATTGCGAACCTATCCAATAAGATTAGCAACTTGATTAGAAATAAGAAATATTTTCATCATAGTAATAAGAAAAATGAACAAGAAGAAGTAGGGGTAACTTAATTCAAAGGAAGAAATAAGGGAAAAATCAAACAAGAGTACCCCAAATTAAAAAATAAGATGAAATATAAATATATAAATAAATCCTCAAAGGTTTCCACATGGAGGGAAAGTAAAAATTCCCTATCCTCAGCTGAATCAAGTAATTATAGTGAAAAATATATCATGTTTTGAACTAAGGTAAATTTAGAGGTAAATTATTAATCGTACTCTCTTAATTAAATTCTTTTGAATTTTGAATATCTTAAATATGATATAGATAAAATTAAGGATGATTTTTGTAAACTCATCTAAAAATTTTAAAAAAAATGAAATATAATCAAGTAATTTTTAAAATGGATCAACTCTCAAAGGACAAGGGGGAATTATCATTAAAATTATAGGAGCAACCCAATGTTGGAAAATTATAATATTCAATTAATGATCTTATGAATTATATTTACAATTCCACATAAGGTGAATATAATTTAAATAAAATTATGGGTTCACAAAGACATGGAACAAACTATTTTCGTCTTTGTTTTTCAAATCATGCTAGCATCCCAAAAAATCCACTTTTATAAGAGGATTCTCTCAATATAATTTTTTTTATTAATATCATAAAACTATGAATCTTAATTATGAATGTGATTTTAAAAATTATCATTATGGAAGATTAAAAATGATCTACCTATCTTGTAATACATTGTTTAGAATATCTTATCCAAAACAAATATGGGTTCCAAAATATCTTTTAGCTGACATATGTGAACCCAAAATTGGGGAAAAAAATTATTTTTTCTTAATTATTTTTTATAAAAAATGTCTCATGAAAAAATACCAAGGATCTACATGGTACATGGATAATTGGTTCTTAAGAAACATGTGTTTTGACAGCTCTAAGTTCAACTATCTTGTAAATATTAATAGAATTCATGTCACTTTAGGTGATAACTCAAGGAGTAAGATCATTAATGTTGAAACTATGGGTTTTTCAAATTCCACCATTATAAATGATGTTTTATTTCTTAATGTTTTGAAATAAAATTTTCTAAGTACTAGTTAATTATATAAAAATGGTTTTAAAGTCTCTGTTGAAAATATATTTTTTAAAGGTTTTTCATTCCAAATGAAATCTTTTATTTTTAGTTTATCAATTTAAAAATGTTTATGTTATTGATTTTAAACGTTGTTGAATTTAACATGTTAAATCTTTTATTGAACATGATAGTGATTCATGGATATGGAATATATGTCTTGGCTATTTTATCACACACACACACACAAACACTTTTAAAACTCAACCGATATAAACTAGTGTGACATTTTATAAAATTGAATTTGAAAAATCACATTGTGTGTAAGCCGTTCCAACTCAGTAAGAAACAAGAAAATTCAATTAAATATAAAAACGTACTATCCTTGTCCAAATTAATTAATATTATTCATATTTATATTTTTTGACCAACCCAAGTTGGAATTATATGAGGTAAATACTACACTTTCATAATTATCTATAATTATACAAGATTTCAACCGATTTATTTATTGGATCATAAAAAAGTGTCTTGTATATTCTTTACTAAATAAAACAAGAAAAAATAAATAAAAATGATATAAGATCATATCCATAAAAAGTGATCATGGGGGAGAGTCTAAAAATAAATATTTTTATAAACTTTGTAATTTATGAGGTTATAATAATTCTTTTTATGCTCCAAGGACTCCACAAAAAAATATTTGTTGAAAAATAGAATCAAAATATAAAAGTTATTGAAGGGAATATTTTTAATTAATTTAAACTCACTCAATATTTTTGGGCCAAGTAAATTAATATCATTTGTTATACCTTAGAACCGTATTATCATAATACCAAAACTTGGAAAAGAAAAAGTCCAAAATTAGGATATTTTAATGTGCTTAGGAATAAATTCTAGATTTATAACTCCAAAAACAACCTAGTTAAGTTTGAATTTTAATACGATGAAGGTATTTTCTTGGGTACTATAACTCAATTAATGTATACTGATTCTTCATGAGAAAGACCATGAACATGTAATAATAAATTCACATAAAATTTGATGAGAAGTTTATTAAACCTTATCCCTAAATTAATGAAGATGAGGTTAAATTAGAAAATTTGACCTTAAATAATCCAACTACTATTAAAGATATTAATATCTTAAAGGAACTACCATCTGTCCCTTTACCCAAGAAATTGGTAAAATCTAAATATTATCCCTTATAAAATTTTATAAATGATATAAAAGATGGTACTCATACTAAAACGTCATTTTTAAATAATGTTGAACATTGTGATTTTGATTCGAATCTGAAACCCTTTAATATTGATGTAATGTCCCAGACCTCTTCGGCCCATTACTTTGTCAAAAGAGGGTCTTGAAGTGTTCTGGAGGGTAAAATGGACTTTTCCCACACTTTTCAGAATTTTGAAACTACACGCCGTGTAGTGTGAGTACACGCCGTGTACCCCATCGCCGGGTATACCCCGTGTTGAAGGCCGTTTCCTTGCCGTGTGAAATAAATGGGTACACGCCGTGTACCCCATACTATACGTCGTGTAGTCCCTCCCCACGTACGCATTACCCTCAAACCGTGTGTTGACCAGTCAATGGACGTGTGCCATGTTGGAGTCGTGTCCTTGCCTTGTGAAATAAATGGGTACACGCCGTGTACCCCATACTATACGCCTTGTAGTCCCTCCCCGTGTATGTGTTACCTTCAAACCGTGTGTTGACCAGTCAACGGCCGCATGCCGCGTTGAAGGCCTTGTTGGAAGCTGCGTGGTGACCATGTGAAATGGACGAGTACACGCCATGTACCATAAATTACACGCCGTGTACTTTTGTTTTTCACACCTATAAAAGGAGTGGTCACCTCCTCCTTTTCAACTCACCCCTCTCCTCCCCATTCCTCTGAGTAGAGCTCTCCTAAGAGACTGGAATACTCTTTTTCTTCCATAACTTCTTCGTCTGAGCTCCGATTTACGATCCGTCAGTGGCCATGGGATCGTAACTATGAGGCGGAACTTCTGAGATTTGATCTGTTGTCTTTCCTTTAAAAATTCTACCCGATGAGGTTTTTCTGAGATTTGGCAGAAGTGACGGATGCCGATGAACATATTCTAAAGTTGATCCAGGGCGTTGTGATCAGAACCTGTTGAGGTAGGGATCTTACCTTCGTCTCTCTAAATTGTGCATCATGTGGGGTGGGTTTTTTCTTGTTTACGTGAAACACATTTTTTTGAACCAGTTTAATAAATATAATAACTGGCTTATATAATGGGGATGAGAAGTTGTGAATGTAGTTACTTTATTGTATATCCTGTGATATTATGTTGTGAATTGAATAGGCTTATTCCTACTGAAAATCACGGTCGTTGGGGGCCTTTTCTTGCACAATTAAATGTTGACCTATCTTTCTAGACCGTTTTGTGAATGGAACTTTGTTGAATGTAGAATTTGGATAATCACGTAAAGTTGTCTCATTTAAAATCTAAAACCCTTGTGTGATCACCCCGGTGGAACAAAATGAAATAATAAACATGTGGGTGTTGTTGGGGTTAATTTATGTGAAGGGGGTGTTTTTGTGGGTTGTTGTAGATCGGGTGAGCAGCAGGGCTGCAGTTGTCTTGGTTGTGGGTTTGTGTGAATACTATGTTGGTGATGGGCAGCGGGGTTGTGATAAATGGTATTAAAGGGGTGATGATGTATGGTGTGGTTGTGGTTATGGTGGTTGGAAGCAGGGCTGCAGGGTTGGGATTGAATTTGAACAAAATATGGGTTGAAAATAATAAATAAAAAGTGGAAGAGTTAGCAATGGTGGGGAATGGTAATGGAACAAGAATGTTAATTAATGGGTTTGTTGGTTGTTAAGAAGGGAATCGTTGTGCTGCTTGTGTTTTCCTAACTTTATTTGTGGATGGTAGGGATATGTTTTACGAATGATCAATGTGGTTGGTTTTGGATAGTTTCCCAGTAGTTAAATAACTAATAAACTGATTCTGTTGAAACATGAAAACCTAAATGGGGTTTCAGGATTGTTTGTTGTATGCATGCTTCGTAGTAGCAGTGCCGAGGCACGTGCTCAGTTCTATGATTTGAAGCCATAGGTTGGGCTGAGTGTTTGGTATATATATATATCTGTATCTTTGTGTTTTATCGCACCCCACCCATGTTGAGCACTTAGTGCCGAACACTCCCATTTCATGGGAGAGGGTGTTTTCCCCTTAGTTACTAGCTCCTTCCTGCTCGTTCTTCCCTATGTTGTGATGGATTGAGGTGAACTTACACCCAAGACTCTTCGGGTAGGTTTCGATTGGGGTGGTTTAGCCCAAGACTCTTGGGGCAGGTTTTACTATTTCCTAATAACCTTCGGGATGAGGAACAGGTGTGTGAGGGTAGGATACGTGGTTGTAAGGACCTGGTGTGTGTGGGCGGGATACGTGGTTGTGAGGCCCAGGTGTGTGCGGGCGGGATACGTGGTTGTGAGGCCCAGGTGTGTGCGGGCGGGATACGTGGTTGTGAGGCACAGGTGTGTGCGGGAGGGATGTGTGGTTCTTGGGGCTCAGGTGTGTGCGGGCGGGAAGAGTGTGGCAGCGTCAGGACGTTCGCCGTTAGGAAGAGAAACTAACTTGTGGGAAATGGTGCAGGGTACCCAATACTCTTGTTCTTATATACTACTACATGTTGTGATTGTGTTTTGGTGAGTGTGGCTGGTGAGGATAGGTGGATATAATTCCTTTCTAGGTTTCTTCTGTTGTTCTCATGGGACATTAGGATGTCTCCCCACTTGTGCATGAGAGCTTTAGGTTTCACTACTGAGTATACTTGTATGCTCACCCTACGTTTACTTCAGGATTCTAGGAGGACTACCAGGGCCGTGAAGGACCCTACTAGTTGGGACAATTGGAGTTTTTGCAGTTGATGTACTCTTGTTTCTTTTGGTATTGTACTTTTTGAGATTTCTTGTACTTGTACCTTGTTTCAGAACTATTTAAACATGCATGTGGGATTCGTTTGGGTTTATTTCTATACAATTTTTTTTGGTGGTTAACTTTTCCTATTTCCTGATCTTAAATAATAAAAAGGTTAATGCCTCCCATATTTGTGAAAAATCATACCCTTGGTGCTAGTCGCCACCCCGGGGCCTATTGGAGGCGGGACTCGGGGGTCATTATCTCCCTTTCACCATTTCTAGCTCAGGAGGGGCATCTTTGGTGGGAGGGGGTCATGACAATTGATGATGTAATTAATGTTAAAAATTGGGTAGTTTTAATAAAATAATAATTGAACCAATTCATAAGGAATATTGTTTGGGATCTTGTTGAAAGACCTAATGATCATCCCATTATTGGTACCAAATGATTTTTTAAGAATAAGCTAGATGATAATGGTAACATCACTCATAACAAAACTATACTCATACGTAAAGGGTATAATAGAGAAGAGGGAATTTATTATAGTGAGACATTTTCTTGAGTCTCTAGGTGTGAATCCATTAGAAACTTATTAGTAATAACCACCCAATTAAATTGTAATACTTTTTAAATAGATGCCAAAAGTTATATTTTGAAAGGTTTTACTTCTAAAAAGGGTTATGTTTAAAAAATCACAATCACGAAGATCCCATATCATGTTATTAAGTTGCTCAAGGCACTTTATGATTTGAAAAAACTACCCTTGGGATTGGTATTAATGGTTAGTAAAGTTTTTTAACAAATGATTTTAAAATTTGAAAATATGATTCAATTTTGTTTTTAAAATTCATTTTAAATGATTTATTAATTATTTAAATTTATTTTGATGATTTTATTTGTATTTATATAAAATAATATAATTTTTTCATTGGGAGCCATATTTATCTTACCGTTACACATTCAGACACCATGTTTAATGTTTTTCTTTTTGATTAATATTATGAAAATCCAAAATAATCACATTTAAAAGAACTTAAAATAATTTTTTGATATAAAAATATTTACAAAAATATTGGTTTATTTTATCCAAAAGACACTTCTTTCAAACGTAAAACTTTTTATAATGATGAATTTGGTTAATTCTAATTAACATGGAAAAGTATAAGTGGTACTTGTTATATAATTTAAAAATAATTTGTTTCTTGGAGTAGTAAAAATGAAAAAATTCATTAGTCTTTATATGGATGAAGTGTAATATATTGTTGTGGGGAGTTTTTTCACAAAAATTATTTAGATGGAAAACACTCCATTAGATTATGGAATTATAAATGATCATGTTCCCATTAAGTGTAATTATACTTGTGACATTAATATTTTTTGAAATCTTATTCAACACTCATTCACTAAGAACATTGATCTTATGAAAACCATTTTGAGATACCACTTTCAAAAAAACTTATTATACATTTTCTAAGAACATTGCGATTTTATCGAAAATTAATCATATATTTTAGAAATATTTCGTTCCCATTATTTGTGTTTATTTTTAATGATTCCAAATTTACTTTTTATAATTATTATAGGAAATATTTTGATTAATTTTATTTTAATATGACCACATAAAAAATCATTCAACCACCTTATTAAGAGTACCGATTTGTGTTGCTATGTGATAATTCAAACTAAGACATTGGAGTAGTTTTTTCTCAAATAATTGAAGGAAGAAATATTGTCATTGAATATGCATCAAGAAATTTGGTTGCACCTCAGAACAATTAAAAAAATTGAGAAGAAGTTTTTAGGAGTTGTTTTTATTTGAGGTTTTTTAATAATTTATTATCTGTACTAAAGTGACTATTTTCTCTAATCATGAAT
This sequence comes from Viscum album, assembly GCA_963277665.1. NCBI lineage: Eukaryota > Viridiplantae > Streptophyta > Magnoliopsida > Santalales > Viscaceae > Viscum > Viscum album. The sequence goes on along the minus strand of OY728162.1, from coordinate 1,463,387,685 downwards.
CCCTTAGGTACTAAATGAATAAGGTAGAATAATATAAAAGGCATGTAATATGGATGATACTACATCAAGAGTTTAATTTGGAGATAAATATAGGAGAGGAGTTGAGAATCAAGTGGAAGAACACTTGAGCAGGCTTCCCCACACATCTGAGGCAGTGATCCAAGATAAGGATCAATTGAATGAATCCATTCTAGGGGGAAACTATATTTAATTGAGGGATAGGTACACTAGTATGATGATATAGTTAATTTTATAGTAACCTATTAAATTTGATCCCTCATAAAAAAATACAAGGACCATAAAATAATGTATGTATCAATGTTTTATGTTTGGGATGAGACATATTTGGTAGATTTTTAATGATCAAATGACTAGGAGATGCTTTCCTAAGAGTGAGGTACAATCTGTCCTATAATTTTTTCATAATTTAGCTTATAGAGGCTCCTTTATTCCTCAATAAAGCACTAGTAAAGTTTTAGAATTAGGAATAGACTAGGATACACTGTATAAATATGCCAATGAATTTTGTTTAAAATACGAGAAATGTTAAATCAACGGAAACATCTCTAAGAGATAATAAATTTTCTAAATACTGCTTTTTTTTGAAATATTTAAAGTATGATTCATATATTTTTTTGACCCTTTCCCATTTATTTTTTAAATTATTTTATCTTCTTGGTTGTGTACTATGATTCAAAATGGGTGGAAATTAAAGCCACAATGACTAAAGATTATGTTATTGTTTTTTATTTTTTTAAGGATTATATTTTTTATTGATTTAGAGTTATAATAGAAATATTTAATTAACAGGGAACCCAATATTCCAACAGGATCATGGAATCCTTAATGATAAAGTTTGGAGTGTATCATAAAATATCAACACTTTACCGATCACTAACCAATGGACAATATGATGTTTTAAACAGAGATATTAATCTAATCCTAAAAAATATAATAAAAAAATAAGAAATATTAGAGTCAAAGGTTGGACGAAAAATTATAGTATTACAAAATATCCTAAAAAACCTCAATTGAAATGATTCTATGCCAGCTGATTTATGAGAAAAGATATCATCTACCTATGGAGATGGAACACAAGGCCTATTGGGAAGTAAAAGAGATGAATATGGATTTGGAAAAAATTATAAAGAATAAGAGACTGTATATTCAATAACTATGGGAAATAATAATATAATATCTAAAATATTCTAGGTTTTATAGGGAGAGAGAAAGAGTGTAACATGATAATATGATCCAATAAAAAGACTTTCATATAGGGGAGAAAATATATATTTACAACTCATGTATGAATCTATACTATGTAAAATTTGTTATTGATGGTCAGATCTATTTATTTTCACTCATGTGTATCCATTTAGTGTTGTTCATAAAATTAAATAAGGATAAAATAATCTGTTTTTATCAATGTACATAGGTGAACGATGTATTTATAAAATCTACCTTAGAAACTAGTTGAGGAGATTATATTCCTTTAACAATTATATTAGTAAAACCCAACTTGTTCTACCTTTCCTTAAAATGTTTGACTACTATACTTATATTTTAAAGTGTTTAAACTACCATATCCAATAGAATTAATTAATTAATTAAATCATTCAAGTGTTTGGGTATAATTAACTTGCACTTAGATCATATTTAAACATGATTTATTACAAAAAATTTCACACAATACAAATAAGAAGATCAAGAGGTCTAGTGTATTTGGTAAATTAAGTATATTACATACAAACTTAAAACATGAAATGTAACATATTTATTGAAAATTATTTTACATGACCACAAAATTCCTTCATACTTAACACCGTGTGAGATAACATAAGGACATACATAAGAAAAGGGTGAGCTATAAATCATAGTAAGGGAATAAAAATGGAATAACATGAGGATAATATAATATTTTATACAAGTAATATCAATGAGGCATAAAGTAAAATAAATAATAAATCATGATATAGAACGATAATCATAACATGGGATATGTGGACACAACATACAACATGATATTAGCATGAGTTAAGGATTATTACACATGGAGGAGCATGATTCAAGGATCATTTCACATGGAGGATCATGAGCCAAAGATCATTTCACATGGAGGATAATGAGTCAAAAATCAAGGCACATGGAATATCATGATACTAAACATTACCTAATGTGTTGGAGTGCTATTAGGGCACACTATTCATAATAATTTCTTTATCATGTTTAAGTGTGCCATATACTTCATATAATATGATTTCATTCAACATCATAATTTATTCCACGATCTAATAATGTTGAATAAACACATTAAATTTCCAAATCAATAATTATATGTTCATCAAGGTGAGCACCCTTGATAGAAAAAGGGGTATGGTATTCACTACATGGTGATTTTGGCATGGAAAATCATGGTGCAATTTTGGCAGCATAACAACATCATATAGAAATTCCTAAAATGGGTTTATGAGAGAGAAAGTGGTATATCATCATTTAGACATGAAATGGAAATTAAGAAATATATTTAATAACATATCTCTCAAATAGGAAAAATAAAATTATAAGACATAACATAAAAGAACTGCTTGATAAAAAAGAGGGTGGAAGATTCTTTATGGAATTTGGGCAAAGTAATTGGTGTACATAAGGGATCATAAGAGGGATAAATGAGAGTAAAAGTGGATACCATAATTTAAAAATCAAATGGATAGTAATGGGTATACTTAAGAATATATCCCATCTTAGGAAAATGGAAATCAAAAGGGAATTTCCTAAATGAAGTGTTTGATAAAAAGTGGAGAGAGAGAATCACTTATAAAATTTCAGCATAGTAACGACTCAGGTAAGGGTCTAAATAAGGGGGAATAAATGATACCTCATAAACATAAAATCATTTTGAAAGTAATTTAATGATTATAAATTAATGTAAATATAATCAACTTAAATTGAAAGAACTAATCTCAAAGAAGGTACATAAATTCAAAGGAGAGGTGAGAAATCCACGAATTGGATGCCTGAATCCAAAGGCTTATGAGAGGCTTCTTGGGAGATTTGGGGCACATTGGGAGGAATATAGAGAGTATATAGAAGAGTTTGGACGAGCTTCAAGGAGTTTTATTGAAGATAAATGGGGGCTTGGGTGCGTTTATATAGGAAATGAGGGGGATATCTTTATTATTCTTGTTTTGGACACTACATAATAAAATATATAAAACCCCAAACCATACCATGATTTTTTTACCATGGTTTCTATAAAATGGGAGTGATTTAAATTATTTTATAATTCTAAGGTCTGAACATTTTAAATTATTTCACTTCTTATGTGGAGGCGAGTCACACTATTAAATAAATGAATTTAAAATCATAAAATATATTATATGTCTTGGAAGATTCATAATGGATTTACAAAATGAATCAAATATACCTAAAACCAAATTATTTTAAATATAATACATTTATTTGGATTAATATACCTTTTATTGTATTTACTTCATCATTTTAGGGTCATTATGTTGTCATAAAACACACAGTATATTTATATAGTATTTAATTTTTACCCAAAAATTAGTCTATCTCAAAAAATTATCAAAAACATCACAATTGGATAGTTTTTACATTTATATTCCAAAAATAATATTCATTTTATCTAAATAATTTTCTAAATATTTGAATTTTCACATTTAAAATAAAAACATATATTTATTGAAAATGATTGGTTTTTTAACAATAAGAGTTTTTGAACACTAATAACAATTAAATTTTACTTCCTAAAAATTATAGGATCATTTATATTTAATAAAATTAATTTAATAACTAGATTTTATTAAAATATTTTTATTTTAAAAAATCCATTACTTCATCAAATTATATTTCTTAACTGAATTTGAATATGAATCAAAAATACTATTTGTGTTTTAAAAGTCATTTACAAAGTAACAATAATAGGATGAAGATATGTTCATTATTATACAAAAATAAATGTATATATTCTTATTTTAAGGGTCTTGATAAATATCCCTTTATTACACTAGCATAAGCCCTAAGAGTAAGGTGTGTGATAGTGGGGTTTTCATGGGGTCATTCGGTGAACATGGTTTGGGTTTTGATCTCGATGAGCTTGTAATTCTATAGTAAATGAGTTCTATCATGCTTAATTTTTTGGATCTAGAGTTGGGATTGTTCTAGGGAAAATCTTATAAATTCTATCTCCCTCACAAGCTCTAATAAAATGGATTCATAGGGTACAATCCTATTGTATGAGGCCATCAATTCCTTTCTTTGTGTAAAAAGTAATTTTTAAAACCCTATATTTATACTAGTCATGTGATCACTTTTCAATGGTTATATTATCAATGGTAATGATACTTAATGGTTATTTAAATCCAATTGGATAAAAAATTAATGTGTTTTCTGTATCCATAAGATATTTAATTAAATAAAAAGAAAGTGAATTTTATTTATAAATGTTTGGGTCATTACAATATTACCACATTAAGAAATTACACCCTCAAAATTTCCTTTTCCCAAACTAAAATAGATTAGGGTAAATTTTCTTCATCACCTCTTTAAATTCCCACATTGTTTCTTCAAAATTTTGGTTTCTCCACAACACTTTGATGAGTGGAATTTTCTTATTTCATAGATTTTGTTTCTCTAGGATCAAAGATATTCACCATATTATCCTCATAAGAAAGTTCATTCTCCAATGGAACCATATATGGATTGAGAACATATGATGGGTCTGGGATATACTTCCTTAAGAGTGATACATGTAATACATCATGTACATGAGACACGTTTGGTGGGAGTGCTAGTCGATTTTCCACTGCACTGATACGATCAAGGATATAAAAAGGGCCGATGTACCAAAAACAAAGAATTAAATTCTTTCTAAATCTCATAACTCTCTTCTATAGAGACATTTAGAGTGATACCATGTATCCAACATTAAACTCTACGTCATGTCGACGATTGTTAGCATAGCTCTTTTATTGAATATGAGAAAATTTCATGTACTATTGTATGGACTTAACCTTCTCCACCATTTCTTTGACCATTTATAGTCCTATAATTTTTCATTCCCTAACTTCATCTTGACATGTTAGTGTTCTAATCCTCTTCCCATAAAGGGCTTCATAAGGGGCCATTTGTGTGCTCAAATGGAAACTGTTGTTGTAAGGGAACTACACCAAAGGAAGATGTTGGTACAATATACCTTAGAAGTCCATTGATATAGATCTAAACATGTCCTTAATTTTTTGGATAGTCCACTCATATTGGACATCTATTTGAGGGTGATAAGACATACTGAATTTCAGCTCAGTGTTTAGAGCATGATGGATACTTTTCCAAAACATATAGGTGAATCTTGGATCTCGATCAGACACAATAAATAGTGGTACTCCATACAACCTTACCACTTCTCTGATGTATATCCATACTGATTGATCAAGTGATAAATCATCTTGAATCTCAATGAAGTTTGTAGTATTTTTAAGATGATCCACACCAACCTAGATAGAATTGTTTCCTTTGTATGTCTTTGGAAGGCCGGTGAAAAAGTTAATAGTAATTTTTACCATTTCTATGTTGGTATGGGTAATGTTTACATCATCCCCTTATACTTCTTCCATTCATCATTCACTTGATAAAATACCAGACACTTTGATTTATATTCAACGATCTCTTTCTTCTTGTTATCCAGCCAATAGTACTCTTGGAGATCTCGGTACATCTTTGTGTTTCATGGGTGAATGGAGAAAGTCCAACTATGTGCATCATCCAAAATTTCTTTCTTTAACTCAATATTTTATGGAACACATATTCTTGACCCAAATCTCACAATTCCTTATTCATTAACATTGAACTCCATGGATTTCCCTTTTTTTATAGTTTCCACTTTATTTTTAATTCCCACATCATCTTTATGAGCATCCTTTAACCTTTCAAAAAGTGATGGTTCAAAAATGATTTGTGAAAGGATTGATGATGTTCCTTTATTTATGAATCCCATATCTATCTTCTTCATGTCTAATAATATCATATCCTTCTTGATTATCTTCAATGATAGAATTGGTGGGTCCTTTCTACTTAGAGAATCCTCCACCTTGTATGCTTTCCTTGGATGGTAGTAGATTGAGTAGTTGTAATGCTTGATGATCTATAACCAATTTTGTTGGTGCATATTAATCTCTTTATATGGGAATATATATCTGAGACTTTTGTGATACATATATATTTCAAACTTATCCCCAAAGAGATAATGAAACCATATTTTTAACGCAAAGATCATAGCTACTAACTTCAGATCATGCATGTGATAGTTTTTCTCATGAATTTTCAACTAGCTTGAAGAATATGATATTGATTTTTCATTTTTCATCAACACACATCCCAATCCCTTATTTTAAGTTTCACAAAAAAATATTAAATTTTTCAAACTTATGGGTAGTGTGAGCATAGGGGCAGTAACAAGCCTCCTTTTCAACACCATGATTCTTTCTCCACATTCATCATTCCATGAAAATTTAACTTTATTCTGAGTTATCTTTATAAGAGGGTTTAATAATAAGGATAAATTTATCAAAAATTGGTGATAATATCCAACTAACCCAAGGAAGCTACAAATATGTATCACAGATCTTGGCCTCGCCCATCTCTCAATTGATTTTTTCTTGGAAGGATCTAGAGAGATCCCCTTAATTTTGATGATATGCCCCAAGAATAAGACTTATTTAAACCAAAACTCACACATGATTTACTTTTCATAGAGATTATCATTTCTCAAGGTATTATAAAAAATTCTTAGATACTCCTCATGATCTGCCTTGGTTTTGGAATATATTAGAATATCTTCTATAAATACTACCACAAATTTTTCAAGGTAATTTTTAAATACTCTATTCATCAAGTCCATGAAGGTTTTTGAAGCATTAGTGAGTCTTAAAGGTCTCACTATAAACTGGTTGTGCCCATACCTTTTATGAAAAGAATTCTTGGGGATATCCTCCTTCTTCACCCTTACTTGGTAATATCCAGGCCACAGATCTATGTTGGAGATGTATTGTTCTCCACATAGCTGATCAAACAAGTCATCAATTTAAGGGAAAATGATACTTGTTATTTATCACAATTTTGTTGATCTCATGATAATCAATGCAAAGGTTCATTGAACCATCCTTATTTTTTATGAAGAGGACTGGTGAACACCATGTTGAAGAAGATGGGTGTATAAAAACTTTATCTAGATTCTCTTATAGTTGTTTCTTTATCTCCTCAAGTTCCAAAAAAACTATTCTATATGAAGTTTTGGATATTGGAATCACCCCAAGTATATGTTTGATAAATAATTAGACCTCTCATCTTAGAGGAAGTCCAGTAAATTTCTCAAGAAACACATAAATATATTCCCTCAAAATAGACATGTATTTAAGGATGATACTTTCCATAGAGTAAATAATATGATATAGATATGCTTGCTTATATGGTAGTAATATCCATGGTAGAGATGATGGTTCTAAAGAAGACTCATCCTCCTCCAAGAACATGTATAGAATTAGGGATCGATTCCCTATATGAAGAGTAATTTCCCTCTCATGACAATTTATGTTGGATCTATATAAGTAAAGCCAATACTTCCCCAGAGTTTCATCAAATTCCATCAAGAGAAGTATGAAAAGTTTCACTGGGATGTTTAACAAAATAATTGGGATAGGAGGGCAGTTATATAAATGGGATGAAATAATTTCCCCATTTTATGTTTTCACCAGCATTTCTCCTTCCATTCATTGTGGTGATGTTTGAATAGTTATACTAAAATTTTGTCTTTTAAAGGAATGTGTAAAAATGGAATAAAAAATTATGTTATCTATTCTGGAATTAATTAATAGCATACCTATCACCACTTCATTTTTGGGATTCACTTCAGTGGTAGTGTTGGAAAAATCTCACCCTTTCTTCTTTGGAGGTTTTTGGTTTCCTTAGAAATCCCTTGTCTTAGTGCACTTATTCGAAAAGTGTCATGATTCCTTGAAGTTGTAGAAATAAACAATGTGTTGAGGGTCAACTAGAGCATTATTTTACTCTACCAAATTGGTGTGTTTCTCATGTCATTTATTATTATCTAGGTTACCTTTTCTTCCACACCTAAAGCATTTCCATGACCCCCTTATGAAATTTTTGGGGTGCTTCTTTTTCACCTTTGATAAGTGGGATACTGAAATTTCTTCACATTGTTGGATTTATCCATCAAACCACCAGAATTAAAGTAAAAAATTTTCTTCTTATCCCAATGATACCCCTAAGATTCATTTATATTCATCTTTACTTTTAGGGATGATCTAAAAATTTCCTTATATCTATCAAAGTCACATATTGTCCTGTCTTTTTGTAGGCTAAGATTTATCCCGCCAAAGAAGCGATCAACCTTGTATTCAGGGGTAATGACAAAACCAGAGTCATATCACAAAAGTCTTGTATTGTTTTCCTCTTATTACCCAATAGATTATTCATTATTTTTCTTGAGAGAAAGGAAATATATTTCCATTTTAATGTAGAGGTTGTGGGGAAAATATTTCTTGAAATTGTTTTTCCAAAATTACTTCCACTCCATTGCTTCAATATCTTCCTAAAGATTCATATTATTGACCAATGTCCACCACTAATCATCTTCACCCTCCAAATGATAAAAAACCAAAAGAAACTTCTATTTTTCATAACATTAAATGACAGATAAGATCATTTCAATGTAATTGATCCATTATTCTATGATTAAGGAATTAGATGATCCACTGAAAGTAGAAGGACTTTGATGCATAAAGCTCTCAATTGTAGGTTTCTATCTCTTGGGGGGGGGGTACTCCTCTTGGTCTAGGTTTCTATTTATAACTTATGTTAACTGAGATATTTTCATGAAAAAGCTTATGATTCTTTCTCTCATCAGGTTGGACATCTCATTGGGAAATCCTCACACTGGACTTCACATCAATTGTTAGCATGATTCCTCTTATTTTCTTCCATTCTCTAGAATAAAAGTAAAATTAATGATTATTATCTTAGATAGTTAAACACATAAAGGAATATCAAATGACATTAAATGGATAAATTATAAAGTAAATTTATCTCCTTAACTTCTGAGTTTATAAGATTTAGTATATGTTATGCATGATATAATTAGTAACATATATTATTATTGTAATTTTTTTGTTCCTTTAATAATGGTTTGTAGTTTCAAACCAAGTGCATATTAAGGTCCATTGTCTTGTACCAGGATACCCTATGTCAAACCCGGAACACCTTGTTGGAGTTGTTACTCCTAGGTACATTTTTTTTCAGAACGACGTTCACTTGTAGTATCCAGAAAGGGTTTTATTTTATTTATAAACTAATTAATATATTATTACCAAATTTGGGGTGTTTTAAAACATTTATACTTACCCCTAAGGGTTTTTAGTAAGGTTTTTTAATCTTAATCCCAAAAATAAGTAATCATAGCATCGGATACCAACTATAACAACCTTGCACTGTATTACATATTCAAACATGATTTATTACATAAAATTTCACTTAATACAAATCAAAATATTGAGTGGTCTTGTGTATTTGTTAAATTAGGTATAGTACATAAAAACATAAAACATGAAAAACAACACCCTTATTGAAAACTTCTTTTACATGACCACAATATTCCTTCACAATTAACACTACATGGGATAACCCGGGGACATACATAAGAAAGGGCTGAGCTATAAATCTAAATAAGAGAATAAATATAGAATAACATGAGGATAATAGTACATGTTAGACAAGGAAGATCAATGATAAGTAACATGAATAATAAAGCATGATATAAAAGGATAATCATGACATGGGATATTTCGTAAAAATGTACACCATGATATTAACATGAGTCAAGGATCATTGCACATGGAGGAGCATGATTCAAGGATCATTTCACATGGAGGAGAATGACTAAAAGCTCATTTCATAGGAAGAAATATTATTTAAAACTCATTTTACATGATTTATCATGATACTAAACATTACCCAATACATTTGAGCGCTATTAGGGTTCACCCTTAATAATCATTTCATTCTCATGTTTAAGTGTAACACATAGATCATATAAAATGGTTTAATTCAACATCATAATTTATTACACCATCTAATAAATTTTTAATAAATAGATGTAATTCACTAATCAATAAGTATATGTGCATGAAGGTGAATACCCTTGATAGAGAAAGGGTCTTGGTATTCATTAAAATATGATTTTGGCATGGAAAGTTGTGATACAATTTCTGCAGTATAACGACATCATATTGAAATTCATAAAATGGGTTGATGAGAGAAAAAGTGGTATCTCATCATTTATACATTAAATGTAAATTAAGAGTGATATTTAAGAACATATCCCAACATAGGAAAAAGAAAACTATAAGACATAACATAAATGGAATGCTTGATAAAAAAGGATGGTGGAAGATTCCATATGGAATTTCAGCAAAGTAACCGGTGTACATAAGGGTTTATAATAGGGATAAATGAAAGTGAAAGGCACTCCCATCATTTAAAAATCAAGTATACAGTAAGGTGGATAGGTAATAATGGATATGAACTTAATAATATGGAAATCAAAATGGAATATCATAAATTATTTTTTTGATATAAAGAGGGGAGATACAATCTCTTACGAAATTTCATTATTGTAATGGCTTAGGAAAGGGTACAAATGAGGGATAATAAATGATCCCTCATAAAAATAACATAAATTGGAATTTAAGGTAATTATTATAAATTAATGGAAATATATTCAAATGAAAATAAAATAACTAATTTCAAAGAAGGTGTATGAATTCAAAGGAGAGTAGATAAATACCTTCCTTAGATGCGTGACTCCAAAGGATTAAGAGAGGATTCTTGGGAGTTTGAGGGAACCTTTTGAGGACACTATAGAGTATTGATAAGAGTTTCTAGAAGCTTAATGGAGTTTTAGTAAATAGAAATGGGATATTGGGTGGGTTTATATATGAAAGTAGGGGGATTTCTTTATTATTTTTGTTTTGGAGATTACATAACAAAATATTCAAAACCACAAACCATCCCATGGTTTTTTCCCATGGTTTATATAAAAGGGGAGTGGTTTAAATTATTTTATAAGTCTAAGGTAGGAAATTATTAAAATATTTCCCTTGTTTATGTGGATGTGAGTTACACTCTTAACGAAATGAATTTAAAATCATAAAATATGTTATATGTCTTGGAGGATTCATAATGCATTTAAAAAATAAATAGAAATCATAAATACACAATATTTTAAAGGTAAAACGTTAATTTGTATGAATATACCTTTTATTGTATATATTACATCATTGGTGGGAAATTATGATGTCATAAAACACAAATTATTTTTATATGGTATTTGATTTTTACGCAAAAATCTGATTATCTCAAAAAATTATGAAAAATTCACCATTCAAAAAATAATATTTATTTTATCTAAATAATTTTCTAAATATTGTATTTTTACTTATAAAATAAAAAGTGACATTTATTGAAAATGATATATTTTTTAACAATAAAAGTTTTTAAACCATAATAAAAATTACATTTGAATTCATAAAAATTATACAACAATTTATATTTAATAAAAGTATTTTAATAATAATATTTTATTAAAAGATTTTTTTTTCAAAAATACATTAATTAATCAAAATATATTTTTTTGTTGAATTTTAATATTAACCAAAAATAATATTTGTCCTTTAAAAATCATTTACAACGAACCAAAAAATAATAGGATGAAGATATGTTCATTATTATATAAAAAAATGTACATATACTTATTGATAGGGTATTGATACATATCTCTTAATTACACTAGCTTAATACCTAAGAGTAAAGTGTGTGATGGTGGGGCTTTCACGGGGTCCTTTGGTGAACATGGTTTCAGTTGTGATGTCGATGAGCTTAAAATTCTCCCGTAAACTATTTCTCCCATGATTAAGTTGTTAGATCTCAGTTTGGGATTGGTCTAGGAAAAATCACATAAATCCAATATACCTTGGAAGCTCTGATAAATGGGATTCATAGGGTATAAATCTACTAGATGAGGTCATCAATTCCTTTGTCTATTTCAATAGTATTTTTTAAAACCCAATATTTATGCTAGTCATGTGATCACTATTCAATGACCATATTATCAAAGATAATGATACTTAATGGTCATTTAAATCCAATTGGAGATAAAAAAAAGTGTACGTGTTTTCTATATCCATAAAACATTTTTCTGAATCAAAATAAAGATAATTTTATTCATTAATTTTGGGGTTGTTATAGTTGGTGAGTGGAACCCTTTTTTGTTTTATGAATTTAATTTTTTTTTTAATTTTAATTTTTCTGTCCCTATTTTTAATTTTTGTGTGTTTTAGAACCCATTGAACAGAAACTGAATAACCTTTCACTTAACTAATGAAACTCAATTTATATGAATGCTAAAATGGTCTTATTTTTAAATTTAATGTGGATAAATTTATTTAAAAGTCTATGTAATTTTTAATCATATACCATAACATAATTCCTTATATTTAAATCACTTATGTAAGAGGATTTTAAACAAATTTTGACATCTTCTTTATAATTCAATATTTTCTTGAGAGGAATAAGACATTATTGAATAACCATAATTTAATGATAATTCTTATCAAAACCTAGGATTATTAAAGAATTTATATTTAATATTATTGTAGGAATTGTTTTGATTGGAAAAAAAAATTTATAATAATTTTTTGGTTTGTACTACATTAAAATCAGACCCCTGTAAAACACTTGAAACCATGAATGAACTTGTTATCAATACACATTACAAGACCAAAATAAATTACTAACTATTTATATAAGTTAATTGATGATCATAGTTAAACTAAAGTTTGTGGGAGGCTATTTATAAGCATAACTGGATGAAAATAAAATATTTTTCTATAAGAAGATCTAGAAAAGGATATCGTTATGAATTTAAGGCTGTCAGTAATCAAAATTAGATAGAATATATTTTGTAAATTTATATGGGGAGAAACATCAATTTTGGGAAATATTTATGGGGGTATCCTTAGAATTAGGTAAATAAAGTTCACACAATATCTTGAAGATCAAAGATTCATCTCTTCCTTAAAAATTAAAATGTTAGAAGAGTTAAAAAAAAGAAAAAATCCACAAGAGGAAATATTCAGAAGAAAATTTTAAAAATATTGGGGTACTTTAAGAGTAAATGTTCTCTAAGAATATAAAAGGAGTTGTTATCTAAATATTTTCAAGGGGAATTGATTGATGATTACATTCTTGGTCATAGACTAGATATTAATAATTTTACTTCATATTAGAGACAAAACTCCGCATTAATCCTCTAAAATTTTAACCTAACATACTAGTAACCCTTATCCATAGAAAAACCTTGAAATGTACTAATTATTAAACAAGAGAGATTTACGCATTGGGTGGAGATTTAGAAACTCAACAAGCCTATGGTGTCACCCATATGAGTTTGGAATTATAAAATATTAACCTGAAATTTAAACATTGTGTAATGGGATAAATACTTTGGGGTAGATAGGTTTACATGTGAATTAGAGAACGGAAAAAGTATAAATGAATGGAATTTACTTCATGGATTAACAAATCTAATAATATTTAAGAGACATGATTTGTTTGAGTAACATGGCTATTGAAAATAAAACTCACATTAACAAGTATTTTGAATTGTCCTTTAGAAATATTTTTGGGGTTTACTTGTATAGAATTCCAAGGTTTAAGTGTGGTTGAATTTATAGAAGCAATTGATTCATAATATATTATTTATATTACATTCATTTTATCCCCAAAAATAGATTAATTATCTATGTTTTTTAATTTTTGAAATTGATGTTCCATTCGATTATAATTTGAAAATATTTATTTAAAAGGATAAAATTATTAATTTAATTGAATTATTTAATTTCTGGAAATGAATGGAAAGATAAAACAAATTATTTGAGGCTTTTTAGACGAATTTGTCTAAAAAGTATATTCTAGAAGTTAACCTGACCAGGTCTGGTAGTTAGTTTGTCTAGATGTAACTTATATTTACTCCTTTGGGTAATAAATTTTGTAGAAGTGAGTTGAAAATTGTCAAAGTACAAAAGAAAAGTTATATTAAATAAGTACATAAAAAACGATAATTATAGAGGTAAATTTAATAAAGTATTTTAAGAAATTTGGAAAATGGGCTTACATGAATAATATATTTTAGGATATATAAAAAACTATGCACTTGAATGGGATTCGAGTAGAAATTTGTAAACTAACATGCTCTATAAGTGATATATAACATCTTTAGATATTACATAATATATTTCCCTTTACCTTTTAGGTGAAATTTTAATTTTTAAGATTTCTCTAATATCTTATTAGTGGCCCTTGGAAAATATTTATTTATTGTATATCCATTATGTAATATATTTCTAGGGAAACATAAGAATTTGAATCATACATAAGTATTTTTCACCAAGATTCACTAATATGTAGTATTTGTTACATAGCCACTATGGTGCATACATAATATTTTTTTTAAAGTAGTAGATAATATAAACAAGAGTTTTTGCATAATGAAATTTCTACCATATATCTCATGTATGATATTTTACATTATAGGAATCAAGATAATACCACATCATGGGACGTTCAGCCATTCCGTATAGAGGCTTGGTTGATTTCAATGCTACTTCCAATTTTGAGGTCCCAAACAATAGAATACGAGTCACATAACAATGGATTCTCAAACTAAATACTTGAAGAAAAATTTATAGAAGATCACACTATGGAATTTTTAGTTACGACGCGATGGATGAATTGGGATAAATAAAGGAAAATTATTGAGAACCACATGGTTTCAAATACTTACTCACAATAAGAAAAAATAAAAGTGATGTTACAGCATGGAATGAATCCCAATAATTTTGACTATAAAATTACTTTCCATATCTTTTTTTGATTGATAAAAAGGAAGCTAGATTATTTAATATTTAAATGTAATTGAACCAAATATATTAAGAATGATATTAAAATTAAATAATGATAAAATCTCATGATGGTTGATTAAGAATAAAGAATCAAAGAAAGAATATATAAAAGTGTTAGAGGATGAAGATATATGGGATTAAAGATTTGAGTTTTTTCATGCCTTATGCTACTTCAATAATTTTGTGGTTTCTTCACTTTTTTCAATATGTTACCTCTTGAATGGAAGGGTAAAAAATTATTGCTGAATAATAAGGGGAAAGATAACCTTCTTTAAATTATTGAGTATTTACTTAAATAAATAAATCTTTTTCTTATCTTAATATATTTCTATATTCACCAGTAAAAATAATATTCTGAATGCAATTATGTGGAAATATTTTATCCCTATCAATATTTTATTACCTTGGTTGTTAATAAAATCTCTATCCTTTATTATTTATTTCTTAAATAAAATGTAACAGGATTGTATGATTGGTGAGTATCTAGTGATTACAGATATGTGTGTGGAAGTTAATGAATTTTTTTGAATTACTAAGGATCACCTTAACCTGATTGGGACTTTCTTGAGTGGTTTAGGATACTTTATTTCTATTGTATCATTTGATATTTTCCACACACATAGGAAATAGGTTTGATCAATGGTGATTATTGTTATTTAAATCTCATAAATTATTTTAACCTAGGGTGAATGATGAAGCAATGGGGGGGGGGGTTCTTTCACTTATAAATTAAATAAAAATGAGAGTGTACTATTTTTCAATCTAGGATGTCATCAAAATTGGTGATCCATAGCTTAAACCAATAACCTCACATTTTATTTTGATAACAATAAATTATTTCAACTAATTTTAGGTTCACTAAAAACCTAAAATTACTCAAAAATAGCCCTATTTTTACTAACAATGACAAAGATAATATTTCTCCCCTCTTTGGAGATAATATTTGGTTTCCACTATAAAATATATATAATAAAATTATGTTTTAAATGGATTTTTCACACCCAAAAAAAATATGTCAACTTACCTACATATCATTGAGCTAGATTATGAAAAATTATCTAATATAAAAAGAACCCCACTTATTTATTTTATATATTGTGGATATCCATCCCAATAAAAAAATTTCATGTTGTTAAATAATTTTTCTAACCTTTAAAATACCAGGAGGCGGTGAGGCGAAGGTTGGTGCTGGGGATACATTGAAGGTCTCTTTCAAAGACGCCCTGTGCGGAACGGTCTCCAAGGGCTCTGCGGGCGGTCTCTTTCCTGGAGCGTCTGTCCCAGAGATACCACCGGTGGAGGTGTTGAGCCGACCCTCTCGGCTGGTGGAGGGGGTCCCGGTGGTGAACGTTTCGACCCAGGAGCTTCGGGAGGCGGCATCCTTTCATGACCTTACTTTGGTGGCTCGTTTTGGGCGTAATAAACCCTCTTTGAGTTTTTTCCGAAGCTTCGTGGGTTCATGGGGACTGTCCTGCCCGGCGGCGGTATCGGAGTTCTCCAGGGTTGCGTTCTGCCTTCATCTAGCCTCCAGGGAAGACTTTGTTAAGGCCTGGACGAGGAGGTCCAGGGTGTGTGGTTCGTGGAGCTTCTCTTTGTCGAGGTGGTCCTGGGATTGCCATTACGGGCGGGAGTCTCCTGTGGATGCTGTGTGGTTATCGCTCCCAGGCCTACCTCTTCCCTTTCATAACCCGGGGATGCTGAAGGTGGTGGGGAATGCCATCGGCTCTTTTCTGTGTGCGAATGCCGATACGCGGTGTCTGCAGGCGGCCTCTAATCCTTGTATCTGTGTGGAGATGGACCTGTCTGTAGATCGGCCTTCTTGGGTTCTAGTGGAATCGGAGGATGGTTTCTCCTGGAGGCAGAGACTCTTCTATTTCCAGGGGTCGCGTTTTTGTGTCGGCTGCGGTTTGCATGGCCACAGGGTGGCGTCCTGCCGGAGGCGACGGGACGCGGCGGAGGCTCCCCGGCGGGGCAGGGTGGCTGAATCGGGTCAGGACCCGCCTGTCTCGGGTCTTAAGGAGTTGGGTGCGGATAACGTTAACCCTCGGCTCATTTCAAATTTGAATTTGCCTTCCGTTCCTCGCACGACAGAAACAGCGGAAAAAGAAAAAGCTTCTGACATGCTCGGCTCGCGGTCGGCTTCTACGGAGGAGGTTTCGGATCTCATTTCCTGGTCTCCTGGGCCGGTGCAGAAAATGTCTCCCTCGTGCAGCAGGGGGTATCTCCCTCAGCAGGATCCGAAGGTGCACTTGGCCTTTTCGTTAGGAAGCCCGTCGAGAACGCTGTCTCTTCCTCCCTCTTCATTCTGTATCTCTGCTCAGCTGTCCCCGGAGTTAATCCAATCGTCCCTGGTAAGTAAGCTGACTTTTTCCTCGAATGGAGATAGGGAGGCGTCGGGACTGTCGAGGGGTGTGGAGAAAGAACTGTTGGTCGCTCGTCTGTCGCCTCAGCGACGTTTGTTGGATCCCTTGGCCCTCGGGATCTTGGAGGCAGGCGGATCGGGTGTCCTCCCTTCGGGTAGGAAGCTGCAGTTGGAGGAGGAGGTGAGTCCTCCAAAGAAGGTGTCTCTCTCCCACAAGCGAAGTTTTGGTGAGGATGGTGGCTCTGGTCCCACGACGCGCTCCAAAGCCAAAGGTAAAGAACTGGTTGCATTGCCCTTATTTCATCCCTCGCCATTGCAGAGGGTCCAGAAGGGCTCGCGGTAATGTTATCACTCATCATTTGGAATGCACGGGGTTTTGGAGCCCGTGCTAAGCGTGCCTTTCTGGCATCGGAAGGCAGGAAATCCGGGGTTTCGTTGTTTGTGATTTTAGAACCGAAGCAGAGCCCAGGTAAGTTGGAAGGGTTGGCCAAGAGCATGGGGTTTTCTAATTCCTTTCTTGATGGAGCTGTCAACTCGCACATCTGGATCGGCTGGAGAAGCAACATCTCGGTAGAGATCAGGAGAATTATGCCTCAGTGTATTGATGTAAGGATTGTGGTGGGAAATTCTGCCCTCCTTTTCACGTTTGTCTATGCGAGTACGGTGGTGAACAGAAGAAGGGAGTTATGGAGGCACCTGGAGGCGCTGCATGCCGGTTCTTCGCCGTGGTTTGTGGGAGGGGATTTTAACGCCATTGCTGAATTCTCTGAAAAAAAGGGTGGATCGGGATGGAACCGGGAGAGCATGATTGAGTTCCAGGAGTGCTTGACTCGCACGGGGTTATTAGATCTGGGCTTCCGGGGTTCCAAATATACATGGTGCAATAATCGACGAGGGTCTAGCCGCATCTGGAGTAGGCTGGACAGGTGTCTCACTAATGTTTATGGACTGGACCTGTTCTCAAGCACTTCAGTAACGCATCTTCCACGTTTACTCTCTGATCATGCCCCCCTCCTGATCGAGGTACGGCGTGAAACCGTGCTGGGCAGGTCCTTCCATTACTCTAGCGAATGGCATCGCGACCCGGAGTTCATGCAGATGCTGAAAGCTTCCTGGATGAAGGAGGAGAAGGATCGGTCATGGGGAGGGCTTGTGAACCGTCTCAAACGCTTTAAACAGGATGTTAAAGACTGGCTAACCAGACAACCGGACCCTGCAATTGGAGTGGCGGGTTTACAGGTTGAGGTGGGGAGACTGGAAGAGTCTCTACAGGAGGTCTGGGACGAGAATGATTTTGTTATTTTATGTGATAAAAAGATCATGCTTGCTGAGAAACTTGTAGAAATGGAGAATGTCTACAAGCAGAGGTCTCGGGTTCGTTGGCTTAGGGAGGGCGATCGCAACACAGCCTTCTTTCAGGCCTGCATCAAGGAGAAAAGAAGCATGAAGATTAATCTAAAGCTTGAGGATGGGTCCTACACGTCTGATGTGAACATTGTTGGACATTTGGCGTTGGAACATTTTGAGAGCTTACTGGCTGGGAGGGATACGTCGAGCTTTGAGAGGGCCGCGGCGGATCACCATGACTTCCTGCATTGCATTCCCACATTGGTTAATGAAATGGAGAATGTTACGCTGTCCGTTATCCCTAACGAAGACGAGATCAGGGAAGCTTTGAGAAGAATGCCGCAGGAGAGTGCCCCCTGACCTGATGGTTTTCCGGCTTCCTTCTTCAGTGCAGCATGGGAAATAGTGGGGCCGCAAGTTGTGCATGCGATTCAGGATTTTTTTGGTGGTGGGTCACTGATAAAGGGTGCCTCTGCATCCCGGGTGGTGTTGGTTCCTAAGATCAAGGAACCTAGTCTCTTGAACCATTTCCGGCCTATTTGTCTCTGCAATGTGTCTTATAAATTGCTGGCCACGGTCATCAACAGGAGGCTGGCTGGAATGATACCTAGGATGGTTTCGATGGAGCAGCACGGTTTTATCCAGGGCCGAAGCATTCAGGGGGCGGTTGGCATAGCAAGTGAGTTGGTACATGATATTAACAAGCGCACTGTGGGATCGAACATTATTTACCAAGTTTACATGAACAAAGCATATGATAGAGTTGAATGGAGTTTTATCATTCGGGTCATGAGGGCGTTTGGCTTTCAAGAATGGTTTTGTGACCTCTGCTTCAGGTGCTACTCTTCTCCTTGGATTTCGGTTTCTTTGATGGGAAAGTGCTTCGGTTTCTTTAAATCTGTCCGAGGTGTTAGACAGGGGGACCCGTTGTCCCCCACAATTTTTGTTCTGGAACAGGATGCATTGTCCAGAAATTTGGTTAGTGGCTTCTCGGAGGGCAGGTTGAAACCATTCTATGGGAGAAGGAATGCTAGCTACATCTCACATCTGATGTTTGCAGATGATATCCTGATCTTTTTGAATGGGGCAGTAGATCCTTGAAGCACCTTGGCGACATGTTGGTCAGATATGGGAGGTTTAGTGGGTAGTCTATTAACCCTTTGAAGAGTCATGTTTTTATCTCGGACAGGTGTTCTGGGAGGAGGTGTAAGGTGATCCAGGAGATTTTGGGGTGCAATCAGAAAAGTCTCCCTATGTTGTACCTTGGGGTGCCGCTTTCATGTGGACGAATCAAGAAGGACCATTTCAATGAGATCCTAGACCGGCTGTGGGGTAGGATTTTCAGTTGGAAAAACAAGATGCTGTCGTTTGGAGGGCGGGTGGTCCTCATTAACAGCGTTCTCTTATCAGTACCCATGCATGTTTTCTCTGTTATTAAACCTCCGAAAGGCACAGTGGAGAGGATGAAAAGTATCTTTTCCGCGTTTCTTTGGGATGCAAAATCAGAAGGACGATGTCACTGGGCATCTTGGAAGCGGCTGGCACAGCCGGTGGAGGAAGGTGGAGTCGGCCTTCGGGATGTCGAAGTTACCATTATGGGATTGCAAGCACGGTTAGCCTGGGAAGTCGTTGTAGGGGAGACCCTCTGGGCAAAGTTTTTCAGAACGCGATATGGCTGGCCGGGGGAGATGCGCATGTAGGGCGCGACCGTTTTAGCGAAGAGCATGTTTGCTCACCTTGAGAAACTTGCTGGATATGCCAGGTGGATTGTTGGTCGGGGGGAGATCAGCTTTTGGGAGGACAACTGGGCAGGGGAGAAGCTGGGGTATCCGGGTTGCCCTTCGCCGGGGATTTCTTTCAGCGAGGCAAGTGGCAGGTATGAGTTCATACAGGCATCCCTTAATCCCAGCCAGCTTGAATTTTTTGGAAGCATTGTGATGAGCGAGGAGCCGGACCGGTGTTGCTTCATGGAAACTAGCAATGGTAGGTACACTGTCGGAGGCTACAAGGAAATCCTCCGGAGAGAAAACACTACGGGGGAGAGGCGGCCAACTGCTTGGTGCAAGGAGTTACCGGTGAGAATGAATTTTCTGGTGTGGAGGGTCTTAAATAGAGCGATACCTACGGAGGATAACATACAGAGAAGAGGGGTATGCATGGTTTCCAGGTGCTACTGTTGTGAGCAGCCAAACTCAGAAACGATGACCCACCTGTTCTTTCAAGGGCAATGGGCCTCCGACCTCTGGTCTCTCTTCAATCACTCCCCTTTTCCGATTGGTGGGTCACACTGTATTCATGACTACTTGTCCGCCTGGCTTCCAGGTAGTGAGAACGGAGCAATGGAACGGGCTGTCAGAATCATCATCTTAGTTGCGATCTGCTGGGTGCTTTGGGAGGCGAGGAATCAGGTTCGACTGGGGGGCAAAAGGTCATTGGTGTCTATGAAGGTCCAGCTGAAGTCACTTATTGTTGAGCTAGCGTCTCTGGTTAAAGGAGGTCTATCCTCAGTGGCAGTGTGCAACCTGCTCAATAGGCCATGCACCCAACGTAGAGGAAAGGAGAGATGGGTGAGGTGGTTGCCACCGACTCAGGGTCTGAAGCTAAACATTGATGGATCCTGTTCGGGGGGGGGGTGATGAGGGGTGGAGGGCTGCTCAGAGATTGTTGGGGCTCAGTTCTACTGGCGTTCAGTGCCTTTTATGGTCCAGGGAATTATTTGGGTGCGGAGGTTCGGGCTCTTATATCTGGCTTGTTGGTTTGCAGGCGGAGAGGGATGCAAGTGTCAGAGGTGGAGTCTGATTCTGAGTCTCTAGTGAAGATGATTCAGGGGAACCACTGCATTCCGTGGGACTTGAGTTATCTCATTCGTAGGTGCAAGACAGATACTAATCAAGGCCAGATTATCCACCACAGTTGGAGGGAGGCAAACTTTGCGGCTGATGCCCTCGCCCGCTTGGGCAGACAGGAGGAGCCTCTTGTGATTTTTGATAGTTTGTACTCCCTTCCCCTTGAGTGCTTTACTGTAGTGAAAGGTGACTCCCTCGGACTCCACCACTTTCGACCTCCTTGAAGGGAGGTCCTTTATTCTCTATGCTTCGGCAATAGTAATAAAAAAGTACTTTTCGTCTAAAAAAACATGTTTTATACATAATATCAGGTATGGTAGCATCCAAATACATAAAACTAAAATTAATTATTTTTTAAAGTGTCAAATACATGTTATTTTAAGTCATATATTAGTTATGTTTTATACCCATTTCTTGAAGATTATTTCCCTACATGTTGAATTTCTAGAATATTTTATTAACTTACATCATTTTTGAGATAAATTGTACCCACCATGTTTATTCACTTTCGACCCAAGAAAATATCTAAGTTCTCCATCATCTGCATCTCAAATTTTTATTTGATGAGACCTTTAAACCTTATATAAGATTCAACTTCATTTCCATGCAATATTATATCATCTATATAAATAGAAATAATTTTTTTTTAAACTTTTCATTTTCATATAAATATTATGATATACACCTCATCTTTTAAATTACATATTCTTTAAGGTATTGAGTACTTGTTTTATACCATTCAAATCATTCTAGAAGAAAAAAATTTAATATCATCATTATCTGGATAAAACCCATCATTTCTGTCATTAGAATATTATTTATTTTTACTTTATTTAAATAAAATTTCTTCATATTCATTTAATAGATTTCATATCTTATTTACACTAAATAATTCAATAATATCCCAATTAGTTCATGTTTTACCAATAAATAAAACCCTCTTTCACATAAATGCCTTAAATATATTCATAGCCTTTTCACACAGGTATATAATTATACCTTATTACATTTCCTTGTTCATCAGTCCTTTTTGAAAGAACTATTTTGTTATAATAACATTGTGCCCAACAGATCTATCTATAATTTCCCAAGTATCATTCTTTTTTAATTTGATCAGGCGAGTCATTAATTACATTTTCCCATGACTCTTATTTTATTTTTACCTAAAATTATCTAAGATCTACTTAAGATATTAGAACAATTCCCTCAATATTTGGTATTATTATAGTCTAAATGGGTATTGTTTTAACACAATTTTTTTTTGGATTCATCTAATTTATCCTTGTCCCTTTCTATCTCAGCCTTTATAAATGTTTTATAATTTATTTATTCATCTTCTGATTTAATTAAATAATCATATTCGTGAGGAAGATAATATTTTTTCTTTAAAATATAAAAAATTATAACTCTTTTAAACTAACTATGATTGAGGTTTTATTGAATCGTTTTTAATTTTTTTCAAAAATATTGTTACATAATAGCTTTCATTTTTTTTAACCTCTTATTGATTCATTTTTAATCCTTTATCTTCATATAATATCCTTGAAATATCTCTACATATTTGGTATATAAAAAATTATTTTTGATTCTATTAATTAATTTTAATAAAAAACTGTTGTAGATTAAAAATTTAATAAAACTATAAAAATGAAGAACTTTGTTTTGAATGTAAACTAAAACTTATCGAACATCCTTCCAGTAGTGTCATGATAATACAATTTTAAACTAAAATATTTGTTTCATTGTATTCATAGTTATAATATTTTTAACCAAACAATTTTTTTTAGATCCCTAAAAAATGAGGCTTAATTATTTATTCCATTATTTTCCAGAACATTTTGATCCTCAACAGATCTGAATTTACTGTCATTATCTGACCTTAGAGTTTTCATTTTTTCCAAACATATTATCAGTGAATATACTATACTTTTTAATGCACCTCAATAGCTATTTGTTTGAGTATAATAAAAAATACATGTAATATTATGATATTAATCTAAAAATAGAATAAATTATATCTCATATTTAGCCACCTTTGAGTCATAGTACCACACATAATTTTTGTATAACAGATCAAGAAAATCTATATCCCTTTACTTCTTAAGTTTATAAGGATTTTCCATAAGATTAATTTTTGTAGGATAATTGAAATTATTGTCTCTTTAACATATCAATAAATATATATTAAATATAGAAATATGGTTTTCACATTTCTCTTCGTTTTTTGATCAATATACACAAGCCTACAATTCTATAACCTATTTTCTTCACCAATTGTTAATAAGAAATTTTTTTCCATGTTACTAACATGATAAAGATTACCATGAGTTCTCATACCCTACATTAATGACCCTCTATCTTTTATTTTAATACTTTATCCCTTCTTGTGAATAGAAAAATATAATCCTATGTTTCAAAAAAATTACACATTAAATATTGTGTCTTAATCGACAAATAAAAAAAATTAATAGTATTTATTTCGTATCCTATAATATTAGTTTTCCCAATTAATTTATGTTTTAGAGTTTATCATTTATAAATTTAATAGTTCCATCAAATTTCTACATCACATTCCTTAGCATCTCCTTTTTTCCATCATATGGTATAAAGAATCATTACTAAGTATCTATGTTTTCTTACTTCTCTTAACTCAACCTCTGCCATGTTCCCCCTTACATCCTTCATATTTTTCCTTAATTAAATATTCTATAGATTTATTTATTTCTAGAACTTATATTCTGGGTTAATTCTATAAATATTCTCAATTTTTTCCTTCTTTTTTATAATCACAACCCACATATTATTTCACTAAATGTTTACTTTGAAAATTTTCATATATAGTTATACAAGAAATTAGATTTATCCTAAAATATTATTATCTAAACATCAATATATCATAAAATATCAGAATAAGAGAAGGCAATCCACTAATAATTTGACACACTAAAATACTATACAAATAAAGGTAGATGACATGAATACACTGCAAACATCTACTAATTAAATGGAAAGAGTTATGATCTACCAACCATATTATAAATTCCATAAAAATATAACATAATTTACATCAAGAGACATCAAGTATTTTTTTATTTCCTAATGGTTATTAACTATAAATATAATAAAATTAAACATAGATCATGAATCTTTTAGGATTTTTTTAGTTTAAAAATAAATTTGGAAAATGTCACAAAATAATTTTGTGACACTGATGAAAAATAAATGACAGCATCAACATCAATTATCTAACAAATACTCTATAAAATAATTATTTTATAAAGGATATTTAAAGGACTAATAAGTATACTTACAAGAATATATTTTTTGAATCATGAATTATCTCAACTATATGTTATAAAATTATAATAACTTCTACCTATTACTAGAAAATTTTATCCTTTTAATATTTATTATAATTATATAATTAAAATCACTATGATTTTAATCTCCACTCATTTTTTAACCCCAACCTTAATTCCACATTTATGGTCATTATTATTTATTGAAAAATGAATAAATATCCTATCACCATTTTAATTCACTTAGTCATTCTATCATTATATTGAACAAAGAAGTTTTTATTGATGATTTTTTATAAAAGTGATCATTACATGTACTCAATGACACGCTACCAGATATTGGAATTAGATGAACCTTTTTCTTTGGATAATAAATTATGGAGTTTTAGGTATAGGAACATGTAATC
The DNA here is from genome assembly GCA_963277665.1 of Viscum album. Lineage (NCBI taxonomy): Eukaryota > Viridiplantae > Streptophyta > Magnoliopsida > Santalales > Viscaceae > Viscum > Viscum album. The sequence goes on along the minus strand of OY728162.1, from coordinate 1,463,362,374 downwards.
CTTTAATATTAAATACAAGAGGTGTAGGTAATTTTTTTTTCTAACACATTTATCATTTAATATGTTCTTAAGTTTATAGTTTTATTTTTTGATATTTCATTCAAAGTACTTTCCATTTTCCTATTTTCAACACTAGTGGAAATACCACCTATACGAACGCATATATCCCAATGGATTGGTAAACCCATTGGGAAAAGTAACCTATAGCAATTCTTGAGTGAAACCATTGGCGTATTCCAATGTAAGATTGATTTTCCCAAGAGTTTGAGAAAACTGTTGGGATAAGAAAAGAATTCCTACTGGTTTTATAAATCCTTTGGGAAAGGATCAATATGTAATAGGTATCCCAACTGTTTATACAAACCATTAGGATATAACCTCTATCCCAACGACTATGAAAAACTGTTGGGATAACAAATCCCCAAACTATTCACCCCTATTTCTCCATATAGAACTAATTTGCTGAAGGGTTTTCCCAAGATCTCTGCCTCCCATTAACCCTACTTCCCGATCCCAGTTTCTCTAGAACCAATCTATTGAGGCAACTAACCCTACTTCCCAAGTACAATTCCTCAAGAACCCTACTCTAACATTTTTCCTTAAACGATATTTCTCTAGGCTAAGAACCCTACTTCATAACCAGCAATCTATCTTTGATTCAAGTAATTTTTATTCTTCCACTTCAAATCGGTACATTGTAACTAAGTTATGTCTTCTACCTTCATTTATTTTAGATTTTTTAATTCTATTTCACTGAAATATTGTTTTTTTACCTGTATTATGATCCCCTTATGAACACAAGCCATATATCATTTTAGGTTGTGGTTTTATTGTGGTTTAGTTGTGATTTATCATTATAGAATAATTTCGATTGATATTTAAGATGTCAATATCATCATGAGTTATTTTATCCTTGTTTTATTTTAAATTTATGGTTTTCTGACATTATTTTATTATTTATATATAAATACATTGATAAAATTTTTACCCTAATAGGAATGATATACTCATCCATTATAAATCTACCATTAAATGTTGTCTTTGAAATATCACACTCTAACTTTAAGATGATGATACCCTCATTATAATTTGTTCATAGAGAACCACTATGGGAAGGTTAATACTACATTACATGTAATGTACTGCTATGTGATACTATAATTTATGTTATAATGTCAACTTAAATCATATGTATTTTGGGATTTTGAAAGCTGGTGTTTATAGAGATTTTTTTGAACTATTAAAATCTAATTAAATTAGAGTAATTATCCCAAACATTTTAGTGATGCTTACTAATGGTTATTTGAAGGTGTTTTTAAATATCATATCCCTTTATATTATTTTGACCATGATTATTTCTAATTTAGTTTCAAGTGAAAGTCATCAATGGTTGTACTATTTTCATGGTATAAGGCCCCAGCCTTAAACCTTACTTAATCTTGAGTTATTACAAGATTACACATTGAGGATCTTTTCGGGTTTAGAGTTTTAGTGAATTAGATCATAAAACATGCATTACATTCCACATATAAACAAAGTGGTTACATAAAGATAGTATTATTCATTCCCATCAATGGAAACACATTTAAAATAAAACATGGATTATTTCTTGACACTTCCTTGACACTATCATCATATCATGTACCTTTCCCTTGACCTATGAAAAACATTTCAAAAAAACTTGGGATGAGCATAAAAAGCTCAGTATGGGTTATAAAAACATGGAAAGGAAACATGAGTTTATATATACATAATAATGAAATCATACTTTACCCATAAAACATAGGCACTTTAACATACCTCATAAAATCATGAATAAATCATAGAAATCATAAGACATAAAGGTAACTTGAGGCATTCATAACATTCTTACATAGGGAGTAACCCTCTTGGTTACGTTTGGAATACCCATCACAGTATATTCCCTAAAATCTCTTCGGAGAAACCTTAACGTTTCACTCCTTCGCGTTACCCAATGCATTGGAGAGCTATATCGGGCTCACCCGCCCTTAGTTTATCATGGAACCACCCGTCTTCATAATAATGCCCAAGAACCATAACATAATCGTATCACATAAAACATGCATAAAGGAAACATAACATTTCCACATTTCAATCACAAGATATCAATACAACACAAAAACATTGTGAAAACCATTTTCAATACCAAAATAAAAGAAAAGTAAAACATGGTATTTATTTTTCTTTTAAAAAGAAGGTATGGCTTGTAGAGGAAGCCGAAACTCAAATAACGGTCACGACGGCGGAGAAGTTGTTGTCGCCGCATACGTACGACAAAAACATTCCCTTTTTTAGTTTAGTAAACGCTTCGTATAAAAAAGATTCCTTTTGAATAAACGTAAAAGTCAAAGGGTTTTATACACCCTATAAAAGAAAGTTGTGTACAAAATAAAATATGCCTCAATGAAAGGAGATTGAGACGAAGTCCCATACCTCGGGTCCGACTTGACTCGATCATTCTTTAATGTCCTAAATAATAAACTTGAGTTAATCTCTACTTGCTTATGAACCTTTTTCAAGTTCATTATTCCTTTTATACCATGTTATGAACATCATGTAATCATTTAAGTTAATAATGTTCATTTTGTCGGTATTTGGTTCTTAAGTCAAAAATAGACTTCTTACACTTACATGTTGTTAATTTGGTCAAAGGTTAGTTATATCCAGAATGATATTAATTATTTGGATAACATATATATCATATATATTCATCATATACATGTATTTATAATATTACATCACATTTAGAGGTAAGAAATGAAATGCACCGTTCATGGAGACGGTAAGCCGTACGTACGCATGAACGCTACATCCATTTATATTTCATATTTTCTGGAATGAAATCATAATGATATAAGAGTATATTATAATTCCAGTATAATAACATATATAATATCATTAAATTTATCCTTTACACATCCCACATATGGTATTAACGAATCAAATCACTTTCAGGGGGCGGTAGTCCGCACTTCCTAAAATGAAGATATCGTGTTTACCCATAATGGAAACCATAAAGGTATTCCCAAAATGAAAAAAAACCGAAGCTTAAGTAAAACATAAACATATTATATATCATATATAAAAATAGTGACATCATAATGTCCACCTTTGAAGGTGTTAAATGAGTATTGAACAATCATCGTTTCGGGAGGCAGAATTTCGCCATCCACGGAAACCGTATGTTCTTTAACCATTTGATGTAGTTTTGTGAGAGTGTAGCTCAAATAAATCTTATAACAACATCCTAGTATATTTAAGATACTGTTGTTGTTACAAAATAAGTAAATAAAAAGAGTTTAGGGGGTTGGAGAAACAAAATAAAACAAATGAACATGAGAGAATGAATTACCTTTAAAAGTGTAACTCCTTTTGATTTGAGCCTAAAGGCTTCCTTTGAAAGGATTCTGCCCAAATGGAATCCTCTAGGATGAGTAGAGGGATGTGGAGAGAGTAAATGGGCAGGGTTTGGCCGAGCCAAAGGCTTGAGGAGTGTGTGAAATGAGGTAGAGGTGGGGGCCTTTTATAAGAGGAGAGGAGGGGTACTTTTGGAAAGTAGGAAATATTACTTTATTTGAAAATTTGTTTCGGTTTTAGAAGGTCCCACATTGATATAATTCGTGGATAAGGTGATAAGGGTTATAAATACACTCATACAATTGGTTTTGGACATGTGTAGTTCATAGATTTTACATTATCTTTCCATTTTATTTAAATCGTCAAATAATGATGTCATCGCTGCATCATTATTATGTCATAAATAATTTAATTTATTTAATGTCTAAAAATTATAAAAAAAATAATATGATGTAGGAAATCCTTTTAGATTTCCAATGACTATTTATAATCAAAACTATGATCTTTATAACCCCATGTAAAAATTGTTTTCGTAAAACATATTATGTTTGTGTCATTTTTACTTTTACATTAAATAAAAAGTAATTTATGTCATTTCCCAACCAATGTGGATCCATGGGGTCCCCAAGTTGACCCATGGCTTGTCTTGGTCAGACATGACACAACCAATGAGGGTAGGACATGTTTCAAGCTCATCTTATTTTATTAAAGCATTATTTTTACCTTAAACTACACTAATTACCACTAATCGCGATTAAGAACTTAATAAGTTACTATTCACAAAAAAATTATTATAATCTCATTGAATCACATTTTACTTCTTAATGACAACCATGTATGTCGGATTTTTGAAATTCAAAACACAATGATGGCAAAATTTCATTTAAACGGAAAATCAGTCTTTATAAGTACCACTTAGTGGTTTCACTATTCATCAAAAATTGAAGTTTTTCAGAAAATTACCAAAAATTAACCCTAAGCTATATTTGATATTACGAATTCAAAAATGAATTCTATTTTAAAAAATTCAAAACATATAATCCACATTAATTAATTTAATAATTAATTCCCGTTGTTAGAGCAAATAGCGTGTTTTTATGAAACAATAAGTATCAAAAGATTGACACTAGTTTAAGTCCAATTTCAAAGTGAAATTGATTCCAATGACCACCATTGGATTAAATGGTACAAATATATTCATATTACACATTAAGACCAATTCAAAAGATAATCTAATAATATAAATAAATTATATTAAAAAGCAGTTTTGATGTAAAATGCAGTATTTTTCACTATTCGTTAAAAAATGAACATTGTCAGAAAAATACCAAAAATTCACACAAAGTAAATTTTGATGTCCCAATCATAAAGAATAAGTTTATTTTGACAAACATAGTTTATAAAATTTTCAAAAGATAGATTTAAAAATGGGTTTCCATCATATGGCAGTAAAACAATCTTTTAAGAATATTAGTGTATTCCATGCTTAAGATTGGATTTATTTTCATTTTAAGCCTCTAAAACACTATCTTAATCATTAATAGACATAAATAAAAATATCTATTATTCATTACTTACTTGGGATGTTACATCCTTCCCACCTTTAGAAAATTGCGTCCCCGCAATTTATTTACTTATCAAATAAATGGGGGTACTTATCCCTCATTGCATTTTCAGATTCCCATGTTGCCTCTTCAATCATGTGGTTTTTCCACAAAACCTTTTCCTGGTGAATCACCTTATTCCGTAACACTTGCTCCCTGTGGTCAAGAATCTGGACTAGTTGTTCCTCATAAGATAGGTTCTCTTCCAGCTGAACTACCTCTGGGCTCAAAACATGAGATGGATCTGGCATATACTTTCTCAACATCGAAACGTGAAAAACATTGTGTACCTGAGATAAACTCGGAGGTAAAGCCACTCGGTATGCAACTGATCCAACTCTCTCCAGAATTTCGTATGGTCCAACGAACCTTGGACTCAACTTCCCTTTCTTACCAAATCTCATCACACTTTTCCAAGGAGAAACCTTGAGAAAAACATGACCACCTACCTCGAAAGATAGATCCTTCCTCCGGTTATCCGCATAACTCTTCTGCCTGCTCTGAGCTGTTCTCATGTGTTTCTGAATCAGCTGAACTTTTTCTGCCATCTCTTCTACCAATTCTGGTCCCATCAACTTCCTTTCACCCACTTCATCCCAGAAAGCTGGAGTTCGACACCGCTTCCCATATAATTCATTAAATGGTGCCATCTGTATACTGAAATGAAAACTGTTATTATATGAAAATTCAACCAAAGAAAGATGTTGGTCCCAACATCCCTGATAATCCATCGAACAAGCTCGTAGCATATCCTCCAAGGTCTGAATTGTTCGTTCTGACTTCCCATCTGATTGAGGATTAAATGCTGTACTAAAATTTAATTGAGTACCCAACGACTTCTGAAGGCCTTTCCAAAAGTTATAAGTTAACCTAGGATCACGATCAGATACAATGGAGAGGGGAACTCCATTTAACCTGACTATCTCTTTAAGATACAAACAGGAAAGTTGATCTAGGGAAAAAGTATCTCTTATAGTAAGGAAATGAGCAGATTTGGTCATGCGATCAACAATAACCCAGATTGCAATATTACCTCGAGATGTCCTCGGTAATCCAACAACAAAGTCCATGGATATATTCTCCCATTTCCACTCTAGCATTGGTAAAGGCTGAAGCATCCCTTTCGGTAACTATCGCTCTGCTTTAACCAGCTGACAAGTCAAACACTTCACAGTAAAATCAGCAATATCTCTTTTCATTCCATCCCACCAGTAATACTCCCGCAGATCTCTATACATCTTAGTACTATCCGGATGAACTGAAAACAGAGAACTATGAGCTTTACATAACAACTCTCTCTTCAACTGTGAATCACAAGGCACACACAATCTCTTCCCAAATCTCAAAACGCAATCATTATCAATGTTGAATTCAGGCAAATTACCTTTCTGAACCAGCTCTACCTTTTTCTGCAACTCACCGTCTTGCTTCTGTGCTTGCTTGATTCTATCTGATAGAGATGATCTCACTGATACCTGAAACAAAACAGAAGGACTTCCTGCACCAACAACTTCTATGCCAAAGTTCATCAAATCCTTAACCAAAGGATCACGTTCCAAATGCAACATTGCTAATGAAGCATTACTTTTTCGACTCAAAGCATCATCAACTTTATTTTCTTTTCCAGGATGGTAATGAATTGTACAATCATAATCCTTGATTAATTCCAGCCATCTCCTCTGTCTCATGTTTAACTCTTTCTGAGTGAATATATACTTTACAATTTTGTGATCAGTATATATTTCACACTTTACTCCATACAAATGATGCCTCCAAATTTTTAAAGTAAAAACAACAACAGCTAATTCCAAATCATGTATTGGGTAATTTAACTCATGAGTTTTCAACTTTCGTGAAGCATAATCAATTACCTGATCATTCTGCATTAGGACGCAACCAAGTCCTTTCAATGAAGCATCACTGTATATAACAAACTCACCATTTCTGGAAGGTAGTGCCAAAACTGGAGCATTCACCAATCTTCTTTTTAACTCCTAATACTACTTAATTCGATGGCCCAACATCTGCTGAAGTAGTTGCAAAGGATTTCACCACCCCTTTCTGCTTTTAGTCTAACTGCTTCCCATCACTCAAGCTCTTTGTAGGACACTCGTTTGCATAGTGACCCATCTCATTGCACTTATAACATTTCACTAACTGTAAATCAAATTTGGTCTTACCTTCACCTTGATCCTTTACAGTGAAATCATGAGCCTTATGTCCCATCATACCACATCGGTAGCACTTTACAGAATTCAGAAGGCATTCCCCAGCATGCCTTTTTCCACATTCATCACAAACTGGAAACTTAGTTTTCTTACCATCAGACTTTTTTGAAGAATTATTACCTTTCTCCTACCACCTCGGTCTCTTCTTATGCTGGTTGTTATAGAACACTTGGTCATCGGAAAACTCCATTTCCACCTTCTCAGCACATCGAACAAGCTTTTCATAACTTTTAAAATCACGAGAAGCTAATGCCCTTCTATATTTTGGCTTTAATCCTGAGTAAAAATGATTGATTTTACTATCAAGGTCTCGGATAAAATTTGCAGCATACCTTGACAATCAGGTGAACCTTTCTTCATAGGCATCCACTGAGTCTTCCTCTTGCCTCAATTCCAAGAATTGCTTTTCCATCCTAAGTCGAACAGCCTTAGGAAAATACTTCTCAAGAAACATACCTTTGAATTCATCCTAGTCAAGAGCATCAATCTCATCGGCGTCCCTGATATTTTTAACCATAGACCACCACTGATCTGCTTCACCCTCCAAACAGTAAATAGAAAGACTAACCTTTTGATTGTCTGAACACCCCATGACATAAAAAATCTTCTCTAGTGCTTTAATCCACCCTTCAACTAGAACAGGGTCAGATGATCCTCTGAATGATGGTGGATGTTGCCTCATGAAATGTTCCACCACCGACATGTTCCTCTGTGGTTGATCTGGCTGATCTCGTGCATGGATACCACCACCATTTATCGCTTGAGTCAACTACGCCATTACTGCAACAAACTGTTCAGTTACAATTCCGACTATCTCAGGATGCTGATTCGGAAGGTTATTTCCTTCTGTATGCCTTCCTAGAACTTCTTCCCTGTTTCCTCTGCGGAAAACCATTCTGAACAAACATGTCTTAGATGAAGCAACATGGTAATCTTCAAATGCTATATCATTTCAAAGAATTTTTTTTTGGATAATCATTTAATAGAATTCTAACTTCTAAATTTATCTAAACCGACCTCTGATACCAACTATAAGGCCCCAGCCTTAAACCTTACTTAATCTTGAGTTATTACAAGATTACACATTGAGGATCTTTTCAGGTTTAGAGTTTTAGAGAATTAGATCATAAAACTTGCATTACATTCCACTTATAAACAAAGTGGTTACATAAAGATAATATTCTTTATTCCCATTAATGGAAACACATTTAAAATAAAACATGGATTATTTCTTGACACTTCCTTGACACTATCATCATATCATGTACCATTCCCTTGACCTGTGAAAAACATTTCAAAAAAACTTGGGATGAGCATAAAAAACTCAGTATGGGTTATAAAAACATGGAAAGGAAACATGAATTCATATATACATAATAATGAAATCATACTTTACCCATAAAACATAGGCACTTTAACATACCTCATAAAATCATGAATAAATCATAGAAATCATAAGACATAAAGGTAACTTGAGGCATTGATAACATTCTTACGTAGGGAGTAACCCTCTTGGTTACGTTTGGAATACCCATCACAGTATATTCCCTAAAATCTCTTCGGAGAAACCTTAACATTTCACTCCTTCGCGTTACCCAATGCATTGGAGAGCTATATCGGGCTCACCCGCCCTTAGTTTATCACGGAACCACCCGTCTTCATAATAATGCCCAAAAACCATAACATAATTGTATCACATAAAACATGCATAAAGGAAACATAACATTTCCACATTTCAAACACAAGATATCAATACAACACAAAAACATTGTGAAAACCATTTTCGATACCAAAATAAAAGAAAAGTAAAACATGGTATTTATTTTTCTTTTAAAAAGAAGGTATGTCTTGTAGAGGAAGCCGAAACTCAAATAACGGTCACGACGACGGAGAAGTCGTTGTCGCCGCATATGTACGACAAAAACATTCCCTTTTTTCATTTAGTAAATGCTTCATATAAAAAAGATTCCTTTTGAATAAACGTAAAAGTCAAAGGGGTTTATACACCGTATAAAAGAAAGTTGTGTACAAAATAAAATATGCCTCAATGAAAGGAGATTGAGACGAAGTCCCATACCTCGGGTCCGACTTGACTCGATCGTTCTTTAATGTCCTGAATAATAAACTTGAGTTAATCTCTACTTGATTATGAACCTTTTTCAAGTTCATTATTCCTTTTATACCATGTTACGAACATCATGTAATCATTTAAGTTAATAATGTTCATTTTGTCGGTATTTGGTTCTTAAGACAAAAATAGACTTCTTACACTTACATGTTGTTAATTTGGTCAAAGGTTCATTATATCCAGAATGATATTAATTATTTGGATAACATATATATCATATATATTCATCATATACATGTATTTATAATATTACATCACATTTAGAGGTAAGAAATGAAATGCATCATTCATGGAGACGGTAAGCCGTATGTACGCATGAACGCTACTTCCATTTCTATTTCGTATTTTCTGGAATGGAATCATAATGATATAAGAGTATATTATAATTCCAGTATAATAACATATATAATATCATTAACTTTATCCTTTACACATCCCACATATGGTATTAACGAATCAAATCACTTTCTGGGGGTTTGTAGTCCGCACTTCCTAAAATGAAGATATCGTGTTTACCCATAATGGAAACCATAAAGGTATGCTCAAAATGAAAAAAAACAGAAGCTTAAGTAAAAAATAAACATATTATATATCAAATATAAAAATAGTGACATCATAATGGCCACCTTTGAATGTGTTAAATGAGTATTGAACAATCATCGTTTCGGGAGGCAGAATTTCGTCATCCACGGAAACCGTATGTTCTTTAACCATTTGATGTAGTTGTGTGAGAGTGTAGCACAAATAAATCTTATAAAAACATCCTAGAATATTGAAGATACTGGTGTTGTTACAAAATAAGTAAATAAAAAGAGTTTATGGGGTTGGAGAAACAAAATAAAACAAATGAACATGAGAGAATGAATTACCTTTAAAAGTGTAACTCCTTTTGATTTGAGCCTAAAGGCTTCCTTTGAAAGGATTATGCCCAAAGGGAATCCTCTAGGATGAGGAGAGGGATGTGTAGAGAGTAAATGGGCAGGGGTTGGCCGAGCCAAAGGCTTGAGGAGTGTGTGAAATGAGGTAGAGGTGGTGGCCTTTTATAAGAGGAGAGGAGGGGTACTTTTGGAAAGTAAGAAATATTACTTTATTTGAAAATGTGTTTCGGTTTTAAATGGTCCCACATTGATATAATTCGTGGATAAGGTGATAAGGGTTTGAAATCCACTCATCCAATTGGTTTTGGACATGTGTAGTTCATATATTTTACATTATCTTTCCATTTTATTTAAATCGTCAAATAATGATGTCATCGCTGCATCATTATTATGTCATAAATAATTTAATTTATTTAATGTCTAAAAATTATAAAAAAATACTATAATGTAGGAAATATTCTTAGATTTCCAATTAATATTTATAATTAAAAATCGGATCTTTATAACCCCATGTAAAAATTGTTTTCGTAAAACATATTATGTTTGTGCCATTTTTACTTTTACATTAAATAAAAAGTAATTTATGTCATTTCCCAACCAAAGTGGATCCATGGGGTCCCCAAGTTGACCCATGGCATGTCTTGGTCGGCCATGACACAACCAATGAGGGTAGGACATGTGTCAAGCTCATCTTATTTTATTAAAGCATTATTTTTACCTTAAACTACACTAATTACCACTAATCGCGATTAAAAACTTAATAAGTTACTATTCACCAAAAAAATATTATAATATCATTGAACCACATTTTACTTCTTAATGACAACCATGTATGTCGGATTTTTGAAATTCAAAACACATTGATGACAAAATTTCATTTAAACGGAAAATCAGTCTTTATAAGTACCACTTAGTGGTTTCACTATTCATCAAAAATTGATGTTTTTCAGAAAATTACCAAAAATTCACCCTAAGCTATATTTGATATTACGAATTCAAAAATGAAGTCTATTTTACAAAATTCAAAACATATAAGTCACATTAATTAATTTAATAATTAATTCCCGCTGTTAGAGCAAATAGCGTGTTTTTATGAAACAATAAGTATCAAAAGATTGACACTAGTTTAAGTCCAATTTCAAAGTGAAATTGATTCCAATGACCACCATTGGATTAAATGGTAAAAATATATTCATATTACACATTAATACCAATTCAAAATATAATCTACTCATATAAATAAATTAGATTAAAAAGCAGTTTTGATGTAAAATGCAGTATTTTTCACTATTCGTTAAAAAATGAACATTGTCAGAAAAATACCAAAAATTCACACAAAGTAAATTTTGATGTCCCAATCATAAAGAATAAGTTTATTTTGACACACATAGTTTATAAAATTGTCAAAAGATAGATTTAAAAAGGGTTTTCCATCATAAGGCAGTAAAACAATCTTTTAAGAATATTAGTGTATTCCATGCTTAAGATTGGATTTATTTTCATTTTAAGCCTCTAAAACACTATCTTAATAATCAATAGACATAGATAAAAATATATATTATTCATTACTTACTTTGGATGTTACACATGTACTCATTTGTGGATCTCTTTGACCCAACTGTAGTAGTAAGAATGATTCATTTTATTATACATAGAATAAGTAATCATGCAATATAATTGAAAAATAATTTATGATAATACTGTTTTCTTTAAATATTATATTATAGTGAAGAATATTTTCAGAATAAATACTTCTTGAAGAATCATTTTTTAAAAGATTTATTTACTATTATTTGTAGAGACAACTATGTTCTAAATATGATCTCTATTTTTATATCTTATATATTTCTAGTATAATTTTCAGCTGCCTATAATTATATTTAGATTAAATTTACAAGTAGGTGTACTTATTTTTGAGGCCCCTAATAAAAGTACTTGATGTCCCGACAAATTTTTTATTCTATGTACTTACTACTTCACTCACTTGTGAGATCCCTAGTGAAGATCCCATGTTGGTTGGTACCACTAAGAGGGGGGGGGGTATGAGGGGTACACTTTTTATGATTTTTATAATTCAACTTATTTTACTGGTTAATTTCATGATCCTTTCAATATTTAATTGAATCATACTCACCTCATATTAAACATAAATATAGAAATCCCAATGTACAAGGGTTCAAAAGGTTCAGATTGAAATGCCCACTCCTTTCCATGATTCGTTAGTCATCCTATTTTTTGATTCTCCACTATAAACCCAAGTGGTTACACTACGGACCTCTTAATCATATAAGAATATAGACCCACTATTCTACAACTCTAGAGTCCCAACAATTAATGTGTCTTCAAAATAACCAATAAAAAAATATGATTAAAATAAAAGAATATATCACTAATATCTAAATTTCATCCTCACCACATGATGTATATATCCCTACACAAACACACACTAGTGTAATAAGGCTTTATACCAACACTTTTAGGATGTTCTAATTTGATATTGTAATTTTTTTTTTTGAAACTTAGACAATATAGAAAAGAGGATTGTGTAAATTCATCATATGTGGCATGTGGGATTCACATGAAATTTATATTCTTATGTGTTACTGAATTTTCTAATGAAATTTGGTTTAGTTGTATAAATTTTCCATAATGAGTATTATATGGGATTCCTATATAACTTTTTAGTTGAATTATACCAACCCAAACCACATTATTTTTGTAGGAAAGAAAATCTAGATCTTATTTTGGGATGTTCTGTGATGATGTAAATAAATTCCATTGGTGTAATGGATATATTTTAACACTTGGGGGATCATTTATTAATTTTAGGGATGTGTAATTGTTTAAAGTATTATAGGTAATCATAAAAATATTTTTCATGAAGTGGGAACGATTCATTAGAGACCTAGACCTATTGGTTTCGGGTGTGTTTTTTTATGATACACTTGATTATGATCTGATATGGTTGGATCTAGGATGGATAGATCATGTGTATGTTCTTTGGGGTTTTTTTAGTAATGCCTGAGTTACTAGTGCTCAATTAGTAATCCATGGCATGAGTTTTATTCCTTATTATTGTTGGGAAGGAAGCACCAAGGTGGTTTTTTCTACATAAACTTGACATGGATGAGAATCATGGTCACTATTTAGTTGAACGAGTCTATGTTTTATGGTATGTGAGTCATTGGAGAACAAGCCTGACAGTGTGATCATGTGATATGGGTGTGTAAACTCATTGGGATTGTAACACCTTGTGTTTTAATGAGTTAATATTATTTATAAATAAATTTAAATTCATTTGTGGCTTGAATTTCATGCTACACCAAAAGTTTTCCAATATTATTAATGAATATCTTACTATTTAATTAATATCTTACCATATAATACATTAAAAAAATATTATAAATATTATTAATTAATTATCATTATTCCTCAGTGGATAATTTTATAGTAATTGAGTATAAATTCGATAAAGCCTCTAATTAAATGGGTGTATGGAACATATGAGGGTACTATGTCACTTACTTTTCCACATAACAATTTGTTTTCTGAGATTTATTACCACACCTAAGAGAAAGATTCATTGGATCAATTAATCATATATGAGGTATACATTTAATGATTATTCATCAACCAAAGTTGATCTAATATTGAGTTGCATCAAAAAGTCAATACACTATTCAACCACTATGTTTCGTTTTACATTAGAGTTGTGCCTATGTTTAATGTATATTTACTTCTCACTTATCTTATTCTTTAAAAGGGTTTACTCCAATACTACTTGTTTTTTATTTTTACATATTTTTCACATGAATAAGTACAATAGAGGCTGGTTGTATCCTAGAATTCCTAGTGTGTAGTTATTGAATGTAAAACTTGATCCATGTTATGGTTTATTTTTTTAAATAAATGTGGTTAGTAGTGGGTTACTATCACGTGTAGAGGACTATGTTATATATTGGAACGAAAACTCGTATTTTTTTTTAATTCCACTATGTGTCATTTTGTTTTCTCTTACATAGTATCAAATCAATATTGATATAATACTTTAATTTCAATTTCAATGTTCCAATATTTATCTACATATTCTGTCGATTATGGTTTAATATAATGTGAACAATTCACATTTACATAAAAATATTTTTGGTTGAACTTCAATCTTTTTGAATTTCTTTTACAAAATGAATGATATCCAATTTTTTAGAGAATGGATAGAAGTTGAATGTATGAAAGTAATCATATCTCAAATAATATTCAAAACAATTTAGGGAGATTTTTCAATTTTTCATTTGAAAATGGTTTAGATAGTGGTCACACACACTTCCCATGTTATAATTCTGTTGGGAGAAATTGGTTGAGATGTGACGAGGTTAGCTACCATATAACAAAATATGGTTTTCAAACAGACTATTATGTGTGTAATCACAATTGGGATAAAATGGAATCTCAATATGTTGATGATCCAAATGAGTGGAATGGATTGGAGAATTTGATATATGACCGGTTTCCTTTTATTTGTCAATATGAGAATGAAAGTATGCCCACCAAAAAAGACTTTGATACAGGCATACAAGATGCATCCAATGAAAATGATGATGTTGACAGAGTGAAAAAATTGAATGATGCTAATATGACTCCAATATATCAGAAAAGTGGTAAAATGAAAATTCTGGAATTTTTAATTTGATTGTTTCATTGAAAAACCATGTACGGGATTTCCAATAGTGCTATCGATTACATTCTTACCTTATTGACGTACTTACTTCCAGATGATGCAGATGTTCCCTAAAACCACTATATGGCATAGAAATTAGTTGAAGAACTTGTAGTTTTTTTAAAAAAAATTTAAGATTGCTTGAAAGATTATAGCTTATTCTAAGAGGAAACCACTGAAAGAAATGATTGTATAAAATGTGTAACATCCAGATAGAATCCAAAAGTAGGTGGAACACAATCTCATGTGCCACCAAAAGTATTGTTCCACTTTACATTGATCTATAGAATCCAAAATCTTTCTATGTTTTATGAAATATCAATAAAAATGATATGGCATGATACAAAAAGAAAGAATAATAATAAATAGTTGGTTCACCCTACAGATGGATTTTCATGGTAGAGATTTGATGCTCAATATACTAATTTTTCAGCTAACGTGTGTAATTTGAGTTTGGGTATTTCAGGTGATGATTTTAATCTGCTTGGGCAGATGCTTCAAACAACACATGGATAATTTTCATACACATTTATAACCTTACCCCATTGTTGTATATGAAAAAAAGATCACATTAATGAGTATACTTATATATGGCTCTTTTGATCCTAGAAATGATATAGACGTATACATGAAACCTTTAATAAAAAAGTTTAAACTTCTTTGGGATGTGGGTATGTGCACATATGATGCATGTTCTAAAGACATATTTCAGATGAGTTCTACACTTATGTGGATGATCAATGATTTTCCTACTTATGCAATGATGTATGGATAGAGAACAAAGAGAAAACTATCATTTATTGTTTGTATGAAAAATACTAGATCCAGAAGACTGAAATATCTCCGTTGTTTTAGTTTTATTAGACATCTTCAAATATTTCCAATGAACCATCCATATTGAATCAATCGTCGAAGATTTGACTATACCATGGAGACCAATGATCCACCTAAGCGTATTTCTAGAAATGATGTGCAAAATAAATTGAAAGGTTTCGGTTTTTCATTCGGGAATGGTTAAATGAAATCTAGAAAGGGAAAGAATGTTTTTAATGATATTGTTAAAATTGGAAGAAAATGAGTATCTTTTTTGAGTTGTCGTATTGCTCAACCAATTTGTTATGTCATTGCTTAGACATAATTCACATTGAAAATATTATATGTGAAATGTTTCTTTTTATTATTATAAATGTAAATGTAAATACATAAGATGATTTATGATCTCGGAATGACTTAGTGGATTGGGGCATTAGACCTGAATCGTATCCTGTGTGTATCAGAGAAAATAAATTGAATTTTCCATGTGCTTCTTATGTGATGAAACCTTTAGGAAAAAATAAATTTTTGGAAATACTAGAAAATATTAAATTTCTTGGTGGCTATTCAAGTAATATATCAAAACGGGTCAATACAAGAGAGCTGAAGCTGAAATATCTGAAGACACATGATTATCACGTCCTTTTCATGAGTTGATTCCAATAGCAATCCATAATATTTTATCCAATAATGTAAGGGTGTTAGTTATTTGGTTGTTCCATTTTTTAGAGATCATTGTGCTAATATGTTTCCCAAGTATTTATTGAAACAAATGATGGCAGAGAGACGATTAATTTTATGTGAGTTATATAAAATATTTCATCCATCATTTTTCACATGCAAGTTACATCTTACTATCCATCTTCCAACCAAAATACTTCTCAGAGGACATGTTTCTTTCCATTGGTTATATCCAACTGAATGAAATATGTACACATTGAGATATTATCTATGGGATAAGAATCATCTTGAAAGTTCAATCGTGAATGGTTATTTGGATCAAGAATGTATGGATTTCTACTCAATGTATTTGTCTGATCTAACTATGAGAATGAACAGACCTATGAGAAATGAATAAGAATTGTATGGGAAAATTGAACCCAGTTTTCCACCACTTCCTCAAACATGAAGAATTCCTAGATCATTTACATTAACGATAATAATCATTGAAGAGAAAGATATGGAACATAACACAATGTTGTTTAACTGTGATTTTTTCGATGACTACATCAAGTAAATTGAACATTAATATCTTCTCTCCTCTCTGGTAATTTTACAAATCTGCTAAACTATTTCTATTTTTATTTTCAGGGAACCAAAATAATTGATAAATAGAAAGAATCATTATTTATCTTTAATAAGGAGAGAGTCTTTTTATAGCAATGAGTTTTCTAATTGGTTGAAATTGAAGGTAAAAATATTTCTATAATAATTAAAAAAATCAATATTTAATGAAATTTCATATTTTTTTATATTTAAGGTATCGAGTTTTTCTATAGACTTTGTTTTTGTAAATATAAGAGATTTAAATTTTGGTTCTAATATCATGGTTTGTGAATGTAAATAATTCATGATCAACGGGTAAAAATTTATTATTATTAAACAAGAAAATAACATGAGAGTAGAATATGATGGTGTTATGATAACTGCCAAAATATACTGTTATTCCAGTGCATCAGATATTAGACCATTTTTTGAAAATGAAGCTCATCATTGAGTAAATAATAATATTAGATTGTTACCATCATGGTCAAGTCACGATGATGAAAAGTTATTAATTTTATTCGATGATGATGCATGAAACCTTTATTGATGATTTTGGATTTCATTTTATTGACATGAATTTCACTCTAGCTACTGATGAACCATATGTATTGGCATCAACATCGAAACAAGTGTTTTAGGTCAAATATCATCTTCGACCTAAATTTTGTTTCATTATTGAAGTAATTCCAAGAAATGTTTTTGATTATGGTTATTATGGAATTGAAACCATACCTACTACCATTGAAACCAATCCATTTATTATATATGATGACTCCAATAGCACAATTTTTAGAGTTGATTGTAAACCCAATGTTGTTATGGGAAATATATAGAATCATCCATCCATGTTCTCAATTTTTTTGTTTAGATCATCTTGGGTTGGTAATGTTGGTACTGTTCAAATTGATTTAATATTGATTACAAATATATTTTATTTAACTGGAATTATATTCAAACTTACGAAACCAACATTTCTAACATGGTTAAAATTTCAATGCTTTACGGACCATGTATAAAATTAGTGTAACTCTAAGATCCCACTTTTACATTTCAATGCTTTATTAACCATGTCTTCTTGACCCTAGAACACATGAACCCCCTATCCCATATCATATAGTTTGTTTTTTGGTTCACACATTAGTGATTTCTAATTACCTACATATTCGTTTTCAAATGCAGGAAATGAAACCTATTGAAGAGATGCAATAAAAAAGGATGACAAACAAAAAATTCACATGGCTAAGATGGGTGTTCCTCCACTAGTGCCTGTTGTGAGAATTTTATTTCAAATATATATATATATATTTAAATAACATAAAATGTCATGGGATTAATTTTTTTTAATTTTTTTTAGGATCCAGCACTGAGGAAACTGTTTTTTGACGAGCAACGTAGTAGTGGTCCCAGTACTCAGCGCAGTGGTATGAGGGAGGGTGGAACAAGAGTTAGGAGATCTAGTCAGCATGCCAGATTAGACCCTGCCACACCCACTAATGTACCATATATCCCAAATTCTGATCCCAGCGTGTCATTTTGGAAACATGGGATATTTAAGCCTCCCATTTTTTCACCACCATTTTCATCTTATCCTCCTCACCCTTCTATACCATATTCTATAATGATTCCCACTCTTCATCCATATCATGCATGTGGTTATCCATCCATGCCATCTTTTTTTACTTCTACTTTATTATCTATGAGATTCTATATTTCATCTTCTTCGACTCCTGATCCACCACAGTTTGTGCCTATGGAGTATACACTAGGATCCACTCCACTTATACAGGGTGTTCCTTCAGTTTCTATGGATTCGGTGGTGCCCATTTATCATACTACCGCATTAATATTTATACAACCCTAACAAATGTTTATACCATTATTTATTTACATTATAACATGTATTGATATGTAATTTTTTTTTCATTTATAATAGATACATATACTTATAGGAGGTGAGGGCGGGGGTGTACATACATGCACGTGGTGTAGAACATCCACACACAGTTGATGGTGGACTGCAATAAGTATAATCAAATGATTGAAAAAATTGGGTGTCAATGTCGGAAGTTTTTGGCGACACTTTCCAAATACTACGACATCATTCCAGTTAGCTTGATATCATGGTGAAAGTTTCCAAATGAAGTCAAGGAAAATTTTGAGGCACAAACATGGGTAAAAAATCTGTTGTATTAAATGTATTTTTTTTTGTATTTATATGAATTAATATTTTGGTGTCAACTTCGGTTTAATTTCCCTGATGGTGAGGGTGCACGACCAAAACATCTAAAGGAGTTAGGTGAGCTTTGGAGAGACTATAAGCACGAGTTGTATATAGGTAGGTGGTCTAGATTTGGAACAGAGTTAGGGGAGGTATCTATCATGGATAATTATCCAATAGAATAGTATCATAAAATCATTACTCATTGGACGACTATGAAGTTTAAGGTATTAATCACATTTGAGGTATTTAAATTAAAATTTTCATGTTTTTCATTCATACTATATTTTTTATTATTGAATTTTTGTTAATAATCATCCAAAAATAATAAAAAAACTTTGATGCTAAAAAATACCTCAACACATTGGGATGTACTATGATGTCATATCATGAGAGGAAGCATGTATGATAGTAGTCTATAATTTATCTTTAGGTCTTTCACTTTATACTCTTTCCTATATAATTTATTCATTTTTAAATTTTTTCAAATAAATATAGTTATGAAATTCATTATTGGTAACCTATTTTTAATTAGGGTTTTCTACATTCAATGTAAATGTAGAGGAAATAATTGAATATTGAAGGACGTGTTCCTTGAGAAAAATAATTTTTCTCGAGTAGAAGGAAAAATAAGAAAGTGCGGCTAGCGAACCAACACAACAATAGATTGTATGTTTTATATTATTGATATCAAATTTTAATATCTATTTTGTAACTTGACATTATATTTATATTTTTAACAGTTTATTTAGAGGACCTTGATGCTCAGGAACCTAACCATTTTGGGCCAAATGATCACTTAAATTAGGTGTTGGGAGATGAGAACCCTGGCAGAGTATGCTTCCGACTAGGGAAGAGTATAGTCTCGATGAGGTATTGTTCTTATTTAGGTACTAGTTGTAGTGCCACCATGTTCAAAAAGGTTAAGGCACGTGCAAAACAAGATAGAACAAGTCTACTAGGAAAAACACTAAATTTATGAAACTGATGAAAGTTTTATGCCTAGCACTTCCACCAGAGGTCATCATAGCTTGTGATGAATATATGTCGTTGATGAATTCAATATACGTGCACCAAGTGGCAGTTGTTGTGGTGTTCGATATGATGTCATTCCAGGCGATGACGATGGCGAGGAAGAGGCTGAGGCTGAGGATGATGCCTAGACCGAGGCTGTGGACGAGGCTAAGGCTGAGGGAGAGGAAGAGGTTGAGGTGGAGGAAGAGAGAGAGGATGAGGCCAAGGATGAGGCCAAGGATAAGGCCAAGGATAAGGATGAGTATGAGGCTGATGATGGTGGTGGTGATAGTGATGGTAATGGTGATGAGGGAAAAATTGATTCGTTAAATTTTTGACTGATATTACTAACATTTTATGTTTGATGATTTTCTATGACTATATATAGGTGTGATTATGTAGGTCTCATTATTCTTGAATCAGGTATCCTATATAATATATAATTTTAATGACAAAACCTTTTACCAATGTATTTTCATCTATTTTGATGGTGCATGATTTTAGTTTATACCTCCTCCCATTTTTGTTCCTAGTTAGAATAATGTCAATGGCAGACTCAACACTTGTTATTTTGGGATTTCTATAAGACTAATTGGTGCATGATTTACTTTGGTAATATTTATGATTTTTTGATTTTTTATATCTGTATGTTTCTTTTTGGATTTAGTAGATGTGTTCTGTTTGGGTGTTTTATTGAAACCCTTTTAATTTGAAGCATGGTTCATGTCTTGTAGTGATATTTTAGTAATGTCCTATTATATTTATCCTCCATGCTAGTGAGTTCTTAAATGGTAGGGAGACCTACTATTGGTCTCTATTTTAGGATTTTTTTCAAGGCAATAGGAGGGGGTGTGCAGTGGGGGGGGGGGGGGCTGTACAGTGGGAGGGGGTTGACTGTGGGGGGGGGGGGGGTATAGGGGGGGTGGCTGTGCAGGGTGGGGGCTACAATGGGTGAGGGGGGATATGTAGTGGGGGGTGTAGGGTGGGAGGGACCGTGGGGGGTTGTGTAGTGGGAGGGGGTTGGATGGGCTATAGGGGGGGCTGTGTAGAGGGAGGGTGGGGGATGTGTAGTGGGGGGGGGGGTGCAGTGGGATGGGGGGGGGGGTTGTTAAATGTAAGTGGTAGGGTTGAAAGGTGGGGGGGTTGTGAAGAATGTGGGGGGGGGTTGCTGTGTGCAGGTATGGGGCTACATGGGGTGAGGGGGGTCTGTGCATGGGGGTTGTGCTGTGAGGGGATATAGGGGGAGGGGGCTATGCAATGGGGGTGGGGGCATTACGGTGGGGGGAGGGGGCTGTATGGGTTGCTCGTGTAGGGGGGTGGGGGTGAGGGGGGGCATTGTAGTGGGGTTGGGGTGGGGTGGGGGCTTTAGGGGGAGGGGGGATGTAGTGGTGGCTGCGAGGGGGGGGGGGGGGCTCACACACCACTAGACATGGCCTTATATTCCAGAAACATTATCCTTACCAATGATCTAACCATCTCTTATGTCACATAATCTACGGTGGTCTCCACCAATAAAGAGTGGTAGAAACCACCTCAATGGTTTGTATCCAATGTTCACATGAACTGGATGACCATATTGGCTAACCCCAATGAGAGGCATAAAACAATCCAAGGCTAAACCTTTGGAAAACCTCTATCACCACATGTGAACCATTTTCACCAAATAAAATGGTCAAAACCATCTAACTCATCCTAAAAAACCATGCCACCTCACCTCTAGTGATTAACATCACTCATAGTCACATGGGCCTTTCCCATCACACACCCATAAAACAATATTAGTGATCACATCATGAAACTATTTCCATACCTGATATCATCATTACAAACAATCAATAGGTTCATAAATCATACATACCATTCATTAATTGGTTCCAACATACCATTTCACACATGAGACTACATTATAGTGTTTTCCTAATAACCATAGAAATTTTAAGAAGATCATAAATGGTTTCACCTAGATCATCCCTCTCACACCTATTTACCAGACATCACATAACACACATATAAATTTTGGAGAAATCTATTTAGAGCCTTCCATATAATCATATATGGAAAATCATAGAAGAATAAAATATAATTTGATTTCAAATATGAAGAATCGAAAATTTATATGAAAAACTAAAAATAGGGCATAATATCCATAAATACTTCAACACCTTAATTATGTGAGATAAATAATAGAATAATTTATATATAACATTATACTTTCTCTATAATACTTTCTAATTATAATGATTCCAAGATCTAGAAGGAAAAGAGTGAGATCCCTTAATTGGGACTTAGAATGAAGGAAAAATAGGAGTAAAGATCTAGCTCAACCGAATGGCTAACCATAAAACACCATTTTAATATAAAAATAAACAAAATTGTTCTTTCTCATAGAACTATTCACAGTGTGTACTGTATATTCATTCAATGGGTCATCAAGACCACGCCTACCTCTTTATAACTATTTCATTCCATGTAAAATAGTGTCACACTATGAATATATATAAACCAGAATGAATTTCCCAAACCTCTTCCTTTTACACTCCAAACCCTCAAATATTTTAAATCAATAAAAAATACACACGCCTTTCCCTATCCCAAACATAAAATAGCTCATCCCTATGCTATTTTTTTCTATATACAGACCAGAACTCTCCTCCATCTCAAGTTCCCAATCTTCATTATCCAGAAATTGGATTTGACATTAAATGCAGATGTATCATTCACACATGCCTAGAATACCCCAACTAATCAATATAATTAATAAATCCATTTTGTGGGAACTCCCCCCATAGGAATTACCTACTTGATCACTTACTTACCCAATGTTTCAATACCCTAGTGGTTCCACACCAACCATCATCTCATAACACCCATATTAGAACCGCCATACACCATAATTTCCCACGTCCTATCATATTATCATTTCATAATCACACCATACATGAGGCCCATAAAACACCACATCAAACTCAATGATCATACAAGTCCTGCATCACTCTTAATTCCCATATTTTAACCAAATTTTTTTAATTCACTTATCACTGATACCCATCATGCACCAATTTCCATAATAAAAAACTAATATCCATAGTCACATGCCCAAATGCAACTCTAACTATAATGGGATCTTTGAAAGATGAGTGGCCTCTCACCAGTTTGAGATGTCCACACCAATGAAATTGAAATGGGTTTTTAGGAAGAGTGGTTGTCATGTAAATATTGAAATGGGGAAAACTATGTTGTGGCACATGACATTGTTGGAATAGTCTGTTGTTTTTATGGGATATTTCAGGGTTTTTTGTGCTATTTTAAGTGCTGTTTTTAGGTGTATTCCATAGTGAGGATGGCTAGATGTTGTGTTGTTTTTTGGAAATACACTATACCAACAGATTAAGACCTTTGGTAAAGTGTATTTCTATAATATTTTTACCAATGGTTTTAATAAAACATTGGTAATACACTATACGAATTGTTCAAAACCATTGGTAAAGTGTATTTCCAGAATATTTTTACCAATGGTTTTAATAAACCATTAGTAATAATATATACCAATAGTTTCTAAACCATTGGTAAACTATATATACCAAAAGTTTATTAACAAATGATATAAATATATACCATCAGTTTCTATAAAACTGTTGGTATACTGATGGTTACACTACCATATACCAATGGTTTGTGAATAACCATTGGTATAGGCCTTTTCCAACACCTTACTAACCAACAGTTTGGAAAACTATTGGTATATAGTATACTGATGGTTTTAAATCATTGGTATAGGATATATTTCCACCAGTGCAATCTATAATGTTTTTTAAAAAAATTTCTTTGTGTTTTATTGAGTACTAGAGTATCTGATCTTAAATCACTATTTTAAAAAACTGTTAAATATTTCAACATTTTTTATTATTTAAAGATTTTAATTTTTATAACTTTTTCAATTCAACCCCTCATGAAGTTTCCTTTCATGGAAAATAAATGATATAAAAGTTTAGTCTCTATATCATTATTTTCTAAAACTAAACTCCAATACATAAAATATTTTCAATGGCCATGTATATTTATTTAGGAATCATTGAATCATACAATATCAACCAATAACATTTATTTGATGGAATATACACGAAATACTGGTGGTAAAAAATGGAGAACATCATTATCAAATTATATTTAGGGTTTTGATCCATACGTAGGCTAGATTAAAAAATCCTTGAGAACCAACCTAAAACATTCAATGATATCGAAAAATATGAGTTACTTATAAAAAAATGCTTAGTATTATCTGTCATGTTCTATTTTATGTAATATATATATAGGTCTCTTCTTGAAGATAGACCATAAAAATTAGACACAATTAGAGACTACTCATTTCAGAACCAAAAAGGTTATCCTTAAAAAAGATTGATTCTCACTATTAGTATAAAATCATTGACTTCCAGTTTAAGGAATCAATGTTGATCATGTACCAAATCCTCAAAAATATTTTCAATGACTTTTAATCACTAAGAGAGTAGTATATTGGTGCTAAAATGATTGTTGAAAAAGTAATTGACATCCTACCAAGAGTGTAAGAGTCGAAGAGAACCACCATTGAAGTCATGAAAAGTATCAAAAAACATAAAATATATGAAATCATTGGAACTCTAATAAAATATGAGTTATTATTGAAAAGATATAATAATAATGAAAAGTACAAGAAAAAGGGAATGGACTTTATGTCTGTTGGATTTGGTTCCCTAAAACCAAATTCTATATAATTTATGATAACTTGTATTATTTTTTTTGAATATTAATTAACTATTGATCACATAATTATTATTATTCTGCATTACATAGCATGTGGTAATGTCCTAAGAGTAGTTGTCGCACAAAAATGGCATAAGAGTTCCCTTCCATGATGAAAACCCAGAATTTCCATGATATTATTCTTAAATATATGTTTTATATATAGATGTAATCATTTAAGGGAAACAAATTATACAAGCTATCAAGGGGGAGACTCATTGAACTTTGAAACACCATCTTATGGTGTGTTCCTTTGGTAATATCCATTGTAGGATATTATCAGAATGATAACCACTAGTAGAAAATCCACATTTATATGTGTCATTGGATGTTCCTATCTTTGGACACGTGTATTTATCCATAAACTTTAGTAATATTATTAATGAGTGTTATAAGTCACGTTATTTTATTAATTGATGAAAACCTTGATGACATATGTTCACAATGAGGTAGGATATGTTGGGTGCATCACGAGTAATATTTAATTAAAAAATTATGAAAGAATGATTTTTTCCATTATTTTGTTTAATGGAAGTTGATATCTCATGACCATTGAAGGAAATGAAACTGCCTAAATAAATCCATGGATATAGTATTTTATAGGCATGATCGATTTCTAGAAATTAAATGAAAGAGACATCAAACACATTGGTTGGAAACAATGACATGTAACCTTATTGATTACAATTATTGTGATAAGGAGATTATATTACATGGTAAAAATCCATATGAGGTACATTGTCATTGCAACATTATATTCTTTCTTTATGGGTTCCTTGGCATGTTTCTAGAAGTTAACCTTAGACTTTAGGCTTGTTCACCAAATTCAACTAAGAAATAGGCTTATAGGGACAGACACTAAGTGTATCCAAAATATATGTTAAATAATATATTATTTATTTATTATTTAACAATTTTAATAAATAATATTCTCACACATGGTTTAATAATTATTCATTTTTTCTTGATCACATATATTCTATCACCAGTTATTCAATAGAATATTATGTGTGTGTAATATTTAATAAATAATTATTTTCTATTTATTGAATATAATATTTATTTATTTATTAGAGAATAATTAAGTGATATTTATTTATTAAATAAATAGTCACTATTCAAGGACTGATAAATATTATGGAGGAATGGAAGACCAATTTTAATGGATTGGAGAGAAATAATATATAGTGAATTTTATATGAATAAATAAAATTTAATTTTAATTCGCATGTTTTTCACATGTTAAGAAATATTATTGTTATTATTATTGACATGGGGTTCCATAGGGGTTAAATAAATATTAAAGGGAACTTCTACAATTATTTATTTCTAACCCTAGCAGTATACAAACCCAATTATTTTATTTTTCATGTGAGGAAATTAATTTCTTTTATTGTGGACATTGAAATCTAGAAAATCATCTCAAATTCTTAGATATCTCCCTTGTCTAAGAAAACTCCCATGAATGTAGAGCGATATTCCTCCACATTCCACTCTTGAGTCAAGAGATATCAAATAGAATTTTTGGAAGTGATTCTCAGGGTGATCAAAGGCTAATGATGCAAATGATATGATCTTCCATACTAGAACCCATATATTCCTACAACTGCATTTAGATATTTTTTAACATGTGTGGATCATCATTATAGTTAATCTATTCTTGATTCATACAACACAATAATAGCGCATAATAGATATATTGTGATATCCATCAACAAAGAAATCATTTCTCATAAAGTAATTATTAAATTTCTTAAATTATTTATAAATAATATGTGATAATCTTGTACTTTGGTTATAGAGATTATCCAATTTTCTATATTATTTGATTCAATTTCATTAATCCCAATGTTTATCATTGTTTAAATATTGGATTAATCATTTATCATGACAAAAATCAAAGTTGTGAATGACGAATGACATGCTTCTGCTACGAGAAGAACCTTTACGTGGTATCAGAGTTGGTCACATAAATATTTATAATTATTTAAATATAGTTGATTGATTTACACATTTATAATTTAGTTTTCAATTCCCATTTAATCGTCCTTAAATCCAAATTTAGATATCTTTTTCTTCCATTTAATTTATTTTAAATATAATAAAATTGATTAATTTTTTTAACGAAATAAATTAGAAGATCTCATCTGGTGGTGATGAAGAATCTGGCTGGATAACACAAGAGTACATTCAGTATAAGCCAAAGGTACAAAACATGTACTAGTATTTAATACACCAATAATTAATTTATAATTAATTCAATATATATGAATTTATTACACATGGTTAATTTAAGTATCCATTGCGTGTTGATATAGCCAGCTTGGTGCACGATTAGCTGGAGTACAAGCTGTGTAACTTGCATACATGGTGTGTTGTAGTTAGTCACAAAGGGGTCATGTATCTTCTTACATGTCCAACCTAATTAGTGACTATGTAACTCAGAGACCACATACCATTTAGCACATGTACACTATGTGTACTCTAATATTTTCTATGGTATGGTTATACACTGAGTCTCTAGGTTCATGCCTCAGATAGATGGTGAAAATAGTACACGCCATGTATATTGATTTTTCACTTCTTGTACTTACACCAAATTAAGCAGAATTAAAAAGTAATTTATTATACTATGTAAACCTTACCAACACGTGATTTCATATGGTCAATAAGTTCATAGTACATTCCATGTTATGGGTTTATATATATATAAATTCCTAATTAATTTCCACGTAATGTTTGGATCTACATATCATATATAAGTCAAATTATAGAAATTTCTCTACACATTGAGGCATTACATGTTATGTTAAAAAATGGAATCTTGTATACCAAGGGATCATTAAGCTGGTAGTATATTTCATTATATTACATGAAAATTCGTGTATTCCACATGTCACAAGAGTAAATAGTATATGAGTATAATACACATTGGTTGGGTTGGATGGGTAATCATTATGTTTCCTCCAAGGTATATTTTATATTGTAGACAATTAATTTTAAATATATTTATTTATTTTTTTTAAAATTATGTTGGATGATAATATCAAATAAATTTATATGGGAATAATATAAAAATAGTTCATTTATTAAAGAATAAAATTAATTTATTCGAGCATGATTTATCTTAAATAAAGACGATTAAGATTTGAATGCTAATATAATTAACTGAATAATTCATTGAATGAAGATGGATGATCATGAACTTAGATGAGACCTTTGTATGTGATTGGTTTCTTCAAATTTATTATTAAATTAAAATGTTTTCATGTGTTCCATCCATTCTCTTATTATGTAAGGGACCATGTGCCCATGGTTTCTTTTATGAAAACCCCCTTCCCTCAGTTATGTGTGAGTAAAATAATATGTAATGGGAATATATCCAAAGATAGTGGAGGCGGTTCATGTTTGGAGCAAAGGCGAAACTAATCCAAGTGTGATGCATAGGTGGAAAGGTGGAAAGCTGCAACAAGAACTTTCATTGGTTCAATGTGTTTTACTATAGGATGATGGTCAGTTTATCATCCTCTAGATAAACTTACCATTAGTAGTATCTGATGATCATACCACTTTATTATTTTATTTTTGTCAAGTTGCATGGTTATTTCATTATGTATGTTTTTCATGATCACATGAATTAATTAATTAACAATCATGCAAGATAGAACTACAATAAATTGTATTATGCATAAATAATATATAGTACATGGTTAATCACTTAAGTAAACCCAGTAAATATTAACAAGCATGTAATAAAGATAATAATTTGAAATTTACCCATAGAAATAAAATCTCTCAATTACATATACTATGTTGGTATAACCTTACACTAATTTAGTTAAAATAAAACCATTGTTCAATGTGCTTGACCAACCAAAGTTGGGGTGATTTCAATTGTCGGGGAATTATAACATGATGTTTTTGGTTGACTTAACTTAGTTCACATCATGGGTTGAATGAAAAAGTAGGGCTTAGTGAAACTGACAGACAAAAGTTTAGGAAATCTAATTTATGGATTTTTGGAAGGGAGAGTCCACTCAACAGATCAATGAATTATGAGTTAATATAGTTGGAAGTTTGAATACCTACCTAAAACCATTAAAATTCCATGACCAATGAAAGTTTGGGTAATGATAAGGGGAAGATAGATCTTTTACACTAGAATGAATATGCAAATAGATATTCCAAATACAATGGTGAGGGAAATTTGGTTTGGATAAAATAGTTGAAGATTAATAAATATAATATTTATTCATTTTTCAAAATTTTATAAGATAAAATAATAAAACTATACTAATCTTATTTTTAGAAAAAGAAATAAAATAAATCCAAACATATCACTTTGATCCATACTTGATAAGGATAACCTTCTCACCGATACAAATTTACAATAATAGAATAGTTGATTATGCATTATCCTATGCCATGAAAAGAAATTGTTTGTGCTAGAAGAACCTATTTTTGATTGGCCTAGTAATGAGGCTAGTGAGGAAGAGTTATATATCTATAAGAATCATTTCAATGATGATATAGATGTTTAGTTTTTCATGATATAATCCATGAACAATGATATTTTGAAGCAACATGAGGACATGGATGTGTATAGAATGACATCTCACCTCCAGGATCTCCATCGAGATAAGGCAAGACAAGAGAGATATGAGATTTATAATTCCTTGTTTACAACTAAGATTAGAGAGTTTGTACCAACTGAGCCTCATGTATTCAATATTATTAGATACATTAAATGCTTATACATCTTAGGGAATAAATTCTAAGATGATATATGCATAGATATCATACTTCCCCCACTACCCAAGACCTTCTCCAATTTTATTGTTAATTATTACATGATAAATAATGAGATGAGTTTTTTAGAAATTATTACTCTATCACACCATGTGGATAAAGACTTGGGGTGTGTCCAAATCATATTCCTTATGGTGAATAAGAAAGTAAGAACAAGGAAAAGGGGCCCAAAACACATAACAAGTCTAAATCTCCCAACCGCCATCCTTCTAAGAATTGGAAGATCTAGAAGCAGTGTAAGGAAAAGGAGGTAGAATGTTTTATATGTGGAAATCAAGGCTATTGGAAGACGAACTTCACCCAGAAGCATGTGGAAGCAAAATGCGTGTTCGTTAATGAGTGTAATATTTCAATATCTACACATTGTTTATTATATACAACTTTTTGTGATCACATTCATATCCAAATGAAAAAACCAAGTAGATTTTGAGAGATTGATAGAGGAGAGGTGGATTTGAGAGATTTTAATGGTGAAAGGATAGATGATCTATCCACTAGTGACTAACACGTTTCATTTTCAACATGAATGGTATTGAATTTAAGGGATTTTTATTATGTAACAAATATTACAATGAACATATATTATTTATAATGCTTAAATGTAAATGGTTTTATTTTTTTTTTGGGAATTTAATTTTTTTCTTCTATAAATGCTACATATGGTATGGTATGGTGCACTTAAATAATGGTATTTAAATATTAAATTTATAAAACCAAGTATTGCTAATAGATAATGAATCATGTTCATACAACTCATATAACACCCACTACGACATCACCATCTTGGTCATGTAAACAATAAGTGTTTGAAAAATATATATCAAGATGGTTATTTATACTATTATGACCTAAAACCACTTGAAATATGTTGTGATTGTTTACCAGAAAAAATGACCAAACTTCTATTCGGTGGATATAGTGAAGGGACACAATTATTCTAGAATTGGTACCCATTGATGCGTGTGTACCATTTATAGTTAAAGAGATAGGTGTGTATTCTTACTTCATAAGTTTTACTGATGAATTTATTAGATATTTCTATATCAAATTGATGAGGAATAAGTACAAGTACATTGATAAATTCAATGAATTCAAGAATGAAGTAGAGAATCAACTTTGGAAGAAGATAAAAAGGCATTTATTGGATCGAGGTGGTGAATAAATTAACCAATAATTTATTTAATTTTTATAGGAGTTTGGGATTCTATCTAAAATCACTCCACCTCACACACCACATTGGAATAGTGTTACTGAAAATAAGAACCACACATTGTTATACATAGTAAGGTAGACGACGAGTCATATAGATTTTCCATTATCCTTTTGGGGACAAAAATTAAAAACTATGGAATACACACTAAACCATGTACCAACTAAAGTGGAAAAAAATTACCTTCTTGTTATGGAGTGGAAATAAATCTTTTGTTTCACGTAAAGTGTATAGAGTTGGGAAGAGTTTCTTAAGGCCTTCTCAAGTAACAAACTAGCACCTCAGGGCAGAAGATGTATCTTTATAGGATATCTAAAGGAAAAAGGGATACTACTAATACAAACCCTTAGAAAATAAAGTGAATATCATAAAAAATCCATTATTATAGAAAGGGATAACATCCACAAAAAGTATAGTGGGAGTATTATTGAATTTGATGAATTTTATTATCAAGATACACAATAGTTGGTATATGAACAGATTAAACATGTCCTGATGGAAGAAGTAGTTCGTGAAACACAAGTACCACGTTAGAGCACTAGAGAGGCAAGAGAACTAGATAGAAATGATTTTCTAGTCACAGAAGATGGTGACTCATTATTGGTTGAAAATGATGAACCTCTCTCCTAAAAAAGGAATTTGATAGGTCAAAGATACAAGATTTCAAGAAGCTATGAATTATGAAATAGATACCATGTATCAGAACCAGTTTTGGGCTCTGGTCGATGCACCAGTTGATATAAAGCCTATAGGGTGAAAATGGTTATTTTAGAGAAAAATAGTCATGGAATGTAAATTAAATACCTATAAAGAATTTATAGTGGGTAAATGTTTCAAAGTCATAATTTTTAAATCTATAAGAATTTTAATTTCCATAGTATCATAACATGACTATGAAATTTGGAATATGGATTTCAAAACATATTTTCTTAATGGAAACCTTTTGGAAGATGTCTATATGACAAAACTATAGGGGTTTGTGACTCTAGGTGATGCCAAAAGTATTTTCAAGTGGCATAAATACATTTATGGATTTATGTAAGTATCACATTCATGGAATATTCAATTCAATGAAGATATAAAAGAATTTTGTTTCATTACGAATGAATGTGATCCATGTGTTTACAAGAGGATTAGTGTAAATGAATCATTATTCTAGTAGTATATGTTGATGAGAAATTACTTATTGTAAATGAAATACTAGTGTTATAGTATGTTAATGATTGGTTAAAAATGTGTTTCTATATAAAGGACTTAGGAGAAGAAGATTATATTCTAGGGATCAATAGAATTCATGATATATCAAAGAGGCTTCTTGGAATAATTCAATGCACCTACATTTAATAGATTGTAAAGAGATTTCGTATTAAAAAATACATGATAGATTGGTTCCTGTGTTACATGGTATACATATTTATAATAAAATGTTTCCTCAGGAACAATATTATGGAGATAGAATGAGTAATATCCTATATTCTTTAGTGATATGATCAATATTGTATGAAATTTTATATATTAGACTTTATGTTGCCTATGCTTTGATCACTATAGGCACATGTCAATAATATCTAAGAGAAAAATATAGGGTTGTTGTTAAGTCTATACTCATGTATTTGAGAATAATTAAGGACATGTTCTTGGTATATGTAGGGGTCAAGGAGGTAGTCATATGGGGTTATATTGATTAAAATTTTCAAACTTATCAGAATGACCTGAGTCATAGTCATAATATTCTTTGTATCTCAATAGGGGAACTATGAGTTGGAAGATTTCAAAGAAACTAGTTTTCACTAATTCTATAGTGGGTACCAAGTATATAGAAGCTTATGATGTATCCATGGAATCCATTTTGATATGAGACTTTGTACATGATCTTGATGTGGTTCCAAATAGTAAAGACCCTATAACATTGTATTATGATAATATTACAATGATGGAGATTATAAGACACATGGTCACACCAATAAAAAAAGAACATACTATATAAGTACCACCTCTTGAAGTATTTTCTCAGAGTGGTGAAGTTTTAGTAAGTAGAGTTCCCATAGAAGAAAACATGGTGTAAACATTAACTAAAGTCCTATCTCAGTAGAAGCATGAGTATCATGTGAGATCTAGAAAAATAAAGGTTGTTAGTAGTTGTCTCTCGTTCAAGAGGGAGTGTGTTAGAGTTGGTTCCCTAGAACAAACATCAATGAACTTTATGATAACCTATATTCATTTTTTTAATATTAATAATCTTCTTATAATATCATATATGTTATCTAATGTAACATATCATGTAATAATGTAATAAGAGTAGTTGTTATACTAAAAGGTCATAGCAGTTTCTCACTATGATGAGAACACAAAATTAAAAAAACCATGTTCTGAAATATATGTTCTATATTTGAATTAAATCATTTAAGGTACAAAAATGATAAAAGATATTAGGGTTGGAGACTCATCGAATTTTTAGGAACCTTTTCATGGTGTAGACCCTTGGTAATATCATGTGTAGGATATTATTAGAATGAGACCTAACAGAAGGAAATCCACATTTGTATGTGTCATTAGATGTTCCTATCTCCATACATGTTTATTTTTCCTAAGAATTTAAGATTATTATTAATGAGTGTTATAAGTTGTGTACTTTTATGTATTGATGAAAACTGTTATTACATATGTTCGTGGAGATGTATGATACGTTGGGCGCATCACGAGTAATATTTCATTAATGAATAATGTGTGAAAGGATTTGTACATTTTGTTGTTTCATGAAAGGTTAATAGCTTAGGACCTTTGATATGAATGATACAACCTAAATAAATCCTTTGTCATGGTGTTATATTGGAAAGTTTGATTTATGGAAAGTCAAATAAATAGACATCGATTGCATAGGTTGATGTAACCAGTATGAAACCTGATTTATTAGAGATATCATGATAAATGGATTATATTAAATAGAAAGAATCTATATGAGGTATTATGTCATTTTGGCATTAAATTATTTATCTATGGGTTCCTTGGTGTGTTATTAGATTCTATCCTTGTACTTTAGGCTAGTTTTCCTAATACCACTGAGAAAGAGGCCTAGAGGGTCACATAATCTATGTATCATGAATCTCCATTACATAATATATTATTTATTTATTATTTCATATGTTTAATAAATATTATTTTCACAACTAGTTTAATAATTATTTATGTTTTCTTAATCGCATATATTCCATTATTAGTTATTCGAGAGAATAATATATTAGCAGAATAATTAATAAATTTTTATTCAAAATTTAGTAAATGTAATATTTATATATTTATTGGGGAATAATTAAGTGATATTTTTTTATTAAATAATAATTCATTATTCACGGTCCAATAAATATTACATAGGAATGAAAAATTTAGTCTAATGGTCTAGTGATAAATAATATATATTGAATATTATTTGATGAATAATATTAAATTTTAATTTTCAATCTTAGAACATGTCAAGAATAATAATTATATTATTATAGACATGGGGTTCTATAGATATTAAATTTAAATAAAATAGATCTTGTGAATTTATTTACTTCAAACTCTTGCACTATATAAACCTAATTATATTATTTTTCAAGAGAGGTAATTCATTTATTTTGTTATGTACAAAAAATATGGAAAATCCTCTTGAATACATAGAGAGATTTATTCATTAATAACTCTCCCAAGAATGGAGAATTATCTTCCCCCATCTTCCACTCTTAAGTCAAGAGAGATGAAAGAGAATACCGTGGGAGAAATTCTAGGGGTGATCAAAGGTGAACAATGAAAGTGATAGTATCTGCCATGGTAGATCCTAGAGATTACCGTGTTGATGTTCAGAGATTTTTGGAACAAACATGGATCATCACTAGAGGGAATCTATTCTTGACTCCTAAAAATCAATGATGATATGATGTAGATATATTATTATATCCATAAAAAAGAAATATTTTTCATAATGTAATTATTTAGTTGCCTAAATTAATTATAAATAATATGTGATGATCCCACGATTTGGTTCCAATAATATCCATTGTCTATATTCTTTAATTCGATTTTGTTGATCATGATGTTTATCTTCATGTAAATATCATATTAATAATCGATCATGCCAAAAAGAAAAGTGTGGAATGACCAATCACATACTTCCACTGTTCCTTAAACCTTCAATGTCAACCAATTCCCTGAATCCAACTAATGATAGTGTTCCATAATAGAGAAATGATGATTTTGATTATCTTTCTTGAAAAATTGATAAATTTGTTTGAAGAAAAGATTCAAGAAATAATCAATTATACATATGATATAAACATGAAAATAACAGAGATAAGGAAAACAGAATGTAAATAAATATAAGGGAGGGATGGGTTTAAAATTAGTTTGATCACCCTTACCTTTACTCTACTCCACCTTCCCTTCCCCAGTCCTCCCATCCACTTTCGTAGTCACTGAACTTTCTAGTTCAGATCCACTTCATCCAACTCCTTATACCTTCTAATCTAATACCACCAAAATCACTACCAACATCTCACCCACTATAAATACTTTTGAACCCATCCCTCCATCTTTTATAATCACAAACCCATATCTACCTACAATTAGAAGAACCTCTCACATCTCCAACTATATTTAACCTCTACTAAATCTTCCACCACTTTTACCATCATTGTTACCTTTTTCAATTACCATAAATATTACTTCTTAACCCTCCCTCAACCACACTTTATATTTTTGGATATCCTATTTCCACCCAACTAAATATTTCTTTACCCTTACTGCCACTTTATGAATCACATTCCTTACCTTGTATACCCTCTATCACATGTCACATTCTTCTCACCTTAGAAGCTCTAACTTATTATCAATAACCTACTCGACCCACCCATACATGACCTCCCATCATTCAAAAAATTCATAGAAATATCTTATATTACCCTAAATCACTGGAGGCTCAACCAAAAAATCCATACCCCCATCCATCTTTTAAATAATCATCTAACTGTACCTATCATTCAGGATAAACCTCTAACTATAACCCTACCTTCATACCCAATTCCACTTTTACTATTAATTCATTTCAACCTTACCTTAAACCTACCAAAAAAACTACCCCAACCAACAAACTTAATCCCCTATTACATATTAAAAAGTTAGAAAAAATGTACACTAAAAAATTTAATGAACCAATATACAAAATTAATACCCTATTGGATATAACCACCACCACCTGAACAAATCAACACTTATCCTCCAACATTCATCCTCTAGAACCCCATTCACCAACTGATCTTTCCAATTATTTTTCATATGTTCAGTATAAATATGTTTATATTCCCCAAGTCCTTTCCAAACTCTAATGAATCCAAATATGAGATAAGTTTCTTCTACTTGATCACCTCAAGGGTTTTGAATCCAATCCAATTTTTCCAATGTAATTACAAAAGCGAGTCGACATTATTAAGTAATAAATTGGTGATAATAATCTAATATGTACAATTTTTACGTTTCATGTTTTTTATTTTTTATTGTACCAATTATCCTTCCATTTATGTAAATATATCTCCTTTTTTATCCCATTATTTATTTTTCATAATAAAAAATGGGGAGAAGTTAAATGATAATTCTCACTTCCAAATAATTCCATGGAATATATCCTTGAGATTTATCAAACTTTTAACTTACCATGTCTTGTGATCATAAAAAGGGGAATATTTTTAGGTAATTCTTCAAATACCCTCATTTTTTAATTTTGATAATAAAAATGTATGCTTATTTTTTCACTAATAGTTTATTTTGAAGAATTTAAGATAGAATTATTATAAGATTTAATTTTATATCCAAATATTTCTGTCCAAAATTCTACATCTCATTAAAAATTGAAAGAATAAAAGAAAACCCATTAATAAGTTTACATACTAAAGTACCATAAAAAGAATGATATATAGAATGAATGCACTACATATATTAACTAATAAAAATACTATTATTTTTATATACCTACCAAAGTATCTCTATTATGATATAAATAATATAATTTACCTTGAGAAACATAAAATAATATTTAATTCCCCAATGAATTTTAATTATTAAAATATCTAAATTAAATAGAGCTCATGAAGTTTTTAGGAGTAACTAAATCCAATAAATTTTTTTGAATATGTCATAGTATAATTTTCTAACATATATTAAGGATTAATGGACTCATCAGAATCAATGATATAATGAATACTCATTCTAATGGTCATATCCTAAAGAACATATAATGTTCCAAAAAGTATAATTAAAATGTGGATTTTTCTAATAAATAATTCTCTCAAATCTATATAATAAAAATATAAAAATCCCTATATATTCATACAATGTTTCAAACTTTTAATATCACTATAGTTTTGAAGTTAAAAATAACTTTATTTGTGATATTCACTCATTTTTGAACTTCAAACTTCCTGCCTTATTTCTGTTCATTATTATTACTTTACAAAGTCATAAAATTTACTTCACTCTTTGTATTTAGTCTATCACTATGTTTTTCTCTAGAATTAAGAATTATTTACTGATTTTTTTTTATAAAATTAAACAGTGATTGTACATAGTATTACTTTACTAGGTATGGGCATATGGCCCCCCTTTCATTTTGGATCAAACAAAAAAATGTTTAAAGTATGTATATTAAATTATTTACTATAAAAGATATTTATGAAAAGGTTTCTTATATCAAATTCCTTTTTCATTTTTTATGTTATTTAATTTATGAATTTACATTCCATTGTTCTATTTAAAGAAATATATATTTGATATTTTTAAGTTATTCTTTTTATCAATTGTTTTATTTTTATATTTTATCAAATACTCAAGTTTATAGAAATTAAAATATATTTAAAAAAATATAGAGTATCCTTAATTTTATTTTCATTAATTGAAATATTTTAATTTATTTCATTAAGTCTTTTAGTATACAGTCTATTTAAGATCCCATTTTGGGTAATTTATATAACTTTCAACAAAATTGTATCTATCATAACTACCTTACTTTGATATTGAAAATTTATTTTCAAAGGAAATTGTTTTGTATATTTGTATTTATCTCTTCTTAGAACACATCTAACTTCATCATTAAATAATTTACTCTCAAAATTGAATGGATTATGAAAATAGTTATTGAAATTAAAGAAATAACCATTACATGTTTCCTTTAAAAAGAAGGATAATCATTTGATATTTTTTCCCCAACTTTCTATAGTTTTACCTCTAAAATAAAATATTTTCCACTAAAATATGTTATTTTGTAGCCCAAATAGATTTTTTTTTAAATTTAATGAATTGAAACCCCTTCTCATTCCTTCTCCTAATTGATTCCAAACAAATCCTCTAGGATTTTGGGGTATTTTTACTGTTCTATTCTGGTATTTTTATTCTACTTTTCTTTATCCTCTTTCATTAATGTTTTATATCCTAGTCTTTATAGTTGAATAATTTTAGGATTTACTTATTAAATAATAGATAGATTTTCCATGTAATGTATCATTTTTAATCATTAAGACTTTGATAAGATGTTTTGAAACTTATACATATTTTTCCTTTGATATCCCATAGTTTAGATCACTAAATGTTTTATTAGTTTTCCCATAATTTATTTTAGCATAAAAATTAATTCCTATAACAACTTATTCTTCTTCAAAGGATTCAATATTATTTTATTTTTATTTAATAAAATCATTAATATATTTAATAATATTTTATTTACATCCAATTATTTTCTTGAAATCAAACATGTTTTAAACACCTTTTTGAAAATTAATTTTTCTTCAATAATTCTTTTCATCTAGTAATTTATTCTTAATGATTATCAACAAGATTTTTTTTAATTTAATAAAATAAAATTATTTTTTTTTATTTTTTTTATCTTACTCTTTATGAAAATATCTACTCTCACCATTAAGATCAATAATGACCTCTTGTTATTCAACTTTACCATGAACCACTAACACTATGTATTTCTCTTTATATGACTGATACTCAATCTCATTTTCTTAATATGAAGATTTAATATCATATTTTTTATTTACTAGAAAAAATTATCTAAAATTTATGGTTTCATTTTGAATTATAAATATGTTTTCTATTCTAATTTTTTGGGAACCCGTTTGATCTTTATTTTAAAGAATCAACCCCCACTTATTATTCTTCTAATATTATTTGATATTTATGGTTAAAAAGTAAGAATTTACCACATTTTAAACAATAAAAGTTAGTTTACCTTCAATCCTTACATTTTATCTAATTATTCTACTGAATATAAGTGAAATGAACCCATTATTGACATACTCCTCTTCCTTTAATTTATTCCACTCCATATTTTTGTAATATTTTAACATAATTTAATTAGTTTATAAAAAAAATATACTTTACCTATAATCTCTTGATCCACAAAAGTGATTTTAAAATCATCAAGTGTAACTTAAATTAATCTCCCTTTTCAATTTCTAAAACCTTTACTTTATAAAAAGATGTAAAACTCCTTAAAAACTTATTAACAATGTCAATAAACTCATTATTCTAACTCAACACTCTCAAAGTTTTAACAATATCAATTATCTTGTTGAAATTTTTATCCATACATTCATTAGAAATAATTATTAGATGTTTAAACTTGTTTCTTAACACTTGAAATCTTTCTTATTCCACATTAATATCCACTTAATAACTGTTGGAAAGTTTATCCAAAATACATTTAAAAATTTTAAAACTCATAACCTTCATATAGATATAATTTAAAAGAGTTCAAACCAAAGGAGTTAGAGCATTAATATTTGTGATATAAAAAATACGTACACCATATCAATGAGAATCATAGACATAAAGTAAAAATATATCACCATATTTACTTGGTTTATCCAAATGGGCTACATACTTGAAGGATAGACATACTAGGGTGATGGTGCACTATTTCATGACTTGATTATGTTGGAACCCCTTGTATGTTAGAAACAAAACCAGGTGTGGCCCTAGTTACTTATCTCTAATTAACCATGGGTTGGAAACTATCAACAAGTGTATAAATAATAGAAATGGGGAGAATTTCCCTCTTGATAACATAATTAACGAATATGAAAAAACGAAGACCACCAAACCATGAAAAATTACGAACCTATGATCAATATATGTTATAAAAATACATAATGTATAAATTTCATGGATAATAATATAAATGAAAGATAATCACCACTATAGATTACAACTGCTAAATCCAAATAATTAAATAAAACCTTATAACCTATATGCCTCTATGGTATACAAAACAATATCCTAGAACAAATTTCTTTCTATCAACCCCAGTAAGTGATATAACATCTCCTGAAAACTCCATCAACAAAACCTAGAAATATATATATAAAA
The DNA here is from genome assembly GCA_963277665.1 of Viscum album. Taxonomy (NCBI): domain Eukaryota; kingdom Viridiplantae; phylum Streptophyta; class Magnoliopsida; order Santalales; family Viscaceae; genus Viscum; species Viscum album. The sequence continues at coordinate 1,463,321,933 of OY728162.1, read as the reverse complement.
ATATGGGTGAGTATATCCATATACTCTTTAGGTTTTGTAACATCCCCAAACTAGATCACCCCAACATTTATTGAAATAGTATTATATATACCCTAGGGATTCCTCCATGTCTACCAAAGACTGTAGACTAATAATGAGGATCAATAGGGAACTGTGGGGTGACTATACCCTTTGATATAAATAGCCATAAATAATAGTAGAATAAATAATAAGAACATTTAAATTGGTATAAAAATATAAATGAACATTAAAACTAAGTGCCAATGATAAAGTTATAGAAAAATGATATACCTAAAGGTTTCACAAGTCATACAAAAATAAATAATATTTTCCATGGGTTGATAATATACAATATAGCTAAAAAATAAATGAAATAAATTTGATTATAAAACTAATCCCAAACCCTACCTATTCTCATCTCCCCACTCCAACCACAGATCTCTAAATCATCCACTGACACTAGGGATCATAGAATTACCTATTTCACTAACCGTGAAATATGTATATGAACCAAGATGCTCGTGCAGGGAGTGAGTACAAGTTTGCAGGGCACCACCAAATTTTGTACCTAAAACTATGGAATATATAGGTTTATTCATAAAGTGATATTAAAATAATAATAATAAAACAATAACAAAAATAATAAAATTTCACGCCCTCAAGTGCTAAATAAGACACAAAATGAGTGACCATACTTTCCTTGGATAGTGTCTGAATTGGTTTGAATATATCATTGTAAAATGATAAAGCCAGTGGGGTAGAATGTCCCATGTATATAAAAATATAACCCTAACAGAATCTCAATGTGATTTTCTAGACCTGGATTCCACTTAAGAGGTAACCCAATCCCACTAGTCCACATTGCCTTAAGTACATCTCCCCAAATTCCAGAGGTTGCCGACTATTAGTGAGGGCCTAGGGTGTGTCTATGAGGAAAGTGTGCACTCATTACCAGAGTGTAGAAAAATGGATAATTATAAACATAGGTAAATAGAATAAATAATATAATTAAATAGATGGTACAATTGAATGATACAAGGATAACAATAACTAAAACAATTGGAATACCTGATACAAGCATACAACCACTGATGATGATATGTCATGTCACTAAAAAGTTAGAAAAACATGGATAAAAAGTAGCAAGAATACATGAAATATCCAATGTATAAAACGAAATATTTAAAATATCCCATGTATCCTGAGCTACAGCTCCGGAATCTACTACCAACTCCATCCTAGCACAATAAGCAATCAACTATTTGAAGCATTACACTTCCCTCTATTAACACCTGTATACATGTAATCTACCCTGGGTACCAAACAATGATCGGAGGGGGTGTGAGATAAATCTTAGTATGCCACCACTAATGACTTCTATAATATCCATCTTGTGTAATGGAAAAGTACCAGTTTGAAGGCATGCATATATACTGTAATGCAGCACAATGTAATAATATACCGAAGTACCTGCTTCATCCCTTGGTTGGTGTAAGAACATGTAACCATTTTATTAATTAAAAAATTACCAATTTATATTTATTGGTCACATGAAGCATATCCAACATTGAAATCACCTCATGATATTATAAGTAGTGAAGGTTCTAATATGTAACAAGGCAACCATAACTTCTAATTAAATTGGAATTTTTTCCAAGGTAATCACCAATGCAACCAAGACCTTAGGGGATACTAATCCATTAGAAACTGAGTCCATATAAGTTGATAAGAGTTTAATAAAAGGGTTATCTTCCAAGGAATTCCCCAATAATACACTCATAGATTCTAATGAGTTATTCCAAGTTAAAATGGGGCTAATCAATGATTGGGACCTAAGGGATATAACCATGGCAGCTACTTGTCAATAATGGATCCAAGAAGTGTATCCAAGGAATCCTGTAATAATAATTAAGGGATCCGAACATGTCATACAATACATCCATAGGTAGAAAAAGATTAGTTTCCTGGGTAGGTCTCACCCTAGGAAACTAGAATCCTTGAGCCAGAATGACATCCTTGAGTACCCAAGGATGTCCATTGGGAATCCAAGAGCTAACACGAGTCATGAATTCATATAAATATGTCAAGGTCCATATTCATAAAGGAAAAGATTACATTTAACTCATTACAATTAATTTGGCTATATTATTACTATTCCATTTATCAAGTTGTTTGGTTCAAGCTTTTCCTTTCATTAGTTTGACAAGGACAAGTAGCATGAAAACTCTAATTTAACCATATATTTCTTAATCATTTAATTTGGTTCATACGCTATGATCCACTGCCAGTGGAAAGGGGTGGTACGATATGAAACTAACCATCCATTTTCAATTATTATTACGAAGTCATATTCATACCACATACATTCCAATTTATCACATTAATCAATTAATTACACTTAGGCACTTACCTTAGGCCGGTCAAGTGGAAGTGACATGGTACTTTCCATTCACCATTATATAATTTAGTAGAATATTAATATATGGAGGAATACCATTTGTGTGGTCAAAGGTCAAGCACACTAGAATAATGGATCAAATTTGTCAAAACACTAAAAAAGTCAACTATGGAATATTACCCTACATGAGGTGTTGGGGATTGTGGGTGTAACCACCAATAATTAATCACATATATGTAAATAGAATTACCATACATTTATAATGACTATAAGATAGGAATATAAATTCAATAAATGACACCAAATGAAATTAGAGGGCCCCACATGACAATTCCAAAATTAATGAAATTGAGGTATGAGTTATAGACCACCCACCTTAGGCTCATACAACTCTCCTCATCAAGTATTAGCCTCTACTTTGGCTTTTAATGGAGTAGATCTGAGAAATGAGTAAAAATTATCACACCTCGATAAATAGGTTGAGAGAAAGAGAGATGAATAATAGATCAAAAGGACTCAAGTGATTACCATTTCACATCCAACATGATGAATAGAAGCTTGAACTAATCTAAGATGAAAGAGATCGCTTGATTCCTAGTTCATGTCGTCAAGAAGCTCCAAAATGGGAGAAATTGAGGTTCATCCCACTGGAACTCGAATTAGGGAAGAATGTAGGGAATTATTAGATCATTTAAGTGTAAAATAGTAAAATTACACAAAATTTATCATGTGCATGGTTTGGCCGCACGATTTTCCAAATTGTGCGCAAACCATGCATAGGTTCCTGGAGAAAAGGGGGCTCTCGTGCAGTTAGGCCACACATTTTGAGAAAATATTTTATGATCATGTGATATGGATTTTCCAGAAAATGAAGACGATCCATATGGTTTAGACTAACTTTATATCCTCTCTACACAGTTAAATCTAACTCTCTGACATGGTCATTATTTCCAGAAGGTTGGGTTCTAGGATTTAAACAAGCATCAAACACCCCTGATACCCTCACGATCTCATTAGGAATCTACATTAGGTCCATAAAAGTGTGTTTGACCAAAATTTAAAGGATCCATACTTCAGTTGAAAATCGGGTTCTCACAATCTCCCCCCTTGATGGAAATCTTCCTTGAGTTCACCATCTAAGGTTGGTGAAATGCTATCTGAGAAAAACTCTAGACACTAAGCACTTTCATTGACATTTTAATCCCATGTATCATCCTATACATGGTCGTGATTCCACAAAACCTATACTAGAGGGACATACTGGGCTTGAAGAGCCTTCGTGCTCCTGCCAAAACCGTGATGTAAAACGAGTGTCCATATCTGAATCTATAGTAAGAGGGACACATCATGAGGTCATATGATCTCATGGACATATAGTCTTCCCAAATAATAAACTAATAAAGTTTCCTAAAATAGATGTAAGTGGGAGACTTTTTTTATTTAGTAAAAAACTACCAATATAACATCATTACCTCACGGAGACCTCGTTAAACTGGTCATGAAAATCCATCGTGACATTATAAAATTTCTAGTTAGGAATGGGTAGCTGCTATAAATGTTTGTTTGGTCGTTGGTGTTCTGCCTTCACCTACTAATAGGTGGAACACATCATGAAAAAAACATCTACATCCCTTTTAGTACTCATCAGCCAATACTAGAAAGCCAATTTATCTAGAGACACGACCAAATCACATTCTCTTTAAATATATAGTCCCTGGTGCTTTCCACCATGAATGTTTTCACAAAAAGGGACCAATTCCGAACCACAGTATCTCTGTAATTGTAATTTTATTACAAAGAACACCTCTAAGAGTTCTAATGACACTTATCACATGATTTTTGAAAATAAATAAAAGGTTGACTGCCCACTTACGCCTTTACCCAAGTCGAGTAAACTTTCCATAAAATGACCTTACCGACACAAACTACACACACATTCACTTTATGATGTGCCCAAAAATGGTCTTTCACCTGCCGTATACATAAAATAAGAATGATAATAGTCAAACCACCTCTGGATAACCATCCTCAAAGATGCCCAGCTTAGATGTTTAGCGTATCACAAACAGAACTACAATACCTTCCTCAAAGGCATCGAACGTTTTCCCCAACCACATCCATCGAAGCCCCTAACTATCATTTGATGATCTTCCTCAGTCAACCGTCATCTGACCCTTTAAACTATCATGTTTCGGCATGAACAAAGGTGTAACCCAGATCCAACACACTAGAATTATCACCCCCATTTTAGGATCACTTTTGAGCCTGAAAACAAGATTAGGTAACATTGAATTCATTAAAGAGGAATCTAAGGATTTATCCCTAGTTAGTCCATACCTGATGTTATAAGTGATACATTGGTATAAGACAAAACATCCATGTAAGAACATTGACTGAGTCCAAATCGGCATTTTCCGGGCGGTAATGTCAGAAGAAAGTGGCCGGTATCCAAGAGTCCATCCAAGATGTTCTTACTCTGGAACCCACGTATCACTCATGAATAACCAAGCCTTAACAAAAACCAATAATCCATCACTCAACCCTTTGAGAGGAACTAACTAGACCAATGAATTTTAAACTTCAGCGCGACGTAAGACTGATGCTCTCTTAGTGAAGCAAGGATGAAATCAAGATAATAGACATGCTCGTCTCTTTAATATGGTTACACTTATAATTTTTCAAGATTTTCAAGAAGATCAGGAAAACCACCACTGGGATACTTTACCTAAAAGAAGCTAGGATTCCCCCACCGATGTACCATTACAACCCGATCATAATCATCCATTACCCAAGGTATCTCATGATCACCCAAGCTAAACTACCAAAGTCCATCCAAAACAAGTGTTTTTTCTCAAATGTTGCATACATATCCAACCATTTAAAAGTCATGCTTTTGGGAAAGCACTGAAAAGATTCCAACGTGCAAGCCTCAAGGGAATTCAAGAAAAACCAACCATTTCCCAATGGTCCACTTAGGATATGCTCCTTATACTTGGAAGGGCTTGTATTTACCAAAACTGACATGACACTCAAACCTCATGTGTTTTATAGTCATTAAAAGAAGAGACTATCTGACCACTCAAAAGCACACTAGATCAAACTCACATTAACAACACACATGATACACCATCGAGTCATGCTTACATACAATAATTATTTTTCAAGAAAGGAAAAACAAATTTGACTGACATGTCACAACACCCGAGTATCATGAAAGTCATCATGAATATTGGGATGAACATGTTTCCTTTAAATCCCATGTCACTCTACTATGAAGATGACTTGGGAACACACTCAATAGTACAAGGTTCAATTATTTTCTTACCGAACCCAATGAGTTCATTATATCATTTCTCAACTCGAAGGTTACTATGTACGTGAATGCATACTACCCTAAGGTTCAAGAAACAAGACATCACCTCAATACTATCCATAAGATATCCACACTATGAATTTGAGTATCAGGTGGTTCATACAAGGGCATTAACCCAGAGTCATACTTCCCCATAAGACCTTTAACCCAGATGATGATATATAAAGTTTCCCATTACTGAGGAAGAATAAAGGTTCACGAGACCTATGAAATTCCTGAACATTCCCTTGGCATATCTAACCTATTGAAACTGAGAATTATCTGATGCTCATGCCTATAACAAGGTTCAAGGATACCATGAAAACCCATCCAAACAGGGGTTTCATTTAGAAGGTAAGAGTCCTACTAGGGAAAATGACAACCAAACGACACCAAATGTCAGAAACTGACAACATTTAGCAATACATTTTAGCTTTAAGGGTGCTATCTATCATGACTATCCCATTACGAAGAACAAGAAATGGCCCTATCACTAGGTCATGCCAAATAGAAGCCACCAGGATCAAAATCCTATTATTTAATTCATTGATAAAAAGGATAAATCCAATAGAAAACTCTCACATTTCTATTCAAAGGAATCAAAAAATACATTTTAACCAAGGAAGCCACTTACAGGTTCCATTTTTAAGGTCATTAAACTTATTCACTTTAATCCTTTAATCATTTAAAATATTAAAATAGAAAATCAAGAACCAATTATAAAAATGAGCACTTGGTACCTAATTTAACTAATTCTCCAAGGAACAACATGAATGTTATATGAAAATTCCTTTTAAACACTAAGAATTTATTAATATTTCGACATAATTGGGAAATTTATCACACAAATTCCATTTTAAAAGATAAGGCGACCTACGAGGGCCCATTCAAGTCAACCTAGGTTCATCAAAAACACACCCTAGAATATTTTATTTATTTATCAAGGTTATAAGCACCCATAACTGGTTATCCAAAAAAAGACCATAAATTACCTACCTAGGCCAGTTTTGAATCTCTGAATCCAATCACGCACCTCAGAAAAAACATAGAAGAATAAATATAGAATCACTAGAAGAAGATAGACATAAGAAAACTATCTATCCATGGAATACTACCCCAACTACCTTCTTAGAAGTCTAGGTATATGTATGTGATATGTTATTAGTTTCAGGGGTTTTAACAGATGAAGGGTTAATAGTAACTTACCTCAACATTTACTAGAAACTGTTTCATTTCATTTAACATTTAATTACCAGGTTTACTCATTTACCTTTCATAAGTATGAAAAGGAGAGACAAGGGCATGAAACCATTCCAATTTTATGTTTTCATTTCCTTATAACTTGTATCAAAGGTCCATTAAAATGGATTTACATTCCCTGTGAACAAGGGAACATACTCCTTATTAATGAAAATGAAATCCATTTGGATTTCTAATTAAGGGTTTGATTCTGTAAATTACTCATTCAAACACATGAGGGACCATAAAAACACATGAATTTAAACAAGTAACCACTCAATCATAGCCCATAGTAGCATAAGAAATATATAAATAGGGAAAGTCTCACTCATGAATTAGAGGCATAACAGGTGATAAAAAGCAGTGAAATTAAACTATATAGAAATGAAAGATGCATGACATATAAAAACTAAGTGCCTAATAAGATGGATGTAACAACAATCCTTTACCTTATATCATCATGTGAAGGATATAATAGAATCTCAATCAATAGAATAATTAATAACACCACACAACATGTGTATCACTGAATAGTGAAATAATATCAATAATAATAAGAAAATACATAACAATAATTATAATTCAGTTAACTTGACCTTTACCCTGAACATGGGTTCGTAACACCCAATCAAGTCTTATAAAAAAGTTCCAAACATTAAAAATATTCTTACTATTATCTCAAAATAGTAAATAAATAATGGAAATAGCCTCTGATACCACATTGTGACATCCCAATCCTGGATGCCACTTAAAAGGTGCCTCAATCCCGATGGGACACATGGCCTCAAGAACATCTCCCTAAACGCCATAGGCTAACGACTGGTAGTGAGGGACTATAGTGTGTCCATGGGAATAATATTCCCACATTACCAGTGTGTAGAAAAATGGATAATTATAAATATAGGAGAATAGATGAATAAATATAAGTACATAGATGGAACAACAGAAATGGACAAGGATAACAACAACTGAAACAATTGGAATAAATGATACAAGCATTAAACAACCAACGATGATATGTCATGTCACTAGAAAGACTGAAAAACATGGATACATAGTTGAAATAATACATAAAAAACCCAATGTAGAAAATGTAATACATAAAATATCCCAAGAATCCTGAGCTACAACTTAGTCATATGCTACTAGATCCATCCTAACACAGCAAGTAGTCATGTGTTTAAAGCATTACACTTCACTCTATGAAAACCTGCATAAATAAAATCTACCCTAGGTACCAAAAAGTTCCCCAAAGAAGGTGTGAGATAAATCTCAACAGGCCACCACCAATGGTTTATATAACATCCGGCCCAGGTAATGGAAAATAAACAGTGTGAAAGCATGCCTATATAAAGTAAAGTAGTCCAATGTAACTAAATACCCAAGAACCCACTTCAGCCCTAGGCTAGTGTATAAACATGTAACTAGTTCATCAATTAGGAAATTATTAATTTATATTAAAAGGTCACATGATTCATATCCAGCACTAACATCACCTCATGATAGTATAAAAATTGAATGTTCTAAGATGTTACAAGGAAATCATAATTGATAATTAAATTGATAGTGGTTTTAAAGTAATAATAATGGAATCATATACCTCAGGGGACACTAACATAGTATTAATTGAGTCTCGATAAGTGGGTAAGAGTGTAACCCAAAGATCATTTTCCAAGTAATTCCACAATATGATTCCTACCAAGTATAGGGAGTTATTCCATGGTAAAATCTGGCTAGGCAATGACTGGGACTGATGGGATGTAACCATGGAACCTACTTGTCAAATTTTGTTCAAAGGATTGTATCTAACAAATCTTGTAATAATAATGAATGGATCTGGTGGTGTCATACCAAGCATCCATTGGTAGACAAGGATCGGGTTCCAGGGTAGGTCTCACATAAGGCAACTGAAATTCTTGAGTTGTAATGACATCCTTGAGTACCCATGGAATTCCCTCAAGAATCCAAGAGATAACATATGTCAATAATTCCTATAAAGATTTCAAGGTACATATATATAAAGGATCTCCTTACATTTTACTCATTACAATTAATTTATCCATATGATTAATTTTTCATTTATCAGGTGGTTTGGTTCAAGCCTTGCCTTCCATTAGTTTGAAAAGTCCAAGTAGCAAGAAACCTATAATTTAACCATATATGTCATAATCATTTAATTGTGTTCATCTACTAACTTTTATATCAAGTGGAAAAGGATTATTCAGAATTCAACCAACCATCAATTTTCAATTGTTTTGGCCAAGTCATATTTATACCACATACTAGCCAATTTATCACTTTAATCAATTAATTACACTTAGTCACTTACCTTATAGGGTTCAAGAGGAATTGACATGATAATTTCTATTCACCATTATGTAATTCACTGTACAATTAATATACAAAGGAATACCATTTCTGTTTCAAATATTGATCACACGTGAACGATGGATCAAAAGTGTGAAAATACTAAAAAACTCAACTATGGGATATTACCCTACATGTGGTGTTGGGATTTGTGGGATTAACCACAAAAAACAAAAAAAATATATGAAAATAGAATTATCATACTATTATAATGACTATAAGTAAGTAATATAAATTTAATAAATGACACCTGATGAAATCGACGAGCCCCACACGACAATTACAAAATCAATGAACTTGAGGGATGAGTTATAAACCACCCACATTAGGTTTTCAAGACTATACCTGTCTTTTATTAGCCTATAATTTGTCTTGGAATAGAGTAGATCTGAGAAAACAGTAAAAAAACTCACACCTCGATAACTAGTCCAAGAGCAAGAGAGATGAAGAATAGCTCAAACAAACTCAAGTACATACCATTGCACGTCCAACATGATGAATGAAATATTGAATGAATCCCAGATAATGGAGATGTATTTATCCCTATGTTAGGCCTTAAAAAAGCTCCAAAATGGGAGAAATATAGGTTCATCCCATGGAAATTGGATTAAGGAAGGAGGGGATAAGTATATCATTAAGGGTAAAATAGTAAAAATACCAAAAAATTATACTGTGCACGATTTGGCCGCATGGTTTTCCAAATGATACACAAACCACGAAATGGTACCTAGAGAAAAGGGGTCTCTTGCACAGTTAGTCTGCACTGTTTGACAAATTGTGTGCAAATGTGCAATATAGCTATGCCCGAAAATGAAAACCATTCACATGATTTAGACTAATAGTGCATCCCCTCGCTTGGTTTAATCTAATCATACGACATGGACATTTCTAAAAAAACTAGGTTTTGGGCTCTAGATGAGTGTCAAAGACCCCTGAGACCCTCGTGAGATAATTAGGAATCCAATTCAAGTCTATAAAAGAGAGTTTGACCAAAATTTAAAGGATCCATACCTGAGTCAAAAAATGGGTTCACACACTTGAACTATTCTCAAAGTAATAAAAAATTAAAATGGAATATGTAACCCATGTCTAAATCAATATCAACCATCAGGCCATCTTGATACTATTTAGTGTAATATAAAGTAAAAAAGGGAAAGGTCGGCCCATGTCTATAATGATCTCAACCCAAAGGCATATCAACAATTAAAATAAAAACAATAGTAAAGGAATCCCCATGTTAAAAATGATCTCAATCCTAATTCAATTCAATCAATTTTTATCAATATAAATACTATAGGAAAGTAATCCCCTTATTTATAACAATCTATTCCCTAAATAATCTTGTCCCCTCTTTTATCAATATAAATACATTGTGAAAGGGGAACCCATGTCTATAATGAACTCATCCCTACAAAATCTCAATCCTTTATTAAATTAATATAAATATAATGGGAGAGGTGTCCCATGTCTATACTAATCTAATACAAAAGGAATCTTTACCCATTTTATATCAACCCCTTAAGGTACAATTACATAATTATTTTAATGAACATAAACATAAAACAAGGTTTGAAATTATATATGAAACCTTCCATAATTGAAACTACATCAGTCCACACACCCAACTACTTCCCATAACCTAATTCCTAGCTATACTCTACCCAAAACCATTTAATAAAAAGGAGGATGAGTCTTACCCCTTATATAAGAAAATAATTAAAATGAAAAAATAACCCATAAATCCATTCCAAATCGAAGTTTGAGATGAACTCTAAGGTAAATACACTTCCACTTATAAAAATACATTTATTAGAAACTAAAAACGTCTAATACACTATAATATAATTTATGTAACACCTCATTGGGTCTTGAGTACGTTTTTTTATCACACTTTATTTATGTCACATGATTATTAGCTACTATGATATCAATTTAAAATGTAAAAAAATAGCTCATAGCCTAAAAAATACATACCCTACTCATATGGAACCAATGGAAAAAAAATGACACCGAGTCATGTCAACACATTCTATAATACCACCTATCCTGAATCACATGAAACTTGTATAAACTGGTAGAAAAGTCTAGGCACCACCTACCTCGACTTAGAATATTCCCACTTGTTGATGATCATCTGATGTATCAACTTCAATCGAGGGATTTATCCAAATAAAATAAAAACACCTAAATTTAGTATATCAAGTGAAAAAAGTATAAGTGTAAAATAATAAGATAAGAAGAAGGATGAAGTTTAACATTACCTTTAGTGATCCTATAGGACAAATAGTGACTCAATTAAAGCTAAAAAAGGGATGATTCAAGGTTTGAAGAGAAAAATACCAAAGTGGAGAGAGATCTGTTCATGAGAATACTTAGGAAAGGAACATGAAAACCAATTTATAAGATTTATCATTTTTAATAAATTTAAGTAAAATTAAAAAACATTATATATGGACCAATGTGGTTTGACCAATTATGCCATGCCACAATTTCCTAACCCAATTTCACCTTAAAACATGACTTATAGGATCATAACACAACACCCTCAACCTAAGAAATACTAAAAAATAATGACCACACCTTTGCGGTGTGATCATGAGCTTCATGATGCAACCATCACATTGAAACATGACTATCCACCAACTCTATATTTTTATCTTACGTAGCCTCATTCTAGACCACAATGCCTTTTATTATGGCATGATCTTTGACTAGTAAAAACATTTTATCCCACAATAACTTCAACATCCAAATACCAACCCACGACCTCTGTTAACTCTTCCATCAGTTGAAAGCCATTGAAGTATACATGGTTTGGTAAATATTTAAATAAATTAATACATTGATATATGTGGGGTGTTACATCATCCCCACTATATAGAAACACATCCTCAAGATGCATTAGTAATAATTTCCCTAAAAATCTCCCACCACATAAAATATTGATAGATATACACACTAGAGGTCTAACAACAACATTATGGTTTAGACCATGTCATGATCTATCCTTTCTTGCTTTCCAATATAGTGTATGATACTATACTGTGATAGATCATGCATATATTCATTATGATTCATCTTCATTGCATCGTATGCTCCATTTTTGTCACATGATTAAGATTTAAGGTGTTTGAAAATTTGATATGTTTGATTAAATGTTAAATAATAATTATGATGAATGAATTGAAATTTTCAAGGATTTTAAATGTTTGGAGTGTTTTTTTGAAACACACAATAAATATAAGGATTAAAGTTTAGTTCTTAGAGGCCTATATCAATTAATTTTATCCTTATGTAGTGTGGTGTGATGGTTACGACTCCTCAAGAATGAAATTATCACACTCTCATTTCTATCAAACCTTTAAATTAAAGGTTCCAAATAAACATTGGTTTGAGGGAGATCCTTACCAAGCATTGGGAGATTCATTTAATTCACGGATACCCTAAGAGGATGAACTATTTTAACTCATTATCTATGATCATTATTAAACATATGTTGATGATCTATATTGTTAGATAATAAGTATTCCATTATTTATTAATTTTATAATATATTCCAAATGTATAGACATATCTTGTGTATTAAAAGGTTTGAAGTTATTTTCCATGATGTTTTGGATGATATTAATCTCTTAAAAACAGTTTATTTGTATCGAAGAAAATATCTAAAATTTTGGTTTAATTATTTAATAGGATGATTAAATAGGAAAAAATAATTTTCCAAGAACGACTACATAGACCATGGGAAATGGGCATTTTTGGTTCTTGAAATTACATGATCACGTCATAATTCAATGAAATACACCCATTTGTGTAGTTGTTTTTTCTATATCATGACATAAACATCTTTGAAATAGACCTATTCACTCATGAGTATTTTTTGAAAAAAAATATAGCATCATTGGATGACACATCCATGCCGTGGTTAGTGGGTCACTATGCCTTGGTGTTCTTCAGAACAAGTAAAAAACATAACAAAGTTGAATATGAAAATTAATTTCACAAAAATATTTTGTCAACCCTAAAAACCTTGGTAATATGAAATTACATGCTCAAAATGAATTGTAAAATAAAACCAACGTTTCTAAAACATCTTGACCAGAAATCCTTGGCTGAGAAAAATGGTTGGATTAACTTGAAAATGGATTAAAAATGGTCATAATTTATGATGAATTTATAGGACAAAAATGACTTCCATAATTACATGGTGGGAATAATTTTAAATAATATACCAAATTTGAGGTAGGGTGGGGTGGGGGGAGGGACTTTAAAGAAAACCAAAAACGTTTGGTACATGTGATTTAGGTTTAAAGTGGATTTAAATGGTGAATAATTTATAAAATGTTAATAAATTAAAATAACTAGAAATATAATGTTTTTATATAGATTTATGTTTATAAAATAAATATTAACATAAATTTGTTTTATTAGTAGCATTATTTAGAAAATAAATGATATTATTTTGGGTAAATTTTTATATAAAATTTGAAATGTATGTTATTAGATAATAAAAATTATCATAAAATATCGTATAATTTTGGAATATAAATGATATCATATTAAAACCACATAAATTATAATATGAAAATTTTATATTGGGTAAAATTGAATTTTTCAAGTTTATCTATGACTAAATTATAAAGTGTTTATAAATTATTTATGAATTGTTCACAAATGATTATCTCATATCAGAATTTATGAATTATTCATTTATTTACATCATTACCTGATTTATATTTCATGAATATAAATGGTATATTATTAATTGTGATATGTGATTTAGTTTAAATTTGTTAATAATATTCTTTATATTATTATACAATCATTTAAGGTGTTACATTCTTGGTATGATAATTGATTTAGTTTTATTTTACCTTTACTTTCACATGTATTTTGTTATGATCTTGAATTAGGAAGTTAATTATTACTAATTACATATTAAATTTTATAATTATTATCTAATAAATGTTAATATTGAGTAAAAAAAATATGTAAAGGGACTTGGAGATTAATGTATCACTAGACTGGGAGATTAGGCTCTGTCTAGAAAAGCAGGGGTTGGGTATCTTGCCCTCCAAAAATACTCTTGAGTCGATTATTAACATCATATAATTTTAATCTTTTAAATTAAATGGTTTCATATACCTTATTCATAATATGAATTCAAATATCAATAAAAATATTTGAATTTTTAATTTGGTTTATTAAACAAAATATGTTGTGTAAAGAGTTACACATCAATATGGTTTGAAAATATTAATTTTATGGAAGGAAAATTGATTATAAAATAAATTATTAGAATAATAGATACATTTAATTGTAATAAATGACATAATTTTTTGAGATTAAATCCCATTTAAAATACTACATGTTAGTTCCCTTCCAATGAAAACACCTGTAAAGGCCTTGATCATCCTATTGGGTAGGTTATACCAGAGTTGGAGGCTCCTGTATTAAATGTAAGGAAAACAAGTAACGAGGTGATCCTAACCATTAGGTGCCTTGTTTTTTGGAATATTATTTAGCTTACAATTAAATAGGAAAACCTATCCATTAGGATACTATATAAATATAGTTCAAATAATTTAAATGATGGATTGATCAAAGAGTTTTTCTCTTAACCATACAAGATTCATATGTGATTTGATTGACATGACTGTAAGCCAAATATTGCAATGAATTGTGTTGCAGGATTAGCTAGGTTAATTAATAATGAAATATATATAATGGTCCACTAATTGATATGGTGTATATTAAAATGGGTCTTATTTTTATTGGGAGCACATTTAATTAATTCCTTAATAAATTATTATAAAACATGACACTCTTTTGATAAAATACTCTATTATAGATAAAATTACATCATAAAAATCTAACAAGAATTTGAGATCAATCATAAAAAAGGAAAATCCTAATGGAATAAATTTCATAGATTGGTATAAGAACATGAGAATACTTCTCAATCAAGAAGTAATGTTCCATGTGATAAAGTAAACAACATCCCAAGAAACATCTTATTTGTAAAGTCAATTAATTGGAGAAATATGTATATAGTAAGCATAATAAATATTATCTTGAGGCCTATAATTTTATTTTTATTTTTATGGATCCCATTTTATAAAAGTAACATGAGAATATGTATACTTCTGTGATGATATATACACTGAACATGATCTATCTAGAGTAATCTAGACATGAGAGATATGTGGATTTAAAATCACTCTTTTTGTGTAAGATGTTGGATGATACTTCCATATAAATTAATTTAATATATATTATTGGGTATATAAATGAATTTGAGAGATTTGGATCCCCACTTAGGCTTGATCTGACAATAGTCTTCATTTTTTATATACTATCAGAAGGGTTATAATAGTTTATTATGAATTAGAAAATTAATGAATTCAACCAAATATTACCTAAACTCATCAATATATTATTGATTCTTGATTAGGATATGTAATGTCCAAAATAAAGTTCCATTATTATGGTATATCTTGGAAAGGGTGACTTTTTTGTTGAAAAGGAAATGAAAAGATATTGTGGAGAGACAACATCACTATCTAAATTGAAGATAATAAAGGAGGAGAAGTGCTTATATTGTTAAAATAATATTAATTAGAGATGGAACTTCCTAGAATTCCTGAAGGAGTTTAGTAAACTCTATGGATATTACATGATAGGTATCGGTGTTATAGAATCAATTCATTAATTTTAAATGGTATATGATACCCAATATAAATTTTAAAAATTCTATAAATATACAAGAGTTCAAAATCAAGATAAGAATTGACGGATCTTGCAGTTTTCAATCAATGTGGAAGAAAAAATTTTATATATAAAATAATTGGATGAAAATAAAAATTTAAAGTAAAAATGGTTGTATATAAATGACATGTATTCCCATCTAATTTCTCTTATATTATTAGAGAATTATGTTAAAAGAGTTTTTAGGAATAATATTATATGATGGTTTAATACATATGGTTGATGATTCATAAATTCTATGACATATATGAAAATTAAAACAAGGATAACATGTTTTTTATATGGTAAAAGATATTTTATCCAAGATATTTATTAAAATATAAGGAATTGAGATTCCACATTCCATAAATGTCATATTTTAATGAATAAACTATTTTTTTCAGAATAATGCTCCAAACACATAGAATACCATATGAGATAAAGTTATTAATAGTATGTTTTTTTAAATATTCTAACTAAATGAAATAAGTTTTATATCTTAAAAAAATGCATACGTGTGTCTTAGCATGATATCATGGAGAGAATATAATTTTTAAAAGGCCATTGGAAGTATATTTAGGCATCGATAAGTTAAAGGAAAACAACTAAAATATTCTTCCAGCTAGAATTAAAATTGAATGTCACTTAATATCATAAAAATGTTCAGGGTATATCGATAAATAGAAATGTTTAGTGTTACATTTAGTTACCATAAAATAGTGAAATTCAATTTATATCCTAAGATTAGTCTAGGGTGTGTTGGTAAAGAAATCTGTTAATGTAAAGTGTTACATTTTATTACGAAATGATCTCAATAAAAATGTTTTAATATAAAGTTTTAATATGAAGATGATTAACATATAATGTGTTATAAGTAGACAATGAAAGTTATTAACATCATAACATTTCATGTGGTGAATTAAATAAATTTAGATACTGGGTTCAACAAATTTAACATTAGGAATATGATTACAAAGTCTCGCCATTTTCCGAATACAAATTCATTATATATGTTACTCACTAAAGGAGTTTAGTGGGATGGTTTTATCAGATGGCCACTTATTGATGTGGAAGAAATTACATAGATATATAATGAGTTTAACAAAACTCCAAAAGTGATATAAACATAATGATCCCATAACAATATATCATATGAGATATGATTATATTAGTGATTAAGTATGGTATTAATAAGGTTCTTAAAAGAGTTTAAGAATATAAAATGTATCATTCTATATAAAAATTAGTCTTCACTTTACCATTATTACACATTAGCTACATATTACGTGAAAAGTAATGATAATTGTGCTATCAAAGTATGAATTTTGATTATCCCTAAAATATGTTCATTATAGAGTAATTTAGGTTGTGATAAAATATTAGTGTTATAGTAGGTTGGATTTTGTATATGAATATGGAATATTATCATGATTTTTTTCTAAAACCCCTAATAATAGAACCTGCTTCCAGAACCTCACTTACAGAATAAGGCCTGGACATTCTGTAATTAGAAACACTCGGTATTAATGTTCGGATAAGGGAAGTCAACACTAATTTATCACATTTAATTTCCTAACCTCATAGTTTTTTAGAGTACGCACACAATAATAAGATATAAATAAATCACACCAACATGGAGATAAAAAAGGATTACATGGTTCATAACTTGATATTATTCAACTAGAAAAACATTGATTTTTTTATTAATAAAAGAAGAGAAAGAATCATATTAAATGTACATTGAAAAAGTGATCCTAGTAGTCTATTTATAGAAAATTACAGCTAGTAAAACTCGATGGCACCCCCTTTGTATCTTTTTAGTATATTCCACTGCTTTTAAATGTATGTCGATTACCATTTTTTGGTCAAATATTGTAACTGATGCACCACATTAACATCAGATTCCTATTGAATTGTGAAATATATCCAAGTTATAATCATATATACCTTGCATGATTACTATATAGGTTTTAAAAAATATAGATTTATTCTTATATAGACAATATAGTTCTTTCTATGCAAGTTCAATGCTTCTTCCACACATCCATCAACCAAATATGGTCATCAGATGCCACTGCTTCCTACTCCAGATTCCACTTTTTCTTCAAATTATTCTTCTAGACCACCAAGGTTCTACTGTAATTTCTTAATATGGTTGTAATATTTGAGCTTCTATAATAAATATTTCAATAATTTCCATGATTTTAGATAATAAAAAATTTATTATAAATTTCATCTAAATATATCCCACTAGCGAATTGTTTTCTTAGATTCCCCACCAAGTCCTTAAATCACCAAGGAATTTTAACCATCCTTTCTTATTTCTTCCATAAGAACAATTAGTGTGTCCCCATTCTTTGTTTCTTAGTCACCCAAGTCCCACCATGGCACAAATCTACCTCATTATTTCTTTGACTATGATCTTCATTAGAATATCATCTGAATTCCAACACCCTTCTATATTCTGTAGATCAAAACACCATTCTTACAAAACTGTATGTATAATGTGAATTTCAATTGAATGTGTTTTTTCTTGAGTGAAACACAAAATTATTTGCAATATGGATCCTGTTGGAATGTCACAAAATAACACTCAATTCCCTTTCTTCATTATGAGTTCATTCAATAAATACTTTGACTACATCATCTCCTACTCTACTTCCATTGATACAATATACTGTAATTGAATGGTTGATAGTGATAAAATTGATTTTAGTCTTGAAATAAAACGTACATAAATTCATCCTTTAGGTAAATAAAGTCTAATGTATTTCTATAAGTTCCCATATCACCTCCAATGTATGAATAAAAATACCCTTATAACTGATCATCCATTTCAAAATATAAGGACAATAATTTCAAACATTTGATATATAATAGTATCAAATTTACATCTTAAAAACTACTTTCTGGGATTTTCCATGAATAAACTAACTACTCCCACTACTTGATAAATTCATGGCATCATACAAATCATGGTATACAACAAAATCCCTACCACAGATGTATAAGGAAACATTTCCACTTATGTACCCCTCGTGTTTTGTACATGGTGATTTATCTTTGGATAGTTTGAAATGTACATATAAATGGGTAGATAAAGGGTCACATCTATAAATTTCATAACTTTAACCATCTTCCAAATATGTTATCAAATTGAGTTTTTTAAAATGAAGACTATGTTCAATAGAATACAGGTCACACAAAACCAAGCCTAAAAGAACAATGAGATACTATTTAAATGTGACAGTTATGACCTATGAATTAGAATTAGTGATATGATTGTGATTTTGTTTTAAAATTATGTATAAATATTTTAGTTAAAGTATGTATATTGGTGAACAAGAATAAATTTTTAAAACTGTATTAATGTACTTAAAAAAATATATTTTTTCTTAAAAGATGTTTTTATTGCTTTGTGTGATAAAATACTATAATTAAAATTTTCCAATTTTTAAAATTTTATTTTACAAAATGAAATTAATGTTGGGAATAAACCTGTCAAAATTAACATAGGGTGATGATTTTGGATTTTTCATAAAAGAGTGATTTTTTAATGAATAGTGAAAAATACTACAATTTGTAAAACTCTCATTTCATTTCATTATATTTTGTAATTTATAATATCAATTATTATTTAATTTTATTTAAAAATAAAATAATTATTACTTGATTATAAATTATATAATTAATTAAATTTGAATCATGTTTACATTGAATTTTTGTATAAGATTATTTTTAGGCTTAAAAACTAGTTATTCATAAAAATGTTTTTGACTGCATAATGTTTCCATATTTTAATTAATTAAAATTACCAATAATAAAAAAAATATTTAAATTAAATTTATATGTTATATATATAACTATATGAATTTAAATCCATATAATTATGATCACTAGTCAAATAGTTAATGTAAGATCATCTTATGCTTGAAAAATAGAATTCTTGAAAAAACATTTTTCAACACGTTTTACGAGTTTATTAATGTTTTCACTTATGGGAATTTAATTTTATAAGACGAATTACATATTTTTAATCATTATAGTTAATATATTTAATAATGGAAACTTATTTTTTTCATAATGAATATTAAAAGTGTTAAAAAAATTAATTGCCACAGTTAAGGTTAAAATGGGGTTTTTCACATTACATAAGCTTATGTAAAAATTAATTTACCAAAAATATGTAATTTTTATTTAATAAATTTTATTTCATATTAAGAATCAGTTTTTATGGATTATATAATAACTCCCATTTTATTTTATTCTTAAATGAAAAATTACCTAGGTTAAAAAATTATTTACCATTGTGAAAACTGAATGGGTAAAAGTGATTAAATTTGAAGGTTATGGGAATAAAATGTTCAAAACATGTTTATTTTTATTGTTATAATTTTTTATAGACATTATATTACATAAAAACCATTATTTATCATTTTTGGAAGCATATGCTGAATATTCATTTTTTATTAAAATAACCACTAAACACAACATCATTCCTTCTGGGGGGTCGGAAATGATGCAAACTGAGGGAATCCCCTTGAATCACCCTTATACAATATGGTGGAAGTGATCCTAAGCTGTTGTAGATGATCATCGAAGAGGCTGGACATCCCATCTTGGCAAGCGAGTCTGCCGCAAAGTTGGCCTCCCTACAGATATGGTGCACTTTCTTCCCAGAGAGAGTCCCCTCGTAACACCTTCTAACCGAGTACACAAATCGCCAAGGAACCTCCTGTCGTCCCTGAATAGACCTTACAAGAACCTCAGAGTCAGACTCAAAAGTCGTCACAATAAAACCATAATCTCTGCAAAGGCTGATACCGGAAATAAAGGGCCTTAACCCCCGCACCAAACAAAGAGCTCGGACCATAAAAGGCACTGAACCCCAGAAGAATCGAGCCTCGGGAGTCTCGGAGAACTCCACCGCCCCTCATCAGTCCCCCCATGAGGGATCCATCAACTTTAAGCTTCAGGACACCTGCTGGTGCAGTCCATTTGATCCAACGGCCCGCCTTCCTCATCGAAGCGGGAGAGAGGTTGGGCAGGCTACTTTCCATATCTGAAAGCTTGACCTCCTTGAGTAGGGACCCAAGTTGAAATATTAGAGACCTAACCCTCATTTGAGGGAACAAAAGTGATCTCTTGCCACCATTCCTAACATGGTTTCGGGCCTCCCATAGCATCCAGCATAGTGAAATGTGGATAATTTTCCGCACCCTGCATTCCGTGGCCCTCCCATCTGATCCGTGAAACCATATGCCCAAGAACCCCTGAAGCGAGGCCAGGCTATTAATGAAGTTGGGGAGGGGAGAAAAGAACGACCAAAGGAAATCATCCCAGCTACTCTGGAAGAAGAGATGTGTGATTGTTTCCATATGTGGATTCTCACAGCAACAACACCGCGATGCCATGGAAGTTCCCCTCCGCTGCACATTATCATCTGTCGACAGGGATCTGTTCCTAATGCGCCACATGAGGAAGTTCATCTTTGTGGGGATGCCCTTACACCAAACCTTTTGAGCCCACTCGTCTTGAAGTCTTTTCTCCTGCACAAGATTCCTGTAGTCTTTCATATTTAATTTCTCGGATGGGGATTCTGTGAAGCAAAATCTGTCAACTTCTTCATTCATCACAACATCCTCGTAGCAGATGACCTGTTCGGGAGTGAGAACCGACTAAGCGAAGGCAAGAAGCCCTCTGGCTTCCTTGAAGGAGATCTCCGAGAGGGGGAAGTCAGTATAATCTAACACCGTCCCGACCCAGTTGTGCTTCCAGGATCTCACATCACCTCTACCGATGATCCATCAGGATGAACTAGAGAGTGCCTCAATATGGTAAGCCATACACTTTGCCATGTTCGAAGTCCGAAGTCCTTTCCCATTGAGGCTCCCCCCTTGCATTCCGTAAATATTCCTAAAAAACTCTTCCCACATGGATTCCCCCATGATGATATCCAAATCCAGATAGCCTTGCAAACCATGAATAGCATGATTGATGTTCTGAAGACCCACCCCTCACTCTGAAATCAGTTTGGCCATACGCTTCCATGAGACCCAGTGGCAACGACCCCCCTGGTTGGCGTCCCACACAAAAGCGGAAATGATGTTTTCGATGCGCCTGATAACTCCTTTGGGCTGATTGAGTAGTGAAAAAATGTGCATCAGGATGGACATTAAGATACTTTTAACCAAAGTTATTCTCCCACCGAATGATAGAAACTTGTTTTTCCAGTTGTTGATCTTTCCCACCAGCCGGTTGGTTATAGCCTCAAATTGTGACTTCCAAATGTGTATGTGAGAGAATGGAACACCCAGATAAAGAATCATAATCAGTTTTTTCCGGCACCCCAGTATGTCTCCTATGCCCCTGCAACACCCCTGAGAACATCTATTTGAAATGAAGACATGGATTTTTAATAAATTCACCTGCTGCCCACTCAACCGACCATAAGTACTGAGCAGACCCATAAGATTAGTCAATGACATCCGCCTTCAATTGGTGAAAATTAGGACGTCATCCGCAAACATTAGATGGGACAAGCTCTCCATTCTGCCCTTGCTATGGTACCGCCCCAGCGTACCAATCTCACCTCCCTTGCCCAGGTTGTAAGATAAAGCCTCTTGCGCTAGAATGAAGAGGCTTGGGGATAGGGTGTCCCCCTGGCGCACTCTGTGAACCGATTTGAAGAAGCTGAAGCACCTCCCCATCAAGGAGATAGATAACCAAGATGAGGAGAAGCATCTGAAACACAGGTCACAAAACCACTCCTGAAAGTCGTACCTGGGCAGCGCCCGAACAATGAAGCTCCATTCCATTTTTTCGTATGCTTTTTCCATGTCAACTTAAAAAACCACGTTGGATCTGATTGACCTTCTATAGATATAATTAACTAGCTAGCTAGCTAGCTATTTAGACCGCCCCTTGGATGCTTCAACCTCTGATGAAATCGTGCTGCTCCTTCAAAACCAGCTGTGGACTAAATCTGCTCAGCTGGGATGCAATGAGTGATGGCAGTATCTTGTACGAGACATTGCACAGACAAATAGGAAGATAGTGCCCAACTTCCGTGTGATATTGCTTTTTGGGGATAAGAACAATTCTAGAGGTGCATGCCGTTCTATTCAAGGCTTCCCCCAGTGAAATAGTCCTGGATCGCTTCCACTACTTGTGGGACAACAATCCCCCATGCTGCCACAAAAAAATTCCCCCAAGAAACCGTCCGACCCCGGTGCGCTATCGCGAGGGAGATGGAGCATAACCTCCTTAATCTTCTCTTCCATTGGGATAGATCATAACATATGATTGTCCGGGCTCTCCACAAGATGAGGCATGCATCCCAGAAAGTCCTCCTCTTCCGTGTCCCCCATACCACCTCCATTCCTAGGCGACACTAGCCTAGCTAAAATGCCTTTAAAGTGCTCATGCACCATTTTCCCCGCCACCTCCACATATGAGGTAAAGAAACCATTTCCTAGACTGATTTTGATTTTATAGCACCTCCTCTCCTTCAAGCATGCATGATGGTAAGATTAGTTCCGGTCTCCCTCCCTCATCCATCTAACCCTTGATCTTTGCCTGTATTCCATTTCTATCTCCACATGTTTCTACGCCAGCAGCACATGTTTGTCACATAAAATAATGAAAGCGTCCTCATACCAACTTTCCTAGAGGCCCTCTTCTAAGGCAAGAATATCCGCCTAAAGTCGTTCCACCCCCAGATTGTCTTCACTCCTCTCCACCGACCAAAGCATTAGGTCCTCCATGAGATGCTTCAAGCGGTTAGCTAAACTACGCCATACACTCCCAACGCATCTGCGATTCCAAGAGACGTCAACCGTCTCCAGGAAGCTCTTCTCTTGATTCCATCCACTACTGTACACGAAGCCTCGGGGACACATGGCCACCTTCTTGAGCTCCATGAGCAAAGTGGCATGGTCGGAAAGAGCTCATGGCATATGCGTAACCTTTGTTTTCAAGAAGGCATCCAGACCCTGTATGTTGTTGAGACAACTATACAGATGGATCCATATCCGCTACTGGCCCTTCCTGTTGTTGCAACAGGTAAACTTGGTACCAGAGAAACCCAGGTCGAATAACCCTGCTGATGTTATGAAGTGGCTGAAATCCTATATGCCCCTATTTTCTGCGACCGAACCCCCTTTCATTTCCGAACCATGTAGGATAGAGTTGAAATCACCTCCCACAACCCACGGAAGGGAGCTGACCTACAGAGACTCCAAATGGCTCCACAGCTTCTTAAATTCTTCAGCATTTGTGCTCACATAGAAAAAAGAGAACAGAACCTCCAAACCATTACAGGACACTTTGACATCAATGCATTGTGAGGAGAGAGTCATCTGCTCCACCGTGATATGGCTCCTCTAACAAATCCAGATATGCGAGTTCTCCGGATACCCATGCAAGGCAAGGGGATATCCCATTTTCCTCGTCGTGTTCGAAAGCTTGGTCGGATCCAGCTTAGGTTCCAGGATGCCATAAGAGCTGCATGATGGATCCTCGACTCATTGGCAATAAAGGCACATTTGGTCTGTGCCCTTATACCATGTGCATTCTAGATGAGTAGAGATATCATAGGTGGAGACCCTTTCGGCCCATCTGACCCGAACCATTGGATAAATGGAGAAGCAAGGGCGCACCTATATCATTAGACTGAGAGCGAGTGAGAGGCCTTGAAGAGCCACCCGAATGGTTGGATCTCTTTGGCCAAAGGATCTTCTTCTTGGATGTACCGTCGAAATACTCAAGCAGTGACAGTTTCTTGTGCTGTGGCGAGAGCTGAGGGCTCTCCTCCAAGGAACCAGGGAACAGGGACACCAGGATAGACAGCTGAGGAGAGGAGCGGTTGGAAGGAAGCCCCCGCAGCATAGAATCCGGAAGCGGGGCCTTCTGATGGGGACCCCTGGAGCTGGATACCAAAGTGCTGGCCAGCGAGCTATGCAGAAGATCCGGAGACAACTGAGATGAAATGAATAAGGGGGAAGGGGGATACGGCAGCGAAGGAAGGATCCTCGGAGAAAAACAGGAAAAAAGATCGCTGACATCCTAGGAAACATCGAGATTCCCACAAGCAGGAGCCGGAGGGTCCAAAGGACCCCTAGGGTGGGGCGCCGAGCTGGGGGTAGGGGACAGGGTCATTAGATCCTTCTCTGATACCGAATCCGGCAGAAGGACATTTGGCGCAGGACGAGCAGCTGGGCACAAAACCGCCTCTAACATCTAGGGTCCACCACCGGAATTCAAAAATGAACCTTATTTGCTAACGGTAAGTAAGGCTGGCTGCTTCGCCGTTGAGCACGAGGCCACCACCGCCAGACCGGGCGAGCCCCCTCCCTTCTCTGCCGGAGCGCCATCACCAGAAGGGCTTGCCTCCGAGTGCTTCCACCTACAAATCGAAAGCTTGTGCCCATGCAGGAAACAGAAGCTGCAAAACCTCGAGGAAGAGGAGAAAACCAGACGTTTCCACCATGAGAAACCTTCATCCGAGCGTAGAAGAAGGCGAGAGGGGAGAGCCACAGAGAGGTCCATTTCCACACAGATGCGAGGGTTAGCCTCCGTCTGGAGACGCCCAGTGGCCACGTCTGTGCGTGAGAAGGAACCCAGGGAGTCGCCCACCGCCTTCATAATCACCGGGTTCTAGAAAGGCAGAGGGAGGCCGGGCAGACAGAGCCATACCGCCTCCGATGATGACTCTTCCAAAATGGCAGTCCCAGGACCACCGAGAGAGGAAGTTCTTCCAGGAACCGCACTGGCAGTCTTCACGGGACCAAGCCGCCACGAAGTCCTCCCGAGAGAACAAGTGATCACAGAACGCCACCCTCGAAAGCACAGAGACCGCAACAGGAAGCCGAAGACCCCAGGAATCGACGAAGCCCTCAAAAACACTGAGCACAGGTTTGTTACACCCGAAGCAAGCCACCGGAGAGAGATCATGGAAGACGGTTGCATCCCGCAGCTCCTTTCCCGACAGGTCTACCACGAGAGCCCCCTCCTCCGGGATCGAATCCCTGCACTTCACCACAATAAAAGGAATGACTGAACCTCAAAGGGAAGACCAATCCGCCCCTCCAACAGACACCACTAGATGGGAAGGCGCACCGCAGAGGGCGTCCTTGAACGAAGTCCCCGAGGCCGCACGGAGGACCCCGAGATGTCCCCGGCGGCAGGGCTCCATCCGCCCAAGATGAGGAAACTGAGACAACCGGAGGAAGGGAACACATAGGAGGGAAGCAGGCATTGGGGGAGACATCATTCGGGCTTTGGAAGCACTTGGATTGATAATGACTTCCCATTATTTAATAGTTTTGGATAATTGCAAAAATTCCAGTCCTCAAATATAAATAGCAACCCAACCTCCTAACTTATTCACACCATTAGATCAATTTATCTCAACCAAAAATTAAATAAATAAATCACCAAAATCTTTATCCACATTATATAGTAGGTGGTCTTCCCAAAATACTAAAATTGGTTTCCTTATTAATAGATCGAAGGGATGATTTTCTAAGACACTATAATCATCTTCACTAAGATCATTCTTTCTTACTTATTCTTTTTGCACCTTAAATTTTTTCTTAAAAATTACAATATAATAACACCATTATATACCTTATTATTATATTTTATTATGATTATGGAATAATATGTATCCATATCCTTCTATATTAAATGGGAAACAAAGTCAACTCCTGTGTGTACGACAGACTATTGGCTCACAAATCAATGTAATCTATCTTCCATTGTTGACTCACATTGATAGTCATAATCATGGAAATAATAAATAAATAGGATAATTATGATATAATATTGAAAATATTATATTATTATATCATTCAATTATTAACCCTTTAACCCGTTAATGAAATGATAATTTCAGTTGTGCGTACATACAACCTACACTCTCCATGAAGCGATATGATTCATTTTTCTTGTTTAAATTTTATAAATGACCATAAAAATGTATAAATTGAATAAATATGATATTAATAAAATTAATATAAATTTTTATATGATGGAATAATATCATATGCTATATAACAAAAAAATCTGTGACAAAACATGCATGAGAAAACAAAGAAGGTAACATCCAAAATAATGCAAATAATGAAATATTATTAACGAACAAGTGATAAGATTTTATAAGAATATCAAATATGATATTATAAATATAAATATGCTTATATTATAAATTAATAATTTTTTTTAAAAAATTATACATGAGGTTAAATCATGTTCAACTAAAGGGAAATCTGAGGTAAGGATTCAATCTCAATTTCCTTTCATTGAGGCATATTTTAATGTTATCCACAAAATTTTTTATAATATGTATACAATTTAGATTTTACATGTAATATAATGAATCCTTCATAATTCAGGGTATTTTAATTTTAAATTTTTATTATTTCATCCAAGGGTATTTGACTTGAAAGTTACAAAGGGTTAAGGAATTTCATAACTCAATTTCCTTTAATTGGGATATATTACTTTTTTATTGTCTTTGATACTCTAATATCATGCATTTAATGTATTTTGATCATTTTATGTACTATTAATACAAGTTTTATTTGGATTTAAATTTTATACACATAATTAATTCATTTATTAATCCTCATTTGAATGATTTGTTCTTTGTGATATATTTCATCTCAATTTCCACTCCATTGAGATATATTGGGTATTATGCACCTATTTATTTTTATGAGGTGTATACACTACCCATTTGATATGATATATGATATATGATAAATTTATTTATATTCATGGTATTTAATGTTCCATATGAAGTTATTTATTTCATGGGGATTATGATTCAGAAGTTACCACGACATTTATAGTTTATGCTTCAATATCATTTTAATCAATATTGTTTATGGTTGAATTTCTATTGAAAGAAATTATTTGATCATAGTCAGATAAAATAATTTAATTTTATTCTCACTTGGTTCTTCATTATGTTTTCAAGTGATTGCCCCATTTTCCTCCATTTGGTACATAAAATTATTTAGAAAAATGTTTTTAAGAAGATCTAACATTATTTCTATTTTCTATCAAAAATATTTTTTCTTCAATATACATATTTTCCATATGATGTCTTAAAGTTTATTTTTAATATCAACAAATTATTTATAAAAGAAAATTTACACATTTTTGAAATTTAAAATATGTTATAAATGGAATCATCTTGTCTCTTTTTAAAGAAAGAACTTTTGATTTTTTGGCATAAATGTGAAAGAAATCATTGTTTTGACCTACAAAACCTTAATTAAATTTCTTGACATCATGAACGCTCAATGATTAATATATTAATTTATATGTTTATGAGGTTCTTTAAAAATAAAATTTATTTCTTATTCTTATGGTATTTAATTGTTCTTAAAAATTGAATTTCAAAGTAAAAAAGGGTATTTTCCTCAAGAATATTTTTAATGATATTCTTATGGTATTTTTATTCATAAAATATAAAAAACCTTTATTTTAATTACATTAAAAAGGGATATTTTTTAATAATATCATCCTTATCCTTTCTTTTGGATGGTTTCTGATCAGTTTGACAACTGATTATTGACATTCACTTTCACGATTAATTTTTTCATTTTTAACCTTCTCTTGAAACATTCACTTTCAAGTGTTCATTGGAAATTAAATTTAACTCAAATATACATATTCTTTATCATGTATATGATTATTTATTAAAAAACATATCATTTCTATATTTGGTTTTTTACTATTTAAGTTTTTTTATTGACTGGGGGAAACCTTGATATTTTATATTCTTTATTCAATATGAAAATTTATTGATAAGGAATATTATTTTTGAACAAAATTGATTATTAAATATATGAGGGGTGCATTGGAAATATAGTAATGGGTGGGGCCTAGAAATAGATATCCCCTCGATTCATCAACAGTCTCATGAGATGAATTAGTGGGCTAGCCAAATTAAACAGGGTTTTGGTTTTAAAATATTTTGGTGAAAGATATTGATGGTATAGATATCATGATGTCTGGGATCATGATTTAAAATATTAAGTATTTTCTTCATTGAGAATTTAGTTATTATTATCTAGGATATTTTTTCAATGATATTATCCATGGATTCATTTTGTGCTCATGTTATTGATTAAATGGAATGTGTATTTAGATATTTATTTTTACATGAATGATTAAAACTTATTTACTCCTGATATCATTGAATGTATTCCACACTTAATAATTATATGAGATTACAATATTTTTATTCCCTCTATGATATGAAAAAATTATTTATTAATGAATTCAAGGTAGAAGAATATTTTCTCTCTGTGTGATGAATTGCATATTTTCAATTGTAATGCAAAATTAATGAATGTAGCTAGTTTACCAATAATAATAAACTATTCAATGCTTTAATATGTGATCATATGTATCAAGTGACAATAAAATAAAGTTACCCCTGAATTTGGAATACTAGGGTCAAGGTATTTACTGTTGGAATCAAAGGAAGTTTAGTAGAAACCTTGGAAACTATATTTAGGAAAATATAGATTAGGGAATATAACCTTCTGACTGAATTTGAGGATATGAATCAGTATATGATAACATCCTATAATTTTTTTGAGGTAGATATTATGTAGTTTTCCTAGAAATATATCCCTATATGAATACTACAAGTGTGCATGGGTTTGGAATAGATGAATCTAGGGGTAAAAACTGAAAAAAGAGTTAGTTCAGTACATCTTGTCCATCATTCTAGTGCATGGTGAGTGTCCCATTAATATGAATATTGTGTGACATTCCTGGTGGATATACATGTGTTAATACACATTATATATATAAAAATTTATTAAAAATTAAATAATAGAACCCATGAAAACCCATGATATTCTATAGAGATATGGGAGAAACCTAAAGTGTCTTAGGATGATATGTATGTGGTTAATAATATGTTTAAAATCATGAATACTTTTTTTAGGCATGATGTGATGGAGTTTAACATGATTATAGATATTGTTTGAGACATTAATGTAAAATAGCCACGGGGTTTAGTATTTTTTTAGTGAAAAGTTTATTTGATTAGTGATGCTTTAATATTTTATGGACATAAGTTTAAAGGTATTGATAAGCTTTATGGTAAATATGATAATTGATGTTAATGTAACAATAGTCAATTGATATTATTTTATTTTGTGAAAATATGCTATATGGAAAGCCTTATTAGTTAAAAATTGATTTGATGATTAATGTTATTTTTGAATCTTTTTATCCTATTTTTTGGAATTTTATATGAATTATACTAATAATGTTTTAGAAAAAGGATAACCTACATTTTGAGTTACAAGCCATTACATCCTAAAAGGATATAGGGATTGAACCCACAACTTAAGGTTGAAAAGGGTATCACACCTACCAATGGTTTATCTGACGTACTAGTTAATATGAGATTACATAAATGATTTTATCGATAAATATTAAGTTGATTTTGGGAAACATATTATAGGATCAATTTTTTGATTTTTTAGTATTTTGATGTGATTAATGATATTTTTGGAAATTTTTCATTATATTGTGGTATATGTAACCCATTGGTCTAGAATATTATTTAACATAAATGATTATTTGGGAAGAACACAATTAAATATTTTAATTTTGTGGTTATTTGGGATGTATGGTTATTTATTTATGGAATGATTTATGTTAAAATTTTTCTTGGGAGATTAATATGAATGTGTATTCATTTTGGGAATTATCACACCTTCTGGTAACCATTTTTGTTTTGGTTAGTGTTTAAAGGAAGGGGGAATATCTTAATATCATTTTTTGGAATCATGTGGTCTGTTTAAATTTGATTTCAGTGCTTTAGGCTGAAAATAAATTCATCCTGAAGACTAATCATTTGGAGAAAAAAATGAGATTATAGCAGAAATTGAATAAAAGATAAAATTAAAATTTTCATGTATGTACAATTATGTATGTTCTTAGTATATAAGGAAATGTAATTCCTAAAATCTAGGAAATGTATCTTTAAAAAAATTATCATATTACCTTCATATCCGATGAATCAATGGTCTTTTAACCCATAACATATTTATGGTTTTATGGTGGATAAATTTCTACTAACCATGCTCTATTTCATTCTCTATCAGTCATTGGGTGTTAGTTTTCCCCTCCATGTATATATTTTGACATCCCATTAATTTTATCCTATTTGGAAACATAGTTTTGTGTCATTATAGATGATCTTTGTATTTCCCTTTCGCTATTTTTGATAGGATGTTTTATTAACCCTCCTAAAATGTGGATTTTCTACAAAACAAAAATGAAAATTTAACACCCTTTTCTATTATAAAAAGTTCAATTTCTTTGGAAATAATATATTTAGGATTTTTATAATATAAAACCCTTATTTTTAAAATGAATAATATGTTCAATAGCATATAAGATTCATAATACCAACTCTAAACAAACGATGAGATATTATTTCAATGTGACCATTTTGACCCAAATTAAAAAATTGATGGTATTAATATGAATAAAATATTCTTGAAAAGTATGTATAAATATGTTAGATAAAAAAATATATTGGTAAAAAAAGACTCAGTTTTTAGTAATGCCTTCACATACTTCAAAAAATATAATTTCCACCAAAAATATTTTTATTTCTTTATGTGAGAAAATATGTCACGACCCGTCCTCTGGGGACCTTTCCATGACTACTCCAAGCCCTCCATCCATAGGCCAGGGGCTGGAGAATAGCACCAAAAAGGCGTATCCACAAGATGGGAATGTATTTCCATTAAACCTTTACAAACACATAGAGAAAAACAAAACAAGATGAAACCATGAAGTATATTGTTGTAGTAAAGAGTGCTGAAAGTGAAGGGGGCTGGAATACAAGCCCAACTAGAAAAAGTACAAGTACAACTGAAAAGTAAAATACAACTGAAAAAGGGAAAATATCTTCTAGGTCATCCTCCAAGGATCCTACCAGAAGGGTAGGTATAGATCGCCTCCTCAGCACCCCACCTCAGCCCGTCTCCTCAGTGTACCACCTAGTCCAAGCTCCCTCAAACCTTAGCCTAACTGCTCGTCATCTGCACACAAGACACAACAAGGTACTGGTGAATCCAGTGCATGGGTGAGTATAAAAATACCCAGTAGGGACCCTGAGACCCCCAAAGGTCTCTCAGAATTCCACAAAGGAAAACCAAAACACATTATCTCAATAACAAGAACAAAGTAATAGCACTACCACAAAACTGGACAAGGCATGCACCTGCCTTTATCAGCGCTAACAGTAAAGCACTGATAAAGGGTCGGGCCTTTATCAACGCTAACAAAAACGCTGATAAAGGTCCACTTTATCAGTGCTAAAACAAGCACTGATAAAGGTGTACCCTTTATCAGCGCTTTTTTAGCACTGATAAAGGCTTTCCCCTTTATCAGCACTTTTTTTAGCGCTGATAAAAGGATTATTTATCAGCGCTAAAAAAGCACTGATAAAGGTTGTATTTATCAGCGCTTTTCATTTTAGCGCTGATAAATACACCCTTTATCAGCGCTTTTTACTAGAACTGATAAAGGCTCATGCAGATTTGTTAAAAACCTGCGGGTCCTCTTCCTTCTCCCTGCACCCGGTCAAGCTCTCGCGGAAGCCCTCCTCTGCGCTGCTGCCGCCACTGCCGCCGCCTCCTCCTCCTCTGCCGCGGCCGCCGCCTCCTCCTTCTCCTCCTCCTTATCCTCCTCCTCCGGCCGCCGCCTCCTCCTCCACCGCGTCCTCGTCCTCCTCCTCCTCCACCAGCGCTTCCTCCTCCTCCTCCTAGTCCGCAACCTCATCCTCCTCCTCCTCCACCGATGCCTCCTCCTCCTCTGCCTACTCCGCTTCCTCCTCCTCCACCGTGGCCTCCTCCTCCTCCTCCTCCTCCTCCTCCTCTGTTGCCTCCGCTACCTCCGCCCTGCCTCTGCGCTGCCTCCGCGCTGCCTCCGGTGCCTCCGCTGTCGACACCTCCTTCTCCTCCGCAACCAGGTCCTCCTCCTTAAGGTGATTCAAATTTAATTTTCATGAATTAATTATGTTTGGAATGGGTAAGTGTTTAGCCAAATATTCTTCGTGTTGAATCTTCAGTTTCTATGGGTGGTTTGGGATTATGGTTATGTTTTGATCCTGACTATGGGTTGTTTTTATGATTTCCCACTACTTCATTAGATTTATTTATTTATTCTTATGTTTTGGTGTTTTCATTTGGTTCATGTATCTCTTTATCTCCCCACAAACGATTATCTTATGGATATTAATTTTGAGATGGGTTTCAGGAAATATATCAGATTTATTCTTATTGTTCTAAGTCTACCAACCTATTTTTAGGTGTTTCCCAAGGTATTGATGTGAGAGGCATATTTTAGTTGAAATATTGGTCTCAATGGTGTTCCATTAATGGGTAGTGTAGGCTCCAATTTTTAAGGGCTCTTAGTTAAAATAAGAGGCTTCAAATGGTGGAGGATCACATCCTAAAAGAAAGGGGGATTCTTAATAGGGAAATAATACATAGACGAGTCTAATCCAGAAAAAATCAATGCAGTAGAGGTCATTCATGAGGACTCATAATCTTGGACAACCACAATTCGAGGTGAATTTTTTTTAATTCTTCTATAGTATTGGTTTCATTTCAAAATGGTGAATCCTAGTCATTAATCTCACATATTTTTTTATTACTTGGTTATCACGGCAGTGTTTATGAATTATTTCATGTATTACCTAACCCTTTTGGGTAGGAAAAATGGTCATGGTTTCATGTTCTTTGAGAGTTGTGTTGTGGTACTTGGCATGGAGGACATTTCTGAATTCCATGTTTTGGACCTGGTCTTTTCCAACCTCATTATCATCTTGGATTTTTTTATTGGATTTAGTGCACTAGATGACTATTATCACCATTGGGTTCAGTTACATACTCTTAACAGGAGATTCCATGTCTTTTATGGAGATTGTGATCTATAACCATGGAGGGTATGACAAGTTGCTTCTATGTTATGGTTCATATCATGTCATTTTTCCAAGGTTTTCCTTGGGGTTGTTGAGAAGTGTTCTTCATGTGAAATTCCAGTGGTCATGGAAAAGTACACAAAATCATTTCTAGAGGACTTCATGGGATAACCTCCCCAATGAGTGTTTGCTTTTTCTATCTATTTGCTTCACAGGAAGATCCCATTTTCCATTCCATCACATCATAAGGCTCTGGCCGATTTAGAGGAGCTAAAAGATTAGCTAGAAGATCTTTAGGGAAATGGTTCTATCTATATGATCATGTCACTATGGGATTTTCCAATTCTATTTTCAATGAAGTCATATCATAGCCTATTAATTTTAACAGTCTACCATAGTCATAGCTAGGTGACATTAATGAATAATTACATATTGCCTATAATTGATGATTTGTTTGACCATCATATAAGGTTCTATTGGTTTTTGAAAATTTTCTAGAGATCTGGGTACCAACAGTTGAGGGTTTGGGAAGAGGATGATCAAAAGATAGATTTTTAAAGTCGATATAGAAATTTAAAGTATTTATGAATTCCATTTGGGATCACCAATTCTCTATCTATTTCATGGAACTGATGAACTAGATCTTTAATATCTTTCTAGACACCTCCATTTTCGTTTTTTTAGAATACTTCTTGGTGTATTACACTATATAGGAGGAGTACTCCTATAATCTGGAGGTTGTTTTGGGTGTTTTTAGAGAGCTTTGTCTTTATTACAATATTATAAATTCCCCATATTTTGTTTAAGAAGTATTGTTTCATGGTCACATTATTTCCTTGGAAGGAGTTCTAGGTTATCCATAAAAGGTTCGAGAAGTCATTTCTCCTCTAACCTATATAATCATCCTATGGATTTCAAATAGGATGAATATAAATAAAGAATGGATGAATGCCAATCGGTTGACAAAAGAGTATGAAGAAGGCATGAAAGAATTTATCAAGTTTGCAAAAGATCATGCATGTGACTCTTCTCAAATCCTTTGTCCGTGTTTATGCTGTTGTTATTCAAAACAAATTAGTCCAGATTAGTTGGAAGTACACTGGATCTGTCACGGAATAGATAAAAGTTATACATGTTGGAATAAACACGGGGAAACAACGAATGTAAGTAGTGACTGGGGTGACACTGCGTTTTATGGATCATCTGATATGATTACAAACATGAACAATGAAGATGACCGTATGGAGGATGTGATTACAGATGTGAATGATGATGAAGATTGTATTGAGAAAATGACAAGGACCTTCGAAGATGAACTTCGTGATTTCCCAAAATTGTTTGAGAAGTTAAAAAGTTGTGCAAAGACGCCATTGTATGCTGGTTGCACTAAATATACAGCATTGTCAGCCGTACTGAAGCTGTATAATTTGAAAGTAGATAACGGGTGGAGTGACGACAGTTTTACGAAACTACTTGCCCTCTTGAATGACATGCTCCCAGAAGACAATGAGCTCCTGAGCTGAACATATGATGCCAAACGAATGCTACGCTCTATGGGTATGATCTCTGAAAGAATACACGCCTGCCCGGATGACTGTATACTGTTTCGCAAGGACCACAAATCACTTAAATAATGCCCAAAGTGTGGTGCTTCTTGATACAAGAAAGATGAATCTATTCCTACTAAAGTTGTATGGTACTTTCCAATCATTCCAAGGTTTAGACGCCTATATGGAAGTGAGGAGACTGCAGAACAATTAACATGTCATGCAAATACAAGAATTAAAGATGGGATACTAGGTCACCCGGAAGACTCTCCTTAGTGGAAGAGAATTGATCATGAGTATCCTGAATTTTGGAAACGAGTCGAGAAACCTTCATCTTGCATTATCTACATATGGATTGAATCCTTTTGGTTTTCAAAGAAACAGTCACAGTACATGGCCGATTATGATGATAAATTATAACTTACCACCATGGTTATGCATGAAACGAAAATACATCATGTTATCTATGCTTATATCAGGACCAAAACAACTGGGTAATGATATTGATGTTTATTTAGCTCCATTGATCGAAGATTTGAAATTATTGTGGGATTCGGGTGTTACATTGTATGATGCTTACAGAAAGGAAGATTTCACTTTGAGAGTCATGTTGTATGGGACGATAAATGACTACCCTGCTTATGGAAATTTGTCAGGATATAGCATTAAAGTAACTCAAGGCTGTCCCGTTTGCGAAGAAGGTATACAATAAATTAGGTTGAAACATTCATCAAAAACCGTGTTTCTAGGACATCGCAGATTTCTACTGCGACGACATAAGTACCGTTCTTGGAAGACATCATTTGATGGAATTTCAGAAGAACGTACAACACCGTCTCCACTAATAGGCGATCAATTGTTTGAGAAAGTTAAAAATGTGGACACTACTTTTGGTAAACCGGTTCGAAAAACCTTACGAAAATCGGTTGGAAAAAGAGATCAATTTTTTTTGAATTACAATACTGGAATTGTCTTTATGTAAGACATTTTATTGATGTTATGCATGTAGAAAAAAATGTATTTGACAGTGTTATCGGCACATTGCTAAATACATATGGAAAAACAAAAGATAGAATTAAGGCTAGGTTGGACATGGTTGAGATGGGAATACGAGAAGAGTTGGCACCAGTGAAGGGTGAAAAACGAACATTTCTTCCTCCTGCTGCTTACACTCTTTCCAGGCAGGAGAGATATCAGTTTTGCAACTTCTGGAATGACGTAAAGGTTCCAGAGTTGTATTCGTCAAATATCAGTAACCTTGTGTCAATGAGCGACTTGAAGTTAAAAGGTCTGAAATCACATGACTGTCATGTTTTGATGCAAAATCTCATTCCAATTGCTTTACGTTGCATTTTTCCCAAGAATGCCCACCATACATTAACGAAACTGTGTTTCTTCTTCAAAGCTATATGCAACAAAGTTATAGACCCGTCGAAATTTCCAACTATGGAAAAAGAAATTACCGTCATATTATGTGAATTAGAAATGTTCTTCCCGCCTTAATTTTTTGATATGATGGTTCATTTGATGGTCCACTTGGTGAGAGAGATTCAACTATGTGGTCCTATACATTACAGATGGATGTACCCCATTGAACGATATATGAAGATTTTGAAAGGGTATGTCAAAAATCGAAGTCGGCCAGAGGGTAGTATTGCAGAGTGATATATTGTTGAGGAAGCCGTTGAATTCTGTACCGAATACTTGTCTGGTGTGGAAATCATTGGCTTACCAAAATCTCGTCACACTGGGCAGCTTTAGGGTGAAGGAATTTCTAGAAGAAAGGTTGTCACAATCAATATTACAGATCGGGAGCAGGACCACCTTTATGTTTTGCATAACAGTTTCGACGTTGACCCATATGTTGAAATCCACAAAGAAATTATTAGGCATTTGAATCCATCAAGGGATGAAAAATGGATATCAGATACACATAATCGACAGTTTATAGGATGGTTTCGAGGTCATATTTTTAAGAAGTCAGATGAAAATCCAAAGTCAATTTCAGAACGACTTCGATGGCTAGCCGGAGGACCAAGTGTGTATGCATTATCTTACAATGCTTATGTAGTTAATGGTTATACATTTTATACTAATGAACATGATGAAGACAGTACCATGCAGAATAGTGGGGTTACACTTGTGGCTGAAGCGATGAATATTTCCGGTTCTAAGGACAGAAATCCAATTTATGCGAATATGTCATACTTTGGCATCATCAAACAAATATGGGAGTTGGATTATACGGAATTTCAAGTTCCGATATTTCAATGAAAGTGGGTTGATAACAGGAGTGCTGTTAAAATAGATGATTTGGGATTTGTGAAAGTTGATTTCAGTAAGGAAGGGGAGAAAGACGAACCATTTATAATGGCATCACAGACAGTGCAAGTATTTTATGTTCCAGATCTCGCAAACCGAAACTGGTCAATTGTTGTGTTATTGACCAAAACAGCTGAAGGGTCAGATGAAAATTCAACGGAAGATGACCCTTTCATTGGGACTTCGCAATCATTTCGCAGTGGTCCCAATGTAGACGACGTTTTGTATGTCAGAGGAGACCACAATGAAGGGATATGGATAGTTGATAGAGGGGTCAAATCCCTTCAGTCTTTAAAAAAATGGGAGTTCAATAATCATGTTATTGATTTTTATTGTAATATAGATTGTGTTACATTATGTTATTATCTGTTCGATGCTGCTTTTATGTGATCTAAATTAAATTTTAAACTAGTTCTGCAGATAATGACTTCTTTACCTGCTGATGCACCCAATCCCGAGACACAACACGTCTCTCAACCTATTGCAACTGGTCCCACTGCTGAGAGACAACAGGTCTCTCAACCTGTTGCAGCTGGTCCCACTGCTGACGTACAACAGGTCTCTCAACCTGTTGTAGCTGGTGCCAGTGCCGATGCTAGCGCTTCGAAGAAACATAATGATGATGCAGAAACCGAGGAAATGGTAGATGATGAAACCCCAGCGAAACAAAAAAATAGGTGCGCCGTAGTTTGAAAGTTTTAGCAAAAATCCTTAAGGAAAAAGCAAAAGGCATCAAATATGAGGTGGGATGGAATAAGCTAGGCCAACATGTAAACCCCAACAAAGCCATGTTTAGTAGCTGCATTGGAATCGTCACTCGACAACGTGTGCCGATTGACGTATAGTCGTGGCACCATGTTGTCAGCGGGTTGAAAACATTAATGTGGGAAGAGATTACGGTAACATTACGATATCATCTATTTAATTTATTAAAATAAAATAAAATATTGAAATATTTACTAACCCTTCACCATCTCTTACAGAGTGCATTTATAGTAGATGTTCACACAAAGAATATGTTTTCATACTGGAAGGAAGGATTCATAGAGGCTTTCGTAGCATTTTAACGAAACATCATCTGAAAGATGCCGAAGGGAAAATCAAGCCGCACCCGCCTCCTCTTTATGCACACTTGATATCCCAAGGAACATGGGATGCATTTTGCAACCGTCGTGCGGAACAGAATTTTCAGGTACATTGTGTTTGGTTACACGTTTTTTAACGTTTCTTGTATTCATCACGTTGATTGATAGGTTTTTATTTATGAAACAACAACTGAGTGCTGAAAATAAAGAACGGGAAGCAAAACCAGCGTACCCCTACCGTAAAGCAAGGTTGGGGTATGATTCAATTGAAAAACAATTGGTATGTATCTTAAAAGTACTGTAATAATTTTATATGACATAAAACAACACTGTAACCATGTTTCTCTGTTTATATGCAGATTGTTGAAGCAAAATATCAAGTCACTTCCATTCCAGCCATGTGCTATGGAAGGAGGCTCGTGTTAATAAAGAGGGGAAACTGATAGATGAAAACACACAAAAAGTGTGGGAAACATGTGTAAGTATGACATAATATAAACTTGTTTTTCCTTAAATCAATATTACATAATGATGCTTACTTATTTTTTCATATTTTCTATTTGACAAAGTCACAGGAATCAACAACACCCGCACCGGATGCAGACATACTTTCAACGGCCTTGAAACAGCCAGAACAGTATGGCCGCGTCAGAGGTGTGGGTTTTGGGGTGTCACCCTGGACATATTTTCAGAAAAAAACAAGGGGATGAACAAACTAAATAATTGCATGTAATGAGAGATAAAGTAGCTACCCATGAAGAACTAATCCAAACTCAGGGAAAGATGCTAACGAGTTTGATGGAGGAGAGGCGAAGAGAACAAACAACTCAAGAAAAACCCCCGCGAGAAGATCCAACCCTCACCAGCTTTGAGGCGAGCCATTCCCCTCAAAGACCTGACTTAACTGAGGTAATCAATGTTATAATATTCGTTTTTGTAAGATGTGAATCACATAGACACTGATACCATTCATGTAATGATATTCTGCAGGGTGAAAATGACTGTGATTTATATCTGTCAACTCCCACCCATCGCCTTGTAGCGAGGGCTACAATGTTCAATATGCAGAATGACACGCTACACTCCAGACCACTTCCAACCGGTCATGTCAAAGTTTCGATTAACGTAGCTCATGAGCTGAGCGCCGAGATACCCGTGCCAAATGATGATGACGACATTCATATGGTGGAAAAAGATGTTGGAACATTCGTTGCATGGCCGTCGAATCCTGTAAAAAAACATGTCGAGCATGAGGTATTCATTTCCAGTTCATTTTTCAAGAAGAACCTTTAACATTAAATTAGAAAATGGCTGAAATGATGAATGTTATTACATAAGGATAAAATGGAGAAGCTAAAACAAAAGAACGACTCCAACATTGGATCAACCAACCGATCAAAACGATCTACTAAGAGCGCGTTCACCCCACCCATTCTATATCCACATTTAATATCATTGCAAGCTCATGTGGATACGAAAATGAAAGACGGAAAGAGTCATGCAATTGTTTGTGAAAAAGATATGTACGGAGAGGAAGCAATAGATTTCGTTAGTGCAGATGTTGTTTCTGAGATCATCACATACGACTGGCTAGGCACCTCAGTTATAAATTTATACATGAGGTATGTTTTCATGATTTGATTTTACAGAAGCTGATATACTTTGATAATTATGGATAAATACATCTCATATTTTTCACAGGCGTATATATGAAAAACAATTTAAGGGATTTTCCCATGAATACAAATTTGGACTCGTTATTCTTCAAACTATTTCTACACAACGAACAGAAATAGATTCTAATTTTCAGGTTGAATTGATGTCAAATCTGCTCAGAACGTTTCAAAGAAGAATTATGACTGCCATGCTCTTTTTAATACCAATGATTCAAGGGTAAAACTCTAAATTTTAATCATATCAATTATATTTTCATTTCTATTAGTACTTTTTTCTTTTTGTGTTTTCAGGGGACATTGGATGCTCGTTGCAGTCAATTTGGATACTCCAAAGATTTATTTTCTGGATTCACTGCATGGATATCCAACTAACCGACGACAGATGATGGCGATTTTCAATTTTTAATACACTAGATCCAAAATTTTAGAACTAAATATCTAGTTATATAATTTATATTATCTTTTAATGAGGATATTATTATGATTGGGCGGTGTATGAATATCGTCTAAAGGCTAGAATGAATCTAGGGCGTAAGGATGACAATGCCCACAAGATCTACAAATGGAGAAGTATCTGGGTATATATAATTAATTTCACAATCCAAATACTTATCAAAACAAATTACTTATTTTTCTCGATGTTTCTGTAGTGTCCGAAACAAACAAATGACAAGGACTGCGGTTATTATGTTTGTAAATTTATGAAAGAGATCATATTTCA
Source organism: Viscum album (assembly GCA_963277665.1). Taxonomy (NCBI): domain Eukaryota; kingdom Viridiplantae; phylum Streptophyta; class Magnoliopsida; order Santalales; family Viscaceae; genus Viscum; species Viscum album. The sequence continues at coordinate 1,463,280,502 of OY728162.1, read as the reverse complement.
TGAACAAACTAGCATCCCTGAAGAGTTATTTTTAAAAATAATTACTACTTTATTTAAAATAATTATTAATACTTTGTGTATTTATATTTTTTCAGTACTACGATGACTGTCGCAAAAACTCATATTCAGAAGATGATATAAATGTCTTTAGAAACGAATGGGCATCATACCTGATGGAAGAATGTAAACAAATAGGATAATGAAGGTGAATTCCTAATACTTATGGTATCTTTATATGGTCATTGATATCTCCCTTTACACTTATTGAGAATCTATGATCTCCCTTTCTTATGTTTCATATCCTTAGATTAGTGAATTCCTACTACTTAGTTTGAAAATGACATAAACTTTGGAAAACAACACCAATGACATATGGAAAACCGAGCAAACGTGTTTGGATTGTTTTGATACTTTAGGACAATGATCCACGAGTCATTTGTGACGTGTAAGAATCGACCTCACCTCAATCTGACGCACGGTGTGACCGATATGGCTAAAAGTGTCTGATATCAGTTTCAAATTGAGATAAACTTTGGAAAACAACACCAATGACATACTCCGAACCGAGAAAACGCGTTCAGATTGTTTTAATACTTTAGTAAAACGATCTACGAGTAATTTGTGACGTGTACGAATCGACCGCACCTCAATCCGACGCACGGTGTGGCCGATATGGCTAAAAGTGTCTGATATCAGTTTCAAATTGAGATAAACTTTGGAAAACAACACCAATGACATACGCCAAACCGACCAAACACATTCGGATTGTTTTGATACTTTAGGAAAACGATCCACGAGTCATTTGTGACATATAAGAATCGACCGAACCTCAATCTGATGTACGGTGTGACCGGTATGGCTCAAAGTGTCTGATATCAGTTTCAGATTGAGATAAACTTTGAAAACAACAACAATGACATGCGGCAAACCGAGAAAATGCATTTAGATTGTTTTGATACTTTAGGAAAATGATCCACGAGTCATTTGTGACATGTACGAATCGACCTCACCTCAATCCGATGCACAGCGTGACCGGTATGGCTAAAAGTGTCTGATATCAGTTTCAAATTGAGATAAACTTTGGAAGACAACACCAATGACATATTCCAAACCGAGCAAACGCATTCGGATTGTTTTGATACTTTAGGAAAACGATCCACGAGTCATTTGTGATGTGTACGAATCGACCGCACCACAATCTGACGCACGGTGTGACCGGTATGGCTAAAAGTGTCTGATATCAGTTTCAAATTGAGATAAACTTTGGAAAACAACACAAATGACATATTCCAAACCGAGAAAATGCTTTCGGATTGTTTTGATACTTTAGAAAAATGATCTACAAGTCATTTGTGATGTGTACGAATCGACCGCACCTCAATCCGACGCACAACGTGACCGGTATGGATAAAAGTGTCTGATATCAGTTTCAAATTGAGATAAACTTTTCAAAACAACACCAATGACATATGCCAAACCGAGAAAACGTGTTCGGATTGTTTTGATACTTTAGGAAAATGATCCACGAGTCATTTTTGACGTGTACGAATCGACCGCACCTAAATCCGATGCACGGTGTGACGGGTATGGCTAAAAGTGTATGATATCAGTTTCAGATTGAGATAAACTTTGGAAAACAACACCAATGACATACGCCAAACCAAGCAAACACATTCAGATTGTTTTGATACTTTAGGAAAACTATCCACGAGTTATTTGTGACGTGTACGAATCGATCTCACCTCAATACGACGCACGACGTGACCGGTATGGCTAAAAGTGTCTGATATCAGTTTCAAATTGAGATAAACTTTGAAAAACAACACCAATGACATACGCCAAACTAAGAAAACGCGTTCAGATTGTTTTGATACTTTAGGAAAACGATCCACGAGTCATTTGTGACATGTACGAATCGAACTCACCTTAATCCGATGCATGGTGTGACCGGTATGGCTAAAAGTGTCTGATATCAGTTTCAAATTCAGATAAACTTTGGAAAACAACACCAATGACATACGCCAAACTAAGAAAACGCATTCATATTGTTTTGATACTTTAGGACAACGATCCACGAGTCATTTGTGATGTGTACGAATCAACCACACCTCAATCTGACGCACGGTGTGACCGGTATGGCTAAAAGTGTCTGATATCCGTTTCAAATTGAGATAAACTTTGGAAAACAACACCAATGACATACTCCAAACTGAGAAAACGTGTTCAGATTGTTTTGATACTTTAGGACAACGATCCAAGAGTCATTTGTGACGTATATGAATTGACCGCACCTCAATCCGATGCACGGTGTGACCGGTATGGCTAAAAGTGTCTGATATCAGTTTCAAATTGAGATAAACTTTGGAAAAAAACACCAATGACATACGCCAAACCGAGAAAACGCGTTCGGATTGTTTTGATACTTTAGGGAAACGATCCAAGAGTCATTTGTGACATGTATGAATCGACCACACCTGAATCCGACGCACGACGTGACCGGTATGGCTAAAAGTGTCTGATATCAGTTTCAAATTTAGATAAACTTTGGAAAACAATACCAATGACATACACCAAACCGAGCAAACACGTTCGGACTGTTTTGATACTTCAGGAAAACGATCCACGAGTCATTTGTGATGTGTACGAATCGACCACAACTCAATCCGACGCACGGTGTGACCGGTATGGCTAAAAGTGTCTGATATCAGTTTCAAATTGAGATAAACTTTGGAAAACAACACCAATGACATACGCCAAACCGAGCAAACACGTTCGGATTGTTTTGATACTTTAGGAAAACGATCCACGAGTCATTTTTGACATGTACGAATGAACCGCACCTCAATCCGATGCACGAAGTGACCGGTATGGCTAAAAGTGTCTGATATCAGTTTCAAAAACATATTGATTTTACATTATTCCCTTTCATTGTTTTGAAAATGAAAACTTTTGAGTTTAAAATTTCATATTTTAGTTTCACATTTCCATATTAATGTACTCTTTCATATTACTGTTTTAATTTCTTTCATTATTGCATTACTAACATAATATTTGTTTTCTTATATAGGTGAATTTTTTTCCCTGAGTTCGGATGCTTTGTTCGGCAACAAATACCATCGAGAGCGGATCACGGATATCAAAGGATGAAACATGAATGTTTATAACTGTTGTTGACTAATTGTAAATGTAACCATGTAAAAAAATGTTTGAAATGTATATAGCAATGCGTTTTTTTTATTCATGATGTTAAGTAAATGTATATACTGTTGTCAGTCAAAATATTGGGTGCGGGTGCTATGGTGTGCAGGTGTGCATGTGTTACATTGTGTAGGTATTCTAGTGTGAAGGTGTGCAGGTACTGTTTTGTAGGTGCAGGCGATGGGGCCTTTATCAGCGCTTTTTTAGAGCTGATAAAGGACACCTTTAACAGCGCTAGAGGAGCGCTGATAAATGAACCCTTTATCAGCGCTCTGTCAAGCGCCGATATAGGAGACCTTTATCAGTGCTAAAAGAAGCACTGATAAAGGGGTCCTTTATATGCGCTCCGAGAAGCGCTGATATAGGTGACCTTTATCAGCGCTAAGAGAAGCACTGATAAAGGCGGTCCTTTATCAGCGCTTGTTTTAGTGCTGGTAAAGGTCCCCTATATCAGCGCTTCTCGGAGCACTGATAAAGGGGACCCCCCCTTTATCTACGCCGACATTAACAACACTTTTCTAGCACTGTTAATGCCGATTTTTAGCGCTGATAAAGGGAAAGGTTGTAGTAGTGTAGAAACTGTTCAAATAGAGTCTCATCTCAAGACAGGTATTCAGTGAAGTATAGAAGTACAGATGATTAGTTGTGAAGCTAGATCATTTTATTCTATCAAAATGCACTACTGCTGACCATATGGAGTCTGATCCACACAATATCAATAGGTAATAACCCCCAAAAATACCCACACAAGATTTGATCTGCCCAGGATCAATATGTAAATAACCCACGAACCCACACAAGATCTGACCCACACAGGATTGGTATGTGCTGACCCACACAGGATCATTGAGCGCTAACTCACATAGGATCTGACCCACATAGTAATGGTACGTGATGACCCATATAGTATAAATTACTATTGACCCACACAGGATTGCTGAGTGCTGACCCACAAAGGGTCTGACGCACACATGATCAGTACTGATCCACACATGATCGCTCAGTTCTAACCTCCGTATGATTTGTCTCCAACCTCCACCTCACTGCCAGCCACTGAATTCCTCTCACCATGTGCGCTCAAGTTTTTTAGTATTTCCCATCAAGATATTGGTCATACCTTTACCGCCAATAAGCTCTAAAAATGTGTAACCCAAAGGACCTCCATGTCATAAGAGTTCCAACGTGACAGACGGTGTGACAATCGAACACCTGGTTTGTGAGTTATAAGCATTCACTACTGGAAATATCACCTATACCCACAGTTTAAAACCGTGGGTATAGCCCATAAAACTTTGGGTATAGGCTATACCCATAGTTTTATGAACTATGGGATGTAGTGGCATCGGTATATCCCTATACCCACAATTTTTACAAAATCGTGGGGATATCCAATCAAAATTTCATAATACCCACTATTTGTTTAAACCATGGGTAAAAATCTATTCCCACAGTTTTCAGAACTGTGGGAATAGATTTTCACAGCCAGATAACATACCCACAGTTCAATGAACTATGGGTATAGATGATTCCTAGAAAACTAATATACCGATGGTTCAATGAACCATGGGTATAGATGATTCCTGTAAAACTAATATACCCACGGTTCATTGAACCGTGGGCATAGATCCGCCTCCCAGACATAGTAGCTACTACCCACAGCTACCAGCTTCTTGTGCACCCAATTGCTGCAGCCTCCTACTTCTAGTGCACCTAATTGCCCGCATCCTTCCTGCTTCCTGCTTCTAGTGCACCCATTAAAACAAAACAGAATAGAATATCAGTTGGAATTTATACCATGAGGCATATTAGCATGAATGAATAATTATTTAATAGAATTAACCACCTCATTATGAATAATTTCCCAACAAAAAATAATGAATTTATTGGAGAACCAATCAGGACATTAAATACTATCAATGTTATGATAAAAAAGTGCTACCTGAACCTCCTCTTTAAATTTACATGTAAATATATTCATCAGGATACAATGAAAACTAATATCCTAGGCTTCCAGAACAATTTATCTACACCTAGGGATCAAAATAAATCCATTATTAAACATTAAGGGAAGGGGTAAAACCCTTATAGATTATGTAAAAAATCAATAATCAATGAATTATGACCTGAATGTGTTCTAGATAGAGTAAAACCAGATAGAAAACATGAATCAGTTCCATCATTAACCAACAAAAATCACCTATCATGTTTACAAGAAATTATACCATTGAGTGTATTCCTACTCCAAGTATAAATAACCCCAAAAATTTGAACTTTAACAATGTTTCATTGAACAATACACATAGATAAATCATGTGAGGTCAATCTATGAATATTAATTTCAGTCCTCTTTTTAGGTCTCATAGAATCTTCCTCTATTTTACCATTTTCATTTTATGTTTTCTGTCCCCTCCATAGGGATCCTAAATCATCTATATTTAAAACACTACCTCCATGAACAGGTTCCACTACAATATCCTAAAGTATACCACCTAAAGGAATATCCCTAGATACAAGAGATACCACAATAATCCTGTAATCTTGGTTAACTGCCCCCTTATTATCATTAACCACTATCATTGTTTAATATTTTGGAGGCCTTCACACCATCTACATAGGATCTAGATTGTAGTCCTCAAAAAGTGGGTTAACAACCTCTTTACTAGAGGGGGAATTATGCAAGAAGGATTTACCCAACATATGAGAAGATGAACACCCCCAATATGATTCTTTATTAGATGAAGACAAGCTATGGAATCCACTGGTACCTCTATGTCCCAATTAAAATATAAAATAAGAAAAATAAGGGTCAAAACTATATTGATATGTATATGTGTGAATATATAGATTACACATATCATACCTGAAACTATCTCAAGTAGTACCTGATCATGTCATTTCTCATGTTCTGTTCGGTTAATTCTATATCACAACTATTCTTGTATAGGTAGGCCTGTAAGAAAATTGTCACACATCAAATTTCACCCTATAAAACAAACGAACTCAAATTGGGTTGACATTCCAAAAACATCTAATTTTTGATCGTTCGGGATCATTTGCATACAAGGGAGAGAGTTGGGGAGACTTAACATCTCTGAGTTGGAGTTCCACATCCTTTGCTGCATTTGAATGGACTAAATTTGCCTCTATAATTGCATTCAAGGACACATTCATCATGAATGGAGCTATTCCTAGGACAATACCTCCCAATTTCTTCTCCATTCAACCAGGCCATGCCCTTCCCCATGGAAAACATATCCAATCCAACAGGTTCATTGCCAGGTGGGGGATCCAAAACAGCCTGCAGTAGTAAAATTCATCCCCAGAACTTCACTTGAATGTGTATTCACTTCTTAAAAAAATCAACAATCATAAGTTCTTGACATCAGATCATGGGATTTAGGTCCTTGCCTTGTACCATGTAAGATGCTGATTGATTTCTACTAAAGTGTTCATACAATTGACTCTATTATCCCCTTCGTTATATATTTTCAATTTCTTACCTTGCAGTCCAATCTTGAAAGTCAAAGATGGAGAGGTTTTTCATTTAAAGCTTTGAATGATGACAATAGAAATATGTGTGTTCACGTCCACAAATCCCATGAAGTTGTAATTAGGTATTAAATACCCCACATAAATTAATACTAGAAAATTTCAGAATATGGTCACACCCACTAATCATTTCAAACGTACTATGGTCTTGGGTGGCTGTGTTAATATTTATATCTCTATCTACAAAGGTTTATCAGTACTAGAGAAGATGGTGATGATGGAAAAATAAAAAACAAATATTCTAAATCAGTACTAGAGAAATAGTCGAACTACATACCTTTTATACAATTCTCCCAGCCCAACCATTTTGTAAGGCACATTACAATAGCGTTGTCAATACTATTTCCAATGATGCTTGTCCTGAAAGCATAAATCACATTAATGAAATGATAACTATACCATGTGATCATTAATTACAAGAGTATACATGTTAATTTTAATCTATAAAATAAGATGATATAGAAATTTTACCCTTTTCACTGCCATTGATGTTGGAAGATGAAGTAGAATCACCTAAACTGGAGAATTAAACCTGAAAATTATAGATTTCATAAATGAAATCAATTAAAATGGAATTGTAAAATATTAAACATTAAATGAATCTAAAATAATTTGGACAATTTTAATGATTTCAATGGATAAAATTTGGTAGCTAGTCTTTCAAATAGGCAGGGTAATAGAAGTAGAAATCATATCAAACATGTGGTCCTTCTGATGAATGATCAAATTTTACCAACCCGCCAAGAGATAAGTTCAGAAAGCTAAAATACAGGAAATCTAGCTACTAAAATAATAGTTCCAACCTTGAATGGAAAAACCAGAGTTACATGAGTTGCCTGAGAAATCTAAATCGAAAAAGTTTGCTCAAAAAAACTGAGAGCAGAATTCAACATACCAATGCTTCAATCGCCATCCAGTGATCAACAGTTGCCTATGAATTCAACGAATACTTAAATCTGTTCCCTTGGTAAAAAAACACAGAAAAAATGGTTTCCAAATGGAGAAAAACCTGAAGAATCATTTTTACCCTGACTAATTGGATGGCCCACGCAACAAAAGTAGACGTGCTTATATTAATTGATCCATTGGCTTCAGTGACATATTTGTGTAAAATCCAAAAGCCCAACCAATAACCAACCAGACAGGTGAAAACCAGCAAAAGTATTGCCAAATGGAGTTAAAAATAACAAACCATCAATACTAGTATTTTCATTTCAACACCAATCATAGAAGAGCCACCCTAGAAATACATAATTAATAACTTACATACAGGATAGTACATTTCCTTGCTGATTCCTAAGTCCATGAGTACATAATTGAATAAAATAGGCAGATAATGAAAGGGACATGATCCCAGACCATCCTGAAAAAAATTTATATTAATTTTATAGATGAATGGATTAATGAGTCACAGTGAGGACTGATAAAGGAAGTTAATACCCACAATCGATGCAACCATGTAAACTCCTAGTGATATTTTTCAGCCAGTGGGAAGCAGTCGCATTCCCTGATAGAAAATTGGACCAGTAACAATGATTAACTAAAAATATTTTAGTTGATTAAAAATTAGAGAGTAGGTTTCCTCATAAAGATATAAAACTTCTAAAACTGAACAGAAATAAACATCAGATTCAAAATATTAGTGGGGGGTTAAAGATAAACTACATGAAATAGGAAAACCAATATAAAAAGGATGATCCCAATGGTCATTGAACTGCTGTAGAAGAAAACAACAGACTTACTCAATGAGGGTTCCAATTCCCACATAAAAATTCCGATGACTACAAATGCAATGCAATGCATGTGAAATTCTGCACAAATAAAAAAAACATCATAAAAAAACAACCAGTTTCATAATGATTAAAAGGTAATAGACAAATCATACATTAATTTTACCCTCTTCAATGGAAAAGTCAATGTTTTCAGTAGAAGAACCCATCCCTTGTAAGGCACGTTGCAATGTCATTGTCAATACTATTTGTAACGATACTTGACCTGAAAGCATAAATCACAATAATGAAATGATAACAATATCATGTTTTTATTAATTAAAAGAGTAGATATATTAATTTTAATCTTGCAACTAGGATGATATCACAATTTTACCCTTTTCGATACCATTGATGTTGGAAGATGAATCAGCATCAGCTAAACTAGAGATTTCACCCATACATTGAAAACATTAAACAACCAAACATGAAACTGCATCATATTATGAAAATATGAGTTTGGGGTTAAATTTCATATTTGAGGATGGAGTTGAGTAAAAAAAACTTTTCATGATGAAAAAAATGGTGTGGTAAAACCATACCTTTGGCGACGGTGGATAAGTCGACACCATCCAGCTCTTCCCCTAGCCCCTCCCCCTTCCCACCTGCCCACCTCCCCCTCCCCCCCTTCCCTATTTCCCAACCCCTCCACCTCCCCCTGCCCCTCCCCTTCCCCTCCCTCTCAGTGCCCAGCCCCATGCCCAACCCCTCCCCCTCCCTCCCCACTGCCCAACCCCCCTGCCCTGCCCCTACCCAACACCCCCCTCCCTCCCCACTGCGGAACCCCCTGCCCAGCCCCTCCCCACTGCCCAACCACCTTCTCATCCCCATTGCCCAGCCCCTCCCCCTCCCTCCCCACTGCCCATCCCCTCTCCCTCACAACCTACCCAACCCCTCCCCCTCCCTCCCCAGTGAACGAGATTTTTCTTTTGTTTTTGGAGTCTTCCTAAAACACACAAAACCACATTAAAAAATTAGAGAAAGGAAAGCTAAAAACCACAAACAGAATATGCAACATCTAAATCAGTTATTCAACTCCGAATATTCATATAACTGTCAGATAAAATACCAATAGGTTCCTTTAAGATTTATGAAAAAAATTATAAGCAACTAAACCTTCTCAACGCCTTCAATAGATGAGCTCTTCTGCTTCAAAGTGGAGGACACGGTCATACTCGCCTGATGAACATCCTCTGCATGTCGATTATATGAAAAAGAGATTAAGTGAATGCAGTCGCCTCCCCTCCCGACCCTCCACTACACCCCCTCCCAACCTTCCCCTCCCAGTCCCCCCTCTCAACCCTCAACTACAGCCCCCCTCCCAACCCTCCGCTACAGCCCCCCCATCCCAAGCCTCAACTCCATTGCTAAGGCCAAGATTAGATGGCGATATAATAATAAACACACCAAAAAATAAAAAAATATAGGGCATGTGAATATTACCTAAATAATTTTCAAATAACACCCCTGAAGAAAACATAATCCAAAATGCATTTCATTGCATAAATAAATTCACTTACAAGCAGTCCACCAATACAAAAAAAATTAAAAATCCCACAAAAGTCTCTCTATTAAGTCAAAAATGGAGGGGATTAATATCCCCCCCATCGCCATCATCGTCATCCCCATGTCCAGCATCATCAGCAGTAGTAGAAATATCATCAGAAACATCATCAGCAACATCATCACCAACCACACCATCAACATCATCATCAGCAATCTCATCACCAACAATAGGATCATCAATATCCTCACCAGCTCTATCGCCACCACCGTCATCACCACTAGGACCCTCATGGGAATCACCCTAGGCATTATTTAAATAGCGCATTGATTCCATACATGAATGAAAAGTGGCAGAAACCTCTGGTGGTAGTGACTGACTCAAAACTGACATAGCTTTCATGAAATGTTCATTCATTAGCTTAATTTTTTCACGCTCCTCTAATACTATTTTCTTTGTCGCAGCTAATTCATTACACACATTTTCTAACTCAGAGGCCTTAGAGGCTTTAGAGAATTCCGATGATGACCAATACCTATAGGGGACAATTTTGTTTCCTGGTATACAATGAAATCTTCCTGGATGCTCCACACCTAACACCGGAATAAATGATCATTTGTCCCTATGTTGTCAACTTCCTTCTCATCCATGGCCTCCAAGGAAGACTGTTGAAATTATAAACATATTAAATTATGAATTTCGTATAAATGTTTGATATATAAATAAAAAAACATACAATTTTTTCTTGTGTTTGTGAATTAACTACAATTCAATCTTTTTTTTCAACTGAAGTAGAATAATTTGGTATGAGGTACATGACCTTCAATTCCCAATTCAGCTTGCTGCACATGAGAAATGAAAAAATTTGGATTACTACCATATATGATAAATTCAAAAAATTGGATTGCACATACCAGCTGCTTCTCATGACCGAGAATTGTAGTGTGCCCCAATGTGTGTAGATATGCCATTTCATCTTTTTTTTCCGCTGACACTTCCTAAGAAACAAAAAAATAAAAGTAATAAGAATTAAATTTTATATAAAAACCATTAAATATGGGTAGTACCTTATACTGTTCAGTCTTCGAATGTGCGATCATTTTTTGATATTGACTTTTTGGACAGTCAGGGTTTGTGGGTACACCCTCTAACTCAGTACCCACTCTGCTCCTCCAAACAATATGTAACTCATACTGGTATGACTGCCAATAATCTCCAAGATCACTCAACCAAGTAGCTTTGGCAGCTTCACTGTTAGGAATGTTAAATTGACTCTACAACAAAAATGTTAAGTCATATAAATACATTACTAATATAAATATAAATTTATAAAAGTTTCGTACCCATATCTATGCCCATGCCCTATCCTTGATGTCAGCACTGATATGTCTCCATGAGACTGGTTCCACCGGAATGATATCATAATATTTGGCTAAAGTAGCCAGGAAACTTCTACACTCATTAGTATTTTTACCTTCCATTTGATTTTGAGGATTATAATCCACCATAATCTGAGTTTCGCGATTCCAGGAATCCCACATTCGAGTGCACCCACGTATCCTACTAGAATATCCCACTAAATAAGATAAGAGGTGAAAATAGAAGAGTTAAGTGACAATAAAATAGGACAAAAGTGAAATGTTATAATTTGAAACATTTATAATAAGAAAACCTGATGTAGGCTCCTGAATAGGCTGTGAGGCATCCGTGGACTATGCTGGATCAGCATCCTCTGAAGGAAGTATCTGTTCCACAACATGCTCCGTCTGATCTTCATGAACAGGAGTGGTAACTGAAGGAACATAATCAATATGTGTAGGATGGATGGTAGGAAAAGGATGTGGTGTAAAAATGTCAGAATATGCGTAGTAGGTCTGGGGATACATGAATGGATATGGAAATTGTGCAGGTGAGAACATCGATCGAGCCGGAGTGGACATGGAATGGGAAAATGAGGGTAAATGGGATGATGACAACAGAATGTATGGGAACATCCTAGGGGTCTCAAGCGGAGGGCGGACATGTGTGGTAGATGGGATGTCCACTGATGGGTCAGTGTGGGGAGTGGTAAGACGAGAGCTCCGCCTAGGTCTAGGAGTATCCCGGCTCGGTCCCATACTAGGAAGAGGAAACTCCGGAGTTATATATCCCCAAAAAAATTTGATCAAAAATATAAACTTCATATTATATGTAATGCAGAAGATAAATATTATAATTATTATAATCACTGAATACAACTCACGCTCATGCCTAATAGGATCAACATCAAATAATCTCTTCTTGCGAGCTTCAGTAGTTTTCTTCATAATCTGCATAAGAATAAAATAAATATTTTTTAGCAATAATTTTTACAAAACATACATACAACTTAGAATCGAAAGAAGACAAAAAATGTCATAACATCTTTCAGTAATGATAATTTACAACCAAGTTATACAATTTTTAAAACCACATTTTAAACCCAGTTTTCTAAATTGAAATAAATATAATTAAATGAAATGAAACAAAAAAATACTAAAACAGACGTATCATTACAAAATAAAAATAAATTAAAGTAATTACATTAGTACCAACTTGAGAAACTCACGTCAAGGTAAAATGAATGAACTATGAGTATATATGGTTTCTTTTATATATTACCCTCCACTAACTCAGGTTCAACATCATCTCTCACAATGGGACAATTTGTGTCATCAAATACAATATTTTGGCTAACACCGATGGGGGCGTCAATGGTGAAACTTTCATCCCCAACATCATGAAAAATATGTCTTGGGGTTACTTCATTAATGACACCATAATCAGGTTTCAGATGATCTTTCACATAAAACACTTGTTTTCCCATTGATGCCAAAATGTATGGTTCATCAGTTTGCAGGAATCGACTCATGTCAATAACTCTAAATCTACAATCATCAATAAATGTACCATGTCGCGTCATGGAATCAAACCATTTACATTTCATCATAGTGACTCGACCTTGAGATTAGTAATCCAATAACAATATTTTCTCAACTTGACCATAATAATACACATCTTCATATTGAGGTTGACTATCTGATGCACCGACATAACAATCATTTCTAGCAGTTAACATAACGCCATCATGTTGTGTTCTCATTTTCACCACTTTATCAGTTGTAACAAATTTATATCCATTGATTATTAAAGATTTGCAGTCACGAACCAAAGAATTGGGACCAAAATCCAACACTCTTAATTCAAGAGAAATGAAGTCAGAAGGTAAAATCAATACCTGGAATACATATGAGTAATGTAATTAAATATATATCTATATTGGAAGTTATATAATGTAATGGTCATACCTTTTATTTCAACCAAGCTGGGAACTCTTGGCTATGCATATCCTCTCTCCTTCTCAACGGCAAAGACAGATGAACTCTACTTATAATTTGTTTATGTTCTCTACATAAAATGACAATAAAAGTATAAGGTATATGTGATATGATATCGTATGAGATAACATATATATATATTCAAATTACTTACATTATATAGGCATCGAACAAACCACAATTAAACAAGACTTTATGATGTGCCATATTCCGCTATTCAAAGCTCAATGTAACCAATGTATATGACCCGACAATTCCACCAATTTGGAGAAGAGATGGAAATGAGGGCTGAATTTACTCATACTGCTCATCTTCATTTCTCATTGGTCGATTATGTCTTGTGATAAAATCAAAAAAATACATTGAACAAAAATCCATACATTCTTGGGCCAGATAAATCCTCACAATAAAACCTTCAGGATAATTCTTATTTCGAAAAAATTATTTCAAAGTGCACATATTTCTTTTAGTGGGATACATCCACTGAAAATCGATGGGTCCGCCAAGAAGTGTCTCAGTTTGAAGATGAACTGTTAAATGCAACATGCAAGTGAAAAAGGATGGAGGAATTTGTTTTCCAACTCACACAGAATTAACGGAGCCTCTTGCTGCATTTTAATCAACAATGATTTGGATAACCTTTTAGCACAAATGTCTCTACAAAAATGACACAACCGAATCTCTTCCACCCTTACATTATTGGATATCAAATGAAGAATTGCAATTAGAATCAATTCATGATGAAGGATGTGATAATCATGAGTTTTTAGGGATTTCAATTTCAAATGTCTTCTGTTGAATCGTTTAGATATGTTGCTGGAATAGCCATCTAGAACCTTGATATTCTTCAATATTGCCAGAAATTGATCTTTCTCTGCCGGTGTCATCACATAAGAAGCACATGGAACATTCCATTTGTTTTCACCGATACAAACACAATGTAGTTATGGTTGAATACCCCAATCCAATAAATCCTGACGAGATCAGAAGTCAACTTTGGTCTTCCCCTTAATATTAAAAAGAATTGCAAGAAACATTTCAAATATATTTTTCTAATTATACATTACGTCTAAACATTGATGTCACAAATTAGTAGACTAATATGGAAACACAAAAAATACTTCTCTTTTTCTAATTGTAAGTGACTTCAGTATCAGCATTCTTCCTCTTTATAGATTTCACCAACCTTTCCCTAATGAAAAGATGAAATCATTCAATTCATCAAGCACATCACTTCCTGACATACATTGAGGTGGTTCTTTAGTGTAAACATTATTATCAAACCTCTGACAATTCTTCCTGTATTGATGATCCATTGGCAAGAATCAGCAATGCCCCATGAAACTGAAACTACGATGATATTTAATCCTTCTCGATCGTGTATTATTCATACAAACGGGACATGATAGTTTTCACTTCGTGATCCACCCAGACATCATTGCATAGGCCGGGAAATAATTTATGGTCCATAGAAGGGTAACACGCATCTGAAACGTATTCTTTGAAGAAGCATCAAATGTCTACACACCTAAATCCCAATGTTTTTCAACTGTTTTATTAAAGTCTGCAAGTAAACATCTATATCATTACCACGATCTGAAGGTCCAAATATCAGTATACTTAAGAAAGTGAAAGGTTTTTTCATACACATCCATGGAGGAAGTTTATAAACATGAATAAAA
Source organism: Viscum album (assembly GCA_963277665.1). Taxonomy (NCBI): domain Eukaryota; kingdom Viridiplantae; phylum Streptophyta; class Magnoliopsida; order Santalales; family Viscaceae; genus Viscum; species Viscum album. Next base: position 1,463,265,444 of record OY728162.1, on the reverse strand, counting down.
ACTGGACACATGCTATGAGCAGTAAGCATCTGGCCAAACGGATTAAAACCACCACACGATAGGCCCAATCTGATATTACGCACCGCAACTACAAAATCAGGATGTTTTGCATCAAATGTATGCCATGCTAATCCATCTACAGGATGGACCGGCTCATCATTACCTTTAATTATCTCAACATTGTTCCGTCGCATATTGACTGAGATTTCTGGAGACATGAAAAGATTTTGAAGTCTGGGAATCAATGGAAAGTTCCACATGACTTTCTGTGGCACACGAGATGGTGTTCCATTTGAATTTTTATTCCATCGAGATGTACCGCATTATTTACAGTCATTTCGATCAGCTGTTTCCTCCAAATATAAACTGTAATCTTTCAGACAAGCATGGACTTTATTAGTAGAAAATCCAAGCTGCTTAATTAACTTCCATGCCATGTAATGATTTGAGGGAATATCTACACCATCAGGAAGCAAGTCCATCCAAAATGTAAGAATATAATTAATGGAGGTATTAGAAATTCCATACATGGTTTTCCCATGGTATAACCACATTAAAAATTCCAACTCGGTCATTTTAGTAAATTCTTGATATACTGGAGTTCTGGCATCATTCAATAGATTTTTCTCTCTCTCAACATGATTGTCTTAAGCATTTTCCTCATCTGTACTGATATCATTGTCCTCTTGCACCGACATTCTATCTCTCTCAGAATTATGCACATTTGGAAACCGATCAAATATCAAATTCTCTATGTCACTTCATTCATTTTTTTATGCATAGTCGAATATTGACTCATTTATCCATGGTGAAACCAAACATTATAGTTTTCTTGAAATCCAAATTTTGTTAAATGGTAACTAACTTCTTCTCGTCTTAAACACGGTCTTCAAACACAATTATAGTAGGGACATTGTATACAACTTCCATCTGATGCATTGTTAAATGAAAAATCTAAAAAATTCTCCAAATTACTTTGAAACTCGGTTGAAATCCGATCGGTATGATACATCCAGCTTCTATCCATTCTACAACAAGAAAAAAAATTATCATTCAATAAAAAATGTAAGTCATATATAAAAAATTCATTACAATTAATTTTATTATTAAATTAATCAGAGCATATTAGTATCTAGAAAAACATATTTAATGACAAGAGGAGTCCGTAATTGAATAAGTAGGGAAAAAGAAAAAATGTCTACCTTGAGATGTAAACTAAAGAAAAAATTTATAAAAGACACTCCCAAGTTATCATTGATGGGAAATAAAAAAGAAAATTTCAATATAAATTACTCCTTTATAGATATAGAGGCATTATACACATGGGAAGAAAATTTTATTTTAATAATATGAATTTATTATTTTATAGATTATTTGGTAGGGGTTATTTGATGGGGAATAAAACATTCAATGAAAATAGAGTAGTTATAACTTTAATGTTTTGGAATTAATATTGAAAAGATGTTTCAAGGTATCCTACAAATTTTGTGCAACATGATGCTTAAAAGATATAATTTTTATGGATTCTATTGGAAATTTGGAATATTTATTCATATGGAAAAGATATTTTTTTTTAAAATTGACATAATGATATACTTGGGAGTACTGAGAATCAATGTTTGGGGGTTTCAACCCCTTTAAAGGAATAAAAGTTAGAAATGTATTGTAAATTCTATATAGAAATCCCAAACATGTTTGATATTCTTGAATAAGTCTATGGAATGTGTGACCATCCTATTCATGATGAAAATGAATGCCTAATAAATATACCATCCTTAAAACATTTGTGTTTTAATACTCAAAATCATCAAAAGAAGAATAGAAAAGTGAAGGAGAAAGATTTATTTGTTGAAGTTTCACCCAAAATATCCAAAGGGGAAAGTCCATGGATATTGGATAGTGGATTTTCTGAACACATGAGATTTTTTGGTTTTGAAAATTTTCAAAACAAACCCGAAGACCAATTTATGTATCTCAATGGGTGTATAGTCCATTATTCCTTGTGTTAGTCCATATGGTTATCATCCCCTATCAACTATATCAGGTCATACTACAATGTCATTATTCCCCACTTCGGGACCCCATTAATGCCTCAAGGCCTTCATCACCTTCCATTTTTCATTCATGACCCCTACTATATTCATCATGAATTACATCTCAAATTTCCCCCTCTATAGGATTAATGAATTCATGAAGGATCCACTTTTAACTTTGATACAAGATAATATAATTCTACTATCCATAGACATATATATATACCCAAGTCATAGTAAGGAAATTTTTTATCTATATAGAGGCATAAACATATCATTTTAAAAGAATTATCATGGTCTGTACACACACACATGAGTATTTCATATCATACATTTTTATATAGTTTTCATAACATGGTGAGAACTTCTTGCATTCAACATATTGAATCCCAACATCAATGTTCACCACTTGAATCAATCTCACAAACCAAAGATCCATGGAAGCATCCCCAAATAACTACATGATTATTCAAGGGTTATGACATATGATGAAGAACATGTTATGGGCTGGGATCATTTTAGACCTATCCATCAAGATACTAAAAATTAAGAGATCTAGATGGATCTGAGAATGATCAAGAAAAACCATCTTTCCAAATTTATTTTCCATGTAAATCTAGAAAGGATCGCATTGGATATCATTCTAAATCCTAAAACTGGATAAGAAATCTGAGATCAAGTTCCTTTACAAGGATAATAAATAATATCTTGAAATAATAAGAAAAAAAACAAACAAATGATAAATTATATTTGAATCTCTAGGACTGATATCTCTATATCAAATATAATTCCTCTCTGAAAAGAATTAATTCACCATGAAGTCTCATTATAGTCCCTTGGTTTGATTACCCTAAGTTTAGGAAGAATAATGACTATCTTTAGGGTGTTTTTGTGTCAAAATAATAATTTTCAACTGATTAAATTCAATGTAAATGGTTTGGTTGCTTGGCTTATAAAATCATGCTCTAACCATGGGAAGTTCACTACCTATTCAAGTCAACCGCATGGTTTGGACACATGGTTTTGTAAACCCTATGAAAATCATGATATTGATTCTATTTAGAGTTACATAGTTACCATGGAATTGTTTCCCTGATAGCTCTATAAGTACCCCTACCATATATCACCCACTACTCCTCTCTAATAGGCTTCATAGTAACGTTGGGGCACTACACTATTCCCTATAACCATTATCACCATTAAATTATTCTACCACCCCAATCTTCCAAAATCTACCCAATACATCACCCAATAAATGTAATAACTCAAATAAACTCATAATAAAGGATAAAAATAAGGAATAATGCACCTAGAAAGTGAGTGGTTGTTCCAATATCCCCCACTAATGACTTGTTGACCTTAATATGTGTCTCTAGAGTTCTAAATCTGACAATTAGGTCTAGTAATACTACACATATGATTCTTTATCCCATTTATCTTCTTTAATATGTATGTTCTTCCATAAAACCTTAACAAGCGGCTTCAAATTCCTTCATAGTTCCTTTATTCATCGATCAACAATCCAAATTGGACCTTTCTCAAATGAATCATTTCTCCCCAAAACAACATTCTCAATATCAATTACATTTGAAGGATAATAATTGAAATTTATAAGTAGGATTACATGGGAAACATCATCTGTAATAGAATATTGATGAATTTGACGATACTCGAAGGAGAGGGAGCTGGGAGGGGGGAGCGGGGACATCGCCCGAGCTAGGGGAAGAGATGGGAGGCGGAGCCGGGAAGTGGAGGAGGGAGGCAGAGACCGGGAGGTGGAGGTAGAAGGCGGAGGTGGGAGGCGGATACTGGGAGGTGGAGGCGGGAGGCGGAGCCAGAGGTAGGGTTGAAGTGGGGGGAGCGCGATGGAGGGTTGAAGTGGGGGTAGCGAGATGGAGCCAGATACATAGGGGCTGAATACCCATAGTTTTAATAAAATTGTGGGTATAGACCATTTAAAATCATCTATCCCCATGGTTCTTTTAAACCGTGGGCATAGTAGCGTGGTGATAAACCCCATTTCCAGTAGTGGTTTTAGTTCCTGGGGCCCAGTTGGATTCGGGTTCAACCCAACCCAACAATACTCCAACTATCTCCAATACTCAAGAGAAGTATACCAAAAGGACCATCTTGACCCAAGGATCCCAACGCCGTAGATGGTTTGTCAAACAGACATCTGGTTCTTATGATATGACCCTTTAACTATTTTTGAGCATAGTGGGGCCCGGGTTCGGACAGACCCGACCCGACCTGGTCTGCGCTGGGCCGTGGAAGGCTCGGCTTGTTTGGCCAAGGTCCAGCCCGGATCGAAAGGGGTTATCCCGCAAAGGTGGCCAGCCCGCAAAGGGTGGCCTAAAAAGGGTATCCCACAAGGGGGGCCCAGCCCGCAGGGGGGCGGCTCGGCCCACATAGGGCATGGCCCGTAAGGGGGAAGCCTAGTCGTGTAGGGTGCGATCCGCAAGGTGGTGCCCCGACCACTGTCCGTCTGAGCTGATGAGGGGGGGGGGGGGGGGGTGGCCCCTCGTCTCTAGAGGTCCCGAACGGCTCGGAGGCTGTTTGGTTTGTGATGCAGTGACGCCACATGGGCACCGTCCAGTTGCCACGGAACCCGCTGGAGGTGCGGGTTCGGCCTACGCCATGACTTTGGCCATGAATTCTTCTCTCTGGCAGTGAGTTTGTCACTCTACCTCTCCTTCCATGGCCGATCGAAGTGCTGACCGCAACCTCCGATCACCGCGACTGTCGAGTCGTGACCCCTTGATCCCCGACAGTATGTGACGGTGCGCCGCACCTCCTCCGCGACATACCATTGTCAGCCATTTTGATGACCATCATGACCTTTCTCTGTGACCTCCTCTTGCGGTGTTATTTGACGCACACATTCTTCGTAGTCGGTCAGTGTCACAACACTGGCAGTATTCCAAGTAGAACCCAAGGGTGTAGCAATGTAGCGGAGGGTCCGGGCCAGGTTCGTTAGTCCCACACCCTCTTCATTAGCTCATAACATGAGGGAGGATAAAAGGTTCAATAAATTTACTTGAAATAAATGAGAATCAAAACCCCTACCTCGAATCATTGGAGAGCACTCGTGATTGTGGAAGTCTCATTGTTCATTATCCCCAAAAAATCCACCCATGACACCGCTCGAATGTCAGTCTTCAGTTCGGGGTTTTAGTGTTGCTTTTCACCTCTCGTTGGAACCGCCTCCATCCTCCAAGGGTTTGGTGTCTCAACACTCCTTTAGCAGTTCGTTGCTCGGCGAAGCTGTCCGACACCTCTCCCCAAGCTCCATATAAATTGCAGAGGGGGAGGGTATGTAACGACATGATGAATTAATGGGGGATCATTAATTAAGAACCTTCCTAATTCCCCAACAAGGTCATTACTTAATATTGACAGGTCAATCCATTTATTGGCTTGACACATCACGTGTCCCATACTCTGGTTGTCTTTTGGTGGAGAAGAAAGAAAATAAAAATAAATAGTTTATTTTTATTATTCTTTTAAAAGTCCCAAAACATAAAATTTTCTTTAGACCTACTATGGTCAAAGTAAAGTCTCCCTTGAGAAAATCCCAGTGCTACAGATTCAACGATTCCCTCAGATTTTTAATCCGAGCACTGGTTCAAAAGTTAAAATACACTGATCACGCGTTTGCTGAACATACCTAAAAAAAGTTCAGAAATTCAATCTGGGCACACCGGGCCTTGGAATCACGTGCCATAAATTTTCCTAGACTCATAATAATTCCATATAATTAAAAAAAATTACATGGAAAATACGGGTGTTTACATTCACCTCACCTTAGGTATTTTCATCCCTAAAATCCACACCACAGACTGAGGAAAAAAATGGGGGTACTGAGCATGAATCTGAGCCTCTCGCTCCCTTGTGCTCTCCTGGAGGTTCCTATGCTTCCAGTGAATGCACACTAGTGATATCGATCACCCATGAAGGAATCACTCCTATCGATCCTCAATCTCCACTGGAACCTCTGCAAATGTCGCCTCATCATCAAAGTCGAGATCACCATGGTCAATGATGTGAGATGGGTCATGAACGTATCTCCTTAGCTAGTATATGTGGAAGATGTCATGCACCCTCTCCAACCATGGTAGAAGATCCAAGTGTTATACCACCTCTCCGATCCTTTGAAGTATCATAAAAGGACCGATAAACCTCAGTGATAACATTCCGCCTTGTCCAAATCTCTGTATTCCCCATCGAGGAGTGATTCACAAGAATATGTGGTCCCGCTCTTGTAACTCCAAAGGTCTCCATCTCCTATTAGAATAAGACTTCTGTTTGATCTGTGTAGTCTTCATCCACTCCTGGATGACCTGCACCTTCTCAGTGGTAGTTCGTACCTACTTTGGACCCATAAGTACTGACTCCCCTGGGTCATTCCAGCATAGAGGTGATCGACAAGGTTGACCGTACAAGGCCTCTAATGGAACCATACTGATGGTAGAGTGACAACTATTGGAGTATGAGAACTCCATAAAGGGCAAGTGATCCTCCCAACTATGACCAAAATATAGGACGCATGCACGAATCATGCCCTCCAAAATCTGAATGGTCCACTCCAACTGGGCATTCATCTGAGGATGAAAGGAGATTCTAAAACATAGCTAAGTCCCGAACGCCTCCTGTAATCCCTTCCTTAATAGGTATGTAAAATTTCCATCATGGTCAGAGACGATCATCTATGGAACCCCATAAAGTATCACAATCTTATATACGTAGAGGCGTCTCAAGCACTCTACAGATCCCTACTCTCATATAGGTAGGAAGTGAGCCGACATGGTGAGTCAGTCAACAATCACCCAGATAGAATCATGTACCCTAAACATATGTGGAAGCCATGTTACAATGTATATGGATATTCCATCCCACTTCCACTCTGTCACCTCTAGTGGTTGTGCTAAGCCTGTTGAAACCTGATGCTCGACCTTCACTTGCTAACATGTGAGGCATCAAGAAACAAACTCTGCCACTACTTTCTTCACCCCTAGCCACCAGTGCTGTCGATGGAGGTCCTGGTACATCTTGGCCATACCAGGATGTACCTCCAATAGGGAGGTATGGAACTCCCTCACCACCTCCTCTCGTAGTGCCACTGGTACCATGGTACATTCTCTGAAGAGGATGATGTGCTCTCCACATTCAGAAAATCCATCAGGTTCCTGTCTTGAAGATATCTGAGCATGTAGAGCCTCGTAATAAATGTACCCAAGCTACGCCTCTCTGAATCACTGAAGGAGTTGGGGAGTGACTGTCATAGGCTGATGCTAAGCTGCTCCATCTCTATCCATGAAGGATATCTGCAACGCAGCTAGCTGCTCTTTCAACTCACTCAAAAACAGTAGACCAGACCTCTTGCTGAGTGCATCTGCTACCACGTTCCCCTTTCTAGGAGTATGGACTATCTCAAAGTCATAGTACTGGAGGAACTCTAGCCATCGCCACAGTCTAAGGTTCAGATCCTTCTGAGAGAAGATATACCTGAGACTCTTATGATCAGAGTAGACAGTAAAACGTTTTCCCATCAAGTAATGTTTCCACATCTTCAGGTTGAAGACCACTGCTACTAAGTCCAATTCATGGTTAGTATAGTTATGATCATGATGACTTAGATATCGTGAGCCATAGGCGATCACTCCTTGCTCCTGAATCAGGACACACCTAATTCTGTTCCCTGATGTGTCACAGTAGACTACATACCCAACGGCCTCTTCTGGTAGCCTCAAGATAGGGGCACTCATCATTCTCTGCCTCATCTCCTGAAAACTCTACTGGCATATTTTTGTCCATACGAAGGGATGTACCTTCTTTGACAATGCTGACAAGGGTTCCACAACACTGGAAAAGTCAGGCATGAATCTCTAGTAGTATTCAGCCAACCCTATGAAACTCTGCACCTCGGTCACACTCCTGGGTGGCTCCCAAGAAAGTTAAACATCTATCTTCACTTGATCCACTACAAATCTAGCCTTCAAGATAATGTGTCCTATAAAGTGGACCTCTCGTATCCAGAACTGGCACTTCGAGAGCTTACCATAAAGCTGGTGCTCTCGGAGTGTATCCAGAAATATATGCAGATGATAGGCATACTCTTCCTCTGTCACTGAGTATATCAGTATTTAATTGATGAAAACCACCACAAAGTGATCAAGGGATGGATTAAAGATCTTGTTCATGAGTCCCATGAACACTGTTAAGGAATTGGTCACACCGAATGGCATAACCAAGAACTCATAGTGGCCATACCAACATCTGAAGGTCATCTTCTACACATCCTCACAACGTATTCTAAGCTGATGATATCCTGATCTAAGGTCTATCTTCAAAAACCAACGAGCTCCCTTATTCTAATCGAAAAGATCATCAATCCTCGGAAGTTGATACTTGTTCTTCACGGTCACCTGGTACAAGCGCCAATAGTTCACACAGAGTCTCAAATTCCCGTCTTCCTTCTTGGTGAAAATAATTGGGGCTTCCCAAGGAGAAACACTGGGCCTTATGAACCCCAATCTCTGTAAGTCCTCTATGTATACCCGTAACTCATGAAGCTCTACGAGAGCCATCCAATATGCTTGTGTAGATATCAGTTCCATCCTGAGGTACAAGTCGATGTAAAGTTCTACCTCTCTGTGTGGAGGTAGTCCCAAAACATCATCAAGAAAGACATCTGTATAAGGGTCCACCACTATAGGATAGCTGGGACTCTCAATATCTACTGATCCAAGGGTAAGGCTAGCCAACTTATGTGTAATCAGATACACCCTTCTCCAGGTAAGTCCATCCTGTGCTACAAAGGTTCCCTTCTCACTGGTGAAGGAAAACATGGTCAAATCCTCATGGGAACACCACAATTTTTCCCTAATACAGTCAATCTAAGCATGGACTATGGATAACAAGTCCATACCCAAGATGACATTGTAAGTCCTCGACACCACTACAATAAGATCCCAGCTGAATCTCTCACCTATTTGAGTAAGCTCGCACTTCCAGCACCAGTGTGTAATCATCGAATATTCTCCTGTAGTAGTATCTAGATGTAATGATCAAGCCAATGGCTCCACCAGAATCTCCGAGCTCCGAACATGGGTCATGGTAATAAAAGAGTGACTGGAACATGTGTCTATAGGTACTACAACTAAGATGGAGTATACACAGATCATACCTCTAATCATCTCCATAGCGCTATGGTCATAGACCTCAGCTTCATGAATATGAGATCGTCCCTATCCACCCGCTCTCTATGGTCAGGTTAGACAACCTGGTGGTGGTGGTGGTAGAACCTCATATTGCCTCCCACTGCATGTTTCACGGCCAGCTCCTCTACCATGTCTGCCTACCACCTGAAGACCTCTCATTTGAATCTCTACTTCTGCCTCGATAGTCCCTCGACCATCTACTGGTTGTCTTTACGGAGGGTCGGGTAGTCACAAGCCATGTGACCCTACCCGCCGCACGTGCAGCACTTCCTGTCCCTAGCCTAACCTCCTATACCTCACGAGACCTGCACCTCTGACCTAGCATCTCGAGGTCGTCCACCAGAAGGTCTGGTATGCTTGGACCTGTAAGTCATTTTCCTATTACCAGCCACATATTACTCTGCTATGTGTCGCCCGGTGGTGGGTCTCGCTGTCGGTGTCTAATCATCTTGGAAGCTCTCGACCAAAAGTGCTCGCTCTAGTACCCCATCCTACTTTGGTATGCTGAGCGATATCATCAATGCTCTAATCTCCCTTTAAAGACCCTGCTCAATTGTTCGGGCCCTAAAGAAAGGGCCTCGTACCATGTCGGTGGATTAGCCGGAAAGGTCGGTGAACCTCACCGAGTACTGGGCCACATTCATGCTACCATACTATAAGTGCAATAGCTCCTGTATGCACACAGAGCGTAAGGTTGTTGTGACGAACTCTACCCTGAAAAGGCTCTCGATGTCCGCCAAAACTAGGGTCACCTCATTGTGCATCTAGAGAATCATGCTACACTATATCCTTGCTACTGCTTGAAAAATTATAGATGCTAGGATCACTATAAAGTCAACAGACATCCCAAACAAGTGAAAACATTGACTAGAGCCTCTATCCAGTCCTCAACTACCTATAGGTCCATCTCGACTTGGAACCTCAGAGGCCTCTGCCACTGAAACCCGTGCCACACACTTTGTCAGTGTGCACCCTCTACTGGTGGGGCCAGTTGCAACGGCGACCCAAAGGGTAGTGGTGCTGCTAGTACACCACCCAAAGGTGATCTTTCCATGAGAGGGCCCTTCACCGAGGCATCATCACTCGATGGGCCGTCATCGCGTACTCTATCAAGAATCCTAGATGGTTGTCTACATGGTAACATCCTGAAAGTAGACAGGTGTTCCATGGTCAATAAGTTATACCTGGTGAGATGACTAAAAAGATCACAAGAAGAACTCTAAAAAAAACACATGCAATCAGTGATTCCATGTATTGAGTTGAAAATCAGAATTCAAAGTCCTAGTGTATAGATACGTCGACCACCGCACCAACACTGGATTCCTAAACTGAAAACCACACTCATAACACTTAACACTATTGCCACAGACAAAAGATCAGAGTCCTAGTAATCTAGTAGAACTGACTCCTCTGATACCACTTTGTCACAACCTGTCCCCCGGGACCCGTGCTGTGACTACCCCAAACCTGCCTTTAATAGGCCAGGGGCTGACAACTAGCACCTGAAAGGCATATCCCCAAGATGGGAAGACAGTGCCTTTAAACTTGTACAAACACACAGAGAAGAAAGAAACAAGATGCAACCACAAAGTAAACTACTGTAGTAAAGTGTGCTGAAAGTGATGGGGGCCTGAATACTAGCCCAACTAGAAAAAGTACAAGTACAACTGAAAAGTACAATACAACTAAAAAAGGGAAAATAGCTCTTAGTTCTTCCTCCAAGGATCCTACATAAAGGGTAGGTACATATCGCCTCCTCAGCACTTCACATCTTCCAGTCTCCTCTGCATACCACCTAGTCCTAGCTCCCTCAATCCTCAGCCCAGCTGCTCGTCATCTTCACAGGACACAACAAGGTGCGGGTGAAGCCTGTGCAGGGGTGAGTATTACAATACCAAGTAGGGACCCTGAGACCCTTGAATATCTCTCATAATTCAATGAAAGAAAAACTAAAAAGAATGATATTAATCATAATAACAAAGCAATAGATACTGCTCAAATAGAGTATCAGCTCAAACCAGGTTTTCGCTGAAGTATAAAAGTACAGATGATTAGTCGCGAAGCTAGATCAACTTATTCTATCAAGAGGAACTGCTGCTAACCATAAAGAGTATGACCCAAAAAAATTGATAGGTACTAACCCCCAAAATGACACACATAGGATCTAATCTACATAGGATAGACAGATAACTAACCCCCACTGACCAACAAAGGATCTGACCCACACAAGATCAGTATGAGCTGACCCACACAGGATCACTGAGCGCTGATCCACATAGGATCTAACCCACACAAGATCGGTATGCGCTGAACACATGGGATCACTTAGCACTTCCCACACAGGATCTGACCCACACAAGATTGGTGCTGACCCACATAGGATCACTCTCTACTAACCTCTGTATGATCTATCTCCAACCTTCACCTCACTGCCAGCCACTTGGTTTCTCTAACCGAGTGTGCTCGAGTTCTACAGTATCTACCCCTCAAGATATTTTTCTTACCTCAACCACCACTAATCTCCGCAAAGGTATAACCCAAAGTACCTTCATGTCGTAAGGGTTCCAACGCGACATAAGGTGCATCAATCGGACACCTGGGGTGTGAGTTATAAGCATTTTAGTTCTGGGGGCCCGGTTGGATTCAGGTTCGATCCAACCTGGCCATAATTCAAATATCTCCAAAACTCAATATGAGTATACCAAAAGGACCGTATCAATATAAGGATCCCAATGACACATACGGTTCATCAAACGGACGTCTGGTTCTCATGATAGGGAGCTTTAAGTGTTTATGGGCCCAGTTGGGCCCAAGTCCAGTCCGACCTGGTTAGACCGACCCGGCCCGACCCGGTCTGGGCGGGGCCACGGTGGGCTCATCCCACTGGGCTGAGGTCCAGTCCGACCTCAAAGGGGGCGGCCTAAGAAGGGTGTCCCACAAGGGCAGCCCAAATCGCAAGGGGGTGGCGCGACCCGTGTAGAGCGCGACTCACTAGGGGGGCGACCCGACCATGTAGGGTGTTGCCTGCAATGGGGCGGCCCGAACGCTATCTGCACGAGCTAGTGAGGGGGGGGGGGCTCGGTCTTTCAAACTCTCGAATGACCTGGAGGCCGTTCGGTTTGTGAAGCCACGATGCCACATGGGCATCACCCGGTCGCCGTGGAACCCATCAGAGAAGCGGGTTCTACCTCCGTCGTGGCTTCGGACGTGGGTTCTTGTCGCCTGCGGAACATTTGTCGTGCCGCCTCCCCACTCACTGGCGGTGGGCTGGTCACGCTGTCTCTCTTTATAAGGCCGGCTAAAGTGTCGATCGCCTCCTCCGATCACCGCAGATGAGGTGCCATGACCTCTTTCTCACCAGCGGTGCATGACGGTGCGCCGCACCTCCTCCACTGTCGGACAGAGTCATCCATTCAAATGAACTCCATGGAATTGTAGTGTGGCCTCTTACGATGTGCATTTGCGCACACCTTCTTCATCGCTGGTTGGTGTCGCCGCACAGGCAGTATTCCACGGAGAACAGAAGGGTGTAACAATGTAGCGAATGGTCTGGGTCGAGTTCTTTTGGCTCATGCCCTTCGCGTTAGCTCGTAACATAAGGGAGGATAAGGGGTTCAATAAATTCAATTGAAATAAATGAGAATCAAAACCCCTCCCTCAAATCGTTGTAGAGCACTCGCGATTGATGAAGTCTCATTGTTTGTCATCCCCATAAGAAGCCGCCCACGACGCTGCTAGAATGTCGATCTTCAGTTCGGGGTTTCGGTGCCGCATGTCACCGCTCGATGGAACTGGCTCCACCCTCCAACGGTTTGGCATCTCGACACTCCTTCAACACATCATTTCTTGAAGAATATGTCTGACACCTCTCCCCAAGTTCTATATAAATAAGAGAGGGGGAGGGAAAGTAATGATGAGGGGGATTAATTAGGGCTCATAAATTAGAAATATTCATAATTACCCAATGACATTGTTAGTTAAGATTGACAGGTCAATCCATTTATTGGCTTGACACATTGCGGGTCCCATACTCCACTTGTCCATTGGTGGATAAGAATGAAAATAAAAATTAACAGTTTATTTTTATTATTCTTTTAAAGGTCCCAAAACAAATTTTTTTTTCAGACCTACTAGGGTGAAAGTATTGTTTCCCTTAAGAGAATCCTGATGCTATGGATTCAACAGTGCCCCCAGATTTATAATCTGAGCACCGATTCAAAAGTTAAAAAATGATTCTCATGCATTTACTAAACATACCAAAAAAAAGTTCAAAAATTCATTCCGGGCACACTGGGACTTGGAATCATACGCTGTCAATTTTTGCAGACTCGTAATAATTCTTTATAATTAAAAAAATTACATTGAAAATTCTGGTCTTTACAAAATAATATAATTAATTTACTCCCAATTTATAATTTTTTTAAAAAAAATTAAATTATTTTTTTAAATATAAGTTTCAAAATTAAATTAGGGTGAGAATTTTGGGATTTTTCTAAAAAGAGTTAGTTTTCATTGAATAGTGAAAAATATCTCTTTTTGTAAAATTATCATTTCTTTTAAATAAATTATGTTATCTAAAAGTACAATTAATTTTTTTAATTTGATATAAAAATTAAAAAATATTATTTAGTTATATTTAATCTAATAAATTAAATTTGAATCATGTTTATACCAAATTTTGGTGTATGTTTTTTAGGCATAAAACACATTTTTCTAAAAACTTTTTTTAGCATCCAAAAGACCCAGGATCGAATCCGAGTAGGGACGAATTGTCGGGTACTGTAGTTGGGGGAACTGTAGTAGTATTGTAGCATCAGTGACACTATATTGGTAGAGGCACTTTAGGAGGAACTGTAGCCCATTCAGGCTATGTAATGGGTCTCCCTCTACCCAGTTAAAAAGGTCTTTGCTTTAATAATAAAATGAGTCTTCGACCTTTATAAAAATGTTTTTTAAGTGCATAATGTTTCTCCGTTTTAATTAATTAAAATAACCAATAATAAAAAAATATTTAATGGATATTTATTTATTATATATATAAATATATTAATTTAAATCCATATAAGGATGATAAATAGTCATATAGTTAATGTTAGATCATCTTATGCCTGAAGAATTCAATTTTGAAAAGCCATTCTTCGACAAGTTTTGTGAGTCCATTTTTTAATTAAAATTTTCTACTTATAGGAATTGAATTTGATAAAAGGGATTAAATATTTATAAAAATTATAATTAATATTTTTTAATAGGTTTAACATAATTTATAGTGATAATTTATTTAAACATAATAAAAAATTAATTACCACAGTTAAGGTTAAAATAATGTTTTGTGTGTTACATGAACTTGTGTTAAAATTAATTTCCCATAGACAAGTATTTTTAATTTTATAAATTTTATTTCATATTAATAATTAGTTTTTCCAAAATTATATAATATGGATCATTTTATTTTTTTCTGTATGGGTAAATTACCTATGTTAGAAAACTAGTTACCGTAGTGAAAACTAAAATGGTAAAAGTGTGTAACCTTGAAGGTAAAGATAATAAATTTTTTAAAACATGTTTCTTTTTAGAGGTTGAGGTATTTATGAACATTATATTACATATAAACCTTTTTTATTAAATTTTGTGGAATTTTGGTTGAGAGTTCCTTCCCATTATAGAATAGTTTTGGGTATTTACAAAATTCCCACTCCTCCACAATTTTAAAATGGGACCCCTACCTACATTTATTCACACCTATAAAGTTATTTATCTATATCAAAACCTTCCAAAATATCTCCCCAAATTCTTTATAAAAATAAATTTCTTCTTTTATATTCAAAATACAAGCCCTATGGTCCTTAATAAGGGATCCAAAGGAGGTTCTTTAAAGCTAAGGTAATCGTCTTTACTAAGAACCTTCTTTTTTACCATTTCCTTTTCCACCATTAATTTTTTCTTATTATATAAAATTAAAAAAATAATCTCACATATTCTTATATTTTATTTTATTTATTTAATATTATTTATCCATATCCTTCTCTTCCAAATTTGAAACAAATCCAGGACTCATGTACATGACAGACTACGACCTCAAGAACCAATGCAATTGGCTTCCCGTCATCAGATCACAAGGATAGTTATAATTATGGAAATAATGATTTAATTGGATAATTATGAAATAATATTGATTATTTAAAATTATTATACCATCTATTTCCTTAACCTTTCACCCATTAAGGAAATGATAACGTCACTCGTGCATACATATTGCCTATCATCTCCATGATGCGATGTGATTCATTTTCTATTTTTAAATTTCATGAATGATTATAAAAATGCATCAAATGAATAAATATTATATTTTTAACATTAATAAAATTCTTTATATTATTAAATTGTATCATATTCACATGAATCAGAACTTCTTTGACAAAACTTGCAAAAATAATAAAAGTAGTTAACACCCAAAAAATGGCATTAATAAAATATTATTAACAAATGAGTGATAATATGTTATATAAAATCATATATGATATTATAAATATTAAAACAGTTCTGATATAAATTAATAATTGTTTAAAACAATTATACATGGATTTAAAAAATGTTCTACTGAAGGGAAACATGAGGTAAGGGATTCTCCCTCAATTTCCTTTCATTGAGGAATATTTTAATGTTTTGCACATGTTTCTTTTATATTGTGTATATAGTTCCATATTTAAATTTAATATTATTTATCATTCATAATTCATGGTATTTTATGTTTCTATTTGAATTATTTCATCCTAGGGTATTTAAAATGAATGTTACAAAGTGGTAATAAATTTCATTACTCATTTTCTTTACATTAGGTTATATCACTTCTTTATTCTCTTTGATATTCTATGATTATGTGTTTAATGTATTTTGATTATTATATATTTTTTTCCAATTATATTATGTGTATTTAAATTTGATACACATTATCATTTCATTGATTAATCTTCACTTCTATGGTATGATCTTTGTAAGATATTTCGTCTAGATTTCCAATATATTGAGATATATTTGGTATTTTGTACCCAATTGTTTTTATAAAGTGTATCTACTACCCCTTTGATATGATATATCATGAATTAATTTAAATTAATGGTATTTAATGTTTTATTTATTGTTATTTATTTCATGGGGCTTATAATTCAAAAGTCACCAAAGAGGTAAAGGTTTATGCTTCAATCTCATTTTAATTGAGATTGATTATGCTTGAATCTCTCTTGAAGGAAATTATTTGATCATTATCTAAGAAAACCAATTCATTTCATTATAATATGGTTATTTATGATATTTTTAATTGATATTACCGTGTTTATCTCATTGTTATGTAAAAATATTTAGAAAAATGTTTATAATAAAAGTGAATTTTATTTCTCTATTCGGTTGAAATTTTTCCCTTCCATATCCATATTTTCATTAAAATGTTCTAAATAATATTTATAAAATTATATAATTAATTATTAATTAAATTTTTACACATGTTTTACCTTGTAAATATGTTTTAAGATTAATTTTCTTGTCACGTTCTAAATGAATAACTTTTTTACTTTTTAGCAAAAATGTGAGAGGAATCATTTTTATAAGGTACTCATCAGGAATGGAATTTCCCATCATCATCAAAAATTAATTATTTTAAGATTACTATAAAATTTTACAAGGTTATTTTCAAATAATAAATTTCTCTAATCTTTTGGGAATTTTTAGTTCTTAAAAATCAAATTTCAATGTGAAAAGGTTATATTCCTCAAGAATTTTTTAATAGTATTTTTATAGTATTTATATTAATAAAAAACGAAGACCCATTATTTTAATTACACTTCACTGGGGATATTTTGTTATAATATCATACTTATTCTTTCTTTGGATGGTTTATGATTAGTTTAACTAAGGAAATTATTGAAATTCACTTTCTTGATTAATTTTTTGGTTGTTAACATTCTCTTGAAAAATTAAATTAATTATAATCATTAGACATTGCTTTTCCATTAAATATCCATATTATTTATCATTCATATGATTAATGATTAAACCGTATATCTATTCTATATATGATTTTTTACCATGGAATTTAATTTATTGACTAAGGAAAACCTTGATACTCTATATTCTATATTCAAAACATACATTTTTGATAAGAAATCTTGTTTATGAATTAAATTTATCATTCAATATATGAGGAATGAATTGGACATGTATTGATCAGTGGGGCCTAGATATATATATACCCTCAATGCATCATAATCATATGAGATGAATAAGTTGGATCACCAAATTAAATGAGTTATTGGTGTATACAAATCCATGGTTTTAAAGTGTCATTGCAAAAGGTCTTGATAGTATATATATCCCAATGTTCAAGATCACTATGTATAATATTAATCATTTCCTTCATAGAGAATTTTTTTATCATTATCCATGATATTTGTTTAATTGATGTTATATTTGGATTTATTTCCTACTCATTTTATTGATTAAATGGAATTTGTTTTTTGTTATTTACCATTCCATAATTGATCACGTCTTATTTATTCATGATAGATTCCACTGTATGTAACTCTTACAAAGAATTTGAGCTCACCTTTCTTTTTTCTTTTCTTTTATTCAAGATATGAAGAAAAAATCGTTGAATAATTTCAAGTAAGAATAATGTTTACTCTCACCATTTTTTATTTCATGTTTTAAATTTTAATGTATGATTCAAGTATATATCTAGTTTACTAAGACTTCTAAATTCTTCGGTCCTTTGGGACTAAATATATTGTATATAATTCTAATGTAATAAAGTTACCACTGAATTCTTTTCTACTAGGGTTGGGGTATTTAGAAATATAATATGACTTGGACAACATAAAAGTTATGTGCTTTCAGTCCCTCCTGATCCTCATCCCCAAAATCCTTTTTTCGTCCCTATGATCCTTTATCTAAAGATTGAAAGATAAATCACCCTTTAACTCTTCAATATTTTTCTAATCTAAGTACACCAATAGTATATCATCTATGAACAAAATAAGTATAATTAAACTCATATCATCAAACACCTTTCAATAGTATCAATGACCCACGTTGTCCTAGAAAAATCCTATTTTTCTATACAGGCATCGAAGTTCTAACTCCTCTTACTAGGTTCTTACTTAAACCCCTGCAAATTTCATTTATGTATGAACAAAAGAATTATTTTTATATTATTTTTTTCCTTTCAAATTCTTCATATTAATTTCATCATATAAGTTCCTGTATAGAAATTACTTTTTTGCATATAAATATTCATGATGCATGCCCTCTTCCACCACCATTCCAAGCATCATTCAAATTATTGTGTGCTTAACAACTAGAGAAACGTTTCACTAAATTGAGATCCTTAATTTTATTGGAATCATTAAAATACTAACCTTTACTTATATAATTTTATATTATCCACTAATTTCTTAAAATGTAAGAACTATTTGTTTTATAGTTTCTTCTTTCCTAGTGGAAATTACTAAAGATCCCATGTTCCAAAAGAATACAAGAAGGTAATATATTATTTTATCACTAAATCATAATATTTTTAATCACTGATAATTAACAAATCATTGAGGATTTTTGGTTCTACACCATCAATAATAAGTAATAGATTTAAGTATGATCCATAACTTTTCACTAGTCTTCAGGCTTAGGTATAATGCCTTAAATACTGGGGTAATTCTCATACTTGCACTTCTTCTTCTAGAACAATTCCCTCAGATTACATAGTGTTTGATATTTATGGTACTTTAATCCTTTATAAAATCTATATAATCTTACCTATTTTTGAAATATATTCATCTGGGGTGTAAGGTTTTTCTAGAACATGATTACTTTATGAAATAACTCATAATTTTTACTTCCATTTAGATCAACATTGGCATGCTCCACCAATTATTTATTCTCAATTACATATTCCACTAGGTTACAATAATTCTATAAGATCCCTTAATTGAATCAAAATTAACTTTTTATGAACTTCCAAATATCATTATCCCATAGTTGAAATCAAAATCCTTGATTTTAATAATTCATAAAGAAATATGCTGGAGAATTTGATTTTAAATAGCCTCTATTTCTGAAATTTATCTAAAATTTGGAAATATAACTAAATATGTTGAGGTAGGAAAAATTAACCATACTTTTAGTCCATAAATCTTCCATAAGATCCTAATAGATTGGTGAGAATGGATTTTTCTAATGAGTTATGACACATAATTCACAGATTCTTCCCAAAACCCCTTGGAAAACTCGAAATAAATTCTCAGGATTTTGGCCCTCTCATATAGTTTTCAATTCCACCACTCTAAAAAACAATTTTTTATATATTTTATGCACTATATTCTAAAAATTTATTATAAAATTCTCAAAAAACCACTTGAACTCTTTACTTCGGTACTGCCCACAATTATCAGACCTCAGTAACATAATATTTTTGTTGAACACTCTTTACACCATGTCTCTCTATAAAATTAAGGTTTTGAGTACTTCGAAATTGTTCATGATAAATAACACCAAATATTTTCATGTCACATCATATATGAAAGTAAAATAACACAGTGACACTCTGTGAGACCAAATTGGAGATATTCTCCATTCCTATATATAAACTAGCTCTAACATCTGGTTCTTTGGAATTCTTCATTCCATATTGAAATACACCTTTCGATACCTCCCAAGGATTCAATCTTCCCATATTATGTACTCCACATGACTGAGTTTTAAAATTCCATTTTACACTAGTACTTTGACCCTTTTATGACCCAAGTTTTCAATATGATCATTACCTAGATTCAAAATATTCTCTATTATTGTTCTAAAAATTATCATATCTTCCAAACTATTGGTAAGATATAATACTTCTTCTTTTACTCCTATTGAAACCACCGTTGAACCATGTGTTATCTTTAAACCTCCTTCGAGAAAACTCATATAGAAACATGTATCATTTAACCAACCAACCAAGATTAAATTCTTATTTAACCCCAATATGTATATCAACCCTTACAAATCCATTATTTATATGCTCCTTGTTTGAATATTTACATCCCATTTGCTAACTATATCAAGAGTTTCATCATCCAAAAGATGTTCCTTGTTGAATATGTTGGAAATATAATTATCCACAATCCCCCTATCATATTTTTATTGAAATTTAGTCTCATAATCAATGATATTTGATTCTAACAGAAAAGTGAAACATGGAAATAAATTTCTTTCCTCCCTAACCATGATATTTATTGAATAAATTTTATATAAATATATTTTAGAATTTAAACTCTTGTCTTTGTAATCATTCTTCAAGTTACCCTTCTTCCTATAATTTTAGCATATGCATTAAGGCCCAACTGAATTCCCTCAACTCTTCTCTAAATTATCTTTCCCCTTCTTTTGGATTTGGTTTTATTTTCTAGTAGATCCTTCCCTACATTATTAATAGAATAGTTTTTCAGTAGAACCTTGGAATTCCATCATCCAATTTTCCTCATTCCTGACTAGATCTCAAATATCCTCAAACACCAAGTCATTATTACAACTAATATTACTCATGGTAGTAACCGTCACACAACAAGGTTCCAAAAGTGATGAAAGAATAATTAATTCCCACCATTAAATTAGTGAAATGGAAACTACCATAGTCTAACTCACTTCAAATCATATTGAACTCATTCAGATCACCACACATCAAACTTCCTTATAGCACGCTATTTTCTAAAATTCACCAAAACATTAAAATATTTATTATTATATAATTATTTTCCTCTGTGTTTGAAAATTTCACTGTTAAGTCGACAATTTTCTTCACTACCTGGATGTTAAAATCCAAATTTTGGGACAATGTCATCCATACTATGCCAATATATTTCTAAAGTCTTTCCCATTATACTATTTCATTTTCTTCAGGTTTTCACCCCTTAAATAGAAGATCAAATTTCTTTTGATATTGATAATATTAAATCATGATTCTCCAAAATCTAATGTCTGAACCATTAAACTTTTAAATCATTACATTTTATTCTTCCAACATCATTCCATATGAGTCAGTAAATTACCACTAAAATGAAAAGTGATAAGGATAAGAAACCCTAATATGTATTCTTCAAAAATATTATAAAACTTGTTATACCAAAACCCCTAATTTAAAAACTTTTTTAAAAAATTATTTGTTGAATAAGTATGACATGCTCAATAACCAAAAACATATGATGTTAATGTCTGGATGAGGGAACTAAACTCCAAAATCATTCATCAAATAACCTTGATCACATAGAACTTATAGAAAACACATGTGAGTGGAAGAAAAAGATAATCCTACACTGACACAAAACAAAAATGAGATTACATGGTTTTGGACATAATAATATTCCATAGAAGAAAAAATGATACTTTTTATTAATATTAAAATATAAATATAAATGTTACATGTAAATTGTACAAGTGATCCAATTATTTTATTTATAGATTAGAAAAAAAAATTTACCCTTCCTCCAACACCCTAGTTCCTCTATGATAGATAGTTTCAATTTTAGATTTATGTGGAGACCCTTGATTTGGTCAAATCCATAGACTGATGATCTGATTTAACATTCAATTCTTTGTGAATAGAACAAGACATGTGAGATGTTCTAATATAAACCTCTAGTGATTCCTATGTAGCTATTGAAAAAAATAGTTATTCTTAAAAATTCAATAGAGTTATTCCATTTCTATTTCTAAGATTCCTTCACACATCCATCATCCATATTCCATCATCATATACCAATGCCACCTGCTTCAACTTCAAATTATTCTTAAACTTATAATTTTTCTTTAGATTCAATTTTTCTTCAGCTTCTAATTTTATAAAACCCAATTTCCACTATAATGCATTCATCTTTTTTAGGACGTGGAGCTTTTGGAATCACTTCTTATAGAATTTCTAATAATTTAGATGAAAAAATATCTATCAAATCTTTAACATAACACATGTTTAAAAAACATGTTTTTATGTATTGGGTGAACCACCAATTACAATATATAGAGTTTTATTAACTATGTATTTTTTTACTATGGATAATGTTTCATATTGAATCCCCATACCTGAGATTGAAAATATAACTAGAATGATAACATTCATACTTGAAATATTTCTTATCTGAGACCTAAGGTAGAACTAAATAGGGGTGATTTGGTATATTTATGATCATGGTATCAGTTGAGGCTTAACCAAGATGGGATTTATCCTCAAATATTATGGGCATGAAATCTAGTCCCTTGATTAATACAGAATGGGGAAATGTATGTTTATACCCAGAAAAGGTACATGTTATATGATAATCTATTTAAATGAGGGGTATGTGATGTTCTCATCTACTTAGATGATTGACATGGGATGTATTCATTGATTTGGTCATTCTATACTTAGAGAATCGATAACATATGAGTTAAATTTATGGGATTGAAATTATTCAAGTCTCGTAATCCCTCAATGTCTTGAAAAAGGGCTTACATAATTATCTATACATGTATATGATACATCTGGTTGTCATAGGTATGGAGGTGCATGTTTTTGATAAAGATAAAAACACATACCTTTATAGATTGAGTAACACCAATACTTTACTAGAGGATACTCGTTGAATTCATTTATGAATTGATGAATTCATTCCTATTTTGAACATTAAAAATTCCAATTAGGTCACACTTTAAAGTTGTGTGAATGAGGATAAAGTTTATAAAACTTTTAGTGTTTTCCCGAAATTGATTTATAGGATTTTCTATAATATTACCTGGATATATTTTCAAAAGTTTCTACATATGATGTGGCATAAGGTGAAAATAAATGATCTATTTTCCAAAAGGATATATTCAAAATGAGTTTTGGATATGATTTCAAAAGTTATCACATTTGATGTGAAATAAGGTGAAAGTTTGCTAAGTCTATGAGGATTAATTTTAAGTAAGATATTAATGGATATGTGTACTAAGGGTTTGACCATAATAAGATAGTTTTGACCATGAATTTATTTATACTTGTGTACACCACAAAAAAGTTTAAGACTCTATTCCATGATGGATCATGCATAAAATTATCACATTTTGTGATAATTTGATGTGATCATTTATATTTATATATAATGGTTATCATATTTATTTTTTATTAGTTGATGAAAGTTTTAAGGAGTTTTAATGGTTGATATATTATTTTAAATGTTAAAAAATCATTATAAACAATGAATTGAAAATTTTATGGATTTGAAACAGTTGGGATATTTTTTTAAATTATCAATCAATATATGCCCATAAAATAGGTTATTTGAGTCCCATATAATTTTTTTATTCTCATGTAGTGTGGTATGATGTTAAATCTTCTCAAGTATTAGATTATTAAGCTCATATTTTTATCATACCTTAAAATTTAGGTTTCTAGAAAACCATGGTTTTAGAGTGATACTTTTTAAGAATTAGGAGTTTCTCATAATTTTTGGATACCATAAGAGCAAGGAGTCTATTGGAAACATTTATGTGATCATTATCAAACTTATGTGGATGATATGGATCGATAGATAAGAGGCCCGCCGTTCTTTTTTTATTTATTGCAAACAAATAGAATCATCTTTGGGTTTATTGACATTTGTTTATTATTTCTATGTTTTGGATGATATCCATCCCATATAAACCCTTCACATGTATATCAACCTCTCTATCCCAAGACTCCTCCTAGATATGCATGTCCTTCCACTACACACATATCATCATACCATCTTCATGCATATGATATTTTGACTTCAGACTATTGTACAAATTTTTCATTACTTGAATGTTTAATTTTCATCCAACTCTATATTTTGAACATTGATCACATGATAATGGGTGGGGTGTTATCTCCAAAGTTATGATACATGGAATATACCATGCATAACATATAATTATTGAGAAAGTTTTAGTCAGTAAGAAACAATGTCAATCCTCTTGAAAATAAAAAAATACACATATATCTGCATTCTAACTTCCCCTACTGACATATACGCTGACTGAGATGACCATTTCATAAGAAACATACATAAATTATCATTTTACATGAATACTCATTACATATCACAATAAATTATATGCCAAAAACATATATATTTGGTGTATTTTGATACTAGATATATAACAAACATATTTTACAAAAAATATTCAATATATCATATATATACTCTTCATAGATGATACCATTCTAGACATATCATCCATAATAATAATCTTCATAACCTGGGGAATGGAAACTCAAGACACGATGTGCTCAAATGATCAGTATGGGTAAACATAGAGATAAAAGTCAATGATTAGGTTAGAATAATATGAGAATATGGGTATGAGAACATAATAATGGTATAAAGATATAATATAAGAAAACCAGACCCAATAAAACATTGATCATGTAACATGAGTCATGGAATAAGATTTCTGGATAACATAACAGATGAATTATAGGAGTTTAGAAACATGTTTCAATAATAACGATCCCTGAAAACATAACATGTGCATTATAATTTGTCACATACATGAAAATAGAACACCATTTCTTATATTGAGGCTCACTACCAGGACCATCACCACATAGTGGATAGATTCCTATAGTCGATTGGGTTAAATCCCTATTCCCGTAAACATATTAGATAGAGTCACACTATGGATTGGGTTCACTCCCTAGTCGTTTTCATGTCATCTCAAGGGATAAACATATTTACCCAAAGCAATGGATAAATATTAAAATTTCCTACCAAAAATAACATAATGAAAAATCATATATGTGTGTGTGTGTGTGTGTGCCACATGAACATGAAAATATTTATAATTCTATCGTAGCTCAATTAACCTATAGGAAAGAAATGAGTTTGATGAAAACTTCTAATATACATGATCACAATCCATCCAAAGTAAGAATTTGGATGGTTTAATTATACAATACCCCTAATAAATTTTATGAAACATTAAAGGATTTTTAAAATGATGAAAAAAACATTTATAGAGCTTCAAAAAATTTCTTTGAAAAATAAGAAGTGATATCCTTATTTTTTATAACTATTATTTTCAAATAAAATAATTTAACAAAAAGGGAATATAAATTACCTTTAACTAATATGAATAATTTGAAAGGATAATTCATAAATAAAACTAAATAAGATGGTAGGAAAATTAATTCATGTGTAAAGTTCTAAAGGAATAATATTCTTTTAATACTTATGTAAAGAGAGTAAAAGGTAATAGAAAATGATCAGTGTTGAAAAAATTTAAAAATATTCCTTTCAAAATTTGGTAATAAAATTATAAGATAATATAAAATTAACATAAGAAATAATTTTTGTACAAATAAGTACATTTATAAATCAAAATAAAGAATATGATCATGTAAGAGAAGGATTCCCTACTGAAAATAAGAGATAATACATGGTTTATTTTCAAGAATCCTTCAAGTTGATTTGTGATCCAAAGGGAAGAAAATGGTAGGAAGACATGTAAACCCTATACAATAACCATTATATAAGAAAATATATGCGGTTTTAGTGAGAAAGAACAGACAATTTCCCCTAGTAAAAATTTAACATAAATAACCAAGATTTAAAAGCGAGATTGGAAAATAAACTATTACCCCAAACTTATGCTTGGTCAGAAATGAAATAACCCCTTGTATAATAACTTGATATTTTTTATTCATATGAATAATAAAACATTTAATATTTATTTTACTTCATACCATTTATTAAAATTTCCTTAATACTTATATATTAATTGATTATTGTTAAAATTTTTATTTGGGTGTTAATTGTTCTATTTTCCATGCATGATTTAGTTTGTTAGTTCCAATCCTTACTCCTTGATCATGGTTTCACTACATCTAGAGTGTTAATGATGATGTGGTATATGTGTTTTATATAGTTCTAGAGTCCCATGGGTATTTCATGGAACATAAGGTGACAGTTCACATGGAATGTTTAAAATCTTATTCTTTATAAATTTCAATTCTCGAAAAAGAAATGATTTTATTAATTATTATACTTATATATATATATTGTAGATCCCTAAGATGGTTGCAACATGGGAGGTGACTTAGTGGTATTCCTTTTTGAATTATTTCCCTTTTAAATTCAACCTCTCAAACTTTTTATTTTTATTAATCCTCTGAAAAGTAGTTCAAAGCTTCACTTCTTCTGTAGTAGTGATGAAATAGAAAGAAAAACAAATTATTTAAAAGGTTCACTCTAAAATAATACTCCTCTATAGGTTGTTTTGACACCCCAACATGTATTATATACTAAATATGTAAGTGTCTACAATAGATTTTTTTTAGAATCCCTAACCACAATTATTCCAGTAACTAGTTATACACTCAAATCATAGAAAAACATTGGTTAGACACCCCAATAACTATATCATATTTATTTTTGATATAACAGTAGAAATATATCCCTATTTTTCATGGATGATTCAATGTATCCTTGTGAAAATATTCCTCCATGATTGAATAGGATCTTGTTCACTGATGTACAATACCTAAAATATCTTTAGAAGATGTCAATGGGGTAATAACTCTATTGGTCTTGATGTACAATACCTAAAATATCTTTAGAATATGTCAATGGGGGAATAACACTATTGGTCTTGAACCTCCCTTAAAATCTTGAAATATATAATTCATTTTCCTACTTTTTAATTAAAATTTAGAAATTTTTATCTCTGATACGATATTTACCATCATCAGATTGAATCTAACTCTTTGATACTGTAAAGTATCTGGCTCTCTAAAATTATTTCATATTCAGTGTTTATGAGTTCACAATAATATTCAGACCATTATTTTCCAGTACCTATATTAATTTTTCTCAAATAATATCATGAAAAAAATCATCATCCCTATTCAAAATATAGAAACCCATTGATCCTCAGATGTTAGTGTGATCTTCTCAATTAAATTGTTCAAAAACATTCCAATTTTTTTTCATTAAAACTACCTCATTTAAATTCTTTAAAGTCTTAGTATTTATTTACTATTCAAAATTCCTGGTCAAATATTCCTTTTAAATATATTGAGGGATACAAATATTTCCTTCTTTTCATTTTATACAAGATCTAGTTCAACAATTCTAAAGAAATCTATAACTGAGTGTCCACATGCATTTTTTTTAAATAGAACTTCCATTTATGATTCAAAAATCTTCTCTCCTATCACATGAGATACCATGTTCACCCAAATATCCATATAATAAGCAATATGGTATGGTTTTATATATATTTTAATATCCTGGTAGTGTATACTAATTCTCTTCAGTGTGGAGGTCATCTCACACTCTAGCTTCATCTTCAATAGGAACTCCTTCAATATCAAAGAATAAAATTTGAATTAATGATTTGATTGTTGAGATGAATCAAAATATCCTTGAAATGTATGATTAATGAAAAATTTAGATAAAACATTATCTAAATTGTATTTCTTCAGAATATATAACATTGAGAACCTCAAATTTTCACCTAGAAGATTCATACAAATTTATATAAGTACAAGACCAAAAGTGAGGTAGTCAAGCATTTGTTAAGATCAACCATGAGGTAAGAGACCATATAAAATGAACACATGTAAAACATTCTGACCGTGATGGTCAACCATGAGGGATCATCATGATACTATTTTGATCGATCAAATTACCATGGTATTGAAGATATATATGACTCAATGCCCAAGAGACCATATAGACTAACCACACATTCAAATTCCTCAATCAACTGTAGTAATGGATTGACAATAAATTAATTCCAATTGATTGTGTCTAATGAGAGACCATAAGGATCAACCATATGAATGGATAAGTGACCATAAATATATCAACATCATGTATTTTTCGAGAAATTAAATATATAATTAAAATCAAAACAAATCCACCTCAAACCATATTAAACATTATTGAATGAATAGAAAACTTATTAAAATGTGTTATAGATAGTTTAACTACAACCAAAAATACTTTCCATTTGTTTCATAGAATATCAGTGCAGCAATCACCACATTTATAGTTATCAATTTGTATTGAAACTCTCCACATGACTTATTCAAGCTATATCCTCAAATAGTTATGGAATGTGATGAATCATCAAGTATTATGTCCAATTACAACCCATGAATCCATAACATTCTTCCATGAATCACAACTTCCACATCCAAACACATTACCCATTAACAAAAATTGAAATTCCTACATGGTCACGACAATATCCTTTGAATTTTTTGTCGATAACCATACTCACCAACGTTAATATGTGAATCTACAGGGATTTGATATTATCCCCCTTATTGAAAATAAATGAAAAGGTAAATGTATAGGTTATTCACCTCATGTTCTTATAAATAAACCATATAATTATACCTTTTCAAATTTGGATAACAACCTTTAACCACTTTTGGGAAATATGATATCACATTATTTCTTGAAGAAAGATCCTTTAGTTGATCAAATCTAAGTCTACATAGTGAAAACCATTATAGAAAACAATATTTAATAACTATGGTATTAAATAATATATATAAACAACCAACCTCATGACACCATTCTCAAAACACATTCTAGGGGTTATTATACATATATTTAGAAAAAATAAATGACCCAAATCCATATCAACAAACAATAAAATTAGTTCATTTATAAGTTAAATAACTTAAAATTTATCTTATCCATTCAAAAAATAACACCCCCCAAATAATTTCATTTAATAAAATCACAACAAAGGGTTTTAAGTGTTATATTCATACATCAATCATACACTTTTAAAATCTTTGTATAATTTATAGATTCACTAGAATTGGGAATAATATAGATTCTTCACAACTTCTCTCCAAGTTAAGGGATGTAATTCCCTTATTCTCTCCATGGAAAATTAAATACACCATGAATAATGACTTATTTTATATTTATTATGTATAAAACTCAACACCACTCCTTCAATTACGTATAAGTTAGCATAAATAGAAGAAATTGGGAATAAAGAGGGACCATGTTTTTACCTTATAAGAATTTTTTTTGTAGAGAGTTCTCTTTAATCCTATATTTTTTAGATTTTCTATTCACAATACTTATACCACTATCAACATTAACAATACATTGTTTTATCATCTCCAAGTCCTCCTGATCTTCTTATTTGTGTGAAACTGTTTTCTTCTCTTTAGAGGTTAAGGAAAATTCATTCCCTTGGTCTTGAATCATCTTTCTCAATGCATATTCATAGGATGGTAAGATTGTTGTGAAATATTTTCTTCTATTACTAGACTAACTACACATTTGACATGTTTTTATAGAACTTTCATATCTATATTTTTTTAGAATCTCATGAATACTAACATCATAATGTGTAAAAACTTATTTTTTTAGTTATAATATCCATATATTCTTTATGAATTCTCTTGGTTATCCCCAATATGTCTATACAAATCACTGAGCATTATTTCTTGACCTTCTCAGCCTCTTCGGGATTATCACATGTATTCTTAAAATAATTAATTTTTTTATGAATTTTCCTATTTAGATTTTTTAATTTTATTACCATAGAAACCTTATACTGGTATTCTTGGCATGAATAAATCAACTTTTAGACCCTAATATTCACATATGGTACCTATATATTACAAATATTTTAATTTGTTTCAATTAGATAGATCTTGTGATGTTCTGGTCATTACTTATTTCCTATGTAAACTAGCTCTCATCCCCCCCCAAATATCTCCCTTGATTATTTCATCAATATTTATTATTAAATATTATATAATAAAGAATAATATTTGTGCCTAGACCTTCCACATATCGAATAATAACCTTTAATTAATTATCTCTCACCTTGATATAACATATATCCATAATTTTTAGGGGTTTATTTCTTATATTTTTGCATTATATTGCACATGGATAAGTGGAATCCTTCGACTATTCATCCCTTACTTTGTGGTGGAATGTTTCCTATCATTTTTCTTGACCCAACCCTCATCATATTTTTTTTTTCACACCATTACTCTTACAAATACCATATATACATTATAACAGATTGGGTAATGCAATAATTTTTTTCTTGGATCCATATTCTCACTAGGTTAAGAAGATTAAATTTTTTCTTTAATAGACTTGGTGTAGTATTTTATGAATTCATTCAGTATCACCTTGGTCTATGAGACACATGAGTTGTGACTTAGCTAGTTATTATTCCCTTATAGGTATCTTTTATTCAAGAATAGTTATCATATTTTCAAATTCATATACCTGAATATGTTATTCTTGCTACCATCAACATGGGAAATGTATTGTTTATCATACTCATCCTTTTTAGTATAAGAATTTTTATTTTATTTATCTATTTTCTCTTTTATTTTTTGAGATTTTTATTTAAATCTAGTTCCAAACCCAAATATTCTTTTAGTATCTATACAAGTTCAGTTCATTCCTCACTATCATGATCACTATTTTATGAATACTATTCTTTTTCCACTTTACTAATGAAATTAAACTATTAATTTTAAGAGATACTTGATGATGAATATGATTTCTTATGATTGATAGTCAATTGTTTCCCTACTATTAGATTACTCCTTCTTTTTATCCTTTTTCTAATTTTAAATATTCTCACCTTCTTCATTTAATTTATATCCACAACCTACTTCCTTTGAAAATAATAGAAAAAATGTATAAATATATCATGATTCCAACACTTTTGTGATCATTTTCCTTTTACGTTCCATTCACATTTTTTTGAATACTCTTGATATAAGGGTAATGATTTCACTATGTTCTTCTTATCTTTGTACATAAGAATCAATTTACTCTACAATATATCCTTCCTTGACTTTTCATTGTCTAATTACCTCAACTTCCATCTGATCTATTTTTTCTTATGGAAATCTAGATTTTTTTTCTCATCACATAGGCTGTGAGTATGTTGTGTAACTCATACAGTGTCAAATTTTCTCTTTCTTCTAGGTATAGTAATTTTGATTTGAAATGATCTGTAAAATTAGTCATTAGTTTTTTATCAATGATGGAATTATCTATCTTATCACTAGAACCCCAAATATTTCTCACTATTTCATTCAATCTTGTAAAGTAGTCATCAATGTTCTCATAATCACCCATCCTTATGTCTTCAATGTTTCTCTACTAGACTTCCAGTTTAGCTTATTTGGCTTTGATATGACATTTATAGATTATTCTTAATTTTTCACATATATCCATTGTTTTTTGAAGGTATATTACCTTTTTATAGACCAATTTTTATAGAGATAACAATAGGGAATTTTAATCATTTCAATATAAGTTTATATTTCTTTCATCATCTTGGGTCATAGAAATATCTTACAAAATGTATGGAATACCCAATATTGTAACTTCTCTCAATTCTAAGAAAATTTATAAGAGGTATGGTAGCATCCTATTCCCCCCATCTATGAATTTTTTTTTCATTGAATGTTAGAAAATATTAGCTATTAACTAACTTTAAGTTGTCCATATATTAGAATTATTATTGGTTTTTTAGAGAAAAGTTTTCTTTGATACCACTCATGGAGCCCCAAGATGGTTAAAAAACTAGGGGGAAACTAGTTTCACCCATTTTTGAATTATTTTAATTTTAATTAAACCTATAAAACATGTTATGGTTATCGATCATCTCAATAGTATCTCACATCCTCACCTTGTGTACAGTAGTAACGAAAGAGAGAGAAACTTACAATATTTACCTGGTTTGGAATAAAAGTATAAGCTCTTACATGTTGGTTAGAAACCCCAAAATGGATTTTATACTAAATATTCCATTTTCTACAACAATAGTTTGTTACACACCCCAACTAAAATTCTAAGTTACAAAGAGAAATTGGTTAGACACCCCAATCATAACATCCTCTTAATTTTTGATCCAGTTGTTGGAAGATGTCCTTATTCTTCATGGATACTTCAATAACTACTTGTGATGATATTACTCTATTAGTTACCAAGATATGGTTCTCCCATATACCACACCATTAATAAATTTAGTATCCATCAATGGATAATAAAACTATATATTCAAAAACTACCTTCAGATCTAGAAAAATCTGATTCCTCCTCCTTCTGAATACATAAGCAGAAGTTCTTCTTCTCCTATACGATATTACATGGATTGTGAATCAATCTCTCTCTTCAATACTGGAACGTATCAAGCTCAAAATAATTCTCTCAGAGTTAGTGGTTATTAGTTCTAAATAATTTTTATACCATTATTCCTTAGTAACTACATTATTTATACTCAAAGAATATTATGTGAACATTATCTTTTATATATGAAGTATGGAAACTCCTTGATCCCTAGAGACATATGTGGTATTATTAATTAAATAATTCAAAGAGATTCCAAATTTATTTCTCATTCAAACTTTCTCATTTAAATCCTATGAAGACTCAAGAATTATTTCTTATTCAAAATCCCTGGTCAAATCTTACTTGTAAATATTATAAATACTTAAGAGTATTTTTTATTTTAATTATACACAAAATTATCTTCAATAACTCTATAAAAAACATCATGTGTATGGCCTCATACATCTTTTTCACATGTAACATTTTTCTGCGATTAATAACTATTCAATCCTCTCAATTGAAGAACCAATTTCATGAAAAATGATATAAAATAATCATTGTGGATTGGTTTCATCCTTATTTCAAGATACATGTGGAATAAAACCAATTTCTATGATGTGGATCTAATCTTAGACTCTATATTTATCATTGACAAAAACACTTTTAATATCAAAACATCACCTCTAGTTTGATTCTTTGATTCTAATAATGAATTAAAACATTCTTATGATGTATGAACAATGAATAAAAATACAGAAGGCATCATCTAAATTGTATTTCTTTATAGAAAGCAATGATTGTGTAATCATATATTCATGAAGAATATTTTTATAAAATAATTTATGTACATGAATGATCATGGGGATATCTAGTGTCTATAAAGATTAACAATTAGGTAAGTGACCATATGAAGTGACCACATGTATATCCTTTTGACCATGAGGATCAACCATGTATAACTCTTAAGTGACTATATGGATTGACTGTATTGTGGATTAACCACATAACCAATATATCATCCAAATGTATTAGTTTGGATTTATCATATATATAATGTAATTCCCATGTGACTATATTGATAGAACACACATTCACATTACTCAATAAACCAAAAAAATGGATCAACCACATTTTCATTCCAATTGACTGGGTCAGATAAGAAGTCACAAATATATACCATATAAACAAGCAGGAGACTACGAACAGATTGATTACATGTATCAGTATAGAAATTTGAAACTATATTCCACTCAAACTAGTGTCTCCTCAAACCATATACATCCTTCCTCAATCAATTCCAAACTTATTCCATGATATTATCAACAATGTCACTACATCCAACAATATGTTCCATTAGTTTCCTTGAATATCAATGAGTCAATCATCACATTTAAAGTTACCAATTTATCATAAACCTCTCCATGTGAGTTCTTAAAACTATATCCTAAAGCATCTGTATAATGGGATGAATCACTAATCATGAAATACAATTCCAACCCATGAATCCATATAAATAATCCAAGAATCATCACTTAAAAAATCAAACAAATATTGACTCATTGAAAAAAATGAAATTATTACTTGGGAACAAAATATATAATCATACCAAAATTATGAACACATATTATATTCATAACTATTACATATGATTTTGAGTATTTATATTTCTTATTGTTTCATGATTTAAATGTTATAGTATATTTCATGTAGGTGTAAAACCATCCAAAACAAGACCACATTATAATTATCTAATGTGTAAGAACTTGTTATTTCATACTAATAATATAATACATAAAAAATATTAATGTTCATAACGATATTTTATTAATGTTATAAATTATATTTTAGAATAGGTTGATTAAGAAGAAATAGAATAATTATTAAGGATAATATAGCACTAACAATGAAAAATTGCATGTCCTCTTAGATATACTCATGGAAATGATGGATTTGAGACTACCTATTTTGACATGAGGTTATCAAACATGACTTTGGTTTGTTAGGAATATGATTTGGGTTTGTATTAAAGATAGATTCAAAGGAAAGGCATGGGTTTAGGTGGTTAAATGAGGGATCCTTTTATAGGTGATTTTGAGTGGAATTTTCTCAAATACTCATTAATTTATATATATGGTTGGAAATTTAAAAAAAGTAACTAAAAACTATTGAATAAATAAAATATAAGGGATGATGAAATTTTAATCATTCCCTCATTCATCCATTTTTTTTTGTTATTTTAGGTCATTACTCCTTATTTATAACCTTTCACCTTATATAGCCTTTATTGGGACATCTAGCTTTTACCTTGGTTACTAATTATTATGCCCAACAATTAGATTGACCTTATTTTTTAATTTTTATATTTTTACTACAAATATTAAATCCATTTTGTTTGATCCCTTTCAAAACATGATGAAAATTAATTTTAAAATAATAAATGTACAACACATAAAAACATTTTAAAAAAATATGATTTTTAATCCAAAAAATATATTTATTCTTATTCCTTAAAAAATAATAATAATTTTTTGAATGATAATTTATTTGAATATATATACAGACAATATAATTCATTAAAATTATTATTTAACAGTGATAAATTTAATTATTAATGAAAAAATACCCAAAAGAATGAAAGAGGATTCTTTAAAAATTATCCCTTTTAACATTAAATGAATTTAATCATGTCCAATTATTTATATTCTAACCACTCAATATGATAAATATATAAGTATTAGAATATTTCTTTAACACATCAGATAATTTTTATAATGAATAGAAAAATTATTTTAAACTAAAATATTTTTATATTTTTATATAATTTTAGAATTATTTATTAATTTTTTTTAATTTACTACCAATAATTACACAACTTTAATGAAGCTATTAGATAAAATTATATCTAATGACCATATATATAATGATGATATATATAGCTAATGACTATATGTATAATTATTATATATATATAATGGTTATAATATATTCTTATATCCAGCCTTACATACGTCTCTAAAATTATTTATCCTATTCATTTACTTAATTCTCAATATTTAAATTATATTTATAATTGTTTTAATACATTACAAAATTATAATTGGAGGTATGATATTTAATGACAACCATGTGGATAAGGATTACATGTTTGTAGTATTTTAATTCACATTTTGTTTATTCCTCTTTCATTTTTCTTAATAATGTTTCATATTGAATTTTCATATAATATTAATGATTATATTACATTGAAATATTTTTTAATAAAAAATATCATGGGTTTTTAGTTAAGTATTGTGTGTATTATAATAAATCTAATCTCACAAATTTATTTAAATAGAAATTAATACTAAAGTCATGAGGTGTTACACCGATGTCACAATTGAAGTGACAGTCTCAAGAAAACCCCATCACCCATCACGACATTTAAAGGAAAAATTCATTGGGCTTCATATAGTCATTTACTACTCTGAGTAGTTACTAACCACAAATATAAAAACCAAAATTTCTCTAATTTCTATTGAATGGGACTTATCATAATGATAGAAGACTCACCTACCTCTATCTAACACAAAGGTGACCGTAAAGACATACTATTTAAGGCCAAAAAGGTTATATATGAATAAATTTATAATAACTAATATTTTTAGTGATATATTATAATGAAATATGACTAACCCATGATTTTACAAAATCAATAAATCATTTCCAAAATATTTCCTATAATACCTGGATATTTTACTCAAACTATCCATCAGTATGTGGATTGTATATTGTGCACAAATTAATTTATGTAGCCAAATAATTATGACATCAATTTAATAAGAATGGGATAATATGAGTGTCATGAATATATTGGATAATCCCAATAACACCATTTCATCTTATTATCTCCCAAACATACAACTAACCTAGATTTTCAACAGTCTTGGTCTCTTTGATTGGTAGGAAATGTGATTATTTCATCAACTAGTCTACAATTGGACATACAAAATCATTACCATTCACAAAAACAAAATAACCATATTTTATGGGCCAAAAAATGGAAATAGGCCTTTGAATATATCTGATAGTGTATCCTAAAACCAAGTTTTGGGTTTCACCATGTTCATAGGGTGGATAGGACCACGTTCAGTGTAACGAACCCAACCGTTTTAAATAAAATTTCTGTTTTGATTTAATTAAATGTATTATTATATAATATGGTTATATAAACATATGCAGTACTTTTGTTTTATTATATCCAATTGGAATTAGCTGAACATTAAGAATATTTATGATTGATAATATATCCTTTTAATAATTATCAAATGAATATTATAAATATAAGATTTTAACAAAACCAATTGACACAAATAAAGGAAGTGATGGCCTTAAACTATAGGATCATACCCTATAAATCCCATTTATTAGAGTTTATAAGAGAGATAACATCTTTGGGATTTGATCGTGACCAATCCCAATCTAATACCAAACTACTTAATCATGAGAAAAACCATTTATGGTACAATTTTAATCTTAGCAAGATCATAACCCAAACCATGTTTGCCGAACCACCCCATGAAAATCTCACCGTCGTACACCTTAATCTTATGGTGTTTTAAAGTGTGTTAAAGGGATACTTATCAAGAACATAGAAATATGAATATTTAAATTATTATTTACAGAATAATTAATGTATTTTCATCCTTTTATTGTTACGTTATAAATGATTTTTAGTTTTATATGCTAAAACACAAATAATATTTGTGTGAAATATTCCAATTTAATTAAGGAATTTATTTTTATGAATTAATATATTTTTAAAATAAATAATATTTTAATAAAGTATTATTATTAAATAATATTTATCAAATATAAATTATCATATAATTTTTATGAAGTCAAATGTAATTTATATAATGGATTGAAAACTATTATTGTCAAAAAACCCAACTTTTCTCTATAACTATCGATTCTGATTTTAAAAGTGAAAAATTATATATTTATAAAATTATTTGGGTTAAATGAATATTATTTTTGGAATCAAAAATTTTAAATTATCCAGTAATTAATTTTTCATAATTTTCTTGTATAGTCTAATTAATAGATAAAAATTATATATAGTATAAATATACATTGTGTATTATGACATTATAATAACCTAAAAAATATGTAATAAATACTATAATTGGTATAATAATCTATATATATTTTTTCTTATTAAAATAATTTTATTTTATGTTTATCTGATTAATTTTATAAATCCTTTATAAATCCTCCAAAATATATAATATACTTTCATATATTAAATTCATTTCATTAAGAGTGTGACTCACCTCCACATAATAAAGGAAATTATTTTAATAATTTAATCCCTTTTCCTAATAAAATAATGAATAAAACTCCCCTTTGGATGAAAAAACGAGTAAAAACCATGGGAAGGTTTGTGTTTTTGGTTATTTTATTCTAGAGTCCAAAACCAATGTTTGTGAAATATTATAGAATTACCCTCCCTTTTCCTATATAAACCCACATAAGATCAGACATATATTCACTATAAATTAATTGATAACACCCTTAATCTTACCTAACCTATCTATATTCTTCCCAATGTGCCCCCAACCTCTCAAAAATCCCCTCTCAAGATTTTGGAGTCGCACACTCAAGTAAGGGATCCTCACATTGTATTCTTTAATCAAGTTTATTTATTTTATTATGCCTTAAATTCCTAATTAATAATTTTGGGGAATTTATTTAAATGTCCCATTTAATTTCCATTTAATGTAAAAATTATTATATACCCTTTTCTTTCTCATAAACTATTTTTAAGAATTTTTGAGTGACGTCGTTATACTGCCAAAATTTCACCGTGGGTTTTCATGCCAAAAAAATGTGTAGTGAATACCCATACCCAATTTCTAACAATGGTGTTCAAATTTGTGAACTTATTCTTAATTTTTTTTGGTAATTACATGTTATTATTCCACACTTCTATATTGTGGAATAAAAAGTGATGAAAATTTCTTTCATGTTTTATGATCTATGTAAAACACTTAAGCATGAGAATGAAATGAATGTGATGGGTTCACCTGGAATAATATAGTACTCCAATAAATTAGGTAATGTTTAGTATCATGATACATAATTTTTAGATAGGGAGTGAACTCGATTCCTTTAAGGTACTTTTTCCATCATGATGTCTTGGTGGGTTTAGCCTTGGCTTATGTTTATGATGCAATGTTTTAAGTTGTGCCCATAATTCCCAAATTTTCTTTATGATTATCATTTTATATCACGCTCTGTTGTTCATTTTTCTCATATTCACTATTTATATGCCTATTTTCTAAAAATTACTTATTTATTCATTATATTCCATGTTTAATCCCTTATTTTGATTTATAGGTCCCCCATTTCATATGCATGTCCCTAGGTTATCCCATGAAATTTTAAGTTTGATGGAATATTATGACCATGCCAAGGAAGATTTTAGTACTACTAATTTATCTGATGTTATGAGATGTCTTGTAATGTACCTAATTCCAAAATACACTATACTTCTTGATCTTCTAGTTTTTTTTAGTTGTACTTTTATGTAACAAATCAGGAATTAATGTGTAATAAAGAGCATAGTTGTTATAGTTTGTATCAAAGTAAAATTTTAGCTATTTTTGGATTAGGATTAGAAAATTATAGAGAAATCCTTAGGGATAAGACAATGTATAATAAAACATACCTAAATTTTGGTACATATAGATTAAGTAGTTTATCGACACAATATATCCATGTATGGATACTACAAGTGGATGTGGTTTTGGAATAGATATATCTTGGGGTAACAACTCTGACAAGGTGTCCCAGACCTAACTCATGGTATCTTGGTGCACAAAAAAGGACCTTATTGTACTCTTGGTTTGACACTCCTAGGGGATATGCTTTAGAAAATTCATAATATAATGACAAACCATTATTAGGGAATAAAAAATTAACATAATGATATATTTTAGGAAATAGATCATGGGTAACATAGATTTAAGCCGAGAATTTCATATGTTAAGAAAATATTTGTAATTTAAAATTTATCCCTTTAATGAAATTTTATATCTCTTTATGTGATTAAATGTTTTAAAAAATAAACATTCATAAATCTTTTTTTATTCTACCCAATGGAAACAAATAAGTGGAATTATGTAAACAATCAATGCGATGGGAAATGAGATGATTTACCAAATGAGATTACATATCCTATGAGAGAAAAAATCAAGAAAATCATGATGATACTCTCTCAACTGACTCATGTTCTAAATAGAAACCTGGATGAGTATCAAAATCCTCCTAAGAGAGAACAATCTATGATTGAGTCCTTTTTTCAAAAAGGGCTTACAAATTTCAATGGATCATCTGATCCCGTAATTTCAAAATATTGGATCAACTCCATTGAGAAGATCTTCTCCATCATTCAACATTCTAAACAAGTGAAGGTTCTACTACCTATTTACCATAGAGAGGGAGAATATGATTAGTGTAAGACATTAATAAAAAATACAAATATTGGGGAGGAGATCTAAGTGATGGGGTTAAAGGAATTATATAAAATGTTTCTTGATAAATATTTTCACCGCACTCTCCATATTAAAATGGAATGGTATTTCCCTTCTCTAAAGAAAAAAGAAAACAAATCTATCGGGGCATATGTGTAAATATTCAAAAGACATGCATGATACATCTCCGACTTTATCGTTACCCCTAAATTCAAGGTTGAAAACTTATTTGGTGGGATAAGTCTTATTCGACAAAAATCCTTAGTGATCTATGACTTTGATAGGTATGAGTAAATTGTATGATGTGATCTCAAAGTTGAAATTGAGATTGGAGAATCTCAAAGGTATCATGGGGAATAGATGTGTAAAATGGAGTTTAATTCTGTAAGACTTATGGAAAAATCTAACTATTCTAATAAATTTCAACACCCCACTTGTCAATGGTGTGGGAAGAAGTACCCAACAAATTTTATAAAGGGGGTGAGGAAATTTTTTAGGTGCAGGAAATAAGGGCACCTAGCTAGCGACTTCTGATATTAGAAATCCACCAATTCCATGGAGGAAAGGAATGCTCCAATCAACCCTCATCGCATCATTAATTTCTTCAAATATAATGAACCAATGAACTTTGAAAACAAATTACCTAAGACAATGGTTTTTGTAGACAACCAATAACCTCCAAGGTAGCAAGGGAGATCTTCTTCCATCATAACCACCGATGTGGATCCTAATAATGAATTGGTGATAGGTACTCTAATTATTCATTCAAGAATAGTGAATGTACTTTTTGATTCATGTTCTACACATTCATTCCTATCACAAATGTTTAGTATAACTATTCAAACACTACCAAATATCATAGATGTAGAGTTGTTGATGAAGATGAAAAATGGGGCAATTATTGCATCACATATATATAACTCCTTCCCTATCAAAGTTTGTGGGATGAGCTTACCCAAAAAAAAATTATACCCCTCTGGTTGAATATGAGGATATTCTAGGAATGGATTGGTTTTACCTATATAGATCCAACATAAACAACCACAAGAGGGAAATAACTATCTATATTGTAAATCAACCCCCAATTTTGTACAAGTCCAAGGAAGAGGATAAATTTATTTACACCATCATCTCAAGTAAGATTATTATTTCCCTATGAGAAAGAATATCTAGCTCAAATGATTAAGTCTACGGAAAGAACCATCCTCAAAGGCATGCCTATTGTGAGGGAATATGCTGATGTGTTTCTGAGGAATTGTATAGTCTTATTCCTAGATGAGAGGTTGAATTTTTTATCGAGCTTATACCTGGTGCATTTCTGTTATCCAAGACTCTATATAGAATGGCTATTGTGGAACTTGAGGAGATGAAGAAACGACTAAATGAGAATTTGGATAAACAGTTTTAATGCCTAGGTGCTTCAACATGGGGTTCACCAGTCCTCTTCATCAAGAAGGATGGGTCAATGTTCCTTTACATTGATTATCATGAGGTTAAAAATATAATGATAAGAAAACATCTTCTACCTAAGATTGATAACATTTTTGACCAGCTATATGGATTACAAAACTTATCCAAGGTGGATCTTTGGGTATAATATTATCAAGTTATGGTGAATAATAATGATTTCCCCAAAAACTATATTCATACAATTTATGGGCACTATGAGTTCATAGTGATTCCATTAAAACTCAGTAATTATCTAGAAATATTCATGGATTTTATGAATAAAGTATTTAGATATTAACACAAAAAAATTTGTTAGTCTTATATAGGATATTCTAATATACTCAAAAAGTAAGGAGGAGCATGAGGAGTATCTGAGTATTGTGCCAAAGACCTTGAGAAAGGAGAATATTTACGCAAAGTACAACAAATTTGATTTATGTTTGATGGAAGTCTCATTCTTGAGGCATATCATTACAAGCATTAGGATATCTATGGACTCTTCAAAGAAACAATAAATTTAATTATGGTTGAAGCTAACATCTATGAAAGATATCCATATTTTTCTTGTATTAGATGGGTATCATCTTTTATTTGTGAGAAATTTATCGTGACTGTCAAACCCTATTTCAAACTAACCTAGAAGGGAGTTGAATTTTCTTAGAATGACTAATGCAAAGAGAACTACAAGGATTTAAAAATTAGGCTTATCACTGTACCTATGATCACACAACCCATAAGTGTATATCTTTTCATGGTATTCAATGATTATTAGAAGAAAGTATTGTGTTTTGTGTTTATTAAAAATGACATATTCATAGGCTATGTATCAAGGGAGTAAAATTTTCACTAACAAAACTACCCAACACATGATCTGGAGTTGGCTATAATGATCTTCACTTTGAAAATTTGGAGGCATTATATCTTTGGGGATAAGTGTGAAATATATATGTATTAAAAATGAGTCAAGTATATATTGATACAAAAAGATCTAAATATTCACCAATAAAGATGGTTACAAATAATCAATGACTATGACTGCTCAATCCACTACAATCATGGGAAAGATAATAAAGTGGAAGTT
The DNA here is from genome assembly GCA_963277665.1 of Viscum album. Taxonomy (NCBI): domain Eukaryota; kingdom Viridiplantae; phylum Streptophyta; class Magnoliopsida; order Santalales; family Viscaceae; genus Viscum; species Viscum album. Next base: position 1,463,223,018 of record OY728162.1, on the reverse strand, counting down.
TCTCTAAGTAGAAATTATCCAACAATTCTATCATTGATGATAATTGAGAAGGATATGATCTTGTTAGATTTGAAAAGGATGAATATGAGAATCATAAAGTATGGAACAACATCAATCCTTTCACAAATTATTGCTCAACCATATATTTGGAAGTGGTTAAAGGATGCTTAAATAAATAATGTGGGAATTAAGAAGAAATTAGAAACTATAATAAAAGGGAAATCCTCAGAGTTCAATGTTAATGAAAAAGTAATTGTGAGATTTTCATCAAGACTACATGTTCCATAAAAACTGGAGTTATAGAATGAACTATTATATGATGCACATATTTCATCTTTCTCCATTGACCCAGGAACCACAAAGATATGCCAGGATCTTTGATATCATTATTAGAGAGACAACATAAAGAAGGAGATCACTGAATATATATATCAAAGTCTCTAGAATGTTAGAAAGTGAAGTCAGAAAGGCAGAAGTCTAAGGGGATGATGCAACCATTACCCATACCAACATAAAAATGGGAAAAAATAACCATGGAATTTGTCCCTAGAGTTCCAAATACATCTAGAGGAAACAATGCTATCTGGGTTATGGTAGATCATCTTAGAAATAATAAAAAATTATTTTCCATTCGAGATGATTTCTCATTGGATAAAATTTCACAGATATATATCCAAGTGTTGGTAAGGTTTCTTGGAGTACCACTATCGATTGTATCCGATTGAGATCTGAGATTCACCTCCATGTTCTAGAAAAGTATCTAACATTCTCTAAACCATGAGTTGAAATTCAGCACATCTTTTCACCCCAAAACTGATGTCCAATCTGAGTAGACCATCCAAACACTTGAGAACATGTTCATAGAATTATCAATTTACATCAAAGTAGGGTGGGATAAAAATCTCCCTATAGTTGAGTTCTCTAAAAACAACAGTTTCCACTCAAGAATCCAAATGGATCCTTATGAATCCCTTTATAAGAAGAGGTTCAATACACCTACATGATGGGATGAATTTTGGTAACGAAAACTGATTTATCCGAAAATGGTTGATGAAATAGTGGATAAGGTCAAGACCATTCAGCAACACATCAAGGCTACTTAGAGTTGACATAAGATATATGCAAACAATCATCGTTAACACATAGAGTTTGATGTTAGAGACGTATAATTCCTTCCCATATCTACCTGGAAGAAAGTGATGATATTTGGTAAGAAGGGAAATCTTAGTCCAAGATACATCTATCCCTTTTAGATCCTTGATCACATTAGAGAAGTTGCCTACCGACTAGAACTCCCACCAAAACTATCTCAATTATATGATGTATTCCAGGTATCCCTCTTGAGAAAGTACATATTAGACCACTCACATGTACTCAATCCATAGTTGGTACCATTGGATAATGATCTTTCCTATGAAGAGAATATGGTGAAGATCTTAGACCACAACACAAATTTTCTATGAAATAAAACTATGAACCCTGTTAAAGTGCTATGGAGAAACCAAAAGTTTGAAGAAGTAATGCGGGAACCCAAGGAGGTGATCAAATAGATTTACCCTCATTATTTTTAGTGTGGGAAAGGAAAATTTTGAGGGAAAAATTTCTAAAGGGTGGAATATTATTACGACCAAAATAGTTATAATTAAAATTTCCCATTTTATTTAATGAAATGTATTATTATATTATATAGTTATAGAAAACACATTCACCCATTTTTCTTATTATATCTAATTTTATTTAAATGAATTTTATGAATATATATTGTTGATAATATATCCATTGAACAATTATCATATGATTAGTATAAATATAGGGTTTTAATAAAACCAATTGACACATAAAAAGGAATTGATGACCTCAACCAGTAGGATCCTATGCTATGAAGCCCATTTATCGAATCTTCCATGGAAGATATCATCTCTGGTCATTTCACTTGATCAAGATGAATCTGAGATCTAACAACTTAAGCACGAGAGAAATTGTTTATAGGAGAAGTTCAAGCTCATCGAGATCACATACCAAACCATGTTTCCTGAACCACTACATGAAAATCTCACTACCGCACACCATACACGTAGGGAATTTGTTGGTGTATGAAAGGGATATGTTTCAAGACCATAGAAATATGAGTATGTACATTATGTTTTATAAAATAATGAATATTTTTTATCCTATTATTGTTACTTTATAATTTTTTTTTATTTTGGTATGATAAAACATAAATAGTATTTTTGTTTAATATTCAATTTAAATTAAAAAATGTATTTTGATGAATTGATTTATTTTTGAAATAAATAATATTTTAATAAAAATAAAAACACATATATTTAGAAACTTATTTGTGTTAAATGAATGTTATTATTTTTTGAATCATAACATCTAAATTATCCAATGATTAATTTTTCATAATTTTTCTTGCCAGTCAACTTTTCTTTAAAAAATTAAATACCGTATAAATATATAGTGTGGATTATGACCTCATAATGACCCAAAAATAATGTAATAAATAATATTATGGTTATAATCAGCCAAATATATATTTACCTCTTAAAATAATGCAATTTTAAGTTTATTTGACAAATTTTATAAAACCTTTATGAATCCTCCCAAACATATATTATTTTTTAATATTATATTTGTATTTATTTAAGAGTGTGACTCAACTCCACATAAGAAAGGGAATTATTTTTGTTATTTGATCCCTTTTACTAATAAAATAATGAAAAAAACTTCCTTTGGAAGAAACCATGGGAAAAACAATGGGAAGATTTTTTGTTTTGTTTATTTTATTCTACAGAGTCCAAAACCTAATTTTCTGAAATATTAAATAATTCCCCTCTCTTTTCCTATATAAACCCACCAAATATCCCACTTCTCTTCCATAAAAATTCATTGATCACATCCTTACTCTATAATAAACTCTCTATATTCCTCCAAATTTTCCCCCAATCTCTCAAGAATCCCCTCTCAAGATTTTGGAGTCGCACTCTCAAGTAAGGGATCCTCACCTTATCTTCTTTAATCAAGATTTATTATTTTATTAATACTTCTATTACCAATTCATAATGTTGGGGAATGTATTTACATGTCCCATTTACTTTCCATTTGATTTAAAAACTATGAGAGTTTATTTTACCACTCATCAACCTTTTTTATGAAATTTTAAGTGACACTATTATGCTGCCAAAATTTAATTGCACTATTGCATGCCAAAAAATGTGTAGTGAATACCCATAACCAATTCCTGTCAAGGGTGTTCACATTTATGAACTTATTATTCATTTATTGGGTAATTAAATGTATCTATTTTACACTTATTTTTTTTGGAATAAAAAGTGTTGAAAAATGGTTTCAAGTTTTATGATCTATGTTGCATACTTAAGCATGAGAATGAATTTGGTAGATCAGTCAATGCATTGAACCTAGACTAAACGGAGTTTACTTCTGAATACACACCGTGTATTCTGGTGTTGTACGTCTAGAAATGGTTGGCTCCTCCAGATGAGTTCCTCTATTTTATTTTAATCAAAATTAAAAGAAAAAATCAGTTTCTATGAGGTGAACGAGAAACGAGGGAGGAGGAACAAATCTCGACATTCATATTTCTAGAATGATTAAACATGAATTGAAGTAACCAAATTATTAAATGCGTAAATCAACAACGAAAAACTAAATAATTATAATCAACGATATGACCACTCTGATACCACTTGTAGGTTCCGGGCACAGCAGAAGCACGTTGGTGGGATTTCCCAACTTTAATTTTACCATTAAACAACTTTCATTCCAAGATCCGTCACGATATAAATCGCCGGATCTTTGGAATGGAACGAAGAAAAAAAAAAGAAAATAAGAGTCCCGGAACCATTGAGATAGGATCATTATATGTTGGTTATAATTAATTTAATTAATTCACAAGAATTAACTCAGTGGAATTCTTTCTTCATCGATGTCTCCAGTCACGATCCTGTGATCTGTCGTTGCATCGTAGAATCGAAGTATAGGATTCCTCTAGTGGTGATCTACACGTGCTCCATGTATCTATGGACGTCACCAAAGGGATCTCTGGGTGCTAGCGTGGAAGAACATTCACTTGCTATGTCCACCTTCGACCGCCTTGATCCGGTGGAGGATCTCACTTTTGTAACTTGAGGGAGTTCTTGGTGGAAAGGGAATTCTCTCTTGGCTTGAGAGTATTTCCAAATCCGTAGTGCACAACCAAAAATGGCTCTCGTAGTTTGCTGGGGTTGTGAGGATATTTATAATTGGGTTTGAGTTTAATAGAGTTATGAAAATAAATAAACACGTTGCATGTTTTATTTATTTCATTAACTCTTATTGAAAACCCCCATGTTGAATTATTAATTCCTTGACATGCTCCCATGCTGATTTTAATAAATATCATTTAATAAAACAATGTTATATCCTCAAAATCCCGACAGGAAAACTACACAGTGTGTAATAATTAATACACAGCGTGTACTTGTTTTCCATAAAACTACACGGCGTGTATATTTAATTTACACAGTGTGTACTTTTATTTTTCCATTTTTCTCCACCACATTTCTTAGAGCTTTAGTAATGGATATTTATTTATTAAATAAATGTAACTTCATTACTCTCTAATAAATATATTATTTTGCCTATAGTATATTCTCTCGAATAACTAGTGTTGAAATTAATGCGATCAAACATTCTTAAATAATTATTAAACCACATTCGGGAATAATATTTATTTAACTTGTTAAATTAATATTTAACTAAGATACATCGACACACTTAGTGTGTGACCCTCTAGGCCTCTTTCTCAGTGGCATTAGGCGGATCCTGCCTAAAGTCCAAGGTTAGAATCTAGCAACATGCCAAAGAATCCATAGAGAAAGAAGTTAACACCGAAATGACGTGTCACCTCCTACGAACGCTTACCGTGTAATATAATCCCTTTATCTCGATATCTCTAATCAAGCGGGTTTCATGCTAGTGCCATCAACCCATGTGATTGATTATTCTTTCTTTGACTTCCTGGAATTGAACCCGCCCATACCTTACCATGGACATGGATTTATTTAGGCTATATCAATTCCATCAAAGGGCCTGAGATATCTACATCCACTATGGAACAGAAGGGACAAATCCTTTCTTGCATTATCTATTAATGCAGTATTACTCGTGACGCACCCAACGTATCCTACCTCACTGCGAACAGTGTGTTGTCAAAGTTTTTGTCAATATATCTAAGTGCGCAAGTTGTAATACCCATTAATAATAACCTTAAATTCTAAGGACCAATACACATGTCCGCAGATAGGAACATCCAATGACACTATGAAATGTGGATTTCCAACTGGCAGGTCTCAATCTCATAATATCCTCCTAGATATTACCAAGGGAACACACCATGAGAAGGTGCCTCAAAGTTTTATGAGTACTCACCCCTAATGACCTGTATTATTTGTGTCCCTCAAATAACATCATCCGGCCATAGAACATATATTCAAGAACAATGTTATGGAACTTCCGGGTTCTCATCATAGCAGGGATCCACTATGAACCTTTAATGTAACATATGCCCTTAGTACATTATCACATGCATTGTCACATAGAAGAACAAACAAGATGTGATAAGGCTTTTATTAATGAATAAAGTACAAAGTAGTTGGTTCTAGGACACCAACTACAACAGACTCCCACTTGCACTGGAGCCAACTACTAACAACCTTTAACCCACTAGCTCTCACATGATATTCATGCTTCTACTGAGATAGGCCTTTAGTCATGGGGTCTACCACATTCTCTTCCATGGACACTCTGCTCACTACAACTTCACCCCTCTGATAGAAATCCCTCAAGAGGTGATACTTTCTGAGTATGTTCTTTGTCCGTTGATTTGACCTTGGTTCTTTTGAAAGAGCCACCACTGCAGTATTATCACAATACAATGTAATGGGTTATTTACTGCTTGGAACCACATAAAAATCTTGGACAAGGTTCCGAATCTAGATATCTTCCTTGGCTGCATTAGAAGCCGCTATATACTCAGACTCTGCTGTAGAATCTGCGACAACTGGCTACTTTGAACTCTTCCGGCTCACAGGTCCTCCATTGAGAGAGAAAACATATCCAGATTGCGACTTTAGATCATTCTGATCTGTCTGAAAACCAGCATCAGCATACCCTCTGATGACAAGATCCTCGTCTCCTCCATACACCAGGAACAAATCCTTAGTTATTCTCAGATACTTAAGGATTTTCTTAACAGTAGTCCAATGTTGTTCCCCTGGATCTGCTTGATATTTTCCTACCATTCTCAGTGTATAGGCAACATCTATCCTGTTACATAACATGGAATACATGATGGATCCTATATCCGAGGCATATGGGCTCTTTCTCATCCTATCTTTCTCTTGTTGTGTCCGAGGACACATTTTCTTATAAAGATGTACGCCATGTGACACTGGAACCAATCCTCTCTTGGATTCTTCCATACTAAATCTATTTAGTATCTGGTCATTGTATGTACCCTAACATAGTCCAAGAAGTCTCTTGTATCTATCACAAATGATATTGATCCCTAGAATGTAGGCTGATTCACCTAAATCTTTCATGGAGAAGCACTTGTTCAACCAGTATTTAACTGACTGTAAGGCTGGTACGTTGTTTCCCATAAGCAATATGTCATCAACATATACTACTAGGATAATGACCACATTCCCATTAAACCGCTTATAAACACATGGCTCACATTCATTCTTAATGAAACCAAATTTCTTTATGGATTCATCAAATTGAATGTTCTTTGACCTGGACGCTTGCTACAATCCATAAATGGATTTCTGCAACTTGCAAACCCGTTTGTCTTCACCTGGTGTCACAAACCCTTCTAGTTGTGTCATATAGACATCTTCATGAATGTTCCCATTAAGGAATGTTGTTTTGACATCCATCTGCCAAATCTCGTAGTCATGGCAAGCTACTATGGAAAGTATGAATCTTATAGATTTAAACATGGAAACTGGAGAGAAGGTTTCATCATAGTCAATTCCTTGATGTTTTCTGAATCCTTTAGCCACTAGCCTTTCTTTATAGGTGATAACTTGACCTTCCATGTCCAGCTTTCTCTTGAATACCCATTTGCATCCAATTGGCTTTACATCAACTGTCTCATCGACCAAAACGCAAACATGGTTCTGATACATGTAATCCATCTCAGAATTCATAGCTTCTAGCCATCTTGTAGCTTCTGAGCTTTCTACTGCTTCCTTGTAGGAGAGAGGCTCATCATTGTCCAACAATAATGATTCACCATCCTCAGTGACTAGGAAACCAAATCTCTCTGGTTCCTTTACCTCTCTTGAGCTCTTACGCAGTACTTTTATTTCTAGAACCTCCTCCACGGGGACCTGTGGAACTTGTTCCTATAACAACTCTTGTGTATCTTGAGCATCAACTTCGTCGAAGTCAATCTTTCTCCCACTATCCTTCTTGAGGATGTGCTCCCTCTCAAGAAATACGGCTTGTCTGGCGACAATAACTTTCTTGTCTTGGGGGTTATATAGGTAATATCCTTTCGTTTCCTTAGGATATCCTATAAAGATACACTTCGTGCCCCAAGGTGCTAGTTTGTTGCCTGATAAGGACTTAAAAAATGCCTCGCATACCTATACACATGTATGCAACAAAATGGGTTTCTTTCCACTCCATGTCTGAGAGAGAATTCCATTTGCTGCCTCAGTTGGTACTCAGTTTAATGTGTATGCTGCAGTTTGTAACGCATATCCCCAAAGGGATAATGGAATACCCGCATGACTCATCATCAACCTCACCATATCCAACAAGGTGCAGTTCCTCCTTTCAATAATACCATTCCACTGTGGTGTATAAGGAAGAGTGAGCTGAGATAGAATCCCAGACTCCCGTAGAAGATCTATGAACTCTTAGTTCAGATATTCTCCACCTCGATCTGATCAAAGCTTCTTTATCTTCTTTCCAAGATTATTCTCTACTTCATTATTGAATTCCTTAAATTTATCTAAGGATTCTGACTTATAACTCATTAAGTAGAAAAATCTGTATCTACTCAAATCATCAGTAAAAGCAATGAAGTAAGAATATCCACCTCTAGCTTCTACTAGAAATGGTCCACATACATCCATGTGTACCAATCCTAGAAGATCTGTGGACCTTTCACCCTATCCACCAAAAGGTGGCTTTGTCATTTTACCTTGTAAACAAGCGTGACATCTATCAAGTGGTTTTAGATCAATAGAGTCTAAATATCCATATTGACAGAGCTTTTTCAAGCGTTTCTCGTTTACATGACCAAGGCGGTGATGCCACAACTGGGTGATGTATGAGTCATGTGAGTTTGTTTCATTATTGATTGCCAACACTTGTTTTTCATAATTTAATACATACAAACCATTATTCAAATGTGCCATACCATAACATACGTTGTTCTTATAAAAGAGACAACCCTTATTTCCAAACTTGAAAACAAATCTATCCATATCCAAACAAGATAAAGAAATTATGTTCTTGGAAACATTAGGCACAAAATAAAAGTTTTGTAAAACCAAAATCAGGCCAGTTGGCAATGAGAGGTGATAGTTGCCAATAGCCAACGCAGCCAGCCTTGCGCCATTGGAAGCTCGAAGATCCAACTCTCCTTTGGCGATCTTTCTAAATCTACTTGGTTCCTGCATTTGAATACATATGTGAGCCCCACAAGCTGTATCTAATACCCAATGTGTAGAAATAGAAAGATTTCACTTGATAAAAAATGCACCTTTAGCATCTCCACGCTTCTGGGTGTAGTTCCTCTTCCAGTGGCCCTGATTGCCACATGCAACACACATTGCCTCCTGTTCCTTGCCCTGCCTCTGGATCTTCCCCTTCTTGAAGGGACGATGCTAGGGGGCTTCAGACCATTTATAAGTCTTTCCCCTTTTCCTTTTCCTTCCTTTTCTTTTTCACCATAAGGACCACGGGTTTGTCAATCCCCATGTCCTTATCTACCTGGATAATCAAGGTCAAAAGCTCCGATAGAGTCTTCTCATTTTCGCTCATATTATAATTGACAATGAATCTAGAGAAGGTCTTGGGCAGTGATTATAGGATGAGAACTATACGCAACTCATTTGGGAATTTTATCCCTAAGATTTCCAGGTGCTCAATTTATCCAATAATCTTGACTACATGAGGCCCAACTAGCGCAGACTCTCCAAGCCTAGTTGTAAACAAAGCATTGGAGATCACATACCTCTCCTGTCTCGCCTTCTCTTAGTAGAGATCCTTAAGGTGAGACATCATGCTATACGCGTCCATGTTTTCATGTTGTTTCAAGAGCTCATTGAACATGGACGATAGCATGAAACACCAGACATCTATGGTATCATCCATGTGTTTCATATAGAGAGATAATTCCTCATCACTGGCCTCTTTCCCAAACACAGTTGGAATAGGCTCTTACAACACATACAATTTCCTTTCGCGGTGAAGGATGACGCATAAACGCCTTTGCCACTCTTGGAAATTGGTGCCGGTGAGAAGGTTTTTCTTCTCGAGTATGGTTCACAATGATATATTTGAATTCATTTTCTTTTCATTTCTACAAATTAAGTTGAGAAAAGTTTTAGTACTTTATTACAAAACTGAGATAAATAAATTAATACTTATTAGTCTCCCACTATTTTATCGAAATCCAATAGACCTCACCATTGATTTCAGAATATTCTGTTGCCTGAATCTTATAGTGGCAAGGATCTATATTTCCCTTCACATTACCCCAAATAGGGTTGTTCAAGCAACTTGAAGGGTTTTAGGTAGTCATTCTAAATGCCAACTGCATTAACTCGCAGCTCCTTGATCCGCTGAGTGGACTCCCCAATCCTGAAATCCTGTTATTATGGATTTCCTCAACATTTTCCTCTTGGTCACACCAAGTCCTACTGTGGTAGTCAACCCTTGATGCGAACCAAGTCAATTCAACCCAAAACCTTGAATTATAATTCCCCGATAATTGAAAGCACACCAACTAGGGAGGATCAAGCACTTTGAACTATGGTTCGATTCTAACCAAGATTGTGGAAGGCTATACCGACTTAATATTTCTTTTGAGGGATTTTATCCTTATATGTAAATTTCCATTTTATTATCTTTGATTACATGCTTGTTAATATTAATTGGGATATACTTAAATGATTAACCATGTCTAAGATAATATTTACGTATAATCCATTTTTTAGTTCCATCTTGCATGCTCGTTTAATTCATTAATTGTGTGATCGTGACAACACACCCACAATAAATAAACCATGCAACTGACATAAATAAAATAAGTGGTATGATCACGAGATTTTTCTATTGGTTAGTTTATCTAGCTTTTGATAAACTAACCCAAGACCTAGGGGAGAAACACCGTGAACCTTTCGGGTTTGTGTTTATAGCTTTCCACCAGTCCACCTTTGTATCTCCTTGGATTGGTTTCAACTTGGATCCTGAATTGAGTTGCCTCCACTAGATTGGGATCTCTATCCATTACATATGCATTAATCTCACATGCAGATGAGGGGTAAAACTGGGTTTTTACGTATAAGAATCCTTGGGCACGCAGGCCCTACATATTAACGAGAAGATGGATCGTAGGTAAAAAAATTTAATTTAAATAAATAAATTAAAATAAACCATTCACATAAAAAAGTTCTCGGTCTAGATCATGATCATCCATACATGCAATGATATTTACGCATAAATAAAACTAGCATTCAATTCTTTAATCGTTCTTGTTTAAGATAAATCACACTTGAATTAATTAATTATCTTTAATTAATCAATCCTTTTATCTTATACCTTTTTTCTGAACGTCCTTGAGATTTTCATCCATCATAATTTTAGACAAATAAATTCATTTAAAATTATCCTTGTACGTAACTTGTACCTTGGAGGAAACCCGGTGAATTCCCGTTCATTACACATATGTTAAATTAAACATATATATAAAACACCTATCACGTGTTGTGCCTCATATTTCTGCACCATGGTACACATCTCAAGGGTTTGTATAATATATTAATAAATTTTAATAAATCTACGCAATTTGGGTGACTACATGGCATGTAGTTCCGACTACACGGCATGTACTTTTCTTCACCATCCATCCGAAGTACATGCCCGGGGATAGGGTGTGTTAATGTACTTCAGAAATTTTCGGAGTAAACGGCGTGTTCTGTGGGACACACACCGTGTAGTTTCCGCATTACACAGTTTCCAGCCGGGCAAGCCGTGTATGGGGAACACGACCCAACCCTATCTCGAAGGGACTACATGCTGTGTTCAATGGACCACACGGCGTGTAATCCGGAAACCATGTGCCACTTGTTTCTGGTCAACACACAATGTCTTAAATTCTTAGAAATAATCCAATATAGGGCCTGATTTGGCGGATCAGTCAATGCATTGAACCTAGACTACATGACGTGTACTTATGAATACACACCGTGTATTCTGGTTTTGTACGGCCAGAAACGTTTGGCTCCTACGGATGAGTTCCTCTTTTTATTTTAATCAAATTTAAAAGAAAAAATCTGTTTCTGTGAGGTGAACGAGAAACGAGGGAGGAGGAAAAAATCTTGACATTCATATTTCCAGAATGATTAAACAGGAATTGAAATAACTAAATTATTAAATGCATAAATCACCAAAGAAAAACTAAATAATTACAATGATATGACCACTCTGATACCACTTGTAAGTTTCGGGCGCAGCGGAAGCGCATTGGTGGGATTACCCAAATTTAGTTTTAGCGTTAAACAACATTCAATACGAGATCCGTCACGATATAAAATGCCAGATATTCGGAATGGAACGAAGAACGAAAAAGAAAATAAGAGTCCCGAAACCATTGAGATAAGATCATCATATGTTGGTTATAATTAATTTGATTAATTCACAAGAATTACCTCGGTGGAATTCTTTCTTCGTCGATGTCTTCGGTCACGATCCTATGATCTGTCGTTGCATCTTAGAATCCAAGTATAATATTCTAATAGTGGTTATCCACACGTTCTCCACGTATATCTGGACGTCGCCGAAGGGATATCCGGGTGCTAGCATGGAATAACCTTCACTTGCGATGTCTGCCTTCAACTGCCTTGATCCGGTGGAGGATCTCGCTCTCGTAACTTGAGGGCATTCCTGGTGGAAAGGGAATTATCTCTTGGCTTGAGAGTATTTCCAAATCTGTTGTGCATAACCAAAAATGGCTCTTGTAGCTTGTTGGGGTTGTGAGGATATTTATAATCGGTTTTGAGGTTAATAGAGTTATGATAATAAATAAATGTGTTACACATTTTATTTATTTCATTAAATCTTATTGAAAACCCCCATGTCCAATTATTAATTCCTTGACATGCGCCCACGCTGATTATAATAAATATCATTTAATAAAACAATATTATATCCTCAAAACCCCGAATGGAAAAATACACGGCGTGTAATAATTAATACACAACTTGTACTTGTTTTCCATAAAACTACACGACATGTATATTTAATATACATGGTGTGTACTTTTATTTTTCAAATTTTCTCCACCACATTTATTAGACCTTGAGTAATGGAATTTTATTTCTTAAATAAATTTAACTTCATTACTCTCTAATAAATATATTATTTCTCCCACAATATATTCTCTCAAATAACTAGTGTCGAAATAAATGCAATCAGACATTCTTAAATAATTATTAAACCATAGTCAGGAATAAGATTTTTTTAACTTGTTAAATTAATATTTAACTGAGACACATGGACACACTTAGCATGTGACCCTCTAGGCCTCTTTCTCAGTGGCATTAGGCAGAGCTTGCCTAAAGTCCAAGGTTAACATCTAGTAACATGCCAAGGCACCCATAGAGAAAGAAGTTAACACCGCAATGACATGTAATCTCCTACGAACGCTTACCATGTAATATAATACCTTTGTCTCGATATCTCTAATCAAGCGGGTTGCATGCTAGTGCCATCAACCCATGTTCTTGTTTATTATTTCTTTGACTTCCCATAATTGAACCTGCCCATACCTTACTATGGCCATGGATTTATTTAGGCTATATCAATTCCATCAAAGGTCCTGAGATATCTACTTCCGTTATGGAACAGAAGGGACAAATCCTTTCTCGCATTATCTATTAATGCAGTATTTCTCGTGACACACCCAATGTATCCTACCTCGCTACGAATAGTGTGTCATCACAGTTTTCATCAATACATATAAGTGCGCGAGTTGTAATACCCATTAATAATAATCATAAAGTCTAAGGACCAATACACATGTCCGCATATAAGAACATCCAATGACACTATGAAATGGGAATTTCCTACTGGCGGGTCTCGTTCTCATAATATCCTTATGGATATTACCAAGGGCACACACTATGAGAAGGTGACTCAAAGTTTTATGAGTCCTCACCCCTAATGACCTGTATTATTTGTGTCCCCCAAAGAACATCATCCAGCCATAGAACATATATTCAAGAACAGTGTTATGGCACTTCCGGGTTCTCATCATAGCAGGGATCCTCTATGACCCTTTAATGCAACAGCTGTCCTTAGGACATTATCAAATGCATTATCACGCAGAATAACAAAAAAGATGTGATAAGGCTTTTATTAATGAATAAAGTACAAATTAGTTGGTTCTAGGCCACCAACTCCAACAATTTTGATTCTGAGAATAACTGCCTAACACTCATATTTTTAGTGAAAAAGATGAGACATTAATTTTAGCATCATAAATTCCACTTCATCTATCATATTGACCCACTCAAGAATATCCATGTCCAACCTATGTTAACAAAGCATTTGGACCAATGGGTAGTTATTATGAAATAATATGAAATCCAGTTTGTGTCACATAAGGTAGTTAAAGGGAAGGCCATGGGTGATTTTCTTATGGCACATCTGGCCCCAAAACGCACACCAGTGGACACCAAACTTCTAGAAGAAGTGGGTTTCTATGCCCATGAAACTCCCTGGATATGGGAGATATATTTTGGACATGTGTCCCAATGTCCTTTTGGTAAGAGGATGGAAAAAATTAAGCTCAACTTGGTTGGTCTTGGGATTTTATTTGTTTCCCTGAACAAAGAAAAGTTTCTATACACTTTATCATTGTTCAAAGGATTCAATAATAATATGGCCGAATACCTAACCCTCATTTATTCCTTGGAAATTTCCCTACATATGTAGATATCCTACCTGAAAATAAAATGGTATTAAAAGATTTTGATATAACAAATCAATGATTATTCCATCAAGAAGGAATAATTTATCCCTCACATCAATTAAGTAAGAGGATTGATGGAACAATTCCCCTTTTAACCAACATTGCATCATATACCTAGATCAAAAAAATCCTCATGTCGATGCACTAGCTAATACTACCACAATCTTGGCCAACCCTGATCCGGAAAAAGTGGTTTTCTACTTCATTCACTGAAGGGTGGTATCATCAACCATAATTTGTGACATGGTGGAAATAAAATAGTTCAGTATTTCCCCAGATCATGAAGAGCCAATATATACCCTTGGAAGGATGGATCCCATAGTTTATTACCTCCAAAATGGGACCCTAATATTAGATTGAGCTAAAAGGGATCATAATCGACATGTTGCAGAAGACTTTACCCATTGGGATGGTTTAAATGAGAAAAAGTCCTCTAAAAATAAGTCTTAGATGAAATCCTCCTCAGATGCATAGTATAATAGGAGATTCCCGAAATCATGGAGAAGTCCATGTAGGATCCTGCGACACTCATTAGTCTGGGACCAGACCTTCCCACAAAATTAGGAGGCTTGATTACTACTAGAAAACAAGGATATAGAAATATGTGAAATTTAACAAGAAATTTAAAGCTTTTTAGATTCATGAAAACTTCATCCATATCCCTCAAAGTTGCTAAAAATAGTTAAATATTTCTAGCCATTTTCCATATGGGTAATAAAAGTTATGGGGCTATATCCTCCAGCTAAAGCTAAGAAGTTTAAACACATACCAACTGCCACCGAATTCCTTTCCTAATGGGCTAAATAAATACCCCTCAAGGAAGTCAGGGTGAAAAAAATCATTAATTTTATGAAGTCCAACATCATCACTAGATTTAGTGTCCCTCACACGATATTTAAAGAAAACAAAACAAAATTTTTTTCTACTAGATTGAATAAATTATACTAAGAGTAAAAAATTGAATCTAACCATTCATCCCATTATCATGTAGAAAAAAATGGACAGATAGAGGCCTTTAATATGAATTTTTCATATATACTCTAGAAAATTATGGAAAAGTACAAGAAGTTCTAGAAGGACAATATCCTTCATTCATTATGGGCCTACCGTACAACCCCATGTACTATCAAAAAAGTGACTATATATTTATTGGTTTTCGAGGCTAAAGTTGTGTTTCAAATAGAATTATAGTTTCCCTAAATCAAAATAGCTATATGTGGATAATTCTTAGACAATGATAAATCACAAAAATAATGGATGCGTTAGAATGACTCAATGAGAAAAAGTTGCGTACACTTCAACATAAAAGTTCATCAAAATCAGATCATATGAGCCTTAAATAAAAGGTTCACCTCTTCTTGGTCCTTCAAGGATAACTGGTATTAGATCTCAAAACCCCAATGATACTTGGAAAGAAACCTCCAAAGTTATAACCCAAGTGGGAAGGGAATTACATCAAAAAAAGATCTATTCCAATGGAGTATACTCATTGGAAAAAATGTACAGGGAATGTGTTACGCCCACAAAAAATTCAAGCTTTCTCAAAAATTACTTTATATAGTTAACATTAGGGATTTCATGTCCCAAAAACAAGAATATAAACAACATAGAATCATCCATATTTACCGCATGATGTTAAAATTTATGGAATTTTTCCCTACCACATGATGTTGAACTACACAAAATTCATCCTTACTTCATGATGCTAAACATCTTGGAAGATATCCTTATTTAATGATGTTAAATTGTATGGATAAAGCTATCTCATGGATGGTTCACTAAACATGATCTAGATGTATTAAAAAAAGTACTACATTCCATATGTGTGAGTTAGATCCATATAGATAATTTTTCAATTCGAGGACTACGTGTGGCTTGATTAAATTTATCATAGAATATGTAGTTACACCCAGATCTCAAATATTGGGTCTAGCCACAACATTAATAGAAAAAATGATCCCCCTGTATATGGGCTAGATCATCATAGAGAGTTTTCTATTCAAGAAATATTTGTGGATTGATTCCTTCTATATCATGATATGTAGTAACACTCAGATATCAAATCATGGGTCCATATACAATATAAATGTAAATAAATCTCCCATTTATGTATGGGACAAACCACCTTAGAGAGTTTTCCATTTAAGAATTATGTGTGGCTTGATTTCTACTATCATAGGTTATGTAGTGATTATAGGATCTCAAATCTTGGGTCCAACCACAATATAAACAAAAAAGATACCCCCTATGTGTATAAGTCATACATGCAAGGCGATTTTTATTTTAAAGAATTATGTGTGGCTTGATTTCTACTATCATAGGATACATAGTGACTCCTAGATCCCAAATCATGGGTTTAACCACAATATGAATGAAAATAATTCCCCTATATGAATGGTTCAGACCAAAATGGGGAGTTTTCTATTCAATAAATACATGTGTATTGATTACTATTATCACAAGATAAATTGTGAAACACAGATCTCAAATCCTCAGTCCATCTGCATTATAAGCCGAAACAATTTCCCCATCTTCATATAGGTCAGAACAACGTGTAGAGTTTTCATTCAAGAAATATGTGTGTCTTGATTCCTACTATAAGAGGATATTTAGTGATTTATATATCCAAGATCCTAGGTCTATCCACAACATAAATAGTAATAAAATATTTCCCACTCTCTGCATTTGGGTTAGGCCTACATAAGAAATTTTCTCTTTCAATAACTATGAGTGGCTTGATTCCTGCTATCACATGATACATAGTGATGCCCAGATCCTGAATCCTAGGTCCAACCCCTATATATATATAGATATATAATACACCCCTTCATATATATGGGCCGAACCTATGTAGGGAACTAACTACGAACCACATGCGGCTTAACTCCTACCATCATAGGACATATAGTGACTCACAGATCCTCCATTTTGTCCCATCCATGAGTTATCATCACCCCCAATCATAATCCTCCCTAAGATTTAGATCCACATAGAGGATCCAGTCTATAATAAATTGTGAATAACCCCACATAGTCCATGTATTGTACTCTCACATTGCTTAAACAACTTCCCAGTTATCCCTTATTTATCATGATGAGCTTGACTCATGTGGTCATAAAGAACCTAGAAATATTTCCTGGATGATGCAATCAAGATGTTTCATGGATAGGAAACCAATTACTCATATAATTATGTTAGACTATATGAATATTTCCTAGTCACATGATAATAAACTACAAGATCATGTCTTAGTTTCATGACAATAAACTGCATGATCACATCCTAGTCACATGAAATTAAATTTCATGACAAAATCCTAGTCACATGATGTTAAACTACATGAAGATGTCTTAGTCACATGATGTTAAACTACATAACCACATACTAGCCTCTTGAAGTTAAAATTAATGACAACATCCTAGTAAAATGATGATAAAATGCATGAAAAGAGGTATTCATGCCAAACAGACCACCCCTGATGACTTTTTATTTAAGAATTATATGTTTTATCCCTTTACCTCAAGATGTGTTCAATACATGCTAGTGTATAAATTAGGGTTCTCAAACCCTTCTTTAATCTTACATTCTCCATGAACCAACAACATTTCTTTAATATCTCAGTTAATACCAACCAATTCCTCAATTTTATAACCTTCTCTTAGAACCCCAAGTACTTTAGGATCCCTTTATCCTTGTTCTATCCTATATTAAACTAGCAACGAGGATTGTATAATCCAAAGTGACCCATCTAGGATTCAATGGTGAATGAAATAATGCCAAAGTGATTCTTCCTAGAGGAATTTTGGTCCAATATGAGATCCCCCTGAGTAACTGTCTTGATTGCATGGAATTTGGGAATTTTCCATTATCAATGGTTGACCTGCAACCAATGGTTTCCACCTCAAGTTGACTTAGATGTTCTTGGATTATGATTTACACTCCCCATAACCTAATTATTTAAGTGGATTAAGAAACTCTCTATGTTACACATCTATGCATTGTACCCATTGTTAAATCAATATTATGATGTTATATTCTTGTACACATTGTTAAAGAAAGATTATGACATTATATTCTTGTACCCTTTAATATTAGAGTATATATACACCATGGTGACCTAACTTACTTAAGCTTCAAAATACTTTTTGATTCACCCTTTTCAAACTTCATTACCGAGATACGTATGATCCATTTACCCCACGTCTAAGATGGATCAAGAATGGATCAGTGGTTTATATATTCATATTCCAAGTCCTAAAGGGAAGATACTAAAATACACACATTTTATATCTGAATTAATTATGTATTTTTTCCCATACTATAGGATATTTCATGAAATATAAATCCTCCATTTCAAGCCCAGATATAAAATTTTATCTTTCCCAACCATGTACCTCGATGTGAACCATGTTTTTTTGGGGACCCCGGCTGATACCACAATGTGAGTACCCCCGCATATTCCCAATCATGAACTCTTACACAAAGAAATTGAATGTCCTGTTGTTTCTTGTTTCTCATGTCTAAAATGAATCACGTGAGCATATGGAACATAGAAAGTAACTCTATCTAGCATGATCGAGGTGAATTATATATAAATATAGAGAATCATGTGCTAGTTGCACGGTGTTAATATTCTTGACAACATTCTAGTTGCATGATTTTAAACTGCATAACAAGAGGTCTTCACATTGAAAATATCACCCCATCTAATGATTGTGTACTTAAGAATCACAATCTTTATCCCTTTTACTAGAAATATATTCAATACAATCTGGAATATACTTTAGAGTGCTTGAACCCTAATTGAATCTTATAATCTCCATGAACCAACGTTACTTATTCATTGTCTAAGTTGATACCAACCAATTCCTTGAGTCGATATCCTTCTCTTGGAACCCTATAGACATTGGGATCCCAATCTCCTAGTTCTCCCATGTAGAAAAATGGTAATAGAAAATGGATAATCCAAAGGGCCCCCATAAGTATTCGCTGTTTAATAACACAATTCCAAATGGATTATTTATAAAGAATATTTGGTCTTAGAGGAGACCCCCCTAAACCTAGGATTTTTTATCTTGACTACAAGGAATATGGGCATCCGCTATTATCAATGGTTGACCTGTAACCACTGGTTTCCACCTCAAATTAACTCATATATTAATGGTTTATGATTTACACCTTACATAACCCAACTATTCATTAGTATTCATATACTATCAATGTTACAAATTTTTCCATCATTCACATTTTTAAAGAGAGATTATGAAATCATATCCTTATACCATTCCATTTTAGGGTACACATATTTTGAGAAGACCCAATTGACCCGAGTGAGTTACTACTCTTAGAAATATGTCCTAGTTTCATGACATTAAACTGCATGAAAATGTCCTAGTGGCCTGATGTTAAACTACAAGACAACATCCAAGTCACACAATGTTAAACTACATGACATATGTTCCATCCCACAAGACATAATTTTATTAGAGTTGGACATCCTAACCATGAATCTGTGCTAGGGATGAATTTTTCACCTTCATACTAGAATGAAATATGGGAATTAATTATCCATACATATGAGCTTGATCTATGTAGAGTAAACCTAATCTTACCATGATGTAGAGACTTAAAAAGGGAAGAATATAGAATCCCCACCCCCTACATATGAGTCTTATCTACATGGGGGGATCCCCTTAAAAGACCTGACAATGGAATTATTCATTCCCTTATAATGTGAATAAAGAAACCTAGGGAATCCCAAACATAAAAAATAAATATAACACTATTTAAATAGGTCCAACCCATAAATTATATGTCCTCATATATATTATTTGGATCTATATAAAACATTATTTTTCATGAGATTAATCTGTACAGGATGGTATCCAATATATAGATACCCATCAAAAATCATATGCCTGGATAAAAGGTGATTCAACATGTAAATGACCCCGACCAATGCAATGTGTCCCTATGGATATCTTGAACAATTTAAAATCAGTTCCCATGTCTTTACTACATAATGAGAAACTGTAAGTTAGTCATCCTAATCACATGATGTTAAACTGCATGAAAAAATCATTCCCACTACAAAATGTTAAACTATGCAGATCATCTCACATTATTACTTATTATCAAAGGGCCAAAAGATCCTAACCTTGGTCAAAAAAATTTCAAGGTTCTCCCATCATATTTTTGAGTACCTCAATCCATAAATAAAACCTTGTTTCTTGAGAACCTCATGTTTCTAAAAACCTTCTATGACCCTTGTAATGGAGAAATGACCCCTCGGTTTGAACATGAAAGAAATGGATCTTTATACGGGATTTTAACCTATTAACCCGAGGAATCATGGCCTTGATTGAAGGGACTTATTATCCTTATGAGCTCTAAAAACATCATAGTGTATCTCATCACCATTGAGTGATTCGTGATCATCTTTTTCATGATTATCCCATACCATTACTCATGACTTGAGAACCTTGAATTAGGATTTATAATATTTTAATCTCCCTCTCAAAAGGATGTTGGTGTACTCTTAACATTGAGAATCTTAATTAGGTTTTTTTTGTAACACCTCCCTCATGATATTTCTATGTGAATCATGACCTTAAAATACATTCACATTGGTTAGAGATGTACATCCATAATCTTCAATGTTTTATGTTCCAAATCGCAAGAACCTAAACTGCTAGTGAAGGGGATATAAAACATGTTAGGCTAAAAAACCATAGAGGGAATTCTGAGAAACATTAATGTATCTTGTCACCCATATCATTAGCTATAATGTTTATGAAAATGTTAGAGTGTAAATAAAAAATGTATAAAGCTTATGGGGCCCATCATGTGCCCCTATTAAAATATGAGCTACGTTTGTTGGAACCCTAGTCCAGGTAAAAGCTAGAGTGATTCTTATCATATCCCATCTCCATGATAACATCTTTAGTATGCAGTGACATAGTTTTTAGGGTGCTCAAACCATTCTTAAATATTATGTTTTCCACAAACCACCTTTATGTCTTCGAAGTATGAGCTAACACTCACCAATTCCTTGAGTTGATGCCCTTATCTTGGAACCCCATAGACTTGAGTAATTTCTCTTGGTTCTATTATATAGTGTATTAGTAGTAAGGACTAGATTATTTTAAAGGACCCTAATAGGATTCACTAAAGAATGAAACAATCCTAAAGAGCCTACTCTTAGAGGATGTTTGATCTTGGAGGAAAGGCCCCACTTAAGCCCATGAGCTATTGCCCCAGGTATGTGCAATACCAGCTCCCCCCATTAATAATGGCTAGACAATATCCACTAACCCCCATTTTATGTTAATTAAGACATTCATAGACTATGATTTACAATCCCCATAACTAGACTATTTAAGTGGACTTCACATACTCGATATTACGTCACCATGTATTGTACCCTTTCTCAAATAAAGAATGCAATATTCTATTCTCAAACCTTTTAATGGCCCACACCACATGAATTGAAACCACATCACACAGGCCCTAAGCTTCCCAACCAGAACCTAAAATATCCTAGGGTTTTAGAACCCTTCTTGGATACCCTTCACCCCACTTCCAACTTCATTGTACAGATGTTTAAATCTTCACAAACCTTTCAAATACTATGGAAAATAGTGGTGACCCTTCTACTTGATCATGCATGTGAGATCTATGGGCTTGTGAAAAAGGGAATTTGACCCATTAACTAGATTTTTTTGATTCTTTTAGGAGTATAAATCCAATCCTAGTGATCCCAACCAACACCACTGAGGATCTCATCACCTTAAGGTGTTTTATACTCTTCCACGACATGTCTTTCCCATTTCGTATTCACCAATTCATGTTCATGGACACATGATTTGAATAACCCATATTCAAAATATCCAAGTGGACTAGACATCCCTAATATTTCACCATACATAAAAATAAATCTTAGTAAGGATGAAGGGTTTCATTACCAATCATGAATATTCATCCTTCATGTGTTCTATAAGAACAAAGAGTTCCAATACCCTTTATGAAAATTCATCCTTCATTATATCAATTATGAAGGTAGGATATTAGAACCCTTCATAGAAAATAATTCTTTTTAATCTCATCAAGAATTCATGATTCTCAAAACATTCTTTAATTCCCATCCTTCACCACCAACAAAATAAGGTCTGAGCTAAAATTCCATAAACTAAAACAATAGTAGGCCTGAGTTAAATAACCCTAAACCACAATAGTAGATGGTCCAAGATAAAACAACCCTAAACTATATTAGTAGATGGTCTGAGCCAAAAGACCCTAAAAAAATTAACAGGTGGCCAGAGTTAGAAGACCCAAAACTAAAATAATATAAGGTTTGATCTAAAAGTACCTAACCTATAACAACCAAAGGTCAAAGCTAAAATAACCAAAACTACAACAATAGACGGTTTGAGCTAAAATACCCTAAACTAAAACAATATATGGTATGATATAAAATACCATAAACTATATCACATTAGTAGTCTAACTTGAAAGACCGTAAAATATCTAATTGAATGAGACATAATTCTCTCCATGTTGAAAACCCAAAAAGGGAACCCTGGAAAAAATTCATGTCTATGATTTTCGTACATGCACTTCTTGTGATCCAAGAAATATTGAGCACTTTTGAAATGGAAAATTCATAAAAATATTCAGGTTAAAAACCCATAAAAGGGTACCATGAGAAAAATCCAAGTCCATTCATGATATGATTTCCCTACATGAAACTTAGGTTAATAATAGGGAAATATTAGAAATATAAAAATAAAATTACAGGGAAAATTATTTTTCCCTAAAAAATTTAATCTATACTCACTAATTCCACTGAATTAGTTATAAATTAGTGAAATCTCCCTCTGATACATATATGCACCCAAGTTATCCTTTTAAACTAGGTGATCCTCAGATAACCTGAGTAGATACCTCAATATATAATATCATGTATGTAGTAATTCATGAACAATTCAAAAGAGAAATATATTATGATTAAAGTGTTAAAATACAAGAATTTGGGTTTACTTGGAATTATAACAATGACTAGTATCTTTGATGATCCATATGATATCAATTCAATGAAATTAAAATCACATCATGAATGAAATAAAACCTGAAAGTATCGTACAATTTTTGAAATGGTTTGTTCATTATTAAGGTATAAAAGGGGAAGAAATATCTACAACCAAAATGATCTCTCGATAATCCTTAAAAAATTTAGGTTTGTGAAACTACAATCCCATTACATTATTTTCTCAGAGGATTCCTTTAACTATGCTGAATTTTTATCCAGGGATTCCATGGATTATCATATTTTATCAAATGATTAAGTTTCCACACCTACAATCTATTATAATGGTTACAACCTGGAAACAACATCAACTATATCCTTCTTTTCAATGTTAAAGAGCCACCATTTCAATAAAAGAGGTTTCTATGAGGTTTGTAGTGCATTATAAAACTAAAACAACAGATCTATTTCCGTCTAAAATGATCCAATATTGACCTTCCCATCATTGATCGTGTTTTAGTGAGTCATTTCCACCACATCACATTGGGAAGCCTTACTCAGGTCATCATCCTAACTTCATTTGACCAAAGATGAAGCATCTCCCCCTACTACCCTCAATTTTAAGGGCCCTCATATACTCTATAAAAGATATCATTTCCTTCACCCTAGTATTGAGAGTCATATAATCAAATCCCCCATATACAAAGGTGGTATATATTTACCTGAGATAACTTAGTTGGTCCTTTACCTCCTCTAAAGTCCCCTCTAAGAATATGGTCTAAATATCCACCCACACTTATCCCCATATTAGTTGATGGAATTCCATAAACTCTGAGCCTTAACTCAATCCCAATTCCGTAATAGGAATATATTATGGGACTAAGTCACTAAGAGAGGGACTCATAATCTTGGACTTCGATGATATGTGTATAAAGAGAGATTCTTTATTAGTCAGCATAGTTGGGGGGAATCCCAAGGAATAAGGGACTCATAATTATAATATATAAAGTGAAGGCTCTGCAATGAAAAGTAAAAAGGGATTATTAGTCATCATGTGATTAGTATAATGCTTTTAGATAGTTAATTTCGATTTTTAATTATATAAATATACCTTTCCCAGCTGCATCACTTGAAACATCTATCTCCCAACCCCATCTTCAGGGGAAAATGTGACGCCCTCTTGTGATGAGTGACATTATGGTCCTACTGATGTTTTTTCCATCATCCTAGTTTGTGTTGAATTGTTACAGGCTTTGATAGCAATGAATTCTTAATAAACATAGTAAATATTGGACACTATGTTTGGTCCCTGAAGAAACATTCACCTTCACCCAGTGATGCCTCCATCGAGGCTAAATAAGTAGTAGAATAACTTCCAACATAAGTCTCCTCAAAAAGTGTGTTTTATTATACTAGGTCAAATATCAAAATTGCTAGAGCACCTGCGCCAAACATCGGGACTGACCGTGATGACACCTCAATCGTGTCCACTTCTTGAGGTGCTAGATCTGACCATGATAGAACCTCAAGATTTTTTACTTCTTGATGGATTGTGCCCAATGTTGAATATTTTATTGTATTGATAGAAATACCACCCATATCCATAGGAAAATATGTATGTTTCTCCATGGGGGATTGGAGAGTACCTCTACATTTTTTAAAAACCAAAATGAGCTACTTAAATGGTCAAGAATGGGAAAATAAGTAAAGTGTAATACTTACTTGAGGATTCTGGGTGGGAGGGTTCTGATAGTTTGGAGTGGTTTATTTTTTATTTCCTCTCAAGGAAGGTCCCCTTGAATGGGATCAAGTTGAAGTCATTGAGGAAGGATGTAGACACCATGAAACGTGTTGCATGCACTTCTCTACAATTGAATATTTATTTCCATGTGTCGTAATGAAAAATGACCTCAACTAGGCTCAAAAAGTTCATGGTGCGACTCAACATTTTTCATGGGGGTCAGTGACGGTAGTGAAGGCACCGACCCAAAGGGTCAAGACTGTAGCCCTACACTTATCCCAAGCAGGGGTGTGGGGGCCCATGCCCCACAGTTTGGGGAAATTATTTGGCTAACTCCCTAAAGCAGCACCCAAGTTCCCTATACAGAAATACTTGCGTGCCACAATGCTAGAGCTGGTTAAAGTAATGATTTTGGCTAAGTCCTCAAAGTGGTTCCCTAGGGAGGCCAAATCACCGGCAATGCGGAAGTATAATTGGGAGCCACCCATTCGGAATGCAGCCACTTGCACCCCACAAATTTGGTGCACAACCTATTTGCACACCCAAACTCCTTTCACCCAAGGTCATATTTTTTCCTATAAATAGACCATTGGGGTCCTCATTTATACGGATGAATTTCCTTGAAAACCAATTACTTCTCTAGTTTCCCTAGTACTTCTCCCCAGTCTTCGAAAACATTCAAGGTAGTTCTTCAACACCTTGAGAAGCGGATTTAAGGGAGGATAATTGGACTTATGTCCTTTTAGTTTTTGAAAACCAAAACACTTGTGTGGATAAAGCGCCAACCTCCCCAAATCATAAATACTTGTTCTCTTCCCATTCCTCCCATAGGAACTTGATCGCCCACTTTTGGGATCACCTGGGAATACTCTTGAAGGCTTGAGCAAGGTCTCACCCAAGTATTACCATACATGTTGTTCATCACTTAAGTGAACATCAGGTCACCCAAGCCTACTTGCGCACCCATACTTGCACACCCTTACCTACTTGGGTGCCCCTCTTTGATTCACTTACTCTCTCCAGTCTATAAGACATCACTCCTTCTTCAAATCCATTCATGGAAAGGCTTCTTCTTCCTTGGCTCCCTTGTTTGAAAGGGATTCTATTGGTAACTTTACCTACACCTCTTAACTTATCATACCTTCGTGAAAATAACATCAGCGTGTCTCCTATTTGTGTTTGTATTTCTATAGTCAGAGGTTTCCCACATATTTATTAAAATGGGGTTAGGGTTTATGTAATGTATGTGGGATTTTATATCCACAGTCACATGGACCTTTCTCCCTAGAACAGTGATGGGATGTTCCAGGTTTAGAGGAGGGTTGGGTCCTGACCCCTACCTTCTCAAAGAGATCTCCTAGAACTTCAGGTCTCTGGTAGGGAAGGTACAGTTCACACTTGATTTTCTCCCTTTTGAAAAAAAGGAGAAGTCTCACTTCCTATATTAGGATCAATTTTAGGGAAACCATCCTGGGGTAAGCCCATAGATTTTCTTGAAGGAGGTAGCATCATTGCTTCTCCTCTCTTATTTAGTTCCAAAGAACAGAGGAGAGATGGGCACATGGAGATTTGTTACCCATTCCATCTCCCATTGTGCTTTGTCACCATGGGTAGCCATCTTAGTGTAAGCCTCCAACCTCCATCCCTTCCTACTTTTATTGGAACTTTGTCCAATGTAAAGTGAACAATGGGATGGCTCATTGTCTCTCCCTATTCCCGGGTCACCTCGACCTCATTCACCATGGACACCATAGGTGTTCCCTCTTCCACCAACGGAGGTGGATAAATTTGAAAGTGTGAATTCCATTGTGGAATCTTTGACATCCTCTTGTTTCTCACACCGATCATGACTCACGTGGGATAATAGATGTGTCATGGTCACAATATTTTCCCAATTGAAGGAACTACGAGAACTCTGATTTCTGTTCAAACTATGATATGTAGGAAGCCCTTTTAGGGCCCGAGCTCATTGGACATCCTCTTCAGGAATCCAATCCTAATTCCTTTAATCTAGGCATCCTCCTTAGGGATAAACCCCAAATTAAACCCTTAAGTCACCAAGGCATCCTTTTCAAGAAGTAAGCCCAAACTCATTTCTCTCAAAGGACTATACTCTCCTATGAGACTAATCAAACTATGTAGTCTTTGATTCCCATCTATATGGGATACGTAGGAAGCCTCCTTGAGGTTCAAACCCAATACCCAAAATCAAACCTGTTCTCCTTGGGCCATATTCCCATCAGGGTTTGATCCTACTTGGAAACCCATATTATTTCCAAAGCTCATTGGGATGTTTCAGTTTAAGTTCCACACTTTGTTTTGACTAAGCACCTTCCGCTTAGATATCCATACCACATGATATTAAACTATACAGATAGGTCCTTATCACATGAACTTAAAAGGCATGATGTGTCCCATTTAGTGGAACCAAACTACAGGGATTATAATTCCTTTTACAAGGATACATAGGTCGCCCATTCTTTGGGCACAATCCAAAAATCAAACCAAACCTTCATCTCCCTAGATGACAATAAATTATAGAATGCCCACTGAGTGGCTTAAAACTAGTATCATCACAACGATGATTAAAAGAATCTATAAGAAGTATATTAGAGGATACCATTGATTTAAAACCTCAAATATATACATGATATTTCCATTAATTAAGAACCTTGAATGAATATTGATGATTCTAAATTTTACACATGTTAATAAGTGATTGTAAATTCCAAGGGAAACTTATTTTATTCTTGGTGAATTAATAAGGATTAATGAAAATATCTTAAATTTACAAAGAGATTCCCAGAGCAGACAATAATTACCCCAAAAGGGTGTGATGAATCCGACCTCCCATCCTCTCAACCAATGCATGTTCTTAAGTATCATAAAGTTCAAACTTAACGAACGCCTAAATTCAGAAAGCAGGTACCCTTTGGATAAATATCTATTGGAAGTTTCTGATTCTATAAATAAATCGAGTGGAAACCACCTAGAAATAGTGATTCTTAAAACTAGAACACACGTTTCAAGGAACTATGAAACAAAAATGGTGAACCCGACGTGAATCCTTAACCAAGTTAATAATGTTACCCACATATTAGGTCTCTATTAATTGATAAATGAAGGCTAGAAAAAGGAATCAATAACACATGTATCCATCTAAAAAGATGTTTCTTTAATGGGGCTTGTTGTTGTTTTCATGTTTTTCTTCTAAGAATTCCCTTCATTCCAAAAATGGCTTTCTCTATGACAAAATCTGCAAAATTCCTAACCGCTGCTCAAGATGGATCTCTATCCATGAGAAGGATGTCATCAACAACCAAACATATTCAACACTGGGTCTCTAATGTGATGATAAAGTATCATTGCTAGCACAGTACAATCCCTACTTTGGAGGCTACCTGTCAAGCCCTCCAGGTCAATAACAATCCTCGATCATCTAGCCAACAACTACCACTGATCACGAAGAAGACGATGCAAACCACTATTTTTAACAGTTTTGGGTCCTTATTCACATAATTCAACAATAAATCCCTCCCGTACTATAGGGAGGTGGATTAAGAGGTCACTCAAGGCCTCAATTCAATAATCCAGAAGTCTTTCCTGAGGACTCACACTAGCAATCACTGCCAGCAGAATCGTGTGGTAGTAAACCCCCAACATGATGGGGGTGTTCCCTCTGTACGTTCAGCCCAAGTCTCTCAGACCCAAGAACACAAGACAAAATACCTGGGACAATGTTCGTTCAACAGAGAGAATACCTCTACCCCTTACAGAGAAGCTCATCAACTTAACTTTATGGAAAACAATGAACAAGAAAATACACTCATCCGTCCTAATTTTGTTGTTAATCAGACTCGTCTAGATGCAACCCACCAATACCACCAGATAAACCTAGTGGAGTACTGTGAATAGGAACATACACTTGCTTACAAGTTATCAGCCAGTCAGAAGGCTTTTTTTACTACATTTAATGAATCTCTTCAATCTAATGTGGTGGAACTTGGTAAACAAAACACACACATGTTTACAATCACCTATTATGTCAGAAGTATTGTCTGCCACTGTTGAAGGAAGTCCATCAACCATACTTGATGAGAAATATCCATCAGGTACATACACCTGCCAATGTTCATCAAGCCTACTAACATTCTCATTTGGTAGAACTCAGAGAAGTTAGTCAAAAAGCTCTGATGACAAATTTGGGGCAGACCCAACTCTTTACCCCCATGCATGAGTACTGTCAACACCCATTTAAAGAAAAATGAGGATAGGAGCAGGCACAAACACCTACTCCAGATACGAAATGGATGTATATTCTCATTCCGATCGATAAAGTCACTAAACATATCTTATCAATGGTGAAAGAGAAAACACAAATCCTTGCCCATATTCTGGAAGCGTGCCGGGATATTATAACAACCACTTTAGCAGTACTAGGGAAACAAACACATATATCTATCCCCACACATGGGATTACACATCAGCATGCCATCTCGGAGTAGATACATAACTCTGTTCTAGTCTAGGAGGGTTATGGGGGAATACTCCCCCATATCATATGGACAACAATATCGAGAAGATACACCCTTTCTAATTCGAGGTAATCAGTCTGTTCCAGTAACCACTCCAAGGCAGGCACATACACTTGCCCATGATAACCAGTTTTCCAAGAAAGTGACCCCAAATAAGTATAAGAGAACATCCAAGAAGAAGTCTCAGAAAAAATTGTTGGAAAATCAAGATTCAAGCTGCGATTTGGCTCCTCTTAATGCTGGAGTTCTTGAAGCCTTCATACATTTATCTATTGTAACTCAAGATTCTACCCTCTCATTACCAAATTTTGGGAGTGGTAGTTTTAATTCTGAATTTCCTCATCAGACACTTCATCATGAAAGCTTTATTCATGAAAATTTGGTCAATATAGAGTGCTTATCTCCAGATGAGAGCCACAGAAACCCTCTGTGTGACCAGAAGACCAAGGAGCAAGAATATTTATCCCTTACTGTAATCCATCATGGTGATCCTCCCCATGATGGTATTTTCTGAAAAAGTCCTCTTCGTAGTAGTATTTTTCATTATCAATAAAATTTCATAATTGACAATGCAGTGATGAGAAAACCCTCCTATCTCGAGGCACTTGCAAACATAATGCCAGTCATGTCTGATGCCTTATCATTTACAGGTGAAAACTTTTCTCAACCAGAAGACATATTAAGGGAAAAATCATTCTCCAAACCTCCCTTGGGCTAGTTTTTTTCTAATACAGAGCATCCACTTTGGTTATACCAAGTGGAGAAACCTCTAGTGAAATACGATGAAGATATGTTAAACATGAGAAAACAATTGGCCAATGGAGAAATATTAGTCATGTTCTAGACTTTGGTAAATTCTCTGTATAAAATTATAGAATTCATGATAGAATATTGAATTCATGACATATGGATAATCTTATAGAAAATATTTTTCATTTGAAAACCAAAGTATTACTATATGGTGAATATAAAAATCATGTAGAGGTAATAGAAGGGTTGAAATGACAAATTGACTTGGAATATCTCTCAGTTTTCCAACATCCAAAGGTTTAAGGACAACAGAGAATCCATCAGCGTGCATGTCTCAATTATCTAAAGAGGCTACACCAATTAATTTTTGATTCCTATCTAGTGTTCATATCAGAGGATGGTGTGTACATAGAGCATTACATTTCATTGCACTCCAAAATCAGAAAATTCCGCAAAAAGTAGTCTCTTGAAATGTTATTACCCATGGTCGACCCCAATCAATAGGTTTTTATGTAACCAAATGTACGCTCAAGAACAGACCTAAAACAGTTCTTATCAGAGTTAGTACCAATGAAAAGAAGGTGTTGGGTAACTTTTACATCAAGAATATGAGAATCTTGAGCAAGCATCATGTTTAGAGGATGTCGGCCATCAGGGAATGAAAATGTATGAAATACCACAATGATCTTCTGAAATAGGTTATTTAAGTGGTTTTTAGATGATGCACCCAGCTAATGTCCGAACTAAAATATAAAAAATCAAAAGAGTATTTGCACAAATTTCAGCCATAGCAGTTCAAGAATCACCCCAGCTTACAAGGCTGGGGGATCATTTAATTCAAAATTCAAATTAATTTAACAAAGTTCAAAGATGTGAAGAATAAGAATGGGAACAGCCCCAACCTGTAGGGATGGGGGATTTTTCACATATGCAATCCCCTCTACAATAAAAGTTAGTTTTTTCCCGATTAATAAATAAGCCACAAGGAGAGCATAAAAAGGAACTATTTGAGGATTCCCTTTAGGTTACTATCTGAAAAACAGTTCCAGGTAATTCATCATATAGGATAATAAAGTCACATGGAATACACAAAGGATGACGATCTCACAAAAACACTGACAAAATATCATTGATGCATTATGCGTCAGTAAATTTCATTGACACCACTGCAGAAGATCCTCCAAAAAATGAGTCCAGTTTAGGGGAATCAGAATATGAATTTCTTGTCCATAATATGGTACACACCATGGAAAATAAAGATGGTGTGCATACCCAAAATTAGAGGCTTACCCAGAATCTAGGTATGCTTTCAAATAACCAACTCCCCCTCTTTGAAAGGAATCTAACAAGGGGAAATACAAAAGTCAGATCACATCTCACTTTTCCACTAAATAAGGTTAATCTATTTCACTTGAAGGGAGATTTGAACAATAATAATAGGAAATGAAGGATTTGAAAAGACTTAATACAGAGTTACTTTGAAACAACATTTCTACTAGACGTACTCCCTAGGTAGGTCCTCAACTTGAAAATCCTATAGGAGCTCCTCAGAAAATAGGATTTTTAGTAACTACAGATGCATATAATGAATTACCTCCACCAGGTACATAATCAAGGTAGGATCAAACACATCCTAGTAGGTATGTTCCTGTGGGTTATCCAAGGCAGATATCAGCACCACCATCAGTGGTTTTTCTAGTCGTTGCACTATCTCAAGATCCAGTTGCTATACCTGCATAGAATATAGCTCATCCGAATATTACCCAAATGATTATGAACACAATTGAGGAATTAACGACTCGATTTTAAGCTATAGAGGAACTACATGCACCAGTTCAGCCGGAAAAGAGAGCTTACCCTGAATGGGTGGATGAAATTCCCCCCCAATTTTTTTTTGAATACCACATTCCCAATATTTAATGGTTCGGGAGACTTGTAACAACACTTAACACATTTTGTTTCTCATTTCAATCCCATTATGGGAACTTCACAGCAACAATAAGTAGTAACTCTTAGGTCTTTTGTGCAGTCATTAGAAGGACCAACTTTTGTCTAGTATACAAGTTTACAATCTTGATCAATTATTGGATGGGAAGATATCTGTCAGAAATTTCTTCTTCAATTTATCTCAACACTATAAAAAATTATAGTTTTTTATCTTACCAATTATAAACAAAGGGAGGATGAAAGAGTTTCAGATTTCATTTCTTGATGGAAAGGATTAACATATTCCTTAAGTCTAGCACTCCCTCAAGAATAGTTTCTGGAATTTTTTGTGCAAAATCTATGTGATAAGTTACGCACACAATTGATCCTTGTGAAATACAGAGGATGGTCTCGAGACCTTACTTCAATCGCTGAACAGATAGAAGACTCTATTATAGAAATTAAGGCTAAAACTCATGTAATTTCATCAGTTCCAGGGAGGAGGATAGGAAAGGAAGAATGTGCTACAATCATACTCAAGTAGACACCTATACCTACTTCTACTTCAAGACCTTCATCATATCGAAGGGATACACCCCCTAAGCATCAACAACAACAACTACCTCATCAAGATAATCAAATAGATCAAAGCCATAAATAGTTTGAGGAATTAAAGAACAAAGTTTATTCTTTCCGAAATGAACAAGTTCCTAGTAACTTCATCTCAGCTCCAGAAAACAATTTGGTTAGTTTCCAAGGCCGAAGAAACAAAATAAATAAGGAGATGAGGATATTCTGAATTATTGTCCCTTTCACCATATGTTAGGACAACCCATCCATCAATGTTTTGTTTTCAAGGACCTCTTTCAAATGATGGTAGACTCTAGGAAAGTAAAACTGAAAAGTTCATCAGCTCAAGTAGCGTGTGTTATACTACTGATCTAGAGGAAGAAGGAGAATGGAAAGAGGTCAAAAGTAAAAATGTGCAGCAATATGATGATTTGATGATCAGGAAAATGATCAACATGACTCATTCCATTTTATGAACATAGTTGAAACAACCGATTGTGTCTTATGCCACTCCTACCATAGAAAAACTTCATCAAAAGGTCATTACTCAATAAAAAAAGTGATTATAAGGATAACTGGAAGTCAGAAGAAGATGAGATTGTGTCAAGTCCAAAGTTGTCCTTGACCCTAGAAGATTTTATGTCATCTGTTTCAAAAGTACGTGCACTGCCCCACCAAACTTTACAACCAGAATTAACCATTCATGAAGAATCTTCGTGAGATGAAGAATTGATATTTGGTTTTGTTAATGTTATCCATTTAATGGATCCTTATGCCAATAGTGATTCTAATTATAATGATCCATAATTCCTTGTACCAAATTGGGGAACTAGAGGAAGATTCCATGGTTGAGGATACATGGGAAGACGAGGGAATTCTAAAAGTCACCATTTTACTCTACCTTGCTCAAACCATATATGCAGCAGAGACTCATAAAAGATCCCTTCTATAGGATCAACAAGAACATGGATTTTCTTCCAGGATAGACAAGATCGGTTCTGACACAATTATTTTGGAACATCGACTAGAAGATACACCATCTTCTTCTCAGCAAGTGAATAGACCTATTTGGTCTAATCTACCAAATCCAAGAGTATTTCTAGCTTTTGCTCTAACACAAAATACAGCTACATCAGAATCATCAACTTCCAAAGAACCTGCAAAACTGCATCTCAATGCTGGAAAACGAAGACATTTGGTCAAAAAGTATGATGTCTTGAAACAATTGGGCCAAGTACTGGACAATTTTTCAATTATGGATGCTTTGAATCTCTCAAAAGATCTTCAATAATCACTCATTGAGGCTTTGAAAATTCCTCAAGAGTTTGAAACAAAAGTTGCTACTGCTGAGGTTTACCTTATAGAGAATGATCCTGTAGAATGTCATGCAGTCATATATTTTACAGATGAAGACGAAGATGATGTTGTACATGGACATATCAAACCTTTATATTTGTATGGCATGGTCAATGACGTAGACATTCGATGAGACTTTATTGATAATGGCTCTGGGGTCAACCTTATTCTCGTTA
Organism: Viscum album; assembly: GCA_963277665.1. Taxonomy (NCBI): domain Eukaryota; kingdom Viridiplantae; phylum Streptophyta; class Magnoliopsida; order Santalales; family Viscaceae; genus Viscum; species Viscum album. The sequence goes on along the minus strand of OY728162.1, from coordinate 1,463,188,658 downwards.
ATAAACTTCCTCGATTGGTCTTGACTGAATCTGATTTATCTCCTTACAATCTAATGTTACAAGGGTATGAAAATAATAAACAAGAACCTTAGGGTGATATTATACTCAGAACCTTGTTTGGAGATCTTGAGTCTAATTTAGATTTCATTGTTATTCATCAGGACACAACCTTCATTATTATACTTGGAAGGCCTTGGCTGCATCAACATGCAACTATACCTGCATCATACCACCAATGTCTTAAGTACTATTTCAATGGTAAAATTAAAACATTTTAGAGTGAAAAGTATTTGTTCAAAACATGAGAATATCAATACATTGAGGCAGAGTTTTATCACACAAAAGGAACGAAGACCATGATAAAGAAATTACCAGATTTAATGCTCTAAATGGACTGGAAAAGATCCTAGCAAATCCATTTATGCATTTGAGTACAGATTATGTGCTACCAATCGATCAAATTGAAAGGGTAAAACCAAATCCAAGCACATATCCAGTAAATTCCGTAATGTCAATTATGGAAACTGAGCCTGAAAACATAAAAGAAATTTCTAATTCACCAAGTAGTGATGGAAGCTTAAATAGAGATGTCTTCATTTCATCCACTGAATTACAATAACCCTTTACTTTTTTAATCAAATTTGAAGAAATTTTAGCAATTCTAGTAGAAGACAAATATGTTGATTCTAAATCAATCATTTCCTCTTTATTACCACAAGAAAACACTTTATCATCAGTAGGGTCAGATATGGTGGCCACTTCTTTAGGATGTTCAAATATTGACTCCTCCCCTAACTCTAGAAATTTTGCCTCATCATCTACTATAAAAGTGGAAACAGAAGAGGTAACACGTAATGAATAAGAATAAGAAGACCTCATGGATGCTCCTCTGGCATTTGAGGAAGGTGTCTCGACCATTGGGGATGTGCTCAAATAAACAAATCTGGGTACAGAAGAAGACCCACACCCACTCTAATTAGTGAAGCCATGACCTCTGAAGAGAAAGAGGTTTATACTTCATTTCTAAGAAAACATCAAGATATATTTTCTTGGAATTATACAGAAATTAAAGGTCTAAATCATGATGTATCCACCCATCATTTGCGTTTACCAGAAGAACATCACAGATTAAAGCAGGCAATAAGAAGAACACCCCCAACTCATGCCTCTAAAATTGAAGCTGGTGTCGATAAGCTTACAAAGGCTAAATTTTTTAGGGAAGTTCATTATCCCAAATTGCTGTCCAACATTGTCCCAATGAAAATGAATAATGGAAAAAATTAGAGTTTTCATTGATTTCAGAGATCTTAACTGGAATTATCCTAATGATGATTTTCCAATTCAAATTACAGAGCTTTTAATTGATGAAATAGCTAGATATGAAGCTCTTTACTTCATAGATGGATAATCAAGGTATAATCAAATCTGTATAGCCCCCAAATATGTAAAATGTATAGCTTTCAGAGTCCCTCAAGGTTTGTTTTGCTATCGAGTAATTCCCTTTGTCTTAAAGAATGTAGGTGCAACATATCAATGTCCCATGCACCATATCTTCAAACACTTTTTAGGGAAATCTGTTGAATGTTATGTGGATGATTTTGTGGTCAAATCCAGACAACGTTCCAATCACTTGGCTAATTTGAAGACTATATTCAATAAAATTTGGAAACATAGTTTGAAGGTAAACCCCTTGAAATGTGATTTCGGGGTAATCTCTGGAAAGTTTCTTGGCATCATTGTATGCCATCATGGTATCGATATTGATCCTGAGAAAACAAAATCAATCCTTGGTATGTCACCTCCTTGAAATTTGAAATAATTAAGAGGAATCCAAGGAAACTTGGCCTATACTCAGTGATTTATCTCCAATTTAGCAGGCAAGTGTTTTCCCTTCAACATATTAATGAAGAGGGGAATCACCTACCAATGGACTGGAGACTGCCAAGAAGCATTTGATACCATCAAGAAATTTCTCTTCAGTCCACCAGTATTAATGACACCTCTTGAAGGAGGACCACTTATTCTCTACATGACAACTTTAGAGCGATCACTAGGTGCCTTATTCGGCCAAAAGAATAATGGTGAGAATGAAAATAGACTTTACTATCTCATTCGAACTATGCATGATGCGGAAAATTGATATTCAAGTATTTAAAAGTGATGCCTAGCATTAATTTTTTCAATTTATAAATTGTGGCACTACCTGCAACATCATGAAGTCCAATTGGAGTCTCGCAATAATCTACTCAAATTTATCCTCAGTCATCTTATGCTTATAGGGCATCTAGAATAGTGGGCGGTTATTTTGCAATAGTTTGATATCCAATTTGTGCCTCAAAAAGAAATGAGAGGACAAGATCTAGCTAATTTCCTTGTGGACCATCCATCTGTAGAAGATACATCATTTAATACTGAACTTCCTGGTGAAGAGGTCTTCTCTATTTAGGATAATTCCCAAACATGGGAAGTGTATTTTGATTGTGCTTCTAGAAGTCTAGTAGGGAAATAAATGGAAAACCCTAAACTCAACAAATTTGGGTTAGGAATTGTTCTTATTTCCCCAAAAAAGGTAGTATTTTCTTTATTCCTTCCTGTTGTCAGAATGTGGTACAAAAAATGAGGCAGAATATCAAGCTCTCATCGCAGGTTTGGAATTGGCCCATCAGGTGAAAATGGATCATTTAAAGGTGAAAGGTGATTCAGAATTTGTAATAAAACAAATTAATGAGGAATATTCTATTAGAAAATAAGAGTTAATCTCTTTGTGTGATTATTTCAGAAGGTTAATGGCTGAATTTCCCTCAGAGCTGACATTGTCTTATTTCCCGCAATCACAAAATGATCAAGCAGAAGCACTGGCTAATGCTGCTACAGCCTTGACAGATCCAAATTAGGATGAGATAGTCATCAGCATAGCCCATCATCGTGTGGTTTTACTTTTTTTTCAAACCGGAATAGAGGAAATTAATGAAATTATCCCTATTTCTGAACTATATGGTCATACCACGAGATGGAGAACATCCATAATGGAATATCTTCAAAATGGGATACTTTCACCAGATAGGGATGAAAAATAATAGATTAGACAATGAGCATCCAATTTCACTCTTTATGATAGTCCATACCACCAAAATATCCTCTTAAAGTGAGGCTTTGAAGGAATCCTATTCAGATGTATTGATGGAGAAGCAACTGCAGCTGTCATGAAAAAAGTACATTCAGGAGTTTGTGGGGCCCACCAGTCTGGGCATAGAATCTTTGATCAGATCCTAAGGCTTGGATACTTTTGGCCTTCAATGAAACATGATTATACATATTTCACTAGAAAATGTCATCCCTACCAATTTCATGCCAACTTCATTCATAAACCCTCAGAGTTTCTACATACAACTAAATAATTTTGGACATTTTCCACACGAGGAATGGATGTAGTAGGGCCTTATCCTCCAACCACAGCTAAGCAGTTCAAGTATATTCTCACTACTACTAACTTCTTCTATAAATAGGATAAATAAATACCTCTCAAGGAATCCGGAGAAAAAATCATTGTTAGTTTTGTCAAAACTAATATCATCACAAGATTTGGTGTCCCTCATACTATTTTTACAGACAATGGCACTAATTTTTATTCTTCTGAGGTAAAAAAGTTATATCAGGAACATAATATTAAATCCAACAATTCATCTCACTATCATGCGAAGGCCAATGGATAGATAGAGGCCTTCAATAAGACCCAATAAAATATACTCTAGAAGATGGTGGATAAAGATAAGAAATCATGGCCTGATAAATTTTTGAATACTTTATGGGCTTATTGGAAAACTACCCATACTGCTACCCAAACAACTCCTTATTTATTGATATATGGAATCAAAGTAGTTTTTCCAACTGAAATGAAATTACCTTCACTCAGAGTTGTAATCTTTGATCAGTTGTCTATAGATGAGAGGTCTCAAAAATAGTTCAATGAGTTGGAATGATTAGATGAGAAAAGATTGCATACTTTGCATCTTCTAGAAGTCTATCAGAATAGAATAGAACATGTTTTTAACAATAAAGCTCACCTCCGTTCATTTCTTCAAGGAGAATTTTTATTGGTCTTTAGGACTCCAATGATACCAAGAAAGAAACCACCAAAACTTGAGCCAAAGTGGAAAGGACCTTATTTCATACATATTTTCTATTCAAATGGAGCTTATGACTTAATCACAATGGATGAAGAGCTTATTACAACTCCAAAAAATGCGAGATTCTTGAAGAAATACATTGTGTAGTTGTGAACATTCAACCTCACTGTAGGACTATAAAATGCACTGTACAATGTCCTCACTGCAAGACTTTAAACTACACAGTACAACATCCTCACTAAAAGACTTTAAACTGCACAGTACAATGTTTTTACTGCATGACATAAAACTGCATAGCCCCCATGTTCTAGTTGCAAGGAATTAAACTACATAATAACCATAAGCATCCATGCTGCATGATGTTAAAATGTGTAACATCTTCATCCTTGTCACATGATGTTAAACTACATGACATCATTTGTACAAATAACCTTTTATCTATTTGATGTTAGAAGATTCTATAAGAAAACATCATTGAAATCATCACTAGTCCTTAGTCGCATATGAGTCCCCCTCTTTCCTATGTCTGAGTTAGATCTACATAGAGACCTTGTTTCAATAACTACATATGGATTGATTCTCATTTTAAATGAGATACATAGAGATGCCTAAATCTCCAATTTTGGGCCCAAACACAATCACAAAATATTCTTATTTTATTTTCTCCTCTTGTATATGAGTCAGATCTATACAGAGTGTTTCTTTAAGATATATGATTTGGTCCTTATACCATTTTATGTCATAAGATTTACCGTTCTATCAAAATGTGTCAAAATCCCCCATTCTTCATGTAAAACTTGATTATCATGAGAAATGATTGTTTAAAGAACTACGTATGGATTGATTCTCATATATTTGGGATATATAGAGATTCTTAGATCTCTAATCTTGGGCCCAACCATGATAAAAAACCTGTATTTCCTGTATAAGAATCCAACCTTCCTAGGGAATGTTTTAAGAACTATGGATGACTTGATTCTTTCCCCAGAAAGACACATAGTGACACTTGGGTTTTATCCCTTAATCCATTTACAATATGTATTTCCTTTCACATCGGTTAATTGTCTTCCTTACCGCGTGATGTTAAACTACATGGAAATATAGCACCCCTATTCTTCACTTGCATCACCTTTGCATTTTAAAAGAAACCCTTACTGCTCTTTTTTTCTCACACTGAGCATAGATCACATGGGCTTAGGAATTGGATAACTAGCATTCTTATATAGATAAGGTGTTTCAATTTCTTATGGGGCTATCAATGTCCTCACTACATGAATTAAAACTGCTTTGTATAATGTCCTCACTGCATGACTTAAAACTACATAGTATAATGTCCTCATTGCATGACTAAAAACTGCATAGTATAATGTCCTCATTGTATGACTTAAAACTGAACATCACAATATTAATTCATAGGAAATAAAGAAAGTCTCTATTTTACATATGAGTCAAATATACATAAAGGATTTCAAAATCATGACCAATATTGATTCAAATATTTCTCATGTGTATTGAAAAAAATCCCCTTCCATATTTCACACTCTTAATCTTGAATATTTCCAGATCCTCATAATATTTCTTACAGTTTCTGGTGACATAGTTTCTAATATTTAAGAAATCTTTTTTTGACTATGCTACACATGCCCTTAGGCAGCCTTGCATATGTTTCCTCCATAACAGGCCTGTTAGTCAAAAGATTCCACTATTTAGCTATGTAGCATATGCCCCAGTTGACCCTACATATGATATCCCCCATAATAGGTTTTTCAAGTAATGGTAACTTTGTTCTTGGTTATAGTATCATTGTCCCCTTTAATCTTTGATGACAATATACAAGAATCTGTATTTTAAAACAGTTATTCATGTATACTTGTCCCGTTATATTTCTTACAATATGAAAGTTTTCAAGACCATGGTTTACACATTCCCCTTACCATGTGTTCAATGAAATATGAAATAACCTTGAAATCACTTGACCACATATTATATATTGTTCCCATTTCTAGTCCTAGTTGTATAACCTAAAACTAAAGACACCATAATTCCTACGTTTGGGTCAGACCTTCTTAGGGGTCCCATTCTTCCAATTCTTTGGAAATATTGGTTGGAAATACCCTTTCCATATTTAGGTACCTTTCCCAGTAAACCAAACTTTGTGCTTCATAAAATATGAATCTCTAAAATCTTTCTTCAACTTCTATCAATAGAATGTTAAACTTCAAAGAGCTATTTTGTTTGACTATGCATTACGTTCCCTTAGGCATCCTTGCATAATTTGCCTACATAACTGGCCCGTCCGTCAAAAGTTTCCACTATTTTTCTATGCAGTATATGCCCTAGTTGGACCTGCATAAGACAACCCCCATAACAGGTTTTCAAATAATGGTAACTTCTTTCTTAGAAGAGACTTCCTCTAATGCCTTTATCCCTTTTTCCATATCATCCTTTGGATTCAATTTTTTTCCCAAATCAGAGTTTACCATTTTCCATTCCATACCTAAACATGATAGTATATTTCCAAAAAAAATATCAAGAAATTGGGAGAATATCATACCTTTGGTCAAAGCTAAAGACCTTGAGTTAAAGTCACACAATGTCTTCACTACATGACTTAAAACTGCACAGTACAATGTCTTCACTGCATGACTTAAAACTGCACAGTACAATGTCCTCATTGCATGAATTAAAACTGCACAGTACAATGTCCTCACTGCATGACATAAAACTGCACAATATAATGTCTTCACTGCATGACTTAAAACTACACAATATGATATCATAAATCCCCCTTTATGATAAATCATAACCATTCCACATACACCAAATTTTTATAGAAATGGTTTTCCTATCCATGACATATGCGGTGTAAAATATACCTCTAATTATTAAAATTAATTTCTTTGGAAAAACCACCCACTATGGTCTTGAGTCATCCAAATCATATTTTCCCCAATCTATCAACAAAAAAATGTTTAACTTTAAATAGCTCTTTTGTTTGACTATGCAACACATGCCCTTAGGTGGCCTTGCATAAGTTTCCTATATAACAGGCCTTTTAGTCAAAAGATGCCACTATTTGGCTATGCATCATATGCCTTAGTTGGACCTAGATAAAAAAACCTCCATAACAAGTTTTTAAAATAATGGTAAATTCATTCCTAGAAAATAAAACCCTTAGGTTGATATAGGTTTTAAATTTGGTGACCATAAAAATCATGGCTCAAGATTTCCCTTGGAAATATTTAAAGAATATTAATTAAATTCATAGCCATAGAGTTTTGTTTGGGATCTAATTCAATGTTTATGGACAAAGCTATTCGACCCTAAATATTATCCCACTATAGTCCAACATGCATGACTCTAAACTACCAATAACAAAAGACTTGGTATTCACTAGATTGTGAACCCGTAAAGGGAACTCTATACAAAAGTCGAGTCCCAGCTCACTAAACGTACTTTTTTGTATGATTTAGGTAATATTGAGCAATAAAAAGCCAAGAGATATAAATTTTGTGGGGTTTTCCATATAACCCTAGAAAAAATCAAACTATTCTCGCTAGGACCTGTGGAATAGGAAAAAATTAGATTATCCTTCCAAACTCGATGTCACTCCCAATCTAACCAAATGTTGTTGGAATGCATAAAAGTTCCCTACTTTTACCTTAGAACAATATTCTTTTCATTCTTAATGAATCAAATTATAAGGGGGGGATTTTGTAGACACCATGAAATGTGTTTCATGAACTTCACCACAATTTAAGATGTATTTCCATGTGACGAGAATCAAAATGACCTCAACGAGGCTAAAAAAGATCATGTTGTGACTCTACATTTTTCACGGGGGTTACTGACGGTTGTGAAGGAACCAACCCGAAGGTCCGGGACTGCGGCACGACACTGATCCCAAGCAGTGGTGCAGAGGCACATGCCCTGCGTCATGGAAAATTATTTGGATAAGTCCCTAAAGCGGTGCCCAAGGTCCCAAAACACAAATACTTGCGCGCCACCATGATGTAGCTGATTGAAGTAATAATTTTGGCTAAGTCCTCAAAGTGGCACCCAAGGGAGGAAAAATCACCGATGGCACACAATCCTACTTGGGTGCAACCCATCCAGCATGCAACCACTTGCGTGCCACAAAGTTGGCGTGAAACCAACTTGCGCGCCCAAACTCCTTTCACCTAAGGTCCGATTTTTTCCAATAAATAGACCCTTGGGGTCCTCATTTTTACGGACAAATTTCCTTGAATCCTAATTGCTACTCTGGTTTCCCTAGTACTTCGTCCTAGTCATCCAAAACTTTTAAGGTAGTTCTTTAACACCTTGAGAAGAGTATTTAAGGGAGGATCATTGGAATTAATTCCTTTTATTATTTGAAAACCATAACACTTGCATGCCTAAAGTGCCCAACCTCCCCAAATCAGAAATAGTTGTGTGCTGCCGATTTCTCCCATAGGAACTTGAGCTCCCCACTTCTGGGATCACTTGTGAATACTCTTTAAGGATTGAGAAAGGTCTCACCCATGTATTACCATACAGGTTGTTCATCTCTTAAGTGAACATCAGTTCACCCAAGCCTAATTGAGTGACCATACTTGCGCACCCTTACATACTTGGGTTCCCCTCTTTGATTCAATTACTCTCTTTAGTCTATAATCCATCAAACCTTCTTCAAATCCATTCATGGCAAGGATTCTTCTTCCTTGGCTCCCTTGTTTGAAAGGGATTATGTTGACAGATTTACCAAAACCTCTTGCCTTAACAAACCTTTTGGGAAGACACATTAGTGTGTCTCCTATTTGGGTTTGTATTTCCACAGTTAGAGGTTTCCCACATTTGTTTCACCATGGGGTTAGGGTTCATGGAATGTCTGTGGGTTTGTATATCCATAGTCACATTGACTTTTCTCCCAGGAACAATGCGGGGAAGTTCCCAGTTTGGAGGAGGGTTGGGTCCTAACCCCTCCCTTATCGAAGAGATGGCCTGGAACCTCAGGTCTCTAGTAAGGAATATATAGTTTACACTTTCTTTTCTCCCTTTTTAAAAAATGATAAGTCTCCCTTCCCGTACCAGTATCAATTTTAGGGCAACCATCATGGTGTAAACCCCTAGATTTTCTTACAGGAAGCAACATCATTTATTCTCCTCTCTTCTTTGGTGCCAAAGACCATAGGAGAGATGGGAAAAATGACTTTTGTTACCCTTACCCTCTCCCATTGGGCTTTGTCACCATGGGTAGCCATTGTCAGTTATACTACCAATGGGAATCACATAGGTTTTTAAAGAGACCCAGTCACGATGGATTATGAATTAACTTATTTTGTATTCATTTAATTTGATAGGCCTCAAACCACTAATTCACTATACAGAATTATTGAGATGAATGTTGGGGGTGTTTTGGATGATCTGGTATTCATTTAAGCCCAAGTGAGCTCTCATCCAACCCCACAAGACATGGAAGGGACTGAAGATTTTGTGAGGGGATCTCCCCCTTTAAATATTTCACACGAGGTAGAATAATTTGGAAAATAGAGGAATATCCAACCCAATGTTCCTCCCTCATTCCATAGATTCTGCCATCATAAAGGTGGAAACTCTAACTCCACCCTTCTCATGGGTCAAGATAAGGTTCCCTCTTAGGTACATAATAATAAATCTAACCAACTGAATAGCTCAGTTTATGTTAGGAACAATCTACCACCCCCAGTCATTGAATAAACCATATTCATCTATGTTATAGTAGTCACCCTTAGCACTGTGATAATATTTTCCAGGACAAGACTTCACCTTCTTGGCTTTGGATTCATAACATTCCTTCTTGAAAAAATATCATACCCATTGCTTAAACAAGATGTATGCCCCATGAATCAGGGTCTTCCTAGGGGACTTCTCAACCATCCCGATCAACTCTATTATAGTGGTATGGGTCCCCTCCACATCATACCAAATATAAAATGGGGGGAGAAACTCATTATACATATCTATTAATATTAGTTCACCACATATTTTCATGAAATCCTAGAGGCTCATGTTGAATTCTCCATGTGTAAGATAAAATTTGTTCCTATCTTGACTCCACCAATTGAACAATCCCACTATCAAACCCTTATTATAATAAGATAAGGTTTCAGAGATCCAAACATCTTCATACATTCCAATGTTTTTGAAATCCATCTAAAATTGCACATCAGTTTTCTACACCATGAATGGCTAGCCCAAGTCCATCCCAAAGATCCCTCCCAACCAAAGTTCATGGCTAGGAAATGATACAAACCTCTAGTTAATGGAATATTTATTCATTATTGATTGGTACATATGGATGTTCAAGTTTGATTAATGTTGGTTCCCTCTGAATTATACTAGTATAAACTTCAACATATACGCTTCTGAGTATTTTTACCTGGAAATAATGTTGCTTATATGGGAGATATTTTTTCTAAAGGTATTATGGGTCCTCATAAACCAATAAGTGGGAATAATCAATGACTATAGTGGGAGGATAGAATAATCATTTATGATTCCAAACCCTTAAAGGGGTAATAAGTATGATAGAAGATATTACATAAGACTTATCCCCATTAGGTCCAACAGATTCATATGGGATGACTGGGAAACAAAATGATGGTCGACCTCCACCTTTACAAATATGTCATTCTAATGAGCCATATTTTTTGTGGAATACATTTTTGAAACCTTTTTCAAAATAGAATCCATTTTTATAGAGTAATAATCACATGTCATGTAGGTAAGAAACCTTTCCAAAAAGACTAAAATAAGTTCATATCTTGGATAACATCAAGTGAAGATCATGAACCACATAAGAGTTAGGTATCAAAAATTTCATAAACCATAGAGTATATCATGATCGAATTTCCCGTTATAAGACTTGCAGTCGCATTACCATGAAATGGTCATGCCAACTAAGTAACAATCAAGCGATCACATAATTGAACTATCATTTCATGTGAATCATATAGAAAAATATGGTGTCCAAGAACATGCCTCAAGGTTCAAAGAAATTATAATTAATTGGTTTTTAGATTGTTATAGAAAGTTACAAGGAAAATCAATCATAAAAAGAGATTATGTTATTGGATCTCATGAACGGTTCTCTTGATAGGGTTATAACAAGGGTCTTTCAAAGCAGTCAAGTGATAGAGGAAGTCAAGAGAGCTATAAAGGTATGAATCACCATTGAAATGAATATCCCCTCACTCCCCTATTTATAGGGCACCATAAAAAATACCAAAGTTCACCTATAAGACTAAAATATGATTAGAACATTGACCATTGGAAGACCAAGGGATTCATGTGTTCATTTACTTTCCTCATAATCGAGTCCTTGTCCCTGCAGACCTTGCCTCTGAGAGGGAAATTTATTGGTTCCCACCAAACAAGCATTGTAAATTTTAGGATCAAATAAATACCCTTTGAATAAGTATTATCTTTTCCACAAAAGAAAGGATGGTGTGGCATGGCTTCATGTAGATCATGCATCTAGGTTACACAGATCACGTGAACTCCTAGAAGACATGTGATCTCATGACTATAGAAATATCATGAGGATATATTATTCATTCCACATGACCTGATAATGATCATGTGAATCCCATTCATCGAATCCTTATGATTATAAAAAGACCCATCAGACTACCCACTTCATCACATGAATATCTTCTGAAAATTATTTATGATTATATGTGCTTCCATAGGACGAGTTCCTTCAATCATGAAACATTTAAATTGAGAAATTATTGGAAATTTCTTATGTACTGTTGTAAATTAAAATATGAAAAAGGTATAATCTTAATATTATTGAAACGAAATTGATTTCCACATAAAGGTTATATATAGATCATGTGATTAGTTCAACAATAACATAAGATCCCTATAGTCATGTCAACCATGGTTCACAAAATACTTTGGTTATGTATCCTTTATCATGTGGAGTCCCTCAAACATATCCATTCGATCATTTGATTCCCTGATAGACAATCAATGGTTAAACGTTGAAATTATTTCAAAATAAATAATTAAAGCTGAAAAAGTTGGTACGTTAATGTGAGAAAAAGCTACATTGGTCTTCATGTGAAGGGGTTATATGACTCATGTGATCATAACATTGATCATGTGAATTCCCTTTGAAATTCATTCTTACTCTCATGAAGGGCCTATGATAGGCCATTTTTGTCTCACGAAGGACCTAAAAAAGTATTCATTAATCACATGAAAAGATTATTTGATAGGTGTCCTGGTATTGTGAAGACTCTTGAACATATCGACCACATGTTTTGAGGTCAATTATTCATGTCAAATCGAATATGCAATATCCTTTGACAACCCATGGGTTAAATAAATTTTGAAAAGGAATAACGATCATCCAGTAGCTATCTATCATGTGATGTTAGGATGATTTGATGGATAACCTAAAAAGATATCATGAGAAACACTTGTTGTGAATATCAATCCACTAACTCAATTCTATATCTATGATATAAATTTAGTACAAAGTGGTATAAATATAAGGAGGTGATCCTAATAAATTCATCCCTCTCAGCACAAAAAACATAGACACGAGAATGAAGAGGCAAAAGAGAACTTATCAAAGTGAAAACCAACATAATTAAAGGGGTATTCCCCAAGGTAAACATAGTTAATGACTTATGGGATTATGAAGAATGTATATATGCATATGATTATCACCATATAGATCATGTGAAGTAATTATGATGTGGAAACCAGATTACACAAAGTAGTTTCTGCATTTTGACATGTTTTTGCGAGGTATCAACATGCGAATTACTAGGGAAAATTGAGAAAATTATGGGATAATTTCTGAAAATATGGAAGCCTTATGTAAAGATGGTTATAATAATTTTCATGTGAAAGAGTTATGTGTTGTTCATAACTAATTTGTCAGTCATGGAACTGCACCCAGACATGTAATCTAGATCATGAAACAACAACCGGATGTGTCATCCAAGTTACACAATGTTTTCAAAAAAATATTAGCTAAGTGATATGAAATATTATAGATATATCATCTAATACACACAATGTCCTCCAAACATGTCATCCAGATCATGTGGAAACCCTATGACATGCTATCCATGATCACGTGATATCCTTGGATGTGCATGAGTTGATCACCTGAAGGCTCTGTAGACATGCCATCTAGATCATGAGGCAACCCTATGACATGTCAGCCTTGATCATGAGACATCCTTGGACATGTTTTGAATGATCACACAAAGTCTCCCATAACATGTCAGCTAGATCATGTGATCATCCACATACATTTCCACCAGACCATCAGGACATGTCACGAAATCCTTATACCTGTTAAAAAGAAAACCAATACATGTCCAGAAGAAACCCCAGAAATGATATCCATGTAGTTAGGACATATTAGATAGACACTCTAGACTTGTCAGGTAGACATTCCGGATATGGTAGGCGGCCACCCTTAGCCATGTCATCCTTGTCCAGTAGGAGTATTTGTGCTTTTTCCCTTGAACCATGTGAACACCAAACCGTGAGTTTTTTTTGTCAAGAATTACCATTTCATATGGTAAGTGTCCATAATGGGTTATGAATCGGTACTCATGATATTCTATTGGTATTATGGTATCCTCATTCCATCCAGACATGCTCAGCAGACCACTCATGGTTCTTACTCTTTATCCATTATAGGGTAAGGGTCAAGTATCTCCCTTAGGTCTCCAACTTGGTGTAAGAACCTCCATATCTTAGAAACTCTAACCCATGGGACCCAAAAAATCCTATGATTTTATCATTCTTCCTCATCCATCAGAGTATTGATAAGATAAATGAACTATGGGGACTCTAATTCATGCTATAACCAAGATATATAGGATGCCTTCCTAAGGCTCGAGCTCCATATCAAACACCCCATGATGGATTCCCTAGTGCACTAGTCCTTAACACATATGCAATGATTCTGATCACTTGATATCCATTATTTCTCACACTAATCATGGATCACTTGGTATTAGGTATTTACAACAACCATACACTAGAATCATAAAATTCTACCAATCATGGTAACCATAGTGTGTCACCCATTCAATAACCTAATTCATATGTCTTTATACATGGGTGAACACCTTAGTATAAGTCCCAAACAAATTCTCACGTTGACAAACCCTAGACAAATAACCCTTACAGCTACCAATCATCTATCCCTACCCATCAATGGGCTAAGGGTAGATTGAAATACAATGAATCTTATTTCTATTATAAGTAGGTTGCATAAGACGCCTTACTAAGGCTCATTCTCTATACTTAATACGTAAGTTACCTCATATATGTTATTTCCACATGATGTTAAACTGCTCATATTGGACTTAAAATGAATATGTTTGTTTCTATTCTTATCATAAATAGGATACATTGGATGTCTCATGAAGATTCAATCAAATCCTCAAAACACTAATCACAACAATGTATGATAGTAAACTCTAGAGATGTAGTTTATACAACATCAAAAGATAAACTGTTACCCATTTCTAAGAAATAATTTGAAACTAATGGAGAACCTCATATATATATAGATGGTCTCATCAATAGAACCCCATTTACATGTAGAATTATTCAACACCGAATAATTTTATTAGGGAAACAAATCTCATATAGGGATTTATAAGACATTCACAAGAATATCTTAAACCTATAATAGAGTCCAGTTGTAGGAAATAATTTCCCACCAAAATGGTGTGATGATCCCGACCTCAAATTCTCTCAACAAATGTGAGTTCTTAAGTGTCATTGGGTTTGAAACCCCAAGAGATCACCTACTTTTGGAAAGAAAACCTATGAATTGTTATATATGTGGTAACTATTGGATATTTTAATGAGAAATGAAAACGGTAAACCCTGTGTGAATGATTATGAAACCATACATGAACCCCCACCCCACAATCAATTGTCAGAGACTATACCATTTCAAATGAAAACAAAAAATTCTGAACCCATCGTGAACCTTGGAATTACAAAAAAAAACAAGTTTAAAAACATCAGGCAATTTAATTCCCACCACTTGTAAGGAAAAAACCACACACTATGTGGAGGGTGGATGATATTCAAAGAATAAGGGTCAAAGTGATAGAGGTGGTGACTGTGACACTCCCTTCACTCCACACCTCATGCGTGACAACAAGCCCAATTGGGTTGCAGCCTTTAACTCTGTTGGACATTGAAGAAACCAATATGTATTTTTCATTTCCTTTTCACCCTACATATACCATGTTATCCTCACCTTCACACACAACAAAAACCTCACTGTTGGGTTTCCCCATGGCATGCACTCATGGATGACTCCTCTTAGATACTCATGCCCACCACCACCGACCAAACTGTGGTTGAGATCCTTTACCATTCACATGAGGATAAAAGGTGGGGTAAAGAGGGATGTATTTATAACTACCTTCCATCACATGTGATGTTGATGACTAATTAAAGTATCCCCAAGCCATCCTAAGGGGAATGAAATTTGGTCAAGATGGGTAGGGGATTCAAGGAGGATAGTCTTATCTAGCTACCACCTTTGTTGATCATCGAGTCACCTCCAAAATCATCTCCAAGATCTAAAATGTTAAGAATAATTATTCTACCCTAAATTCTATAGCGTGATAATCAAAAATCAAGAACGATATTCATTAATTTAATCTAAGAAATTCAACATGAAGATCATAGAAAAGTCCATTTAGTAGAGCACTAACTTACATTCAGATTAATCATTGGTGAAGATTTATCCATCATTCATCTCAGATATCAATACATAAAAAATTATTTTTCCACCAATCTATTTATCTCAAGATCTCCTCTTTTATAATAAGGGTTTTTGAAAAAATAATTAATTAAAAATCCTAAAGGGTGTTAAATTTGAGAGAACCAAGTTTTGTAATATTTAATTAAAAATACCCAAGACAGGTTTATCCTTGAGTCCCGTTAAATCAAACCAAAATTATTGGTTTGAGAAGAGCTTCACAAAGAATCAAGAGGGGAGTGGGGATTAATTGAGTTCTTGAATTTTTCATCACATTAAATAACAATATTTTAAAGGAATCTATATTTTTTATCTTCTCATATTAAAATATAGGAACATGAATAAAAATAATAAGAGAAAGATAAAATGTAGTAGATTTCATAGTGGACCAGGGAATATAAATCCCTTATTCCACTCTTCAACACTAAACTCCTAGGGATTAGTGATTCACTAGTACAAGTCATTTTTCTAGATAATTCCCAAATGAGTATGTTTACCTATCACTTGGTAAGAATCCTAGAGATTTTACTGGGATCCTACAAGGATTTACACAAACAAAAACCTTAAACACTCAGTTAAATGGGTTCTTAATTCAAGTAATGAGAAAGAATAATGAGATATTACAATATGAAACACACATTTTCATGATTCAACTGATAAGTGATAAGATATCTTTAAGAGAGAGAATATGAATAGAGAATAGCTCAAAGAGAGTCTTTAAAAACACAGAAGGATTTATCATGAATGTAGAATTGTATGAAACTTCATTATTATTATTATTTTTCTTATCATATAGAAAATAATATAAAGATTTTATGGAGAGAAACATAAAGTAAATTGTATATTCTATTCTTATTATACTTGCTTGAGTATATCTCAATACATTCTCTAAGAAAACCAAATAGATCTCTTGTGAAAATTCATGTGACTTTTTCTTAAAAATTACCTCAGAAAAAGGTACTAGGTAATAAAAATTAATCCATTATCTTTCCTTTCTTGGAAATTATATTCTTTGAAAAATAATTTTACAATAATGATGTTATTCAATGTTTAATGTATCAAAATTATCATTAATTTTCCCTGGAAATACATCAACGACAAAAAATACTCATGTTTTATATTGACATAGATGATTTTTGATCCCCACATAGAAAAAATCCATATACATGAATCCACAAAGCCAAATTGATCTTGTATATGTTATTCACATAGTTAAAATTTATATATATCGAAATCATGTTTCTATCTTGATCAAGTAGCAAAAATTCACAGAGCCGATGAAATCACATTGCCGATTGTAACCACATAGATAAATATTCCATGGATCCAAACCATGTATCTGATTACCCCATGTTTTCATTTCATGGATGCATTTGTTTATCGTGCATCCGATTTAGTGATGTGGTTGTTTATCACATAACTAATTCAATGATGTAGGTGATTCACATAGGTGATTATGTCCCAAGGCTTATTTATGTATCCAAATAACTGATGTATCTAAACTCCACATAGTAAATATCCTCACATAGATTGATTTTCTTGACTTAGCCAAAATTTCTGAAGAAATGGATATTAAAATATAATTAAACCATTCCAGTACAGTTGAGCTAAATAAGATTAAAACATATTAAAATTACTTAAGGTAAATTTTACTAGTAAAATAAGAAGGATTTTAGGATCATCAAAACATAAAGAACATGAGATATGTTCGAAAAAATCAATAGCCCAAAAATCTCACACACTTGACCTTCAAAAAATCCATTAATAATTAAATATAAATTTTAATAGGTCTAAATAGTTTTTTATGAAAATATATGTAATATATAATACCTTTAAAAAAATTATTTATCCTTTATTTAACCCTTTTATGTGACATTAATAAGGAATATAGAGGATATAAAAAACACATTTACTACAACACAATGAGTCCTGAACATTTAAAATATAATACAGAAACTGAATTTGAATAAGGCATGAATGAAATTAATCAAGTAAAATATTCAAGTGAAAAAATGAAAGAATTAAATGAAAACTACCACTTATCACAAAAACAAAGAGATAAATAGTAACATTGTTAATTAGTATCACTTGTATGAAATATAGATACTCAAAACATACAAAAATACATACAAACTAGATCAGTCATATGAATATTACTATGGATAATTTTAAAACCAGATTGAAGTTTTGATTGAGGTTTCTTAAAGGGTGGAGAGGAGGAAGTGGTAGTAGGTGGGTCAACCACTGGGGGAAGGACTACCCATCCAAGATATAAATAATAACTTTCATAATCTCCAAAATCGAATCTATCTCTAGGTCATTAGTAAGGAATTATCAAAACTTTATCAATGTTATGAAGGCGATAATAAAATAACTGGAACCAGAGCTTATGAATTCCATATTTTTTAATGGCACTAAAGAAATAACTTTTGTTCTTGAAGGTTTAGTGGTATAAATATATCCTTTTTTCTCATGCCTATATATAGATAATGAATCAATCGTAGTTTCCAACTTCAAGATATATTCCTTATAAATTTCATGAGGTGTTAGTACAATGAATTATCTTCGTCTAAGTGATTAAACGAATCATCACACATGTTGATCCACTTTATAATAACCAGATTTCAGATGTTTAGAATAGATATACAACATTTTATAGGCAACTGAGATAAAGTGTAGAGAGAATAGTTCAGAAATACTTTAATGGATTAAATCTATCCAAAAGAAATCCTCTTATAAGTACAAACTAAAAAAAACGAATGATAACTAGATGGACTTTTAAGGGGTTCTGAAAATATTTTTGCTAGAATTTCATCTCTATAGACTTTCAATCTGATCAGCCTCCCTTACAATGAGGTAAACTTATGATCCAAGTTGGATAACTATTCTAAAATTACTTGGGAAAACTCATGGAAATTAATGGAGTGTTCTTGAGAAATTAAATCATTGGATGTGTTTAGGAGATGTGAAATAGGTTTGATTTTATTGTACATGGAGAGATATTTCCCTTTGTCTGTAGTCAGTGAAATAGTAGATTCTTGAGATTTTGAATAATTAGAATCCTATTACGAAGTGTATATGTAAATATATATAATACCCTCATATATTTTATCTATAATTATTGTTAATTTGTGGTGGTTCCTTTTTAATGGACCAGGAGAAGATGAAATCATTTGTTATATATCCTTAGATACTATCAGATTTTCATCCATCTGATTATTGGTCAAGGGAATAGATTCCTTGATAAAGCCAACAATTTCATTCAAGGAGCCATTTGTTCCAATTTATTCTCTTCATATAGATCAATTATTGTTCCTTAAAATTAACCTAAATATCCTTCCTAAACTATTTCAAAATAATTATATTGAACATGTCACATTGCAGTGACTAGATCAGGGAACAAATTGAATTTAAACCAGAAGAAAGTTAATCAAAATGAGCACGGAAATCAGGAACCACTAAAGTTTCTAAAGTACTTGTGACACATGGATGAAACCTATTAATAAATTAAAACTAACTCAAAACCATAATTTTTATATCTTGTAACTTTCCCTTTAAATATGATTTGAAAAAATTAATTTTATCAATGAAAATCACAAAAAGATCTAAATAAACCAAAAGAAGGTTCTAAATCATATATCCCAATTATGCCATAATAAATCCAAGTTTCTTAACTTCATAATTGATATCACATAATCATTTAATATCACTCACCTAATCCATTACTTCCTTAAATTATTTATCATTCATACTAGTAGAAATTGGTTACATCAATTGAAGATTCTTTATTAAATTGGTCTAGGAAGCCACCATCAATGTCACGACCCATCCCCGAGGGCCCGTACCGTGACTACCCCAAGCCCACCTTCCATAGGCCAGGGGTTGGAGACTAGCACCGGAAAGGCGTATCCCTAAAACGGGAAGACATTTCCTTTAAAACTATACAAACACATAGAATAGAATGCTACAAGATGCAACCAAAAAGTAAAACTACTGTAATAAAAGTGTTTACTAAAAGTAAGGGTCTAGAATACAAGCCCAACTAAAAAGATACAACTACAACTAAAAACAGAAAACATCTCCTGAGATCATCCACAAGAGATCCCAACTAAAGGGTAGGTATGAATCATCTCCACAGCTCTCCATATCAATCGTCACCATCTTCCACCATCAGGTCCTAGATCTCGAGTCTCATTCAAGGCTACCTATCGTCTGCACAAGACACAACAAGGTGCTGGTGAAGCTCATGCATGGTTGAGTATAAAAATACCCAGTAGGGACCCTGAGACCCCCATAGGTCTCTCAGAATTCCACAATGGAAAACCACAAGCATGATCTCAATTAAAAAGTACAAATAAAAAGACACAGATCAAACTAGTTATAACTGAGTACAATAGTAAAGATGATTAATTGTAAGGCTAAATCATCTTACTCTATCAAGAAGAACTGTTGCTGAACCAAAAATTATTTATAGGTACTAACCCCTGCAATACGAACATAGGATCGATAGGTACTAACCCCCTCAAGACCCACATAGGATCGATAGGTGCTGATTCATATAGAATCGCTGGGTGATGATTCACACAGAATCACTGTGTGTCGATTCACACAGAATCACTGGGTGCTGATTCACATAGAATCGCTCAATGCCGATTCACACAGAATCACTCGGTGCTGATTCATAGAGAATCACATCGTACTGATTCACACAGAATCGCTAGATGATGATTCACATAGAATCGCTGGGTCATGATTCACATAGAATCGCTGGGTGCTGATTCCCGGGTAGATTCCCTAATTTTATGTTTTTTCTATAAAACTTTGATAAGGTGGGTGGTATTTTTTAGTATCACTTTCTCTTTACAATAAAAAATCTCTACCACTTAATCCTCATAAGATATAACTTTCTCTAGTTCTATAACCTCTAAGTTCATACATGTGAATAATTAGGTATGTACTTCCTCTAAAGAGATACTTGGAAGACATAATGATCTTGGGAGAGATTGGAAGAAGCGCCAAAAAATAAGCTATTATACCAATATGATAAAAAATTTAAAAGGGATCAATATATATAAGGATAAAATTTACTTTTATTCCAAATATCATAAACTTATTCCACATAGATATTCATAGGAATACCTTTTCACCATCTTGAAACTCAAGATCTTTCCGACAATTTTCAGCAAAAAGGTTTTTCGACTCTTAACTCTACTTATATTCTATTGAATGGATTTGACTTTCTCCATAATTTTCTTATATAGTTCAAATCCCAATTTATTTTTTCTCTAAATTAATCCTGATATTTTGGAGTTTTACACTCCCTAACATAGAGGTATTCATAAGGAACTATCTGAATTCTAAAGTGCAAGCTATTATTGTAAGAAAATTCCACCAAAGGGTGGTGTTGATCCCAACCACCTTTGAAATCCATAAAGAAATCTCTTATCTTGTATTTTGGAGTTTTAATTATACTCTCTGACTAAACATATATATGAGGGTTATAAGTAGTAATAATACTGAAATCTATATCCATAGTCTACTGAAGACTTCTCCAGAACTTCAAGGTAAACCTCATATCTGGATCAGATATGATTGGGTGTGGTACTCCATGAAATATCACATATTTATTAATTTAGAACCATGTATCCTAATTAAGAGATAAATATTCTTTAATAGAAATAAAATGTGATTATTTCATAAGGCTATTGACTACAACCCATATATTATTATGGACATTATAAGTTTTTTGGATTTTGATGATGAAATACCTGATAATGTCTTCCCATTTCCATTATGGTATAGTTAATGGTTATAATAACCCCATAGAATCATGTCTTTAATAATTAACTTTTGGAAATTCTAGGCATCTAGATACATACTCAACAATATCCATTTTTATGTTATCCCATCAGAAATACTCTTTGAATCTTCTATATATATTCATACATATAGAACGAATAAAGAATAGTAAACTCTGGGATTCATCCAACAACTCATTCTTCAAATCTGGTATTTATGGAACAGATTCTCAGTCCCTAAACCTTGTCATTCTAGCATGAACGTGGTTGAAATCAAAAACATCCCTCACATTCTTCTCTAATTCCACATCTTCCTTCTGCACCTTATTAATCCTATCATGGATGGATGGTTAAACATTCATATGAGAAAGATATTATATATACCCTTTACTCAAGATTTAAAGATCCAAATTTTGAAAATCCATAAATAATATATCTCTTTCAATCCTTATCATGAAAAAATAGCATGGTATTTTTCACCTAATGCATTAGCCACCATTTTTGGCTTCTGAGGGCGGTATTGTATTGAGCAGTCATAATATTTTATCAACTTCAACCACCTTGTCTAGAATATATTAAATTATTTCTATGTAAATATATATTTCAATATTTTATGTCCAATATATACATTAGACCATTTTCTATAAAACATTACTCTATATATTCAACAAAAAAATTACCACTACCAGCTTCAATTCATGATTCAAGAAATTTTCTGATGACTTTTCAAATAGCAAGAGGAATAATTTATCACCATATCATTCTGAATGAGTATTCATCCTAGTCCCTTCTTTGATGAATTACTATTTATCAAAAAATCATTTTTTACTATATAGTAGTGTAATCACATGTTTAATGACCAATTTTCTTTCCAATTCATTGAAATTATTCTCACATTCATCTATCCACAAGAACTTGGCTCCCTTACGGGTCAAATTGGGGTGTGAGTTATTTAGTCCTAAGAAATATCTCAAAAAGTGTAAGTAGTATCTATCCAACCCCAAAAAATATGGATCTCAATTTCCATTATTGTTTTAATCTATTACTCAAAAACTTCTATCATTTATGGATCCATTGATACAACCTCACTAAAAATTATATAACCCAAGAATTAGGATTTATGTAGCCAAAATTCACACTCTTTAAATTTAGAATATAGCTTCTTCTTCCTTAGGTTAATCAGAAAAATCCTCAATTATTCTCAATGACATTATTTATTATTTAAATATATTAGAATATACTATATAAATACTAAAAAATACTATTCAATGAAATCTATAAATATTTCATTCATTAAATAAATGTGGAGAGTATCAGAAATTGTAAGTCGAAATAGAATTACTATAAATTCATAATGACCATACCTCATATGGAAGGTTTTCTTGGGTATATCCACCTTCCTCAACCTTAAATGATAATATCCAGATCTAAGATTCATCTTGGAAAAATAAAAAGTTCCTTATAATTGATCAAATAAGTAATATATACAGGTTAAATGATGCTGGTTCATTATAATGATCTTGTTAATTTATCAACAATAAATGTAAAGATGAATTGACCCATATTTCTACTTTAAAAAATAATATATTAACCCCATGGTGAAGTATTAGGCCAAATCAATCCCTTATCTATATTCTCATAGAGTTACTTCTTTAATTTCTAAAACTCAATCAGTTCCATTATATATAGAGTCTTTGAAATAGGTGTAACACCGTGTATGAGTTCTATTAAAACTCAACTTCATAATTACCAGGGAATACTAAAAAACTCTTATGAACAGAAACCAAACAATCCTATATTACAATAATATGCTCAATGTTGAGTTTCTCCCCAACCATTAGAGATAAATATCCTTCATGAATAGGTAGTAAAACCCATATGATATAAGTAATTTCCATTGGGTCTCCAGGTTCATCTATACACTGATAGAATATTGTAGGTTGATTTAGAATATTTAATGTAACTTCCCTTCCTTGACAATTGATATGAGATCTATACTGAGAAATCCAATCCAGGATCAAAATTACATTTAATTAAGCTAGAAGGAGAATAAAAATATTTAAGAGAAGCACATTCCCACAACATTCTATAAGAGGGTATATTTAGACTTTATATGTGATCATATTACCATTAGAAGTTTTTAATACCAACTTAGTATAAAATATTTGAGGTGGTGATGTGATACCCTTAGAAAATTCTTCAAATATAAAAGAGTGGGTGGAACCTAAATAAAATAAACCATTTTCACATTAAAAAGTATATAATAATAATTATACCTTTCACCACATCATTAGGAACTCTTAATCCAGCTATAATAGTTATATAATCTTGACCTTCCCCTATTTGATTCTTCTATGGAATGTTCCCTTTATTGGGACATTGGTTGGAATAATTCCCCATATCTTTATAGTTGAACCATTGGATAAATTTGATTTCATTATTTACCTTGAATTCAAAATCCTTATAAACCCTTTCTCAACCCTAAAAAAAATCATGTTCCCATTAAGCAAGTACCTAGGTTTCCCATTCCACAATTATTACATGTTGTAAATCCCATGCTCCCTTTATTTTTCTTTGAAATATTCCTTATTATTTGGTGGTCATCCGAACTCTTCTTTTCTTGACTTAACTTAAAAATATAAACCTATATAATTTATTATATATCTTGATGTAACTTGAAACTACATCATAATATCATGAAAATGTTTAAGAAACCAGTTCCCTTTGAATACTCAGTTTAATATATTCAAAGAAACAATAAATATTGCTTTCTAGATTATTTATATAGTTTATAACATTATTGGATAATCTAGTAATGTTAAACTCATACTCTACCACACCTTATTATTCCTTCTGCATTAAAGTTAGGAACATCCTCTTCATTTCAAATCGCTATTCCAATGGGAAGTATTTATTTAATAACATTAATTTAACAGTTCTCCATTCTATAATTTATTTTTTAAATATCTATAGTGTTATAGATAAATTAACACCATTGAAAAACATATCCTTTAAAACAATACACTTCTATAATAACATTTTCACTATTATTACATCCTAAAGAAAAGAATATCTTTTTTAGGGTCTTAATTCATTATTCAACTAAAAATGGATTAGTAGTTCCATTAAAAGGGGGAAGATTATGTCATATAAAGTGATACAATATAGCTGAATCACAATTCAGAACCACAGTATAATCAATATAGGCATGGTTATTACTCATAACCTAAGTTAGAGACCCTAATATGTAACTAATAAGCTCAGTTCCCACACCAGTTTTATTAACATTATTCGTAGAAAAATCCCAAAAATTAACTCCAAGTATTTATTACCTTTGTTATGTTAGGATCCATCAATAAATAATGGCACACACTGAGTTAGTATTTATTCATCATGAACATTGATCCATAAAATAAGAATACCTATAATGATAAAAGTTCTCAATCACTATAAGTTATTATCATAATTTTCAGGTTATCTATGTTCATCTGAAATTTAATTCCAATGTTCCTACTAAACATCCTCTTAATCCAATAATAGAAACCCAAAATATAATAACCTAGAGATGGTTTTTACTTTATTACATAGGTATATGATAAAAGGAATCTCCCTATGAAGGATCAACCAGTTAAATAGTTTTGGAAAACTAGATACATATATGATTCCATTATTAGAATGAAAATATAAAAAAATATAACATAGGAAACATTTTTTAATACTTGATATCATTCATAATATATTTATTCAAATCTAGGGTAAAGGAAAAAAAATAAAGGGCGATATCAGATGCTTAGTAAGGGTTGTATACAACAAAAGTTATCAAGAGTAAATAATGCATAATCAACATGATAGAGTGGACAATCGAAACACATTCCATTGAATCAACACTTGAGTTCAATGAGTATACATGGATAATATCAAAAAAGAAAACACATGTATAAATAAAAATTAATTATTAATAATGAAAATGCATAATTATGGAAATTCATGATCAAATCCTATTAACCAAGATATCACTAATCTTACCATCATGGCCTCTCAACCATGAAATCATTATAAATAAATGGGTATTTGTAAAACAAATACCAATATAATATGGCATGAAAACTATTTTTTATCATGATACATTTCGATGCATCAAGGTGATATCAATAATAGGTCCCTAGACATCACTTGCATGTATTATTCATTCCGTATATTTTGAATTATCAATACAATTCACTCAAAAAATACCTTAGAGGTAACAAGTTTTCTATATTTAATCAAGAATACATAAAATCAATATTTCATCATTATAAAAAATCTAGATAAATAATAAATATGGTACCATGTTATCATATCCCAAATAACATCAATTGGTTTTGTCAAAGTTGAAATCACCTCTAAAATATTTCTAGAAACTTTCTTTAGAAAACTACACTTTTCAATTTGAAATTACTTATTAAAATCTAAAAATTTCAAAAATATTAAAGAAAAAATTTATTTGATTTTTTGTGAAACTTGTAATGGAATATTCAAATTATTGAGAATTCATGATGAATGGAAATTTTATTCCTATAATGTATGTTAAAAAAATATTCCTTTTACATTTTCAATAAAAAAATGCATTATTTAGAAAATGAGAACAAGATTCCATTTTTTTTTAATTTAAATGATGGGTAAAAATGAATTTAATAAATTATAGGTAAAATGTTAAAACCAATCTTGAAAATATTTCTAGAAAATATTTTTGTAGAAGAAAAAGATTCCTGACTTAATAGAAAATAATGTCTTCTTTCATTAAGAACGTTTTTTGGATATTTTCAGGTACCCAAGAGATGAATACGGTATAATTACATGATAATGTTATGCATAAAAAATGAGAATAAATTGAAGTATTTTTATTATATAACTATCATATAATCTCCCTCAATGAAAATTCAATCATAAACAATCCCAAAGTAAAATGAGATTATAAATGAAATCCCTTATATCAATATTGACTTTCCTTGTGAGTGCTTTTAAAATAATGCATAATAAATTTTTATTTATTATAATTATATATAATATTAGTTTACATACTTATAATAACAAATATTATCCACTTATAAAATTTCAAAACCCATTTATTAATAATTCCTTTTAAAAATCAT
The DNA here is from genome assembly GCA_963277665.1 of Viscum album. Lineage (NCBI taxonomy): Eukaryota > Viridiplantae > Streptophyta > Magnoliopsida > Santalales > Viscaceae > Viscum > Viscum album. Next base: position 1,463,161,813 of record OY728162.1, on the reverse strand, counting down.
CATTTTCCGGTATTAACTGTTTTGTTTTCCTAAGAACTTTGGTTTGGTAGTTCTGGTACTTGTGCATTGATCATGGTTCCATAATCTGAAGAATTTTAATTATGATAAAAATATAATGTATATTCATTATATATATTTTTATATCCATACATAGATGGTAGAGATAGAAAAATGAATTACATCATTCATAGAGACGGTTGGTTGTATGTATGCATGAATGTTGTTTTCACATTTGGATGGATGGAATTAAAGAAAGGTAAATAGTAATTAAAATTTATAGAATCAATATTATATTATATATATAGTATATATTCTTTAAATATATCATCATTATATTCCATATAAAGAGGAAATGAAACATGAATCACATCTATTCATGGAGGTGGTAGCCAGCAAGTATACACTCACGACGTTATCATTTTACAACAGATTAGAAGATAATAAGGTAGACATGATATTATAATTATGGATTAATTTTTATTTCATAAATACCATATATAAACATTAAACTCAATATAATAACCATTCATGAAATAGGGTGATCTAAAATGAATCGTATCGATATGTGGAGGCGGTAGTCCACACATACACATGAGCGATACTTTCACTTCTCATTTGATGGAGAAGAGGGTGAATTTTTTTGGTAAATAATCATAATAAAATTTAACTATATTTTTTATATGTATTTTATTATTTTATGATTAATGATCCATATATTGAGGAGGTATAATAAGAAAATAAAATTCAAAGTACTCCGTTAAGAGTTGTACCACATCATTGAGAAACCTATTTTAGATTACAACTTAATCCATGAAAGGATTGTATTCTTAAAAGACCAGAAGCTCTAGGATGTGGGTAGGGAATATATTAAGGTATTATGAAAAATATTGGCTCATATATAAGGATCAAGGTGGTGTAAATAAAATATATAAGGGGTGTCCTTTTATAAGTGAGGGGAGGGGAACCCTTGGAATTACATAAAGTATTATATTAATATAAATTAATGTTCAGGTTAAAGTGGCCCCAAATTAATATATTTTACATATAGGATGTGTGTGAGTCAAAATAATCTCATATAAAAATATTTATTCTCATTTATGTTATTTTTAAAACCTTATCTCTTAGTTTTAACCAAGCATTAACACTTTTGATTTTTACCTCAATAGCAGTGTTTTTACTCTTTAAGGGTCATGAAAGGTACCATAAAAAGTAAATTGACCCATAAATTGACCATGATTGATATTTATACAATATATAATTAACTTGGATGAATAATTGTTTTTTTAATTTTAAATAATTTAATAAAAAATTATTTTTCAAAAATATCATTAATATCATTTTTGACACTATTTATTTAATTAGACATTAAAGATTTTAAGAAAAATATAGAACTAAAATATATTTTTTAAAAAATAAATGTTTTGTTATATGTATCTTAAAAATTCATGTTACACAAAAATTATCCCAAATTTTAATTATTTTAATATTTTTTTTTAAAATCATTTCACGCTGTTTTACCCGTTTTTCTCTTACCGAAGGTATAAATATTTAATAAGGTTACTATTCATAATGATCCAAATTAAGGGGATCATAATTACCAAATTCTATCCTCATGATTTAAAATATAGAATCAATTTCTTGAAATTTAATTCATATAATTGAAATAATTTAATTTAAAATTAAACTCAAGGGACACGAAGAAAAGTGATTTTCCAAAAAAATGCATTTTAATTATAAATATGCTTTTATAAAAAATAAAATATAATTTTATTAAAATAATATTTATTAGTTTAATTTTTTTAATAAATAAATAAATATATATTAAAACTAACCCAGAATAGTTTGTGACTTTGTAAATACATGAAAAGGAAAGACAATTTTAAATAAAAAACCATATTTTTCACAATTCATTTAAAAATTAAACTTTTTACACAATTTTTAAAAGTTACTCCTAAGAAAATTTTAATATAATTATATAAAAAAGGATTATATTTTTACTAAGAAAAATTTCTAAAGGTTTATGAAATTAGTTATAATATTTTCTCACAAAAAAGCAATAAAAAATATTTTTCTAAAAAACATATTTTTTAAGCATAAAATGACTTTACTGAAAAACTGAGAATGTATTTTATAAGAATTAATTAATAAATTATTACCTATTATTACCTTTATATATATTTATATCATAATTTGATTATTCTTATTCATATCCCAAATTTGAATGGTTAGGTTATAATGATATACTATATAATGGTTGATTTAGATTTTGGGTTGTGTATATCACCAGATATGGAAGATATTATATTTATTTAAGAGAAATATATCATAATGTCTTGGGAATTATATACTTTATTTGAATTATCATATTCCCAAATTATTTTTGATAAATTTTAATACAAAAAAATATCTCTCCCATCTTACTCATTTCAAAATATTTTTTCCTAAGTTTTGAAAATTCATTAAATAATATTTTATCTGTAGAAAAAAATCACATTAACATATATTTTAAATAAAAAATATATTTGAAGAGATGTTTTCTTGAAAATAGTAGGATATTCTTGTACTAGTGAAAATCTATTTTACAGAAAGAAAACTCAATCACCCATACCAAGCTTTAGGTTCTTATTTAAGACTATATAAAGATTTATAATGTTTGAAGATAGAATTTATAAAGTTATGATTTGAAAAACTAAGTGGTTTTTCAACATAAACTTCCTTCATAAGAAAATAGTTTCTAAATGACTATTTAATATACATATGATATAAATCAAAATCCATATGATATGACTTGGTAAGAATAATTCTAATGGATTCTTATATAGATAAAAGTTAAAATGTTTCCCCATAATCTATACCTTACTCTTAATTTTACCCTTTATCTAATTATCAATTCTTATTCCTAGTGATCACACCATGATCATCTTGTTTATTTCTAAAACCTCACTTTTTCCCTATAACAGGGTAATAAAAGGGTCTATAATCTTATTCTCATAACTCTTTTCTATTAAGATAGTTTAACTCTTCTTTCATAGCTTAAACCCTACTCTCATTAGCAATATATTATTCTATGCTTTAGGTAAAATTTGAGATAAATTAGAAGAAAATTATAAAACATTTCCTATACACTTTCTAGTCATAATTCCTTTATGTAATGTTCCTATTATTGTATATAAATGATGATTTTAAGGGTTCTATAATGTTTGAGAAACACACTTTTATGGTTATTGATATATGTCCTTTCAATATTAGTTTCAAAAAATTCATGTTCCATATCAACATCCTTTATATTATCAAATATTGGATCAAGTCTTATGTTTTAAAAAGAATCACTTAAATCACCAACTTGAGTCATTTTATGATCAAACAGATCACCTTCATCAAATTTCACATGATTTTATTCTGAAGCAGTATTTGAACTTTTGTTGAAAATTATAAAATCCTTAGAAGTAGTTGAATAACCAAGAAAAACTTCTTCATTAAACTTTTAATCAAATTTACTAGGATTTTACTTGGTTTTATGAATATAAACATTACATCAAACACTTTACAATATTCAAATATTATATTTATATTGTTCCATATCTCATAGGATGTTTTATTCAAAATAGGTCTAATTATTACTCTATTAAATACATGGCATGCTGTATTTACAAATTCATCCCAAAAATTGAGTGGGAAGGTTATATTCACATAATATAGTTTTAAAATTTTATTTCAAGGTCCTATTTCTATTTTCAGAAAAAAAAAATTTGTTTTGTTGTACTAGGGGAAATGTATGCTTGATACTATGTTTTAAAAAATAATAATTAAACATATGGTTTTAAAAATCACCCCATGAACACTTCTTAGAGAAATAATTTTGTAATATTTCTCTTTTTGAACCAATTAAAAAAACATTTAAAAGTAGAAAAAAATTTTATTTTAAGCCTCAAAAATAAAACTCATGTAAATTTAATTAAATTATCAACTAATAAAAAACAAATGATTTTTCTTTTAGGATTTTTTTTCTACATGGTCCAAAAAAATACATGTGGATATATTCCATATACCTAGATATAAAAAACTATTTAATTGATTAAAAACAGTACTTGTGTTGCTTACCCATTTAGAATGCATCACATTGTCTCTCTTTAATAAATTTTAAATTTTTCATAGAAAATTTCGTAGAGAGTAAACATTAAAATTTCCTAGTCTTCTATTCAAAATCAATGGTTAATTTTTTATTTCTTTTAAATAGTTCACTTTTTTTTCTACACAAATAATTATGATATAATGCATATACCTTATCATTTCTAAGTGCCTTAAACTTAAAGAGTTTATATTTAAAAATAGAACATACATTATTTAAAAAATATATAGAGTGACCTTCATCAAAGAGTTTAGAAATAAATATCAGGTTGTGTATCAATATATCCATATAAAAAACATTATATATGAGAACTAATCTTAGATTTCCAAAATTGATAATTTTTTCCATAACATTGTCAAAATGTTTGACATATCCTCTATAAAATTTGGATAAAGATTGAAATTTTGAGAACACTCCACTAGTATACATTGAGGAAACACTATCCATATACCATTTATCATCAACACTCTTTCATATTTTTTCCTGAAAAATAAATAAAAAAATATTTTTTTTTTGGTCCCATGTTCTGTTGGGTCTTGAAAAGTTAGTAACCAAAGATTTGGGAATCCAAATTTTCTTATGCTATTACAAAATTATAGCATTGAACTTCCATAAATTTCATGAAATAACAGAAATTTTAACACTAAACAATTGTGGGTTTCTAAGGTTACAACCATTTTCATAATATCCAACACAAAAAAAACAAAATTTTACAGCTTAACTTTTATGTCTAAATTTTTTATATTTAAGTCATATTTTTCACTAAAATAAATATTATAAATTTTAAATAGATTTATTTTTCTTTTTAAAGTATTTTTATTTATTTTCTCGCATGGTAAAATATTTATTCCATTCTTTAAATGTTAAATTTTTAGTTTTATAATCACATTCATTCCCAAGAGTGTAAAATTAATGTACCTAATATAATTATTCCATAAATCAAATATTGGCCTTTTTATTTGGTATTTCATATTTTTATTTAGAAGATATATCATCACTATAAACCTAATAGGAACCCTATGTGGCCTTCATAAAATTTCTTCTCTTTTTATTGAATTAGGATTTTTATTTTTATTTCTTGTGAGATTTCCTTTTTTTCTTTATCTTCTGAACAATCTGGTTTGATATGTTCAAGCTTCTTACACTCATAGCACCAAATTTCCTTATAAATTCCATTATATGGTTTTTATTTTTTGAAAGATTTATTAAATCCCATTATCTTATTATCAAACATTTAAAAGTCTTGGAAAATTGATCAAGATCTCCATCAGAATTCCAACAATTTGAATATTCCTCATTAGATTATTTATAAAATTGTATACATTTTCACTTATTATAATCCTTTGAAGTAGAAACTTTTAAATAGGAAGTATCCTTTATAATCATTATATGATCACCTGCTTAAAATTCCATTTCTACCCCATACATTATATATGTTCTAATAAGGTCTTTTATTTGGATTTTTTTTGCAATAGTAGATTTATTGATGATAGAAGAAATTCCACTACAGTTGGATGACAAAAGTATTAGAAATTTCAGATTATAATCATGTTTAGGAACTTTTTCTCTTATAGAAGAGAAATTATTTTAAATTTATGTTAACTATCTATTCATCTTTATTATTTTTCCCCATTAATCATTCTGAATGTTTCACAATTTATCTTTGTAGTATTATAACTTAACTGTATTACATTATCAATACCTTCATAGGACACCAATATAGATTTCAACATATAATTTGTTTTAGTACATGTATAAAATCTTCTGAACTCATCTGGACCAAGTCCACATATAATAACATTCATGGCTTTGGAGTTTAGATCATACTCACTATCTACAATAACATCCTATTTTTTATATCATATTCATAAATTATGTAAGGATTAATTTTTTTCAAGTAAACTATTAGACAAAGGTTCTTTTGAATATAATTTGGATAAAACAACGATCGGTGAGGGGGGGGGGGGCATAAACAAGTGATCACTTTTTTTACAGGAAAGTTTCTTATCTTTACACAGAAACATATCTTAACCTCTAATAACTTGTTAATGTTATGATCCACTAAAATATATTTCTAAAACTCACCTTTAATATGCAAGAAATACAATGATATATAAACATGGGATATTTACAAGGTTTGGTACAAATATTTACTCCATTTAATGTTGGTTATTCTCCCCAACATGGATTCTTTTAAAGATATATTTCAGTATTATAAAAGCACTGATAGTAACTAGTTATAACCCCCAATAATCATTCCTCCAACTGACCATGATTCTTCCCATAAAAATCAAATATTCTTCCATGGTTTTTTATACCCCATAATATCCTACAATTTATTATCTTTATTCATAACCGGTTATACACCCAACTGAGAAGCATTTTCAAAAATTGGTTATACCCCTAGCTATTTTCTTCTTTTCCTTCTTCTATTTTGGTCTACTATAGAAATATCTTTTCTTCCCCCAAAAGAGAGTTGGATCACCTTACCTGTAACACCCCAAGTTTTTTTGAAAAATATTCTTTTTAATTTAATTGATGTCTTATGTTGTACGCTACACCAAAATTATCTTGTATTATACGCAACACCATATTAGCTTTCACTATACGCAAAACTATTTTGGCTCGTGTTACAGACAATTTCAAGTTCGTTTTGTGGAAATTATTCTACGCAACATTAAGTATAGATTTTTTTCAATGTATAAATGAAATAAGTTTTGATTATGTTATACGCAACACCAAACAGATCTTTCACTACATGCAGCCCTGACTTGGCTTTCATTACATGCAATCAAGACCTTCCTCGATAGCGTGTGTAGTACACAATACCGAGTTTCACTAAACAAGATATTATTATAATATTATTATGAACTAGCCGTTATGAATAGTAATACCTACTTTTTGAAATTTTATAAATTTTATCTTTCAAAATGGACTTCATTTTTGGATTTAGAATATCGAAATTATCCTAGGGTGATTTTTTTTATTTTTATGAAAACTTCCAATTTTTGATGAATAGTGAAAACACTGGGTAACTATTTAAAAACCGAATTTTTATTTAAATAATTATTTATTTTATTTAAATTTTATTTAGGTCAAAATTGATACATAATACCTATATAATTTCAATGTAATTCATTGGAGTCATTTTATAATAATTTTAGATATATAAAAATTTTATTGAACTTTTCGCCCTCTTTTACCCACATCCTAGGAGAATTTATAAAATTTACATAAAATGTAATTTTACCACTTCTATGAGTGGAATTTCGAAAATCCGAGAGAAACAGTTAATATCAAGTAGTAAAATGTGGTTTAATAAGATAAAAATAATTTTTGGTGAATAGTAACTTTTTACTTTTATTTACCACGGTTAAAAGTAAATAGGGCAATTAAGGGTAAAAATGATATTATTATTACACTAACACATGTCATAATTCTATTGGATAAGTTTAGTTCGACCAAAAACAACCTTAGGGTTAAAATATGAACCTTTAGGTCCACTTGGATTAGATTAGGACATTTATTATTATTTTATTTAAAGAAGAGTTAAAAGAGTTAAAATCAAAGTTTAATAACTAAAACATTTTTAATATAGGGTTATAAATAAGATAAATTAGACTATAAATATTCCATAGAAATATAAAACGATTTAATAAATAATGGTATTTTATTTATAATTTTTAGACACTAAATATGTAAATTTATTTATGACACAATGATGATGTAGTAATTACCTTATTAATGAAATATTAACATAATTGATGTTATAAATACCCAAATAAATGTAATATGAGACTTTTTATGAAATACACTAATTTTATAGGTTAATATGAAATGTTATTATTGATTAAATTAACCTTTTTCGAACTAATCAGTTTGTTATGATTTTCACAACAATCAATTACCAAATAGTGTCAAAATTGACATAAAATAGTTTTTAAAAACAATATTATATTATTAATTGTTATTATATTACTAAAAATATAAGGTTGGCCAAATGACTTAGATAAGGTTATATATATTAATAATTTACCACTTGGGTTTCTTTTGGCTTGTTATAGTAAGTTTATTAACCATATATTGTAAGAAAACAAGAAGAAACGGTAAAAGATAAATTATCTAACTTAGAGTTAAATCTAAATGATATGGTTAAAATAGTAACCTAAACATCTCTAAAACCAATTGGATGAGATGATTTCGACCCATCCCCAATTTAGCTTCGAAATAAATAAATTTGGAGCTATTTTAAACTGAATATGACTTTATTATAAAATAATATTTTAAGTCTTTCCAAAGGTGCTCCTCTCCTCCCTTATAAAAAAGGAACCCCTTCCCTCTTCTCTTCACACCCTTTTGAGCCTTGAATCTCAGAAAAACCATGCCAATTACTCTTCTAAAAATCTCTAGTTATATCATATAGGTTATGGTATTCTCAAAAGACCAACTCTAGTGCCCTAAGAAGATGTTTAAAGGTGGTGCATCGAGGAAGAGGTAATCTCTTCTACCGATTATTTCATGTTTCTTTCATCTTCAACTTCTTCTTATTTTTTTGTTTAATTATAAAGTAATAACATCAGTATCACTTACATACTTATATGTTATTATAAATATGAAACAACCCCATTTCACCTTCTATCCATCCTACGGAAAATAAAATCACCGCACGTGCATACGTACGGAATACCGTCTCCACACCGTGGTGTAATCTGTTTTTCCAACACCACCTTACTTGGATGGTTATAATGGTGTAAATAATAACTATATATAGTTATTATAACATCATTATTATTCTGATATATTATAGAATCCACTCCAATTTAATTCAATAATTATGGGAACGATATCATCGCTCATGCGTACGTACGGATTACCCTCTCCACGACGCCATGAGATTCATTCTCCATGTTAACCAACCAAGAATGATTATAAAGTATATATAATGGATAATAATGAAATATATTATATGATAAAGCTTCTGTATTTATTTATATATATATATGTGATCTACTTACTTCCATTCAAGTCAATAAGGAAAGGAAAACATCGTTCATGCGTACGTACGACCTACCGTCTCCATGAACGGTGTGTTTCATTTCATTTATCTATATTTTATATATATATATATATACTGATTATATATCATATATAAATCATTTTTTACATTCTTGAAGTAAGTAAATCATGATATAAGTAATAATAATATCAAGAACAACAAGTTCAAACACGTACGATAAATGAAACGATTTTACCCAAAACGCTACTTTAACATGGAATTGACAAATGAAAGGGTAATTTAAATACCTAAGTGAACCATATATGATATAATAAAAATGAATATTATTCTGTAATAAGTCAATTACATTATTTAAATCATTATATAGTAGGTTCAGATACATACGAAGCATATTGGACATAAGGTAATGGATAACTATTCAAATCTCATTCTTATCTGAGATTGTTTATTCGTAAGTATTTAATGGGGTTATATTTTTCTTCCATGTACATAAAATGTTTTTTATAAAGTATTTAATATTCTTCCATGTATTTTTAAAGTCATGTTTACCCCTCTTTGACTTTTACTTTGCGTTATGGAAGGAATCTTTCTTTTGTTTACCATACGTGGTACTTTTTTTTACTTTTCCGACAAAAGTACAAGGAGAATGTTTTTAACTTATACGGCATGAATGGATTTTTACAGTTTCATATCTCCTAATTTTCAAAAAGGTTCCTCTACATGTTTTCATGGATATTTTCAATAAAATCCTTTTCTTGTAAAATTGCGTGGCATTTTTTGAAAAAAAATGATTTTTAAGAAGAAAGGATATTTTCTTCAAGAATTCATTTCAAGTGTTTTGTCAAAACTATTTTCCATCTAAGATGAAATTATTTAGTATGATTAAGTTTCAAGTATAATGTATCTATGATTTAAATGGTTTCACTTTTCTTATGATGAAATGATATCCATTTTTTTATATGGATTATTTTATGATGGGATGATGTTTATGAAACACATTTTACTCTTTGGGTTATGATGAATGATTTATGTTTATGTTGTGGCACACGTAATAATGATTTCATTATGAGATGGGTGAGACCAATATCTCCCTCAAATGTATTGGTTAAAGATTTATATCTCATGAGATAGACCTGGCTGGAACGGTAAGTTAATCTGGTTCAGTGATACAGGACTAAAAGGAGGAGTGAACTCGATTCAGAAAGGGACTTTGTCCACTAAGATGGTCTTGGCAGCAATGTCTTGGCTACCATGGAAATCATAACATGTGCTTAATGGTTTCCACAATTACATGTTTTATTCCCATGCTATTATATCATGATTAATGTTTCTTTATGATCTACGCCTTATGTACTGCCATGTTTTATGTCATTTCTCAATATTTTGATGTTTAAACATTATGTTTATGTTTTTCAGTTCAAATGTATATTATTTGTTTTATTTTATCCAAGCTTACCCTTACTGGGAATTTGAGCTCACCCTTTATATGTTTTCTTTTCCCCACGATTTAAATAATGGTTTTAGGTAAGAAAACAAAAGGGAAAATCTTTATGGGAGATGTTGAAGATCTTTCACCACGATTAGAAGATTATGTTCTGAGTTTCCAAATACACTAAACTATTACAGTCCTTGAGTGTTGGTTCTTATTATATATTAAGTATTCCGAAAAATTAATGTAATTTCCATGTACGTCAAGCTTTGGGTCTCTACATTTGGTATCATAGGAAAGGTTTAGTTAACCTTTGGGAACTAGGATGCGAAAACTTTAGTGAGATCCCTAGAGATATTTCTAAGGTATGTCTAGGGATGTCCCTAAGGTTACATATAAGTATATGTTATAGTACTAGAATTATGGTAACGATATTAGAATTTAACCTAAGATGTTAGATGTTTAAGGTACTCCCCCTTGATTATGATTTTATCCTCTCACACTATTCTTTTTGGGTTTTAGAAAATGGCTGGAAATAGGAAGATTCATGATAATGGAGGATATGATGGAAAATGGAATGATATTCATCATGAGAAACCAAATGAAATGGGATTTGGAAGTCCAAACATGGTTATTATGCCTAATCAGAAATCTCAAAATATGATCAATAATCTCAACTTTGGTATTTTTCCTGACTCATCTAATAAGATAAAGATGGAGTTTCATGATGATCATAGAGGAAAGAAAGTTCAATTTCCATCATGTAAATCATGTGGTAAGAGGCATCAGGGAGAATGTTTCAAAGGAACTGGAAGATGCTTTGGGTGTGGAAAAGAAGGACACAAATCCAGTAAGTGCAAAGGAGAAGGTTAAGTTAACACCATGGACAAGGATAATGGTATTGCTAGGACATCAACAATGGTTAAATGTTTTAAATGTGGAATGTACAGGCATTATGCAAACCAATGCCCTAAGGGAAAATATCATGAAGAGAATCAGCATGGTCGTATGGGTAGTATTTGTATTGATGATGATGAAGAGACTAAAAATGATATGTGAGATGAAAGAATTGTTCAAGGTCAGTCAATCGTTTAAGAAGGTAGTGGAATGATTACATGTTTATCAAGAGTAATGTTGTATAAGTAATCTCATGGTACTATGGAATAAAGAGACATCTGAGGATTGTTACACTATTGTTTTTCCTTATGTTTTTTAAAGTATATGTTGAATGGTACCAGTAACCATGAAAGTTTATTCATATATTTTTGGAAAGTAGATGATATGTGCATAATGAAAGGATATAGAAAAAAATGAAATGAGCTTATGACTGATATTAGGACAAAGTTATATCATGGTATGAGTATATAGAATTTTTGGGATTTTGGTAAGTGGAAAGTGTTACATTTTGACAGCATTTATGTTTTCACTAAGGTTCTATGGTAATTTCTATTTTAAGAGAATATATGATTAAAGAATTCACATGTTTGGAATGTGACCAACAAGATATATCGTATGATAAATGATGGTATTCGCGTTCTTGTTATGTGACCTTTCCAGTAATCGTTTTCTTTATACTATGAGATTGGACAGATGTATTTTGGATAAGTATAAAGATTGTAAAGGGTTATGTCGGACATTAGATAGTATTGTTTAAGGCTACAAATTTTTTTTCGAAATTATTTCTGTAATGTTATAATAGTGTAGTTTTAGGAAAAGGGAAACCTGCAGGATGAGCGACAACCCGTCACGTCGGACAAGGTTGTATGAATCGAACCCATAACCAAAGTGCGACATGCCTTTATTGCATACCACTAGCCTACAGGAAGTCCCTGGTTAGTATAAATTAGTTTAAATTGGTATGATATATGAAGTATACGTCCATTTTAGGAACCATATACGATTAATCTCACCATAGATGGACTTATGTATATAACGTTTGCTAACCTTATGTTTGAGACAGATGGAATGACCTATCATTCTATCGCATGATCTACTAAAACTTCACAGAAGACAAATTCAACTTCATTTCTTTAAGAGATGAAGTAGAAATTGTTCAAGGCATAAACAATAGTGAGATTGTACCAAAATCAAGTAAGTATTTCTTCTAATTCAAAATTTTCAACTTTAGGGAAATGATATTGAAAACAAAAAATGTTGTTCTGGTGCTCTTATATCTGATTAATCAGATGATACCTTAGATCATCACAAATTTATGGCTTTGTGATTGTTGGATTTTTTATAGCCATGTTCTTTACCACTCTCCATCAGAACTTGATGGTTAGATTTCTCTTCCATATCCATATTTTCACCTATGTTCTCCTACGTGGAAACCCAATGATTAGTTAATTTGGGTAACCGTTACGTTTCAAACTTTAGTTTTTAAAGATAAGTTTTGGTACTCCTTTTTACAATGTGGGTTTCTATTAAAGAAACTTTCGAGTAGTATAGCATTTATAACCTCGATGAATTTCGATGGAAAAATTCATTTTAAGGAGGGTAGAACGTAACACCCCGAGATTTTATGAAAAATATTCTTTTTAATTTCATTGATGTCTTGTGTTGTACGCTACAACAAAATTATCTTGTATTATATGCAACAATGTATTAGCTTCCAGTATATGCAACACTATTCTAGGCTTGAGTTACAAACAATTTCAAGTTTGTTTTGTGGAAATTATTCTATGCAACATTAAGTACAGATTTTGTTTAATGTATAATTGAAATAAGTTTTGATTATGTTATACGCAACACCAAATGGAGCTTTCACTACACGCAGCCCTGACTTGGCTTTCATTACACGCAATCAAGACCTTCCTCGATAGCGTGTGTAGTATGCAATACCGAGTTTCACTAAATGAGATATTATTATAATATTATTATGAACTAGCCATTATGAATAGTAATATCCACTTTTTGAAATTTTATAAATTTTATCTTTCAAAATGAAATTCATTTTTTGATTCAGAATATCGAAATTATCCTAGAGTGAATTTTTTGTATTTTTCTAAAAACTTTCAATTTTTTATGAATAGTGAAAACTCTGGGTTACTATTTAAAAACCAAATTTTTATTTAAATAATTATTTATTTTATTTAAATTTATCTTAGGTCAAAATTGATACATAATACCTATATTACTTCAATGTAATTCATTAGAGTCATTTTATAATAATTTTAGATATATAAAAATTTTATTTAACTTTTCACTGTCTTTTACCCACATCCTAGGAGAATTTAGAACATTTCCATAAAACTTAATTTTACCGCTTCTGTGAGTGGAATTTTGAAAATATGAGAGACATGATTAATATCAAGGAGTAAAATGTGGTTCAATAAGATAATTTTTTTTTGTGAGTAGTAACTTTTTACTTTTATTTACCACGGTAAAAAGTAAATAGGGTAATTAAGGGTAAAAATGATATTATTATTACCATGAAACATGTCATAATTCTATTGGATAAGTTTAATTCGACCAAAAACAACCTTAGGATTAAAATATGACCCTTTAGGTCCACTTGGATTAGATGATGACATTTATTATTATTTTATTTGAAGAAGAGTTAAAAGAGTTAAAATCAAAGTTTAATAACTAGAACATTTTTAATATCGGGTTATACATAAGATAAATTAAACTATAAATATTAATTAATAAGGTAAACAGATTTAATACATAATGGTATTTTATTTATAATTTTTATACAATAAATAAGTTAATTTATTTAAGATACAATGATGATGCAGTAATTACCTTATTGATGTAATATTAACATAATTGATGTTATAAATACCAAAATAAATGTAATATGAAACTTTTTATGAATTACAATAATTTTATAGGTTAATATGACATGTTTGTATTTATTAAATTAACTTTTTTAGAACTAATAATGTTTTTATGATTTTCACAAAAATCAACTACCAAATAGTATCAAAATTTACATAAAATAGTTTTTAAATTTTTTTCTATATTATTAATTGTTATTATATTACTAAAAATATAAGGTTCAGCCAAATGACTTAGATAAGGTTATATATATATTAATAATTAACCACTTGGGGTTCTTTTGGCTTGTTATAGTAAGATTATTAACCATATAGTGTAATAAAATAAGAAGACATGGTAAAAGTTAAATTATCTAACTTAGAGTTAAATCTAAATGATAAGGTTAAAGTAGTAACCTAAACTTGTCTAGAACCTATTTGTTGAGAGGATTTAGACCCATACCCACTTTATCTTCAAAAAAATCAATTTGGAGCTATTATAAATCGAATATGGCTTTATTATAAAATAATATTTTATGTTTTTCTGAAGGTGCCCCTCTCCTCCCTTATAAAAAGGGCACCCCTTCTCTCTTCTCTTCACACCCTTTTCAGCCTTGAAGCACATAAAACCCTAAAACTTCCTCTTCTAAACATCCCTAGTTATATCATAGAGGTTATGGTCTTCTCAAAAGACCAACTATAGTTCCCTATGAAGAAGTTTAAAGGAGGTAAGTCGAGGAAGAGGTAATCTCTTTTAACGATTCTTTCATGTTTCTTTCTATTAAACATCTTGTTATTTAGTTGTTTCATTATAAAGTAATAACATAAGTGTCTCTTACATACTTATATTTTATTATAAATATGAAACAAACCCATTTCACCTTCTATCCATCCTACGGAAAACAAAATCACCGCGCGTGCGTACGTACGGAATACCATCTGCACGCCGTGGTGTAATCTGTTTTTCCAAGACCACCTTACTTGGATGGGTATAATGGTGTAAAGAATAAATATATATAGTTATTATAACATCATAATTATTCTGAGATATTATATCATCCACTCCAATTCAATTCAATAATTATGGGAACGATATCATCGCTCGTGCGTACGTACGGATTACCGTCTCCCCGACGCAATGAGATTCATTCTCCATGTTAACCATTCAAGAATGATTATAAAGTATATATAATGGATAATAATTAAATATATTATATGATAAAGCTACTGTATTTATGTATATATATATATATATATTTCATCTACTTACTTCCATTCAAGTCAATAAGGGAAGGAAAACAGCGTTCATGCGTACGTATGGACTACCGTCTCCATGAATGGTGTGTTTCATTTCATTTATCTATCTATTATATATATATATATACTGAATATATATCATATATAAATCATGTTTTACATTATATAAGTAATTAAATCATGATATAATTAATAATAATATCAAGAACAACAAGTCCAAACACGTATGATAAATGAAACGATTTTACCCAAAACGCTACTTTAACATTGAATTGACAAATGAAAGGGTAATGTAAATACCTAAGTGAACCATATATGATATAATAACAATGAATATGATTCTTTAATAATTCAATTACATTATTTAAATCATTATATAGTAGGTTTAGATACATACAAAGCATATCGTACATAAGGTCAGGGATAACTATTCCAATCTCATTCTTATCCGAGATTGTTTATTCGTAGAAATTTACTGGGGTTATATTTTTCATCCATATCCATAAAATATTTTTCATAAGTATTTAATATTCTTACATGTATGTTTAAAGTCATGTTTACCCCTCTTTTACTTTTACTTTGTGTTATGGAGGGAATCTTTCTTTTGTTTACCATACGTGATACCTTTTTTACTTTTTCGACAAAAGTATGAGGAGAATGTTTTTTTAACTTATACGGCATGAACGGATTTTTACAGTTTCATATCTCCTAATTTTCAAGAAGATTCCTCTACAAGTTTTAATTGGCATTTTCAGTAAAATCCTTTTCTTTTAAAATTGTGTGGCATTTTGTGAAAATAAAATGATTTTTAAGAAGAAATGATATTTTCCTCAAGAATTAATTTCAAGTGTTTTATAAAAACTATTTTCCATCTAAGATGAAATTATTTAGTATGATTATGTTTCAAGTATAATGTATCTATGATTTAAATGGTTTCACTTTTCTTATGATGAAATTATATCCATTTTTTTATATGGATTATTTTATGATGGGATGATGTTTATGAAACCCATTTTATTCTTTGGGTTATGATGAATGATTTATGTTTATGTTGTGGCACACGTAAGAATGATTTCATTATGAGATGAGTGGGACCTATATATCCCTCGAATGCATTGGGTAAAGATTCATATCTCATGAGATAGACATGGCTTCAGTGGTAAGTTAATCCAGTTCAGTGATACTGGACTAGAACGAGGAGTGAACTCCATTCAGAAAGGGACTTTGTCCACTAAGATGGTCATGGCAGTAATGCCTTGGCTACTATGGAAATCACAACATGTGCTTAATGGTTGCAACAATTACATGTTTTATTCCCATGCTATTTTATCATGATTAATTTTTCTTTATGATCTATGCCTTATGTACTTCCATGTTTTATGTCATTGCTCAAGATTGTTATGTTTAAACATTATGTTCATGTTTTTAAGTTCAAATGTATATGATTTGTTTTATTTTATGCATGCTTACCCATACTGAGAATTTGAGCTCACCCTTTATATGATTTCTTTTCCCCAGGATTTAAACAAATGTTTTAGGTAAGAAAACAAAATGGGAAGATCTTTTTGGGAGATTTTGAAGATCTTTCACCACGATTATAAGATTATGTTCCGAGTTTCGAAAGACACTAAACTATTACGGTCCTTGAGTGTTGGTTCTTATTATGTATTAAGTACTCTGCAAATTTAATTTAATTTCCATGTACATCAAGCTTCGGGTCACTACATTACCTATGTAAAATCTTGATGGTATTCAAAAACTCACTTAATATCCTTTTGGACTTGAAAATTCCACTCTATCTTTGGAAGATATTAATATTCTCATTAACAACATTTCCATAACATCATTTGGAAGACTTCCTTATCAATAATTATTCTTGTTGAATCTATATTCTATTAACTCAATCTAATGAATCCATATGGTTGGTCTCTGTCCTATTCTTATTAATTTTTTTATTCTACTATGATCTACTTGATTCACCTCCATCTGATATACTCATACCGACACTTCTCTTTATAATGAAGCAAGTTCAGTCCAATATGCCTCTAATTTCAACCAATTCTTCATCTGTCAAATATCTATCTGAAACTCTTCTATCCAATGAACTGTTCTTTAGTAAAGTTGGAACATGACTGGATTCTCCTGGAATAATATCGTAAGTAGTTCATCTCTCTCATACATGAACAATGTACTAGATAATCAATGCCTTCTGTAACACTTTATATTAATTTGCTACTAGAGGGTTGTCTAGGAACTCTAATAAATTTTCCCACTCATTGAAACTTATTTTCTACAAGGTTATTCTCGATTTCATTTCATGTTTTACTTATAAAATATTATATAATATTTTTAAAAATAATCAATGTTTTATGAAAGATCCCCCTTTATTTGAACTTCCTTAAACTCAATTTTATGGAATTTCTGCAAACTTATTTAACCTCAACAAAGATAAAAAAATTTGATCAATCATCTCACTATCATCAGGTTAAAGAATTTATTTTTATTATACAAATATCTATAATTTATGTATATTTATTTCTTTTATTAGGAATTATATGTTTGATAGAACACCCTCAAAATTCTCCATCCAATGAAATTACAAAAATTCATCATACAATACTCCTTTTTGCATATTCCCTTCACTAGGAAACCCACATCTGATGTAATCAGTATATGTTTTTATAATTAATTATCATATCTCCATCTAATAGATATTCATACTACTATTTTACCAATGATATTTATATTTAACCACTATCCAATGATCATATATCGAACTACACCAGGATTGTTTTTCTGATATTCATACATTTGATGAATTTTATATTTATCCATATAATGATTGTGGAGAAAAATCCATTCATTAAATATTTTGTGTTTTTATCTGATAAAACTTTAAACATTGCATATTTATAGAAATCACCATCTGATGCTTTTCTTAGATTTCCTCTATCTGATATCCTTCCTTCATTTGATAGTTTTTACAAGCTATCCTTAATACCCTTACATAGGTCATGTAAATTACAAACGAATTTTACATAGGGTTTTTATACCTTTACTCTAGTTACATCACCCCTTTATACTTCTCCCATTCCTTATCTAATTAAACTTCACAATATTCCTTCGATCATTTAGTGATTCTCGAGTTTCTCTATAAAATAATTCTATATCAGAACTTTGTATCTCAATATTTATAAGGACTTAATATAATAGATTAATCTTTATATATTCTCAAATAAAACGATGTATCTCAAACTATCGTCCAATAAGAACCTCTCCATTAGGTCTATCTGGTAACATTATTTTATCTATCTGGTCACATTATGAAACTTCATACAAAACGTCTATCCAATAACTCCATATTAAACTTAGACTTCCATTTCTCCCATTTTTTTACTTCTCCCCATTTGTACTTTTATATTTGTGGAAATGTATGCAATCATTTTTTAGATCAGGATTACCCTCATAATGCTAAAAACATAGAGAATGGATCAACATCATTTTAATTTCTAAGAAATGTTTCCAAACATAGTTATTTAAACTTTATTAAACTCATTAAGATAAATTCATCTCCTGAATTTAGGATATTTCTTAAGTAAATTTATCTTCATACACATTGTGATATATTGAAAAAAAAATGAAACTAAACACATCATGGAAAGAAATACCCCTCTTTGTTTTTTTTCAAAATTTATATTAAAACTTCAAGCATATTCGAAGTAAATATGTGTTCTCAATACCTTACCCTATATTATTTTTTAATATTCTTATCCCCCTAATTTATTTACCCCCTAATTGATAATAAAATTTAAAGGTACCATCTCAATTTATCTTTCAGCATCTCAGAATCTTGAAAAATAAATTCTTAGGAGAAAAATAGCATCACACGAGTATCTTAAGAAAGACCATTTAACTAAACAACTATAAGTCTATGTGGGTGACCATGGTGTAGAAAACATAAGTGTATAATCTCAGTGATCAATTTTTTCCATGACATTTTTTTCATGAAATTCATTTCTCAATATTATTTTAACATCTCTATTCTAGGTAAAATAATATTATGTGAATTATGATAAATCCTAATCTTATCTGAAAAAATATAACAAAATAGTTCAAATATATAAACACAAATACCCAAACATCTAATATTTCTTAATATCGAAACTTTTTTTGATGAGAAATGTGGTTCTCATTCCATAGCTTTATCTTTCTCCCCATTGAGGGAATCACTTCATTCTTCATCATGGTTAAGAAAATTTTCCATGATTGAAATACCTTTTTCTATAAGATTATAACTGTACTCAGTCAACTTCCTTACCTCCCCTCCTTCAATTCTCTACAAGTTAGTACAAGTAAACAATTATTGAGAATAAGAAGGAACTTCAGTGTTCCTTAGAAGTGAGGTTTAGAATGAAAATATTCTCTTAAGCTCAAATTATTCAAATTCAACATATATTTTGAATTTTATGTGATATATTTCTTATAATTACTGTTCATGGATTTTTTAATTGATTTATTCTCATACATATAATCTTTAGATAAAGCTTTCATCTTCCCTTTAACTTTTGTAACATCTTTATTACATTAATATTTTAACATTTTCTTCATAATTTATTCTTGGGTTGGTAATGTTTTCATACAATAGTAACATGGATATCATACTCATATATCTTTCACTTTTTTTAGAATTTTCATTCCACCATCTATTACAAATTTTTTATCTACTTTGTTTTTTTAAAACCATTTTCTTACATTTTTCTTCATAAAAATGTTGTTCTTCCTTAGTATTTTAGCTATGGGAATATTTTCTATCCAAATTACTAAGCATTATTTCAAAACTCACTCAACTTTCTTACTCTACTCAATATTTGTAATCTTTTCAAAAACAATTCTTGAGGTATTAACATTTTTTACCTCATGAAAATTATTTTTATCCTCACCATAATTTCTTGAAAATTTAGTTATTTTTTTATTAGAGACCCCATTGATTCTTACCTCTTTTCTGATAGAGACTTTTTATATGAAAATTAGTGTTATTTATGTCCCAAAACTCCACATCACTTATAGTGAAATTATATTCTTGATCTTTTAGACTAATAATGCTCCATAGTTTATTTTTATTATATTTTTAAAAATTATGGGAGACATTTTTCAGGGAGATACTTTCTTGATGAATTACCCTCATTCTTAGTAGAATATTATTTCTCAAAAATATTAACTTTCGAACCTAAATTTTTAGTAGAATAATATTTATAGTGAGATTGTTCAGCTAAAGAAACAACCATATTTTTTAGGTACTTTCCATTAACCAACTTGAAAAGATTCAACTTTAAACTCAAATACTTTTTGGAAGTCTTATCTCATAATTATTAACTCACTTTGTGTTGTACGAAAAATTGATTTTGTTTCCAAAAACTCATATTATGTCTTAGACAAACTTTATTTCAAAAAATTTACCATATTCTTTAATTTAGCCAACTTTAACTTGTTTTTCTTCCATTACTATATATTTTTGTTTCTACATTGTTAGGATTATCCTTCCCAACTGATGTTTCATTATAAATTTTCATTTTTTTCTTAAGCTCTCTAATTTTTTTGAGCTCTAATAATATTATAGTTTTTCTCCCACATTTTGATTCTCACAAAATTCTCAAAATTTATCTCATTAATTTTTTATTTAACTTATTCCTTTCCTTTTTGAGAAATAGTTTTTTTATAAGGGTTGATTATAAATTTTCTTTTTTAATCCACAAGAGTTTTATCTCTCTTCACCATCTTCATCCATACCTGATGAAGAAATTCCTTTCCTTATATGAGTTAAGAAGCTCACATGATAATCAGATTCATTACTGGATGAAGAATTGTCCTTCACTCTTTTGTTCAATAAATTTTTCTTCTTTCTGTTAGGAAATATTTTCTTAAGTTTCTTATACTTAGTTTTTTGAGACTTTTCATCATCTTCTTCTAAATCAAATTCTTCATACTTTTTCTTTGGAAAATCACCTAAAAAATATCCTTTATCATTACATTTCCAATATTTATGAGAAATTTTACCTTTCTATTTTCCCTTATTATAACTATTATAACGAAGAAAGATGATTGTGTTGTTTTTCTCTTACTATAAATCATTTTATTCTTCTAAAAACTTATTTATATCTAATATTCACTTTCAATAAAGCTTAAAATTCCATTTCTTCTTTAGACTTCTTCTTAAAGACTGTAGATTTTATCTTTTCAAACTCCATTATAATATTATAAAGTTCATCCAGAGATAAATATTATAGATATTTTAGATTTGACACTTTAGAATAAAATATATCTATAAAGTTTCTCATCAGTTTATTAATGATAGTAGAGTCTTCCAACTTCTCATAAAAACATCTGATATTACTAATAATCACATTGAATTTTGTAAAGTGTTCATCAATAATTTCTTCATCACCCATATTAATATCTTCAAAACAACTCCTCTATATTTGTTTCTTATATTTGTTAAATTTATCATTCCCTTTATAACCAATTATCAAATTATCCAATATTTGTTATCCATTGTAAATCCCATAATCATTGTATAAACATTCTCTATAAGATCCATAAACATAGAATTCTAAACTTTTCCATCCACTAACAAATTTATCTTATCAACACTAGTTAAAGAAATCTTATTAATGGTAGGAAGTCCCATAGTTGCAACATATTTAACTCAATTCCAAGAGATAGATGATATGGTGACATCCTATTTATCTATCTATGAATGTTTCTACTATTGAAAACATGGAAACCCCAAATGTTCACTAAATTAAAATTATCAATCCTTAGTATATGGTCGTATTTTTCAGATTGAACCTCCTATGATACCAAATGATGATACTTTGAATAATTATAGGACCCCTTAGAGGGGGAGGGGGTGAATTAGTGATTTATTTTGTTTTAAAGGAAAGTTTCTTAACTTCTTTAGGAAAATTTTCCTATCCACTAATAACTTGTTAAAGTTACAACCCACTCACATATAAATATCAACCACACCTTTGATATGAAACAAATTTAAAGAGAGATAAACACATTATATTTACAAGGTTCAGTATAAATATCTTCTCCTTTAAATGTTGGTTAATCCTCCCAATCTAGATTCTTTTACTAGCATCTTTTAGGAATACAAAGTTATAGGTAACAACTTGTTATACCCCAAATAATCATACCTCCACCCAACCAAAGTTATACCCCCTAATAATCCACTATTCTTACATAGTTTTTCATACCCTCCAACTTTCATAACTATATAATCTTTTTTCATATCTAGTTATACCCCCCAAATAAAAATACTTTTTTGTAACTAGTTATACTCCCCATCTATAATTGTTTTGCTTCTTATTTTCTTATCCACTATATAAATATCTTATTTTACTATCAAATAAAGTTGAATCAATTTTACCTATGTAAAATATTCAAGATCATTAACAACTATCTTAAGAGTCAGGTAGACTTGAAACTTCCCCCTCATATTTTATAAAAACCAGATATGATCATTCACAACTTTTCCAAAAATTCATCTAGAATACTTCCTTATCAATTTTTTCAACTGATTGAATCCATCAATATTACCTATATCTTATGACTCCATTTGGTTGTTCTCAATACAATGCCTCTCACTATGCTTTGGTAGAACTTGACCTGTTTGATTCACCTCCATTCGATATACATGGTCCAATGCTTCTCTGTCTGATGAAGCATGTTTGATCAGGTGAACCTCCTACTTAAAACAATTCTTCATCCAATGGATATTTGTTTTAAGATAATTCATCTAATTTAGTCTCCTTCAATAAAGTAAAAACATGATTATATTCTAATCAAATAATATCTTCTTGAGCTCAGATCCTTTACACATGAACAATATACCACATACTCCATACTTTTTTATCCCCTTTATGTAAGTGTATATACAAAGGTTAGGGAAGGAACTCAAATGCATTTTAATGAACATTGGAACTTTTTATATAAAACCTCATAATTAAATATATTTTTTGATACACTTATAAACTCTTCAATAATATTTCTCAGTAGTCTTGAAATTTCTTTAAAACTCCCACTTTCTTTTAAATTCCTTAAATTCAATGTCAAGGAACATTTGAAAAATTTCTTACCCTTATAATAAAAACAAAATTTGATAAATCAGCTCATCATAATCATGTTAAATAATTTTAATTGTTTATATAAATCTCTTTTTAACTCCTCTATCCAATGTATTTATTTTCATTTCCTTCATTAGGACTTATCTATCTGATGATATACTCTCAAAATTCTAAATATGATGAACTGACAAAAAAATATAATTCAATTCACCTTAATTTGTTTTAATCTTTTTAAGAAACCTCTATCTAATTTACTCAATATATGTTTTTTTGATGACATCTTAAATATCAATCTAATGGATATTTATAACCTTCCCTCACTGGTTCTATTTAAATACACTATCTTTCTTGAGGATTGTATGTCTAATTACATCCTGATTTTTTGTTTAATGTTCATCCATATGATGACCTTCATATTTCTTTATATGATGATAGTAAAAAATCTATATTTTGGATATTTTTATTATATGTACAATACACCTTTAACCATTTCAACTTTATAGAAATCATCAACCATTGATCTACTCATATTTCTTTTGTTTGACAGCTTTCATTTGTATGATAGTTTGGAAAATATATCCTCAGCACCCTTACATTGTTTGTGTAAATTAAAATTGAAATTTACATAGATATTGTGATACCATTACGTTAGTTACCTCATCCATTTTTTACTTATATTATCCTCTATCTGATGCAACTTAATATTATTCCTTAAACTATTTTGAACTTATCTGATTTATCAGTCTAATCATCCTACATAAAAACATGGTAACTCAATATTTGTAAGTCTGAAATGTCATAAATTAATCATTATACAACCTTGAATAAAACTACTCCACTCAAACCACTATATGATAATAACTTCTCCATCATGTTCATCTAGTTGCATTGGTATGCCAGTCTAATAACATTATCCAAGTTTGTACAAATAATATGTCAGATAACTCAATCTTGAATGCATAAATCCATTTCTTCCATTTTTTAACATCTCCCACTTTTTACTTATCCCTTTATATAAATTAATTGAAACATTGATTGTATCATGATTACCCACACAATTTTAGGAACTAGAATATTGGCTTAGCATCATGTATCTTTATAAGGATTGTTTAATGACATAGTTAAGTAAATTGTTTTACACTACTCATGGAAAGTTACTCTTATGACTTCAGAAACTTTCTTAAGAAACTTTATCTAATAACACATATCGATATATAGGAAATATATGAAACCAAAAACACTTTGTCACAACATCTTCAAATAAAAAATATTTTTTTCATTCTAAAATTCATAATTATGTCTATTTAAATAGGATTACCTAACCATATAAATACCTTCTCTATTATCACACTTATAATCCATTTAAGGATGGTATTTATGAATTCAACATTTTAGAGTTGATAACTCAAGAGTATAAACCTCTGATACACAATTTTGGTTAGATAAGAGATACATTAAGACTCAAGGGGGTGAATTGAGTTATTGAAATTTTCTTCACTTAAAACATCCCTATTTTAAAAGGAATATAGTTTAAAATACTATATTAAAACAATAAAATGAAAAGAAAAATAGAAATTGAAAGATATAACATGAAGTATATTATGGTTGTTTGGGGATAGAAATCCCATAGTCCACTCCATCACCACTCTCTTCCATTATCTTTTTTAGTTAACTAGTAACCATCCTTTTTGAGGAATTTACTAATTGAGTGAAAGAATCCATCACTTAGTATAAATACAAGATATTTTTCTAGGATCGTACGACTATTTACATAAATAAAAACCTTCAACACTTTGTACAAGTAGTTCTTACTTTGAGCAAAAATAAATAAAAAAAAGATATTATAAGATGAATCATGCTATTGAAAGATGAAACTCATAGAATATAATAGATACCCCAGAGATATTTAATTGTAATAGAGAATATATCAAGGAGAGTCTTCAAAAAAATAGTAGGATTGGTTTTGAAATCAGGGTTGTAGAGAAATTGTATTTTCTTATTCTTTTTCTTAGAAAAAAGAAGCGTTATAGAAATCTTAGATAAAGAGAGAGAGGGATGGAGTATGTTGTAAATTCTATCATTTTTTCTCATGTAAAAATATATCTATATATGTTCACTGATAAAACCGAAATATATCTTGTGAAAATTCATGAGACTTTTTCTTAAAAATTACCTTAAAAATAAGTACTGGATAATATGAAATAATCTATTTTCTTTCATTTCAAGGAACATGAAGTATTTGAAAAATTATTTTACCATAAATAGGTCTTAAAATGTTTAATTCATCGAAATCAACATTAATTTTCACTTTAAATACTCTAATGACAATGAATACTCATGTTAAATAATGACATAGCCAATTTTAGATCACCACATAGCCGAAATTCACATATCTAAATCCAAATAGCTAAATTGATAACATAGTTGTTCTTCATGTAGGTGAAATTTCTACATATCCAAAA
This sequence comes from Viscum album, assembly GCA_963277665.1. Lineage (NCBI taxonomy): Eukaryota > Viridiplantae > Streptophyta > Magnoliopsida > Santalales > Viscaceae > Viscum > Viscum album. The sequence goes on along the minus strand of OY728162.1, from coordinate 1,463,135,629 downwards.
AATGTGGTCAAATTAATCACATAGAAAAAATTCACAAAGCCAACTGAATCACACAGTTTAATTGAATCAAAAAGAAAAATATTACACAGAGCTAAACCACATAACTGATTACTCTACATATCCCATTTTATGTAGTTGTTTCATCAAATTAGTTTTTCGTCATGTATCTGATTCATTTAATTATGTTATTTTCATAGGTTATTCTATCACATAGATGATTCACATAGCTGAATTCATGACTAGACAAACTTCATGTAGAAAAATTCCTCTCCTAGATAAATTTTATATACTTATCTAAAATTTAAGTAGAAATGAATATTATAGAATAATTAAAAATTTACAATAGAGTTTAACTATATAATTTTAAAAAATATTAAACACACATAAAATTAAATTAATTATTAAAATAAGATGGTTTTTTGGGAATATAAAATTATACAACACAAGAGATATGTTGGGACAACATCAATAGAAACAAATTTATAATACTTTTATGGTAAAACCCCATTTTAAACTCAACAGAGATGTTATAATTACTATCTAATTATCCCTTTAGGATATATAAATAATTATTCACTAATTCATGTGTATTATCTAAATATAATATATTTTTTTGAAGCTTATGTGATGAAAAAATTATGAAAATGGCTCAGCGAACAAAATAAAAACTATTATTTGAAATATTGTTTGGGATTATAATGTAAAATACAAGGTATTTAAATGATCTCCACCTTTATGTATTAACATCTTGAAAATAAATACCTATTTAATGGTGAGGTTAGAAATCCCACTTCTAACTCCCAAGTTCCCAGGAGCCCTCCAAAATTTTCTCATACCACCAGAACATGTGGAAGATGTTGTGAACCCAGTCTAATTATGGGTCTAAAACTAGGTGATATAAATCCTTGACTACCTTGTGTAGGATCTGGAAAGGTATAATGAAACTTAGTGATAGATTTATCGCTTGATAAAAACTCTATAGACTTCATCATGGAAAGACCTTTAATAACACATGGTCTCCCTTCTCAAAATCCAAAAGACTTCTTCTTCAGTCCATATATTAATTATGATGGATTTGAGCTACAGTAATGTTACCCAAGATCACCTATCCCTTTTCTATCATCACCCATAATAGATTTAGCCCCAATATTAATGTCTCTATAACATTATTCTATCACATGTGTGACTTTAAGGGCTTCATTTAGAGGGCCTCAAAAAGGTTCTATGGAAATAGTGAAGTGGTAACTATTTTTTTACCCGAGCTCTATTAAGGGTACATGATCCACCTGACTCCAACCAAAATCGGTCACATAATCCCTAAAAGTTTCCTTGAAGGATAGAATAGTTCTCTCAGTATACCTATTCTTCTAAGGGTGGAATACTATAATTAACCAAAATTATGTCCTTAAAGACTCTTGTATGTTTCACTATAACTGATATGAAAATGAGTATCAGGGTCAAATATTATTGTTTGAGGTAACCCTTGAAGCATTATGATATCATTCTTATACAAGTATTTCAATGTTTCTGTTAAACTCTACTCTCATATAATAATTAAATTGACCAATTTTCATTTTCACCCTACTTCAATTCTGAAACCTCTATAATTTGGGAATAACTTATTGGAACTTGGTGCACGACCTTCACTTTATGACTTTCGAGGAACCATGAGATAAATTTGATAATTATATTTTTATACCAAGCTTCTAGAATAGATGACCTGTGGTTTCAATACATCTTCATCACACCTAGATATACCTCATAGGTGGGAATTTTGGAACCCCCTAAAAACCTCTTTAAAAAGTGCGAGTGGTACCATTTTCTACACTGGGAATAGGTTGATATTCACCACACCATGGAAAAACCCATCCAGTGGATCACCTGAGGATATCTTTTTATAAAATACCTCAAAATTGTTTCCCCATAATAATTCCTCCCTCACAAGTATTAGAGGAATAGGGTCCCCCACCATCAATTAGAGATATGAAACTTCTCTATCATCCACCAAGGAGAACTATATCATTACCAATTGCTGAGATGCCTCCTGCATAAAAAAATCTCATTATTTGCAACTAAGATATTTAACCACCATATTTCCATTAACTAGAGTATATAAGATCTTGAAGGCTTAATCCTATAATAATTCAAATCAATTTTCCCATTTTAGGTTAAGATCTGTATGGGTGAAGATGTATATGAGGATCTCATGGTTATTATATACTATGAATCTCTCACCAAGATGGTAATATCATCAAGTCTTCGAGGTGACCACTACCACTTGAATGTATAAATCATAGGTCATATACTCAGGAGGTCTCAACTATCTATACCCTTAATAAATCACTATTTTCCTCTACATCATCACACATCTAGGACAATATCTATAAGAAATGGAAAAAACTTTATACTCAACTCCTTCTTCTAATAGCCTAAGAAAAGAACCATTCTTAAATATTTTCGCCAAATCACAAAAAATATATCTGACATTACTCAGACTAAATAAAGGTATTCCCTTTTATGTAAGGGTAGTCATGGGAGATGGAGTCCTAGAAAAATTTATTTTAAAAATCATGTAGTATCCCTCCAAACCATGGAATCCCTACACCTCAAACACACCATTTAGTGGATATCTATAAATCACTATATTGATTTTCACTAAGACTATTCCTATACCAACCACTGAGATTTCATGTGTTGGGAAGTGGAAATCAAAAATTTATAACTAAAACATTTATAGTTTAATATTGAGCTGGTTATCTCAAAGTAAGTTCAAGAAAATCCTAAAATACTTAGAATTATTATCCTCCGATTCTGAATAAATGATGAAGTGATCATTGAAGAAAAACATGAATTGTTCAAATAATGGATGTATTATATGGTTCATGAGTCCCATGAACACAGATGAGATGTTTATCACACAAAAGGGCACCACTAATAACTCATAATGGACATAAGAGCATCATAATAACATCTTTGAGATATCCTCCCCCTGAATACAAGGAAATAGCTAGATGTACGATCAATCTTTGAGAACCATTTTTCTACATCTAATTGAAGAGTTATTTAATCCTTAGAAAATGGTATTTGTTCTTTTCTATCAACTGATTTGAGTCACTATTGTCAATAATAATTCTTGGTCTCTTGTCTACCTTCTTGGAGAACAACATTGGAGGTGTTCATGGGATAAAATAGGTTTTATGAAACCCTTATCTACAAGGTCCTCCAACTTTAACATTATATAATTGAACTCAGTCAGGTCTTGTTAATAATATATAGAAGACATTGGAGTTTTCTTGGGGTGTATATCAATTCATCAGTGAATCTTATGGTGATGCGAAAATATAGGTACATCCTTGGGTACATATACTCATATGCGAATTCAATAAGTTGGTCATCTAAATCATCCTTTACACATAGAGATAAATTCAATAACTGATGTATTATTAACTTCAACTTCTCATAAACAATCCTTTCTTATCTCATTTTAATGTCTTACTCACCCATGAAAGAAAAACTTGATCCATATACATGAAAACACTCCACTCTTTGATGGTAGTAGTCAATCTAGTTGTGAATTGAGGATAAAAAGTATATTATTTAGATGATGTAGTAGGGATTTGTATCATCTATTTTGAGGTACCATGAAAATATATCTCTATTGAGTGCATGCTTTTATCATCAACAGTTGTTGTTGAAAATGTCATTACTTTCAGTGGGAGTCACTAACATCATAGATTGGGCTTGGGGATTCATCAATATTTCTATATCTTGAACTAGGGATACAACAACAAATAAATTATTCATACAAATATCTATGAGTAAAAATTATAGAGTAGAGATGACACAAAGTACACCTCAAATCATGACAAGTGCTAACTGGTCGTAACCCTTAATTTCCCACATCCAGCTATATCATTGTACACTAACTCCCAGTGTTTATAAGGAGTAGTTTGGGGATAGTCTTGGTGGAAGTAGATCTTTGAAACATCTACCAATGGATCCTTAATCAGGTTTACCTTCATATCCTCTACCATATAATCTTCCTTGAAGACCACCATGTCCACCTGGGGAGGTCCATTATCGAGTCATTTCCTTTGATATGCGGATCTATATACAACATAAATTTATTTTGCTACATGTTGAGTAATGATATATTGATATGTGTGACCTAAACCTCTACAAGAATTAAAATTCATTCTTTATGGATGGATGGATCCACTAAAAAACTATTGATATATTAATCCTTAGGTTTGGGACTATGCATGAGTGTGCCTCCAATGTCACAAAGCTAATTCATGGTTATGGCTAGCCATAACTAACGAATCTTCTCCTGAATAACTACCACTATCTCTAAGTTCCCACTTCTCCTCTGCTAAAAAATTCTTGGTCACCAAATCCCTCTCAAAAACCTTAATATAGTGGTGGATGTAGAGAGGTGCAATGTCATCTCACATCTCTTTGTGAAGGAAATTATTGAACTTCTATACTCAATGGTATCCATCTCAAATAATATTGATGGAGTAACTCCAGAATTAAAAAAACCTTGATAAATACTCCAAAATGGACATTCTACTCTAAACATCTCCAACAACTCCTTCATATGAACATACCACAATGTAGATAGGTAATATTCCCCACAAAAGAGTTGTTTAAACTCTATACATGGGATAGACACCTCATCATCAGTCCATATAATATAAGTCCATTAGTGACTCACATAACCATGGATAAAGATAGACATTAACACTAATATCTGATTTAAAGTTATTTAGACTAATAAAAAACTGAATCCACCACCTCAGTAAAATTATATAATACCTAAGGGTTGGGATTAACTCAAAAAAATGTTTTCATTATCACTAAAACTCTGGAATCACACTCATCCTATGCACATCCTCATCCTATAAAACATGAATAATCAAGTACTGTATAGGAGGAGAAATACCCATATATATAGCTACTGATTGGACTAATTTCTACATGACTAATAGAAGAAATACTCCCCTCTCACCCAATGGGGATATGTTATGGTCCAGTCCCTAAATATAATTTGTGTCACTCAATTAGTTAATGAAAAGTTACTTCATTGTCAGTATAGGCATGTTAGGACCTTTCCTCTAGAGCGTAACTAACTGTATGTATAGAGGCATCCCACATTTGACAAGTTGAACCATGGTTATCAAAGAATATATTATGAGTTGACTCAAAAAGGGAAAAAATAAATGAAAATTATTATATGATACATATACCATTTACTTATTCCTCACAATGAATGCCTTAGATTTATGAGTCATCAAACAGGTTATCAAGATCCTAATGAAAGGATACGTCAGTTGCCTCACCAATATTGGGTTCCTTGGCCTAAAAATTGAGTTTGAGACCCCTTGAAACTATTTACCAAAATTACAAAACTATCCTTACAAGTATCCTAACTCAAAAAATCCATCCCTAATGAAAATACTCTCTCATACCACACTGAACTGACCCAACCCACTAGGACCTAACCTTGAGTAGTATGTTGAGTGTGCCACCCTTAGCCTAACTATAATAGGGCATGTTCTATTGATTATTACAAAGTATTACTAACATAAGACATTGGATTCCTTAGCCTAATGGACCCATATACAAACACACATATCCATATAAGATAAACCAATGCATTCAAGATAAATTACCTACTCCAATATATAAATAAATACATGTGACAAGGTTTAAGATCCCCAAAGATATGAAAATAGAAAATCTATGAGATAATGTGAAAGATACATTACTAAAAACTAAAATATATTCCAACCTAAAAATATCGGGAAATGATGGTGAATCAATATGATCGGCCTCTGACACAAAGTTTGTCCACAACTGTCACCTCTGAGTACCACTAAGCTCCTAATATATCAGCATCTCATCCTCTCAGATCACCATTGTAGAACCTATGAAATGTGTTTCATGCACTTTTCCGCAATTAAATATGTATTTCCATGTGTCACAACTCAAAATGACCTCAACCATTCTGGAAAAGTTCGTGGTGCGACTATGCATTTTTCATGGGGGTGAGTGATGGTAGCGAAGGAACCATCCTGAAGGGCTGGGACCGCAGCCCAACACTGATCCCAAACAGGGGTGCGGGGGCATATGCCCCATGGTATGGAGAAATTATTTGGAAAGTCCCCAAAGAGGCTCCCAATGTACCTGAGCATAAACACATGTGTGCCACCATGCTGGAGGAGAATAAAACTATGATTTTTTCTAAGCCCTCAAAGTGGTGCCCTAGTCTAGCCAAAACACCATCGACATGCAAGGTACTTGTGCAGCATATTGGGGCACGCAACCTACTTCCTCACCCAAAATCCATTCACCCAATGTACTATCTTTTCCTATAAATAGACCCTTGGGGCCTTTATTTGCATCGAAGAATTTCCCCGAAGACCAATCACTACTCTGGTCACCCTAGCACTTCACCCCAGTCTTCTGAAACTTTCAAGGTAGTTTTTCAACACCTTGAGAGGGGGATTTAGTAGAGGATCATTGGACTTAAGTTCTTTTAGGGTTTTAAAACCATAACACTTGTATGCCTAAAGCGCCTAACCCCCCAAAGTCAGAAATACTTTGGTGCCACCCATTCCTCTCATAGGAACTTGAGCACCCCACTTCTAGGATCACCTGTGAATACTCTTGAAGGATTGAGCAAGGTCTCACCCAAGTATTACCATAAAAGTTTTCCATCACTTAAGTGAACACTAGGTTAACCAAGTGTACTTGTGCATCCATAATTGCGTGCCCTTACCTACTTGGGAGCCCCTCTTAGATTCACTTATTCTCTTCAGTTTATAGGCCATCAAGCCTTTATCAAAGGCATTCATGGAAAGTATTCTTTTTCCCTGGCCCTTTTATCTGAAAGGGATTCTGTTGAGACCTCCCCCAAAACCTTCTGACTTATCAAACCTTTGAGAAAGTCCCATCAGTGTGTCTCTTATTTGGGTTTGTATTTCCATATTGATAGGTTTCCAACATTTGTTTCACAATGGGGTTAGGATTCATGGAATTTCGGTTGGTTTGTATAACCATAGTCACATGGAATTTTCTCTTAGGAACAATGTTGGGAAGTTCCCGGTTTGGACGAGGGTTGGGTCCCAACTTATCCCTTCTCGAAGAGATGGCCCAAAACCTCAGGTCTCTGGTAGAGAGGGTACATTTCACCTTTTCTTTTCCACACAAGCATAGGAGAAGCCTTTATCCCCTACCAGAATCAATTTTAGGGCAACCAACTTGGCATAAGCCCCAATATTTTCTTGCAAGAGGTAGAATCATTTCCCCTCCTCTCTTTTTCAGTGCCAAAGACCAGAGGATAGATGGGCATAGGGAATTTTGTTACCCTTTCCCTCTCCCGTTGTGCTTTGTTGCCATGGATAGCCATCCTAGTGTAATCCCCTAACCTTCATCCCTTCTTCCTTACATTAGACCCTTGTCCAATGTAAATAGAACAGAGGGATGGTTTGTCGCCTCACCCTCTTGTACGGTCGCCTTGACCTTGTCCAACATCACCGCCATAGGTTCTCCCTCTTCCAATAGCGGAGGAGGAAAATTTTGAAAGTGCAAGTGTCACTATTGAATCTTTCACATCATGTTGTTTCTCACACCGAGTATGACTCATGTGGGCTTAGAAATTCATGATGATTATAACATATATACAAACATTAATGAAGGAAGGAACTACAAGAACTCTGATTCCTATTCAAACCGGGATACATAGGAATCCCTTTCAGGGATCGATCTCACTAGACATCCTCTTCAGTAATCCAAACCTAATTACTTTAATCTGGGAATCATCCTTAGGGATAATCCCCAAATTAAACCCTTAAGTCACCAAGGCATACTTTTTAGGATGTAAGACCAAACTCATTTCTTTCAAAGGACTGTACTCTCTTATTAGACTAATCAAACTATGTGGGATTTGATTCCCATCTATATGGGATACATAGGAAGCCTCCTTGAGGTTCAAAACCAATACAATAAATCAACCCTGTTATCCTTGGGCTATATTCCCAATAGGGTCTGATCCTACATGGAAACCCATATTCTTTCCAAAGTTCATTGGGTTGCTTCAGTATAAGTCCCAAACTATGTTATGACTAAGAACCTTCCGCTTAGATGTCCATACCACATGAAATTAAACTATATGGATAGGTCCTTATCACATGACCATAAAAGGTATGATGTGTACCATTTAGTGGCATCGAAGTATGGGGGTTCTGATTCCTTTTACAAGGATACGTAGGTAGGACATTTTATAGGAACAATCCCAAAATCAAACACAACCTTCATCTCCCTGGATGAAAATAAATTCCAGAGTGACCCACTGAGTGGCTTAAAAACCAGTATCATCACAACCATGATTAAAAGAATCTCTAAGTAGTATATTAGAGGATACCATTGATGGAAAACCTTGAATACATACTGATATTTCCATTAATAAATAACCTTGAATGCATACTAATGATTCTAAATTTTACACGTGTTAAAAAGTGATTGTAAATTCCAAAGGAAACTTATGATATGATTGGTGAATTAATAAATATTCATGAAAATATCTTAAATTTACAAACAGTGTCCCGGAATAGATAATAATTCCCCCAAAAGGGTGTGATGAGTCTGACCTCCCATCCTCTTGACCAATGCATGTTCTTAAGTATCATAAATTTCAAACTTAACAAACGCCTGAATTTAGAAAGAAGGTCCCCTTTGGATAGAGAACTATTGGAAGTTTCTAGTTCCATAAATAAATACAATGGAAACCACCTGGAAACAGTGATTCTTAAAACTAGAACACACGTTTCAAGGAACTACAAAATACAAATGGTGAACTCTTTGTGAATCCTTAACTAAGTTAATACGGTTACCCACCTGTTAGGACATTATCAATTGATAAATGAAGGACAAAAAAAGGAATCAATCATGCATGTATCCATCTAAAAATATGTTTCTTTAATGAAGTTTTTTGTTGTTTTCATATTTTTCTTCTCAGAATTCCCTTCATTCCAAAAATGGATTTCTCCAAGACAACATTTGTGAACTTCTCGACCACTGCTCAAGCTGGATATCCATCTGCAGGAAGGACATCATCACTAACCCATCATATTTAATGTTGAGTATCTAATGTGATGGTAAAGTAATATCATTGGAACGGTACAATTAGAACATTGGAGGCTGCCCGTCAAGCCCTCCAGGTCAATAAAAATTCTCGATCATTTGGCCAATACTGACCAATGATCACGAAGAAGACAGTGCCAACCACTGTCTTTAATCATTTTGAGTCCTTATCCCCAAAACACAATAATCAATCCCTCCCGTACTATAGTATGTTGGATCAAAAGGTCACTCAAGGCCTCAATTAAAGAATGCAAGAGCCTTTTCGGAGGACTCCCACCAGCAATCAGCACCGGCATAATCTCACGGTAGTAAACCCCCAACATGATGATGGTGTTGCCTCTAAACATTTGGCCCAAGTCTCTAAGACCTGGGTACATAAGATGTACTTCCAGGGACAAAATCTAGTCAACATGGATCATACCTATACCCCTTATGGAGAAGCTCATCAATCTAACTTGATGGAAAACAACAAATGAGCACATACACCCATCTGTCCTAATTTTGATGTTCTACAGACTCGTCTGACAGCAACCCAAAAATCCCACCAGATAAACCTGGTGGAGTACCGTGAATAGGCACATACAACTTCTTAAAAGTTATCATTCAGTTAGTAGGCTCATTTAACTAAATTTAAAGAAGTTCACCAATCTAATGTGGTGGAAACTAGTAAACAGGAACACACACCTATTTACAATCACCAATTCTATCAACAGTCCCATATTCCAGTATTGAAGGAAGTCCATCAACCATACTTGACGAGAAATAGATATCAAGCACATACACCTACCAATGTTTATCAAGCTTGCAAACAGTCTTGTTTGGTAGCACCTAGAGAAGTCAGTCCGAAAGCTTCGACGACAAATTTGGGACAGACCCAACTCTCTTCCCCCATGAATGAGTATTGTCAATATCCATTGATAGAAAAATGAGGATAGGAGAAGGCACATACACCTACTCTAGATACGGAATGGATGTATAGTCCTATTCCAGCCGCTAAAGTCACCAAACACATCTTATCAATGGTGAAAGGGTAGATGTAAATCCCTATCCATATACTAGAAGCATTCCAGGATATTATAACAACTACTTCAACAATATCAGGGGAACATACACATAAATCTATCCCCACACATGGGATGACACATCAACATGCCATCCCATAGTAGATACACACCTCTATTTCAGTCCATTGGGGTAATGGGGTATACTCCCCCATATCATACATGCAATAAGATCGGGAATATACACCCTTTCCAATTAGAGGTAATCGGTCCGTTCCAGTAACCACTCCAAGGAAGGCACATACACTTGCCCATGATTACCACTTTTCCTAGAAAGTGGCCCCAAATAAGTATAAGTGAACATATAATAAGAAGTCTTACCAAGAACTATTGGAAAATAAAGATTCAATCTGAAATTTGGCTCCTCTTAATGTTGGAGTTCTTGAAGCACTCAGACATTTATCTGTGAAAGCACACGATTCTACCCTCTCATTACCAAATTTTGGGAGTGGTAGTTGTAATTTTGAAGTTCCTCGTCGAATACTTCATAACGAAGGCTTGCTTCATGAAAATTTAGTCAATCTAGAGTCTTTATCTCTGAATGAGAGCCTTGGAAACCCTTTGTGTGGCTAGAAGACCAAGAAGAAAGAATATTTATCCCTTTCTGTAATCCATCATGGTTATCCTCCCCATGATGGCATTACCTATGAAAGTTCTCTCCATAGTAGTATTTTGCATTTTCAAGGAAATTTCATAATTGAAAATGTAGCGATGAGAAATCCCTCCTATCTCGAGGCACTTGAAAACACAAGGCCAGTCATGTCTGATGCCTTATCATTTACAGGTGAAACATTTTCTCAACCAGAAGACATCTTAAGGGGATGATCATTCTCCAAACCTCCCTTGGGTAATTTGTCTTCTAATATAGAGCATACACTTTGGTTAGACCAAGTGGAGAAACCTCTAGTGAATGATGATGAAGATATGTTAAACATAAGAAAAAAATTGGCCAAAGGAGAAATACCAGTCATGTTATGGACTTTGGAAAATTCTCAGTATAACATTCCATTGATGAAAAAAGACTTCATTCATGAAATCCGCCTCAACTTATTGGAAACTCTTCCTCATTTGAAAACCAAATTATTACCATATGATGAATATAAAAATCATTAAAAGGTAATAGAAGGGTTGCAATGCCAAATTGACTTGGAATCTCTCTTAGTTTCCAAATATCCAAAGGTTAAAAAATAACAGAGAACCCTTCAGCGTGCATGTCTCAATGCTCTAAAGAGGCCACACCAGTTAATTTTTGATTCACCATCTAGTGTTCATATCAAAGTATGGGGTGAATTTGGAGCATTTCATTTCACTACACTCCATAATCAGAAAAGTATTCCAAAAGTGGTCTCATGCAATGTTATTGCCCACAGTTGACCCCAATCAATAGATTTTTTATGTTATCAAATGTACTCTCAAGAACAGGCCTCAACCAGTTATTTTCCAATTCAGGCCCAAAGAAGAAAAGTTGTTGAGTTACTTTTACATACAAAATATGAGAATCTTGAGCAAGCATCCCATTTAGAGGATATTAGCTGTCAGAGAATGAAAATGTCTAAAATAGCCCAACGATCTTCTGAAATATGTGATTTAAGTGGTTTTTGGATGATGCGCCTAGATAATGATTTAACTAAAATCTGAAAAATCAAAAGAGAAGTTTCACGAATTTCATCCATAGCAGTTCAAGAATCACCCCAGTTTGCAAGGATGAGGGCTCATTTAATTCAACCTTCAAATTAATTCAACAAAGTTCAAAGATTTGAAGAAGAAGAAGAATAGGAACAGCCCCAACCTGTAAGGCTGGGGTATTTTTCACATATGCAATCCCCTCCTCAACCAAAGTTAGTTTTCTCCCAATTGGGAAAAAAGCCAACAGGAGAGTATACAACTAAACTATCCGAGGATTCCCTTTGGGTTACTGTTCACCAAATAGTTCTAGGTAATTCATCATATAGGAGAACGAAGTCTCATGGAAGACATAAAGGAATATGATCTCGCAGAAATACTAACAGAATACCATCAATGCATTATGCGTCAGTAAATGTCATTGACACCACTATGGAAGATTCTCCAAAAAATGAGTCCAGTTTAGAGGAATCAAAAGATGAAGTTCTTTTCCATAATATGGTACACACTGAGGAAAATGAAGAAGGTTTTTACACCCGAAATCAGTGGCTTACCCAGAATCTAGGTATGCCTTCAAATAACCAACTCCCCCTTCTCTGAAAGGCATCTAATAAGGAGAAAGGAAAAAAGTCAGATCACATCTCACTTTTTCATTAGAGAAGGTAAATATCTTTTGCTTGAAGAGAGATTTACACAACAAGAAGAGGAAATAAAGGAGTTGAAAAGACTCAATATAGAGTTACTTCAAAACGGCATTTCTCTTAGACGTACATACCAGGAAGGTATTCAACCTAAAAATACTGTATGATCTTCTTAGTAAAGAGAATTTTTAGTAACTACAGATACAGATAATGAATTCCCTCTACTGGGTACACAATCAAGGCATGATCAAACACTTCCTGCCTGTTCCCATGGGTTATCTAAGGAAGATATCAGCACCACCATTAGTGGTTTTTCTGGCCATTGCACCATCTCAATATCCAGTTGCTATATCTACACAGAATCTACCTCATTCAGATATTCCCCAAATGCTTAAAAACACAATTGAGGCATTAATGACTCAATTGGAAGCTATAGAGGAATGACATGCTCCAGTTCAGCTAGAAATGAGAGCTTACACTGAATGGGTGGATGCAATTCCTCCCCCACCAAATTTTGTTAATACCACATTCCCAATCTTTAATGTTTCAGTAGATCCAGAACAACACTTGACACATTTTGTTTCTCGTTGTGATCCTATGATGGGAACTTCTCAACAACAAGAAGTAGTAAAAGCTTAGGTGTATTGTGCAGTCATTACAAAGACTAGTTTTTTTTCTGGTATACAAGTTTACAATCTCGATCAATTATTGCATGGGAAGATATCCTTCAGAAAATTATTCTTAAATTTAGCTTAATGATACCAAAAATGATAGTTTTTGATATTACCAATTGTAAACAAAGGGATAATGAAAGTGTTTACGATTTCATTACTTTATGGAAAATATTATCATATTCCTTAAGTCTAGCACTCCCCCAAGAATTGTTGCTTCCAATTTATGTGGAAAATATATCTGATGATTTACACACACCATTGATCCCTATAAAATACACAGGAGGTTTTCAAGACCTTACTTCAATCTCTCAACAGATAGAAAACTCTATTATAGAAACTAAGGCTAAAACTCGTTAATTCTATCAGCTCCGAGGATGAGTATAGGAAATGCAGAAGCTACTACAGTCACACTCAAGTAGGCACATGTACCTGCATCTACTTCAAGACCTTCATCAAACTGAAGGGCTCTACCTCCTGAGTATCAGAAGTAATGACTACCTCGTTAAGATTATCAAAGATATAAAAGGCGAAAACCGTTTAAGGATTTAAAGAAGAAAGTTTATTCTTTTCGGAATGAAAAAGTTCCTGGTTACTTCATCTCATCTCTGGAAAACAATTTGGTTCACTTTCCAAGGCTGAAGAAACCAAATAAAGACAAAGATGAAGATATTTTGAATTATTGTCCCTTTCACCAGATGTTACGACATCCCATCCAAGAATTTTTTATTTTCAAGGACCTCTTGCAAAAGATGGTAGACTCTGGGAAAGTAAAACTGAAAAGTTAATCAGCTCATGTAGCATGTGATAATACTACAGATCTAGAGGAAGAAGGCAAATGGAAAGAGGTCAAAAGTAAAAATTTGCAGAAATATGATGATTGGATGATTAGGAAAATGATCAACTGGACCCACTCCATTTTACTAATACACTTGAAACAATTTATTGTGTCTTCTATCACCCCTACCACAGTAAAACCTCCTTCTTCAATAGGTTTTTCCTCAATAAAACTAAGTGATTATAATGATAAAGAGAAGTCAGAAGAATACGGGCTTGTGTCAAGGCCAAAATTGTCCATGACCCTGGAAGATTTTATGCCATCTATTTCAAAAGCATGAGCACCGCCCCGCCAAATGGAAAAACCAGAATTAACCTTTCAAGAAGAATCTTAATCAGATGAAGAATTGATCTTTGGTTCTATTAATGTTATCAATCTAATGGATCCTTATGCCAATGGTGATTCTAATTATAATGATCCTGAATTAATTTTACCTAATTGGGGAACAAGTGGTAGAGGCCTAGGTCAAGGATACAGGGGAAGACATGGGAATTCTAAAAATCACCATTTTAACTCTACCCCTACTCAACCCATATATGCAGTAAAAAATCGTGGAAGAGCCCTTATGCGGGCTCAATAAGAACAAGGAGTTTCTTGCAGAGAAGACAAGATCAGTTCTAATTCAATTATTTTAGAAGACCAATTAGAAGATACACCATCTTCTTCTCAGCATGTGAATAGACCTAGTTGGTCTAATCTACCAAAGATATAAGTATTTTCAACTTCTTCTCTGACACAGAATACGACTACATCAGAAGAATCAACTTCCAAAGCACCTACAAAACTGCATCTTGATGCTAGAAAACGCAGACCTTTAGACCAAAATTATGATGTCTTGAAACAATTGGCCCAAGTAATAGACAAGTTATCAATTCTAGATTCATTGAATCTATCAAAATATCTTCAAGAGGTACTCATTGAGGCTTTTTTAGGTCCTCAAGAGTTTGAAACCAAAGTTGTGGCTACTGAGGTTTATCGCATAGAGAATGATCCTGCAGAATGTAATTAAGTCATATATTTTATAGATGAAGATGAAGTTGGTGTTTTACATGGATATATCAGACCTTTGTATTTACTAGCAAGGTCAATGACATAGACATCTGATGAGCCTTCATTGATCATGGCTCCAGGGTCAACCTCATTCCTGTTCATACACTTCCTCAATTAGGTTTGACTAAATATAATTTATCTCCTTTCTATTTAATGTTTCAAGGGTTTGATAAGAATGAACAAGAGCCTCTGTGAGAGATTACACTCAGATATATGTTTTGAGATCTTGTGTCTAATTCAGATTTCATGGTTATTCGCCAGGACAAAACCTTCAATATTTTGCTTGGAAGGCCTTGGCTGCATCAACATGCAACTGTACAATCTTCGTACTACCAATGTCTTAAGAACTATTTCAATGATCAAATCAGGTCATTGTATGGTGATAATGCTCCATTCAAAACATGTGAATCTCTATACATTGAGGGATATTTTTATCACACAAAATGAACAAAGTCCATGACAAAGGAAATAACCAGATTTAATGATCCAAATAAACTGGAAAAGATTCCAACAAATCCATTTATGCATTTTAGTATAGATTATGTGCTATCCATCAATAAAATTGAAAGGGAAAAACCAAATCCAAGCACTTATATAGTAAATTACATAATGTCAATTATGGAAACTGAGCCTAACAACATGGGAGAAATTTTTAATTCTCCAAGAAGTGATGGAAGCATAAATAGAGATTTATTCATTTCATATACTAAATTAGAACAAACCTTTACTTCGTTAATCAGAGTAGAAGAAATTGTAGCAATGCTAGAAGAAGACAAATATGTTGATTCTCAATACATCATTTCCTCTTTATTACCACAGTAAATCCTTCATCATAAGTAGGGTCAGATATGGTGGCATCTTCTTCAGGATATTCAAATATTGACTTCTCCCCTAAATCTGGAAGTTTTTCCACGCCATCTACTATGGAAGTGGAAACAGAAGAGGTAACACATAATAAAGAAGAAGAGGAATATCTCAGGGATTCTCATCCAACATTTGAGGAAGGTGTCTATACCACTTTGGATGACCTCATAGAAATAAATATGGGTACAGAAGAAGATCCACTCCCCCCTCTAATTAGTGATTCCATGACCTCTGAAGATCAATATGTGTATACTTCATTTCTAAAGAAACACCAAGATATATTTTCTTGGAATTATACAGAAATTTAAGGTCTTAATCCTGATGTATCCACCCATCATTTGGGTTTACCAGAAGAACATCGTGGATTCAAATAGGCAGTAAGAAGAATACACCCAACTCGTGCCTCTAAAATTAAAGCTGAAGTTGATAAGCTTATAAAGGTTAATTTTTTTAGGGAAGTTCAGTATCCCAAATGGATAGCCCACATTATCCCTGTGAAAAAGAACAATGGAAAAATTAGAGTCTGCATTGATTTTAGAGATGTTAAATAGCATTGTCCTAAATATGATTTTCTAATTCTAATTATAGAGCTTTTAATTGATGCAACAACTGGCTATGAAGCTCTTTCCTTCATGGATGGCTACTCTAAGTATAATAATATCTATATATCCCCATAGGATGAAGAATATACATCTTTCAGAGCCCCTTAAGGTGTGTGTTTCTATCGGGTAATACCCCATGGATTAAAGAATTTAAGTGCAACACACCAATGTGCCATGAAGCATATCTTCAAACCCTTATTATGGAAATTTTTTGAATGTTTTATGGGTGATTTGGTGTTCAAATCTAGACAACTTTCCAATCACTTGGCTGATTTGGAGACTATATTAAATAAACTTCGACAACACAGTTTGAAGATGAACCCCTTGGAATGTAATTTTTGGGTAACCTCAGGAAATTTTATTGGCTTCTTTGTATTCCATCATGGTATCTAAGTTGATCCTGAGAAAACAAATCAATCCTTGGTATGTCACCTCCTTGAGATTTGAAAGAATTAAGAGGACTATAAGGACACTTGGAATATATATGGTGCTTTATCACTAATTTAGCAGGCAAGTGTTTTCCCTTCACTAGATTAATAAAGAAGGGAATCACCAACCAATGGACTAAAGACTTCCAAGAAGCATTTGATACCCTCATGAAATATCTCTTGAGTCCACCAGTATTAATTCCACCTATTGATGGAGGACCACTTATTCTCTACGTGACAGCTTTATAGAATTCAATAGGTGCCTTCCTCACCCAAACAAATGATGATGGGAATGAAAATAGCCTTTACTATCTCAGTCAAACTATTCTTGATGCCGAAACTCAATATTCAAATATTGAAAAGTGATTCCTAGTATTAATTTTTGTAGTTCATAAATTGAGGCACTACCTGCAACATCATGAAGTCTAATTTTTGTCTCGCAATAATCTTCTCAAATTTATCCTCAGTCGTCATATGCTTACAAGGCATCTAGCATGGTGGGCGGTTATTTTGAAATAGTTTGATATCTTGTTTGTGCCTCAAAAGGCAATAAAAGGCCAAGCTCAGGCAGACTTCCTTGTTGAGCATCCAACTATAGAAGATACATCATTTAATATTGAACTTCCCGATGAAGAGGTCTTCTCTATTGAAGATAATTCCCAAATATGAGAATGTATTTTGATGGTGCTTCCAAAAGTACAATAGGGAAAATAATGCAAAACCCTAAACTCAACAAATTTTGGTTAGGAATTGTCCTTATTTACCCAGAAAGGGAAATATTTCCTTATTCATTCCCATTGTTAGAAAAAGGTACCAACAATGAGGTAGAATATCAAGCTCTCATCGCATGTTTAGAATTGGCCCTTCAGGTGAAAATGGATCATTTAATTGTTAAAGATGATTCATAATAAGTAATCAAACAAATTAATGGGGAATATTATATTAGAAAAGAAGAGTTAATACCTATATGTGATTACGTTAGAGGGTTAATGGCTGAATTTTCCTCAGAACCGACGATGTCTTATGTCCCACGATAAAAAAATGCTCAAATAGATGCACTGGATAATGCAGCTACAACTGTGTAAGATCCAAATCGGGATGAGACAGTCATCAGCATAGCCCATCGTCCTGTGTTTTTACCTTTTGTTCAAACCAGAATGGAGGAAATTAATGAAATTAGCCATATTTCTGAACCTTATGGTCATACCACAGGATGGATAACATCTATCATGGAATATCTTCAAAATGGGATACTTCCACTAGATAGGGCTAAAAAAGAATAGATCTGATGGCGAGCATTCAATTTCACTATTTATCATAATCTAGACCACCAAAAGATCCTCTAAAAGTGAGGCTTTGATTGAATCATCTTAAGATGTATTGATGGAGAAGAGACTATAGCTATCATGAAAGAAATACATTCAGGAGTTTGTGGTGCCCACAAGTCTAGGCACTAACTCTTTGATCAGATCCGAAGGCTTGGAAGCTTTTTACCTTCAATGATGCATGATTGTACAAATTTCACTAAAAAATTTCATCCCTGCCATGTGCATGCCAACTTCATTCATCAACCCCCAGAGTTTCTACATACATCCAAATACTCCTGGCTATTTTCCACATAGGGAATGGATGTTGTAGGGCCTTATCCTCCAGCCACTGCTATGTAGTTCAAGTATATTCTCACTGCTACTGAATTCTTCTCTAAATGGGTTGAGGCAATATAAATCAAGGAAGTCGGGATGAAAATCATTGTTAGTTTTTAAAACTAATATCATCACTAGATTTAGTGTCCCTCGTATTATTTTGATGGAGAATGGAACCATTTTTTGTTTTTCTGAGGTAAAAAAGTTATATCAGGAACATAATATCAAATCCAACCATTAATCTCACTATCATGAGGTGGCTAATGGACAGATAGAGGCCTGCAATAAGACCCTATCAAATATACTACAGAAGATGGTGGATAAAGATAAGAAATCATGGCCTGAGAAACTTTTGAATGATTTATGGGCTTATCAGACAACTACCCATACGAATACCCAACAAACTCCTTATTCATTGGTATATGGAACCAAAGTACTTTTTTCCAATTTAAATGCAATTGCCTTCACTTAGAGTTGCAATCTGTGATCAGTTTTCTACAGATGAGAGGTCTCAGAAATGGTTCAATGAGTTGGAATGATTATACAAGAAAATATTTCACACATTGCATCATCTAGAAGTCTATTAGAATAGAATAACATGATATTTTAACAAGAAATTCCTTCTTTGTTCATTTCTTCCAGAAGAATTGGTATTAGTCCTTATGACTCCAATGATATGAGGAATGAAACCTCTAAAACTTGATCCAAACTAAGAAAGACTTTATTCCATACATAAGGTCTATTCAAATGGATCTTATTCTTTAATCTCAATGGATGGAGAGCTTATTATGACTCTAACCAATGCGATATTCGTGAAGAAATACTTTGTGTAGTTGTGAAAATTAATCCTCACTGCAAGAAATTAATACAAACAGTATAATGTCCTCACTGCAAGAATTTAAACTGCACAATAAAATGTCCTTGTTGTAGGACATAAAACTGCACAACCCCCATGTCCTAGTTGCAAGACATTAAACTACATAACAACCATAAGTGTCCATGCTATATGATGTTAAAATGTGTAACATCTTCGTCCTTGTCACATGACGTTAAACTACATGACATCATTTGTACAACAAATGTTTTCTCTATTTGACATTAGAATCTTCCATAATTAAACATCATTGACATCATCGCTACTCCTTAGTGGCACATGAGTCCCTCTATTTCTTATGTGTGAGTCAGATCTGTATAGAGACCTTATTTCAAGAACTACATATGGCTTGATTCTCATTTTCCAATGAGATACATAGAGACGCCTAAATCTCCAATTTTGGGCCCAACCACAATAGAAAAACATTCTTATTTTTTTCTCCTCCTATATATGAATCAGACCAATACAGAGTGTTTCTTTAAGATATATGATTTGGTCTTTATACCATTTTATGTCTTAAGATTTACCGTTCTCCCAGAATGTGTCAAAATCCCCCATTCCTCATGTCAAAATTGACTAGCGTGAGGAATGAGTATTTAAAGAACTACATACGACTTGATTCTCATCTATTTGAGATATGTAGAGACACATAGATCTCCAATCTTGGGGCCAGTAATGATAAAAAAAAACCTTTATTTCTTGTATAAGAATCCAATCTGCTTAGGGAATGTTTTAAGAACCATGTATGACTTGAATCTTTCCCCAAAAGGACACATAGTGTCACTGGGGTTTTATCCCTTAATACAGTTACAATATGTATTTCCTTTTACATTGGTTCATTTTTGTCCTTACTCTATGACATTAAACTGCATGGAAATATAGCACCCCTATTCTTCACTTGTGTCGCCGTTAAACTGTAAAATAAACCATTACTTCTCCTTGTTTCTCACACCGAGAATACCTCACGTGGTCTTAGGAATTGGGTAAATGGATTCTTTATATAAATAAGGTGTTTCAATTTCTTATGGGGCTATCAATGTCCTCAATACATGACTTAAAACGGCATAGTATAATGTCCTCACTGCATGACTTAAAACTGCATAGTATAATGTCCTCACTTCATGACTTAAAACAACATAGTAAAATGTACTCATTGCATGACTTATAATCACACATCATAATTCAGAGGAAACAAAGAAAGTATCCATTTTACATAAGAGTCAGATCTATGTAAAAGGGCATAAAACTCATGACCAATATTGATTCAAATATTTCTCATATGCATTGGGCATAAACCCCTTCCATATTTCACACTCTTAATCTTGAATGTTTTTAGATATTTATAATCTTTCTTACAATTTCTGGTGATAGAGTTTTTAATATTTGAGAACTCTTTCGCCTAACTATGTATCACATGCCTTTACGTGGACTTCAATAAGTTTCCTATATAATGGACCTGTTAGTAAAAAGATGCCATGATTTGGCTATGCATCATATACCCCAGTTGGCCCTATATAATACAACCCCTATAACGGGATTTTAAAACAATGGTAATTTTGTTCTTGGATATAGTGTCTTTTTTCCCTTCAAACATTGATGACAATATACAGGAATCTGTACTTTAAAGCAGTCATTCAAGTATACTTGTCCCATTATCTTCCTACCAATATGAAAGTGTTCAAAAACATAGTTTACACATTTCCTTAACCATGTGTTCAAAGAAATATGAAATAAACTTGGAATAGCTTGGCCACATATCACGTACTATTTACTTTTCTGGTCCTAGTCATATGAACTAAAACTACAGACACCATACCTCCTACGTTTGGGTCAGACCTTCGTAAAAGTCATATTCCTCTGATTCTTTGGACATCTTGGTTGGAAATACCCTTACCATATTCAGGTACCTTTCTCCATAAACCAAACCCTCTTATTGGGAAAATCTGAATCTCTATAAAATTTCTTTAACTTTTAGCAATATAATGTCATATTTTTGAGATCTCTTTTTCCTGAACATGCAGCACTTTCCCTTAGGTGGCCTTGCATATGTTACCTACATAATAGGTCTGTCAATAAAAAGATGATACTATTTATCTATGCAACATATTCCCCATTTGGCCCTGCATAATACAACCCCCATAACGGGTTTTTTAAATAATGGTAAATTTGTTCTTGAAAAAAAATACTTCCTCTAATGATTTTATCCCTTTCCCCATATCATCCTTTGGATTCAAAAATTCTAAATTCACCGTTCACAATTTTCCATTCTACACCTAGATGTTGTAGTATATTTCTAAACAAATTATCAAAAACTTGGGAGAGTCTCATACCTTGGGACAGATCTAAAGACCTTAAATTAAAGTCACACATTTTCCTCATTGCATGAATTAAAACTGCACAATACCAATGTCCTCACTGCATGACTTAAAACTTCATAGTACCAATGGCCTCAATGCATGACTTAAAACTGCACAGTACCAATGACCTCACTTCATGACTTAAAAGTGTACTGTACCAATTTCCTTACTACATGACTTAAAACTGCACAATACGATATTATAAATTCCCCTTTATGATAAATCTTAACCATTCTTCATAAACTAAATTTGTATAGAAATGGGTTTTCAAACCATGACATATGTTGGTGTAAAATATCCCTTTCATTATTAAAATTCCTTTCCATGGAAAAACCACCCACTGTAGTCTTTAGTCACCCAAATCTTTTTTCCCTTATGTATCACCAGAAAAATGATAAATTCATAAAGAGATCTTTTTCTTGACTATGTACTACATGCCCTTTGGTGGAATTGCATAAGTTTTCTATATAACAGGCATGTCAGTTATTAGATGCCATTATTTGGCTATGCGGCATATGCCCCGGTTGGCCCTACATAATACAACTCCCCATAATGGGTTTGCCAAAATAATGGGAATTTTTTTCTTTAAAGAGACACCCCTTATGTTGATACATGTTTTAAATTTAGTGACCATAAAAATCATGTCTCAAGATTCCCCTTGGAAATATTTAAAGAATAAGAAAGCAATTCTTATCCATAGAGTTCTATTTGGGATCTAATTTTAAAATTTACAGTCAAATCTATTCGACCTTAAATACTATCCCTTTATAGTCCAACATGCATGACTCTAAACTTCTAAGAGACATGCTACTCACCATATAGAGAACCCAAAAAGGTAAATCTGAACAAAAGTCGAGTCTCAACTCACTAAATGTACATCATGTATGATTTAGGTAATATTGAGCAATAAAAAGTCAAAAGATACAAAGTTTGTGGGGTTTCCCGTACAAACCTAGAAAAAAATCAAACTATGCTCGCTAGGCCCCAAGGATTAGGAAAAAATAAGGGCATACTTCCAAACATGATGTAGCTTCAAATCTGACCAAATGATTTTGGAATGCCTCAAAGTGACTTAATTTTAACCTTAGAACAAGATTCTTTTCATTTTGAACGAATCAAATTATAAGGGGAGGGGATTTTGTAGACACCCTGAAATGTGTTTCATGCACTTCTCCATAATTGAATATGTATTTCCATGTGTTGCGACTCAAAATGACCTCAATCGGCCTGAAAAACTTCGCAGTGCGACTCTGCATTTTTCATGGGCGTGAATAATAGTAGTGAAGGCACTGACTCTAAGGGCTGGGACTACATCACGACATTGACGCCACGTAGGGGTGTAGGGGCACATCCCCCATTGTATAGAGCAATTATTTAGATAATTCCCAAAAGTGGCGCCTAAGGTACATGTGCGTAAACACCTACGCACCACCATGATGGAGCCGAATGAAACAATTATTTTGGCTAAGTCCTCAAAGTGGCCCCTTAGTCTAGCCAAAACACCGTCGACACACAAGTACATTCCGTACCACAATTTGGTGTGCAAGTCACTTACGCGTCACAATTTGGCATGAAAGTCACTTACGAGACCAAAATCCTTTCACCCAGGGTTTTGTTTTTTCTTATAAATAGACCCATGGGGCCCTCATTGGTACGAACGAATTTCCTTGAAGCCCAATTGCTGCTCTGGTCGCCCTAGTACATTCCCCCAGTCTTCTAAAACATTCAAGGTAGTTCTTCAGCACCTTGAGTGGAGGATTTAATGGAGGATCATTGGTCTTAAGTCTTTTTAGTGTTTGAAAACCATAACACTTGCGCGCCTAAAGCTGCTAACCTCCCCAAGTCAAAAATACTTGTGCACCACATAATCCTTTTATAGGAACTTGAACACCCCACTTCTAGGACAACCTGTGAATACTCTTTAAGGATTGATCATGTTCTCTGTAACGCCCCAACCCCAGCTACCAAGAGTCGGTGCATTACTTCGTAACATTGGCATGATCACAAAAGATCAAGTCTCGAAAGACCGATTAGTTTAGTAGCCTTGGAAACACTAGATACATTCATAAACGTTACATTACATCATAAAGTGAAAAACTACAATAACAAAGTCTCCATAGTCCACACTCATATCCTCTTCTGACTATCCCTGCAGGTCATTCATAAAATACTTCTTCACATCCTGGAAAATATTAAAACATTGAAAGGGGTGAGCTCAGATGCTCAGTAAGGATAACAATAATGCGGAAGCTTTCATAAATAAACATTAACATTTAAGGCAATGTATAACTAAAACAAAAGCCTTTTAAACAAGAACTTCAACATAATATGGCAAAAGTAAAATGAGATAATGCCATTTACTTATTCACATGGATATTCTACTGGTTGAATAATCACATGCAATATCAATAACCACTTTCATAATGATGGAATGCATAATGCCAGACTATCATAACCATGTAGACAAGGCCTCGTGCCAAGACCACAAATAAGATTTTGTCAAGGCCTCGTGCCAAGACACTAGTTTGTCTCATGAGACCTGCCGATGCACCGAGGAGCTATAGCGGGCTCCACCCGTCACTTATTAAGTCCAATGCATTCCTCATATGAATAGGTTTAAACATTTCATAAACCATAACATAATCGTATCACATAAAACATGCATAAAGGAAACATAACATTTCCACATTTCAATCAAAAGATATAAATACAACACATTGATATAATAAAAATGCTTTAAAAACCATTTTCAATACCAAAATAAAAGAAAGTTAAAACTTTGTATTTATTTTTCATTTAAAAAAATGATGGCTTGTAGAGGAGGCCGAAACTCAAATAATGGTCACGGCGGCGGGGAAGTCGTTGTCGCCACATAAGTACGGAAAGAAAAACATTCCCTTTTTGTCTTTTAGTAAAACGCTTCGTATAAAAAAGATTCCTTTTGAATAAACGTAAAAGTAAAAGGGGTTTATACACCGTATAAAAGAAAGTTGTGTATAAAACCAAATATGCCTCAATGAAAGGGGATTGAGATGAAGTCCTTACAAAGATCATTTTTAAAATAAAATAGATCTATTATGTGTATTAACTATAGGTACACATAAATAAAGTAAAAATACAAAACAATACATAATAATATCATGACATAATTTGAAAGTAGGTGATTAACCCAAAGAATGGAAGTTGGGTTAAGAAGTTCCCTTACCTCATGTCCGACTTGACTCAACCGTTATTTAACCTCCTGAATAATAAACTAGAGTTGATATCTACCTTATTAAGAACCATTTTCAATTTCATTATCCTTTTTATATCACTTATTACAATGTTATGAACGTTATGTAATTATTTAAGTTAATAACGGTCGTTTTGTCGATCTTTGGTACTTGTGTCAACAATAACCTTCTTATAATTACAAGTTGTTCATCTGGTGAAATATACATTATATCTAGAATTATATACATGATTTAGATATCATATATATCATATATATATCCAGTATATACATTCATTCATAATATTACGTAACATTTAGAGGTAAGAAATGAAATTCACCGTTCATGGAGACGGTAAGCCGTACGTACGCATGAACGCTACTTTCATTTCAATTTCATATTTAATGGAACAAAATCATAATGATATAAATGTATAATATAATTCCAGTATAATATAGTGTATAATACCATTTACTCCATCCTTTATACATCCCACATATGGCATTAACGATTCAAATCACTTTGAGGGGGCGGTAGTCCGCACTTCCTAAAATGAAATTATCGCGTTTTACCCATAATGGAAATCATAAAGTATGCCATAAATGAGAAATACAGAAGAATAAGTAAAACATAAACATATTATATATCATATATAAAAATAGTGACATCTTAATGGCCACCTTTTAAGGTGTTATATGAGTGTTGAACAATCATCATTTCGTGAGGCAAAAATTCGCCATCCACAGAAACCGTATGTTCTTTAACCATTAGATGTAGGTGTGTGTAATTGTAGCTCGAATCCTTCTTATAACAACATCCTAGTATATTTAGGATACTGGTTTTGTTACAAAAGAAATGAATAAAAAGAGTTTAGGGGGTTGGAGAAGAAAAATAAAACAAAACAACATTAGAGAAGACATTACCTCAAAATCGGGTAACTCTTTTTGATTTGAGCCAAAGGCTTCCTTGGGAATAGTTCTCCCCAAAGTGAGGCTTCTAGGAGTAAGAGGGGGAAGTTGTTAGAGTATTTGGGCAGAGGTTGGACGATCCAAATGGCTTGAAAGTGTAAATGAGGTGGGAGAGGTGGGGGCCTTTTATAAGTGGAGAGGAGGGGCACTTTTGGAAAGATTGAAATGTTACATTATTTCACAATGGTTTTCGGATTCCAAAGGTCCCACACTTATATAATTCGAGTCTAAGGTGATAAGGTTTCTAAATCTCCTCATCCAATAGGCTTTGGACAAGTGTAAGCCTTGGATTTTGCATTATCTTCTCATTTTATTTAAATCGTTAAATAATGAGGTCATCGCTGCATCATAATGATGTCATAAATAAATTAATTTATTTGATGTCTAAAAATTCTAAAAAAAATACTATGATGTAGAAAATATTTTTAGTTTTCTAATTAATATTTATAGTCAAAATTTGGACTTGTGTAACCCCACTAAAAAACTGTTTTAGTAAGACAACTCATGTTTGTGTCAATTTACTTTTAACATTAAATAAATATATATTAATGTCATTTTCAAACTAAAGTGGCTCCATGGGGTCCCCAAGTTGACCCATGAGTTGTCTTGGTCGGCCATGACTCATCCAATAGGAGTAGGACAAGTGTCATGCTCATCTCATATTATTAAAACATTATTTGTACCTTAAACTACACTAATTACCTCTAATCGCGATTAAGAACTTAAAAGTTACTATTCACCAAAAATTTATTTTAATCTCATTGAACCACATTTTACTTCTTAATGACAACCATGTATGTCGGATTTTTGAAAATCAAATCACAGAAGTGGTAATATTTCATTTAAATGAAAAATCTGTTATTTAACTACCACTTAGTGGTTTCACTATTCATCAAAAATTGAAGTTTTTCATAACAAAGCCAAAATTTCACCCTAAGCTATAATTGATATTCCGAATTCAAAAATGATGTCTATTTTACAAAATTACAAAAATATAAGTTGCATTAATTAATTTTATAATTAATTCCCGCTGTTACGACAAATAGCGTGTTTTTAAGAAACAATTTATATCAAAAGATTGGCAATTGTTTATGTCCAATTTCAATGTTAAATTAATTCTAATGACCACCATTGGATAAAATGGTAAAAATATATTCTAATTATACCTTAAAACCACTAAATAGTATAACTTATCACTATAAATTATTTTGATTAAAAAAGTTGTTTTAAGTATTTTTCACTATTCATAAAAATTTGGAAGTTCTCGGAAAATTACAAAAAATTCAACATAGGCTAATTTCAATATTAGGAATACAAAAATGAAGTCCATTTTGAAATTTAAAATTTCTATAAATTTAAAAGATGGTTATTACTATTCATAACGACTACTTTGATTAGTTGCGGTGTGTTAGAACTCGAACTTGCGTACAATGCAAGCTATTGCATTATTGAAAGAGAGGCGTATCGTGGAAGCTCGGGGTGTTACATTCTCCCCTCCTTCAATAAATTGCGTCCTCGCAATTTGAAATTTTTCTTTGAAAATAAAAGGTTGAAAAGAGAAAATACCTTTGAGGAAAACCCACATCGGAAATAAGGTTAATAAATATATAACATTAAAAGAAAGCAGGATAAGTACAAAGGTCACCCAATATATCCCATTCTAGGATTATATAAAAATATGGATATGGAGGAGAAACAAACCATCAAGGTGTGATGTAGAGTTATAGAAAACAGGATTAGGAGAAAGTTTAACCACAAGAAAATCACAAACTTTTGATTGGTTAAACGGTCATTGAATCCCCAGTTGGAACAGTTAACCGACAACATTTTTGTTTTAAGTTACCTTTTATAATGTTGAGGAATTTATTTAGGAGATTTACTTAGAACGTAAGGGAATATACATACTTGTTATGTATACTTTCATTCGTTAATAAATTTTTACCACAAACCCAACTTTTACTCCAAATGGTAACAGAACTCAAAAATATTCTATTTATCCTAATTGTATAAGGTTCAAAATGTTAACACATACCATTTAGATTAGTAAAACTATTTTGTAATAACCAGGGACTTCCTGTAGGCTAGTGGTAGGAAATAAAGGCTTGTCGCACTATGGTTGTGGGTTCGATTCCTGCAGCTTTGTCCGGCGCGACGGGTTATTCCCCACCCTGCAGGTTGTCCTTTTCCTAAAACTATAGTATTATAATATTCCAAAAATATTCTTCAGAAATTCTTTATCCTTAAACAATACTATCCATGGTTCAACTTAATCCATTCCAACCTTAATAGTTATCCAAAATACCTCCGTCCAGACTTTCTCTAAAAGGTCTCTTAATTCCAAAATCAATTGTAACATCAGATTCCCCACACATGGAAAAGTTTCTCTTATTGTCACATACTAAAAATATGATTACCTTAATCATATTAAAACCTTACTGAAATCAACAAGTACTGCAGTACAATCCTTATATATATATCACATTATTCTAATAACCAGAATATAATCCATGAGTCAAAAAGCACCAATACATTAGTTATTCTGCTTCAACTGTAGTAACAGCATAAGATTTTCCTTGATCCCTTGGCCTTTTCTAAGGTAAGTTTCCCTGACGCTTAGGACATTCATTTGCATAATGACCCATTTCTCTACAATTGTAGCATTCAACTTGGATAGCCTCTTTCTTTCCCTTGCAATCACGATCCTGGTGACCCTTTTCTCCACATTTATAACAAACTCCCATTCATTTTAGGCAAGTACCAGGGTGATTCTTCCCACAATTATCACATAATGGAAAATCCTTCTTTCCCTTTTTCCCTTTATCTATCTCTTGTTCCACCGTTCTCTTCTTCTCTTGCTTCACTTTGTTGTCATAAGACATAGAGAATTCCTTTTCTGTCTTGATAGCACACGAGACAATATCTTCGTATGAAGAGAAGGTTTGTGATACTAAAGCTCGACGGAGAAATGGTTTCAACCCATCAAAGAAACGATCAGTCTTACTTCTTGGGTTACGTATGTAATCTTCAGCATACCTTGCTAACCTTGTAAAGTTAGCCTCATACTTTGCGACATTCTCATCCTCCTTCTGCCTCAAACTCAGAAATTGCCTTTCCATATCTGCTCGATGGTCACGAGGAAAATATTTTTCTAAAAACAGATCTTTGAACTCCCTCCATTCCATATTCGATACGTCATCATCTTCCTTTGTGTTTTGAATTAGTGACCGCCATTGATCGGCATCTCCAGTGAGGTGGTAAACTGCCATGATAACTTTTTCCCTTTCACTGCTCCCCAAAGCCTGAAATATTTTCTCTAGGGAATTTATCCATTGCTCGGCTACTATAGGATTTGTACTCCCATTGAAGGTTGGTGGTTGTTGCCTCATGAAGCGGTCTAACATTGATCCTCCACGTTGTGGATCAGGGTGCTCCATACGAGTAAGGTTATTATTCATAACCTGAGTGAGTTGTCCCAGTATGGTAATAAGTTGATCAGCACCAGTTGTATCTCCAGATCCACAATAATTATCTTGAGCATGAGGACAATCCCTACACGGAGTTCGTGTATTGATACGGTTTCCATTCCTTCCACTAGGCGCCATTTCTAAACAATGGCATAAACTAGATTATTTTATGAATCAAAATACATAATTCCATACTTATAAAACACTTTACATAAATTGAACTATTTATGGATATAATACATAATCATAAAAATGTTTTCCATGAGGAATTATGTACTCATAACCCTTCATAGTGGTTTGTAAAGAAAATGAGAATTATCCTAAGCATATCCCCCGGGAGTGTCGTAACCAAGAGTACAGCAAGGCCCGTTGTCGTGCACCAGTTCCCGTTCGAGTCTAGCTCAAAGCGGTGTTTTCTGGTTTTACCCCTAGGTACATCTGTGCCAGAGCCGCCTCTACCTGCTCGTATCCAGACAGGGATGTATTTCTCGGAAAACTCACAAAATCTCTACAATAACAAAATTCTAGGAAGTTCTTCTATACTAATCCTCAAAGTCTATCTTTGGGCTATGTGCTCTAATCAGAGTTTATCTAAATCTAGCTTCCAAGGTTAGTACTAAACTGCCTCTGATACCAACTGTAACGCCCCGACCCCAGCTACCCAGAGTCGGTGCATTACTTCATAACATTGGCATGATCACAAAAGATCAAGTCTCGAAAGACCGATTAGTTTAGTAGCCTTGGAAACACTAGATACAATCGTAAACGTTACATTACATCATAAAGTGAAAAACTACAATAACAAAGTCTCCATAGTCCACACTCATATCCTCTTATGACTATCCCTGCAGGTCATTCATAAAATACTTCTTCACATCCTGGAAAATATTAAAACATTGAAAGGGGTGAGCTCAGATGCTCAGTAAGGATAACAATAATGCGGGAGCTTTCATAAATAAACATTAACATTTAAGGCAATGTATAACTAAAACAAAAGCCTTTTAAACATGAACTTCAACATAATATGGCAAAATTAAAATGAGATAATGCCATTTACTTATTCACATGGATATTCTACTGGTTGAATAATCACATGCAATATCAATAACCACTTTCATAATGATGGAATGCATAATGCCAGAATATCATAACCATGTAGACAAGGCCTCGTGCCAAGACCACAAATAAGATTTTGTCGAGGCCTCGTGCCAAGACACTAGTTTGTCTCATGAGACCTGCCGATGCATCGAGGAGCTATAGCGGGCTCCACCCGTCACTTATTAAGTCCAATGCATTCCTCATATGAATATGTTTAAACATGTCATAAACCATAACATAATCGTATCACATAAAACATGCATAAAGGAAACATAACATTTCCACATTTCAATCAAAAGATATAAATACAACACATTGATATAATAAAAACTCTTTCAAAACCATTTTCAATACCAAAATAAAAGAAAGTTAAAACTTTGTATTTATTTTTCATTTAAAAAAATGATGGCTTGTAGAGGAAGCCGAAACTCAAATAATGGTCACGGCGGCGGAGAAGTCGTTGTCGCCGCATAAGTACGGAAATAAAAACATTCCCTTTTTGTCATTTAGTAAAACGCTTCGTATAAAAAATATTCCTTTTGAATAAACGTAAAAGTCAAAGGGGTTTATACACCGTATAAAAGAAAGTTGTGTATAAAACCAAATATGCCTCAATGAAAGGGGATTGAGATGAAGTCCTTACAAAGATCATTTTTAAAATAAAATAGATCTATTATGTGTATTCACTATAGGTACACATAAATAAAGTAAAAATACAAAACAATACATAATAATATCATGACATAAGTTGAAAGTAGGTGATTAACCCAAAGAATGGAAGTTGGGTTAAGAAGTTCCCTTACCTCATGTCCGACTTGACTCAACCGTTATTTAACCTCCTGAATAATAAACTAGAGTTGATATCTACCTTATTAAGAACCATTTTCAATTTAATTATCCTTTTTATATCACTTATTACAATGTTATGAATGTTATGTAATTATTTAAGTTAATAACGGTCGTTTTGTCGATCTTTGGTACTTGTGTCAACAATAACCTTCTTATAATTACAAGTTGTTCATGTGGTGAAATATACATTATATCCAGAATTATATTCATGATTTAGATATCATATATATTATATATATCCAGTATATACATTCATTCATTATATTACGTAACATTTAGAGGTAAGAAATGAAATGCACCGTTCATGGAGACGGTAAGCCGTACGTACGCATGAACGCTACTTTCATTTCAATTTCATATTTAATGGAACAAAATCATAATGATATAAATTTATAATATAATTCCAGTATAATATAGTGTATAATACCATTTACTCCATCCTTTATACATCCCACATATGGCATTAACGATTCAAATCACTTTGAGGGGGCGGTAGTCCGCACTTCCTAAAATGAAATTATCGCGTTTTACCCATAATATAAATCATAAAGTATGCCATAAATGAGAAATACAAAAGCATAAGTAAAACATAAACATATTATATATCATATATAAAAATAGTGAAATCTTAATGGCCACCTTTGAAGGTGTTATATGAGTGTTGAACAATCATCGTTTCGTGAGGCAGAAATTCGCCATCCACAGAAACCGTATGTTCTTTAACCATTAGATGTAAGTGTGTGTAAGTGTAGCTCGAATCCTTATTATAACAACATCCTAGTATATTTAGGATACTGGTTTTGTTACAAAAGAAATGAATAAAAAGAGTTTAGGGGGTTGGAGAAGAAAAATAACACAAAACAACATTAGAGAAGACATTACCTCAAAATCGGGTAACTCTTTTTGATTTGAGCCAAAGGCTTCCTTGGGAAGAGTTCTGCCCAAAGTGAGGCTTCTAGGAGTAATAGGGGGAAGTTGGGAGAGTATTTGGGCAGAGGTTGGCCGAGACAAATGGCTTGAAAGTGTAAATGAGGTGGGAGAGGTGGGGGCCTTTTATAAGTGGAGAGGAGGGGCACTTTTGGAAAGATTGAAATGTTACATTATTTCACAATGCTTTTCGGATTCTAAAGGTCCCAAAATTATATAATTCGAGGCTAAGGTGATAAGGTTTCGAAATCTCCTCATCAAATAGGCTTTGGACAAGTTTAAGCCTTGGATTTTGAATTATCTTCTCATTTTATTTAAATCGTTAAATAATGAGGTCATCGCTGCATCATAATGATGTCATAAATAAATTACTTTATTTGATGTCTAAAAATTCTAAAAAAAATACTATGATGTAGAAAATATTTTTAGCTTTATAGTGAATATTTATAGTCAAAAGTTGGACTTGTGTAACCCCACTAAAAAACTGTTTTAGTAAGAAAACTCATGTTTGTGTCAATTTACTTTTAACATTAAATAAATATATATTAATGTCATTTTCCAACTAAAGTGGCTCCATGGGGTCCCCAAGTTGACCCATGGGTTGTCCTGGTCGGCCATGACTCATCCAATAGGAGTAGGACAAGTGTCATGCTCATCTCATATTATTAAAACATTATTTGTACCTTAAACTACACTAATTACCTCTAATCGCGATTAAGAACTTAAAAGTTACTATTCACCAAAAATTTATTTTAATCTCATTGAACCACATTTTACTTCTTAATGACAACCATGTATGTCGGATTTTGAAAATCAAATCACAGAAGTGGTAATATTTCATTTAAATGAAAAATCAGTTATTTAACTACCACTTAGTGGTTTCACTATTCATCAAAAATTGAAGTTTTTCAGAACAAAGCCAAAATTTCACCCTAAGCTATAATTGATATTCCGAATTCAAAAATGATGTCTATTTTACAAAATTCCAAACATATAAGTTGCATTAATTAATTTTATAATTAATTCTCGCTGTTACGACAAATAGCGTGTTTTTAAGAAACAATTTATATCAAAAGATTGGCAATTGTTTATGTCCAATTTCAATGTTAAATTAATTCTAATGACCACCATTGGATAAAATGGTAAAAATATATTCTAATTATACCTTAAAACCACTAAATAGTATAACGTATCACTATAAATTATTTTGATTAAAAAAGTTGTTTTAAGTATTTTTCACTATTCATAAAAATTTGGATGTTCTCGGAAAATTACAAAAACTTCAACATTGGCTAATTTCAGTATTAGGAATAAGAAAATGAAGTCCATTTTGAAATATAAAATTTCTATAAATTTAAAAGGTGGTTATTACTATTCATAACGGCTACTTTGATTAGTTGCGGTGTGTTAGAACTCGAACTTGCGTACAATGCAAGCTATTGCATTATTGAAAGAGAGGCGTATCGTGGAAGCTCGGGGTGTTACATTCTCACCCAAGTATTTACACCTAGGTTGTTCATCACTTAAGTGAAAATTAGGTCACCCATGCTTACTTGTGGGCCCGTACTTGTGCGTCCTTCTCTACTTGGGCGCCCCTCTTTGATTCACTTACTCTCTTCAGTCTACAAGCCATCAAGCCTTCCTCAAAGCCATTCATGACAAGGATTATTCTTCCATGGATCCCCTATCTTAATGGATTCTATTGAGACCTCCACCAAAACCTCCTTACTTATCAAACCTTTTGGAAAGTCACATCAGCGTGTCTCCTATTTGGGTTTGTATTTCCACAGTCAGAGGTTCCCACATTTGATTAAAAATGGGGTTAGTATTCATGGAGTATATATGGTTTGTATACCATAGTCACATGGACATTTCTCCTATAAACAGTGTTGGGAAGCTCTTGGTTTAGAGGAGGGTTGGTTCATGGCCTCTCCCTTCTCGAAGAGACGGCCAAGAACCTCAAGTCTCTGTTAGGGAAGGTACATTTCACCTTTTCTTTTACATGAAAACATAAGAGAAGTCTCCCTCCCCTACCAGGATCAATTTTAGGGAAACCAACTTGGAATAATCCCCTAGATTTTTTTGGGAGGTAGCATCATTACTCCTCTCTTCTTCAGTGCCAAAGACTAGAGGAGAGATGGACACATGGACTTTTGTTACCCTTTCCCTCTCCCATTGCGCTTTGTCACCATGGGTAGCCATCCTGGTGTAATCCCCTAACCTTCCTACCTTCCTCCTTACATTCGACCCTTGTCCAATGAAAATAGAATAGAGGGATGGTTCATCGCCTTGCCCTCTTCCTAGGTCGCCTCGACCTCATCCACCCTCGCCGCCATAGGTGCGCCCTCTTCCACCAATGGAGGAGGAAACATTTGAAAGTGAAAGAGTCATTGTTGAATCTTTCACATCATCTTGTTTCTCACACCAAGCATGACTCACTTGGGATTAGAGATTCGTGATGATTACAACATATACACAAACACTCCTAAAGGAAGGAACTACAGGAACCCTGATTCTTGTTCAAACCAGGATATGTAGGAATCCCTTTCATGGCCCGAGATCACTGGACATCCTCTTAAATAATCCAACCCTAATTCCTTTAATCTATGAATCCTACTTAGGGGTAAGACCCAAATTAGACCCTTAAGTCACCAAGGAATCCTTTTCCGGAAGTAATCCCAAACTCATTTCTCTCAAAGGACTAAACTCTCTTATGAGACTGAAAGAACTATGTGAACTCTGATTCTCGTTCAAACAAGGATACATAGGAATCCCTTTCTGGGCCCGAGCTCACTAGACATCCTCTTCAAGAATCCAACCCTAATTCCTTTAATCTGGGCATCATCCTTAGATATAAGCCCAAAATTATACCCTTAAGTCACCAAGGCATACTTTTTAAGAAGTGATCCCAAAATCATTTCTCTCAAAGGACTATACTCTCCTCTGAGACTAATAAAACAATGTGGGATTTGATTCCCATATATATGGGATATGTAGGAAGCCTCTTTGAGGTTCAAACCCAATACCCTAAATCACCCCTGTTCTCCTTGGTCCATATTTCCAACAGGGTCTGATCCTACTTGGAAACCCATAATCTTTCCAAATTTCATTGGGTTGCTTCAGTATAAGTCCCACACTATGTTTTGACTATGAATCTTCCACTAATATGTCCATACCGCATGAATTTAAACTGTACATATAAGTCCTTATCACATGACCTTAAAAGTTATGATGGGTCCCATTTAGTGGCACCGAACTATGGGGTTTTGATTAATTTTACAAGGATACATAGGTTGCCCATTTTGTGGTCATGATCCCAAAATCAAACCAAAAATTCATCTCCCTAGATGAAAATAAATTCTAGAGTTCCCTGCTGAGTGGCTTAAAAACTAGTATCAACACAATGATGATTAAAATAATCTCTAAGCATTATATTGAAGGATACCATTGATGGAAAACCTCGAATACATACAAATATTTCCATTAATGAAGAACCTTGAATTTATACTAATGATTCTATATTTTACACATGTTAATAAGTGATTGTAAATACAAAGGAAAACTTATGTTGTTCTTAGTGAATTAATAAGGATTCCGGAAAATATCTTAAATTTACAAAGAGAGTACCATAGTAGGAAATAATTCCCCCCAAAAGGGTGTGATAATTTAGACCTCCCATCCTCTCAACCAATGAACATTCTTAAGTATCGTAAAGTTAAAACTTAATAAATGTCTGCCTTTGGAAAGCAGGTCCCCTTTGGATAAATAACTATTGGAAGTTTCTGGTTACATTGATAAATCCAATGAAACCATCTGGATACAATGATTCTTAAAACTAGAACACACATTTCAAGTAACTAATAAACAACCATCATACAATTGTTTTTATATAATACATGACATGTTCATATAAAAGTTACCATACAGGGGTTACTATTACATACACTTGTATAAAAAGGGGTTTTCACGTTGGGTTTTGGAGTTTTTTATGATGGTTTCCTTACGCTGTTATTGGAAGTGATTTTGTAAATAGGTTTTTCACATTGTTTATTTTTGACTGACGTGAAAAACTATTTTAAAAATTTTTTTTTTGAAAACCAACATTGAAACTAGACTAGAAACACAAGTCTATATTGATTTATCATGTCCTTTATATAATAAATGACATGATTAATAGTTTATCATGACATTTTATATAATTAATGTGTTAAATAAATAGATTAAAATTTCCACTTTGGTTAGAAAATAACTGATGTGAAAATTTATTTTTTAAATTTAATTAAAATAAATATGACCAATAGTAAAATATAAGCATTGTAAACAAAAAACAGTCGTACAAGTATCCATAAGTAATCATAACTCATTTGTAGATCAAAAAAGTAGACTCATATATTCAAATAATTTTAACAATACAATATAAGATTCAAACTATAAAATATATTTTTCAAATAAACTAAAATCCTACCAAACTTGTGAAATATTATACCCATTAAATTTTCAAGTGATTTAGATCTTGTTTAGTATAATTGATAGGGTCATAGAATGATACACATTAAAAACAAATATTTTAATATTTATTCTAAATAAAATTTTAAGATATATTAAAATAATTTTTTTAATAAAATACTATCTTATAGAATTATGTAACTATCCCTACAGAATAATTGGAAAAATAAATCTTAGAACATAATATACACATCCCTTTATTCTTATTTGATGATGGAAATTTTGTTTGAAGATAAATTTTCAATTCAAAATATCATTTTATGTACTTTTATAAAAAAATTAGTAATTATAAATGGTAAGTCACATTTTCTTTTACATATTTGATCTGTGTGCCCCTCTTTCATATTATATATCTAATGTAACCCCAGTCTATATTTGAAAATTATATGTATGAAATAAAATTATATTTCATTATAATATAACTGTTTTTAAAAATTAAAACTTACTTGTTCAATAGGTCGTTAATTTTTTTTCACACTTCACTATGTATAGATAATAACCTATAATCTATATTCTCACATGAAAAACACAACATTAAATGGACACTAATATACAAAAAATATAATTTTAGTGGGTATGCATGTTAGATAAATAGATAATTAGTAATTTTATATTCCATACCATTCAATATTAGTAAGCATACAAAATTTAATTTCATTATTCTAAATTATTTCAATGATATATATTATTTTTTCATCATCTATTATTTTATTTATTATTGGTGAATCCCATTATTGGTCCAAAAATACTTACACCGATATCACATTATATTGAATATAGAGTGTTTAAAGATTACTAATACAAAAAAAAAGTGTTAAGTTTCAATAAATTAAAATAAATGAAATATGTATGATAATCAACTTAAGAGGAAAAGACTTCCATTCTATTGATTCCCAAAAAATCACTAGTTACAATCTTCATGATATCTCTCTTTAAAATCATCACAGTTAACACACACCCAAAAATATTAGAATCCATTGGAATATTATAAGATTCCAAGGACAAAGATGAAGGTCTTGATAATCTATCAATTCCATAAAAAATAGTATATGAAGTTGTAGAAGCATGTACATGTTGTTGTCTAAAAAGTATGCAATTACCTTTAAAGTATTCCTATAAAAATAGGTAAATATATAAATTATAAAATGTTAAAAAAATTAACACCAATATAAAATAAATGAAATAACCTATACATACCCTAATGGTAATTTTTCAAAAAATTCCAGATAGTCAAAATAAATAATGGTCAACAATTAGTCTAACTATAGTGACCTCATCTATAGGAAATGGTACTCTTTCTGATCTATCTATAATATCATGTACAATGACCCTAAGATTATATATATCTATCGGCTAATGATGAAAAATATCCCCAATATAATATATAATCCCACATGAAAAAATATATTTTTAGGTATCCTTAAAATATAACTCATAATACATGGGAATATATAAATGAGGTGTATTAATTGAATAGAAAGAAAGAGGTAGAGGGGTGGGATTAATAGGTAGAGATGGAGGAGTGGGATCTTCAAATGGATTTGGAGGAGTGGGATCTATATCCTGAAAATATATTTTTTTATTTATGTAAACATTGATTGTACCAATTCTCTGATCCCATCCTACATCTTCTTACCCTTCTTCTGAACTTTATATTCAAAATATTTTATTCTCTTTTTATATACACTCTCACTTGAAGAAGCTCAAGATTAACCAAACACTTTCTTCATTGATACATCTATTATGTATCCTTATACGTAACCCAGATGTTCAGTCTTTACCAATGTAGTATAAAAAATATCCTTACAACCCTCAGGTATAAATGACCCATGTGTGCTCTACTATTCAGGGGATTATTATAAAGAATTTTTGAAAAGTTACTTGGTGAATAACAATATAAAATGATTTTAATTAACTTGAATAAAATAAATAAATTCATTTAATCCACTCAACTACATCTCCCAACTATCCAATAATATATTTTCTACTTATTATCATTCGGGCCCTCTTCCATTTTTATATCTAGTTGGAGGTGAAGGAGGGTCAACCTCTACAGAGCCTAAATATTGAACTCTCATTTTTTTGAAATTATTTAGAAATCAATTTTTCTTCCTATAATATACACCCTCCCAGAGAAGAATTTGATGGTATGCATCTTTGGATTGGATATATTTATGAGTTATCCTCATTTAATGCAAATTAAGAATAAATAAATCATTAATATGGTCATTAATATAAGAAAAACTTCAAAAACCAAACATTTCACTTATAAAAAATGATTCTTTTTTTCGGATATCCCCAAATATCTTATATGTATCTTCATATAGAAATGGATATATATCATATGGATTTTCAGTTTTCCTTTCCCTAAAAATGAAATATTGTGTAAGGGTTGATTTAAAGTCTCTTAATATCCTAGAAACCAAAGATAAATATCTCTTTCTGACACTACAGTGTTTGGAATATTATATTTCATCTGATAAGAAGGGAGAAAACCTATATTAGTAAAAAATTATTGATAAGTAATATAATAATAAATGATCTTACTAAAATTGTCTCCCATTATTGAGATAATGTCTCTTTATTTACAGTTATCCAATAACAAATCAATAGAAAAATTTTAGATCAAGATTTCATAATGAAAATTTCGTAATGATTTTTGAATTTCCCCCCTAAGAATATCATTATCATAAAAATCTACTAGTATACTCTGGTTTCGGCTATGGGAAACTGATAATTTTGGTAAACATGTTCTTCCACATCTACTAACCCTAGAAGTATTCTCTACTCCAATGGAAGTATATGGTTCATGTTCAAGAGGATGCTGAGGTTTCTTAGTAGAAGTATGTGTATGGTCCTCCTCAAAAGCACTAGGTGACTTTGATGTTTGATATGAAATTATCCTACAAATAAAAGTAACATAAAATGAGTACAAAAATATACAAATGGAATAATTACATAAAAAATTAAATAAAAAATTAAAAATTATCCAATATAAAGTGAACTAAACTAAACATATATTTATTTTTAGTTGTTAAAATAGTTTACTAAAATTCTAACAACATTAATTAGATATTAAATAAATTAAAAAATATAAAAATCCAATTATTACATTAAAATTAGAATAAAATAATTAATATAATACAATTGAAACAAAAAATACTAAAAATACACTCTTTATTATAATCATTAGAGTAGTTAACAAAAATATAAAAAAGAGTACTAAAAATATTATTTATTTTATTTTTTATTAGTTAACAATGTTAAAAGAATATAGATATCATTTATGAAACATAAAATTATAAAGACAAATGAAAACATATTAAATAAAAATTAATACAAATTAAATAATAACATATGAAGTTTAATACTTGAAAAATAACATTAATAAACTAAACTAATACAATTTATCATATTATTTATAAAATGTGTCTTAAGAAAAAAAGACAAATATATCAAACATTTTATAAAATTTTAAAAAATAAAAAATTAAATAAAATTATATTACATGTAAAATTAAAAAATTAATAAAGGATTTTATTCCCATATTACTTCATCATGATCTTTCCATATAGAAAAAACCATGTATATGATTTGTTTATCAATATTCTCTATTAATATTTCAATAATAGTAGGTATGTTATATAAATTAACATTATTGTCATGTTTTTTCACCATCATATTGTTTTTCATTGAAAAATGATAAAACCTTGAATATTTTATAAACCACATGTATAGATTTTTTTTTCACATGTTTCAATGAAAAAATAATGGATGGTGTATTCTAATATATTCAGATTACTAGTTTTATTCTGAATTCATCATGTTTTTCACTGTGGGTACTGGTAACACATTTGCAGTTAACTACTAGAACTCAAAATTTAACATAATCAACATCCCATATTTCTTCAATGACTTCATAATATGAACTTCATATATATATATATATATATATATATATTTAATTTTAGTCTTTGACACTCGAAAAATGTATTTCTTTATTCAAAACTAATACACTGCCATTTTGAACTACAATTCTGTTCTCATGATCTTTCATATGAAATGTATAGCCATTAATTTCATACCTAGACCATGTAATCAAATTTATACATGGGCCAGCCATTAACCATTTCAATGTTTCCAATGCATCTTATCTACCATGCACGATCTCTCTAAACCATGAAAAAAGATTTTTTATGCTCATTCAAAACCCACACATCTTTATTCTTTAGATAACATTTCTTTAACACATTAATATGTAATGCTATATATGGCTGGGAATCATCTATGTTATTTAATATGGAAAAATATACATTTTTATCTATTCAACTATCAATGATTTTACCTTCAAGCCACATATCCCCTTTCCCCTATAATTGAATCATTATTTTTGAGATCAAGGAACACCAATGTGCTCCACTATAGAAAAATAACTTGTAAAAAACTCTGCAACATCTTCATAAATATACTTCTCAATAATAAAGGTCTCAGGTTAATATGGATTCTAAACACATCCCTTTAATATCCTCATATACCTTTCAAAATTATATATCCAATATAGATATACCAGTCTTTAAAACATTACTTCTCACACCAAATAAACCATTAAATGCCCCATGATAACAGAACATTAAGGAAAATACGTTTCTATTTGAAAAAATTATAGAAACCACATCATTATAAAAATTATTCGATGAATTCAGATCATTAACATTGTTAAAACTTCAATTGAAAAAATAACACAGCTTCATGATATTTATTTTAATAGAGATGGGAAATATTCCATGAAATATAACCAGTAGTTGTTGTTGAATCATGATGTGACATCATGAGATTTCATTCCTATCAACTTCAAATATTTTTGTGACATATAATTTTTTACATTTGAAGAATAACCGTGTAACCCATTAATATAATAGAGATCCTAAAAAACACATTAATTCCCTCTTGGATAATGCATGAAAATATGGAGGTGGTATGTTCATATTTCATTGGGAGTGTGATCTAATTCCAATGATATTCCCATTAAGAGTAAGTACAATATTTCATTCAACCCATCTCCAGTTTTCCATCATTATCTAATAATGTTCCAATAAAATTGTCACAAATATTCTTATCCACATACATGACATCAATTTTATGTTTGAAATTATGATATCCTAATATAGTTTCTTAAAAAAGTTTATCAATATATACATATATTTCTATCATTACTAGATTTTTGTGGTTTTTGATGGAGACATCAATTTTTTTCACCATCTCAAAATATTGATTAGTTGAAAAAGTATTTGAAACAATATAAATTTTTTTGAGCCACTTAGTTCCTTTTTAATCTATTATAAGAGTGATCCATAGAAAAAAAAACTTTGATGAACCATGTATATTTTTTTCTCCTATATTGTAGTTGATAATATGAAGTCTATTAATTATAAATTGGATAAGATTTATGACCCTTAACACTATATCCAAAAAATTCCATATGATGAGAAGTAATTTATAGTGAGCATAGTAATTTAATGTAGTTCAAAATGTTATATTTTATATGAATCTTACACTCTAATACCTTCCACCCATAAAACATTCAAATCATCAATTAATGGTGAAATAAAAACATCAATATCATTTCTTGGCCATTTTGTTTTAAAAATCATTAAAATCGACATGATATATTCCCACTTCATACAAAATTTAGGAGATAAGTTGTAAATTACTAATAAAATAGGCCATGAATTATTCTTTCTACTAATACTTAAATATGGATTCATTCCTTCTATGCATAGTCCAAATATGGCATATCTAAATTCATTTTCGATTGTAGGAAACTGTTGATCAATTTTATTCCACTTTGAGGAATAATCTAGATGAAATAATTTTCCATCACATATCTGCTCATATAAATTCCATCTCAACCTTTTTGAATCATTTTAATTTGTTAATAAAAATTTCAAACAAGTAATTATAAGAAGATACTATATTTCCTTGGAAGGAGACTTTGTAACTATTAAATCATCCTATGATTTTTCATCCAACTTATACCATGATATCATACATTTATGACACTTTGAAAGGTATTCATATTCTGTCTTATATATCACCCAATAATTTATAAAGGAATATATCTTCTTGTACCCCAAACTCATCTGGCATAATATTTTCTTCACATTAAAATGTAACTCTGGAAGGCCGCTATCTTTATGAAGTATGTCTTTCAACAAATATAGAATCTATGTAAAATTATTGTCACACAATTAAAGTTTATCTTTGAAGTTAATGAATCAAAACACCATTTATAAAACCAAAAATTACATATAACCCATATACAATGGTTTTTCAGTATCACCATATATATTCTCAATTGTTTTTTCTTACCCAATTGCCTCTACATCAATATCACAACTCATTTATTCAATTTGATCAAACTTATAATATTGAAAATCAGAATCATCAATAGATCCAAAGTTCTACCTTGTTTCTCCATTCCAAATACAAGGTCTCTAACTTAGATTAAAATAACAACCCATTAAATGATCTTTGATTTCTCTGCTTTTCATCTTCGTCATTTTCAAACATTTTAAAAATGGAAAGAATCATAGGTCATTTTTTGGAACATTTCATTTAGTAAATTCTAAATAAAACCTCAACACCTTTCTCATATTCATCACTTGTTCGCAGTACAATAATACAACTTTGACACATTATTATCTATAATAAATACCAAGAATTGAAAACAACCCATTATATTTTGGAATTTAATGTAAAATTAAATTTCATAAATAACAAATTACTATAAAGTATTTCATGAATAAAATAAAAAAATATATTTGATAAACAAAAAATTCTAACTTTGAACATATTTAATTAATATTATTAAATAAAAAATCATAAAGTATTATGAAATAAAAATGATCATCTAAATATACACTATCAATACTTGGTATTAAAACTCTATAATACATTATACCTTCAAAAAACCCATTCATAATATAGATAAATTAACATAACTTAGACACACATTAATCAGTAAACTAACATTATTTACAACACAAATTCATCAAATTATCATTTAATCAAACCTTAATCTAAAAACAAGAATTATTTGATTAATAAACACCTTAGATTTATGAATAATAAAAAAAAT
This sequence comes from Viscum album, assembly GCA_963277665.1. NCBI lineage: Eukaryota > Viridiplantae > Streptophyta > Magnoliopsida > Santalales > Viscaceae > Viscum > Viscum album. Next base: position 1,463,091,668 of record OY728162.1, on the reverse strand, counting down.
AGGAAATAGAAGTCAGCATCAATAGAAAATTGGAACTTAAAAATCAAATGTAAATACCTAGGAAACATGAAAAATTAAAAATACCCAAACCATAAATTGGTATCGGAAGGGGGAGATTTAGTTGGTGGAATGAATGGGAATAAGGTATATAGAGAGAAAAAGTAGTGGTCGATGACCAATGATGGTGGAAAATAGTTTTGGATTCCAACTGAAAGATATTGAAGGCTGTCATGTCTAATAATGAATAGATTTGTGTCTACCAAATCAAATATAAAAGGGTGATAGTTCATTGTGTGAGAAAAAATTGAAGTATGGAGTACAAATTAATGAAACAAAAATTACTTGTCTCGACATTTTATTAATAGTTTAATGGACTATCAGGATACTATTTAATAAATGATGTGGAAATATGTTTTCCACACCCGTAATATTTAACATACCTAACCGAATATCTAATCAAATGGTTCCCAAAGCATGTCTACCACATGAACTTAAGAATGTCACCCCGTATGATAGAGGATTCCAATAATAATCAAGGGTATAATGATGGTATGATGGGGTAAAAATACCTTCATAATAAGAGTAAAAAAATGGTAAGTAAAATAATCTAATGATAGAAGATGATGAAGAAATGATCATCAAAAGATAATAATAATAAATGAAGGAGTATCCATCCATGAACATGATATAATGTACAAGAAAATGAAATACTGTAGGTGATACAATGAATGATACAAAAATAAAGACAAAAGCCTCAAAGGATATCTCCATGATCATCATTAGATCTGGATCTTTCTAATACCTCTATACTCCCTTATACAAATATAACAACACAATAATAATCCATATACACGAACCAACAACCATGAGGTTTGTTTGGGTACCCTAGTGCAACAGAAGTCGAAATAGGGTGTTAGATATTCTCATTAGGCCACCACCAATGGTGTCTATTGAAATCTGGCATTTGATTATAAAATACAACAATTTTTAGGTATATCAAGAAGACATTATATAAATAAACATAAAAAAGTCGAGCTTGGGTTCCTCAAAGGCTGACCGACCATACCTTATCTGGTCTACGTTGGAAGATCATTAAACAAGTGATAAAAAGTATATGTATATACATATGAATATATATATATATATATATATATTCTATGTATTTAGTGTTGTTTATAGCCATATATATAGATAACACTGCATTCTAGGACTCGCGGAATAACTCAGGTGTCTATGGATGGTAGTATGAGTCTCATAGAATGTCAAGGGATTCCATTCTTGAAAACCAAAATCAATAGGGGCCATCATGCCCAAATATCATAAATCATGAGGGACACCATGCATGGGTATCATAATCCAAGAGGGACTCTATGCATAAATATCATAATCAAGAGGGATTCTATGCCCAAGGTATGCTATGACCATGAATCACAATATAAGGGACACCATTCCTAATGAATTCCAATCCCGTGAGTCACAAGTCAAGAGGGATTCCCGGATCGAGTGTCATAATTTATAGGGGATGTCATTCCCAAGGTATTCAATGCCCATGAATCATAATAATGGGATTAAATTCCTGAATATCTTGTATAATAATATAAGTCATCCAATGCCAATATATACAATCACATTGATCGTTCAATTCAACTCGAGTATAAATTATAAATAAGTCCATGTATGTAAATATTACTTGCAATGATTAATTAATGGTTAGTTAAAAAATCCATTCCTGATAGCATTCCCTATCCCACTCAAGTGTACAATTAGGACTGTTTTCTTTATAAGTAAATTTATACATCCATGGGTATGGTTTATACCTCTTACCATTTCAAACATTATCTTTTAATAACCCCTTTTTATTATAGAATATAAAACAATTATCAGTGATTTTATTATAAAAAGGTTATAAGAATACAATCCCTATTATTACCCATTTACTTTAGATTAATCATATCTTATTGTAGAGTTACCAAAAAAACCTCAAGGGTGGTTAAAGTGTAGGGAGAACCTTATAAATTATGAATTATAAACAAAACCCAGATGGGGTGATTTAATTTACTAAGTGAGGTATGGGTCACAATATCGGGGTGATACAACCAAAGGGGTGGTTTGAGAAAAGGTGTACATCCACTAATGATGTATTTGATATTTTTAAAGGCATTAGGAATTTATGAATAAGATATTGCAAACATAATTTTTCATTTAAGGAGAGGCACATAGACAATATGTCATGTGGCACAATGATTCATTTCATAAATATACTATACATGAAGGTAAAATCCTAAGACCGCCAACCTTATACCAAGGATGCTTCACACATCAAATAAAATGTTCTAATTCATCCCAGTTTGATAGAAATAGATGAAAGGGACAAACACTCTAATAATAGGGATAATCAGCTTTCATAGATTTAGTATTCTATTCGGAGAGGGAAAATAAAATAAGATGCAAGCAGAGTAGATATATTACATATTTTATTTCAATGCACCTAATAGAGATCAATTTTGAGATCAAACAGAGGATATATTTTCATTTCTAGTTGGAGTGTTAAGGGAGGAGACGACCAGATAACTCTTCTGCACATCAAGTTAAAGAAATGGGAGGAGAAGGATTAAAATAAAACATGGGAAGAGATAAATTTAAGGTATTTTAATGAGATATCTGGTTTGACCACATGGTTGGCCAAATCATGTGCCAAATGTGTACTGCAACTTTCTAAAGGGACACTCCCCTCACACAGCTAAGGCATGGTTTGACAAACTGTGACCAAATTGTGTGTTTCTTCGCTACAACATGTCTGTAATTTATCGAATAGACATGTGACTCCTCTCACATGGTTAGAAAAAATCTTGCAATAACCTCATATCTGATAGATGGGGCTACATGATTTCTCCTAGAGGGTGCACTGTTCCAATAAATTATATCCCTACACAAAACAGACCATACTTTTTTTTGCAAGGTTAGCACTAGTCGTTCTCTAATGTATTTTTTTCTAAAACTGGGTTTTTGGGGCCCAATGATCCCATAAATCATCCAAAAACCTGATAAAACTCTTAGTAGTTAAACCTAATTTAAGAAAAACACTTCCAAGTGTTCCAAATCTCGGATTTATATTCTGAATATGAGTTTATAAAATGCACTCTCCACCAAATGGAAAATTAAAATTTCTCAAGAAAATTTCCATATTTAAAAACACCGGACATTAAAACCTCAACACCTTAGCCCTTCTCATCCTTGAGAATAGATAGGGAAACAAAAAACATCATCCAACCTACTTGGTTCCTGATAATTCCACTGAAATAGACACATTACTTTTTAAATTCTCAAGTCACCTCTAACCATCACATTAAAAAAATAGTCCCTAAGATAATTAAAACTTAATTCAACACTTATATTCAAAACTCAAACATTAGGATGGGGCTTACCCAAGTCCATATAACTAGAGACATTATCATGACATCATATCATTAATCCACCAACTTATAGTGCTTATTGACACAAGTTCCAAGTTGAATGGAAAATTTCTTTCCATGGTACTTACACCATAGGAATTGGCTATGTATTAATGACATTTTCATTATAACAATGCTCCTTGATTGGGTTTCAACTGGAAAAAAAAGTCAATTTCCAATAGACAAAAATTAGTGTAACGCCCCTCTATCCGACATTCTCTCATGTAGAAAAATCAAGTTGCATACTAGACCTCAAGTGTGACTACCCATAATCTAGAGGTTTCCAACTAGTATCAGAGTGTGATATGTATATTGGGGAGAATATACCCTCAGTTATAGAGTTACAACACAATGAAATAATCATAGAACAATAATAAACAAATATCAGAGTAGCAGAAATAATGTAAACAATAATATACATTGGAAATCCAAATGAAAAGGCCAACAGAATAATTAAATAAATAAAAAAATTAATAATTTAATGTCACGGCGGAGTGTAAATAAATGTTATACTAGAAGTAATATTGATTATAGACTATAAGGGTCAAATAAAGACTCATAACTCTGGTCTGGAACCCCATTTTTGTCACATCTTCAAACTCCAACCCATCCAGCAAGCAACAATCAACTATAAGTTCCCTTTCACTTGTCCAAGCTTGTATCCATGTAATCTACTAGGTTACTAAATGGTGACCTAAATATGGTGTGAGTATAACTTAGTAGGTCGACACTACTATTTCTAAACATAACCAGTCCGATAACAAGTTCATGCAATAATTAAAATAACATATTAATTAATTAAGAAATTAAATTAATTCCACATCAACCTACTTTGACTTCATGTCATTATATCTCTCATCATGTCTCACAACCATGCCAAATATTATAATATAACTATGGAAAAACATAACCTGCCTTGGCTCCCAGGAAGAATGTTTCTATGAATTTCTTAAAACCATGCCAGCATAACCATATAACCATGATAAAGCATGAAAAACTAGGTCAACCATACTATATAATCATTTTAGAAATCAATTAGGGATGAGTCGGGCTTATAATAATTTCAGCATGTGTTAAGACCAAGACTGGTATATAAGCATTTCAATATGTGTCAGTGGGCATAGCCTGCTATATAAACATTTCACCATGTCACAGGGAATAGCCCGATGTATAATAATTTTAGTATGTGTTACTAGGCTTAGAGAATATAAGCATTTCAACATGTATTAGGGCATAGCCCGATATATAATCATTTCAACATGTATTGGCTGAAATCCCATTATATAAGAATTCCAACATATAAACTAGGCCAACTCCCCATATATATTCATTACAATGTATAAAACACAACACATGTCATTGGAACAAGGATATAACAATATGGAATCATTAGGATCTATGGTCAGTTATGAAAATTAACATTTATCTTTCATTTACACATTTTAATTATCATTTGTCCTTAAACTAATAACAGGTCCATGACTTCAATAATTAGGTAAATACAAGGTGAATATATATCATGAAATCTCCCAAATCCCATGTCATGCTAAAAACACTGTAATACATTAATCAATTCATTTACAAACAAGGTTATGCTTCAAAAATAGTATCCACAAAACCAAGTCAATAACCAATCGGATCTAAAGGGATTCCAAGACTAATCCAATTCATCATTTAATTAATTGAGGTGCACACAATGTTGGTGAAAATGAAATATTTCACATTTTTAACAATTATCAAACCAAAGATTTAATGTTTAGACCCCTTAACTTTATCAAAAAATCAACCAATTCTTATAAAAGGAATTTTCAACGAGAAAAAGGGAACAATTTATTTCAAGAAGGATCCCAAATCAAAACCAATTAAGATCAAAACCAACAATGACCACAATCAATAAGATTACTACAGAACTACCATAAAACAATAGGAGGGAAGGGAAAACCAAAACAAAATGACTTACAAGGGATTGATCACACAAATGGGATGTATAAAAGGGAGGATGGAACTCTTAAATTTCTTGGGAGACACCCTAAGGCCAAGAGTAGAAATCTACATGTGAGGTGAATGAGAAAATTAACCACATAACACCCTTTAAAATTCCACTCAAGAAATTACATGGTGTGTAACTCTTGTACAAGTAATGTATTTATTTTTAGATGGATATTCCAAAAAACCCATCACCTCAACTTAATATTTAATTATCCCAACATTACATGATGTGTATTTATTACATGACATGTAATAAGTTCACACACTATATTTGTTTCATAACATGTTTTTGGAATAGTTTAAATAGTGTGTAATTATCTAGAAAAAAGCTTTCAACCACATTTTCTTTTGCATATGAATCTGAACACCCTGGAATCCTTCCAAGCGATAGAAAAACCCTCAAAACCCAATTTAGAAATTTTGTAATCAGACTCCATTAAATCAAAAAAACATATATCCATGAATTTTAGATCATTTTGTCTAACAAGGTCTCTCTATTTCCAAAAAATACTCGACTAGAAAGGATCAAATGAAAAACTCAAAGATGGACATACCTAAAAAATATGGGATATGAAAACCTCCCCACTATATAATAGCTTCTCCCTAAGAAACTCCAAGTATCACCATGGGGTCTTAGCAAACAAGTCATGCCACTGTGATCACATATGAAAATACCTCTCCCAGGTCTCCTTCAGAGCTTGACCATGCTACCAATTCCCTCAAACAAAATGAATATCCCTACCCCAGACATACTTCTCACTATGGTCCACAATCAGTATCAGATTCTCCTCAAAGGATGCATTAACACTATGCTTGATGTCTGCTAAGTCTATCACATGAGAAGGGTGTGGATAATATCTTCAAAGATACGACACATGAAAAACATCATGCATGGAACTGTATTGATGTGGAAGGAATAATCAATATTCTAATAGAACAAACCTATCCATAATCTCAAATGGACTGACAAACATAGGAACCAACTTTCTCTATAATACAATATTTCCCCAACCTAAGAGACACCTAAAGTAAAGAACAATGAAAAAAATAGAACTCTAGAGGTCATATTTGATGGGTATTATAAAATTTATACCCACTCTATGTGGTCCCTAACCACCGCATAGTCAACTAAACCTACTTAGACATCTTCTATACGGGACTAGGACCAACAAGTGCTGACTCACCTGCCTTCAACCAAAAAAGAGTCGAACAACATTTAATTCCATAAAAATCCTCAAACTATTCCATATGTATTGATTACTAGAATATATTATTATATGAAACATCCATGGGTTCTATATGATCCTCCCACAAACTATTCAAATCAAAAACACATTCACATAACATATCCTTTAGAACCTGAATAGTCTGTCCAGATTAACCTTCAGTCTGAGGACGATAGGTCGTATTCAAAAGAACATATGATCCCATATATTTTTTAATAACCTACCAAAAACGTTATGTGAAACAAGGACCTCTATAATAAATTATATTCCTCAGAAAATCATGCAACCAAACTACCTTTTCCATGTAATGAATGCCTAGTTCATCAACTCTGATGGTCTCCCTAATAGAAAAGAAGTGTCATACCTTCTTATGTCGATCCACAACCACACATAAATAGTTATTATTATGGATTATCCTTGGTAATCCTGCCAAAATATTCATTGATTCATCATCCCATTTCCACTTAGGAATGGGAAAAGTTTGCAAAAGATCAGCTGGCCTCTAATGTTCGACCTTCCCCAACTAACAAGTGAAGCATCTAGCAATGAATCACGCTACGTCCTTCTTTATTCATAATCATTATAATTGTATATAAATATCATAATACATCCTTTTAAAACTAGGATGAACCATCCATCTATAATAATAAAACTCTCTCATCATCTCCTCACACAAGCCTGTAAAAACCCATACTCGACCCAAAAAAGGAAATAATTTCCACTTCTAAGAGACCATCTTGATGGTGTCTCCCCACTATATAATATATTCATTAGAACTTATCCCTCTAGATCAGATAAATACTAGATCTTGATCTGATCTAAAATATTGTGTATAATAGATATCAAAGTTAGATCAACTCCTCCCAGAGACTCGTGAACATCTAAATGAATTTCCTTGAAGAGGGCCATTACCCGCCAGTCATCACAAGTATATTGTACTTCCTCTATTTGTTTATTTTATCTTAATGCATCAAAAATGACATTTCCAGTTCCCAGTGTATAGTATAACTCAAATTCAAAATACTATAGACACTCGACCCACCTCATGTGCCAAAAGATTAGGTCATGTGGGGAAAAGATGTACCTTAGGCGCTTGAGCTCCTTGTATACCACAATACTCTCACCCATGAGGCAATTACTCTATCATATTAGGGAATGTAACACAATTGTTAACTCCAAAACATGAGTAGGATAATTTCTCTCATTCATTATTAGCTATTTGGATCCATAACAAACCACTAAATCCTCTTATATTAGAATTTATCTAACTCCCACTCTTAATGTGTCACAATACACAACATATTCTTTACTTCGAAAGAGTAATTTGATGATAGTTTATAAGGTCATATTTCATTTAGGATCCTCAAAATCACTCTCATAAGCATATAACCAAACATACATCACCCCCTTCTTGGTTATCCCAATCACTGGTGATTCCAAATGAGAAAAGTCTCGGATAAAGATCCAATAATAAGCTAGTAAACCCACAATGTTCTGAATCTATAAAACATTCTTGGGATACTCTCAAGATACCAAGACTATAGATTTCTGTAGGTATACTGAAACTCATACCTCTATGATGACATGGCTCATGAAGTTCACTTTATCAAACAAAAAACTACATTTTGTTAGATTATCACATAGAAAATTCTCTCTTAATGTACTCAGAATGATGTTAAGATGTTGGTTGTGATCTTATGCAGACTAGGAGTACACTAATATGTCATCAAAAAAATTCACCACAAACCAATATAGATAAGGATTAAAGATCCAATTCATCAAGTCTATGGATTACACATGTGCGTTAGTTAATTCAAACATCATCACTAAAAACTCATATGAGCCATACTTACTCCAAAAAAAATTAGGTATATTTGATTGTATCACCCTCAACTAATGGTATCTTGATATAAAATAAATCTTAGAGAATATCTTAGCACTAATTAGATAATCAAATAGGTTATCTATTCACATAAGAGGATACTGATTCTTGACCATCATCTGGTTTAACCTCTAATAATTCACACATAAGAGTAAAGACCTACTATCCTTATTTGTGAAGAGATCTTGTGAACCCCATTGAGATGTACTAGGACATATGAAGCCTTTATATTCCAAATCATCAAACTAAACATTCAACTATCAAATCTCTACTAGTTCTATTCTATAATGAGGAATAGAAAATGGCTCTGATCCCAACACCAACTCGATCCTAAACTCAATCTCTCATTTAGGAAGGAAGCCATAAAACTCATCCGAAAAACATCCCAAAAATTGTCTACCATTGTTGGAAAATAATCCTAATTCATTACACGATTATCTAGAGAAATAATGGAAATGTAATTAATGAGATATTCCAATCCAAACTGAATTTGTAGAGACCCAAATCTTGACGTACATGGACATTACATTACTTTTTCAGAATACTTAATACATAACTAACACAGACACACAAGGACCGTAATAGTTTAGTGTCTTTGGAAACATGGAATTTAATCTTCTAATCATGGTGAAAGATCTTCAACATCTCCCATAAAGATCTTACCCTTTTTTGTTTTCTTACCTAAAAACTTTCTTTAAATCATGGGGAAAAGAAAACATATAAAGGGTGAGCTCAAATTCTCAGTAAGGGTAAGCATAGAGAACATAAAACAACCCATAAACATTTGAATGCAAAAACATGAACATGAAATTTAAACATCAAAATCTTGAGCAAAGACATAAATTGTGGAAGTACGTAATGCATATATCATAATGGAACATCAACCATGATAAAATATAATGGGAATAAAACATGTAATTGTGGAAACCATTCAGTACATGTTATGATTTCCATAGTAGCCAAGGCATTGCTTCCAAGACCATCTTAGTGGACAAAGTCCCTTTCTGAATCGAGTTCACTCCTTGTTCCAGTCCTGTAATACTGAAAGGATTACCTTACGGTTCCAACCACGTCTATGTCATGAGATATAAATCTTTACCCAATTCATTGGAGGGAGATATAGGTCCCACCCATCTCATAATGAAATCATTCTTTTGTGTGCCACAAAATCATAAATCATACATCATAGCATAACCCATGTAATAGATGGGATTCTTAAAAATCATGCCATCATAACAAAATATATATAAAAAATGGATATAATTTCATCATAGGAGAAGTAAAACCATGAAAATCATAGAGACATTATACTTGAAACATACACATATGAAATAATGTCATCTTAGATGGAAAATGGTTTTGATAAAACACATGAAATGAATTCTTGAGGAAAATATCATTTCTTCTTCAAAATCATTTTCTTTTCACAAAATTCCATTCAATTTTAATAGGAAAGTATTTTGGTGAAAATAGTCATAAAATTTTGTAGAGGAAACTTCATTGAAATAAGTCATTATGAAACCGTAAAAATCCATTCACACTGTATAAGTTAAAAATAACATTATTCTCGTACTTTTGTTGGAAAAGTCAAAAAGTTCCTCATATGGTAAACAAAAGAAAGATTCTGTTGGTCGAAGTGGACACTCAAGAGGGGGTGAATTGAGTTCCAATTAAAATTTCTGTTTTAAAAACTTTGTCTTAAAACCCCCCAAATGAAATACTGAATTAAACTGTAGTGAATTTATATCAAAGTAAATGTTCTGTTGGGTTCTCAAGGGATTGATTATTTCCCAGTTAATCAAAACAGAAGATTTGATTAACTTTTGAACCTAAACTACTGATTTACAACTAATATAAACACTTGTGAGTTTAATTATCAAAGTGAATTTAAACCAGTTTTGGTTTTAAAGACATTAGCAGCGGAATAAAAGAAATAACTTTGAAAGATATAGCCTAACAGATAAAACCAAGAGGTTCAGTCTCAAGCTGAGACTTAGTCCTCCCAACACTTTATATAAAATTGATCCACACCCTGGATCGGGGTTCACAACAGTTTACAACTGTCCAGGTCCAGGACCTCTACCACTGTTATTCGTGGGAAACAAAACAACAGCAACCAGTTGTCCCGGTCACACACGACCTCTACCACTATCCCAGTGGGAAATATAAGATGTAAGAGATTGAGTGAGGATTTACAGATCCTCCAGTTAAAGTACATGAGACAGAGTGTCTGTAAAATACACCAGATAACACACACTGCTCGAAATGTAAAAATAATGAATCACAGAGCAGAGCAGAGATATAGAGTTTCGAAATGGATCTAGTGATTGTAGTGAAGCTTTGGACTCCTTCAGTTTGATCAGAAATGATTATGAGTTCTCTTGTGGTTTTTTTCTGAAAAATAGAGTGTCGTCTGCTTGGCATCCAGGTTTAGAGATAGTGATAAATATAGTCGATGAAGTTATTTAATGTCCTCGTGAATGTAAAGAACTATTCTTGAGTAACCTTGAGTGTGTATGAGGTTCTGTGTCTTCTGCAACTATCTCATCCACCACTCTTAGCACTCATATATGTCTCGTCATTGTCTTCTTGGTCTACTCTTTGCATTAACAGGGACTTCTTGTATTTATAGCACGAGCTCCAGCAAAAGAAATTATTTCTTTTTGCAGGTATGAGGTACGGTTCCCTGACATCCAGCATCCTTCATTAAATAAATGACAGAGCATTAAAATATTCCTAATATGACCGTTGGTTAGATTAAATAAAGATAAAGAAATTCAAATAGCTGTTTATGACTATTGGTGAGTCAAGTGATTGGTAGGTCATCAGCATCAGCATCGGTGGCTAGACATAGGTGTGTCATGATCAGTGACTCATTTGATCAGCATCGGTGTGTCATGATCGATGACTCATTTGATCATCATCGGTGTGTCATGATAGGTGATTCATTTGATCAGCACTGGTGTGTCATGATCGGTGACTCATTTGATCAGCATCGGTGTGTCATGATCGGTGACTCATTTGATCAGCATCGGTGTGTCATGATCAGTGACTCATTTGATCAGCATCGGTGAGACATCTTCGGTGACTCAGATGATCAGCATCGGTGTGTCATGATCGATGACTCATTTTATCAGCATCGGTGTGTCATGATCGGTGACTCATTTGATTAGCATCGGCGAGACATGATCGGTGACTCATTTGATCAGCATCGGTGAGACATCTTTGGGGACTCAGATGATCATCATCGGTGTGTCATGATCGGTGACTCATTTGATCAGCATCGGTGTGTCATGATCGGTGACTCATTTGATCAGCATCGGTGTGACCGTTGTCTGTTTGATCTGGATCGGTGCATCTGTTGTCCTTCGATATGGATCGGTGCGACCGTTGTCCTTCGATATGGATCGGTGAGACTGTTGTCCTTCGATATGGATCGGTGAGACCGTTGTCCTTCGATATGGATCGGTGCGACCGTTGTCTGTTTGATCCAGAGGACTTCCAGAATACTTGAAAATCAATAACAAAGAGATAAAAACATGATCCAACCAATATACACAGATTCACTAAGAGATTGTGATTATGTATATGAGAAATCCAACTGGATTAAGTCACAATGATTTGTGATTATTAAAACAACAATCATAGGAAGAATTCAACAATCTTCCAGAGGGCTCAACAGATTCCTTCCATAACACAAAATAAAAGACAAAGAGGTGTAAACATGACCTTAAAGATACATGGAATAATATTAAACACTTTATGAAAAACATTTTATGGGCATGGATGAAAAATATAACCCCAGTAAATACTTACATATAAGCAATCTCAGATAAAAATGGGATTTGCAAAATTATCCCTTACCTTATGTCCGATATGATTCGTATGTATCCGAGCCTCTGGTATAATGATTTAAATAATGTCATTGATTTATTAAATAATAATATTCATTTTTATTATATCCTATATAGTTCACTTAGGTATTTATATTACCCTTTTATTTTTCAATTCCATGTTAAAGTAGCATTTTGGGTAAAATTGTTTCATTTATCGTACATGTTTGGACTTGTTGTTATTGATATTATTATTACTTATATCATGATTTAATTACTTCTAGAATGTAAAACATGATTTATATATCATATATATTCAGTAAATATATATATATATATTAGATAGATAAATGAAATGAAACCCACCGTTCATGGAGACGGTAGGCCGTACGTACGCATGAACGCTGTTTTCCTTTCTTTATTGACTTGAATGGAAGTAAGTAGATGACATATATATATATATATACATAAATCCATTAGATTCATTATGTCATATATTTCATTATTATTCATTATATATACTTTATAATCATTTTTGAATGGTTAACAAGGAGAATGAATCTCATCGCGTCGTGGAGACGGTAGTCCGTACGTACGCAAGAGCGATGATATCATTCCCAAGATCGTGGGATTGTATTGAAGTGTATGTATAATATTTCAGAATCAATATCAATTAACAATAATCATATATAGTTATTTTTTTACACCATTATACCCATCCAAGTAAGGTGGTGGTCGAAAACAGATTACACCACGGCGTGGAGACGGTATTCCGTACGTACGCGTGCGCGGTGATTTCGTTTTCTGTAGGATGGATAGAAGGTGAAAGAGGGTTGTTTCATATTTATAATAACATATCAGTATATAATTAATACTTATGTTATTAATTTATAATGAGACAACTAAAGAAGAAGAAGTTGAAGAAGAAAGAAACTTGAGAGAACCTGAAGAAGAGATTACCTCTTCTTCGACGCACCTCCTTTAAGCTTCATCTTATGGAAGTAGAGTTGGTCTTTTGAGAAGACCAGAACCTCCAGAATGCTTCTAGGTAAGTGGAGAAGAGAAATGGTTAGGGTTTGTCTGAGATTCAAGGCTCAAAAGGGTGTGAAGAGAAGAGGGAAGGGGTTCCCTTTTTATAAGGGAGGAGAGGGGCACCTTTAGAAAAACTTAAAATATTATTTTACAATAAAGTAATATTCGGTTTATAATAGCTCCAAATTGATTTATTTATCAGATAAAGTGGGGATGGGTCTAAATCATCTCAAAAAATAGATTTTAGACAAGTTTAGGTTACAATTTTAACCTTATCATTTAGATTTAACTCTAAGTTAAATAATTTAACTTTTACCGTGTCTTATTGTTTTCTTACACTATATGGTTAATAAAATTACAATAACAAGCCAAAAGAACCCCAAGTGGTTCATTATTAATATATATATCCTTATCTATGTAATTTGTCTGAACCTTATATTTTTAAGAATAAAATAACAATTAATAATATAATATTTGTTTTAAAAACTATTTTATGTCAATTTTGACACTATTTGGTAATTGATTTTTGTGAAAAGTATAACAGAATGATTAGTTCGAAAAAATTTAATTAAATAAATACTAACATGTCATATTAACCTATAAAATTAGTATAATTCATAAAAAGTCTCAAATTACATTTATTTGGGTATTTATAATATCAATTATTTTAATATTTTATTATTTAGGTAATTACTGCATCACCATTGTGTCATAAATAACTTAAATTATTTAATGTTTAAAAATTATAAATAAAATACCATTAGGTAGGAAATATTTCTATATTTATAATTAATATTTATAGTCAAATTTATCTTATGTATATCCCTATATTAAAAATGAATTACTTATTCAACATTGAATTTAACTATTTTAACACTTCTTTAAATAAATTAATAATAAATGTCCTAATCTAATCCAAGTAGACCTAAATGGACATATATTATTCCTAAGGTTTTTTTGGTCGAATTAAACTTATCCAATATAATTAAGACATGTTTTAGGGTAATAATAATATCATTTTACCCTTAATTACCCTATTTACTTTTAACTGTGGTAAATAAAAGTAAAAAGTTACTATTCACAAAAAAAAAATTATTTTCATCTCATTTAACCACATTTTAGTCCTTGATATTAACTACGTCTCTCATGTTTTTGAAATTCCACTCACAGAAGTGGTAAAATTATGTTTTATGTGAATCTCCAAATTCTCCTAGGAGGTGGGTAAAAATAAGTTCAATAAAATTTTTATATATCTAAAATTATTATAAAATGATTCCAATGAATTACATTGAAATTATATAGGTATTATGTATCAATTTATACCTAAAAAAATTTAAATAAAATAAATAATTATTTAAATAAATAGTCGGTTTTTAAATAGTAACCCAGTGTTTTCAGTATTGATCAAAAATTGAAAATTTTCAGAAAAATAAAAAAAATTCACCCTAGGATAATTTCGATATTACAAATCCAAAAATGAAGTCCATTTAGAATGATATAATTTATATAATTTTAAAAAGTGGGTATTACTATTCATAACGGCTAGTTTATATAACATATCGTTGTTTAGTGAAACTCAGTATTGTGTACAACACACGCTATCGTGGAAGGTCGCAATTACGTGTAATGCAAGCCAAGTCAGGGATGTGTGTAGTAAAAGCTCTTTTTTGTGTAGCTTACAACACAAGATATCAATAAAATTAAAAAGAATATTTTTCATAAAATCTTGGGGTGTTACAGAATTGGTCCTCCACAACCATCTTGAAGATCCCACTCACCTTGGTGAAGATAACTATCTCCTTCTAGAGATAAAAAGGTTAATATACTCTAGTAAAATTAAATATGAGCTTGGTATATAAATAACTAATTTATTTTAAGAATCAAATTAAATCATGTGATTTCTAGCATACACTATTCCCAAAATAAATAGTAGTGACAAATATATAGAGTACAAACCTTGCAACTTTTGATATTCTGTTACCACACTCCAAACAGTGTATCAATGATCAACACACCATCCAATATTTTCCCATAGAAAAAACCATATAAAAAAGGGCAGATAAAAAGGAATTCAATGCTTACGTATCAAACAAAACACAAGGGTAGATGATACAAGAATCGTACCTTTGATAATAGATGGTCATGAATCCAAAATAGTAGAAGTAGTCTACAAAACATGTAGTTGACCAACCCCTCTACCATGGGATACAAACTCAATCCCTTGATCCATTCCATCTTCTTAGTATTTCTTTTCATGTACTAGGGTACCATGTCCCCTACCTCAACTAGAACATCTTGTGGTACTTCAGCTACCAACCTAATAATAAGTAGTTGAGTCCTTCCTATAATCTGTTACATGTCTTGATACCCCACCACCTATCTGCTCCTGTATTCCAGAACATAACCTATATAGGTGGCCCAATCGACCAGAAGAACAACACTCCAAAGCGGGTTATGAACAATGAGGCTGTTTGGGGACCCTATTCCCATATTGATAAAACTACAATGAAACATCATCCTAATATATCTGACCACTTCCTAGAATATTATGACCACTGCTACCTTGGAAAAAACTATCATAGAAAATATTAATGACACTAGAATAATAGTTCACAGCTTTCCCTGGGGAAATATCCTAGCCACTTCCCGGATGGCCCAAATGGTATTATGTCAGTGAAATGATCATCATATTCCGGCACTGACATTCTATGCAATGTTAGGCTGATAAACTCACAGGAGTAATCATCCCTGAAAGTATCATGATAGAAATGGATCAAGAAATTATTCTCAAATTCATTCCATTATAAATCATCCTACTATGTATCTTGCTACAAAATATCCCACCAATGATCAGTAGGTCTACAAAGTATATGTATTACAAGATTCACCCTCCCATCTACGGGTGTCTCAAGATGCTTAAAGATCATCTGGAATGAATCGATCCAGAACTCAACTTCTTGGGGCCTCCCTCCCCAGTTAACATGGGAGGATTCTACAATTGGAACTCTATATTCAACTCAATAATCGATGGAATAGTGTGAACAAAATAGCTATAGGAAGCTCCAGTTAAAGTATTGAATAAACCTCTAGAAGCTGTCATAGAGCTGAACATCCATCTGATCCTCAGGAGCTATAGGAATCTCCAGTTAAGCTACGTTAGGATTTTAATTATTTTCACTCTCCTGATTCTCAAATCAAAGGATATGAGGATTCATTTTGTCTACAAGAAAAACATACCTCTTAGAACACTGGCTATAAAAATAGGGTCAACCTCAAAAGGTGACAACAATATAGAACCACCTTCTCATAGTGTCTCTAAAAATAGATTAAAAGTATTTTATCATGACCTAATAGTTTATTCATTCCATTTAGTAGATATAAATTGTATCTCATATAATGGTGCAAATAGGAATGTATATATCACATGTAATAAAATATCTTTATCACGAACAATATGTGTCAATATATATCCCTATGTGCCTATTATGATGCATGCATACTCATCATGTGCCATACTGGGAGATGATTTTAAAGATAAAGAACCAAAAACATCATGAAATAACAACCTCACACAACATGTAAATCACCTAAGGAGAAATAACATCAACTATTCCAATCAAACAATATAAACAGCAATCCCACCCTAGGTCACTCAAATTTCCCCCATACATGGGTTAGATACTCCCATGCACAAGATTATTACCATGTCTCGATAGATCCAAGTATCCTTTCTACCTTTCTCAAATATTATAGTAAAAGAAAAGAAACCTCATCTAATACCACTTTATAATGTCACCCGATATGGAACTCTCTCACATGGAAGAGTCAGGTTAGTTACAAGACCTCAAGCGCGCCTCCCCATACACTACAGGCTACCGATTAACAGTGGGGATGCGATAAGTATAGTTTGGATAATATACCCCTTGGTTATAGTTTTTTATCAAAACAGAATAATAATATAAAAATAATAAATAAATATCAAAGTAGTGGAAATGATGGAAAGAATACAACATAGTGGAGAACCAAATAGCTAATTCTAATTGAATAATATAATAAAAAATAATAGAATAAAGTAATGTCATGATGGAATGTGACTAAATATCATGCCATATTTAATGTAGATAAAATACTATATGACTCAAATAAAGACTCAAAGTTCCCCAGTCCCAAACCCCATGTCAACCCCATCTCCAAAATCCAAAACATCCAGCAAGCAACAATCAACATCAAGGTCACTTTCACTTGTCCAATACTTAATCCAAAAAATCTTATATGGTACAAAATGATGGCCGGAATGGGGTGTGAGTATAACTCATTAGGTTAAGATCACCATGTCTAAACATAACCAGCATGATAAAAAGTGCATGAAATAATTAAATAAACAAGTGTATTAATTAATTAAAAATTTAAATTAATACAAAATCAACCTTCTTCAGCACCATGCTGGGATATTTCTAAACATGTCTCACCACCATTCCAACCATTACCATATAACCATGGTAAAAAAACATACCTTATTGTAATACTGGAATGACTCTAAGCATGTATCACAACCATGCCAACCTAATAATATATCCATGGTAAAGTACAAAAAACTTGGTCGAACCCACTATATAATCATTTTATCAATCAATCAGGGCTGATTTTAGTGTATAATAATTTTATCATGTGTCAGGGATAAGCTCGATATATAAGCATCTCACCATGTGTCATTGGGAATACCCTACTATATAAGCATTTAAACACGTCTCAGGGCATAGCACGATGTATAAGAATTTCAAAATGCATCACTAGAAATAGATTTATATATAATAATGTCAATATATATCATGTCATAGCTTGGCATATAATTATTTTACCATGTATCAATGCATAGCCTGACATATAATAACATTAGCTTTTAAACTTGGCCAATTACCTATATATTTTCATTACAATGTAGAAAACACAACACATATCATCTAAATAAAGATATCACAATATCAAATCATCAAGATCAATGGTTAAATTTTAAAATTACTATTTATCTTTCAATTACACATTTAATTTATTTTTTGGTATTAAACCAATAAAATTTCTACAACTTCAATAATCAGGCCAATCCAAGGAGAATCTATATCATACAATCACCCAAATCCCTTATAATTCTAAACACAATTTAATCTATTAATCTGTTCATTTATAAACAAGCATTCACTTCCTAGAATGGTATTCACAATCCATGTCAATAACCAATTAGATTTAAAGGGTTTCCAATAATAATCAAAATATATTTTTTTAATTAATTAAGGTTGACACTATGTTTGCGCAAATTAAATATTACACATACATGAAAATTGTAAACCCATAGGTTTAAGGTTTAGACCCCCGAACTTTAATTGACGATTAACCAATAAATCCAATAGGATTTTCCAATAAGAATAATGGACTATATGATCACAAATGGGATCCTAGATCAAACCCAATCAATATCGAAACCAACAATGACCACAGTCAAGAATATTACATAGCATTTTTTGAAAACAAATTGAGATAAGGTAAAACCTAAACAAAACAACTTATCAGGGATTGATCACACACATATGAAATCTATAAGGGAGGATATTGCTCCAAAATTTCTAGGTAGATTCCCTAGGGTAGATAGTATAATGATTCATGTGAGGTGAATAATAAAATTAACCACATGACACCCTTTAAAATTCTACTTAAGAAATTACATACTCTGTAACTCCTTTACACGCTGTGTATTTATTTTTAGAGGGGTATGATGAAACATCTGTCACATCATATTAAAATTTAATTAGCAAAAACATGACATGATGCATATTTCTTACATGACTTATAACCTGTTCATTCTTGGTATTTATTTCACGACATGTTTCTGGAAGAGTTTATACAGAGTGTAATACCTTTATAAGACATGTAATTCTCTTACAGACAACTTTTAACCCCCCATTTTCCTACATAAATATTTGAACACCACCGAAGCCTTCGAAATCATAGAAAAAACCCTCAAAAAACAATTTAACACATTTATACAAAGAATAAATTAATTCAAACCAACATATATCCATGAATTTTTGATCATTTTCCCCTATAAAGTCTATCTATATTCGAACAAGACTCATCCACCAATCCTCAAATGAAAAACTCAAAGAGGAACATACCTGAAAAAAGATGGGATCTTACAATTAGCGTAGTCACACAAGATTTTACATTTAAATACCTAAACAAAATTTCATTAAACTCATTTCATCCCAAGGACATTCCTAATGCCTTTCCTCATCGACCAAATTTAGTGAAGAAAATGGAAATAAAGTCATGCCACTTCGAGCTAACTATCCTGAAAATGATTGACTTTAGAATTTGATTCATCTAAAATGTGACCCCCACACATTTTATCTAAGGAATTCATCCTTTCTCTGAGCATGATCACATAATATTGTAACTTTATTATGATGACGTATCTATCCCAAACATTCATTATGTTGTCATTCCATATCATGAACATGGGTGTATGCCTGATCAAACACATTTGAATCGTCTTTCTCAAAACAATTCATCCGAGCCCAACTAAAAGACTGGGGAAACCTTTGAATAAAACACTAGTTTAATTTTATCTTCTCCGGGTTATTCAATACTCTGAAATTTACAAGTATGATGTTAGTAACTAGTCAAAATGTTCACGTATCAAAAAACTGATAGAGCCCCAAGCAGTATTCACATGGTAGTTGATTTAGTGAATTAGATGGTGTCTGTGAGTCCATCCATGTCCTTCCTACAAGGGCATACTATTATCTCTTTGGTTAAACCATGCATCTATAAAAAACCATACTCTTAGAGTGTAACTCCCACATATTCTATTCACAGGGCCAAAAATGCATTAAATTATTTCTTCAGCTAAGTGTATAACTGATTCTCTCTTAGTGTACCCTAGATGATGTCAAGATAGAGGACAAGATCGTATCTGAACCATGGGTACACAAAGAGGTTGACAATAATTACCAATGAGTCCCAAGACAAACTTGTCATATTTTAGATAAAGTACTCAACATGGTTTACAATCATCATCATCATCATCATTATTTTTATTAATTAAATGAAGTAAACAGAAAAAGAGCACAGAAAGAAAGGTTATGGTGGTCTAAAATAATGAAACCCAAGGGAATACCCCCTCAACAGAAGGATCCCCTAAATATAAAGAGAATTCCAACTAGAAAAGTAGGTGATGCTAGTCTATAGGTCTAAGATGGAGGCTAGGTGATCAGTAACTCTATTTCCTTCATGCCAAGTATAGATAATATTCATATAGTCACTAATAATGTGAATACGATGTCTAATGACATAAGAGATTGACCAAGTGGTGAAACCTTTACATTTCACTACATTGAAGATAGTAATGGAGTCAGTTTCCACTATAGCTAGTTTAATGATCCTTTGTCTACAAATTTATTGGATAATTAACATTACCATGGATTTGACCTGTAAGGAGTGACCTCTACTGATGTTTTCATCATACACAAGAATAACTTCACCCCTAGAAAAATAGACCACACCACCTCCTTTCATGATACCCATATTACATGATCCATTCGTGTTTATTTTGAAGCCATATATATATATATAAGCTAATAGATCCAGTGGACCTATTTGTAATTGAGAGTTGGATTGCTGAAAATGTTGGTCGCCAATATCAGTATCAGAGTAGGGGCATCCTACCAATTATTGAGAAGATGATCAAAATTCGAGAAGAGGTTTCTAGTCTTTTCTATCTGAGTTTTTTCTTAGTAGACAAACCCCTCAAATTGAGCCGAGTTCCATGTTTTCTAGATGATCCAATGTCCAAAATCCAAAAATGACTGCATGGGCCTTATATATATGACTATTTTAAAAAATTCCACCATATTCCAACATAAACTTATTGTATTCTCAATGGTTTCATACTCATCCAGACATTTTATTATTGGGCTATCATGAAAGCACAAATATGTAGTAGAATCATTAAATATCCTAGGTTTCTCACACACCATAATCCTGAATCTAGTTTCCAAACTCTATCAAAACCCATAACCAAGTGTTACATTGAGTATCATCTCAAGGATAAGATAACCTGAACTACTACACTCATAGGATTTCATAAGCAAATATTAGAAATCCCAAATGGTCTTTTATTGTTATGATCCTTTTACTTTCAAGGAAATTCTAATTTTTTTGATGTGATGCTCCCCACCTTAAGATAATACTAGTCATTTTTATATCGAATAGGGAAATTTTCATGATGTGTGCTCTATCCATACAGAACACATGATTTGGATGTGGCCAATGCTCTCTTACCAATCAATAACTAGAAAAGATAAGGAAACAATATTTTTAAAATCATACTACAATAGATTCACTTTATTCAGATGCATGATGCTCTTTCGAGCCATGGTCACACACATCACTTGAAAAAAAGTATAAAAGTCAAAACTAAATTTTATGGCATGTGACAATACCTAATACATTTTATAAAATCATCCCAATACCTGGGAAAAATGAAATTCCTTTAATTCCCAGGTCAATCTACCCTAAAGATGACCCACGAATGTAGAATAATATCACATGGCTTTAAGGAATCATACCAAAATCATACAAGTCAATACATAAAATTAAACAACTTAACGGCTATGGTGTTTATCAACATGTACTACCACAATATTTCATCAATACAATTGCATTCCATTTGATATTATCTATAGGTCTACTAGATTTATGCATCCCAGTATTTTATGGCCTATTCAAAATATTTAGCATAGAGTCATATCATCACATACCATTGGTAATCCAACCGACAACCTCTAGAGTCATCCATCACTAAAGTAGAAGGTTTACACGACATAATAAGTATCCAAACATGACTCAGGGACATCTAACTCATTGAAATTGAGCATTAATCGATGGTCACATCACTAAAAAAAGGTCAATTTCAAAACATGACCACTCATCCAACCTAGGTATTATTTTTGAAACAAAGAATCCTATATTGCATGATTGAAACTTGAATGAAACCTAATGTTTGACAATGTCCATAAGCTTTTAGAAAGATTTTATTTTCTGAGGGTGATACCTATCATGTGCTAGCCCCTTACTAAAATATAAAATTTCAACTTTAGTACTCATTCAAACCATAATGGAAACCAAGATTACCGGATTGACCTCAAGATAATCATAATAGAAGTGAAAGGAGATATAGGGGTAATTTATACATTCCTATTTAAGGAATGTCCCATGGAAAAATTCAACTAGACCCTTACTGTAACGACCCAAAGTTTTTCAATGGAAAATTCCCTTCTTATATCTATGTCATAAAAACACAAAACAATGAACTACTAAATGATAAGTGACCTTTAAACATAATTTTGTCACCCCTATGTTTGGAATTTTAAAAATCCAACATACATGGTTGTGTTCAAGACAGTTTTTGGAGTCTAATGAAACAAAAATAATTTTTGGTGAATAGTAACCTACCCTTATGAATAGTAACCTACCCTTATGAATAGTAACCTACCCTTATGAATAGTAATATGACCCTTATGAATATTAAATAAGAGTAACATTAAATATGAATAATAAAATAAAATTTAGACATCTTAGAAATTGACAATTTGACCTTAGTAAACGTTTTTGGTATTTTATAAGTCATAAATAATTAATTATAATTAATTAATTAATTTAAAAGAATATTTATTTTCCAGTAATGTATTCATAAATTATTTAATCAATGTCTAATAGTTTTTATATAAGTTTATAAGACCCTACGTAATTTTTGAAAGAACTATAAATTCAGTTTTAATTTTAAAAACTGTTTTTTTAAGTAAATTATGATTTTAATTAAATATTAAATTAATAGTATTTCTAAAATTATTTTTGAAAAATGGAATTCATTTTTGGATTCTACACATCGAAAAATGGTTGGGGTAATGTTTTGGGATTTTTCTGAGATACTTGAATTTTTGGTGAATAGTAGAATACATTAATTTACCATATAAATACATTTTAATTAAAACCCACTATTCCTGACATCACAAGTGATGTAAGCACCCAAATCCCGAATTCACAAGTCTTATTTACTATTCTTAGTCATCCAAGACTCACTATTCCTTGTCTTAGGTGAAATTAATAAACTAATCAATTTTATATTAAGGAAACCCCTCTCCCCTCCACTATAAAAGCCACCCTTCACTCCCTCTTTTCCTCACACCTCTCAAGCTCCAAGCCTTCTCTAAATTCTGCCCAAACACCTTCCCTATCTCATCCCCCATGTCCAAAAGCTTCTGGTCTCATAAAAATACCAAGCCTAGCTTCCTTAAAGAGGATCTCAAGAGGAGGATTCTAAAGGTAATTTCTCTCTCTCTTCTCCTTTAATTTCCTTTCTTGATCTCTCCCTACCTATCTTCATCCAAATTATTCTATAAATACAGTATTATATATATACTGTAATATTATGATTATAATGTTATATTATATCACCCCACACCCTTTCCCTCTTCCTTTTATTTTATTAAAGAGAACATTGTTCATGTGGTGATAATTTATCACCTTCAAAAACGACATGTTCTCTTCTTCCATTTCTACCTTCAAATCTGGTCATGAAACCATTTTTATAGTTGAACCAGAATATTTTATATTTATTATGTTCTATTTTATGTTTTGGAAATAACCTATGGCCAGATTACTAAGTTAAATGTTTAAACGATTTCGTTATGATCCAAAAACTGGACAAATTAACCCAAATAATCATCATTTAATTCTTATCTAATGATTTGTCCACATGGATATAATATAACTCATTTTAAAATCATTAAAGCTTTTTAGATATCATTAGTAACATGTAATATCATTTCTGTATGTTTACCCATGATCTACCCTTACATCAATTTAAGAATACAAGTGGACCGCTTAAGAAAACCATGAAAACGAACATCCCCGATCAATGTTTTTAAACTCTATAAGTCATCCAAAGGAACATAATGTAACATAATGAAACCAGAATGAACCCTATTAATGTACACATGGTTTTTTAATTTCTTATTAATGAATATAATTTCATTATACAGGACATTAAAGAGAAGGAGGCATTCGAGTACAAGGTAAGGGGAAATCTCGAACCCAATTTTCTTCCTTCGGGTTATCCTTCTTTCACTCCATTTTTGATATGGTTACTCCTCAAAGATCATTTTTTCATCATTTCCTTTAATTTTATGGGATATACATGTTTGTCACTAGTTTTTATGTCCATCAAAATGTTTTCCAAAAGAACTCTTCTTTCGAGATCTCACCTTTTACCTCTCATTCAAGGTTGATAGTTCTTGTATCAAGTATGTTGTTCCCTATTTCTTTTGGGAACCCAAAGCTTATGAATGTGTTATTATGAGATGAAACTCATTCCTTTCCATGGGTTATTTATGTACATGTTTGATATGTGTTCTATGTGGCAATCATGATAATGATAATATTATGATGTGACGGGTGCACCCGAAATTATATAGCGCAATATGAATGTTTAAATGTCACGGGTGCGCCTAGAATTATATAGCGCTCCAATGCATTGGGTAAAGTGATGAATCTCATGAGTAAATGTGAAATGGTGCGTGAACATGATGCTAGCTTTGTTCACAAGTATGTGTGGTAGTTAACCACTAAGACATGATGTTTCATTTTTATGCTTTGCCACATTTCAAGTTTATTGTTTACGCTCCTCTCATGTTCAAGATCTTCTTCATGATTATGCTCACCCCATGCTATATTGTCCTTATTTATCCTCTTACTGGGCTTTTAGCTCACCCCTTTTGATGTATATCCTCTGGTGGCTACATGTACTAAGGAGAGGACAAGTGCTACTAAGAAGCTATAGAAGAAGAGATTAAATGAATTTTTATGCTTGATGTTGTACTTGTTATGTGTAGTCCTAGTTTTCCCAAGACACTAAACCTCTGGATCCTCCATGTGTAATACTATTATTTTGTTTATCTTTGAAATGATGTAATAGTAATGTAAGAAAAGGCCGGGTCGCTATAGTTGGTATCAAAGGAAAGGTTTAGTTAATTTGGGAATTAGGATTAGTGAACCCTAAAGAAAACCTCTAGCATGAGGCTAAGTACAAATATTCACACAAGGATATTTACCTAGGGATCCCATATGTTATGTTTTTGGTATAATTTTTCAAATGAATAATTTATTCATGACTTGTTTACTTATGTTTTGTCCTAACCTTTTCTATTTTAGAAAATGGTGGGAACCAGGAGAAATCGGGCCAAAAACTCTTGCGAAGGCCAATGCAGCGATTGCCTGAACGACATCCCCAATGATTTTGGAGGTGGAGTTCAAAACATCATGGCGATGCTTACCCAATTATCTCGGGTTATGAATAATAACCATAATAATGGGGAACGTCCTCCTTCACCAAAGAGGGAGCAGCTAGCTATCGAATGTTTTATGTGGAAACGACCACCAACGTTTTGTGGATCTTCTAATCCACTAGTTTCGGAACAGTGGGTCAACTCCATGGAGAATATATTTTCTGTTCTTCACTGTTCCGAGATGGAGAAGGTGACTCTAGCCATTTATTGTCTAGATGGAGAATCTGATCAATGGTGGGCTTTGATTAAGAATACCGAGCCAAGGGAGGAAATTGAAGAGATGGAATGGGAAAACTTTAAGATAATGTTTCTTAATAAGTACTTACCACAAACTCTTCGCACGAAGATGGAGAGAGAATTCATAGAGATCAAGCAAAAAGAAGGAGAATCTGTCACAACCTATGAAGCAAATTTCACAAGGCTCGTAAGGTATGCTTAGGGTTTTGTTATCAATAATGATAGCAAAATTGATAGATTCTTTAGTGGATTAAAACCACATCTTCGAAAAGCTCTTGCAATTCGAGACTTTGGGAGTTATGAAGAAGTTGTTCGGTGTGCTCTCAAAGTGGAGATGGAGTTTGGAGAATGGTCCCATGTCTATGGTGATAAGAAAAGAAAGATGGAGTTTCAAGCTGGTGGATCTAGTGATAAAGATGGGAAGAAAACACAACGACCCACTTGCCAAAAATGTGGGAAGTTGCACAATGGGAACTGCCTCAAAGGGATGGGGAAATGCTTCAAGTGTGGGAAAGAAGGACACCTATCTCACGAGTGTCGAAGAGACATGAAAAGGAACGATAATTGGTTCACGCCCAAATTTACCCAAGAGAAGAAGGGTAGAACGGTCCTTGTAGTGTAGCTTGGGTTGTCGATTCCATAGAGACCTAAGAAGATACCTAAGATACACAACCTAAGGGATGGATTTTTGGCTATGAAGTGTCCAACTTGGATTGATTTTGGATGGTTTTTAAAGATATCTAATAGATTTAAGTGGATTCAATTTAAAAGAATGAGTTGATCCTAGGTTATCGCTCAGGGTGGATTGGACGTATTTTCTTTTTAATGATTTCAATTTCTTAAATTTGAGATGGGTTCATTTTACGGAGATAAAACAACATCATCACTTACTGGTTTAATCCCTACAACCTCTAATACTAATCACCTATACACTTGAAAGATCTAAGTTTTGATCACTTCAAGGTAAAGGATCGTATTAGTACCTGATGTGTGTGGCCTTAAATTCAACAAGGACGATGAAGTTTAAAAATCATCAAATAAAAATCCCAATTAAAGAAGTGATTATACATTAATTAGGTGATAAATAACATCCAATCCAGCCCCTTTCTACTCCCTTGGATCAACCCATAAGTGGGTTAGCCCTCCATTTATCCCATTGTTTCAATGGAAGCGGAAAGTAGACTCATGATGGAGGAAATGGAGAAGTAAAGAAAACAACAAAAATAAAATGATCACTCCACCGTTGTGTGAATAATTTCACAAGGGTTGGTGTGAATAAATTCACACCTTGATCAAACGGTATAAAAGTAATATTAAGAACAACATAATAAGAGTATAAGAAGAACTTTTATTAAGAAACTAAAGTGAATTGAACAACTTACATGTGAAAGACAAAATTGAGGCAACAAAAATGCAGCATAACATTACAATTGAACAAAGCATCCAACATCCTCAACTCCTTCACCTACACTTCCTTAAATAGGCATTTTTGGAGCCTTGGGTCGAGCCACCAACATTACGAAGCATCTTATTTAATTTTGGTAGGCTATAGGTGGTGGAAAGCTTGTGGAATTTGGACTTTTCCACGTTTGACCCGAGGTGGCAGCCGGTTTTCATCCACCGAACATATACGTCTAGAAGACCTTCTAGAAGGCTGCATCAGAGTGGTCCATAGATGACGAAAATGTAGCTCCGGATTTCTTCTAACCTCCTGTAAAATTTGGGCCCATTTGGAGTTGTGTATTCCGAGATATGATCAAATTAGTGGGCTGTTTTTCTGGGCCGCAGAATCTGGCCCAGAATTGTATCTCTAACTTGGGTCGCCTAAATTACCACCATGGAGGCCGAATTAGCATTAAATCCTGAAGAGTGATTTGTTCCTATACATTTCTACTAGAATCCCACGAAATATGGGATTAATTGGGCCTGTATGTTGGGCCCGACAGTCTCATCAGTGGTCTGATGTCCAATCTGCCTTCTCCAGAATTGCTTCCTTTCATTGCCAAATATCTCCATCATCCTCCATGAATTCTCCATTGATCCCTTAATGAAACATGTTCATATTGGAGTGTAGATCAATTATCAAATTAAAATATGTATAATAAGATGAATCATTTGGTACTTTAAATGATGTTCAAAAATGTACCACATAATAGTGCATTTTAAGAAGGTATTACAATCATAATGTGAAATGATGTTCAAAGTGTAAAATGCACTAAAATGGTGTTTATGAATAATAAAGAACATGAATATTATATATATTACTAATGAATATTAGCCTCATTTAGTGGCTAATCACACCCCCCAACTTGAGTTTTGCTAGTCCCGAGCAAAATATATCTCATCAAAAATGAAATTCGAATTCTCTTTTCCAAAAAACATTTTAATACACAATGATCACCAAAAAACCTTATACCAAACAATCATGAAACCCATCAAAATATTTTAATACGAGATAGTTTCATAAGTAGATCCCAATCCCAAGCCCATTCCTTTGATCAAATCCATCATCATACTTCATCCAACTCAATTAGGTGTAATGATGTGTTGTGAATCACAATAGATATGGGGGTTCATTTTCATTCGAGGGGGAAATCATGGAAGCGCTAGGTGGAATCACATTTAATCCTAATATGAGTATTCTTCATCCCTCTTTTTTTGGATTTTTTTGCAATATTGCTATAGTAATTGAGATTGCAATTAATCAAATTAACCCATGTAGCAAGACTTTGCCGATGACTCCCAGACTCAAAGGCCTTAGGGAACCAAGTGAAGCCCACATACTCGGGCATCGTCTCGAGTTAACTTAATCAAAAACAAAGTCATATTACCATAAATAGAGATAGATTGAAAAACTCCGGGCTAGACAACTCTGGAGTCACGATCCCCAAGTGACGAAAGCCTCGCATTTTATCAATCCATTGCTCTACACGCAAATTTTTTTTTATTTTTTATTTTTTATTTTTTAATAATTTTTTTTTAATTTTTTTTTGAATACTCATATTATTCATAAAAATAAAACCATCCTATGCTATTTATTATGGTACCCCAAAAATTAAAATTAGTACCCCACAGTCTAGAGGACGTGAATTATGGCATTTTTTTTATTTGGATGAAAATATAAATGATGAAATATCACATTGGACAGCCACACTTTCCAAAATCTATGCTCATGAAATTATACAAGGATTAAAATCAGAATCAGGGCATGCTAAATTATTTGATATTCAGTTTCAAAGTGTGCAATGTGTATTACCATGTTCAAAGTTAAAGGAATTTTTCCTTCCATTTACTTTTTTTTTCAAATCATTCAATTTTTGTTTTTGACACAAAATCATTTTTTTTAATTTTATCTCCCCCCCCAACTTAAAACAACACTGTCCCCAGTGTTTGAAGAAATGAAAAATTAGAAGGAGTAGAGGCAGGGAATAAAAATTTAAAAAGGAAATTGAAAATAAGGATTATGGAATGAAGTCACCTGGTGGTTGAATTTTGAAGTTCTTGCCGCTTGAATTTATTCCTTTGATATCCATGTCGCTTGCAAAGTTCCCTAGTGGAAAAAGAAAAAAAACAAAACAAACAAAACAAACAAAAACAAACAATATATATATATATATATTTATATAATAAAGGAAGTAAAATATAAGAATATATATAAAAATTATAGAATAAGGTAGCACAAGAAGCCGCAGGCCAGTGGTAAGCGCACGCCCCTGTCTCCCTTCGGTCCCGGGTTCGAGTCCCCGCGGCTTCGCCAGTTGTGACGGGGTTTGCCCCACGGCCTATGGCGTGGAATTTTTTTTGTATTATTATATTTTTTTTTCTTAACCTATTGAATAATAAAAACAAAATAAACTGATGATACATTGTCTTCTATTTAAATTTCTGGATAAGGTATTACTCAAGGATCACACCACGTGACACGGATGAATATGGTGCTCCTCTTTCATACCCATCCATACTCATAATAGAAGAACATGTCAAAAGTCTATTTTTTTATTTTTAAATATAAAAATGATTAAGTAATCTTATTTGAAAAATAAAGATGATTCAGAAAGATTAGAAACATAAAAACCACGGGTTGCCTCCCGTGCAGCGCTTTGTTTAACGTCGTTAGCCCGACATAGATCCCAAATTTATCAATTTTTTCCTGGTTCATAGATTGGATCAATTAACTCAACATCTATTTCCTGTTTATTGAATGATTCAACGAATGTTTTTAACCTTTGACCATTGACCTTGAAAATGTGACCACTTGTGGGATCTTGAATCTCTACTGCCCCATGGGGGAATACATGATGCACTATGAAAGGTCCTGACCATCTAGACCTTAACTTTCCCGGATGTAAATGAAGTTTTGAACTATACAATAGCACAAGTTTTCCCGGTTCAAAATGTTTGACCTTGATATTCCTAGATTGGTAGGCTTGAAGTCTAGCTTTATTGATCATTGAATTTTCATAAGCCTTCATCCTTACTTCCTACAGTTCATTGAGATCTAATTTCCTTTTTGTTATGGCCAATGAGAGGTCATAATCCATTTTCTTAATTGCCCAAAAGGCCTTATGTTCAATCTCCACTGGCAAATGGCATGCTTTACCATAAACCAACCTATATGGGGACATTCCTAAAATGGTTTTATATGCAGTTCTATAGGCCCAAAGAGCATCTAAGAGTTTCTCAGACCAATATTTCCTAGAGGGGTTGACAGTTTTTTCAAGAATTTGCTTAATTTCACGATTGGCTAACCCAGCTTGACCATTGGTCTGTGGGTGGTAAGCAGTGGACACTTTGTGATAAATTCCATATTTTTCCACGAGTGATGAGAATGGACGATTGAAAAAATGAGTTCCACGATCACTTATGATAGCCCTAGGAATTCTAAATCTAGATAATATGTTTTCTTTTAGGAATCTAATCATAGTTTGAGGATCATTGGATTTTGTGGGAATGGCCTCAACCCATTTTGAGACATAATCAACAGCTAAGAGTATGTAGAGGTATCCCCGAGAGTTTGGGAAGGGACCCATGAAATCAATTCCCCAACGGTCAAAGATTTCAACCACTAATATGGGAGTGAGTGGCATTTGATTCCTTTTTGTGATGGACCCTACTTGATGACACCTAGGACATCTTTGACAAAATGTGTAGGAGTCCCTTGAAAGGGTGGGCCAGAAAAGACCACATTGAAGAATCTTAGAAGATGTTTTCTTAGAGGAAAAGTGACCTCTACATGCCTCACTATGACAGAATTTAAGGATGGACTCTTGTTCAGATTCTGGAACACACCTCCTAATGACTTGGTCAGGGCAGAACTTATAGAGGTATGGATCATCAAACACATAGTGTCTAACATCAGAAAGTAATTTCCTTCGAGCTTGAGTCCCTAAGAATTTTGGAATGACTCCTGTCACTAAGAAATTTGCTATGTCAGCATACCAAGGACAGTCACTCACAGAGTATAAGTGTTCATCAGGAAACGAATCAGACACAGAAATGTGATTTGAGTTGTCTTTGAATTCCATCCTAGAGAGGTGATCAGCTATAACATTTTCAACTCCCTTTTTATCCTTGATTGTGAGGTCAAATTCTTGTAAGAGAAGGAACTACCTAATAAGTCTAGCCTTAGCATCTTGTTTTTGGAAGAGGTATTTTAGTGCAGAATGGTTAGTGAACACAGTGATGGGTGATCCTAAGAGGTAGGACCTAAACTTATCTAAGGAAAACACAATAGCAAGTAACTCCTTTTCAGTGGTGGTGTAGTTGATTTGGGCATCATTTAAGGATTTGCTTTCATAAGCAATGACATAAGGAGTTTTATCACAACGTTGTCCTAACACAGCTCCAACAGCAAAGTCACTGGCATCACACATAAGTTCAAAAGGAAGGTTCCAATTTGGAGATTTCATAATGGGAGGAGAGGTGAGAGAGGATTTGAGGGTTGAGAATGAACCCTCACAGCTTTCTGTCCAAAAAAATGGAGCATCCTTTACTAAGAGAGCACAAAGGGGATAGGATATTGAACTAAAGTCCTTGATGAATCTTCTATAGAAACCAGCATGTCCTAAGAAAGACCTCACTTCCTTGACAGTTTTGGGTGATGGAAGGTGACGAATGATGTCAAACTTTGCTTTATCAACTTCAATCCCCCTACTCGAGACCAGATGGCCTAGAACAAGTCCCTCTTTAACCATGAAATGGCATTTTTCCCAGTTTAGGACCAGATTTTTTTCTTCACATCTTGACAAGACTCTCTCCACATTCTGCAAACATCCCTCAAAAGTATCCCCAAACACAGAGAAGTCATCCATGAAGACCTCAAGAAAATCCCCTACCATGTCTGAGAAGATTCCCATCATGCACCGCTGGAAGGTTCCAGGGGCATTGCATAACCCGAAGGGCATGCGTTTGAAGGCAAAGGTACCGAAAGGACATGTGAATGTAGTCTTCCCTTGATCCTCTAGGGACACCTCAATTTGATTGTACCCCGAGTACCCATCTAAGAAACAGTAGAAGGCATGACCTTCCACTCTCTCAAGGACTTGGTCAATGAATGGTAAGGGGAAATGGTCCTTCTTGGTGAATGAGTTTAGTTTCCTATAGTCAATGCAGACCCTCCATCCACTACTCACCCTTGTTGGAAAAATCTCTCCATCCTCATTGGTTATCACTGTGATTCCAGCCTTTTTTGGAACCACTTGGATTGGGCTCACCCATTCACTCTCAGCTATGGGATATATGATACCAGCTTTCAACAATTTCAGAAGTTCCTTCCTTACTACCTCCATGAGATTAGGATTGAGTCGCCGTTGAGGTTGACGACATGGCTTTGAATCAGATTCCAGAACAGTCCTATGAGTCCCGATAAGTGGGCTAATCCCAGGAATATCAGAAAGGGTCCAACCAATGGCTTTCTTATGCTTCCTAAGGACATCTAGAAGCATCCTCTCATGATTGGCTTCAAGAGAAGAATAAATGACAATATGATGTGTTTGATTTTCCCCTAGGAAGCCATACTTTAGTGCAGCAGGAAGTTCCTTCAATTCAAGATCAGGTTGGTTCAGAATTTCAGCAGAATATTGGGACATTGGATCAAGATCAATTTCTTTTTTTAGAGGTTCAGATTGGATTGATTCCTCACATGTAGAAGTTTCAGCTACTAGATTGTCTTGATCAAATTTAGGGAAGGAATTTAGAGGGGTCTCTATGAAAATGGTTTCTTGAAAGGTTTCACTGATTGTTGGACCTAAGACTTCATCATAAGAGCAATTTGAAAATGATTCAAGCCAAGGAGATAAACTTCCTTCATATGAACAAAGGAAATCAATCTCATTCTGACTTAAACATTCATCAAATATTCCTTGATGTTCCATGGATTCATTATCAATTCTTCCTATCATGTTTACATCATGAATATCCTCTTCATCCCCTATTTGTGAGCTTGCATTATAGATGTTCAAGTCTAGACTCATGTTCCCAAAGGTGATGGTCATGTTCCCATTTCGGACTCGGATAAAAGAGTTGATTGTTGCAAGGAAAGGACGACCAAGGATGATTGGGGTTTGTTCCTTATTTCCTAAATTTGGATGGTTGTCAAGGACAATGAAATTAGCAGGGTAGATGAAATTTTCAACATTTACCAGAACGTCCTTTAAAATCCCCTTTGGAACCCTAATGCTACGATTAGCAAGCTGAAGTGTGACAGATGTGGGTTGGAGCTCTTCTAGGCCTAACTGGCAGTACACAACATATGGGATGAGATTGACACTAGCACCTAGGTCACACAAGGCCTTGAAAACATTGCTTTCTCCTAGTTCAACATTGATGTAAGGGAAACCTGGGTCTTTTAACTTAGGAGGAATGGTCCCTTGAATGGTGGTACTCACATTAGCAGCCAAAAGGACTTGGTTTTTATGTGAAAATTTTCTTTTAAAAGTGAACAAGTCATTAAGGTACTTTGAGTAGGCAGGTATAGTTTGGATGGCATCGAGAAGGGGTATGTTCAACTTGACTTGTGAAAATATTTCCCTCAACGTTTCACTCAGTTTAGGCTTGGATTTCCCCCTCATGCGTTGGGGAAATGGTGCAGGTTGTGGGGTTGTTTGTTGAAGAGTTGTTTCTTTCACATTGTTATCAGTTTCCTTAGTTTGATCTTGTGGTTCATTTAAATTTTCATCCATGTTTGAATCTTCAGGTGGGTTCTGAATTAGTTGTTCAGGTTTCTCAATTGATTTCCCACTTCTTAAAACAGTCACAACCTTTAGTTGTTCATGAGTTGTTTGAGCACAACTTGACTCTCCCCTTGAAGTTGAGGACGGCACCACCTGAGTAGGCATGGGTGCCTTTCCTATTTTGATGGTTTGAAGTTCTTGTTTTAGGGAAGAGACTTCTGAGTTCATCCTCTCCATTTGTTTGCATAGTTGTTCTAGTAGGCTTTGTGGAACAGTTTGGGTTGGTGCTTGAGTAGGTTGGTTTATCCCAGGGGGATATTTTGGAGGTGGGATGGTTTGTTGAAAATGGACCGGTGGCTGTTGGTATTGGATAGGTTGGGTTTGGAACTGGTTATGGGTTTGGTAGTTCTGTTGAGGGTAAGGATTTTTCCCTTGTGGTTGTCTATGTTGTTGGTTATCCTTCCATCGGAAGCCTGGGTGGTCATTGTACCTTGGATTGAAGGTGTTTTGGTATTGGGGCTTTTGAAAGTTTAGGGCATTGACTTCCGCTGGGGGTCCTCCTAGAAGAACATCCTTGATTGATGGAATGGTTGGGCAGTTGTCTGTTTTATGGTCATGTTTGTCACAAATTGTGCAAACAATGTCTACATTTTGGATTTCATGGAATTTCCTAAGGTCTATCTCTTCAACCTTCCTAGAGAGTGCTGCGAGTTTGGCCCTAAGGCTTTCCTCTTCTCTAAGTGTATGAATTCCAGTGGTTCTTTGTGGCTTTTCAGAATAAGGTGAAGTTCCCCAAGTTTGGTTTTGTTCAGCCAGACTTTCGAGATACTCGTAAGCATTATTTGGGGCCTTGTTTTTAAAGGTTCCATTACACATCATGTCAATGAACTATTTGTTCCCTGGATCCAACCCTTCATAGAAAAATCTCACTTGTTCAGGTATGGAAAACCCATGGTGTGGAACCATGTTTAGGGTGTCTTTGAACCTCTCCCATGTTTTATAGAATGACTCTCCCTCTTTTTCAAAAAAGTTTTGGATGGTCTTTTTAAGTGCAATTGTTTTGTGATGAGGGAAGT
This sequence comes from Viscum album, assembly GCA_963277665.1. NCBI lineage: Eukaryota > Viridiplantae > Streptophyta > Magnoliopsida > Santalales > Viscaceae > Viscum > Viscum album. The sequence goes on along the minus strand of OY728162.1, from coordinate 1,463,056,372 downwards.
ATTTTTTGTAGAATTCTCTTTTCAGTTGGTCCCAAGAGTGGATTGATGCAGGTCTCAAGTTGTTTAGCCAATTTGTAGCTCGATCCTTTAATGAAAAAGGAAATAGAATCATCTTAGCGGATTCTAGTTGATGTGGGGGACACATGGTTTCAACAATGTCGTTGAACTCTTTGACATGAAGGTATGGCATTTCTGACTCCATCCCATGAAAGGTTGGAAGGTGGTTTAAGACATGGGGTTTGAATATGTAGTTGGTGTCTCCTATGGAATTTTTTCTAATGCATGAGGGGGCATTGGTCCAAGCTGGAGTGAGGTAGTTGTTCATGGTTTGATCAACTACATTCCCTAAGTTTGGAGCTTCTTGGTTTTGGTTTCCCATTTGATTCCCCCCAGGGTTTACAATTTGATTTTGTGGATGAACCTCCATTGGACTTGTTTCAAGTTCTGACTTTGGGGTTTCAAGAATATTTGAATCTGATTTAAACAATCCCTTAGGTTCACTTGACTCCCCTATCCTAGGACTTTCCACCCTAACTAGTCTGTTTGAGAAATCGCGGGTGTAGGCGGACATGCACCAAAAAAAAAGCGAGAAAGGGACAAGATAAGAGATCTTGGGTGAGAGTAGAAGAATGGAGGTGAAGAAAGAAGGTTTTTTTGGATCTAAGGTACTTACTTGGTCCCCGGGAACGGCGCCAAAATTTGGTTCACGCCCAAATTTACCCAAGAGAAGAAGGGTAGAACGGTCCTTGTAGTGTAGCTTGGGTTGTCGATTCCACAGAGACCTAAGAAGATACCTAAGATACACAACCTAAGGGATGGATTTTTGGCTATGAAGTGGCCAACTTGGATTGATTTTGGATGGGTTTTAAAGATATCTAATAGATTTAAGTGGATTCAATTTAAAATAATGAGGTGATCCTAGGTTATCGCTCGAGGTGGATTGGACGTATTTTCTTTTTAATGATTTCAATTTCTTAAATTTGAGATGGGTTCATTTAAGGAGATAAAACAACATCATCACTTACTGGTTTAATGCCTACACCCTCTAATACTAATCACATATACACTTGAAGGATCAAAGTTTTGAGCACTTCAAGGTAAAGGATCGTATTAGTACTTGATGTGTGTGGCCTTAAATTCAACAAGGACGATAAAGTTTAAAAATCATCAAATAAAAACCCCAATTAAAGAAGTGATTATACATTAATTAGGTGATAAATAACATCCAATCCAGCTCCTTGCTACTCCCTTGGATCAACCCATAAGTGGGTTAGCCTTCCATTGATCCCATGGTTTCAATGGAAGCGGAAAGTAGACTCATGAGGGAGGAAATGGAGAAGTAAAGAAAACAACAAAAATAAAATGATCACTCCACCGTTGTGTGAATAATTTCACAAGGGTTGGTGTGAATAAATTCACACCTTGATCCAACGGTATCAAAGTGATATTAAGAACAACATAATAAGAGTATAAGAAGAACTTTTATTAAGAAACTAAAGTGAATTGAACAACTTACATTTGAAAGACAAAATTGAGGCAACAAAAATGCAGCATAACATTACAATTGAACAAAGCATCCAAGATCCTCAACTCCTTCACCACCACTGCCTTAAATAGGCATTTTGGGAGCCTTGGGTCGAGCCACCAACAGTACAAATCATCTTAATTAATTTTGGTAGGCTATAGGTGGTGGAAATCTTGTGGAATTTGGACTTTTCCACATTTGACCCAAGGTGGCAGTCAGTTTTCATCCACTGAACAGACGCGTCTAGAAGACCTTCTAGAAGGCCGAATCAGAGTGGTCCATAGAAGAAGAAAATGTATCTCCGGATGTCTTCTAACCTACTGTAACATTTGGTCCCATTTGGAATTGTTTATTCCGAGATATTATCAAATTAGTGGGATGTTTTTCTGGGCCACAGAATCTGGCCCAGAATTGTATCTCTAACTTGGGCCGCCTAACTTACCACCATGGAGGCCGGATTAGCATTAACTCCTGAATAGTGATTTGTTCCTATACATTTCTTCTAGCATCCCAATAAATTTGGGATTAATTGGGTCTTTATGTTGGGCCCCACAGGCTCATCAGTGGGCTGGTGTCCAATCTGCCTTCTCCAGAATTGCTTCCTTTCATTGTCAAATATCTCCATCATCCTCCATGAATTCTCCATTGGTCCCTGAATGAAACATGTTAATATTGGAGTTTAGATTAATTATCAAATTAAAATATGTATAATAAGATGAATCATTTGGTACTTTAAATGATGTTAAAAAATGTACCACATAATAGTGCATTTTAAGAAGGTATTACAATCATAATGTGAAATGATGTTCAAAGTGTAAAATGCACTAAAATGGTGTTTATGAATAATAAAGAACATGAATATTTTATATATTACCAATGAATATTATCCTCATTTAGTGGATAATCAATAATGTAGCTGATGAAAGGAGAGAACCACTCGTGGTTCAATGCTACAACTATAAGGAGCTAGGGCACTATTCAAACCAGTGCACTAAACCTCGAGCTTTTGAGGGTAATCAGCGCCAACAGCCACCAAAGCCAAAGGAACAAGGGAAGCCTTATGCCATCACTACTACGGAGGTGGAACATGATAATGAAGTCATACAAGGTACACTTCCTATTCACTTAATAATGGCAAAAGTCTTATTTGATTCTGGTTCTACGCATTCCTTTATATCTTGCAAGTTTGCTAGAACTATAGAATCGAATCCCTGAAACATTGAAGTAGAGATATCTGTAAAAACACCAAGTGGTGCAATCATTGCAACCTAAGTGTTTGATTCTTCTCTTGTTGACGTATGTGGGAAGATTCTTCCGGCAAATCTCGTAATACTTCCCTTGGTGGAATTCGACGCTATAATGGGAATGGATTGGCTCTCGTTATATAGAGCACATATCAACTGTCGGGAAAAGGAAATATATTTTCATATTCTGAACCATTCCATGCTCCTCTACAAATTCAAGGAAGATCATGAATATCCTTTGATAAATTCTTCAATGGTGTGGGTGATGACTCCCTATGAAGAAGCATACCTCGCCCAAATGTTTGAGTCAAAGGAAAGTTCCAACCTTGAGGAAATGCCCATTGTAAGGGAATACAGTGATGTATTTCCCAAAGAGTTACCCGGAATTCCCCCGGATCGTGAGGTAGAGTTCTCAATTGAACTCATACCTGGAGCTACTCCTATCTCGAAGTGCCCCTATAGGATGTCTCCTATCGAACTGGAGGAGTTAAAGAAGCAGCTGCAAGAGCATCTGGACAAGGGTTCATACGCCCTAGTGCATCACCTTGGGGCGCGCCAGTGCTCTTTGTGAAGAAGAAGGATGGTACCATGCGGCTGTGTATCGATTATCAGGAACTCAACAAGATCACCATAAAGAACAAGTATCCTCTCCCAAGGATTGATGACTTGTTCGATCAGCTAAGAGGAGCTCAATACTTCTCCAAGGTGGATCTTCGTTCTGGATATCATCAAGTAAAGGTGAAGAAGGAAGATATTCAGAAGACTACCATCCGTACAAGGTATGGGCACTATGAGTTTTTGGTGATCCCCTTTGGACTTACTAATTCCCCTGCAATCTTCATGGATTTGATGAATAGAGTCTTTAGACATTACCTCGACAAATTTGTGGTAGTGTTTATCGATGATATTCTCATCTACTCCAAGAGCAAGGAGGAACATGAAGAACATCTAAGACTTGTGTTGGTGACATTGAGAAAGGAGAAGTTGTACGCCAAGTTCAGAAAGTGTGACTTTTGGATTAATCAAGTCACGTTCTTGGGACATGTGATCACAAGCGAGGGAATTTATGTGGACCCTTCAAAGACAAAGGCGATTGAGGAATGGCCCAGGCCCTCCAGTGTCACAGAAATCCGTAGTTTTCTTGGATTGGCTGGGTACTATCGATGTTTTGTGAGAATCTTCCCACGATTGTCAAGCCCACTAACTAAGTTAACAAGGAAAGGGGTAAAGTATGTATGGATGGAAGAATGTGAGGGAAGCTTCAAGGAGCTAAAGAGAAGGCTGATCACTGCACCTGTACTCACACTACCGAAAAGTGTAGAAAGTTTTGTGATATACAGTGATGCTTCAAAGAAAGGATTGGGTTGTGTACTCATGCAAAATGATAATGTGATAGCCTACGCCTCACGACAGTTGAAGATCCATGAGCAGAACTACCCGACGCATGATCTAGAGATGGCAGCTGTGATTTTTGCCTTGAAAATCTGGCAGCACTACCTTTATGGCGAGAAGTGTGACATATACACTGACCAAAAGAGCCTAAAGTATATATTCACACAAAAGGAGATCAACATGCGTCAAAGGAGATGGTTAGATCTAATCAAGGATTATGATATCTCTATTCACTATCATCCTGGAAAGGCGAACAAGGTAGCTGATACTCTAAGCAGGAAAGAACCTGCTACTCTATCCATGTCGAGGATTGAGAAAGACCCTATCTTCTTGGATATGCAAAGGATGGATTTGGGAATCGTAAGGGAAGGGGATACATCCTACCTTGCCCAAATGATTGCGCAACCATCCATCCAACAGAAGATTAAGGAAGCACAAAGGGATGATGTGGAGATACAAAAGAGGGTGAATGAAGTAAAGGAAGGGAAGCTGCAAGAGTTCCATATCGAAGATGATGGTGTGATTCGGTTTGGAACGCGGCATTGTGTTCCTTCATCACCCGGGATAAAGAAGGAGTTATTAGATAATTCACATAGCTCAACTTTCTCTATTCATCCTGGAAGTACCAAGATGTATCATGATCTCCAAGAACACTTCTGGTGGGATAACATGAAGAAGGATATTGCGAAATATATATCAAGGTTCTTGGTATGTCAGCAAGTTAAAGCTGAGCGAAAAAGGTCCAAAGGTATGATGCAGCCATTGCCTATACCCATGTGGAAATGGGAAAATGTTACTATAGACTTTGTCATGGGTCTCCCGAAAACGTCAAGAGGAAATAATGTGATATGGGTTGTGGTTGACTGACTCACCAAGACTGCCCATTTTATCGCTATTCGGGAAGACCTCTCACTTGAACAACTTGCAAGGATATATTGGAAGGAAGTAGTGAGATTGCACGGTGTTCCACTCTCGATTGTCTCTGAACTTGATCCAAGGTTCACTTCTAAATTCTGGAGGAGCCTTCAACATGCTTTGAGTACTGAATTAAATTTCAGCACGGCCTATCACCCCCAAAATGATGGCTAGTCTGAAAGGAATATTCAGACACTTGAAGATATGCTAAGATCCTGCTCTCTTGAATTAAAAGGTGGTTGGGATCAGCATCTCCCATTGGTTGAGTTCTCATACAACAATAGCTTCCACTCGAGTATTCAGATGACTCCGTATGAAGCTCTTTATGGGAAGCGATGTACAACTCCAACCTATTGGGATAAAGTTGGAGAACGGAAGCTACTTGGTCCCGATCTTGTTCAAGAGATGATAGAGAAGGTTTAAGTCATCCAGAAACATATCAAAGTTGCTCAAAGTCGGCAAAAGAGCTATGCTGACAATCGTCGAAGGGACTTGGAGTTCGACGTTGGAGATAAAGTCTTCTTTCAAATATCTCCATGGAATAGAGTCATGCGATTCGGGAAGAAAGGGAAGCTAAGCCCAAGGTACGTTGGCCCCTTTGAGATCCTTGATCATATAGGAGTCGTGGCCTATCGTCTGGAACTTCCACCGAATATGGCTCAAGTTCATGATGTGTTTTACGTATCACTACTGAGGAAGTACATTTCAGACCCCTCACATGTACTAAACTCAGAGGTGGTACAACTGGAAGATGATCTCTCCTATGAGGAGCAGCCGTTAAAAATTCTGGACCGAAGTGATAAGGTTCTATGCAATAAGACAACCCGCCTTGTCAAAGTGTTGTGGAGGAACCAAAAGTTTGGGGAAGCAACCTGGGAACCGGAAGAGGCAATGAAGGAGAAGTACCCTCACCTGTTTGTGTAAAGTGAAATTTCGGGGGTGAAATTTCTTAAGGGGGAAGAATGTAACGACCCAAATTTTTTCAATGGAAAATTACCTTCTTATATCTATGTCATAAAAACACAAAATAATGAACTACTAAGTGATAAGTGACCTTTAAACATAATTTTGTCACCCCTATGTTTGGAATTTTAAAAATCCAACACACACGGTTGTGTTCAAGATAGTTTTTGGAGTCTAATGAAACAAAAATAATTTTTGGTGAATAGTAACCTACCCTGATGAATAGTAACCAACCCTTATGAATAGTAACCTACCCTTATGAATAGTAATATGACCCTTATGAATAGTAAATAAGAGTAACATTACATATGAATAATAAAATAAAATTTAGACATCTTAGAAATTGACAATTTGACCTTAGTAAACGTTTTTGGTATTTTATAAGTCATAAATAATTAATTATAATTAATTAATTAATTTAAAAGAATATTTTTCCTGTAATGTATTCAAAAATTATTGAATCATTTTCTAATAGTTTTTAGATAAGTTTATAAGACCCTACGTAAGTTTTGAAAGAACTATAAATTCAGTTTTAATTTTAAAAACTATTTTTTTAGGTAAATTATGATTTTAATTAAATATTAAATTAATAATATTAATAAAATTATTTTTGAAAAAATTACTTCATTTTTGGATTCTACACGTCGAAAAATGGTTGGGGTGAAGTTTTGGGATTTTTCTGAGATACTTAAATTTTTGGTGAATAGTAGAATACATTAATTTACCATATAAATACATTTTAATTAAAACCCACTATTCCTGACATCACAAGTGATGTAAGCACCAAAATACCGAATTCACAAGTCTTAGTTACTATTCTCAGTCATCCAAGACTCACTATTCCTTGTCTTAGGTGAAATTAATAAACTAATCAATTTTATATTAAGGAAACCCCTCTCCCCTCCACTATAAAAGCCACCCTTCACTCCCTCTTTTCCTCACACCTCTCAAACTCCAAGCCTTCTCTAAACTCTGCCCAAACACCTTCCCTAGCTCATCCCCCACGTCCAAAAGCTTCTGGTATCATCAAAATACCAAGACTAGCTTCCTTAAAGAGGATCTCAAGAGGAGGATTCTAAAGGTAATTTCTCTCTCTCTTCTCCTTTAATTTCATTTCAAGTTCAAGTTCCTTTCTTGATCTCTCCCTACCTATCTTCATCCAAATTGTTCTGTAAATCTAGTATTATATATATACTGTAATATTATTATTCTAATGTTATATTATATCACCCCACACCCTTTCCATCTTCCTTTTATTTTATTAAAGAGAACGTTGTTCATGTGGTGATAATTTATCAGCTTCAAAAACGACATGTTCTCTTCTTCCATTTCTACCTTCAAATCTGGTCATGAAACCATTTTTATGGTTGAAACAGAATATTTTATATGTATTATGTTCTATTTTATGTTCTGGAAATAACCTATGGCCATATTACTAAGTTAAATGTTAAAACGAGTTCGTTGTGATCCAAAAAACGGACAAATTAACCCAAATAATCTTCATTTAATTCTTATCTAATGATTTGTCCACATGGATCTAATATAACTAATTTTAAAATCATTAAAGCTTCTGTAATATCATCAATAAAATGTAATATCATTTCTGGATGTTTACCCATGATCTACCCATAGATCAATTTAAGAATACAAGTGGACCGCTCAAGAAAACCATGAAAATGAACATCCCCGATCAATGTTTTTAAACTCTATAAGTCATCCAAAGGAACATAGTGTAACATAATGAAACCAGAATGAACCCTATTAAGGTACACATGGTTTTTCAATTTCTAATTAATGAATATAATGTCATTATACAGGACATTAAAGAGAAGGAGGCATTCGAGTACAAGGTAAGGGGAAATCTCGAACCCAATTTTCTTCCTTCGGGTTATCCTTCTTTCACTCCATTTTTGATATGGTTACTCCTCAAAGATCATTTTTTCATCATTTACTTTAATTTTATGGGATATAATTGTGTGTCACTGGTTTTTATATCCATAAAAATGTTTTCCAAAAGAACTCTTCTTTCGAGATCTCACCTTTTACCTCTCATTCAAGGTTGATAGTTCTTGTATCAAGTATGTTGTTCCCTATTTCTTTTGGGAACCCAAAGCTTATGAATGTGTTATTATGAGATGAAACCCATTCCTTTACATGGGTTATTTATGTACATGTTTGATATGTGTTCTATGTGGAAAGCATGATAATGATAATATTATGATGTGACGGGTGTGCCCGGAATTATATAGCGCAATATGAATGTTTAAATGTGACGGGTGCGCCCGGAATTATATAGCACTCCAATGCATTGGGTAAAGTGATGAATCTCATGAGTAAATGTGAAATGATGCGTGAACATGATGCTAGATTTTTTCACAAGTATGTGTGGTAGTTAACCACTAAGACATGATGTTTCATTTTTATGCTTTTCCACATTTCAAGTTTATTGTTTACGCTCCTCTCAAGTTCAAGATCTTCTTCATGATTATGCTCACCCCATGCTATATTGTTCTTATATATCCTCTTACTGGGCTTTTAGATCACCCCTTTTGATGTATATCCTCAGGTGGCTACATGTACTAAGGAGAGGACAAGTTCTACTAAGAAGCTATAGAAGAAGAGATTAAATGAATTTTTATGCTTGATGTTGTACTTGTTATGTGTAGTCCTAGTTTTCCTAAGACACTAAACCTCTGGATCCTCCATGTGTAATACTATTATGTTGTTTATCTTTGAAATGATGTAATAGTAATGTAAGAAAGGGCGGGGTCGCTATACTTACACATGGCTCTATGCTAATAACATCACTAAAAGATTCCATTCAATCAATTTTCACTGATTTACAATTTGTTTTATGATTTTAAGGAACCTTAATTTAAAAAATTCCAAGTAAAATTTATGAGAGACAATTGTACTTGGTGTTATATTTAGCTAAAAACATAAGGAAACATAAAAAAGTCATATAAAACTCCTTTCAAGAACTAATTATTCATTTAAAATCCTATCAAAAATCATTAAATTTATCATATAATTTCTTTTCATAAATTTTATTTGTTAATACGATCTCATAATTGGGCTTCATTAAGGAACATTTAAATTCAAATCTATAAACGAAAACACCCTTTAGGTTATAATTTGGATTTTAATTAGCAATAGACTCATAATAATAAATATTAATAGAAGATATGAATGTTTGTATTAGTTAAAGAGTATTGAATCAATATGATGCCACCATACATTTATACATAATGTCTATAAGTGGCTGTTGATATTTTAAATAACCATACCTATATAGCGTGTGTATACCCCCATGGGTTAAGTGTTATGGAATTCCAAAATATTAAGGTGGCCTTTGAGGTTCCTATCAGGATAATATGGGTTCAGTTAAGTGAAAACTACATCAATCATATTATTAAAATTTCAAAACACCCTTAATGGATTTATTCTATAAAAACATGCCCCATCTAACCTACTTGGGACTAGTGGTTCATTTAGGGATTTTTCATATGGTATTTCATGCCCAAATTATGTAGTTACTAGCCTTCATGAATGAAACCATTATCAATAAGGATATCTTTTTTAGCCCAAACCATGGTTTAATTAGATGCATTACCATTCCAAATTTATAAAGATACCTTCCTTTATATGTTAAATTTTTCATACACATAGCTTCAAATCAGTTTTTATCTTTGTTTTTAGAGTATAACCCGTGAAATTTATGATGGTTCCATTATATTGATCACCATTATTTAATTTAAAAAGGCCCTTACACTTTATAAATTATACAATTGTATCTCATTTAATTAATACCATTAATTTTTTATCCCATGAAAACAATGTTTGATGGATCAAATGTGTCACTATTGGTTAGTTAAACAGCCACCATTATGCTATACAAGAAAACACCATTTAAGTTTAGGCAACCACCTTAATAAAAAATCATATATCATAATTATTACAAGGCATGAAATCACATAGTAGTAGGGAATACATACCAACAAAAAATAACTCACAAAAGCATGTTATATAATAAAATTATGCTAAAAATCACCTAAACATGGTATACAAGTAAACATACTGATAAATCACTCAAGGCACATCTAACATATATCAAGAAATAAAAACACGAAACTTATATGGAATAATATATGAATGGAATGACAATATATTTGTAAATATAATGATGCATATAACAATAATTACTTTCCATATCTATCTAATGGTAAAATACCGTAAATATCATAAATTAGTGACTAATCGAAAGTATATCAATCACTCACTGTGAAATAATAATAAACTATACTAACAAGCAATACAAACAATAATATAATCCATGGAAACTTGGTATTTTCCCCATACATGGGTTGGTAACTCCAAGAAATGAATATTTACTAAGCACTCACACATTACTAGACTCCTATATACCAGAAAAAAATATTAAGATGAGGGAGAAAGAAACTCTAATAACACTTTGTAATGACCCACCTTGGGATCCACTAAAATAGTTTCATGAGATAGTCTGTCAAATGGATTCAAGCCTTCCTCCTTGTATGCTAAAGGATGCCAACTAGTAGTACTGGTCCAGTAAAGGTATATTGGGGTGGCAATATCAACATAATCAAAGAGGAACATTGGTAAGAAAAATAAATAAACAATGGAAGAAGATAAACAACTGAGCATCAAAAGATAATAATAACAAATGATTGAATATCCATGTATGACCATGCAATAATGTACTAAAAAATGGAATAAAACAAGTGATACAATAAATGATAAAAAATAAAGACAAAATCCCCAAAGGATATCTCTGTGAGTTTCATGATCTCTAACTTAGTCCTATTCTCCAAATATTCCATATAAAAATTTAATAACACAAGCATAATCCATAGACCTAAACCTAAAATCATGAGGTCTATTCAAGTACCCCAATGAAATGGTGGTCTGAATAGGGTGTGATATATACTTAGTAGGAAACCACCAATGGTTTCTAAATTTATCTAGTATATGAGTATAAAATAAAATAGTGTTCATGTATATCAATAAGATAGAAAATAAGTAAGAATAAGTAAGCTAGGATCAGGTTCCTCAAAGGACGCACTACCGACCATACCTACTTCAGCATAAGCCGGAAGATCTATGAACAAGTGAAATAAGGTAAATAGATGTATGTATATATATATATATGGTCTATATATGTAGTGAAATTTATATATAAATATATAGATTATACTACTATCCATAGCCCAAGGCATAACTCAGGTGTCCATGGATAGTATTATGAGTCTCATTGAATTTCAAGGGACACTGTGCCCAAAAATCATAATCAATAGGGGATGTCATTCCCACATATCATAAATAATGGGGGACTCCAGGCCCGAGTATCATAATCATATAGGGATTCCATGTTTGAATATCATAATCAAGAGGGACATTGTGCCTGAGGGATGCCATGAATATGAATCAAAATATAATGGACACCATGTCTGAGGGGTACAATGGCTATGAATCATAATATAAGGGATGCCATTCCTAACAGACACCATGCCCATGAATCCCAAGTCAACAGGGATTCCATTCCAAAGTAAAATTATCTCTAAGGGACTCCATGCTTGAAGAACACCATTCCCATGAATCAAATTAATGGAACACCATGCCCAAATATCACATACAATAATATAATATATCCAATGAAAATTCATACAATCACCTTGAATTTTCAATTAAAATCAGGCATAAACAATAAAGTTGTCTTTGTATGTAAACATGCATTTATATAATTAATTCATGGTTAGTTAAAAATCCAATTACTAGGATCATGTCATATCATACACAAATGTAAAATTATGATCATTTTCATTAAATTTAAACTTAGAGGTCCATGTCTAAGGTCCAAGACTCTTACCATTTCAAACATTATAATTTAATCATTAGTTTTTATTAAAAAAAAATTTTGCACATCTTTGTGATTTTATTATAAAATCATACAATGGATAAATTACCTTTTATTACCCATTTACTTAATCTTAAGCATATCTTCCATTAGATTTAATCAAACAAACCTCAATGGTGATTGAAATATAGGGAGAACATTATGAATGATGAATTATAAAAAAACACCTATAAGGGGTGATTTAATTTCCTAAACAAGGAATAGGTCATGAAATCTGAGTGATGCACCGAAAGGGGTGGTTCATACAAATGTAGATATCATCTAACGACGAATTTGATATATATAAAGGCATTATGAATTTGGGAATAAGAATTTAAATAATATAATTTTCATTTAAGAAATTATGCATGGATAATTCATCATGAGGAACAATGGCGTATTTCATAAATATGCTATAATATAAGGGAAAATCATGATACCACCAACCTTATAATAGCTGTGCTTCAATCATCCAATACCAATATTTGAATCAATCCAGTTTGATGGAAATCAAAGAAATATACAAACAACCTGAAAATTGGGTGAATTATGTTACATAAATTTAACATTACATATGGTGAGGGAAAATGAAATAAGAAGAAATATAAGTCAAGAGATTTCTGATACTCTCCCAACTTACCCAAATACATTCAATTTGGATCTCAAAAAGTAGAGGTCCTTCCATGCCCACAAGGAGTACCAAGGGAGGAATCAAGGGGAGAGATGTTGTGTATGTGGAGGATAATAAATGAGAGGATAAAGATTAAGAAAAGTGGGAAAGGGTAATTTCACCTCTTTTCATGAGGCTTATGATTTGGCCACTCGGTTGGTTAAATAATGCACCAATAGTGTGCTAACACTGTCTAAAGGGATAATTACCTTACATGGATAACACAAGGTTTGTAAATTCATGGGTATATATCAAATTTATCTTATACAAGATGTTTTTAATTTCTTGCATGACTATACACATCATATTTAATGGTTAGAAGAAAAAGTTCAACACCCTCATCTCTCCTGGGCAAGGCCCCATGATTTCTCCTAGATGGTACATGGTTCCAATTATATCGCTGAACCTATGACTCACTAAGGTAAGTTCCGATTGAGGAAGTTCCATACCCATAGAAGATGACCTTTTCCCGATTGAGTAAGTTAAATAGAAGGGGAAGTATCTAACTCCGTTGGTATATGATCTGTTCCCAATTTAATCATCACATGCCGATCAGAGGAGTGTCAAAATATATTACATGTGTGGGAGGCCGACACCATGTTGGGTGTAAGGGGGTTCTAATAGCATTCCAAAACTATAGATGACCCATACCCTGAAGAAGTAGAGGAGTACCAAATTCTACAACCCTATGATTGACCCACACTCTATCATCGACATGTTGTTAGAAGAGTATTGAACACCAGACATACACTGCTCACCACACATGAACCCTTGCATAAACTCTACATGGTTAGATCCAAAATATACCCATGCCACATCATAAATGGACATGGATAGAAAAACGAGTGACACCATTGTGGTCTAACTAGAAAATTTATAGGATAGACTATTTATTCATGAAAAATGAGTCATGGTTAATTTTCTATAAAAACTCCACAATGTAGGAGGAAGTGGGTTAGGTTTCAGTTCATCAGCATGCCTAGTGGGGCACAGGGGATAGAAGGGTGCACCCTTGACGATCATGTCATGGACCATGTACATAGAGGTGTGTGGGTGAATGATTCCCATGTGAACCATGATTCACCCCATCACACGAATCAAGTTGGGTGGACCTAACCTGTCTGGTTCCCTACCCAATGCATCATGGTCTTAGGCTAGTGCGGTGGTCCATTCTTGTGGCATCCAATAGACCATGCTCTTCATTTAACTTCACTACCCAAAAAATTTTGGGGCTTGGATAGCTAGTCTCAATGGTATATAGAAAAATCTCCCCTTATGTGGAGACAAAGCTACCATATGATTGGTGAGTATTGAGATGGATAAGGGTAGTTTCCCATCTTCTCACTTCACCATATCCCATGGAAACCACAACCAGGAATCCTCGTTTATGTACACTAGTCACTAAAAAAATTGAACTAAAATAACCACCACATTCACACCATTTCTCCATCATTTCATCCCTATATTTTATCATCATGAAACCCTTATAACTAGGTCATACCCCTATGTGATTCCATAGCCACCTCCTTACAACTACTCCAGCTTTCCATCTTTGGTTGACTTTATTGTTTGTTTTAGGAGGTACAAAGGGGGATAAGTGAGGGTGGATAAACTCCTAGTCTTCAGGTTTATTGTCACTAGCCAAGGATGACATCCCCAATCTATTCCAATGGGTACAAAATTTAATTAATATGCAATAATGTTAGGCATCTAAGCTCAATCCTCCACCATTTTCATTCACTACTAATTCACCTCTCGATTCTTCACCACGATCTAAACAAAATTCAAGGATAATGATTCTACCCAATACTCCAAGGAATAAATATTGATAATTGAGAATGATATTCAAGAATTTAATTGAACTAAAAATTAACATTAATATTAGAGTAAAAAAATTAAAAAATAAATCCCTTTTATTGAAATTGATCAATGGTGAAGATCACATCTATGATAGTCCATGACGTCAATATCTAAAATAATGCATTAAACACTGATATATTTCTCTCAGTATCTCCCCTGGTCTAATTAGGGTTTATGGATAAAGCCCTCATTATAGATAATAAATTGTATTAAATAAGGGATAACTAGGTTTTAAGGAAATTTAATTAAAAATACGTGAGATGTGGTTGGTTATGGGGGCCTCTAAAGTGAACTGATTTTTTTTCACTCCATGGGTAAACCCACAATTATAGACTCAACGGTGGTTCATTAATTCCATTTTATGCTCTATTTAGGAGATATATGAAATTATTCTCAAATATTCATGAACATACTAAAAATAATATATTATTTCCTAGCCTCTTTGATGAAAAAAATACCAAAATGGCTCAAAAACTAACCTCAAAAATATTAATTGAAATATTCTAAGGGTTTATAATCGAAAATCTTGGGTTACTAAATTTAATAAATTAACATTTAAAAATCACAAAACACTGTATATGTAATATAAAATAAATTAAAATCAATTACAATACACCTTAAATTCGACTTTTTTATGAAAAATGATAAAAGTATCTTGTGTTTTTTGGGTTTCTATGTTTATGTATAAAGCTAGTGGGTGGGGTTTGCCATTCCCCTCAATATCCCAAAGATTTATTATGGGGATAGTCATTTTAAATGTTCTTCAACTCATTCCAGCAACTAGTTATATTAATTTCATCCTATAAACTTTTAATATAAATATACTCTATATGTAGAAATGACATCCAAATAAGCATTTAATTATTTTATTTTTATGTAAAAATATAGAAAGTATATTAAAATGTTACTATAATTTCTTACCAAATGGATGTGTTCATTATAGAAAAAACATCGTGCCAAGTATCTATACCAATTTTTATATGGATTTTAGTACTAATGCCAATGTAACTAACAAATATGGTCTTTCTTAGGTTAATAGGTTATCCACAGAAATTCAATCCTTCCTAAAATTCCTCACATCTACTTCTCAACTAAATAAAATTTTCTAACATTATCATGTGATAAAGTTATTATCTTTTTAAATACTTAGTACCTATTTCCTATAACTCACCATCTATCAATTTCCTACCTTTAGTATGTTATTTACATTAAGAAAAATTTTCTCTTTTTCAAGATCACTGTTATAATATTCCATGAGATTGATAGAATCTATATGTGTATAACTCATTGGTTTCATGACTATGTTGATAAATTATTTAAAACATGTAAACATTAGGCATAATATATAGATAAAAAACATTGTATATAAAAAACTAATAAGATAAATCAAACATTTTTATTATGTTATTTTTATTTATTTATTGGTTTAATGGATTTATCCCCCCTTTAAATTGAGTAAATCACCTCTTTGAGACCCCCTATAATATAAAAGACACTATCTATGTTGGATCCTCTATAAAATGATCATGGATTTCCAATGAAAATATCATCCTCTATTGTATTTTCATTTGATTTCACACCAATTTTAACCACCAAAAGAATGATGGACAAATTTTTGTCTACAAAATTCAATTCATAAAATATTTTACTTCTAGTGATTTCATTATGAATAGTTCATACTTATAAAGATAATTACTGAAATTCACTTTTGTGAATCCTAATTTCTCAATTTTATATAAAATCCTAGTATCAACTCATTTCCATTAAAAAATTATCACCTAAAATGATGTATAACCCAATAACTATTTTTTATGATTCAAAATGTAATATATATGAAAATAAATTTCATTTATGTCCATGGTACCAAATAAATTCATTACTTCTTCCATAAGAGTAAATCAACTATTTTTTATCATACAGAATTCATCAGGTTACCTTGTATAGAACACATAACAATTAATTATATAACTATTTTAATATAATACATGTAAACTTGGTCCTATGGATAACCATCATACACTTACATAAATTTATTTTAGATTTATAGTTAGCTCCATAAAAATATTGCATCGAAATCCTGTTATAATCTATTGATTATGTTTATTTGATAACAATATTTTACCATATGATGGATTCAAATTCTTATAATTTTTTTTGAGTTTAAATATACAGTGAATCCATTATATTGTTATGTAAAATATAATGGTGATCATGTAACCAATATTTGAGGGTAATTGTGACATCATATCTTTTTTAAATTCATTAACCCACAAGGAATCCACAATAATGAGATTTTATAATCTCAATGATACCCATAACATATAAGTATCTGTTATAGAATTAAACATCTTCTTTAATAATTTATTGTTCTGCAATAAAACCTTACAAAAAACTTTAGGTTTTGATTTACCCTTTTAAAATATATACATATCATTCAATGGTTTGAATCCTTATGTAATGTAAAGGACTAAATATTCAGATATCTCTTAAAAAATGAACATTTAATTGGACCATTATATCAAATAATGATGGTGGGAATAACATATCCAATTCACATTCTATGATAGAAATTTATCTTTCCATTTCTGGAAACTTCATTGGGACTATAAATTTTTTAGACAAGGATTTGAAAAAGAGTACAATCATAGTTAATTTCTATTATAAATTTTGTAACAAAATATAATTTATAGACACATGCATTAAATAATTCATAAAGACATGAAAATGTTTAGATTTTAGTCACTTTAACTTCAATTAATTCATCAATATAATATTGTTGATATTTGATTAATACCCCACAATATTATTTACACTATTTTATAATTTAAAAAACTAAAATATCTCTTGCTTGGAAAGAGTGTGAGACACCAAAGGAAGAAAGGTTTGTCTTACCTTCATTAATGGAATTAACTATTCCTTATCCCTAACTAAATATTCTCTAGCCTATCCTTGATGCCGCATTTTGTATTTCCTAGTGCATTGGGTAATATTCCAATAACGCAATCATATAAATATTTTCTATATACATGTCATCAAGAATTTTTTTAACATATAAACAATTCTAATAAATTAATTAGAAGACAATTGATCTTTTTTTGACCTCATTTTCATAAGGTTTTTTGAGAAAAATTTACCAAAAATAATGAAAATGTCCTCTAATTTATAAGAGTATTCATTACTTATTAATAGATATAATTCCATACCTTTTTATGAATTCCCATAAAATTTCATCATCCATGATCGATATTTATGTTACCACGGTTAAAATTTTTGGTGTCCATGAAACAAAATATTTATATATTTTTTCAGACTAAGTGAGTTTATACCTTCTTCATATATGAAACATCCTAACATTAATTTAATGTCATACCCTAAGAAATTTCCACAAACATGAAAGTCATTTATTATTTAAAATAACATGGATCTAAACATGAACACCTCAAATCTATGAGTATCCTATAACAGAACCCTCATATCCCACATTAATTTTAAATCTTTACTCAATGGATTAAAATAAATATTTTCATCATTATCAGTCCATTTTAATATTGAAATAAGAATAAACAAATTAACATGATTAGACAATATGCATAACCATGGTGGAAAGTTATAATTTACCAATATATCTGGTTTTCATGTACTACGAGAGTTTCTTTATACACCAAAAGGATTCATGCCTTTTATAGATATTAAAAGATGGATATTTCAAAGTTTATTTCATAATCCAGGATACACATGATCAATTTTGTTCCATTTAGGAGCATCTATTTAATATCTAAGTTTCTCATCTTGATTTTTTTATTCACATTCCATAGAAAATCAATTTTAGTCTCACCACTTGTAACCACTCTTTAAACCTTGGAATGATTGGAAAGTACAAAATATCTTTTGAAAGACTTGATTCATTTTTTTTATCGATCTTCATTTCAATTGTAGATTTCTTAAGTGAAATATAGTTCTTTTAGAATAATATATAGTCATTTTTTCAAGCATGTATTCTTTAATAATTCATCCCCATGGAACATGATATTTTTTAGTGATGTATGTTCAATAAGAATGTTCATTACCATATGTTAACATATCCTTAAAGAGAGTAAGAAATCCTAAAAAGTTGGTGTCACTCTATCTTTTTCCATCATACATATTATATTGATTTATAATGAATAATAATGTCATATATTTTTTACAACCAACATACAAAAATTTTGTAAATTTATTTAACTTCTTAAATAGCTTTGGAAAATATTGATGGTCATCTCCAACCACTATTTTTATTTCATAAATATGGTTTATATTATGATATAATGTTATACAAATATTATATGGTTCATAAACCATATTATCACTCTAGTTACGAGTTATATTCAATTCTTACCTGATTTTAGTCCAGTATTTATAACTCGAATCTATTTAGAATATATCAAGTGTACTTCTAAGTCATATCAATAAACTCTTCTTGAAAAATAGAAACATAAACAAGAGTAAATAATTATAGAAAGTTCATTTGAATGATTTGAAAAGAACTTGATGAACTCTTCAATTCTTTCCCTACACTCGTATTTCAAATGATTGGATTCAATCCATTTTTGATTCATATTCAGCATATTTGGTTCAAAAGCATCCAAATTTCATTAAAAACATATATATATATATATATATATATAAGGTATTCTTATAATGCATCATTTTAACATATCTAAATTATATAAATTATATATTTAAATAATATACTTTTAAAATTTAATTATATATATAATATTAAGTATACAAAAGAAATCATATAAATTCGATACTTTATATTTATACAAATTATACAAATAATGTGTAAAAAATATAACACAATATAAATGGTATATATAAATTATAGTTTATAATGTACATTAGGTATAAATTACAATATGTGTAAACTATAAAAAGTATATTTTAAGATAATTTTGATACATTTCAAATATTTATATTAGTGTTTATGTTTGTGTGTGTGTGTGTGTTTATATATAAATATGTATATAAATTTTTCATAATATAAATACATATTAGGATAATATGTGTACAAAAATATATTTATGTATATATATGTCTATAAATTCACACACACACACACATATAAATTCATAGGTAAAAAAACATTTGTGTGTGTGTGTGTAAATTTATAATATATATATATATATAAATAGGTTACCCCCCCCCCACACACATAATTTAACCATCAATCAATAAATCAATAAGTTTTTTATGTATATATCATAGGTTTAGAATTATATTCATCTAAATGATATAGTGAGGAATTGGAAAATATTTTTGATATAGAGCTTGAAGAAAAAGACTAAACAAAGTGGTGGCTTGGTTTAAATTTAAATGGGATGCGCCTTATAGAAAGTACTTATATATGCTGGATTTTTGTAGCACTAAAATGGTTAGTATTGATAAAATCACCTTTTACCAGTGATTTTTTTATCATTGATAAAAAAATTATCATCACTAATTTTAGCTCTGATAAAAGATCAAATATATTTGAAATATTAATCTGCCTTGAAGGGTCGGTGGGGATTATGCCTGACGCTCTAGCCATAACAATGATTTATACATCCACTCGACCTGGAGAGCTCATCTGGTATTCTAATGCTTTTTTATTTATAAATATATATTATCAATAATACATTGAAATTATAATCATATATATTTATACCATTTAAATATTATTAAGTATATTCAATATATATAAAAATATTAATTATACATATAATATTATTAATTATTAATTTTATTTTGAGAACTATGATTAATTATAAAAATTAAAAATAAAATTTAAAAATATTATTAATTTTATTAAAATTTATAATTTATAATTAATTATATATATAATAAAATTACAATCAATTATATTTTAAAAAATATTATTTATATTTCAATTATATCATTTATATTTTTTTTAAAATTTTAATTATATATGTAAGAATATTTTATTATTAGATATATAAAAAATATTATTATTTATATTTTATAACTATCAATTTACTTAATTATTAAGGTCATAGTGCTAACAATAAAATGAAACAACAAAAACTCCAGATCTGGTAAGGACATGTCACACCCCCTCCAAGGGATGAACTACTTCATAGCTAACACATTATAATTTTATGGTCTGAAGGCCCCATGGTTTGAAATCCATTACATGGCCCAAATTCCCATTTATCCCAACCCAAAGGCCCTATGCCTATTTCCTATGCCACACCAGTATGTACGTTGGTATGCACCGCTACTTGTGTCATTTCCTACATCAGTGGCTGTGACGTCAGCCATAAATAGCCTAGAGATCCCCCAAGGAGAAAACTAAGATTTGAACCCTGGTAATATGAATAATTACAAAGAAAAGATTTTAAAAATATCAATAATTACACAATATATATATATATTTATAATTTTATTACTTTTAATTATATTGGAAATTATTTATTTGTTGTTAATTATATTCAAATATTTAAATATTATATATATATATATAACACATATTTATTAATTATGAAAAAATATTATTATATATATAAGTATATTTATTTATAATTATACATATATTAGGTGATTGGGGGTACAATTACATTAAACACACACACACACCACATACACAGATCAGAAAGGCCGACATGCCCCCCAAGAGATAGCCTACCCATCAAGACTTATTTATTTAGTACATAGCCTGAATTCCCATTGGGCATGAATCCAATTACATGACCCAAAGGCCCACAAACTGGCCCGAAGTCCTAGTGTAGCATCACGACTTCATCATTGTCTGCATGTGGAAATTCACTCCAACTCGGATTTGAACCCAGGTCTGATGCATGATTACGAGGAGACTTAAACACTTGATCAAGCCCACAACTGCATATTTTTATTTATAATTAAATGAATATCATTAATTAAATAAATTTATATAAAAAATATATTTTAAAATATTTATTATATCTAAATATAAATAAATAAATATATATATATATATAATATGACAAGTCATATTTAAATTATATTAATTATTAATTATTAATTATATAATTATATAATGATGACTAATATATATAAATATTATTATTAACGAGATATGAAATATTATGACTTATATTTTAAAAAATATCATTAATTTTACAACTTGTATAATTATATATTCTATAATTAATTACCCAAATGCACATGCACAAGTGAGCACACACACAAACACACACACACACATATTACTTATTATATTAACTATATATATGAATTAAATTATGAAATTAATTATATATATATATATGAAATAGATTATAATGTATCATCACTCACATATAAACCAAGCTTTCAAAGTGTTAATATTTGGTGTGAGAATTTTTTTATGGTTAAAGTACTCAAACTTTTAGAAGATGAATTCTGGAAGTACACTTGTAAAATCAAATGGAGACAAGTAACTCAACACCTAGAAGTCCCAAAGGAAGTAGATACAACCAACACATTTGAAGGAAGTGATATAGGAGGAGTTTCGAATATTATATGAGTTTCTGGGGGAAGTAGTGGAGTTAGAAGCAAATGATTTCAGTATATGGAAGAAGCTATATAAGATTATAAAATCATTGCATGAGATTAATCTAAAGGAATTAAAATATTAAAATATAAGTATAGGATGATTTCATATTCTATCATGGGATTTCATAAGCTTGTGTATATAATCCTAAAATCTTGCACATGATTCAAGAAAAAATAAGGAATTCAGAGCCTTCACTATTCACTAGGTGGATCAGTTGTAGTGACGCAACATGGAAAGTAATCTAGATCAATTTGGTGGATGTTATCAAGGATTTAAAGATGGTTCAATTGGTAGGACTGACTAGGTTTTATGGAGTACTAATATAAATTGATTATATGTGTCACATTCTCAATCTAATCGAGTGAAAATGGTTTTTTGAGGTGCGAGCATCATTTTTTCAGAATATAGAAATTTCAGATCACTAGAAGAAGAAAATACAATGAAAATATTTATGATGAAAAAATATAGTATTGGTGGTAGTGGAATATTGTTGGTTCATAGAAAGATATAGGTTGATGCCACATGATTTATCCCATTTAAAATTTTTTCACTAAAAGATATTTCAGATTCCATGTTTATGATATATTTTTTAGGGGAATAGTTAATTGGATGGTCATTTTGAGGTAGTTGAAAGCTTTGACTAGTTGAAGGGTTCCTCTATGTTTGTTAGATGAGGAGGATTTTAGACTGCATGAGTCATATGGTGGTTAAAACTATAAGAATCTAAAGGAAACTGCTATAAAAGGTAGGTAGGACCACTTATGATCAACAAAGATATTCATGATTGTGTTATTGGTGGTATCAAAATAATTGCAATCATTTTCCTGAATGTTTGAATAAAAAGTGAAGAAGTATTCCCTCGTATATTAGAGTGAAAGACTAAACCATGTAATCCTTCATATTTTTCTTTTCCTTTCTTTTTTTTTTCAATAATTGTTTTAGATAGTCTTTTTAATGTTCTTCTGGTGGTCTTAAATTTTAGTGTGGTGACTTGGGTGTACTAATCTTCTATGTCATGGGAATTTTATGCGGGGTTTATTCCAAATTTGATTCTTCTATACGTGAATTTCTAATGAATCTTCGAGTTGTTTAATCAGAAATCAGTTATAGACATAAGAATTGGTATTCAATATTATGGTTGGAGTTCCTCTAAAGGAGAAGGCCTTGGTAAAGGTGTTTCATAGATCATTTTAGTAGCATGATTTTTCCCTTTTCTTTATAGGATAATATTAGTAAGTTGTTCTCGACCTCTTATTTTTCATTGAATGAAAGTAGTGTGAGTTCACAATTTATAGTGGGATTTCATCATAAAAGGTAAATGTCTGGCTAGAGAAGCTTGAAAGAATGGGTTTTTTGTTTTAGATAATATAGATATATTATTGTCTTCTACGGAAATAGATTAATATTCTATTGAATAAAGCTAATCCAAATGTGATGAGAAATGAAGAATGTTAAGGGATAGAAAGAAATCCATTGGGATTATGGGTATTTAAATTTCATGGAAGGTGGTGTTTAACATCCATGAATTAAAGACCACATCAGTTTTCATCAAGATCGTGATGTATATTTATAAGAAACCCATGGAGACGAACAAGTTATTCTTTGATAGGAGACTATTTGGTATGTGAATATCAGAAGGATGTTCTAGAACCAATCATCTAAATGAATTAAATGTAATTAAAATTCATATGGAATTAATAAAGGTAAAATTTCAAGACCCATTTTGGGAACTGTTGTTACTTTCCTCCCTTTCAGATTCATTAGATATGATGGTGACAACTATGAGTAATTATAAAGTAAAGACTAATTTGAAGTTTATATAATTACAAAAACTGATCCTAAATTAATAAATTAATCATAATAAGAATCAATTATCCTAAAAAATACTTATAGGGGTGATAGAAAATGACATACCATTGGATGGAAAATTCACCAAAAATAGAAAGGTGGGAGGAGTTTAATTATGGGTAACTTGGTAGAAGGTTCTCATCTATGGTTGCATTACGAAAAGATAGACCACTTTAAAAAGTATTTTAGTGGATAGAGAAAGAACTCTAGAAGATAAACTTTCGGCAGTGGGTATGAGAACCCCGTGTTAGCAAAAAGAAGTGGTATTCTCTTAAGTACCACTAGTTCACTTGACTATTGGATGATATATTATAGAGCTTCATTCCATTAAATATTTAGGTGGGAGAGTGTGAAGAGTTAAATATTTGAAATGTATGACATAGTTCATCTGGAAGTTATAAAATATCTTGATATTTTTTAAATGATAAATATTTATATCTAGAAACTAAATAAAATCTTTTTGAATTTATAAGGTGGGTATCATATCCCTGGATTAAGGAAGAACTTAATTTATATAGTTAAACTTGATGACATAGGTTTCTGTATAATTTTTTCATATGGAATGTGTAAAATTTTATATTGATCTATGGTAGTAGAAAATTAAGTGAAGGATGAAACCACACATATTATATGTTTATCATAAATAGAGATACATGATGGAGTATTTAATTCTCCTAAACTTTGGAATGATTATATTTTCCACCACAGTGATAAGGGAGTAAGGATTTTAGTTGTTAAGGGATTTCTACATATTGGAAGAATTATGTATAGAAAATATAAATATTTGGTATTTTGAAATAATTGGAAGGTGTTGTTCCAAATGAAAGGGAAAACTTCAATGCACTTGAAGTTAGAGTTGTTCAAATAGACGTTTTGGGTCTAGTTTTGGTGTATCCTCATGAAGGATCACTCTGCTACATGTCTTTAATTGATTATTTGACATAAGAAGTGTGGTTTTACATCATCAACAAAAAGTCTATGGTTTATGAGACTTTCATCCAATATATGGTCATGATGGAGAAGGAACTGGAAGTAAGTTCAAGTGATTTAAAATAGAAAATGATGGTGAGTATAGAAACAGGGAGTTCTAGAGGTTGAGTTGGTGGAAGGTTATTCATTTTAAAAAACCATTTCTGGAAAATCTAGAGAAAAATGGAGTTTCATAGAGGGTGAATCAAACATTTTTAGAAAATAATAATTTCATGAGAATTCGCATGTGGTTCCCCAACGTGTTTTTAGTGGAATCGATAAATTTTATAATATAATTAGTCAACCAGAGTCCATCAACACACATTGGTTATAACATTATGGATAACTATTGGTCTGAAAAAAGAGTTATTTTATCCACTTAAAAGTATTTAGATCACTCACCTATTCCCATGTTGATTCCAAAGAACAAACATGTTATAGGTTAAGTCCTAAGTGTTTTACTTTATTCAATATTTTTATGAAGAATTTAGATTTTTTTCTAGGGTGATTACTATAAGATAGTCATCAGAATTAGACGTGGGATATTTAATGAAGATATCCTATGGGAGAATCAGAACCTAGTGGAGTTACCAGAATAATGAGGTCATGTTCTGATGGATGACCGGAATATGCATATGTTCCATTAAATTTAAGACTCATGATAGTTTTGGGAAACACCATACCATCTATCTGAGTTATCAGAATAATGATGTAAATTTAAAATGGTGTTTCCATGGCCTAAAATACTAGAGAGTACATGGATCACAAAATCCCAATCCATGGAACTTCACACTCCTAAGGTTGTATCACTTGAACTAGCTCAGTCATAGGGAATATTATAAATATGTACTAAGTAAAGTTTCCAAATAAAAAGGTATTTCAATAATTTTCATTATCTACATATAACTCATTATGGATAGCCTAAATGTCTATAGGAGGCTAGGAGTTTAAAGGATTTGAAATAGTGATATTTGGTAATGAGGTATAAAGATGAATCCCCCCATGTATATGGAATATAATATGCAATAAAGAGGCTTTTGAGAAAAATATTCTTCAAATAAATGGATTTATTGACTAAAGAGACTTTATGGGAAGAATATTCTTAAAAATGGATTTATTGACTAAAGGAAGAGCAATATGGTAGGAAAAGTAAGAAAGTGAGATTGGTTGTGAAGGGATTTCCACATAAGAAATGAGTGAATTTATTTGAAAGATTTTGTTTGATAGTTAATAATTCAACTATCCAAATATTTTTAGGTATATTTATATAAAAATATATTCATATGGAGTAGATATATATAAGGGAATCATTCATTAAGAGAGGTTTAAATAAATATATTTACATGAAAGAAATTTTGGATTTCAAGTATCATCTGAACCAAGATATTCATTATATTCTAAAATGTAGACTTTATAATTTGAATAAAGTTCCATGGAATTGATATCACAATTTTAATGATTTCTTAAAGGAATGGAAGTTCATCTAGATCAATGATGATCATTTATCTTACCAGAAGGTTCTTAACGATTGGAGTTTTATCGTACTTATATTTTATGTAGATTACCTGTTAAGATAATGTCCAGTGAAATAAAGGATCATTAATCGAAAGGATAAGTTTTCCATAATATTTAAGATAATGGATCTCAGTTTGACAAAGTGTATTTTTTGTATGATGATTTTATAAGGTTGATGTTCTCATGCATGAAACCTATCCCATGATGAATATAATCAGATGGTTTTGGAATTATAAATTTTATCAAAATAGAATCCTATGACCACACCCCTAGCAAGGAATTTCAATCTAGGTAAGGATAAGTAACCCCAAATATATATTTTGGTTGAGTATATGGAAAATGTTCCATATGTATCAACTGTCATAATTATGATGTATGACATGGTTTTTACTCTTCCATAAATTTCACATGTAGTGATATTTATTAGTATGTGTATGCCTAACGCTGAAATGGAAAATTGGGAGGTTATGAATTGAATTATATGATACTATAATAGTTCCAAATACTTGGATGTTTTCTTCCAAAAATATGAGCCTCTACAAAGTTTTACAGACTATGAATCTAGAAGAATTATGAGTCATAGAATAGAGGTACAAGAAATATATTTACTTTTTATGGAATAATGATTAGATGGATATCCAAATATCAACCAGTGGTCACACTTTCAACAATGAAAGTAGAGTACATCACTTTGAAGAAAGAAGTAAATTATCTAGTGTGGTTGAAGGGGTTTTTGGAGGATCTCAAAAAATAACTAGAAGTTGGGATATTATTCTATGACTCACAAATCATGATACCCTTGGATAGAAATTTGATGTTTTATTCATAGATAACGTAAAATAATATATATTACTACTTCATCAAGACATTGTTGGATTAAGGAGTGTTAAATCTATAAAATATTGAAATGATGAAAAATCCATTTTACATGTTGATAAAGGTCACAGATCAAGATTTTATTATTTGGTGTTGTGCCATAGTAACTTTGGGTTGGCTATAATGAAATATTGGTGGGAACCATGAAAATTATTTTTTAAATTTTGGGGGAGGAAGTCTGTATAAGAGATGAATGATTAATTAATATCAAAACTAAAATAAATATCAAGTAAGATATTTTTGAGGTTGAGGATTAATGTTTTCAAAAAATGATCTGTAAGATCAATAGAAGGAAAAAATTAAATGACCATATCTCTGATGACCTCATGGAGATGGAGCGACAATCATAGAGTGTTAGTTTTTAGAAGATATAGGATGGTTCCAAATGTGTAATTTCATTATAAATTAATTCACCATGATTTATGCAGGATACTATATCTATGATATGTTATAAAGGGGAACAATATACTGGTGAACCACATTGAGGCAGTCAAAATATTTGACCTAAAAATGATTCCTCCAAGTATGTTGGAGGAGGTGGACAACAACCTGCATGGATTGGATAACAGTGGTGACTGGAAAAAAACTGAAGTAAAATGCCATAAATTATAGGGTGGATCACTTAGGATTAACACATATATTCATGATTGAGAGATCGGTGAGATTGAGATCTTTGTAAACATTATATTTATTCTTTGAATAAAAAGTTAATCAACTTTCCCTATATATTAGGTTGCAAACCTAAACCATGTAAGCCTTTTTGTTGTTCATTTTCTTTTATTTTTTCTTTTAATCATAGTTTTTAATATTATTTCTTATGTTATTTTGATGATTTACATTGAAGTTTAATGAATTTTATTCACTCATATTTCTTGTTGAAGTAATCACACATGGGGTTTATTCTAAATTTGTTACTTATAAAGTGTCTAATGGATCGTACTATCCAAATGGGGGGGGGGTGAATGAGGTGTGACATGTTTTACTAAATTATTTTTCACATTTTAATTCAAACCATTATCACCTGTTACGATTATTGGATTTTATATACAATAAAAGATATAAATGAAACAAATCAAAAAATATTTTTACAAGGTTAGGTACTAAGGCCTACTCTTTTCCTTGCTGGTTAGACCCCCGCCACATGGATTATCCACTAGAATATTGTTATCAATTACACTGGTTTGGGTAGTAACTGGTTATACCCCCCAGAATTTGGTCCTCTACTTGATCCTAGTTAAACTTCCCAGTAGTCCAAATTGTCTACCACAGTTGGTTATACACTCTAACCGTTTGACTAGTTATACCCCGAGTCTCACGAGACTCTTCAGAATTTTGTTAGACCCCTCAATCACATGATCCTCCTTATTCTTCAAAAGAAATGATCCAATTATAGGATGATGTCTTGATCTTTCTCCATGAGAAATCTGGATAAAAAGGATTGTATAAAATTCATGAACCTTTACACAAATGTTGTTCTTTCTCAAACACATGTAATCACATGTTAATGATGAGTTTTCTCATAGAAACACTACTCAAGCTATGCTTCCTTCTGATTCGGAAGGCTCAACCTCACTAATCACTAAATAACTCGAATAAAAAAGTTTTCTGAAATAATTATTCATCTTCAGTCTCAAATCGCTACAAAATATTCATGAAAAATATATTGCATGTGCATTAATTCTATTCATGTATAAATAGAACACATTATTCATACATATATTGTATCAAGCATGGTATTCTAAAATTATGCATGTATTTTTCAGTGTGTATTCAAATAAATAAAATTCATATACTTCTCTCCATTTTATTTCTTCAGTTCACATTCACATTCACAGGTTATTCATAATCTAGAATAAGTCATGGGTAATCCACATTATATGATGTCATTTTAATGTTTCATATCATATATTTCATTCACTTCATTCGTCAACTATACTTGTGAAATGATATCACATATGTTGCTAACTTCTTCTTTGTGTATCTCAATGCTCAATGATATACCTTTAATATATGAATAAAAATCATTCTTGATAATCTGGAAGGCTCACACATATTTTTTTTGTATCTTAAAACTCAACTTCAATTTTCCTTCATGAAACAAAGGTACAACTCATAGAACTATTAACTTTGTATATCAAAGGTGATTCACATGTAATGGATTTGGTCATGAAAAGTTCCATGAAATTCAAACTATCACCAAGAAATCATGAAGGCAGAGACATAGTGTGAATGATTGGAATTAACATAGTGAATATAAAGTATTTCCACTACTCTATTTCAATCAAGGTGCTCGCAAAAAATATCTCTTGAATATGGAATCTGATCATACAACAAATGAGAAAGGTTTTGGGTATTTATCTACAACACTCCCTAAATTATCTCATGTGCACCACCAAACTTGATGTGCTATGATGTACCTAATCTTACAAAATTATTGAATAACACTATCACCGAAAAACTAGGTTTGATTCATTTCCATTTAATTTCTGTTATATCATCGTTAAATCATGAAAATGAAGTTTTATGATGGTTAGATCATTTTCAAATCATCAAGACAATAACACACTGCTCAAAATCCTTGGATCAATCCATCAAATGTATGGAATACAAGAACTGGTGAACAAAAACCCTCCGATGTAGCTCATAGAAGAAGACAAATGCAGCCTCAATTGGATAGTGTAGATTGATCAAATCAGATGACCATTTTTATTTATGTATCATTAATGATAGAGAAACAATAACCATATTTCACAATTCCCACATTGATTCTACATTTTTAACCATTCTCGTTTATACTACAATGCATTCCCTAACTTTGAGTATGGATTCCTCTCCTTCTTCTCTACTATGTCGACATGTCTTTCTAGCACCACCCTTTGACGACAACCTTCTTATTTTCCACACTGCTCTACACGGTGGCTCTAATTTTCCCCTAGATCCTCTGTGTGGGAATGATTAACACACCCTATTCCTCTAATAACTAGCCAGATGTTGACCTTCTACCTTAGCTATGGCTATAGGCCCCTTATTCTGGCCAGTGTGGTAGGATAATTTTTAATATAAAACTCATAAAAAACTTTTCCATATGTCATATAAAGTCAAATAAAAAAATTAAATCTCCTCTTCATCAATCATCCTTTTTGTAATTTATTTATTTTTCAGATCAATGTGTCACCCTAAAAAAAATTATAACATGTATCTAAAAGTAAGACCAGTTCAGCAATCATCATAATTAGAACTCATTAACTTTTAATCTTCTCAACTAATTAACAACAACTTAAAATTCAACACATATAAACTCGTTGGGATTTTCAATCACCCCATTTGGATTTTTTCTCAATACCAATTGTTTATCAAAAGTAAATTATATATTATCCCCCTTATTATATATAAAACCAAATATAGATATTTGAAGGAATTCCCACCACTGTTATTCAAACATAATAACATTTTCTCCTCACCTGACACTTAAAAAAGTTTGATTTACTTAAAATAAGTATTGAAACACTACTAACCTAGAAATGAGATAAAATTAACCAACTCTACGTCTTCATGAGAAATGATTTATATAGAAAACAAGAGTAATAAAATTTCATATCAATACTGTCAATAAATTTCCAAATTGTGTTTCCAATGCCGAAACCTTCCATTATGGGTTTTTCAAATTATTTTCAACTAATATCATGCATACATCTCAATAAACCAATTAAAAATATCCAAGTGAAAGAATTTATTTCCTATTTAAAATTTCTTTTCCCTTTTTTCATCAAGTAACTAATCTTTCCCTTATAGAATTTATTTTTTTAGAATGAAAATAAAAGTTTAATCAACATAGAAAAATATTGAAAATATTCAATTTAAAGACATTCATAATTTAGACTTATCACATGTAAACCTCACCAAAACTTCTAATATTCATAAGATATCAACAAAATGAAGATATATAGAGGTTGTTCTTCTATTATCCCCTCAAGGGATGCACTCAATACTTTTTTATCATGATTTAATTTTTTAGAAATATAATCTAAGAATATTTTGAGATTATTTGTAATGTTGTAAAAAGGAATCATGATGCTAATAGTCTTCCATGATAGGCAACTTTATAACTTTAATATGTTCATAATTTTTTTAAATTCAGGTCTCCCTTAAAATATATGCTTCACCCGCGCCTAAAAAAACAAACACATAGTATATATAGGAATAATTTGGTTCTTCAATTCTCGTCAGTTAGAGAAACATGGATAAGAGTTTCTCATCAAATCTATCTTCTAAGAAAAAAAGATTTTTCACATTATCTAAAAAATTATTTTATGTTTTCTCTACTTTCTCCATCTGTCTTTCCTCTTTTAACTTTTCTATCCACTCGATGAATCATTATTAGAAACATCCTTAGTCTTCACTTGGTGTGAATACTCCTTTTCCTCAGCTATATTTTTATCACAGGAATTCAAAGTTGTTCTTCCTCTCTTCTTCAAGATTTCTTCTTTTCCAAGAAACCATGTAAAAATTCCTTTATCTAAATCTATAGACATATAAAATATTTCACACAAAAATTTATCATTAATAAATTTTCCCTTTTTAGATTCTTAATTAGTGATGTCTTTCACCAAACAAATCATGTCGTTTCTCTTATGGACTGATTCTTTCTTTTGTTTTCGATTTCTTCTTTTAGTATTAACGTTCATGGCCAATTCACAAAACCCCCTGATGTGACATTTCCTACCATAATAGAAAAAATATTTTCTTTAGTGCGACACTGTTCACACCATTATTTTTCAAACTTATTGGTATATTTTTTAATAATATTATTTTTTTTCACATCCCAAGGATGACCTGTCATCATCTTTTGATACCCATTTCACTTCTTATTGTGGTATTCTATTAATATCAACCAAATTTTTGTGAATGATTGGTATATACCAGCGATCATCATAACAATGAAACTTCTATTACAATAATCACATAAATGTTTAAAGTAATCATATATGTTCTTGATATAATGATTCCCTTTCTTTGAGTTTTTCTCCTGTTGTGTAGGTTTCCTCTTTCCATTAGATTTTCTCCCTCTAAATGAAGGAATTATGTAGTTATCATACAATGAATTAATGTGAAAACAATTTTTTCTTGATTACCAAACATCTCAAAGCACCAACAGCATCAAAAAAATATTGATTTTTTCTTTTATGCTCTCTTTGGGGAATAATAATTTCTACACTTTTTCAGATCTATGTTTGAATATTTAATGGATTATTAAGAATATTTCTTCACACATGTTCTTATATATTTTAAATTTGAATCTACACTAGTCACTAAAAAACTATTAGTATACGTAAATTTATTAGGACAAATGGTTACCTTCTTCAATGATCCTATTGTAGATTTATCCTTCAATAATAACAAGCTCATATTAGTACTAGATTGAGTCTTTTAAGAACAAATGGCTTTTATCAGATGAATCCTTGAAATTATATATTTTCTCAGAAAC
Organism: Viscum album; assembly: GCA_963277665.1. Classification (NCBI taxonomy): domain Eukaryota; kingdom Viridiplantae; phylum Streptophyta; class Magnoliopsida; order Santalales; family Viscaceae; genus Viscum; species Viscum album. The sequence continues at coordinate 1,463,023,629 of OY728162.1, read as the reverse complement.
ATTGGTAGTATAATCTTATGTCTTTTCCATAGTTCTCAATTTCACTTATAGTTCAAGAAATTTCATGTTGGGATAAATATTTTAATCTTCAACTAATTTATTTATTTATTCCCACTAAGTCTCTTTCTTTTGATTCTCATATTGATACATTTAATTTTCCTTAATTAAAAAACTATAAATCTCGTTGATTATTTCTTTTTAACATCCATCTAAGCATATTTAACATTCCTATTTGTATTATGTAGCTTTCCCAGTGCATAGATAAATTATGTAATGATCATCTCAAAAATATATTTCTCACAAACATTACATTATAATACTTCAATCACTTTAAAATATCTTTCATTGAAGAAATTTTATGTTTCTTCCATTTCTTTCATGACTTTTGCGAGAGTGTTGGATATACCAACCTTTTTAACCAATGATTCATCCATAACATTAGCCACTTCTTCCACCTGTAAATTTTCATCCCAAATTCCATTTAAAAATTTGATCATACATGTGACCACTTATCTGGTAACTTTATTAAGATACCTTATAATTTTATAATTGATCGTATATTCATCACAAATTTAACTTGATTCATCAGAATTACAATGAACGAATTTTACTAAACAATTAACACTCTTAGTGCATTCATATTGTAGTTGATCTTAATTTAACTTTGAGATATTCTTTAGATTATTTTTAACTCTTTTATTACTATTTTTATGAGTCTTGACTAAAACATAAACATTTATGACATCCAAAGTATAGGTAGACATTTCCATCTGAATATCTTCTTACCTTTAATAAAAATCAAATAAACACTTCATATACTTATGATATAAATAACTATAAATTTAGAGTAGATACAACCAAAGGTGGAATTTTATCTTATACTAATTGAAGTGTCCAATTGATTATAAAATCACACAAATAGGGGTGAATCAGATTTGAACTATCATCATTTGTTCATTAAGGTAGATACACAATACAATCATATTAAATTAATTTCATAAATATAGAGTGTTTTTATTGCTCTGTTTATCTCATGGATCTCCGAAAAAATATCTCTCAAATATGAAATCACATCATACAAAAAATGAGAGGGTTATAGGGTATGTATAGACAAAAATACACTAACTTAGATCATTTTCATTACTTGACTTCAATCACACTGACTTATCTCATCTCACAAAATTACTAAAGAACACCATTATGTCCAAAACAAGTTATCTTCATTTAAATTATTCTTTAGTTTAACATTTTTTACATCTTACAGATGATTTTGTATGAATATTTATCATTTTCAAATCATCATGATGATCAAACACTAATTAGAGACCTTGGATTGATCCATCAGAGGTGTGACATGAAAAAACTGGTGAACAGAAGTCCAATAACATAGCTTTATGAAAAATAAAACTACGACCTCAATAGGGTGGTGTATATTGATTCGATTTGATGACCATTATAATTTAAATATCATTAATGATGGAGAAATAGTAACTGAATTTCACGAGTCCCACATTGATTTTATATTTTTCCATCGTGCTCCTTTATAATATAAATAATTCCATAGTTGGCTAGTTGTGAGTGATGGGTCAACTCTCACTACCCACTGGCACAACCTCATGGAAGAAATCTTCTTCTCTACCATGCCACTCCATATAATGGATCTTAATTATCCCTTACACCTATGTGTTGGAATGTGTTCCACACCCTATATTTCTATGGTGGCCAACTGAAGGTTAAAATTCCCACCTCAGTAGTGGTTGTGGGCCCCTCACGTTGGTAGTGTGGTAGGATAATTTTTAATATTAAAATCATTAAAAAAACTTATCCAGATTTCATATAATGTCCAAAGACAAAATTCAATCTCCTCTACCTCTTTAAAAATCATTCATGAAATTTCTATCTTATTGAGATCAATGTGTCACCCTCAACAATAATTGACACAATTCTTTGAACATAAGAATAGTTAAACAATAATAATAATTTGACCTCAATGACTTTTCATCTTCTCAAATTATTGAAAACAATTTAAACATGAACACAAATAAACCACTTGGGTTCTTCAAATTCCTTGTGAGATGTTCTAGTAAAGTGTCTTCTTATGGTTTAATGATAAAGAATAGATAAAACCAACATGGTTCCCACTAATTGGGGACTAATTTATTAGAATTGTTAGCAGAAGGAGTTTTCTAATAGATGAATTACTAAAGATCTTATTCTATATTTGGGTAGGGTTTCTAGATAGAGTGCTATGTAACTCGATCTAGATAGGTTTCTGGAATATATCTTCCATTGCAACTAAGGTTATATTTGTTATTATTTATTTAATGTATAAAATTCCAGTGTTACCCTATATGATATGATTAAGTTCCAAAACATGTAATTATTGTATTTTTTTCATTTTTTATGTGTTGTTTCTAGTTAATTATTTAAAGAAAATATCTTTGAGGATCATAAATTAATAGGAATATATATAAATAATATTATGTTTATTAGGGTAAGAATTATTTTTAGCTATGTATTTTGAGTATGTAGGGGTATTTAGGAATTAATAACTTCTATATAGACTTGTTCAAAATTAGATTTTGTAGAGGGGTTGGTTCTAAATTACTAGTTCTGAACCCTTGAAGTGGTATATGATACTTCAGTGGATACAAGGTGCCTTAATTAAAAAAAGATTATATTATATCTTGGAAATAGAGAACTAGTGAGTGGTTTATTGAGTTTTTCAAGAACAAGGATCATGTGGTGTTGATATCAGTTTGATGAATACTGGTCACTTCTAGTGGGTGGTTTTAGAGTCTCAAAAAATGCCATATATGAGATTGACATAGTGTAGGGTGTTTTCCTTACAATATCAAAATTACTCATGGCCGAGTGTCTGATGGTATGTTCCATTATTGAAGTGGTGTTTTGTAATGACTAGATATTTTATGAATAAAATTCCTTTTCTATTAATGAATTATGGATATATAAAACACATGCACTTTTTTTATTTTTGGGCTTAAATAAACATTAAGTATCATTACCATTGATAATATAGCCATTGAAAAGTGATCACACGACTAATATAAATATAAGGTTTTAAAAAAAATCTTTTCCACACAGAAAAAGGAGAGGATGGACACATCCTGTAGACTCAGGATGTATGAAGATCATTTTTCAGAGCTCGGAATGTAGGTAGCATAAATGGGATTCAATATTGACCAAGCCCAAACTGAGCTTCACCAAGTTAAGCTTGAATGAAATTTCCTACAAGAGGAGTTCATGTCTAGAGAGATTACCACCCAGGCGATGTTATTTGAGCCACCCCCAGAGTCTGTCACCATCACACTTCTTTCCCTTAGGTCTATATAGGTGTTATAAGGGGTTATGTAACAAGGTATTAGTTACTTATTGTGTAATAACTTTTTATAAATGAAAGTCATATTCCATAAATTCCTTTATGAGAATAGTCTTTCTAAAAAAATTGTGAATTTGATAAGTTGATTCTTCAGGTAAAAATTGTACTTTTGAGAAATATATACATTATTATATTAAAATTAGGTTTTTATTAATAATATCATAAAAACAAATTTTGTAAATTATGATTATATATTTCCATTATCTGTAAATGATTAGGTAATCAGTTTCAGAAGAGTTACATTTCTTATACGATACAATAGAAAGTGTATTTTTTTAAATAATTTATTTTAAGGAATTCATAAATCTTTTAACTAATTATTATTTTGATAAAATATTATTATAAAATTAATTTTATGAATAATAAATGAGAATATAACTTTTATGAAGTCAAATGTAATTTTTATTATGGTTTGAAAAATATTTTTTTCAAAACCCGTGAATTTTCAATAAATATTTGATTTCACATTAAATGTGAAAATTCAAATATTTAGAAAATTATTTAAATAAAATGAGTGCTATTTTTGTAATCATGATGTCAAAATTATCCAATGGTTAATTTTTCAAAATTTTCTGAGACAATCCAATTTTTGGGTAAAATTAAATATTGTATAAATAAAATATGTGTTTCATGACATCATAATGACCCTAAAATGATGTAATAAATACTATAATGGGTATTATGGACCCAATATATGTTTTCCCATTAATATAATGTGATTTTATATTTTTTTATTTTATAAATCCTTAGGGAATCCTCCAAGACATATACATTATTTTAAGATTTCAAAATCATTTACTTGAAAGTGTGACTCACCTCCACATAAAGGAATTAAATATTTTAAAATCTTCATCCCTTTTACTTATAAAATATTTTATTCCGCTCCAATTTTGAAAAAAATGGGCAAAAACCATGGGATGTTATGTGGTTTTGAATATTTCATTATATAGATTCCAAAACCTTAGATTAGGAAATATTAAAGAATTCCCCTCTCATTTATTATATAAACCCACCCAAGGTCCCAATTATATTCAATAAAAATCCTTTTATCAAGTCCATACTCTTACCTACACTCTATATAATCCTCCAAAGGCACTATAAGCTCTCAATAATCCCCTATTTAGGCTTTTGAAGTCACGCACTCAAGTATGAGATCTTCCACCCTCCTCTTTTATCAAACATTATTTTCGGGTTATGTTTTTTAATTTCTTTTATTCATATATAGAGATATGTTATTAAATATAATAATTAATTCTCATTTTATTTATAAGTGATGATATATCCTTTCACACTCATTTATACCTCTTATGAACTCTTATGTACACCTGTTACCATGCCGAATTTGCATAAGTGTTTCCTTACTTTCTAATTTTTATCCATGTATCTTCATATTGTTACACCCTTTTATTTTCAATTAAAAATGATGGGTTATGTTTTCTCACCTCACCCATACTACCATTATTTTTTTTAATTTTGTTCTCTCTCATTAATCCCTCCCATGTTCACTCGTTACTATGCCAACATTTCATAAGTGTTATTCCATTTTTCATCTTTCTTCAAGTTTTTATATTATGTTACGCCTTCTATTTCCAAATACCTTTTTTGGGAAATTTATTTATATTAACCCCTTACTTTCCATTTCATTTATATATTATGAGAGACCCATATCTCTATCATCAACCATTTTATGAATTTTTATGCAACACTGTTAATCTACCGAAATTGCACTGTGGTTTTCCATGCCAAAATCATCGTGTAGTCAATACCATACCCATTTATCTATCAAAGGTATTCACATTTATTTATATATACATATTTATTATAAAATTTCATATATGTATTCCAAATTTATTTATCTTGTAATAAATTATTATGTTGAATGAATCCATGTTATATGATCTATGTGGCACACTTAAGCATGAGATTGAAATGTTTATAAAGGGTGCACCCTGATAACGCTCCAATGCATTGGATAATGTTTAGTATCATGATAAACCATGTAAAATTAGGGTTTAATCATGGTAATTCATATGAAATGAGGGTTTACTCTTGCTAATCTATGTGAAATGATCATTTTCTCATGATTATATCTTGTTGTATGTTGTTTCCACATTTCCATGTTATGATAATAATGATATATCATGCCTTTATGTTCATGTTTCTCTTGTGATCCGTTTATATTTCTATTTCATAACATGTGTTGTATTCTTCATTTTATTCCTTTTTTTCTCCCTTACTGGGCTTTATATCTCACCCTTTTCTTATGTATGTCCTTAGGTTATCCAATGCAATGCTAAGTACGAAGGAATGTTGTAGTCATGAAAGATGTAGTATTTTATGTATTAAGTTTTCATGTAATGTTCATAATACCCAAAGACACTAGAACTCTCAATCATAAAGGGTTTTATTAAGAGCTAGTTTATGTAATAAATCATGCTTAAATGTTTAATAAAGAGCAGGGTTGTTATAGTTGGTATCAAAGGACAAGTTTAGTTATTTTTGGGGTTATAATTATAAAACTCTAGTAAAACTCTTGGTTCGACAATATCAGGGGATATACTTTAGTAAATTCATAATCTTAGTATGAACCATTATTAACAGAGTAATAAAAAATCTGATAATAATATACCTTAAGAAATAGACCATGGATAACTTAGATTGAAGCCTATAAATTCATAAGTTAAGGAAACAAATGTAATTTATAAGTTATCACTTTTTGTCATTGGATTTCCCTTATGTTTTTAATAGTTCGAAATACTTACCACTAATTTTCATTATATTATAGCCAATGGCTGGTAATAGGAGGAATCAGGCTAACAACCTATGTGAAGATCAATGGGATGACTATTCTAATGAGATTCCCAATCTGATGGGAGTGGGAATCGAAAACATTGTCATGATACTCTCTCAGTTAACTTATGTTTTAATAGAAACATGGGCCAAGAAGAATATCCACCCCAAAGAAATAACAAGTCATAATTGAGATATTTATGATACAAAATCCTCCTACATTCAATGGATCATTTGATCCCTCAATCGATGAACAATGGATCAACTCTATTGAGAATATATTCTCCATCCTTCATTGTTATAAACAAGAGAATGTTATTCAAGATGCTTATCATATGGAGGGTGAAGCTGATCAATCATGGAAATTGATCAAAAATAAGAATCCCGAGAAAGAGATCATGGCGTTGGAATTGAATTATTTATGGAAAATATTTTTAGACAAATATTTTCCTCACACCCTCCAAATTAAGATAGAAAGGGACTTTCTGGACCTCAAGAAAAAAAGACAAAAAATCCCTTAGAGCATATAAGGATATTGTCAAAAGTATTGCATGATACACCTATGGCTTTGTCATTACCCCATAATTAAAGGTTTACCACTTTGTTGGTGGGATAAAACCTAGCCTATGGAATGCCCAAGTGATCTGTGACTTTGATAGCTACGAGGAATTGTCTGATGCTTCCTCAAAGCTAAAATGGAGATCGGTGAATCCCATGGGTATCATGGGGATACGAAGAGAAAATGAGACTTTAATTCCAGTAGTCTAATTGATAAATCCAAGGGTGCTAAGAAATTACATCACCCCACTTGCCAAAGGTGTAGAAAAAAGAACTCCAGAAATTACTTAAAGGGGATGAGGAAGTTCTTTAGGTGTGGAAGAGAAGGGCACGAGGACAATAACTTTCAACAAGAAAAACCTACTACTGATACAGAGTAAAGGAACTTTCTGTTCAATCCTCAACGCATTTTTAATTTCTAAAACTGCAAAGAACTAGGTTACTTTTCTAACCAGTGCCCTAATCCAAGGGTTTTTGAAGGCATTCAATGAGCTCCAATGTAGCAAGGGAGATATTTTCCCATCACTAATACTAAAGTGAATCCTGAAAAAAAAGTGGTAACAATAATTCTAGATATTCATTCAAGTATAGAAAATGTACATTTTTATTTTGGTTCAATACATTCTTTTATATCCTAAAATATTAATAGAATAATCCAAACACCACCAAAAATCAAAGAAGTATATGTCAGTGAGAATGAAAAAAGGGGAAATTATTGAATCTCACAAATATAACTCATCCCCTGTCACAATTTGTGGATTGATCATATTGAAAAACCTCGTTATACTCCCTATAGTGGAATTTGATGTAATTCCTATACTGGATTGGATTTCCCTATATAGATCTAACAAAATTTTCATGAGAGGGAAATCAATCTCCATATGGAGAATCGAACCCCAATTTTGTACAAGTGTAAGGGGGAGGATAAATATTATTTATAACCATCACATAAAGTGTGGATATTACTTCCCTATAAGCATGTGTATCCTGCTCAGATGATTGAATCTAAGGATGGAACCATCCTCAAATACATGCCTATTTTTAGAGAATTCACTAATGTGTTTCCTAAGGAATTTCTTGGTCTTCCTACTAGAAGAGATGTTGAATTATAAATTGATCTCATACCTAGGGATTTTCCAATATCCTAGAAGCTATATAGAATGGGTTTTGTGGAGCTTGGGGATCTAAAGAAACAACTGGAGGAGAATCTGGATAAAGGGTTTATATACCCTAGTGCTTCACCATGGGGTACACCGGTCCTCTTCATCAAGAAGAATGACGGGTCAATACACCTTTTCATTGACTATTGCAAGCTCAACAAAATCATGATAAAGAAAAATTATACTTTCCACAAATTTATGACTTGTTTGATTAGCTATGTAGAGAACAATACTTCTCCAAGATGGATCTACAGTCGGGATATTACAAAGTAAGGGTGAAGAATGAGGATATTCCCAAAATTGCTTTTCATACAAGGTACGAGCACTATGAATTCATAGTAATTCCTTTAGAACTCACCAAGTCTTCATCAATCTTTATGTAATTGATGAATATATTCATTAGAGACTACCATGATAAATTTGTGGTAGTATTTATATATGATATTCTAATATACTCCAAAAATAAAGTGGATCATGGGGGGCATCTATGAACTGTACTAGAGACCCTATGAAATGAGAAGATCAATGGAAATTATAACAAGTGTGAGTTATGGTTGAATCAAGTCTCATTCTAGGGTCGTATCATCACAAAAAATGGGATATCTATGGATTCCTCCAAGACAAATTCAATTGTGGGATTCCTGAGGCCAACTTCTATGAAATATATCTGTAACTTCCTTGGGTTATCTGGATATTATCACCTATTTTTGAGAAATTTCTCTTGATTTTCAATCCCTCTTACCTAGATAACTCATAAGGGAGTCAAGTTTTCTTATAATGATGAATGCGAAGAGAGATTCAAGGAGTTGAAAAGGAGGCTTGTCACTATGCCCATGCTCACACTACCCATAAGTGGAGAACTTTTCTTAGTATTCAGTGATGCATCGAATAAGGTCTTGGGATATGCATTGATGAAAAATGAAAAATTCATTTCCTATGCTTCAAGGAAATTGAACGTTCATGAGAAGAACTATCCAACACATGATCTGGAGTTGGATATAGTAATCTTCGCTTTGAAAATTTTGCAACATTACATCTTTGGGAAGAAGTGTGTAACATATACGTATAAAAAAATCCTCAAGTATATATTCACATAGAAAGAGTTGAATATACACCAAAGAAGATGTTTATAGCTGATCAAAGACTACGACTTCTCAATCCATCACTACCCTAGGAAAGTGAACAAGGTGGAAGATGCTCTACGTAAAAATAACCCAATGATTCTATCATTGATAAGAATTAAAAAAGATACAATCATCTTATATTTAATGAAGATGTACATGGGAATCATAATGAAGGGAACATCATCAATCCTTTCATAAAGTATTGTCCAACCCGCTCTTTGGGAAAGGTTAAAGGATTTTCAAAAGGATAATGTAGTAATTCAAAAGAAAGTGGAAATTATCATAAAAGGTAAATACTCATATTTCAATGTTAATGATGAATGGATTTTGAGATTTGGGTTATGAATTTATGTTCCATCAAATATGGAGTTAAAGAATGTACTTTTGGATGATGCATATAGTTCAAATTTGTCCATTCACCCAGGAAAGAAAAAGATGTATCAAGATATCTGAGAGCATAATTGGTGGGATAACATGAAGAATGAGATCTCTAAGTATACATCAATATTATAGGTATGTCGGAAAGTGAAGGATGATAGGAATAAGTCTATGGGGATGATGCAACCATTACTCATACCAACATGTAAATGGGAGAACCTCATCATGGACTTTGTCACCAGACTTCCAAAGACATCCAAAGGAAACAATGCTATCTGGGTCATTGTGGATCATCTTACAAAGACCATAAAATTCATTAAAATTCAAGCAGATTTCTCATTGGAACAACTTACACAAATATACATCACAGAAGTGGTAAGGCTGCATAGAGTACCACTATTGATTGTATCTGATAAAGATACGAGATTAACCACTATGTTCTAGAAGTGTATTCAATATGCTTTGAATACTGAGTTGAACATCAATATGACTTATCATCCTAAAACTGATGGCCAATATGAATGGACTATCCAGACACTTAAGAACATTTTGAGAGCTTTCTAAATGGACTTCAAAGGTGGATAGGACCAATATCATTCTTTTGTGGAGTTATCTTATGACAATAGTTTCCATGCAAGAATACTAATGGATACTTATAAAGCCCTTTATGGGAAGAGATGCAGAACACTAGCATGTTGGGATAAAGTTGGGGAGAGAAAAATTCTAGGTCTAAAAATGGTTGACGAAATGGTTGAGAAAGTTAAGACCATCCACCAGCACATTAAAGCTGATCAAAGTCGATAAAAGCGATATGTTGACAATCTTTGACGAGACCTAGAGTTTGATGTTGGAGATATGGTTTTCCTTCGCATATCACCATGGAAGAGAGTTATGAGATTTTGGAAGACTAGAAAGCTTAGTAGATGGTACATCATCCCTTTTGAGATCATTGATCATATTGGAGAAGGGGATTATCGACTAGCACTTCCACCAAAACCTATCTCAAGTACAAGATGTATTCCATGTATCACTATTGAGGATGTACATACTTGACCCATCTCATGTACTCAATCCATAAGTTGTACCATTTGAGAATGACCTCTCATATGAAGAGAATATGAGGAATATATTAGATCGTAGAGAAAGATTTATATGAAATAACACGATACCCCTCCCCAAGGTGTTGTGGAGAAACCACAAGTTTGAAGAAGCAACATGGGAACCATAAAAATTAATGAGGTAGAGTTACCCTCGTCTATTTTAGTATGGGAAAATAAAATTTTGAGGGAAATATTTCTTAAGGGGGGAATTTTGTAACGACCTGGTCTTTTATGAATAAAATTTCATTTCTTTTAATGAATTATGGATATAGAAAACCCATGCACTCTTTTTTTTATTTTTGGGTTTAAATAACTGTTGAGTATCATCACCGTTGATAATATATCCATTGAATAGTGATCACATGACTGATATAAATATATGGCTTTAAAAAAATCCTTTCGATATATATAAAGGAGAGGATGGACACATTCAGTAGATTCGGGAAATAAAAATCTCATTTGTCAGAGGTGGGAATGGAGGTAGCATCATTGGGCTTCTCTCTTGACCAATCCAAAGCTGAGATTCAACACGTTAAGCTTGAATATAATTGACTACATGGGGTGTTCAAGTTAATAGATATTACCACTTGGGAAATGTTATTTGAGCCACCCTAAGACTCTGTCACCATCACACACCTTAACATTAGGTGTTATATGGGTGTTATAAGGGGTTATCTAATAAGTTATTAATTACTTCTTTTGTAATCTCCTTTTATAAATAAAAGTGTTATTCTATAAATTTTTTTACGAGAATAGTCTTTCTTAAAAAAATGATGAATATGATAAATTTATTTTTCGGGTAAAATGGTACTTTTGGGAAATATATACATTATTATATTAAACTAAGATTTTTATTAATAATATTATAAAAAAATTCTTATAAATGATGATTATATCATTTCCTTATCTGTAAATGATTAGGTAATCAGTTTGATAAGAATTACATTTTTTATACGAAAAAATAGAAAGTGTATTTTTTATAGAATTTATTATAAGGAATTAATGAATTTTTAAAATAATGAATATTTTAATAAAATTTTATTATAAAATTAATTTTATTAATAATATATGTTTATATAATTTTTATGAAGTCAAATGTATTTTTTTATTAAAGTTTGAAAACAGCTTTTGTTAAAACCTATGAATTTTTAATAAATGTCAGTTTTCACTTTAAAAGTGAAAATTCACATATTTAGAAAATTATTTAGATAAAATGAATATTATTTTTGGAATAATGACATAGAAATTATCAAATGGTGAATTTCCCATACTTTTCTGAGACAGTCAAATTTTGGGTAACAATTAAATACCATATAAATGAAATATGTGATTTATGCAATCATAATAACCCCATAATGTTGAAATAAATACTAAAATGGGTATTATAGGCCCAATATATGTTTTAAAATTAAAATAATATGATTTTATATTTTTATTATTTATTTTATAAGGCATTAGTGAATCCTCCAAGACATATACATTATTTTACAATTTTAAAATCATTTCCTTGAATGTGTGACTCACCTCCACATAATAAAGGGAAATATTTTAATACCATTGGAACTTACCATTATAAATAAATTTCACACTCCTTTTTGTAAAAAAAAGGAAAAACCATGGGAAGTTTTGTGGTTTTGAATATTTAATTATATAGATTCTAAAACCTAAGTTTGTGAAATATTAAATAATTACCCACTCATTTCCTATATAAACCCACCCAAGAACCCACGTTTCTTCCATAGAATTCATTGGATAAAAAACATAATCTTAAATTCCTTCTCTACAATTCTTACCAGGTTCCCCAAGCTCTCAATAATCCCCTCTTCAATCTTTTGAATCAGAAACTCAAGTAAAGAATCTTCCACCCTCCCCTTTTATCATGCATTATTTTCATGTTATGTCTCTTAATTTATTTCATTACTATATTGGGATATGTTATTAAATACAATAATTACATTCCATTTTATTTATAAATGATTATATCCCATTTAAATCTCATTTATACCTCTTATTAACACTTATGTGCACCCATTACCATGTCGATTTTCGTAAGGGTTTCTTTCCTTTCTATTTTTACCAACATTTCTTTATATTGTTACACCATTTTATTTTAAATTAAAAATGATGGGGTATGATATATAACCTACTCAATAAATCCATTATTATGTTTTTAAAAATTTATATCTCTTTCTCTCTCATTAATCCCTCTCATGTACACCAGTTACCATGCCGAAAGTTCATAAGAGTTATTCAATTTCTCCTCTTTCTTAAAGTTTCTCTATTATGTTACTCCTTCTATCTAAAAATAACTTGTTTCAGTACATGTATTTATAGTACCCCATTAATTTCAATTTCATATATATATGATTATATACCCCTTTATATCTCATAAAAAAGTTTTATGATTCTTTTTGTTCTGCCGTTAGGCTACCGAAATTTCACCGTGGTTTTCCATGCCAAAAATCATCATGTAGTGAATACCATGCCAAATTCTCTATCAGGGGTATTCACCATTATGAACATAAAATTTTTAATTATATACTATCATGTTTTTATTAAAAATTAATTTATTTTTGGAATAAATTATGACATTGAATGAATCCATGTTATATGATCTGTGTGGCACACTTAAGCAGACGACTGAAATGTTTATGAAGGGTGCACCCTGATAGCGCTCCAATGCATTGGATAATGTTTAGTATCATGATAATACATGTGAAAAGAGGGTTTAATCATGATAAATCATGTTTAATTAGGATTTAGTCAGACTAATACATGTTCAATGATCCTTGGATCATGCTAATATCATGTTGTATGTTGTATGTTGTTTCCGCATTTCTATGTTAGAAAAATCATGCTATATCATGCCTTTATGTTCATGTTTCTATTATGATATACATTGATATTCCAATTAAATGACATGTATTATATTCTTCATGTAATTTCTTATTTACTCCTTTTATAGGATTTATATCTCACCATTTTCTTATGAATATCTGCAGGTTATCCCATGCAATGTTAAGTATAAAGGAATTTTGTGGTCATGAAAAAGACGTTTTCAATAAATTTGATATATTTTATGTCTAAAGTTTTCATGTAATGTTCTTAATCCCCTAATACACATAGACCTCTCAATAATCTAGTTTTTATTAAATGAAATTTTATGTAATAAATCATGTTTAAATGTGTAATGAAGAGTAGGTTTGTTATATATTCAGAGCTTGGGTGGAGACTACCGAAGACTTTAACATGACATAATTTCTCCCTTTATTCTTATTAGTTTCGGTGGGAGTTCATTATTTTGAGAGGATGGTGCTGAAATATGGTAAGTTCTATATTGGAATTTAATGATGAAGGTTTTATATTTTGGATATGGTTGGTCATGATACACTTGATGAATTTGGAAATTTCATTAATGGGATCCTATTGAAATAGAGGTGTTGGTAGAATGTGATTCCATGATAAAAAAAATAATTTCCTAGAAGGTGTTAGTCTAGAAAGAGGTCACATTAAATATAAAGTGGTTGTTAACATTGGGTGATTTCTTATAAAAGTTTGAAAATAGAAAAACAAGTCGATGTGAATTCATATGGATCCTCTTTCATATTGGAATCGTGGGTAAACTGTTTCTTGAGGAATGATTTCTTTTATTGAGAGGTATATTATAGGATATGTTTCCTTAAAGGTCCATGAATATCTCAGCTAAAGGTAAGAGATTGTTTTTATATAGAGTTTAAATATCCCATTGAATTCGTATTCTTTAAGGTTTTAGAAGAAATTTATCACATGAATGAGTTATAGAATGAGCTTATTTCATTCACCTTGTGCATGTGTTTATATACTTATGTTCAAGAATGGTGTATAAAAAATAATGTGATGGGTTCCATGTCAATAAGAAAGCTTGGGACAACATTGATTCTAAATAGATATTCAAATGGAGAAATGATAAAAAATAGGAAAGTCTTGGAAGTTGGGAAATTTGGTATAGGTATCTCAAACACTTGATGAAAAAGGGATGAAAATCTTGTATTTATGGAGTGATGGGGATCATACACATTGCAGACATAACATCTATAAGTTTCATCCATAGAAAAAGGGGAAGGATTTTTTTATGAATGATGAATTCCCCAAATAATTAGATTTTTTTTCAGTTTATAATCATAGAATGTATTTTAACCCTTGTATATTTATCAAATATGCATCACAGAGAAGTGTAAATGTTTATTTCTCTCATGTACAAGTCTAAAGTTTTGGAATGTTTTCACAATGAAGAAACATGGTGAAAAAGTGATTATTAATTAAATGTTATCAAAATAAAGGTAGAATGTTCAGAAGAAGTGAGAGGTTTTGTAGTGTTTCTAACTGGGAAGCCTTATGATTTGAGGAGACTGAACCTAAAACACCCAAGGAAGGTGTCTTAGAGAAAAATTTTAAACTTTTAATGATAACTTAAAAAGCTTTCAAATTATCCATGGATAATTATTATGTTGAAATTTCTCCTGATACATGGAGTTATATGGAGTGTCCTAAAAATAGTGTGGCAAGATGTTTTGGGTCTAGTTAAACATGTTGTGTGTCTTGTTTTAAAGTTTGTTGTGTTTTGGTTGGGTTTAGATCTTTTTTAGGTGCTCTGGCCTTTAAGGGACATTTATTTATTCACTCACTTACAAAGTATCTTGGGAGATAAATTCCATGATCACATTGATTCTAAGATTAATTGGGACATACCATAGTATCATACATGTTTCTTTACTAAGGAGTGATGATAGAGACTCAGATTTTGATTCTCTGCTAACTTCTTATAGAAGGTTATTAGAGTTCTTAAATGTCATCTATGATGGGATTGATCCTTGCATAGATTAGAATCATTCTATGATATAGTGGGAGAAAATGACCAATGTGGAATTTAGTTGCATAGAGTAATTATAATATATTAATGAATCACCTCAATATTTTAATATATAACTTCCTATAAATGATCCAAATGACTCAAATAGCTTTCTATACATGCAACATCGATCTTAAACCAATCTATAATATATTGAGATAAAATATAAATATTTAATTAATACTATAATAACCTAGCCATTGAATTAGTGGGGATTAATAAGAGTAACCACTTTATGAAATATATGTATTATGAAAATAATGTTTATTTTTAATACGAATGAACCTAAAATGACTGATACGATCATTTATTGTTTACAAAATTTTTTTAATTTTTTTTAATTTAATGCTATAATAATTTATATTTCAATAAATGTATGATTATTGATAATAAATTATTATTGATATTAATAAATGTTTAGAATCAATTTAGCTGTTAAATGATATGAAATAAGAATAATAACAATTAAAATTTAAAAATTTCATTTTAATAAAATGGGTATTCACTATATTTTGTGATTTTATTAAAAAAATAAATTTATAAGTTTTATAATTTTAAATTTTCAAGATAAATATCATTTTTTTATTTATAAAAACAATATTACTTTAAGATATATTTTTTTGGTTTTTTATGAAATGAGTTGTTTGTTAGATGAAAAGTGAAAACATATCGATTTTGGGAAAAAATATCACTTTTATGACATAATCATAAAACTGGAATGACATAAATATTTTTTAAACATTTTTATATAATATTTATATTTATATTTATAGGTAAAATAAATCATTTAACATTACTATATATTTTTTTAAAACTCATGTATATCATTTTGTAAACTTATGTAATATTTTACACTAAAAACCTTTTTAATTCATATATATTAAAAACTACTTCTCATATCTTATAGAAATTAATTCAATAAAATTTAATCCATATTTTTTATATACATGATGATATTATGAAACAAGTTCCATTTTAAATTTTGGAATATAATTATAATTACTATGATAAATGTTTATGACCATGATAATGGAAAACTAATGTTTTCAAATATATTTTTATAAATATAATGTTGTTTTTATCAAATAAATTAAATTAAAACCCATTCAATTATTAATATGATATAATTTTTAAACACATATATAATTATATTAAAACATATTTAATTACTAACCACTGATAAATAATATTAAGAATGCATAATGGTTAACACATCATTTTTCTACAAAAACTATTTTACTATATATAGAATTTTTAATTTATAAATTAATTTTATATTCTTTAGAAATAAAATTATATTAAATGGATATAATTTTTTTTAATCACATGAAAATATTTTAATAGATGATATTTCATATTTTTAATAAAACAAAAATTACTTAGTTAAAAACTAGTTACCGAGGAAAAAATAAAACAAAAGGTAGAAGTAAAAACTTAAGAACAAATGACATCCAACATGGTTAAAACATATGTGGAAATACTTAGTTAAGGATTTATGAACCCAATATCACCCTAAAATCCATTATTTATAAATTTTGGGTTGTTACCTTTGAGTAGTGTAATGAACTCATTGAAAAGTAAAGGGGTATTCACAAAAGTTCCCTTTTATTATCTTATAAAAGGAAAAACTTCGACCCCTTCATTCCTCACTCAATACTTTTAAGTGCATCATAAAAATATTCCATTTTATTACTCTTATAGAACTCTATAATTTTTATAATCCTCTTTCCTCAATTATTTATCTTAGTCCCTTCATTTCTAAAACATTTTTCAATAGAAATTTCAAGGTACCATAGTGAGTATTACTAACTCCTTACCATTTATTCATAATATTTATATTTCAAAAAAAACTAACCATGATAATATTATAAAAATAGTATCATTATTATACTAATTTTTAATTATATTAATTTAAAAAACATTTATTTATTCATTTCCATCAACTTTGAGAAATAAAAAACTGTAACTATGTATTGTGTGGACTACCACCTCCATAAAGTAATGTTTTTGCATATTATGTTTCTTTAGTTGTCTAAAAAACTTATAGTATGATTGAAAAACATAAAAAATCTAAATAATATCATTATTATTCTGTTATAATTATATTATAACCTTCATTAACCATACTCACCCATCAAGCTATAGTGTGTCTATGTTTGGGGTTAGTTTAACCACCAACACAAACAATACAGTAAAATAGTATCATAGATGACTATGGGAAATTAAATAATAATGTTTTTATAAGTTAATAATAAAATAATGAATGGTATTTGGTTCTATAATAGTCATATTAACTATTCAATTTATTATTGAAATATCATCTCTGATCTCTAAAATTATCAAAATAAGCCCCCATCAACTTAATTTTCATGCAAACATAAGAAAAACATATATAATAAATGATTATAATATAGTGAAAAATATCCAAAATTAAATTAAATATATTATAATAATGTTCGAAAAAAGGTACCTAATAAAAATAATATGACTATTCTTGAATTTAGGTGCATATGAAGAATGAATCTTGAATAAGGTAAGGGTTTTCGTCTCAAATTATTCTCCCTAATACATGTATTATATTATGAAGATAATATAATTTATGTGGTGTGTATACTACCTATTTTAGATATCATATATTAAATTAACCTTTAACCATGGTATTTTATACTTAATTAAAATCTCTCTATTTCAACATACTTTGATTAAGATGTTACTCAAGTCGTATGGGCTCTTTGTCTCAAACATTAATTCATTGAGAAATGTTTGTCTCATTAAAAATGTTTTAATTTGAATGGTTTATTCACTTACCATGGATATTTATTTTTTATATATTATTTTTATTCATGGATGTACTAATATAATTTATTCCTTTTCAAATAATTTATTTTAAACCAAATGTTAACCCAATTGTGAATCTATTTGGTAACTCAATTTTAATTCACCGAGTTATGATTGTTTCTATTGTAATTATTTCATATAAGTCGGGTACATTTTAAAATTTAATAATATTATGTGGTATTTTATTTATTTACATTTAATCCATGAAAAACCTCTTTTTAAAAACATATTAAATTAAGAAGTATTGACAATCCTTATTATTATTGAATTCTAACACGTGTTGATTATGTGTTGACATTATGAATTTTTTATTACATGTATAAACATGTTTTTTATTCATCCATAGGCTCCATAGGGAATGGTATGAAACATATATTTGACTCTTATAGTGAATTCATTGGAATTAATTAGGTGATGGGTTGGTCCTGGAATTATATAGCCCCTCGATGCATCGATATGTCTCACAAGACAAAAAAATATTGAGTTTTGGTTTATACCTCTCACTATACCATTATAATGTTATGAAAAAATGACTTGACAACATGATTTTGATGTCTGATATTATTTATTCCATTAATATTAGATTTTTATTATTTATATCCATGTTTTCCATTATTTTCATGAATATAGAGATCTCCTAATTTCATTTTATTATGTAATTATTTAGAATATTTTTTCCTTCAATATTATATACACCATGCTTATGTTTTTAAGAACTTCAGTTATATGTTTACCTTACTAATAATTTCATATCACTCTTTTCTTATTTTTCCATTACCTAGGTTATAATGAAATTTAGTATATGAGACATGTTTATAAGGATATAACTTGTGGATAAAATTTTGGGACAGTTTAGAGACTCTTTATGTTATAAGTAGTTTAGTATATAATGAAATGAATGTATGTTTGATAAAAAGAACATGGGATTTGTTATTTTTTTATGTCCCAATTCTCTAAATATATAAACCTAAAAGGAATTGTGAATGTATTTAATGAAATATTTTCTTTAATTAATGTAATAATGGGATAATTATATTTTATAATATCTAGTTAGTATCGAAGAAAGTATGGAAAGTTTGTTTTATTTGCACTAGATATGGGAGTATGAGTATAGGGGGTCAGAGTTGGTATCATAGAAAGTTTTAGATAACTTTTAAGATTATGATGTTTGTTGATAATAATTTAATGGATGATAAGATAGGTTCTATCATAATTTTAAAGGTATATATAACCCTTTGATATAGTATATGATTTCATGTTAAGGTAATAATGCACTTTGTTTGGATTTGGAAAAGTGAATTTTAGTGGAAATCCTAAGGATATGTGTAATTAAGAAGTACAAGTATATGATAACAACCCAAATTTTTGGAAAAGTAGAAATTGTGTAGTTATCCATGAAATGAAATCTATATCTAGATAATACAATTGGATGAAGGATCTGGAATAAATTTTCATAGGGGAAATAACCTAGAAATGGGTGGATTAGGTATTAACACAATCATCACCAAGTTTGTGATAAAAAGGCCTAACTGTACAACTAATTTGAAACTCATAGGGAACTTTCTATGGTTAATTCCAACTATATTTTTGAACAATTATGAGGAATTTGAATATTTTTAGGTCGGATAACCTGATAGAAAAGTGACCATGGATAACATAGATTGAAATTTAATGATTATTAAGTTAAGGTATATATTAATTGATATATAATTTCTTGGATAAGGTATATGTTGTATTATAAGAGAATATATTTCAATGATTTATTGGTTTAGAATATTTTAAAAATATTTATGGAAATTTTAGATCTCTATTTTTAGGATTAGATTAAAAGTTTGAGAGAACCCAATGCAAATTAACTTAGGTTAGACTAAGAATAATATAGGAAGAAAAGAGGGTGATATGGGTTGAACCCACTATAATAAAAGTTTAATTGTAATAACTATAGGCCAACATGATAGTGTTATAAATTAATATATATTAAGGTTAATTTGTTTATCCCCAGCTATGATGGAAAATACAATATTAGTGAGGGGTGAATTATAGTTTTTAAAATAAACTTACAAATTTCATATTCTATAATTATTAAATTTAATGTTTTTTTGATTTACCAATGAAATAATGGATTGTTCATATTTTATAAATATTGATCAAGTAAAAGATTAAAGTAAATTTAATATATACTATATTGAAATAAAGTTTGCATAATGGAAATAAAGTGATCACTATTTTGTTTTATTAATGAAAATGTTAAAGCAATATAAATTTAAAATAATAGTATTATAGAAACTGATATAATAATTAACTTAACTATAATTTAGCAATGAATATAGAAACATATCAATATTTTAAACTACATATGAAAAATTTAATACATCATAAATTTGAAATTAAAACATATAGTATTTTTTTGTAAACCAAATACTATTTTAAAATATTATTTATGAAAACCTAACTTGTAAACAAAAGTGAATAGTAGATCAGTAGGCTAGATCTAAGGTATACATGTATTTCAACTTTTTTAAATTTATCCCGGATTTTATACTTATCATAAGATCTATCTTCCTATCCCTATTAGACATTGAAAATAGTTGTCTATATCAACTCACTTAACATACTAAAAGTACATGAGCTCTGTCTTCCTAATCGTATAATCCCTCGATCATATGATTATATTTTAGGTCTTTATATCTTTAAAACCCCTTAACCAGAAATGATTTGTAATAAAATTATTGAAATATAAATACTAAAAACTATACCTGGAAAAACTTTCACAATGGTTTCTCCTTTAAGAAACACTCATAAATAAAAATTACACTAACCAGAGGTGATCTCAAAAATAAGAAATTTAAAATATTCAAGATAAATAAAAAATTCAGAATTCTCAATTCATGTATGTTATATGCTGCTAATACTGGAGGTGTGATTTCATTTATTGGACACATTATAAAAAAATCAATGGTCAAATTCAAAAAAACTCGTGATCAGCTATAAAAGAATCGACACAGAATTTTTTCCCTATAGATGAACTTGACATTTTTATTCATCTACCAATGAGTTAGATTATCACCAATACTGTGACTCTAAATTTTATAAAGGCAATATGGAATTGGACCTTTAAATCACTAGATTTCCAAAAAATTGTTTAGAGCTACAATATTTCAGTTACCAAAAGTCCATTATATATGAACATAATAACAAAAAAAACTTAAGTTATGTCATTTTAATATGAAGATTTTTATGATTGTAAAAATATCGAAAAAAGTGAGTTATTATTTTAAAAATATCCACAAAAAGTCACCCCCTTTTGAAAATCACAAAACATGACATGCAATATGAAGAGTGGTACTGAATATTAATAATAAATCCACCAGTAGTATTCATGATATATAATTTCTCCCCATTTTTTGCAAAAAAACTTATCCCCTTTGAGATTTTAAATTCAAAATATTTTATAAATAAAAAATAAATTAATAATAATAAACACTAGAAGAAAATCATAAATTTCTCCACCCTAAACTATTTATACATTAAACAGAAAGTGAATAATAGTTATTGTTTCACAAATCTTCCCTTTAGGATTTTCTAAAATAAATATTGAATAAAAAATCAAAAATTTAAAAAATTATAATTATGTTTAATATTTTTTCAATGAAAATTTTCAATTGTATTTGGAATTTTTATAACTCTTCATATATTTAATAAAAATATTTATTATTATAGATGATGTAACCAAATTTACAACATCAATCCATTTAGACCATGCTTTCATATTTGACTAAATCATCTTATAAAATAAGTTCAAGATTAACATAACTTTCTACAGTAACCTTACAGATCTTATCAGGAATACTCATATAACAAAATAAATAATTCAACAATATTATAATGTGAAATTTAACATTTTAACTAATAATTGGAGTGATATATTTGGATACATTAAATTTTATTACTATTTTAGAGAATGATACTTTATGCTACATGGTTGTTATTATATTATTATTCAGATAAAAATTTAGTATTATACTTACAATGAAAAACATTTTAATAGAATAAATATAGATAAACCAAATTTGAAAAATCCTTGAGATTGTCATCCTCACATAGTCACTTAAAATTACTATCATCCAAAAATTTATCCTATAATATTTGAGTGGTTATCAAATAATTTCATAGAGGTTGAAAGGCCAAAACATATTTCATACTAATTTTTTAAGAATAAAATTTAGAAATATTTTGAATGGAAAATAAGAATTACATTTTTAGATAGTAGTAACAATTCCCCCTATAAGAATAAATTAGATATATTTTTAACAAATATCTCCATCTAAGATAAAAAATAATTGGAAAGAAACATTAAAAGATATATTAGAAGATATTAAACCTTCTTGAAGGTATCAAAAAAAATAATGGATGATCATCCTATTTCTATTATGGTTTGAGAATTTTTTTATCATAAATTTTAAATTTTTTATAAATAATAAAAAACCATAGTGATAAAATTTAGAAAATAGTTATATTTTAAAAATAAATAAATTTAAAATGTAGATGAATTTGAAAATTATATAAGGTTTAAAATAAAAAATATTTAAAAATTAGATATTTTTGAAAATTGGATATTTTCTATTTTCTCTTGATGATTTTTTAATGTAACGTGATAGATGAAATTATAAGTGTATTTAATATCATTTTGGGTTGACCTTTCCCAACATATCTTTAATAAATTATAATTTATCATAAGACACATTTTTTTGTAAATATATTAGCAAGCTTATTTTCTATTTTGATGAAGTCATGAATAATATCTCATTTTTTGTGTGTGATCCATCTGGAAATATTATCTCATATCTATGTTATTTTCTTTTGAATGATGTTATGAGTTTCTAGATAAGGAAATTTTACTAGTATTATCACTAAGAATTGGAGTTTGAGTAAAACTAAAACCAAATTCCATGAGCGTGTGTTTTATCCAAAACACATGATAAAAAAACTTTCGACTGCTAGATATTATTCTCCATTAGTGTAAAGTTATACAAAACTTTCTTTATTACTAGAACATGAGACTAATTAATCTCTTAGGAGATGAAATGTTCAAAAAGTAAATTTTATATCAAATATTTACCCCACAAATTCATCATCTGAGTAACTTTTTAAAAAAATGATTTATGGAAGAATGAAATAATCCATGTTTTGAAGTACATTTAATGAATCTTAAAATTAATTTTACGAATTTAAAATGAGATTATTTTATATTATCTTAAAATATCACACATAAAAATATAGAAAATATAATTTCTGGTTGAATTTCATTAACAAATAGTAAACTTGTAATCAAACTTCTATAATTTTTTGGATCTATTGATTTTTTGGTTTTATGAAGATCATGTTTTATTGAAGTTTCAATCAGAGTACTTATGATTGATGTATTTTCTAAACCAAATTTTTTGAGTAAATATTTAATATAATTATGTTGAGTTAAAATATTTCGTTTTAGTTGATAAGAAACATGAAAAGTCAGGGAAAAATTTTAATTCTCCCATCCTGCTCATTTCAAACTCATTTTTCATAAGTTTAAGAAAACTATATGAAGGTGATTTATGAGTTCAAAAGAAAATATTTTCATCAATATATATTTGCATAATAATCATGTTTTTGATAAAAAAAATCTGAAAATGGTTAGATCATCATGTAAAAAAATTATTTTGAAGAAAATACCAGGTTAGACTGTCATAACATGTTCTTGGGGATTATTTAGGTATATAGAGTGATTTATTATGATTAGATACATTGCATAAAGACTTAGTTTCTTAAAAATATAAGGGGTTTCCAACATAAAATTCCTCTTGAAAATATCCATTATGGAAATCACTTTTAATCTAAATTTGAAGTAAATTAATGTTATGTTGAGATGAAAATGATAATAACATTTTGATAGATTCTAATCCAGCAACCGATGTAAAATTTTTACCATAATATGTGCCTTCTTAATAATATCCCTTACTAATAAGTCTTGATTTATATCTAATAATGATTCTATTTTCATTACATTTTTTCTCTAAAACCCCATTTTACTCTAATTACCTATATATCCTTAGAAAATTCAACTAAGGTCCAAATTTGGTTCCATTCAAACTGATTTTCCTCTTCTTATATGAAACTTATCCAAATTTCAACACCTAAAGAATCATCTGCAATTTTAGGTTCAAAATTTGATAATATAACATGATGCTCATAATGATTTATTAGGGAATTTGTATTTTTAACTAATTTACTTACATCTATAATAATATAATAATAAAGTTTACTCTTTAACATCAATTGAAATCTAGGTAAAGATGAAATATGGACTTCTACCAAAGAATGCACATCTTATGTTGAAGTATCATATAGATATTGAAAATCTAATGGTCTTCATTCTTTAGAATTTAAAATCCATAGTTGTAAATTAACTTTCAGTAAACTTATAGAAGAATTTATTTAAAACATCATCGCTATTTTAAAATTTTATTGGTTTTAAAAAAACAAAAGGATTAGATTCATCAAATATTACAAGAATTATTTCCTAAAAAACAGTGGTTATTTTATTAAAATCTATATAATCCTTACTATTTATATAATAACCCATAAAAATCCAATTATTGGGTTTTTGATAAACTTTATGTAACAGATATATTGTATTTATGGTGAATAATTTACATCCAAAAACTTTGAACTAAGATAGTTCTATAGTTTTTTCCAATCCCTAACGCGTAAGAAGTTTTATTAAGAAAAGGTTTGAGTAAAAATAGATTTATAAAATAGTAATAATTACTCATGAACTCATCCTAAAAATTTATAGAAATAGAATACATAGAAAAGTTTGACTATTTTATTAAAGCATTATATTTATTCGTTCAACTGTGTTATTTTTCATTGTGTTATAGTTGTAGAAAAACAATGAGTAATACATTTTTTAATAAAAAATTTTAAATATAAGAGTTGATAAAATCACCACCATGATTACTGAAGATATTAACTAAAGGTTTAAGTTTTTATTTTTTTAATTGTAGAAGAAAATTCTATAAAATGATTGAAATTTTCAATTTTTCATGTGAGAAAATAGAACCAAGTAAATCTAGATAAATTTTCATCCAAGACATATATATATTATTTTCCTCCAATATTTTTATTTTTGTGAGACCTAAAAGATCCATGTGCACTAACTGTAAATATTTAGTAGTTGATATTTCACTTTTAAATTTAATATTTGGATTATGTTGCATACAAAAATTATAATAATCATAGAATATAGTTGAATTAAACTTAATTTCTTATAAATACCTAACATTTCCTCTCTGAGAAAGTTTAATTAAATTTTAGAAGTTATAGTGTATTTATTTTTCTAATCCATAACCAGGATAAGTCTTCAGTTTCACTTAATAAAAGAAAATTCAACTTTCTTAACTCTTCCAATTGAAGCGAGTAAACATTTTTTTTCATATCAATAGATAAAATGATGTCACCTTCTAAACTTTGAAAAGTACATTTTTCATTCTTTATGTTCAAAATATATCCCTCATCACATAACTAACTTATACTGATAAGGTTGTTCTTAAGTCCTAAAATATATAAATCATTTTAAATAATAGTTTTTCCAGGAAAATAAATACAACTAATTATGATGATTTCACCACGTTAATTGTCCTCAAAAGTGCATTTTCATTCTTTTAATTTATTAATTTTTTCAAATTTTGACTTGTGTCCATTCATATGTCAAGTAAAACAACTATCTATTTATTATATCTTTACTAATGGTGCTCAAAATATTTTCCTGAAGAAGATATAATTAATATTTTGGTACCCACACATGTTTGTTTCCAGTTATGTTAGAAAAATAAAATTTTAGGAATACACATCTATCCAACTCTATTTAGTTTCACAACTACTAGTTATTTTATAAAAATTATTTGTGGAAACCAAAACAATAAACTTTGTTTAAAGAAAAATATTTACTCCAGTGACCTCTTCTATGCCATTTAGTATAAAAAGGATCACTTTTAGGAGAAAAATTGTTTGATTGAAAATAAGGTTTATCAAAAGAAAAACTTATTCCACAAAATGATCTAGAGGGTCTTATTTGATTATATATTTTATCAAAATTTTATTCACATGAAGTAAAATTAAATAAACGCTTATATAAAAAAACACTTTATTTATGTTGAAAAATAATAATTTAATTTTCTTCATTATATTTATGATCAAATAAATTTAGATCAAATAAATTATAATAAAAAACATTCTAATAAAAATAATTAGTATTTAAATCTAATTGAGTTGAAATTTTTGTAATTTTTAAAGTTAATTTTAAAATTATTTTGTTATGTTTAATATGTTTTTCTTCAATAAACTCATAGATATTTTTAATTTATTAATTTATTGGTTTATAATGGTTAAATATCTACACATTTTAGCAATATTATGTATTTTTTATTTATATTTCTATGAATTATCATTTTAAAATTCTTATGGATTATCTTTTTCATCTTCTTATGAATTTTAATTATCATCTTCAGTATTATAAATAATTTCAAAATCAAGTCTTAAATTTGTATTATATTTTATAGGTAGTTTTTTATGAATCATTTTTTTCTTTGGAATATTTGTGTAAAATCCCACTATTTTTTTGTATTTGTTTCACTTTATTTTGATTAATTATCTTAATATATGTCACTTTCACTAGAACTACAAGAATATAAGGTTTTAATGTTTTTTATTTCCTTTTATTTTAGAATAAATTCTAGGATTTCTATTTTTCTTCTTCAGTTTAGGAAGATCAAGTATGATATAACCTTCTTTATTATACTCAAAACATATAAATTCTAGATATTCCTTTTTATCATTTATATCATTCTTATCTTTTCGATTAATATTTTAGATGTTTGAATTAAAGATAAAATTATTCATTCTTCTTACAATTTGGGAATATTAACTATTTTAGTTTTATGAATCAATTTTATTAAAATGCTTAAATTTTCTTTTTGAAACAAGAGATTTTGATTTTTTTGCACAAATATTAAAGGTGTTAGAATAGGGAATACCTAAATTAGAAGAGAATTCTATACCATTAATATTTTTCTTTTTTATCATCTCATTTCAATCTGCTCTCATTTTGCATTAATGTTCTAATTTATCCATCCAAACATTGTCAGATTTTTTGTATCATCAATTTCTATCCTCTTGGACTCCCATTATTTTAGAATAATATCAATATCAGTTTTAATAAGTTTATATTTAGATAAATATTTTTCACTTAGGAATTAAATATATTTATTTTTTTCCTAAATCATTGATTTATTTGTGTTACATTTTCTCTAGGTATAAAATCATAGGCTTGGTAGTCAGCTCATAGAATTGTTCTATAAGTTTCTAACACATTGGACATTCCAAAATTTATTATCTCTGGTTTCTCCAAAATTCTATTTTCTATATCACATGAATATATCTGGATATAGATGTTCTTGGTAAGAGAACAAAATGGATTATTTTGAACTTTATGGTTTACCTAATATTCCCATTTTCTTCATGAGAGAATTGAGTGATTTAATTACCCGAAATTTTGAATAAATATTGTTTCCTAATTTTGTGTGTTATTTTTTTTATACTCAACAAAACTATTTCATTTGATAACATGAGTATAATAAAAATTAGACTGTTGGGTTTTGACTGTTATATGACCATTGGTCAATATGACCGCTGGAAACTAAACGTTTCGATTATT
Organism: Viscum album; assembly: GCA_963277665.1. Taxonomy (NCBI): domain Eukaryota; kingdom Viridiplantae; phylum Streptophyta; class Magnoliopsida; order Santalales; family Viscaceae; genus Viscum; species Viscum album. The sequence continues at coordinate 1,462,995,639 of OY728162.1, read as the reverse complement.
ATCTCTAAATACAAGTGATCTTGGTTAATTAATATAGAAAGAAGATTTGATGGCCTCATCCAGTTGTCTCGGGCCAATCGAAGCCCATCTAACGGAACTTGGGAAGGAGGTAGCACCATTGGGCTTTCCTCTGGACCAAACCCAAGCTGAACATCATCATGTGAATCTAGAACGGAATCGCCTTCGCGAGAAGTTCAAACTGATAGAAATTAATACTCATGCAATGTTGGCTGAGCCGCCCTCAGATTCTCTCACCTTAGCACACCTTAAACTTAGGTCCTATGCTGGGGTTATAAGGGGCTGTGTAGGGAGACCATAACTACCTTGTGTAAATCCTTTGTTTTAAATAAAAAATTTGATTTCTTCTTATGATGACATTTATGAATTTGCAAATGTCTGAATAAATATAGTATGCATATTTTTGTTGAAATTTAGAGAAATGATATTTTAAAAATGTTTATGTAAACCTTAAATAATTAAAAATGTGTAATGATTTTCAAAAAATTGTCTTCTACAATTATGTTCAGTAAAAAATTTAGAGTCTAATAAGATCAACATATTTTTTGATGAATAGTAAATTATGAATAGTGATTTTATGCTTAGGATTAGTAATGTGACCAAATGAATTAGTAATCTCGCTTAATGAAATTATTAATATAATCTAGGCACCTTGATTAAGTAATGTGATTCAATAAAATGGTTAAATAACGGTTTCATAAATTTTTAGTCAAGTATTAGTTTTTTGGGTGAATAATGTTTTTTAATTAAAAATTAAATTAAAAATATTTAGAAAATTATTTTTATAAAATGGACTTTATTTTTGAATTCAGAAAATCGATATTATGTAAGGTAATTTTTGGGGATTTTTCTGAAAAAATGAATTTTCAGTGAATAGTGTTTTTATTGAAAAATTAAATTAAGAATGTTTAGAAAATTATTTTTATAAAATGGAGATCATTTTTGAAATCAGAGCATTGATATTTGGTTAAAGTGAAATTTTGGGAGTTTTCGAAAAAAAAGTTGAATTTTCGGTGAATAGTAAAAATACAGTTTTAGGGTTTCAGTATGTTTAATGACATCAGGACTGCATCATGATGATGTCATGAGATATTTTAAGGGATGGTCAACTAAAGGGGATGAATTATTTTATGAGGTGTACCAAGTGGCCAATACCATGGGAAAATACAATGGGCAAGCCCATGGTTTTGCTAATACCACCAATGAGGTGTCCCTTGTCCATTAATGCCCTGTCCCCTCACTTTCCCTATAAATACCAAGCCATCCTCTCATCCATTAGACTCAAAAATCACCCTCAACGAAGTTATGATCTCCTTACCTCCCAAGTAGTCCTCCCAAGGTTCCCCCAGGCCCTCAAGGTTCCAACCTTTATGTTTTAAGAGTTACGTCTTAAGGTAAGGGATCCTACCTGTCTCTTTCTTTTCAAGTAATCTCTTTTATGTAATTTCTTTTATGCTCCATTATCTTATGTTTGAGGATGTTATTTTATATTCCTATTAATTCCCTTTTCATGTTCATATGATGAGAGACCCCCTCTTAATCTTATCAATTCATTTTAAGAAAGTTTAAGTGGCGTCGTTAGGCTGTCGAATTTTTAAGGGATTCGTTCACCTTTCTCTTTTTTTCAAAGTTCTACTTTCATGTCAAGTCTTTAAAGTTACTTTTTATTATGTTGGGGTATGATATATATATCTATCATACTGATCTTTTATGTTCATATGATGAGAGACCCTATTTTATCTCGTCAATTCCTTGTTGTTGAAGTTTAGGTGACACCGTTAGACTGCCGAATTTTTAAGGGATTCGTTCACCTTTCTCATTTTTTCAAAGTTCTACTTTCATGTCAAGTCTTTCAAATTTCTTTTTATTATATTGGGGTATGATCTCTATATCTATCATACTGATATTTTATTTTCATATGATGAGAGAACCTATTTTATCTCATCAAGTCATTTTTGTTGAAGTTTAGGTGACGCCGTTAGGATGCCGAATGTTTAAGGGATTCGTTCACCTTTCTCATTTTTTCAAAGTTCTAATTTCATGTCAAGTCATTCAAGTTCCTTTTTATTATGTTGGGTTATGATATCTATATATATCATACTGATCTTTTATGTTCATATGATTAGATACCATATTTTATCTCTTCAATTCATTTTTGTTGAAGTTTAGGTGACACCGTTAGGCTGTCGAATTTTTAAGAGATTCATTCACCTTCTCATTTTTTCAAAGTTATAATTTCATGTCAAGTATTTAATGTTTAATTTTCTTATGTTGGGGTATGATCTCTATATCTATCATACTTATCTTTTATTTTCATTTGATGAGAGACCCTATTTTATCTCGTCAATTCATTTTTTTGAAGTTTAAGTGACGCCGTTAGGCTACCGAATTTTCATAAGAGAAATATTGTTTTTGTATTCCTTTCATGTTCATCATTTCATATCTTATATATTTAAAATTTCATTAACATGTTCTTAAATCCTTTATATTCTGTCCCCCTACTATTTTATGGATCATTTATGAGTGGGTTACCCATGTCCCCTCTCTTTTCAATGTTTTCTAAAACCTTGTAACATAGCCGTTATGCTGTAGAATTTCCGTCTCAAAATGCCTCTCTATTATTCTCAAATTAATTTATTTTATTAAGTGAGTACTAAAAGATCTTTCTTATAAAGGGGTATTCACAAATATACCAAAATTTTCTATTTTAAATTATGGGATTTACATACATGAGACCCACTTACCATTTTCATGGGTTTAAAGTGACATAAAGATCATGTATTTAAGGCAGTTTTTAAAATGTTATGATTATGAAATGAAACCCATTTATTTTATGCTATATGGGTTGTTTATGAAATGATTTATGATGATATGTGTGGCTCACATGATAATAAAGGCAAATTAATGGTGCACCCTGATAGCGCTCCAATGCATTAGGTAAAGACTTAATCTCTAGAGATGACCATTTTTTAACGACACCTTGGTGAATAACCTTGGTAATTTTTAATGTCACCTTGCAATGGACCTTGGTGAAACAGAAATTATTGTCAATATTAAATGTTGTATCCACATATTCAAGTTATGAAATACATTATTTTTATTATGATATGCCTCTTGATTTCTTTCTCATGCCTTAAAGTTCTTTTTTAGGACATTGTTGATGTATCTCAAGTTCACATGTTAAATGTTTCCCCTTGTTTCCCTTACTGGGTCTTCTACTCACCCTTTTTTTGATGTATGTCCCCAGTTTATGAGATGCAGTAATGAACCTAGGATAAAAATAAGGAGAATCCATTAAAGTGTATAAGAAAAATGTTTTATTCTTTCCTGTTTTAAGTTCCTGGCTTCCAAGACACTAAACCTTAAAGATCCTCGGTTTTGTATAATGTAACGAAAGTTTATGCGATAAAAAGGTGGGATGTTATAGTTGGTATAAAAGGATGGTTTATTTATTTTTGGAAATTAGGATATTAAAACTCAAGGAATAAACCTATAGAAAAGTTTAAATATTGTAAATCCTCCTGGTATTTTGGTGAGTATTGAGTAATGGGTTGCCAAGCAAATACATCCCTGTCTGTATACGAGCAGGTAGAGGTGGCTCTGGCACAGATGTACATAGTGGTAAAACCCAAAAATACCACTTTGAGCTAGACTCGAATGGGAACTGGTACACAACAACGGGCTTTGCTGCACTCTTGGTTACGACACTCCCAGGGGATATGCTTTGGTAAATTCCTAATCTTAGTATGAACTATTATTAAAGGAACAAAGATAAAATCAAGATTCACATAAGAATATATGAACATGGATAACCTATATTGGAACCTAGGGGATCACAAGTTATGATAAACTTTTCTTCTACAAGTTTATCCTTTTATGCTTAAAGTTTCCTTTTCATGATTATTGGATAAGTATTTAAGCCCCTAATTATACTTTCTTTTCTTAGTTAATGGCGGGAAATGGAAGAACATGTCCCAACAACCAAGGTGATAAAAAATGTGATGATTTCCCTATTAATATGGTAGAGATAACGAGAGATAAAGTTAAACATATTGTGATTAGGCCAAACCAACTATCAAAAATCACATTTAATAATTGGTACATAGTTGAATTCCCAAATTCATCAAGTAAGAATAAGATGAAGTCTCAGGGATTTTCATCTAATAAAGTTGATAAGGGAAAGGATACCCAATTTCTTTTTTGCAAAAAGTGTGGGAAGAGGCACCAAGGAGAATGTCACAAAGGAACCGGGAGATGCTTTATGTGTGGGAAGATAGGGCATAAAGTAGACAGTTGCTTCAAAAAAATGGATAATGTGATGAATAGATATAAGGTTCGATCTAATGCACCTTATACTTTTCAATGTAGTAAATATGGAGAATCTGGTCATTGTTCAAGGAAATGATCTATTGGAAGGGATGAGAAGCATGACGAGAATCAACAATCTTCAAGGACAAGGGAACAATGCAAGTCCTATGCTGAGATGGATCATGATGACTAAAGTACATGCAACTTCTTCGCAATAATTATCTATGTCATGTTGTATTTTAGTTCGTGGTCTATGAGCATATCTTTAATGTTTTCTAAGAACATCGAGTCACTGCCTAAGATGGTTTTATATCATTAAGGAAAACATCTATTGTTATGTACCACATGTTGATGTAGTGAAGTTGTTCTTCTTAAAAAAAGGTGATTAGGGGATTAAAAGATGATTATTATTTTGGTAGACGTTCACTATTTTGGGACCCCTATACGATCGAGGTAATTAGATTACTATGGTATTTTATTTGAGGAATAAAGGTTGACTTATATTTTGAAGAATAGATGAATTTAAGGTGAACTTATGGTAATATAGGTTACTTATGGAAATGTTTAACCTATTTTTGGGAAAATATGTTTAGGTTAGTTACTTTTGTTATAAGATGTTAGGAGTGATTGATGTTGTTTGGAGATGAGCGATAAAGTTTATCTTGGAATACTATGTTACCAAATCCTTCTTGTAATTGGGTTTCAATCTTAGTTTAGTTTATTTGAAGGAATTTTAAGGACAATTATTTATGGAATGGTCTATGATGAACTTTGGGTAGTACCATGGAACTTTAAAGATTTAAAAGTAGTTTCCCTTCCTATGTGATTTTTTATTTTTGAAGAGTTGTTTTATCTTACCGTTTCTATTTTTGGGATAATTTTTAAAGATAGAAGAAATTGATAGTTAATCTTTTGTGGATTAAATGACTCTCAAGAAGTTGATTCTTGTGTTTTGATGAGACCAAGTGTTTTTTAATGCTCATCGTTTGGAGAAAAGATTAGTTTTGGTAGAAACTTATTAAAGGATGAAACTCTACTTGAAGGTAGGTATATTTCCTTATGTTTTTGTTCTATGTAGTAAATGAATTTCTCAAAATTATGAAAAGGAACGTAAAACAAAAATGTTTTTGGTTTACGTTTCCTACTAGGTAATCAATGACCGTTTACACACATCATAAGTTTGTGATTTTCTTATGGTTAACTTCCTCCTAATCACGTTTTCTATCACTCTCCCTCAGAACTTGACCCTTTGTTTTCTCCTCCATGTCCATGTTTTCCTACATGGAATTCTAGTGTGGGTTAACTCGGGTGACCTTTGTTCTTCCCTTTCTTTCTTTTAAAGTAATAGTTTTACTGACTCTTTTTTGGATGTGGGACTTTCAATGAAATTTCAAAACCCAATTTTAAAAATTGCGAGGACGCAATTTCTTAAGGGGGGATGATTGTAACAACCCAAAATTTTGAATAAATCTTGTTTCCTAATTTTTTGTGTTATTTTATTTTTATACTCAACAAAACTGTTTTATTTGATAACATGAGTATAATTAAAATGAGACCGTTGGGTTTTGACTATTATATGACCATTGGTCAATATGACCGCTGGAAACTAAAAGTTTCGATTATTGTCTCTAAATACAAGTGATCTTGGTTAATTAATATATAAAGAAGATTCGATGGCCTCATCCAGTAGTCTCGGGCCAATCGAAGCTCATCTAACAGAACTTGGGAAGGAGGTAGTGCCACTGGGCTTTTCTATAGACCAAACCCAGGCTGAACTTCATCGTGTGAAGCTTGAACGGAATCACCTTCGCGAGAAGTTCAAACTGATAGAAATTACTACTCATGCAATGTTGGCTGAGCCGCCCTCAGATTATCTCACCTTAGCACACCTTACACTTAGGTCCTATGTTAGGGTTATACGGGGCTATGTAAGGAGACCGTAACTGCCTTGTGTAAATCCTTTGTTTTAAATAAAAATTTTGAATTATTCTTATGATGAAGTTTATGAATTTTCAAATGTTTGGATAAATATAGTATACATATTTTTGATGAAATTTAGAGAAAGGATATTTTAAAAATGTTTATGTAAACCTTAAATAATTAGAAATGTGTAATGATTTTCAAAAAACGGTCTTCTACAATTATGTTCAGTACGAAATTTAGAGTCTAATAAGATCAACTCAATTTTTGATGAATAGTAAATTATGAATAGTGATTTTATGATTAGGATTAGTAATGTGACCAAATGGATTAGTAATCTCACTTAAAGAAATTATTAATATAATCTAGGCACCTTGATTATGTAATGTGATTCAATAAAATGGTTAAATAACGGTTTCATAAATTATAAGTCATGTATTAGTTTTTCAGGTGAATAGTGTTTTTTAATTAAAAATTAAATTAATAATATTTAGAAAATTATTTTTATAAAATAGACTTTATTTTTGAATTCAGAACATCGATATTATGCTAAGGTATTTTTTGGGGATTTTTTTGAAAAAAATGATTTTTCGGTGAATATTGTTTTTATTTAAAAATTAAATTAAAAATGTTTAGAAAATTATTTTTATAAAATGGAGTTCATTTTTGAAATCAGAGCATTGATATTTGGTTAAGGTGAAATTTTTTGAGTTTTTGAAAAAAGTTGAATTTTCAGTGAATAGTAAAAATATAGTTTTAGGATTTCGGTATGTTTAATGACATCATGACTGCATCATGATGATGTCATGAGATATTTTAAGGGATGGTTGACTAAAGGGGATGAATTATTGTATGAGGTGTACCAAGTGGCCAATAACATGGGCAAATACCATGGGCAATCCCATGGTTTTGCCAATACCACCAATCAGGTGTCCCTTGGCCATTAATGCATTGTCCTCTCACTTTCCCTATAAATACCAAGCCATCCTCTCATCCATTCGACTCCAAAATCATCCTAAACGAATTTATGGTCTCCTTACCTCCCAATGAGTCCTCCCAAGGTTCCCTCAAGCCCTTAATGTCCCATACTTTATGTTTTAAGAGTTACGTTTTAAGGTAAGGGATCCTACCTCTCTCTTTCTTTTCAAGTAATCTCTTTTATGTCAGTAATTTTATGCTCCATTATCTTATGTTGGAGGATATTATTTTCTATTACTCTTACTTCCCTTTTCATGTTCATATGATGAGAGGCCCCCTCTTTCTCTCATCAATTCATTTTAAGAAAGTTTAAGTGGCGCCGTTAGGCTGCCGAATTTTTAAGGGATTCGTTCACCTTTCTCATTTTTTCAAAGTTCTACTTTCATGTCAAGTATTTCAAGTTCCTTTTTATTATGTTGGGGTATGATATATATATATATATCATACTTATATTTTATTTTCATATGATTAGAGACCCTATTTGATCTCGTCAATTCATTTTTGTTGAAGTTTAGGTGATGCCGTTAGGCTGCTGAATTTTTAAGGGATTCGTTCACCTTTCTCATTTTTTCAAAGTTCTACTTTCATGTCAAGTCTTTCAAGTTCCTTTTTATTATGTTGTGGTATGATATCTATATCTATAATACTGATCTTTTATGTTCATATTATGAGATAACCTATTTGATCTTGTCAATTAATTTTTTTTGAAGTATAGGTGACACCGTTAGGCTACTGAATTTTTAAGGGATTCGTTCACCTTTCTCATTTTTTCAAAGTTCTACTTTCATGTCAAGTCTTTCAAGTTACTTTTTATTGTTTTGGGGTATTGTATATATATATATCATACTTATATTTTATGTTCATATTATGAGAGACTCTATTTTATCTCTTCAATTCATTTTTGTTGAAGTTTAGGTGACGCCGTTAGGCTACTGAATTTTTAAGGGATTCGTTCACCTTTCTCATTTTTTTCAAAGTTCTACTTTCATGTAAAGTATTTAAAGTTATTTTTTATTATGTTTGAGTATGATATCTATATCTATCATAATGATATTTTATGTTCATATTATTAGAGACCCTATTTTATCTCATCAATTCATTTTTTTGAAGTATAAGTGACGCCGTTAGACTTCCGAATTTTCATAAGAGAAATATTATTTTTGTCTTCATTTCATGTTCTTAATTTCATATGGTATATCTTTAAAATTTAATTATCATATTCTTAAATTATTTATATTCTGTCCCCAAACTATTTTATGGATCATTTATGAGTGGGTGACCCATGTCCCCTCTCTTTTCAATGTTTTCTAAATCCTCGTAACATAGCCGTTATGCTGTATAATTTCCGTCTCAAAATGTCTCTCTCTTATTCTCAAATTCATTTATTTTATTAATTGAATACTCAAGGATCTTTCTTCTAAAGGGGTATTCACATATATACCAAAATGTTCTATATTAAATTCTACAATTTACATACATGAGACCCACTTTCCCTTTCTGTGGGTTTAATGTGACATAAAGATCATGTCTTTAAAGAAGTTTTAAAATGTTATGATTATGAAATGAAACCCATTTATTTTATGCTATATGGGTTGTTTATGAAATTATTTATTACTATATATGTGTCTCACATGATAATAAAGTCAAATTAAGGGTGCTCCCTAATAGCGCTCCAATGCATTGGGTAAAGACTTAATCTCTAGAGATGGCCATTTTTTAACGACACCTTGGTAAATAACCTTGGTAATTTTTAATGACACCTTGGGGATGCACCTTGGTGAAACGGAAATGATTGTCAATATTAAATGTTTTAGCCACATCTTCAAGTTATGACATAAGTTATTTTTTATTATGATATGCCTCCTGATTTCTTTCTCATGCCTTAAAGTTCTTTTTCATGACATTGTTGATGTATCTCAAGTCCACATGTTAAATGTTTCCCCCTGTTTCCCTTACTGGGCCTTCTGCTCACCCTTTCTTTTGATGTATGTCCCCAGGTTATGAGATATAGTAATGAACCTAGGATGAACATAAGGAGAATATTTTAAAGTGTTTAAGAATAATGTTGTATGTTTTCATGTTTTAAGTTCCTGGTTTCCAAGACACTAAACCTTAAAGATCCTCAGTTTTTTATAATGTAATAAAAGTTTATGTGATAAAAAGGCGTAATGTTATAAGTGATATCCTTCTCTAGAACTTTATATTCTCCTTCCATCGTGATAAAATTGTTAACTCTGATATTAATGATATAATATTCTATATGATCACCCTAATAATAATATTAAGTTCTATAAAAAATAGGTGATCTATTTAGATTTAAGTTTTCGAGTGTTACAACTAATACCCATTCCATTTCAAAACAAATATCTACCAACATGGTTAGTGTAAGGAAACCATGTTTTATAATTTTATAAATTAATATAAATAAAATCTATAGTAAGATAATATCATAATTAGTGTAAATACCTTCTCTAATTCTAAATGTTATCTTATGGTATGGCGATAAATAAAAGACAAGAGGTGGGGATGGATTGTAGTTTAAAAAATAATCATATAAAATTTTCCCCTATAAGTATTAAGTTTAATAGTATTTTGAATAACCAATAAAATAAAATATTGATTTGTTTTTTTAAATACCTATCAAGTTAATGATCAACATAACTAAAATATATATTGAATAGAAATATATTTATCATAATGGAAGTAAAGTGATAGATATGTTGTATTAACGATGGAATTATTAAAGAAATGAAACTTTAAACTAGTTGTATTATTAATATTGAAACAATAATTGAATTAAATATAATTCAAAAAGGAATATAGAATCTTATCAGTATTTCAAACTACTAATAAAAACAAAAAAATTGGAAATTTTAAATTAAAACATCTAGTAATGGTTAAAAAACCAAATACTCTTATAAAAGAATATTTATTAAAACATCACATCTAAACAAAATTGAATGGTAGATCTACAGAGATGATAAAAGATATCGATGGAATTGAATTTGTCATAAGATATATCTAATTTGACACCTATTTCCTTTACCTAGAACCCCTCAACTATAATTATTGGTAGATATGCACTTCACATTCATGAATTACTTGAGATATATCTTTATGGCCATAGAATATCTAAGATTTTATATGTTAATATCCCTAGAATATCTCAATAATGTAGGATTAGTAGTAAAATAATTATAATGTAAATACAAATATATTTACTTAGTAAACCTCATCAATTGATATTTTTTGAAGAAACACTCAGAAATAAAAATTAAATTGATAAAAATCCCTCTCAACAAAAAGAAAAAGAAAATATTTAAAATAAATAGAAACTTTAAAAATGATAAATTCTTATATCATATATAATTTTTATGATCAAGGTTCTACTTCATTTATAAGAAACATTGTAAAAAAAATCAATATTCAAATTCTATAAAACTTGGGACTGATTATAACCACATCTACAAAAAAAATTCATCTATGGATAAATTCAATATGTTTCTTCATCTAAAGATGAGTTAGATTATCACCACTATAGCTCTTCTAGATCTCAAAGAAGTAATATATCATTGGATCTTAAAATCACTATATTTTCATAAAATATTTTATCACTTTGGTTTTTCAGTTACCAAAATTTCATTCTTCATAAACATAACAACTTAAACAAAACATAAGTTTGATAATTTTTGTATGAAGAGTATTTTGATTTCTGAAATAAGTAAATAAGTGTGTTATTGTTTTAACAATATCCCTAATAAAATTTTCCCATGGTAATTTGTGATTATTCTCATATAATTATCGTCACTCATGTTAAATATTTTGGTTTTAGTAATGGATGAATCCTAAAGGAACCAAGTTGAAATTGGATGTCATGGACAATGTGGAAACTCTCTGAACAAATAACCTAACAGGTTATGTTCTAGGGTGATAAATATTATGATTATTACAAAACAATTATAAAAAATTATGAATAAAATTGTTAATATAATTGAAATACCAAACACATCAACAAAGAGAAAATGTAATATCATATAAATTCAAGTGACAAAGATTATGAAAATATGAAGATTCAATTTCATACATTTCAAATGTATGGGAATAATAATGGAATAAATTTTCTTAAGGGACAGTTAAACCTATATTAGAATATTTTGATAGATATTTCAATGGGAATATTCTTCTTCATGATATAAATGATCATTAAATGATTTTATTGACTGAATAATAACAAATGGTATAATGAATAATTAAATCCAACCAAATTTCTTATAAATATCTATAAATAGAGTTTTGTAGAACTATTTCGAAGAATTGATCTGGAGACCCAATCTTAGGGTAAGAGGTTGTTCTGTGTAGGGTCCTCCACCATTCTTTTTCTCAGGTTTTCTTTCTTGTATTTTTTCTCCTTCCCCTTATAAAACCATTACTTGGATTAAGGGGTAACTCTTACCATTTTATAGGGTGATGTAGATGAATATGGAAAGAGAATTTTATTTTTTTTTTATTTTTTTTTCATATATTAGGTTTTCTGTAATTTCAATTAATAAATTACAATCTCTTTCTTCTTCTTAAATAGTGGCCATTTATTGATGATTCTGGATCGTGAGTTTCAATTGTGAAATTAATTAACCTAAATTATACATGAACATCTTTTCATTTATTTTGATTAGGTTTAAATAAGTTATTAGGATACACTAAGTAAATTAAACCCTTAAATTACCAGACTAAGAGAAATAGGGTATTTTTGTTCTATGGAGGGGACACCTTGACCATCATGTCCTTTTCATATCAAATTTTACACCAATACTAAAAAATCAATTTAACATCTTAATATAATTTCACCAAAACCCTAAAAATTATAAAACATTAACATGCATTTTCTAATTTATTTCCAAATATCCAATCTACTCTCATTTATCACTTTCGTCAAACTGATTTAAAAAATCTCATTTCTTCACCCTTTTATAAAAGCAATCAAATAAATTTCTTTCTTTTAAAAACCTAAAATAAATAATTTCACCATCTAAAGGGTTCGAACTCAACTATTTTTTATATATATTTTAATTAATTTTCACATTTTTTTTGAGTTTTAGAATTTTTATATTTTGGTTAGAAACATATAGAAATACCTACTCCCTATGGGTGATAAATTATGTGACTAAATGTCCCAATATAAGGGCCAAAGAGGGAAATAGTCACAAAAAAACCATTAAAACAAAGAAAATAATGTGAAAAAACTACTAATATATTGAATAATGTGTTTTCACTCAATTTTTTTAGTATCCAATATAATGTTATTTTTCACCAACTACTTGATAATGTGTTATTAAAATAAAACCCTAGTGTTAGGATTATCATATAAATCATTTTCAAGGTTTGTGTGAAGTTATTAATTATACACCTAGATCTTCTTCCCCTAGTATAATTGTTTTTTCTCAAACTAGGAATAGGTTTGATCTCTTCAAAAAAATATTATAACAATTTTTTATAAAGATAAATCTTATTCCACAATGAAAATAAACCTATGATCAACCAATAATGTATGGTTAATTATAAGTTTTCTATTGAAATTACTCAGAAATTACAAGTAAAATTTTGAGTAAAAGATTTTTTTTGGTTGGGGGTAACACCCTATAATTTGGTTAAATTAATTCCTTTAAATGACACAAATTGTTTGGATAATTTCTCCACACACAAAACTGAACTCAAATGAGATTGAGACATATTTAGATAAAATATAAATATTTAAATATGACCTTTAAAACCTAGCAGTTTAATTAGATCGAATGAATAAGAGTAACAAAATTTTGAAATATATTTATTAATGAAATAAATTATACTTTAAATATGAATTAAATTCAATTAGTTTACATAAAATTACTAGTAAGATTATTTATTATTTAGAAAATTATTTTTATAAAAATTAACTTTATATGTGATATAAATTTCTATTTCAAGAAATGTATGATTAATGATGACAAGTTATATTTTACATTAAAATATTTTTTTATCAAAAATGTAGTATTCAAATTATATGAAATAATATTAATAGTTAATGTTTGAAAATTTTATTTTTTTAATTAAATTGGGTTTTCATTATATTTTTTTTATTTTATTCAAAAATTGATTCGATAAATTTTATAATTTGAATTATAAAATATAAATATGATTTTTTTAAAGTATAATAACAATATTAGATTAAAAGGATTTTTTATTATTTTTATGAAACAATTGTTTTTTTAGTTGAATGGTGAAAAATATTGATTTTGCTAAAAACTATAATTTTTGTGACATTATTATAAAACAATAATCACATAAATGTTTTTGAAACCTCATTATACAATACACACACACACAAACACACACATACATACATACAGACACACACACACACACAAACACACACATATATATATTTATAGGTAAAATAAATTATTTAACATTACTATGTTGTTTTTATAATTCCCATGCATACCATCTTGGAAGCTTATGTAAAATTTTACTCTAAAAAACAATTTGTATTCACCTATATTAAAATTAATTTTCACATTATATAGAAATTAAATATAAAAATGTATTTAATATTTAAGATCAGCTTTATAATAATATTTAATAAATTAAATTTCAATTTGGGGAAAAAAGTATAATTATTATGATTAATGTTAATGACCATGATAATGATAAAAGTTCTTTTCAAAGTATTATTTTATTAATATTGTGTAATTTTTATCTAATGAATTAAATTAAAATATTTAAAAATAATAATGATAATGTGATTTTTAAATGCATATATAATTATATAAACACACATTTAATTGGTAACTAATTCTAAATAAGATTAATAACACATAATGGTTAAAACATAATTATTCCACAAAAACGATTTTCTATATTTAACAAGTTTTAATTTAAATGTTAATTTTATTTTATTTAGAAACTGAATTATATAAAATGGATATAAAATTTATGTTAATAAAAACAAAATTTTGTACGAGGGGTTATTTTATATTTTTTAAAACATGAATTACTTAAGTAAAACAAGTTACCAAGGTAAAAACAAAAAAGTTAAAAGTAAAAAACCTAAGAATGAATGACTTCAAAAATATTCAAAACAAGTTTAGAAATATTTTATTTGAGTATTTATAAAACCAGTGTCTCCCCAAAATCATTTATTTACAAATTTTGAAGTATTTTATCCTTGAATAATGTAATGATATCATTAAAAAGTAAATGATTATTCACAAAATTCCATTTTCATCTTTCATAAAAGGGGAGATTTGAACCCCTCCATACCACACCCATTACTTTGAATTCCTTCCCAAAATAGGCATTTTTTCTCCTAATATATTCCTACATTAATTTCATAAAAAACCGGTCTCAATTATTTAGATTAAGCACTTTATTTTCAAGTATATTTTCAAGAGAAATTTTAATGTTCCAAAGTGTTTATTACCAACTCCTTACCATTACTTCAGAATATTTCTGTTATGAACCTACCGTAACCAAGGTAATGTGATAAAATTAGTATAATTTTTATAATTATGTGTTTTTATATTTATATAAAAACCTTCATTTATTCATTTTCATACACAGAAAATAAAATAACATTAATTGTGTGTTGTGCAGACTGTCACCACCACAATGTAACTTCTTTTCATTTTTAATAATAATGTTATTCTTTTATCCAAAACACTTAAAATGTGATTCAAAAACATAAAAAAATATAAACAATGACATTATTATTCTTCTATAATGATATCATAAACTTCATTAACCATACTCGCCCATCGAGATATAGCGTGTTCATATTTGGGGTTCGTTTGACCACCTACTTGAACAATGATGTAAAACCCTATCATGGATGACTATGGAAACTTAATTACTGATGTTATTATAATTTAATAATAAAATAAATATTTTTTTTATTCTATAATGGTTATATTTAGTGTTAATTTATTATTAAAATATCATCATTGAAAGCTAAAATTAAAAAAAGAAGCCCACACTGATTCAATTTTCACGCAAACATAAGAAAAATATATATAATAAATAAGTAAAATATTATAATAAATAGAAAATATTAAATAAATATATATTAATATGGTTCCTAATATTTGGTATAATATTATTAATTTTATTATTTGGATATTTATGTTCATATAGAAAACAAATATGGGAGAAGGTGAGCATTTTCATCTCAAATTCATCTATTTGAGACATGTTTGGTATTATGAATGTAATTTCATTTTATTAGTGTATATCATACATATTTAAAATATTCTATACTTAATTATATTTTAATCATGTTATTTTAAGTTAAATTACAAGCCCTCTATTTTAAGGTGTTTTTATTAAAATTTAACTCAATCCATAAGGGTTCTTTATCTCAAAATTGAATTCCTTGAGACATGTTTATATTATACACCATTTTTTACTTTGAAATTTTTATTCAATTCCCACGGATTTATCTTTTACATGTTTTTAGTCATAAAAATATAATTTAATACAGATTCATTTTCATCAAATTGATTTTGACTCAAATGTCACCCTAGTTGTAAGGGTTTTTGTTAACTCAATTTTCATTAATTGATTTATGATAATTTCTATTATTATTATTTCATATAAGTTATTTATATTCAACCTTTTCATTATATTATTTGTGGTTTCATTTATTTACATGACTACCACTTAAAACCCTTTTTTAAATATATCTTACTTTATGGAGTTTTTTCCCACAAGGGTTATTGATAACTCAAGTCTTCGTTCCTTGATTTATATTGTTTCATTATAAAATTATTTCTTACATTATTGGTTCTTTATCATGAATATTTTATTATATGGTAATTTTTATAACATTATGTGTAAAAGGATAATTTAATAAAAATGATAGTTTTATTACTCTTTTTACAATATGAGTCGTTAAAAAAATTATTTTCAAATTAATGAAAATGGATTTCCTTTAACCTTAATATGTTTTGCCTACCTATCCTCATTTATACAAGGTAAAATTTATATAGTTTCCAAGTATCCATTATTAGAGATTTTTCTAATTATATGTTTTCAAAATATTCCAAATCACTATTTGAAAACATTCCTTGGATATAAATATGTAAATTTTGATTTTACATAAATACTAAAAATGTTTTCTAAAATCTCTTTTAAGATTTCACTTCCATTTCCCTTTTCATTTTAAAAAGGATTTACCTAAATTCCCTAATGGGGTTTATGTTTAATGATTTATCCTATAATATATATATATATATATATATATATATCATTTATGGTATTGAACTCACAGTATCAAACCATTTTATTTTTAAACCCTTCTTTTGTAAAATAGTTCAAAGAATTCTTATATGCTGGTGTTTTACATTTACAATAACACCCTTATATGGTTCCTTTTTTTCAGTGTGGATGTTTTATTTTTCCACTATCCACCATATTTTTCTTGATGGATTATGATCATGTTATTTCATCATTTAATTAATTGAATACTCAGTACCATATATGGGGTGAACATATAATTTTAAAAAATTCACAATGGAGGATATTCACCTAGAAAGAATGTTTTTTATCAGTTGCATAAGTATTGTTATTCTTGATGATTATTTATTTCTAACATAGATTAATTTTTTATTAAAATTCCATATTTTTCATTATATAGATACCCATGTTTTTATTCATCCAAATGTTCCTTAGGTATTGGTTTGAAACGTCTTGATGACTCCTGCAGTGAATGAATCAGACTTAATTTGGTGATGGGTGGGAAATAGAAAAATATATCCCATCAATGCATCAACATGTCTCATGATAAAAAACAACTTGGATTTTTGTGTATACTCTCCCCATACTAGTATAATATCTTGGCATGAGGCCTTGAAATCATATTTTTGTTGTCCAACATTATTCATTACATCATTATTAGATTAGTATTAGTGATATCCATGTTTTCATTTGTTTTCATGGATATAGAATGCTCTCAATTTCATCTAATTATTCAATTATTTAGATTCTTTATTCCAGGTATATTATGTGTACCAAGCTTATGTTTTTTATGACTTCATTTATATTTTTCCCTTATTGAGCATTTGATCTCAAACCTTTCTTTTTTTTCTATTCCCTAGGTTATAAATAAATGTTGTACACATGAAATGTTTATAAGGATTACATTTTTAAGAAATGTTTTGGATATTTTGGAGACTCTTTATTGATTTTTTAGTTTTATTTGAAATGGAAAAAATCATTTGATAAAAAAACATGGGATTAGTTAGTTATTATCATTTTTGGATTCTCTAAATATATAAAACTAAAATGTCTGGGGAATGTATGTTTGAAATATTTTATTTATGTCATGTAATTATGGTATAATTGTGTTAGATGTTATATGTTGGTATTGAATCCTATATGGAAAGTATGTGTTACACACACTAGATCTAAGATGGGTTTGGGGTGTTATAATTAGTGTAAAAATATTTTTTGTGGGAGTATGTTATTCTGACGATACCACAATTTTAATAAGTAGTTTTAGATGAAGGATGGTTTTATTGGTATTATTAGATATAGATGTTCAATAAAGAACTTGGATTACATAATATTGAAATGATGTTTCTGAGATATAGGGTTTGGAAGGAGATGTTCAATGGAAATGGTACAAATTGCAACTTATTTATGGGTATTTAGAAACTTTTAAAATCTCTTAAGCCTAGTTTATTTGGATAAAACTTCATGGAGGAATTCACAAGGTTTCAAGGAAACAAAATAGATAATCATGGTTCAAAAATCATTGGACCAATTTTGTTCCTGTTGGGATTGGATGATCAGAATCATGGTTTAGGACTATGTTAAGGTTGTAGGGTTGTCATGGAATTCATACCTTCTGTATGGACTTGTTCCACATTTGAGGTTCTGAAGTATGTGGTTATGAATTGATTATTTCAAACCTTAGAAGTGATATAGGGAACATGGGTTCCGGATGTAGGGAAGCATAATTTACCCAACATAAAGAAGGTGTGTGAGTGTGTGTGTGTGTCAATCATATATATTGTTCATTTTTTATTATATTATACAATTTTTATTAGTGTTAAAGTTAGTACTATAAATATATACTTTTATTTTCTCTAAAAAAGTGTTGAAAAATAATAACCTTTATTTTTGCTCATATTTAGAACTGATAAAGGTGGATTTATTTTTATTATAATTTATCCTAGTGGTGGATTTAATAAATCAATTCTTGTTATCTTACCAATTATTAATGGTTAATGTTACCATGTGTCACTCAATGAAAATTCCAACTATCTATCATGAGGCATATACACTTCAGGAAGATGTGGAAATTTGTTATTTAAATATGATAAGATGATTAAATAAATATGTTAGGTTATGGTTGGAGTTTCATTATAACATGATAAATGTAATTATTATTTAAAAATTTAATATTGTATGGATGTATTAATATAAATATATTACTCTTAAGTAAATTAATTATTATATATAAATATTTTATCATCTTTGTTATTATTTTTATTCTAAAAAATAATTTTAATTAATATAAAAATATAAATATAATAAATTTATATAAATATATTAAATAATTAATTAAATTTATAAATAATTTGTGACACAATTACATGAAATTAAAATATGTTTAATAAACGAGTCAGGTTTGAGTTTTCACATCTTGACATAATATTAAATAGGTTAATACAGCATGCCATGAATTTTCAACTCTACCATCTGGTGGATGGATGTAATGATTTATCCAGATTTTTTTTCTTGCATTCAGGGTAGTATCTAAATGAATAAATTATAATAGATACTAATTCAAACAAATATAATCATTATTACCATAATAATACTTTAACATGAGTATCATCATAAGTAATTCAACCCATGATAGAGATAAATATAATACAATGTGTTTCATGAGGATAAAAACAAGAAACAAGAAACAATCATGGAATCATACATCTTAAAATAGGGATTTAAAACATAATAATTTCTACTCATTTTATTAAACTGTAAAATTATAATAAATACTAACACAAAAAATAATAGTCGGGAGAGCACTTCACAATTCCACCATAGTTGGAAAAATCAAAAATGCAAAACAATTCCAAATAACAATAATATTAATAATAATCTAATATATATTTTGGGGTTTATGAGAAGGATATTTTATGAATTCTAATTCTATTTATTTCTTATTTTCCTAGGAATTAAGCATAGTGCATAACCTATGGTCATTCTTGATGAGGCCTCTCACACACATCATTCTTCTATTATAACTATTATAAACTAAATTACTCTAAACTAATATATAATAATATAATGTGGGGTTTTATAAAATTTTGATGATATATTTAAATTTAAAATTGTAAATTCAGAATCAAACAGGTATACCTAATTCCAATTTGTAAAAAAGAAGTGGTTTTTGTTAGAAGTTTATAGTAAATTCAATAATGGTCCAATGGATATTAAATTTTTCTACTTATATATCTCAATTAATATTCAACAGTCACACACTGATTAACATCTCCCTCAAAATATATCACTCTTCCTTGAGATCTCTAATTGTTGGAGTTAATTTTTCCACTATAATACCTAATTCAAACTCCATCGTATGAATGAATTAATTATCAAAGGGAAGGAATGTATAGAAATAAAGATGATAAAAAATATAAATAGACAAAAGGAGGCAATCACACATCCAAATCAATTTATCCATAGATCTCAAACTTAGATTGAGGAAATATTGAAGTAATAAAAACTCACATTAATGTCAATGAATCCACTACTCCATCCCTAAAACAAAAGGTGATGTTATTTATCCATTTTCATGGAGTTGAGAAGGTAATAGTGGAAGAATTAAAAATATAAAAAATGTGAGAATAAGATAAACAATATGATTAAAATAAATTAAAAGTAAATAAATCTAATATAGCATAAAAACCTTACTAAGAAGAATAAAAATTCTTCATTAATTTTTAATGGAAGTGGGGGTGTACAAGTAAAGGAAATAGGGATGAAATATTTTAGCTCTAAAAAATTATCCTAGAATTTCATTCATGGTATCTCTAATAAATCAATGAATTTGGAAAATAGTTCTTTAATGTTTTTTTCCTTTTTACTTCACATGCACCAAAAAATGCTCACCTTATTCAGATGCATGGAGAAAAAGTTATGATAGGTTTTCTCTAAAAGATATTCCTGGACTTGTGATTATTCATATTAAAATACACTAAGTTACCATACATTTATGGAATAAAGGATAAAAAATCACACATGGACATAGTTTAATAAAATATCCATCAACCTCTAATATTTTTCTAAAAAACATTTCGCCATTTTATGTCAACTGTTTAGAAGACATGGGTCCATATTTGAAAGTATCTAAATCTATTCATATATTCATGTCCAAAATTGTGGGATTATTTTAGGGCCGAAATATTTGTATTAGATCTTGATCGTTTTATATTAAATGTATCCCATTAATCCTAGAATACAATAATAATAATTTCACAGTTTTAATTAGTGAATAAAAATTAATGTTCAAATTAAAAAACTGATTTAAAACTCCTAAAAATAAATAATTATACCATGTTTAAAATTAAGATCAATTTATAACTAAAACCTAAAAATGTGATAAGTGTGTAAAATATCTGACTAGGTACTCCCTCAAGTGACCAAGTTGGGTCATTACTAGAGCTTAGAAATGCCTTCACGTATAACATAGGCTATCGACTAGAATCAAGGTTGTATGAAACGTGATGGGGAGACTATACTCTCTAATAAAAAATTATAATTTTAGATGAAATAATATAAAAAATCATGCCTGAAACCTAAGAAAAATAAATGGAAAACTAAACATTAAAATAATAATAATAAACACTATGAAATAATAGTATGAATATAACTAAAAAACATAATAAAATTAAAAAAAGTAAAAGACTAAACATGCACAATAAAGGCTCTAAAAACCAAAATCATAAACCCCATGTTGGCCCCTTATCCCAGATCTAACCCACCCTACAATCAATCAATCCACAGAGGGACTCTTACCCTTGTCTAGAAAATCATCCTTGAAATATTCTTAGATAACAAATAATGTTCAAATAGGGTGTGATTACAACTCATTAGGCTGAAACCCGCTTTGTATAGACAATCCAGTTTGAATATATAATGCAAGGAATAACATGATAAATAGGGATATTAATTAATAAATTAGTATAGAACATCAAATAAAAATAAATACTATTAGGCTCTGGGTTGACACCTTGGGAAAGCCAAACCTACTTCGACTCCATGACAAATATCTCTATCATTTGGTGGATCCTTCTACATTGGACCGATCACCCATACCGATGACATATTCTTCTATCTAGGACAAATCACCTATATTATGTCTTCGGTAACCAAACAATACCAAGATCTATAAGAATTACCCAAGATGTGATCACGTACATGTTTTCATGGAACAAACCCATACTAGGAAAAAAAGTAACCATATTATTCTAGAATCCTCATGAATTACCCATATTGGAGTTACTTATGTGTTCCCATGGATCAATACCACACCAAAGAAAATGTTACCATATCATACTAGACTCCATGAGAATTACCCATGTTAGAGTCCCTTATGTGTTCCCATGGTACAATAAAATACCAAGGAAAATGTCACCATATGTATTGGTATATTATCCTAGATAGAATGAATCACCATTATCATATTTCATAAGACATTGAAACACACCCTCACGCACCATGTCAGTACCATACATCAAGTATAAGCAAGCTAGAACATCCCATGTATTAACCTTGTTAAACATGTTATTATAATCGAACATGGTCAATTCATAAAAAACCAATTTGCAATCCATTTATTCTCAATGGTTGGATTCTCCTTCATAGAACAAATCATTGTAGTCACATCATACCAGGATACAAATTATAAAAATTCACATGTTATTCCAAGATCAAAAGGTAGAACTAGTTCTGAATAATTTTTCTTTTCTCAATGGGGAACTAGGTTCCTCCAAACCATGTTCCATAATAAGTTCAATGGTTTCCACACTACTCGGGTGTCCTCTAGTATCAATCTCATCACCAATAGAACCAATGTGATCCAAGGGATGTTTGACAATATGACTTTTATCAAGAAGTGAATTAAACATTTTAGGTCACACTCATAGCGTACCATTGTGATCTCACTTATTTTACATACCATTGGAAACAAAAAATACATTAATCAGTTATTCTAGGCCACCCACATCAAAAACTGAGTAGACGTAAAAATTCATTAATGTCTAAAGTATAGCACAATTCCTTCATATTTCCCTTCAAAAAAGACCAAGAAATATGTCAACATAAGACATAAAAAATAGGCAAGGTTTGGTTGACCCAAACTAGGGTTCTTTATAGAAGAAAAGGATTAGGAAGGAGAATAATAACTAAAAGGTATACATCTAATCTCTTGTCCTGGATAACTAAG
Source organism: Viscum album (assembly GCA_963277665.1). NCBI lineage: Eukaryota > Viridiplantae > Streptophyta > Magnoliopsida > Santalales > Viscaceae > Viscum > Viscum album. The sequence continues at coordinate 1,462,972,925 of OY728162.1, read as the reverse complement.
ATCCAATGGGTTCTTGCTTGTGGTTTGAAGTGGACTCTATAGGTTACTGATGGAATGGATTTAGTTCGATAGATAGTAGTTGAATATCTAATAAATTCAAGACATTGAGGATTAAACGGAGTGATGGAATTACCAATTCATGAAATTAGTAGGGTATTCATGTTGTGAATGTCTTAATTCCCACATACATTGAGAAATCCATCAACTTGGCTTAAAAATCCATTAAAACACTTAATGATATGAACCTAATTGATTACATGAGTTTACATTTCATAGATATTCCCATGTCCATTCATTCTATGACTATAGTTCATGGGTTTTGAATGGAACCATTCATTCCTTTTATGGGTTTCATGGGGTCTTCCAAGATTATTTCTTGATGTGAAATAATTATGTTGTGAGAATTCATATAGTATTTATACTTCCTACTAAAATTAACCAATCTAGAAAAAATGATCAATTTAAAAAGAATAAACTAAATTTTATCAAAAACAAATATGTTTAACCAAAACTTATAGTGGAATATACCTAGGAAAGATGGATCTTACTACCTCTCCACCATATAAAAACTCATCCCCAAGATGGGATCCCAAGTGTCTTAGTGGATATCAGTGAAAACATTTGGACACTATGTCTACATATTAGATTCCCCCTCATAGGAAGCTTCTTTCACATTCCCATATTGAAACTATAATCACATTCGAGGGACTTTCTTCCCTTTGATTTTCTTCTAACTATGTTCTACAATACAGACTAGATACTCTTCAAAAGATGCATCAACATCTAGATCCAAATAATTAACATCTATCACATGATCAGTTTCAGGATGATATATTAGAATTTATGACACATGAAACACATCATGAATTCCACTGTGGAAATGTAGAAGGACAAAAAGTGATGCCAATTATCTAATCCTATCCACTATATTGAATGGATTGACAAATATGGGTGCCAACATCCATTACTCACTAACAGAGAATTTCCACAGTATAGTCGATGCCCAAAAAAACATGATTACCAACTTCAAAATCCATTGGTCCTATCTGATGGTTAGCATATAATTTATATCAACTCTATGAAGTTAACAATTTCTTTATGATCAACTGGAACTATTCTGAAATTTCATGTATGAGACTATGTACAACAAGAATTGACTCTCCTACATCTAACCAACAAAGAGGTTAATGACATGGTATTCTATAAAAAACCTCAAAATGAGTCATTTAGATTGATTACTAGAATCTATTACTATAATATAAATTTCCATTGCGAGATGCTACTCCCAATAACCAACAAAATCCAAAATACAAGATCATAAAATATCCTACAGAATATAAATAGTCTATTCTGATTAGCCATTAGTCTAAGGATGAGAGGTGTTAATCATAAGTACTTGTGATCACAGTTACCTTTGAAGGCCTTGCATGAATCAAGATCTAAAATGAGTATCTCAATTAGAAATGATATTCCTTAGAGCATAATTAAGATGAACTATTTCCCACACATAGAGACTAACCAGATCATCAATAATGAAGGTATCCTTGATAGGAAATAAGTGGTCTACTATCATTAGTTGATCCACAATCAACCATGCTGCATCATTCTTTCCATGATTCCTGGGTAATCTTATCATGAAATGTACTGTGAAATCACATTTATTCCATTTTAGAATGTTAAGTAGATTCAATATTCCAACAAAACATTGATTCTTGTCCTTAAAATGATGGTAGGTGAAACAAAATCTCCATGAATATCATTATCTCCTTCCTAATCTTTATCCACCAGTATTTTCTATAGAGATCACAATACATTTTTGTTGGACCTAGATATACCACCTATCTAGAAGCATGAAACTCCCCTATTATCTACTTGAATAAGCCTGTAGAAACCCATTCGAGGTCATGGATAAGAAGTACACCACCACTTCTAAGAGACCATCATGATGTTGGCTCCCCATCATATAATATGTACCTCATATCTAAGCCCTCTAGGTCATAAAACATCTATATTTTGGTCCGATATAGAATCACGTGTATAATATATTTAAAATATAGAGTTACTCATATTTAGGAATCCTGAATATATAGATTCATGTTCAAAAATAGATCCATCAGCTTCCACTCATTTCAAGACTCTCGTACTACCATGATCAATGTATTTAGGCTCAAATAATCAAAAAATGTTTCTCTTTCCTAGATTTTACGCCAAGTCAAAGTTGAATTCTTGTAGATACTTAACCCACTTCCTCCATTAAAGGTTCAAGTCTCACTAAGAAAAATGGACTTAAGCCTCTTGTAGTCCATGTACACCAACAAACTCTCACCCAAAAGATAGTTCCTCCGTCATCTTAGGGAATGTACCAATGTATATAACTCCAGATCCTGAGTAGTGTAGTGCCTCTCACGTGGTCTTAGATTTTTGGATCCATCAACATCCACCCAATACTTCTAAATTTTAATTTCTCTAGGCCAGACTCCAGATGTGTTGGAGTACATATTATATTCCTTACCCGACACAGGCAATGTAAGGATTGGTTTTGAGGTTAGATTTCTCTTTAGCTCCCAAAATCCATCTCAAAATAATTTGAACAAACAAATTTCACCCCTTCTTTGTTCATCACATGCCTCAATGATTTTAGAGAGGATAATTCCTAGATGAAGTGAAAATAATATCCTTCTAAACCTAGAATGATCCAAATCTATAAGAAATTCTTTAGTCATGACCAAGATACTATTAATGAAACTTTATATGGGTCCAATTACACTTTATCCTCTGATATATCATGTCCCAAGAAGTGAAATCTGTCAATCCATAAGATGCATTTAGATAGATCGTTGTAAATACAATGCTCTCCCAATGTACTGAATACAATGTCAATATATTGGGAATGATTTTCTATAGACTGGTAGTACATTATTATTTATTCAATGAAAACCACCATGAAAGGATCTAAGAATGGATGGAAGATATGAATCATCAATGACATGAATAATGCTGGTACATTTTTCTAACTAAATGAAATCACCACATATTCGTACAAGACATACCTGCTCCTAAAAAATGTTTGTGGTATGTTAGATGGTATCACCCTCAATTGACGGTACAATGACCTAAAATCTATTATAGAAAATATTAATTCACCACTCATATAATCAAATTGTCCATCAATTCATGTAAGAGGATATCATTCCTAGATCATCATCTTGTTCAGCCTATGATAATCAACACATAAATGCAAAGTCCCACCATACTTATTTTTAAAAATCACAAGAAAACCCATGAAGAAGTACTGGTTTGTATAAATCCCTTTTCTTCCAGATCTTCCAATTGAACTTTCATCTCACAAATCTCTTTTTATGTCATCCTATAAGGCGAAATAGAAACTGGACCAGCTCCCAACACCAACTTTATCATGAACTCGATCTCCCACTCGGGTGGTAAGTTAGAGAACTCTTAAAGAAAGACATCCTAAAAATGATCTACCACGAGAGGAAAATTATCCTTCTAACATGGTCTGTTATCTAATCCATGAGACAATCTAATCTACACTAAAATGGTTATGCATGACTAGCCTAAGGATCCCACTCACCCTTGTGATAATAGATAACCCCTTTTGGAGATAGAAAGGTAGTTATCTTTAATAATAGTTAATGTGAGTCTAATATATAACCAACCAATCCTTACCCAAAATCAAATATAATATTTTCATTTTGAATATGATAGCTCCCAAAGTAAATAATAGCCACCAATTTTAATAGAAAATTCCTTTCAGTGTTTGATATCCTCTGATTTCACCCACATAGGCATGTTTATTGTCATAATTCCATCCAATCTCTCCATAAACAAACCCAAGAAATTGAAAAAAAAAATAGAATATATAAATGAATGTGATGGTTTTATATCTAAAAAACTTAATAAAGGGTAGAAGATACAAGGACCATACATCTGATGGTAGAAAGTACCATATCAATACTAGTAGAAGTAGACTACATGTCATATAACTAACTCATACCTATATACTAGGATCTATTATGAGTCCTATGTGATGACTATAAATTACTACCACTTATATACTGGGGTACCATGTCCCATACAATTTCATGAACATTCGGTGGAACGCCAACTACCTATCTATCATGGGGTAGCTGAATCCTTCCCAAAATCACATGCCTGTCTTGATATTCTACCACTTATCTTCTTCTGTGGTCTCCTCTAGAATCATTGTAGGTGAATCATCATCATGAAATAGAACAATCCACCATGGGGTAAGGATACCATAGGTGCTTATGTCTAGCCCCACCACATTGAAATCACTCAAATGGGCCATGATCCTAATAAGACTTTCCAATAACCTAGATGTATTACCCACTACTGTCCAGATGGTAACCATCATAATTGTACTTCTTACTTAAGAATATCTCCCTAATCACCCAAATATTACTACCTAGACACCACTTGCGGCGTCCCTTGGTAATCCTTCCATGATGATGGACCGATTCATCACATCTGAAAAGTATATCAGTTGGACAAAATTTACCTATGATTTTATCTCATAGCGATGACCATCCTAGAGTCATTTAACCCAAGCTATCACATATACTGAAAAATATGGAGAAAAAAATGCAGGTTGGTAAAAAGTACAACACAGTCCATCACTGAAATGCCCCCTACAGTGTGTGCATGAACTCATGAGCTCTCTCATCACTGAATTTCTCTGGAGAGAAGTGTCTTAGGAACTTATCCTCTATTTACTTATAGGTTATCTCCTCTTTCCAACCAATTTTCTCCAAAATTTCCGACTAATTATTATCTTGTCCTTGTAACATACTGGTAAGAATCATTACTCTTATATTTATGAGAATCTAGAGGTGTTGAAGATCATCTAGACTGACTCAATCCAGAACTTGGCTTCCAGGGGACCTCTATCCCTATTGAATGCAGGCAGATTTTTCTACTGGAAATCTCTAGTTAGACCATAAATTGTGGGCCTAGTATGAGTATTATCCCTCAACATATATTTTATGAACCATAGGAATCTATCAGAAAGGTTCTCATCCATCTAATTTCATGTATCTACAAGAAGTTATGACTTAGCTACACTAAGATTGTACGAATTTTCACCCTCTTAAAGCTCAAATTAACTATAATGAAGAGGTATTTTTAATACAATGTTTGCAAAAATCATTAGAACATAGGTTATGATATAAGTTCAACATTAAAAATTTTCAACAAAAATAGATAACCACTAGATCAAGGTTCCTTTGTACATGGATTAAACATTGAATTGTCATAATATGAAAATTTCATTCATTTATTTTCATCAGATAAAACAAGGGATTTATTTTAACATGTTAGTTCAGTAATTATGACACATGTGATAATTATACCCCTTGTATAAATGATACATGTAAATATATATTCTTATGTTTCTACTATTATGTATTCATACTCATCTCATGTCATACCAACACATGAGTAAAATCTCAATAAACAGTAATATCAAACAATAAGTGAATCAATCTAGGTGAATTAACATAAAAAAGTAACAATAAAATAGTAAGAACAACAATCCCATCCATGGGAATTTGGGGTTTACCTACACATTGGTTAGATACTCCCATGAACAAGATCATTACCACACACTGACTCATCATAGTCTCATATCTACCTATCCCTAAATAGTAAATCAATAGAAAAAAGCTTTCTTTGATACAACTTTATAATGCCCCCATCCCAGTACTCTCTCACATGACTGAGACGAGTCATTATTATACCTAAGGTACACCTCCATGTACACTAGAGGTTGTTCACTAGCACTGAGGGTGTAAACAACATAGTGGGAAGACTTGAACCCATGTTATAGAGTAATAATAACTATGAAAATAATATAAATAATATAGCATGAAACCCAATTGGAATAAAGTGAAAAATGAATAATCAAAAAAAAATAAGTACAATGTAATGATAGGATAAATTTAACTAAATGACTTTATGAAATTGAAAAAGTAAAAGATGAAACAGATTCTATTAATGAGTTGAAAAAACATAGTCCTAAACCCTATGTTGGTCTCATATCTAATATTCAACCCATCTAACTAGAAACCAATTAATAGTTCTTGAGAAATGTGTGAGTAAAACTTATTAGGATAACTACAAATGTGTCTAAACAATCCAGTATAAATATATAGTGCATGAAATAGTACAAAAAATATGGGTACTAATTCCTAAATTAATATAAACCATCCAATAATCCTTCTAATACTTGGGCTCCAATTTACCACCCTGGGTCAGCCTAACCCACTTTGGATCAATTCCAGATATCTATGTCAAGTGATGGATCCTCCTATATAGGAAAACATTCCCATACTGATGGTTAATTCTCTTGTATAGGATGAATCATTCATACCATTTTTTGAGTAACCAAATAAAGCTGGGATCAATGTGTATTTCCCATGTTGGAGTCGATTATGTGTTACTATATTGAAATACCATACTTGGGAAAAATTAACAATATCATACTAGGATCCCTATGAATTACCCATTCTTGATCTGCATATGTGTTCCGATGACACAATACCATACTAGGAAAAAAATCATATCATACTACAATCCAGTAGAATTACCCCTGTTGGAGTCACTTATGTGTTCCCATGGTGCAATACTGTATTAGGTAAAACAAATTCATATAAATTGGTGGATTATCCTACCTATGATGAATCAATGGTATCACATCTCATGAGATGTTTAATCACTCCATTTGGAACCAACTCAACATACATAAAGTATAATAAATCCAAAAAATCCCTTGCATCAACCATGTATAATATGTTTTTATAATCCAATTTGGCCAATTAACCTAATTACCAATTAAAAAATCATTTCATCTCTATTGATGGATTTTACTAACTAAGAAGAATTTTCAAATCCATGTCATGAAAAGTTACTAATTAACATAATTCACATGTTATGAAAAGCTCAAAAAGTTAATCCAATTATAAATAATTTTCCTTTTATTAAAGAGAATATAGATTCCTCCAAGAAAAGTTCCATCCTATGGTCAAAGGTTAGAAAACCTCTCAAGTGGTTTCCTATCCCGATCTCAATACCAATGGTGCCAAATAAAGTAAAAGCATGTGAATTTGATCAAACAGCGTATTACCCATTTGGATAGGTCACATGCATGGTGTGTCTGCATGATCACACTTATTACACATACTAGGTGAAACAAAATAAATATTATGAAGTTGTTCTTGACCACCCACCATGAAAGAAGATTAGATATATACATTCATCAATGCACAAGTTATAGGTGAGTTCCTCCTTCATTCCCCTAAATGAAGACCAAGAGTTCTGTCAACACAATACATCTGATCTAGCTATGGTTTATCAACCCAAACTAGGGTTCCTCGGGAGAAAACCAATGAATCCAGATGGAGAAGAATAATTTAAAGGCTTACCTCTAATATCTAAAACTGGAATGAAAAGATCCAAATGGGGTATTTCTTCTAAATCAAGGTGGGCCCCGGAGGTCTCTAATAGAAGGGATGTTGTTTGACAGAGATGAGTGTGTGATCTAAGAAATGTAGAGAACTAGGTATAAAAAATACTACTAGGCACACTAAATTCACAACATGAATAAGGGATTGATGTTGCGAATGCCTCAGTTCCTAGATATGTTAAGAAAATTTTCACCTCATCTTAAAACCCATAAAAAACACTTCACATTGTGAACCTAATTTACACTATGAGTTTACATTTCATGGTTCTAAATATGGTCATTCAGGGTGTTAATGACGTTCATAGGATCTTCATAGAACTTTTCATGCCTAGTATGGGTTTCATGGGTATTTACAAATTAATTCATGTTATGAATTGAAAATCATAGCATGAATTAATTTTGTATCCCGAATTCATATCCACATTCTCATTCCCCCATAACTAACTTATCCAGTAAAAAGGATCGATATAAAAATAATAAATATATATTAACAAACACGTGGAATTTTAACCAAAAAATAAAGAGGATTGTACCAAGAAAATATGGGATCTTAAAAATTTCACATAAAAAACTCTTGTGGAATTAAAAACATTGACTTACATAATAAATTGTGTGAATATATTATCTTCATCAATATCCCACACTTAACCTTTGCATTATTATGAAATAATTTATGATAATGTCAAAAAAACTCTGCAAGGTATCAATGAAAACACCACCCATATATCACATGAAAATAAAATTTCATGCTTCTTACATGGATTTAAAATGACTTAAGACCTCACAAATCATAAAATTACATTAATTATCATTCTAATATCTATGAGGATTTCATACCCACATCCCCGAAAAAATATTTCTCTATCACTCAAGGATTTGAATATAGAGATTTTCTCATTTTTCAAGATCATGCATGATATCCATTGGCTTGTTATTCTCTTAATGTATCCACTTTACAGAGTCATAAATGTGTTAATCGAGAGGGATTTCACAAGGGTTGTTCTTAATTTAAGGGTTTTAAAGTATTAAATGTAAAAATATGAGAGGAATAATGGGGATGGTTATGATCTAAAGTGAATTTAATGAAAGGAAATAGTTTCTCTCAAGAATGATGTTCTCCTTAATCATATCAAAAATGAGTCACATACAAAAACCTTTTTATTTTATTAGGTAGTCCAAACTTGATAATTTCAATATTAATGATAAATTTCTTCCCCCTTTTCCCCCTTTTATATCATTGTTTCAAATTTGAATTTAGATTTTAAATTTCTCTTCCAAATGATATTTTTTAGTAAAAGGGAGGAAAATTTTGATCTTCAACTATTGTTAAAATCTCAAACCAACATTTTAATGATGTTTTGGGCCACCTATATTCTTCCATAATAAATTTTTGTTCTTAAAAAATAGAAATAATCATGGAAACACTTTCACTTGAGGTAAAATATATTCTTTATATCAGCACAACACAACCAAAATATCCCCACACATGAGTTTAATAATAAATATGCATTTAAATTATAGATCATATTAGAAAGGGGGAAATGGATTGTACTGTGGATATCTAAAAAGGAAATTCATGGAAATTTGGGGCTTAATAAAGGTAAAATGTAAAGGAAATCCAAAATAGGAATTATATGTAAAACTAGGATTTCAAAATGGTGCCTCAATCATACTAGATACATTTTATGATCTGTAAAAACTTTAAAAAAAATGAAAACAACAATTTATAGATCACAAAACATGAACCAAGACTATAATAAAAAATAAAAATATAAATAAGATGTTAAAAAATTTATAAACCTCTCAGGTTAAGATATATTTTCAATTTGGGTAGTACTAGTATACATGAATTTCACGATCAATAAAATTTCCTCTAATTAAAATATTGGAGTTCAGGAAAAATGATCCTTTTTATTAATAATAAAAATCCTAAAATATTAAAATCATACAATTTTATAAAAATATCATGATGGTATTAATTTCCTAAATTATTCAATTTAAGTTCAATATCCGAAAAACACACCAAAAATAAATAAAAAAATAGAAATAAAAACATGATAAATTCTAAAAACATGAAAAAGGAAATAAATAAAAAAATATTAAAAATAGGATTAATCCATCTCCAAACTTATTCCATTTATTACCCTCTTTTTAGTTGAAATCAAATCATGAAATATTTTCATATTGAATTTAAATTGTGTATTAAATAAAAAAAATAAAAAGAGAGACAAAAAATTAGTTTTTAGTGGAAATATTGAGTTAAGAGCCTAGTAGTTTCCAATTTAACACTAAATAAATAATGGAAAAAAAGAAAAATAAATGGAAATGGAAATGAGTATAGAACATAGTTTTACCTCCCATGTGGATGATAGAGGTTCACTTACACTAGTCGGGAAATTTTAGTGGTTATCACCAATTTGATGATGGGTGTACTTTCTTACTCATGAACCACTATTTCATTTTTCTTCTAGAAAACATCATTTAACACCAGTTTTAATGAACTCATTGATAGTGTACTTCAATTCTATACTCATAGTAATGTATCACAAATTACAAGGTGGGAGTATGGAAAATAATGGTTCCTCCTCCTACTCGTCCACTACTTATTCCACTTATTTAACATCATCTAGGGACTTATCCATTGTATAGGTATTAGAAATTATAGAAAATAGAATGTTGGAAATAAAATTAACTTGAATATGATTAAAAAATAAAAAATAAATAAATTCATATTCCCTTCCAACAATGTAAGCATTGAAACTAATTTATTTAGGTAAGACTATCGATATCTTCTCATATACTACTTTCAATAAATGTTTAATAGGTTTGGGGAGCTATATTTGTTCCTCATCAGGTGAATCTTCATCTTATTATTCATCCAAAATAACCCATATGTTTTTTGAATCAAAAATATTAAAATAATGGTACGTAATAATCAATCTATCTTTAATAAAATTAACAAGACATTAGTTTAAGAAAATATTAACTCACTTAGTTGGATTGACTTCAATTTACATTTCCTTTATTAGGGAAACTTGGAGTTGGGTTGTTATATATGGAAGTATACAATTAATATCCTCCACCCTTTCCTCAAATTCCACAAATTTTATGTTTTCTTCTTCCTATGTAAGAGAGAGGTTGAGAAGAGCCAATTTTTCATTGTCAAAGATGGGAGAATCACTTAACTTTTGAGTTTTTATAAAATATGACCTATATTATTTTAAATCCAATTAATATCCTACAATTTCTTTAGCTATTATAATTTTTCTCAAACGCCTCCTAGATTAATGGTTTAGTAAGAATGAATGGATCTTTTTTGAATACCATCAACTACACCAAGGGTTCTCTAGGTCGAAGAATTGGTAGGATAACTTCTTTCTCCACTGGTTCCAGTTCTTAATCAAGTTACTACTCCTAATATTCATAGACATATTCAGTTATCAATTCAATTTTTATCTCTAGGATTTTTATGTTGTCTCTAATTCCTTACGACTGATATTTTCATTTTATTATTTTTTTTTCATGGTGTTCCACCTGAAAGTAGTTATTCTATGCATAGTAATTATAATTTTAATAATTCATTGAAACAAATATTTTTATAATTTTAAATTATAATTTTTTGTGTTTTTTCATGAAAAAAGTGTATGAAATCATTACAACACCTTGAAAATGGATCCAAATTGTTTGTTCTTGTTTTTTGAAAATCCTACTTCAATATATTTCATAATTTCTTAAGAATAAAACATAATGTGTACCCTAAGGTTAATCTCAGGGAGGCCACTCACATGCCCCATTAAATTTTATAATCTAAATTATACTAAACTAATATATACTAATATAATGGGGGTTTTATAAAGTGTATATGATATATTTGTATTTATAAATAAAAATTCAAATATAAACATGCAGAAAAAAAAGTAGTTAGTAAGAAAGAATTCATTGTCATTAAGTTTTTACAATAATTCCAATCATATTTAAATGAAGATTGATTTTTTTTTCTAGCTCTATATCTCAATTAATAGTCACAACCATTCACCATTCTCCATATTAATCAAATTACATCACTGTAAATTGTTATCTATTAATACTAGAGTAACATCTTCCACAATAATACCTAATAAAAATTCAGTCATATGAATGACCTAAGTATCGAAGGGAATGAATATAGGTAACCAAAAAGGAATGATAAAATACTACATAGAAAAGGAGGAAATCACACAATCCAATCAATTTAACAAAAAATCTCAAACATGGACTGAGAAAATCAAGAAATAATGAAAACTCACATCAAACTTAAGGAATTCAATGCTCTATTCATTGAACAAGTGGTTTGGTTTGTTCTCTATTTTCATAGAGTTGAGACAGGTATAGTGGAAGAACAAAAAATAGAAAAAATGGAATAATGAGATAAATAAAAAGAGTATAATATATTAAAATTAAATAAAATTAATAAAATATAAAAACCCTACTAATAAAATGAATAATTCCCAACTAAATTTAAATGGAAGAGGAGGTCTACATTTATATGTAAGATGTGTGAAATATTTTGGATTCAAATCTATTTGATGGGATTTTTTGCATGGTATCCCTTTTAAATTTAAAAATTTATAAATGAGTTCTTCATGAAATTTTTTATATATTATCTTGAATTTTTACCCACTAAATCTCATCTTATTTGGATCCATGTATAAAAAAGTTATGATAATATTACATAATAAAATATTTTTGTCCTAGTGAATATTTATATTCCAATACACTGAATTACCAGGAATTTATGGTCATGAAGGAGGTATAATTCCACATGGACGTCAATTAAGAAAGGTATAATTGAACTCCTAAATTTATCAGTTTATTAATTTTTAATATTAGGACATATGGGCCCATCTTTTGAAGTCTCCAAATAAGTGCATAGATTCCTAGGCCTAATGTGTGTGATTATTTTTGGCCTAAAATATTTGGATTAAGGTATTTATCCTTTTGTATTAAATGCATCCCTTCAATCCCGGAAAAATACATAAACATTTGAAAATTTTAATCAATGTATAAAAAGTTATATTTTGATTACAAAATAAATTTAACACTGGTAAAAATCAAGAATTGTAACATTTTCAAAATTAAGATCAATTTACTAAAAAAACATAAGAATATGAAAATTTTACATAAAATAAAATATTCATGGGATTAAAACATTTAATTATAAAATTTAATGTGGGAAAATATTAGATTCATTATGGGTACAAGTCATATGGAAACTATACATGAACTCACAACCTCTTGGAATATTAGGATAACATCACCCTCAATGGGTAAACCTAAAGGAGATATACCCTAAAACCTTATATGGGTATATGATGTGTGTGTCTGTGTGTGTTTTGTGTTTTACTTCATGCCAATTATAATTTTCATGAATTATGGGTGTTGAAAACCAGCTCAGGATGACCTGACCTGTCACCCCTTCAAGCTCATGACAAGGCCTAAAGTGAACTGACCCATATGCCAGAGGTTGTAAAATAGTGGAGAGAGAATAAGTGGATACATTGGGGAAACAATGACCTCATATTAGACTGAATTAAAAGTGAAAATAACTAAATACATATAAAAATCCATGAACATCAAAGTATTTATAAAAATATAACTAAAAGAAAAGAAATATATAAATAATTAAATGAAATATAAAGTCCTCTAGACTCTCATGTATACAATAAAAATTGATCACCCATTGGGAGGATTATATATATATATATATATATATAATTAAAAAAAATCACAGAAACAATACTAAAAAAAATACACAAAAATCTACTCAACTTTGATTCAACACAAATTCTCAATATACATGTTAGTCCAACCGATCAAGACTATATAAGAATCCACATGATCAATCCCACTTGATCGTAAAATGATATGCATATTCCTAATCCACTATGCTAGGTTCTCATCCTAAACGAAGAAATAAGGCCCACACACACACACATTGAGGTGATGGAATAGGGGGATATAAAAAAATCTATGTTTGAGACCACCAACAATAGTCTTATAATCTATTATCATAACTACTACATGAAAAATGTTGTATGATCAATGTAGATGAACAAATTATACCAATATAAAAATTAAAAACTCCATAATTAAAAATGGGGAAAAAAGTGAAATAGAATAAAATAGTAAACCTCAAGTTCTATCTTAACACCCAAGGTAAATATAACCCCACATTTGCCTAACCCATAGTATTTATACAACACAGATCAACAAACCACACAAAATAAGACATATTCACTCAATCCAGAATGAAATCTAAAAAAATCCATCAAAGGGATAGATATAAATTCCAAGCCTAGGATCTCATACCAGAAATCTAGAACAACATTGTGTATATACCAGGCTATAGGACTCCAATAGCATGATCTAAACCATTAATAAAAATATTTAGGTCAACAAAACTAGAAATCCTATCAATAATTGATAGTCTAACAAAACCATCTAGGCTAAAATATCAAGACCCACCATTGGAAAATAAGAGACTGAGTAGGTCACCGTTGGAGAATATGCATCCTGGAAAATATAACATACTTTGTGAGTGCCACAACAACTCACAAGAATGAGGTCCTTAGCCAGAGAAGTGTCATAACTAATGTTTGTGCACACTCATCAATATTTCATACTATCTCCCTATAAATTCTTCACAACAAACAACCAATAGAGGGGAGGATTAATCAATCATAGAGAATTATCCCAATTCATCAACATCCCAGTAACCTCTCCCATGGATAACCTGAACAAGAATATTCTCAAAAATCATTGGCCACTAGAATCCATCAAAATATGGTCAGCTAATATAATTACCATCATCAAATCACTGAAACATCAACACTAACCATATCACATGTCAATTATGTATGGGAGAACCCATAATAGTCCCTATAACCTTAACACAAGTGGGAAACCCTACAGAGAGTTCCTCTAGAAAAATCATACATCAGTCTAAGCCCACCAAAGAAATATCAAAACTACCTCTAATGCACATCCCATGATCACTATCCCCATAAGGGAAACCTCTAACAGTACCATTCATATAACATAATTCCTGAAATAGATCCTTCGTGCTTATCTCATACTTTTTTTAATGACACCCATGTTTTCCTGACATCCCAAGATTTTTCCTCTGTCTGAAGGATCTTATTGATCCACACCTCAAGTAACCAGAGCTAATGAGACCCTTCTAAGAAATTACTCATTAATTCCTTCCCAGAATCATCTAAAGGAACCACCAAAAAAACCCCTTGAATCATCAAGAAAACGTGATAAACAAATACAAAACTCTTACTTGATCCTCATGCAAGACTCAACCCTTATGAGTATTCTGAAACAAAACCCATGAACGAATCCTACCTCAAAAAATCACACCACCTAAAACATGATCCATATAGCATCTCCATGATAAAATTGTTTCATTATCACGTGCAATTCTAAAATCCCCTTAGAATATCCTACTCATAGGTCTAACTCTAACATCAGGGTGAAAACCCAAAGAAACACCCCCAAGGAGGGATTACAAAGTGTGTAGTTTAAACAATGTTCACTAGTCGTGTATCTTGGAACGACCCAACATTTAATTTTAAAAGTGAATGGAGTTACTACCTAGTGCATGGTGTGTAACCCACATAGGTTCCCAACCATGTCTTGGACATGTTCCCCATGTGGCGTTATACCATATGCACCACACATAATTTTACCATGTATGGAATTTGGGCTATAGGTGTATATACTACCCGGTTATGTTCCCCCACCCAGGGTGTCTATGCATATCCCTAGACACACCTTGAGTGTCTCTACACAACATGTCTCAAATAAACACATCATGTAACCTTTATCTTTCAATATAAACCTAAAATAAATAACACGTGGCATGTTACCCCAGAACCCATGTCATGTGATTGGGTTTTCTTGAATAGAAACCCCCTTTGAAGACCTTAAAAGCCCTTGAATTATCAAAAAACACACCACATGGTCTCTCATGAAACCCAAAACTAAACATAAAAAAAAATTAATACTGAAAAATGTATTCTATGTAGATTTATGGTAAAAATATTAGAACTGATCCATCTTTGGGAATATAATGTTGACACTTCGATCTCGTATATGCAAAACACCGCCATCAAACCCTGATATAGCTATAAAATAGACCCACATCGTAATCCCAATATTAATTATCCCTCTAACTCTCTCTCAAATAAAAGAGGAAAACTGGATAACACTATGATTATAGGCAATAAGATGAGGGGATGAGGAGAAAATAAAAAATAAAAATAAAGAAAAAGTAAAAGGAAAGAACAAAAAGAAACAAGAAATGGGTTAGTCTGAGGACCATCACCGGTGAATATTTTATGCCTCATAGAGGAAAACCCCCTATTCCAGACTAAAAAATAGAACTGGAATCTTAATTCCATTATAAATAAAAAAATATAATTGAATGATCATTCGCATATAATTAATATTTTATTAATTAAATATTCAATACTTTACTGAAATTAAAACTACTTGGGATTCTACCAAACTCTTTCCCTAGAGTAAAAAAAATATTGTGAGACAAATATAGTTGTTGAAAAAATTATACAAGAACTTTTTATAAGAGAAATTTTCATTTTCCTCCCTATAAAACCACCCAAGGTAAATGATTTATATTTAATTTCATTTTTATCAAACTATCATGATGTAGTTCCTGAAAAATTCTTAACCATGATGCTTCTAACCTATGAGAAACCATAATTTTCAACCTGCCACCATACTTCACCTAGATAACTAGAACATCCAATAACCAGTATCACAATTCCAAAACACTACAACAAAAATTGCATTCAAACACAACTGATAGGACACTCCTCACCATAGAAGTATCATATCGTTGAAACTCAGACATAGAAGAAAATGGTTAACCCCATGCCCCATGATCCATCCAACACTAAACAAAATAAATGGATTTGGGTAACTCACTCACACAAAAGCACCAATATAAAATTATATCCATCCCCTACTCCCAGATCATCAGTAATGATAGAATCCATGTAGAAAAACCCACTTAAAATGAGGACTACAATATATAATAGCTTATGGTTTTCACCCCACCATATATATTACATCACATAATAAGGATTTTTCCTAAAAATACACACCTACCTCACTATCCTCTTAAGGTAGAGTGATAATTCAAAATCTTCCCATTTTCTCACATGAACCAACAGACCTATGCTTATGTGACATAAAATTGACCATTCTCTTCACACATGACACTTATAACAAACTAGAGTAGCTCTGAAACACCGCTTTAATGTCAAAGAATTTACCTCATACCATGGTAAACCAAAAAAAAACCACCCTCAACTCATAGGTAAATCGAAAACCATGAGCTCCTAACCATTATCCCAACATGACACAAAAAGGGAAAAAAATAGAAAAACCAACAAATAAATATACCCAACGAAGCCCACACTCTGAATCTAACCAAGTGATTGAGAGTTCTCCCAATACCCCACTTATCAATCCCACAGTGGTGTCAAGTATAACCATGAAAAATATTTTAATAAATGATATTTGGGTGATACCAGGCCCTAGTGAGCCCCACTAATGGAAAGATTGGCCATGCCCACCAAATACCAAGGTGATAACAGGAACAGGGCCCCACTACAAGACTTGAATAGCAATACATGGTAGAAACAACACAATATCCTAAAAATAGATCATGGAACTTCATATAAACCATCCCCTTAAGGAAAATCAATACTAATCCATAAACCTCTTAGACATCCTTTCTTTCATTGAAATAAAAACAAGGAATCTCAAAGCCTACACAAAGCCACAATGGGTCTCCATGTTTTCCTTGATAAAGGGACTTCTTTTCATCTCCATATAACATCTATACATGAGATTGACATAGCCAATCATTATTAGAAATTACCCGTGGTTTGGTTTAACATAATTCTACCAAGGAGCTATATGGGAAAAATCCATAAGGTTCATTACATATATTTTAGACAATTGAAACTCTACCGTCAGTGAAATTACACATACACATGCATATATCATGTGCATCCTATGTTCCTAATATGATGCATGGACATTGACCTCTGTATATGAGTAAAAGATCTATAAACCATTATAAATAAATAAAATTCACAAAATCAACTGAATCACATGAGATGAAATCACACAAATATAGTTGTATTCCAACACCTTTCCTCGAGGGATATGTTGGGGTGGTGACACACTGTTATTTCCCAACATTCCCGCTATCCAAATTTTGAGATCTATGCCACCATGGTTAGTGATGTTAAATCCCCCTCCAAAACAGGATGATGGGATCTAGGTTTCTCCTTCATTGGATTCCTCCTTAGATATAGTTTCTTAGTTCTGGTTTCCCTCATAAATTTAATTCATGTTCATGAGAGACATTCTTGGTACCATATTAATATGGGTTCTAGTTAATTACACTTCTTTTTCCTTGAAAGTGTAGCAACCCGTGGTCAGAGATGATGATGATGTTAGACACACCTAGATACTAGTGGACATTACATGTGTTGGGAAATTTTAAAGTCTTCCTCTTTTAAGGTCAAGGTAATTTTATATATGAGGCATATTAGGTATAGAACCTGAGGCATCCCATGTCCTTAATAGGTTAATTTACCCCACATGTGTTAGATATTCAATAATTTTTACCATGGTCATCTCATGTTCATCAAATGAGGTAGTGATTATAGTGATTCTGGTGGGGGTCATAGGATTAATGTCTTATGGAGATGGGTTGGTCATAGATTTAATATCTTGTGTAGATATGTTGGTTATATATTTAACATATTTTGGGGATATGTTGATCATAGATTTAACATCTTGTGGGGATAGGTTAGTCACATATTTAACATCTTTTGAGGAAAGTTTGGTCTAAGATTTAATGTCTTGTGGGGATAAGATGGTTAAAGATTTAACATATTATGGGGATAGGTTGGTCACATATTCAACATATTCTAGGGACAATTTGGTGATATTAAGTGTGTCTTCCTTATGTAAATGACCACACATCAAATTTACAAACTTTTCAGGGCAATAAATATAGATTTGATTGTAATATCAAGGTTTTACTATTAATGTTCAAAGAGGTTCCCCAAGTCTACTGGGATGTTGGGAATGAACCTCAAGGATGAATCCTACATACCTAGTTATGATGCATGGATAAAAACTCATTTAGTTTGATGCCTTAGTTTGAGGTCATGTGACTGGACATATCCATGTTGTTTAATATCATGTTTCAAGGACTCTCATGTCATGGATAGAGTGAAAAAATGATTTTGAGGGGGTTACATATAGGACCAACCTAGTGTTTTTGCATTTTATCTTAGGTGTGTGGGTTTCATACCATGTGTATGAGGATGGTGTGGGGATTGCACATGTGGTCTACCCATGGAAAGTGTATCGTCACATGGTAGATAAGGAGGTGTCATACTATGATTATTGTACATGGGATATCCTATGTTCACCACACAATATAAGAGGAGTGGGGTCATCCCATTCCATACATACTTGAGGCATCCAGTGTTCACTGAATATGGCAGGGATATAGTTTTATGTAATGATTTGATGATGTTCCCATGTAGTTTAATATCATACGAATAGGATGTTGGGCTATGTTTTTTAACATATTGTAGCTCAAACATGGGATGTGATTACATCTAGGTATACCATTTCCATGTAGGAGATAAGGATCTATAACTATGCATCCATATAAGGAAAGGTGTACCGTTTCTATTGATGATTCCTCCTCTGGGGATTACACGTCTAATATGCATGTGCCTTTGGGAGGTACATGGAGTAAAAAAATATTGTGGTGAAGTTAAAAATGGTGATCCTAAATATTGGTTCTCTTTGTTTAGGAGAAAAATTAATTATGGTTTCTATTATTAAGAGGAATAACCGATAAAATGTTCTAGGTTGGGACTAAAGAAAAGTGGTTGTGCATAAGGGTTGATGATATCGATCGTGTGGGTAAGTTTGGCATAGGTAAATCCAGTCAGAGTGGGGTAGAAAACTAATCACTCAACTTTCATGTAGCTGTGTTTGGTGTAAGGAGGCTTTTGTTCAGGGACATAAAATGTTTTTCACTCAACCCTACACTTTTACATGAAAATGGAGTTGCATGAACTGTATACTCTAGCACAAGGCCACTGCATTAACCTTAGAGGATACATTCGCACAACTTTTGGAGTCATGTAGAACTCACGATTATGTGAAGGAAACTTATCTTGCATGCACCCACCTATATATTATGGGGATTTATCTAAGGACATATCAAATAGAATCAAAGAAAATTTGAGGAACATGATAGGTTAGTCATGAGAGTTCCATACCTTTGGGAGGTTTGGAGTTTCACAATGTCACATAAGAAGGGGTTGTATGAGAAAGTACTAAGGCTTGAACATCCATAGACCCCCACCCCCAAATAAGAGGGTTGTGCTCTATTTAAAGACAAAATGGGGGGCTTCTATCATGAAACTCTCCCCATGTCATGCAATTTTTTTACGTGTTCTCCATGATTTTTTTGTCAGAGAAGGGTTATATAAGATCAAGGTTCAACAATTACTTTCTCTTGAAAATGTCTTGTGTTCTAGCCTTAAATGTTTCATGCATGGGAAAATTTTTGTGAGATGCTACTTTTTCAAAACATTGGCCCTTCTAAGATGCTCTCGAGACTTGTTCTCTTCAATAATTCCTTTCATGCACCGGTCAGTTATGCATGAAAACACATATTGTCTCATAATTCCTAGAAGATACATTCTATAGCTCCCTTAGCTCAGAACTAGTCCCATGGGATGGGTCATGGATTTTTTTGGATAAAACCCTACTTCCAAGGTTGTGAACTGTTTTCAGTGGTGACAAGTTTCCCCTAGTAATTGGTGCTCATGGGGAACTAAAATATCAGGTTATGTGGAAAATTATAAATTTAATGACTATTTTCCTTCTATAGTGTGAAATGTTTAAATAGGGTTACAAAAAAGTCTTGTGTTGAAATTAAACCTGGGGGCCTATGATTATAAATATTCTAATAAGGGTCTCATATAATCAAATGAATTCCATATCTGATATGTTTTCTCTTGTATATGGAACTCAAACCTTTATCATGAACACTTAAGCATTAAGTTGTGATGTTCGCGCAAGTCCTACTTATGTAACATGTATTTTTCACATAAGAAAACTATTTATGTGAACTATAAATAGTTGTGTGGAACTACCAATTTTCATGAAACAAGATCCATGTTCACAATTCAAACTTATGAAGTCGTGAGAAACTTTGAAATGGATTGTCTATATGATCAAGTTATTGCTACAACTGTTCTTTCAAGAGGGGAATAAATAACTGAAAATAATAAAATTTACCAAGATATGAGGGTTGGTTCCAATAATGGAGACATTCTATATATAATTAATAAAATAAAAAAGGAGTATCTATTAATAAAATTATTTCCTCTTTATAATTTTGTCCCACTGGAAGATGTGGCCTTCCCAGCCACAGAAGTGAACATGTCAGGGTTACAGTTCTCTTATCATGATGAGCTTAACCATTTAAATAACATTTTTATTGATTTTCTAGTTAGGGAGTGAAAAAATGATACTATCTACACATAGAGAAGAATTAAAATGACATAGATGGTGCAATAGCTAGAAGACATAGAATTTCCTACCCATTATATGAGCATCATCTAGAAAACCATTCATAATAAAAGTATTGGGTGGTATGAGGATTTATATATGGGAAATGGGGGGAAACTAAAAAAAATTGGATATGGGTGCACTAGGTATGATTTACCTGTCAGTATTACAGGTCCAAGATATAATATATCAGGTTATATGAAGCAGTGTGGACATCCCAATTCAACGTTTACTTCCAATAGGAGTTGATGCTAGAGATCCTCAGTCATTATTCCCCAAACCCCCACAACTTCCACCTCTATAATGGGGAGGTATGGATCATACTTTAGAGTCTTCATCACATTAGTAGAATCCCACAAACAAGGTACCATTATGATTAATTTCTCCCAGTTCTCAGTTCTTAGGGGAACAGAGATAAGACCCCCCATCACATAAAAAATCATCATAGATTGGATAAGATATTTATTAGGCCATAGACCTACCTTCCTTAAATATATCATGTTAAAGACATTTTTGGGAATGTTCTTGAATGATTCAGTAGAAAAAAATATGGGGAACCTGAAGAAGTGTCCAATGACATGGTAGAGGAGGATGTCGGGGTCCTACTGGGTGATCATATAGGAAGATCGCTACTGGGAATGGGGATACAGATTGAAGGATTAGAAATCATCATTATGATATATATAATTCATGGAAAACATTCTAAGTCTTTGTTTATTTCTATCTAGGGACACAAGCATGGGTTTGTAGCCTGAGATTCTAGCGATGGATAGGATCGTGGAATTTGACAAATTGGAGAAATTGGGAGTCCCAATATTCCATGGTTTTTACATTCGATTGGAAAATTTAATGAGTGAAAACATTCTTAGGAACATCTACAGTCCATTCTAGTTTTTATATGGATGGATCATAGAACAATTGTGAGGTTATGAGTTGCTAAATTACATTACTACCCCATGTTTGAGGCATCTGAATTCACTCTTTAACATTTTCTAGTTCGTTCAGAAACTCACACCAATGTTGGGGTGAATGTCAACATCCAAAATTATGAAAACTTAAGTTTCCATACATTATTTACCCCCTTTGAAGGTATGTTTAAAAACATGTATGTGGTTATAGAGAAGAAGGAGTACCTTTGAGGCTTTTAACAAGGTGTACTAGTATCCAGAATAGACAGAAACATTTATTGTGAATTGTATAGTCGATCTTGATCTTTCAGATTGTTCAGATCCATCCAAATTCTTATGAAGTGGTTATACATGGGTTATGTGAGTAAAGTAATCCCTATGTCCTTCATTAGCTATGGTGGATGTTTTTGGATGAAAGTACTAGGTAGTACATCATACTTCGACCCACTAACCTTGAAATTTGCCTCTCCAAAAATTATTATAGTCACTAGGTAGCAGTATAACCAGGGTCAATATTGCAGCATCGGGTATGGAAGTTGGACCTGATGAATGATCCATAGGAGAACCAGGGAAATAGGCGGGTCACCCTTAGAAGTGTGCATAGCATGGTGGGGGATCAAGATGATGTTGTCATGGTGTGTAATGTTTCATCTGTCCTTGTCAGTAGAGAAGCTATGGAGGAGGCTTACTAGAGAGGGAATCGAGTGACTGCAGGTTGGTCTCGAAAGGATCCCAACCCCTGTGAGCTTCTAAGAGAGGTTCAATTACCTAGAGGACATGGGTTCTTTCATTCACCATCGTGCGTAGGGTTAGCCTAACTCTCCTTGGGTAAACATGATGTTTGGTGTGGGGTTCAAGGAGAAGGTATTTGGTTAGTCATCAGACCACGATGCACCATCCCTTAGTGTTGACACATAGGACAACATTGATGAGGAGTCATGGGGAATCAATGTAGATGGGAAAAGTTTATAGGAGAGTGGGGAGGTCACTCCTAAGGAATAAAACATGATAGAGCTTCTATTCAGATAGTAAATTTACCATAACTATATATTTAAACTCGCTTTTTATTTAGTATATTATATTATATATTTAGACTATATCCTTACCCTTTATTTAGTATCTATAATCCATAATCTAGCATATTTCCTTGAGTATGATCATATCCCACTTGAGGATCTAGAAGGATCCAGGTCCAATTTCCCTAAAGAGAATCACCATGTTTGGTATAGGGTATGAAGAATCATGAATACTTTCATCACCCGCACCTCAGAGGTCTTTCTAGCGGACTAGATGGGGTCCCTCATCCACTGGTTGTTGAACCTAGGAACTAGAGGGTTGGATAATCGTACTCTCTAAGAATTAGCCTGTGACTATCTCATAGAGCGGGTGAATACAAAACAAAAAGAGATCAATTATTCATAGTAAAAATAAAAATATGACGGTATTAATGTGATCCAAGAAGTTGAATTATAAATTTCTTTGCTAGAGGAGTATACATAAAACATTAATCCATATTCAATGCTCAAACAAAGATCATCATCCAATTAAGGTCCTGATTGTTGGAGGCCATGTATGGGAGAGAATGTGTGGAATCACTGGTGGTTGAGTGTCAGGTTGAGCATGTCTAGTTGTATATTTGGGATGTTGAGTTCCACTTGGTTTCTAAAGAGGAAATTTTAGAGCTCACAATGTGGTAAAAGGTTATGTAGGCTTCTCAGAAGATGCTATCTAAGATGGAGTACTTGATTTTTGAGGTTGATCCTTATGAATAAATTCTTTTTACTAACATAATAAGAGGCTCTAGCCAATGTATGAACCTTCTAAATAAATACTTCATAGTTATTTTGTCAATTTTCTTCATATGGTGTTTCCATTTTTTTTATCTTAAACACACCCAAGAATACAATCAAATATAAACCTCTAATCCCATATGAGTCATGTTTAGTGTGAGGAATAAGTGATAAATGGAGGACCACATACTTATGTGAGATTACTAACTAGGTTGGGGTTAGAGTGATCCTTCTACCTCTTGGGTAGTCCTAAATATGAAAGGCTAGGGTGGAGAGTGGGACTCTGCACAGCTGAACTGTTTTCCCAACATGTCCAAGTACACAAGAAGGGTAACGTTAGGGGAGTTGTATTCATATCGAACAATGGGGATGGATAAAGGATGTGGATCAAGATAATTAGGATCTAGAACACAAATGGGGTGATAGGATAATAAAATATAAAATTTTACCATGTTTGAAACATAGATTTAATTATCATATTGTTAGGGATGGAGACAAAGAAAAGAGGGTCATATGTTGACCATGTTGGAAACACAAGACCTATCAAATTTCATCAGAAGTCCTTCAGAGTATTTTCCCAAGATAGTAGGTGATCTAGTTTAGAAAATCATGACTTCCTATTGGGGGATTTCAGACTTGTAATATAGTAGAGATCTTATCACGGAAGACACAAAGAATGGGGATGTACTAAGGGGATGTTTGAATGGATTTCAACTCCCTAATAATTACACAACTGTGGTCCTCAACACATTGGGTGAGCATATCGGTCTAAGAAATATCTAGACACACCTTCTAAGGGGAACAATATATAGACCATCAAGAAATGGTCAGATATCTCAATTAACATAGAATATAGAAAGGCCCCTTCAGGAAAGGGACTAAGATGCATCATAGTTTTACATCGCATAATGTAGATGTGAGGTGTGAAGTGTAATGTCTTGTATAAAGGATGTTTAACACATAGTTTAATATCATGTGGTAAGGATATAATTTCTATAGTTTAAGGTTATATATATTTAAGAATTATTCCACTCAGGTTTACATCATATGGTTGGGATGTTTGTAGTACAATTTAATGTATTGTGAACAAAACATGTGATATAATGTGAATGGAGTAAGGATATTAGGTTTGGCCATAAATATTTCCTAAACTAGTGGGTCCAGTGGGAATATCTAGAATTTTATTAGGGATCATGATGGATACTGATATCTTTTTCAATTTTCTATTAATACCCTCATTTTTTATCGATTCACTAGGGGGACTTGGTTGGAGAAAGTCTTAATTTTTCTTAGGTCTCCCCTATAGGCTTTCAATTTAACATATGTATGTGTGTCTTTCTCAAGGCTGTTTAAGGTCATTCCTGTCATATAAGATAAATATATATCAGGGAATATACATGAGTGTCAATATAAAAGTTTTAATTAGGGATTCTAGTTTAAGGTCACTGACTTTAGACTATTCAGAAGAGCTTATGTTGCATGGGGATCATAGTAGATCCAGTGTGAAAAAAGGGTTAATGGGATTCCATACCACACAAGTTTTAACATAGTATGTGGTTATAATGTGTAGATCACCTCTGCGCAAGTTTCACAGAATCTAAGTCCCATCATAGGGTAAAGGTTAAAAAATAAGGAATGAGAAGAGATAATATTTTTAGCAGACCTAAGATAGGGTATATAGGTGTCATTATATATCCCATGACACTAGGAATAAAGACACACATAATTATAGAATGTATCATGGTAGGAGACTAATGATGGAGGTGGAAATTCATCTTGAGAAAGGATGTGAAAAATATGGGGCATTATTTTGTTTATATTTAGGACGTGAGGAAAAATTGATATAAAACATGTCCATAGGGGGAAACTACACATGTTTGGGGTCATAATGCTCAAAAATAAGCTAATTAAAGCTTAAGTTCATAGAACTCGGACCCAATGATAATACTCTAGGAGGACCCATGTGGTTCCTAAGAGTTTGGATCTTGACATGAATTAGGTCCAAGAAGGCCTTGTAACTTAAAAATATCCTCATGGTGATTATCACACAGTTTAAGGTCATGGTGATTTAACCAAATGGGGTGTGTCCTAAGGAATTTGACCAACTTGAATGAGTAATAACCTAATGTAAAAAGGGTTTGAGGAGGTATGGTTCCACATGAAACATACATGAGGTAAGGTGCACATAGTTAAATGTCATGATTCTTAGAACAAGACTACTAGTTTATGTTCATAGAGTTCAGAACAAATAGGAGGTGACATTCCATTAATAGAATTATTAAGTGGTTAAATGATTCTTGGGTAAAGTACCACCATGAAAACTAATCGCATGTGATCCATGCTCAATGTGAGAAAAAAGGAGTGGGGGAGGAGTTCCCCAGTTATAAGGGAAAGCACAATAATGGAAAAAATGAGCATATTGGAAAATCTCTAATGATGCCAACCTTCTTGGATATTGTGCTTAAACACATTGGGAAATGACACCAAGGGATTTTAAATTCTACTATAACAAAGGGAAAAATAATGATTTCCAAAATACAACGACAAAAGTAGGGTGAATTATAGGCAGGGAATGACTTTTTACCATGTTTGAAACACTAGTCCCACAACCACATTAGTCATTGATGGGGAGAATATATGTGGATAAACTATTGAATATATTTGAAACATGAGATCCACTAAATTTCAATAAAGATCCATCAAGGTGTGATCCCTAGATGATAGGTGAGCCAGTGTGGTTAGAAACCATTTTTATTTGGGGAGTATATTTAGATCAGGAGGATGATAATGATCTGTACCAAATGATTAAGTATGAAAGTGTGAGTGATTAATTCCCCAAGGGAAGTGAAAAAATCTCATAGCTATTCCTCCACACACTCGAATAAGATATATGGGTGTATTTAAAGGTAAGGTGTAATCCAAACCCCAAGGGGGATGACTCTCAAATGAGTTGGTGTTGGGGTTGGGCCTAGGATATTAAATCTGTGCATCATTAGATATTACATGGGACTAGGAATAAACTCACCCATATTTATAACACTGATATTCTCACATTTATCATATGATCCATCTTGTGTTTGTTATAATGGGTAAGGATATAGTTTAATTTCATGTGCCGAGGTTATTGGTTTTGCTCATCACACTCTTTTTATATGAGACTTCCCATGTATGTACTATAGGGGAAGGGTAAAATTTAATTCCATGTGATAAGGTTATTGGTATTTGTTTTTTAAATTGATACATCTCATACTAAAGAGTTTCTACTAGTTTGAGGTCATAGAGCTTGGATCATGGGAATTCATGAATAGTATTACTTGAGGAACCTAGCCTTAGTGGGAGGTTTAATACACTCCCCGTCCAAGGTTATCAATGAGTACACACCATTGTAGTAGATTTATAAATAATATAATTTGCTTCCCATTTGAACTCTATTTTTTTGGTTTCTTTCTAGGTATCATGAATTTTCAGAAAGAAAACACCATATCACCTTGATGGAAGGAGAGGAGGCAAACCATTTTATTTAATGCTCAGGAAATCCAACACTAATGTCTCTCTAGGTTATGAAACTCATGGGTATTGTTTTCTTTTAGGGCTTCCAACTCAACCAAATGGACCTTGGCTCTCCTATATGACATCTTTTGGTCATAAATGAATGTCCTAAGTGAGGGAAGTTAGACCTCAATATGAAAAACTACTTCTGTTCCACACACCAAGTATTATAGGGTCACCTAGGATGAATTTTATGTGGTCTTCCAATATACCTAGAGGTTATTGGAGAGCTTATTAAGCCAACTCCTCTTATTATTGCCTACAATCTTCTATAGGATATTAGAGAGGGTTTTTTTTTGGAATGCATCAATTTTCCCATTCAGCCATGCATGGTAGTAGGAAGTGTAATAAGACCAGATGTTGTACTTATAATAAAAATTATTTAGCTCAGTGGATCAAAAGTTGGGGCCATTATCAGTGATAATAGTATGAAGAACTCAAAATAGTTCGATGATGAGGGACATCAAAAATTTTATCACTAATTATTTCTTAACCACTTTGAGGTAGATGGCCTCTTCCCAATTCAAAAATAATTTTGTAGTAGTTAGAATGAACATGCAATATCGATAGGTCACCATTGGGTAGGTACTCACAACATCACGAGCCCACATAAAAAAAGGACCAATAGAACTTGGTAGTATGAAAAAATTCCTACATTTAATGAATAAAGTTATCATGGATCTGTCATGCATGAAACCTGTTGGAGAATTCAATGCAATCATAAGACATGGTAGGCCAAAATTAACCCAATCTATGGATCTGATAAGAAATATGTAATTGCACTAAATGGGCCCCACATGACCCAACATGTGCCTCTTGTATGACTCGAGGGATCTCCCTTCCTATTATGAAATAGAGGATGATTCCAATGAACCTTGTTTCCCTCAGAATTTGGGGATGACCTCCTAGATTGAAGGTTCAAACATTCCAATCGGTTTCTAACGGGTTTGTTCGTAGAACCGAAAACATCCAATGATTCCACATCCATTTGGACCTACTTTCCAAAGGTAGGCGCTCATTAGTTTGTGGACGGATGAGGCTTAGGAATTTTCATTGGTCGAGAGGATGGGAGGTCGGACTCATCATACCTTTTTTGAGGGGAATTATTGTCTACTCCGGGACTCTCTTTATAGATTTAAGTTATGTTCGTGAATCCTTATTACATTACCAAGTATAAAATGATATTTCCTTCAGATCTGACAATCAATGATTAAATATGTAGGAAATTTAGAGAATATTTTATATGTATTCAAGGTTCTTCATCGATAGAGAATCATTTGTATTTATTAGAGATTCTTGGTCAATGGTATCCTTCGACACATTTATATAGAAGTCTCTCGGTCATTATGATGACCATGATGGTTTTAAACCCACTCATTGGGGCACTTGAATTTTATTGTCATTCAAAAGTACATGGATTATTTCAGAGTTGGGATCGAACTCGCAGATGGGATACCTACGTATCCTTTGTTTAGAAAAGGAATCAGAACCCACGTTGTTCGAGTAAGGGAGTATGATGTTTATGATTAATGGCTCAAAGAAGGATGCCATAATTACTTTTACACTCTAATATTACGTGAGTCATGCTCGGTGTAAGAAACAAGAGGTATTGGTTAAAACCAGACAATTGTGCCATGAAAGATGCAATCATAAGAAATAATGTGGGGCTTATGTATGTATTACTGCCCAGATAAATGAAGATTAGGATTTACTTCAGGGAAGAAATCTAGGAACAGGGTCAATAAAGGTATATGTGCTTCATGGAGATTTGAATACTCTAACTTGGGGCTTACTCCTGAAAAGGAGGCCCAAATTAGGAGAGGACTTATGATTGGGTTTTACTCTTGAGAAGGAATCCCAGATCAAAGGTAAATTAGGAATTGTTAAGAGAAATTAAGACTGAGGATTACTCCTGAGAAGGAGGCCCAGGTTAAGGGATTTGAAAAATTAAGGGACCTGGGGCTTACTCCTAAGGAGGATGCCCATATTTGAGAATTATGACTGGGTATTATTACTGAAAAGGAGGCCTAGGTTAAGAATTATGAATGGGGATTATTCTTGAAAAGGAGTCCCAAGTTAATGAGTTCTCTCATCTTAAAGGATGAGTTTGAATGAATGAAATCTCAATCTTTAGTGACATAAAGATGTATAAATCACTAGGTTTTGAGAGATATTCCAAAGAATTCCTTCCAGATAAGGAATTAAAATCAAGAAATCATGCCATAAATGGATTTTAAGAGTGTCTTGAAGACTGAATCTTGAATAGGAGAGGCAGAATGGCATAAGAGGGGTGAAATGGGCAAGAAGGGCACCCAAAAAGGCAGGGGCGCGCAAGTCCTGGCAGGCGCGCATGTACTGCGTGGGCGCGCAAGTCCTGGTCATGCAGGTATACCTGGGCGACACATGGTTACTTGCACATTTGTAAACTAGCATGGTAATACTTGGGAGATCCTTGACCAAATTCCTTTAGAATTATCCAGAGGTACTTCCAAAAGAGAGGCGCGCAAGTTTTGGTGGGGAAGTAGGGCGGCGCACAAGTATGTTCATTCCCCTTAAGGGTGAAACACCTTAGGCGCGCAAGTGTTAGTGAATTATAACACTTATACCTTACTCCTCTTATTTATAACTTCCATTATAGGTAAAGAATTACCTTTTAAGTGTTCCGAAGACATGAAGAAGAGACTTGGGCGTTCAGAGCTCTAAATCTGAATTCTAGAAAAAATCCCCCCCAAATGGGGGCCCATAGGGTCTATTTATAGGCTGGAGAAGACCCCGGGCATTTATCCTTTAGGGAACGCAAGTCACTTGAATGACCATTTGGTGGCGCGCAAGTATACTTCCACAACAGTGATGGAACTTGCGCGACCCTTGTGAATTTGAAGCCTTGTTTATGCCTTTGTCTATTTTTGATGTTTTCTTCAAAGGATGAATCAATTTGTGCTAAGTCATTTCCCTTTCCATTCATTTAGAAAATATGACCTAAAGGATCATCAACAAAAGTCCCCCCTTAGAGTTGGATCCAAAAGAAATGAGGATGTGACATTGAGGAAAAGAATAAAACTAAAGGAAAGGTGGTGCGCAGGTGTATGGCGCACAGGATGTGGCGCGCAAGGTATGGTGCACAACTTCCAACTGGACAAACTTCGGTGTGTAGGGTACGACTATGGCCTATAAATATGGGGCCCCATTTTCGTACAAAGCAAACGGATTTCAAACTTTCGAGCTCTCTCCGCGCAAGTGGCCTTCACCACGCAGGTTGCTCTATTTTTCGTTGTTTCTTTGATGTTGCGCTACTGTAGAGGTGTTTAGAGTTACGTGGTTTATACTTGCGCATCAAAAACTAGCGTGGCACACTAACACTTGCGCTCCAAGTTTAGACTTGCGCACCTTAATGCCTTTTCCATTTTTTGAAATTCCTTCACAAATTTTATGAAAAATCAACTTACTTAGAAGCTAATTTATTCAAATTTTGTACAGAATCAATGGATCTTAGAACTAGAGTAGCTGATGAACTGGCTAGCAAGCGGATTGATGACATGATTAACATTGTTGGCCATGATTAATATGATATATGTGACAACACTCTCCCATATTTGGCTAAGTACTTGAAGAAATATCATCCTAATTTCCCATAGAGAATATACCTATCTCTGTACGGTCATGGTCATCTACAAGGAGTCAATGTTCCAGATGCAAATAACTATATGCCTGAAATGAAGTTGCACTACTACTCCTCTATTTCGGTTATGCTGTGCATTAAGAGCAACAACAATGGTGTGAACTTTCAAATTTTTCCTCCATTTCATTTCCTTGTAGATATGAAAATGGAAAACCCATGGGATGAAATGTTTTCCACTGCCGGTTGGTGGAGAGAAGACAAACATGGTATTAGATCAATATCTGAAAAGAGTACTCTCTCCAAATGGATCTTTACTTCCAATGCTCCATTCTCAAATCCATGTATCTATCTTCCAAGTCTCTTGGACAGAAACAGAGTCACTGTTTGATCACCAGAAAATTTTCTCAAACCGTACTCAAGAACATCCTTTTACAATTGTTCCAAGAAGAGCTGGTATCACTGCATCTCTTATTGTATCCAGTTGAATGAATGAATTCCAGGTGGTTGCTGATAAAGCTCGGGATGTCGTAAATCAAATGAAGAGTTATGTTGAAAGCCTTTTGTAATTCTTGAAAAAGATAAGAGACTCCAATTTGTGGATGTCCTTCTATCTCTTGTGTATCAATGAAAAACACTTTCATCTTCAATCATTTGTGCATGTATTTTCCTGCTACCTGCTTTAAATTTTATCGAAGCCAATGGTCTTAGTAAGCATAGTTTGATTTTTACTAGGATTAATGTAAATAACCCTACAAAAATTGAATCTTTTAATTTCTCAATATTACCAAAATCATACAAAATGTATGTTTAGTGAGCTGGAACATGACTTTTATTCAAAGTTCCTTTGTCTTTTGTGGGAAGTTTAAAGTCATACACATCATACATACCAAGGCTAATGTTTAAGGACGAAATAGCTTTGACCGAATGAATTAGAATTGACTCAATTCCTTGAAAATTTATCTGGAAACACATGAACATACTCAAGTATGAGGGAAAATATGTAAACTATGGCTTAGGAATATTTGAATCTAAGGAATGATATGAAAAAAAGCAAAAAGGCATCCAAAGAAGTAGTTTCCATGAATGATGTTACTATTATTTAACAAACCCGTTAGAGGGTTGAATTATACAGGGCCACCTAAGGGCATTGGCTGTATAGTCAAATAAATAACATATTTTGGATAACAAGTCTGTTATGTAGACTGTTTATGCAAGGCTGCCTAAGGGCACGTGCTACATAGTCAGGCAAAAGAACTCTCAGAATTTTACTTTCCTAGTGCTAAAAATCCAGTGAAAGTTTATGGAGATTCAAATTTTCCAAAGTATAGAGTTTGTTGTATGGAAAGAGGTACTTGAATATGGAGAAGATATTTCCAAACAAGATTATCGAAGAACGGTATGGATATCACTCCTACGAATGTATGACCCAAACATAGGGAAGGAGAATATAAACCATAGACTTGAATACTTTCAGATCATGAAAAAGGATATGGGAAAAATATGTTAAGGCTGGCTATTTTTGTGGATCCCTGCATACTGTCATTTAAGACCAATAATGACAAAAGAGGCTTTCTTCCCAAGAATGAAGTTACCAGTATCCGACAAACCCATTAGGGGGTTGAATTATGCAGGGCCACCTAAGGTCATTGGCTGCATAGTCAGATAATAGTATCTTTTTTTGACAAATCTGTTAGGGAGACTGTTTATACAAGGCCGCCTAAGGGCACGTACTGCATAGTCAGGTAAAAGAACTCTCAGAAAGTCGACATTTTTGTGACTAAAAGTCAAGAAAAGGGTTATGAAGATCTGAAAATATTTAAGGTTAGGATTATGACACATAAATATTGGTATTGTCCAATGTATACAGAGATACACAATTCAATTCTAACCATAATCATGTTGTGGATGGGTCCTGAATGGAAATGTTAGACTTCACTACGTATCCCATAAGGATGGGAATCAAGCCATATATAGATCTTAAACTATAGTTTATCATCGTGTGGGACAAAAGGATTAGAGATCTTAGTTTAGGGTCATAGACCTTGGACCATTATAATAAATACACAGTGTGTGTTTTCATGGGGACTTTTCAGCCAAGGGAATGAAAGTGGAATTTGGGGTTAGGCCCAAAAGACTTGGGGATGGATTCGAGGGACACTCAAACATTCCTACATATCCCATAAGGATGGGAATCAATGTAACAGCCCAAGATTTTATAAAAAAATATTCTTTTTAATTTTATTAATGTCTTGTTTTGTACGCTACACCAAAAGGAGCTTGCACAACACGCATCCTTGTCTTGCCTTGCATTACACGCAATCGCGACCTTCCTCGATAGCGTGTGTAATACGCAATACCGAGTTTCACTAAACAACGATGTGCTTTTAAAATATTATTAAAACTAGCCGTTATGAATAGGAATAACCACTTTTTAAAATTCTGTAAATCTTATTTTTCAAAATGAACTTCATTCTTGGATTCGGAGTATCGAATTTAGCCTAAGGTGAAATTTTGGTACTTTTCGGATAACTTTCATATTCTGATGAATAGTGAAAATTACTAAATTATAATTAAAAACAACTTTTTTAATCGAAATAATTAATAGTGATAAATTATTAATTTGAGTGGTTGTAAAGTATATTTAGAATATATTTTTACAATTTAATACAATGTTGGTCATTGGTTGTAATTTCACATTTAAAACAGACATAATCAAGTGTCAATCTTTTGATATATATTGTTTCCTAAAAACACGCTATTTATTTTAACAGCGGGATTTAATTATAAAATTAATTAATGCGACTTCTATGTTATGAATTTGGTAAAATAGATTTCATTTTTGAATTCGGAATATGAAATATAGCTTAGGATGAAATTTTGGCATTGTTCTGAAAAACATCAATTTTTGATGAATAGTGAAACTACTAAGTGGTAGTTAAAAAAACTGAATTTTTCATAAAACTTAATTTTGCCGCTTCTGTGAATGGAATTTCAAAAATCCGAGAGACACGGTTAATATCAAGGACTAAAATGTTGTTCAATGAGATGAAAATAATTTTTTTGGTGAATAGTAACTTTTTACTTTTTTTTACCGCGGTTAATAGTAAATAGGGTAACTAAGGGTAAATATGATATTACTATTACCCTAACACATGTCCTAATTCTATTGGAAAAGTGTAATTCGACCAAAAACAAACTTAGGAATAAAATATGACCATTTAGGCCCACTTGGATTAGATTAGGACATTTATTATTAATTTATTTAAAGAAAGGTTAAAATAGTTAAAATCAAAGTTTAATAAGTAAATCATTTTTAATATGGGGTTATACATAAGATAAATTCGATTGTAAATATTCATTAGAAAGATAAAAAGATTTCCTACATGATGGTATTTTATTTGTAATTTGTAGACATAAAATAATTTAATTTATTTATGACACAACAATGATGCAGTAATTATCTTATTAATGAAATATTGACATAATTGATGTTATAAACACCAAAATAAATGTAATTTGAGATTTTTTATGAATTCCACTAATTTTCTAGGTTACTATGATATATTAATGTTGATTTAATCAACTTGGTTCGAACATTTAATTCTGTTATGACTTTCACAAAAATCATATATCAAATAGTGTCAAAATTGACACAAAATAGTTTTTAAATCAAATATTATATTATTAATTGTTATTGTATTCCTAAAAATCTAAGGTTCGGCCAAACGACTTAGATAAGGATATATATATTAATAATAAACAATTTGGGGTTCGTTTGGCATGTTATAGTAAGTGTATTAACCATATAGTGAAAGAAAACAAAAAGACACGGTAAAAGTTAAATTATTTAACTTGGAGTTAAATCTAATTGATAAGCTTAAAATAATATCCTAAACTTGTATAAATTCTATTGGTTGATAGGATTTCGACCCATCCCCACCTTAGCTTCGAAATAAGACCATTTGGAACCATTATAAACCGATTTTGACTTTAATATAAAATAATATTTTGAGATATTCCTAAGGTGCCCCTCTCCTCCCTTATAAAAGGACACCTCCTCCCCCTCCTCCTCACACCAATTTGAGCACTCAAGCTCGGCCAACCCCTGCCAAAATCCCTTCTCCACTTCCCTATCAACATCCTAGAGGTTCTGGTCTTCCTCAAAGACCAATTCTAGTGCCCTAAGAGGAGGTCTCAAAGAGGCACTTCAAAGAAGAGGAGGTTCGGACACATACGAAGCAAATTGGACCTAAGGTAAGGGAAATATCACAATCTCATTTTTATCCGAGATTGTTTATTCGTAAGTATTTACTGGGGTGTATTTTATCATTCACATCCATGTTTCATCAATATGTAATATTATTTCCATCCACCTACAATTGTTTAAATCCATTTTTACCCTTCGGTGAGTTTTTAGTAATATGTATGAAAGGAATCTTTTGTCGTTTTTTTATACGAGGTACATTTTGACTTTTCCGACAAAAGTACGAAGAATATTTTTTTAACTTATACGGCATGAATGGATTTTTAAAACATTATTTCCAAGAAGCTTCCTTTACAAGTTTTCAAGTTTATTTTTAATCAACTTCTTTTATTTTAAAGTTTGATGACATGTTATGAAAGGAAAAATGTTTTCCTCAAGAATGAAGTTCAAGTGTTTTATCAAAATTATTTTCCATCTAAGATAATAAAAGGGTTCTGTTTTTATCCCTATTATTACATGGATTTGATTATGTTTTGATGGAAACATTTTTATGAATTCCTTTATCTTATATGAATTGTTTTATGATGTCATGTTGTTTAAGAATCCCATTTTTATTAAATGGGTTATACGATGATGTATGATTTATGATTATGTGGCACACATAAGAATGGTATCATTATGAGATGGGTGGGACCTATATCTCCCTCCAATGCATTGGGTAAAGATTTTATATCTCATGAGATAGACATGGCTGAAATGGTAGGTTATACCGGTTCAGTGAAACAGGACTGAAACGAGGGTTACTCGATTCAGAAAGGGACTTTGTCCACTAAGATAGTCTTGGAATTGAGTCTTGACTAACAAGAAATGATTCTCTATGATTATGTGTTTATGCCACAAAGTTTCATGTTTTAAGTTATGATTATTGGGATTATATTTCACTTCTATGATTTATCTCATGTTATGATATTATGAGCTTTTTTGCAGGTTAAGATTTCCAAAAGCTATGTTCTTATATATATGATGTGATTGATATTTCTTTTGTTTACCCTTACTGAGCATTTGAGCTCACCCTTTTATGTTTTCTTTTCCCCAGGATATAAAGAAAGGTTTTAGGTAAAAAAAAGGGATGACCTTTATGGGAGATATTGAAGAACTTTCACCACGATTAGAAGATTACGTTC
Organism: Viscum album; assembly: GCA_963277665.1. NCBI lineage: Eukaryota > Viridiplantae > Streptophyta > Magnoliopsida > Santalales > Viscaceae > Viscum > Viscum album. The sequence goes on along the minus strand of OY728162.1, from coordinate 1,462,936,478 downwards.
CGAGTTTCCAAAGACACTAAACTATTACGATCCTTTAGTGTGTGTTTTTGTTATGTACTAAGTATTCCGCAAATGTAATGTAATGTCCATGTACGTCAAGCTTCGGGTCTCTACAGTTGGTATCAGAGGAAAGGTTTAGTCAACCTTTGGAAACTAGGATGCGAGAACTTTAGTGAGATCCCTAGAGATATTTCTAAGGTATGTCTAGGGATGTCCCTAAGGATAAGTATACGTATAGGATATAGTCATAGAACTATGGTAATGATATTATATTAAACCTAAGATGTTAGATATTGAAGTTACTCCCCCTTTATTATGATTTTTGCCTCTAACACTATTTTTTGGGGTTTTAGAAAATCGTTGGAAACAAGATGATTCACGATAATGGAGGATATGGTGGACAATGGAATGATATTCTTCATAATGAAATGGGATTTGGATGTCCAAACATCATTATTATGCCGAATCAACAGTCTCATAATATGATCAATAAAGTAAAATTTGGTAAGTTTCCTGACTCGGCTAATAAGATAAAGATGGAGTTTCATGATGATCATAGAGGAAAGAAAGTTCAATTCCCCCTATGTAAATCATGTGGGAAGAGGCATCAAGGAGAATGTTTCAAAGGAACTGGAAGATGCTTTGGGTGTGGAAAAGAAGGACACAAAGCAAGTAAGTGCAAAGGAAAAGGTTCAGTTAACACCATGGATAAGGATAATGGTATTGCTACGACATCAACAATGGTTAAATGTTTTAAATGTGGAATGTACGGGCATTATGCAAACCAATGCCCTAAGGGAAAGTCTCATGAAGATAATCAGTATGGTCGTATGGGAAGTATTTATGTTGATGATGATGAAGAGACTACAAATGATATGTGAGATGAAAGAATTGTTGAAGCTCGGTCAATGGTTTAAGAATGCAGTGGAATGATTACATGTTTATCATGTGTAATGTTGTATAAGAAATCTCATGGTACTATGAAATAAAGAGACATCTAAGGATTGTTACATTGTTGTCTTTCCTTGAGTTTTAAAAGAGTATGATTAATGTTACCAGTATCGATGAAAGGTTATTCAAATATTTTTGGAATGTAGATGATATGCGTATAATGAAGGGATGAGGAGAAAATTAAATGTTTAACAGTATTCATGATCTCATGATTTATATAAGGACTAAGTGATATCATGGATTGAGTATATAGAATTTTGAGGATTTTGGTATGTGGAAAGTGTTAACTTTTAACTACATTCATGTTTTCACTATGGTTCAATGGGTATTCAAGAGAATACATTATTAAGGCCTTTTAATGTTTGGAATGTGACCAACAAAACATATCTAATGATATATGGGGATCGACGATGATGTTAAATCTCTGGTAATCGTTTTCACTATGTTATGAGAGTGGACTGCAGTATTATGGATAATCCTAAAGATTGGAATGGATTATATTGGACATAAGTTAGTATTGTTTAAGGATAGAAGTTTTCTCGATATTATTGATGGGATGTTATAGTAATATAGTTTTAGAAAAAGGACAACCTGCAGGACGGGCGACAGCCCATCGCTTCGGACAAGGCTGTGGGAATCGAACCCACAACCGAAGTGCGACTGGCCTTTATCACCTACCACTGGCCTACAGGAAGTCCCCGTTTAGTAGAAACTAGTTTTATTTTATTAAGCGGTATGATATATGAAGTATAAGTCCATTTTAGGAACCATATATGATTAATCTCACTATAGATCGATTTATGCATATAATTTTTTCTAACCTTTTGTTTGAGACAGATGGAATGACCCGTCATTCTATCACATGATCTGCTAACACTTCACGAATAACAAATTCAACTTCATTTATTTAAGAGATGAAGTGGAAATTGTTCAAGGCACGAACAACAGTGAGATTGTACCAAAATAAAGTAAGTATTTATTCTAATTCAAATTTTCAACTTTAGGGGAAATGATCTTGAAAACCAAAAACGTTGTCCTAGTGATCTTATACCTGATGAATCAGATGGTACCTTATATCATCACAAATATATGGATTTGTGATTACTGGCTTTTCCATAGCCATGTTCTCTACCACTCTCCATCAGAACATGATGGTTAGATTTCTCTTCCATATCCATATTTTCACCTATGTGGAAACCCAATGATTAGTTTATTTGGGTAACCGTTACGTTTCATACTTTTGTTTTTAAAGATTGGTTTTGATATTCCTTTTTACGATGTGGGTTTCTATTAAAGAAACTTTCGAATAGTAAACCATTTATAACCCCGACTAATTTCGAGGGCGAAATTCATTTTAAGGGGGGTAGAATGTAACAGCCCAAGATTTTATAAAAAAATATTCTTTTTAATTTTATTAATGTCTTGTGTTGTACGCTACACCAAAAGGAGCTTGCACAACACACATCCTTGTCTTTCCTTGCATTACACGCAATCGCGACCTTCCTCGATAGCGTGTGTAATACGCAATACCGAGTTTCACTAAACAACGATGTGCTATTAAAATATTATTAAAACTAGCCGTTATGAATAGTAATAACCACTTTTTAAAATTCTGTAAATCTTATTTTTCAAAATGAACTTCATTCTTGGATTCGGAGTATCGAATTTAGCCTAAGGTGAAATTTTGGTACTTTTCGGATAACTTTCATATTCTGATGAATAGTGAAAATTACTAAATTATAATTAAAAACAACTTTTTTAATCAAAATAATTAATAGTGATAAATTATTAATTTGAGTGGTTTTAAAGTATATTTAGAATATATTTTTACAATTTAATACAATGTTGGTCATTGGTTGTAATTTCACATTTAAACCAGACATAATCAAGTGTCAATCTTTTGATATATATTATTTCCTAAAAACACGCTATTTATTTTAACAGCAGGATTTAATTATAAAATTAATTAATGCGACTTCTATGTTATGAATTTGGTAAAATAGATTTCATTTTTGAATTCGGAATATGAAATATAGCTTAGGATGAAATTTTGGCATTGTTCTGAAAAACATCAATTTTTGTTGAATAGTGAAACTACTAAGTGGTAGTTAAAAAAACTGAATTTTTCATAAAACTTAATTTTGCCGCTTCTGTGAATGGAATTTTGAAAATCCGAGAGACACGGTTAATATCAAGGACTAAAATGTGGTTCAATGAGATGAAAATAATTTTTTGGTGAATAGTAACTTTTTACTTTTTTTTACCGCGGTTAATAGTAAATAGGGTAACTAAGGGTAAATATGATATTAATATTACCCTAACACATGTCCTAATTCTATTGGACAAGTGTAATTCGACCAAAAACAAACTTAGGAATAAAATATGACCATTTAGGCCCACTTGGATTAGATTAGGACATTTATTATTAATTTATTTAAAGAAAGGTTAAAATAGTTAAAATCAATGTTTAATAAGTAAATCATTTTTAATATGGGGTTATACATAAGATAAATTCGATTGTAAATATTAATTAGAAAGCTAAAAAGATTTCCTACATGATGGTATTTTATTTGTAATTTTTAGACATAAAATAATTTAATTTATTTATGACACAACGATGATGCAGTTATTATCTTATTAATGAAATATTGACATAATTGATGTTATAAACACCAAAATAAATGTAATTTGAGATTTTTTATGAATTACACTAATTTTCTAGGTTACTATGATATATTAATGTTGATTTAATCAACTTGGTTCGAACATTTAATTCTGTTATGACTTTCACAAAAATCATATATCAAATAGTGTCAAAATTGACACAAAATGGTTTTTAAATCAAATATTATATTATTAATTGTTATTGTATTCCTAAAAATCTAAGGTTCGGCCAAACGACTTACATAAGGATATATATATTAATAATAAACAATTTGGGGTTCGTTTGGCATGTTATAGTAAGTGTATTAACCATATAGTGAAAGAAAACAAAAAGACACAGTAAAAGTTAAATTATTTAACTTGGAGTTAAATCTAATTGATAAGGTTAAAATAATATCCTAAACTTGTCTAAATTCTATTGGTTGATAGGATTTCGACCCATCCCCACCTTAGCTTCGAAATAAGACCATTTGGAACCATTATAAACCGATTTTGACTTTAATATAAAATAATATTTTGAGATATTCCTAAGGTGCCCCTCTCCTCCCTTATAAAAGGACACCTCCTCCCCCTCCTCCTCACACCAATTTGAGCACTCAAGCTCGGCCAACCCCTGCCAAAATCCCTTCTCCACTTCCCTAGAAACATCCTAGAGGTTCTGGTCTTCCTCAAAGACCAATTCTATTGCCCTAAGAGGAGGTCTCAAAGAGGCACTTCAAAGAAGAGGAGGTTCGGACACATACGAAGCAAATTGGACCTAAGGTAAGGGAAATATCACAATCTCATTTTTATCCGAGATTGTTTATTCGTAAGTATTTACTGGGGTGTATTTTATCATTCACATCCATGTTTCATCAATATGTAATATTATTTCCATCCACCTACAATTGTTTAAATCCATTTTTACCCTTCGGTGAGTTTTTAGTAATATGTATGAAAGGAATCTTTTGTCGTTTTTTTATACGAGGTACATTTTGACTTTTCCGACAAAAGTACGAAGAATGTTTTTTTTAACTTATACAGCATGAATGTATTTTTAAAACATTATTTCCAAGAAGCTTCCTTTACAAGTTTTCAAGTTTATTTTTAATCAACTTCTTTTATTTTAAAGTTTTATGACATGTTATGAAAGGAAAAATGTTTTCCTCAAGAATGAAGTTCAAGTGTTTTATCAAAATTATTTTCCATCTAAGATAATAAAAGAGTTTTGTTTTTATCCCTATTATTACATGGATTTGATTATGTTTTGATGGAAACATTTTTATGAATTCCTTTATCTTATATGAATTGTTTTATGATGTCATGTTGTTTAAGAATCCCATTTTTATTAAATGGGTTATGCGATGATGTATGATTTATGATTATGTGGCACACATAAGAATGGTATCATTATGAGATGGGTGGGACCTATATCTCCCTCCAATGAATTGGGTAAAGATTTTATATCTCATGAGATAGACATGGCTGAAATGGTAGGTTATACCGGTTCAGTGAAACAGGACTGAAACGAGGGTTACTCGATTCAGAAAGGGACTTTGTCCACTAAGATAGTCTTGGCATTGAGTCTTGACTAACAAGAAATGATTCTCTATGATTATGTGTGTATTCCACAAAGTTTCATGTTTTAAGTTATGATTATTGGGATTACATTTCACTTCTATGATTTATCCCATGTTATGATATTATGATCTTTTTTGCAGGTTAAGATTTCCAAAAGCTATGTTCTTATATATATGATGTGATTGATATTTCTTTTGTTTACCCTTACTGAGCATTTGAGCTCACCCTTTTATGTTTTCTTTTCCCCAGGATATAAAGAAAGGTTTTAGGTAAAAAAAAAGGGATGACCTTTATGGGAGATATTGAAGAACTTTCACCACGATTAGAAGATTACGTTCCGAGTTTCCAAAGACACTAAAATATTACGATCCTTTAGTGTGTGTTTTTGTTATGTACTAAGTATTCTGCAAATGTAATGTAATGTCCATGTACGTCAAGCTTCGGGTCTCTACAATCAAGCCCACGTAGTTCTAGAAATAACCTCTGTACAAATTTGGTTCATACATGTGAAGGGTGAAAGGGGACTTTAGTACAATGATGGTTTAACCCAAGATAAAAGGTTTGGGCATTGCCATGTATGCACGTAGTCTTTGAAATGAAACATGATTGAAAAATCAATATAAATAATGGTTCCCTCTCAGGTGAGGGTATCAAATAATATTGTAGTTTATTGTCATACTGGAAAAAAGTGTTGTATAATTTAACATCGTATAACAAGGACAAAAGTGAACCAATGTAAAGATATTGATTCTAGGTGCGGTTTCACGAATCAACATCGTATGAGATGGAGGTGAACCAATGTGAAGATATTAGTATTGGGCTTGAACCTTGGGAGGTTTCCTACATACCCATCCTTGAAGGCAAGGATCAAAGTCCGCGTAGTTCAATTAAAGAATGATTTAATGATCAAGTCGTTCTTGGAAACAATGACCTAAAAAATGATGTTGGGACTTACGCATGGTTAGCGGCCCAGAGAGGGTGTTATGGTTGTCGTTTTCTCTAAGCTCACGTGAGTCATACTCGGTGTGAGAAACAAGAGGTAGCAACAGCCCTAACGATGCACAATTTAATGTCATGTAGGACATATGAAGGGACTATGCAGTTTTAAGGTCTTGCAGTTAGGACTATTGGTGCTGCACAATTTAATGTCATGTAGCAGGGACAAAGTATAGTTTAATGTCATGTAGGATGTATTAAAGGATTTTCTATATAGTTTAGCGTCATGTAGTTAGGACTATGGGGAAAATACAGTTTAACGTCATGTTGGACAAAAGGGACTTCTATATAGTTTTACGTCATATAGCAAGGACGATGAAGGGGGACACAGTTTAACGTCATGTTGGACGTATTAGAGACTTTTTCACAGTTTAACATCATGTTGGATGAAAGCGCGAATAGTTTAAAGTCATATGCATGGACCGTGGATGGTGTAGTTTAACGTCATGCTGGATGGAAAGGGGACAGTGCAGTTTAATGTCATACAGTGAGGACAAATTAGGGAATTTTTTACCACAGTTTAATGTCGTGTGGGATGAAATTAATACAAATAGTTTAAGGTCATATGTATGAACCCTGGATGATGCAGTTTAACGTATTGCTGGACGGTGGTGCAGTTTAAGGTCATACCGGACCATGATAATATATTTTGTGTTTATAAAAAAATACTTCTTAAAAAATCTAGCATCGGTTGGAGTAGTGACGAGTTCACCATCCATTGAGATTAAAGAATAAGCTCCATTGGAGTAGACCCTATGTATTGAGTAAGGTCCTTCACATTTTGGCTCAAGCTTGGGAGGTTTCTTTTCTGGTATCATTAGAGTTCTGAGAACTAATACCAATTATCCCTGAGTGAATGAATGATGATGAACTTTTTTGTTAAAAGCTCGTGCTATTCGATTCTGATAGACTTCCAAGTGGTGCAAAGAACACAATATTTTCTCATCTAACCATTACAATTCATTCAATCACTTTTGAGATTGTTCATCTGTAGATGATTGATCAAAAATGGCAACTCTGAGCGAGGGTATTTGAACTTCAATTGGAAAGACTACTTCTATTCCATATACCAATGAATATGGAGTTGACCGCGTTGCAGTGTGGGTGGTAGTCCGATAAGCCCATAAAGCATGAAAGAGTTTATCAGGCCATGAATTCTTATCTTTATCCACCATCTTTTTCAGTATATTTGAAAGAGTCTTGTTGAAGGATTATATCTAGCCATTGGCCGCTGCATGATACCGATATGAATGGTTGGATTTGATGTTGTATTCTTGATACAACTTCTTCACCTTGGATGAACAGAAGTTGGTGCCATTGTCCGTCAATATGGTATGAGGGACACCAAATCTGGTAATGATGTTAGACTTGATGAAGCTAACAATGCATTTAGAAATGACTTCCTTGAGAAGTATTGCCTCTTTCCATTTGGAAAAGAAGTCAGTAGTAGTAAGAATGTACTTAAACTGCTTGTTCGTAGCCGAAGGGTAAGGTCCCACCACATCCATTCCCCATGTGGCAAATGGCCATGAGTATTTATATATATGAAGCAACTCTGGAGGTTGATGAATGAAGTTGGCATGTACTTGGCATGAATGACACTTCTTTGTGAAATCAACACAATCTTGTATCATTTAAGGCCAAAAGTATACAAGCCTTCGAATCTGATCAGACAGTATATGTCCAGACTGCTGGGCACCATAGACTCATGCATGCACTTCTTTCATGATATCCATTGTCTCCTCACCATCAATGCATCTGAAGAAAACTCAATCAAAACCACGTTTGTAGAGAAATTTAACTAGGTGATCTGGGCTATCATAAAGAGTAAAATCGACCACACATCACCAAATTTGTTCTTTCTCGGCTCTATTAGGTGGAAGTGTTTCATTATGAAGGTATTCCTTGATAGGTGACATCCATCCTGTAGTATGAAGATACGGTTCAGGAATTGGACTAATTTCATTAATTTCCTCTATTCTGATTCGAACATAAGGTGAAATTGCACGACGGTGGGCAATACTGATGGTTATCTCATCCCAATTTGGATCTTCCAGAGTTGTGGCTATATTAGCCAGTCCATCAGCTTGAGCATTTTGTGATCTTGGGACATAAGAACATGTCGGTTCCAAAGGGAATTCCGCCATTAACTCTCTGACGTAATCATACAACAGAAATAGTTCTTCTTTTCTGATGGCATAATCCCCATTGACTTTTTTGATTACCAGGTCTGAATCACCGTTCACCTTTAAGTGATTCACTTGTTCTTGAAGCGCTAATTCTAATTCTGCGATGAGAGCTTGGTATTATGCTTCATTATTGGTACCACCTTCCCACAATAAGAAGGAATAAGGTAACACTGCCTTTTCTGGATAAATGAGCACAATTCCTAAGCCAACTTTGTTGAATTTAGGATTTTCCAGTTTTCTTCCGGTTGGACTTCTGGAAGCACCATCAAAATACATTTCCCATGCCTGAGGACTTTCTTGAATAGAGAAGACTTCCTCATCAGGGAGTTCAATATCTGAAGATGTGTCTTCCACTGAATGGTGTTCAGCCAGGAAATCAGCCAGAGCTTGGCCCTTTAACGCCTTTTGAGACACATACCAAATGTCAAATTGCTAAAAAATAACTACCCACCTTTCCAGACATTTTGTAAGCATTGGACGACTAAGGATGAATTTGAGCGGGTTATTGAGAGATACTAATTGGACCTCGTGATGTTGCAGGTAGTGTCTCAACTTCTGAACTGCAAATATTAATACCAGGCTGCACTTCTCAATACTTGAATACCAGGTTTCTGCTTCAAGATAAGTTAGATTGATATAGTAGAGGCTGTTTTCATTCCCAACATCATTATTTTGAGCAAGAAAGGCACCCAATGATCGCTCTAGAGCTGTCACATAGAGGATAAGTTGTCTTCCTTCAACAGGTGTCATGAGTATCGGTGGACTCAAGAGGTATTTCTTGAGAATATCGAATGATTCTTGACATTCTTCAGTCCACTGGTAAGTGACTCCCTCCTTCATCAATTTGGTGAAGGGTAAACTTTTGCCTGCCAAATTGGCGATGAAACGCCGAATATAGGATAATTTTCCTTGAATTCCACTTAATTCTTTCAAATTATGAGGAGGTTACATACTAGGGATTGACTTGGTCTTCTCAGGATCAACTTCAATAACACGATGGCGTACAACAAAGCCGAGAAATTTTCCTGAGGTTACCCCAAAAGCACATTTTAAGGGGTTCATCTTCATATTATGTTGTCGAAACTTGAGGAATATGACGTCCAAATTAGCCAAGTGATTAGAACATTGTCTGGATTTAACCAAAAAATCATCTACATAGCATTCAAAAAACTTCCCTAAGAAGGGTTTGAAGATACAATGCATGGCATGCTGATATGTTGCACCTACATTCTTTAAGCCAAAGGGCATTACCAGTAGCAAAACACACCCAGAGGGGCTCTGAAGGCTGTGGATTCCTCGTCTTCTGGGGCCATTCAGATCTGCTTATATCCGGAATATCCATCCATAAAGGAAAGTGATTCATAGCCAGCTGTTGCATCAATTAAAAGTTCTGTAATCGGAACTGGGAAATCATCCTTAGGACAATACCGATTAAGATCTCTAAAATCGATGCAAACTCTAATTTGTCCATTCTTCTTCTTTACAAGGACAATATTATCCAACCACTTGGGATATTGAACTTCTCTAACGAAGTTAGCTTTTATAAGCTTATCCACTTCAGCCTCAATTTTGGAAGCAAAAGTTGGGCGTGTTCTTCTCGCGACTTGGTTAAATCCTCAATGTTCTTCTTGTAAACCCAAATGATGAGTAGCAATATCAGGATCAAGCCCGAGCATTTCTGTATAGTTCCAAGAAAATATATCTCTATTTCGCTTTAGAAAAGAAATATAAATCTCTTTCTCTTCAAGAGTCATGTCCGCACTGATTAATGTGGGGAGTGGATCTTCTTTTGTACCCAGATTTATTTTTCTGAGTTCATCCACAGTGGTAGAGATACCCTCTTCAAATGCTGGAGGAGCATCTTTGAGATCTTCCTCTTCTTCTTCATCATGTGCTATTTATTCCGTTTTTACTTGCATAGTAGATGATAATGCAAGAATTTTCATGATCAGAAGAGATGTCAAAATTTGTACATCTTGAAGAAGAAGCTTCCATTTCCGAACTGATTGATGATGAAGGGTATTCTTTGGGTAATAAATAGGAGATTATGGATTGAGAATTGACATCATTGTTCACCTTCGATGTTGATGTAACTTGTTCTAGCCTAATTGGTAAAGTATAGACTTGTTTGATTTCAGTAGATGAAATGAAGACGTCACCATTTGTGCTTTCATCACTACTTAGTGGGTTACCAATTTCTCCCATGTTGTCTAGCTCGATTGTCGTAATTGACATTATGGATCTTTCCATAAGAGTATTAGGATTTGGGTCTATCTTGTCAATTTGACTGATAGGAAACATATAATCTACACTCACATGTGGAAATGGATTTACTGGAATCTTTTCCAAACCATATAGAGCATTAAATTTGGTAATATCCTTTGTTGTGGATTTCTTCCTTCCCTTCATGTGATAGAATTCCGCCTCAATGTATTGAGACTCACATGTCTTGAACAGGGCCTTATAACCATACAATGTCCCAAATTGACCATCAAAACAATATTTGAGATATTGATGGTATGATGAAGGGATAGATGCATGTTGATGTAGCCAGGGTCTTCCAATAATGATGTTGAAAGTTGAGTCTTGATCAACAATCATGAAATCCGAATTGGATACAAGATCTCCAAACTGAGTTCTGAGTGTAACTTCGCCCAGTGGTTCTTGTTCATTTTTATCATATCCTTGTAACATCATGGTAGAAGGAGATAAATCAGATTCTGTGAGGCCCAATCGACGAAGTGTACGAATGGGCATGAGGTTGACTCCTGAACCATTGTTAATGAAATCTCTTCGGACATCTACGCCATTGACCTTTCCAGATAAGTACAAAGGTATAATATTCCCATGCACAACATCATCTTCATCTTCATAAATAAAAGATATTATTGCATGGAATTCTGTAGGATTATTCTCAATGTGATAGACTTCAGCTGCAGCAATTTCAGTTTCAAACTCCTGAGGACTTGACAAAGCCTCTATGAGTGCTTCCCGAAGATCTTTTGACAGATTCAAAGCATCCAGAATTGATAACTTGGCTGGTACTTGGGCCAAGTGTTTCAATACATCATACTTTTTATCCAGAGGTCTCTGTTTCCCAAAAGAAATATGTGTTTTAGCAGGTACCTTGGAAGTAGATGCTTTGGAAGTTGATGCATCTTGTATTGGGATAGGAGTTGGAAATATTCCTGGTTTTGGAAGATTAGACCGATTAGATCCATTTACTTGTTGAGAGGAACAAGATGGAACCTTCAACCGGTCTTCCAAAATAACTATGCCAGGACTGAATTTACTATTGGTAGAAGAACTTGCCTATTCTTGCTGAACTCGTTGAAGGGCTCTACCACGAGTTTCTACTGCATACACAGTTCTAGCAGGGGTAGAATTGGAATAGTGGCTTCTGAAAGATCCACGTCTTCCCCTGTATCCTGAGCCTATGGAACTACCTCTGATTCCCCTGTTTGATACAGGGAATTTAGAATCATCGAAATAAAAAATGCGACTGTCATATGGATCTGTTAATTGAATCATATTAACAGAACTGAAAATTAACTCTTCGTCTGATGAAGAATCTGACTGATTAGCCTGTTTAGGCTGTGTCGTTTGGTGGGGCGGTGCCTGTGGCTTTGAAGTAGATGGAATGAAGTCTTCTAGAGTCAAAGACAACTTAGGATTTGACACATACTCATCTTCTTCTGATTCTTTTTCTTTCTTTGAATCATGTCGTTTCTTTGAGTACTTTCCCTCTGATGAAGAGGGTTTTTTCACAACATTCATGGTAGAAGACACAATCAGTTTCGTTAATTTTGTTCGAAAAATATCATGATTTCGGTTGATTATCTTTTTGACCATCCAATCATCATACTTTTGTGCATTTTTGATTTTGACTTCTTTCCATTCACCTTCCTCCTCTAGAACTGTAGCAGTAACACATTCCACCTGATCTGAAGAACCTTTCAGTTTGACTTGTCCCGAGTCGAACATCTTTTGCAGGAGGTCTATGGAGAAAAAATACTCCTATATGGGATGCCCCAACATTTGATGAAAAGGGAAATAATTGGGACGGTCTTCATCTTGTTCCTTGTTTGATCTCTTAGGCCTTGGCAATTGAACCAGATTATTTTCCAGAGCCGAAATGAAGTAACCAGGAACTTGTTCATTTCGGAAAGAGTATGTTTTTCTCTTCAGATCCTCAAATTTGTTTCGTCTTTGATCTCTTTCATCATCTGGATGAAACGACCTTTGTTGTTGGCTCTCAATAGGTGAAGCCCTTCGAGAAGATGAAGTTTTTGAAGTAGAAACAGGTACAAGTTCTTGTTTAAGAATAACTATAGTAGTTTCTTCTTTACTCATTATCCTTCCTGGAGCTGATGGAATTACAATAGATTTAGCCTTAGCCTGTATAAGGGAATCTTCAATCTGCTGAGTGATTGAAGTAAGGTCTTGAAACCATCATGTGTATTTCACAGGGATCAACGGCGTGCGTAATTCGTCACACAGATTTTCCACACAGATTGGCAACAATTACTCTTGAGGGAGTGCTAAGCTTAGGAAATATGTTAATCCCTTCCAGCGAGCAATGAAATCTGAGACCCTTTCATTATCTCTTTTCTTACAGTTTTTGAGATCAAAAACTGTTGTCTTTGGAAAAGTTGAGCTGAACTGAAGAAGGAATTTTTGGAGAAGATCCTCCCATCCGGTAATTGACCGGGATTGCAAGCCTGTATACCAGACCAAGGCTGGTCCTTGAAAGGTCCGTATGAATCATTTGAGTTTTACCGCTTCTTACTGCTCTGGAGTTCCCATCATAGGATCACAACAAGACACGTAATGCGTAAAATGCTATTCAGGGTCGTCTGATCCATTGAAAATAGGGAATACATGGTTTCCAAAACTGGATGGAGGAGAGATTGAATCTACCCATTCAGGGTAAACCTTCTTTTCTGGTTGAACCTGCGCACATTTCCCTTTCATAGTTTCTAACCGATCTGTTATTGACTCAATGGTAGTTATTAACTTTTGAGAAACATCCGACTGAACTTGTACTTGGGTAGGTGTAATGACTGGAGCTTGGACAGATGTGGTGGTTGGTGCTGCAACTGATGGTAGCACTGCAAATTTTTGTTGCACTTGACCTGTAGGATTAGACCTGTGAGGGTGTACTGATAGAGGATGATATTCTTGATCCATCTTAGTAGCTGCAACAAATTCCCTTGGCTGACTAACTCTAGAACACTTAATAAGAAGACTACCCTAAAGTAGTTCTGCATTCAACTTCCTTAATTCCTTCGTTTCTTCCTCCTATTGTGCAAACCTTTGCTCTAGTGAGAGAGTTTGGCCTTCTCCAGAGGAAGGATATGTAACCTGATTCTATCCCCTCCCTTTGTTGGATCCTTTTCGGAGAGGGGGAAGTGGGTTACTTGAAGGATTTCCTAGGTTCTGAGTAATCCTTTGATTTCGTGTACACACACCTTCTTCATTTGTGTCAGTGCGTACATCTTCTTAAGAAGTAACCTCTTCATCTGAGTCAACTGAGTGAGCCTCATCTGGTGGATCAACAACAACGAAATTGATGAAATTGATTTATTCATAACGCATCACATCCCTTCTATCAGCATTTCTGTGATATTGTCTTCTTCCATGTCTTTAATGAGACATTTCTTTTTGTTGATTCAATCCCTCAGGAACTTCTTGACGAACCGTAATTTGGAGGGAATCTCCTGATAATTTGTCTCTTAATTCCTCTTGATTCTTCTTCCCCAATCGAGAAAAGACTGAAATTCTCTGAGGAGGGGATTGATGATTTGAAAAAGTCCCCAGTCCGGTGGACTGGGGCTGTTCCTGCTGTTCCCGCTCAACTCCTCCAATCCTATTTGTTGATTCCAAGGGTTGGTTTAAAAGAGTCCCCAGTCTGGAAAGCTGGGGTGGATCTTGACACACTATGTATGAGACTTTCTTAAAAGCTCTCCTGATCTTGTGAACCTTAGTCCGGAAATTAGCTGGATGCATTAACCTGTATCCACTTTTATCACCTAGTTCAAAAGACTGTTGAATGATTTCTGACACTTCTTTCACTTGATGATGTGCTTGCTCCATACGAGAGGCATGTTCAATATTCTTGTTTTCTTGATGCAGGAGTAATTCAACAACTTCTTCTCTGTATGATTGATTTTGAGAGGAACTAGTTGAAGCCTATTCTTGGGCAAGCTTTTGATTACAAAGCCCATTGACTTTGGCCGTCCATGGGAAATAACATTGCATGAGTCCATTTTCGGCGGGCTTTTCTGATGGGAGAGCACAGTGATATGTAGTGCTCCATGAACACCCCATCCTCTGACATGAATACCAGATGGGGCATTGGCAATTAACTGACACAGTCTTCTTAGTGCACCAAGGCATGAACATTGAAGGGCTATACTGATTTTCCGCCTTCGGATATCAAGAGAATGAAAGAGATTCCAAATCAATCTGACATTGTAACCCTTCTATTATCTTATGATGATTTTCATATTCATCATAAGATAATAATTTCTTCCTCAATTGACAAAGAGTTTTCCATATGTTGAGACGAATATCATGAATTCCATCTTCCATCAACATCTTTGGAATTTCATACTGAGTGTCAGAGAGAGGCCAAAACATGAATGGTACTTCACCTTTTTTCAGTTGTTTTCTCATGTTCAGCATTTCCTCTTTATCATTAAATGAAGATTCTTATACCTGATTTGACCAAGGCTGGTGCTTCCTTGTTACTTCATCGGATTCAACAAGATTGGTAGAGAGACCACTGATTACACTAGAAGATGCATGAGTTAGGGTTGGTTTGGAGAATGACCTACACCCTGGGCTATCTACTGATTGAGAAAGTATTTCACCTTCTAGAGATGAAGCATCAGACATGATTGGTTTCGTATTTTCAAGTGCCTCAAGATAAGAGGGCTTTATCAGCACTACATTGTCCACTGGAGCATTTTCCCGGCAATGTGCATCACTACTGCGGAGAGGACTTTCGCAGCGAAATTCATCATCATGGGGTAGACCACCATGGTGGGTTATAGCAAAAGATGAGATCTCTTTCTCCTTGGTCTTCTGGCCACACAGAGGGTTATTATAGCTCTCATCTGAAGATGAAACTTCGAGATCGACCAAATTGTCATGAAGCAAGCCTTCATGAGGAAGTGTCTATTGAAGACCTTCAGAATTAATGATCCCACTATTTGGAAATGAGGGAGTAAAATCTTGGATTCCAACAGATAATTGTCTGAGTGCTAGAAGAACTCCAACATCGATCAAGGACTTGTTACAGATTGGATCTTGATCTTTTGACTGTGCTGGGAGGGTCTTCTTCTTAGACGCCTTCTTACTCGCCTTGGAAACCACTTGTTGACGAAAGTGGATGCTCTGAGCAGGTGTATGTGCCTGATCAGAAGAGATGACCAGGTTAGGCTGACGATATCCACTCAAATCAGGTGTATGTGCCTAACTTGGTTGTCCATATGATATGGGGGAGTATGCCCCCACAACCCTCTTGGACTGGAACAGATGTGTGTATCTGTTTCGGAGTGAACTATTGATGTGTTACTCCACTGGTAGGGATAGATTTATGTGTCTTTCCCTGAGATGCCATTGAAGTTGTTATAATATCCTAGCAGGCATCCAGAATAATAGCAGGGATTTTCTTTTGCTCTTTCACCATTGATAGAATATGCTTGGTCACTTCAGCTGTCGGAATGTGGATATATGTCCATTCTGTGATTGGAGTAGGTGTATGTGCCTGCTCCTGTCCTCCTTTTCCTGTCAGTGAATCCTGAAAATACTCAAGTGTGGGGGCAGAAAGTTGAGTCTGCCTCCTGTTTGTTGTCGGGGCTTTCTGACTAACTTCTCCGAATGCTACCAAGCGAGACTATTGGTAGGATTGATTAATACTAGCAGGTGTATGTGCCTGCTGATTTAACTTTGCCGAACATGGTTGACAAACTCCATCATATGTAGTCCGATGAGCCTGCTGACTAGATGATGATGTATAAACAGGTGTATGTTCCTGCCTATAGTACTCCTCCGGAATTGCCTGGCGGGATTGGCGTGATGCTGCCAGAGGAGTCAGCTGGACAGCGGAATTGAAACGGGCAGGTGTGTGTGACCGCTCATTGCTTTCCACCAAGTTAGGTTGATGAACTTCTCTGGAGATGCCAGAGATGATAACCTGCTCACTGTTAACCAGATTTCGCCTCTGGCGATTCGTCTTGCCTGCTCGGGTTCGAGGAACCTGAGTCGAACGCCTGGAGTCGACACCCTCATCATGTTGAGGGTGCACTGCCTCATGAGTCTGGCTGCGATTGTTGATGGGATCCCTCAGGAAGGACTCATGCTTCCTTGAATTAAGGCCCTGAGGGACCTGCTCATTCACCTCCCCAGAATATGGGAGTAAATGGTGATTGTGTTCTGGGGATAACGACCTGAAACGGTTGGAGATGGTGGTTAGCAGCGCCTGCTTCTTGATCACTGGTCATCTTTGTTCGAATGACCGGTGTTAGTTGTTCACTTGGAGGGCTTGTCGGGCAGCCTCTAGAGTTGGGATGGTACCGTGTTGACAGTACTCCTTAACTAGTGCATTTGATACCTAGAGTTGAAGATGCTGAGTAGGTGATGTCATCCTTAGAGCGAATGATGATCTAGCAGGAGTAGCAGCAGTGGCATTTGTAGCAGCAGTATTCACAGGTGTGAACTTGAGAGCAGCCATTCTGGAAATGCAGAAGATCATGGAAAAGAGTGCCTGTTTGATATAACAGACGTAATCAAGATAAATTCAGCCACTACATATTTTGGATGAGAACATATGTCAATGATTTTTTTTGTTGGCCCTCTCATTGAGTTTTAAATAGTGGCCTACCAAATAGGTAAAACATCATTCTAACTTGGTTAAGGATTCACGTCGGGTTCACCATTTTTTGTTTCCCTCGGAATTTGGGGATGACCTCCTTGATTGAAGGTTCAAACATTCCAATCGGTTTCTAACGGGTTTGTTCGTAGAACTGGGAACATCCAATGATTCCATATCCATTTGGACCTACTTTCCAAAGGTAGGAGCTCATTAGTTTGTGGACTTATGAGGCTTAGGAATTTGCATTGGTTGAGAGGATGTGAGGTCGGACTCATCACACCTTTTTTGAGGGGAATTATTGTCTACTCCGGGAATCTCTTTAGAGATTTAAGTTATGTTCGTGAATCCTTATTACATTACCAAGTATAAAATGATATTTCCTTCAGATCTGATAATAAATGATTAAATATGTAGTAAATTTGGAGAATCTTTTATATGTATTTGAGGTTCTTCATCAATAAAGAATCATCTGTATTTATTAGAGATTTTTGGTCAACGGTATCCTTCGACACATTTATATAGAAGTCTCTAGGTCGTTATGATGAACATGATGGTTTTAAAGCCACTCAGTGGGGCACTCGAAGTTTATTGTCATTCAGAAGGACATGGATTATTTCAGAGTTGGGATCGAACCCGCAGATGGGCTACCTACATATCCTTTGTTTAGAAAAGGAATCAGAACCCACGTAGTTCGATTAAGGGAGTATGATGTTTATGATTGATGGATCAAAGAAGGATGTCATAATTACTTTTACACTCTAATCTTACATGATTCATGCTTGATGTAAGAAAAAAGAGGTATTGGTAAAAACTAGACAATTGTGCCATGAAAGATGAAATCATAAGAAATAATGTGGGGCTTATGTATGTATGACTGCCCAGATAAATGAAGATTAGGATTTACTTCAGGGAAGAAATCCAGGAACAGGGTCTATAAAGGTATATGTGATTCATGGAGATTTGAATACTCTAACTTGGGGCTTACTCCTGAAAAGGAGACCCAAATTAGGAGAGGACTTATGATTGGGTTTTTCTCCTAAGAAGGAATCTCAGATCAAAGGTAAATTAGGACTTGTTAAGAGAAATTAAGACTGGGGCTTACTCCTGAGAAGGAGGCCCAGGTTAAGGGATTTGAAAAATTAAGGGACTTGGGGATTAATCCTAAGGAGGATGCCCATATTTGATAATTAGACTAGGGATTATTCCTGAAAAGGAGGCCCAAGTTAAGAATTATTACTGGGGCTTATTCTTGAAAAGGAGGCCTAGGTTAATGAGTTCTCTCATCATAAAGGATGAGGTTGAATGAATGAAATCTGAATCTTTAGTGACATAAAGATGTGTAAATCACTAGGTTTTGAGAGATATTCCACATAATTCCTATCAGATAAGAAATTCAAATAAAGAAATCCTGCCATAAATGGCTTTGAAGAGTGTCTTAAAGACTGAATCTTGAATGGGAGAGGTTTAATGGCATAAGAGGGGTTAAATGGGCAAGAAGGGCACCAAAAAAGAAGGGGCGCGCAAGTCCTGGTCACGCAGGTATACCTGCGCGACACATGGGTACTTGCGCGTTTGTAAACATGGATGGTAATACTTGGGCGATCTTTGACCAAATGCCTTTAGAATTATCCTGAGGTACTTCCAGAAGAGAGTCGTTCAAGTTTTGGTGAAGAAGTAGGGCGGTGCACAAGTATGTTCATTTCGCTTAAGGGTAAAACACCTTAGGCACGCAAGTGTTAGTGAATTCTAACACTTACACCATACTCCTCTTGTTTAGACCTTCCATTCTAGGTAAATAATTACCTTAGAAGTGTTCAGAAGACCTGAAGAAGAGACTTGGGCGTTCAGAGCTCTAAATCTGAATTCTGGAAAAAATCCCCCCCAAATGGGGGGCCCATAGGGTCTATTTATAGGTTGGAGAAGACCTCGGTCAGTTATCCTTTAGGGCGCGCAAGTGACTTGCGCGACCATTAGGTGGCGCACAAGTATACTTGCACGATAGTGATGGAACTTGCGCGACCCTTGTGCATTTGAATCTTTGTTCATACCTTTGTCGATTTTTGATGTTTCCTTCAAAGGATGAATCAATTTGTGCTAAGTCATTTCCCTTTTCATTCGTTTAGACAATGTGACGAAAAAGAGTGTCAATAAACCTACACCTATAAATAGTATTTCCAAGGTTGGGGCCATCTTGGAGGGTAAATTGCATGGAATACTAGCAGATTTTCTCAATCTTAGATTGTTCGGGAAAAAAGGGTTCCTTGTTAGACATACATGAAAATGGGAGTCATCTAATCATATACATCCTCAATTGTGAATATATCTGAGGTCCCTACTATATATGATCTAGCCACTATATGATTCACCTATTATTCTTTTTCATTATATATGAAGAGGAAAATAACCCTTCAATGTACCACATGAATGAATAAATTTTCTTAGTCAGGTTCTACAAGATATGAGACCAAGAATGTCAGCACATCAACTCGATCATTCTATGATCAAGGAACATAAGTCACATCTAGATGAGAGGAGAACTATTCTATTAACTCCCAATCCACTCTAGTAGGAGAACAAGTTCATTTTCCCTATGAAAAAAATCATCATTGATCTATCTAATGATCAAATAAAATTCTCCCATTATGTATAGGTGGGGGAAATCAATTTCAAGGGTCAACTCAAGACTGATGATGAGGTCCTAATAATTGGCCTCATTGTTGGTTTTTCCTTCATAAAATATAAATGAGTATGAAAATATGGAATTTTTGGGAGGGATAAGGACAATCTCAAGTCCCACCCTGTTACATTTTGGTTTATTCAGCATTATGCCAATCAAACTATGGGAGACACCATCAAAATTCATATACCAACATGATGTGTATGATCCTCTAATTGGATGGAATCATCTAGGAAATCAACATCCAAGGGATACACATCAGGGGTAGGATGTGTTTCCAAGAAATCGGAAAAAGTATATCCCTTGACAGTTTTTTGGGGGATGAATCTGATGCTAAATTGCTCCGGAATTACTACACAACATGCTAGTTCCTCTATTAGTATGATAAAATTAGGGGTGTTCTTTAGTGGGTAAACCTAAGACAACAACTGTATTTCATTATGTTGTAGGTAATGCCACAATTTATCTGCTACAAATACTAGGTCCAAGTATCTCTTTTCAATGGGATAATATGTAGTTTCAGTGTCGAGTAACATATAGCTATGATAATAGATATTTTTTCCTATTCCCTCATTATTTTTTAGAGCATAAATCACCAAGATATCGCTCCAGGGTGGTCACATAAAGCACCAAAGGAATCCTCAAGATGAGTGAAATTAAGACTATAGGATGTAACATGTACTATATAATATCCTCGATTGATGTCTGGAAATATTTTTCCCACTGGTAGATGGTTCCTTTTTTCATAAGTCTTGAGAAGGGATTACACTTTCCAACTAGATTAGCGATGAATTAGAGGATATAGTCCATGTGGTATTAAATGACTCATAATTCTGGAAGTTTATACAGAGGTGTAAAATTTATAAAAGGCTAGATATTATTTGGATCGATCTCAATTCCCCTATATCTAACTACATATCCGAGAAATTTCCCATAGTTAACCCCAAATGAACACTTAATGGGGTTTATCATTAGGTGGTGTGACTGGAGGAGACCAAGAAATTTCTCCGAATCTCTGACATGGCCCTTACACTGATGAGATTTAACTACCAGATCATCCATGTAGAATTCCCCAAATTTCCCAAGGAGCGGTTTGAAGATATAGTGCATAGAAAACTGATATGTAGCTCTATAATTCTCCAAATCAAATGGAACCACTCAGTTGAAGAATATTCCCTATCGTGCTCTGAATATGGTGGCCTCCACATGCTCTAGGCTCATCTAGATATGGTTATACCTAGAGTACTCATCTATAAAATGAAAGGTTTGAAAGATATCAGTGGAATCAATCAGATGATCTTTCACTAGAATGGAAAAAATTTCCTTTAGGAATTGGTGGTTGAGGTCCTAAAAGTCAATGAAGGATATAATGTACTCATTCTTCTTCATTACTAGAATAGTATTGGAAATCCACTTGGGGTAATTAAAAAACTTATGATGTTTTCCCTGCTTATATTATCATTCTCACACTTCACCATGGCCCCATGGGAAGGGTGCATCTTCTTGTGAGGCTTATTGAACCCTCGGTGGACCATTGGGAGGCCAAGATGATAAATGAAGATATAATGATCGAGCTTCACAATCTCTTTGTAGCTCCAGGTGAACATGTCATAGTGTTATTTTAGGAAGGACACATAGTTATGATATTGTTCTAAAGGCATGAATGTACTAATAAGTGTTAACCACAAATCCTCCTCTATGATGATATTAACCTTGGTTATTTCATCTATTGTGTTAGAGACACACTCTTCAAACACTGGAGATGTGCCATCCAAATCCTCTTGATCATCCAAGTCAAGAGGTTTGGAAGGAGGGAGAAAATATACAGGAGTTGTAGATCTGATGGAAGAATTGACATATACCTTGGTATGAGTGGAGTCCTCAATGGGGGATTCATGTTCCTTGAAGACTATGGTGATGAATCCTTCTGATCCAATTCCATGTGGTTTATAATCATGAGTCCCATCATTGATATCAAAAAAATTATTCTGAGTGAACTTCCAATAATTCAATCCAACCTTATGGAACATAAAGTGATGGCATGGATCAATGGACAAGGGGAGGATCCTTAGTATTCCATAGGAGTAAGGATTTGTAGCACTATTCAAGACCATCCTATGTAAGTGTACAAGGTAATCTGAGAGCACTCATTTTTCTTAATGTTGATGAAGAGACTTCCCAATTCTAGGTTTATTCTCTCCAACTAGTGGATTGAAAGAATGTAGTTATCCTTAAAATATACCCATGTGTCCACTAAGCTGGATATCAAATAATTAGGTGGATTGATACTCTCACCCCAGTCAGTCTGGAGATTCATTTCCTCTCTTTTGTAGTATCCTATGTCCAGGTAGCGGGTCTCCCAATAATTGAAAGGGGAAGTGTCATGATAGATCACCCCTACTCAAACATAAAGGGTGTATTTGAGGTTATAATGACACAAACAAGGGACTCCCATGTTGAAATGGAGTTATGGTCTTTCTAACAAATCATTTTAATATATATCCTAAGAGTCCACCATAAACTCAATGCTTTCTGTCAAACCATCGAACTTAGTATTTTGTTTCATGACATCTTCTCACCCTTGTTATGCCCCAAAATTATCATGTTGGAGGGATTTAAATATGATTTTATAAGCCCTAGTTTTCATAGAATGCAGATTGGAATGATATTGATACCAGAACCGGTATCCACCAGACAATGAAAATAATTTACGCCATTAAACAGGCATGTTACATTTAATAGGTGGATGTTCCATTGGACAGTTTCGCCATCAACTTCTCCAGAGAAAGAAATGATAACTTGACATTATTCTTTCTTAGATTCCTCTTTATGGTAGTACTCGGTGGTGGATACATCAGATTCAAATTAGATAGGGTTATTCAAGGCCTTAATAAGGTCCTCACACATCTATTTTGAAAGATAAAGTGTGTCAAGGATTGAGTGCCTCATTTGAATATCAGTGAGGTATTTTAACAAATAATATTTCTAAGGAAGGGGTAAATTCATACTTATTAGGGTTCTAACTTTGAAATAGATCGCAGTACACGAAAATAAATAAGGTGTTGGTCCCTAGTTTATGCTTGTTATAATATATTTGCTTAATGGATGACTCAGGATGAGTAATAAGAAAATGAGGTTGGGCCTTTGGCAGTCATAGCTAAGAATGATGTTGATGTGGTTGACCTACATGATCAACCAACATAGTTGGATATGGAGTTACACATAATGGAGCATCTTGAGATTGTTGTACCAACTAATCCCTATGAGAGGATTGTTTTATGGTCTCTGCGACATGAATAGTCTCTTCTAGAGCACTAAGTCAGATACCCTGTCTATTTGAACAACACCTTTATCTTCTCTGATGAAATCAGTTAGATGTACCAAAGGGTGGACTGGGACGTTCCTCATCATTGAGTATCATGAAATGATCTACCTTTCTAACAGTGTTCACGGAATCATACTCATTCACTTCTTTAATAGATTATTCCACACCAAGTAGAATTATGGGGGCCTCTCCCAATTTGAGAGGCATGAATTCACTGAGGGTAATGTTCAATTTCGAGACTATAGGGGGAATATAATTTCCCTAGTGTCATTGATTCCTATTTTTTTGAGACATGTAAGGATATTCCATGAATGAGGGAGCCAACATGGGTGTGAAAATCATAAGGGGTGTTAGTTTTCTTAAAAGGTCCCAGATAATACCATGGCTATGAGAGAAAGTATTTTGATCAAACCAGTCACCATATTTTTGAATTCCTCAAATTGGAGCATGTTTTAATTTATTGGAGTCTACATCATCGCTATTAGAATCTGTAAAGACATGCACCACCTCTTCAAGTACAACTCTCAATGTGACTAGTACATAATCAGCCTGGTCCTGGAGCCAATCCTTGATTATGAAACACTCCTTGAGGGTATGTCCTTAGATTCTATGGTATGGTAAATATATGGTGTGATCATCATGGTTAGCTTCCTTAGGACTCCTACATTCTAATATCTTTAGGATATTTTTCTCTGGGGTATATGTGAAGTAACATGGGACATGTACAATATTAAAGGAGTGTGTATTGTTCTTTCACTCCATAAAGTTAACCCTTGGTTCATGGCCCTTTTGGAGAGTTTAGGAAGTATATTCATTATGAGTCTACACATGATGATGCTTATGATGCAAATACTTGTCTGGTAGATGAGGCATGTCTGGATGTTGAGGGATTTTTGGTAAAAATTTCTGATGTTGGAAAGGCTGTGGGGCCTTAATTTGGTCAACAATGATTTTTTGTTCCTTTATAGGCCATCACGTTAGAGATGGATGGGGTAATGGGTTTGACCATTTCTTGTTTGACTATAAGGCTTCATCCAGGCATTGTGATTAATTAAAAAACTTTCAAAATCCACTAGTATATTTTAGGTAGATAAGGGTTGGGTCCAAGTCATCATTAATATTATCCCACACATCATAAGAAGATGCTCCTACGAAATATTCATATCATGAGAGTACATGAGCCCATTACATTAGGTAATGAAGTCCACAAATTGCTCATCATTCCTCCATTTTCACTTAGTGAGGTTAGAAATACTAATCATGTGCATGGTAGAGATGCACTGGTTGAGAAAATACTTATGAATATATTTCCAATTGGTAACAAACCCTGGGGGATGTAGACTATACTAGATGAAATCAGTTGCTTGCAAATTTCAGATTAAGTAACAGACCTTAGCAGTATCTTGTTTCTCTAGACTCTCGAGTACTACATCACACCTAGAGGTGAAGTGGGCCAGGTCATGCAGTGGATCACTCATACCATAGAATGAGGTGATGTTTGGATTGTTGATTTTTTTGGGTCAGCACATCTAAATTATCCATATCGAATATGGATTCCCTTCTAGAGGGATTACAACTTGATACATTTAAAAAGCTTCTAGATAGGCAGTAAGAGTGGATATTCTATCTTTCTAGTAATGGTTGGTGGTCATAAAGTCTCTAATTAGTACAATAGAACATATATCATAGTGATCACATTCCCAATGATGGGATTAATGTTGTTTAGGTAGGTTGGAGGGTTGTATCATGGCCGGTTTCTAGTCCCACGAATCTCTACCATAACTTGGTGTAGAAGACCACATGTCTCAACCCTGAGTAGTCAACGAAGATAAACCAACTGGTCGAATAAAGGAGAAACATGATCCACTATAACATTATCTTTCCCCTGGATGTAAATATAAATGATATTTGAAATGAATCTATTGTATCTATCATGTTATTGGGGAAAAGAATCAAACATTGCATCAGAAATAGTTTCCATCACAACCACATATGGGTTAACAAGATCATCAAGTCTTTTGGATTTGTTGATATTCTGGTGGATAATAATAAACACATCATTAGGGGGAATCCTGTGGCCCAACAATTGTATCTGCTAATGAGTGTAGACAACCATCGATGGATCTTCCAGATTTTGCATATTAGCATGAATAGCAATCTCTTAATTGCATTCCAGGTTTTCAAACATATTTTTTCAGATCTCCCATGGGGTTGATCATGATAACGTTCACAATATCAGTGGTTGGAAGAAAAACTTTACCATCAGTATAATGGATAGCTTGATGGTCTCACTATTTCTGTGCAAGGGGTCTGAAATGGATGGCAGTGTACTACCTCCATCCCCTGGTTTTCATATGTGGAGAATCCTTATGCATAATTCATCAGAGAATAGTAAGTCTCATAATGTTGGTCTACTGAAATGTATGGAAACATCCATATGAGTCAAGTAGCTAAGATAATGAGAGAACTGTGATGTCAATCCTTCATTATTGTTGATTTATAGCCTTGATATTCTCAGGTATCCATAGGTAAAACATTTAGGAATCAGATAGGTTATTGAGCATCACCTAGATATTTTGCCGAAGACATGAGTCATGGTCTTTAGCAAGGGACTTCAGGATGACAAAGTGTAGGGTACTAGGTGGATAGAACACATACATTAACTAGTTAGTGGCCCATATTTCCAAAAAAAATATTCCCTTTTATCATCATCAAAATCCATTTCCTGGTCCCCCCCAAAATCCAATCAGTGTCCGTTAGAAGATTAGGGGTGGAGGTGAGAAGGACCTGCTTTGTTGTTGGATACCTAGGATATGAGTTGATGTACAAGCCAACCATCCATGGAATAATAGAGTTTCTTCTGGATATAGGGCCAACAACATGACATTTTCCATTATAAAGACCCAAAATTTTTAGAAAAAAATATCACATCTTAATATATGAATTTTTATTACATAACATAATGATGCACACCATAATTGTATATTTATAGTTCATTTGAAAACTAATACACATAAAAAATGGTTTATAAAATATATACATCATCTCCCATGAATATCTTTATAACTATCTCCCTTATTTTTCATATATTACATAGTACCATTCTTCATAACCTTGGAAAATGAAACAAAATAATGGGTTATATCTAATTATCATAAAGGGTAAATAAGGGTGATATCTTTGATTAAATAAGTGTAACATGATTAAAAGGGTGTTGAAACCTGAATTTTATGTTGTAACCATTGTATCATAGATCATAATCTTGAGTCATGGAATAAAGGTTAGAAATCAATAATACATGAATCATAAAGGGATCAAATAACATGATCCATGAGATCATAACATTGGAATAAGACATGGAATTGTGTCATAAACACAAGTATAGAACAATTTATTTCAAGGCTACCAACTTATACGTCCATAACATGTTAGTCTTGGGCTAACCACCTATGTACCTACTTCGGACTTGGGATAACCTTCTGTGTAACCTATTTTGGGCCTGGTATAACCTCCCATGTACTCTTTCACCTCATAGAATATTAATAATTACCCAAATCATTATAGGAATATATTATTCCCACCCATTACATAATTCAAATAAAATATATGTGTTCCAAAATAACATAAAACAATTTTCATATCAGAACCCATGAAAAAGAAATGGGTTTCACATACATTTCATCCTAGCATAACCCATGGAAATGAAATGGGTTTTGTAAAAATCTTGTCATCATAATCATAAACCATATAGATAAATAATATGGATGTTATAATTGGACCATAACCCAAATAAGGCTTAATTAATACCAAAGGATTTCATCCTATATAAAAAATGATTTTGGAAGACTACATGGAACATTTCTTGAGGAAAATAACCTTTTATTTTGATATAACTTATTTAAAATAGAAAAACATTAAAAAATATTATGAAATATTTTTATTTGAAAATAAACTTTAAAAAAATAAATGAGTCTTCAAAATAAGATTATTCATTACAGTGGTAAAATATATTCATTTCATATAAGTTAAAAACATTCCTTCCACACTGTTGTAAAAAGGTTTAAAAGCACCATCTTTGGAAAATGATAATAAGATTCATTTCAAATAATTTTGTAAAAAGTAAAACATGGGTCAATATTATATTAAAAATCATAAAATAAAATAAAAATATCCTTTAATATATTTTTATAAAATCATGGATATGGATGAAAAAGGTTTTTTGACCATAGTCAGAAATAACGATGATTTTCCTTAAAATATAATTTTTGGTCTCTTGGGAACATAAAGTGAGATTAATGGAAGTAAAACATTTATTTTTAATAAATATATAGAGGATAAGAAAATTAATAAGTTTATTAATATGTAGATAATAATATTTTATCATTATAAACTCAATCATAAATAATCTAGAATTATAATGAGATTGTGAAATAAACCCTTACCACTATGGTATCTTTCAAATAAAAACATTATAAAAGATAAAACTTTATATGTATAGAGAAATCCCCATAATGTTTATGATAATAATCCTAAAATAAATTCATGGTTAGTATATACACCACATAAAAGAAACAAGTGGTAAATATAGAATGTATCTCACAGAAGTAATAGTGAGACACAAATCTCTTAACTTGAGTTCCACTTGATTCAAAATCATTCTAATCACTAGTATAATAAATTTAAATTTTTTATAATTATATAACATAATCACATAAAATATTATTGTATTATATATATTATTTTTATACATATATTTAGAGTCATCAATAATGTTATAAATAGAAAATGAATCACACCATTCATAGAGATGGTAGGTTGTATGTACACATGAATGTTGTTTTCATTTTTTCACGGATAGAAAAAAATAAAGGTAAATAATAATTCAACATTCAAGAATTATTATTATATTATATTAATAATATATATTAATCATATAAATCCTAATTACCATCCATGTAAAATATAAATGAAAAATGAATCACATCGATTCGTGGAGGTGGTAGTCCACACATACGCACAATCGACATTGTCATTTTCTATGGGTTTAAAAGATAAAAAGGTAGATATGATATTAAAATTAAAAATTTATAATTATTTCATAAATATAATATATATATAAACTTTAATCCCATCATAATAACCAACCATAAAATATGGTGATCGAAAATTAATTGTACTACTACGTGGAGACAGTAAGCCAAATATACGCCCGAGTGATACTCACATCCCATTTAATGGAAAGATGGTAGAAAATGGTAGTTTTATAATAATAATAAAATTGAATACTATTTAGTATTCTTAATTTATTATGTTATTATGAATAACATATATTTAGATGAATTATAAGAAGAAATAAATTGAAAGAGGTCGTGTAAGACAACTACCTCTATTTCAGAAGACCACATTTAGATCCTTTATTAAGGAACTTAGGGTTGGTCTTTTAGGGGTATAAAAAAATCAAAAATATGGATATGGATGTTAATAATATAATTTTTTAGGTTATGGTTCAGATAAACTGAACAAAGTGGTGTGAATAAATAATGAAGGGCTGTCTTTTATAAGGTGAGACGACACACGTGGAATTTCTTAAAAGATTAAAATATAACAATGTCCTTGTAAATATAAATTGTTATAAATGTATTATAAATGTTTTGGGGGTAAAATTGTAGTCCATATATTATCCTTATTTCTCCTTTTAATATTTTTAATATTTTCAAGTAATTCAGTAAACTATTTTTTTGATAAAATATGATTAATATCAATTTTGGAACTATTCATTTAATTTGAAATAAAAGACATGAAGAAAAAGTAGGTATTAAAATATAATTACTTAACATAGCAATAATATGTAATATTCATCTAAAAAATACATTGAACATAAAAACTCAATCATATTATATTACTTTAAATATTTTTAAAATCATTTATAATATTTTTATATTAATTATAAAATTACTCTATCGGTGTTGTATAAGAATTTAAAGTCATTATATAAATAATAAAAATTATAAATAAATATCGATGATGAAAATAACCTCATTAATCTCAAAATTACTATCAATATTTATTAATAACTTGTTTATGTCCCTATGTGAATACATAAAAGTAATTTAAAACTAAGAGAGTGACACATGGTAAATTCCTTAATTTTAAATATTATCAATTCCACTTTAATGGATAAGTTTCCATTAAACAAATAAATATCAAACCTAAGGTGATAAAGGTCAAATTAAATTCATCTAATAAAAATTCTGATGAAAAATTATAGCCTTATGACTTATTTTTTTCATAGATTATCCAAATTTATCCTTTACTGAGGTGATAAATTTTGCCATGGTTTCTATTCATATTGATAAAAAATAAAAGGGACATATTTACCAAATTAAACATCTATATTATAATTAAGGATTTTTTTTCAAAATAAATTCATATAAGTGGCAGAAATTAATTTTAACATGAGTGTTCAAAGCACAACAAAATAGTTTTTTTTCAAAAATATAGTTTTCAAGCATATAACTAGATTTATTTTTATCTTATGACTGGAAAAGTATTATATGAATGTTTAAAACACTTGATTGAAAAAATTATATGTAAATTTTATTAAAATCATTCTTTAATTATAATAAATTTAATTTATTACGATAAAATACATTGTGCAGATGCAAATAGTTTTTTAGAAAAACATCTCCAATATTTTCAAATTATTTTTATTTTATTTATAATTAATTGATAACGAATTTATTAATTTTTTAAATGGTTATTACATAAATTTTAATTTTTTTATTTAGTTCGATTCATTCCCAAGAATCCACTGTCTTGATGATAACATATAATAATAATGTTCTAACAGTATATTGTGGTTCATGTAGACTTGTTGTTGCATGTAACACAAGTTAAAAAAGAGATAAATTTATTCAAAAAAACTATTCCATAAAATATCAGGGTGTTACATCCCTAGAAGATGGGGTACTCATGACCACTTATTGATTGGGAGAGAAAACATCCACCCTTGGATTAGTGGAATGATCCCCATCATTTGAGTGTGCCAACCTTAATCTTGATGTCTCTCCCATATATAGAGTGGAGGCAGATAATATGGAAGATGATTATGGAAGGGTTAATTTCACAATAATCCCCTAGAAGGAGGCTAGAACATCCACCACTTTCAAGTGTCTGAACAGGGATATATGGACCTTGTGGAGCTCATCTTATGGCAAGCCTCAATTGATGGGCTTCTACCCTCCGTTCTAATGGAGGTGGTAGAGTTTCCTAAGATGAACCCTTTTTACCATAGAATATGAATGGGAGATGGTGAAATGATGATTTCAACATTATTATATTATGTGTTGGGGGTTATACATGCATGATCCTTTGTAGGTCATGGGGATTCCTTCTATATGCACTACGGTCGACACTATGGGTATGACCCCATGGTGGTCATTCATCCTCCTTCCCTATGATGGATCTTTGGGGAAGGGAATGTTCATAGAATTGGGAGGACCTCTTCATTGATTGGTGATATTACAAGGAGGACCTCCTTATTACTATTCTTCATTATGGGATGGTCCATTTTAGTTTGCAGTGGCACCCATTATAGGGAGAGTCAACCCAACCTTCATGGTGGGAAGCTGGGGTCTCAATCCGAATTGAGAAAATATGGGCCATGCATGGTGGTTGAGAGGGTTGGATAAGGTGAACCGATAGTGATAGGTTCCATTGAAGTTGATGTAGAGGCTTTTTGTCGAGAAGAGTTTGTGGCATGCCCCAGGGTCAGTGCTAGGTGTTTTGGACTACAGAGAGTGGAGAAGGGATGAGATTAACCTGCTCATTGGGATCAAATTCGAGGTAGTGTGATCATCTCTATCATGTGGGATCCCTTCTAGGTGGATCCCCACAAGAGGTAGCCATAGTCATGGTTCGAACATATCCTACCTCATCAATGTAGGGTAGAGACACGTCATACCATTCCAAATATGAGATCCCAAAATTATTTTTCATGGTAACCAAGGGGATGACCCCTGTGAATCCATTGAGGGTAGAAATGTTGATGAGATACTGATGCTCCTAGATCATGGTGGGTCATGTTTTTGGCTGAGATGACTCCTTATTACATTTATCATTACATGAGGGAATTGAGAACCCTCCATTGAATAGATTCTAAGGGAGAAATTGGGCGTGGAAACCTGGTATCCAATGAAGTGGTGGTAGTTGTGGTAGGAGGGTAATTTTGTGGGATTGCAGCACCACCATCCCTCCAACCACCATACCTTCCAGTGGTGGTTCATCAAACATTTTCAACTGTGTAAGTCTTATATCATGCATGAAGTTAATATTTAGTATAGGTCTGATAAATGTGATTGCCAATATTAACAATGTTTTCAATTCTATTTTGAGTTAAAATATCCATATCAATGGTGTCTTAGACTAAAAATGCCCAAAATTCTTAATTTTCCCCAATTTGTAAGAGATCAATGTCATGTTGGGACCACTATCCTAGTTTGGTGATACCAAAACCGAATGTATGAATTTGGTGACATCCAAATCTAGTGTTGTCTAGAATTACTAATCTACTCTTGTTTAAAGGATAAGATTTTCACATTGGGTTCAATTTTTTTATGAAATTTTTCACAGGGGCACACGTTGAGGTAGCAACATATTGTTCTTCTCCCATGTTCCCACTTTTCGAAGGAGGGATCCATCTACAACCAAGGTTGGTGATGTTCACTTCTTAATTGAAATAGAAAAATGGGATTTTAGTTCCTACTTACATATATTCCTCCTTGGATCTTGTTTCCTAGACCAGGTCTCCCTTATATAATTGAGTCAATTTTGTTAACTCATTTCTAGTATCATATGGAGGTGGGTTTTGGTTAATCACACTACTTTTATCTCGATAGGGAAATAACCTATGGTAAGAGATGATGAAGATGTTGTAGAAATTTGGATATTTTTGGATGTTGGGTGTGTTAAGAAACTATAAATTTTCCTTGTTTCGAGGACAAGGGTGTCTCATATATGAGGCACATTAGGTATAGAACCCAAGGAATCCTGTAACATCCCAACCATAACCACTAGGTCCGAGACGAATGCTACATGACCTCATGTACCCATATGCAAGAGGCTTTCGACTAACAGTGAGGTTTGAATTCGATCAGTTGGGAGACTATACCCTCAATTTCATTCAATAGGATCGATAATCAACAATAACCAATTAAATAAATAATTAGAGTAAATTTTTAGAAAGTTAAAGATGGAATATATGTCATAAAAACAAAAAAAAACAAATCGCAAAGTGTAAAGCATAAAAAATTTAAATTAATAAGTTAAACAAGAAAAAGATAAACTAAAAGTCCCAGTAGAGTGTTTCTTATCCCACCACCTGCTCTACACTTCTTAGCTCAACAGTCTTCTATAGGACCTTTACGATTTACTGGATCCCCCATGAAATCTGTAATTGCACCGAAATTCCCAAGTATGGTGTCAGTTAAATACTCAATAAGACACCACAATAATTTATTAAAAAAATGTCCTCAAATATACAAGTGTATGATATAATAATAATAAACACATAAAAATCATATAAACACAAAATAAAAAATTTATCGGTCGTGCGGTAACCAAACTTCCACAAACCCTTGGTCATACCTACTTCGGCTCCATGCTGGAAATGTACTGTGTGACGATAAGTATCCATAACAGAAACAAGGCTATTGGTGAGTCAATCAGAATCCACAAGGCATCAAGTGAAAAAAAACCTACCCAGAATCCACAAGGACTCAGGTAATACTCGGAATCAACAAGGCATCAAGTATTTGTTACATACTTAGAATTCAGACGGCATCATGTAACACTCAGAATCCAAAAGTCTTCAATTGTCATCCCTAAACTCAAAATCTACAAGTTTTCAAGTAGATTCCAGATTATAAGGTTGTCATGATGGTATGTCATTATCACCACACATCATGCATTCACCCCATAGGGGTAATCATACCATTAATTCCACTTGTCAAGTATACACATACCAATCCTCTCGAGGAAAAAATGAAAATTCATATAATGATAACAACTATAGAACACATAATGAGAAATATATCATCATCATATACATAAAAATGAAAATCAAACATCATCATGAAATCTATCTATCACATCAATCTCATGGAATCAACCATACCATATCATGGGATACATAAACATAACTCATTATCACAAATAAGGTAATACAATAGTACATGTGATCAACATCAAACATGAATAATAAGCTATAAATTACTCACGGAACATAGTGTCACATAAGGTTTTATTGGCCACACCCCCATGGGATCATAATCTATAACATCCATCAAATATTTCTACGCACAAATCATATTAAGGAAACATGTGTAAAAAAGACAAAAAAAGGTAAGGAACTTCATACCTCAAAGTCATTGATTTCAAAGGATAGGATAAAATATTTAATAACACATCTTTGAAGCCATATTATTGAAACATAAACACTCGAGGTTTATAAAGGTTCTCCAAAAACAAAACCAACTATTTTTTTCAATTATTTTATATCACTTTCAACCATGGTGGTACCCATCATTGAATAAGAATACCTATTTGAAAACCAATTTTAATTAATTAATTTAATATCAAATTCATAATAAAGATATAAATAGATATTAATAGGGTATTTTCAAGTTTTATGTGACCAAAATCTCTACACACAAAAATTTTATGTCCAACCTTGGGTAAACCATGCATCTTATAACTAATAGTGGTCTCAAATTTTTCTTAACATGAATTATTTTGGAGTTATAAAATTATTTTCAAAAAATAATATAATATAATATATTAAATAACTTATCCTCATGTGAGATGCGACCAAAATTCTGATGCGTATAAATTTTATACCCCTCATAGGATAAACCAAACATCCTAAACCGAACAGTGGTCTCAGATTTCTCTTATGACACATTTTTTCTGAGATATTCAATTATTTTGAATAAATCATGCACAAGTAATATAAAATATTAAAAAAAAATTCTTGTTCAATATGAGGATCTATTAGCTTCAAAATTTGATACTAACTCAATGCGGGACTTAGAAAATATTAAATAGAATATTCCAAGATGTTATCCCAACTTTTACCATTATAAAAATCCTTTAAAACAATTATTAAGTGGTTTTTTATTTTAAAAATACATTTAACAAAAAAATAATTAAAAATCATTAAAAAATAGGGGTTTTATTATATTTATAATTTTGAGACATTACAATTATCCCACTCTCTTAACTTCTCATCCTCAAGAATTATATCTAATGATCTTGCTCGAACAACACAAGCCACTGCGCTCGAATATTAGACTCATGTTCCAATGTTTCCTCTTAGATCCATCCATGATATACCACCAAATCTAGACAGTTGGTACCATATTTCCTTACAACCCCTTATCACTTTGATATGTAATCTACACAAGATGCTCCTCATAAGATGCATCAGTATCCATATCAAATTTCTCACAATCTATAACATGCACAGGGTCGGGTGCATACCACTGAATTTATGACACATGGAACATGACGTGCATTCCTCTACTGTGATAAGGGAGGTCCAAAAGATACACAACTACCCCAATCCACTATGTGATCTCAAAGGGTCCATCAAGAATGAGTTTCTTGCTTTCCCTGCTTTGTTATATGTCTCCACCTAAAATGAGGAGTCAATCACAATAAAACCTGATGGCCCATAGAGAACTCAAACGTCTCCTCCTACCATTAGAATAAGATCTATGTCTACTATGAATGGTGATAAAACTCTTTCAAAATTAGATTCAATCTATTAGAGGCCTCCTAAACCAAACAGGGACCACAATCGCTTCCATGCCTTCCTCATACCAATAGGCAGTGATCAACATGGTTTCTCATAAATATCCTCATAAGCTGTCATATAAATTGAATCCTGGGAACTATTATTGAATTAAATCTCAATAAATTATAGGTTAGCATCCCATGATCCACAAAATTGTATCTTGAATTCTCAAATAATTTCCTCCAATATGTGTATAGTCTTATTAGAATATCTGTCAGTCTGAGGATGGTACATTGAGCTGAATCTCAGCTGAGTCCCCAAATATTTCTGCAAGACCTACTAAAAGAACAATATAAAACGTGTAGTTATATATTAAACTATGCTCAAGGTAACTCAATTCAGGTATACAATCTATCTAACCTAAGTAATTACTATCTCCTCCGTTGAGTGAGTCTGTCTGATCAATAAGAAGTGAGCATACTACATTAGTCTATTAAAAAACACCTATACTGCATCATGAATCCTTAGGGTCCTGGGTAACCCCATCAAAAAGTTCATTATTACATCCTACCACTTCCATATTGGAATTTAGAGTGTCTATAACAACCCACTAGGATGCTGGTGCTTGTCCTTTACCATCTGTCAGTTAATGAATCAGGAGACAAAATCGGAAATGTCTCCCTTCATCCCTGGCCACTAGAACCATTGCCTATGGTCCTGATTCTTCTTGGATGTGCCAAGATTTACTTCCCATATATAATTATGGTAATACATAATCATATCCTATTTTATGTAATTAGGGAATACTACTCCCCCATGTACCAATATCACAACATTTTTGTCCATCAACCATCCATATATTGATCCACCACTAGCTAGATATTCCCCCCATCATAGAAAACTCCGGTTCTAACACTAGAAAATTATTCACCCATACCAAAATTGAGGATGTGATCATAGAAGTGGAACAATTCATATATCCATGATCCTTAAATGCATCCATCCTCCAGTCGACCAACAAGCTCACCATGCATCACTGCTCCTCTAAATGCCTCTCACCAAGATCCTTCCAAGCCTACATATTACTAATAAGAATATCTGAAATGAAATTATCTTTTCTAGGTGAATACATAATATCATGTTTTAATTTCCATAGATACACAACCCAGTTCCTCTGTCTCAGGTTTTGGACCCCTTTCATGAAGATATAGAGAAGGATATTATGGTCTGTATAAACAAAATCTATCACCAAAGAGATAGTGTCACTTACAATTCAGAAAATGGATCATGGATGAATGATCCATGTAATGTTTAGAGTATATCCTCTCATATGAGACCCATAGTCTACTACTAGATATCTTTGCATCATCTCCTCTCCCAAACCAATGCTTGATGCATTAATGTACATTGCATAACTAATCCTATGCCTAGGGACTGTTTGTGCTGGAGTTATCGTATACATTTTATTGAATATAAGTAACACATCTTCACATTGGTCTGACCACTGGAACTCCACATCCTTATTTATTAGTGCGGTCATGGGTATTGATAGTTGGGGGAAGTCCTGGATAAAATGTCAATAATTTCTTGCTAAACCCAGAAGGCTCCTAATCTCGAACATACTCCAAGGATGTGTTTGTTACATGACTACCTCAACTTTTTCTAGGTCTATAGATATACTGGTCTCAAACACAACATGTACTAGGAACTTTACCTCTCAAATCCTGAAGTCACATTTTGATATCTTTTCAAAAATCCAGTGTTCTCAAATCATACTCAAGATTATCTCTAGGTTCCTAGAATGTTTCTTTGGTGTTAGTGAGTAGATGAGGATATCATCGATGAACACTGGAAAAAATGAGTCTATGTATGGATGTAATATCTTATTCATGAGGTAAATGATCATTTTTATTGCGTTCGTCTGCCCAAAAAACATCACCAAGTAATCATACAATCCATAACTACTTAGAAATGTCATATCTGGAATGTCCCCTAACTCAAAACTGGTGAGAGTCCAATCAAAGATCAATATAGAATAAATATTAGGCTCCTCATAACTAATCAAAAATATTATTGATCCTAGGAAACATATATTGACTCTCCATCTTCACATGATTCGGCTTCCAATAATCATCACATAGACAAGGACTACCATCTACCTTCTTGGAAAACAACATAGGTAAACCCCAAAATGAATTATTTAGCTTATGAATCAAATTTTCTTCATGTCATATAGATGAAAATTGAGATCCTTCATCTCAGTTGGAACCATATGATACGAGGTAAATAAATGGGATTCCATCCTAGCATGATCTATTTTCAGCTTAACTTATAGATCCTTTAGAGTCTAAACTAGTTCAAAGATCCAAAAAAAATTCAACCCACTACTCAACATTCTAAGGGACTCCAGTGCCCTTGATGAATGAATAATGAAGGATTTGATGTATGGGAATATTTGAGCATATTTATAAACTTATATTCCTAGTACATACACAAAGGGATATACTTCGGGTCAAAGTGAAGCCACTGCCCTAACCACATAGCAGGTGCAAAAGAAAGTTGAACTACATTCTCTTACATGTCTAGTAGTAAAGTTGAAACAACCTCATTCATAGAAGTATTAAAATCCCATTGCACAAGTAGTTATCTAAAAATACATCTTGTAGACATATTATATAACATGAAGGAACAATAGGAACATAAAATCTCTTATTTAGACTATGGTATCATACAAGGGTCTCCTAAGAGTCTACCTTTAACCCAAGGTATACCCCACTTAGCACTAACCCTTGGGGTTTCCCTACACGTTAGTCATAAACATCATATATATACTAACACAACAACATTATCAATTTTGATAATTAATAATAATAAATATATATCACAATGACATGAAACACAGATATATCACATAAAAAACTATTGTGAACAGATAGTGAAAAACAAGGAATTTTATTAAAGAAATATTATACAACACAACAGTAGGTATATATATGGAATCTTGACTAACATGCCTAGTAATTGGGCATACATTCCCCCAAAAAACTATAAATCACATATCAACATAATGTTCTTCACCCAATGTGATTTTAATTAATAGTAATAGAAAAACATAATTTCCCTTTTATGGTAACTCGATGGTCCACAATATAGTGTGGTCCCGACAGAATGGTAGTTCCCTTGCCTGAGCCCCAACTATCCTATATCATATCTATCCTATCCCATTCCAAGTCAAATAGAAGAAAAATGTTAGGGACTCCTGATGCTCTGATACAATTTTGTAACATCCCTACCCAATCCACTCGGTCCAAGCTGAATGCTACATAGCCTCATGTGTGCCTCCTCATATGTAAGAAGCTACCGAATAGAATTGAGGGTCTGAGTCCATCGGTGGGTAGACTATACCAACATTATCATGATATATGATAGATAATGAACAATAACCAATATAATAAATATCCATATTAAACACGTGGTAAGGTAAAGATGGTATACATGTTATACAAACAAAGTATCTACCAAAGTGGAAATCGTAACCAGGTTAAATAAATAATAGAAAAAATGATAAATTGCAGGTCCCTCCAATGCCTACCCTATCCCACCACCAGCTCCACACTCCTCAGCTCAGTAGTCTTACCCATGGCCTTTTCCCTTTTTCGGATCCCCATGAAATCTAAAAGTTCACTGGAATTCTTGGGAATGGTGTGAGTACAATAATCATTAAGACACCACCAATACATCCTTAACCTGGTGTTCTAAAGTATAAACGTATATTCCATAATAATAATAAAATCATAACAAGCATGGAAACATTCAATCTAAAACTGATATTTCATGTGCTAAGTAAGCCACTGGAAACCCCTGGTAGTAGCTTCTTTGGATCCATGTTGGAAATATATTATATATCAATAAGTATCCATACTAGACACAAGGTTATTGGTGAGTCACGTGGAATCCGCAAGGCATCAATTGAAATAATATTTCTATCATTAGGATATGATGAAAGGGAAAAGTTAGTACTAGATTTATAGGGATATGATCATAAATGGTGGTCTTTAATCGAGAATACTAGGGGGTATATGAAATAGAAGACGTGGAATGGATAACTTTTAAAGAAAGATTCTTCAAAAAATATTTCCCTTATGATAAAAATATTGAAATGAATAGAAAATTACACAAATTGAATCAAAAGAAAGAAAAAAGTGTTGAAGAGTATGAGGATACCTTCACAATACTAGCCAAGTATTCTACAGATTACATAGGTGATTCAGAAAATATGATTGATCATTTCATTGAAGGTATTAATCTATGTCTCCAAAGGAAACACTCTTCCAAAACATTTTCTTCATATGATGAATTAGTACTAATTTTCATCAAAACCTTGAAGGAATTTTTTAGATCATATATGTTCAAGGTAAATAAATAGAATAAGAGGTGTTCTGATAACCATGAAAAGGTTAAAACAACAAGGGAGAATATGGGAACAAAGAAACTCTTGTTATTTGAAAATTCTAAAACGAATCATCCGGGGAAATGATTGAAAGGGATGGGAGTTTTCTATAAGTATAGATAAAAGGATCATCGAGCTAATGAATGCAAGGGGAGCTCACAAATAAATTATTTTCAAAGCTTGAACTTTAATTAAATGTGGAATTATTCAAATAAATTTCACAAGCTCCATGAGAATCTAACACAAAAGAGGCCAAGGGTAGATGACCAAGTTAATGCGATAAATATAGTTAAGGAATAAGTACCCAGTGATGTGGTGGCAGGTACATTAATCATATCTTCAAATTTAGGCAATGATTTATTTGATTCTGGATCATCACACTCTTTTATACCTACCCAGTTTATCATGAAAATTAGATATTTTCCTTTTAATTTAATAGGGGGTTGATTGTAAAAACTTCTTTGGAAGTCTCATTTATATAAAGACATGTTGGTATGTCCACATTATGGAATATTATCACGATTTTTTTTATAAACATATCATCATAACTATGGTTGAATTTGATATAAAAATCAGTATAGACTAGATTTCAAAATATGTTGTGAAAATTTAATTCAAGAAGAATTATATTACAATTTTTGAGGAAGATGTAGAATTCATTATATTTAGAGTAGAAACTTAATAATGTAACTATTATATATATCCACCCCATTTAGCTCTACTAAATGAAATTATTGGGGAAGAAGATAAATCAATATCCAAGGATGAGTAAATTAATCTTCAAATTGAGGATGTACCGATTGTATTGGAATACATAAATGTATTTCTTAAGGAATTACCTAGACACCCCCTAGAATGTGATGTTTGGTTTACCATTGATTTAATCCCTAATAAAAAAACAATATCAAAGAATCCCAATATAATGGACATTATGGGGTTAGTGGATCTGAAGAAACAACTAAAGGAATTGAGTAATGAGGGATTTATTCTCCCTTGTGTCTCTCAATGGGGAGACTCGATTCTCGTTGGAAAGAAGACAGATGGATCCATGATGTTGTGCATTTATTATAGATAAATCACTAAAATTTCAATAAAGAACAATTATCCACTACCTCACATTGATGATTTATTTGATCAACTTCATGGATCTAGATATTTTTTAAATATTTAATTTTACGCAGGATAACATCAATTGAGAGAAAAGAATAAATTAATTCGGAAGATAGATTTTTGGATGAGGTATTGACATTATGAGTATACAGTGATTCCATTTGGATTGACTAATTCACCCTAAGTTATTATGGATTTTATTAAATGAATATTCAAGGTATATCATGATTATTTTTTTATAATAAGATATATTGGTATATTCTAAAAAATATGAAGACTGTGAGAATTACTTGTTTATCATTCTTGAGAATCTCTAAAGGAAATATTTTTATGGTAAATTTAGAAAGTGTGAATTTTGTATTCTAAAAATTTCTTTTCTTGAAAATTTTATCTATAAGGATGGAATATTAGTTGATACATTAAAGACAAAAGAAATCCATGAATTTCCAACCCCAATAAACATAATCGAGGAACATAGTTTTATTGGTTTAGATGTTTACTATCAG
The DNA here is from genome assembly GCA_963277665.1 of Viscum album. Taxonomy (NCBI): domain Eukaryota; kingdom Viridiplantae; phylum Streptophyta; class Magnoliopsida; order Santalales; family Viscaceae; genus Viscum; species Viscum album. The sequence continues at coordinate 1,462,895,375 of OY728162.1, read as the reverse complement.
TGTTTCATTCATAATTTCTCCCGATTAACACACCCATTAACCAATCTCATACTTAATGGCGTTAAGGCCATATATAAAAAATAATGTCTAGAATGTTTTGAATAATTGAAGAGAAGATTAGTTAATCATCTGATTTTGACTCTTCCATCAAGAAATTTTTCTTTTATGATATTCAGTGACACATCGAAGAAATTAATGTGTTGTATCCTTATACCAAATGATAATGTTATTGCATATTCATCAAGGTAGCTAATGATTTGTGAAAAAAATTATCCAAATCATGATCTTGAGTTGGAAGTTATAATATTTTCTATAATTACACCGAGACACTATCTCTATGTTGAAATATGTGAGATTTATATAGATCAAAAGAGTTTGATGACATCATTACATATAAATAAATCAACATGAGGAAAATAGGATGGATTAAGTTACCCAAAGATTATTATTTCTCAATAAAATACCACCTAAGAAAATGAAATAAGGTAGCATATGCATTAAGTTGGAAATATCAAGGAATTATAACCCAAATTATTATTGAGGAAGATCTTATGTTCATGGATTTAGAAATGATGGATATGGGAATTGTTAATGAAGGATACAAATCAATCCTTTATCAAATAATTGTGAAACCATATTTTTTGGAAGAGATAAAAAGCTTCCAATATGATGATGAGAATTTTCAAAAGAAAATTAAATTTGTTAAGGGTGGAATATTTCATGTGTTAGGATGGAATTATGAAATTTGTAAATAGGTTATGTGTTCTATTAATACCTAAGATAAAAAAGGTAACTTTTAGATTATGATTATAACTAAAATTTATATATACAATGTGGTAGTAATATAATGTATATAGAAATTAAAAAAAATTAGTTGGATAATACGAAGAAAGAAATTTCTTACTATGTGTGAAGATGTCTAGTTTTTTCAACAATTGAAGGCTGAGAGATAGAATCCAAATGGATTCAATCAATGTATGCATATTCTTATTAGGAAGTGGGATGATATTACAATGGAATTTTTCATGAAACTATAAAGTACACTTAGAAGGAATGATATGATATGAGTTATTGTTGACCATCATACAAACTCAACACATTGTCTTGCTATAAGAGAAGATTTAACTCTTCATCACCTAGAACGACTCTATATCAATGAAGTTGTAATAATTCCTAGTTCACCTCAATCAATTGTGTGAGTTTGAGATCCCAATTTTATATCAAAATTCTAGAAGTGTCTTCTGAAGTCTTTGGATTTTAAGCTTCATTTGAGTACTTCTTATCACTGTCAAACTGATGAACAGTCTTAATGGACTATTAAAACATTGGAATACATGATGATATGGTACTCACTTGACTCTCAACGTATGTGGGGTCAGTATTTACCATTGGTAGAGTTTTTAAAAAATAATAGTTTCCATTAAATTATTAAAATTGCACCATATGAAGCTTTAAATAATAAGAGATATCAGTACTCCAACTTGTTGAGAAGAAAGTGGTGAGAGGAAAATTATAATCCCAGAACTTATTGAAGAGACAATGATAAAGGTGAATACTATTCTAGACCATATTATATAAACTTAAAGTAGTAAAAATTATCATACTTCCAACCAGAGAATGGATTTTGAATTTGGAGTAGAGATCATGTCTTTTTGAATGTGTCTCATTCTAAGGTTTCATAAGGTTTAGTAAGAAAGGGAAACTGATCCCTTGGTACATTGGACCATTTTAAATTTTTAAAGGAATTAGAGTTGTAGCTTACCAATTATAAATTTCAAAAAGTCTCTCCAAAGTTCATGTCATTCTCCACATATCATTGTTAAAGAATTACATGTCAGACCCAATGGATGTACTCACTTATGCAGAAATAGGACTTGATCCTGATTTTTCTTATTACTAAGAGACTATCGAGATTCTTGACACTAGAGAGAATGTATTATGAAATCGGATAACTTTCCCAGTAATGGTTATTTAGAGAAACAATTAAATGGAAGAATAAATGTGTTAACAAGAGGATGTTATGAAAAAGGACAACCCTCATCTGTTTAGAAGATAATATTCATGAAAAATTTCATGGAAGAAATTATAAGAGGGAAGAATATAATACCCCAAAATTTTACAGTACGTATCTTCTAAAATAAATTAAATTTCTTCGATAGATTATGTTTCATGCAACACCAAGCTTTAACAAACTAGGTTATACTATTAAATATTAACATGGTCGTTGGAATAGTAATGAGACCATTAGGAATAGTAACGTGGAAATTATAATAATAAACTCACCCAAGAAATTATAAATAAACTTTAAGTATAATATAAATGAACATATGATATATTTATATCATTTGGTTCGTAAGTTAATGTTTTAAAATGATAAATTAAATACTGGTATTTTTTTGAAATGTAAAATTTTATTTATAAAATTATAATAAATATAATAGCTTAAAATAAAATTTATTTTAATAAAAAATAATCATGAATTAATTTTATTTTTATTATAATTTTAAGATAATTTTATGATACCAAAATTAGTTTTTCAAATTGTAGTAAAATCAATTATAATATTAAAATCAGTATTTTTTGAATAAATGGTGACCTTATTTAGAAATTAAATTTATCATAATTAGAAAATAATTTTCATAAACTTTATTCCATTTTTTAAATATAAACATCAAAAAATGGTTAGGTTGAATTTTTGGGATTTTTCTAAAATATCTGAATTTTTGATGAATAGTGAAATATGATAATTTATGGTATTTAAAATTATAAGTTAAATAAATGGATTTTTGAGTCATTTCAGATGTAATAAAACATTAGTTAATACCCATGGATTGAAAACCCCAACCATTATCCCAAAGAGGCCAGACATTTGTGTCGAATCAATAATCCTTTGAAGATATCTAGGGGATCTAAAATCTACATCCTAAAAACATACAAAGATGGATGAAACTGCTTTTATTGAATCCAATCAAGGAATAATGGCCGAAAAGATATGTGATTTTTATCATTCTATCATTTTCCATTTATCATTGAAATCCAAATAGTATCGATGTAGTCTCTATGATCTTAAGAAAATACTTCTTCAAATACGGGATTTTGGATGTTGGAAGATTCCATCTTTGGGAAATAGATTTTTCTATATTGTTATTCCATGTGAAGATATGATATCCAAGGCATGGGGGTTCGGTATTGTGAACCAAAAACCCATCTTCCTTAGGATATAAGACTAGGACCCATACTTCAATCATTTAAATGAAAAGAAATCACTCACTCATATTTGACTACAAATTCATGGTTTGAGTTGGTTTTTATGGCACCCTCAGATTTTATGGAAAATTTCCTTAGCTATTGGTGTCCCTATTAAGATGTATAGGGAGACAGAAAAGGTAATATATGTCCATTTTTTCTCATTTTCTTGTGGAGGTTGGACTTTTTTCTCCTCTTATAAAACCCGTGGTTCTTTCGGCTGATGATTTTCTATTTGATCTGATGATTGATTATGAAAAAAGTTCTTGACTTTTGTATGGGGTTCCATAACATTGGACATACCTTTGAAAAATGCAGAGGGAGATTTTTTTGAAACTCATGTGGGGTGAAAGGTCAATCTACAGGTATTTTTAGGAGTGATCAGGTCAAGGGAACCACTTCAATTAATAAGGATCCCAAGGAAAGACAACACGGTAGTCTGGGTCCTGGCATTTAGGGTCAAGAGAATGATACTCAATTGGAGGATATTGAGCAGGAACCTACTCATATCTTAGAGAAGGACCTAAATAATAATGTATATGAAGAAGGAAATCCAATAGGTCACAATATTTATACTGGTGAGGATAATCAATCTGATCATCCTAACTAATTGGATCCTTCCCATTTAGCCATTGCGAATGACATCTTTGAGTCTGATTATGAGGTTACATCTGAATACTCAGATGCTATAGAGGATTGAGCTAACCACTACCTATCCTCCTCCTCTATGAAATGTAACAATTGTCTTGAAATTTCCACTCTTTCATCTTCTCAGTTCAAGTGAAGAAAATCTAATACTTTTTTCAAGAAATTTTATAATGATCATCAACTAGCTTTGATACTTAATTCCATAATGTATGAATCATTGGATGAAGAACACTCTATAACTACTGGCATGAACCAAACAGTGGGCAGTTATAATGTCAAAGCGTCTCTTACGAAGGATGAAACTGTTTCTTGTTTTATTAGTTTTCTTAAAACTTTAAATAGTATAAATAGTAAGAAGGTTTTCCATGAAGAATTTGAAAATGATCAGGCAGTTTTCCATGATACAGATAAATAATCAGGTGTTGAGATTGACAAGGCAAGGAGCAATATTAATTTTAAGGATTCATCAGAGGGCCTAAGTCTCGTTGGTAGGTTCGTGCCGCGAAATCTCAAGCATCTCATCCAAATAGATTACTTTTCTAATCCCCAAGATAATGATGATAAGATGTGAAAAAATCCCAAGACATGGATGAGGGGATATCATCTGAGAGGAAGGGGAGACAACTAATCCATAGATGATTTTTTCATTTTATTTTGTTTTTTTCTATGGAAGTGGTCGGACATTGCTCTGAACATATCAAATCCCCATGTACTTTATGTTTTTCCTTAATAAATTTTGGAATCATGGCCTTATCCCATGACTCACACAATTTTTATAGTTACTATACTTAGTCATAATAATTTACACTATTGATAGTCATTAGCCAAAATAATAAACTAATGAATAAAACAATCAAAAACACCCCACTCCACCCACTATAAATACCTCCCCTCACCACCAATTATTTTCATACCATTTAAGCCATGAATATTGTCTAAATTATGCCTAATTATCCTCCCAAGCCTCTTCCCCACATCCAAGACCTATAGGTCTTACAAAAATACAAAACCCATGTGACTTTAGAAGGTTCCCAAGGAGATGATATTTGGGAGGTAAAAGCCTTCTTATTTCTCTTTTAATTTCTTTTCTTTGCTTATCATATCCCCACTTCCCATATGAAAAGTGAAATGATAACTCTATTATGATATATGTACTGTAATTTTATTGTGTTTATGGAATATTAATCATAAAATCTCTTCTCCACTCCTTTTAATTCTAAAATGAAAATATCATCTGTGAGGGGTTGATTCACCGCCTTCGTGAACAATGAGTTTTAATTGTACATTACCGCCTTCAAGGATAGTCATAAAACCAATTTTTATTGTTAAACAATATCATAATATGTATATTAAAACTTATTTAATGTTCTGAAACCAATATATATCCATAATATTAAACAAAATGATACAAGTTCATGATGGTCTTAAAAACCCAAAAAATAATTTAAAACATTTCATCAACATTTTATCTAATGATTCATCCTCATGCCATATAGAAAAATTATATATGAGAACATTTAAACTTGTAAAATTTCATTAATACTAAATAATTTCACTTCTGATGTTTTCTATCCATTTTTCAAGAACTCTCATGATTATACATAAGGGAACTAACCATAAAACCATGGAACAAACACTCTCAGAACAACAAAATTAAACATTTTAAGCCATTGAAATGGACATAAATTAACTTAATAAAGTTATAATAAATAAAATACATGTTTAATAGGTTATTAATTAGGTATTTAATGAATCATTTTTTATTATACATTACATTAAGTTCAAGTGCAAAATGATTTCAAACATAAGGTAAGGGGTTTCTAATCTCACTTTTATTTTTATGAGATATGCCTTATTTACCACTTATTTCATGTGTGTGGTGTATGTATATTGCCTCATTTATTTATGACCATCATTAAATTAATATTTCATTAAATATAAATATTTACTATATCGTGGATATGTTTATTATCTTAGTTGTATACCATTTTCACATACAATGTTTACTTTAAATGTTATTTTAACTATAAAAATATTGGTAAATGTGTATCCTCTACTTAATATGGACTTTTTGATAAGTCATATTGTTCATTAATTAAATATATGTATAGATAATTATTTTTACTTATAGTGATGAGTGGGTCCCAACATTATATAGCCCATCAGTGCATTGACAGGTCTCACGAGACAAAGTATTTGGCGAAAAAATATTCACATTTGTTTCTAAGAAAAATCAGACGAGTTTCTATCCACGAACATAAATATTATTTTGAAAGGCCTTGATGGTATTGGTTCATGTGCTTGATACATGACATCCAATAATTAATAATTTCCTTCATTATGATTTTAGTCATTACTATCCATGATATTTTCACTATGACAATATCTATGGATGCATTTTCATTGTCAATTTAATGATTAAATGAAATGTGTTTTTCAGTTATTTACCTTGAAATATTTATTATGCATTATTTATTATGATTTTATTATTATTTCTTCATGTTTCTTATATATATAACCCTTACTAATCATTTTAGATCACCCTTTCATTTTCTTTCCTTCCCTAGTTTATAAAGATGAAATTATTGAATATGTTTCAAGGAAGCAGTTCATTTTCCTTTCTATGTTCTATTTTTAATTACCAATATGATAAGTGAACCATGTATGTATATAGTTCTTCAATAATACTAAACTGATCTATCCTTGGTGATGTGATATATTGTTTCTATGACATTATAATAAAATAACATTAAACTCTGGGCTATTGGGGTTGGGGTTATTACATTTGGTATTAAAGAAGGTTTAGTAGAAACATTGGGAAGTAGATATTAAATAAACATGAGAATTATACTAATTCATTGTTGTGAATTTTTGGAACAATACTCATGATGATTATGATCTAGCATTGTGTGTTCTATTATTTAGTGACAGAGCCTAATTGGAGATATGGAATCAATACCTATGAACAATGTAAGGATTTTCTCACTGAGAAAGTCAACATAGTTAGTGTTGGAGCTAAGAAGATCCTGATCATATTAGGATATATTTCTTAGTTTATGATGAATAACCACAATACACCTATTTTGGATCATTTTATGTGGTATAATCCCCTATATTTTAGCGGAAAAAATGATCAAGTGGTAGCTAAACAATGGATCATGTCCCTTGAAAAGATATTTCTTGAATTGAGATGTGATAAAAGGGAAATCGTACTACTAGTGGTTTATTACCTCAAGGGAGATAATGATCAGTGGTTGTATTTGATCCAAAACACTAGGGAGGAAGTTAAAATAGAAGACATGGAATGGGGGATGTTTAAAGAAACATTATTCAAAAAATATTTCCCTTGTGAGAAATGAATTGAAATGAGGAGAAAATTCCTTAACTAAAAGAAAAAGGAAGAAGAAATTGTTGCAGAGTATAACACTACATTCAAGACACTAGCCAGGTATGTTATAGAAATATATACATGATTTGGAAAGTAGGATTGATCATTTATTTTAAGGTCTCAAGACAAGTCTATGAAGGGCCCTGGATTCCCAAACCTTTTCATCAGATTATGAAATATTATTAAGTACCATCAAAACAGAGAAGGAATTATTTAGATCCTATATATTCAAGGTAAATTAAGATAAGAATAGGCCTCCTAATAACCATAAAAAATTAATTAATCAAATAAGAATAATGGAAAAAATAAATTCCTATTATACAAAATTTGTGGAAAGAATCATCATCCGAAATGCTTGAAAGGCCTGAGAGTATTTTATAAGTGTGAATAAAAGAGTAATCAAGATAATCAATGAAAGGGTAAGACACAAAACAATGATGTTAAATGCTTCAACTTTAAATAAATGGTAAATTATTCAAATCAATTTCAAAATCTCCATGTGAATCTACCACAAAAGAGGCCAAGGGGAGATGAACAAGCTTACATGATCACTACAAATTAGGTGGAAGATACATTATTACTATATTCAAATTTGTCCAATGGTTTATTTGATTACTGATCATCACACTCTTTTATATGTACCCAATTTTCCAAGAAAATTATATATTTCCATTTTGATTTAATAAGGATTTTATCTGTCAAAACTCCTAAGGGATGTCTCCTTACAAAAAAGATATGTCCGGAAGTCCCCATTATGGCAAGTAAAGGTGCTTTATTTACTGAACTTATCATCATACCTATAGTTGAAGTTTATATAATCCTTGTTATGGATGGATTTCGAAATATTATGATAAAATTTATTATAATAAGAAGGGAATTACAATTTGTGAGGAATATGTATAATTCCTTATCTTTAGGGAAAAACATTCATCATGTGACTCTTATCTAGATACAACGCCTATAGCTCTACTAAATGAAATTAATGGAGAGGAATGGAAAAAAACATCTAGGGATGAGGAAAGTAATTTTGAGAATTTAGGATGTACCAATTATACAGGAATACATTTACATATTTCCTAAGGAATAACCTAGACCCCCTCCCTAGAATGTGAAGTTGAGTTTACTATTGATTTAATATCTAATGAAAACCCAAAATCAAATACTCTTTATATAATAGACAATGTCTAATTAGTGTAGCTGAAGAAACCACTATAGGAGTTGATTAATAAAGGATTTATTCTCCCTAGTGTGTCTCTATGGGGGTCATGTTCACTTTTATAAGAATAATGATAGATCTGTGAGGTTGTGAATTGATTATAGAGAAAAATACTCAATTATGATAAAGAAAAATAATCTACTCCCCTAAATTGATGATTTATCTGATCAAGTTCATGGGTCTCAATATTTTTCAAAGATTTAAATTCATTATTCATATCATAAATTGTGACTAAAGAAAGAAGATATTTTGAAGAAAACTTTTTTGACGAGGTATGGAGATTATGAGATTACAGTAATTCCATATGTATTGAATAATACACCCTTGGTTTTCATGGATCTGATGAACATAATATTCAAGGAATATCTTGATAATTTTATTGTGTATTCATCAATTCTATTCTGGTATATTCTCAAATCTATGAAGACCATGATAATCACTTGTGGATCATTCTTGAGATTATCATAAGGAAAGAGTTATATAGTAAATTTAGAAAGTGTGAATTATGGTTTAGGAAATTTCTTTTCTTGTCCATATTAACTATAAGGATGGAATCTCAGTTCATCTTATAAAGAAAAAGGAAATATAAGAATTTCATATGAACATAACCAAGGTATGTAGTTCTATTGATTTAGTAGGTTACTATCAGAGTTTCATTCATAATTCCTGATTGGATAACCCATTAACAAATCTCACACGTAAAGGGGTTAAGTCTCTATGGAGACAATAATGTGTAGAATTTTTTGAGTAATTGAATAGAAGATTAGTCAATGCTCTGATTTTGACTCCACCATTAGGAAAAGATGGATTTTTTATATAAAGTTATGCATCAAAGAAAGGACTGAGTTGTTTCCTTATGAAAAATGATAAATTTATTGCATATGAATTAAAGACGTTGAAGATTCATGAACAAAATAATCCAAATCATGATCCAGATTTTGAAGCTGTAATCTTTGATCTGATGATATGGAGACACTATCTCAATATTGAAATATGTAAGATATATACGGATCAAAAAAATTTGAAATATATCTTTACACAGAAATAACTCAGCAAGAGGCAAAGACGATGGCTCGAGTTACTCAAAGATTACGATTTCTCAATACACTACCACCCAGGAATAGAAAATAATGGATTCGTTGCATTATTAAGGAAATATAATGGACTTATTCCCCAAATGAGTATTTATAAAGATCATATATTCAATGATTTAGTAAATATGAATATGGGAATTGTTAAAGAAGGGGTTACCTCACTCCTTTTTCAAATTATTGGGAAACCATAATTTTTAGAAAAGATAAAATGATTGCAATATGATGATGAGAATTTTAAAAAGAAAATGAAAGTTGTTATGGATGGAAGATAAGAATACATCATTTATGAGGAAGGAATTCTAAAATTTTGAAAGAGGTTATGTGTTTCATCAAAACTTGAGATAAAAATAAAACTATTCAATGATTCTTATACCCAAAATTTTCTACACCCTGTTAGTACCAAGATGTATAGATATATGAAGGAAAATTTCTTTGTGGGATAATATGTAGGGGGAATTTCTTACTATGTTTCAAGATGTATAGTTTTTCAACAAGAGAAGACTGAGAGGAAGAATCCTAGAGGAATAATGAAACCTCTTCCTATTTTTATGTGGATGTGGAATAACATTAAAATGAATTTTTTCATAGGATTACGAATGAATCCTATAAGGAATGATTCTAGGTGGGCTATTGTTGACTTTTTTAAACAATTGGAGCTTTTTATTGATATAAGAGATGATTTACCACTTCATTTCTTAGAAATAGTCTATATTAATGAAGTTATAATACTTCATGGTGAACAAATATCTATTGTATCTGATACACATGCCTATTTTACATCAAAATTATGGAAGAGTCTTTAGAAGGCTTTGGATATTGAGATTCATTTGAGTATTGATTATGACCCTCAAACCGATGGACAGTCTGAAAGGACTATTCAAACATTGCATGACATGTTAAGATCATGATCATTTGACTCTCAATAATTGTGGGATTAGTATTTAACTTTAATAGAGTTTTCCTACAATAATAATTTCCATTCATGTATTAAAATAGCGCCATATGAAGCATTATGTGACAACAGATTTTGTTCTCCAATTTTTTGGGAAGAAGTTGGTGAGAGGAATGTTATAGGCCTAGAAAATATTAATGAGACAATGACAAAGGTAAATACTATTTAGGCTAATATTGAAGTAACTCAAATTAGTCAAAAGTGTTATGCATACAACTAGATAAAGGATTTAGAAATTCATGTGAGATATCTGGTATTTTTGAAATTATCTCCATGGAAGGGTGTCATAAGGATCAGTAATAAAAGGAAACTAATCACCAAGTACATCAAACTATTTGAAATTCTAGAATGAATTTGATTTGTAGCTTACTGATTAGAAATTTCCCCAAGTATCTCAAAAGTTCATGATGTGTTCCACATATCATTGTTCAATATGTACATGCCAGACCCAACACATGTGCTCACTTGTGAAGAAATATAATTGGAACCTTATTTTTCTTACTGTGAAGAGACTATATATATTCTTGACACCAGAGAAAAAGTATTGAGAAATCAGATGACCCGATTGGTAAAATTTCTTTAGAGAAACCATAAAATAGATAAATCTATAAGGAAATTTGAGGATGTTATAAAGAAGAACCAAACTCATCATTTTAGAAGGAAACATTCATGAAAACTTTCAAGGGTGAAATCATCGAAGGAGAGAATAATATAAAACCCCAATATTTTATGGTATGTACCATCTAAAATAAACTCAATTTATTAGATAGTTTATGTTTCAGGTAATGTTGAGTTTAAACTAACAGTTATATACTATAAAATATTTACATGGATGTTGGAATATTAATGAAACCATTAGGAATAGTAATGTGGTCTTTAGTATAATAAACTCACCTATGAAAGTATAAATAAAATTTATCTATCTTATTAATGAAAATATGATATATTTATATCATGGAATAAGTATATAAATGTTATAAAAATGATAAATTTAGTGTAAGAATTTTTGTGAAACGAAAATGGTTATTTAGAATTTTCTAATTAATATAAATAATTAAAATAGAATTTATTTTCCTAAAATAGATAAATTAATTATTATTTTATTTTATTTAAATTATGAAATAATTTTCTGAGACAGTAATTAATTATTCAAAATGTCGTAAAATCTGTTTTAATATTAAAATCAACATTTTTTAATAAATGATTATTTAAATTAAAAATTATGTTTATCATTTTTAGAAAATTATTTTCATAAAATGGAATCTATTTTTGAAATATACACATCTAAATTTTTTTAGGGTGACCTTATTAGATTTTTCTGAAATAGTTGAATTTTTATGAATAGTGAAATACTGTAATTTACGGTATTTAACATTATAAGTTAAATACATGATTTGTTTAACATTTTATGATGTAAGAACTAATTATTTCAAACTAACATGCACTAGTTACTATAAATATCCATAAGAATCAACACTATTTATGGTTTTATCCAAAACAGTAAACTAATGAAGAAAATAATAAAAAATAACCCTCTCCTCCCACTATAAATAACACCGCTTATTTTCACACCTTCTAAGCCTTTAATCTTGTCAAAATTTTACAAAATTACATTCCAAAGCCTCTTCCCCACATCCAATAACTTCTAGTCTTACCAAAAGGACAAACTCAAGTGTCTTAAAGTGGTTATAAAAAAGATGATATTTGAGAGGTACAATTCTAATTATTTATCTATTAATTTCTTTTCTTTTCTTATCCTCTCCCCACCTATTATATACAAAGTGGCATGGTAACTTCATATTCGTATATAAACTATAATTTTATTGTGTTAATGTAATATTAATCCCAAAATCTATTCTCCTCTCCTTTTAATTCTAAAATGAAAACATTGTTTGTGAGGTATCTATTCACCGCCTTCATGGATGAAAAATTTTCATTTTTCATTAGTGACTTCCTGACTAGTCATAAAACTATTTTAATGGTTAAAAAGTTTATAATATTTGTATTAAAACTTATTTAATGTTCTGTAACTAATATATAAACATAATATTAAATAAAATTATACAAGTTCTTGATGGTTGTAAAAACTGCCAAAATCAATTAAAACATTTTCATCAATGTTTTATCTAGTGATTCATCCTCATACTATACAAACAAATGATATATGGGACCATTTAAACTTCAAAAATTTCATTAATACTTAATAATTTAACTTATGTATTTTTTGTTCCATTTGACAAGAACCCCCATAATTTTACATTAGGGAACTGACCACAAAACCATGAAACAAATGCTCTTAGAACAACAAAATCAAACACTATAACTCATCCAAATAGTCATAAATGAAATTCATAAAATTATAATAAATAAAATATATGTTTATGAGGTTATTAATTAATTAATTAATTAATCTAATTTTTTTATCTTGGATATTAATTTTAAGTGCAGAAAATATTCATATATAAGGTAAGGGGTTTCTCATATCAATATTATTTCCTTGAGATATGCCTTATTAACTACTTATTTCTTGTGTGTGGTGTATTAATACTTCCCCGCTTATTTATTATCATAATTAGCTGAATATTTCTTTAAAAATTCTTATTTATTATATTCTAGATATGATTATTTTCTTAGTTGTATAAAATTTTTACATATGATTTTTACTTTGAATGTTGTTTTAACAAGGAAAATATTGATACATTTTTATCCTCTACTCAATAAAAATATTTTAATAATTCATATTTTTTATGAATTAAATATATTTAAGAATAATTATTTATAATATTAATAATGGTTTGGTCTCATCATTATATATCCCCATGATGTATTGATAGGTATCATGAGACAAAACTATGGGAAAAAAATCTTTCGCATTTATTTCCAAGAAGAATCATATAGGTTTTTACCCATACGATTAAACTCTCTTGTGAAAGTTCTTGATGATAAGTGTTCATGTTCCAGATACATGAAGTCCAAAGAATAAGGATTTCCTTTATTAATATTTTATTAATTACTATCCATGGTATTTTTACTATGACAAAATCTATGGATACATTTTCATTCTTAGTTTATTAATTAAATAGAATGTGTTTTACAGTTGTTTTCCTTTCCATATTGATTATGCCTTATTAATTCTACTTCACTTTTAATTAATTTATATTTCTGCTATATATAACTCTTACTGAGAATTTGATCTCACCCTTTCATATGTTTTACTACCCTAGGATATAAATATGAAATCTTTGAAAAAGTTTCAAGATATAAGTTTATTTTCGTTTGTTATGTTCAGTATTTTAATTACCAATGTAATATGGGAATTGGGTATGTATATATTCCTTCAAGAATACTAAAATACTCGATCATTAGTTATGTTATCTATTATATCTAAGCCATTGTAATAAAATAACCACCGATTATGGGATACTAGTGTCGGGGATATTATTGTTGGTATTAGAAAAGTCTTAGTAGAAAACTTGAGAACTAGATGTTAAATAGACAACAGAATTATAATAATTCCTTATAATATATTTTGGAACAATACTGATGATTATTATGAGATAATTGTGTGTGTTCCATTATTTAGTGAGTGTTCCTAATGTAATAAATGGAATCAATACCCACAGACAATGTATGGATTGACCTTCTGAGCAAGTCAACTCATTTTGTGTTGGAGCTGAAAAGATCATGACCATATTAGGATAAATTATTCAGGTTATGAAGAATAATCATACTTCACCTATGTTATATCATTTCATGTGGCATAATCCCCCATATTTTAGTGGGAGTACTAATATAGTGGTAGGTGAGCAACGTTAAAATTCTTTTGAAAAGATGTTTCTAACATTGGGATGTGATCAATGGTTAAACGAAGTAATTACGGTATATTTCATAAATGGATATATCTATCAATTGTAGTCATTGATCCAAAATACTAGGTTGGAAGATGAAATAAAATACATGGAATAGAGAAGTTTTTTAAAAAAAAATCTTCAAAAAATATTTCCGTCATGAGAAACAAACTGAAATGAAGAGAATGTTCTTTAACATAAATAAAAACAATGATAAAAGTATTCCATAACATGAGGCTAACATCACAAGACTCTCCAGATATGTTATTGATTACATTTGTGATTTAGAAGACAAGATTGACCATCTCTTTGAAGATATTATTCCAAGTCTCTAAAGGGAATTGGCTTCCCAAACATTTTCAATATATAATGAAATCACATTAAGTAACATCAAAATTGAGAAGGAATTTCATAGAACCTATATGTCCAAGGTCAATAAAGGGAAGATGTGGTCTTATGATAACTGATGTGGCAGTGTTTTCACACTCTTTACCAGATCCTTTTTGTATTTTTATTGACTTTTTTATACCAAAATGTTGTTTTTATTAAATAGTTGATAATTGATGTGATTTTGTACTTCAATGTGTAAAATAATCAAATTCTAGTTTAAATCATGTGATTTAGTATTCATTATTTACTTTTTAATTAATTCTTAAATTAAATGGGTCCTGTGAATTTGACTTTTATTTTTTAATTTTTTTTATTTTTACAAAATTTTCATTCCATTGAGCTTATTAATTCATTAATTAAATTAATTAATTTTTTATTCTTTAAGTTGTAAATAATTAACTCATTTTAGTTTTTAGTCTTTTAATAATTTAATTAGTTTTAGAAATTTATTTATATTCAATTAATATTTATTATTCTTTAATTTACTTTATTAAATGGTTAATTAATTGGTTAAATAATTTAAGCGAGTTACAATATTATTTTAATGTGTTTAAAATTATTTTATTAAACCCAAATAAAATCATTCTTTTAAATAAATCATAATTAATTTTGTTATCTAGATTTGTTTTATTTAGTTTTTAATTTTATTCAATTTAATAAATTAATTTATGAATCTATTTCTTCATTTTATTATAGTTTTAATTTAATTTATTTATTTGTTTTGGTTTGATTGATTTGTTTGACTTGCAAGTGTGGTCGTGCCACAGTTTCTTCACAGTTACGGTGCCTCTGTTTCACTCACGGTATCACTGTGAGCTTCACTCACGGTCTCACCATGAGCTTCACTCATGATTCTTCCTTCACCCCCATACACCGCTTCACACACCGCTACCCAGCCGCTGTTTTCAGAATTAACGGTGCCACTGTTTCTTGAACAGGTCTCACTGTTTCCCCCTTCCTACACCGAAAACCTCTCCCTACATTTCACCTCTTGTCCTGAAACCCTACGCTACTCGGACCTCGCCGCGCGCAGCCCCTCAGTTCCCTTGTTAATCCGTTGTTCCACCGCAACTACTCTTCCCCACACTTCATCACAGCAGTAGAAAAATTCATAAATCACCCCATCTAATCGAACACCAAAATCACAAACTAAACATCAAAACAATTTAGATGTTTACTACATCTGAATACCTAAATTTAAATCCCTAAACTATTAGATCTGGAAACTTCACGGATCAAGCTGCTGTGTTGAGCAACCCAAGCCGAGCCAACACCTTCTTCATTCTTCTAGCTGAGCCCACACCACTGCCACTGCATCCTCTGTCTGAGCCACCTCTCCCGGCTCCACCTTCCTCCACCCTGTTGGAACACCCGCATGAATCTCTGAACCAAGTCGCCTTCCCTCTTCACCTAAACCACATCACCCTAACCCGCTCCATCCATGACCCCCTGCCGCACTCCTCAGTCTCCATAGCCCGAACCACACCCACCTCCTGATTCACACCTTTTTTCTCACTGAGGCCACCTTTTTTCTCATTGTGCCCCTTGTTCCACCGCTTGACCCGCACCTCAGCCTCGCTTCCCCCGCCTTCCTCTCCGCACAAATATAATAGACCCCCTATTTTTGTTTTTATTTTCTCTTTTCTAGTTTTTATTTTATTTTATTTTATAATATAACATAATATATTATATAATATATTTATCATATACTATAAAATATCAATAATAAGTAGAATATAAGCATTTATATATTATAATAATATATGTATTAATTAAATAAAATAGTAATAAAAAATATATTACTAATAATTTAGGTATTATAATATATATATATTTATAAGTTTTTATTATTATTAACTTTTAGTAGTGATATTAATATCTATTGTATAAATATATTTAGTTATACATAGCAGTGTTATTTTTTTGTTGAACTCACGTGTGTTTGTTGTGTTTTCTATTGTTTCGTGTAGGGGTGTGTATGCACTTATATAGAGTTTACTAAAAATATGGTGACGTGCACATAAAAGTGTGCCACATGGATCTGTTGATTTGTATAGGAAAGATTGTATCTCACCGTGTGCCCATCATTTTCATTCAGTTAGGAGCAACTGCTCCGATGATAAGTGCAGAGGAAGCAGCATAGTGAAAGCTCCATGTGGAGGCCAAAGAATACCTCGGGCTAGATTCTAGAAAATTCTACTGGTCATTAGCATTCGTTACGGGCATTAGATCATTTAGACACCGGAGAAAAGTGCGGGAAAGGATGTGGGGGGAGGCATCGAACAAGGCTGAGGGAGGAGGACAAGAGGAACATACAACATCTTCCATAATGAGAATATTAGAGTACCGAGAGTAGAAAATCCAAGAATTTCATACCTCAATTCCCATGGTGGGACATCCAGCGCATTCCATCATTGCATCCACCATCAAGTAGCAGGAGTTAGAACTTTTGGGAGCTCGAGCAGGGAGACACACATATTTATCTATTCTGTGCTCTATTTTTCTGCTACTTATTTCAATATAAATTTCATTGGTTCTAAATATATTGTTGAATTAAAACCAACCATTATGTCTAGTTAAATTCCTTCAGGGGGGGATAAGCTAGTTGATTAGATTTTCTTATTCTGATTCATGCACTAGCATCAATTTTTGGAATGTCTCTCTCACTGTTTGTGGAACAGAATTATTTTCAAAACAATAAGGTCGAGTGAAAGCTGATATTGATTGAATCTTAATGAAAACTGTATAAATATGAGTGAACTCATTGACAAATGAGTCATTCTCAAATTATAGATACATACTGAAATCAACTGACCTGTTTAGCCTAGTGACATTTGACCTTCATCACCATTGGATAAAATGACTATTACAGTTGAAGAACTGTAATGGTTATTTCATCACAAACTGTCCGGATAGAAAATCTAGCCAGTGAATTTAAGTCAGATTCATATTTCTTAAACTTCAGTTCATGAACCAAAGTTGGCAATATTGAAATCAGCTAGTGTACCTTTCCCCCCACTCATCTATTGGTTGTTCTAACCACAATTTCCCTTACTGCTATGTCTACTTCCCTTGCACTCATCGGTTCACCTTAATTTCTTCACACACTAATTTTCACTCACTATGATTCACCATCACTAACTATTTTTTCTTGTTTTTGTGTGTGTGTTTTTGTTTAGTTTATTTTATTTCGTTCACCAAACACAACATGAGGCCTCCCTGTGGTTCGACCCTGTCTTGCCACTATCCTAAGTAGTAAGTAGGTTATAAATTTTAGTATGTCGCCCGTTCCCAACGATGCGTGGGCATGTAAATTTTGGCACCGTTGCTGGGGAGCCTAGGTGAGATTAAAAAGACAAAAAGAATTCACAAATAAAAAAATCCAAAAAAATCCAAAAAAAATCACAAAAAAATATGCAAAAAGAAAACTGAAATTCAAAAACAATTGTGAACCTGCTACATAAAAACCAAGTCTAAGTCTAAATTCATAGTAATTGATAATTATGAAATTGATAAGCACCTCAAGGAAGTGAAAAATAATATAGAAAAGGTCTAAATGGAAGATAACAAAAATGAAAACATGAACAATCCACTTCTTGAAAATTTGAACCAACATGGAATAATGAACCCACCTGATAATGAGATAGTTGAGAGGAACAGTATGATAGAGTTCTTGCTACCTTCAGTGTCTAGTAACCCTTCAAGAATTAAACTCTCTTTTAGGTCCTGGAATTATGAGATCAAGAAATATATGATTAGTCAGCTGCCGACCTTCAATGGAATGCCTAGTGAAGACTCTCTTGACTTCATTAGAGCCTTCAACTATAGTGTCCAGCAGCTACCACTTAGGGGTCTCATTGAGGAAGAGCTTAAACTGAGAGTGTTACCCTTCTGCATCAAGGTAAATGCTAGGTCTAGGTTTCAACAGTTAGAAGAAGAAATCTTTGTCACCTGGGATCAAGTTGACAATGATTTCATAATGAAATTCTGTCCTAGGAGTTTTACATATGAAATTAGGCACAAAATAACTGGATTCCATCAGGATGAAGAATAACTATTTCATGAAGTTTGGAATAGGTTTAGAGGGTTACATATGTAATGTACAAACCAACAATGTACACCCCAATTTCTCATGGACACCTTATACAATAGTCTCACACCTTACAATAAAACCTTGGTGGATCATTCTTCTGAAAGAGACTTTAATGATAGGACTGATGAGGAGCTCAGAAAAATATTTAACACCTTATCTCAAAAAAACCCAGCACAAATTCTATAGGAGGAGAACCATTATAATAAAGGAAACTACCCCTGCTCCTCAAGCTAAATCCCAAGCTGCTGGCTTCATTAATAAGAACCCACATCAAACCTTTAAGGAGCAGTGCCACCACTGTGGCATGTATGGCCATTATCAAACCTATTGTACAAACAATTATATACCTATCCAGCATCATGGGAGTGCCATATTTGCTAGATATGGACCTTAGATGCAGTCTAGGGATGATCCTTTTTGAAACACCTACAATCTGGGGTATAGGAACCATCTGAACCTGTCATAGAGGGAGTAGGGAGTCCTCCGACCTACTGCCCCTCCTCGATTCCATCATCCACCTAGACAACAATTCCTTCCCCAACCACAACCTAAGGATGGGTCATCCAACTCAAAACATGAGGTGAGAGACATGTTCCATCAATTGATAGGGAGGTTTGATGAACAAAAGGACAAAAATGATTATGATAAAGTTCAAATGGATGCTAGAATAAAGAACATAGAAATTCAAATGGGGCAGTTGGCTAGGGATGCTAGTAATAGAGAAAAGGGTTGGCTGCCTAGTACCACTGAAGCTAGTACTAGGGAGAATTCCATGGTTGTGACCACTAGAAGTGGTCTCCATACACACCAAGACTTAGAAAAGAACCCCACAATGTTTAAAATGAAAAACTGGTTGAAACTGGAAACTTGAATCTGAAATAACCTGAATCTTGAAAACTAGAGAACACCATTGGAATCCCTCCAGTTCCTACTGTCCTAACTCAAAAACCTAAATAAAATGGCTTAAAAAACAAAGACAATAAAGGGAAGAATTTTTTGAAGAGGAAGCTGTAGAAATGCCTCCAATTGTGAGGAAATTTTCCCTTGTAATCTATTTCCCACAAATAATTAAGAAGCCTATTCATGATTCTCAAATGTTCAAATTTTTTAATGTGGTTAAAAATCTGAACATTGATATCCCATTCTTGGAAGCATTGATTCAAATCCCATCATATCTAAGAACACTCAAGAAAATCTGTTCAAACAAAAATACATTGGAAGAATTTTCCACCTATATCTTAACAGAAGAGTGTAGTGGAGTCTTTCAGTATAGGATACATCCTAAGCTTCAAGACCCAGGAAACTTTTTGATCCCTTGAACTTTTGGGGATATAGGTGGTAATTTAAATTGTTTGTGTGATCTAGGTGCTAGTATTAACCTGGTTCCCCTGTCACTTTTTCAGCACTTGAGATTAGGAGTTCCCTAACCCACCATTGTTGTGTTACAGCTTGCTGATAGGTCCATTACTCATCCAGTGGGTAGGGTTGATGATCTGTTAGTGGGAGTAGGAAAACACTTTTTTCCTATTGACATTCTTATCCTTGATATGGAGTGTGACCATGATGTTGCTATCATTCTCAGTAGGCCCTTCTTGGACACATGGGGAGCTGTGATAGATGTGTGTAAGCAGAAACTGATCTTCAATATGGGTGAATAGAAATAAGAATTCAATGTGTTTAAGAAAATCCAATAACCCACCCAACCATTATTCCCCAAAGATGAGATGTTAGTTGCTGAGAGTAGTGTTTATAAGTAGGAAGAAGAGTTTCTTAAAATGATAGCTAAAATCAATAGCGAACCTAAAATCCCTACTACCACTTGCATGGGGATTATATCAAGTAAAGAGAGGGAATTTGTTGATGAATATGAGGGAGAATTATTGGAGAACATAGATGAGTTTGTTTTGGATCAAAATCTTACCCTGCGAGAGGATTCTAAGTTTGGGGATATATTTTTTGGAAGCTCTAGTACTCAGGAATAGGCCTTATCTACTGCATTCTTCAAGAGGCAGCATGGAGACCTTGGGCCACCCAGGCCTATATATCTTCCCTTAAGCCAGTCTCCACCCACCAATGAACTCAATCCCCTCCCTTCCCATCTCAAATATTCCTTTTTAGGAGAAACTTCCACCCTTCCTATTATTATTTCATCCAACCTGGAGGTGAGTCAAGAGAAAACTATGCTTACTGTTTTGAAGAAATAAAATTCAGTCATAGGTTGGTTGATTACTAATATAAAGGGGACAAGTCTAGCTTTCTGCATGCAAAAAATTCCCATGGAACCTGAGTGTAAGCCCAGAGTAGAAGCCCAAAGAAGACTCAACCCCAATATGAAGGAAGTTGTGAAAGAATAAGTGATTAGGTTTCTTGATGCTGGATTAATTTTTCTAATTTTTGATAGCCCCCGGGTAAGTCATGTCCAGGTGGTACTCAAAAAGAGTTTAGTGATAGTGGTCAGTAATGTAAATAATGAAACAATACAGATAAGAGAAGTGAATAAATGGGCAGTCTGTATGGACTACAGAAAGTTGAATGCTTCAACAAAAAAGGATCACTTTCCCATGCTATTTTTCGATCAAATTTTAGAGTGATTGGCAGACAATGAATTATTTTTATTTCTTGATGGTTATTCTGGTTACAACCAGACTGCCATTGCACTTGAAGACCAAGAGAAAACCACATTCACCTGTCTATTTGAGACATTTTCCTACTGACAGATGCCCTTTGGCTTGTGTGGTTCTCCTGCCACTTTTCAGAGGTGCATGATGGAAATTTTTTCATACATTATTGAAAGGATAATTGAAGTTTTTATGGATGATTTTTCTATTGTGGTAAATACATTTGAGAACGGTCTGACAAATTTGTAACTAGTGTTAGAAAGGTTCTAAGTGACCAACTTAGTCTTAAACTAAGAAAAGTTCCAATTCATGACCACTGAAGGCATATTTTTGGGACACAATGTTTCTAAGAAGGTTCTGGAGGTCGATAATGCTAAAATTGAGGTTATAAAAAAGCTGCCCCACCTGAAAATGTCAAAGGAATCAGATGTTTTTTGGGACATGCTATGTTCTACATGAGGTTCATTAAAGACTTTTCTAAGATTACTAGACTCCTGTGATCCCTACTGGTTAAGGACACACCCTTTGTATTCAATGATACATGTCTAGGGGACTTTAATCTGCTTAAGGAGAAGTTGACTACTTCACCTATAATCACTAATTCTGACTGGCAGCTTCCTTTTTCGGTTTTGTGTGATGCTATTGACTTTGCTGTAAGAGCTGTTTTAGGATAGGGGAAGGATAGGAAACTACATGTTATTTACTATGAAAGCAATCTATTGGATGATGCCCAGAAGAATTATTCTACCACTGAAAAGGAGTTGGCTACTGTGATGTTTACTTTGGAAAAGTTTAGGTAGTACTTGATATGAACAAGGATAATCGTTTTCACTGATCATTTAGCACTAACGTATTTTCTAGATAAAAAGTAATCAAATCCAACACTCCTGAGGTGGACCTTGCAGTTATATGAGTTTGATATAGTGATTGAGGATAAGAAAAGGGCTGAGAATGTAGTTGCAGACCACTTGTCCCGATTTCCCAATTCTCTAAGTAAATAACCAAAAGTGATCAACACTTTTTCCCTGATGAACAATTGTTTGCTGCCTTTTTACAATAGTGTGCTTGGTTCGCAGACTCTGCCAACTTTCTGGTAGCTGGAGTCATGCCCAAGGATCTCTCACCCAACTGGAGGAAGAGGTTTATATCTGAACTGAAATATTATTTTTCAGATTACCCTTTTTTCTTTAGGAGGTGTGCATATGGGATTTTGAGAAGATGTGTGGTTGAGGATAAGATCTTTCCCATACTTTAGAGATTCCATTCATCACCTTGGGGTGGCCACCATGGAGGAGAAGGGACTGCTCAAAAGGTCTTACAGGTTGACTTCTACTATCTAACACTATTTAAAGATGCTTGGAGTCTAGTTATTGGTTGTGAAAAATGTAAAATGTTGGGAAATGTTTGAAGAAGATAGTAACTACACAAAAAATGTGTTCTCGAGGTCGAAATATTTGATGTGTGGTGCTTGGGATTCATGGTAGAATTCCCATACTCTTATGGTAATGAGTACATTTTGGATGTTGTGGACTACATGTCCAAGTGGGTTGAGGCAGAATCTCTACCTGACAATTCAGCTGCTAGTGTTGTGAAATTCATCAAGAAAAACATCTTTTCCAGATTTGGTGTGCCTCGAGCATTCATCACTGAAAATGAGACTCACTTCCAAAATTATAAGTTCAAAGGTTTGATGGAGAATTATGGGTGCTCACATATTACAGGCACCACTTACCACCCACAGTCCAGTGGGCAAGCAAAAGTTTCAAATAGATAGCTTAAACAAATTTTAGAGAAAATAGTTTCTATCTTTAGGAAGGACTGGTAAAAGAAGATAGATGAGGCCATTTGGTTCTATATAACTGCTTATAATACTCTTATAGGGATTTCACCATATATGCTACTCTTTGGGAAAACATTTCATCTATATATTGAGTTACAACTGAGATCATACTGGGTAGTGAAGGCTCTTAACTTTGATTTTATGTCTGCTAGTGAATGAAGACTGTTAGCGCTGAGTGAGCTGGAGGAGATTTGAAGAGAGTCCTATAAGAATGCTGAAATCTTAAAATAAAGAAGAAAGGCTTTTCAAGACTCAATCATTCAACATAGTAATTTCAAGGTTGGTGAGAGGGTACTTATTTTTAATTCTAGATTGAAGCCATTTCCAAGAAAGTTAAAGTCCAAATGGTCAGGACCCTTTACCTTTGTTCGAGTCTTGGTTGATAGAGATGTTGATATAGTTGGAGAAGATAATTGACTTTCTTAGTCAATAGTCAAAGAATAAAGCACTTCTTTGAAGGGAAGCCAAAGGGCTTGGATTCCATCTCTCTATTGGAAGAATGAGCCGATTCAAGTCTAATTGAGGACTATAAACTCATTGTTGCATGAAAACTAACCCATGGTTGCTTAGTTGTTTCCATTTTATTTTTTTCATTAATAAATTTAATCCCTGCTACTTTTTCTCCAGTTCAATTTCTTAACTTCTTGATGGTGCTTCATGATCTGTTGTTGTTTTAGAGAGAGAGTTATTACCACTGGAAACATGGCCAAGAAACCCCAAGGGAGAAATCCACTTCATCATATGGATAACATTTCTCCCTAATCACTCCCTTGGGTTACGTATCTTGAACTTAGAACTATGAAATCTTATTTTACTTATTTGAACTTGTTGTTTAATGAAGAGGAGTAACTGCCCACTGCTGCTGACGAGGATCTGTCTATGGAATTAAATGTTAAAGGTCCAATAATTCAGGGAAGTATTGTTCTGTTCTTTTTTACTTTTCATTACCTTCTTAATCTTCATTGTGAATTAAGTGTGGGGGACTTCCCCCTAATCTATGAAAAATGGCTGTGTTTTCATGCATGGGTGTTTAGCAGCTTATATCTAATTAGTTGAAAAAAAATTATTTTGAGATGATTTTTTGAAACATGCTTCCACCCATTGCTTTCAATTTCATTATGCTGCTGCTCCACATCACTTCTAATCATGCAACTATTTTAACTAAATTGATACAATCTTTTGTCTTCTCTTTAAAAATTAAAAGCATGAACATTTTAGGAATAGAAATACCCTTGGTTTCTGGTAATGGTTGGTGGGTTTGGGTTCTTTTTTTTGTTTGTTGGTGTTTTTATTTACTTTCTTTTTTTGGTGGGGAACATCAAATTTTTGAACCTCATTACTACCCTTCCATATACTTTTTAAGATAAACTGTCCATCAATCTTGAACTATAACATCTCCCACCTTGAGAGTAAACATTGGGTAAAATGTTGGGTTTTAAGTGTGGTGGAGAGGGGTCATACTAGTGTCATTTAAAGTTACCCCTTATTGAACCTTAGTTTGAACCTAAGTTTTTGGTTGTTTAAAAAATGGTCAAAATTTTTCAAAAAAAAGGGTCAAAATTCTTTCAAAAAGTTTCAAATTATTTCATTACATGATAGTCATTGGAGTTTCATTGGTACTTCAATAATGTCATGTTAGTGGATGACTCCTCGCTGAATGATGAGAGTGAAATTTAGTCAGAAACTGTTATACATGAGTGATTGCTGAGTGGAATTGTTCACTTTTTTCTATAAACCTTTCTGTTTAGGAACTGAGGATGGGAATGGGAAAGGTTAGGTTTTGTGGGATGATGATCATGATTTAGTGTAACTATATGTTGTCACTAGAACCTAGAGGACTCACAATCATATTAAATAATATTCAATCACTTTAGGAAGTCAACTCGATTGATTATTAGTTAAGTCATTTTTAACTGGAGTAAAATGGGAAAATGGGATCCCACGGTGAGTATCTGAGAAAATGTACAATGGGTGAATTTATTTAAATAAATAAATCCAATTTCAATCTTAATAAGTGAAATTCACAGCATGTTGTACATGGAATATGGATGGGAAAAATTTAAATAAACTGCCCTTGTCAAAAATGAACTCATAAAGGTGAGGGGAATTTTTAACCCATATGAAGAAGGGAGCAATTGACTTGGTTAATATTCATTTGAGTTTAATCAATAAAGTGACAAAATTAATGGACTTTCATTTTTGGAACTTTGGGGAAGGTGATAATGGAAGGTTCCCTTGGTTAAGTTTTGAGTTCCACTTCATTTAACCTGTCAACACTCCTTCAATTAGAACTTGAATTTGAAGGTGAAGTAGGACAGTTAATGAGTACACATAGGTGGCATGACATACATGACAGTGTATGAACCTATAAGGATTTTGACTTCCCGTGGGTATTTGAAGCTAGGTAGGATACTATTTTTGAATACCTTTGGATAACCTAACTCACTATTCCTTTTGATCCTTTGGTTTTAAGGTTTAAACATGCACCTTTTGAGCTGAAATCCACAAATCATCTTTTTTTGTTTTAAAGTTAAAGGCATGTATTTTTTTGAGGACAAACAACGTTTTAAGTGTGTGGGAGTTTGATGTGGCAGTGTTTTTACACTATTTTCCACATCCTTTTTGTATTATTTATTGAATTTTTTATACCGAAATGTTTTTTTATTAAATAATTTATAATTGATGTGATTTTGTACTTTTTTGTGTAAAATAATCAATTGTAGTTTAAATCATGTGTTTTAGTATTCATTATTGTCCTTTTAAATAATTCTTAAATTAAATGAGTCCTATGAATTTGACTTTTATTTATTTATTCTTTTATCTTTACAAAATTTTCGTTCCAGTTAGTTTATTAATTCATTAATTAAATCAATTAATTATTTATTCTTTAAGTTGTAAATAAATAACTCATTTTTGTTTTTAGTATTTTAGTAATTTAATTAGTTTTAGCAATTTAGTTTTATTCAATTAATATTTTTTATTCTTTAATTTACATTATTAATTGGTTAATTAATTGGTTAAATGATTTAAGCCAGTAACAGTATTATTTTATTGTGTTTTAAGTTATTTTATTAAACCCAAATAAATTCATAATTTTAAATAAATCATAATTAATTTTGTTATCTAGCTTAGTTTTATTTAGTTTTTAATTTTATTCAATTTAATAAATTAATTTATGAATCTATTTCTTTGTTTTATTTTAGTTTTAATTTATTTTATATATATTTTTTGGTTTGTTTGGTTTGTTTGATTTGTAGGTGTGGTTGTGCCACGGTTTCTTCACGGTTACGGTGCCTCCATTTCACTCGCGGTCTCACTATGAGCTTCACTCATGGTTTTTCCTTCACACCCACACACCGCTTCACTCACCGCTACACATCCACCATTTTCAGTATTCATGGTGCCACCATTTCTCGAACCGGTCTCACCATTTCCCCCTTCCTGCGACGCAACCTTCTCCCTGCATTTCACCTCCTGTCCCCGCACCCCTGCGCTGCTTGAACCTCACCGCGTGCATCCCGTCAGTTCCCCTACTGAGCCATTATTCCACCATAACTCTGTTGGGGCGCGCAACTCGGCACCACAGCAGAAGTCGTCATTGTAGAAACACAGAAGAGGAGAGGATTTCACCCGAAGGCATTTTATCACCCGAAGGAATTTTACACATCGCCGTCGACACACCATCGTTGTCACGATCACCATCTTCACTTTGCACCGGTTACCGCAAACGCGGTAACCTCTTCGCCGCTCTCTCTTGGTGGCTACATCATTTCCATCCCACACTCCAAAACATGCTACCACATCCTCTTATATAGACACCCAGTCCATATCTCCAATAAATGCGGTCAACATTCACAATTCCATCATTATTCCACCAATTAATATTGAGAATAACTCTTCATTAATGTTGGGAGAAAATACTCCATTAATGTTGAGAAAATCCCTCCATTAATATTTGGTGGAATAATGATGGAATTGTGAATGTTGACCGCATTTATTGGAGATATGGACTGGGTGTCTATATAAGAGGATGTGGTAGCATGTTTTGGAGTGTGGGCTGGCAATGATGTAGCCACCAAGAGAGAGCGGCGAAGAGGTTGCCGCGTTTGCGGTAACCGGTGCAAAGCGAAGATGGTGAGGGGTGATTTAAAATCTCAACGGAATATTTATTGTCGGGGGTGATTTGAAATCTGAATATTTGTTTTAATTGTCCTAAAAAATAGGATCTCATTTTGACTGCATTTAAACCACGCGGAAGGTTGAAAAAAAGGGAGGCCTATAAAATGCATGACAGACAATAGAGGAGGCACACCTTTTGAAGGTTCCAAGGCCCTTTCATATTGGAGTGAAGCGTTGACGGATTCACAACGCTGAGGGCTCGAGTAGTGGTGTGCGGTGCACGACATGGCTGCAAGCGGAGAGGGGAACCTGAGATCACGAAGGCGGTTGAAATAAAGCACGTGGTGGAGTATCTCCACCATGATTTAAAATTTAAATACTCCACATTCATCTCCACCATCTGGGCCTCTGTGATCGCCAACTCCACCATGCTCTGAATGTCACCCAATGAACGGAACACGCCGCATGACACCTGCGGCCAAGAAAACATTCGATATTCCAGCAACACTGCTGATACCGCCGCCATTTTCCGATGACATCCAAGTCGTTGATAAGCTGCTCCACCAGATGCCTGCCACCATGTTCTACAACCGAACACTTCAACCAATCCCTCTGATACCACTGTTGGGGCGCGCAACTCGGCACCACAGCGGAAGTCGTCATTGCAGAAACACATAAGAGGAGAGGATTTCACCCGAAGGCATTTTATCACCCGAAGGAATTTTACACATCACCCGAAGGATTTTTAACATCACACCCGAAGACATTTTTACAACACAACATCGACACCATGAACATACCATTTTGTTGTACTGTCAATCATCGCAACCGGGACACGCCGCTTGATCTCCGCAACCAAGAGGACTTTCGATACATGGCACTATCATCATCGTCGTCTTCAATCATCGCCACCGACACACCATCGTTGTCACGATCACCATCTTCGCTTTGCACCGATTACCGCAAACGCGGCAACCTCTTCGCCGCTCTCTCTTGGTGGCTACATCATTGCCAGCCCACACTCCAAAACATGCTACCACATCCTCTTATATAGACACCCAGTCCATATCTCCAATAAATGCGGTCAACATTCACAATTCCATCATTATTCCACCAATTAATATTGAGAATAACTCTTCATTAATGTTGGGAGAAAATACTCCATTAATGTTGAGAAAATACCTCCATTAATATTTTCTCTCTCTTCATAAATCAAAATTTTAAATCATCAATCCCAAAAAACTCCTCTTCCCCACAGATCATCAAAACAACAGAAAAATTCGTAAATCACCCAAGCTAATCTAACAACAAAATAAAAAACTGACCATCAAACCATATTTGATTTTTACTGAATCTCAATACAAGAATTGAAATCCCTAAACATTTAGATCTATAACCTTCACAGATCATGCAGCTCGGGTTGAGGAACCCAAGCCGAGACATCACCTATTTCCTTCTTCCAGCTGATCCCACACCACCGCTGCTGCATCATCTGTCCGAGCCACCTCTCCTGGCACCACCTTCCTCTACCCTACTGAAAAACCCACACAAATCTCTGAACCTCGTCGCCTTCCCTCTTTGCCAAAACTGCATAACCCTAACCCGCTCCAGTCATGACCCCCTACCACACTCCTCTGTCTGCATCACCCAAACTAACCCTACCTCCTGCATCACACCTTTATTCTCACCCAATCAGACTTTTTTCTCACCGCTCCCCTTGCTCCACCGCTTGACCCACACCCCGGCCTCACTTCCCAATCCTTCCTCTCCTCACGATTAGAACAGCCCCCACCCCCCTCCTTTCATTTTTATTTTCTCTTTTTTAGTTTTTATTTTATTTTATTTAATAATATAACACAATATATTATATAATACATATATATCATATACTATACAGTATCAATAATAAGTATAATAATATGTAGAATATAAGATTTTATAAATTATAACAATATATGTATTAATTAAATAAAATATTTATTAAATATATATTACTAATAATTTAGGTATTATAATATATATATATATATATATATTAATAAGTTATTATTATTATTATTAACATTAAGTAGTGATATTAATATATAGTGTATAAATATATTTAGTTATACATAGAAGTGTTATTTTTTATTGGACTCACGTGAGTTTGTTGTGTTTTATATTGTTTAATGTAGGGGGGTGTATGAACTTACATAGAATTTACTAAAAAGATGGTGATGTGTACATAAAAGTGCAACACATGGATCTGCTGATTTGTAGAGGGAAGATTGTAGCTCTCCGCGCACACATCATTTTCATTCAGTTAGGATCAACTACTCTGGTGACAAGTGTAGAGGAAGAGACATAGTGGAAGCTCCATGTGGAGGTCAGGGAATACCTCATGCGAGATTCAAGATTATTCTAATGGTCATTAGCATTCGTGACCATCATGCAATCATTTAGTCATAAAAGCAAAGTGCGGGTGAGGAAGCGGGGGGGGGGGGGGAATCGATCCAGAGTGAGGGAGGAGAGTGAGATGAACATATAGTATCTTCCATTGCGAGCAGATTGGATTACTGAGAGCAGCAGATTAAAGAATTTCATAACTCGATTCCCAAGGAGGGATATCTAGTGTATTCCAGCATTGCATCCACCATCAAGCACCAGGAGTTAGAACTTCCAAAAGCTCGAGTAGGGAGATGAAAATATTTATTTTTCTTGTGCTCTGTTTTTATGTAACTTATTTAAATATGAATTTCATTGGTTCTAATTCAATTGTTTCATTAAAACCAACCATTATGTCCATCTAAATTCCTTCGAGGGGGTAAGCTGGTTGATTAGATTTGCTTATTCTAATTCGTGCACTGTGTCATTTTCTGGAATGTCTCTCTCACTGGTTTTGGAGCAGAATTATTTTCAAAACAACAAGGCCGAGTGAAAACCGATTTTGATTGAATGTTAATGAAAAATATTTAAATATGAGGGAACTCGTTGACAAATGAGTCATGCTCAAATGAGAGAGACATGCTGAACTCAACTAACAAGTTGATCCCAGTGACATCTGACCTTCATCACCATTGGATAGAATGACTGTTACAGTTGAAGAACTGTAATGGTTATTTCATCACAAACTGTCCAGATGACACATCTGGCTAGTGAATTAAATTCAGATTCATATTTCTTAAACTTTAGTGCATAAACCACAGTAGAAAATATTGAAATTGGCCAATGGACCTTTCCTCCTACTCATCTATTGGTTGTTATCACCATAATTTCTCTTGCTGTTCTATCTACTTCCCTTGGACTCCCCAGTTCAGCATCACTTCTTCACACACTAATTCTCACTCACTCCACTTCACCATCACCAATTTTTCTTTCTTGTTTTTCTGTGTGTGTTTTTGTTTAGTTTACTTTTTTAGATCGCCAAACACAACATGTGGCCTCTCTGTGGTTCGACCCTATCTTTCCGCTTTCCTAAGTAGTAATTAGGTTATAAATTTTAGTTTGTCGCCCATTCCCAACGACGCGCAGCCGTGCAATAACCCTGAAAAAGGTAAATCCCCAAAGAATAACAGGGAAAATGAAATTCCTATTATGTTAAATTTTTGGAATGAATCATTATGGGAAATGATTGAATGGCATGTGAGTTTGTTATATATGTGGAGAAAAGTGTCATTTATCTAATTAATCAAAGGGTAATACACAAATTAATGACGTTAAATTATTCAAATGTAAATAAATTGGTCATTATTCAAATAAATTTCACAAGCTCCATGGGAATATACCACATAAGACGCAAAGGGTAGATGGCCAAGATTATGTGATCACTACAACTGAGGTAGAAGTACCCAATGATGTGGGGGTAGGTACATTAATCTTTTATTCAAAATTAGACAATGATTTATTTGATTTTGTATTATCACATTATTTTATATCTACCTAGTTTTATAAGAAAGATATACATTTCAATTTTAATTTAATATGGGAGTTGTCAGTCAAAACTCCTAAGTGAATTCTTATTACAACAAAGATGTGTCGGGCAGTCCCCATTGTGGCATATTAACGTGCTTTACTTGTTGAATGTATCAAAATACATATGGTTTAATTTTATATAATCCTCAGTATGGATTGGATTTTAGAATATGATGTAGAAATTTATTACAAGAAGAAAGAAATTAAAATTTATGGGGAAGTTGTAGAATTCTATATCATTAGAGAAGAAACTTCATCATTTGAATCTCATCTAGATCCACCCTCTGTATATCTACTAAATGAAATTATTACGGAGGAAGATAAAAAACATCTAGGGAAGAGTAAATTAATATTTAAATTGAGGATGTACCAATTGTATAGGAATAAATTGATGTATTTCATAAGAAATTACCTGGACACACCCAGAACAAGAAGTTGAGTTCACCATTGATTTAATACTTAACGAAAAACCAATATCAAATAAACCATATCTAATGGTCACTGTGGAATTAGTGGAGCTGAAGAAACAACTTGAGTAGTTGGGTAATAAGGGATTTATTTTTCATAGTGTTTCTCCATGATGATCCCCTATTTTATCTTTTAAGAAGAAAGATGTATCTATGAGGGTTT
The DNA here is from genome assembly GCA_963277665.1 of Viscum album. Taxonomy (NCBI): domain Eukaryota; kingdom Viridiplantae; phylum Streptophyta; class Magnoliopsida; order Santalales; family Viscaceae; genus Viscum; species Viscum album. The sequence continues at coordinate 1,462,863,342 of OY728162.1, read as the reverse complement.
TCAAAGATTATAGAGACACCAATGAAATTACGTCAAAGAACAGGTATCCAATGCCTCACATTGATGCTTTATTTGATAAAATTCATGAATATCAATATTTTTTATGATTGAACTTTGTTTAAGATATCATGAATTTCTAGTAAATAACGAAGATATTCTAATGAAATATTTTTAGATGAGGCATGGAAATTACAATTTTACTGTAATTCCATTTGGACTGACTAACACACCCTTTATTTTCATGGATCCGATAAATAGAATATTCAAGGAATATCTTGATGATTTTATTATGGTATTAAATGATGATATTATGGTATATTATAAAATATATTAATACCATGAGAATCACTTATAGACCATTCATGAGACTCTCATAAAAAATATTCATATGTTAAATTTAGTATGTGTGAATTTTGGCTTCAATAAATTTCATTTCATGGCCATATTACCTCTGAGTATGAATTCTCAGTTGATCTTGTAAAGAAAAAGGAAATACATGAATGGCCAATACCATTGAACATAACCACAATACATGGTTTTATTGATTTAATAGGTTACTATAGATGTTTCATTAATAATTTTTCCTAACTTTCTAACTAATTAACCAAGATCACACCTAAATTAATTAAGTTTGTATGGAAAAAATAATGTGCAGAATGTTTTGCAGAATTAAATATTAGATTAGTCAATGCTCTGATTTTGAAATTACCATCCAGAAATGATGATTTAGTGATATAAAGTGACTCATTAAAGAAATTAATGGGTTGTATCCTTATAAAAAATGATAATGTTATTTCATATTCATTAAGGTAGTTTAAGACTCATGAACAAAATTTTCCAACTCATGATCTTGAGTTAGTAGGTGTAATCATTTCCCTGATGATATGGAGACATTATCTATGTGTTGAAAAAGATGAGATATATATGGATTAAAATATTTTAAAAAAAATATTTATAAATGAAGTACTCAATAAGGGGAAAGACAATGGCTCAAGTTACTCAAATATTATGATTTCCCAATAAACTACCACCCATGAAAAGAAAATAAGGTAGAATTTTCATTAAGAATGAAATATCATGGACTTGTATCCCAAAAAAGGATTGATGAAGATAATTTGTCTATGTATTTAGTAATTATAGATATGGTAATTTTTAAGGAGGGGAAGCATCACTCTTTTTTAAAATGATAGGGAAACATATTTATTGGAAAAGATAAAAAACTCTCAATCTAAAGATGATAATTTTCAAAAGAAAATTAAATCCATTAAGTAGGGAAGATTGTTTGACTTCTTGTATGTGGATAGAACTCTAAAATTTGGAATGAGGATATATGTTCTATCATACCTAATCTAAATAGGGAACTATTAAAGGATTCTCATAGATTAAATTTCCTTATACACCCTAGTATTACCAAGATGTGTAGAGATCTTGAGGTACATTCATGGTGGGATAATATGAAGAGAAAAACTACTAACTATGTGCCAATATGTCTAGTTTATTTACAAGTGAATGATTGGAGACAACATACTATAGGATTCATGAAAACTATACATATTCCTACATGGATGTGAGACAAAATTACAATGGAATTATTCACAACACTACCAAGGAAACATCGAAGGAATGAAGTGGTATGGGTTATTATTTATAATCTTACAAAATTGGAACATTTTATTTTTATAAGACAATATTTACATCTTGATCACCTATAAATACTCTATATTAATTAATTTTTAATACTTCATGGTGAACCTATATTGGTTGTTTCTGATCGAGATCTATGTTTTACATCAAATTTATAGAAGACTCTTTAGAAGGATTTGGATACTGAGCCTCATTTGAATACTACTAATCACTCTCAAACTGATGGATAATATGAATGGACTATTAAAACATTGGAATACATTATTAGATTATACTCACTTTACTTTCAAGGTATGTGGGATTAATATTTACCTTTGGTGGATTTTTCCTCGAACAATTGTTTCCATTTTAGTATTCAATTAGTGCCATATGAAGAATTATATGAAAAGAGATAGAATAGTCCAATTTTTTGGGAAGAATTTAATGACATGAAACTTATATGCCCATTAAATATTGAAGATAAAAAATTTAAATACTATTCAAACTCATATTAAAGTATCTCAACATAAGAAAAAGAGTTATGCTGACAACCAAAAAAGGGATTTCTAATTTCAGGTGGGAGATCACATCTTTCTGAAAGTATCTCCATGGATGGTTGTCATAAGGTTCAGTAAGAAAGGGAAAATGATCCCCAGGTAAATTAGAGCATTTGAAATTCTATAATGAATTGGATATGTAGCTTACTGATTAGAAATTACACCATGTCTCTCTAAATTTCATGATGTGTTACACATATCACTATTAAATAAGAACATGTCATACACAAAACATATATGAACCTATGAATAAATAAAATTGTAACTTAATTTTTCTTACTGTGAACTGACTATTGAGATTCTTGACACTAGAGAGTAAGTATTGAGAAATTAGATGACTTGATGAGTAAATATTATTTATAGAAATGATAAATGGAATAATAAATGTGGGAACCTGAGAATGTCATGTGGAAGAAACACCCTCAATTGTTTAGAAAGAAAAATTCATGAAAAAATTGAATGAATTTTTTTGAAGGAGCTAAGAATATAAGACCCCATGATTTTATGTTATGTATCCTCTTAAATACATGATTTGTTTTCTATAGCTTATGTTGTACACAATACAGAGTGTAAATGAACCACGATATAATATTAAATATTAACATGGTTGTTGGAATATAAATGAGACATTTTTAATAGTAATGTGTCTATTAGAATAATAACATCACCTATGAAAGTATAAAAAAATTTAGGTATCTCATAAATGAAAATATTATATATTTATATAAAGAATAAGTAAATAATTTTTTTAAGAATGATAAATTAATTGTTATAATTTTTGTGATATGTAAATATTTATGTAAAATTTTATAATTAATATCATGATTTAAAATAATATTTATTTCATAAAATAAAGTCATTAACAAATATTTTTTTGTATTATAATTTTAATAAAATTTTATGAGAACATAATTAATTTTTCAAATTGTCGTAAAATCAGTTATAATATTAAAAAAGATATTTTTCGAATAAATGATAATTTTAATTAGAAATGAAATTTCTCATATTAAAAAAATATATTTTCATAAAATGGATTCCATTTTTTAAATCTACACCTCTAGAAATTTTATGGTGATTTTTTGGGACATTTCTAAAACAGTTGATTTTTTGGTGAATAGTGAAATACACCAATTTACAATATTTAACGCTATAATTTAAAAAATTAATTTTTGAGTCATTTATGATATAAGAACCCATTGGTTAAAAATAAAATGTACTAGTTACTGTAATTATTCATAATAATCAACACTCTTGATATCCATGATCCAAAATAATAAACTAATGAATAAAATAATAAAAGACGCCCCTCTCATCCCACTATAAATAACACCCCCCAACACCCCTTCTCCTCGCACCATCGAAGCCTTGAAGATATTATAAATTATTCCCAATTCCCTCATCGAGCATCTTACCCACATCTAAGACTTACAATTCTTACCGAAAGACCAAACCCATGTGTCTTAAGGGGATTCCCAAGGAGACAATATTTGAGAGGTAAAATCCAATTTCTTTATCTTTAAATTTCATTTCATTTATTATATTATCCTCCCATCCCATATCCAAAGAGGAATGGTAACTCCATTATGATATAAATACTAAACTTTTTTATGTTAATGTTATATTAATCATCAAATATCTTATCATATCCTTTTAATTCTAAAATGACATCATTATTCATGATGTATTGATTCACCGTCTTCATGGATGATGGGTTTTCGTTTTTCATTACCACCTTTATATTAGGTCAAATTTTTTAAGTTTAAAAAATATTTTAATACTTGTATTAAAACATTTATATTTTTTTGGAAACAATATATAAACCTAATATTGAATAAAATGTTAAAATTTCATGATTGTAATAGAAACCGCCAAAATAAATTAAAACATTTTCATCAATGTTTTATCTAATGATTCATCCTCATACCATATACACAAATGATATATTAGAACATTTAAACTTCTATTAGTTAATTAATACTAAATAAATTCACTTATAGAGTTCTTATTCCATTTTACAAGAATTCCCAATAAATAACAAGGGAACCGACCATAAAACCACGAATCAAATTCTCTCGAAACAACAAAATTAAACATTATAACTCATCAAAATGGCCATAAATTAACTTAATAAGATTGTAATAAATCATTAAACTTTATTAATATTATTAATTAAGTAGTTAATTAATTTAATTTTATGATCAAACATTAAGTACAAGTGAATAATACTTTCGGATATAAGGTAAGGGGTTTCTCATTCACTTTTATTTATTTGAGATACGACTTATTCACCACTTATTTCTTGTTTTTAGTGCATGTATACTGCCTATTTTGTTTATGATCATCATTCATTTAATATTATATTAAATTTTAATATTTCTTTAATAATGGATATTATTATTATGTTAGCCGTATACCATTTTTACATATGGATTTTACTTTGAATGTTGTTTTAGTTGAAGAAATATTGATAAATGTGTATCCTCTACTCAATAAAGATACTCAGATATGTATTATTGTTCATGAAATAAATATATGTATGAATAATTATTTGGACTTCAAGTGATGGGTGGGTCCAACTTTATATATCCTCTTGATGCATCAACATGTATCAAGAGACAAAATAATTGGCGACAAACCTTTTAAATTTATTTCCAAGTAGAATCAGACGGGTTTCTAACCACAGAGCTAAACCATATTTTGAAAGGTCTTGATAGTAGTGGTTCATCTACCCAATAAATTATGCCTAATAATTAATCATTTCCTTAATTGAGATTTCAGTCATTACTATCCATGATAATTTCACTCTGAAAAATATATGTATGCATTTTCATTCTTAGTTTATTGATTAAATGGGTTGTGTTATATATATATTTAACTTTCCATAATGATTATTCCTTTTTTATTATGTTTCACTTATTATTAATTAATGTTTTTTTATGTAAACCTTACTGATAATTTTCATTGATCCTTTTATTTCTTTTCCTTCCCCAGGTTATGAAGAATAAATCATTGAATAAGTGTCAAGGAAGTAGTTTATTTTCCTTTTTTATGTACTATTTTGAGTTACCAATGTAATAAGGTAACCATGTATTTATCTACTTACTTAATACTAATAAACTAATCAATACTTGGTGATATGACTTCTTTTATATATGTCAATATAATAAAATAACCACACACTCTAGGTTACTGGGATCTAGGTTGTTACAATGAATCACAGCATTCAAAACACTATCCATGAAGCCTCACCATTATGAAAGGATTCCATTATCATGATCTAAGTGGAAAAACACTAAGAATGAAATAATTACAGGTCTAACTCCGATACCAGGGGAAAAACCAGTGATACGCCTTTAAGGAGGTAGTACATAATGCGTACCTCAGGTTACAAAACATGCACCTTGGGATACATAGTGTGTACCTAAATCAATCCTCCTGAGTCATGTATCATGTAAATTCTCATAATTTTTATTCATGATATGTTAACACTTATTTATATCTTAGCCTTTATGTTTTGTGGTTGATCCATTCTTGGGTCAAGTCTTGTAATCTTTGAGTGTTTTTATAGTTTTTTAGAGACTTTTGGGGCTATAACACAGTCATTGTGTTGGAAGTGGTGGTCTTAAGTGTTCTCTTATGTGAAATAGAAAAAGGAAAAATGAATGGGCCATGGTGTTTGGGGAAGTAACTTGTGGACCATGACCTGATTAACCCTACCACACTCATACTTGGAGGTTTACATTTTTCTTTTTTTTCTTTAATATGTTTTGGGTAAATGTAGAAAGGTGTTAGGGTTTCTAAGACTCATTAAGGGGAGAAGGATGTGTTCCAAGATACCACATGTGTATCTGACATCTTAGTTAATATTTTTAGGACTGTTGTTTTAGTCATGGTTTATTGTTTTATGTTGGTCTCAAATATAATTTTTTGTTACAAATTTTTGGGATTTTGGTGTGTTTATGCATCATGAATATACACTATGGACCACATTTCATAAGTGAAATTTTTAATATACTGCATAATAGTTATTTAATTTAATGTATTTAATATTATAAATTTTCATAATAGATCAGTATTCTGTATTGAGTGATATATTTATGTAATGATTTTGTGATATATATGTTACGGAATTGATTATTTAAACTCTAACATTTTTGTTTGTATATGTATGACTGTGGCTTATATGACATAATATAGAACTATGCTTGAGCCTTGAGTAGTAATAGGAGGGTTGTGTTTTCTTGTTACTGATGTCCACTTATGATAGGTTTTCTGAAATCCCTTTGGTGTACGTATGAACTTCTTGGGTTGTTATCTAAGTAAGAATCGATATGTGTTCTTCACAAATTTGAGTTTGGATTGACTTGCCAATAAATTTATCTTCTAAGTTAATCTCTCTTAAAACACCCTTGGGGTAAAAGTTAGACCATATCCAGTGATGAACTAAGTTTCATGTAATTTCTACTATCTATGGACATATATGGGATTTCATGCTCCTTGATATGACTATATTCGATGTGATATTCAACATGGACCAGTTGACTAGTTATCAGGTGCACACGGACTGTTTTAGGATAATAGCATCTTATACTGCCCCTAACGTAGAGAAGTTTGTTTTTACCCATAAATGGGATGTTAGAGTTGGAAGAATGGGTAAATTACTATTAAATATTGGAGTTATTGCAGTATAATTAGAAGTATTGTCTCATAAAGTAGAGCCAATAGTAACTCTCTCCTCTATTCCTCTAGTAGTGGACCCTTTTCCATATGTCTTTATGGATGAATTTTTAGTTCTAACTCATAATAGGGGAATTTAATTTTAGATAAAACTCATTCCATGGTTGAAACCTATTTCAATTCACCCTTGTTGTATGGTTATGGTTGTGTTTATGTAACTAAAATTATATCTTGAGAATTTAGGATTGAAAGTTTTATCAAACTGATCACATCTCCCAAGGGTTCTCCAGGGTTGTTCGCAAATAATGAAATTGATATTTTGATTTTGGTGTAGACTATTGGATGATGAACCAAGTGACCATGAAGAATTAATACCCATTTTCAAGGATTGATGAATTGTTTGACCAATTTTGTGGATCCTGGTGGTTCTCTAAGATTAACTTATGGTCAAGATACCACTAACATCAGTTAAAAGAGAAGGATATTAGTAATAAAAAAATTATGATTATATATGGATGGTATTAGTATCATATTGTGCCTTTTAGGCTGAAAAATGTGTTAGTATTATTCGTGTCTCTCATTAACATGATCTTCCATAAGTATCTTGAATCCTTCTTTGTTGTATTTTTTGATGATATCCTTATATACCCACAAACATCATATGTGCATCATAAACACTTGAATAAAATATTGAGAACACTTCAATAACATCATCATTAATCCATATTGTTTAAGTTCCACTTCCAGATTTATGAGGTATGTTTACTCGACCATGTGATTTTCTAAAGTGGAAATTTTTATGGCCCCAAACAAGGTTGAGGTGTAATGTCTTTGGCACATCCCAATATTTATTTTCAGATCATGAGCTTCCTTGGGTTAACTGAATACTACCGAAGGTTTACACTTGACTTCTACCATTTGGAAGCACTGCTGATGGGGCTGACCAAGAAAGGTTTTAGGTTTGAAAAGATAGGTCTTTTGAAAGAGGCCTTCCAAGAGTTGAATTTAAGACTAAAAATATCCCCAATTCTAAGATTTCTATATCCCAATATTGGGTATACAATTTAGTATGATTCTTTAGGAGTTGGTTTGGGAGATATACAAATGCATAGGGACCAGGTAGCATCTTATATCTCATAACATAAAAACCACATTCACAATCCCTATTACAGTTTAATCTGTTGTATACAGATAAACTATAAATCTTAAAATTTTATATTTTTCTTTTATAAATTTTCTTTTGATTTTTGAAATTTTATAAATCATAATTAAGAGTATTTTGGGAATATTTTAATTCATAAAAGGTGTCTAAATTGATTAATTACAATTTCTTTATAATTGATTTTATAAAAATGTTTATGAAAATTTTATTTATAAAATATTCTAAATATAAATTATTAATATTTAAAATACCTTTTAACAAATTATATGGATTATCATATGATCTGAAATAAAATGTTTATTTAAAAATCATAGGGGTAATTTATAAAGAGTTATAAATAATAGATATAAAGCCAAAATATAAAATGTTTATTTTCAAATTATGAATTTTTTATAATTAATTAACTCAAATTATTTAAATTAAAGTGCCTCATTTGGGAAATTATTTAAATATCATCAAAATATTTTTTATAATTGATATGGTCAAGGATTAAATGATATGATATTTAAATTATGTAAAAGTCTACATATAATAAATTGGATTATAAATTGTTTTTAATTCATAAAATATCATATATTTAAAATGAAATTTCATATCATGAATTATATGAAATAATTCATATTGCAATGAATATAAAATGTTTGTGTTCAAAATTATGGAATGTCTATAATAATATCATGATTATAATATGTTTATAGTTTACTTTTATTTATGAACTGTTCATAAGTTTTATCTCATGTTTAAATATTTTAAATATTAATTTATTTAAATTTTATTCCATATCTTATTCAAATTTATAAACTATTTATATGATTAATGATGTATTCTTTAGTTTAATTGTTAAACCACTTCTAGGAAATAAATCCTCGCATTATATTCTAGGTATGAAAATTAATTAAGTTTTTCATTTACATTGACCTCAGTTTTTAATTGAAGTTGTAAACTTGAATTTAGTTATTGAATATATTTTATGAATATTATATTTTAGAGTTTTAATGAATTTAATTCCCTCTTGTAGAAATTATCCCTAGGTAGGGGGATATGGGTTCAGACTACCTACTGGTCTGAATGATTATACATTGTCTAGAAAGGTAAATGAGGTTGGTTATAAGTTGCTTCAGGCTTACTCATGTGGATATTGTAATTTTCATACAACTCCATGACCTTACATGAAATGTTCATTTAACTTATTCATGTAGTGGATTCAAATATGTATGAATGTATATTTATTCAATTTTTGGGTGAGCAACACAACCTTGTAGTTTTTTTAACGAGTTTCCAATTAATATTTCTTAAAATTATTTGTTCAATGGTGGGAATATGATTCCAAAAAAATTACTAGAAGAATTTATAAATAAGTAGAATAACATGATATTTGATGGTGAGATTAAATCCCCTTTAAATATTGATTGTGAGATTCCTTCCAAAACATAACTTTTCAATAATTGAATCATCCAACAAGGAATGTTATGTCAAATATGCATGACCATTTATAATCTTGTGTTAGGAGAGAAAAGGCGGTTAACTCATGGTTAATCTTGGGTGGGTTCTACTAAATTTGGATCCCCCCAGGTTGTCTTTTTTATCTTGTTCTTATCACTTTTTTTGGGTTACACTATCCAAGAGAGCCTAATATGATTAAGCTACAGAAGGAATGGATTTTATTTAATCCATATAATGGATAATACAAAAAGTTATCCACTGAACTATCCATGATTCAAAACTATGTAAATTGACATGATTCCCTACCTAAATAACTAAGGGATGGGAGAAACACTAAAGAGTCCCAAAACATAATGAAAAATGGATCTTTTATCACTAAATGGATATGTTGTAATGAGAAATAATTTTAGTGGGAAAATATTTAATAAAATACCATATTTAAATGTTAAAAAAACACTATACTCAAATAATAAATTCTTACATTGAAGATGAATAATACCATCATCATTAAATAAAACATTGAGATTAATCCTTGGTAGAGGAAGAATAATTTAAGACACTCCTAAGGTTGTTCATTTTAAAAAATTTATTAATTAAAATTATATATTTTAGAACAGTTCCACCCTATGTTACTGAGTGTTGAAGTCAATCAAGAAAGTTAATATAGATACTTAGGAGAATCATAGAATAATTCACTTAAATTTTCAAATCCATTAGATGCAAATTGAAACAAAGGATATCAATATCCACTCATATACTAAATATTATTGGGTATGCTAAATAATATTCTATATGATCGAATAGGTTAACGATTTGGTGAGATTAAAGGTTTATTTAAAGAAATATTTGTTATGGAATACAATTCTATTATTTTAATAGAATAATGATATAAATTTTATGTTTTATAAGTGTTATAAATATAAAAAAATGGATGGAAATTAAAATTAATTTATGAATGTATCTTTAAGTAATGGAGGAAAAAAGTCTACATTAATAACATTGATTCTTCAATCTAGGATAAACATGTCATAATATGTGTATTATCCCATTTTTCTAATGATAATAGAAATAAACAATATTTTTTAATAAAATGATATGTTTTATTTTAATAAAAAGTTTTTATGATTTGGATAAATATATAACATGATTTAAAGGGGGGATAAAATAATTGGTTCTGCTTAAGGACTTCATCTAAATTTCATTTTTGGAAATATTCCAACAATGTGAATAAATTAAAGAAAGGTTTACCTAGTATTATAAAAGCGTTGAGAATAAAATAACCAGGAATATGATATCTAGGTTCTAAAGTGTTGTACAATCATCACTAGTGGGTAATACTTCAATCCACAAGAATATATATTTTTTAAAGTTCAAAAATGTTTCATTAATAATTTAATCAAGGTTATTGAAAATTGTGGCCTCCGGGGAGAATAAGTAAAAATATAATATGATGAGATTATCCAGAATACCTAAAGGAGTAGGGAAAACTCCATGGAGTGTCTATGTTAGGTGTAGGTGCTATAGAAATTAATTATTTCATTTTAAAGGGTATGTGATACCAAATGTATATTTTAAAAGTCTTTTAATTATAAATTAGTTAAAAATCAAGGAAATAATTTTTGGTGATTTTATTTTATATTCAAGTAATGAAGTAAAGGGTTGTTACATCAATATATTGAATATAAATGAATGAATCAATCAATCTTGGATGAATCTAATTAAAGGGTCTGTATCTTCATCTCCTTTATTTTATTTAGTTAGAGAAGTGCTTTAATAAAAAATATTTTTTAAGAAAACAATTTGTGTGACTGACTTTATACATGGTTTAGGATTAGTCGTATTCTTTAATATACTTTAAAAGAAGAAAAGGGTAAAATAATTTATCCGGCTATTTGTTAAAATTTGAAGGAATGTGATTCTACCACCCATTAGTGGAGTATTTTTAATAATCATTTTATTTTAAATTAAAAATTCTTTAAACACATAAAATAACATATATGATACAGATATAATTTTTTTTCATGTTCCAACTAAAATTAAATAAACGTTATTTCATATTGAAAATTTTGTTTTATATCTTTTGAAGATATTAAAAAATAATATTGTATCTATGAATCAAGTGGGACTATGTTTAGACTTTAAGAAATTAAAAATTTACAAATAAAGGATTATATTTTTGTAAAATTAATGTTTTTCACTTGATATCGTAAATATTTTAGGATATGTATTAATAAAGAAATTTTTAAAGAGTTACATTTAGTTATCATGAATAAGTGAATATCACTATTTCCCAAAGGGTATCACATTTCAAACTGATATAGTAAATTAAACTAGATATACTAAAAGATTTTAGGGTATAGTGGTAAAGAGAAATGTAAAGAGTTACATTGGTTACAAATATAAATATGATATCACTTTATCCTATAAGATTTAAGGGTTTGGTGGTAAAGATAAATATTAAGGTTACATTTAGTTATTAAATAAATTTTATTTTCACTTTATCCTAAACCGTTTCAGAATGTTTTGTTCATGTAATAATGTAAAAAATTTATATTATTTGATAATTTTCAATGTAAAGGTTGCATGAAAAGAGTTACAAGGATTATAATGATCCACGTATGAAGATATTTATGTAGATAATCGAATTAGACATCATAACATTTTATTTGATGAAGTTAATAAGTTTGAATGTGTTTTAATATTTGAGAAGTTAAGAATATGATTCCTAAATATCTTCATTATTCAAATTTTCATACATTACATTTGTTTTTCACTAAAGATATAATGAGAGGGATTCATAAAATAGTCAAATAGATATGTGATAAGAATTACCTATGTTGTAATGAGTTCAACCCCCCTAAAATTAAAACATACATAAGGATGATCTAGTAGTTTATCATATATGATATGGCAGATAGGTTCTTATGTAAGGTTTCTTAAATATTCTTAAGAGAGTTTTAAGGATATAAAATGAATTGTATTAGAGGCATTGTACACTTTATCATTCGTTCATATTGGATATATAAATTTATATATAAATATTCATTTCATTAAGTGTAACGATAATTTATTTCTTGTAGTATGACTTTGAGTTATCCCTAACCAATGTTTTTAATGGATTTTAATAGTTTATTAAAAACAATTAGTGTTAGAGGATGTAAGATTATTCTATAGTGACAAAAAATATTTTTATGAGGCACAAAACAAATAATATGATTCTATAATTGTGTTAGATGACCCATAAAGTAAATAAAATTGGGTATCATATAGATATCTGGTATTCTATGATTTAATGGATCCTATTTTAGTCTCTATTACCTAAGGTTGGAGATATTACAAACATGATAAAATATATATTTTTATACCTTACATACATTAGTTTATATACTGACTTAGCTAATATGGGGGTTTTTGGGTATGTTGTTCTTCATGTCATTGATTAAAACACAACCAATATGAGATTTTTCTCTTGTATGATGAGTATGACATATGGGCCCTTGATTCAGATAGACTATATAAGCATGAAGACACACCTAGATATTATATATCTATAAATATAAGGTACATGTGATGTGATTATCCATAAGGGTGATTGACTTTTGGTGTATTCACTGAAGAATTATTTTATAATTTGAGAATCAATAATAGATGGTAGCCTATATGAGATTGTCATACTATGTGTCTAATGGGAACTTGATGTATTGTAAAAATGAAAATATGTGAATTCAAGTTTGTATATGGTGTATAATGGTTGAAATAGGTATATAAATATATGTTTTTGATAGAGATCATGTCAGGTCAATTTATAGCTTGAGTACCACTGATTTTTTGATAGAGGTACTTCTATTCCTATGTTTATGGAATTGAGGATTTATATCTATTATTAGTTCCACAAAGGCCAATGGAGTTATATTGTGTGGTCGACTAAATGAGTATTGTGTTTAACTCAGAGAGATACTATAATTAGTAAGAGTAAATCCAAAGATATTTTGGATGGTTATTCATATGGTATTTCATATGATGTGATACAAGGTGGTGTAAATGATATCTTTCCAAAAGTGTTTCGGAAAATACATTAAAGGAAATTTGGATATGATTTCAAGAGTTATTTTATATGGAATAATATAAAGCAAATGTCATAAAGCCTATTAGACTTTAGGGAAAGTTTAATATTGATGTAGGTATTCACTAAAGACTTAGATATGTATATGATATATATATGTGTGTGTGTGTGTGTGTGTGTGTTTGTTTGTGTGTGTGTGTTTGGCTGTCATTCATGAATATTATGATTTTCATGCATTATGGGTGTATCGTTTCATGAAACCTATGTTTTACACTTGAGAAATCCTCCACTGAATCTATCAATATACAGTTTCATAAGATGAAATGTATGGGATGAGTGTGAATTGATGTGATGAACACAATAGACATGGAAATGACTCGTGTATTATACATGCATGTGTAAATGTAGTAATAGTCAAAAATAATATTCAATTTTCAATATAACACTGCCATATGATGACAGTAGGGTGGTGTGTGCTTACTAGATCCTTGGATGAACCTCTCTATAACCCAATATTCTCATCTTATTTAATCTTTTCACTATGATTTTCTTGCAAAAAATGAGTGAATAAGGATATCTCTCATACGATGAGAGATCTAGTTAACCAGTGGATGCCTATGGAGGTGGTAATATTTTTTTCCCACTTTGTGATATTCAAAAAAAATCTTGAAGAAGATCAAGGAAGTAACATAATCTTCATCGCCAAGTGGTATACAATATGTATTATGTTCTTCATTACACATTGTACAGAGTTTCATTTTTCTTGCTTAGAGATCAACAAATATGGGATTTGATAGCTTTTGCATGTTATGATAATTATTACTATAACCTAATGAATCTTGAAAAGACACATATCCATTTATTAGAGTCTCTAGACACACACAAGTCCATCCCTAACCTATGCATATCCCCTGAAGCCAATTCCACATTACGACACAGTCTCCAACCATAGATTCTTGGAACAACTACTACTATAGTTCTTGTAATAGCACCTATATACTATCCTTGCCAGATTCACCACTATAGTTAACCCACTATAATACACTAATACCATATTTCTACAATACCCACATAGTGATACGTAAATTTTCCACCATTGAGACTCAAACCCGGGTCATCAGGATTCCAAATAGAAGTCATAACCACTAAGCTATAGTCTTGCTGACATAATCAATATAAAAATACTGAAAAAACACCATAATCACTAGATATTCCCACTATTACCATACAGTTCCTCATTGAATATTTTCCATCAAATTGATTTGGTTGTATTTAACTCATTGATGGAATAATATACGAGAACGTTTGGGTGTGTTTACCAACAAAATAACTCTTAATTTTAAGTGTAAAAAACCTATGCACCAATTATTCTCTTTCTATCTCTCTCTTATAAACCATTTTTTAATAGTATGCAGGGTGGACTATTTCCAAGATCTGAATCTAAAAAATTTATCCTTGATAGGGGGAATAAGTGAAAAATTTATTAAAAAGTTCCTTTTTTCTCCATTATTGTTAGTTTTCTTATCCTAAAATATTATTTGTCTTACCCCAGGTCCAAACCTGAGATTATACATGTTCATTAATGGAAACATGAACCGTGATCTTCACCGTTATGTAGAGTGTAGACAGACTATAAATATAGGGTTTCACAAAGGCAAATAATGTATTGTCATCAACAGTGATCACTAATAGTGTACACAGGTGATTTCTAATGGATATTACCTTATATAAAACATTTATTGTGGTATATGCATCTTTTCTGACTGCTAATGGTGGTTTCTAAAACAAAATAATGATTTTTCTAAAAATCACATTTTATCTTCCTCCATTCCAAAACATTATCCCACCTCCCACCTCACATTATCCTCATCTCTCGCACCTAAAACCTGAATCTCCTCTCTTGTCTCCTATTTGTGTTGCTTCCCTCAATATTTAAATCACCACTCTCCCCAACCAATTGTCAACACCTTCCTCTGTTACATCCTACCCATACTATCATCTTCACCTTCCAAATCATCTCCCTTTCTCTCAATTTCATAATCATCCACATCACTGACCTCACCACTAAATTTTGTCATCTATATCACTGATTTCATGTGTTTCCTGGATCCAGTGTCTTCACCCTCACTCTTAGGCATGTCTCCACCCATACTTCCACTAACCCACTAATTTTTGTGTTTCTAACCTCACCCCTAATCCCAATTGATGTAGTTTCCACATCACCACACCACACCACCATCATGATTCTACATCTCTTTTCCGCCATAGGCAGTATAAGTTTTAAATAAAATTATAGGGAGGTCAGTTTAAGTGAGGTTTTTTTCAACCCCATCTACAACAACCACCAAAAGTGGACACAGAGTAGTCACCAGTGTTATAAAAACCATTATTATGACTACTTTTGGTGTTTATGGAAGGTTATTTTTCTACTAGTTAGAATATGAGGTATGTTATAGTTTAATAATAATAATTTACATGTAAATAGATCATATCACATATAGGGATTAACTGAAACATTTATCGAAACATAAGAGCGTATAATCATATATATAGTCAATTCCTGTGATATGCCTCACAAAATTACATCACCTTTATGGTTACTTTCATTTTATATCATGGTGTGTTTTTGGAACTATTGAATCAATTATTAATTCTGTTATATTTGTTATCAACATTGATATTTAGTCATCAATATTGTTTTCTAATGGAATAATTTATTATGAAAAATTTCTTACATCTCTAAATATGTTTAATAATTTGGAAAAAGTTTGAAGAAGCATCATAAATGAGACATGAATATTTAATTGCATAAATAAGTGAGGCTTTGATTTGAAATTGGATATAAATGATATTATGAATGTATAGGTGTTTCATGAAGAATAATTTTTTCACTGATATGTGAACTAAATTTTTAATTGATGGCATAATATTGAATTAAATATTCAATTGATTGTCCATGGATGAAATTATTTTTCAAATGCTTATGTAAGTAAGATATAGTATCATTTATTATTTAAATGAATATTCAAATGGTTTTCTAACTGAGATTAGATATTTTTTATGTGTAAGATAAATAATTTATTCTCATGTATGTGAGATCAGTAGTTATTGAATAACTTAAGTGAAGTGAATAAAATCCCAGGAATTGTTTTTAATTTTCCATTATCTAATTATACAAATAATTAAATAAAGGAAATAAAAAATAATTGATATATTATTTCCCATTGATTTGAAAAATCTTCAAGTAAAAATATTATAGTATTTTTGGGGAAGAAATAGAAAGGGTAATTATAATTTATATATTTTGTAGTAATTTGGTATTTAAATGTCTTGAAATTTTAACTGTATACTTTGTAAAATTCCAAATGATTTTTTTTTTGTTTTTTCACCTGAAAGGGGTAAAAAGATAATTTATCTTTCTAAATGATCCTATAAAAAAATTTATAATGACTATGTTTATCTTTGAATGATTTTTTTTCCATAGGGTTGAAATTTATAATGGTTTGGAAGACTTTGAAGTTATTACATAGCTGATAATTTTAATACTTAACTATACAGAAAGTTTTGCGCACTTTTTAAAATTTTCAGAAATAAATGGTTAATTAGAATTAAATAAAATATTTAATAAAAATTTATAAAACCACTATTTATCCTAGAGTGGATTACTTTCCATAGTGTGAATTGTTTCTGATTTTTAAATGATTTCAAATTTCTACACATTTAGTTTAATTTAATTTAATTTATTTATTTATGTGTGATGTATTTATTTAAATTTCACATAAACTGTGCCTCAGATTTAAATTTGAAACAAAATATTTTATCTTATGACATGTTCATGTCAATATGGTATTTAATATGTTATTTTGTAATATTATGGAATTTTTGGAGTTTTAATGTTTTGGTGTTGTGTAATTTTGAGACTTAGCTAACCACATTGCATACAAAGGCCATGCGTTGGGGTAGGTGGATATTTTTTAGTTGATGAATTTTTAATTCCTTTTTTCAGATCAGATGTAGGACCACATCACAACATATAGGATGTTTCTTGGGGTGTATTTATTTCCTATTTATTTCCTTCTTCCTACCTTTATGAAATTTCTCCAAGGTAGAATGAGACCACCATAGTTGGGGTGTACTATACCATGGGGGTGTCATGGGAAAGGATGCACCATAGAGATAAGAATTTCATCATGGTGGCCCAATGCTTAGTATTTTTTGTTTTTTACCTGAGGATGTCCTGCACATAATAGGATTAGAAGACACACCATAGAGGTGCCTAGAGAGAGGCATTTTGTTGTAGTGAATAGTGTCATACCGTAGTGTTTATCTTCCAGTTTTAAAATTTATGATTTTATAAATATAATCCTCTTAAATTCTAAGGGGTTTATACCCTCTTTTGTCCCCTTCTCATTCATCTGACCATGGTACTTATTCTAGTCATCTCCCCCTCATTGATTCAGTGGATTCTCCCCTTCAATTAGATGTAGTTCTTCAAGGTTAGGCATCCACTTTCATCTTCTTTTCTCCCCATTCTATTACCCTATCATTTCCACTATTCTTTATACCTTAATCTCTATATGGGATGAATTTAGGGTATTTTATGGGTATAATCATGGGGATTTTGTATTTATGTATTGTATAGGTTGTTTCCTTCCTCAAGTTTACTTTCTCCATTGAAGGAGATATGTTGTGACTTATTTCTTCTTGGATTGAGGAGGGTATTTCTCTAAAATTATATTATTTCACATATCATGAAATGATTTGGTTTTTCTAAAAACCCTTTTCATATCATGTTATGTACATATATGAAATACATGAGGGATTTCTGAAATGTGTTAAAGATTTTTTTAATTGACATCGTAGATTGGAATGATTTTTTTATATTCTTTTTGAACTTTATTTTTTATGCATTCCTTAGGTTTCTAAAAATTATTAATAGAAATTTTAAATGAATTTAAAGTTTAAAATAAAGGGTTATGTACTTATGTGTATTTTTAAAGGGATTAGACCACATTAAAGTGTTTATTTTTAATTAAAGAGGTGTTTGATTATCAAAGGACTCCTATGGTAGGAAAATGTTGTTTTAAAATTTATGGATATGTGGTTGGTTTTCAATGGTTCTTTTGTGATAAATTGATTTTGTTTTCTAATTTTGGTTTCAATAGACCTATTTCCACTTTATCAAATGAGTTTATTTGATAATTTTACACTTTTATTGTGATAAAATTGATTTTATTCCTTGTTTAGGTTATTTCCCTATCATGGAATATGAATTTATTATTAGTATTATTATTATATGATGCTTGGTTATTGAGAAAGCGGTTTTTTTCAGGTGAGGGTGTTGGAGGTGAGACGAGGTTTATTTTTTGGATTTTTTGTTTATAATTCCCATGTTTCATGTTGATTTCTTACCTTCATTTTTTTCATGTTATGGGAACCCGAGTAGCTAAGAGAGGGATTTGGTCTAGGCCACACTAAGTTGTAATTCCTAGTGATGGTTTTTATTAGGATATAAAATCTAATTAGAGGATCTCTTAGTAAGACTGTGGGAGCTTTCCATTGTATTGATTCTCTTGGATGGGTCTAGGATCTTCCAATTTTAGGACCTAGGGAGCTTCCCCTGACAACTATTCGTTTGATGATAATAGTCATTTGGGGATTCTAACTGCATACTTTATGTGCTTCCCCAATATATTTGTTTAGTTTATTGGAACATTTATCATTATTTGTTCATGAATACCTAATATGTTTTTTTCCATTTATTATGTGTATTCCTTCTCTTATTGTGCTATTTTTAGCTTGTTTTAAAATATAGGATTGGTAAAAATGTTTTTGAGAGAAGGAAAATTTATTTGATTTTGTTTTATAAGCTTGAAAGTACACATATTAATGGTTGTAAATTGATTTTAATTCTAAATGGTGGATTCCACACCATTGGATAAAAATAAGTTTTTAATGATAATTATAAGTTTTTTTGGATTAAAAAATTGGTTTTCAAGATGAAAAATAGTTTATTTCTTCTAAATAAGTTTAATTTTTGGTTTTTGGAAAAAATAAAAATATAAGATATTTTTTTACTTAAACTTTAAAAACATAAAATAGTAAATGTTTTAATATTATAATTAAAATATCATTTAAGTGATGTTTTATAAAAGTAATTTCATAGACCCTTTGTTGAAATCCTACTTGGACTATTTAGCTCACACCCTGTACACACACATGTGTGCATATGTATGTAGCTCTCATTTTTACTTTCAGGTGCCTAGTTTGTGGTATCAGTTTGGATCTTTGTTTTAGGTTCATTTATGAATTATATGGATATGGTGTGTGACTTCGAGTCGCATGGTTTTTTTGAATGGTGGCTCAGGTTTAATTTTTTTTGGGATGTTTGTATATCAACCAATTCAATTAGGAGCATTTTTTTATTTTTACTTTGTTGTAATCTAAATGAGAATATTAGTTTATTATTATTATATATATTTATAGATGATGGTAATAACTTTTATATATTATTCCTTATTTGGATTTTTTTTCGTTTTGTTTATTTTTTTGTTATTTATTTAGAAATATTTATTTTTTATGCATAGTAGTCAAATGTATATATTTTCCATGCCAGATTGATTGTTGTTTCTGATTTATGATTATTATTATTATCCAAGGGATATATTATTCCCATCAGTTGATAATTTTGATTGTATTTCACTATTTTTCATTCCATAGAATGTTGGAACTTTCTTCCATATTTCTGGTGGATTCGGTTGGGTATTATTTTGGAAGTAGCCTAAGGCAGTTCATTACAAAATGGTAGCAGAGTAACCTCTTGTTTTTTTACTATATCTTATTATTATGAATCCTATCACTTTTAAAAATTTAGTCCTAAGTTAGGATAATGTTATTGATTTCCACCTTTCATGACGAAACATGAGTTACCATGGGTATTCAAGGTAATTATTGACCTTGATTTTATTTTGATTATGGTTTCAGGTATTTTGGATCCTCATTGAGTTATTTCAAAAAAATTTAGTTGTTTACCTATTTGTTTTGGTAAAAGTGAGAAGGAAATGGAGTTTAATGGTTTGTTCACATGGTCTATAAAATCATGTGGAGCTTGTGCACATAGTTCTGGAAAAAAAATATAGAGGCTTCTATATGATCAATGTAGATCATCCAAATAGTGCCATAAAATCATGCATAACTATACACCCTCCCAAATTATTGATAAGAATTATTTTGATTTCCAATGTATCTTAAAGTGGTTTCCACTTTTTTTTAGTGGATCAAATAGGTCATTATTATGTGTTTATGTTTTTTATATTTGTTTTTTGAAATATAGTTATATGTGTTGAAATAATTTTATGAAAGGTTCTATCATTGAACCAGTTTGGTGGTTTGTTTGACAAGAAAATTTATGGAATGTTTTAGTGATAACCATATGTTATAGTTTATTTTAAATTTATTTTTGAAAAAAATGTGATTTTTTAAGGTCTATTATTTAATTATGGAAATTGGTTAATGTATTTAAATGAAAGTGGAATTTGATAAAAATGTTTCAAAATGGAAAAACTATTCATTGAAATTTTTATATTATGATAGAAATAATGGTGTATTTTATAAATAAAGTATAAATTTACGAAGTTTTAGAGTGAATATTATTTTAAATAAGTGGATGGTTTTCCAAGTCGAGGTAAATGTTTTAAAAATTTATGGGTAGGGAAGTTAGGATTTTAAGTTGGGGAATATTTTTTTTTCTGTTTTATAAAGAAAGTAAAATGAATTTTAAATGTGTTACATACTTTTTTAAAATGATTTGTAGATTCTGTAGATAAAATTTGGTTTTAAAAAAATAAGTTTTAGAAATCATGTTTTTCCATGGTGATATTTTTGGTTTGGTTTAATCCCTTGGGTACATAGGGATCATTTGATTTGGTTTATACAAAATGAATGGGTTATATTCATAATTCATGTTATTTAGATACACATATTAGAAATCCTTTTTTGGAATATGGAAATATAGTCTCAAGGGGTGATATTTAGGATGATTCCTCTTATTTTGTAGGTTCAATTATTCTAGTTATTGACTCCACCCAAACTCTAAATAGGGTTGTTGAGCGGGAACCTTTGGTTTTCATAGGCTTCTTGAATCATCACCCATTTACTTTATATGGTGATAACGGTTCACTTACTGTGATAGAGTGGTTGTAAATGATTAAATAAAACCTCAATTTTCTATAAATCCATAGATCCTTTGTTTTTAATGTGTTTTAGTTCATGAAAATTCATCAAGGTGAGTGAATAGTGAAGGGTTGTGCCAATAACTTTTCAAAGTTACTCTTCTTTTTCTATGATGGTCACTAATGAATCATTAAAGATCATTTACATGAGGGAGGTCTCCACGTAGACCTATAATCAATTTTATTCAATTATAGCAGGAATGTTTATTATAAATTCAAGGGTGGTACTTAGACAAAACTGAGACTTGAGTGATTATCTATTTCATGATTGATTCTCATTGGTTTTAGATAAAATTTAAAATTAGGAGGTGATTATTGGTTGGTGTATTATTTGAGGTACCTATTTATTTTCTCTATTTATGAATTTTTTTATCATTAGTTTTGTTTATACCTTATTGTTTTCCTATACTCTATGTGGTATCTATGTGATGATAGTTTTTTTGGTGAGGTTTGGTTTATGTGGGTTGAACATTGTAATCCTTGGGTATGAGATAGGGTAATTGGCATGAGTATATTGTTTCTAGTTATACTAAGAGTTCTTTTAGGTTGGGGTTTCTATTATGTTTACTATGGATGAATATTCCAAAGACAGGGATGGATGTTATTTATCTTTTTTCTTTGAGACCAGAGGTTAGATCCTATGATGAATCTTATTGTGGCTTGATTTTTATTGGTGTATATTTTTTTATCTTTATGTTATTTGTTGTTGATATATTGGATTAACTTTATTGCGGTACTTTGGATATTTCCTTGGATTTTCTTATCATTTATAAGATTGATTTGTCTCTTAGATGTTTGGTTATTCCTGATAGAGGATTATATTTTCCATTATGGTATTTTTAGTAAAGTTATTTTTTGGTGATATCATTACCATATGGTTAATTATCCTCATTATAACCATTTTAAAGGAATTTTAAATAATAGAGATACCTAATTTAGTTATTAATGGTCGTTGTTCCCTAGTTCCATGAGTATAGCTTGATTTATGATTGGATATGTTTGATGATGTTTGAGAATTGTTTCCCTTTATTTTGAAGAGGGGTGATTTCTGGTTCCCCTTTCTCACTGGTCCTTATTGAGTTTTCCCCTAACCCTACCACCTATTATGTTTAGAGTGTGGAAGATTTAGTTTTCCCATTTATTTTTACTTTTTACCTAACCTTTTTCGGGCATAAAGTGTAGGGGTGAGGAAAATTGTAACACCCCCATGAAACTTTGATATTTAATATTATATTATATTGGTTTATTTTTTAATTTTGAGAGTTCAAATGTTTTAGATTCATTAATGTTATAGTTATAGAAGACTATTCCACAACTAAAGGTTGTGTGGAATGACAAGTGGTTATTTTTTAGTGAATTCATTTTCCATGACTTAATTTTTTCGTATATATGGAATGAAAATTCCATAGCATATGGCATACACCGTATAGGATTTTTATTTTCTTGTGAGTTACTTTTTCCTTTATTTTTGAAATTTTGAAAATGGGGGATAACCACAATGAAACAATATTGACCCAGTATTTTCATAATAAATATTATATCTTAATAGATGAATATTCTATATGTTTCACAAATACACGCCTATGAACCATAAAGGTTTGGTGTCTTTGGAGACTCATTACACAGTCTTCTTATTTCATGAGATATATTCAAAATCACACATAAATATCTTCCCTCCCAAAACTTTTTATTGAAATAACTTACTTAAAACCATTATTCATATATCAATGAAAGGAAACACAATAAAGGTCAAGCTCAAATGATTAGTAAGTGTAAATCAAGAATATATGCAGCGATGATCATATTAAAGAATAAGATGATCATAATAGTGTGAGATTATGAATATGACTTAAAAATTCCATAGACAATATATCATGGATAATAAAAATAATACATGGAATAAATAATTATTATTTCAAATGAAATTAACCATATGAGTGAAAATCATGATAAATAAATCATGAACCATAAGTTAATTTCATATATGTGTGACATCATCTTAAGTATAGAAACTATTTCATATGTCAAAGTTAACTTCCAAGGCCTTTAAATTATAATAGATTAGGCATCAAAAACCATTTCTCATTTCATAATGGATCATGAATCATCACCTGCTTACCATTTCATGATGGATTAGAAATCATCACTTTTTTTACATAGTGGATCAAGAACATTGGTCCATTTCACATTGTACACCAAACACATTGACTTGTTTTCCATCATCATCTCATGAGATAAAAAAATTAAGCAATAAATTAGAGGGAGATATAGGTACCACCAATCATACAATCTATACATTTTTTCTATAAGATCCTAAAATATTCACCATAACATAACCCATAAAAAGGAAAAGAGTTTTATAAATATTTCATCATAGAATAACCCAAATAAAATAAATAGATTTCAAAATAATATCATCAAATCATCCTAGAATAACCCCTAGAAAAGGAATGGGTTTCATAAATATCTATTCATTACAATAATAAACTGTCTAGAGAGAGAATATTGATTGTATAATTTGATCATATCCCCAATAAAACATAATCAATTCTAAATTTTTTTATCATTAATGAATACAAATTCCATAAAAATAGAATTAGAGATCTTGGAAAAAATAACCCTTACACATTGAAAATTTAGTTTTCAAAACTAAAAGTTCAAAAATCATTGTGAAAATCATTTTCATTTCAAATAAAATTAGAAACATATAAATGGAGACATAAATCATTTCATGGTTATGAAGGTTTAAAATTCAATTCATGTTGTAAACATTGAAACATATATTCCTATCACATTTTTAAAAAAGAAAAAGGGACTTATTTGGAAAATTATATAAATATTCCTTTTAAAATATTTTTAAAAAGTAAAAAATGGGTAAAATTTTGATTATAAAATAATTTTAGAATATTAAGAAATATCATCAAACCATTTTTAGAAAACATGGTAAGGAAGAAAAGCGATTTCCGACTAAAGAGATAAATGAAGTCGGTTTTCCTTAAAAAAGCATTTGGAATCCTGATTAAATAAAAAGGTGAAAATGAATGGAAAAAATAATAATTTCAAGAAATAACCATATAAGAATAAAATTAATAAGTTTTTTGAGAGTTATAATATAATATCTCATCATTGGAATCATATTATAAATAATCCCAATAAATAAGAAGACTATAACATTAAACCCTTACCACTTTGGTATCTTTTGAATTATATGTTCCATAAAAGAATGATAATTAGTTGAATATTTAAATCCCATAATTATCATTATAAGGATCATAAAATAAATTTATGGTAAATATATGCACCACATAAAATAAACATGTGGTGTATAGTGCATGTGTCCCACAGGAATAAACGTGAGACAAAAAATACCTTAATGCCTTGGTAATATTTTGAATCGCAAGAACCATTAAATAAAAAAATAAAATTAATCATTAAATATCATGTAAATAATGATATAAATGATAAAAAATTTCAAATTATAAGTACATAAAACATAGAAAATAAACATTGGTGAATTTGGAACAATTCTCTCAGAAATAAAAGCGAGAATAGATGTCCCTTACCATATGTATCAAATTCATTCATACACATTTGAAACTAATGTTTAATAAATATAAGGTTATTATATATATATATATATATATTAAAGAACCATAATCATATGTATCATACCATATATTATTCACTTATGACTATTTTACCCGTTTATTAACAATTCTATGTAAAAATCATGTTTTGAGTAACAATTACTTCGCTTTTCATGTATGTTTTTGTTTAGTATTTTTTGGTTTTTTAATTTAATCATGGTTCCATAATATAAATAATGTTAAACTTGATATAAATATCATATATATATTTATTATATATTTCTTTAGATAAATCTATTAATGTTAGATATAGAAAATGAATTATATCATTCATGGGGACAGTAGACCGTATGTACACATGAACGTTGCTTCCATTTTCTCGATAGATAAAATAAATGAAAGGTTAATATTATATTTACTTTCCATGATAATTTTTATGTCATATATATCAAATATATTCCTTAAATATACCCATATTAACCTTATTGTAAAGCTTAATTGAAGAATGAATCAAATCTCTTCGTGAGGTTGTAGCCTGCCTTACACACGAGCAACATTATCGTATCCCCACATAATGGAAAGTGAGATGTTAAATGTGATATTATTATTATAAAAGTATAATAATAATATAAATATAATATAAATATGTTAAATCAATAATTATATCCAACCATGAGTGGTGGTTATGGAAAATGAACAATATCGGTTTTTGAGGGGGTAGTATACCGTAATCATGATCGGCAATTTTTTTTCCCATTTGATGAAAGAGGACATGGATATAGGATATTATATCAACATAAAAAATCTAAATATATTTTAGATATTGGTGTTGTTTCATTGGATTTATTAATACATCAATGAATGTATTAAAAGGATAACTAAAAAGAAAGAGTTTAGTGAAGTCAATTACCTTTACTTTGAAAAATGCCTTTTGGATCTCTTATTAAAGACCCTAGGGTTGGTAATTGGGATTTCCAACCCATCCAAAACCTAGATAAAATTTTTTGGGAGGTATTTGTTTAGGTTTTACTCTATCCAAATGGATTAATTGGTATGAATAAGTGATAGAAATAGGTGATTTTTTATAGCAGAGGAGTGACTTTTTTAAAAATACCCTAAACTATTCAATAATGGAAAGTCACTCTCACTCCACGTCCTTCCCAAATTTATAATTAAAGGATTGGAGGTAAGATATTTTCTATCTACACCTACACAAAAATGAAATTTTTTAAATTTTTTATTCTTTAACCTTAAGTTTACTTAATTTTACCATTTTACTTTTCACCAGAATATATAGTTTTTATGTATTTTTTAGGGTGATTCTTCACAAAAAAATAAAAATACAATGAGTTATATTAGATAATTGTTACCCACTGGTTCTAAATATTAAATATAATTTATTAAATAAAAATTATATGTCTGTGGAAAATTAATTTTAATAAAAGCGCATGTACACAAAAAAACCTCATTTTACCCTTTACCATTATAACATCACCTTTACTATTTAGGGGTCAATATAATTAATAAAAGTGACAATGGTCCATGAATGGAATTGTTGAGTCAATAATGTTTCTTTATGACATGTACATTCTTATATGTTTTAAAAATCACAAATAGTCTATGTTAAGGGAAATTATATTTCCCCTAAGAATTATCTTATTAAGGAAACTTTTCATTCTATAAGAAAATTTTTATCCTTACCTATGTTTTCATTGTTCATTTTATATTATCTCTAAATCTAACTCATTTTATTCCTAAGAATAAAATTCGGCTTCACATCTAAAACCTTGGAATCCAATAAATCCTTGGTTATAGAGTATTTTGTTTTTAGGATATGAAATTCTATGAAATTCAGGTTCAAAAATTCCCAGAAATTCAGACTCCAAATTCTCATAAATTATGACTCTGAATTCTCTAAAATTAAGAATCTGAATTCATTGAAATTCATACTCCAAATTCCTTATAATTAATAATTTTAATTCCTTAGAATTCAGACTCTGAATTCCTTAGAATCTAGACTCCAAATTCTTTATAATTTAGACTATGGATTCCTTAGAAATCAAACTTAGAATTCTGTAGAATTCAGACATCATATTCCATAGAATTCAGACTTCGAATTCAATAGAATTCAGACTCTGAATTCCTTAGAATCCAGATTCAAAATTCCATATAATTCATATTATAAATTCCTTATAATTCAGACACCGAATTCCTTAGAATTCAGACTCTGAATTCCTTAGAATTCAGACTCTAAATTCCTCAGAATTCAGATTCCAAATTCATGGGAATTCAGACTCTGAAATCTATAGAATTCAGATTCTAAATTTTTTGTAAAACAGAATCCAAATATCCATGTCTTGTAGACTCTAAATATTTATTTGGTTAGACTCTGGACTTTATTTTTTTTCCTAGACTCTGAAAATTATATTTGGTTACAAAACCATATTTTTCTTACACTTGTTATAGTCATGAAACAATGTCATACAATTTGTTTCTAACTAACTGTTGTTTGAGTGACACATTTATAGGTCCCTTCGAGAGTCAAGGATAAATATGACCATTAGAGGAGGGATTAAACCATTGGAGAAGTAAATATAAATAGGATCTCATTTGAACGAGCTTAATAATTTTTGACAACTCTAGAGATTACATGCTATTGAAGTGATTTCTAGAGAGAGAGAGACTTTCATACTTTGTGTGGTTCTAAACATCTTATTTAGATTGCTTTGTGTGATTCCGATTGTTACTGATTACAATCAAGGAATTCCAAGGATAGGAAGACAAAGGTGTTGACTACCTTAAAGTTTGAGGACTTCTGGGGATAGTAAGACAAATGTACCAACTACCTTAACGTTTGAGGGCTTACAGGGATAGAAATACATGTTCTGATATTCCTATTAAGTTCTTACCCTGGTGTGGGTAAGACAAACTTTCTTGAAAGTATAAATCAATCGATCTTTATCCCATAATTTTGGATACCCTACTATTTGGGTTAAAATATTTCATACTTGTTACTTGTTTTTTTTAATTTTATTTCCATTTTATTTTGATAAAGGAATAAATTATAATATTCTTATAATTTCTTGTACTTTTGTATACTTTGACAAGTAAGATTCTATATACTTTAAGGTAGAATCTTTTCCTTGTAAACTTTTCTTATGTTTCCTTTCCAGAAGCACTTTTTTGGAACCCAGCAAGTTTATAGAACAAAAATAGGTCTTGTGAATTTACCTTATTTAACCTTGTTAAACATAGTTTTCCTTATGGTTAAAAACAAAAGTTTTTAAACTTACAATTCACCCACCCTCTTTTAAATTGAGCATCTACATCATTATTTTGATCCTACAGAAAAGTGCCTGATATTTTCAAACATATTCCATAACTTGGTATATGATATAATTTTTTGGATTTTTTAATCATTTAATAAAATACTATTTATTTCAAAATATCCTGAATTTAAATTTTGACACAATTCTTAAAATTTGACTTTAAAACATCCAGATAATGGTGAAATTAGAATTCAATTATTTTCACACCAATCTATAATTTTATATTTATTAACAAAATATATGGAATACAATAAATTATTCAATTTATATTACTTTTAATATATTTAGAATCAATTATATTATTTTCCTATTAATTAAAAAATTAATTTTGTTGTGTTTCTTAAGCATTTAAAATTAATATATAATTACTAAAAATTAATTAAAAATTATACTCATAAAATAAATTTCATTAATCTCGAAATGACCATCAGTATTATTTCATAGCTAGAAGGTTTTCGGCACAACGAAAGCATTCTGTGCTGGGTGATATATTAAAATTACTTTTAATATTTAGTTTCCCAAAACCCTAGGCAAGGAACTTGCAAAAAAAATTATATTTACTTTATTTAAAATTGGAAGAAACAAATAAATGATCTGAAAATTGTTTCTTCTTTATTGATTTTGATCATACATAAATATCCTTTATGATTTACATCATTGCACTATAGAGATCCAAGGATAGAATCTATCTAGTAGTGATCCTCATGTGCTCTTTTGATCTCTGATAAATTTCTATTAATCTCCTTGTGCTAGTGAAGTGAGTCGATTATCTTTTTTTATTCATGTAGATCACTCATCCTTTGATCTTGAATGAATATCTTTTATATTTCCCATTATTGAGTGGAATAGATAAATAATTTTAGAGAGAGTTTTGTTGTGAGAAATGATTCTCATGTTTTGATTTTGGATGTCATATAGAATAGATATAATGGTCTATTTACAGAGGAAGGTTTTATGTTAAAAATAATTTTTAATTTCATTTTTTCCATTATATAATATAAAAATACATAATAAAACCATGCCAAATAATAATAAAAATAATTATTTTTTTGGTGTGCGCCATATTTCATAAAAATAAATATTATTTAACCAAATTTTTAATTAATATTTTTCACATGACTCGGTCTTGGTACGTGCAAAATCTTAGAGAATTTATTAAACTCTCAAATAAATATTTAATTTAAATATTTTATTCATCAATAAAAAAAATTATAGATAAAATTTGAATATAATTATCCATCAGTCTTAAGAATAATATTTATTCAATTAATTAAATTCTAATATAATTTAATTGAGATCATTGAAAACACTTGTTGTGTGACCCTCTAGTAATCTTTCTCATTGAAATTTGGTGTTCTTACCTAAAGTCCAAGATTAATTTCTAGCAGTGGTTCAAGGAACCCAAGATAAAGATTTGAATATAGAAATGATAAAAACCACATATGAATGCTCATTGTGTAATATAATCCTTTTGTTACAATATCTCAACAATAAGGTTTCATATATGTTTCACCAATCAATTTCTCAATATGCCTTTCTTTGACTGTCTAAAATAAACACATCATTTCACCATGGGTATGAAATTTATTATGATGGTTCTATTCCAATCAAAGGGATGAGATATAAACTTCTATAAGGATGGAAGTGATAAATCCTTCCTCGACATATCCACTAATGGAATGTTAATCGTGCACTCATAAGGTTCCCTACCTCACAGTGAAGATATGTTATCATGGTTTCCATTTGATAATATAATTTCATGATTCCTGATATGAATTAATGATAATATTAAATTATAATGTCTATTACACATGATCGTAGATAGGAATAACTGATGACACCAAAACATGTAGAATTCCTACTGGGGGTTCTTTCCTCAAAATCTATCAGATAAGAGATTAGAAAGTGTGAACTTCATATGAATAAGAATAATCTATTTACAAGTAATCATGTCTGGTATTATATATTCTATGTGTCTAATCATAGTATATTATTCAACCAAAGATCTATATTTAATAATATCATCATATAACTTCAAGGTTCTCATCATAGTGGGGAAATTCTTTGACCATATAAATGTGATGTATACTCTAGTATATTATTACATTAGAGTCATGAAGAATGATGAATAATATGTATTAAAAGTTTAATTAATATTAAATACATTTAATATATGTGTAATAAAAATAAAAACATTTTTCCCTTGGACACTAACTCATACAAATTCCAACTTATACTAGAGAAAATTGTCTATGACTTTTAGTTTTCTAGACCTCACCTGATAAGAATATTTCTGTTGAGTCAAGGCTTTATCCAAGGGGTCTTCCATGTTTCCTTTTGTGGAAATAATTCTCAATGCAGCCTTACCTATCTAAAAGAAATTATTTAGAGATGATATATTTGATGTAAGTGCTTCATCCACTGATGTGACCTCCATGCTTTTGCAAGATCCACCACTACAGTATTATCACAACCGAGTGTGGTAAGATATTTAGTAATAGGCACTAATTCAATATATTCAATGAAGTTGTGCATCCATTTTGATTCTTTAGGTACCTCAAAATCTGTAATATACTTGGACCCCACTGTAGAATCTGTGACCATGGTGTGCTTTGAGTTATTCCAACTCACAACGCCTCCATTCAAAGTGAACATGTGTCATGTTTGTAACTTCATGTCATCTTTATCTACTTGTAAACATGGATCTACTCATCCTATGATCACTAGTTCCTCATATCATCCATAAACCAAGAACATATCCTTAGTATGCCTCGGATAATTAAAGATAGTCTTGACTTTCATCCAATGATGGTCACCTAGGTCATATTTATATCGTCATATCACATTTAATGCATAGGAAACATCTAGCCTAGTACGTAGCATAGAATAAATGACTGACCCAATAAATAACGCCTATGGAATAACTTCCATTATAATTCCTTTATCATATGTATAAGGACACATCTTATTAAAAATATGAATGCGATGTGATACTGGAAATATCTCCTTTTATATTATTCCATACTAAATTTATTCAACATATCATAAATGTATGTACTTTGAATTAGGCTAAAAAGTCACCTAGATCTATCGTAATTCAACTTGATCCCCAGAATATCTGATTCTTTGCGCAGGTCTTTCATGGAGAATCATTTATTCAACCACTCCTTAACATACTATAAGAATGGTATTTTATTTTAAATAAGTAATATATATAATCATCATATACTATGAAGAAGACAATTATACTTCCAATAAACGATTTATTGAGATATATATCACATTCACTCTTTATGAAACCAAATTTTGTTATGTGTTCATAAAAATGAATGTTTCATGACCTAGATGATTTCTTTAATTCATAAATGGATTTTTAAAATTTTTAAATCTTGTTGTCATCCTTTGGAGTCACAAAACCTTGAGGCTATTTCATATAGATGTATTATTAAAATTTCCCATTGAGTAAGGATATTTTGAAATCAATTTTAGAAATTTCATAGTCATGTTAATCCATAATAGCAAGTTGAATTCTAATGGATTTCAACCATGCAACTTGGGAAAATATTTCGTCGTAGTTAATGCCTTGAAACTATTTAAACCCTTTTTCTAATAGTCATGCCTTATAGGTACTTAATATTTCATCCATGTACAATATCTTATTGAATAAAAATTGACATCCAATGGATTTTACATCGACTGTAGGATCTACCAAATTAAAAACTACTTTTCGATACATGGAATTCATTTCATAATTCAGGGAATCTTTCCACTTGACAACTTCTCTTCCACTTAATATGTCCTTATAGTTAGAGGATCACTATTATCTACTAATAATGAGTCACTATCCTTAGTGGCTCAAGAACCATACCATTATTTTTCTCTAACCTCTCTCATAATTCTATATAGTAATTGTGTCTCTAGAATAGTTTCTTATTCCATGGGTCGTTCTGGAAAATGTTCATATGCCAACTCTTGTGTACTTTCAGCCTAAAAATCACTGATTTCTATCTATCTCATACTATATATTTTAAATATGTGATCCCTCTTATGTAATATGGCATTTCATTCCACTTTAACCTTTTTACGAGGGCTTATATAGGTAATATCCCCTTGTTTCTATGGGTTTTTCTATAAAGGTACACTTTCTACCTTAGGGTGCATGTTTTTTACCTAAAGAGAAGCTTCACAACTGCACACATGTAAGTATGAAAGTATGGGTTTATTTCCATTTAGTAAATTGTATGGTATACTATCTTACTCTGTAGTTAGTACTTGGTTTAGAATTTTTTTTTAACTTTTTCCTAATGCATACCCCCAAATGGATAATGGAATAATCACATGAA
The DNA here is from genome assembly GCA_963277665.1 of Viscum album. NCBI lineage: Eukaryota > Viridiplantae > Streptophyta > Magnoliopsida > Santalales > Viscaceae > Viscum > Viscum album. The sequence goes on along the minus strand of OY728162.1, from coordinate 1,462,830,327 downwards.
TCATCATTAATATCACTATGTCTAATAAGGTGTGGTTCTTCTTTTCACATACAATTTTCTACTGAGCTGTATAAGGAGGATTGATTATAGATAGGATCCCAAAATACCTTTACTAATCAATGAATTCAATATTAAGATATTATCCACCACGATCTAAGCGTACATTCTTAATCATCTTACCAAGATAGTTCTCAACTTCATTCTTGTATTCCTTGCATTTATTAAAATAATTTAACTTAAACCACATTCTGTATACATATCCATATATACTAAAATCATCAATAAAAGTTTTGAATTATGTGTACCCACCCATTTCATCAATAGTAAATTGTCCACACATGTCTGTATGAACTAATTTAAGAAACTACTTAGCCCTTTCACATTTTCCAATAAATGTTTATTTAGTCATTTTACCTTCTAAACATGTGAGACAAATACCAAGTGTTTTTAGTTCAAAAAAATCTAAATATCTATCTTGGTATAATTTCATCATGTGATTCTCATTTACATAACCTACATGGTGATTTTCTCTAAAATACAAAAAACCTTATATTTTTATTTATTTTTAAGATAATCCCCCTTTTTAAGGGTTAAGGGTAAACCCTTACATGAATCGTGGGCCTAGTGGTCATGAAACCCATTACATAGCCCATAGACTCTATGGGCATAAAATCATATTACATATCCCATAGACCCATATTTTTTACCCAATGGATCACTAGTGAATAGTTATGCTATATTACTCGAGCTTCTATAGTACTTCTACAACTACAGTTCCTTCCACAATTCCTAATGTTGCTACGATGCCTCTAGTGCTACAGTCCTGTCACTACTAAAGTATCACTACATTATTACTATAGTACTTACACATCATGGGTTTTTAACCTCCAACCTCGATGTAGTATTATGGGGTGAGTTCCACTAAGTCAAACCCCAACTACCCTATCTGGTGATTCCATAGTTTATTTTAGTCTGATTCATTTGAAGTAGTTTCATTATGTATTTCCATTACACAGTACATGTAATATAAAACATAATTACCATTATTTAAATGAGATTTTATATAACAAATTCTATCATTATAAAAGAATAAAAATTTATTTCGAAGCATGAAAATAAAACTATATGTATCATGTATGGGTACAGAAATAACATTTTTGGTAACTGAAGAAACATAGTAAAAACAAATTAAAACCAAGATAATTCCATTAGAATATGTGAGGTGGTAGTCCTTGATATCTAAAGTAGCAATTTTATCTTTGTTGGATGCTTATAGATCTACCTCTCCTTAATCAATCTATTTGAATCAACTTGACCCCTCTATTTTCATACATATGTGAGAACCAAAAGTTGTATCTAATACCCAACCTCTAGAAACATATAAATTTTACTCTATAATAAATTCACCAGATGCTTCCCCTTTCTTATTTGGATGGCTGTAGTTTTTATTCTAGTGGACCTTCTTTCCACATGAGAAACAAACAGATACATGTTTCTTTTCTTTACCCTTGATCTTACACCTCTTTTATGAGTGAAGCAGACATATATGAAAGAATTATGAATTGGATATTGACAGTGATGCCCAATTTTTTTCGTAGATGAGGAAATATTTATCACTTGCTTCTTGTGTAGAGGGATCATGAAGTGAGGATTCTAGCATGTAATATATCTGTTCATGGTGAAAAACATCATGAAGGCATCTAGACCACTTATAAAAGCTACTTCGAGTGAGGAAATTGTCTTTATCTAATATAGATCAAAGGGATGGTGTGGATGATGTAATTTCTATTTTATTCTAAAATTAATAGAGTATATTATTATTATTTTCTTTATTAAAAATATTTGAGAAATAATAAATTAATTTATTTTATTAAACATCTCACTATTTTATCAAGTCTAAAAATCCAACACCATTGAACTCGAAATGTCTAGTTTTTAATACATTCTAGTGACATGGATCTACATGCCCATTTTAATAACCACAATAAGGATTCTGCAAAATAATTTATGGTATTTTAGTAGGAAGGTATTTTCTAACTTCGAACTTGTTGCTTATTAATCCATTGAGTGGAGTCCCCTATCCTGAAATCATAATTTAGATTTCCTCAAAACTTTCCTCCAAGTAACATCAAGTCTAATGAGGGAAATTTGTCTTGATGTAAGATGCCTAATTCATCCCATAACCTTTATAAGAACTCCAATGTTTAAATTAACAGTCCCAACGAGGGTTGGTTAAATTTTTAGTTCTATGGCTTTTATTCTTAATCATGTGATGGAAGACCAAGTCTTACTTAATATAAATATGAGGAATTTTAATTTATTTTTCATAAATTTTATGTTTTTTTACCTTTTATATGCCTTGTTAATATTATCTGGATGTTACATAACTAATCAACCATGATGGATTAAAATTTATGCGCAGTCCATTCATTTAAATTCCATATTTTCACATTAATTAATTCATTTATCTGATCACGGTCTTACATCCATAAAATTAAGTAATTCATGGAATTAAAAATAAAATAATTAATTAAACCCTTATTCAGATTTATCTAATGTTTTATTTAGTGATTGGATATTAAATAAACTAATGACTTAGGGGAAATAACTCATGTTTCTGCTTTTAGAATGAGTTACAACATTTCACATGTCCACCTGTGTAACACCTGAGTTGGCATCATTATGGATCTTTCTTGAATCGCCTCCACTCATCCTGAGAAACTATATTAATTACAAGTATTTTTAAATAAAAAATAGGTGAGGGGAACCAAATAATTGGTTTAATGGGGATTACATAAATATCCTTGGACATGGAGGTGCTCCATAATAATGGAAGTAGGGATGACTCGTAGAGCATAAAATTTAATTTATTAATAAGTAATTCTAAAACCCTATAATAAATTCAATTTAATTAATGTTAACATATAAACTAGTTTGGGTCTATCTCATGCAAGTTCATACATTCAATATATATGAAAAAAAAATTATAACATTCATTTCTTTATTTGTTATTTATTATTAAGAGAAGCACACTTACATTAATTAATTAATTGAATGATTAATTAATTAATTCCCTTTCATCATAATGATCATTTGAATTCATTTTGGAAATACCCGTCATTAATGGAATTTATGGTAATTAATAAAAATAACATAGTTATAGATTTTATTACAATAAATTAATTGGGAATTTTAATTTTTAAAACCATAATTAAATTATAAAACACAACTCGTTCTAATCAACAAAATAATGTTTTAATGTTGTAATTTTTAATTTAATATAATTTTATTCTATGAGTTTATTTAGATATGACACATCATGTAATATCCACCTACACACTCTCTACCTTGGTTTCCTTATACTTGGGTACACACATGGGGCTTTGTTATGTACCACGGTCGGAATACACAACATCAAATAATGAGATACATGTTTTGTGTTATGCTTCCAATGTGCATGACATACATGTATGGGTCTTTGGAATGTATATTAGTGGATTATACAGACGGTATAAGCTATCTACATGTTGTTTTTTCTTGAATGTCGTGTTCCCATGAAACCCTATGAAAGACTCAACATGTTCTTAGGTGAGAGACTACATGATGTATGAACTCTAGTTACATGTTGTAAATTTCTAATGTTACATGTCCATATAATAAGACCAAGGGCTCAACGTGTATCTCAGACATGAGAATTGATTAACTACACTCTGGGTAAACCTAATACATGATGTGTAGGTCATTATTTCTCGAGATGTCAATATCACATCGTTTGACCATGTATAATAACCACACATATTATGTGAATTTCAATGGTAACTTGTGAAGAATACACAACATGTTCACCGTATACATGTTTTGTAATATAACATAACATAAAACAAGTTAACTAGTCAAAACATGGCATAAAATATATGTAAAAACTGTGTGGCATGTCTTGTATCCTATAGAATGTCTAGGTGCATCTTATTAGGGTACACAATGTGTACTCTAGATACACGCCATGAAACCCTATCTTAACAGCCAAAATTTGACAATTCTTGATGGCATATCCATTTTTTATTCATTTTTTATTATATCTTTCATAAAATGAAACATTTAATAAACATGATTAATATTTTGATAACATATTAAATCAAAATTGATTAAAGAATGAATAATATGAAATGAAAATTCAACGATTGTTGTGTATAGACCAAAAATCTAATAAATAATTATAAATTTAAATGTGACCTCTCTAATATCACTTGAAGGCTCTAGGTATATAGTAAGTGTGCAGTGGTGGGATATATAATAAAATTTATTGTAATATTGAGTTTCCAAAAAAACCATATCAAGGATCCTGAACATCAAATTTATAATTAATTTATTTAATATCAGAAGAAACAAATACCTGATCAGAGAATTATTTCTTCGATGTAGATGATGATCATCTAAAAATACCCTTTCCAGTTTCTTTTATTGTGATATTAGAATTAAATGATATAATCCCTCAAGTAGTGATCCACGTGCACTCCTTTGATCTTTGAGCAATGTCAATCAATTTGAGGGTGATAGCACGACGAGCCGATTGTATTTCATTATTCCCGTTGATCGCTCATACTTTAATCATGAAGGGATACCTATTTTGTTTCTTATTCATGAGAGGAAGAGATAATGGAAGTGTATAGAGAGAGTTTCTTTGTGCATAATTATTCACAAGTTTTCATTTTTGATTCCATACACAATAGACATAATAGCCTATTTATAGAGCTGCAGTTTAGGTTAAAATAATTATTTAATTTCATGAAAACCCTTAAATAATATAATAATAATTAATAAACCCCATAAAACATAATAATAATAATATTATTATTATTTATACTCATTCCAACTTCTACAAAAAATAGATATTTTTTAATGGGCTAGTTAATTAATATTTGTCACCAGACTCGGTCTTAGTCCGCTTGAACTCCTATAGAATTTATTGAACCACTGAATAAATATTTCATTTTAATATTTCATTCATCAAAAAACATTTTTTATTGATCAATTGGGAATAAAATTAACCCTCATTCTTGAAAATAATATTAATTAAATTAATTAAATTCAAATTGAACTTATTCGAGATCATCTGAAAGACTTAGTGTGTGGCCCTCTTGGAATATTTCTTGTTGGGATTAGGTGGACATACCTAAAGTACAATATTAGTGTCTAGAAATAGTGCAAGGCACCTAATAGAAAGAAATTAATGTCACAATAATGAAAATAACATACGAACACTCAATGTGTAATGTAATCTCTTTTTCGTAATATTTCATTAAGAAGGTTTCGCATCTGTGTCACCAACCAATTTTCTTGATACGTCTTTCATTGATTATCTAAAATAAATATATTGGTTCACCATGAATATGGAATTTAATGTGATGGTTAGATTCTAATTAAATGTGAAATTTATCCAATTCGATAAATATGGAAGGGAAAAATCCTTCCTTGATGTGTCCATTAATTACATGTCAGTCGTGACGCACACACCTTTCCCTGTCTAACCGCAATCATATAGAATAACAATTTTCGTCATAAAATATAATTGTAAAAGTCTTGACATTCATTAATGATAAAATTAAAGTCTAAGTACCATTACAAACTTCCACATATAATAATATCCATTGACAACAAAACATGTTGAATTTCTAATAGAGGATTTATTCTCATAATCTCTCATCTTGGAGATTACCATGTGTGAACTTCATTAGAATAATCCTCATCTACTTATGAGTAATCACAACTAAAAATGTATATACTATGTGTCCCATGATATAATTTTATCATACTATATAACTATATTCGATAATATCATCATAACACTTCACGGTTCTCATCATATCGGGAAAGTGCTATGACTTTATCAATGCAACATATACTCTTAAACATTATTTTATTAGAGTCATGAAGAATAAACTATTCTTGTTAGAAAATTCTCAAAACATCACCCTAATATAATTTTTAAATTTTTAATCCAAAAATGAATTTATTTTCACAAATAAATTTTTGGAAAATAGAAATATTTTATTTTATTTTATGTATATAAAATTAAATAAATATCAATTTTTTTGTAGAAAAAGTGATTTTCAAAGAATATAAAGATTTTACTGAAACATAAGTACTTATTTATAAATATATTTAATTTATCTAAAACTATTATAAATAATTTTCAAAATTTGGTTATTCTAATTAAAACCACAAAATTTAATGGCTTGGTTATAATAGATAAGATTAAATTATAATATTATTGCATATCATGATTTGTTAAATCCTGGTGTTGCGTGTAATGCAAGATAACGAATATGTTAAATTTATTTGGAAAAAAATTCATTATAAATAGGGGTGTTATATAATTTTTTGTGTTTTTCACCATAACAGGGATGTCATGGGTGACGCTATGTTGTGTGGATAGACACTGCACTGTGATGATCGTGAATTTTATTAGTGGAATTTCTCTTTTTATAATTATGTCATGTAGTATAAAGCACATACATCACATAAAGAAACCAACAAAAAATTATTATCATAAATTAATAATTATAATTTACTATATAAAACCAATAATAATACCAAATATTACATTGGGGCAATAAAAAGAAAATAATAGGGCAAGAATAAGATAATTTGGATCTGCTCAATCCACCAGAATGACCCCACTCATGAACAAAGCCATAGAAATAAAACATAATTTTAATAATAGAATTTTAATTTTTAAGGTGAAATTATATATAAAGTTGAGATAAAATACATGTGAATTTAGAATAAATGGAATAATAGTTATTTGTGGGAATTAAGGAACCCGTATGACTATTATAAATCTAACCATTAGAATAGTAAAATGACTGTTGGAATAGTAACATAGTCATTGGAATAGAAATTTAACCATTATGAATAGTAATATGGTCATTAAAATAGTAAAATCATATATTTAAATGTAAAATAATATTTAAGAATCTTATAAAATGAAAATATGATATATTAAAATCATGGTAGAAGTAAATAAATGTTTTAAAAATGATAAATCAAGTGTTAGTATTTTTATAAAATGTAACTATTTTATTTTAAATTTTATAATGAATAAAATGATTTCAAATAAAATTCATTTTCATAAAATTGATTTATAAATTAATATTATTTTTTACTATAATTATAAAATAATTTAATAACACCATAAGTAATTTTTCAAAGGGTCATAAATTTTTTTATAATATTAGAACATGTATTTACCAAATAAATGTGGATTTTATATAAAAATTAAATTTATCATATTTGTAAAATAATTTTAATAAAATTTATTCCAATCTTGAAATATAATCATCAGAAAATGGTTAGGGTGAATTTTATGGATTCTTCTAAAAGAGTACAATTTTGGGTGAATAGTGAAACAACACAATTTATAGTATTTAACATTATAATAAAAATACATGAATTTTTGAGTCATGGATGTTGTAATCACCAATTATCCCTAACTCACATTCTCCATTTACTATATATAGTCTCAATAATCAATATTGTTTGTAGTCTTGGGAGAGAATAATAAACTAATAAATATAATAATCAGAAACACCGCTCTCCTCCACTTATAAATACCACCCCTTCTCCTCACACCATATAAGACTTGAATCATTCCAAATATCTATCAAACCCTCTTCTCACCAATCTCCACACTTCCAAGTACTACTAGTCTCACTAAGAGGCCAATTCTAAATTCCTTAAAGGCTCCTTCCTAGAGGTGATATTCAATAGGTAACATTCTCCAATAGCCTCTTATTTTTTTCTTCTTATACGTTCTCCTTACCTACTTCATCCATCATAGAATAATAATTCAAATATCATATATATATATATATATATATATTGTAATTTAATATTACTAATGGAATATCTTCTACCCAATCATTTTCTCATCTCCTTTTATTTAAATAATAATGAATCCATTGTCCCCAATATGATGGTTAACCGCCTTTGTGGATGATGAGTTTTATTTTTTCCACTAATCCAATTATAAAAAGTTTAAATTAATTTTCAACTGTTTAAAATGAACTAATTATGTATATTAAATTTAGTTTCACTTTCTAGAAAAATAATATGTCCATAACATTAAATCAAACAGAACTAGTTTGTGATGGAAGGGAAAAACACTTAAATAAACTAACCATTTATCATTAAATTTATATTAAATGAATCATACACATGTCAGAAAACAATGATATATGAGAACATTTAAACATATGTAATTTCATTAATACCATTTTATTTCACTTATGCTATTTTATTTCCATTTTATAAGAACTTCCGTAATTATACACAAGTGAACCGATCATAAAAACATGAAATGAACGCTCCCAGAATAACAAAACTAAAATTTATAACTCATATAAATTTCCATAAATAAAATTAATGAAATTATAATAAATCAAATATATGTGTTAAAAGGTTCTTAATTATTTAATCTAATTTTATTTCCCAAGACATTAAGTGAAAGTTCAGAATGCATTTGGACATAAGGTAAGAGATTTCCCCAAACCTTCATATTTCTTGTTAGGTATCACTCTAACTTTACCCCAATTTATCACTTATTTATTCTTATATAGATATCATATATTCTTTATATATGTTCCACACATATATATATCAGAAATACTCTTTCTTTTTTGGGGAAATACATTTTTCAATTGTTTCCTTCAAAATTCCTCTCAATAAGAAAACACGATTAAAGAGAAATTATGTGTTTCTTACACATTTTCAAGTACACTCTGTAAAATGTTTTAAGATGCCCATATTTTTTAAAATAACTCATTTTATCATAAAAATTATTTTAGTTCATTTATAGTTTTAGGGAAATAATTATTCCTTTATACTCGTTAAGGACTCATTATTCTTTTCCCTAAAACCATACTAAAATGGCACATTGTTAAAGTTAACCAAACACTCCTTTTCATGTTGTCACTTTAGTTGGAATCATTATTAATTATCTATTATTATGGATTTATTTATGATTGTACAAGAATGATTTAATCCCTTATTTCATGGATACCACTATGATACACCTTTTTTTCATTATGACACAATTACAAAACCCATTTCATTCTATGGGAAACCCTTATGATTATTCCTTATGTTTGATTTAATTATGTGCAATACATATGCCTCTACATGTTATGATAGTTTTGGCTAGATAGTGATCCAATGAATTGAATTTTTTTTCACATGTGACATTATATATGTGATTAGTGATTAAACCTAATCCATTATGGTACTCTGTTTCACATGTGATATTGTCTTGGAAGTTAGCCTTGACACATGTTTATGTCATGATATATATTGTCTCAACATTCATATATTTCCATGTTCATATGATTTCATGCTCAATATTTTATTCCTTTATATGTTTATTCATGATTCATTCCTTTTATGCTATCATTTTATACCTTTTAACTCATTTTCTATAATTCATTTTCATGTTTATTCCCTTACTGGGATTTTTTACTCATAACTTGTGTTCCTCAGGTAATCCTATGCAGTTTTAAGAGCTCAAATGAAGTTAAGATCTCTTTATGAATATTAGTAAAGATATTTTTTTATTATAGTCTCATTTTTTCTAATTATGTACCAAGTTATTCAAAGACACTGGGATTTTTGATCCTTGGTTTGTATTTTATGGATAATTCTGCTTAAAATTATGCAAGAATTTGAGTAAAAGGAAAGATTATCTATTTGAACTGTGGTTTCTATGGGAATTAGATTTTTTGTTCTTCCCCAAGGTGGTACTCAATTAAATAATCCCATAATCCATACCATAGTGGTACATGGAGAGGGGCTCTCGATTGTTGTGGATAGGGCCGCACCGGTGTGGTTGTCTGCCCATTTTTAAATTTTTTGATTTTCAAAATACACTACTATTTGATTTAAAGGGGATTGGACCCTCTTTTGTCCCCTTCCCACTCATTAAACCATGGTATGAACACTAGGTATCTCTACACTCCTCCTTTCATCCATGGATTCCCCACTTTAATTTCAAGAGGTTCTTTAAGTTTAAGCCTCAGTTCTCTTCTTCTCTTCTCCTCTATTCCATTTCCTTAATATTTCCTTTCATCATAAAACCTTAATCATTTTTTGAGATGAATTTAGGGTTCATTATTTTTATAATCATTAGGGTTTTTCTTTTTTAGGTCCTATTGAACTTTCTTTCATTCTCGGGTTGGCTTTCACCGTTGAAGGAGATGTGTTGTGACTTGTTTATGATTGGATTGAAGTAAGTGTTTTTGTGAAATTATTTTATTTCACATGTCATTAAATGATTGGGTTTTCCTAATACCATTTTCCTATGATTTTATTCATATATATGTCACCCATGAGGGGTTTTAGAAATGTTTCAATGGTTTTACTTACTTAGAATGAAATATTAAAATGAATTTCTTATGTTTTTTTAGAACTAAAATGTTAATACATGATAGGTGTTTGAAAAAATTCATAAGAGGATATTTTAAATTAATTTTAAATTTAAAAAATGGGTTGTGGACCTATGTTTATTTTCAAGCATATTAAACCATTCAGAAGTGTTTGTTTTCAATTAAAGTGGGTTTTTTCAAATTAATCATAAGTAAGGAAAATGATGTTTTAAAATTAATTGATCATTGGTTTGATATCAGAGGATTTTTTGTGATAACTTGATTTTTTTCAAATTTTGGTCTTAAAGGACTGGTTGTCCCTTTATGAAATGAGTTCATTTGACAAATGTACACCCTTTTTGTGATACCCTTGTGGTTATGCCTTTTTATATCATTGTCTCTAAATGTGTTGTGAATTTATTATTATTATTATTATTATGTGATACTTGGTTGTTGAGAGAGTGGTTGTTTCGTGTGAGGGTATTGGAGGTGAGATGATGTTTAATGTTTGTATTTACCTATTGTGATGACCATGTTTCTTGTTTATTTCTCACCTCTATTTTTTATCAGTAATGAGAACCTGGGTAGCTAAGTCAGGGAGTCAGTCTAGGCCATACTAACATGTGATCCCCAGCATAGGTTGTGACCTTTCTTGGAATGGTGGCTTTATTAGGTTGTGGAAACTAATCAAATGGTGACCCGAAAAAACGTTATGATCTTATCGATATATAGATTCTCCTGGGTTGGTCTGGGACAATCCCATATTAGGATTCAGGGATTTTCTCATCACACTTATTTCATTGATTGTGGTATTCCTTTGGGGATTCTCATCGCATACTTTATATTATTCCCCTATGTTTGTTTGGTTTAGTGGAACCTTAGGGATTTTGTTTCATGCTTCCTTGATATGACAAATTCACTTTTTTATGTTCCTTGATTTTTATTGTACAGTTTTATTTTCAACATGTTATGGAAAATAGTATTGGTGAAACTAATTTTCAGAAAAGGAATAGTGATTTGATGTTGTTTCATAGGATTTAAAGTCTATATTTTAAATTTTTTAATTTTTTTTAAATTATAAATGTTGGATTCCACCGCATTGGTTAACAATGTGTTTTAAAAGAAATCTTAAAAAAAGTTTGACTAATTTTTTGGTTTTGAAATCTTGGATTTCATGCTCGTATGTGCTTTATTTTTTCCAACATTTAAATGTTTTCTTTCTAGAATCCATTTTGTTATCTCAGTTTGAATTTTTGTATTAGGTCCTTTGATGGATATTGTGAATACAGAGAGTGATCATGAGTCACGTATAGGAGTTCGAGTGGTAGCAAGTTTTTTTGGACATTTTGTATTAGCCAATTCAACCAGATGTACTTTTAATTTTTCTTTAAGTGTATATTTTATAAAAATATTAATTGTTTATTATTATGTATGCTTTTAGATGAGAGTAACCACTTTTATTGATTATCTCACACTAAATATTTTGTTTACTACCACTTCAGGAAAAGTACAGGAACAACCTATGAAAGTAAAAGGAAATAGAAAAAACATGAGAACCACCAAGAAATCAGGGGGTCTAAAATAGTGAAGCCCAAGGGAAACCGCTCTAACCAAATTAACCCCCTCATAAGGGAAGGAACCAAGACCCAAAAAGAAGGGAAAACAATCACTATGAGTTACCCTGGATTCCAGAAAGTCCGCAACCACATTCCCTTCTCTCCATGTATGTAATATATACATTTTCCTACATATTATATCCTTGAAGCATCAAATAGTATATGCGATAGTCCATGGAATGTTTTCATTTTCTCAGAGGGGGTTGAAAACAATTATAGAGTCGGTCTCTATAGCAGACCAATGGATATTTCTTTGATTACATAGTCTGAGACCCAGTAATAACACTTGCACTTCCACTTGAAGAGAGTCTCCCCTTCCCAGTTGAGTAGAGAACGCAATCCAGACCAAGCCCCATGGATCACGAATAACTCCTCCCCCAGGCATCACTCCCTGGATACATGTTCTATTAATGTTCATCTTCAAACCCAGTTGGTGACGGTGTTACCTTACCTTATGACCGCACTCAGATCTGGTAGGCGGATAGGGGTCCAATCATTAGACATGCAATATCCTAAGTGAAGGTACACATGCCCAGTTTTCTTCAAGCCTGATGAGATCAATTAGAGTGATCTTTGTTTTAAGGATAATTCGTATGAACAAACCCATGAATCCTTTATTCCACGCTTCATTATGCATTTTATAAATGCACCAACATCCCAAAGCTAAAATTATCGCCCTTGATTGGCTCTCCATTCTAGTAGTTCCAGCACCTTGAAACCACAAGTTTAAAAAATTTTGGCTTGAAAAATCATGAAGGGAAAGACATATGAATCCTATAAAAGTGTTCCATATCGATTTTTCCTAGTCACTTTCAAAAAAAAATGGCATGTAGTTCCAACTTTTAGATACTTATAGCACTGACATCATGAGGCAAAACTAATTCCTAAGCGATTGATATTATATTCTATGGGAAAATAGTTATTTCTTATTCTTCAGACCAAGAAGTTAAACTTGGTGGGAGTTCTTTTGCACCAGGTCAACTCACCCCAAGCATAATGATAATCTAAGGCCACCTAAAATCTGATAACTTCCTTCATTGAAAAATACCAATAGTGAGAGTTGGTGAAAAAAAACATAACTAGATCAGAGTTAAGCACAATTTTTTCAAAGGTTGCCTTATGTTCCACAGTTATAATTTCCTGGATAATATTAGGGTGCTTGTTGGCCTTATTAAAAGTTATGTTTAGAGTTACAAACCCTAGAAACCACAACTTAGATCCTATCCATTTTTTTCTCCATAAGCTAATATCCCCTTTACCCACTATATTACAGGTATATTGATGAATAAGTGGGATGTAATCTTGAATCATGGTATGAATCATAGAGGGTTTGACTCTGTGCATGTCCATGTTGGTTCCATATTTCTTCTTCTTGTGCTTTCCCCAGTGAGTCGTTCCCTCAATTTCCTCCCACAACAGCTTGGAATGAAACCCTTGTATAGTCCCACAAACACTCCTGATATTAATTCCCCCCATGGATAGGGTTCTAGCCAATCTATTCCACAAAGCCTAGTGATTCGTTCCATCCAGCTGGGCATCTAGGCTTGGTATCCCACAGAAAGGACACCATCATACTTTCCATGTTTGAGTTGAACTTTTTCAATACTTGGAGGTTAAAGAGTACATGCATGGAAATCGCTAATAGAACACTATTTACCATTGTTATTCTGCCTCCAAATGAAAGAAATATATTTTTTCATTTATGAATCCTACCCATGATATTTTTAATCACCTTGTCAAAGTGATCAACATGATGTTTATTCGGGAAAATTGGCGCACCAAAATATTCCATAGGAAAGGTCCCTATTTTTATGTTAAGAATTCTCTTCAATGGAAAAAACCTATCTATCCAAAAAAATATTTAAAATTTTCTTTTATCCCAATTCACCATTTTCCCACCCCATTTAAAATATATCTCTAGGGACTCATTGATCCCCCAAATCGATCATATGCTTCCATTTGAAAATATTATTATGTCATCCACCAACATCAAGTGAAATATGTCCCCGACCAAATGCCTATTATGGTAAGGAAGAATTTTAACTGAGGCTATGCATTGGTTAATATTCTGTTTGAGTACATCTTAAGCAATAATGAACAAATTTGCTGAGAGCGGGATACCTAGTCTCAATCCCCGAACTTCCTTGAAGAATCCATATTGTTTTCCCAGGAAGGATATTGATAACCAAGAGGAACTAAAACATCGAAACAAGATATATGTCACCCTAGTAGAGAATACCATATAAGAAATAATAATTAAGATTATGTCCCAATCAATCCTATCATATTATTTGTTCATATCCAGCTTGATTGTAATATTGGACATGAACATTTTTGGATTAATATCGTTGATCACCTCTTGAGCTAATCCAATGGTTCCATGAATTGTTCGGACTTTGATAAACCCATTTTGTTCTTCAGAAGTCCATCTAGAAATATAGGTTGTCGTTACCTTGTTAATTATACTTGATATCACCTTATATGGTATGTTACATAAACATATTGGTCAATAATGATTTAAAGATAGGGGTCCTTCACCTTTGGCACCGAAAAAATCTTTGTAGCATAGGTTATCCTCAGGAGATGGAATCCTATGCAAAAATAATTCCCAACTAAAATCATATCATACTTCACAACCTCCCAAGATCTTATACAAAAGGATCATGGGAATCCATCTGGGCCAGGAGCGCTTTCAGGACTAATATTCCACAACACCTCACGAATCTACCTCTCTTCAGGGACCTATTACATGAGCTTGTTATCATAATTAGTGACCCTATTGGAAATTATCTCATATATATCAGTTTATTCCCTTGGTTAACCTCCTTGAATGTGAAGGTTTGGACTAACTAGAAGCGATTTGAAGTGCTTGTTAGCCATTCTCCCCACTTGATCACAATATTCCATTAAAGATCCATCTTCCATGTAGCTGTTGGGACACTTGTAACATCGTTTTTCTTTTATGAAACTATGAAAATAACTAATGTTTCTCTCACCTTCCCGAAGCCATCTGACCCTCAACCATTCAGAAGTTAACCACTCCTATTTCAAAAGTATGTCCACCATTGTTTTCATTTAATGCCTTAGCTCACAAAAGACTTATTCATCCCAATAATTCTTTAGTATAATATTGAGATGTTCAATATCATTATTGATCTACTCCATGTTCTGAATTAACAAAGGAATGTTTTTAAACCACTCTTGGAGGGTTCCTTTGAGGTGCCTTAATTTACAATTGTGAGAAATCTACGGTTGTACTTGAGAAGGTTTGTTGAACGATTCTTTAATTGCTTCATGAAAACCCACTTACTCGGTCCACATAAGAAAAAAATAAAACCTTCACCTATACTACTTCCTTGAGCCAATCCAATACGTAAAGGAGAGTGGTCTGATAAGCTTCATCCTAAATGAGAAACCTTAATATCAATAAATAGTGAGATAACATCGACATTTTCTAGGCAGCAGTCCAGAAGACACCGGGTTCGATTCCCCCCTCGATGGTTGTTGCACCAGGTGAACATGTCCCCAATGAAGCCTATATCCTTTATCCCATTAAAGGACTTAAACATATGAAAGTATTGGATGTATTTTCTAGAAAAATCCCCTCCTCCCTTCTTTTCATTCGTATTGGAAACGATGTTAAAATTTCCTCTAACAATTCATAGATTGTATCTAGTATTAAAGATTCCTAGATCATTCCAAAGAATCTCCTGCTCCTGACCATCACACATGGGATATACAAAAGATAAGAAGAAACCATGAGAACCATCATTGATTTTTTTGGTCAAGAACATATTAGAGGTGGAGATTTAATCAATAGAGATACTATTCCTCGAGAGGATCCATATATGATAGTTGTGAGGATTCACATGCAGGAATCTGAGAAAATTTAATTTCAGTGCAAACTCTATTGTGAAATTCATTTTTTTAATTTCATTTTATTTACATTTTAAATTGCCTGCATTTTTTTTATCCTGTTTTATTTTATCTGCTCTGCATGTTTGTATTTGTTTTTAAAATTCTCTATTTTTAGATAGCTATGTGGAAATACTTTTTTTGTTTGTTTGGTTTCCTAATCATTGATCAGTCAACCAACCTTTGTTATCTAGCCGCCCACCTGTGTTTTTTTCTGTTTCTCTACATGGGATCATGGTATCCTTGTAGTGGACATTTTGTTACATCTCATAGGGGGTTTGACTGCTCCTTCCTGACCTGTCGATCAGTTCATCACCGCTTCAGTTCTTCGGTAGCTCTTCCCTTAACAAAAGTGATCCATTCTTGCTTCGACGAACCCCTATTGCTCCCTTGGTTCCTGGATTTCATTGTTACCCACTTCGTTGGAGTTAAATCAAGCCTGTTATCCTCCATCAACTTCATCGAAAAGCCATTTTGTGGTGAAGATTTACATTCTTCCTATCTTGGAAGAAGTGAAGCCCTATGCTTTATGAAACCAGGAGTTCCAGTAGTGGATATGGGGTAGAAGCACCATCAAATCCAAGAGGTTATGCATTCTTCATCTACTTGAAGTGATCAGGACCGCCGTACTAATTTGGGTCTGGGACTATAAGTAGTAGCTATTTTGTTCTTCTTCGTTCATGATTTATTACATTTTTGTTTCATTCTGCTAGTTGGTCTGTCTATTGTAATCTGTTTCAGTTTCATTGAGTTTTTTAATTAAATCATGATTGTAGGGTGGTGTTATTGCCATGAAGTTGGTCCCAAAGGGTCCAAAGCATGTAAATATTTATGTTCTTGTGTTCTATTACTTTTTTAATTTCATTTTGGTCGTTATACTATGTAATTGCATCAATATACTGGCAATAAATCACTGATCCTGGCGTCCGGGTAGCTGTGTTATTACTGGCTGCACACATTGCACCCTTCACATGTAGTAGTCGAGCCTCTATGATTTTTATTGTCCAGAATTAGCGATTGCATCCCCTAATTTTGAGTATACTTATATTGTTTGTAAAATTGTTTCTACTATTCATAATCTTCTACTTAGTATTCTTTTAATCTTCTTCTCTTTTTCCAATGTAGCCTTGTGGTCTCTAGTTTACAATTTTTGATGTATTTTTTTGTTTCTAAAAAACAATTAACTCAGTATTAAATCACCACTGTGTTTATCTAAATTTCATTTGTTAAAAAATTATCACATTTAACATTTCTGTGTATTTCATATTCCTTCACTGAAGCATCATTTTCCCAAGGTATTGGTCAGTTGTTGAGGGAATACACTTAGTATTGTCTTCAAGAACTTGGAAACTAACTTGTGGGTAAACATGTCTACAACGTGGTATGAAATTGAGAAATTTGATGGCAAAAACGATTTTAACCTATGGAATATTAAGATGAGAGCCTTACTTGTACAACGAGGCCTAATTGATTATTTATGTGGGTCCAAGAAAACTATTATCATTGTAAATGAGACCGGGAAGACTAGTATAGAATTTATAGATGTCCCTTATAATGTGATAGTCAAAGCACATTGTTCTATCTTTTTCCCCTTAGGGGATAAAGTCCTTAGGGAGTTTGTCTTTGAGCCCACCGCTGCCGGTATTTGGATTAAGTCAGAAAAATTTTACATGACTGCCTCCTTGGTTAGAAGACTCAATAAAAAACATTATATGCTCACATTTTAAGTGAAACACAGTTCTTCTATTAAATCTCATCTGGATAAGTTTAATAGAATTATGTTAGACCTTTCCAACACAATTGTAATAGTCGATGATGACAATCAAGTGATAATACTCATAATTTCTATTGATCACAATTACAGCTCTTTAGTCGAAACCATGATGTATGACAGAGATACATTGATCCTAAAAGAAGTTAAGTCATGCCTCTTATCTGAGGAACTACATTCCAAGCTAAGAGTTAAAGGTGAGGTAGAGAGATTATTCACTTGGGGAATAACACAAATCAAGGGTAAAAAGAAACAATTTACCAAAGACAAATACAAGAACAAAAACCCAAAACCCAAAAATGAATCTAAGGAAAGAAAGTTTAATTGCTTCTATTGTGGAATTCCCAAGCATACTAAGCCCGAGTGTAGAAAACTCAAGCATGAGTTAGAATGAAAACAGCCCACCAAACACTCTCTTTTGGTCGATTCTGTGTATAACACTACAAAATTTCATAAGGTTTCTAGTTATACAGTTGACTGAGAGTGGGTCTTAGAATCTGGTTGTTCCTTCCATATGTTTCTGTGTAGAGTCCTTTTTGGATCTGGTTGAAAGAGTGGAAGGTTATGTCCTATTAGGAAATAACAATAAGTGTAAGGTTGAGGGTAGAGGGTCTATCCTGATAGAATTGGGTGATCGATCAGTCAACACCCTATTTTATGTGAGGTGGGTCCCCAACCTACAATGAAATTTAATTTCCTTAGGAGTCCTTGATAAAAAGGGATACACCATTATATCATGGGCTCTATTAAAATCTACAAGGTATTTTTAACCATTTTAAGAGGGTCTCATACAAATGGGTTGTATGCCTTGAATGGCAGGACCCATTCGAGAGATTTGGGTAATATTTACAATACAAACACTGACAAAACTATGCTATGGCATAGATGGTTGGGGCATGTAAGCTCCAAAGGGATAGAATAACTCCACACAAAGGTGATGTTGAGTGACATCACACCTTCTAATATTCTATTTTGTGAATTTTGTGTGATTGGTAAGGCTAAAAGGGTGAGTTTCAATAGTTCCTCCTTCAATGTTTCCACACCACTTGAGTATATCCATTCGGATTTATGGGGGCCAGCCAGGACCACCTCTCATGGCGGATGAACCTATTTCGTCACCTTTATTGATGATTACTCTAGGAAGGTTTGGGTTTTCATCCTTAAGAATATATCTGATGTTTTACTAACATTAAAAACCTGGAAAGTTTCAATTGAGAATCAAATTGGAAAGAAAATCAAGACCATGAGAATGGATAATGGGATTGAATACATGTCCCCTGAGTTCGTTCAATATTGTGAGTCTGAAGGTATTAAAACAAATAGAACTGTGAGGGAAACTCCCCAATAGAATGGCTTAGTAGATAGAATGAATCATACTATAATTGAAAGTGTCTGCAGTCTCCTTTCATACTCAGGCCTCCCCAGATCTTTTTGGGCCAAGGCCATCAACACTATGTACCTGATTAACATGTTTCCTTCTGCAAATCAATTTAAAACTCTTGAAGAATTGTGGATCGTAAATCCCCCTTTTTATTCCTACTTAAGGGTTTTTGAGTCTACAGCCTATGATCATGTCAAGACTGATAAATTAGAACATAAATACCTTAAGTTAATTTTTGTTGGTTATCCCGAGGGAGTTAAGAGATACAAACTCTGGGTTGATAAGCTGGGATACCAAAAGTGCATCATTAGTAGGGATGTGGTCTTTCATGAATCATCTGCCCCTAAGACCAAGACTGCCACACCTGGAAATTGTGAACCAGGCCTTCATAAGTATGATGAACATGAGCAGCCATCTCATGTTGAGACTGATATCCAACCTACTCCACCTCCTACCCAGCCCACTAATGTGACTGATTTTGAGTCTAGTTCTGGTTCAGATTCTAATTCTGGACCTTCTACCACTCATGAGGATTATCAATTATCCTAAGACAGACAACAGGGAGTCCCGAGACCTCATGATCAATTTATCCAGTATTATATGGATTCATATACCTTTCATGTGGCCCATGATCTCATTGATAATGATCCTCAATCCTTTGTGCAAGCTTTAAATGAAAAAGAATAAAAACAATGGATCTTTTCCATGAATGAAGAGATGTAATCTCTAAAGAAAAATCACACATAGACCATTTTCAACAAGCCACCCAATGCTAAGGTGATCGGTCCAAGTGGATATATAAGAGAAAAGAAGACAACACCATAGGAAATAAAATTAAATTTAAAGCTCAGCTAGTTTTCAAAGGATTCCTTCAAAGAGAAGGATTTAACTATGCTAACATTTTCTCCCCTGTTGTCAAACACTCTTCTATTAGGATCTTACTAGATTTTGTTTCCTACCTCGGTCTATACATCAACCAATTAGGTGTTAAGACTGCCTTCTTACAAGGGGATTTGAATGAATAACTCTATATGAAACCTCCTGATGGTTATTCTAAAGAATTCAAACCAAACCAAGTCTACCAATTAAATAAGTACTTGTATGGTTTAAATCAAGCATCTAGGAAATGGTTTATAAAATTTGATTCCTTCATGATAAATAACCATTTTACTAGGAGTTAATATGATGCAAGCTTATACTTTAAATCAATCCAAACACTACCACAAAACTGGGTTTCCACAGTGCCACCCTTTAATAGCGCTAAAAATGTACTGATAAATGGGGTGCCTTTATCAATGCTAAAAAAAGAACTCATAAAGGGTACTTTTAACAGAGATAAAAAAGCGCTGTTAAAAGTGTCCCTTTATCAATGCTTTTTTAGTGCTGATAAAGGGGGGCTTTATCATCACTTTTTTCCCTAGTGCTGTTAAATTTTCTATTTCAAAAATATAATATTTAATAAAAAATATTATTTTTATATATAAATGTATAAGTATATTTATATGGATATAAAGATAATATATATTTTTTAAATATGTCTAAGATAACTATTAATAAACATTTCCACTTAATATATAAGATATGTAGTGAACATGGATTATAAAATATCTTTAAAAATTTGTTCATTAATAATTTTCTAATTATCATAAATTAACAATAATTTAATAAATATTTGAGGACACAAAAAATAAAAATAAAAATTATTAAAATATTTAAAATAAGTTGAAAACATATCTCAAACTTCAAACGATGATAACTTTTGATCAGGGTGTCCGTTTGAGCTCTATAACATATCAAATCGAAGCCTGTGATAAGCTTTATGCGCCTGTGAGAGAACGAAAACTTATGTCACATTTTTTGAGTCTATAAAAGGCCTTGAAGGCGTCCAAAACTGAGTTTTTAGTCTGAATACCCAAATCTTTTAACATTCAATCAAATTTCAGCCTCATTTCAGGGGGTCTTTTTTTACCTTTTTTAGTGGGGACTGAATTTATTCCATGGGTTACATTTATGTTGATATTATGGCTTTTAAATTTTATTATTTTTCACAATGTAATGTTATTTATAATCAATTATATAACAATATATACATATTATTTATATATTCACCCATAAAAATTTAATTTTATAAATAAATAATTAAACATATTTACATATATAGTATATTTCTCAATATATAAGGCTTATCTAAATAAAATAATAATATCCATTTTACTTAATATTAAAATATATTAATATTTCTATACCTATAAGATGTGTGTGTGTGTGTGTGTGTGTATTTGTGTGCATTTGTATTAACAAACTGATATATATTATCAATATATTCTAAACATATGTATAAACATATTAATATATAATATTTGTAAATATATATAAATATGTATAATTATACTTACAAATACAAATATAATATCTGTTTGTGTGTATTATATATATGTATTTATTTATTTATAGATGCACGCAAAAAAGCATCTTTAAAAAATATATTTAAAACTAATCTTATAAATATATATTAATATACGAATAAATATATTAGTATATAAATATAATTATATATATATATATATTAATATATGGATATATATATATATATTAATATAACTACATATATATATTAATATAACTATATATATATATTAATATAACTATATATATTAATATAACTATATATATATTAATATATATATATATATGTTAATATAAATATATACTAATATACAAGTAAATATAACTAAATATAAATATATATATATATATATATATAAATAGAGATATTAATAAATGAAGATCAAAGCAATATGGTGGAGTGGAAAAGGCTTATGCGCACAATCAATAGGTCTCGAGTTCGAATCAAGGGGAGGTAGGGTGTGCATGCAGGTGGAATAACGGCTACCGCTATTAAAGGGTGGGTGGGGGCGCTGTTAAAGGTTAGGGGGGCCTGTGGGCTGGAGCGTGTTTGGGCTGGGGTGGGGGAACTGTTAAAGGGGGATTCAAGTGTTGTTGAATCCCTTCCGAATTGTAGATATATATATATGTATCTATAATGTTTATTTTAACTTTTATCAGTTCAAAAAAAAGTACTGATAAAGGACCCATTTATCCACGCTTTTTTTAGCACTGATAAAAGACCCATTTTATTAGCGGGTTTTTAGTGCTGATAAAAGAGGCCTTTATCAGCGCTTTTCTAATCACTGGTAAAAGACTCATTTTATCAGCGGTTTTTTAGTGCTGATAAAAGAGGCCTTTATCAGCGCTTTTCTAATCACTGGTAAAAGTGACCCCCTTATCGTCATTGAGATTAACAGCATTTTTTAGCACTGTAAATGGACTTTTCTAGAACTGAAAAAGGTCATATTTGTAGTAGTGAATGTTGTGTGATTTACTTACTACTTTATGTTGATGACATGCTAATAATATATAATAATATGAGTTTTATCACTTCTATAAAATTCCAATTAAAAGGCAATATTTTTATAAAAGACTTAGGGGCTGCTAAGAAGATATTATGTTTTGAAATCATTAGAGATAGACCAAAACAATTGATTTACTTATCACAACACGTTTATATCTTAAAGCTTCTAAAGAGATACTTTTTTTAATATCTCAAACCTGCCAATGTACCTCTTGCACAACACTTTAAGTTGTATTTAACTCATGCACTCACAGATGATGATGACGTGCAATTTATGTTTAAAATTACATATGCTAAAATAGTTGGTAGTATAATGTATTCTATGATTTTCACCAGGCCTAACATTGCCTTTACAATTTGTACCTTAATAATATTTATGGCTGCACCTAGGAAGCCACATTGTCATAAACTTAAGTGGATTTTTAGATATCTCTCATCTATATATAATTTATCTTTTCTCTATGGTAAAAATATTGATGCTTATGATATTCTGGTAGGCTTTGTTGATGCTGATTATGTAGGTAACATTAACACCAGAAAATCATTGACTGTATATGTGTTCACTGTCAGTGGTGGCCCTATCTCTTGGAAGTGCAACATGAAGTCTGTGGTTTCCCTTTCAACTATAGAGTTCGAGTACATTGTACTTACTGAGGTAGTAAAGGAATCCTAATGGCTAAAAGGTTTATCTTCTGAACTAAAACTTTTTAATTTAGTCATTAATGTTTATTCTGATAGTCAACACTCAATTTATCAAGAAATTTATTTTTCCATGGAAAATAAAAACACATAAATATAGATTACATTTTATTAGAGATGTTATAGAACAAGGGACCATGTGTGTCAATAAGATACACAATGATAGAAACCAAACTGATAGTTTGATGAATGTTGTGGCTTTATCTAAGTACAATTTTGATTTAGAAAGGATGAACATGGTTCCTACTCTATAAAATTAGGTGCAATAACATCGCCAAATTCAAATAAAAATGGTGGTGATTTGTGAAATTAGATTTTCGTAATTTTATTTTCTTTCCATTTTAAATTTCCTGCATTTTTATCCTATTTTATTTTATTTTCTTTGCATGTTTATATCTATTTTTAAAATGCCCGATTTTTGGATACCTATGTGGTTGTCCACAGTTTTTATCAGTTTCCTAACTATTGATTAGCCAGTCGGTCTTTGTCATCAGGTCATCCACCTATGCTTTTTTCTGTTTTGTTTCTTGGGATCGTGGAAGCCCTATAATGGGTGTTTTATTATGGCTCTCATGGGGTTTGATTGCTCCTGCCTATCCTCTCAATCAGTGAATCATTGCTTCAGTTCTTTGGTAGCTCGTCCCTTTACCCAATTGATCTGTTCTTAGTTCGACGAACCCTTATTGATCCCTTGGTTCCATGATTTCATTGTTAACCACTTCGTTGGAGTGCAACCGAGCATGTTATTCTCCCTCAGCTTCATCGTAAAGCCATTTTATGGTGGAGATTGACATCCTTCCTATCTTGGAATAAGTAAGGCTTTATGCTTGACAAAACTAAGAGTTTCAGCAGTAGTTGTGGGGTTGTAGCCCTATTAGATTCAAGAGGTCGTGCATTCTTCGTCCAACAACATTTTTATACTTAAAATTTTGTTTATTTATATATATTTATATATAACAGAAAATTTCAACATAATTTGTCTATTATTTAATATTCAATAGTACAGTCATTACAACAGTTTGGATTCTGACAGAAACGCTCACACATGGATCCCTTTTATAAGAGTGGTTTCCCTAGAATTCATTCTTTATTTCCGATGTGGGAAACAGGTTATCCCTTTCTTGCACAAAATAACTAATATATTACTATTAATCATTCTAAATCAATTAATTAGTACTATTAATAAGTATTTAATAATATTATTAAACAACTAATTAATTTATAAATAGTTAATAAAATATAATTTATAAAGAATAATCTTAATAATAACTAAATAGTATTGGTTAATTATATAATGTAAAATTATTAAACATAATTATATAATTACTAATTAATTATTAATTAAGCAATATTTAATTACTTATTATATTATTTAGTTAATAATTAATTAGAAAGTTAGTAATATAATTATTAATTACTAAATAATTATTTGGTTAATAATTAATTAGTTAATTAGTAATATAATTATTAACTATTAAATATTAAATATATATTATATAATTAATTATTTAATTAGTAATATCAATATAAAATATATAATAATTAATTAGTATTATCATTATTAATTATATAAAAAATTATTAGTAAAATAATTATTAGTTATATAATTATTAATTATATAATTATTTATTATATAATTATTAATTGTATATTAATTAATTAGTTAATTAGTAAAACAATTTTTAATTATATAATAATTAATTATTTAATTATTAATATAATTAGTTAATTATAATTATACATTATAATTATTAATAAATTAATTATTAATAATTAATTTTTAATAATTAATTTTTTAATTAGTAATATAATTATTAATTATATAATAATTAATTATTTAATTAGTATTATAATTATTAGTTACTAATTATAATTATTAATTATTAATTATATAACAATTAATTAGTAAATTAGTAATATAATTATTCATTATATAATAATTAAGTAGTTAATTAGTAAAACAATTAATAATTATAACTATTAATTATATAATAAATAATTAGTGAATTTGTAATATAATTATTAATTATATAATAAATAATTAGTAGTATAATTATTAATCATATATTTATTAATCAGTTAATAATTAATTAGTTAGTAATATAATTATTAATTATGTTATTATTAGTAATATAATTATCAATTATATAATTATTAGTAATATAATTATTAATTATATAATTATTAGGTATATGAACCATTATTATTTAGTTATTATTAAGATTATTCTTTATTAATTATATATTATTTAATTTATAATTAATTAAAACTTATTATATATTATTAACTTTTTAGAAATTAATTAGTTGTTTAATAATATTAGTAAATACTAATTAATAATCGTAATTAACTGATTTAAATTTATTTATACTAATATATTAGTAATTCTGTACTGGAGAGGGAGAACCTGAATCCCACATCAAAAATGAAAAATGATTTCCAAGGAAGTACTTCTTATAAAAGGAAGCCTTAGGTTAGGGTTTTTCTCCGAATCCAGAATGTTGTGCTAGTAGTATTGGTGGATATTAAATACCATAAAAATTCTGCTGAAATGTTTATATATATATATATATATATATTAAAAAAATAAAACTAAAAAAATAAAAAAAAAATTAAATATACGAAATGTATAAATAAAATAGTAAAAAAATTCAAAAAATATGGCTAAAAGGTGGCAGGCCCCTTGCCTCCTTCACACACATTATCGATTTTTGTTGACCTACACATATTTAAAAAAATCGAAAAACAAATAAAAAATTCTTTTATGAACTATTCATATAAACAACACTATCACTTGGAGAATCGACCTATCATCATCTTCTTCCATGACATTGTGGTGTTGTTTCAGAATGACCAAGGCTAGGGTTTATGACTTGGATAAACTTAGGAAATCAAAACTGTAGTGGATGAGGGTCAGTGATCAACTAATTTTATAGTCGATGGTGAAACCTTTATAACCTGACAAAAAGAATTGAGGTGGAGTGATGGTAAGGCATCGACAGTCCCAAACTAGTTGAGTATATGTGCGATGATGAGAGGGTAAACCATAATGAGTAGTGGTTCACAATATGGTGGTGTAGTAGAGATTAAGAAAACAAGGTAGGTTTTGAATTATCTCTCAAAAGGGGTCTTGGGAAATATGAACATATCATACATAAGTTCTTCGACTAGTTAGTGTGAAGGGGGTTCACATTCTTCCTCTGCTACCCTACAACAAGCATGTATCACTTTCAATCAAAATCTATTAAAAGTTGTACCCTCCATTCTCTCATTCAATTAATTTTATTTTTCAGTGAAGTTAAAATAGATTGAGATCATGTTCTAAAAAAATTGTTACCTTCATAAGGATAATGTTTATTTTTTAAAAATTTAGTTTTTTAGTTGGTTTATTTATATTTTTTATCTATTTTTTTAGATTACATAAAAAATATCTAGATTTCATGGTTTAAGTTAAATGTTTTATTTGAATAATTTTTATACTGTTGAATTATTTTATAAATTTAAATATAATGTTGAGATGATTTAAATGTTGTTGAAGAATTAATAAAAATCATTATTTTTTATTGTATGTAAAAATATATTATTTCAAATAAATAATGAATTATGAAATATAATTCATTAATAGTTCAAATAAATATAAAGTGATCATGATTTTGATTGATGAATGATTTTTTTTATTTTCACACCACAACACATATTCACATTAACAATAAGAAAAATGGATTTTAATAGTGCTAAAAAAGATCTATTAATCGAAACACTGATGGGGGGCCCCTTTATCAATTCTATTTGGAGCATTAATAAAGACCTAGAAGACTAAAATGTGATGTTAATATAATAGCACACCCGACCAGCAAAAACCTACACAAACCTACAGTTATATGTAGAACACACTATAAACAATGCAATATACATTTAATTGACTTCATGAATTATAAAAAATCCACCCATTTTATATACCAAAAAACATTTCTATACGCATTTCAAACATTTTTTTTATAAAATTACATTTACAATTTTCCAAAAATAGTTAAAAATTAATGTTTCATCTTTTGATGCATTTGATCCCCTCTCAAAAATGTCTGCACATGGTTTCAGTTGCCAAAAAAATCATCCCAACTTGAGAATAATATTCCACCTATATAAGAAAACTAATATTATGTTATTAATTATATAAAGAACTAAATTAAACATTAATAAGAAAGAACACATTAATAAAATGTCAATTTTTAATAAAAAAAGACACATTTGGAATTATAATGGTCACATTGTGTGTTATATTGATATGGTATTGATTCATACAAATAAAGATTTATTTATGGATCATTTTCCTAAACAATCGAAACAATCTAAATGTGTTTTCTCAGTATTGAGTATGTCACTTGTTCTTTTTCTATAATTAATATAAAATTTAATTAATGGAACATTTGGATTTATACCGGTCACACCATGCATCCGATTGGGGTGTTTCTAATTCCTACCTATCAGAAAATTTTGATCTATCGTTTTCCTAAAGTATCAAAACAATATGGATGCATTTATTTTGTTTCTAGTATGACAATTTTGTTTTTTTACTAAAATGTCATTTCAAATTGTAAACACACATTTTGATTCATATCAGTCAGATCATGCATCTGTTTGACATGAGAGTGATTCAAACACATAAAAAATGACTTATGAATCTCTATCCTAAATTATAAAGATAATTGGAGCACATTTCATGTTTTTTAGTGAGTGACATGTTTTGAGCTAAAATGTCAATTTTAAATTCATAATGGAAACTTTTAGTCATTTTGATAACACCGTGTGTCATATTAAGGTGTGTTTGATTCCTAAATTTTACAAATGACTGATGGATCATTGTCCAAAAATTTCAAAACAATCTAAATGTGTTTTCTCTATTTTCAATATGTCACTTATTATTTTTTACTTAAATTAATGTCAACTTTAAATAAAAAGACACATTTAGACCTATACCAATCAC
The DNA here is from genome assembly GCA_963277665.1 of Viscum album. Classification (NCBI taxonomy): domain Eukaryota; kingdom Viridiplantae; phylum Streptophyta; class Magnoliopsida; order Santalales; family Viscaceae; genus Viscum; species Viscum album. Next base: position 1,462,802,134 of record OY728162.1, on the reverse strand, counting down.
ACCATGTATCTTTTTATGGTGGGTTTCATTCTTACTTGTCACAAATGACTCATGGATCATTTTCCTAAATTATCAAAACAATCTGAATGCATTATCATGGTTTTCAGTATACCATTTGTTCTTATTACTAAAATTAATGTCAATTTTATATAAAAAGAGACACTTTGAGTTATATCGGACATAATGTGAATATTATTGAGTTGAGGTTGATTCAAAAATGTTACAAATGACATATAAATAGTTTTCCTAAAGTAACAAAACAATCCAAATGTGTTAGATCAGTTTTCAGTATGTCTATTTTGTTTTTTTATTAAAATGTCATTTCAAACTGGAAAAAGGAATTTTGAGTCACATTGGTCAAATATTACATTGGTTTGATGTGATACTGCTTCATAGATGTAAAGAATGACATATGGGTCATTTTAAAAAATTGTGAATACAATCGGAGACTATTTTCATGTTTTTCAGGGAGTGACACATTTTGAGAAAATTTTCAATTTTAAAATGGTAACAGACACTTTTAGTCATACCGGTCACACCGTGCGTAAAATTGAGGTGTGTTTGATTAATACACATCACAAATGACTCGTGAATAATTTTTCTAAAGTATCAAATCAATTAGAATGTGTTTTCTTGGTTTTCAGTATGCAACTTTCCCTTTTTTTCTAAATTCAAAGTCATTTTATATAAAAATACACACATAAAGTAATATCATCCACACCATGCATCATATTGAGGAGAGTTTTATTCCTAAACATAAAAAATGACTCATGGATATTTTTCTAATGTTTCAAAAAAATGTATGTTTTTTTTTTCAGTTTTCAGAATGCTAGTTGTGTCTTTTAACTAAAATGCCATTTTAAACTAGAAACACACATTGTGAGTCATACTGTTCACATCATGAATCAGTTTGATGTGAGAAAAATTCATAAACATCAAAAAAGACATATGAATCACTTTATTAAATTATCACTAAAATCAGAGAAGATGTTTTCGGTTTTCAATGAGTGACATGTTTTGAACTAAAATTTCAATTTTAATGTGATAACATATAGTTTTAGTCATACTAGTCTCACCGTGTGTCAGATTCAAGTGTGGTTAATTTCTATACATTAAAAATGACTCATGGATCATTTTCCAAAAGTATCAAAACAATCTGAATGTGTTTGCTCTGTTTTCAGTATGTCACTTGTTCTCTTTTCTAAATTTAATGTCCATTTAATATAAAAATACACACTTAAAATTATTTTTTTCACACCATGCATTAGATTGAGGTGATATTGATTCCTACACATCAAAAAATGACTCATATATTAGTGTAATAATGTATCAAAACAATATGAATGTGTTTTCTTAGTTTTCAGTATGCCATTTATGTGTTTTTACTCAAATTTAATTTCAAACTAGAAACATTAATTTTATTGAAAAAAAAGTAATATCTTACATCATTTTTATACTGTACTACTTAATTCACATAAAAATGACTTATGAATAACTATCCTAAATTATCAAGACAATTGGAAAGTGTTTTATTGGTTTTTAGTGAGTAAAACATTTTGAAGTAAAATGTCAATTTTATAATGATAACAGATTCTTTTTGTCATACAGGTCACACTATGCATCAGATTATGGTATGGTTGATTCCTGAACATTATAAATGACTTGTGGGTCATTTTATAAAGTATTAAAACAATATTAATGTGTTTTAATGGTTTTCAATATGCCACTTGTTGTTTTTTCTTAAATTAATATCATTTTTTAATAAAAAGACACAATTTGAGTCATACCAGCCACATCGAACATTACCATTCATTCCATTTTCTTTATTTGTTGAAATTTTAACATTACATTTTCTAAATTCATAAATTTCCTTCAGGTTCCCTCCACTTCCTCTGAAGGAAAGTGATAAATGTCGACAATACAGGGGTGATAGGGTTTAAAGGAAGAATAAGCCTATGGAAGAAATTTGATGAATGAGTAGTCAAAAATTAAATTTAGATTATGTTAATGCAATAGATATCAGATAATATTATGAGAAAAAAATACATTATATTAAAAATAACTTTACCTTCTCATTGAATTATATGTTACAAACTTGAAGTCATATCTCTCATGAGCATGATCATCTTCGAACGAAATACCTGAATCAATCAAATGAATTCACCTGTATAAGAAAAAAATTCTTATGTGGTTAATACTAAAAAGAATTAAATTAAACATAAATATGAAATAATCCACTACTTATATGGAAGTCACATATTCATGAGATTTGTGTACAATATTCCCTCAGGTATGTTGCTCATTCATTTCTGAGCACATCTATATCATCTTATGAATATGAGTCTTTTCAGCATTCATTGTAGTACTAGGAAAATATAAATACATGAAGGATTAATTAATATTTTAAATTAAATATTAATTATCTTTTAAAAATACCTCTTTATGGATTCTAGTTTGTTCATGGAATATGATATTTATCGTAAATTTAAAAACATAATAAACATAATATTTTCTATTTTTTTGTCTCAGACACTACAGAAACATTGAGAAAAATATGTAAATTTTTTTGATATGTGTTTGGATAGTAAAATATTATTATATATACCGTGACAATTTTTCAGTCATAAAACTTTTTTGTTTCATTTTGCTTACCCCTGTCCTCATTCCTTGTTTTTCATTATAATCATACACTACCCCATCATAATAGAAACCCCATTAAAAGATAATGTAAATTAAATAACTTGATGTTTTTTTATAAATAAATTGATTTAGTGTATTAATTATTAAAAAAACAATCATTTGTGGTTGGTATGTTTTGGTATCCATGCTTTGAATCTAGAAAATAAATATTTAGAGTGTCTAAATTGACAAAAATGAGCATGCAATGTTTCCTAAAAAAAGAATAAGTAATGAAATAAATGAAATTATATTTTATGTGATTAAATTGTAGAGTTTTACCCCTATAGCATTGGTATTTATAAGATTATTTCATTCCAAAGTTTTCTTTCAAATGATTTGATCAGGCCTACCACTATTTCATCATATTTTTTGGAATCTATATTTTATTATTCTATAGTTGTGGTGTGAGGACTAACGAGTAAAAAAATATTTCATGTGGAAATACCTTCAATATTTTTTCATATATATGTCTTCCAAAAATATAAAAATTATTTAGTCATAATTACCACAGTATATCAGCTTTTGGAAAATAAAATCCTGAAAACATACCTCATGTATAAATTTACAACTGAGCTGCCTAGCCAATCATAGTCGAATATTTCACTTACATTCCCAAAACCAATGAAGTATGGAACTTTCTATTTGTACATATTTTATTCAAAATAAACTATGTAAGTAAGACCAATTTTTAATTTTAATCCACATGAACCTTTAATGATAGTAAATATAGATATTGATTAAGAGGGGTAACAGTATTTTCAAAAGATCCTTTAAATCAGTTGGTATATCGTTAAGATGGTTTTGAACTGGTCTTTTATTTCACCACATAAATTTGTCCATTTGTAATAAAATTCATCTGTTCAAAACATTTTTCATTAATTGTTAAAGTTTTATCTTGAAAAATAAATTGGAATTGAATACCTTGTTGTCGACATGTTTTTTCACAACATGTGATGGCCATGCGATGAATGTTACAATGGTTTTTTCGACTATATTAATATCTTCCTCATAAATTGGAATAGGTAGCTCATTTTTTGGCTCATGGACTATGATAATTGAAACTCCCACATGACCTATTGGAACTTTTTTATTGTGTAGCATGTCTTTTTGGATATTAAACACTGTAACCATAGCTATAAGGTGATGGGTGGGTGTTGATATATATAAATCACAGTTATTATCACCCTATATAATATCAGTACATGATAGGTATCAATGTTTATCTGATTCAAATTTCCTAGAGACATTCATTGATTACCTTATCTAAGACATTTTTTAGGGGAATGAGTCACCTAAAAGCTGGTGAAGTATGGGATGGGATATTCACCCGATGGTGGTTATTAAGTTTTTCCCTCTCTTTGATCCCCCCACAATAGTTTCTAGCAACTCTATCTTCTATTGGAATTGTTCTTCAAGGGTATACATCCTTTATCTCATCCATTTAATTTATTCACTTTGATCCTCTTGTTTTTTCTTCAAAATATGTTCATGGTGTCACCCCAAAACTTGCACCTCTAATGGGATCATACTATTTTGGTCGTTTCAAGGCTACCAATAGTACATGTTCATCTGGTACAGGTGTTACTAATTCCTATGAATAAGTCAGATAGAAAATATAGAAAAATAATTAATCATTGTTATGTAATAGTGATTTAAATAAAGACAAATTTTTATTATGTCATACTTACACATGTTGCCCCTAATTTTTGTGTGTTTTCATCTATTAGTATCTCATATTTATTTGCATGTGCGTACGTCAATAGAAAATGGAATGGGATGGGTGTGGATTTGGATCCAGAGTCATCAATTTGTATATAAATAGAGGACCATAATTACGTCACTTTTTCATGTCAGAAAAAGTATTAAAGTATATTTAAAATACGTACCAATTTTTTTCAAGTGAATCATACCCCATCCTTACCTTATAGTAGGAGTGCATTGGTTTTGTTGTCTATCCCTTATTTTTAACACTCGGTTTCTATTTCATAAATAAGAAATTTTTAATCAATGTGATGAATACACGTATCATCAAACAACATATTAAAAGCCACAACACACCTAAAAAGGTACATCCGCATGATGGTATGCAAAAAAATACAACACTTTCTGGGTTATCAGGTGTGCATAGATAAGCGGTGGGTGCATGTATATTTTCTCTTCAACATATTTAAGATGATGTCTCATTATAATTGTGTGAAAGCCTCTATGAGTCCTTCTAGTAAGAATTAATACATATTTATTATGGGATTAATCTACTATAAATGAACTATATATGGCATGATGAAGAGAAAGTAAATTCTTCATTATTATTATTTTTTTGTAAAATAAATAAATGATATCACAAGGTTACCATAATATCTTCCCACATCAGTTTCTTAATCCTGGACACAACATGATGCCACAAATATATATCAATTAGCACACATTTTTCAGTGATGATTCCAATGTATCTATTGAACATGTAATTTTTGCGGTTAACATGTTGGCCCCGTGCATTCCATCTAACCTCTTATTTAATGCATTTTATTTTCTATATAATTATTTTTTCGTTCAACATCACATTATGGTGCTTCTAATTTTTTTGCTTCATTTGGCCATTGTCGCCTACTATTTCCTCAAATTCAACATCATTAATATGTTACTTTAGAGAGGTAGCATCAGCATGTGGTGATGGTTGTTGTGCCTCTGCATTGGGAGGAACAAGAGGTTGTGAAACCTGTTTCTCCTCAGGATTAGGAGCACCAGTATGTTAAGAAGGTCATTGTTACTATACACTACGATCCTTATTAGGTTGAGGGACCTATGGTGCCTTAGGATTGGGAGCACCAGCACATGAATAAGTTTGTTTTTACTCTACACTGTGAACAGTATTAGGTTGGGAGGTATGTTGTTCCTCGGTATTTATAGCACCATCACATGTAGAAGTCATTATCTATAGAACTGGTTTAACATTAAATTTGGATTACATAAATGCAGTAGTGAACAAATAATAACATGATATAACTTGATGTATATTAGAAAACTAATATAACCTCATTATTGAACTACCTTTTTATTTTTCAAGGGTAGAAGGGATTTGACCTCTCTATCGACTATCTAAGTCCCATCATTGTGGTCTCCTCTATCATACAAAACACCATCTACATTGGGAAAACTGTGAAATGATTGCGTGATCACAATGAATGGGCCATCATCTGTTGAATTTTCATCTGAACCTTCATTGGTTTTGGTTGATAAAAAAATAATTGACCACTTTTGGTTTGCAGGATCTGGAACATAAAATACTTATACTGCCTATAATTCCATTATAAATAGTTCTTCTTTGTTCCCTTCCTTACTGAAATCAATATTCCTGAGTCCCAATTCATCTATTTTAACAACACTCATGTTATCAAACAACTTTCATTGAAAAATATTCACTTGGAATGTTTTATAATCCAACTCCCATATTTTTTTGATGATACCAATAGATGAAATGTTCACGTAAATTGGATTTATATCCTTAGTAATAGAAACATGCATCGCTTTGGCCGTAAGTGCAACTACACCATTTTTTATGGTCCTTCTTTCATCATGTTGAATGGAATATAATGTATAACCATTAATTACATAACCATTGTAAAATAATACATACACACTAGTTCCTCTCACTAGCCATTGAAGTCATTCTAAAAATGAATCCGGATTTTCATATAACTCTTTAAAAATATATTCATAAAACCATCATATAAACTAATTATTATGTGTATTTGATATCCATATTTCAGCCCTTGATGGATTGAAATACGTAAGAATTGTTTTTTGGGTTTCCATATATGGGGTAACCTACAAACTGTTATGAAAAAAATAAAGATGGACCTACTTTTGATCTACAATATTTATTATGACATCAATTTTTCTAGAAATTCCTTCACCCGTAAGCCTCCCAATGTGATGATATTTTAGTAGACCAATGCTTTCCATACCAGATAGGTATTCAATATATAATTCAACGGCTTCCTCAACAGTATATCACTATGCAATAAAACCATATGTCCAACTTCAATTTTTTATATACACTTTCAAAATATCTATATACCATTCAATGGGGTACATCCATCTATAGTGTACAATACCACGTATTAAAATCCCTCTCACCAAGTGAACTATCAAATAAACAATCATATCAAAGAATATTTGTGAGAAGAACATTTCTAATTAAAATAATATGAAAAAAATTTCTCTTTCCATATTTTACAATTTCAATGGGTCTATAACTTTGCTGCATATAGATTTGAAGAAGAAATAGAGCTTGGTTAACGTATGATAGACATTCTTGGAAAAAATTGAACTTAAATCTATAGAAATTAGATCTTGCATCAGAACTTGTAAGTCATGTGATTTCTTAAATCGGTAATTGATATGATGTTCTTGATATTAGATGAATACACCTCTATAACTTTTACTTCATTAAAAAAGGTTCAAAACTGATATCTCTCTTGCCTAGAAATAATGTATGCAGCTGGAGGAAGAAATGTTCATTTTTCACCGTTCACCGATGCTAAATCTTCTCATACTCCCATGTCAACCATGTCCAACCTAGCCTTAATTTAATACTTCATTTTTTCAGGTTCATTTAGCAACGTTATGATGACACTCTCACACATATATATTTTCAACATGCATAACATCGAGAAAATTTCTGACGTACAGACAATTCCAGTGTGGTAATTCAAAAAAATGGATTGCTTTTTCTAAAAGGATTTCTTATAGTTTTTCTAGGATGGTTTACCAAAAGTAGTGTACACATCGTTTACTTTATCAAACAGGTGATCACTTGTTAGTGGATAAGGTGTTGTACATTCTACTAAACCTTCATCAAATGATGTCATCCAAGATTGGCACTCATTCCATCAGGGTATAAATCTATGATGTCCTAGAAAAATAGTATTCAATGAAAATTTCAACCAAATTGATTGTGTACCTAGTTCAAAAATGGGAAAACCTTGAGTTCCTTTAAGGCTATATCCTAAAACATTTTAATAAGTAGGAAAATAATTTATCATCCCATACAACATGGCTCTCAATGTGAACTCTTCATTTCTATAATCATCATACAATGTAACACAAAATCCCACAATAATTTCAAATACATGATAAATGGATCCAAATAAAAACCAATATTATTAACCAGTTGTTTTGGTCCTAATATTAGTAGAGATAACAAGATGTATTTTCATTTAATTCATAACCAAGGTGGAAAGTTATAATTTACCAACATAATCAGTCATGTACTGTGAGTGCTTCTTTGAAAAGAAAAAGGATTCACTCCATCTATAGATAACACAATATTATGGTTTCTCGGTTCATTTCCAAATTTTGTATTCTCATGATCAATTCTCTTCCATTAAAGAGAGTATTTTGGGTGATGTAGTTTCCAATCTTTAATTCTTGTATTTTCATGCCACTACAATCTCCTTACAGTTTCTTCGCCTTTATATAGGTGCCTAAACCTTGAAATGATTTAAAATTACCATACCACTTTCATTGGACGAGATTTAAATTTATTGTATCAAGAAGTGACACACATTGGTCATTATATAAGTGATTCTAGGTCCTTAAAAAATGGTATAAAATCATTTGGGAATGTTTGTATTCATTCAGGGATCATACCCATCAAACATAGCATTCGTTTGGCATCGTATGTTCGGCTCAAGAGATCATTATCTTCTGGGATAATGTCATTCAATAGAGTAATTAGTTCTTTAAAACTATAATCACACCATCTATTGCCTACTTTAAAAATATATGGCTTCATTGTGGATGAAATTGATGTATATTTAGTGCAACTAGCATACAATGACATCTTTGAACAACTCTTTAACTTCTCAAAAAATTTTGGGAAATCACAAAGTTCATCTTCAACTGTCCTTATCATTTACTCAATACAATCTTTATCATCATTCACATCTATAATCACATCCCTGATACATTATTTTTCATTATCCACACTTGTAATCATATTAGATGATCCATATAATATATTATTATCCTAGATAGTAGCTACATTCAATTTTCCCCGTGTTTTTTCCAAAATTTTAACTTTGATATATTCTATAACAGATCAAGTGTTATTCCAAATCCTATGTACTAATTTTTTTGAATAAAAAGGGCATAAACACATACAAAAAATTTGATAATTCTCATATGCATAATCTTTTGAAAACATGATGAACTCTTTTACTCCATCTTCATACTCTTTTTTCAGATGATTGGATTTCATCTGTTCTCTATTCATATATATCGTATTGGATTGGGTAATATTAATATTTGATAAAATAAATACACAAGTAATTTCCATAAAAATTAACAAAGGATAAAAAAAGTTATAGAGTTTATGTCTCTTTCAATATTTATCCCCAATATCCACTTTCCAGAGCCAGGGTCCTTCATTTGGGATATTTAAGATATATCAATCTTTAACTCTTCAATCCTTTCCTTCATTGGTTCTACTAATAGAAATTCATCCTAATAAAGAAGTAAAATGACAAAAAACCTATCATAATACACCTTAATATAGTATAAATTATTTACATTACATTACATGAACATTAATTCAACCATGAATGAATTGAAATTCTAGTTACACTATCTTGGTTCCTACTTAAGCCTGCAATAACTCCATTTGAGACCAGTACTGATCCTTTTATTCCATTTAGTATGAAACATTCCAGTTGATCTATGTATATATATTCCTTCAAATATCCATGAATTAATATAATCATGACATACATTTTTTTATATGAATAAACATTCAATGGAAACTAAGTCAAGAACCATCTAAATTATTATATGTTGTACAACTTGAGAAAAAATCTAACTAAAATATAATCCTTTTAATTATTGAAATAAATTTACAACTAGAGATACCTTGACTTATTTACTATCACAAAATTTCTTCTTTAGATGATAAATCTACTTGTTCTATAGATCCCTCTTTCCAGGTTCTAATTCTATTATCTACAATGTATCAAAATCGTATAGGGAATTCAATTATTTCTTCATTTTGCACTCACCCTAAAATGAGGCCAATAGTCAGCCGATGTTGAATCCTAAAAAAATAGAAAATACACTTAACTTACCCACACATTCCTCATTAGGGACACTAATATAAACAAATAAATCCATACAACTTGGGGAAACTATCTAGTGTGTGAGCTAACAAGTGTAGTATACATATTGACCTAATTTATAATTCATAGGGTTCCCATGCAACCAAACAAGTGGAAGTGAGAAACAAAAATCCATTGATCATCACATGAATAGATATAATATAAGTAGTAAATCAAATGTCAACTATAACACCCACATAAGAAATATGCAATTTTAACATCCACGAATAAGTATCAAGAATTTCATATAAATAATCAATAACACCCCTTTAAGGGAAAAGGCCTAAACAGAAATATCAAACAAGGGTCCCCCAAATTTAAACCACACAAGTGATGTTGGATGAAAAGTACGTTTAGGAATTGTAGTGGGGTTAAATATTAATTCACCTTTTGCGGTAGTGAGGTCATGATGAATATCCTATGGGCTGTATAAAGTTAGTGACATCTACTTTCCATGGTGTTTTTATCAATCTACTTATCTTCCCTTTATAATGTATTAGTTTTCCAAATTCTATAAAAATACAAACATAGAAGAATATGGGAAAAATACATTTCATATTTCCTTTCGAAAACTATTTATAAAATTATATTTGAAATCCCATTAAAAAAACAACCATTTACACAAATTTATCTTTAAAATAACACACCATTTTTGAAATAAACCAATTAGGTGAGTTGAAAAACACTTGGCATGCAACCTAAGTCTATACCAAGTGTTTAAATTATTTTAATTCTATTTAAAACCTATAAAGAATATGTTGAAGACATATAAATTTTTAAGAAACATTTCAAACTACTTGAATCATTTCAGAAGAGGCATTTATTCATTTTCACAAAGATATAAATCCCAAGAGAGGCACTTTATAAAAGATACATGAATAAAAAATAACCAAAATTTTATAAAATATAAAGAAATAAAAGGTTTACACATGATCTGAAATATTAAGGTAAAGCAAAAAAATTATTTTCAAGAGAGAAACATTACAATAAATATCTTAAAATAATTGAAAACGAACATCGTCTCTTTATACCCTAAGGTGACCTCTACATACCTTTATAATTACATATTTCTCAAGTGACTATATAATACCACTATAAAAGTGGTAAACTTTTCTTTTACCTATATCATAAATAAAAATATCAATATACACACCAATGTGTATATGCATGGTGTGAGAAAAGAGGTTAGTATGATATCATCAAATATTTTATACCATTCATTTTTAATTCAAACCAAAAAATTCCAGTTTTAGGAAATATAATTAAAATAATTTTATTACATAGGGTTGAGTGAATAAAACTAAAAAAAGATATATTTTTATTTTAAAGAAAATTTAATTTATCATGATACAATAATAAGATAAAATACTAATATAATATCAAGCATCAACCTTTAAGGGTAACCTACCAAAGGCCTAAGGATATAATCTAAGTTGACAAATTAAGAGAATCATCACACTAGAATATTGTTTCAATAACAATGCAACACAATCAACACAAAAGTTTCATAGAATATACCAAAAAAAATCAAACAATTTATCAATCAACAAACCATTGTCTCGCTCTAATGAATCAAAGCAAACACATAATTCATACCTAATAAAGGTTTCAAACACTAAAAAACAATAATTATTCTTTCACTATCTAATAATTCCAAATCAAATAAGAACATACCTTATATTTGGAGGTACGAGTAGGATCCAGTGGAGGTGAAGTTGGGGTAGGTGGTGGAAGATGTGGTAGTAGAGGCTGTAAAGGGGTTCACGACAAAGGTGGGGTTCGCGGTGGAGTTGAGTTCACGGCAGAGGAGGGTTCACATTGAAGGTGTGGTTCAAAATGTAGTAAGGGTGGGTTTTTGGTGGAGATGGATTCTCGGTGGAGGAGGCTTCATAGTGGAGGAGGCTTCACGGAAGATGAGGGGTTCACAGTAGTGGAGGAGGGATTCACAGTGGTAGAGGAGGGGGCAACGGTAGAGGAGGGGTCAGGAGAGGTAGAGGTGAGGTCGAGATAGAGGAGGAGTCAAAGGTGTATAGGTCGGCTTCTGCGAGAGCTTGAGGTGTGTGAGAGAAGGATTCGACTGTTGGGGTTCATTTATAAAACCAGGTGAATCATTTATCAGTGCTAGATTAAAGGGGTTGATAATGGTATGTTTTATTTACACAAAAAGAGAAAGTGATGATAAAAAATATCTTTATCAACACTTTTTTAATGTTGATAAAGATAAGCTTTTATCAGTGCTAAAAAGTGTAGATAAAAGGTGACTTTATCTGCACTAAAATTATAACATTGATAAAGGTATAATGTTAATAATTTATTTATATTATTATTTATATATATATATAATTATAAATATAATATATAAATATATATATATATATATATTTATAACTATAACTATAAATAAATAAATATTTATTTATATTTATATATTTAATAAATATATTTACATAATTATGTATATTTATAAATATTATTAACAAATAAATATATTTTTTAAAATTATAAAATTATAATAAAAATAATAATTATATATATATAATGTATTTGTTATAAATTTATAATTATTTCAATATATTAATAAAATTATAAATATAATAAATATATTTTTTATAATTTCATAATTATTTCATCATATATATATTATTTATAATTATAAATAAATATTTATTTATTTATTTAAATAATTATAAAATTATAAGAAATATATATTTTATATTTATAATATGATAAATATATATTGTTAACATATTAATAATATATATTTATAAGATTATATATATAATAAATATATTTGTTATAATTATAATTACAAATAAATATATATTCATTTAAATAATTATAAAAGTATAAGATATATATTAATTATATCTATAATCTTATAAATATATATAATTAATTTATTAATTATATATATTAATAAAATTATAAGTATAATAAATTTGTTTGTTATAATTTTATAAATATTTAAATAACTATATTTATTTATTTATTTATTAATAGTTTTAATTAGAAATAAATATATACTAATTTAAATAATTATAAAATTATAAGAATTATATTTATTATATGTACAATCCTTTAAAAATATATAATTAATTTATCTTTATATAAGTTTATATGATTATAGATATAATAAATATATTTTTTATAATTTTATAATTATTTAAATGATTATAGATTCATTTATAATTATAACTATATATATATTTAAATAACTAAAAAATTATAACAAATATATTGATTATATTAATAGATTTATTAATATATATAATTAATATAATTAATATAATTAATATATTTTTATAATTATTAAAATATATCTCTATTTATTTATAATTATAATTATTTTTATTTTTATTTATTTTTAAATATTCTTACATATTTATAAATATATTTATTTAATTATATATATTTATAACATTATAAAAATAATAAATATATTTTATATAGTTTTATAATTATTTAAATAAATATTTATATTTATTTATATTTATAATTATAAATAAATATATATTTATTCGAAAATAAAATTATAACAAATAAATACATATTTATAGTTATAATTATAAATATATATATTTATTTATATAATTATAAAATTATAAAAATAGATTTATAATTTTATAAATATATATAATTAATATATTTATTATAAATTTATAATTATTTCTATATATCTATATTTATTTTGAATTATAATTTTAACTATTTTTTTATTTATAAATATTTTTATATATTTATAACTTTATAATTATAATAAATATATCTATTATAATTTTATAATTATAAATATATATATAGTTATAAATATAAATAGACATATTTATTGTTATTTTATAATTATTTATATATATATATATATTGTTATAATTATAATTACAAATAAATACATTTAAAATGTATTTATATACCATTAAAATTTTCAAATTATAAATATAATAAATATATTTATTATTTAAATATATCTATTGAATTTTATAAGTAATTTTAAGAATATAATAGATTAATGGGTATACCATGACTGAATCATATACCTAGTAAAGTATTGATAATAAAAAATGAGTTATCACATATGAAAAAAATGAATAATAATAAGTGTGTAATGTATAAATGAACATTCGTGAGGGATAAATAACATATATGAATGTCAATTACACTCACACATCAATATATTTATTGACCAAATTCATTGGAAACATATATTTATTTAAATATACATTTATTTCTTTATAATTTTAAATATAAATATATATATTTAAAAAGTATTTATATATATTTATATATATAATAAATATTTTTATTATTTAATGAAATTTATTATAATCTTATAATTATTTAAATATATATTTATTTAATTATAATTTTAGAAAAATACTTTTTAAAAAAATTATACATATATTTGAATTATTAAAAAAAATATTAATTATAAACATGCATTTTTTATTTAATGTATACAAATAAATATTATTTATGAATATAAATATAATAATTTTTTATAAATTAATAATATTTTTTTTATTAAAAACGGTTGTCAACGGTTTTAGTTAGTGGTGATAAAGGCCCCCCTTTTATCAGCGCTTTCTATTTAGCACTAATAAAATGAAGTGTATCCCTTGCCTGGATCTGCAGTAGTGTCATTTATAATTTATAATAATTAGTTTCAATTTCTTTGGGTGATTTTCATATCATCACTTTCCCTTATATGTAGGATATGTGTATCCATGATTAATTTAATGTATCATAATCCCTTAGTACCACTCACTTGCATGTGAATAATGTTGTAAGACAATGGAGGTTCCAAATGGGATGACGATGTTCGATGTTGCAACATTGCCTCACGGTTGAAGCGAGATGATTATTTTTGTAATTGATTTGATCAAATCGTATGAATATTTCCTTGTTGGATGTGGTTGGTTTGTCGTTTTTTTATAAATCAAACCCACGTCATATCTCCCATGATCATTTTTATATTTTCAATTATAATTTTTAATTAGTTGTTATTGCTTATATATGTATTCAATAGAATAATACAAATAAAAAATGAATTAAAATTTCATTTAAATTATTTAATTAATTTAAAAATATTACAAAAATATTATATTAAAGTAATTATTTGATATAAATTCTCGATTACATAATTTTTTCAAAATAATTACAAGATTAATTTAATTTTTAAATATATATTTTTGAAAATTAATTATCTTATATATACATTTACAAAATAAATGATGAGTTTATTTTTTAAAACTGAAATAAATAAAATATTCTATTTTTCATTAAATTAAATAACGTAATATATCTTCAAGAAGAAAAATAATAATTAAAATAAATTAAACCAATTAAAATATCACTTAATTTAAAAAAATCATAAAATATAAAAAATATTTTTTTTCGAATAATAATAAATATATTCTTCAATACAAAACTAGTAGAAAATGGACATCCACATAGATCCAAAATGTGCAGCTACCATCAATGGTCATGAATAGAGGCTTTCACAACTACCAAAGGTTTTCCCAACCATCAATGGATTACATGACTACCAAATGATTTTATGACTACCATCCACACATCTCACCATTCTCCACAACAGTTGACATCATTTTCATTGTCGCTCACTCATCATCACTCACCCATCACTTGTGCCTGTATAGTTTTCTCTCCATTTTTTTTTTCCGGAATGTCATAAAATTTTCTGACATATGTTTCTTTTTAATGTTTTAAAATGGTTTAAGTTATTTAAAAATACATAATAAATTTATTTTATGTAATAATATTTTTTAATACATGTTAAAATTAAATGTTATTCAAAAATGATTTTTTAATTTCCCACATGCATGAAATTTTAGTTAACTATGGTTGAATTTATGCTACAGTATATATAAAATAAAAACTCTCTATAAAGATCAAGGTAAATTAATCGATGTTGATTGGTCATAAGATAACTAAAAAATGTTTTATTTGAATGGTATTTTTTTATTTACATTGAAATTGGTTATATAATATATAAAAATAATTTTTTTTCTACATTGGTCATTGCATGACTGTCTCTATTAATGTGAAGACTTGCAGGTTCAATGCAAATTGTTATGTGTCCCAAATCACATAAATCCCTCATATTCATGTGAGTAATAGTGTAATAAAAGCATCTTCTATATGAGGTGTTGATGTTTAATGTTGGATGTCTACACCATGTATGAAAGAAGAATGATAATTACTGAAATATGAGACAACAGAGGCTCAAGGAGCTTCCCCTTGGTCATTGTTAGTTTACCGTACAATGCTAAACTAGTCCATAGAAAAAAAATCAAGATCAAGTCATATTTATTTAAATAGAAAAAATTTAAAAAATAGGCATTTTATAATTTAGTACAATTATATATAAAATGTAAATAAAATTTATTTAAAGGTAAGCAAGTATGCATCCATTTATTTTAACAGAGAAGTAATTTATAAAAATGTGGGTCTTATTTATAGGTTTTCGTAGAAAATAATTTATAATCTTTGTGATTGTGTTAAATTTGAATTATTTTGTACAAGGATTCATAGTTTCTTAAAAATGCAGTCTTCTCAAGTAATAAAATCAGCCACATGTCATCATCTTTAATATGATGACTTCCTATGGAATATTTCATCTTGTTGACGATTGGGTGGAACCATCATCTTTTTATAGTTTACAGTGTAATCATGGATTAATGGAATCATATGGGGACATTTATGTTATATATGAGTTGCAACCTACTGTTATAGAACCCTGCTATGAGATATCAATTGATGTTAGTAATTCATAAAAGTGTGACTCAATGTCTTATCATATGAATCAAGGAAGAGAGTCTAAAATTCAAAATATTGTGACATGTTCAATATCAAATGATGTTATTTAGGAACATGGTGATGAGAATGTCTTGAGAGATATCATATACATGCATATTAATACTCTAGATTTAATGGATGAAAAATTCTAGGATGAGAATCTATCTAATAATGCGACATGGGATGAGGTAATGGAGGAAGATGTGGTTAATCTACCTTCATATTTTCCTTTTTTGGGTATCAAAGAACCCTGGTTTGTAAAACATCCTTAGTTATTGACTTCTGTAGAAGTGGTAATTTCATGAAAAAAAAACAATTTCATTGATATTTAATTACACCAAGTAGGTAATTATTAGTAACTTTTGGTAACACATCTTCTTTAAGTGAGAACACATTACATGTTGGAAGTGATTTTGAAATTACAAGTGCATTTAAAAATGTGGTTAAGTAATACCAAATCAGGGAATATTCTTTGTTCATGATCAATGAGTTAAAAAATGTTAAATATATCATTTAGTGTAAAATATATAGATGAGAAAATTAATTTTCTTTATTTGGTTAATATTTGATAAAAAAATTCATGTTATAATATATCTATGTTGGAAGGCCGAAATAAGTGTGTTCACAGTAGACATGTTGGATTGGTGTATCCCATTTTGTTTGGATGATGTTGGGTTGAATGAATGTAGCCCCTACTGTACACCATGCTGCAACTCTCATGGGTTGAGCTGACTAGGAAACACTAACAGGGCACAATAGCAATTCCAAATTTGGCATGGTTACTATAGCAGCTTGGAATTTCAATATAGTCGTACTATAGCTATGTGGAGTTCTTACCACCATCCATTATTTCATCTTGGATTTGGGTGGCCTTATTACTATAGTTGTGAGGACTTCCATCCACTGTTCACAATTTCACAATAGGCATATTGTGCATATAGTGGAACAACACATTATCTTCTTTATTATATCATTTTGATCTATGGGTTCTATTATTTTTAAACATTGATATTCTCTCTATATTTATGCTCTCAAGTCTTAGTAAAATTATTCCTCTCCATGGACATATTGATTATTACCAAACCACGTAAATCATTGTGTCTTGTGAGATCTTGTTATCCTTCCTTTATAATTGTTTTTTCTATCATTTCTTCATCTGAAAACTTGTTCTATCACTGTGAATCTTGACATTTCTACTAAAGGATTATCATGGGATCATTCTATACTAGATGCGGAATTTTTATCGGCTTTTATTATTTAGATGATTTGACCATATCAATATGCTTATATATACCTCATACAATAATGAATACAACAATTTTTGAAGTACAATATATCCTATGAAAAGGCTTGGATAACAGATAAAAATATAATTGTAAAAGTATATAGTTATTAGGATGAATCGTATAAGGTTTTACATAAGTAATGGGTTTTTTTCTCTTAGCTATCAATTTTTTATCATCTTTACACTATTAAGTATCTACTTAGTGTAATTTTGTTGATCAAATGAAGGTGATGTTCCATAGGATATTCTGAGCATACAAGTAGTTTATTATCACATTTATTAATTGAAAAGATTTTATTTAGGTAGATGGAAATTTTCCTTGTAGAATGTATAAGGGTTTATTACTCAACGTTTCCTCACTGAATGGTAATCGTGCTCTTATCCCACTTGAATTTTCCTTTTTTGACAACTAGAACATTGAATCATGGATTTGGTTCTTATATTGTTTATACACCCATGTTAAAAATATCTAAAGAGTGTTCTTGATATCTGATCATCATTGACTGATTATAGTGGTTGTTAACTTTTCTGGACTTTCATGGTCAGAACCTAATTCCTAACATCGATATTTCAATAGACATATTTCCAGTAATGTTCATAAATTTTTTAATAATGAACATATAAATATGGGTATCATCATGTTTGGTATTTTTCCTTAAACTTATATCTATTAAAATTTACTATCCTTTTAAATACATTCATGTATCAATGATTTACTGTATGATCCATAAAAAGGGAAATTCGATGAGAGGATAGAAGGAATTCTAAGGTCTAATCAAAATGTGTTTGATTACATGGTGTAGATTTTGAAGGATATATAGTCATTGATATGTTATGTGGAAGGATATATAGTCATATGACCACTAATATTATGGAGTTCATAAATTTATCCTTTAAGAGTATCCATAAAATATTGGTCATATGATTAGTATATGAGACATTTTATCTATGTGAGAAGTACTTTGTTCAATGATCTCAAGAGTCTTATTAAAGGATGAAATAGAGGATAAACTTTGGTTGAAACATCCAAATATACATCGATAAGATTTTATAGTATGAATTATCATTTCATTTTTAAATATTATACTAAGAAGGGAGATACATGGAGGTAATAGAGTGTCTTTTCCCACTCACATGAAATGATGGGCAAGTGTCAGTGGTCTTACTGGAATACATGTACTATGATTATTGTTATTTCTTGGCACCAAGTTTTCTTTATTCACATGTCATTGTATAATGTGCATTAATTAACTTATCACAGGTGCCCTATTTCAATCCACTATATCTCTTTTGAACACTATTTGACTACAACAGTGTGCGTTGGATGCATGTTGGTAATTTACATTATTTTACCATGATTTATGATCATCTAAATATGGTCCATGATATTACTATGTTGCTCCCACGAGGAAGGAAAAAGTCTAATTTTATTTGATATGAGATGGTTTAGACTAAAGAATTGGGGGGGGGCTATGATGCACCAACATGGTAGTAAGGAGCTCTAGTTCTTGTCAATAGTGAATGTTTTTTTTTATTAATTTTGTCATTGTTGTGCATAAATTCAACTATATTCCATATTTTTTCATCTTTCATTATTAATATTTACTGGGAACATTATTTTTTTTCTTATAAAAAAATATTTTAGGAAATGTACTACATTAAGTATGAAGAATAATGATTATATCATAAGAAGATATGGTGGACATTATTTTTATCAACTTTCATGATAGTAATGTTTTCCATGTTTTTAGAGGGTTGTCTCATTCAACATCTAAACAAACAGAGGTCACATAACTTCTATCACACCCCCTCTTACAATCATTCCCCATCTATGATGTGTAGGTTTTTATGGTATATTGATTTGTGATTTCACATTTTTGTCACCATCTAATTGCATCACTTTTCTTGAGATAGAGAATGAAGGAATATACATTCTATATACTAGTGAGAGATATGAGCATTACTCTTTAGGATCACCTCATTATCTTAGGCATCCTTTTTTTTGGGTGTAGTTGTGATATCATATGTTGTTGGAAATTGTTTTTATTTTGGAATAGATACTACGTTGCATAGAAGTCCAAGAATACGGTAGGTTTATTTTAAGAACCCATCTATGCATTCCATGGATAAATGGGAACTTCATACATCTAATTTATAACACTAGATATATCATTGTCTTGATATTTTTTCAGGAATTAGTTTTTTTAGTTATTGGTGGAATGAATTTTTTATCATTCTATGATATTCCTTAACCTAAGCTATTTACCATTACATACGAACCTGAACTTGGAAGGGATATATGGATGGGGGTTAGCATGCCTCACATATACATACAAAGTACTATGCAACAAATATCACATTTATAAGATATAGATTATAGGATGTGTTATTCTTATTTATATGTGGATATGGGGGAACATCCCTTGATTTTATAATTTGAAAATCAAATCTATAAATTTATATTTTGAATCTATGAATATAATAATGTTATCTGTAGGTGGAGCTAGGCCATAAAAATCCAACTATTTCCAAATATGATATCCACATTTATACTTATATTGTACAGTCTTCAACTAGATAATGTGCATGATTTTTATTTATATAATTAAATTATTCTTGTCTATTATAAATGAATTATTTAGTTAATTATATATTCAATTTTTTTATTACAAGTTTCATGGATGCTATATGTCATATCAGTTTTCCATATTCACCCACCTTACTACATAATGATTCTTACTACCAGCACATGTGTGATTCCTCGTATTCATTTCCACATTGTTTAGTGGAGTCATATCGATCATGTATTGTGGTTGTTTGGGTTCCTTCATCCCATTACCACACCACTAAGGTAGTTTTCTTCACTTCATTCCCTAAATATTTTAGAGAATAGAGGCTTTGACAAGAGGTGATATCATGCATTATATATTGAGATATAGGAAAGATAATCGATTATAAGGATAGACATGGTATGTATAAATCTATCACAATGTTTGATTATGAGTCCTAACTTCACATGAGCTCGTTATTATATATTATGCCACATGAGTTAGGATATCATGACTTGGTATTAACTCTTACCCCTTTTGAGTGACACTTTAATTAACTATCATTAACCATATATTTTTTATTGGATTATCATATCCCACGCCTTATACACATCTTAGATCCCTATAGAGGGTTTTTCATTAGACTGAGACTGTTTTCCCTGGGCAGTGGTAGAGTTGCGTCATCCCATCGATGAGATTTATCATGTGATTTTCTTTGACGTGTGATATATTTTTGAGCTCCAGTTTGATGTGACAGAGGGTGAAGAGCCTCATTTAGATGCTCTATATGATGATGATGTGGAACACACGGAAGATATACCGCAAGATTGTTTATATTCCACTCAACATCCTACTTAGACGAGCTACAACAACACGTGAGTCCTATTAATACATCTCATTCTCAACCTACAAATATTCAACTTTCAGCAGTTATTCCATAGGATATGTTTATAGTTGTTCAAGGGGTCTCTACTAGTGATTCTACTACACACTCCCTTTAATTATTAGATTATACTACAATGATAGTTGAAAACTACAGATTTTATTACTCAATATTTTTTCCCAAGGGTAAGATTCCCATTATACAATATTCTTATTTTTTTCATGTGGGTTGAAGTTTTATCCACTAGTATTCTTCATCCCATGTGAGAGTGACTTTTATCTATTAGTCATCTTCCTTCCGAGTAGGACAGGGTAGAGGTGGGGGACATCAGATCTGGCACTCATCACACAAGATGTTATAGAGTTAGAGAAAACATAAGTTATGCAGGAGAATAATATTTCAAATCACAAACACTAACAAACAAGATATGGGAACACTATCAATACATTGAGTTACGGCACAGAGGAGCGTTTGAGATAGAAACACATGCATTAGTGATACATTTCCCACTATTCATAAATTTTTAATTGAAATCTATGCTATTTTTTTGTTACGTTTTTACATGTATATTATTAAGAAATATCAAGAATAAATAATACTTCATAATATTAAATACCCACATAATTATTACTTTATATATATAATTTATCATGTAATTTATAACGTTATTATTAATATATAAACTGATTAAAGTAAATTATATAATTAATAATGGATGTAAATATATAATTATTAATTAATTTATTTGATGACAATTACTATTAACTATATTATTATGTGTTATTTTCATTTTTAATTATTATATTTTTAAGATAATTAATAATATTAATAATAATCATTTTTAATAAAGTTATTTGTATTATTAATTGTTATTGTTAAATATATTATTAATAATTTGTAATTATATTATTTATATTATTAAATTATAAATTTATTCATAAATTAATAATAATTATTATTTATATTATCATTAATAAATTATATTATTAATGATTAATTATTTTAATCATTTTATTAATAAATTAATTTATAATTTTACGTGTTATTTATTTTAATTAGTTTATAATTTATTTATTTTAATTAATTAAATATGTAATATTAATAATTATATTAATTATATTACTATTTATTAATTATTTTAATTATTTTATTAACTAATAATTATATATGTATATGTAATCATAGAAAAAATAAAATTAATTTTTTTATTGTATAAAAACTAGAAGGTAGGAACTCTTTTACTCCTCACATGCAAGTTATAAACATGTGGCATGAATGAGGTTCTGACCTCCATCTAGGTGGAAGAGGAGGTGTGAACCTCATTCAAACATCCTATCTAAATCATTGACGTGAATGAGGATCATGCTTTGAGAGAACCATTTTCATAAATACTTCTCACCCTACGCCTTTTTCATTTTTTTCTAAAAACAAAAACAATTTTTGAGGTGGATACGACTGGTGTTTGATTTGGCCGTTTGAGAGATGTGTAGGGGAATAATTATATATATTGGTTTTGGGGTTGGGGGAGGGGTTTGGGGTAGGATTATTTACCAAAATGGGTCCTGAAAGTATGAAATTGTTTCATTCTTTTGGGTTACCCAAAAGGTGTGAATCAATTTAACACTTTTCATGTAAACATAATATGAATAGAATGAAATGGTTTCATACTATTCAAATTAGTGACTTTATTTTTTTATATTAATGATATTAATCATATTATATTTAATTTAAAATGACCATAACATAATAATAATATAAAAAATAATACATATTTTATATTATGTAAGGAAATTTTAATATTTTATGAGTTACATTGAGTAAAATATGAATATATATACTTTATATTCATTTAATAAATAAAATAAGTTTATATTTTTTTTATTTAATAATATTTTCATTTATTAAGGAAATATAAACTTTTAAGTGCGAAGATATAAATTAATTTTTTAAAAGTAGATAATTTTTTATTTCAAAGTTATGAATTACATATAATTGAATCTTTTATGTTTTTATATTGTATTTAGAGTGAATTAACATAGAATATAAATAAGAATTTTATAATTTCATAAATAAAATGTTTATATATTTAAATTATTTTATAATAAAAAGTCGTATCACCGTCTACTTCATATGTTAGATCCCTGTGTATGAACCACACCACCACTTATTGTCTGATGCCTAGGTTATCCTGGTTTTCCAAAAATAAGATTAGGTATCTCCAAATGTGTTCTCTTTTCCTAAATACGGGAACATATGGTTGTGGTACCACATCCTTCATGTAACATTGTGTTATTGTTGAATCGTCAAAATATTATGATGTTATAGGATACTCATACTATTAAACTGGTGTATCCCCAATTTATCCTATAAAGGAATACCCAAGATTATATATAGATTGATTTGTTAGTAAGAATATGTTTTCGATAGGCCCTTATAAGAAAAATGCTAATTTCATAGAGAAATCAACCATATACTCCAAAGGAATGTTTTTTTGTGTACTGTAGGTGCTGTGGTATAATAGAAGGGTCCTAGAACTCTAAATCCAGTTGACCCTTGATCATTGGATGTGTCAGAGTAAAGGATGACATGTCTATAGCATGATAAAACGTATGAGGAACAAGATCTTCTCTACGTGATGTAGAATCCTCTTTCTGTGACATAGGATCCTCTTTCAGTGGTGGGGGATCATATATCTATAGTGAAATATTCGTTCTCTAGAGATGATTTCTATGTTATTGTCCATACTATTGTATATTCCCTCATCACTGAAAGAATTCTGGTAGTGGTGGTGGTGGGGTGTTCTTCTAAGTGGGCTTAGTAAAAATAATAGCATCCTCAACATCCTCAACCAATGTTTATGGAGATGGATATATCAGTGGATCTTCATCATATATGCTGCCATATATAGATTAGAGAGGAGAATGTGGGCCAAAAGATCTCTATAGAATATGTGTCCTTTTAAAACTTCCTCTTCTTAAGGATCCGATATGTAGATAAGATTCTCTATACCTTTATACTACAAATTTAATAACAATCAAGTTAATAAAAAATATGAATTAAAATATTATATAGAAAATAGTAAACATACCATCTGGTGGTGGACTATTACATGGATAATATGGTATATAGTAGTGTTCTTTTGGTATCAATATGAAATATCTCACAAATATGAAAGGTGGTGTCTTGATCCCCTCCCCTAAAGGAATCCCCTCCAGGTCCAGTAATGAGGAAAGAGAGATGATGACCCCCAAATCTCTCCTCCAACAGTCCAAATATAGAAGTATAGCACAAAGGGTATATCAGTCTCACACATGGGAAGCATTACTGTCTATAGATTTAAGGAGTAAGAGATATGAAGGAAAGATACTAACAAATAATAAGAATTGACCACAATAAATCCAAATACATGAAATGTCATACATAAACAGAAGAAACTTAAAATAAAAATTGAATGTACTAAAAGTAAAACTAGTAAGAGACCACAAACTCCAATAATTACTAATATATTCTCAATAGATCCTATAATCTAGAGATATATCTCCCCATCACCAAATTATTCCAAATTACTTAATAATAGTTTATATAAGTAGTGTTGTCATAACATATATATGCAGTAGGATACTCCCTAAAACCTATTACAAACATGTGAAAGAATCATACTAAATCCCAATGAAAAATAAATGAAACTAACATGTAATACTAGATTCCTCATCCTCACCATGAATCACTAACTAAGAAACACATATAAGTAAACCATTATATATAAAAAGATTAAATATAAATAAGGTAACCCACTTGTAATTCCCTACTAGTTTGTCTCACTCACACCAAAATTCCAAACATCATGTGTATATCCCTCTCATAAGTAATTCATCCCTAATGTTAGCCAGGCCTCCGCCTTACCTACCTTAGTCTCACACAAAGCCCAACATCCCATGTCTACATAAATCTATATATCAATCTCATAATCAACATCACCCATCTACAATAAAGTGTATGTCTTGAATCCACCATATCCAGTGTAAATGAATTATAACTCAATTCATCATAGAACATGCATGTACACCTATGGTAATCTAGATGAACAATAGCCAAATTGATGTATACTCTATAACCCAATCTATTACATCTCACACAGAAATTTATAATAAAAATGAGAGAAATCACAACCTTGGAAGGAATGAACCATATACCATAAACCAATATATATTAGGATAAGTCTACACATATACATATAAAGGGAATGGTTGGGAGAGTTATAAGTTGTCCATATATTCCATAACCATCATTTATGTAAGAGAAAAAACCCCCTAAAACATTTGGGTGTCAATTACTATATTGGCATGGGTGGGGTAGTGTATAAAATAAGAAAATATAAATAATATCACACAAAAACCACACTAATAGAAAATACCTATCCTTAGAACCATCTTATTCTATCTTCACATTGGACCAATGACATCCATTACTAAGGACTATTTATGAAATAATCACACAACCATCAGATTCATTATTAATTAATGATTTAACCATTAATTAATTCATATTAACATTGTAAAAGAATAACATTTTAGTCTTATTAATCCAAGTTTTGATGAATCTATTAATTATATTTCTTATTCAAAAGTATATCATAAAAATTATCCTTTAAAAAATCTAGATTTAAATCCATCCTCTTTAGAGTATCTCATTCAACCATCCCATGGTTTCCATTAATTAATATTAATAATTATGTTACATCACTACTATCAATCACACCCAATCCTATGGGTTAATTATTTATTCATTTATCTTTCATAAAAACATTTTTGTACTCTATAACTCTACCAATGCTACCACATTATAGATACACATGACATGTAAGGAGTCTAACTACACTAAGAAGTGGTAAACTAATAAAATAACATCTGACTAATAATTCTTACAACAATAATCATTAATGATGTAAGTATCATTGAGTAAGACCTACAATAAACTCATCCCAATTGCCTCAGTATTTGTTAAAATTGTGAATAAAATAAAATTATACCTCTATTCCCAATATTGACCATTACTATAACCTGGTTTCCAAGGCTATTTTCATACAATGTTCCCATCCATGCAAAACAATTGTCAGTAATACATCCCCTTGACCCCAGCCCATTGCTCATCAGGGAATAAAACCACACATGGTTGTTAAGAGAAAAATGAAGAATCTAAAATTAATAGAGCATAGAAACATTTAAAAATATTTTCCACCCATAATAAAAGGCACTAAGTACATAGAACCAAGGAATGCAAGCTTTCCACAATAAGAACATGTTTTCTCTGTCTGATAACATTTATCTTTAGAAAACAACCATTTCAATTCCTACCACAGATTATCAAATTTATTATGAATAAGTTTTCATAAAAAGTAAAACTATAACTTATTTTCTATCAACAACATTGAATTAACATAAACATACCTTTAACACCACTTTCATATTCTATAAAAATATGGATGAAAATATATAAAATTAATATGCCTCTTTCATTAATCATGTTATTTCATTTATTATAACATTTAAATGTTTATAAAATTTATATAAAACAACCATGATCGGCACAAAAAAATCCATGACATACATATAGAATTGATTAATAGAAAAAATATAGAAGTCAACATGCATAAAATAAATAAAGATCACAAACAAAACCAAAACATCATTCTTCCTTTAAATTCCCATGATCTTATATTATTATGATAAATTAAACTATTATCCAAAGGATTACATATTGATAATATCACTATTTCACATTAAATAAAGAGATAAGAAATAGATCCACTACCTCAATATAAAGATCAAAACTTTCTCCATTAAAAAAAGGGAACACCAAGTTCTAAATTCTAACTACCTCTTCTATGGGGAACTAATGATCCCAAAAAAATATACCAAAAAGATCAGTATATCATTCATTAATAGAAAAAATAACTGAATAAAAGGGGAAAACCTTCGATAAAATTGAAAAGGAAGAACCGAAGATTGAATAACCACCAGAGAGAGGAAAAATGACCTTGAATAACCAAATATTGATCTTTAGAAGACATTTGTAACATTATGAAACATTATTTTAGGTATAAAACTTTTTTCAATTTAGAAACATCTATTTTTCATGTTCATCTCAGGTTTTACTTATTTAAATTTGGTGGTTTTCTTCTTTATTGAGCCTTTAGAGGGGCCAAGAGTGAGTTTTACTTCTTGTTAGAGAGTTCGAGAGGCATCATGGGAGGTTATAATGAGGGTAGAATTGGGCCTATATCAAGGAAGGATACATGTGGTCCATAAAATTATTATTGAGGGATATCTTATAGATTTTTCATGGATGTAAGTAGTGGAATTTTATAGGAATCCCACTAGCTGGCATATTGAATCCACCCGCCAGCCGATGGGGTTCCCGAGCCTACATGCATTTTTTCGGGTGCCACTAGCTAGCTGGTGGGAGTTATTAGATACACACAGATTCCATTATGGAAAATAAATAATATATTAGTATCATATTTTTATTTCTCATAATATCTATTTTAGTTCTAAATAAATCTACCATGAACCTAATTCAACCCTCTCAATTTTGGAGACTCCCTTGAGGTTATTTTAGAATTTCAAACCAATAGACCCATATAAAATCATTAATATCATATGGTACTATGAATTTTTTTTATAAAACCCAAAAAATTCTACTCAATTAATTTAAAATGTAGTATAAATAAAGTTCTGGATCAAACCCACAGAGATAGTAAAAATAGTTTGATTAGAATTTTCAAAAAAAAAATTTTATTAAATTTATGAAAGCTATGAGAAAAGGTCGGTTTGTTTGATTTTTGTAAAAATAATATCCTTGGAAAAATAGATTGATTGATTGGTGATGTGATCAGATTTGGAAATCATGATAGTGTTGTTGTAATTTTAGGGTTCATGTGCAATTGGATTTTATAAAAAAAAGGTTAATTAATTCATACTTGGTGTTAGAGTTGAGATGAGGAACATCCAATGATCATGGTATCCCCTAATTAATGCATAAATACCCTATTTCTCATGGTACAGTAATTTAGGGTGTTGATGAATAATGTATGTCTCAATAATATGTTTAATTCTGATTTCCCCTAAATTTGACAATGATCATTCCATCTTTAAGGTTTTTAGTTTCATAATTCAAATGTTCTTTTTTAATTAAATTATCAATGGTCATGATAAATAAAATGAAAGGGATTTGAAGTTGAAATTAAATTTCACAAAAAAAATACTTGAATAAATAAAAATAATTAAATCCACCGCACCTTCTCCCATTCAGTTACATTACCCTAGCACAAGGCGGGTTTACCACCTCATCCTAGTGATGAGAGAACAAGAGGGAAGGAGAAAATAAAAATAAAGCCTAATGAAATATAAGATAGAACTTGAGGAGAGCCTCACAACATCTTTATCTATACTTTTGTCTCCAGATCCGAATTCCATTTCAGAAGAAGCAAATCTTCTATTTATAGGCTAAGATTGGTTCTGACCGACACATTACATGATGTTTAATAGTGTTTCACATCATGTAATCTTGATCCAAAATTTCCTCAATGTATTTTTAATTGGAGCAAATCTTATAAATGGATTTTAAATTTTAATGGTTTTACAATGTGTAATTGGAACTGATGACATGTAATTTTTAAATCTTCATATCTCATGAATCTCGGAAAAATCTTCTCTAAAAAAATCTCAAAAAATGTCACACCGTGTGATGTAGTTACACAACATGTAATGTCATTTCATAGCATGTTATGGCTTCAAGATTCGTTCTACATGGAAAATTACTTTTGAAAATGTCACAATGTGTAATTTTATTTCACAACATGTAATAATTATACTTTAGTTTTTCCAACTGCATTCTTCCTTAAATATTCAGTGTCATGCCATTTCACTTATCTTGTGACATGAAGTGTATTTTAGCTCATATTTCCTCCTCTTGTTATTCCTTTTTCACAAATCTCTTGTTCCTTATATAAAACATAAAACAAGTCAAAACATTCCAACATTATAAAGATTTATAATTTAAGTATATAAATCAACAAATTAAAATGCTCTAAAAAATATGCATTAAATACAGTTATCACTAACCTCTATAATTCATGGATAAAAGCATCCTTTAGACATTTTATCTCTTCTAGTAAGTGTATTCTCATTTTGGATATGAATTCTAATTTCCTTCACTTTCTCCTTCTCAAAGAGCTACGTATCCTTGTGTTATTGATGAATCCTGATCTTATTTTATGATTTTTGTTTCTTGGTTTTCCAATTGGTTGATTCTATCATTTCAAATCTCCATTGTGGATCATGTGTTGGGTGTTTGAATATACCTTGATTAACGTTGTTGGTTCCATATTGTAATTCTTATCAATTGAAACCGTTTTCCATGATTGATTTGAAATTTATTTCTAACCAGTTTTTGAAGTGTGAATTGAAATAATTGATATGAATTTTCAAAATTCTATTAGTGTGTTGAACCTATTTGATTGAGTATTTTCATGTAAAGTGTTGATTTCTATAAAATGGGTTTTAAGTGAATTAATGATTTTAAGAGTGACTTTGATGGTGATTTCTTGAGAAAATATAGTATGAAATTATTTGTGGTTTGAAATGAAATGAATTATTTTGAAAGGAACGAGCTTTGGTAAAAAAAACATATGAGGATGGTTATTTAAATGAAATGGACTTATTTTGATACTTGACCAAGGGGATGATTTTAAATGATTGATTGAAATGAAATATAACCCACTTGTATGTTTTATTTACATAAATAAAATTGAATCCTCAATAGTTAGGTGAGAAGAGCACACACTAGGAATGTATTAGTTGTACCTAGAAATCAATTGATAATGAGATCTAGAGATGTGTGCACACCTAGAGCCATATTTCACTAATATGTGTAATAATCATTTTACTAACCTAACCATGAGACTCTTAACCGTGGTTATATTATTGAAAATAATCTATACATTCCAATACTAATGAAATTCTTGTTCATACCTATTTTTATAGAAATTAGTATACATGCTTGTTTGATAGAATCACTTTTGAACATATTTTATACTAGACATTGAATTTATTTTAAAATAATTATATGTTATTAATTATGAAAACATTTTATTTCCATGTTTTATTTAAAATTAAACATATTTTGTTTTTTGATATAGTATTCTTAGGGAATAGTTAGAAGGATACTACTAGGATCATGTTGCTCACACACAAAGTTTTCCATTGGGTGTGTGTATATGATTTTATGTCCGGTTAAAGAAAATTTAAAGAACCACTTGGAGGTGGTGGATGTTCTTTATTTGCGAGACCTTAGAAGTTGGAGATGATCAGTGAGGTAATGACCCAAAATTTAATCAATGGAAGTTACCTTATTATAATTATGTCATATAGTATATATCACATAAAATACCTTAGATAAAACAATAAAAACTTTTTAAATGAATAATTAATGAAATAAGAGGTAGTTCTCGAACTTAAGTAACCTATACTAATGGAATAGTAACAAGACATTTTGAATAGTATTTTGACCATTATGAATAGTAAATTGGCCAATAAAATAGTAAACTCACCTATGCAAGTATGTGTAAAATTTAGGCATCTTATAAATGATAATGTGATATAATTATTTCATAGTATAAGTAAATAAATGTTTTTTAAAATATTAATTAAGTGTTGGTATTTTTGTAAGTCATAAATATTTAAATAAAAATTTATAATTAATATAATTATAAAAAATAAAATTTATTTCAACAAAATTGATTCATAAATTAACATTTTTTTTTCTTATGATTATAATATAATTTTATCAGACCTTAAATATTTTTTCAAAGTGTTATAAAATCACTTATAATTTTAAAATCGATATTTTCCATGTAAATGGTGATTTTAATTAAAAATTAAATTTCTCGTACTTATAAAATTATTGTCATAAAATGGATTTCATTTTTGAATTATATATGTCAAAAAATGGTCAGGGTTATTTTTTATGATTTTTCTAAAATACTTAAATTTCTGGTGAATAGTAAAATATTATAATTTACAGTTAAAGCTAAATACATGAATTATTGAGTCATAGATGATGTAAGACTGATAAAAGCCCAAAATATAAAAATATTCTTCATTATTTTAATATATTTATTGATATGTCTCCAACTATTCATATTCTTGAGTCAAAATAATAAACTAATGAATAAAATAACAAAAAACACCCCTCTCACTACTGGAAATCTGACCTTTCCCAACGCTTCTATACCAACGGTTCATAAAAACCGTTGGTATAGGTTCCCTTTCCCAACGGTTTGGCCAAACCGTTGGGAAATCCCACTTTGATGCCACCTTTCCCAACGGTTTGGGCAAACCGTTGGGAAAGCCCACATTTTGGGGACCTTTCCCAACGGTTTTGGCCAAACCGTTGGGAAAACCCACATTGTGGGGACCTTTCCCAACGGTTTTGTCCAAACCGTTGGGAAAACCCACATTGTGGGGACCTTTCCCAACGGTTTTGGCAAACCGTTGGGAAAGGTATACCCTTTCCCAACGGTTTTGGCCAAACCGTTGGGAAAGGTCCAATTTGTGGACATCTTTCCCAACGGTTTGGCCAAAACCGTTGGGAAAGGGTATACCTTTCCCAACGGTTTGCCAAAACCGTTGGGAAAGGTCACCCATGAATCAACCTTCACCCATGATCAAATCCAATCTCAAAATCTATTCCAACGGTTGTCAAAACCATTGGTATAGATCCTTTGATTTTTTATCATTTCTTCTTACCCAGAACATTATATAAATCAAAATTTAATATAATTATGAGAATACATATATATATTTATGTAATTATATACACAAAAGTCATGTTAGGTTAGTGGTTAAGTCGTTCAATAATAAACTAGGGGTGCTGGGATCAAATCCCAGCGAATGTTTTTTTTTTTGAAATACATATACCAACGGTTCCACAACCGTTGGTAAAGATTTTCATATTAATGATACCAACGGTTTCCAAAACCGTTGGGATAGGTATATACCAACGGTTTGGGGAAAACCGTTGGTATAGACCTATCCCAACGGCTTACTTGGCCACGGTTCTCCAAACCGTTGGTATAGGATATACCAACGGTTTGGAGGCATATACCAACAGTTCCAAACCGTTGGTATATGTTAGTTTTCCAGTAGTGTCTCCTCTCCGATAAATACCACCCCTCACCACCTATTCTCATCTCACCTATCAAGATTTGAGCCTTGTCCATGTTCTTACCAATACGTTTCCCAAGGAACTCCCCTGTGTCCATGATCTCTTGGTATCATCAAAATACAAAAACCTTTTCCCAAAGGTGGTTCTCTAGTATGAGAAATTCAAAAGGTAAGACTCACATTCTTTTTTTAATTTCTTTCAAATTTCATTTCAATTATTATCATATCCTCACCTCCACAAATCCAATAAGATTGATAACTCCAGTATATTTTATATACAATAATACTATTATTTTTCTTCTAATCTCTTACCTTTTCCTTTTATTCTAAAAATGAATACATTGTATGTATTGTGTCAATTTACCGCCACCATGGGGGTTGCATTTTCATTTTTCACTCTCTCCTTAAAGTCCATTTATAAAACTGTAATAATGGTAAATTAATATTTTAATATACATATTATAAGTTATATAATGTTTTGGAACCAATATATAGTCATGATGTTAAATAAAATGATACAACCACATAATGGTCTTAAACTTTGCCAACAAAATTAAATCATTTTCATTTACTATTTATCTAATGATTCATCCTCATACCATAAAAATAAATGACCTATAATACCAATTAAATTTATTTATATTCATTAATAAAATATAATTTAAATTCTGTAGAATCATTATAATTTTACATGAACTTCTAAACTCATATACAAGCAAACTGATCATGAAAACCAAGAAAATAAACACTCCCACACGATGAAATTGAACTCTATAAATCATCAAAAAGATCCAAAATGAACATAATAATACTATAATGAATCAAATTAATGTATAAAAGGTAATTTATTTTTTAATTAAAGAAATTAATTTTATTATCTCGGATATTAAAGGGAAGAAAGCATTCATACATAAGGTAAGGAGATTCTCGAACCTAACTCTCTTTCTTTGGGGTTTCTCTACATCACTCCATTTTCAGTCTGTATTTTACTTTATTTTTCAATAAATATTAATTTTTTTACACCCTTTTATTTTTTTGGTATATACGTGTTTCTAATATGGTTTTATGGAAAATGTAATTACTTCCCTAGAATAACTCTTCTTTCTAAAAAACTCACATTTTACTTATCATGAGATTGTTTCTTCTTCAATAAAGACTGATACCAAGCATCTTATTGCCATTTTATCACGGAACATACATATTTTATAAGTGTATTATTTATTAAATTAAAAAAATTTATTTACATGGGTTACTATATGTCCAAGATTGATATACGGTCTAGGTGTCATGCATGATAATGTAAATGTTATGATGTAATAGGTGCACCAGAAATTATATAGCGCATGTAAATGTTATGATGCGATAGGTGAACCCCGAATTATATAGTGCTCCAATGCATTGGTTAATGTGATGAATATAATAAGATAAAGTGAAATATACATGAAAATTATTCTATATTTTTTTTAGAATTATGTGTGGTAGTTGAACACTAAGACATGATGTTTCATTTTTTTTCATTTCCACATTTCATGCCTTTATATAATGTTTTATATAATTATTATGATTATCATAATTTTCTTACATTATGATGATTATGATTATGATCAACCACGTTTCATGCCTATTTTCTATCCTCTTTCTATGCTTTTAGGTCACCACTTCTTTTAATGTATATCCTAAGATGAATACTTGTACTTAGGAGAACACAAAGTCTAATAAGAATATAGAGAAGAAGTAATTAAATAAATATTTATGTTTTATTATGTAAAAGTTATTTATGGTCCTAATTTTTCAATACACTAACCCTTTGTATTATCATTGTGTAACACACCTTTATGTTTTTTATCTTAAAAATTATGTAATAGCTATGTAAGAAAAATCAGGGCCTCTATAGTTGGTATCAGAGAATGGTATAGTTTATATAGGATTTAGGATTTGAAAAAATTAGTGCAAACCCTTAGTATGATACTATGTATAATTAACCACTCAAGAAGATATGTTATATAAAAATTATAAACATATGGATCCCAAAATATATTCATTTAGAATTAATTAAAAAAATGAAATAAATTATTTATTCAGGAATTATTGACTTATGGTTTGTTCAAACCTTTTATATTTTATAAAATGGTTGGAAGAGGGAGAAACCAGGCCATAAACCCATACGAGGGATACGGTAGTGATTTCCCAAATGATATCCCCAATGCCATGGGATGTGGAGTTCAAAATTTCATGGAGATTCTTACCTGGCTATCTTAGGCTGTGAACAATAACCTTAATAATGTTGAACATACTTCATTACCTAAGAGGGAGAAATTTGATATCAAGTATATTATGTGGAAATAAAAACTGACATTTAGTGGATCTTTTGATCTACTAATCATGGAACAGTAGGTCAATTCAATAGAGAAGATCTTTTCTATAGAGACCTGACCCCAGATAGCATAGAGCTAGTTTCTTCCACTAAATACATTGGAATTATTACACGGAATCAAATCTTGAAGGACTGATAGATTAGTAGTCTTGGGAAACTAGATACATACATGAGAATTTTATTACAAAAGAATACAATAATTATAACATATTTTATTATTATTTCTAAATAAATAAATTTGAGGATAACTCTAATCCATCTAGTAAATCCCTGAATATTATTAATAATATGATTCTTTGATTCATGTGTAAAGAAACATAATAAGGGTGAGATAAAATACTAAGTAAAGTTAAAATATTGTGCAATAAATAATGAAGCAATGAGAATAGTAAATATGGAAAGGTAAATAACTGAACAAACATGCCATTTAATTAATAAACTGAATCAAATTTCATAAAAAATATGTCAAGTTAATAAATAGAATCACATTCCATTCATATAACCAGATAAGGAAAAAATAAATATGGCAAGGTAAGAACTAAAACACAAGCCTATTAATCAATAAATTAAAAATTAATTGTATTCATAGATATGTTGATGAAAAATCTCATAGATGAATAATAAATAAAACTAAATTAAGTAAATGTTTAGTTATTGGATGTCATGTCTCAGACACATGAAAACCTCTACTATCATGGTCAATGCTATAGATAGTTCAAAATCATGGATAGAAACCCATTTAATTTGTGCAACCTATTTGTCTCAAGAGAACCTATCAATGAATCAATTATATATATATATGTCCAGGATCCACCCTTCATTGAATGTACAAAGCATTATTCATTTCGGGTAATCAATTTAATTAATAATCAATATGCCTTATCAAATTTCTATAGTGAATAAAGGTTAAGGACATAATAATACTTCCCCAAATAATAAAAAAATATCAATGTGGACATTGTATGTGAAGAGGTATATGGTTTAGGAAATAGTAATATCTATGATAAATGAAATTGATAAATTAGGGTAAATTCTATGTTCAATGATCATAGGAGATTGGATATTTTAAGGGGATTAAAAAATGAATTAAGGAAGTGAATGTGAATGTTGTCCTTGGCTGAATAAACCCAAAACCTATCTAGAGGAAGAAATACGATGATATCAATACAATATATACCAAGAGGATTAAAAATAATGGTTGTTTTCATTGATGAATAGAAATACTATAAAATGATATTTTACAACATTCTTGAGGAAAATATCCATTTATTATGATTTTTTTGAAAAACCTTTTATTTGAAAATCACTTTAGAATATATTTTCTTTAAAAAGAATCTTTTTTTAACATGCAAAGGAAGCATCAAATATATCATGGTATGTAAATATGTTCAAGTGGTATAAGGTAAAAGTAACATTCCTTTTACACGGTTAGAGGTTAGAAAAATGAATTTTTCAAAAAATGACTAGAATATTCCACTTTAAATACTAGTAATAGACAAAAAAGGGTAAAAATGAATTTAACAAATAATTTTAAAATTATTATTGAAAACAAATTAATAAATCATGGTTTTTTATAAGAAAATATTTTCTTAGATTAAATAGAGAAATAATGTTGGGTTTAAAAAAACATTTTATAAAACCTTTTGAGTACCAAAGAGTGGAAAAATTATAATTTCACTTAATAAAGGTCATGAATAACCAGAGGAGAATAAAAGTAAAGGGTTTATTATACAATGATCAAATAATGTTTTCTGATGGAAATTTATGTGTAAAAAATATTGAACAAAATGGGATTATAAACTAAACCTTAGAAAAAATTATAGTGTTTGAGTGATAATAAATCAAGGAGTAGATTATGTGTATCAATTGTAAATACTCATATAGAAGAGGAAATAAATTCATAAATATTAAAATTCATTATACAAATAATCATATAATATTAATTAGAAAAAATAAGTAACATAATTAAATGAAAATAAATTGGGCTATGAAATCTCTTTTCCACATGGTAACTTTTAACTCAAATCCCCTTAGATGAAATAATTCAAATTGAAACTCAATGTATAAGGAAGAATGAATGAATCATGATATTTTATGACAAAGTGGAAATATTTAAACCATATATGAGAATCTAGGTGCACAAAAATAATGTTATTGGTTCAAGAGAAAGTTAAAAATCACAAAAGGAAGTGAGATTATAAAGATAATCATTAAAAACGTTCTTAGAGTGAATAATACTCAAACATTCCAAAGTGTCCCATACCACTTTGAAACATTTGAGTCATAATATCCACAAAGGAATTTAATTAAATGAAACTAATAATACCATTATAATAAATAGATTAATGATATAACATTTCAAGTGGTAGTATATACACCATATAAAAGAAACGAGGTTCATAACAACAAATAAGTCTCGATGGAATTTAAATTGAGGTGAAATCTCTTACCTTGTGTTTCTTTTTAGGCGAAAGTAATTTAACTTATTATATAATACAATTATGTTAATTTTATATTTTATTGAGAACAATATTCAAGTTTATCGTTACTTTTATTTCACTTATTACTATGTTGTATAAAACTACTTAAAAAATTATGTTTTCATAAGCTATTTTGTCCAAATTCAGTTTGTGTGTCAAAACAAAATTTGGTAGATAAATTATGATAAAAGGTGTCATTATATAATATCTCCAGAATAACAATGATGACATAATTATCAGATTTATACATAAATTTTACTTTTAAAACCAATTATTAAATATGGTTATGAAAAATTAATCAATGTTATAATCTTGGAGACGATAGCCTTTATGTACAAGCATGAGTAACGTTCCCATTTTTTCAATGATCTTTATGGAAAGAAGGTAAGTGAACACCATATATTTCTAAAATTATAGTTATCTAATAAATACAATATTATTTAATCATATATACTTATATAAATAATTCTTCTGATGAAAAATGAATCTCATCATGTCGTGAGGTGGTAGTCCACACGTCCATGAATAACGTTATCACTTTCTAAGTATATGAAAGAGAAATAAAGAAAATGAGAGATATATATACTTCCACAAAGTTAATTATTTCATTAATATAATATATATGTTGTGTATGTCTCATATGTTAATTATAATTATGTTTTATACATTCCATGTATTGTGTGAACAAATCACATTGCTTTGAGGGGTGGTAGTCCACATTTCCTCAAACGATGTTATCAAATTAAAGTAAAATTGTAATTTTTACATATATGTTTTATAAAAGGATTAAATAAGTAAAAGGACATAATAAGTATAATATATAACATATATAATCAGATTTTATATCATAATGGCCAACATGAGAGGTGGTAAGGAAAAAATGAACAATCATAATTTTGTGAGGTAGTAGTTCGCCGTACACAAAAACAATATATTCATTACCCAGTAGATGGTATTGTGTGTACATTTAGGTCACAAAATTATCATAAAAACATACTAGTATATTTATAATAATTTTTTTATATAATAATATAATAAGAATATTTGAGGAGGTTTATTATAGAAATAAAATTAAAAAACTTGAGAGAAGATATTACCTCTTAATTGGGTAACTGCTTTTGGTATGTACCAAAATGATTATTTGGAAGGATTTATACCCAAAGGTAGGATTCACTGTATAAGGGAGGTATTTTTGGATACTATTTTGGAAGAGTTTTTATGAGAAAATGTGTCTTGATAGGTGTGAGGAAGTGGAAGAGGTGGTGGCCTTTTATAGGGATGGAAAATGACTTACTTTAAATATTTTGGAAACAAGTCCAAAATAAGTCATAAAAAACTAACCAAAATCAATAATTTTAGTTTAATGGACGATTTATGACCATTAAATGGGTGTTTTGAAAGTTTCTAGGTAAATATTTCCCTTAATTTTAATGATTAGTTCCTTATTAAGCTTATTTTTTCTATAATAATAGTAATAAATTTTAATCATTTTCTCTAATCATTTTGGTAAAAAAATTCAATCTTATTATAAATTATAAATTATGATGATTCTAAATATGTAATACATTTTCCCAAATTCCATTCATTTTATCATCAGATATTAATTTAAAATTCATCCCCCATGTGGGAGGACAATGTGGGGTTTTAAAGTAAAAATTACCGAACATTTTCTTTATTTTTATATTATATTTCAAAGTGAAAATTATTCAAATGAAATAAATTATTTTAATTGATAATAATATTATCCAATTAAAATTTAAAACAAATTAAATTTTTAATTTAACCTTATAAATAAATTAGATGAAAAATGTTTTTAACTGAAATTCAGTATTTTTAACTATTCATTAAAAAATAAAATTTTTTAGAAAAATATTTTAAATTCACCCTAACATAATTATTTTGTATCTATTTAAAATATAAATTTTATTTTGACTTTTTACATCTATTAAAGTGTCAAAATTCAGATTAAAAATGGATTCTCTATTAAAATGTTTTAAAATTACCTTTATAAAAGTAAAGGTTTTTATTTGTAAAATAGAGTTTGTTCTAGCTTATGCCTATTAAACCTAATGGATGAATACTAATAATATTTTATTGAATATATAACATATATATGTTATTCTAGTCATTAACTAATTGTAGTTAATTCTATTTATTCTGACAAAACTCATTCAGAAATATATAAATAATAATATTTATTTTTATATCCAATTGGTTCTTATTTTTGTTTATCATTAGTTGGAAACCAATGAATTCATTTTATATTTATATTAACCATATATTTTCATAATTTATTTTTTATATTCATCAACTCTAACACAAAATCTAGGTTATATCATTTTATATTAAATTATAATATTTTAATAATAAATTTGTATTTGGTGCAACTTAGTCTCACATGTAACGAAAGATATCGAGGAAGGTCGATCATGCATGTAACAAAAGCTATCATGGAATTCAGATCTTTCATGATACACTGGCTAACTTTGTGATTCATTCATTACAATCTATATAATGTATTGAATATATTTAAAGTAAATTTACAGTAGAGTCTCAAGATATTATATTCCCTTATGCACTTCTTGATGCATGTCTTGTACGCTATCGAATAAAATGTTGTACATTAGAATTTCATGGTGTTAAATTATAGCCACATTAATTAAATTATTTCCCTACAATTTAGACTCGATATTAGTGATATATTGTTTATGTTTCCTATGTTGAAGTCCAAAATCGAGATAAGGGTTTGAAAAGAATCCTCTAGAAAAGATAAAATGTGAAGTACAAAGGTCACATGAACTACCATGTAACTAGGTCTCTAAGTAGAAGATAATTAGTTACAAGTAATGATAGGTACAAAGACTATAATAATAAATATTTATATAGAGTGAATGAGGTCATAAATACCAAATAAGTGGATGATCAATGGAAATTTGAGGGCCTTAAAGTGAAAAACATGTGACGATTTAGAAGTCCATTGGTTCAATATAAATTAAGGTATTTGGACAACATTTAATTTATAAATCATTTTCTGAATATTGTGTAATTATTTTACTGAAAAATAATATGAAAAAAATTCCCACTTGATAGGTTTCAATTTTATTTGAAAAATCCTAACTTTTGGTTGTTCCTCAATCAAATTATAATTCATCCTTTTAATCATAGAAATTAATTATCACTAATGATTTTTTTTATTTCCTGAAGAACTAAAATATAATTTTAATGTATCATAAGGACTATAAAAGAGTGAAAAGTCTATTTGTTTGTATTTAACAATCTTCCATACCCAATACTGTTAATTGATTAATCTCTAATCCTAAAAAAGTGATACTAATGGTTCCTCATTATCATTTATTCATCAATTTTATTAACTAAAAACAATTAATAAATTATCAGGACATTGCGTAGGTTAGTGGTCAAAGTCAAACACTTATTATCCTTTGGTCATGGGTTCAAGACTCATGGACTTTCTCGATTTGATTAGTTGTCACTAGACTTACTGGTTGTCATTTTATAAAACCATATTAATATAATTTCTAAAATAAATATGATACCCATCCATGAAATTAGGTTAATTACTAAATAAACTTTTAACTAAGTATTTTAATACAACCTCAATATATAAATAATTCATATGTTTTATTTTAACATATGTCATTACTTGGTCTAATGTTTATCCATAATATCATCTCTAGGATTTCTAAATCATTAAACATTATATTCATTCTAAAAAACAGTTGGTTTACCCAAGGTTATTCATTTTTATTATCCATCCAAAATTTTCATAATGGTTTGTAAAGAAAAAGTGGATTGTCTTAGGCATATCCCTCGGGAGTGTCAATCTTTGTGTGTATTATGGCATATTGTCGTGTACCAGGTTCCGTCAGGCCCAGAAAACCTTGTCAGAGTTATTAATCCTAGTTACATCTATGCCAGAACCATGTATAATTATAGTATCCATACAGGGATGTATTTCTAGGAACACTCACAAAATCAATACTTAACAAAAATTATATGGCGGTCTTCTATACTTATCCTCAAATTCTACCTTAGGGATATTTTCTCTAATCTATGTTTTCCTAAATCTAGTTCCAAAGGATTCTACTAAACATCCTTAGATACCAACTATAGTAACCCAGCCTAGATATCCCAAAGCTGGTGACTTCATCTAAATACATTATCATGATTAAAAGTAATAAAATCCCAAAGGAATTAGAGTTTAGTATTCTTGATAAACTAGATACATACATGTGACTTTTATTATAAGAGAATACACTAATTAAAATTTATTTTATTCTTCTTATTTCTAAATAAATAACCTCATGGATAACTCTAATATATCTAGTAAATCCATGTATATCTTTTACAGTACTGTTCTTGGATTTTTAGGGAATGAAACATAATAACGATGAGCTCAAATTCTCAGTAAGGGTAAAATATTTCAAAAGAAATAGTGAATCAATGAGAATAGTGAATATGGAAAGGTAAATAACAAAACACACATTCCATTTAATTAATAAACTAAATGGATGTTCATAAAAAATATGGAAAGGTAATAACTAGAAACACATGACATTCAAAAATTAGATAAGGAAAAATAAATATGAAAAGGTAAGAAACT
The DNA here is from genome assembly GCA_963277665.1 of Viscum album. Lineage (NCBI taxonomy): Eukaryota > Viridiplantae > Streptophyta > Magnoliopsida > Santalales > Viscaceae > Viscum > Viscum album. The sequence goes on along the minus strand of OY728162.1, from coordinate 1,462,760,074 downwards.
GAAACACATGTTATTTATTCAATGAATTGAAAATGAATTGTATCCATAGAAATGTTGAACACAAATCTCATAGATGAATAATATCTGAAAATAAATTAATGAAATGCATAATTATTAGATGTCATGTCTCAGTCACATGCAAACCTCCACTTTCAAGATCCATCCAACAGATAGTTTAAAACTACGAATAGAAACATATTTAATTTGCGAAACATATTTGTCTCATGAGAACCTATTGATGCATAAAGGTTCTATATAAAGTATGGTCTCCATCCATAATTTCTTTTCCAAATAATTTTTTCATATGGAGTAATTGATTTAATTAATAAATAATATTCTTTATTAAATATATTTATTGAATAAAGAATACAAATTTATCAATATTTCAACAAATAATCTAACAAATGTCAAATTAGACACCATATCTAAATAGGTATAAATTTTAGGCAATAGTAATATACATGATAAATGAAATGAATAAATTAGGGGAAATTCAATATTCAATGATCGTAGAAGATTGGATGTTTCAAGGGGACTAAAAAATGAACCAAGGAAGTGAATGTGAATAATACCCTTATCCAAATAAATAAAAAAACTATCCAGAGGAAAAAATAGGATGGTATCAATATAAAATATCCCATGTGTATTAATAATAAGTGTTATTATCATTGATTAATAGAAATATTGTATAAAGATCTTTTAAAAACATTCTTGAGGAAAATATGTCTTTTTAATGAAAAAACTTTTGAAAAAACTTTTCATTGAAATCACATTAGAAAATATTTTTATTTAAAAAGAATCCTTTTCAAAATGAAAATGAATATTCAATGAAATTACTGTAGGTGAATCCATACATTCCATATGAGGTAACAAGAACATTCTTTTTATATGGTTAATGGTTAGAAAACTGAATTTTTACAAAAGGGACAAGAAGATTCATTTGAAAACGGTGGTAAAATTAAAAAATGGTAAAAATACATTTACCAAATCATTTTAAAAAAATTTCAAAAAACATTTTAATAAAGCATAGTTTTTTAGAAGAAAATAAGATCTATGACTAAAGAGAGAAATAATGTTGGGTTTTCTAAAAAAACATTTTATAAAATATTTTGAGTACCAAAGAGTAAAAAAATGGTACTATTAGTTAATAAATGTCATGAATAACCAAAAATGATTAAAATTAATTATTTTCTTAGATAATGATGAAATAATACCCTCTAATTAAAATGTACGTATAAACCATACCAAAAAATGAGATTATAAATTAAACCATTGAAAAGATTATAATGTTTTTGTGAGAAACAATCAATGAGTATATTATGTGCATGAACTGTAAGTCCACATATAGAAGAATAAATATATCAATTGATTTTCAAATTCATTATACACATAATCATATAATATTAATGACAATGAGGATGTAATATAACCTAAGGAAAAAATGATGGGTTATGAAATATCTTTTCCACTTGGTAACCTTTAACTCAAATCCCTTTATATGATTCAAATGAAAACTCAAAGTATCATGATTAATGAATGAATCATGATATTATATGATAAAGTGGACGTATGTTCACCATAAATGATAAAATATATTCACAACAATAAATTTATTATTTCAATATAATGATAAAAATAACAAAAGAAAGTGATATTACAATTATAATAATTAAAAAATTTCTTGGGGAGAATAATCTTTAAACACTCCAAAGTGTCCAAGAACACTTTGATAGATTTGAGTTATAATATCCATGAAGGAATAAAATTAAATGAAACTTATAATATCATGATAATAAATATTTTCATGATATACCATTTCAAATGGCAGTATATACACCATATAAAATATACTAGGTGCATGACAACATATAAGTTTCAATGGAATTTAAATTGAGATGAAATCCCTTACCTTCTGTTTCCATTAAAGAGAATGCCATTTAACTTCTTGTATGGTGAACTTATCTTAATTTTATACTTTATTGAGAATATTTTTCATGTTTATTATGAATTTTATTCCACTTATTACTATGTTGTATAAAACTACATAAACAATTATGTTTACATCAGTTGTTTTGACTAAATTCAATTTATGTGTCAAAATAGCATTGGTAGGTCAAGAATGTTCAAATGGGTCATTATATAATATCTCCAAAATAATAATCATGACATAATAATAATATTTATACATTAATTATACTTTAAAACACATTCATTAAATATGGTTATGAATAATGAATCAGTATTACAATCATGGATTCGGTAGGCCCTATGAACACATTAGTAACGTTCCCATTTTTGAATGATCGTTATGGAAAGAAGATTAGTAACCCCATATCATTACAGAATGATAATTATATCATAAATACCATATTAATTAATCATACACACACACACACACACATATATATATATATATAATTATTATGATGAAAAAGGAATGGCATCATGTCGAGGAGGCGGTAGTCCACATATCTACGAATAACGTTATCACTTTTTAAGTGTGTGAAATGGTAATAAATAAAATGATATGTATATTTATTTATTTATTTATAGAAAGGTAGTTATTTAATTATTATCATATATATTTTTTATGTCTCATATTTTTAATTATAATCATCTTTTATACATTCCATGTATTGTGTGAATGAATCACATTGCTTTGAGGGGCGGTAGTCGACACTTCCTCAAATGATGTTATTGTATTTACATAAAATTGAAAGTTCGAAATTTATGTGTTATAAAAGAATTAAAGAAATATAAGGAAATAATAACTATCATATATAACATATATAATCTGAGTTTATATCATTGTGGGCACCATGTGAGGTTGTAAAGGAAAAATGAACAGTCATTGTTTCGTGAGGCAATAGTCCGACGTACAAAGAAACTGTATGTCCGTTACCCATTGGATGGATCTGTGTGTGAATGTAGGTCAAACAATAAGCATAAAAAATAATAGTATATTTAGGATATATTTTTTGTTATAAAATAATATAATAAGAATATATGTGGGATTTTAGAATGGAAATAAAGTTAAAATATTTGAGAGAAGACGTTACCTCTTAATCGGGCAACCACTTTTGGTTTGTACCAAAATGATTCCGTAGAAGAATTTTTTCCCAATAGGAGGACTCAAGGTAGATTCATGGGATGTTGGGAGACTATTTTGTAAGAGGTTATATTGGACAATTTGTTATGAGAGGTGTAAGGAAGGAGGAGAGGTGGTGTTTTTTTATATGGAAGGAAAAGGACTCACATGGAATTTTCTGGAAACAAGTTTGGTGTACAAATGTTCTTACCATAACAATGTCATAAAAACTAATAAAACTCAATAATATAGGGTTAATGGAAGAATTTTCAACATAAAATGGGTGTTTTAAAAGTGGATAGGTTAATTGAGCCCTTAAGTTAAAGGTTTAATTCTTTTTTAAGATTAAAAATTTCCTCGGTAATTGTAATTAATTTTAATCACTTTTACTAATATTTTTGGTAAAAACAAAGTTTCTATTATAATAAATTATAAATTATAGTAATTATAAATATTAAATATATTTTTTCCAAACTCCAATCATAAAAGTGTAAGATATTAATATAAAATTCATCCTGTTGGAGGGATGAAAATGTGGGTTTTTAAAGTAAAAACGTCCAATGGTTTTCCATGTTTTTAAAATTAATTTCAAAGTGAAAATGATTAAAATGTCATAAATTGTATTAATTGATATATATATTATATAATTAAACGTTAAAACGAATTAAAATTATAATTTATCCTTATAAATAAATTAAATGAAAAAGATGTTTTGGTCTAACGTTCCATATTTTTAATTATTTATTAAAAGAAGAAACATTTTATAAATATTTCAAGACTTATCCCTAAAATAATTATTATGTTTCAATTTCAAAGATTAATTTTATTTATAATTATTGAATTAATTAAATTTTTAAAATTTATATTTAAAATTATTTATCCATTAAAATGCGGTAAAATTTCCTTTATAAAAATAAAGGTTTTTATTTATAAAATAGAGTTTGTTCTTATGTTGTTCCTATAAAAACTAATGGATTAATCTTAAAAATATTTTATTGAATATATAACATATATATATCATTTAAATTATTATCTAATTGTAATTAATTATTTTTATTAACACAAAACTCCTTTAGAAGCATTTAAAAAATAATATTTCGGTTTATATCCAATTGGTTCTTATTTTAGTTTTTCATTAGTGAGTAACCAATGAATTAATTTTATATTTATATAAACCATAAATTTCCATATGTTAGTTAATAATATTCATAGCCGATAACATAACGACTAGGTTATATCATATCATATTAAATAATAATATTTTAATAATAAATTGTTATTGGCTGAAACTGGGTCTTACTTGTAACACAAGTTATGGGAGAAGGTTGCTCATGCATGTTACATAAGATATAGAAGATGATATCTCTTGATTGAAACACAAAATAACTCAATTATGTATTCAATACAAATTATATCATGTATTTAAAATATTTAAAATAGTAAATACATAGTAGTCTCTTGGGATATTATATTCCCATACATGTTTGGTGATGCATGTCATGCATGCTATTGAATACAAAGTTGTACATTAGAATTCCAGGTTGTTACATTTTATATGATTTACTGTTCTAAGATTGAGAATGTGAAACTAGCTGTTTATCATTTAGATGGAAAGTCCGACCAATGGTGGGTGTTGATTAAGAACACCAAGCCGAGGGATGAAATTGAAGAGATGGAGTGTGAAGACTTTAAGATAATGTTTCTTATAAAGTATTTCCATTTAAATATTCATAGAAAGATGAATATTGAATTCATAGAGCTGATTAAAAAGGAAGGGGATTGTCTCACGGCCTATGAAGGAATTTTCACAAGGATTTCATGGTATGATTCGTGTTTTAATATCAAAAATGATTGAAAAAAATATAGATTATTTAGTGACATAAAACCAAACATTCTGAAGGTTATATAAATTTGATACTTTGGGAGTTATGATGAAGTTGTTCAATGTTCTCTCAATGTAGAGATCAATTTTGGTGAATGGTACCAGGACTATGGTGATAAGAAATGAAATATGGAGTTTCAAGCTGAAGGATATAATGAAAAAGGTGAAAAGATAACTCAACCACCCACATGTCAAAAATGTGGTAAGAATCGTGATGGGAATTGCCTCCAAGGTATGGGGAAATGGGATACGTGTGGGAGAGAAGGGCACAAAGATCCTGAATATTGAAGGGACATGATGAAGCAGGAAAATGTGGTGGAAGAAAGGTGAGCACCATCCATGGTTCAATGCTTAAACTATAGGGAGAAATGGAACTACATAATCTAGTGCACTAAACCTTGAGCCCTCGTGGGTAGTTAGTGTCATCAGCCGCCAAATTCAAAAGGGAAAGGGAAAGATTATTCCATCACTATTGGTGATTTGGATCTTCAAAAATATGTGCTGACAAGTATACTGGTTATTCATTCAAGAATAGAGATCATACTATTTCATTATGATTCTACACATTCTTTAATATATTGAAAGTTTACTAGAACTATTCAAACACCACCTCAAAATATATAGGTAGAGTTATCTATGAGAATAAATAATGGGTAAATTATAGCAAAGAATGTATATAATTCCTCCCCAGATAATGTTTTTTGACCGAACCTCCCATAAAATCTTATCTTACATCCTTTGGTTGAGTTTCATTCTATTTTCGGAATGAATGGGCTATCTTTATAAAATTACAACATCAATAGTTGGGAAAGAGAGACCACTCTTCACATCCCGAATCATCCTATAATTCTATACAAGTGTAAGGAAGAGGATGAATCCTCTTAGGATCCATCGTCTCAAGTGTGGATATTATTCTTTTATGATCAATCATATCTAGCTCAAATGATTGAGACAAAGGAGATAATCATGATCAAATACATACCCATTATGAGGGACTACATTGAGGTGTTCCTCAATTAATTTCCTTGTCTTTTTCTTAAATTAGTGGTTGTGTTCTCAATTGAACTTATTCCTAGATCTCTACATATATCAAAGACATTGTATAGAATGGACACCCTCATGTTGGAAGAACTAAAGGAGTTACAAGAGAATCTAGATAATGGTTTTATACACATAAGTGCCTCACCATGGGGTGCACCAGTCCTCTTCATTGAGAATAAGGATCGATCAATGAGCCTCTTTATTGATTATCGTGAACTCAAAAAATCCTAATAAAGAAAAATTATACCCTAACTTGTATAGATGACTTGTTATACCAACTACATGGGGCCAAATATTTCTCTAAGGTGGACTTTCGATCAGGATATCACTAATTAAAGGTGAAGTAGGAAGGTATTCCTAAGACTACCTTTTGAATGAGGTATATCAACTATGAGTTTATAGTGATACCTTTCAAACTCAATAATGCTACATAAATATTCATTGATGTAATGAATAATGTATTTAGTGATTACCTCAAAAAAAAATAGGATGTCTTTATAAATGATATTCTGATATACTCCAAGAGAAAAGAGGAACATGATTATCATTTCAATACTATGCTAAAAAATTTAAAAAGGGAGAATATTTATGAAATGAATTGTAAATGTGAGTTGTGGATAGAGAAAGTATCATTTTAGGGTCATGTTATCACCAGAAAAGAAATATATGTGCATATTTCCAAGAAAAGGTCAAGTGAAGAGTGGCCCAGCCAATATATGTAATAATGATTTGTATTTTCCTTGGTCTAGTTGGGTTTTATCGATGATTTGTCAAAAAAAATTCCTGATGGTCAAACCCACTAACTAGGCTGATTTAGAAGGGATAAAAAATTTTCTAGACCAGTGAATGTAAAGACTGTTTCAAAGAGTTAAAAAAGAGTGTCATTACCATGCCAATACTCAAACTTCCAAAAAGTGGGGAACTCTTTGTAGTATATAATGATGATTTAAATAAATTCTTAGTATGTGTACTAATGAAAACTAGTAATGTGATATTATATTACTCAAGTTAGTTGAAACATCAAGAGAAAAAAATATCTTATGCATGATCTGGAGTTGGCAATTGTGATCTTTATATTGAAAATGTGGCATCATTATCTCTATGGGGATAAGTTAGAAATATATAATGATCACGAGAGCCTAAAAAATATAGTTACACAGAAGGAGCGTAATATGAACCATAAAATATTGTTGGATCTCATCAAGGATTATGATTTCTTGATCCACTACCATTCTAGAAAAGAAAATAAAGTGTAAAATGTTATAAGTAGAAAGGATCTTGCAACATTATCAGTGATGATATTTGATAAGGGTCCAATATTCATATATTTTCAAAGGATGGACATCGAAATCATTAAGTAAGGAACCTCATAAATCCTTTCTCAAATGATTGATCAATCATCCCTTGTAGAGAAAATAAGTGATGCATAAAGAAATGATATCGAAATTCAGAAGAAGGTTGAAGCTATGAGAAAGGGGAAATCCTAAGATTTTTAAACTTATGAGGATGGAGTTGTAATATTTGGATCATGATTATGTGTACCATACAATCCAAAGATAAATAAGGAGCTTCTGAAAGATGCACATAACTCAACCTTATCTATTCACCTAAAGAGCACAAAGATGCATCAAGATCTCTGAGAGAACTATTGGTGGGACAATATGAAGAAGAAGATCACTGATTATACATCAAAGTTCCTTATATGTCAGTAAGTTAAGGAAGAAAGAAGAAATTATAAGGGTTTTATACAACCATTACGCATACCAAAATGGAAATGAGTAAACACCCCTAGGGTCTTTATCAGCGGACTTTCGAAGAAATCCAGAGGAAACAATGTTATATAGGTTGTTGTGGATCATCTTAAAAAGACAACTCACATTATCAAAATTAGAGAGTAATTCTAACTAGATCAACTTGCATGGATATACATCAAATAAGTGGTAGGTATTAATGGAGTACCACAGTTGATTGTATCCAATTGAGATCTGAGATTTACCTCTATGTCCTTGAAAAGTCTCCAATATGATCTAAACATTGAGCTGAACTTTATTAAGACTTATCATCCTCAAAATGATGGCCAATATAAAAGAACTATTCATACACTAGAAGATATGTTGAAGGCATTTTCCATGGACTTCAAAGAAGGATGGGACCAACATCAGCCTCTGGTTGAGTTCTCTTACAACAATAGATTTCACTCGAGCATCCTAATGGAACAATATGAATCACTTTATGGGAAAATATTCATAACACTAGCATGCTTGGATGAAGTCAGTGAATGAAAGATTCTAGGACCTAAAATTGATGAAGAAATTATGATAAAGGTGAAAACCATTTAGATACACATCAATGAAACCTGAATTTGACAACTGATCTATGAAGATAATCATCGACGAGACATAGAGTGTAAAGAATAAAACATGGTATTCATCTTCATATCTCCATGGAAGAGGATCATGTGATTTGGGAATAAATTAAAGATAAGACCCAGGTATATCAGCCCCTTCGAGATTATTGATCGAGTTAGAGTTGTGGCCTATCTATTATAACTTCCACCAACCATGTCTCAAGTAAACAATGTATTCCATGTATCCTTCTTGAGGTAGTAGATACTGAATCCCTCACATTTAATTAATTCCATGGTGGTAATGTTGGAAAATTATCTCTCTTATAGAGAGAATCCAATGAAGATCTTTGACCATAGAGATAATTTTTTACATAACAATACTACTTACCTGGCCAATTTACTATGGCTGAACCATATGTACGAATAAACAATATGGGAATCAGAGGAAGCGATGAAGGAGAAGTACCTTCACTTGTTTTCGTCATATTATATAAAAAGAAATTTCGAGGGATAAATTTCATAAAAGGGAAAGAATGTAATGAGACAAAATTTTATCAATGAAAATTACCTTATTATTGTTAATTTATATAGTATAAATCCCATAGAATCACTTAGATAACACAATACAAATTTTTTGAATAAAGAATGAATGAAATAAGTGGTATTTCTAGAAATTAAGGAACCTATCATGATTGAATAGTAACATGAGTTTTAGAACATTATTATGAACTTTAGGAATATAAAATTGGCCAATAGAATAGTAACCTCACCTTTAAAAGTATGAATATAATTTAGGCATCTTATAAATGATAATATGATATAATTATATCATAGTTAAGTAAATAAATGTTTTAAAAACTATTAATTAAGTGTTGTTATTTTTGTAAGTCATATATATTTAATTACAATTTTATAAAAAATATAATTATTTAAAATAAAATTTATATTCATAAAATATATTCATAAATTAACATTTTTTTCCTATTATTATAAGATAATTTTATGAGACCTGGCTTAATTTTTATAAGTGTTATAAAATCAATTATAATTTTAAAATCTATATTTTCCAAGTAAATGATGATTTTTGTTAAAAAAATAAAATTATTATATTATAAAATTATTTTCATAAAATTGAGTTCATTTTTGAATTTTACACTTCAAACAATGGTTAGGGGAATTTATAGAATTTTTCTAAAATACTTGATCTTTTGGGGAATAATAAAATATGATAATTTACAATAAATGATAAATACATAAATTATTGAGTCCTAGATGATGTAAGGCTGATGTAAAATCAAAATATAGAACTATCCTTCATTATTTTAATATATTTAGTGATAAGTATCAAACTATTCATATTCCGGATCCAAAACAATAAACTAATGAATAAGTTAATGAGAAAACACACATCTCCTCCCCTGTAAATACCACCCCTCAACACCTCTTATACTCAAAATATTCAAGATTTTATCCTCATATAATTTTTCCACAATATTTTTCCCAATACCCCCCACATCCAGGAGATCTTGTTCTAATTATAATAGAAAACTCTTTTCCCAAAGGAGGTTCTAGAGGAGGAAAAATTCAAGAGGTAAAACCCACATTCTTTTTTCTTATAATTTATTTTCAATTTCAATTATTTTATTATCCTCTACTCACCTAAAAATATACAATAGGAATGATAAATAAATTATATTTTATATAATTTAATCTTATTATTTATCTTCTAATCTATTCCCTTTTCATTTTATTATAAAAATTAAAATATCATCTGGGGTGGGTCGATTTACCCCCACCATGGAGGATGCATTTTCATTTTTCATTACCAGCTTCAATGATGAGTATAAAACCATAAATATGGTTAAATAAGATTTTAGTATACATAATATATATTACATACTGTTTTGGAACCAATATATAATTATGATGTTAAATAAAATGATATAATATCACAATGGTCATTAAATCCCCCAAATAAATTAAATCATTTTCATTAACTATTTTTCTAATGGTTCATCCTCATACCATATATCTAAATGAAATATAATACCAATTAAAATTTTTTATGTTAATTATCAACATATTATTTCAATTTTGGATAATCATTCCCATTTTACATGAACTTGAATACTCATATACAAATAAACCGATCATGAAAACCAAGAACATTAACACCCTCAAATGACGAAATAGAACTCTATAACTCATTGAAAATTCCATAAATGAACATAATAAAACTATAATGAATCAAATTAATGTATAAAAGGTTCTGGATTTGTAAATTAATGAATTTTATTTTATTATCTAGTATATTAAAGTGAATAAATTATTCTTACATAAGTTAAGGGGATTCTTAAACCTAACTCTCTTTCTTTGGGTTTCCTCTCTTTCACTCAATTTTCAGTATGGATGTTCCTTTATTTTTCTATAAATATAATTTATTTTTACTCCACATTTATTTTCTAAGATATATATGTTTCCAATATAGTTTTATGATAAATGTAAATATTTTTTCAAAATAACTCTTCTTTTTGAAAAACACATCTTTTACTTCTCAAGAGATTGTTTCTTCATCAATCAAGATTGATACAAATTATTTTATTCCCTTTTTATCTTTGGAATTAAGTTGTGTATGAAAATATTCTTTATGAAATGAAACAAATTCCTTTCCATTGGTTATATTGTTTCCATGATTAATATACTTTATATGCGGCATGCATGATAATGTAAATGATATTTTGTGACAGGTGAACTTAGAATTATATAGATTATGTAAATTTTATGATATGATGGCTGTGAAAAGATTTATATATCAATCCAATTAATTAGGTAATGAAATAAATCTCATTAAATAAAGTGAAATATGTGTGAAAATTATGTTATCTTTGTTCATATCTATGTGTTGTATTTGACCACTACATCATAGTGTTTTATTATTATGAATTGCCACATTCCCTGAATTTATCTAATGTTATTTATGATGATTGTGATTTTTATCCTTTTATTATATTATAATGATGATGATTATGATCACCCATGTTTCAGGTAAATTTTTTATCCTCTTAATATGATTTTATCTCACCCCTTATTTTGATGTATATCCTAGGTGAATACTTGTAATAAGGATAACACAAGGTCTAATAAGAAGTTATAGATAAAGTAATTAAATAAATTTTTATGTTTTATTATGTGAAATTTATGTATAACCTAAATGTTCCCAAGAAACTAAACCTTTGGATCCTTTTTGTGTAACACTTTTATAATGTTTATCTATAAAATGATGCAATATTTATGTAACAAAAAGCAGGGTCTCTATAGGTGGAGTATGTGATCCACTTATTACCAGGAGATCATGTGATGATGTCTTTGATGATTTATGTGATTACTCGGGATGGTGTACCATTTTTGGGACTTGTTATTATCTATTTTTGGTAATTTAATCTTGATTAAAATTTTGGCATACAAACTATTTATGTATTATTTCCACTATTTTTTTCTTATCGAGTTATTATTATAGAGAAATAATTCTATATTGATTGATTTGATAACCAGGTTCAAGTCTCCATGCTATGGGTTTTTGGAAAAACCATCAGGAATTTTCAATATTTATTTGTGTATAGGCAGAGTAGGTAATTTTGGATGGTTCGTGATGAATTAGCATCAAATGATGAAAATTTTCTTTTTGAAATTTGGTATGTAGTTTGGGATGTCTTGGTAGTCAAGAGATAGGAATACTAGGACTTAAGGGGTATTTTATGAGTGTGTGACTAATTATCTTTCATTATAAAAATCCTTATGTGACTATGGATGGATAATAAAAATTTATTTGAGGTAATTCAGTATTCGGAATCTAGAATTTTTCTAAACATTGATATGAGTCTTTTATTTCCAATTTGAATTTTAATTGATAGATTTGATGTTCTTAAGTCTCTTAAATAACTTTTTCTTATTATATATTGATGGTGTGTAGTACCATAGACCTAATAAGTCATTTGAATATAATTTAGGAGTAGATACTGATGAAGCACATCAAGAAAACCCTCATAATTACCAGAACCTCATGGAGGTTGATGTGGCCTTATTTTACATAGTTTTACAACATATTTTTAATTAATGTTTATTAATTTTAATTAATTATTTGTGCACTTTTTACTATATATTAATAATTTTTTATTTTTATAAATAAATTTATCAATTTATCATTTTTATAATAACGTATGTATTTTAATCTTCAAAATACTTAATTTACATATTAATTTAATTTTATAGTCTAATGTCTTTTTATTTAGTTTGGTGATTTTTGTCCGCATATTTAATAATTTTAAATTTATTAGACAATTAATTAATTCTGATTTTGTACATAAATAATGTAGTGTTAATTTAAAATTTCATGTATTAAGTATTAATTATTTAAAGTGTCATAATATAATTATTATTTGTATTTTATTAATTCATTAATTATAAATTTATGTTTATAAACTTACTGCTCTTGTTAAATGTATTTAATTTAATTTCATTAATTAACTTAAGTATTTAATAACAAAATAACTAACTGTTTAACTTAACTAATTTAATTTTTTAAAGTAACTATTTTAAATAAATTAACTTTTATTTGTAATTTAAATCTAGTTTTTTATTTTATAACTTAATTGCTTCTTTATTTTAAGTTTTAGTTTTGTTCTAATTTAAGTTTAATTAATTGAAGTTAATAATAATTTAATTAACTTTTTATTTGTTTAATTTGTTATTATTTAAGTTTTTAAGTTGTTTATAATCATTTTAATAAATTTTAGTTTTTAATTATTTATCCAGAATGTATTTTAGTTTAAGTTTTAAATATGATTTTTAATTTATTTTATTTGCAGACTAAGTACGATGGTACTGTTTCCCCTTTACGGTGGCACAACAACCTGTGGCACCGTTTCCCTTTCCACCGTAACCCGTCACGGTGGAACCGTTTCCTTCCCCCATTTCTCTTAACAGTGCCACACCCTGCCATCGTTCCCCTGCACCTCTTCCACCATCGCATCGAAATCCACGGCAGACCACCAAAAAAACAGTTTACAACATTTTCCCAAGCCAATTTTAAACCAGAAATTTTAATACATTTGAATAAAAACAACCCTAATTAGTCATTCAGGATAAATCAAGCTTTGATAGAGGTGGAGGCCGGCACTCAGTGTATCTCGCCGCCGATGCTTATGGAGGGTTTGCTGAAGATGCATCAATTCCCATTCATCTCATTTGAAATTATCTTTTTGAGCTGAACCTAAGACAACCCTCAATATAGTTCTAGATCTAAGTTCTATTTGAGTGTTGTAGCCATGCCTGGCCGAGCAGCACCACCAGAGCTAGTGGGAAGAGGAGGAGTCGAGGTCACTAGGTTCAGGAGCCACAGTCGTCTCGTGAGTAGAGAAGGAGCGACAGTAGAGGCTTCCTCTAGAAGCAACCCGAAACCCCCTCCCTGTGGCACTATAGATAAGAAGAGGGGAAGATAAACCTAAGTTAAAATAAAATAATAAATAATAACAATAATAAATGAATAATTATTATAATATAAAACTATTATATTAAATAAATAATTAATCATAAAATAAAATTAAGTTATTAAATCAGTTAATAAAATTGAACTTTTTAAAACTAAAATAATTTTAACTTAAATATAATAATAATTTAATTTTTATTAAATTTATAAAAAATTATTGTTATAATAAAATTTAGAAACTAATTAAAATATTTAATAAATAATTTACTAACTCAAAAATATCAATAAGTTGTAATAAATATTTACTTATAATACTAACATTAATAAAATATAAAAATTAATAATAATAAATTAAAATTTTAAAATTTTAATTTAATTATTAATTTAATTATAAATTAATAATGATTATAAAAATAATCAATTAAGTAAATAATAATTATCAATTATTTATTAAATAATTATCTTTAATTAAATTTTTAATAAGTATTATGACATTAGAATTTAAAAAATAACTATTATTTAAACATCTTCGTGTTTTAACTATTTTATTTTGTTTTAAATTTTTTGGTTCACAATAGAGTCAAAATTATGTCCAGGTTCACTCAAATAACTCACCAGATGTTAGTTACAAGGGTATTGTTAGTGCAACGTGTGGTTTGAAAAAAAAAACACACTTGTACGGTGCAACATCAAAAAACAAGTCTATGTCGGTGAAAAGAAAGTGGTGACATGAAGCAGATGACAATGGGTTTGAATGCAGAGCAGCAACATAATTTTTGCAGGGGACTCTCATTTCTATTGCATGCCACACAATTAGAGAGCTAAGACTCCTGGGAGCAGCTAGAGACGGGCTGGAGGCTAAGGAGCCTGAAGGTAGAGCATCTTCTAGGGAGTTCTTCTTCCATCTGTCCTTTATTTTTATACTCTGTTCTGGAATGTTTATCACTAATTTAATCAAGATGATCAAAGAATGAATTATCTTACTCAAGAATTCAATTCAGCTGGTTAATATTTTAAACATCTTCATTCACTTTACATTTCTCAAAATCGTAATCAATTGGAGAGATTGATTAATGATTATCTATTTAGTTGTTTCACACCTCAATTGTTTTCTAAATTCATAAATTCAAGATTAATTGGTGAGATAGTTCTTGAATATATTTATTGAAGTGTTAATGTCTTTAACTTTTGAAGTTTACAACAGATTTATTTCCAAATTTTATCCTTTTATACCTGTCAAGCAGTTTGATTGATTTTGGAGTTATTAGCTCCTAATGTCAGTATTTTTTGTGTAGAGTTCTTTGAAAAGGGAGACTTTTTTATTTCTTCTTGAGGTATGATTCAATAACTACTATTGAAGAAGTCAACTTTTTTAACCAGTAGATTATATTTCTCGAGTGTCTTTTATTGATCTGAGATCCTTTGACCTTGTTGCTTAATTTTAGTATATGACTTACTTATATTATCTTACTATATTTTTTAGTTTGTCTGTATTCTAGAATATGATTTAGTTTCTTTGTTATCATTGTTATCTTTACTTATTTCTTAAACCAAAATAAAAAAAATTAAAAAGAAATTAATATAAACAATGTTCATTCTCTCCACTGCTGAGAAGAGTGGAATTTATTTTGAATAAAACCTTAGATTTCTCACCTTCCTTCCCTTGGGTTTGACCATGTACCACTATGCTAGTGTAAGAGTTATAAATAATATTTTGAGGGTTGTCACACCCTCCCACCACATCCAGATTTGGAACTATTGTAGGGGAAGACACATGCTGAGAGTCTAGGATTTTAATAAGAAAAATAAAAAAAATAAACAAACATTAAAAATCATATTAAAAAAATTTCTTTAAAAAATATTTGTAAACCTGAACTTCATTGTTGTTTGAGCTGAGTATAGAAAATTTATTTTAGTATTTGAGTGTGTGTTTAGTTTGAACATTTAAAAAATGGAATGTTTTGAAGGCTCACACAATTTCACTGGACCTTACAGTGTTTTTTTGGAGATTATGGACATAGTACCTGGAAGTGTGCCTATAACCATCCACAACAGTACCATCACATTGATGTTAATGAACAAAACATTGAGCCCAATCCTAACATTCTAGAAAAATGTAGTCAAATTGTATCAAAACTAGATGTTAGGGATGATGTTTGGAGTACTCAGTTAAACAAAAACCATGAAATTCAAGTTAAATACACTCAAGAGAAAGATCAAAGAATGAAAAGATTAGAAAACATGCTCATAGAATTACAATAAAGGGTTAAAGAAAAAGAACAAGCATAAATAAATGAAAGAGAAATTGTTTATAAAAGATTTAAAAATCAAGTTGAATAGGAAAGTGAATCAGAACATGGGATACAAACTTTTTACTTTGAAAAATCTGATTCTGTTGAACTAAAATTGGACACAACCAACTCACTAAATCAAGAACACATTGATGAAGACCCCAAAAATAACTTTAATGATGTTGAGTTGGAAAATTCTAAAGATGAATTGAAATAGATTGAAAAAGAATTCCTAGTTCCCTTTATGATTCATACTCTTGAAAAACCTCACTATTTTTGAAGTTTTGAGAATGAATTCACTTGGGTTGAAGAAAAATTATAAAATGAGAACTTGGTTGTTAATAACTCTTCACCAAACTTTATTGAAATCATGAACACTAAACTTGAACATGACATTGGGTATAATATAGAAGAGAATGATAAAATGGAAAACATGGAACCTGAAATTTTTTAGCCTAAGTTGAAAACCACCCTTCCGCATTTTGAAATTGTAAACCCAAAAAGTTATTAAATATTTTTGGATGAAGAAGTTGACTTAGTTTTCATTGAAGAAAAGTTGTTTGATGAACTTTCAATTCCTTGTTTACATAGTAATAAATTTTTTGAATCTTTTCTCTTTAAATTAGAGAACAATGTTGATATAACTGGGGGTAAATGTTTAAATTTGAATAATCATGAATATCAATTTATTGATGTTGAATTGAACATTACTCCTCCTGATTTATAATTTTTGGAACACACTATAAACCTTGTTTTGGGAAATGAGCCTTTTCAACTTGAACATGAAAAAGAGGTTAAACACACACTAGATGATGGTTGCAGAATTTATTTGTTAGAATAAGTAGATATTCAGTGTGAGTTAACAGATGAAGAACTTTTGGAAGATATTTACAACATTGTTAGACCTGAATCTGTTTGTGAGAAAATAATTTCTCTTCCCTTTCTTTCACTTCCATCCTCAACTGTGAAGGGTGCTGATCCTTCTCATAATGCTGATAGTAGTCTAGAGGGGGAATCATACTTGAGTTCCATTTTTAATAATTCTGTTCAGCACTTTATTGAATTCACTTTTGAACCGACTATTCACAATTTACCCATTTTTACCCTTGAATGTGAATTTGTAAGTGTTAAAGTTAAGAGAGATAGCCATGAGAATAATCCCATACCATTTGAGGCACCCACTTTTTCTTCCCTTCCTAAAAATGTTAAATGTGTCAAATCTAAAACAATTCTGGATGTGGACATCACTATACCCACAACTGTTAATGGGTGCTACTTAGGGTTTATTCCAGTCTATGAGGGTTTAGTGTCTATTTTGTTATGTTTTAGTGCCCATAAATCAAATTTTTCAGTTAAAAATGTTTGGGCCAATAACATGCGGTGGTTCCTATTAAAGAAACCACATCCACCTAGTGTCTATGATTAGTTGTTAGGTGAGTCAGGAAAGGGACTTTGATCCTAGCGCTGCATTGGAGGCAACCCATGTTTTTGTTTGTTTTCTATAAAAGACACAAAAAATTGTGATTAAATAAGGTCTAACTGAAGACTTTAAACTCAATGATTCATGGGATTCAACCCATGATCTTTATTTATTTTCACATTTACACTATTTTGTGCTCAATAAATTGTGGCTTTGCGGCCTTATGTTTGTTATATCTCTACTAGAGATTTATTTCTCTTTCTACTTGCCTTGTGATTTTTCAGATGTTGCGTCTGCATCAATAAAAGAGTGGAATTCCCATGTTTAGGATTAATGACAAACGTATTCAGGTAAGTGTCTTAATTTATGTATTCATTTTTTTTTGTACCTATTCATTTTAGTAAAAAATTCACTGCTAAGTTGCAGTTACTACTTTTGGTGATTCCGTGACTGTTTGTAAATTTTTGCTGCTTTTAAAAATATCTTCTTCTATAGAAATTATGCTACTATTTTGTTGGAAAATATATTGCATATCTTTCAATCTAATATTTTTTTATGCATGTCACTATGTTGAATAAAATAATTATGGATGTTCCTCCTTGTTGAAAAAATCGAATTTCACTATTGTAAAAATCATTCTACTATGTTAAACTAAGTGTGTGGGGTTACATTGTTTTTGGTTGTTGTGTTTTTCATTGAAATTTCTTAGCTAAGGGGTGTTAGCATGCATTTTTCTACTATATTGAACATTCATTTGAACCAAAAATTTCATATTACTACACCCTATCCACTTTTCACTTACAAGATTCATACAACTATTTGAACATTCTTGAAAATCTTTGTCACTGGACTTAAATGTTAATGTGTGTCATTTCTTGTGAACTTGATGTTAAGTTATTCATTGTGGAAAATAATAATTTTTGGACTTCAAAGATACCCTTTATACATGTCATTTATCTACAAAATTAAAAATCTATTTTGAATATTAATTTTTTAATTGTTCTTCTCCACTTTATAAGTAAAATTTTGGGACAAAGATGAGTTTTAAGTGTGGAGGGGGGGTCAATTCTTGACTGTTCTAAACTGTTCTTAATTATATGTCACCAATTCCCACAACAACTTCATTTATTTTGTAAAAAATGGATAATTTCATTCAAAATTCTTTCATAATTTTAGGCTCTACATTGTACTCAAATGAGTCTTGTCTAAGGTTGATGCTTGATAAGTAGTTTAGAACAGTTTTGATTCTGAAATTATTGAGGTTGGATGACTTATGAGTGGTCTTGCTTAGTGGTTTTATAAGATCATGGTTTAGGACTATTTTTTAGAGTGATATGGGTAACCTGTTAGTAGAGTTATGATCATAACCCTTGGAATTGGATGTTTGATTTTGATCCTAGGGGATTCATTTTTCTTTTAATTATTAAAGTAATTACCTTAGCAAGACAATGTAAAAGATTTTTATATAAAAATATTTTGAAGCTAGAGTAGTTTTGGAATCTTGGATCCCACAGTGAATCTATGAGACCATAGATGTTGGGTGTGTTTCTATTTACTATAAGCCCTATGTACACTCTGAAAACGTGCATTGCACAGTTCTTATCATATGATACATGGTTTGGAGAAAATAAAATATGTGTCTAGGGTCAAAAACAAGTTCATTATGGTGAGGGGAATGATGAACACTGAATGAAGAAGGTAACAATTGGTTTATATGGGAGTCATTTAGGTTGTATCACTAAGGTGACTCGTAAATAAATTATTTATTTTTGGAATCTAGGTTTGAGTTTAAAGTAAAAAAGTTCTTCTGGTTATGTTCTTAATCCCACTAATATTTTACCTATTATCGCTCTTGGAATTTGAACTTGAGCGTGGATTGTAATGAGTCAATAAGAATACCCACATATGAGGGAGGACACTTCAATTAATATATGGTTCATTTATTTCTTGATTTCTAATAATATATTTTTTAAGGTAGGTCTTGATTTGAGTTATATTTTCAAAATCTTATTGACACTTCAATCCTCTGTTAGTGCTAGACATGTTACATTTTGAGAAAAATAATAGATACAATCACATCGGTTTATCAAAAAGATAATAAAGCATGATATTTTTTGAGGAAAAACAATGTTTAAGTGTGGGGTACTTTGATGTGGCCTTATTTTACATAGTTTTTCCACATCTTTTTAGTTATTTTTGATTAATTTTAATTAATTATTTGTGCACTTTTTTCTATATATTAACACTTTTGTATTTTTATAAATAAATTTATCAATTAATCATTTTTTATAATAATATATGTATTTTAATCTTTAAAATAAGAAATTTATACCTTACATTAATTTTTAATATTATTTTTAATTTATTTTATTTGCCGGTTAAATATGATGGAACGGTTTCCCCTTGTGGCACGACAACCTGTGGCACCGTTTCCCTTTCCACAATAACCCACCCAGGTGGCACTGTTTCCTTCACCCATTTCTCTTACCGGTGCCACAGCCTGCCAATGTTCCCCTACACCTCTTCCACCATCGTAGTGAAATCCACATCCGACCACCAAAAAAACAGTTCACAACATTTTCCCAAACCAAAAATTTTAAGACAGTTTGTATAAAATCAACCCTAATCAGTCGTTCGCAATAAATAGAGCCTTGATAGATGTGGAAGTTGTGACTCAGTAGATCTCACCGCCGATGTTTATGGATGGGTTTTTTAAAATGTATAGATTCCCCTTCATCTCATTTGATAACCCTAAGACCTTCACATCCCAATCAGCAACTTGAACCGTCGCCTGGACTTTCGCCGCACCAAACCGACACTTCGTGATGAACCTAAGCTAGCCCGCACAGCAGTTCCCGATCCAAGGTCGATCCAGTTGTTGTAGCCACGCCAGGCCTAGTTTCACCGCCAAAGCTAGAGGGAATAGAAGGAGTCAAGTTCGCCGGGTTTCGGAGCCGCAGTCATCGCGTGAGCAGAGAAGGAGCACCAGCGGAGGCTTCCTCTGGAAGCACCTTGAAACCGCCTCCATGTGGCGCTGTAGAGAAGAAGAGGGGGAAGGGATAAACCTAAGTTAAAATAAAATAATAAATAACAACAATAATAAATTAATAATTATTATAATCTAAAATTATTATATTAAATAAATAATTAATCATAAAATTAAATTAAGCAATTAAATAAGTTAATAAAATAGAACTTTTTAAAACATAGATAATTTTAACTTACAAATAATAATAATTTAATTTAAATTAACTTTATAAACAATTATTATTATAAAAGAATTTATAAAATAATTAAAATACTTAATAAATAATTTCCTAACTCAAAAATTTCATTTAGTTATAATAATTATTTACTTACAATGCTAACATTAATAAACTAACTTAATTAATAATAATTAATTAAAAATAGAAAATTTTTATTTAATTAAATACTTAATAATAAATTTACAATCATTATAATAATATTCCATTAAGTAAATAATAATTATCAATAAATTATTTATTAATTAACATTAATTAACATTAATTAACATTTTAATTAGTATTATAACATTAGACTTTAAAAAATTACTATTATTTAAACTTCATCATATTTTAACTATTTTATTTTGTTTTAACATTGTTGGTTCACAACAGAGTCGAAATTATGTCCAGGTTCACTCAACTAACTCACCAAATGTTAGTTACAAGTGTAAAGTTAGTGCGAGTGTAGTTCGTAAAAAAACACATGTGTACGATGCAATAGTAAAAAATAAGTTTCAGTTGATGAAAAGAAATCGGTGACATGAAGGGTTTAAAGGCAAAGTAGTAGCATAATTTTTTCATGGGACTCTCATTATAATTATATGCCACACAATTGGAGAGCTAAGACTCCCAAGAGCAGCTGGAGATGATCTAGAGGCTAAAAAGCCCGATGGAAGAGCATCACTTGGGGAGTTCTTCTTCACATTGTCCTTTATTTTTGTACTCTGTTGTTGGATGTTTATCTCTACTTTAATCATGATGATCAAATGATGAATTATCTTAGCTTGAGAATTCAATTATACTGGTTTATCTTAAAACATCTTCACTCACATTACATTTATCATAATCATAATCAATCGGCAAGATTGATTAATGATTCTCTACTTTGTTGTTTTTCACCTCAATTGTTTTCTAAATTCATAAATTCATGATCAACTGGAGAGGTAGTTCTGGAATACATTTATCAAAGCAATAATGTCTTTAACTTTGGAAGTGTACATTGAGTTTATTTCCAAATGTTATCCTTTTATAACTGTCAAGCAATTTGCTGATTTTGGAGTGGCGAACTCCTAAAGTCAATCTTCTGTGGGTTGAGTTTCTTGGAAAGGGAGGCTTTTAACCTTTTTCTTGAGGTATGATTCAATAAACAGTAGTGATATGTCAACTATTTTAACCAGCAGATTAGATTTCCCGATTGTCTTTTATTGATCCGAGCTCCTTTGACCATGTTGCTTAATTTTAGTATATGGTTTACATATGTTAGCTTACTGTATTTCTTAGTTTTTTAGTATTCTTGTTTACAATTTAGTTTCTTTTTCAAATTTTTTTTCTTTACTGCTTTCTTAAAAAATACAAAAAAATTAAAAGTTTAAAATATAAACAATGTTTATTCTCTCCATTGATGACAACAAAAGAGTTTATTTTGAATAAAACCTTAGATTTTTCACCTACCTTCCCTTGGGTTCGACCCTACACCACTGTGCTAGTGTAGACGTTGTAAATAATATTTTGAGGGATATGAAAACCTCCAGTCACATCAGTGGTAATAGAACGTATAGTCCATTCTTTGGGCCAAAGAGCAATGACTATTCTCATACAGGCTCAATTAGTTTTACCTTGCAGTGAAAATAATAGAGACCATACCTTAGAGTTTATTTATCATAATCCAAATTATTCTTAGTGAATTAATGATCCTCATGAGGCAAAGTATTTTTTGGAAACATTGATTAACTATTCATGATCTTAGAGATGCTATAATAATGTGAAATGTGTCATCTTCAAGGTTGATGGGCTTAAAAGGAGGTGGTGGGATGATATAGTTATGGAAAAAAAGAATAAGGTATTGGAGAGGAAGGACATAAAGTCTCTTTTAATGAAGAAATTATATCTAGATTCAATGATATTTAAAAATTCCCTGGAGTTTCTCAACCTTAATCAAGTTGATTGGATAGTTACTTAGTATGCTAATCGTTTTGCTGAGATTGCTCAGTTATAAGCAGATGTAGTGTCGAATGATAAGCTTAAGGATCAAAGGTTTGAGATGGGACTTCAATTCGATATCCAATATTATGTCTTTATGATGAATCTTTCCTTTTATACTAATGTTTTAGATAATTCTCTGATTGATGAAATTGACCTGGCTAGTATATAGGGTTGATGGGAGTTCCTCCTACAATTTGTGGTAGTTTTAGTGGTTCCATTAAGGGAAGGGATATCAAAATTAATATCATGGTGGAAATGGTGGTGGTGGATCTTGATAGTATTATTTATCTAAATCATTTAGAGAATTTTATGAAGGACCACCAAATTGTTCCAAATGCGGAAAGGTTTGAAACTCAAATCGAGTTTTCATAGAGGCATAAAAGTTTTTTAGCTCATTGGGATGTTTAAGAAAATTTCATAATATTTTACATGTTTTACCACTCCATATAGTGAAAAAATATCATAAATACTTAGAGGCTTATTTATGCGGTCATATTCTTTAGGAACAATGTATTTACATCCATAGGCATCTAGAAAAAACTTCTCCATGCATTGGATGAGTCCCAAGTAAGAACATATGTTAGTCTCATGATAGTGCGAGGTTACATTTTAATTGATTCAACTTTAGTGACTACTTCATTTGATATTGGTTCCTCTCATTCATTCTTATCAACACATATTTTGGACATGTTGCATATTCTTATGGAGATCATGTCTTTTTTTATGAAAATTGCAACACCACTCGAGATGAATATAGGTCGGGCTATTTGATGTCTCTCTTATGATTTCTATTTATCAGTGATCAAGCTAATCTAGGAATTTTTGGTTCTTGATGTGAAACCTATGTATACCATTATCAAGATGGATTGATAGGTTTGTCATAAATAATGAATTGACTCTTATCTTCAGAATACCTCATTCACTTCCCCAATGGGGATTGTCATATTTTTCAGGGAGAATGGGACCTAAGGTCTAGCCGAGTAGGACCTCCTCCACCATAGTTAGATAGAATGATATTCATGTATAATTTTTAACTAGATTTGGGATGTTAATATTGGGATATAACTTCTGTAGAAGTTGATTTTCTATATTTTTTTACGTTATAATTTTCTAGATTTCCACTAGATAGGGAGGTCAATTTCTCTAACAACTTGGTGCCTGGTACCCAACCAGAATCTATTCCTTCATAATATATGGAATCATAAAAACCTAGGTAGATAAAGAATCAAGATTATGAATTTATGTAAAAATTATTCATTCGATATAGCATATCTCATTTGATATTAAATGTGATTTTCACCAAGAAGGATGATAATACTCTTCAATGTTGTGTTAATTACCAAAAGATCAATTGGGTTATGGTAAAAAAAGTAATCATTTCCCCAAGTTTCCAATTTTTCTGATCTGTTGAATGGGTTGTAGTGGTTCTCTAAGATTGATCATTGGTTAGGTTACCACCGGCTCTAGATCAAGGAGTATAATATCCCAAAGATCACTTTTATGAATAAGTATGGGTACTGTGAGTATTTTTTTGCCATTGGGTTTAACCAATGATTCTATTGTGTTTTAAAACTGATGAAAATTATTTTTCACTAGTACCACAATTATATCATTGTGGTATTCATGGATGATATATTTTTTTATTCCAAAACTTAGTAGGATCATGTACCTAATTTGAGATTAGTTTTGGACATCATGATGATTCACTGACTTTATGACGAATTATCGAAGTTCCATTCTATAACCGAGAGGTAACATTCTTGGGACATGCAGTCTTACAAAATAGAATCTCAGTTGATCCGGAGAAGGTCAAAATTTTCATGCTGCGAGAAGAACCATATAACATCTTTCATATTTAGAGATTCATGGGATTAATAGGGTATTATCATTGGATTTTGAAGGATTTATCTATGTTGGATCCTCTATAGACTACTCTCACTGATAAGAGAGTAGAGTTTTTTTATTACAAATGTTAGGATTCCTTTGATGAGTTGATGCATCACATGAATTTATCTCCATTTTCGAATCTTCTAGAGGTGGGGCATGGATATATGGTTTTTTTTGATGCGTCAAGTTTAGATCAATTCAATGTTATCATAAAGGGTGATCACATGGTGGATTATGGTTCTCACCAACTATATCATCCTTAGAAGAACTATCCCACTCATGATCTAGATGTTGTAGTGGTGATGAATTATCTTAAGAGTTGGTGACACTACATTTTTGGATAAAGGTTTACCATAATCACTGAAAAAAAATCATGAGTAATATCTTTTCAAAAAGAGATTTTAATATCCACTAGAGGGGATGGGTGGAGTACCTGTAGTCAAATGACTTTGATATTTTCTTTATAATTTGAAAGGGGAACATTGTTGTTGATAATTTGAGAAGAAAACTACCATCCTAGGCTATGATGTAATTTTAGGAGGAGTGCAATGTCTTGGATCTCTTTTATTTCATGCTTTTGGGAGCTAAGAAGGATGACTGAGGTATTTTTGGCATGCATGTAGTTGTCATCATCTATTATTGAGATAATACTCTAGGAACAGTAGTTTGATTATGTTTTATGAAGAATTAGAGAGTCTTTATATGGTCAGAAGACCATTAATAGATGGTCATTATATTCAAAGGGTATCCACTTCTTCAATAGCTATTATATAATTCTATATCCTATAAGGAAGGATGTGTTGGGGTATTTCCATCATTCCTTATGGGTGGTTCAACTTCGAACAACAAATATGTTTTAGGATTTGAGGAATTTATTTTAGAATAATGGTATGAAATGAGACATTACATTTTTTATTTCTTATTTTTATACATGTCAACAGATCAAGACTGATCACCATAATCCTTCTGATTTTCTTTAACCCCTTTATGTGATGACTTAGAAGTGGCATGATATATTGATGAACTTAATTATTTGGTTTCTTAATAATTATCAAGGAAATAATTCAATTTGGGTGGTGATTGAAATATTGACCAAATCGACTCACTTTATTCCCATTTGATATACCACCGAAGTCATGGAATTAGGAAATCTATTTGTGTAGGAGATTATTATATTGCACAGAGTTTGTTATGTAATATTTCTTAATCGGGATTTGTGATTCACTTTTCTTTTTTTAAGAGGCTTCTAGGATGTAATGAGATCCTAGGTAACGTTGAATATGGTGAATCATCATCATACAGATGGTCAAACAGAACAAGTTTTATAGATTTTAGCTGACACGCTCCATGCTTAAGTCATAGAATTTGGAGGAGCTTGGGATTTCCATTTTGGATTGGTTGAGTTTTCCTATAACACTATATATTTGGGAAAAAAATAAAAATAAATTATAGAAATTAAGATATCATTGGATTTTTTTTAAAAAAATTTCAATAATATTTTCATAATATATAAAAATGATTTATTTTATGAATAATACTAAATATAATCTTCTATAAAACAATAATAGAAAATGGGAATTTAAAAAGAGAGAAAAGGGCACCTAACATTAGAATTCAAAAATAGAGGATTTTATGATTACCAAAGGTTTTCCCAACTACCAATGGATTTCATGACTACCAAATGCTTTCACGACATCCACCAATACATCGCAATGTTTCCCAAAGTAGTTGATATCATTAACATTTTCTCTCTCCCATTTTCACTCACCCATTTCCCACTTATCATCACCTCAACCTTCATATATCACACATAACTTCTTATGTCATGAATGTTTTAAAAATCTATGACATATGATTTTATATAATGTTTAAAAATAATACAAGTTATTTATAAATATATATTATATTTAGTTTATTTAATAATTTTTTTAATATATGAGAAAATTAACTTTCATTTTAACATTATTTTTTTAATTTCCATTATTAAATAAATTTTGGTTATCTATAGTTAAATTTATGCTAATAAATATTGAAAATAACAAATATCTGTAAAAAACAAAGCAAATGAATTGATGATGACAAATATTGAGATAACTGAATAATGTTTGATTAGAATGGTATGTTATAATTTTTTTTCTAAATTTTTTATATAATATATAATAACTACATTTTATTTCATCATTTATGACTACATGTCATCTCTGTTCACAATAATGTAATGACCTTATATATATGGTAAATTTTTATGTGTCCCAAACCCCTTAAATTCCACACTTGTATGTGAGTATGATTTTAATAAATGGTGTTTCCATATGAGGTGATGATGTGTGATATTGGACTTATACACCATGTATGAAAAGAGAATGATGGTTTTCGAAATACGAGACAATAGTGGCTCAAGGAATTTTCCCCTAGGTCGTTGATGGTTTGATGTAAAATTATAAAACAATCCATCGAAAAAAAATCTAAAGATCAAGTCATATTTATTTAACCATAACAAATTAAAAAAATTGTAACTTCAAAATTTAGTACACATATATATAACATGTTATAAAACTTTATTAATTGGTAAAAATGTCTACATCTATGTTTTTTAATAAAGAAGTAATTTATAATGATATATGGCTTAGTTACAGTTTACCACAGGAAAGAGTTTCAAATATTTGTGATTGTATATAATTATACTATATTTTACAAGGATGTATGGTTTCTTAAAATTTATCTCTGATAAAGTAATATAATCAGTCACATATTATAATATTTCATTTGTTTACCACCTATGGAATATTTCATACTGATGGTGAATATTGGGTGTAACCATCATCCTTGTTCAAGAAAAAGTATAATCATGGATTAATGGAATCATATGTGGAATTTGTTTTTATAGACGAGTTTCAACTAACTATTATAGAATCCTACTATGAGGGATCTATTAAAGTTGATCCTTCAAAACAATATTATTCACTGTATTATATTTTGAATATAGTAATAGAGAACATAGATAAAAATATTGTGATGTGTGTAATATGAAATGATGTTTTTTATGGACATGAGGATGATAATATCAAAATAAATATAGGTTCATCCATACAAATAATCAAGAATTAATGAATAAAACATTCTAAATGATAAAGTATCTGATCATGCAATGAGATACAAGGTAGTTGAGGAAGATGTGGTCAATAAACATTCATATGTTACTTTATTGGGTAGCCACAAACCATTATTTTTTATCCATCCTCTATTATGGACTTCTTTAGAAGCGGGAATTTCACGTTCACAACAATTTGATTGAGATTTCATTACACTATATGGAGAATTACTAGGAATTGTAGGTAACACATCTTCCTTAAGTAAAAGAGAATTACAATTTAGAAGTGTTTTTGAAAGTAAAAATGAATTTAAAAATGTAGTTAAACAATACTACACTTAGAAACATTTTTCATTCATCATCAATGAGTCAAAAAAGGTTAGATAAATCATTTATGCTAAAAAATATGGGTTATAATATAAATTTATCATTTGGGTAATATATGATAAAAAATTTAAATTTAAAAGATATATATGATGGAAGGCCAACATACTTGTGTTCAACATAGCCAATCATATGTTCAATATGTACTAGATATGGAATTTATATTGATTTTTATTGTTAAAATGATTCAAACATGTATGAAAGTTTAAATGTCACTCATCTAAGAATGAATAAGAAATAGTTCATGTCCAGGATATCCTATGGAAAGTCATGGGTGAAAAAGAAAAATAAAATTATAAAAGTGTATAGTGATTTGGATGAATAATATATGGTAATCCATAAATACTGATATTTTTTCTCTCAATAGTCAAGTCATTTATCGTCTTTACATCGTTGAGTATGTCTCCTAGTGTAATTAGGTTGATTGAATAAATGAAAATATCCATAGGCTATTTTGGGATGTCATGTAGTGTATTGGAACTTTTCTTGATTAAAAATTGTTTATTTGAGTGGATGAATCTATTATTTATGGAAATTATAATGTTTTATTACTATATTTTTTCTCACATGATAATGATCCTTCCCCTATCCCACTTGAATTCATTGTTGTTGAAAAGGGGAACTTTAAATCATGGAGTTGGTTCTTGGCTTGTATACACACCCGTTATACGAAAATACAAGGAATTTTATTAATATCTATTCATCATCGAGTTATTAGGGATCACTCCTCTCACTCTCAGCTCCACCTGAGGTTTCATCCTAAAACCCTCTACTGCAGGGTCAGTGGATTTCCTCAGCATCGTTCTCCTTCTTCCCGTCCACTTTTAGATTATTATAACCTCATATTATATTCTTCTTCCAATGTTTCTAATACATCTCCATGGGGTTTTCCCTAGTGTTTCTATCATGGCTACCTCGTGCCCTGGTTTCGGTGATGGTCGTGTGCTGTTGAAGCCCTTGGCCACTCTGACCCCTTGTTCCTCAGTTCCTCTCCAAGTTCGAAATGGAGTGGGCGTATAAAAGGGGTTTTTTGATTTGTGGTCGGTTGTTGACTGGTTTCAAGATGCCTCCCAAGTATTTACCCTCATCATTGATGTTGTCACGTGGAGTTCTTGACTGCTCATCAACAAACTGACCTCACGTTCCGCCACTACACTCTAGGTCAGATATGGAGTGGTAGTAACTACGACATTCTGTGTTGTCTGGTTTGGTGGTCATCTCTATTCCAGTCTCATGCTCTTCAACATTGGTGATGGTCTGGGTTGGAAATGACTCTTTGTTGGTGAGTTTCTGTGATCGATTTATGTTTGGTTTTAGATATGTTTTCTTATGGTTGTGGAGGAGGCCATCAGTGGTGTTTGACCGTGACATGCCAATGTTGGTTATGTTATGTTGAGGATGGTTATTCTGAGATGGCGGTTGATTGTAGTGTTAATGAAGATGGTTGAAATATTTTTTGGGTGACAGTGGTTTGTGTTGCGTCTCCGGATTTGGTGGGGTTGGATATCACCGGCGTCTTCAATGGTGTTCTCATGATGAGGTTAGAGCTAGAGCTTCAGTTCAAATGGGTTTTGGGTCATGTGTTCTAGTGGTCAAGGGGTTACCAATGCTTCTGATGTTAGCCTGTTGGGACTCGGATAATGGTGGAGATGAGGAAGATAGTTTGACAAAGATGACAGACTCTAGTTGAATGGCTTGCCGATGATTTGGCATGAAGCGAAAAGTGGCATGAAGTGACGATGGGGATGTGAGGTGACAAGGTTCACGAATCAAGGGATCACATGACATTTGGTGGCATGTGGAAAAAGACAGAATGATGAAGTTTGAATTTAGAATTTGGAAATGTTATATCGTTAGCAATCATTTTAATTTTGAATTTTTCTGTGGGTGGGACTCCAGCAGTGGGTTTTGGTTTACTTGGTTGGACTTGTCACTGGTTGGATATGTCTTTGGTTCACACATACCAAAAAAAGTGTCATTAGAATATTAAAATTTGGATTGATGGAGTTATTATACAGTTTTTTAACTATTCTTGAAATTCATGGTGAGAACCTAATTCCTTACGTCAATATTTCATGAAACATATTTCTAGTAATGTTCACCATTTTTTAGTAATAAAAAAATAAAGATGGTAATCATATTCTAGGGAATTTTTCCTCAAACATAAATCTATTAAAATTTTTATTATCAATTTAAATATATTAATATATCATTTTTTAGTGTATGATCCTTAAAAAGTAGCATTATATGAGTAAATAGAAGGAATTATAAGGGCTAATAAAAACAAGTTTGATTATATGATGTAGATTTTGAAGGATAAATACCCATTATCATATGATGGTGGAAGGGGATATGGCCATATAACCATTAATATTGTGGAGTGAATAAATGGATCCTTCAATGGTGTTTACAAACTATTGATCATATGATTCATATATGAGGCATTCTATCTATGTGAAAAGTACTATGTTGAATACTCTAACTATGATTATTAAGGGATGAAATATGAAATATACTTTGGTCAAAACATAAAAAGATACACTAATAAAATTTTACAGGATTCAGAATTATTTCATTTTCAGATATTATACTGATAATGGAGATACTTTGAGGTAACAAAGATTCATGACCTACTTACAGGAAACAGTAGTTGTGTTCTAGTGGTCTTATTAGAATATATGTACCATGAATATAATAATTTCTAGGCACTGAGATATCTCTATTCACATTTCATTTAATTATATGCATTGATTAACTTATCCTAGGATCCCTATATCAATCCATTATATCTCTTTATAACTATGGTTTACTACTAAAATGTTCCTTGGATGCATGTTGCTGATTTTAATTATTTTACCTTGCCTAATGATTATCTGACTCTGGTCACTGGTATTACAAGGTTTTGTCCATGAGGAAGTCCAAAGTCTACTTGTATTTGTGATGAGATGGTCTCGCTTGAATAATTGGGGGGGGGGGTCTACGATGAACCAACATTGTTGGAAGGAACTCCAATTCTTGTCTACATTGAATTATTTTTATGAATTTTATCACCATTGTGTAAAATTATTTATGTATTCTAGATTTTTTCAGATTTTAGTATGAATACTGATAGTGTACATAATTTTTTACTTATATTTTGAAAAAAAATATTTTAAAAAGTGTATAATATTATGTATAATTATTAATGATTATATCATAAGAAGATTTGATGGACATTCCTTTTCTAACCTTTTAGGATAATAATGTTTCCCTTGCTATCTTATAGAGTTGTCTCATTCCACATCTAAATATACAAAGGTCACCTAACTTCTATCACATCATTCCCCTATTATAATCATCCCACATTTATGATGTGTAGGGTTCCATGGTGTAGCGATGTGTGAGTTCACATTTGTTTATCATTAAGTTATTGCAACACTTGTCCAGATATAGATATCTGAGGCACATAATTTATATTTACTAGTATGAGATATGACCATTACTCTTGATGATAACTTAATTATGTTAGGACTCACTTTTGAGGGTGTGTCTATGATATCCTGAGTTGTTGGTAGTTCTTTTGATTTTAGTTTAGAGACTACTTGGCCTAGAAGTTCAGGACAATAAAAGGTTAATTGTCGACAACTATTTACACATCCCATGGATAAATGATCATTTCACCAATATAATTGATGAAACATGAAATATCATTGAATTGAAATTTTTAGATGCATGAATTCTATGAATTATTGGAGGAAACATATATCACATTGATAATTTTTAGATTGTAGGATGTGTTATTATTATTTACATGTGGGTGTGGGAGCACATCCCTCACTTTTTTCTGCATGTTCATGTTCCAATTCCTATGGATATTAAATAGGACTATATGTTTGGATTATGGTATGTTTATCTATCTTTATAATGTGAAAATAAAATCTATAAATTTATATTATGAAACTATGACTATGATAATGTTATTTGTGGGAGGATCTTGAACCAAAGACATCCAATTACTTCCTAACATGATGTCCACACTTATAAATTTATGTTTTACAGTATTTATCTGGATAATGTGTATGATTTTTGTTTTTATAATTAAATTATTATTATTTTGTTATAAATGACTTATTTTATTAATTGTATATTAGTTTTTTGTTATTATATGTTCTATGGTTTCTATATTTCTTTTCTATTCTCCATATCCACCCTCCTTACTTCATGATGACACATACTACTAGAACATTCATGGTTCCTCTTATTCATTTTAACATTGTTGAGTGGCACCATGATGACCGAGTTATGAGTATATTTGGGTTCCTTCATCCCATTCCCACACCACAAAGTCTATTTTATTCACTTTATTACCTAAATATTTAAGAGAATAAAGGCTTTTAATAGAGGTGATATCATGCCTGATATATTGAGATTTAGGGATAATGTCAAGATTCATGATTACAGTGGCAGACATGGTGTGCATGAATCTATCACAATAGTTGGATTATGAGTCCTGGTACTGCATGAGATAATTTATATATCTTAAATGAAATGGGTTAGTCTATCATTTCCTTGTAATAATTATTCTTCTTTTTTAGGACCACTTATATTAACTATAATTAACCACATAATATTTTATAGGATTATCATATCATACACCTTGTATACATCTATGATCCCACTAGAAGGATTCATATTTTAACAAGGATATTTTCTATGAGTAGTGGTAGAGTTGTGTCGTCCCATGGATGAGATTTATCATGTGTTTTTATTTGATGTTCCATGTATTGTTGAGCCCTAGGTTGATGTGATAGAGGGTGAAGATACACATTTATATGTACAATATGATGTTGTGGCATATGAGGATGATATCCAGAATGATCATTCATATGGAACCCCACATCGTACTCAGACGTAACCACACTGTATTCATTTCGATATATCTCATGCTAAATATATAGAGATTCCACTTTCAGTATTTGTGCCATGGGATATGCTTATAGAGGTTCTTGATGCTTCTAGTAGCGACTCTACTGCACACTCCCTTACATCATCAGATTATGTTATAGTGATACCTTTTGAGTAAAGAATATTTGAATATTTATTTTTTCCATGATAGTGATATTACCATTACAAAATAGTCATTTTTTACCATGTGGTCACAATATTATCTAGTATCCTTCTTTATCCCACATTTGAGAGAGTTCTATCCATTAGTCGTCTTCCTTCTAGGTAGGACATAGTAGAGGTGGGGGGACATCAGATCCACCACATATGAAAAAATATGATATAGAGGTAGTTGTAACATATGCTATGTAGGCGAAGCATATTATAGAGAATAAAAATTGATAGACACGGTGTGGGAACACTATCAATACACCGGGTTATGGCACAAAGGAGTGTCCAAGATAGAAATACTAACATCAGTGATACTTTTTCTGCTAGACAGAAATTTTGAACTAAAATCAATTTTATATGTTTGTTTCATTTTTACTTGTATGTTATTAAGAAATATCAACAATAATTAGTACTTAATAATAATATTTACTAACACATTAATAATTACTAATTATAATTTTTCATTTAATTTTTCATGTCATTATTAATAAAAAAACTAATTATTGTAAATATTATAATAAATAATGGAAGTAATTATATAATTATTAATTAATTAATTTGAAAATATTAGAATCAAAAGTATTATTACGTATTGTTTTCATTGTTAATTATTATATTTTGTAGATTATTATATATCTTAATAATTAATATTTTTAATTAAGTTATTTATATTATTATTTTTAATTATTAAATATATTATAAATAATTAGTAATTATATTAATTATATTATTAATTTATTAATTTTTTATTAACTTAATAATCATTATTGTTTATTTCATTATTAAATAATTATATTATTAGTGACTAATTATTTAAATCATGTTATTAATAAATAAATTTCAATTCTTAAATGTTCTTTATTTTAATTATTTCATTAATTATTTATTTTAATTTATTATAAATATAATATTATTAATTATATTAACTATTTTACTAATTATTAATTATATTAACTATTTTATTAACTAATAAATAAATTTAAAAATATATTTTTAAACATTGAAAAAACAAAAGTATTTTTTTTAATGTATAAAAATAGGGAGGAAAAAAACTCCTTTACTCCTCCTATGAAAGCTACAACTAGGTGGTTTGAATGAGGCTAACACCTCTAGCTAGGTGGAAGTGGAAGCGTGAACCTCATACAATCTTTCTAGAAAAAACTTTGATGTCAATGAGTCTCATGCTTTGAGAGACCCATTTCCATAAATACTTCTAACCATACCCCCTTTTATATTTTATTTTTTCTAAAAACCAAAACAAATTTATCAGGTGTATGCATTCAATCTTTCAGTTTTCCATTTAGGTGATGTCTGGGGGATTAATTACATATTTTCTTTTTGGGGGGGGAGGGGGTCTAGGGTTGAGTTATATACCAAAATGTGTCCCAAAAGCATGAAACTGTTTTATGCTTTCGGGGAAATAAAAAAGTGTGAAACAATTTTATGCTTTTTATATAAATCTAACATGGAAAGCATGAAATGGTTTCATGATTTTCATATTACTTAATTTATTTTTTATAGTAATGAGGTTAATCATATTATATTAAATTTAAAATGAACATAACATAATACTACTATAAAAAATATTAATTATTTTGTATTTGGTATGGAAATTTTTTTATTTAATGTGTTATATTTAGTTAAATATGTATATATATTCATTCATATTCACTTAAAATATATTATAATTTTATGTTTTTATCTAATTATATTCCCTTTAATTAAGTAAATATAAACATTCCTGAAATTAATTATCTAAAATTAGATAACTTTTGATATTCAATTTATCAATTACTTATAATTAAAGAAGTTAATATTTTTAAAAGTTATTTAGAGAGATATAAAAAATAATATAAACAGGAATTTGATAATTTCATAGTTACAATTTTTATATATTTAAACTATTTTAAAATAAAAAATATCATCATCTTCACCTTACCGTGCCAGATCCCCATGTATGAACCACACTTCGACTTCTGGTCTGACACCTGGGTCACCCCAAAATGCTAAAAATAGGAGTAGGTTCTTCTACATGTGCTTTATCTTCCTCATCAAGGGAAACATATGATTTTTGTTTCACTACTTTCATATACCATTGTGCAATTTATAGACCCCCAAAATGTTCTGATGGTTTTGGATCATCATACTATTGACTAGATGTATCCCCAATGTATCCTGTGATGGACTCACCAAATTGTGATGTGGAGCCATATGCCATCAAGAATTGGTTATCAATAAGAACCTATAGGTATTATATCAATTTTATAGAGAAATCAACCATGTCCTCCAATGGAATTTTTGTTGAGTATTGTAGGTGTTATGATATAATAGAGAGGTCCTTTCACTCCAAAGCCGTGGGAACCTCAATTATAGGATGTTTCTATGTCATGTATGGTATATCTATAACATGATTAATTACTTGAGGCTAATATCCTCTATCTACGAAACAAAATCTTCTTTCTATGATGTTGGATCCGCTCTCTATAGTGGAGGAACCAATATCTATGGTGAATGATCCTATATCTAGAGATGATGTCCCTATCATTGTCACTACTACTATATATTTCCTCTCCCCTAACAACATTACGATGGAAGTAGAAGTTGTGAATTATTAGCATCGGTCTTAGTAAAAACATTATCGTCCTCAACTACCTTAGCTAGTGTATATGGATCTACATATATTATTGTCTCCACATCAAATATTCTGGAATATATATATTAGAGTGGAGCATTAGGGTGAACAGATCTCTATGGAATATTTCTCTACTAAAAACATCCTCCTCCTATGGATCAGAGATGTGTATAACATTCTATAATTTTTTGTACTAAAAAATTAGCATCGTTCATGTTAATAACAAATTTGATTTAAAAATATTTGATAAAAATAGTAAACATGCCAAATGGTGGAGGTATATCCCATGAAGAATAAGGTAGATAATAAATTTATTTTTGGTACCAATATGAAAAATTTACCAAATATTAATGGTGGTGTCATGACCACCTCCCCCTAGAGGAACCCCTCTAGATCCAATAATGAAGAAAGCAGGAAAATAATCCCTTAATCAGACTTTCAATAGTCCAATATTGGTGACTAGAACGAAGGTAAAATCAATCACACACATTGGAGGCATTACCCTCTATAGATTTAAGGAGTAGTAGATAAGAAGAAAAACTACCAACAAGCATTAGGCATTAACCATAAGAAATCCCAATACATGGAATGTGATAGATAATCTAAAGAAGCATAAAATTAAAACAGAAATCACTAAAAGTAAAACTATGAAAAGAATAGAAACTCCAAAAAGTCATGATAGATTCTCAATAACTCCTTCGAGCTAGTAATGTTTTCCATGATCCTAAATTTTTACCACTAACATAAAAAAAATATTTATATAAGTAGGGTGAGAATAACATGTATACTTTGTAGGATCCTCCCTGAAACCTCTCACAAAAATGTAAAAGAATCATAATAAATCACAATTAAAAAAATGAATCTTACCCATCAACTAAATAGGTAATACAAGTTTCCTCATCCTTCACTATATCCCACTCATGACGCAACACAAATAATTAAACCATTCTATAACAAAAGAATAAATATAAGTATGGTAACCCACATCCAATTATTTAATAATTTTTCACTCTCATTACCCAATTTCGAACATCATGTGATTATTACTTCCATAAGTAAGTCATCCCTAATGTTATTTGAGCCTAGACCCTACCTACATTAGTCTCGTGTAGGCCCCAACATCTTGTATTTGAATGAATCCATATATACATCTCATTATCATCATCATCTCATCTATAATCAAGTGTATCTCCGGAAGCCACTATATCCTTTTTAAATGCATTATAACTCAATCTATAATAACCCATGCATGTACACCTTTGGGAATCTAGAGAAACAATTACCACATCAAATTATACTCTATATGTTAATCTATTATAGAACACACATAAATGTATAGTAAAACTGAGAGCTATCACATACCTGGTATGAATGTACTATATACCATATACCAATATAGATCAGGATACTCCTACTTATTTGTGTCTAAATGGAAATCATTGGATAGGGATAAGTCGTACATCTATTCCATTTCCATCCTATATGTAAGAGAAAACACCCCCTAAAACATTTAGGTGTCAATTACTCTATTGAAATGGGTGTGATATCATATGAAATACGAATATATAAATAATAACATGAAAAAAAAACACACTAATTGAAACTACCAATCCTTAGAATTATCTTACGCATCTTTACACAGGACCCCCGGATGCCACTGCTAAGGAGTAGCTATGAAATAATAACACAACCTGTAGATTCATTATTAATTAATTAATTAAAAATTAATTAATTTACATTACCATTTTCCATGATTAACATAATAATTTTATTAAGCTAAGTGTTGATTAAACTATTAATTCTTGTTCTTACTCTCAAAAATGAAATAAACATTCACCATATAAGAAAATCCATATTTAAATCCATGCTCTTTGAAGCATCTCATTCAACCATCCCAGAGTTTCCATTAATTAATTTTAATAACCATTCAAAATCACATCCAATAGAAATACCCCATCCAATGGGTTAATTAATTAATTATTTACCATTCATATAAACATTTGGGCATTTAATGAATCTGAAAATGCTACCACATTATACCTACATGCGACATACAAATATTTGGACTAAATAAAGAAGTGGGAAACCAATAAAATATTATCTGACCAACAATACATACAATAATAATCATGAATGAAATAAATACCGATGAGAAAACCCTACTTTGAAGTTTTCATAATCACCCCGGTGTCTGATTCCATTTTACAAAATATCAAATTGTCTGTCCTTCATTGACATTGATCATTGCTATAAACTAGTTTCCTCATCCATTGCTGACCCAATGTTCCCGACCATACCGAACAACCTACATTCTAATAACCCCATGCTCCCATCCAGACATAGTGATCAATAAAAAAAATTGAAGAACATAAAATTTCTAGATCATGAAAATATTTCAAAAATATTTTCCACAAAAAGGAAGAGGCACTAAATCCATAGAACGATGACATAATGGATTTCCACAATAAGAAATGGACTGCTGAGTCCCACAACATTTATCATTAGAAAAAAAAAACATTTTTAATTCCTATCTTGAATTTACTGATTTATTATGAATAGGTTTTTGGAAACAAGAAACCTATAACTTATTATCTATCAAAACATGTAATTAACATGAACGCACAATTAACTTCACTTTCAAATTCAATAAATATGAAGAAGAAAATATATCAGATTAATATAAATCTTTCTTTAATCACGCCATTATAATTATTCTCACTTTACATTATTTATCATATTTCCATGAAAACCAATACAAGATCAAAACAACCACAACATAAATACATCACATTTCCTTAGAAAAACTAGAGGCTTCAACAAGAATAAATTCAAGAATGATCACAAACCCAAACCAAAACTTAATTATTCCTTTAAATACCCATGTTCATTTCTATATTATTTTTATTCCATCATTACTCGAAGGATTAAATCTTGATAATATCACACTTTCAATTTAATTCAAGATATAGGTAATAGATCCCATACCTTAACATAAATATCTAAATGTTTTCCAAGCTAGAAGAGAACACCAAGTGAAAAATTCCAATTACCTCTTATATGAGGAACCAACGATCCCTAAAAGAATATACAAAAAATAACCATTCATCATTCTACAATAGAAACAATAAGTAAAGAAAAGGAAAGAAAATTTTATAGTATGGAAAAAAGAATAACAAAAGGGAGAGGAACCATCATAGAAGGTAAAACTATCCTCAATTGATAAAAAATAGATCTCTAGAAGATAGGTGTAAAATTATGACACATAATTTTAGGTATGAAACCTTTTTTACTTTATATCATCTTATTTTTCATGTTTATCTCTAGGTGTAATTATTGAAAATTGGTGGATTGATTATTGTTTGATCCTTTAATGCGGCTCAGAGTGAGTTTTGTTTCTTTTGAGAGAGGTCGAGAGGCATTTTGTGATATTGGAATAAGGGTGGACATGGTCCTATAGAAAGGAATTATACAAGAGGTATATCATCTTACTAGTGATGGCTATCAACCACATGCTAGAATACTGGAATTTGGAAATTTCTACAAGAATCCCATCAACTAGAATTTAAAATCTATTGGCCATCCATTAGGATTCCCAAGGCTACATGAATTTTTCCTGGTTCCACCAGTAAGCTAGTGGGAGATTGTAGTTTTTTGGTGATGTTATTCTTGGAAAGAAATGAAAGATTAGTATCATAATTTTATTTCTCATAATCTCTATTTTAATTATGATCACATTTACCTGGAACCTAATTTAACCCTCTAGATTTTTTATACTCCCATGAGGTGATATGGGACCTTACATCCTCGAGACTTCATTAATCAAAGTTCTATTTGAGCATTTAATTTCTCCCCATAAGTGAAATACCATTTTAGACATTCATGAACCTTTACTCATATTTCTCATAATTTTAGAGCTACAAATCCTTGTCTTTTTGACAAATCTATATTTTATTTTTTGATTTTTTTTCTAGTTTTACCACTTTATTGATTTAGAATTTTTAATCTACAATGTGGATCTTGTGTTGGGTGTTTGAAAATACCTTGATTAATGTTAGTGGTTCTACTATGAAATTCATATCAATTGAAATTATTGTTTCTTTATTGATATGAAATGAATTTCTAATTGGTTTTTGAAGCATGAATCGACATCCTCGATATATGTTTTCAAAATAGAATGGGTTTGTTTAACCAGTTTGATTATGGTTTTTCAAATAAATTGATTATTTCTAGAAAATGGTGTTTAAATGAATGACTGATTTGAAGAGTGACTTTGATGGTGATTTCTTGAGAAAAGATATCCTGAAATGATTTATGGTTTTAAATGAAATTATTTAATTTGAAAGGAATTATATCTATTGAAAATTGTATAATTTTGGTTATTGAAATGAAATATAGTCCCCTTGTATATTTGGTTTACTTGAAGCACATGGGAGCCTTGGTATTTCAGTGAGAATAACAGACACAAGAAATGTTTTAGATGTACATGGATATGGATTGATGATTAAAATTCTAACTAAACCATGATGAGGGTAGGGAGTTCGTTATTTGGAGTGTTCTCATATTCCCCTAGGTTTTATATCTAGATATGTGTGCACACTTAGAGAATTATTTCAATAAGATGTGTAAAATTCCTTGTACTAACCTACCCCAATTCTCTTTACCTTGGTTATATTGTTGAAAATTATTTATATATGTCCATAATTATGATAATATTGTTCATAATTGTTTTGATAAAAATTATTTTTCATGAATTTTTGATAGAAATGATTTTGAATATGTTTTATAATAGCTATTGAAATGATTTTAAAAGCATGATTTGCTATGAATTGTGAAAATATTAACATGCCATATTTTCTTATAAAATTAAACACATTTTTTAATTTTATATGTATTTATTATGATTTTGTAGGTTTTCATGGTGATTATTGAACTTTTTGAGTGATATTTTGTTCGTCCTACGTGTTGAGGCGTTTTTGGGTGGATTTGGTCGTTGGCAAGGTTCTTTCCCCAACCCCCCCTAATGGCTTGTGTTGGCATGCTGGTTCTCACGTTTCCTCAAAGTAATTTTTTTTGTTTTTTGGTTTCTCTTTTGGGAGGTTCTAGACTTGGAAATATTTCCAAACCTGACCCGCCTATGGTTCTCATTGCTTGTTCGGTTCTCACTAACCCAAAAAGTGACTTATTTGAAAAATCAAACAAAAAGTTTCAGTTAGTATTTATTATGGAATAGTTGGAGGGAACCTATAGGGATAGTGTTTCTCACACCCTAATTTGTCCAATGAGTGTTTTTATACTTTATTATTCCTAGTCTAGGAAAAGGGAAATCACCACTCGAAGGCATTGTATGTTCTTGATGAGCATGACCTTGGGAGTAGGTAGTGACCAATGGAGTATGTAATCCACTTATTACAAGGATATAACATGATGATGTATTTGATATTATATGTGATGACTTGGGTTGAAATACCATTTTTGGGACATATTCTAATCAAATTTTGGTACTTTCTGCTTGATGAATATTTTGGAATACAGATTATTTATATATTATTTCCACTAATTTTGTCTTTTTGAATTATTCTTGTGGATAAATCATTAACTTTTGAATGATTTGATGACCAGGTGATTATCATCGGCCTATTGGGTTCGGGAATGACCTTCAAGACGATTCAATATTGATTCGAGTATAAGTAGAGCATGTTATCCTGGTTGGTTAATGATAAATTGGTATTAAAGGAGGATTATTTTATTATTAAAATTTGGTATGTATATTGGGATGTCTTGGTAGACAAGAGATAAAAATACCTGGACATAATGGTAGGTTATGAGTGAGTTCTTAAAAATCTCTAATTATAAGGAGCTATATGTTACCATAGATGGTTGAGAAAAATGTCTTTAAGGAAACTCAATAGTTTGATTCTTGAATTTTCCCACACATTGATATGATTTTTGTGTTCCCATGTTTTATTATTACTGATAGTGTTGATGTTATTATGTCTCTTGAATGATTTTTTCTTGTTATCTATTGATGTTGTGCAGTACCATACCCCCAACAATTCATTGGAACAAAATATAGGATGGAGCTTCTGATGAACCACATCAACTAAACCCTCATATTGACTAGAAGCTCATGGAGACGATATTATATAAGGTGTAAAATCGGGTACAAAGATCTACACTTGTTCCCATAGAGGTTATATAGGGTATACCATAAAGGGGAGATAATAGGGATTATTTCTTGGAGTTTATTTATAAAAACCCCATCTTTCTAGGGAATGAATGATCCTCAAGAGGTAAAGTTTTGGTTGGGAAATATTGAATGACTCTTCAAGTTCATGAAGATTATGGATTTAGGATAAATTTTCCATCTTCAACCTTGATGGTCCTAGGTGGATGTGGTGGAATTCTATAGTTATGGAAAATAATAATGAGGAATTATATTAGAAAGGATTCAATAATCATTTCATGAATCAATTTTATCCAGTGTCAATGATATTGGAAATTTCCATGGATTTTTTGAAACTTCATCAATGTATTTGGGTAGTGACTTAGTATTATAATCATCTTGTTAGACTTTCTAATTTCTCACTTGAAGTAGTTTCTAATGAAAAGTCGAAGGGTTGAAGGATTAAAATGAAACTTGAATCATATATCCAATATTAGGTATTTATTCTGAATCTTACCTATTATACAGATGTTCTGGATAGGTCTCTAATGTATAAAATCGGTATGGCTAATAAGTTATGGTTGATGGGAGTTCCTCCTAATCATAGTGGACCTTTTAGTGTGTTCCTTAATGGAAGGGAAAGTATAATGAATATCTTGGTGTATATGATGGTTGTGGTTATATATAGTATAATTTACCCATATCATATTAAATATCTAGTAAAGGGCCACCAACTTGTTTGTAATGTGAACATAAATCATTCTTGTAAGAAGGGACCAAATATTTATAGGTCATGGGGAATTTTTGGCCACTATTAGATGAATAGGAATGTTTTCATCACTCATTGTA
Organism: Viscum album; assembly: GCA_963277665.1. Taxonomy (NCBI): domain Eukaryota; kingdom Viridiplantae; phylum Streptophyta; class Magnoliopsida; order Santalales; family Viscaceae; genus Viscum; species Viscum album. The sequence continues at coordinate 1,462,717,192 of OY728162.1, read as the reverse complement.
GTGGTATGGGATCATCAATACTAAGGGGATTAGTATTTCTATTATATTTTTCAATAATAGTGGGGTTTCATCCATAGGCATGAGGAATGAAGCTTCTTCATAAAGTGAATGAGTCCCTAGTAAGAACTGATCTGGGTCCCGTGATAGTGAGAGGTACCATTACCATTACTTCATATTTAGTGAATGCATTATATGATAACGGTTTCAATCATTAGTTTATAAGAACTAATATTATAGACATATTGAATATTCCTATGTATGTCATTCATAATGTGATGGAAATTGTAACACCTCTTGGGATGAAGAGAGGTCAGGGTATCCAATGTCCCTATTGTTCTTTATTTTTACTAAATATCGAGCTCGTCTGGATCTTTTTTATTTAGGATATGAAACCACTTGATGAATTTCTTGAGATTGATTTCTATGTCTCTAGTAAATCATGAACTGACTATTATCTTTAGTTGGTCTTCTTCAATTTTCCCAATGGGGAGTCTCATTTTTTCAGGGTTAATGGGACCCATGATCTAGCCGATATGGACCTCCTCTTCCATAGTTTTGAACGATAATATGAATGGATTATTTTTAAAAAGAGAAGGAATCTTTATATGGTTATATTACTCCAGTAGAATTTGAGTTTCTAGATATTTTTCCATTGGAGTTTTCTAGTTTTCCACTGGAGAGGGAGGTAGAGTTCTCTATCAAATTAGTTCATAATACCTAGAAAATAATCTATTTATTCATACCATTTATAAGAATCTATGATGATGTAGATAAAGGATCATTTGGATGACTTAATTTCCAAATTATTCATTCAACCTAATCTGTCTCTATACTTAACACAAGTGATTATCACCGAAAAGGATGATGGTACCCTTTTCTTATGTGTTGATTACCAAAAGTTTAATTGTTTTAAGATAAAAAAATTTATAATTCCCTCACATTTTTTATTTAATTTATTTTCTAAAAGTGGTGATGTGATTATATAAGATTGATCTTTGGTCTCGTTTCCACCAGCTTTGGATCAAGGAGTCAAATATATAAAAGACAAATTTTAGGGGTAGGTATGACCACTATGAGTATTTTTTATTGCATTCTGTTTAACCAATGCTCTTTTTTTATTGCAATAATTAATAGTATTTTCATAATCACTTCAATTATTTCATTAAGATATTCATGGATGAAATCTTGGTTTATTCTAGAACTGAGGTGGATAATTTTCTTTACTTGAGAGTGGTTTTGGCTATCTTGAGGAATCATTGACTTTATTCCAAACTATCAAAGTTCCAATTATAGATTCAATAGGTAATTTTCTTGGGGAATATAGGCTTGGAACATAGAATCTAGAATGATCTAGATAAGGTGACATTTTTCATGTCCTGAGAAGAACCTTGTGACTTCTTTGAGATTCAGAGCTTCTTGTGGTTGGTATGTTATTATCACCATTTTGTGAAGAATTTATCCAAGTTGTATTCCTTTCTGACTACACTCACTCAGAATTTATTGAAGTTTTAATGGGACTCAAAATGTTAGCATTCCATTGATGAGTTTAAGAATCATTTTAATTCATCCCTTGTGTTGACTCTTCCATAGGCTCGAAAGGGATATGTGGTCTTTTTATGCATTACGATTAGATTTAGGTTGTGTTCTTATTTGTGGTGATCACGTGGTGGAATATGGTTCTTGTGAGCTTTGGACACATCAAAATAACTATCCAACTCTGGATCTGTAACTCGCAGTTTTGATTCATGATCTTAAAATTTGGTGACACAAGTGTTTTAGAGAATATTTTACCATTTACTATAATAAAAAATGCTTGAGTAATATATTCTCTCAAAAAGATTTAATTATGGACAAGAGGTGATTGGTGTAGTACCTAAAATAATTTTACTATATTATAAAATATACCCTAGAAATGGGAACATTGTTTATGATCCTTTGATAAGGAACTACCATCCCAGGCTACGAAGTAATTGTTTGAAGGAGGGTAATGGCATGGATCTCTTTTCTTGAAAGCATTTGAATCCTGAGAGGATGTGATCGAGGTTGTTTTGGTTATAATTTTGTTGAAGTCCTCTCTTATTGAGATGAAACACCATTAAAAGTATATTGATGAAGAGTTCCAAAGTATTAGATATTCTTTATCTGGTGGGGTGACCATCACTAAATGGTCTCTATCTTCAGAGGGTATCCTCTTATTCAGGAATAATTATGTAATTCTGTATCATATGATGATGGTTGTGTTGGGGGGATTTTCATCATTCCATGTGGGCAATACACCCAATATCAATGTAGATTTTTCATGTAATGAGGAACCAATTATGATGGAAAGGTATGAAATAAGACATTATAGATTTTATTTCTCATTATTATACATTTAAATTGATCAAGATTGAGCACCAGAAGACTTAGAGTTTTCTTTAAACCATTCACGTGCTGACTTGGAAGTGGTATGAGGTATATATAGACATTATTTTTACGTTTTGATATATATATTGAGGAAAGAATATGATTTATGTGGTGACTGAATGATTGACCAAATCAAATCACTTTATTCTTATTTGATATACCAACAAAGTTGAGGAATTTAGAAATCTATTTGAAAAGGATATTCCTAGAATTCACATACTTCCATCGGCCATTATTTTTAATAGGTATCCCTAATTCACCACTCTTTTTTAGAGGCTTGAAGGATGCAATGGGATCAAAGGTAATTTTGAATATGGTGAACTATCCTCATAAATATGGTTATACCAAAAGAACTACATAGATTACGAACGATATGCTTCGTCCTTATGTCCTTGATTTTGTAGGATCTGGGGATTTCTATTTCAGTATGGTTTAGATTTATCATAAAAATAGTTACAAGTAATCTATTAAAATGGAACCCATTGAGTATTTTTATGGTCGACCATGTAAACCTCCACTTTATTAGTCAAATATTTGTGAAGCTTCCTTTTTGGGAACTATGTTGATCCAAGAGATAATGTTTAAAATTCAGATGATCCTAAATATATTAATGATGGAGAAGATATGATATAAATATTATGTGGATCATCATCTATGTCCTTTGGAGTTCTTGATTGGACAACCTATGTCTTTTAGGGTCTCACCATGATTAGTTCATCAAATACTTGGTAAATTGGAGAAGTTAGAACCAAGATACATAGAACTGCTTGAGGATGTTACGTGGATTGGGAATGTGGATTACCATTTAGAATTTCCACCTCTTATAACATCAAACCATGTAATGTTTCAAATTTAATAGCTCAAAAAATATCTTTCAGACCAATCTTCTATATTGAATTGGGAGGAACTTGATGTGGAACCTGATAGGTCTATGAATGAGTAACTAGTTATACTTATTGAATATCACCTAAAGTTTCTCTATATAATGTCCAAACTTATGGTTCATATTTTTTTTGGAAAAATGGTTCTGATTTTCATGAGACCTGGGAGAAAAATATGTTTATGACAGATAAATATCCTCATCTATTTTTGGTATAATATTTTTTATAGGGTTTCTATTGGAAGAAATCATTTATGGTGGGGATAATTGTAAGTTTAGACACCTTATTTCTAGTATGAAACTTCCTTTACTTAAGATCATATTTTTTTTATTATTTATATCTAGTTTTACCTGTATAGTATCAGTTGAATCCTTCTTTTTGTTTTTGCATTTCAAGGGGAAAGGAGTGAGTTTTGTTCTTTTTAGAGATTTTGGGAGGCATCTTGGGACGTTGGATTCAGAGTGGACTTGGGTATATAGATAGAAAGTATATAAGAGGTCAAACATCTAGTTGGTGATGGTCATCGGCTAGTTTGTGGAAGGTTGTAACTAGAGGATTCCAAAAATAATTCCAATGACTAGCCATTGGGATGATCAATAGTGTAGGAATTATTCTTGGTAGAACCAGTTATTTGGTGGGGTTCCCAAGCCTACAAGCATTATTCTTTGTGCCACCAACTAGTCTGTGGGAGCAATCGACTATCCAATGATTTTTTTATAGGTAATAAATGCAAGTGAAGCATCAGAATTTTATTTCTCTAAATATCTATTTTAATTAGAAATACCTCTATATTGAACCTAAATTGACCCTCTAAATTTTGGAAACCACCTTGATGTTATTTAGGCCCTTTCAGCCATGATACATCATGGATCAATGTTTCTAATTTAAATGTTAAATCTATTTCGGTATGTTTAATCTAGTTTTGGACATGAATTCTAATTTATTTCTCTTTCACCTTATTTGAGGGTTGTGGATCCTTGTATCATTGACAGATCTAGATCTATTTTCTTTATTTTTTTTGTTATAGGATTCCAATTTGTTTGATTAAATGATTTGACTCTCTATTATTGATCCACTGTTGGGAATTTACTGATACATTGATTAAGGTGTGTGGTTATATGATACAATTCCTTTCAATTGAAATCATTGTTTCTTGATTTATTTGAAATGGATTTATAATTGGGGTTTGAAGCATTAATTGAAATACTTTATAGATATTTTCAAAATGGAATGGGTGTATTGGATGTATATCAATATAGAATTTCTAATTAAGTGATTATTTATTGAAAATGTCTTCTAAATAAATGAATGATTGGTGTTTGGTTCAGTTGTGACGTTTCAGTGTTTTAATGATTTGATTTCTGGTTCAATCAGATGGTCAAGTGTTGGATTTTTCGTTGTTTCATCCCATAGAAGAAAACATCTTCTACGGTTCAAGGATGATTTGTTCATGGGGTTTATGGTGTTGGTCATGTCGTGGATCTCTGTATAGGTCTGACTGCTCCAACTCTGCTCTGGATTTCAGATCCATTAATCCTTCCCAGGTCGGTAGGGTGAGATGAATACAAGGAGGCTTTTGGAGGTGTTTGTGGGGGTGGTTCTTCTTCCGACTCATATTTACATGTCATAGTGTTTTTGGTTTTTCATTGGGGATGAAAATGATGGTAACACAATGTGGTTCTTCGAAGATGTTCAGGAGTTTCTATTGTAAGGTTCAATTTGCATGCACTGTTCATTATCTTTTGCTAACTGAGGCGGTGTGACGGTGGTTTGTTTGATATCTGTAATTTGAAAATTTTAATCTTGGAAGGTTGTATGTGTCTGGATCTTTTTGTTTTGTGGTTTCTTTTGGGTAACTGTGTTTGAAATTTGAATTTGGTATTTGGAATGTATTGTTTTGTTTTAATTATGATTTTGAGGTTCCCACTAACCCAAAAAGTGGTTTATTTTGAATATAAAAAAATGATTTTGTTATTGGGATAACATTACTCACAACCTAATTTTTCATTTTGTTTTTTTGTAGAATTTTATATTCCTTATACTGGAAAATGGAAATCACCACTTTTACGTGGTGGATGTTCTTGATTAGTAGGACCTTTGGAGTTGGCAGTGGCTGATGGATCATGTGATCCACTTGTTACAAGGAGACCATGTAATGATGTCATTGAATGTTTATATGATGAATCAGGTTGATATACTGTTTTGGTACCTTTTATTTTCTAGTTTTGGTAATTTAATCTTGATGTATATTTTGGAATATAGACTATTCATGTATTATTTCCACTACTTTTTTCTTGTTGAGTTATTCTTATGGACAAATCATTCCATCTAGATTGTTTCGATGCGTAGGTGCTAATTTCTAGCCCATAAGGATTAGGAACATACATTAGGTTGTGTTATGATTAATTCAGGTACTAGTATATCTGATTAGGTGGGATGTTTTAGGATATGAGGTTTAAATTAGATTGAAGGGACTTTGAAGGCCTTTAAAATATCTCTCTGGATCGCCTAGGGTTCAAGATAGAAGAGGTGAAACAAGAAAATTTCAAGGGGAGTCCCCAAATTTAAACCATGTTTCTAAATTTGTATTCATTTCATGAAAGGATATGTCACATCAGAAATTCATTAAATCTAAAATATGTTCAAAATTATGTTTCCTGATAAAAAATCTTGAAATCTCATTCATACTGTGAATTTCCAACTCACACTATGAATTATTTCTTTGCAGAACTGCTAAATTCCAAATTGAAACCCTTCAAGAAATGAACCATAATTCAAGTCAAAATCCCAATTTATACTTTGAATACTTATGTCACACCATTAATTCTTACCAAAAAAATATTTCTAAGTTCATACCTCTCACTCCTACATTATACTTTCAAAGGGAAAGACTCATAAAAATCCAAGCCCTTACATCATACATGTCTTAAATAGTACTCATCCTTATGATTTTAAAACAAAAAAGATAAAGGAAAGGGGTCTAAAAAATAACCCTAAGATATACCTTCAAATAGTCTCTATACATAAATAAAATATCTATTCCATCATAGGAAAAAATCACAAAAACACAAAAAATCACAAACCAACCTCAAAAAACACTCCCATGAGAGATACCTCTCAAGGGAAAAGACAAAACAAGAACACCACCCTAGAATATAAATGATATAGAAAAAAAATACATGAGTTTAAAAATCATACCAATAAGGAAAAAAATCATCAAAACAACTCAAGATACTTAGTATACATTTTCGAATCCTTCCCCCAAGAGATCCCCTCCATGTCACTATGTATTGACATGACACAAACTAAATGGATAACACACCCACAAAAAACAATCTCATGGAAAGATAGGTGTCTTGTTGAAGTACACACAACCTTCAACATATATTTTACCTAAATCTGAGATGTGATAATTGTTATAAATATTTCAATGAAGTTAAGATACATGGAAGACATCATGGATTTGGTTAATCTAGGGGGGTTGTTCTAACCAGTAATCCATGAATCCATTTCGAGAAAACTCTTACAAAGGTCCAATGAACCTTGGGGAAAGATTACTCCCAAAAATAAACCTTGGAATTCCATGATGAGTAGACCCTTTTAATAATAATTTATCTCTAACACCAAATTACGAAGTACTACTCCTATGATAAGAATAGTAATGTTGATGATCCTTCACTACATTCAGTTGCTCATGGATCACATGTACCATCTCTATCATACTATGTACCAAATTTGGTCCAAGAAGAGATGACTCACTAACCTCAATCCCTCATAATGGGGGGTTATATATTTTTATTATACAACACTTTGAGTGGTACCATACTAAGAGTGGATTGATACATATTGATGTGGAAAACTCCACCAAGGGTAGGTGTCACATCCATGTACCTTTGAAATCTAGAATACACATGCACAGAAGGTCCTATAGTGTTTAGATAGTTTTCTTTATCTAATCATATATTTATGGATGAAAAGTGGTACTAAGGCAAAATTAAGATCCAAAATAACTTCAAATACCTCTCCACACCCTAGATATAATGTGTGGATTAGGATTTTAAATGATCATCTTTGAAACCCCATGAAACCTCACTATGTTATCTAGATACTACCTCATAAAAAACACCACTTAGATCAAATACATAATCAATATTATGTTATATGACTTCATTAAGTGGTCCATGATCACCAAAATTGAATCATAAACTCCTTGATCTCTAGGTGAACTAGTGATGAAGTCAATAAAAATTTCTTCACTTAAACTTGGGTGAAACAAGCAGCTGAAGGAAACCACCTCAAACAAAATGATCATCCTTCAATATATGGAAGAATAAACACTAGAAACAAACTCTATAGCTTAGTGTGTCAATATAGATCACCAAAACTATTTTTTAATAACATGGATAATATTTTCCAAACTGAGATATAATGAAAAGGGTGAAATGTGGAACTCATAGAGAAACACCTCATGCATCATTGGATGAATGAAATAACTCCCCAGAAATAACACCCTATTTTATCCATCCTCAAAACAACACTAAGAATAATCACATAAAAAATAATCATTAATGAAAAGCATCTACCTCAGAATCCCCCAGCTGGTCCTACTCCACATTGAACACTAAGGATGACTGTACTAACATATGGTAAAGACATCCACATCCATAAAACATCTCCCATATCATGTTTCATTGCAACCAACTCTTCAATAAATCTTAAAAAATCTTTAGAAATACACACAACACCACCCCATGACTTACTACTAAAATAATCTTCCACAACATTTGTTTTACTAGGTGTAAATGAAATATCAAAGTCATAGTCTAATAAGAAATATTTCCAAAATTGCTACTAAAAATTAAATTCAAACTGGGAGAAGATATAATTAAAATTAATATTATTTATTAACACCAAAAAACATTCACCGATAAGATAGTGTTTCTATAACATCAGAGAAAACACTACCATAACATTCCCAATATCAAGGGTGGAATATTAACATTTCTGAGATAGTAACTGCAGAGACCCATACAGGAGAATTTCCCTATTATCTATCAACACATAACCCAAAACAAGATATGAACCATCACTATAAACCAAAAATGGAATTCCATCCCTCTTGAAGTCAAAGAACTAGGGAATTGGCAAGCTTCTACTCCAAATACATGAATACATCCTGAAAAAATCTTTTCCACATGAATTACTTATCTTTTCTAGTAAATGATATCATATGAGTCACAATATGGAAAATTTTTGGAATGAACCTCATATAATATCTAGATAGACTAAGTAAACCCGACACCTCTACAATATTCTTGAGGTATAAACAAGAAACCGCCACCTTAATATTTGAAGAATCTCTGAATAATTAATGTTGAGATACAACATTCCCTAAGAAAAGATCCTCATGGGGATAAAACTCACACATTTATAGCATTTTTAATAGATTACGAAAAAAAGAACCCCCCAACACAACCCACAGATGCTATGTATTATCCTCCTATGATAATGAAAACATAAGTATGTTATAGATAAAAACTACCTTGAACCTTCTAAAAACTAATGGAAACCTACATTTATAAACCCAATGAATACAACTGTAATTTTCACTACAAAAAATGTCATCAGAATAAACCTGAAATGACCATAAAGACATATGAAAATAGTCTTTAGTAAATCCTTATCCTTTAATTTCATGTGGTGATACCTAGACCACATGTTGATCTTTAATAACAATCTTTTTTACCTTCATCTGATCGAATAAATTGTCAATCCATGGAAGAGGGCAGTGGGTTTTCAACACCACCTAATTCAAATGATGTTAAACAATGTAAAACTACATACTATCATCTCCATTCTTTTTAAATAAAATTTGAGTTCCCCAAGGTGATACATTAGTGTGAATAAATCCTCTCTACAAGAGATCGTTAACTTGAATTCACCTCCCCTACAACTCAAAAGGGACCATAGGATATAGAGTCATCAATATTAGAGAAAAAATGGTTACAAATCTATCCAAAAATCAATATATTTTTTAGGGATTACTGACACAACCACTTCAGGGAATACATCAGGGTACTATTCAATAAACCTTATGTAACACCTCGAAATTCTAAAGTATGAACCTTATATTTGATAGTGTGTGTGACACGTGACACCAAGTGAACAAGGAGATATAATACCACATTACATTAAGATAAGTTCATTATTTTCAATATATTTCATATAATTTATATTTTTAAATTCACACAGCACCATGTTATCATGCATTAAACTCAAGATTGGCCTTCTCCGATGACTTACAATACACGCAAGACTGAGTTTAACCAAATAAAATTGTGTTATTAAAATATTATTATTTAATATAATATGATATAACCTAGCCGTTATGTTAGAGCTTATGAATAGTATTAACTAAAATTTAAAAATCTATGTTTTATATAAATATAAAATGAATTCATGGGTTACCAAATAATGAGAAACGAAAATAAGAACCAATTTGATATAAAAATATATATTATTATTTATATTCTTCCAAAAAAGTTTTTTCTTGATGAACATAAGTAATTAAAGTTACTAAATTATTTTAATAAAATATAAATATTATATAGGCGAAAAAATAATTTTGTTATTCATCCATTATGTTTGATACGTATAAGATAAGTACAAACCCTATTTTACACATAAAAACATATATTTTTATAAAAGAAATTTTATTATATTTTATTAGAGAACCCATTTTGAATTTTAGTTTTGAAAACTTTATTGATTTAATATGTCCAAATAAACATCATATTTCAATGAAAATATTAATAATTAGGTTAGGGTGATTTTTTATATTTTTTTTGAAACATTTTCATTTTTTAATGAATAGTTAAAAATACCGAATTTTAGTTTAAAATAGCCATTTAATCTAATTAATTTATAAGTTTAAATTATAATTTTAATATTTTTTAAAGTTTAATTATATTATTTTTTTATAAATTAATAAAATTTAGGATATTTGGATTAATATCACTTTGAAATTCAATGTAAACAACTTATCAAACATTTGGATGTTTTTTACATTAAAAAAACACATTGTCGTCCCACCGGCAGGATTAATTTTAAATTAATTTCCAAAAATTTTGTGATTAGAATTTGGAAAAAATGGAATAAAATTAGTTTTTACCAAAAATATTAGTGAAAGAAATTAAAATTAATTACAATTATTAAGGAGGAAACATTAAGATTGATAAGGGACTAAACCTATAACTTAAGGGCCCAAATGACCTATCAACCTGTCCAATAACTATTTTATGCCCATATGGAAAACATAAACCTTCCATTATTTATTTTTCTTTGTTTTTATTACTTTTTTATGTAATAACATCTGTACACCTAACTTAGTTCTAAACATTCCAAGTGATTCATTTTCCTTCCCTATTAAAGGCCACCACCTCTCAAAATTCTTCACACATATCAAAACTCTTATGTTAGTACAATATCAAAAAAAATATATTAAAAAATACCTCCCCTTTTCCTTGAATCCTCCCTTTTAGAATAAAGGCTTCCAAGTAAGCCTTTTGGTATAAACCAAAAGAAGTTACCCGATTAAGATGTAACATCTTTTCTCAATCTTTTTAGTTTCATTTCCATTATAAAATCCCTATATTCATATTAATCTATTATTAAATAAAAAAGGGATACTCAATATACTAGTATTTTATTATGTTTATATGTATACCCACACTTACACATACCTCTATCTAATGTGTATTGAATATACTGTTTCTCTGTACGACGAACTACAGCCTCATGAAATGAAGATTATTCATTTTTCCCTTACCACCTATCATGGTGGAAATTATGATGGAAACACTATTTATATATGATATATATGATATTAATAACATCATTATTCCTATATAATTTTTATTTATAACATTATTTTATACTTTCCATCTAGTGTGAATACAATAATTTCGTTTGAGGAAGTATGGACTACCACTCCCTCAATGAGATATGACTCGTTCATGCCATACATGGAACATACGATGGATGGTTTTAATAAACCTATATAACATATAAAGAATATATATTATAATATAATTATAATATATATTTTTATTAGTTATTTTTCATTCTTTTAATACAACAACGAAATGAAAGTAGCATTCATGCATGCATACAGGCTACCATCTCCATGAACAATGCACTTCATTTCTAATATCCAAATATTATAGACTACTGAAAATACATATATAATGAATATATATGATAATAAAGCCATTATATAAATTATTTAGATGATTAAATCATGAACTAATTAATAGTAATTACAAATCACAAGTCAAAACATACTTCAGAAAACTAGGCAATTAATACACAAAAGACTTAAAATAAGGATAAATTATTAACAAAAAGGTAATAAGATATTATAAGATGTTAATATATGGAATTATAAACATGAGTATGTTTATGATATTATTTAGTAACATATTTTAAACCACTATAAATGAGGCTAAAAATACCACACAATGAAAAAAAAATGATAAAGATAGGGGGTTTCATCTTAATTTACATTTCATTGAGACTTATTTATTATTATGCACCAATTAACTTTTATTTGGTTTATATAATGAATTTTTTCTTGTCATATCATGCATACACTTATTCTCATGATATTAGAACTTTCATTTAATTTTATACCTTTCTATATATTATGATTCAAAAGTTTCAAATTGGTATGGGACACTTCTGAATGTTTAAAGATTATTCTCCATAGGATTGTTCTTAATGATTATATTTGAAATCTCACTTCATTTTGTGATTGTTAACCTTATAATGAAAAAATAACTTTATTTTAGTCATTTTTAATTTTAATATCCATATTCTCATTAAATGGATATTAGTATTTCCTAAACAGTATACAATTTTACATACGATGTTTACTTTGACAGTTATTTGATATTGATAATTCCGTATTCATTATTCAATACAGATATATTATAAATAATATTATCTATTGATAAAATTTATTATTAAAAATGATTAATGATTTATAAATGATATCATGGGTGGATCTTGGAAGTTATATAGATCTTCAATGCATCGACAGGTTCTCATGAGATGATTTAGTCTTCAAAATTAAACAAGTTTATAACTATAGTTTTAAACTATCTAGAGAAAAGATCTTGATAATATAGGTCCACATGTTCCTAAGAAATTAGGAAAAATAATTAATAATTTCTTTCATAGATATATCTGTTATTACTCATCCAAGTGATTTTTTATCTATATATATATGGATAAATTTCATTTTTGTCCATTGATTAAATGAAATGTATATCAGTTTCTTACATTGATATATTGAGTTTTCCTTATATAGTTATTTTAATGGCATGTATTATCATTTATTTAACATTACTTGTTAATTTATTACTATTTATTCATTATTACTTCCACTTTAATTAACCTTATTGTGCATTTTATCTCACCCTTATTATGTTTCTTTCCCTAGATTATGAAGAAGATAACTTTGAATATGCTTTAATGGATTTTGTTTATTTCAGTTTTTTTGTGTAGCATGTTTTATTTTGTGTTTACAATATATTATTTATATCATATATGTAATATGTATTTCCATGACTGCTAAACTAAATGGTCCTTCGAGATATGATTCCTTAAAAACTTGCCAATGTAATAAATTAATGCACTGGCTCTAGGCTTCTAGGGTTGGGGCATTACAGTTGGTATCGAAAGAAGTTAAAAAACATCCATTTAAAATATATTTATAAAACATAAATTAGGGAGAAAACCCTAGATAGAAATTAAGGGTAAGTATATAATAACATCCTAGAATTTTGGTAAGGAATAGATCATGTGGGTATTCCTAGCAATACATCTATGTCTGGATTCTCAAATTGGAGTGGTTCTTTAAAAATTGTACCTAGGAGTAATAACTCTGAAAAGGTGTTCCAAGCATGACTTTGGGTAACTTGGTACATGAAAAAAATACATATTACACACTTGGTTTGAAACTCATGGGGGTTCGTCTTAGGATAATTCACTTTTTATTTACCTACCATTATGAAGGATTTAAAAGTAATTATTCCCCCAAAGTATCCAATGTTTATGATTCTAGGATTCATGATGCATAAATTAATGTTATGTGATATACCATATTTAGATTTATTAAAAGTTCATAATTTTAAGAGCTAATATAGTATATTTCATTGTTAATAAATGGCTCCTGGAAGGGAGAATAATATCAATACTCGTGGCCAATGTAGAGGTTTCCCTATTTATAAATTCAATGATGCTGGTATTATAATTGAAAAAGTTATGGATATATTTGGGGAGCTTAGATAGGTTATGAAAAATGAACTTTATCAAATGGAGAAACCTATTATATGGAGAGAATATCCTATGATTGATCACTTTATGCAGAAGAACCCCCCATCGTTTAGTGGGACTACTGGTCTAATTATTTATCATCAATGGATTTAGTCTTTGGAGATGATATTTATGGCCTTCGAATGTAGTGGAAAGGAAAAGGTTACAATTGTGGTCTACTATCTTCATGGTGATGTTGATTAGTGGTGGTATCTGATCCAGAACATAATAGAGGAAGAAGAAATTAAACTGATATAATGGATAACTCTTAAGAAGACATTATTTGATAAATATGTCCCAGATGATTAAAAAATTTAGAGTAAGAGTATGTTACATAGTTTAACAAAAAAGGAGAAATAATGTATTGTAGTGTATGAAACAACCTTGACCAGGGTAGCAAGTTATTCTACAGATTTTATATAGAACATAGAATGTATAATTGGTCATTTATTTGAAAGAAATAATCCAAATAACTCATGGGAACTAGTTTCTAAATTTTTTATTTATATGATGAATTAGTTTTATGTGATATCAAAGATGAGAAATAATTATCCAAGTACTATGGCTTCAAGGGATACCAAAAGAAGGAGTCTTTTGAACACCATGAAAAAGTAAACCACTCTATGAAGACAAAGGGAATTAAGGATTTTCCAGCATGTGATAACTGCAGAAAGAATCACCTTGGTAAATTCTTGAAAGGAATGAGAGATTGTTATAAGTGCAGAGAAAATTTTCACCAAGAAAAATAATGAAAAGGGAAGAGTTAAAAGGCTACTATTCAGTGTTAAAACTACACAAAAATGGCTCATTATGAAAACTAATTCCCCAAAAATCAAGAAAATATAAATTTGAAGAAGCTAAGAGATCAAGGTAAATTAAATTTTATTAACATTGCCAAAGTGGAATGATTAATGTACTTATGTATTTTTTTCTAAAAAATATGTTTTGAAAGTATTCTTTATAATGTTCTCATGATATGATTTATGAAATATTTATGAGTTATACTACAATACTTTTTCATCAAGTATTTGAGAGCATATTTTTAATGTTACCAAGAAATATTATTAACACAAATGTTAAAATTTTCTGAAAACACATGATTGAGGAACAGAAAACCCATAATATGTTCTTCATGTTAAGATAATAATGAAGAAATTATTGATTTGGAAAAGGGATGACTACCTTAGAACAGATTAATGACTTATTAAAAAGTGGTCGATTATATAATTTATAGAGTTGAAAAACACTTTTGTATTAAAGGGATATATAAAATAACATATGTCTTACATAAGTATTAATGAATAATTCATGTTTCAAATAAGGTTTTATAGTGATTCTAGTTATTAACATATTTCATGAGAATACATTATGAAGTTATTAACATTTTTAATGTGAGAATATAGAGCTACTTCATGTTGATTAAAGGATAATGATAAATTCATTTTTTAAATTCATTGACTCTACTTTAGATGTGATTAGATAATAATCTATTAGAAAAGATAACCATTTATAAAATGTTTTAGGATGATCATTGGATGATATTTAAGAGTTTATTTTATTAATTCACCATATGATGCACCATGTGCGAAGAGATGAAGCATAAATAGTTCAAGGGGTAATAAAAAGAAAATATTTTTTCTATATAAACATATATTCTTATAGAATGAAATAATTCCTTACCTATTGAAAAAATGGTTTATAAAAAAACATATTATCCTATTATCATCATTTTTAGGATACCAATTACCCTTATTCACACGTAAATTTTATGGTTTTTTGGTCAGCAAATTTCATTAGAACATTATCTCTAGAACTCTCCATTATAACTTGATTGTTGGAAATTTTCTTCCATATCCATGTTTCTATTTCCCACATATGTTCTCATGCTAGGGAACCTAGTTAAGTGATAGTTGTAATTTCCTTTCCCCATTATTAAGAATATGTGATATTAACCCTTTTTATTATGTAGCTATTTCAAAAATATTTTATTCTCAATCCCTCTATCTTTAAGATCATGTTTAAATTGTGAGGATGCAATTTAATTACGATGAGGAGAATATAACACCCCGAAATTCTAAAGTAATAACTTTATATTCAATAGTGTGAAAGACACATGACACCAAGTGAATAAGGGGATATAATACCTTCATAAATAAATATATTTTTACTATTTTAAATAGATTTGAAATATTTTATATTTTTTAATTCATACAATAACAAGATACTGTGTGTTACACTCAAGAATGACCATATTTGATGGCTTTCGTTACATGCAATATTGAGTTTCACAAAATAACAATGTATTATTAAAATTTTATTATTTAATATAATATTATATAACATATAATTTATGTTAGAAGTTATTGGTAGTATTAACTAACTTATGAAAATTTATTGTTTATATAAATATAAAATGAATTCCTTAGTTAACAACTAATGTGAAACGAAAATAAGAACCAATTGGATATAAAAAAGAATTATTATTATAAATATGATTCCAAAGAAGTTTTGTATTAATAGACATAGTTAATTACAATTAGTGAATGATTTTAATGAAATATATATGTTATATATTCAATTAAATATTTTTTATATTCATCCATTACTTTTTATATGCATATAATAAGAACAAACCCTATTTTAAACATAAAAACTAATATTTTTATAAAGGTAAATTTACTTCCTTTTAATGGAGAACCCATTTTCAATTGAATTATAAGAAATTAATTTATTTAATATGTAATAATAAAATTCATATTTTAAATTGAAATTTAATAAATATATTAAGGTAATTTTTTGATATTTTTCAAAAACATTACATTTTTAACGAATAGTAAAAAATATTGAATTTCAGTTCAAAACTATTATTAAATATAATTTATTTATAAGTTTAAATTATAATTTTAATTGTTTTAAATTTAAATTATATTATATTTTTATCAATTAATACAATTTAGGTTATTTATATCAATTTCAAAATCCAGGTTAATGTAAAAACTTGTCAAACTTTTGATATGTTTTTACTTTAAAACCTTGCATTATCGTACCACATAGGGGATGAATTTTAAATTAATTTATTCCAATTTTAGGATTGGAATTTAGAAAAATTGATTCAATTTTTGTAATAAGAATAATTTATAATTTATAATATGTTAAACTTAGTTTTTGACCAAAATTATTACTGAAATAAATTAAAATCGATTATAATTATTGAGGCAAAATTTCGCTTAATAATGGACAAAACCTTTATCTTAAGGGACCAAATGACATATAAACTTGGAAAAACCTATTGTATGGACATATATTGTCCAAAACCCTTCTATTATTGAGTTTTTTTTGTGTTTTTTGGGACTTTTATAAGGTAATAACTCGTTTACGCCTAACTTGATTCCAAAAAATCTAAGTGAGTCCTTTTCCTTTCCAGTAGAAAGCCACCACCTCTACCACTTATTTAAACCTCTAAAACCTATTATGTTTGGACAATATCATCCCATATAGATTCCCAAAATTACTCCCCTAGACCTTGAATCCTTCCTTTGATCAGAAACCCTTCCATGTAAGCCTTTTGGTATAAACCAAAATAAGTTACCTGATT
This sequence comes from Viscum album, assembly GCA_963277665.1. Lineage (NCBI taxonomy): Eukaryota > Viridiplantae > Streptophyta > Magnoliopsida > Santalales > Viscaceae > Viscum > Viscum album. Next base: position 1,462,699,933 of record OY728162.1, on the reverse strand, counting down.
AAGATGTTACATCTTCCCTCATGTTTTTTAGTTTCATCTCTATTATACACTCCCATAGTTTTATTATTCTATTGTTACATAAAAAACCATTATAATCAATATACTAGTATGTTTTTTTGTTAATATTTCTACATACACTCACACACACCTCCATCTAATGGGTATTAAACATACTGCTTCTTGGTATGACGAAGTAATGCCTCATGAAACGATGATTATTTATTTTTCTATTACCACCAATCATGGTGGAAATTATGATGAAAATTTTGTTTATATATGATATATATGAATTTAATAATTTATTTTGGCTTATTTTTTTTAAACATTCCTTTATTCTTTCAATCTTGTGTAAATACGATAATTTCGTATAAGGAAGTGTGGACTACCACCCCCTGAAAGCGATATGACTCATTCACGACATACATGGAATGTATAAAGGATGGTTTCAATAAAACTATGTAAAATATATAACATATATATGATACTATAATTATAATATACATATTTACCATTTAGTTTTCATTTTTTTAATACAATAGAGAAATTAATGTAGTGTTCATGCGTACGTACAACCTACCGTCTACATGAACGATGCACATAATTTATAATCTCCAAATATTATAGACTAATAAAAATAAATATATAGTAAATATATATGATAAAAAATTCATGGTATAAATTATTTAGATAATGAAATGATGAACTAATTAATAGGAACTACATTTCACAAGTCAAAACATACTTGAGAAAACTAGGCGATTAACACATGAAATAATCAAAATAATTAAAGATTGTTAAAGAATAGAAAATAAGATATTACAAGAAGTTAATATATGGAGTTATAAACATGATTATGTTTATGATATTAGTTAGTAACATATTTTCAACCACTATAATGGCATATAAAAATACCACACAATGAAAAATAAGGAGAAGGTAAGGGAATTTCGTCTCAATTTACATTTCATTGAGACTTCTTTGTTATTATGAACCAATTCACGTTTAGATGGTGTATATAATTTATTTTTATTCTTATATCATATATACACTTATTATCATAATATTATATGTTTCATTTACTGTCATAAATTTCTGGTTATTAGGATTGAAATTTTTCAAAGAGGTATGGGGCACTTTTGAATGTTTAAAGATTATTCTCTTAAAGATTGTTCTTAATGATTATATATGAAATCTCACTTACTTTTGTGGTTGTTAAACTTATTTTGATATAATACATTTTTTGTAATCATTTTTTGTTTGAATATCCATATTCTCATACAATTGATATTAGTATTTCATAAACAGTGTACTATTTTATATATGGTGCCTACTTTGACGGTTATTTGATATTGATAATTTTGTATTATTTATTCAATACAGATATTTGATAAGGCATATTTTATATTGATAAAATTGATTATTCAATATGATGAATGATTTTGGAAAACAATTATGGGCATAGATACGATATTATATAGCTCCTTGATGCATTGAAAGGTTCTCATGAGGCGATTAAGTTATCCAAATTAAATAGGTTTCTACTTGTAGTATTAAACTATATAGAAGATGTATCTTGACATTATAAGTCCCCATGTGCCTATGACATGATTTAAAATAATTAATAATTTCCTTCTTAGAAATTTCAGTTATTATTCATCCATGATATTCTGCGTCAACATATCGATGGATACATTTTATTTATGTTCATTTATTGAATGGAATTTGTATGCAATTTTACCTTTCTATATTGAATTTACCTTATCTAGTTATTTTAATGGAATGTGTTATCATTTATTTATGATGACATGTTAATGTATTACTATTTATTCATTATTGAATTTTCTTTACTTACCATTACTGAAAATTTTATCTCACCCTTATTATGTTTTCCCTAGGTTATGAAGAAGAGAACTTTGAATAAACTTTCAAGGATGATTTTTACTTCATTATTCTGTGTAACACTTTTTATTTTGTTTTTCCAATGTATTTTGGGTATGATGTATGTAATCTAGATTTCCAAGACTACCAAACTGAATGGCCCTTTGGGATTTGATTCCTTGTAAACATTTCAATATAATAAAGTAATGCAGTAACTCCAGGATTCTAGGGTGATGGAGTTATATCTTAGAAACTCCTCCATATGATCTTATATAGAATACAACATCATCAAAAACAACAATGAAGATAGAGAATCAACATGCCTCTAACCAATTCGAGTGTGTCTCTCACAAATGAACACCACCTAGTCTCCATCAAAATCATAGAATATGATGTGTATAATGGAACTAGACTTTTACAGATATTATTACATGATTTTTGAAGAAATAGACTTATAATACAAACCATGTATCATAATTTATTGTTCCTTTGGAAGATTACATACATAATTGGAAAGCACACAACCAAAATAAAAATATCTTTTATTTAATCTTAATAATGAGATCCTAACACCCTTTGAGCAGTTACATTTTCATAGGCCAACCCAGGGAATACATGAACATATAGATGAGCTAAAAAACCCAGTAAGGGGATAAACATAAGAATAAAGCATATCTCATGGTTTAAAAGGCATAACATGATGGCATAAAAAGGAATGAAACGTGAATAAACATATGGAAACATAAAATATAGAACATGCGATCATGTAATAATGGAATCATAAGAATTTTGGGGCAATTTAAAACATTTAAATAAGCATGAGTCAAGGCCCATTTCACATGATTTAGCATGAGTCATGGCTAACCACCCAGACCGTTTCACATAGAGCATGTGTCATGGCTAACCACTAAGACTGTATCACATGACATATAATTGGAGTGATATTTGGGATCAACCATAATAACATGTTCATGAAGATGTGTGCCATATAACAAATCATACATATGTAATCAAAAAATAAACATAAGGTTTACCAACTGAAATAATTGTGTATGATAATCATGTCAAAAGGCATAGGAAAAGGAAATATCGTAATTTTTTCCATGAAAGAATGAATTTAAATCATAAATGGACATTTATAAGGTAAAATAGTCATATATCAAGAAAATTTATGTCAATCTAAAGTGAAAACATGTAAAAATATTGTTTAAGAATCTTTAAAAATAAAACATTTTAGTATGATTTAATGAAAATGTTAAAGAGAATTTAAATAGGAAAGACATAATATTTTATATAAAACTAAAAATTACCAAGAATTTATTTAATAATAAAGTAAGATATTTTAAAAAATAATTTGGTCTTAAAATATATTATGGAGTTCACTTGAACATGGGTAATAATTTGAGAAGTTCCCTTTAATCGGGATTTCTTATTAAGAAGAATTGAGAGGGGAACCTTATTAAAGAATGTATTTCCACATCAAAAAAGGATGTACTAACTTGGATACATGATTTTGGAAAACATAAACAGAATTTTTAATAATTATATAAAAATAATGAAGAGATACATGTCGGTAAATATAGATAAAGAGTAACCCAAATGAAAAATGGTGGCTCGGAAAGGATCCTAACCATATGTCTGAAAATGTTATTCCTTTGATCTTAATGACCCGAGTAATCAAATAAAATCCATTAATTAATCAATTACGAAACTTTTATAAAATTATTTTATTTTTTATAATTTTATTAAGTTTCTTTATATCCTTTTTATTACTTTTAAGATATAATTCTATCATTTAGGAGCATTTGTTTCCTTGATTTCCATGATCAGTTTACTTATATAAATGTATGAAAGTTCATGAAAAATGTGGATAGTTTTCAAGAACTGAAATCACATGTTATTAATGAAATTTCATAATATTAAATAGTTATATAATCCATTTGGTTATTTTGGGTTTGTATGAATCATTATATTAGACGTTAATGATAATCGTTTTGAATATTTTGTAGTTTTTTCTCATCAAGAACTAGTTTTATTTTATAAATTAATATCATATATATATATATATTATTTATCTAGAATATTAAATAGATTTTAATAAATATATTATAATCTTATTTAACCATAATTGTTTTATGAAAATCCTTGAAGGCTGTAATGGAAATTGAAAACTTTTCTTCCTTCAATACGATAAATTAACACATCATGAACAATGTTTTCATTTTTATTAAAAAGGGAGGAAATATGATATTGGATTATTAAATTAGAATAATAAAATTAAAATATATGTAAGGTATTGGAGTTATCATACCATTTGGATTAGGGGAGGTTAGGATATAATAAGAAAATAAAATAACTAGAAAAGAAATTAAAAGAAAAGAAAAGGGGTTTTACCTCTTAAATCCTTCTTCTTGAGAACCTCCTTAGGAGGATTGGTTTTGATATTTTGTTTGGAAAAAAGGATCATGGACATGGGTGAGTGGATTGGGAAGATATTTGATCATAATTTTAATAATACTCATATCTTGAGATGTGCGAGGAGAAGAGGGGGTGAGAGGCCATATTTATAGGGGATGAGAGGGGTATTTTCTCATTTTTTATTAATTATTTTATTATTTATGCAAAAAAATTATGAATAGTTTGAGAATTAAAAACAAATATTATAAAATAATTAATTATAGTTTTGTATTTTGGGCTTACATCATCCATAAATAATCTAGTTCTCTGTAATTCATGTATTTAACTTTTATCATAAATTATCATATTTTACTATTCACAAAATTTCAACTATTTTAGAAAACACCAAAAATTCACCCTAACCATTTATAGATGTGTATAATTCAAAAATGGACTCCATTTTATATAAATAATTTTATTAATAACATAAATTTTATTTTTAATTGAAATTATCTTTTTCTTGGAAAGTACAAAATTTAAAATTTTAACTCATTTTATAACACTTTGAAAAGTTAATTATGGTCTCATAAAATTATCCTATAATCATAAGAAAACAAAATATTAATTTATGAATCTATTTTATGGAAATATATTTTCTTCTATATAATTATATTAATTATAAAATATTTATAAAATATTTATTAATTACAAAAACAAAAACAAATAATTTATCATTTTTAAAACTTTTATTTACATATACCAAAATATTAATATATAATATTTTCATTTGTAAGATACCCAAATTTTATTTATAATTTAATATCTGAGTTTAATATTCTATTTGTTATATCACTACTCCAAATGGTCATGTTACTATTACAAAGGTCAAGTTATTATTCCTTTGGTATATGTTCCATAACTTCTTGAAATAACTCTTTTTTCATTAATTATAATTTTAAAGTGTATTTATTGTGTTTTTATCTGATTTTATGTGACTTATGCCGTATAAAATAATTATAATAAGGTAAATTTCCTTGATAAATGTTTTGGGTCATTACATTCTTCCCCCTTATGAAATTTCACCCTCATAATTTCATTTTACATTCTATGTTACAAATGGGAGAGAGTATGTTTCCTTCATCGCTGACTTTGGTTCCCATGTCACCTATTTATACTTATGGTTCCACCATAGTACTTTCACCAAGTGTCTATTATTGTTTCATAGAACATTATCTCTATGATCTAATTTATTTAGAGGGAAACATGAGATACATTGTGTACTTAAGACATGATAGGTGGAAGTTCTAGTCGACAGGATGTAACTCTAACATGATCAAGGATCTCTATGGGTATGGTGTACCCATGACATAGATTTCCATTCCTTCTAAATCTCATGATCCTCTACCATGATGATATGTGGAGGAATATTATGTCTGCAACATTAAACTCAAGGCCCCATCGAAGATATCCTGCATAGAACTTATGTCTTATTTGAGTAGCCTAGATATGATTCTGAATGGTTTTCAACTTTTCCACCATTGCTTTGACCATTTAAGGTTATATTAGGTTATGTTCACTGACTTCATCCCATCATGTCAGTTTTTTACATATTTTCCCATAAAGGGATTTATATGGATCAATTTGGGTGATCCAGTGGAAACTATTGTTGTAGGAGAACTCAAACAGAGATAGATGTTGGTATCGTCCTCCCTTGAAGACCATATAACACACTCTCAACATTTCTTCTAGTTTCTAAATAGTATACTCAGATTGGCCATTAGTTTGAGGATGATAGGTCATACTGAAGTTCAGCTCAGTGTTTAGAAGATGTTGAAGAATTTTCCAAAACATTGATGTGAATCTTAGATCTCCTTTGGATATAATATATAGTGGTACTCCATACATCCTTACCACATATTTGATTTATATTCGTGAAAGTTTATATAATGATAAGTCCTATTGAATTATTATAATCAAAGATATCTTTGTAAGATGACCAACAATAACCCATATAGCATTGTTTCCTCTGGATGTCTTTGGAAGTCTAGTGACAATGTTAATGCTGATGTTTTACCATTCCTAGTTGGTAGGGGTAATGTTTGAATCATTTTATTAGAAGTTTTATTTTGAACCTTAACATGATGACATACTAGGCACATTTTTGTATACTTAGTGAAATCCTTCTTTATATTGTCCCACCAATGTCGATCTCAAATATCTTGATACATATTCATGCTTCATGGGTGAATAGAGAAGGTTGAGCTATGGGAATCATTTAGAAGGTCTTTCTTTACCTCTGGATTAGATGGTACACATAGTCATGACCCAAATCTCTCAAATCTATCCTCATCCATTTTAAACTCTGAGGATTTCCCATTTCTGATAGTTTCTATTTTTTTTGAATTTCCACATCATTTGTTTGAGCATCATTTATTTTAATAACAAGGGATGCTTGAGAAACCATTTAAGAAAATATTGGGGATTTTCCTTCCTTAAATATTACCATGTCCATACTTTTAAGGTCTAAGAAGATTGGATGCTTTTCAATTATCATAACTAATAATGATTCAAGATCCTTTCTACTTAGGGAACCTCCACCTTATTTTCCATACTATGATGGTAGTGGATTGAGAATTCATAATCCTAGATGAGATCTAACCATATTCACTAGTGTATATTAATCTAATTTTATTTGAGTATATATTTTAGACTATTGTGATATGTATATTTCTCACACTTCTCCCCATAGAGATAATGCTTCCATATTTTCAATGCAAAGATCACAGCTACCAACTCTAGATTATGTGTAGGATATATTTTCTCATGAATTTCAAAATACCTTGAGTCATAGGGTAAAAATTTATCATTTTTCATCAATTAAAAACCTAATACCTTATATAAAGAATCATCTTACACCAAAAAGAGTTACCCACTAGTAGGTAGTGTAAGAACCAGTGTAGTGATAAGCCTCGTTTTCAACACTTTAAAGCATTATTCACATTCACTGGTCCAAAAAAAAATTTCTCCCTTTCATGTCAATTTGGTTAATAGGTTTGATAATCATGATGAGTTATTCAAAAATCACTGATAATACATAGCTAAACCAAGGGAACTGTGGATCTCTATTACAAATGTTGGTCTGGTCCAATCTTTGATTGCCTTTGTTTGGGAAGGGTCCACAAATATCTCTATGATGGTGATTACATGCCCCAAGAATGATACTTTCTTGATTAATAACTCACGTTTACTATAATTTTCCTATATTTTTCCCTTCAGAAATTATTAATCAAAGTATTAAAATTCTCCTCATGTTCCTCCTTTCTCAGTGTATTAGAATATTGTTAATAAAGACTACCAAAAATTTGTTGAGGTGATCTCTAAAGACTCTATTAATTAAATACATAAAGATTTATGGATCATTGGTGTGTCTGAAAGGAATCAATATGTACTTATAGTGTCTATACATCATTCAAAGGTAGTCTTTGGAATATATTCCTTCCTCACCTTTAATTGGTGATATCCTGACTGTAGGTCCATCATAGAGAAGTACTTGGCCCTACACAGTTGATCAAAGAAATCATCTATCTATCGATGGGGATACTTTTTCTTTATATTGATTTTATTAATCTCATGATAATCAATATAGAGGCCCATTGATACATCATTCTTCTTGAAAAAGATGAATGGGGACCCCCATGGTGAAGCACTCAAGTGCATAAAACCCTTATAATGATTATGTTGTAACTACTTATTCATTTATTCCAGATAAATAGTGGCCATTCTATAATATTTCTTTGATATAGTTAGAGATATAGGAATAAGTTCAAATTTAGAACTCAACTTATCAGTTAGTAGGAATACCATGAAACCCTTTGGGGGAGCACATATGTGTAGTCCCTCATAATGGTCATGTCATCGAGCATGATCCTCTTCTTTGTCTCAATCATTTGATCTTATATGCTTTCTCATAAAGAAATAATATCCTTGATACAATGAGTTTGATAGAGATTCATCTTCCACCTTACACTTTTATATAATTGGAGGATGCTTCGGTATGTGAAGAGTGGTCTACCTTTCCAAAAAGTTGATGTTATATTTTTATAGAAATAGAAAATCCCTGAAAATATAGCATAAAACTCAAAAAAATTAAGTAATATGAGATTTTATAGGAGGTTAAATTCACATAAATTAACTGAGGAGGATTTATAATATTTGGATTCAATGATTAACCCATTTTCTATTCTAACAGATAACTCAACCTCCAAATTTTGTGGTGGTGCTTAAAAGTTATAATAAACTTTCATGATATAAAATAATGAATAGAACTAGAATCAAATAGTATATTCTCTATTATTGAATGAATAAGAAGAATACGTATCACCATATCATTTTTAGGATCCACCTTAGTAGTAGTGATAACATATACTCTTCCTTCCTGCCATGGAGGTTGTTGTTTTTGATTTCCATAAAAAACCATTGGTTTAGGGAAATTGTTTTCATAATTACCATGTTCCTTATATTTGAAACACAACACTATAAGCTTTGTGTTGATATGAACCTTACCTTCTTCTTACACATTAATGGGATTCTATATATCCCTTCGGAAGTTATTATCTATATTCCCCAATCTTTCACATTTTTAATATTTCATGGTTCGATTAAGACAACTATGAGGATGCTTCTTCTGACAATTTTGACATGTGAGATATTGGGTCATCTTTCAATCATGGAACTTATCTAAAAATACACCAATAATAAACTCCATTTTCATATTTGTTCACAAGTCCCATGATACAACTGAGTTTCTTTGATATCCATTTCAACCTTATGGGGATGAAAAAAAATCTCTTCATAGCTGTCAATGTCTCGAATCACCAACGCTTTTCATAGAATTAGATTTAGTTTTCTATATAAGTGATCCAACTTTATATCGGTGTGTATAAAAAAGCAATAGGTATATCGTGAAAATATTTTGATAGTTTAATAATACTCCCCAATAGACATTTCTTCCTTCTCGTTTAGTCTGAGGAACTCTATTTCCATCTTAAGATGAACGGTTCAAGGAAAATATTTATTGAAAAATATTTTATTTATATATTCCCATTCTCTGGAATAACTTCCTCCTTGGACTTTGTGTTATTGATCAATGTCAACCACTGATCAAAATACCCATAAACTTCCATCATAACTTTCTCTTCTTCTGATCACTCGAGGACCAATAATATCTTATCAATGAAGATAATACATTTTTCTATGAGGTGAGGATCAGAATATCCACTAAAAATTAGATGCCTTTTTCTCATGAAGGATTTAATGAAAGAAATTTATTTATTTTGTTAAGTATGGTGTTACATGAGATTAATGTTATTATAAATTACTTGATCAAGTTAAGCAAGCTCTTTCATGAAGTTTGGAGCACATATTCCCATCATATTTGGCATTTCATTAGGGAAATTGTCACATTGCCTTTCAAATTGATTATTAGATTAGTTTCTCATATTTCTAGCCATTAACTAAGAAAAATAAAGTACAATTAGGGGGAATTAATACATTGATAATAATCACAATAAAATGAAACTTTGACCATAAGAGGATAATATTTTAAATGGAAAGTATATCCTAACTTGTGATTCCTTAAGATTCAATCTATGTTATCCATGGTGATAGAATTATCTATAGGGTTTTTAATAAAGTTCTCTAGTTATAATCTCTAAAAATAACTAGACCATGATGTGATACAAACTATAATTGAACTAGCATTTTATACGTACTATTACATTATTTTAAACATAAATAGACATCAAATAAAAACTATGGATAGTATAGTCTAGTGTCTTTGGAAGATAAGATACATAATTAGAAAGAATGAAACAAAAATAAAAACATCATTTATATAATCTTAATAATTATATCCTAACACCTTTTAAGCCCTTACATATGCATATGAAAACTTGGGGAATACATGAGCAAAGGGATGAGCTAAAAATTCTAGTAATGGGATAAACATAAGAATAATGCACAATACAGGGTTAGACGACATAACATGAGGACATAAAAAGGAAGGGAATATGAATATACATATTGAAGAACAAAATATAGAAAATGGGATCATGTAATCATGGAAACATAGTAAGTTGGAAGTAACATAAAACATGACATAATCATGAGTAAATTCTCATAGCACATGGAGGAGCACAAGTCAAGGCTAACCAACCAAACTGTCGCACATGGAGCACGAGTCATGGATAACCACCAAGAACATTAGAACTAACTTCTCATGAGACTAAATATTACCCAATTAATAGGATAAATATCTTTGAGCACCCATCATAACATGTTCATAAATATTTGTTCCGCATAAATAACCATACATAATGACTCAGGAGTGAACATAAGGGTTACCCATATACAAAATTGGGTTTCCTAATCATCTCAAATGGCATATCAAAAGGGAATATCATAATGGTTTCTATGAAAGAATTGATTTAAATAATACATTGAAATTAATAATTTAAAATAAGAATATTTCATGAGAATTTATGTTAAACTGAATTGAAAGCATGTAAAAATAGTGTTTAAGAAACTTCAAAATAAAACATTTAATGTAGTATAAGGAAAATATTAAAGAGAATTTAAAGTAGAAAGGCATAATATTTTATATAAAAATGGAAATGAAAAAAAACATAATAAAGTGAGTGATTTTAGAAAAATAATGGTGGATTAAAAAATATTATGGAGTTTACTTGAAAATGGGTAAGAATCCGAGAAGTTCTCTTTAATTGGGCTTGCTAATCGGGAAGAATTATGAAGGGTACCTTCTTAAAGCATGTATTTCCCCATCAAAGAAAGATGTATTGATTTAGATAAATGTGTTTAGAACACATAAAAATAATTTATAATAATTATATAAAAATAATGAAGATTTACATTTGGTTTAATAAAGAGAAAGCATTACCCAAAGGTTAGTTATACAGAATTTAAATTATATAAAATTAAATCCATTAATTTACTATATAATAAAATAATGAAGATTTACATTTGATATTAATTTACTATATAATAAAATTAAATCCATTAATTAATTAATTTATAACTTTTTATAATTTTATCTTATTTTTTATAATTTTATTAAATTTATTATAGCCTTTTTTATTACTTATAAGACACAATTATATCATCCGAGAGTGTTCGTTTCTATGATTTTCAAGATTGGTTTACTTGTATACATGTATGAAATGTCCGATAAAATAAGGTTAGTTATACAGAATTTAAATTATATGTTATTAATCAAATTATATAATATTAAATGTTCATATAATTCATTCGATTATTTTGGGTGAGGATGAATCATTCGATAAGAAATTTGTGATAATCGTTTAGATTGTTTTGGCATTCTTTTATCATCACAAAGTAGGTTTGATTTATTAAATAATATCATGTATATATAATGGTTATAGAAAATTAAATAGGCTATAATATATATATTATAATATTTTTTAACCACAAAATTGGTTTTATGACTATACTTGAATATAGTAATGGAAATTGAAAACTCCTCATCCTTGAATGTGATAAATTAACAAATCACGAAGGATGTTTTCATTTTTAGAAAAAAAATGGGTGGGGAAAGAAAAGATGATGGATTATTCCATTAGGCTAAAAAAATTATAGTATTTATAAGTTAATGGAGTTATTATACCATTTAGATGATGGGAGATAAGGATATAATAATAAAAGAAAAGAACTTGAAAGGAAATTAAAAGAAAAGAAAAAAGATTTTACCTCTTGAATCCTTCTTATTAAGAAACTCCTTAGGGGGAATGTTTTTTGTCTTCTACTGATACAAAATGATCCTGTACAAAGAGGAGGGGCTTGGAAATATATTTCAGAAAAATTGGAAAAAGTATCAAAGCTTGATAGCAGTGAGGTGAAGAGGTGGCGAGGGGTGGTATTTATAGGAGAGGAGAGGGTTATTTTCCCATTATTTTATTCATTAGTTTATTATTTTGGATGAAGACTATGAATAGTTTGAGAATTATCACAAAATAAATTCAAATAATGAATAATATTTATATATTTTGGGATTAAATTTTCTATACATCATCTATTACTCCATAATTCATGTATTTAGCCTTTATCTTATATTATCATATTTTACTATTTACAAAAAATTCAACAATATTTGACAACTCCCAAAAATTCTCCCTAACAATTTTTCACTATGTAGAATTGAAAAATTGACACCATTTTAGGAAAATAATTTTATAAATATAAAAAGTTTATTTTTTTTGTAAAATCATCATTTACTTGGAAAATACAAATTTTAAAATTATAACTGATTTAATAACACATTGAAAAGTTAACTAAGGTATCAAAAAATTATCCTACAATCATAATAAAAGAAAATATTAATTTATGAATATATTTTATTCAAATAAATTTTATTCTTAATCATTATATTAATTTAAAAAATTTAATTAAATATATATAACTTATAAAAACATAAACACTTAATTTATCAATTTTAAAACATTTATTTACTTATATCAAGACATAAATATATAATAATTTCATTTATAATATACCCAAATTTTATTTATACTTTCATAGGTGATGATACTATTCTAATAGTAATATTACAATTCCTAATGGAAATTCACTATTACAAAGGTCAAGTTACTATTCCTTTGGTATATGCTCCTTAACTTATAGAAATACCTCTTGTTTCATTCATTATTCATTTAAAAAGTTTGTATTGTGTTTTTTATGTGATTTTATATGATTTATACCTTATATAATAATTATAATAAGTGAAATTTCATTGATAAAATTTAAGGGTTGTTACAATTTGCCTCCTAAATCAATCTACAATAGGGAACACCAAATACAGACAGTCCATATTGATGATGATTCCATATGGCCATATCTATAAGCATAGAATATATATTTAAGATCAAAGTTTCCTTAACAAAATCACAAAGTCACTGCACACATCAGACAAGACAGCTCATCCTCTAATTGGCATAATCAATGCCAAGGGTACTCGAAGCCTCCCTAACACAACTCCCAAAGAATGGACTAGAGAATGTAAAATGTAGGCATGTGTAGCTCCAGAATCATACAAGCAATCAACCAATGTAAAAAAACTAGGCATGAAGTTACTTATATGATATATGGATTGCTAGATACTGGTGGTGATAAATCATGCATTTGAGTATGTCCCTCTCTAATACCTCTCTTTCCCTGATGGTTACCAACTACATAGATACACTTGTTCCTTGTGGAAGAGGGATATCAAAGGGTTATCCTTTTACTTCCCTATCCCCTATCTTATTCTAAAAAGTTTTAATTATCTCATACTGCTACTGCCTCAGCCAAAAATATTGTAAAGGATTTGCCTAAAATAGTCAACCAGTTTCACACTATCTACTGGGAATGGTCGATCACTCTCAAAATATAATGGAAATGAACTCTGCTAGAAAATAAAACTATTCCTGACCCACCACAAGGGAATTAGATATACTAGATCCAGTGAAGTTGGTTGAAGAGGGGTGAAACCTTTTTTATACTAACTAAAGCTTATTTTGACTATAAAACTAAGAACTCCCTGTGAAAATTATGCTATTTGAAGAACCTCGAAGACTCATATTCCATGATGAACCAGTCCTACCAAATACCCCTTTATTTATTCTACTTTATCTAGAACCACAAGATATGAATTATATAAAATTGAGTGACTTGGAACTGGATCATTGGGTGAAAATACTCCTCTAAATACCTTTCCCAAGAATCACCAATGATCAGTCAAACATTAGAGATAAAAAAAATAAAGGGTAAGGATCCTATTCCGATAAGATTACATAGCGATGAATGATATAAACTCATCATAAAATCGATAACTAAACCTATCCCAGATAAAAATCATCTTCTCACAATACCTAAGGAATAAAATCCACCACTTTCAACAAGACACATGCAACATCATCACAGCTAAATAAAATCAATGCTCTTGCTGAACATAGGTCAAATAGAACGCAATATCTTCCTTCTGCAACTTGTATTATGTCTTTAATTTGAAATATCGCCCTCATTTTTATATAGATCATGGAAATGAAACTCTTGGATTTTCCTCCCCCAAGATTCATTATAATTGATCTCCACTCTATGATGGTCCACTAGAACATTCTATTGAACATATTATATATGAACATAATGAGGACATAAACCTAGTTATTTATCTCTCAAATAAAAAATATTAGTAACTCCTAAAATAATAAATAAATAACTTCTCAAGGTTAATTCATTAATTAATTCATTCATTTTAACCTATTTCCCATTATCAACCCAAATTTAAACATAGGAGCTGAACATTATAATGCATGATCCTATCCTAGGTATATACCTTGAAGGAAACATCAATTAAATAAGCATGAAAATTAAACTTTATGGTTCTTTTATTGGGTATTATGTGGCTACAAAATACCATTTCCTAGTCTGTATCCCCTATTTATACTACTTACTAAACCCTGTTGATATTTTTTCTCTACCAACCCATACATCATCATAAGTTCATAATTCCAAAATTTATCCCATCTCCCAAACTTCACCACTAAAATATCTCTATAACAACCCCACTCCCCCCAAAGGTACACCTCCAGTGCTGGAAATGAAGAAAGGAAGAAAATGATCCCTGATTCATATCTCCATTAGGCTATAAGTTGGTGAATAACACTGATGTTATATCAATCAATCACATTGGATCCATTTCCATCTATATATTTAAGGTTTCAGATTTATAAAGGAAAAATAGCAATGAAAACCATGCCTAAACCATTTGAATACTAATACCTGAAATTTAATAAATACACTAAAACAACTGAAAAAAATAATGAGAAGTACAAAAAGTAAAACTAGGCAGCGAACATGAACTCCATAAGCTCTTGATAACAACTCAACATCCATCCAATGGACCAAAGGCCTTAATTTGTTTATTTATTTTGATAATATACCTTTTAAGGGGTGGGAGGGAACCCTTACAGGGCCCATTGGAATAAGTATTATATGGCCCATAGGCCTTAGATGAATTCATTGCCCATAGGCTTCATAAATTACATACAACCCACACTAACTACTTGGAACTGCTCCTCCCCAGCATCTTCATCATGAAATCAGCTCTACACCTTTGCATGACTTTTCAGCTAGCCTATCCCATGCATGCACATGCTTGTCCTGATGGTAGGTTTCATACCCTCTCATTCTTGAAATCCGTGTAGCTTCTGCTGTGTTGAAAGCTCCGTGATCATCCTCCTATGGATCTTGTTCCTTGTAGGTTGTCTGGTTTTCATCTACAATTTATGGTGGCCCGAAGGCCTTGAGGTGGCCCGAATGCCTTACCGGCCCAAAGGATTGGGTGGTCCAAAGTCCCTAAAGGACTCAAATACCAAATTGGTGTCCCGAAGGCCCAAACGGGGGAAAATTCCTGACTTCTATAGTGCCAAACAGTCCCTGCTATAGTGATGCTACAATACTGCTACAATACTTCTATAGTAACCTCGGAGATTGTGGCTCCGCCTGGATTTGATCCTGGGTCACCTGGATGTTCTTATGAGACGTCACCAACCGGGCTGAGGCTCATATGGTGATAACTACTCAATAAATCTTCTAATTTAGTAACATTCAATGTGTTCACCAACATTTTCATACTAAATTGAAAAATAGTTTTTATATACATAGGGTGATAATAACAACTATACTTAGTATGATCCTTCCTGATACCTCTCATAAAAAGATTAAAATAAGCATAATAAATCCCACTAAATAAATAAATAAATTAAACTAAGTACTCATATAGAAAGATAATTCTAGTTTCCCTATCCTCCTGTTTTATCAATAACCGAGTATTGCATTGAAGTAAACCATTCTATGTTAGAAGCATAAATATAAATGAGGTACCATACTTCTACTTCCCCATGGGTTTTATACTCTAATTAAAAATTCTATACATCTTGTTCTCATAACATTCATATGTATGTCATCCGTAATATGAGTCAGGCCTTGACCATACATACCTCAATCCCACATAATTCCCAACATCGCATATAGGCATTATCACATATATCTATCTCATCATTAACATCAACCCATCTATAACCAAGTGTATATCTAGTTTCCACTATATCCTATGTAAATTCATTATACCTGAATCCATCAAAACCCACACACGTACACCCATGGGAAGAAAAATATACCACAACCAGACAAACGTATGGTCTATACCTCATTCTATTATAACCCACACATAAATATATAGTAAAACAAAGAGCCATCACAACTTGGGTAAGAATAGACCTTGATACTAATCCATTATTTTTATGGATATTTCTAATTGTCTACATCTAAAAGGAGAGTGAGATAGAGGGACTAATCAGCCATTTGTTCCATATCCTTCTTAGATGTTGAATAATAAACCCCAAAATATTTTGGAGTTGGTTTCACTACTGATGTGGGTGGGGTAGAATATGAAATCAAAAAATATAAATAACATCACACATGAAATCCACTAAGGGAAACTTCCTAGACTTTGGATCATCTACAATTATTGTCAAATATGCCCCCTAACTACCACTTCTATGGAATAGATATCAAACAATCACCCAAACATCAAATTCATTGTTAATTAATTAATTAGACATTAATAAATTAACAATAACTTTTTTAAGATTACCATTTTAATATTTTTATGCCAAGTGCTAATGAAACTATTAATTCTTATTCTTATTCTCAAGTATGTCATCAATATTAATGATATAAAAAATCCAAATTTAAAGTCATGCTCTTGGGAGAATCTCATTCAACTTTCACATTATTTCCTTTAATTAATAATAATAAATTTTTAAAATCACTTCCATAAAAACCCCCATCACATGGATTAATTATTTATTCATTTATCATTCATAAAACATCTGGGTACTCTAGGACTCTCCTTAAGCTACCACATCAAAACTGTACATTCCATACAAAGAGTCTGACTTTTTCAAGTTGTGAAAAACTTAAAAAATAAAAATTTTCCAATGGGAATTTTTGAAAGAATCAAGTAAGAAGTAAATGTTGATGAGAAAGATCCGCTATAAACTCTTCATGGCCACCCCAGTTTCCCACACCATTGCACATAACATCAAACTGTCAGACCATCATTAGAATTTACCATCATTAATGGTTGGTATCATAGCCCATTTCTCATTCATGGTTCCCAACCATATAAAATAACTATTAGTCAAATATATCCATGATACAACCCATTACTCTTCAAGGATCCCAAACACAAATTTTATCAAACATACACATCAAGGCTCTAAAATCCCAAAATCACATATTAATTTCTAATGTATTTTCTATACACAGTAAAAGGAAATAAGGCTATCAAAAAAAGGAATATTGGAATTACATAATAAGAATAGTCCTGCTCATCCCCAAAGCCTTGATCTTTATAAAAAACCCATTTAATGTCTAATCTTGAATTAACTAGTTTATTATGCATAGATTTTTACAAACATGAAATATATAGATTATCAACTATCAATAGAATTAAATCAATATAAATATGTGGTTAAAATTACATTTATATTATTTTAAGAACAAAGAAGAATAAATATCAAGTTAACATGCCTTTTTTGTTAATCACGTCATCACAATTACTATGTATTTTCATTATTTATATGATTTTAAAAAAAACATGCCATTAACAATAAAAATCAAAATATAAAGAGAAAATATTATCTTAGAAAAACACAAGGCATGAACAAACATAAAAATAAATTAAATAAAAAACACAAACCACAATATCACTCATCATTAAATTCTAATGTTCATATCTTTATTAGGTTAATTACACCATTAACCAAAGGATTAAATCATTATAATCTCACACATTCATTTTAAATCAAGAGATAGGCTATAGATCCCCATCCTAAGCATGAATATCTTAAAATTTGGTGAGAAATAAAAAATTACAAATTGCCAAATTATAATTTTCTATTCTGTAAGGAACCAATGATCCCTAAAAAATCATCCCAATAAGAGAACCCGAGAATTCATCAATTGAAACTGCAAGAAAGATA
The DNA here is from genome assembly GCA_963277665.1 of Viscum album. Taxonomy (NCBI): domain Eukaryota; kingdom Viridiplantae; phylum Streptophyta; class Magnoliopsida; order Santalales; family Viscaceae; genus Viscum; species Viscum album. The sequence goes on along the minus strand of OY728162.1, from coordinate 1,462,681,541 downwards.
AGGGAAAAATCTGTTACTGCATGGGAAAAAGAAGAATAAAATAGAAATGAACCATCATTGAATAGAAAAATAACCTTATATCCCCACAGATTAATCTATAGAAGATAAGGGATAAATCCATTCATAGGGGCTTCAAATGCCTTCAAAACATTTCTCATAGTATCATAGGGTTCAAGAGATAAGAGGATAAATAATATAATCTTGATGGGGGGGGGGGGGTCACCAACTTATAACCAAGTATTTAAATCTATATTAATGAAATGAAATGATAATTCATTCCATGAATTTCTAGAATCCCTCATCTACGAAAAAAATAATTTCATCGATTTAAATATCCCAAAAAAACATTCTTTCCATTAATTATTTCTCAATAGAAGAACAAAATTCCATCTTGAAACCCTTCAAGAAATGAACCATAATTCAAGAGAAAAATAACAACTCATGATTTGAATACTGAGTTTTCACAATGAATTCATCATACCACCATATTTTATACATTAAACCAGCTGCTCTTATTTCAAAATCATAAAGGAAAAAACCCAGGAAAATTGGTCCCTTATAGGTAGAGTTATGTCCTGGGATCTGTATGTTATAAGATATTGTAATAGTCATGAATGTACTGATACTCTATTTAACATGAATAATATCTTTCCCAATCGACCTTATTCCTACCTATGAGATTAACATTGTGTAATGTAGAAACATGTTGTAGTGTATTGCGAATGTTCTGTAAGAACCCAAATAGTTTCATCACTCGATATGGCTAGTTCCACTAAATGATATGGAAGTGAATAAGTGGAATCACTACACCAATTTATCCAACTATAAAATTGTAGTATAATGTAATATACATAATGAAAACAAAAATATATTAGATCCATTCAACCTAAAATAAAAATAAAAATAAAGTATTTATAAATTATGAAAACCTATTACTACATTGTCATTATATTATCTTATAAAAATGATAAAATAATTATAGTTTAACTTACATTATATGGATATTGTAAATTTAATATCTGGTGTAAACTATGTATATAGTGCTTGGGTGTCTATACCTAACACTGAGACTAGCTCCACCTGGAATGAAAAGTAATTTATGGTTAATGTATAATTGTAAATATAAGAATAATAAAATTAATAACATTAAAGAGGTAAACATTCCTTTATCCCCAAGGAGAATAATCTAATAGGTGGTTATAAGGTGTTCTAATAACCTGAGGAGAAATGCATGTAAAATGCACCCATGTTCATTTTTTTAGTAAAAAAGGTCAACTGACAACATTCCACTACTCTGATTGACATAAAATACATAAATATCAATAGAAATATAGTAATATATCTAAACCCCAACTATATTTATTTTCCCTATATAAATTCTGAAGTAGTGATAAGTATATCATGTGAACTGCGTTGGTATAGTAATCAACACACAACATGTATCCACATAGACATATAATGTAAAAATGTATGCATATAATAAGTGTCTCATAATCTTCATCATGAGGAAGCACTAAGAAGTGATAATATATCAAGTCTATTCACAATCAATCAACCTAAAAGACACATTACAAACTAAAAACATCAATGCCTAGTAAACAATTCTTGATATCACACCAGAATCCTAATGTCACGCCCTTAACAACCTATTCATCGATAGAAATAACCAACACATATGGAATATACTATTATAATCATTTCCATATCCCTATTTTGAAAATGAATCATATAGGTATGTATAATCACTATCTATTGACCAATATAGTTATAAGGTGATGGTTAATGGATTTTAAGTCACACAAAATTACTTCATAAAATCTATCTTGTCGAAGGGAATGAATAGTGGAAACTGATGGAGAATTATAGTGGAAATAATGTGGCTTTGAGATACAGAGAGTATGAATAGGATACCACACTAGTAATTCATGTGATACATGGGAATTATGGTATGATAACAAAAAATTATCCATGTAAAAATATAATATGTTCAAAAAAATATTATTAGAATTTTGTTAGCTCAAATAATATTACTTTGAAAACATATAATTTCATAATTTATTATTTAAATTGTTTACATGTTAATATGGGTGAAGAATTAGTTCTCTATACAATTATTATGAAATTTTTAGTGCTTTTTTGATAACATAGTGATGCGATCAACAAAGGGTGGGGGTGAATTAGTGATGATACTTTTTTCATTTTTAAAACCACAATACACTAGTGATTATTCATCTCTATTTCAATAAAAAATATCTTTGATAATCATGATGTTAATATTTTTAAGGAGCATCAAACTCATCATTTGAATTATGGATTGAAATTTTCCTTCAGGTACCCCCTTCCCCACTGAATTTAAACTTAAAAATAAACACGAAAATTGAATCAACATGTATGTATCTCTATAATTGTTTCAATAACTCATACATATAAATTGGAAAATCAAATCAATCCTTACATATCTAATTTACCATTGGATTCACTCAGATTTATTAACTAGAAAATCATACCCACCCTTATATATCTTATTCACTATAGAATTTAGTCTTAGGTATTAACTAGAAAATTAGATAAAACCATATGCATCTCCTTCACCATGACATTATCTATTATGTTTCAACTGTCACATTTAATCAAATGATATATATCTCCTTAACTATAGAATTTACTCTTATTTACTAACTTAAACATTATATAAACTCTTAAATACACGTTATTTACCGTTATGGTTTTAATATGTAACCTTATACATGTATAGGGGAATTCATGTGACTCTTACATAACTAGATTAAATCTATTGTTACTCTAACACATACATTCCACATTCAAAACGAAACTTAAGTACAAAGTCCTTTTTCATCCTCAATGGGTTATAAAATTAAAATATATTATTATTAGATAAAATTGGGATAGTCTTAAATATATATTAAAAATAATTAAATATATTTTTTACATGTTTATATTAGTGGAAGAATTATAATAAAATAATATAAAATTTTCATTTATATCAAAACACAAATAAATTAGCGATAAAAACTTTGATAATATTAATGATTACAATAACATATTAACCCTATTGAATTTTGGAGATTGTCCCACATGGTTAGAAAAATATATACATGTATAAACTTCATGCCCATATAAACAGTATCATTTCTTGTTCATGGGGTCAGTCCATATCATTTAAAATGTAGTTTTATTTTTTTAACTCTTTATTGAAATCTATTTATGATATATATAAGCATGGTTGAATCAAAAGGTAGAATAAATATATGATATTCATCTATAAACATTCATAGAGAACTGTTACAGTTTTCAATCATTAGGATATGATACAATGAATCAAAATATTTCTCACATGATAATAATACATATGAATATGTTTTGATCGCATTGGGAGAAATACAATGTAAAGCTTTGAAATTTCCCCAATCATAGTCCCACTACTCTAGAAAAACAATAAACACCATGTTACTACAAATAGGAAAAGGATCATGACACTCAGTGACCTATAATTCAGTCTTAGTATTATCAAATTATATAACCTAAAATAAGTTACCCTCCTGTAACATCCTATCAATTTTTCAATAAAAATATTTCCCATTACACATCACTTTATGAATTTCCCCTTTTAACATCTTTCCTCTTTCCACAAAATGATTCACTAAGCGATAAATTGTTTTTCTCACAAAAATATAAATGGGTAGCTTTTGAACTCCATTAAATACTCTATTAACACTTTTGTAAATTTTGGTCATAATGAGATTGTATCTCCTCCCATAATCATATTCCAATGAATATATTTCTTTTCGAATTAGCATCATATAATCATATACCTCTTGATTTTCACTATGAATCCATTCTATATAGCCTCAAATATTCTACCAATGAGGTATATAGGCCATAAAAAATGGAATATTATAATAGGTAATAAACCAATATGGATAATATTTATAGATTTTTTGGGAAGAATGTATATGTACCATGTTTGATGATTTGTTTATTTTATGGACACATCCTTGTACTTATATGGAACACTTCATGTATTATTGTTAATATAATATTAATCATAACCATGTGGATGTTTTTATATAAGACCTTTTAACTATATACATGGATTTCTTAATTTCAATCAAAAATCAAGAAAATTCCTTCCTCATTTGTCATATAATATCGAAGGTAATCGAAAAAGAAACTCCAACATGAGAAGTTATCCTTCTCAATAATTGAAAAGGATAATGGAATTAAGGCATTATTTCTATTTTGGGGGGTGAAAATCAATAACATTCCAATATAATTTCCATCAATAAAGACAACTTATTAGTAATTCAAGAAAGATGAAATATATGTTAAGAAAACCCAAAATAATCTATCAAACATCACATTTGAGTGATCAAATTTTTTTCCCATTTAATATATTACATCATATATAACTGATAGAAAATATGATTATTATATAAAACAAACTCCATAAGATGCTGTAAAACTTGATAGGAATCATCCTTGTCAATATACACTTTAAATATATTTTTTTCATTAATAACATGTATTATTATTAGATATTTTATATACAAAATTTTCTCTAAAATATCCATAAAAATAAATACTAAAACAGCTTGACATGATCTAATCATTTTAATCATGATGGTTAAAATAAATTCAGAATCTAAGGCCCTGTTCTCCTTCATTAATATTGTGTTTACAAAAGTGTGTTGAGTAAATTTTTATATCCTCATACAATTAAATCTATTATCCTGTATAGATCCTAAATTCATTTTGTGATATGAATCATACTTTTCACACTAAATCATATAACAATATCTCTTTGATTCATCCACGATAGAATTATAATTTCATTCAATGTGATATTGTTTAATTATAATCTTTATCACTTCAAATTATCTCCCAACATAAAAAACACTATCCTATACCACCTGAAATATGTCAGCAATAAATTATTAAAATTTAATTCTAGGAGTAATGGTCATACAATCAATTATGGTTAATATATGATTTCTTTCTATCAACTTCGATTATAGTAGTGGAGTATGATTCATGTTTTGGAGTACCATCACAACGATCAGTCTGGAATGAAATTCTATGACATCTTTTTTCTACATCCCCATCATTATAGTCTATATCATCATATAATTCTTTATACTCTATGAAATTCATGGACATTAATTTTTCATATTTTGGGGAAATTTCCATAAAGGATACACTCTCTCTTGGAGTTGTCATATTTTTATGATACATCATGGTATTGTTTGGTTGTAGTGGACTATCATCCACTACAGATAGAACAAAATTAATTGTAGATATAATGACCTTAAACTCAATAATTTGATCATCATATTGATTTACATCTAGAGATTATAGTTCTTTCTAGTCCTCATCATCAATAATATTATAGGTTATAGTCAATAAACTATATTTATATTGTATTTGTTTGTATATGATAGACTGCATCACCCAAATATTCATTATTTTTAACTATGGGTGATTTTCTCTCTAAGTAGCTTCCAAGGTTATATAATACTGAAGGATTATGAATCATATTGGTTGTTTAATATAAATAATTCTTATTTCAGTATCAATTGTTTTACCATTGTAATAAATATATGTAGATGTAATTTTGTTTAAAATAAACTTTCAAATATTTGTGTTCTTAAAATACTAAAAATTTCACTACTAAAACAAATATTAAACACTACCTTCAAATTACTGATTATTTTTATTCTGATATCAAAAAAATTATGATTTCAATATTAATCAGCATTTTATTCAAACCTTTAGTCAATGAAAAACCATCAGATTAGCACAAGACAAAGAATAAATATAAAAAAGGCCAATTAAAATAATATTTGATATTATTATTATGAAATGTCTCTAAAAAATATTTCAATTGAAAATTTTATATTTTTTATTATAATTAAGGTTCAAATATTATTATATAAAAAATAAACTAGATTATCTTAGAATATTTATCTTATTATCTAAGTTAATTTCAACATGCATAACAATAACAATATAAACTAAAAAAATCTAAAAAACTAAATAACAACCTAATATATAAAAACACTAAACAAGTAATAATATTAAAAAATATAAATAAAATAAATACATGACATAACAAATATCTTATTTTAACCATGTAAAATTACTTAAAATGAATAATAAATAATAAAAATGGAAGATACTTTGTGATATTTTTATAAAAAAGTTTTTAATTTTTTGAGAACTAAATTATGTTATAAATGATTTTGTAAAATAGGTGAAATTTACTAAAAGTTATGAAATAAAGTTTTTTATGAAGTTATTGGAGGGATATATAGAAATTTTTTTTCAATGTTGTTGAAGAAGAATAAATTTAGAAATTCATGATGTTAGAAAGTTCTTAACTTTATAACCTCTTGTATGCTGATTCTATATAGATCTCAAAGTCACTTACATAATGAATAATCACATGACACTATATTTTGTTTAAAATAGATTTTTTAAGTATTCCATATGTTTTTTCCAAATAGAACCAATCAGATTTTGGCTATTAGATGTTATAGAGAAGGAGAAAATGACACATTTCATTAGACAATGACTTTGTAAATAATATGAATTTAAAAATTCAGAGTTGTTTTTAGTTTTAAAAAAATTGAATGAAATGAAAATTGGGCCAAGAATTCATTATTGAATATCAGATCAATTGAAAAGTGGGTAATATTATTTTTAATAAAACACAAAGCACTGGAAATAGATCACCAGATGAACCCTTCCACACAGAGATATATGAGAAAGTTTGAAGCTACTTTAGAAAATAGAATTTGATTAGATAAAGAAAATTTCCTTACCATATAAAAAACACAACATTGTATTTGGACATATAAAACCATATAGAGGAGATGAGACATATATAAGTGGATATAGATCGAAAATTGAAAATATTTGGTTTTACCAAATGTTGAGTTTTGTGTGAAAAAACAAAATTAAGAAAAATGAAGATGTGAAAGAAATTTTGAAGTTGATATAGGGTAGAAAGTTTTTGGTGGATAGATTCATTAAATGTTGCAAAAATTCCATCATCAAATTTCATTTGTCTTGAAGTAATAGATAGAACAATATTTACTATGTTTTTAGTGAGTTTCTTCATAGGATCAAGAGAAATATTCAAATAATGATTTACTTATTTTTGAAATGGTCAAATAAAATCTAATAGAGGAAATTTATTATTCTATACAAACATTCATAAAAATGATTTGTAATAAATTATAGAATTTAAAGTATTAAATAGTGAAAATTTAAAAGAATTTATTGATTAGATGGACATTTTTAATTGGATGAACATTTCTAATAAGATGGATTTTTGGAATCAGACTGAAACTGTATTCCTGATGTACAAAGTTAAAGTATGTACAAAGTTATAAAGTTGATGTTTTAGGTAGTAAAAATATGAAGTTAAAAATTTGAAGATGAAAGTTGTACAATGTTGAATATCCAAAATTAAAGTTTCAATTTTTACAAAGGTGAAGTTATAAATTTTGAAGAGTTTATTAAAAATAATTTTTAAGGAAATTAAAAGAATTTTGGGAATGATAGGGAATTAAATAAGATTAATGAATTTTCTATAAGTGTTGAGAAGAATCCAGAAAAACATTCAAATGAGCGTGAATTATTTTTGAATTTTAGTGAAATGGGAAATGAAATCTGTTTCTGACCTTTAAAATTCTAGGTGAACCTATAAAGAGGAGTGCCAAAGTACATCATAATTGACACTGTTCATGTGTCTAAAAAATTTATAGTAATGTAGATCTTGTGTTAGAGTGATTTTACAACCAAATTTGAGTTTTCTGTTGAAGAAGAGTTCTAGATAGAATGCATTTATCAAAATATTTAGACAATGATAAGTTTAGTTACCATATAGAGTGTTACAAGTAGAGTTTATGTGAATAATATTTGTGAGGAACTATTATTTTTTAAAATAGATTACTCATAATTTTGTATCTGGTGTAGTTTTATAAATGGTGTATCAGATAGAGATTATTGGATGAATACACACTAGATGGAGAAATCAGATTTTGGAATTTAAAAAACATTCTAAACAAACATTCCTGGTGAAAAATTCACAAAGATAAATTTTAATGGCAAAAGTTTTGTATGATTTTTAAAAAATCATGAATCTATATAATAATACCTAAATAGAGATAGATGAAGACCAATAAGATTTATATCAAATTTTTATTCACTTATTTATAATAGTAAATTTACATGGACCCATGGGAGTGGACACGGAAAGGATTTAGGTTCTCACACTGAGATAGAAAATTGTAAATCTTTTATTCTTTTCGTACTTTCCAAATTTTTCATTCATGTGAGTTTACTAAAAGTTTATAAAGAAATAACTCGATAAAGTTCTAAGTGTTAAGCATATTAATGATGGAAATTTTTAAAAAGTTAACATCTAATTTTCCCCAATGTTGTTATTCAATCTTTAGGAACTTTAACTAGTATTAGAGGGAAGGTTCCCCTATTAAACCCTTATCACGTAAAATCTCAATTTTTTCAACAATAGATGGATTCATATATTTGGTGGAAAAAAATATCATATCTGGAAAAACATAATGATATCCAATATTCAATCTTTTTGAATTGTGTTTTTTGATTCCATAACTATGGAATTTCCACCCATTGATAAAAATAATCCCATGAATTTAATTCACAAGAGAAACATTTAATTTTATAGAAAGTATTAAAATTTCATTCTTATGTCTCTATCAGAAAATGTTTACCTGAAGGTGATGGTTCTCAAAACAAAAAAGATAATGTGGGATAAGCTCAAAATTATTTTTGAAAGAAATAATATTGTTATGGAATAAATCTAAAAATATGGCATAATAAGTTTGGAGACATGATAATTAAAGATGAAGAAACTATTGATTAGTACCTTACTAGAGTGAATGAAGTTAATTGAAACATCTGCGTTATTAGAGAAGTATTGGCTGATTATTCAATTGGAAAGAAACACATGAATTTTTTTTAGACGTGTTTGATTATAAAATATCTACTTTAGAAGATAAATAAGAGTTATCACTAGATAAATTGCATAAATTTTGTGTTCTTTTGAAATCATAAAATCTATAGCATTCAAAAAGAATACCAAAGATGAAATGAATTTTGATGCCATGAGAATGCTGAAAATTCAAGATACTGAAGATTTTGTTCCTTGTGATTCTAAATATAAAGTTAATGATGATTCAAATGAAAAACTAATGTCTTTAATCTCCAAAAATTATTGAAGAGTAATAGGAAAATATAGAGGAAAACATCCTCTAATTTTTTTGAGTGTGGTTGAATTAGGAATATTTATAAGAATTTCACTAAGTTGAATATTAGAGAATTTTAGAATCATTATAAAGAAAAAAATTATGAAATAAGTTGAAAAAAATTCTAAGGAAGAAAAGCAGTGCAACAGTGGAATGAAAAATACACAAGAAAAAGAAGAAGCATGCTGAGTAAGAAAGAATATTTTGACTTAGATGAGGCTGATTTATTCAAGGAGGAATGTTTTGAAATAATTAGGACCTTCGTTGAAAATGTTGAGAAAAAGGAATATTCTTTAAATAGTGAATAAGATGAAGTTGGTGAAGAATCTTATAGAGTGTATCATCTCATATTAGAACTTGTAGCATGTATTGAGCTAAACTGAACTCTCAAAAGAGAAATAATAATGATGGAAAAATAAGGAAGAATTTATTTAAGGAATAAAAATGTACTTAACTATGAAAAATGTTACATATAACAAATATTAATCTAAAAGAATGATAATTTCTGAATAGGTAAATAAGGTCGAAGACCTTATTAAGAAGTTATCATGTAAAGAATATGATGTTAAAAAAACTCAATAAAAATTATTTAAGGATGAATGCACCTTATGAAATTAGAATGAAAAATTTAAAAAGGCTTCATAAGTAAAATTTGACTCATTTAAATTTAGAAAAAACACACTCTAAGAATAAAGTTAACTCTTCCCCCACTAAATTTTTAGTTTAATCTATTTTTTCTAATAATTTGGTGTTAAGAATATTATTAATAAAAAATTGGGATGATAAGGGATGTGATAAAATTATCACATCTATGAATATTTAAAATTACATATGTCGGAAAGATAGATTACACCCATAAAAAGTAAGAACATAAGAAAGTTATTAATCTAAAAAAACATCTATATTGAGAAATCATACTTCTATAGATAACTAATATTTGATAGTTTTTTCTGGCACTATGGGATTTAAGGGAAATGATATTGAAACTTTTGGAATAACATTTCAATTCTTAGAAATAAGTATGAATATAGGGGAAGTAATTGTGAAATAAAAGTGTGTAACATTCGTATTCAATAAGAAGTAAAAATAATAAAATCTCAATATGTAAGAAAAACTTCATGAAAACATCAATTTGACTTCCTATAGGTTTTTTGGGATATGTGATCTATCAAGTAAATTTTCTTAATAATGTATCACTACACATCTAGGGAAAAAATTATATTTTAGATAAGAGAAGGATAATGGAAAAATAAATTTCAAGAAATTATGTTTTTCTTATAAAATTAATAAAATAAATAAAAAGGAACAAAGAAAGTATTCATGATTGTGTTTGTTCATCACACAATATGGGAGTTATAAAACTCTTGAAAGATGTTAAAATCATGGTGGAGGAGCAGTTACATTTTGAAATGATAGTTCTATGAAAATAAGAGGAATATTAACAACTAATATAGAACATCAAAAACTAAAATCTAAGTAAGTTCTAATTTCTATTGGGATCATGAAAAAACATCATAGTGTTAGTCAAATTTGTGATGATGCAAAATTTGTGATATTCAAAAAAATATTCTTGCATTATTATAAGTTTGGAATATTTGAAACTTGTTAGAAGAGGAAAAAGTACTGGTGAAATTATTTTTTAGATTTGGGAACTTGGTGAGTCATGTTATCTAATTACTGAAGATGATAAATATTTACGCCATAAAATACATGGGAATATTTGTTAGAATAGTTAGAAATGTTTTTCAAAATATAATGTTTTATGAAATATATCAAAATTAAGAGGAAAGGAAGATGAATTTTTTATAACTTTTTAGAATGGAAAGATGATCATTAAATTCTATAAGAAAGTAGAAATTCAATTAACCGAACCTCTTGAAATTATCCACTCATATATTTTTGGACTGATGATACATCAATCAACAAAATAATATCACTTTTATTGATGATATCACTCGGACAAACAACATCATGTTTATGAAACATAAATCAGAGGCTATATAAACATTGGTTGATAGAAAAATGGAGTTGTAGAAAGGAAAAAATACAAATTTGGTGGAAATGGGATGAATCATGTTATAAGAGTAAAAACATCTAAATTTCTACAAAATAGAACCTGTTAGCACTGATGTGCATATGAAAAATATAATTTTATTAAGGATTAAATGAAACCAGAAATCTTATAAAATGTTGTATAATAAAAACCCATCAGTGAAATATTTCAAGGTTTTTAGAATCCCTTGTTTATTAAAAATAAAAAAACTGAATATTTGTAAATTTAATGAAAAAATATGAGGAAAGAACATTCATGTGATATTCAACCAATGAAAGAAGTGACAAATTTTTGAACTAATGTACAAATTTTTTTTTGGATACCTATGATGTGAAAATTATTGAAAGACAAAATTCCTTATCAAAGGATATTGAAAATATTGAGAATGAACAACTAAATATTTATAATGAATCTAAAAGTGAGATACAATAGATATATAAAACAATCATAGGAATAGTTTGATAAGGAGTGTGAAGTTAGAGTAAACACATTGAAATTTCTTAGCCTATAAAAATAGGATAAAATTGAAGATATACTTGGAAATCAAGGAGTAGTGATTCAAATTAGAAGAAGGTCAAGACTAGAAAATCAGATATCACTCATTTCACATATTGAAACAGAGTTAGTTTTAGAAGTAGTAAATCAAAAATAACGGCTGAATGCAATTAATGAATAGTTTCATCTAATTGAGAAAAATAAAATGTGGGAACTTGTTCCGTGTACATCAGATAAAAATGTTATTGGAACAAAATGGGTGTACAGAAACAAGTTGAATGCACATAGAGAAGGTTAAATAAAAAAGTAAAATACCTTTTAATAAAGTTTATGCAAAGGTGTAAGGTGTGGACTGTAATTCCATGAGTTTTAAAAAGAGAAAACTATATTTTATAGTGTACATGATATGCAACACTAAACCCAAAAAAACACTGATTATTTAAATATGAATATTATAACATGGCTATTAAATTAGAGAGAATGAATTGTATTAACTAATTAATGATATATATATATATATTTCCTATTCAACATAATTTTATTAATAAATTTTTAATAAATAATCACATAATATTTACTTATGTTTTTTTATTCATTAAAAATGCATCTTGTTCAAAAATTATTTTTATTTATTATAACTAATTTATTGAACATTTAGAAAATTTATTTGATAAAACTAACATCATTTTTTATATCAAAATATCAAAATTATCATAGGGTGAGTGTAACACTCCAATATTTTTATGAGATAGATTTTTTTTTTCACTGCCTTAAGTTTTACGCTACACCAAGATAAGCTTGTTCTATACACAACACTGGCATAGCTTGCAGTATACAAAACTCTATGCTTAGATATTTTTATACCCAATTTCTTGTTTTTTTGATTGAATTAATTTTACACAATATCTAGTATAAGTGAACTACTAAATATTATAACATAGTCATTATAATGGCGGGTATGAATAACATTAGCTTTCTTCTGAAAAAATATTTAAATGAAAATAAGCGAGTCTACAAAATAATAAAATCACTCATGATGGATTTTATTAAATAAAAAAATATTTAATATATTCAATCTAATATTTAAAATTTATCTTATATTTTTTATAGACATGGTATAAGAACAAAGTCAATGTTTTTGGATAAAAGAAGTATTTTTTTTAAAAATGCAGTTTTTTCACCTTTGATGGAACACCCATTTGGAATCTAGTATTTGAACATTTTTATTCTCAATTTTAAAAAATAAACATCTTATTTTAATTCTGAATAAAAAAAATTAGTTTGGTTGAAATTTTTTTATTTATCTGTTAATTTTCTTTTTTGGATGAATAATGAAAATATAGATTTTAATTGAAACAATTATTTTACATTGAAGTCATTACATAGTAAAATAATGTTTTGGTTTGATTTTAAATTTTGATTAGTTTATTTTTATATAATTATGGTTTTTTAAAATAATTTTATATATACATTTATTATAAAAACATTTTCCATTTAAAAAGAGGCATTTTTAAAAAAAACTGTTTTTGTGACATTTTATTGGTTTTATTTGAAAATTAATTATGAAACTTTTGTGTTATAAATTTTGAAAAATGGAAGTCAAATTTTGATTTTGGATGTTCAAATTTGGTAAGTATTCCCCTTTTATTATTGAGCAATATAAATAGTTACCATGATAAAGTTTGTTACCACGGTAAAGGGTAAATTAGGCAATTTATGTAAAAAATAAAATTATAATGACTATAAAATGAATCAAAAAATGAAAAAAATTTATTTGATGAATTTATTTCGACCCATAAAACATAATTATGTAAATTAAGTCATTTAATTGACACTTTTCCATGAAAATGACAGAAATAATATTTAAATCAAAGAATGACACAAGTGTCATTTTCTTTGTCTTGAATATCTATTATGTGTCCATATAGAAAAACATGGATGATATATATAAATATATATGGTAATTTTAAAAATAATAAGCATATTTACCTAATATAAATTCATTTATGATGTTTTTGGGCCATTTGGGAGATATTGTTTTATTTATAATATTTTATTTAATAAACATTTAAAGATGTCACATTCATGTTTTAAATAATAAATCATTTTTAAAATAAGGTTATATAGAATCTAAATTAGAATATAAATACTCCTTATAAATTTAAAATTATTTATTTATCATTTCAATTTATTTGTAATTTTTAGGGAAGAAATAACTATGTTAAAGGTTTATATATTATTGGTACAGAAATTATTTAATTGTTGAAAAATCGATAAACTAATTATTATTAAATTGATAATAACCATTAAAATTCACAGAAACTTGACAAAATCTTATTGGATGAGTATATATTGACTATAACCATCCATGTGTGGAGTTATGGAACATTTGGATATTTATATAAGAGATTATTTCACTTATATTATTTTATATAATGTCAAGTTAAACTTATAATATTCATATTTTAATAAGTATAACATTTTTAATGATTGATTTTCTAGAATATATATTCTACTACAGTAAATTTAATTAAATAAAGTAGATATATATTAATAAAATTATTTTAATTTTAATTTTTACCAAACGAATAATTATATTAAATCATTACACAATACTGAGGTAGTAATTATTTTATTAATGGATATATAAAATAATTATTATTAAAATATTAAAATAAATATAATTTGATCTAAATAATATTCATAATTAATTTTATAGATTACCTAGATCACATATGGATGTAATAAAATATTTTTTTGAGCATAACATCTTATTTTGAAATTTTAAAAATCTATGAATTGAATAGTGTCAAAATTGACATTATTTCTATTTTGTCAAAATAATGTTTTATTAAATTATTCAAAATTCATAAACATTTTTAAAAATATATGATAATTATTTTATTGTCTGAAATGATCTAAATTATTTATTTATGATTTTATTTATATTATATGAGTAAATATTTCACACTTTTAATATTGAAATAATTGTTACCCTTGTTAAAATGAAATAGAATAAGTAAGTGTTAAATTAAAATAATAATGTTTAAAGTGGATTGCAAAACTCTCAAAAATTTATTATTTTATGAGATTACAATATTATCTCATATCATCTTCTAAACTATGACATTTTGGAGGTTTTTGGATATGTTTTGATTAATTTATAAATTAATATTTTTAGAGATTCCAAATGTGCTCCTCGCCTCAATTATAAAAGGGCACATCCTCAATAAAAATTTCAATTCACTTTGGGAATTAAATATCAACCATCCCGTACCCATTTACCTTATAAGAATCCTTAGTCATATTCTGGATGTTCATTTATTCTCAAAATACCAACTCTAGTTCCTTTAAGAGGAGATCTAGAGGGAGCTCATTGAAGAAGAGATAATCTCCTTTACCGATTATTTCAAATTATTTCTTCTTATACGTACTATTAATGAGTTGTTTATATTATAAATTAATTAATAAATTATCTATTTTATAATGAGATGTTATTAAGATTATTTAACAACCATATCCTTCCTTCATATCCATCCCACAAAAAATGAAATCACCATGTGTGTGTACCTACAACTTACCGTCTCCATGCATGGTGTAATCTGTTTTCACCACCATTTGACTTGGATGGGTATAATTATGGAAATTATAACTATATATTATTATTATAAGAAGGAATTTATTCTATAACAATATATATATCATCTACTTTGATACCATTTCATAATTTAAGTAATGTTATCCTCGCTTGTGTGCACGTACAACCTACCGTCTCCATGATGCGATGCGATTAATTCTACATGATATCAATTAAATAATGATAATATAAATGTAAATATTAAAAATATATGATATATATTATGTTAATATAATATTTGAATTATATAACTATGAACTCATATGTATAACCAAACTTATTAGACAAAACATGCATGATAAAATGAAGCAGTTAATACTAGAATTACGTGTAATAATGAAATATTACTATTGAATGGATGATAATATGATAATATATGATATCATAAAAATAAATATGATTCTATAATAAGTTAATTAAATTATTTAAAACATTATACAAGAGGTTTTGATACATGAAAATGATAGTGGACCTAAGGTAATGGATAATTTCACAATCCCATTATTATCTGAGATTGTTTATACGTAAGTATTTATTATGTTATATTTATTATCCAAAAACATGTTTTATAAATATTTAATATTATTTAAATTATTCTAAGAAAATTTAAATTCAATTTTAACCAATGGTGAATTTTTATTAAGGCATGAAAGTAATCTTTAGTCATTTTCCTTATAAGGCACTTTTCGACTATTCTAACAAAAGTATGAGAAGAATATTTTTAAACTTATATAACATGGATTGATTTTTCACCCTTTCATAATGCCTTATTTCCATGAATCTTCCTTTAAAATATTTAAATCATATTTATAAATAAATTATTTTCTTTTAAAATGGTGTTGTATTTTGTGAAAATAAAATATTTTTGAAGATGAAAGGAAATTTTCCTCAAGAATTAATTTCACGAGTTTAATAAAAACTATTTTCCATATAATATGGAATTATTTAATAGGGTTATGTTTCAAGTATACTATACCTATTATTATTATGGTTTTATTATGTTTTTATGGAATTCTATTTATAAATTCCATTTTTTACAACAATTATTTTATGATAGAATGATGTTTAAGAAACCCATTTTATTCCTTAGGTTATTCTATGATGAATGATTTATGTTTTTGGTGCACGCATATGTATCGTTTTCATTATATGATGGGTGGGACCTATATCTAACTCTAATTCATTGGGTAGTGATTTCTATATAATGAGATAGATATGACTGGAACGACAAGTAGATCTGGTTTAATAATACAGGAGAGTAATATGGAGTGAACTTGGTTCAGTAATGGACTTTTTCTACTATGATGATCTTGGAAATGTGACTTAGATAATATGGAAGTAATTTATTATGATTATGTCTTTTCCAAAATTAAATGTTCTTGGAAAATGCTAATTTATCATGGTTCATGTTCCATTATGATTTATACCTTACTAATTTCCAGGATTTATTTTGTGATTCAATATTTTTTTATTCAAAATTTTTGTTCAGGTTTTTTCATTCTTATGTTTATGTTTTGTTTTATGTTCTCCATGTTTACCCTTAATGAGAATTTTAGCTCACCATTTTTATGTTTTATTTTATATAGGATTTAAGTGAAGGATTTAGGTAGGAAAATTAAACATGGAAGTTCTTTATGGGGGATGTTGAAGATATTTCACCAAGTTAAAAGAATGTGTTCCATGTTTCCAAATACACTAAACCAATATAGTTTTTAGGAAACTATTTTTGTAATTTATTAATATTTTCACAATATAAATGTAATTTCCATGTATTTAATGCTTGGTTTTTTAGTGCTGGCATCAGAGCAAATGCTTATTTTACCTATGTAATATAGGATGCAAAAACTTTAATGAGATCCCTATAGATATTCCTAAGGATATGTATAGGGATGTCCCTAATGGAATGTTTAACTATAGGTTATAGTGGTATAATTATGGTAATGATCATGAATAACCTAGGATTAAACCTAATATTTTAGAGATTGAAAGTTATCCTCTTTGATTATGTTGTCTTCTGAGTATGATTTTTACCCCTCACACTATTCTTTTTGGGTTTTAGACAATGAATGGAACCCCAAAGAGACCATGTTAATGATCAATGCAATGGAAAATTCAACTATTGTCCTCCTGAACAACCAAATGTTATGGTATTTGTAATGAAAAGTCTTATCGTTGTTCTTACACAAGCTATAAATCATTATGGACTTCCAAATTAGAAGAGAAGGGAAAAAAAATTCTATTGAGTCCTTCACGAGGAAACATCCTCCATAATTCAGTGGGTCTCTTGATCCACTTGTTGCTCAATAATAGATCAGTACCATTTAAAGGAAATTTTCCATCCTTCACTATTTGGAAGATGAAAAATTCAGTTTAGATTTTTATAATTTAGTAGGTTAAGAGGACTAGTGGTGGACTCTAATAAAGAATAAAAAGTAGCAAGATGAGATTTAATGCATGTAATGGGTTGACTTAAAGAACTTATGTTTCAATAAGTACCTTCCTTATATTCTTCAAATAAAGGTGGAAAAAGAGTTCATTGGGATTAAGAAAAAGGATGATGAATCTGTTAGTACAAATGAGGTAAATTTTACAAGACTTACTAGATATGATTCTTGATTTATCATCCAAACTTAAAGTAAAGTTGATAGATTATTAAGTGTGTTAAAACCATGTCTTTTAAGTGCATTAGATATAAGAGACTCTATTAGCTATGAATATATTTTTTATTGTGATATCAATGTAGAAATGAACGTTGGTGTTACATATCAATCACATGGTTTTGATAAGAAAAAAATATAGAGTTCAAAGGAAAATCTCAAAATAATGGTGAAAAGAATATGAGTGTTTCCTTATGCTCAAAATGTGGAAAGGAGTATGGTGGAGATTGTATATAAGGGACTAGAAAATGTTTTAAGTGTAGAAAAGAAGTTCATCAGACAGTTGAGTGTCAAATTAATGATAAAAGGTAACTAATGATGTGAATAGAAAAAATACTATAGAGAATGAACCACAAACACTTCAATGCTACAAGTGAATGAAAATGAGGAATTATGCTAATGAGTTCACCAATCCAAGGGTTATCTATGATGATCAATGTCAAAAACCTCTTAAGGAAAAATAAAAAGGAAAATCACATGCGATCACTATTAGATATGTTGAGTCTGAAGATGAAGTCGTGGCGTGATTGAGTGATTATTTAATGGGATTCTAGAATAATGTTTTATAATCTATTTTATAGTATTATATAATATTGAAATATCTATGTATTGGTATATTATGGTCTTCCATAAGTATATGGTATCAGTAACCATGAAAAGTAATTGAAATGTTTTTATAAAACACATGATATGTTCATAATGATGGGATAAGGGGATAATGTGATGTCTGGTAGTATTAATGACTTACAGAATGATATATGGACAATGTGATATCATGGTGTGAGTATATAGAATTTTTGGTATTTTTGGTATGTTTAAAGAGTTAATTTTTTTTACTATATACATGTTTTCACTAAGTTTTTATGTTAATTAAAGTTATTAAAATGTTTCAAGAGAATAAATGATTAAGGTATTCAAATATTTGCAATGTTAAAACCAATAACTACCTTATGAGATATGTGAGATAAAAGTTAAGATGATTTAGTTCACATCAATCAAATGTTTTGGATTTTTAGCTTTTAGATGGATTTCATTGTTATAAATTTATGGAAAGTTTAAGTTAAACATTAAATAAAGTTTATTGGAATAAATTATTACCTCAATATAGGTGGAATTATGAATATTTTATTACTTTTTCTAAACCATTTTATGTGATAAAGATAGATGTAATGACCTATAAATATATTTATGAATTTCATGATTTTCTATCACTTTAGGAATGAATAATTCAACTTAATTATTTTAATAAGATATGAAGTGGAAATTATTTGAGGCATGACCAATGGTGAGATTTTACTAAATTCAAGTAAGTATATCACTAATGTTATTCAACATTAGGTAAAGGATATTGAAAACCAAAAATGTAATTAAAGTAACTTTTTATTTGATGTATCAGATGGTCCCTTAAATCATCTCAAATTTATGGATTTCTAGTTGTTAACATTCTTCTAACCTTATTCTATGTTACTCTCAATAAGAACATGGTGGTTAAATTTCTCTTCCATATACATATTTTCACTTTCCACCTACGTTGTCCAATGTAAAATTCCAATTATGAGTTACTTTGGTTACCGTTCAGTTTTAAATTTTTATTTTATTAAAAGAAGATTTAGTATTCCTTTGTACGATGTGGGTTTCTATGAAAGAGACATTAAAGTAATAATAATTTCATAACCCAGATGAATTTCAAGGGACAAATTAATTTTAACGAGGGTATAATTTAACACTCTGATATTTTTGTGAGATATATTTTCTTTTTCTTCTATGTCTTATGTTGTACGCTACACCAAGAAAAACATGTGCTATAAGCCACACCGGCATATATTACAGTATACACAATTATATGCTTGGATTATTTTACACACAATTACATGTTATTTTTATATAATTCATATCATACATGACTGAGTATTAGTGAAAAAATAAATTTTATAACATAGTCATTATAATGGCGGGTATGAATAATATTAACTTTCTTCTGAAAAACTATTTATATGAAAATAAGTGAGTCTATAAAATAATAAAATCACTCTTGATAGATTTTATTAATGAAAAAATATGTAATATACTCAATTTAATGATTAAAAGTCATCTTTTATGTTTTCTAGACAAGATATATGAACAAAATCATTTTTTTGGATAAAAAGAAGTATTTTTAAAAAATATAGTTTTGCGTCTTTTTGTTGGCGCACCCATTAAATATAGTTGTGGAAACTTGTTTATATCAATTAGAAAAAATAAAATTCTTATTTTAATGAAATATATAAAAATTTACTTTGGTTGAAATTATTATATTTATCTGATAAGGTTCATTTTTTGATGAATATTGAAAATACTGATTTTTATTGAAAAAATTATTTTATTTTTAATTCATTACATTGTAAAATTATGTTTTGGTTTGTTTTAAAGTTTAATTAGTTCATTTTTACCCAATTATTGTCTTTAAAAATAATTTTATACATGAATTTATTTTAAAAACATTTTTCATTTAAAAAGTGACATTTTTAAAAAAAAAAGTGTTTTTCATGACATTTTACCGGTTTTATTTTAACAATAATTTTGAAACTTCCTTTTTATGAATTTTAATTTTTTTTGTAAAATATGGATTCAAGAGGTAAAAATTTGGTAAGTATGCCCCTTTTATTTTTTACCAATATGAATAGTAACTATGGTAATTTTTGTTACCATGGTAATGGGTAAATTAGGTGATTTTGGTTAAAAATAAAATTATAATGACTACAAAATGACCATAAAAAATTGAAAAACAATAATTCATGAATTTAATTCTACCATTAACAATTAAGGATAAAAATATGTCATTTAATGTACACTTGTCCATGACAATGACTTAAATAATATTTACATCAAAGAAAGACACAAATGTTACTGTGTTTGTCTTTAATATCTATTATGTGTCCACATGTGGACAAATTTGTGGTATCAAAAAATATAAGTTGTAATTTTTAACTTAATAAACATATTTCACTAATTTAAATTAATATTTGATGTTTTGTGGCCATTTTATAGATATGATAATTTTTATAATATTTTATTTATGGAAAATTTAAATATGTCACATTCATGTTTTAAATAAGAAATCATTTTTTAAATAACATTATATAGTATATAAATTTGACTATAAATACTCATTTTAAATTCAAAATATTTTTCTTTGTCACGATAATTTATTTTTAATTTTTAGGGAAGAAATAATTACCATAAAGGTTGTCATATTATTGATGAAGAAATTATTTAATTGATGAAAAATAAATAAACTATTTTTTATTAGAATGATAATAACCATTAAATGACAGAAAAATTGGTACAAATATTAGTGTTCAAGTATATATTTACCATAATCATCCATGGGCATTTGGTTTTTTATATAAGAGATCATGACTGGTATATTAGTTTATTTAAAGTGATGTTAAACTTGTCATATTATTATTTTTATAAGTATAACATTTTTAATGATTAATTTTCCAGAATATATATTCTATAACATGAAAAATACTAAAATATAGTAGATTTATCTTAATCATATTATTTTATTTTTAAATTTTTCCATGTATTTAATTATATTAAATAATTACACAATAATAATGTAGTGATTATATTATTAAGGGAAATATAAATTTAATGTTATTGAAAATATTAAAATACATATAATTTGATCTAATAAATAGGTATTTTGAATTTTCTAGATGACCTATATCCCTTAGTGATATAATAAAATTTTCCTTTTGAGGATAACATCTTATATTTATATTTTTAAAAATCTAAGAATTTAATAGTCTCAAAATTGACACTACTGTTGTTTTGTCCAAACAATGTTTTATTAAATTATATAAAAAATAAAACATTTCTAAAAAAATATATTTATTATTATATGGTATAAAATTATCTAATTTTTATTATTATTTAATTTACCTTAAATAAGTAAATATTTTACCCTTTTAATATTGATATAATAGTTACCCTAGTTAAAATGAAATAGAATAACTAAGTGTTAAATTAAAATAATAAGGATTAAATTGAAATAAAAACTTGTCCAAATTTTATTAGATGATTATATTAAAATAGTATATCATCTCATCTTATAAACTATGACATTTTTGAGGTTTCTTATGTGGTTTATGTTTTTTACAAACTACTGTTGTTAGAGATTCCAAATGTGCCCATCACCTCAATTATAAAAGTGAAAATCCTCATTCACAATTTCAATTCACATTGAGACTTCAAGATAAACCATAACCTACCCATTTACCTTCTAAAATTACTTAGTCACATTCTAGAGGTTCTGGTATTCTCAAAATAATATCTTTTGTTTCCTTAAGAGGAGATCTAGTGGGATCTCATCGAAGAATATGTATTCTTCTCTATCGATTGATCTACTTTTTCTTCATGAGTTTTTTATATTATATATTAATGAATATAGTATCACATTTGTACTAATATGTTATTAATATTATTTAACAAAAATATTACACCTTTTATACATCCTAAAAAAATGAAATCACCATGCGTGCGTACATACGACTTACCATCCCCACGTAGTGGTGTAATCTATTTTTTAACACCTCTTGATATGGATGGGTATAATGAGGGAAATAATAACTATATATGATTATTTTAACAAGGTATTTATTCTGGAAAATTATATATACGATCTAATTTGATACCATTTCATAATTAAAGCACTCATATCATCGCTCGAGCGTACGTACGACCTACCATCTCCATGATGAGATGCAGTTAAATCTACTCGATATCTATTAAATAATGATTATATAAATGTATATACTAAATAAATATGATATATATTATGTTAATATCATTTGGTAATGATATAAAAATGACCTAATGGGTAGAACTAGAATGTATTCTATAAAACATGCATGAGAAAAAGAAGCAGTTAATACCCGCATATCAAGTAATAATGAAATATTATTGCAAAACTGATGATAATATGATCATATATGATATCATAAAAAATACTATGATTCTAAAATAAATCAATGACATTATTTAAATTATTATATAATAGGTTCGGATACATTCAAAGGATAGTGGACCTAATTTAAGGGATGATTTTGCAATCTCTTTATTATCTGAGATTGTTTATACATAAGTATTTACTGGGGTATATTTATCATCCACATCCATGTTTCCAAAATATTTAATATTATTTATATTATTCTTAAATTTTTTAAATTCAATTTTACCCTATGGTAAATTTTTATTAAACGGTATAAAATGAATCTTTTGTCATTTTTAGTATGAGGTACTTTTTTGACTTTTTTGTTAAAAGTACGAGAAGAATGTTTTTAACTTATAAAACATGAATTAATTTTTGTACGCTTTCATAACACCTTATTTCCATGAAGCTAAATTTATAATATTTCAAGGTTATATTCATAGAAATTCTTTTCTTTAATTTTTTTGTGGAATTTTGTGAAAAGAAATTGTTTTTGAAGAATAAAGGATATTTTTATCACGACCCTTCCCCCGAGGCCTGTATTGTGAATACCCCAAGCCCACCTTCCATAGGTCAGGGGCTGGAGACTAGCACCAAAGGCGTAATTCCCTACAACTGGGAAGACATTGCCTTTATAAATCGTAAACACACACAACCAAAGTACAAGTGGAAGAAAAAAAGAATTAAAAATTGTATAACAAGTGTACTGAAAGTAATGGGGGGCTAGAATACAATCCAAACTATAAAATACAAATACAACTGAAATAAAGTACAACTGAAAAGGGCCAAATAGCTGAAAGGTGAAAGAAGTTCCTGGATCGTCCTCTGGGGTTCCAACCTGAAGGGTACGTACAGATGGCCTCTAAAGCACTCCATGTCTGTCAGACTCAACCGCGTACCGATACGTCGTAAGGTCCTCCTCTTAGTACCATCCAGTACTGGCGCTCTCGACCTCTGTCAGCACAGTCTGTCGTCTACATCCAACAGAACAAGGTGCAGGCATAGCCCGTGCAGGGTTGAGTATAACGATACTCAGTAGGGACCCCGAGACCATCAAGGTCGCACAAAACCTAACAAGGATAAACCATAAAGTATGAAATCAATGGATAACCATTACTTAGGTATATTCCCAAACATATACCTAAGTTATCAAGTTACCCATCTCAATCATGAGGAAAACACAAAGGTCATTGACTTATCTAAAACATGGATTTTCATTATCGAAACCATGGTTGTTGGAGAAATCCTCCTCAGTCAGGTACAGTGGGCCTGTCGTGACACCGAGGCGCTTCTCAATAACCTTGGACTGCTGAGGTACTCCTCCCGCCAAGTACTGCAGGTATGTTTCCAACAACCAGGCACTCCGTCCGTTGTGGGTTTTCCGCCAAATACCAGGCTCTCCCCCTAATAGCATACAGAGGTAATCCTCTTGTCGAGTACTGCGGGTGTGATACCAACTACCAGGTGCTCCGTCCACCATGGGTATGCCTCAAAATACCGTGTGCTTCCCACTGGGCTAGTTTAATCACTCCAAGTCGAATTAGTCAAGCAGTCGTCTTGTCTATCAGCTACTAGGTCTCTGCACTCTATACGCTCGTATTCGGGAGGATCTGCTCTAAAAGATACTTTTCTATAATATAAATGTCATGAACTCTCACGTGGAAGTATCTCAAAGGACTTCCATGTCATAGAGGTCTCAACGCAATAGACGGGGTGTCAATCGGACACCCGGTCTGTGAGTTATTGGCATTTCTGTCCCAGGGGCCCAGTTGGTTTTTAGGTTCAAACCAACCCGACCATACTTCAAATGTGTCCAAAACTCAAGTGAGATATTCCAAATTAACCATCTCACTCTAAGCTTTCTTCTCCATATACGGTTCGTCGATCAGACGCCCGTATCCCAAGTTATGGGCGTAAAGTTGTAATCAAACCATAGCGGGTCCGGGTCCGGTCCGACCCCGTCGGGCCGACCCGGACCAACCCAGTCGGAACTGGGGTCTGGCCTGGTCCAAGGGGGCTGCCCAAACCATGGGGGAGGCCCAACCCGGCTCGAAGGTGTAGCCCAACCCAAGGACGGCCCAGCCCGAGGCGGCCTGGTCCGTGGCAACATTCCTAAAGGTGGCCCGGCAGGCTCGACGGCGCGACGGGGGTCCGCCTTAGCTGCGGCCAGGGGGGAACCGCGCACCCCCTGGCACCTAAACGGCTGAGCCATTCCGGTAGAACCGAACTGGCACTGAGTGGCACCAGTCTGGCTCACACGGGACCCGACATGGTCCTACACCTCCCAAATGTCCCGAGCGTCGAGCCACTCCACACCACGACGCAGCGTGACGGCGCCGCACCCCCTCCTCTGTGGCCGCGGCCAGGCCGCAACCTTCTTCTGGTCTCCGCACGGTGCGACAGTGCCGCTTTCCTCATGCGACCATCGCGGTCCTCCTGGCTGCAGCCATTATTTCCAGCATGGTGCGACGACACCGCGCCCCTCTGGCACAGCCGTGGCTCGGCACTTTGCATGGCATAGTGGTGTTGTGCCCTTGTAGCAACCCGGAGGCCTTGCGCCACCAACTTCTTCGTGTCCGGCTCATTGTCGGTTCCCTCGTGTACCAAATATGTCATCAACAAAGAAGAAAAAACAAAAGGGGAGGTTTGGGCCGGGTTCATGCGGTCCTAAACCACCTCATCACGGTGATATCATTCAGATATCATACCTAAAATTTGTATGACGAATAAAGAGTATAAAAAAAATCTACCCCCTACCTCATTTGTCATTCATAGATGAAGTCACAGGAAGAGGCGGATATCAATTCATCGTTCACCACATTCGTCATGCACTCCCAAACCCGAGTTCTGTTGGCTTGTTGACGACGCTCCGCGTCGGTAGGTGTCCGAGGAAGGAGTCGAAGAAGGTTGGTGTTCTTCATTCTTCGTTCATTGTTCTTCATTGGAGAAGGCGTAATCCTCCAAGTGTTAGGCGTCGTGTCTCTTTCCTAGCATTTCTCCGCTTGAATAAGCCATTCCAAAACCTTCCCCCAAGATTCCTATATAAAGGAGTGGGAGGGTTTGTTTAATATTATGTTGGAACATAATTCAAATTTGGTGAATTAAAAGAGTGGCCCCCGCCTAATTAAATTCGTGAGTGGTGTCACATTTAATTAGGTGGATTGGAAAGAGGTTCTCCCTCATTAATGAGGGAGAGGTGGGAGGTTTTATCCTCCACCATCAATAGGGGTCGAGTGGTCCCCACCCCTATCATTTAATAGAGAGGTTATGGGTCTTTGGTGGTCCCCACATTGTAACCTCTCACGGGAGGTTATGCTCGGGTGGGCCCCACCACCATAACCTCTCATGGGAGGTTAGGGTGTGGCGGTCCCAACTTCAACTCCCAAGTGGAGGTTCTAACTACCCACACGCACACATGGCAGCAAAAAAAAATAATATAAAGTTTTGAACTTTATTTTATTATTTTTTTATAAAAATCCAAAAACTAACTTTTATTCTTGATCGTCTGTCGTCGAGGTGAAAGTATTCTTAAGCGAATACTGGCACTGTGAGTTCAACGGTGTCCTCGGATTTCAATTCCAAGCACTGGTTTAAATGTTACAAAATTCTGCTCGCACATTTACTGAACGTACCCAAAAAAAGTTCAGAAAATTTTTTATCAGTCACCCTCGACCAACTTCCATCAAGGTTAGGCTCTGCCTAGGTGAAACACACCCCAAAGAACCCAACGGTACTCTTGGATTTTCAATCCGAGTAACCTTTTAGAAGTTATGAATTTTACAATAAAATAATTTTCACTTAATTATTTTATTTGCATCCAAAAACTAACTTTTTTTGGTGGCCCGTGCCGGCCAAACATAGTATCTGCTTAAATAAATCATGCCCTCACGAGTTCAGTTGAGGTATTTGATTTTTAATCTGAGCTATTTTTTGTGAGTTATGAGCATTTGAAATATAAAATTATTTACATAATTATTTTATTTACAGTTATGCCATTTTTGGGATTTCTCACAGGAGGCATGCACCGACAAAACTTATGTCGGGCCTAGGGTAAACCCACCATCCTGAGCGTAACGATGCCCTCATATTTCTGATCCGAGTAACCGTTTATGAGTTATTTCAATTTTTCTGGAAAACTGCTTATGCACATTAATTTAAGCTTAACAAAACTTCGATGGATCATTCCGGGCACTCCAGGCCTCAGAATCGTGCACTGTCTGATTCCACGGACTCATAAAATTCCCATTTATATAAAAAAAATATACATGGAAATTGTGGGTCTTTACATGCTCCCCACCTCAAGGATATACGTCCCTATAAGACACAACACAATCTAAGGAAACAAATGGGGATACTGAGCACATATCTGAGTCTCCCAATCCCATGCGCTCTCCTAGAGGTTCCCGTACTACCATCGAACAAACACCAGAGGTACCGACCATCCACGTAGGAACTACACTTATTGATCCTCAATCTCCACTGGAACCTCCGTGAATGTCTCCCCATCATCGATGTGCAACTCTCCATGGTCGATGATGTGTGAAGGGTCATGCACGTATCTCCTTAGCTGAGATACGTGGAAGACTTCATGCATCCGGTGTAACTAAGGTGGTAGAGCTAAGAGGTAAGACACCTTTCCAACTCTATTGAGGACCTGAAAAGGTCTAATGAATCTTGGTGATAACTTTCCTCCTTGGGAAAATCGCTGTAGACCACATCGTGGTGAGACCCGTAGAAAGACATGGACGCCATCCTCGAACTATAGAGGTATCCATCTCTTGAAAACATATGAATTCTGTCTGCTATGTCCAGTCTTCATCTGCTCTTCGATTATCTTCACCTTCTTCGTGGTAGCTCGTACCATCTCTGGTTGGTAGCAAGTGGGCCGACTTTGTGAGTCAGTCGACGATCACCTAAATAGAGTAATGTCTCCTCGACGTACATGGATGAACCGTCATGAAGTCCATGGATATCTCATACCTCTACCACTTAGGGACCTCTAAAGGCTAAACCAAGCCTACTGGTACCTGATGTTCTGCCTTCACTTGTTGACAAGTGAAGCATCAAGAGACAAACTCTGCTACTGCCTTCTTCATACCCGGCCACCAGTGCTGTCGTCGAAGGTCCTAGTACATATTCGCCACTCCTAGATGTACCACTAGAGGGGATGTGTTAAATTCCCTTAAAAATTTATCCAAAAGTGACACTGACACAATAATACATCCTCTGAAGAGGATGACGTGCTCCCCACCTTCAGAAAATTTATCATGTGCATGTCCTGTGGATATTTGAGCACGTTGTGTCTTGCAATCAGCATCCCCAGGCTGCACCTCCCTGACTCGCTGAAAAAGTGGGGGTATGACTATAAGAGACTAAAGGAAGGATGCTCCATCTCTATCCACCAAGGATATCTATAAATCATCCATCTTCTATGTCACCTCGCCTAGAAGCTATAAACCAGATCTCCAACTGAGTACATCCACTACAACGTTCCCCTTCCTAGGAGTATAGACTATCTCGAAGTCATAGACCTGGAGGAACTAAGGCCATCATCACTGTCTTTGGTTCGGGTCCTTCTGAGAGAAGATATACCTAAGACTCTTTTGATCAGAGTACATGGTAAAACGTTCACCCATAAGATATTGTTGGCACATCTTCAAGGGGAAGACCACTACTGCTATCTCCAGGACATGGGTAGTGTAGTTATGCTCGTGCTCTCTCAGCTACCAAGAACCATATGCGATCACTCCTTGCTCCTACATCAGGACACACCCATGTCTGGTCCCGGATGTGTCGTAGTAAACTACATACCCTACACCCTCCTCTGGAAGCTTCAAAATGGGGGAACTATTCATCTTCTACCTTAGCCCCTAAAAGATCTTCTAGAATCTCTCCGACCACACAAAGTGTGTCCCCTTCTTCATCAAGGCTGATAGTGGTGCTGAAACTCTGGAGAAGTCTAGAATAAACCTCTGGTAGAATCCATCCAAAGCAGGCATCCATCCCCCTTTGGGGGGGGGGTTTATCTTGGAAACATCTTTGGAAATATGTCCCCATGTTCTGACACTCCTGTTTGGAACTAAAAACTGAAAACTCCTATTTCCACGAGGGTAAGGATGGTCGTCTCAAGAGTTATCGGCTACACCCTCCTATGCATGAGTTTAACCAGTGCTTCCTAGGTTTCCTTTTTCAACGACTAAGGAAAACCTCATCTCAACATTGCAGATAAACCAAAAACGTTTTTCCTAATATAGTCAATCTGTTTATGAACTGTGATTTCCCAGTTTATACTCAAAAAAACGTTGTAAGGCCTCGATGCTTCCACTAAGAGGTTCCAACCAAAACTCTCACCTCAAGGGTCAGATCACACCATCAGCATAAGTTCGATTATAGAGTCTCCTCCCAAAGGTATCTCCAGACGTGAGGTTCAAGTTAATAGTTTAACCAGAAACTCTTGGTCCGGGACAAGATTCGTGGAAGGAATGATTGGTACCTATGTCTATTGATACGAAAGAAAGTAGTAGACATAGAACATACCTATAATTATTCTTAGAGCCCTTGGGTCACACTCCTTGACCACATGCAGCTACTCTCTTCCTCGTCCCTCCAGCTCCCTGAGCCTGGTGGGGACTACAATGTTGGGTGGTTGTAACATGTCAAAATGTACACCACCCCATGCTGCTCTCCTAGATCTGCTTCCACGTTTGATGCCCTTTAGATTCATCTATCCTTAACACTTCCTCTTCTCGAAACATTTTACATGCTCATGTCTCTGAGACTGGTTCCAGTTTCATGCTTTCACACTACTAACATTCACTGGCTGTATTTGCTCTGCCAAGGAACATTCAACTACAAAGGTTCTCTCTAACATCTAGAGAAAAGGTGTTGTCTTGGATGTCCTAAAACACACCTCTCTTGGTTGTCCGAGCAACAAAGCACTAATCAAATCATATTCATCGAGTACCAGGAATGATCTGTACAACTTGATGTATACTCAGATACCGACAGGTAATCCTGAAGAAGTTGTAGAAGCTCTAAATAACTCTCAGCCACCTCGTCAGGCTAGTCCTCAGCCGCCTATGAGTCAGGCTCACCTCGGAACCTGAGTGGTATCTGATGCTGAAACACGTGTAAGGCACCAAGCCTACATGTTTCATCTACCGATACCGCCGGTTGTAACTGTTGACCAACAGGAAATGATATAGCTGACACATTACCGGAAGGTACAAACTCGAGCATCGATCTACATACCGATGCCTCATCACTATGCGGACCAACCGCATGGTCACTCACTGGAAAACACTAGTAACTAAGATCACTATCTTCTCTATGAGTGTCTCAACTTGGTGGAAAACTCTCGCAACTACCTCCAGCCATCCCTCAGCTATGTGGGAATCTGTCTCACCTCAAAACCTCGGAGGCCTCTATAGCTGAAACCTGTGAAACGTGCTCAGTCAGCATGCACCGTCCTCCAATCCGGATAGTGTAATTTTCTTCCCAATGGGTGGTGGTGCTGGTGGTACGCCACCCGAAGGTGAAAAAATAGTAAGAGGGCCCTACACCGAAGCCTCGTCACTTAGTGGACCTTCATTCTATATTCTCTTGGAACTCTAACTAACTATCTGCGTGGAGGCATCCTGAACAAATACGACACAGTCAAAAGTTATACCTGGTGAGATGACTTGGTTGAGCTAACATAAATAAAAACTTTTGAAAACACACACGCAATCAGTGTTTTTGTGCACTAAGTTAGAAATCTGTAGTCAGGGTCCTGATGTATGGATACGTTGGCCACCGCACCAACATTGGACTCCATGAACTGAAACCACACTCAGTACCGTTAACAATATTGCTTCATAGAAAAAAAATATCAGAGTCCTATGTTCTGCGGTAGAACCGACTCCTTTGATTTGTCATGACCCGTCCCCAGGGCCGGTATCGTGACTACCACAAGCCCACCTTCCATAGGCCAGGGGCTAGCGACTAGCACCAATGGCATAATTCCCGAAAACTAGGAAGGCATTGCTTTTATAAATCATAAACACACACAAACAGAGTACAGGAGGAAGCAAACACGAAGTAAAAACTGTTTAACAAGTGTACTGAAAGTAATGGGGGGACAGAATACAAGCCCAAATTTAAATCACAAATACAACTAAAAACAAGTACAACTGAAAAGGGACCAACATCTGAAAGGTGAAAGCAGCTCCTAGATCGTCCTCTAGGGTTTCTACCTGAAGGGTAGGTACAAATGGCCTCCACAGCACTCCACATCTGTCATACTCCACCACATACCGATACGTCATAAGTTCCTCCTCCGGGTACCGTCTAGTCCTGGCGCTCTCGGCCTCTTTCAGTACAGTCTATTGTCAGCATCCAACACAACGAGGTGAGGGCATATCCCGTGCAGGGGTGAGTATAACGATACTTAGTAGGGACCCCAAAACTCTCAAGGTATCACAAAATACAACAAGGATAAACCAAAATATATGAAATAAATGGATAACCATTACTTAGGTATATGACCATACATATACCTAAGTTATCAAATAACCCATCTCAATAGTGAGGAAAACACAAAGGTCATTGACTCAGCTCAAACAAGGAATTTCATTATCGAAACCACAGCTGCTGGAGAAATCCTCCTCTTTTGGGTACTTTGGTCCTGTCATGACACCGAGGTGCTTCTCACTATCCTTGTATTGCTGAGGTACTCCTCTTGTCGAGTACCGCGGGTCTGCTTCAAACTACTAGGCGCTCTGTCCGCTATGGGTCTGCCACCAAATATCGGGCGCTCCCCCCAATAGCCTACATAGTTACTCCTCCTATCGAGTACCGCATGTCTTCTACCAACTACCAGGTTCTCCTAATTCCATGGGTCTACCCCAAAATACTGGGCGATCCCTACTAGGCTAGTCGAATCACTCAGAGTCGAATCGGTCAAGCAGTCATCATGTCTGTCACCTACTAGGTCTCCGCACTCTATACAATCCTCTCTAAGAGGATCCGCTCCATGAGCTACTGGTCGATACTACAAATATCACTAATTCTCATGTGGAAGTATCACAAAGTACATCCACGTCATAGGGGTCTCGACGCAACAGACGGCGCATCAATCGGACGCCCGGTCTGTGAGTTATTGGCATTTCCGTCCCAGGGGCGCAGTTGGTTTTTAGGTTTAAACTAACCCAACTGTACTCCAATTGTGTCCAAAACTTATGTGAGATATTTAAAAGGAACCATCTCAAACTAAGGTTTCCTTTTCTGTAGACAATTCGTCGATCGGATACCCGTAGCCCATGTTATGGGCATAAAGGTGTAATCGGGCCATAACTGGTCCGGGTCCGGTCCGACCCAGTCCGTGGGTCTGACCCGGTCCAAGGGGATGGCCCGAACTATGGGGATAGCCTGACCCAAAGGGGAGGCCTCGCCCAAAGGCGTAGCCCGACCTGAGGGTGGCCCTGCCCGAGGCGGCCCGAACCATGGTGGCCCGGCTAGCCCGGAGGCCCGGTCGACCTGGCGACCTGGCGGCCCGGCGGGGGTCCACCTTAGCCGCGACCATGGGGGAACTGTGCGACCCCTTGCACTTAAACAGCTTAGCCATTCGGGTAGAACCGAACAGGCACCGGGTGGCGCCTGTCCCGCTCATGCGGGACCCGATGGGGTCCCTCACCTCCTGACTGGCCCAAGCAGCCAGCCGCTCCACACCACAATGCGGCGTGACGGCGCCATGCCCCCTCTGTCATGACCCGTCCTGGCTGTAGCCTTTTTTTGGTCTCCTCTTGGTGCGATAGAGCCGCGCTCCTCATCCGACCGCCACAACCCTTATTTCCGGCGCGGTGTGACGACAATGCGCCCCTTCGGCACTACCGCGGCCCGCCTGGCCGCGGGTCGGCTCTTTGCGTGGCCCGGTGGTGCCGCACCCTTGTGGTGACCCAACGGTCTTGAGTCGTCGACTTCTTAGTGGACGGCTCATTGCTGGTTGCCGCGTGTACCACCTCCATTATCAACAAAGAAGAACAAACAAAAGGGGAGGGTCGGGCCGTGTTCCTCTGGTCCGAACCCACCTCATCACGGTGATATCATTCGGTTCTCATACTAGACATTTGTACGACGAGGAATGAGTACAAAAAAAATCAAACCCCCTACCTCGTTTGTCATTCATAGACGAAGTTGCTGGAAGAGGTGGGCGTCGATTCGTCGTTCGCCGCATTCTTCACGCACTCCCAAACCCAAATTGCGTCGGCTCGTTGACGATGCTCCGCATCGGTATGTGTCCGAGGAAGGAGTCAAAGAAGGATGGTGTTATTCGTTCTTCATTCTTCGTTCTTCGTTGGAGAAGGTGTAATCCTCCAATTTTTGGGCGTTGCGTCTTTTTGCCAGTGTTTCACCGCTTGAAGAATCCATCCCAAAACCTTCCTAATCTTCCTTTATATAGGAGAAGGAGGGTTTGTCTAATATTATGTTGGAACGTAATTCAAATTTGGTGAATTAAATGAATGGGACCACCTAATTAAATTCGCGAGAGGTGTCACATTTAATTAGGTGGATTGGAAAGAGGTTCTCCCTCATTAAAGAGGGATAGGGGTCAGGTGGTCCCCACCTGGTTGCGCCCAAATTTACCCTACAGGTATGCGGTCGTTGTAGTACATGTAGGGGTCGAATCCACAGGGACCGAAGAAGGAACCTAAGGACACTCTGATCTTGGAAGGATTTGGCTATAAAGTGGCCAACTATTCAGATTGAATTGATTTGAAGAACTACTGATTTAATTTAAAGAAAATAAATTAAAACATTCAATTACTTAGTCTAAAACAATTAATGGAGATGAGTTGATCCTAAGTTGTTACTAGGGTTAGATTGGATGCATTTATTTTATCATAACATTCATTTCACTAATTCAAGATATATCCACGAAATGATATAATTCCTCAACATCATTCACCAATTTAATACCTACACAATTCCAAGGCTAATAACCAATGCACTTGTAGGATCAATTTAATTATCACTCCAAGGAATTGGATCGCACTAGCACTTGAAATGTGTCATTGTTAAAGTTGGCAAAGATGAAGAAGAAAATAAATCATCAAATGGAAATCTTAAAATAATGAAATTATTACAGAATTTAGGATCATAAAATAACATCCAATATTCCCCATGAAACTCCCTAGGACCAACCCATATGGGTTTATCCCTCCATTTATGCTATTCAATAAATGGAAGCGGGAAGTCGACTTAAAGAAGCGGGATTGGAGAAGAAAAATAAAACAATGAAACGATCACTCCACCATTGTGTGAACAAAATCACAAGGTTTGGTGTGAATAAATTCACACCTTGAGGCAATAGTATCAAGGTGATAAGGAGAAGAACAGAACAAGAGAAGAAGAAGAACTTTTATTGAAGACTAAGGTGATTCGAACAACTTACATGAGAAGGAAGAACATTACAAAGGCAAATTGGCATAATAACATTACAATGAAACGAAAGCACCCCACCTCTCTAAATCCACCACGACTACTGCCTTAAATAGGAAAAAATGAAGCCTTGGACGAGCCCCCAACATCCCATGTGCCTTTAATTAATTATGTTGGGAAAAGGTGGGTGGAACATTAATGATAAGAGGCTTTTCCACTTCTTGCCCCGAAGTTGCAGCCAGATTGCATCCACCGGACAGACGCGCCTAAAGGACCTTCTAGGATGCCGAATTTGAGTGGGTCCTAGAAGACTTAAATTCATCCCCGGATGTCCCCTAACACCATGTAAACTATCAGCCCGAAAAACGTTGTGGTTCGGGAGATACGATTGAAATGGTGAGCTGTTTTTCTGGGCCGCAGACTCTGGCCCAAAATTAAATCTTCCAATTGGACCGCCTTAATCACCACCATTGAGGACTAATTAGCACTGGCTCCAGAAGAATTATTTGTTACCCTATATGTCTTATATCCGTCCGTAAATTTTGGGCTTCATTGGACTTGTATTGTGGGCTCCATAGTCCGATCAGTGGGATGATATACAATCTGCCTTCTCCAGAATTGTTTCCTTTAATCGCCAAATATCTTCATCATAATTTATTAATAATCCATTGATCCCTGAATAAAAAATGTTCATAATTAAGTGAATATCCATTTCCAAAAATATCAAATTAAAACATATATATTTACATTCTTTAAAATCAGATGAAACATTGGGCCTAAATTGGTGCACATTAAGCATGAAGTGCACAAATGATGAGAATGGGTGTTCAAAATGTAAAATGCACTAAAATGTTATTTATGAATAGAAAGGAACATGAAAACTACATATATTAGCAATGAATATTATCCTCTTACAGTGGCTAATCACACCCCCCAACTTGAGTTTTGCTAGTCCCGAGCAAAATATATCTCACAAAAATGAATTTCAAATGACCTTTTCCAAAAACATTTTAATACACATTTCTCACCCAAAGATCACATAACAAACAATTATGAAACCCATCAAAATAATTTAAAACAAGCTATGTCCATAAGCATATCTCAAGCCCAAGCCCATTCCTTTGTTCAAATTCATTGCCATATTTCATCCAAATTCAATTAAGCATGATGAAGTGTTGTGTGTCACAATAGACATGGGGGTTCATTTTCATTCGAGGGAGAAAAGATGGAAGCTCTAGGAGCAATCAAATTTTAATAATAAGATGAGTACTCATTTTTTTATTTTCTCTTTTTTTTTTGGTTTTTTTTTCAAATTTTTCCATGGTAATTGAAATTGAACTCAATCGAGTCAACCCATGTAGCAAGACTTTGCCGATGACTCCCAGGCTCAAAGACCTTAGGGCACCAAGTGAAGCTCACATACTCGGGAATCATCTCGAGTTAACTCAATCAAAAACAAATTCAAATTACCACAAATAGAGATAAAATGCCCAAATATGGGCCAGACAACTATGGAGTCGCGATCCCCAAGTGCCGAAAGCCACACATTAGGTCAATTCATTGCTCTATGCGCAATTTTTTTTTGAATACTCATGTTAAAATTAAAATGATCGCCAATCATATGCTATTTATTATGGGTCCCCAAGAACTCAAACTAGGACCCCACAATCTAGAGGACATGCATTGTGTTTTTTTATTAAATGGATGAAAATATAACAGTGAAAAATCACATCGAACAACCGCACTTTCCAATAACTATGCACATGAACATAAACTTGCATTAAAATCAGAATCAAGGCATACACAATTATTTGATATCCAATTTCAGAGTTTAGAATGTGTGTTATCATGTTCAAGGTTAATGAAATTTTTCCTTCCACACATTTTCATCTACCCCCCAACTTGGAATACACTGTCCCCAGTGTTTAAAGAATTGAAACATAGAAGTGGCAGGATAGAAGTTCAACGAAGACATTGAAAATGAAAATTATGGAATGAAGTCCCTGGTGGTTGATGTTAAAAATGCATTACCATGTCTCCCTTCAGTTCTAGTTTATCTCCCAATGGCTTGGACGGTTGTGACCAGCTTTTCCCAATGACCTATGACATGCCTTAATTTTTTTTAATATATATATATTTTGTATTTTTTTAACCTAAAAAAAAGTATAAATAACATAAACTGATGATACATTGTCTTCTTTATATTTTCTGGGTAAGGTATTACTCAGGGATCACACCGCGTGACACAGATGAATACGGTGCTCCCCTTTCATACCCATCCTTACTCATAAAAGAAGAACAGGTCAACAATCTATTTTTTTTAAATACCAAAAAAAATATAAAATAAAATGAAATAAAATAAAATAAACTGATGATACATTGTGTTCTTTATATTTTCTGGGTAAGGTATTACTCAGGGATTACACCGCGTGACACAGATGAATACAGTGCTCCCCTTTCATACCCATCCATACTCATAAAAGAAGAACAAGTCAACAGTCTAAGGTAGAAATTAAATGAAATAAAACATGAAAACTGCGGGTTTCCTCCCGTGCAGTGCTTAATTTAAAGTCTTTAGCTCGACTTGAACCCCCCAACTTAGCCAATTCCAACTTTAAAAATTTTAATGACCTCATATTTCTCTACTTAAACATTATTGAGAATGTGTATCCCTTGTGGTTGGTAAGAAGGTTTTGAATTTGATTCATGAACAATCCTATTTTCTAAAATCAATGTGAAAATCCAAGGAGTATAAAAAATGGTTGATCTTTTTTCTTCTACAGTATTTCCTAATAAATCAAATATCAACCCCCCTTTTTGGGTTTCATGAGATGAATGAATGAAAATCCCAAGCTCTTTTTTATCACAAATGATGGGATACTCGAGTGCGGAAGGAAGGACAATGATTTTGAGCTCGGTTTGGATAGGACATTTAGACACAGGTTGAGAATTTGAATCCAACTCAGTTTCATTTTCCAAATTTATTGACAAAATTGTTTCATTTTGAACAGAAGATTCAACTAAAAAATTGGAAAGAATAGTATTAGGAATGGGCATAGACTCAATGTTTTTTATTTCTCTTCGTGTTTCAGTGATTGGTGTTTTTGAAAAATCATCAACAGAGTTACATTTAGGAGACTCAATCCATGATGTCAAATTCCCCTCTTGTGAATACATGAAATCAATTTCCTCCCGATTTAAAGTCCCTTCAAAAATTTCTTGATTCACCTCCCCTACCCTAATTCCAAAGGTTGGTTCTTCAATAAGTTCATGAGAGTTTTGTGGGAAACTAGACACTCCACATAAGGTTTCATAAGGTACAATTGGTGTATGGATGAGTTCCTCACAAGTATTATTGCATTGTAGTTCTAATCTCAATGATGATACCTCAGAACTCATTATCTCCATTTGATTACACAATTGTTCGAAGAGTTTTTGAGGATTAGGCTGGATAGAAGTTTGTAAATCATGAACTTCATTAAGTTTCATCTCTTCAATCATCCTCGAGAGGGCTGGAAATTCATCCTTTAAACAACCATCATCCCATTGATTGTACATCTCATCGGGTGTGTGGTAATTATTCAAGGGTTGATCAAGGAAATTTTCTAATTTACGGGCTTCCCAATATTCATTTTCTATTTCATTCCAGCATGAGTTTGTGACATGATAATTTGGAAGATACTCCATTGGAAAAGATGGAAAGTTGGATTCTAAATTCTCAGGACACACACAAACAGAAAGGGGTAAAGATAAGAGAGATGGGGGTGAGA
This sequence comes from Viscum album, assembly GCA_963277665.1. Taxonomy (NCBI): domain Eukaryota; kingdom Viridiplantae; phylum Streptophyta; class Magnoliopsida; order Santalales; family Viscaceae; genus Viscum; species Viscum album. The sequence goes on along the minus strand of OY728162.1, from coordinate 1,462,643,222 downwards.
ATAGAGAATGTGGGGTGAGAAAAGAAGATGTGTGTCTAAAGTAACTTACTTGGGTCCCCGACAATGGCACCAAAATTTGGTTGCGCCCAAATTTACCCTACAGGTATGCGGTCGTTGTAGTACATGTAGGGGTCGAATCCACAGGGACCGAAGAAGGAACCTAAAGACACTCTGATCTTGGAAGGATTTGGCTATGAAGTGGCCAACTATTCAGATTGAATTGATTTGAAGAACTACTGATTTAATTTAAAGAAAATAAATTAAAACATTCAATTACTTAGTCTAAAATAATTAATGGAGATGAGTTGATCCTAAGTTGTTACTAGGGTTAGATTGGATTCATTTATTTTATCATAACATTCATTTCACTAATTCAAGATATATCCACGAAATGATATAATTCCTCAACATCATTCACCAATTTAATACCTACACAATTCCAAGGCTAATAACCAATGCACTTGTAGGATAAATTTAATGATCACTCCAAGGAATTGGATCGCACTAGCACTCGAAATGTGTCATTGTTAAAGTTGGCAAAAATGAAGAAGAAAATAAATCATCAAATGGAAATCTTAAAATAATGAAATTATTACAGAATTTAGGATCATAAAATAACATCGAATCTTCCCCATGCAACTCCCTAGGACCAACCCATAAGGGTTTAGCCCTCCATTTATGCTATTCAATAAATGGAAGCGGGAAGTCGACTTAAAGAAGCGGGATTGGAGAAGAAAAATAAAACAATGAAACGATCACTCCACCGTTGTGTGAACAAAATCACAAGGTTTGGTGTGAATAAATTCACACCTTGAGGCAATGGTATCAAGGTGATAAGGAGAAGAACAGAACAAGAGAAGAATAAGAACTTTTATTGAAGACTAAGGTGATTCGAACAACTTACATGAGAAGGAAGAACATTACAAAGGCAAATTGGCATAATAACATTACAATGAAAAGAAAGCACCCCACCTCCCTAAATCCACCACCACTACTGCCTTAAATAGGAAAAAACGAAGCCTTGGCCGATCCCCCAACATCCCATGTTCCTTTAATTAATTATGTTGGGAAAAGGTGGGTGGAACATTAATGATGAGAGGCTTTTCCACTTCTTGCCCCGAAGTTGCAGCCAGCTTGCATCCACCGGAAAGACGCGCCTAAAGGACCTTCTAGGAGGCCGAATTTGAGTGGTCCCTATAAGCCTTAAATGAAGCCCCGGCTGTCCCCTAACACCATGTAAAATTTCCTCCCGAAAAACGTTGTGGTTCGGGAGCTATCATTGAAATGGTGAGCTGTTTTTCTGGATCGCAGACTCTAGCCCAAAATTAAATCTTCAAATTGGGCCGCCTTAATCACCACCATTTAGGACGAATTAGCACTGGATCCAGAAGAATTCTTTGTTCCCCTATATATCTTCTATCCTTCCATAAATTTTGGGCTTCATTGGACTTGTATTGTGGGCTCCATAGTCCGATTAGTGGGATGATATACAATCTGCCTTCTCCAGAATTGTTTCCTTTAATCGCCAAATATATCCACATTAATTTATTAATAATCCATTGATCCCTGAATAAAAAATGTTCATAATTAAGTGAATATCCATTTCCAAAAATATCAAATTAAAACATGGATAGTTACATTCTTTAAAATCAGATGAAACATTGGGCCTAAATTGGTGCACATTAAGCATGAAGTGCACAAATGATGAGAATGGGTGTTCAAAATGTAAAATGTACTAAAATGTTATTTATGAATAGCAAGGAACATGAAAACTACATATATTAGCAATGAATATTAGCCTCTTATAGTGGCTAATCACACCCCCCAACTTGAGTTTTGCTAGTCCCGAGCAAAATATATCTCACAAAAATGAAATTCAAATGACCTTATCCAAAAACATTTTAATACACATTTCTCACCCAAAGATCACATACCAAACAATTACGAAACCCATCAAAATCATTTAAAACAAGCTATGTCCATAAGCATATCTCAAGCTCAAGCCCATTCCTTTGTTCAAATTCATTTCCATAGTTCATCCAAATTCAATTAAGCATGATGAAGTGTTGTGTGTCACAATAGACATGGGGGTTCATTTTCAACTGTGTCCTCAGATTTCCATTCCTGGCACTGGTTCAAAAGTTACAAAATGCCGCTCGCATGTTTACTAAACATATCTGAAAAAAAATTGGAAAAATTATTATCAGTCACCCTCAACCAACTTCCATCGAGGTTAGGCTATGCCTAGGTGAAACATGCCCCAACGAACCCAACTGCACTCTCGGATTTTCAATCCGACTTACCGTTTAAAAGTTATGAATTTTATAATAAAATAATTGTCACTTAATTATTTTATTTGCGGCCAAACACTAACATTTTTGGTGGCCCGTGCTAGCCAAAGTTAGTATCTTCTTAAATAAAGAATCCCCTCATGAGTTCAGCAGTGGTCTCAGATTTTTAATCCGAGCTACCGTTTGTGAGTTATATGCATTTGAAAAATAAAATAATTTATTTAATAATTTATTTACAGTTATGCCATTTTTGGGATTTCTCATAGGAGGCCTACGCAGACTAAACATAAGTCACACATAGGGTAAAACTGCCATACTGAGTGCAACGGTACCCTCAGATTTCTGATCCGAGTAACTGTTTATGAGTTATTCCACTTTTTCTGGAAAACTGCTTACGCGCGTTAATATAAGATTAACAAAACATCGACGTATCATTTCGGGCACTCCGGGCCTCAAAATCACGCACCGTATGATTTTACAGACTCGTAAAATTCCCATTTATATAAAAAAACATTACATGGGAATTTTGGGTCTTTACAATTTTTCACAAGAATTAATTTCAATTGTTCAATCAAAACTATTTTACATCTAATATGGAATTATTTAATAGGTTTATGATTCATGTATAATTTCCCTATTATTATAATGGTTATATTATATTTTTTATGGAGTACAATTTATGAAATCCATTTTTTACACGGATTATGTTATGATGAAATGATGTTTAAGAAACCAATTTTATTCCTTGGGTTATGCTATGATGAATGATTTCTATTTTTGTGGAACATATATGTATGGTTTTAATTAAGTGATGGATGGGAACTATATCTCTATATAATTCTTTAGCTAAAGATTTATATCTCAGGAGATAGACATGACTAGAACAAAAAGTAAATATGATTCAGTAATATAGGGCTGGAATGGGGAGTGTACCCAGTTTAGTAATAAACTTTTTCCACTATAATGGTCTTGAAAATGAACCTTGGCTAATATGGAAGTGATTTAATATGATTATGTATATTACACAATTCCATTTTCTATGAAAATTCTAATTTATCATGGTTTTTTTTCTTTTATGATTTATGCCTTAAGAACTGCCAAGATTTATTTCATGACTTATGATTTTGGTATTTAAAATTTATGATCATGTTTTTACATTCTGAGGTTTATGTTTTTTTAATGCTTTCAATTTTTACCCTTAATTATCATTTTAGATATCCATTTTTATTTTTTCTATTACCCAAGAAATAAATAATGGTTTATTTAGGAAAATTAAAGGGGAATTGATTTATGGGAGTTGTTGAATATCTTTCACCATGTTAGAAGAATGTGTTCTATGTTTCCATAGACATTAAACTAATACAGTATTTCAGAGCCTTTTTTTGTAATGTATTAATTTTTATACAAAATAAATTTAATCTTCATGTAATCCAAGCTTGGTTCATTAGATTTGGGTTTTTGTTTTTTAGAAAATATATACTTTTTCAGTGAATAGTGGAAAATATCATTTTTATGTAAAATTGTCATTTCTTCTAAACAATTATGTAATATTAAAGTCCCAATATTATTTTAAATTTATTTAAAGGTAAAATAAGTATTATTTAGTTATATTTAATTTAATTTATTACATTTAAGTCAAATATATACTATATTTTTGTATAAGTTTATTTTTAAGCTGAAAACACATTTGTATGAAAATTGTTTTAAAATTCATAATGATCTCCATTTTAATTTTTAAAAATAACCCATAACTAGGTAGTGTTTAAATTAAATTTATAATTTATATATCTATAATTATTAATTCAAATTTATATAATTAATATTATTTTTATAGTGCTAATGTATAATTGTCCTTTCCTTAAAAATGTATAATTCCTAAAACCACTTTCCATCATGATTAGGGGTGTTATATTAAATTAATTTTATTTCAAAAAAATGAATTTATTTTGATAAAATGGATTATATTTTTTTAATTATCATAATTAATATGAGATAATAAGGCCACCTTAAGTTTCTAACAATTTTAATAGTAAATATTTTAAATATTAATTACCACGGTAAAAAAACAAATGTTAATTAAGGGTAAAAAGAATTTTGATATAGACTAGAAACAAATTAACCCTGAAAATATGAATATTTATATTTCATTTTCAATTAAATTATTATTATATTAATTATTTATTTTTTTACTTTATAAATGAATAATTAAATAGTTTGATAAAAATATATTTTAATACGATAATACAAAAATTTTATTTTTAAGTGAAATGAAATTTCAAATAGGACATTCCTTTTGATTAATTAATGTATTTTTTAAATAATATGAATTTTAATAAAAATTTATTATTAAATGATTTTTATAAATGATCCACATAATTTTATGATATAAAATGTAATTATTTATGGGTTCAAAAACTATAATTGTAAAAAACCCATCATTTCTCAATAAATGTCAACTCTATTTTAAAAGTAAAAATTAAAATATTTAAATAATTATTTGGACAAAATAAATATTATTTTTGGAATCATAATGTCTAAATTATCCAATGGTTAATTTTCAATAATTTTATGAGATTGTCGATGTTTTAGATAAACATTAAATATAGTATAAATATACAGTGTGTATTATGAAATAATAATGACCTAAAATTGAAGTAATAAATACATTAAAGGGTATACATTAATAAATAATTTTTTTTAAATTAAAATAATTTAATATTAAGTTTATTTGATAATTTTTATAATGGATTTATGAATCCTCCAAAATTTATACTATATTGTAAGGTTTTAAAATCATTCCATTATAATCATGACTCACTTCCTCATAATAAAGGTTATTATTTTAATAATTTTGACCCATGGACATATAAAATAATTAAAACTACCCCTATTTGGTAGAAAACCTATGCAAAAACTATGGAAAGGTTTTGGTTTTTTCTTATTTTATTATACAGACTTCAAAACCTATGTTTTAGAAATATTAAGGATTTCCCCACTCATTTCCTATATAAACCTACCCATGATCCCATTTTTCTTTTCTAAAAAACATTTTATCACATAATTAATATTTCCTCCCTTCTCTAAAGTCTTCTATAGGTTCCACCAATCTCTCACGAATCTTCTACCAAGCTTTTGGAGTCACATTCTCAAGGTAAGTGATCTCCCACTCTCCTTTTTATTCAAGCACCTCTTTTATATTATACCACTTAATTTCAATAATTTTCATGTTTGGGTATGTTATTATGAATCCCTATTGCTTATATTTTTAATTAAAAATGATTAAAAACCCATTTCAATCTCAATAATTCCTCTCATGAACCTTTATGTACACCCGTTACCATGCTAAAATTTAGTATTGGATCTCCCTCTTTTATTTTTATTCAAACACCTCTTTAATTATATGCCTATTAATTTCCATTTCTTCTTATTTGGGTATGTTATTATACACACCTATTACTTCCCTTTTTTTACATGTGATGATATACCCCTTTCACTCTTAATAATCCCTCCCATGAACATTTATGTACACAGGTTACAAAGATAGAATTTAGTAAGGGATCCTCTTCTTCTCCTACTTATTCAAGTATCTTCTTTATCATATGTATTTTCTATTAATTTACTAATGTATTTATATATTCTTCTATATCTCTATTACTGCAAATTTTATTTCTAAAATTTGTGATACACCTTTCTATCTCATATATCCTTCCCACGAAAATTCATACACCCACACTATGGTGTCAATATTTTACCATGACTTTCAATGACAAAAGAATTATGTAGTGAGAACTCTACCCATTTTCTATCAAGGGTATTATAATTTATTAACTTATAATTATTTTATTTTTTAATTAAATTTATTCATCCCACACTCCATGACAATGTAATAAAATTTGATGATAAATTATTCTATGTTGTATGATCTATGTGGCACACTAATGCATTAGAATGAAATGAAAGTGACCGGTGCACCCAAAATTATATAGTGCTCCAATGTGTTGGGTAATTTTTTTGTCTCATAAGATTTAATTAAATGGATTATTTAGTGATCCTAATCAATAACATGAATATTTCCATCATTATGTATTGGTAATTAGCCTTGAATTATGTTAATTATGTATTGTTTTAAGTTGTTTCCACATTTCCCATGTTGCCTTTATGTTATCATGCTATATCATGAATCATTTTTAATTTTTATAATTATAACCCATTTTATGTCTCATTTATATTTCTATTTTATAACATGTAATACTTTCTTCATGTTATTCCATGATTATTCCCTTACTGGGATTTATAGGTCAATCATTTCTTATATATGTCCCCATGTTATCCCGTGCAGTTTTAAGTATGAAGGAACAATATGAGTCTGTTAAGAATGTTTTCAATAAAGATTATGTATTTATTTTTTTAAGTTGTTATGTGACATACCAAATTCTCAAATACACTAGACTTTTTGATATTTCATGTTGTATTATGTATAATTATATATAATAAATCGTGAATTAAATTGTAATAAAGATCAGGGTTGTCATAGTTGGTATCATAGGGATGTTTAGTTATTTTTGGGATTAGGATTAGAAAACACTAAAGAAAGATATAAGGATTTAAAAAGTATAATAAAACATACCTAAATATTGGTAAATTATATATTAAAGGATTTTTAAAGAAAATAAATCCTTGTATGGGAACTATAAGTGGATGTGGATATGGTACATATATATATATAGGGGTAAATCATGAAAACAACACTTTAAGCTATACTTGATTGGAAACTAGTGCACGAAAATGGGCCTTGCTTTACACCTATTTTGACACTCCCAGGGGATACACTTTGATAGATTTACAAGCTCATTATGAACCATTATTAAGGGAATAAAATTTTACATAAAAGTATATGTTATGAAATAAATCATGGATAGCATAGATTGAATCCTATAATGTCATAAGTTAAGTAGTATATTTAATTTATAACTTATACCTATAATGTTATTGGATTATTGTTTATTTTTTTAAGAGTTTAAAATTTTTATTTTTAGTACTCATCATTTGGAGAAAATATGATATTTTAGTTCGAATTCATTAAAATATGAAATTATACTTTTCAAAAAATTATTTTTTTATGTACCTAGTATTTATTAAAAATTAATTCCTTAACTTGAGGAATATGTTAATATTTTTTTTTCATATTATGATCATTTCTAATGAATTGATCATCAATTTAGCCATTATAGATTTATGGTTTTGTTGTCATTTTATTTCTCTGGATTATTTTTACAATCACACTAAATTTTTTCTTTGGTGTTAGTTTTCTCTTCCAATTCTATGTTTTCACTCCCCACTAATGTTCTCCATCGGGGAAACCTAGTTATGTGATGACCTTCATACTTTCCTTCTCTCCTTTTAAGTTGATTTTTTATTAACCCTTTTTACGATGTGGGTTTTCAATAAAGATGTTTTCAAGTGTCAAACATTTCTTACCATGTTCATGTTTAAATTTTGATGATATAATTTTTTAAATGGTGGAAGAATGTAATTACATGGGGTTTTAAAAGAGAAAACTATGTTGATAGCATATGTGATATGCAACACTAAACCTAAACAAATAATAATTATTTAAATATAATTGTTATAACCTAGAGATTAATTTGGGTGTGAAAAGTAGGATTAAATAATTTATTATATATATATCTCTCATATTCAAAATAAATGTGTTGAAAAATTCTTAGTAAATAATGACTTAATTACTAGTAATGTCAGTTTAGTATTTAAAAAAAATTATCTTTAAATTTTTTTTCTTTTTATTATAATTAATTTATATAAAATTTAGGAAATTTATTCTATAAAATAAAATAAAATTTTACATCATAATATTAAAATTAACTTAGGGATATGCTTTTTGGATTTTTAGGAAAATATATATTTTTCAGGGAATATTGAAAAATACCAATTTTATGTAAAAGTATCATATATTCTAACAAATTAAGTAATACAAAAGTCTCAATGTTCTTTTAATTTGATTTCATGGTAAAATAATTATTAATTAGTTATATTTAATTCAATTAATTACATTTAGAAAACCTTTATACTAGATTCTTATATAAGTTTATATTTATACATAAACAAGTAGCTATATTAAAACGAGTTTAAAATGAAATATGTTTCTCCATTTTAATTTATTAAAAATAAAATCTAACTGGGAATTATTTCAATTAAATTTATAGTTTATATATTTATTATTACTAATTCCAATTCATTGAATGAATATTACTAAATATATAGTTAATGTAAAATAACCTTTTCCTAAAAACATTGTATTTTTTATAAAAAAAAATTCCATCTTGCTTGTATGTTTTATATTAAATTAATTTTTTTCAAAACTATGAATTTAGTTTTATAAAATCTATTCAAAAATTTTAAACATCATAAATAATATTAGGTAATAAGTTCAACTTAATTTTTGAACAATATGAATAGTAACTGTAGTAAATATTAATTACCATGGTAAATGGAACATAGGTCAATTAAGGGTAAAAATAATTTAAAAAATTCTAGAAACAAATTAAACTAAATATTATTACAATATATATCATATTTTTATTAATATTATGATTATATTTATTACTTATTGTTTTTACTTTATAAATGATTAAGTAATCAATTTTATAAAAATTATATTTTGATACGATAAAACACAAATTGTATTTTTATGTAATATGAAATTATAATTAATAAATCTATTTTTATGAATTAATTTAAATTTTAAAATAATTTATATTTTAATAAATTATTATTGCGAAATAATTCTTCTAAAAATCATATAAATTTTATAATGTAAAAAATAATTGTTATAAGGGTTCAAAACAGTTATTATCAAAAACCCATCATTTCTCAATAAATGACAATTATATTTTAAAAATGAAAATTTAAATATTTATGAAATTATTTAGAAAATAAATAAATATTAATTTTGGAATCATAACATTGAAATTATCCAATTATGAATTTTTCATCATTTTATAAGAATGTCAAATTTTCAGGTAAAAATTAAATACGGTGTGTATTATGACATGGTAATGAACTGATAATGATTTAATAAAAAAATGTGTATACATGAAGAAATATATGTTTTAAATTTACAATAATGTAATATTAAGTTTATCTGATTAATTTTATAAATCCTTTATGAATCCTTCAAAACCTATAATATATTTTAAGGTTTTAAAATCATGGATTTATAAACATGCCTCACATACACATCAGCAAGGGTATTATTTTAATGAATTTACTCTTTTTCTTATAAGATAATGAAAACCACCAATGTATTTCATAAACATGGGGAAAACCATTATAAGGTTTGTGGTTTTGGTTATTTAATTATATAGAGTCCATAACATATGTTCGATAAATAATAAATAATTCCCCACTCATTTCCTATATAAACCCACCAAAGTTCCAATTTATCTTAACTCAAAAAGCATGGATCATTTCCTTAATATTACCTTCCATCTATATAGTCCTCTTAATGTTCCCAAAATTTCTCAATAATCTTCTCTCATGTTTTTTGAATCACACTCTCAAGGTAAGGGATATCCCACTCTCCTTTTTATTCAAGCACATATCTTACATTATACCTATTAATTTACATTTCTTATTGTTTGAATATGTTCTTATACATACCAATTATAGACCCTTTTATTTACATGTGAATAGATACCCCTTTCACTCTCATTAATCCCTCCCACGAACCAATATCTACACATATTTTCATGCCAAAATTTACTAAGAGATCTTCCTCTCTTATTTTTATTTAAGAACCACTTTTATGATATACCTCTTAATTTCTATTTTTTCTTGTTTGGGTATTGTATAATATATATATTACTTAAATTTTTGTTTACATGTGATTATATAACCATTTCACTGTCAATAATACCTCTCACATACCTTTTTGTACCCAAGTTACCATGCCAAAATTCAGTTTGGGGTCCTCTTCTTCTCCTCTTTATTCAAGTATATTATTTCTATTATATCATTTATCTTCATTTTTTAATTTTGGGGTATTTTCTTCTATTTACACCTTATAGTCCATTTTATGTCTAAATTATGATATACCCCTTTCACTATCATTAATACCTCCCAATAACATTCGTACTCCCGTGTTTATGTTGCCGATATTTCATCGCCATATTCCGTGAAAAAAATAATGTAGCAAATACTCGTAACCATTTCCAATAAACGTTTTTCACCATTATGAACAAATAATTTTTTTATTAGTTAATTACTTGTATCCATTCCACACTCTTTTAATATGTAATAAAATTTTATGATAAATAATTTCATGTTGTATGATCTACGTGGTAAACTTATGCATAAGAATGAAATGAAAGTGACGGGTGCACCTAGAATTATTTTTCCCAATAATGTATTGGGTAATGATTAAGTATCATGATATGTAATTAAATATATTAGGAAGTGAACAAAAATACTTCACAGGACTTTTTCCATCATGATTTATTAGAAGTTATACATGACCTAAGTTTATTATGTAGTGTTTTAAGTTGCTTCCACATTTCATATGTTACCTTTATGTTATCATGCTACATCATACCTCATTGTTCATGTATATTGTTCTCACCCCTTTAATGTATCATTGATATCCCTATTTTATAACATTTAATACTTTTCTTATGTTATTACATGTTTATTTCCTTATTGTGCTTTATATCTCACCCCATTCTTATGTATGTCCCCAGGTTATCCCGTGGATTTTTAAGTACAGAGGAAAAATATGAGCATGTTAAAGATGTTTTTAATAAAGATGGTGTATATACTATTTTAAGTTTTTATGTAATGTACCTAATTACCAAAGAAACTTTTCTTTTGGGTCTTACAGGTTATATTATTTGTAATCATATGTAATAAATCTTGAATTAATGTTTAAAAAGAGAAGGGTTGTTATATGGAATTTAAAGAAACTTTTTCCCCAATTGAATGATTACAATCCATCAGAATTCTCTTTTATGTGGATGAAAATCGATGTTCTAAAGTATATTTGATGGATTTAATGTCATATATAATAAATGATTATATTCAAAAATATGTTTACATTGATAAAATATGTGGTTTTCTACTTCATAACTATGAAAATAGTTTGTAAATTGAAGAAATCCCTATACGGGTTAAAAAAGGATCCACATCCCTGGTAATCTAAACTTAATAGTTTTCTGGGAAATTTGATTTTTTTACGAATTAAAGGTTCACATAAACTCGTATGTTAGATAAGTGGATTAAAAAACCAAAATTATAAGTTTTTATGTCTATGATATAATTTTTCTATGAAAAGAGATAATGTTTGTACAATTTTTTTTAATAAATGATGAATAATTTCGAGATTTCAATGTTAGGAGAATTAACTTTCTTCTTGGGATTACATGTTCTAAAAAATGAAAATTAAATTTTCCTATCTCAAGAAAAGTATTCCAGATATTTGTTACAAATTTTCAGCATGAAAAATTATAAAAAGTTTCTACTTTGATTTTAGTGAGCACATCCAATGGCCTAAAGGCATTCATTTTTTATTGATTTTGGATAATCCACCTTTTAAGGGGTAAGTTGGAACCCTTACAAGGCCTGTAGGTGTTTGTATTACATGGACCGTAGGCCGTAGAGAAGTTAATTTTCTGTAAGCTTCAAACATTACATACAACACAGACTAACTACTTGGAACTGCTCCTTCCCTACATCTTCATCGTGAAATTAGCTCTCCACCTTTGCATGGCTGTTCGGATAGGCTTTCCCGTGCTTGCATAGGCTTGTCCTGATGGAAGGTTCCATACCCTCTCATTCTTGAAATCTGTTTAGTTCTTGCATTGGTTAAATTTCTTTGCGAATCCTCCTTTTGAAGTTTGTTCCTTGTAGTTCATCTCCTATGTATCTGCACTTAAGGTGGCCCGAAGGCCTTGAGGTGTCCTGAAGGCCTTACTAACTCGAAGGCCTGGGTGACCTGAAGGCCATAAAGGACTCATGGACCAAATCAGTGTCCTGAAGGCCGAAACCTGGGAATATTCCTAGCTACCATAGTGCCAAAAAGTGTCTGCTACAGTTCCCACTACAGTATCTGCTACAGTACTGCACAGTTCCTGCTACAGTACCTACTACAATACTTCTATAGTACACCATAAATTAACCTCCACCTGTATTTGATCCCGGGTCATCTGGATGCACTTAAGGAGTCCTCACCAACTGGGATGAGACTCATGTTCTTAGTGAGCAAAAATTTGAGTAAATATGTAACAAATAAAGTGAAAATTAAATTTTTTTAGAATCTAATATAAAGTTTTCATTAGCTCACATCCCCAATACCTGATATTGTTTTTGTTGTATCTTTATGTACCTGATATAAGAGTGAGCTGAAATAATCTCATATGTTGGTAGCAAGGAGAATCTCAAGATATCTTAAAGTAATATCATCTTATGGGATATTGTTCAAAAGAAGTTGTGATATGAATTTTCATGGTTATAATCATACTAATTTGTCTAGATATGTCAATGATATAAAATCGACTTTAGTAGAAACATTTTTCTTAGGATACTTTTGTGTGTGTTGGTATAGTATGAAACAGTGTTTAGTAACTTTGAGTATAATAGAATAAAAATATGATTCTTCTACCCATGATTTTACTCAAATGTTGTGGATGAAGCTTCAACTAGAATATTTAAAAGTGAATGTTTTTAATAATTAAAGATAAATTTTGATTAACCTATTATAATTTATCTTTCCAAAAATCTTTTACAACACTCAAGAGAAAAGAACAGTGATATTAAGTTTCATTTCATCAAATAGAATGTTTTTGGTGGAGATTTTTTATTGGAATACATGTTAAAAAATCATCAAATTGTTGATATATTTACCAATGCTATGACCAAATAAATATTTTTGGATTTAAGGATTAATCTTCATGTTCATAGTCCACAAATTACTTCTTAATGTTCTAAAAAAATTTCCCCACTATGCATTGGATTATCTTGACAAATGGGGAGAGAAAATAACTACTTTTTAAGAAGTTTTAAAATTTATTTCTACATTGAATTAGAAGTTGTTTTTATTAAAAAATGGGGGAGAGAACAAAAATATAGAGATTAAAGTATTTATTTTAAAAAATAGAAAATATAAAAATAATGCCGAGTTTATCATCACATGGACACAAGTTTTCTTGTCGCTGAGGGATGAAATTCCTTCAAAAACACTAATTTATCCAGCAGTGTAGTGTCAAAAATTCTATTTTGGGAAAGGTTATGATTTAGTAAAAGTTGAAAGTTTTTACTTGTTATAAAAATTAGTTCACTATCACAAAAATAACTTTACACATGGCCACCCTTTAATAGTGCTAAAAAAGTAATCATAATGGGGTGCCTTTATCAATGCTAAAAAAATGATGACAAATAGTGATTTTAATAATGCTAAAAAATCTCTTTTAAAAGTTCCCGTTTATCAAAGATTTTATTAGAACTTATAAAGGTACCCCCTTTATCATCACTTTTTTAAAAATGTTAAAGAGAATTTATTTATGAATTCCTTTTTTAGTAGCGCTGATAAAAGGGGGTCATTATCTTTGTTTTTTTCCTAGCTTTGATAAATGGTATATTTCAAAAAAAAAATCATTAAAAATATTATATAAATTGGTTTATATATATATATATAATATTTTTAAATATGTTTTAGATTAGTATAAATAGATATTTACTCTTAATATATAAAATATTTACTGAAAATGGCTTATAAAATAAATAAAAATTTATTATTAATTAATAATTTTCTAATTATTATTGATTAATATAAATTTAATAACAATTTTAAGGAAAAAATTTCAAAAAATCAATAAAATATCTTATATAAGTTATAAATGTAACTCAAACATCAAACATCCATAACTTTTGATCTGGGTTTCTATTTTAGCACCACCATATATAAAATCAAAGCATATGATGAGTTCTATGTCAACGATGGATGTACTAATATCTATGATAACTGTCCTATTTTTCACCCCTAGAATGTTCAGAAGGCCTCCAAAACTGAGTTTTTAGTTAGGATACCAAAATTTTATAACATTTTATGGAAATTCAGCCTTATTAATGGAGGTATTTTGGCCCTTTTTCAGTGGGGAATAAATTTATTCTCAAGGATTACATTCATATTGATATTATGGATTTGAAATTATATTTTTTTTATAATATACTGTTATTTATAATCAAATATATAACAATATATACATATTTTTTATATATTCACAAATAAAATTTAATTTTATATATAAATAATTAAACATATTTATATATATCATTTATTTCTTAATATATAAGGCTAATATAAATAAAAACTAATATATATTTTATTTAAAATAAAAATGTATGAATATTAAAAAACCTATACAATTAATATATATATAAATATATATAATGTTTATAAATATATATTTGTGTGTATATTAACAAATATATATATATATATATTCTAATATATGTATATAAATATTAATATATAATATATATAAATAAATATAAACATGTATAATATATTTATAAATTCACACACACATATATATAAAGAAATAAGTATATGTATGTATTTATAAACACACGAACAAAACATATTTCATATATGTATTTAAGTAAATATATATAAATATATGCATAAAAAATGTAAGAATATATATATAAATATATAGATATATAAAACAATATAAAATAAAATAGTATGGGTGTGTGGAAACAGAGAGGGGGCATAAAGGGAATGTCTTAGGTTCGATACCTAGCAAAGTTAGGGGTGCACATGAGTAGGTGAAATGGGTTTAACACTATTAAAATGGGGTGGGGGGGGGCTTCCTAGCATTGTTAAAGGGGTGGTGGGGTGATTCCTAGCACTGTTGAAAGGGGGTCATGTGTTGTAAAAAGGTGGTGGGTCTACCCTGTGATTTGTATAATTGTTTTTAATTTTTTACTTTTATCAATGCTTTTAAAAAAGCTCTAATAAAGTGAATCTTTTATCAGTGCTAAAAAAATCACTGATAACAGACCCTTTTATTGGTTAATTTTTGGGAACTCATAAAATTACCCTTTTATCGGATCTTTTTTTTTGCACTAATAAAAGGTGTCGTTATTAGTTCTTTGATTATCATCACTTTTTTAGCACTATGAATGCCTCTTTTCGTTCTTTTAAATCTAATATCTATAGTAGTGGTTGTGGAAATGTCTTAGTGATTGAATATGACTACAGTTAAATGTTATTAATGAATATTTTTATAAAATACAAAGGGGTATATTGTAGATCCTTTGGGATTTTTTTCTGATTAGTTTTTTTTATTTGTTGAAAACTACATTTTGTTAAGATTTTTTTTTGTAAAATAGATGAATGTTTCTTAATGTTTCTAAATTAAGTTTGTTATGTAGTTTTTGAAGGATCAGACAAAAATTTTTGTACAATTTTTTTTAAGAAGAAGAATGTGAGAAAGTTAGGAAGATATAAAGTTCTTAACTTTCTAACCTCTACTTGGATGATTTTTGCAGCTCCCAAATATCCTTACATCATGAAAAATATCACGATACATTATTTTGTTGAAAAGGGGAAGTATAAGTATTTGGGATGTAGTTTCTTTAATCTGGCATGATATGATGTCAGATATCAAATGGAATATATAAGAAACACATGACATAGATCATTGGAGAGAGACTTTAAAAGAATCTATGAAATTTCTTATTACTATGTTTTTATGGTTTTGAAAAATGTGAACGAAATGAATAGTGGATCAAGAATTTAGTCTTGAATATCTGAGAAATAAAAAAATGTTGTGATCATCTTTAAAATTAGACATATATCTATAGGCATAGATCTCTGGATGAACCCTTCTAGATTTAGATAAGTAAGAATGTTTGACGGTGCTTCTATAGAAAAATATTGATTGGATGAAGAAATATTCTCAAACATAAAAAAAAACATAAGATTTTAATCATACATAAATAACAGTAAAGATGACAGAAGTCCCATATAACAAAATGAAGATCCTAAATATAAACTTATGGGTTTTAGAAAATGTTGAGTTCGGTGTAAAAAAAAGGAAGAAAAATGAAGTTGTACAAGAAATGCTGAAGTTCCTACCAGGAAAATATTTTTAGGCGATTGATGTCATTAAATGTTTTTTTAATGTACTCAACCATCTTCAGTTGTATTAAATATATATATAGAGAAATATTTTCTATGTTTTTTAGTGAGTTAATTCATGGGGTCAATATAAATGATCATGGTAAGACTACCGTTTTTTCAAATGGTCCAAGAGAATCATATATAGTCAAGAAATTTTTTTCATAAAATAATACAAAATATTGATTTGTAAAAAATTATTGAAATTTAATGTTTTAAAAATTGCATAGAAGAAACAAAATTGTGATCAAATGCACTTTTTTAAATAAAAAATATTTTTTAACTGGATGGAATTTTTTAATCATACAAAGAATGTTTTAAGATGGAAAAAATTGAAGTTTGTATGAAGTTAAAAAGTTTTAGTTTCATGTTGTACAAAGTTATAAATTAGAAGTTTCTAGTTGTACAATGTTGAAGTAAAAAAAGTTAAATTTGTATGTTATGGAAGGATGAAGTTAAATAGTTAAAGATTCCTATTGAAAACATGGATGTTACAATATAAGTAGAGTTTCATAAACACTGATTTTAAGTAAATTCAAATAAAGTTGGAAATTATTTAGAATTCATGAAGATTCATGAATGATCTAGAATATTTGGGAAGCATCCCATAAAAAATCAAATGTGCATGAAATTATGATTTATGAATTCTATTAAGTGTGAAATGAATTTTTTTTTCCAAATTTAATATTTTGGGAGCACCTATAAATAAGAGTGAAAACTACATCATAATTGACAATGTTCATTCATGTGAAAAAAATGAAGTGTTTTAGAGTTTCTGTGAGAGTGAGGTTCAAACTAAATTTGAGTATCATGTTGAAGAAGAGGTATAGACAAAATTTTGTGATAATAAGAATCAAATATATGTATGTTCAGTTACCAGAAAGAGTAAAGTAAATAAATATTAAGTGTAGAAAGTTGTGGTGTTGTGTTTTGTTAAATTGGATAGAACAGATTTTTTTTATCAAGTGTGGTTTTATAAAAGGTGCATCAGTTTGAGATTACCTGATGTCAGTACATCCAGCATAGAAAATGGATAGGGGAATCAAAAATACATTCTAGAAGTACATTCTTGGAGAGTAATTCAAAAAGTTACATTTTTGTTATAGCTCAAGTTTTGTAAGAAATTTTTTTAAACTAAAAGAAGTCAATATAATCATACCCATTGAGATATATATGGCGAAAAATAATATTTGGCTCAAAATTTTCTTCCTCTTATTTCTAATAGTGAATTCCCATTAACCCTTGGGAGTTTCTATGGTAATGATATAGGTTGTCGCACTAAGGTTGAACATTATAAATCCTATGTGATTTACACACTTTTACACCTTCTCATGCATGTGAGTTTACTAAAAGGTGGTTGGGAAATAACTCTAACAAGTTATAGAGGTTATGATTCTGAAATATGAAAATTTGTAGAAATATTAAAATTGATTCACCCTCCCCCCCTTATCAGTTGTTTTATGATCCTTAATAACTTTCGAAATAAAACAATTATAACAATTAATAAAAATAAACATGGATAATAACTATTAAACATCACTAATAATATCAAAACATATTATTAGACATACAAAATGTCATTAAACTTGCATATTAACTTTTAAAAAATAAACATTCATAACAAATACTAAAAATCAATTTAAATTTAAACATTCTTAATAATATTAAACTATATAAACTGAATAACATTAAACTAGATATTTTTTCAAAACCAATAAAAATTTTAAAATTTAAAAATGATTAGAAACTTCTATAGAAATACCACAAAATTTGAAGACCAAAAGCCCGAGAGCACCAATAGAGAGCTCTTAGAGTCCACGATAGAGTAGATTGAGAGAAGAGAGTGTAAACAATAATAGAGGGTTCCTTTATATAGGAAACCTAGTGAAAATCATGAAATGATTTTATGACCTTTATTTGTTCATTAACAAAGATCATAACATTATTTCCTGATTATGGCTTGGGGAATTTCAGATAAGTGTGAAATGATTTCACACCTTTACTTATCATGAAAAAGTTCCCAAAGCGTTAAATCACTTAAAAATTCTAGCAACCATATAGAAAGTGTGAAATTAATTCATTATTCACAAACAAATTTTTTAAAATAATCTTCATAGAGAACCAAAATATATATAATTAATTAAAACCCCATTTATTAAATTCCACATATGTGGGTGGTGAAATGGTTGGTGTTTTTTCTGACTATATAAAATTTTAGGAAGGGGGATATGGCTTGATTCTTTGTGAAACTAAGATAAATATGGATAAAAGAGGTGGAGTAATGATATAATTCGGATATAAACAATGATAATGATACAAAACAAGAAGAATCCAAAAATGTTTGATGGTATAATAAAAAATAAATAAATAAAGTGTTTTTGTGTGCGTCGATAAATATATATATTAGGAGACTCTTTTAAGGCTTATAAATAAAGGGAAAAAGTTAAAAAACAAATGGATGTATGGTTCACTCATGACTCCAACATCCCATATATAATTATATAAGTTATATATATACTCAAATAATAATAATAATAATTTAATAATAATAATATAATTATATTATTAATATTATTAGTATTCAAAAATATTATTTCATCAATATATTTTTCATAAGACATCGTATTCATGAACCATCAAGTAAATATAAATCATATCATTAAGATTATTAGTTCAAAATCAATATCTAAGAGGTAATTTTTGATTTGTGGTGTGGCCCTATGGCCCTCCATGTGATCCATGTCCCATCAAAGGTCTAATAAAATCATTATATTTTTCATATAGATTTTGATGGTAATATTCTGAAGGTAATTATAATAAATTCACAGTGTTTTAGGAATTTAAAATAATAGGGTATTGGGATCAACAATGACCTAACATAAATGTTTTTAGAAGGAACTACCCAAACCATTTTCTTGAGTAGAACACAAATACACCCTCTCTTTATCTATATGGAGGTATAAATATATTGAAATGTGAAATTATGATTTTATATAAAATTGAAAATTTTGGTGATCTAGTTTTGATTTTGATTATAGAAATGTATAAGTGGTTTTCATTGAGACTTGAATCTTTAAAATGATAATAAAGACTACGTGGATTAAATATTACAATATGAAATATGTTTTTAATGAAGTTTTTCATATTTTGAAATAACGATCCCTTTTTATGAAATTTTGTGATGGATGATGTTTAAATACATTAATTTAACAATGAATGCTAAGAGTATTTTGTAATTAGATGTTTGATGATGATTTTATGACTAAGAAGAAGATAAAAAATGTTACCATGTCATCATTCATGGGAAGATCCTCTATGAATGACATGATGTGATTAAAAATTTGTGGTTCTAATTTTGATGATGAATGTGATATTGAAACATTGTTAAATGTAAAAATACCTAGCCTATTGTGTCTTAATGTTATTAAAATAGTGTGAATTATTATGTCTTTATATGTAAATAATGAGGGACATGATGTTGATAATAATGATTATGTTACTTATTGTGAGAATAATGAAATTTAATGTAATGATTATATAAACGATTCAATAATGTAATAAAGTTGATGGTTGATGATACATAAAAATCTTTCATATGATATTTTCTGATCTTATTAAACTATTATAGTAGATAGAAATGTTAAGGAATGGATGGATGGGTGTAGTTATCCCTATATGTATAGGATAGTGACATGATTATTAGTATGAGAACATTAACCTTGTAATAGTTGTGAGTTATCAAATGATGGTGATACAAGTAGTTATGAGGAATATATGATATACTCATTAGATATTATGGTCTACTAGTTGACTAATATGACTTGTAAATATTGAGGATTATTTTTCTTTTTTGATAAAATAACCAAAGAGACTATTTTACCTAGTTTATTAAATTTTCATGGGGATTAGTGTGAGATATATTAATTTTTATATTTTCAAGTTATTTCAATGATGGAAATACCATTAATTTGGTTGTATTCCACCTATGTTCTCATCCCATGTGTGACCTAATATTCAATTCATGCATGGAAAATGAAGGACCAGCTTAGTAGGCCCTCCTTTACCTCACTTATTGGTTTTCATTGGATATGGATTTATTTCAAATTAGGGGAACTGAATGTGATATGATTATTGGTTAGTTTTATACATGGTGATTGGATTTTGTGTGTGTGACTATCATATTGTTATGGTACCAAGGTATTACATATTAGAGGCAGTATAAAACACAAAAAGGTGTGAGTTGGTTTATAGGTACTTTTATATATTTTTATGATATTCATTATACTATATATATACATGTTATTTAGTGAATAAAAATTGTGATGATCATGGAAATGGAATACACTAATGAATAAGATTTCTTGATAATGATATGTAGATTCTAGAGTTTTATAAACCCATAATATGGCCTTTTAAAATTTGGGTTGGGAATTTGGGGAAAATAAAATAAAATGATGCCTTCAAAATTTACACTATTTCATTATCATGAATACATGATATTTCTTAAGGCATGTTATACTTTTTAGGGATAACATGTGACATCCTGCATAACACAGAAATGAATTTGTTTAATTACTTATGAAACATGAGCATTTCAATATTTATTGTCTATATGGGGAGTCTATGGAGGTTGAGGTAGGTATTTGCGGAGTTTTCCATGTTGCATGATGAAAATTTTCTATAGATTGATG
The DNA here is from genome assembly GCA_963277665.1 of Viscum album. NCBI lineage: Eukaryota > Viridiplantae > Streptophyta > Magnoliopsida > Santalales > Viscaceae > Viscum > Viscum album. The sequence goes on along the minus strand of OY728162.1, from coordinate 1,462,622,046 downwards.
CTCACACCAAAACATGGGAAACTGCGTAATGGAAAGAGTATGTGTAAGATATTTTTTATAGTGTGTGGAAAATCAAATTGTAACATCATCATCAAAAAAATAACAATTTTCATTCTAAAGGAGAATACAAAGGAGAAAGAACCAAGACTAAGGAGGCCAGAAATAAGGGAGGTCAATAGAATCACCCCAGATCAGGTTCACCCCCTCAGGCTTAAATTGAGAATCATTAGAGAGACACATGACCAAAACGCTTGGGGACACTAGAGAAGCCAAGTGATCTGCTACCTTGTTCCCCTCTCTCTAGGTGTGGGTGACACTAGTGCTCCTACCAAGGAGGGGTTTGCATTTCCTAATCAAATTGTAACACGGGGGTTGTATTGTGACAACCCATATCACACTATAAAGAGGTGGTAATGATTTCTGGGCATCTATTTAGATGAGTTCTTTACACCATGATCTAATAGGTCCTTCAGTAAGGTGACCTCTAGCTGGGTAATTGCACTATAACCCATATAGTCATGCCAAAATTCCCCTATATGATTTTTTTATATTTTAGTTAAATTTATTAAAATGATAAATTTTATAAACATGATTTCCCATTTATTCCCCCAATAAACACATGATAGGATCCCTATACCCTTTTGAATTTTCTCCTATAACCATGAATACTCCCTCTTTTAATTCTTTCTGAATAGTCATTTATCCCAGGTGATCATTAATGGTAAATAAAACCTTCTTATTCTAAACTCTATAACTATTTTTCACTGATATAGTGCTCTTTATTGAATAACTATAATTTATTGTTTTTTTTAGATTTTGGAAAATTCCTCTCTATTAGATGACTCATCTAAAAATAATTATTGAGAGGGGATCTCTAAAGTTATGATTGGAAGATCCCAAACATTCCCATAAGTTTATACGAATTTCATGTGACACATGATATGTTGTCTTTCCAAATGTATATGCTTCACCAAAAACAAATCTATGTTATTTTCCTTATCCCCATATGAGTAAGTTATGTATTTTACATGTCATTAGTGGCACTCTTTTCATTAAATTTGATTTCAATATTCTCAATGGTCATGTTATTGAGATAGATTGTGATGAACATTAATCCCAAGACACTGTGTGGTGTTCCTTCAGTAATATTAAATAGTGATCACTGTTAGGTTTCAATTAATCTCCATTCATAAGGGTATGTGTGTTTTACATAGATTCTATCATGATGTTTAATTTATAAAGGTTTTATAGGTTACCATATTACTTTCTCTATTGTTGACTTGTATAAGGGTTGATAATCTTCCTCTTTATTATATAGTTCCAGGAAGAGTGTACATCAAACTAGGGTTATGGAAAGGGGCTAAGTGTGTTGACTAGGAAAGTATCAATAATATAATGTGTTTGACTTTATGAAAAAAAATTCTACATTGATGGTATTTATGATGATTATATGATTGTACCCTAAGGGGTTTATATTAAATGGGTAAATATTCCTTTGGAATGATATTGGTTTAGACACTATACACCTCTACATTTGTCCTTATAATAATTTGATATGGGATTGAGATACCTTAGGGATATTATTTTAATGACATGGGGCCACCTATTCCATTATCTTTATATTGAAATAAAATGGGTTAATATGTCTTAGGGATGAGATTATTATAAACAAGGATCCACCTTAACCATTGTCTTTATATTTATAAAAAGGGGTTTAAGTTTCCTTAAGGATGAGATAATTAAAGCTATGGGAATCAAATTACCATAATATTTATATTAATATAAAATTGATTGACATACATTAGTATTGAAATTGTTATCGATATGGGGTTTACTTTCTCATTTTTATTTGTATTGTACTATTAGGGACTGAGATACTTTGGGAATGAGATGAGAATAGACATGTTCCACCTCTACAATTATATTTATATTAATTTGAGTAGTTATTAAGATGCCTTTGGGCTAAGATCAGTATTCACCTAAGTTGGATTTCCCCTCAGTCGTATTATTACATTGAGTAGAGGTTGACATTCCCTTAGGTATGAGATCATTATAGGTATAGGAACATACTACCACACTGGTTTATGGTGATATTTTCATACATATTATTTCAATGGTCAAGTTAGGTATGGTATCTCATGTAATGGATTATTTATTACTTAATTTGTGACATTTTATTAGTGATGTTATTATTGGATTATTATTTTTAGCATACCACGTATTGTATGAAATTGTATATTCTTGATCTATTTAGGGATACCAATAGTGATGGACTACTAACATGTACTCACATGCTATGTGGGAATCATAATACACATGAATATTTCATGGTTCAAGAAATAGGTAAGTTAAAAAGCCCTTTTATTGATGGATGAACTTTAGATCCATGGTTTGAACTATAAGGTGGGACCGGGTAGGAACTCAGGTCCTATTTTCTTGTTACCTTCAGTATTTGGTTTATTTATGGACTGTGTTGTATATGATTGATATCTATAATTTTTTTATATATATTCATTATGTTTTTCCTTTATTATTATACATAATACCATCTGATTCTATGTGTTTTATAATTTATTATAAGATTAATATTGAAGATGAATTGGGAGATATCCTAATTATTTTAAAGAAACATAGGGAAAATCATTTCACAATACAAACCATTATGGAATGGTTTATTTTTTAGGAACATAAATTTTTATACCTAGAAGCAACTAGGGCACAATACACACTAATAATTTTACAATTTCATTCTATATGAATAATGAGGGATGTTGATTGAAGTAGTAATTGTTCCATGATATGGGAAACTACACCATAATGGATCTATATACAAGTAACATCGAGATATGTTATAGTTAATTGGGTATACGTAAGATTAAATTAGAGTGATGTAAAAAAAACATGGAGGAGATGAATGTTGTTGTGCTGTGATGTGTCACCTTATTCTATAATCAACAGAAAAAAAATTTAACCAATTAAGCACTAAAATTTCATCCCATAAACAATACCCCCTTCAAACTATGAAGCATCTGAGATAGATAAAGAAGTATACGGGTGTGGTAAATGACATCATGGTGTTATGATGTGATCTCTAGGGAATTTGGATTTCAAATAGGGGATATATTTTTCTCATGTAATAGAACCAACCATTGCACCATAATGATACTACCCATGGAGAATAAATAAGAGTAATAATTATATTTTTTACCTCTTTAAATAGTTATGTATAGAATTTCTCTATGGAGGAAAAAATCATAATAAGGATATTTCAATCATGTCTTATAAGACTTATGGTTCTTATTTCAAATTCTCATAGTTTCCATGAGTAACTTTTTTAACCTATCAATTAATTCAAGATAGTTTTTCTAATTGATTTAAATTTCACTCTTTCTCCGTTACACACTTATTAAGATGATAAAGTTAGATATGCTTGATTTCCCCACAACCATGACTATCTAGTCACTTAAGGGGTGAGTGATTAAGAGTAGGGGGATGGTTGTTTGAAGTTTCCTACCCATTTCATTCATAAATAGTCATTTTGACTTTGAATTACTTTGATAATTATTTTTTATCTTATTCCTTAATTTGTATTTGAAAAAATTATATATAAATGGAGTAAATCCATGGTTTTTAAGTTAATTAATCCAGTAATAGTAGTTTTTTATTTTCATTATTCTTATAATATCAAAATTTATATATTTATGTTAGTTTATTTATTTAAAAAGGGAATCTATATTGACATATGTAGATAAATTAACCTAGCCAAAAAGAAGTTAGTATCCTTAGAATGGTATTTAAAATTATTAAATAAATACAATTCATTAATGAAAGCGGTAGTCATAATTTATTTGAACTATCTTTTGAAATTTATTCCATTATTCCAATTTAATTATATATTTTAAATTTAAATTTAATCTTTTATGAATTATTTTTTATCTTTTCACATAGAAAATTATCAGGTTAACAATCAAATTTTTTTATTAAATATTACTCATATTTATAATTGGATATACCTTTGACTGAAACAATTTTACACCCTAGTAGTATAGTGAAGGATCAACCATATTCTTAAATTATAATCATGATAGGCCATTAGAGGAAATCATGATGATGGGCTTGTCAAATGTTTTTAGCTATATTTTAAGGGATTATAGCGAACATAAGTTCTTTAATGTTTTTTTATTATCCCACTATCTTCTTTCCCTCTTTAGATTAATAATTTGTACATTTTAATGTGTATAGATGGTGTTTTTTATCATTATAGGAAGAATAATGTATGATATAGACACCAATAACTTGATTGAGGAGTGTTGATTAACGAGAACCCATGGAATATAACCAAAAGTAAAAGAGTTTTCTTTTATATCATTTATGACCCACCATAGAAAAATACAACCATATCATTTCACTTGATGGGTTTAATGGCTAATTCACCAATGAGAATCCACGCGATGAAGCACAATAACATCCCTTATCTAGAACCATTATAAAATTTGGTATACCATTCATTTTTGGGGCTTCCCTAAAAAATATTATTCCCATAATTTAGGAGAATAATACTGATATAAAACCAAGTCTTCTCCAAATGATCTAGAATATGAATAAATTTAATGTATTAAAATTTAAAGGTCTCAATAGACATATGTCAAACTTTCTAGAAATATATGATACATTAGAACATAAAAAAGTATCCTAAATTGCTATATTATTGAGGTTGTTCACATTATAACATTGATATCAATAAAATTATTGGTTGAATAACAATTTTTTTTGGATCCATTACAACTTGGGACAAGTAGGTGAAGCTATTCCTTGACAAATATTTTACACTAGCAAGAACATGGTTGCCATGATGTGTCATCCAAATATTTTCACAAATTAATGTAGAATCCAAATTTTAGGGAAGGTATTAATTTAATATGATACTAGGGAATTTCCAACATCAAAAAATCAATGTTTTGATAAAAACAGAAATTAACAATTACAGATTATATCTTGTGGCATGAGACGTGATCTATGTTTTAGATAACAAAGGCCTTATCATTAAAACACCCAAGGATTAATAAGATCTTATCAATGGGATCACTAGTAATCCTATTTTTCAAAAAATTTAATTAGTTATTTCAAGGATAAGAATCCATCAAGTGGAAGAAACTACATGTTTTCACACTAAAGTGGATGCATTGGAGAAGAAATTGGGCTGCTTAAAATTTATAGTGGCACCTACTTAATCACAGTTTCCATGACCAACAACCCCCACATTTGAATCCCAATATTAAAAGATGTGATTGGGGCATAATTCATATAAATAATTTTATTAGGTCTTAGAATACAAAAAAGTTGTTATAACAATGTAAGTTATAACCATGTCCCTTAATAGTAATAAAAACATACAATCAAGGACAATAGGTTTAGCCCAATCTGTAACTAAATCTTGGATAAAACCAATAGAAAGGTGAATAAAACTTCAATCAAAACCATGTTCTATATATATTTTCACCCCAAAAATTAAAGGTTATACCCTAAACCATTTATCTACTTGAACAGTGCATTGGGTCAAGTGCCACGGGGCCTTAATAACACCTCCCCAAACGCTAAAGGATGTATACTAGTAGTGAGGGTATAAATAGAGAGAGTAAACAATACCCAATGGTGATGATATAGTAATGGTTATATATATATAGAGAAGTGGAAAAGAAAGATCAATATACTCCAGAAATGTAACCTGCCCTCAGCCGAAGAATAAGAAATAACAATAATAATCAATATCTTTAAATAACCATATACATAACTAAACATCGCATCATACCATTTTACGAATTGTGGATAATTCCCATAGTCATTTCCAATGGGTTCAATTAATTAATTAATGCTAACCATTAAATTATAGGGTCTATCTCGGTCAAAAAAGTTGGGCGCTCAAAGACACCCACCAAAAACAACTGTAAAATCATAATGAAATATATGAACCACATACCTCATGTTTGTAGATATCCACTTATCCTATTTTTTCATCTAACTCGTTCTTATTTATAAGAAATCAAAATTTTAGATGAACTCCCTACAAATACAGTAAATCAGATCACACGGATTTAGCACTCCATAAGGTGAGAGATTAGAAGAAAAGAGGAACGAGGAGTTTGAGACTTACAGATAAACATCCAACACCATAGACAGAATGAGGAATGGAGCACACATAAAGAATCTAGCTCAAAATCTTGGGAGGGAAGAAAAGAGGGAGTTCCCTCTGCTACGGTCGACCAAAGAAGAATGAATGTGGAGGAAATAAGATAAAATGGTAGGAGGGTATTTCTGTAATTTCAAATTTTTAATTGGTTACACGGTTAATTCACATTGTGTGGAAAAATTTGTGACAACCATGTGACACCCACTTCCCATGCTTCAAACTTGTACGGTTCATGCGCATAGACTTCAAAACCATTCAGAAACGGTGCATGAAGCCTATGTCAAAAATTATAGACATGGCTGCATGGCTATGAAATCCCTACCAAATAGTTTGGAAAACCATTTATCTTACAATAAGAGGGTATCAAAGTTACTAATTATAGGCTGCATGGTTTGTCCAAACTACACACCTCAGTTTGCGCACATTGAAAACATGGGTTTTCGGCCTCCGAGGAACATGAAAACCAACTGAACCCTAATGAGAATTTACGATAATTGAGAATCATATAAAAACAAGGTCTTGGGTCACAAAAAACTCATAATTAGGTTTAATTTATGTATAAAAGAGTTCACACACCCACTAAACTCCGAAAATCCAAAAAGGGGTGCAAAATTCAACCTGCTTTAAAAATCTGGGACATTAAAATCTCCAACCCTAAAATAGCTCATTCCAGAGCTATAAAATCCAAACATGAGATGGTATCGAACATAAAAATATCTCTCAAAGCACCAAAGTCTACCCTAGTCTCAAATTCCCAGGTAAAATACCTCATGGGATCCCCACCTTAGGAGTTACCAACCCCAGTCGTATCCTGACCCAAAACACAAATCAAACTGATGCTATATAAACCATCCCTAGAATATAAATCCTCCTGTGATGCATCATCACTCATGAACCTCATCTGGTGCTACAGTTTCATACATGTAACCCATCATTTCTTTCCTATCATCAGATTCCCTCCTCGTTTCCATGTCACACATGACATCTAGGAGTTCCTGCATCTCATCAGATGCTGAAAATCAATCTTGGTGTCATGAAACTCAATCAAGTCCCGCATTGTAATGGGGAATGGATACCATCACACCTCAAAATTCACATATCCAATGATATACACATAAAAATCCTTGTTCCACGCACCACATATATGTATATAATGCATCTGAATCGATTCCAACCTACTAACCGACAACTTGTTAACATAAACGTAAATCATGTGAACATTTTTCACCCAAAACAGACATGCCTCTAAAAATACAAAGAAAAAATGAAATAAAAAGATTCATGATTATTCCCACATCATACCGTTAAACGTAATTTTCTCGCCAACCTAAACTGACCCTAGAATCTCTTTAGTGTGCACCTTTCTTGAAGCTCGACTGCCTAAAACCTGACCTCCCTATGGTTCTGCACCCGCCTACAGCCAGTAACCCAACTATTGGGTCCCCCTGTCTCTACCAAAAATTATACATGCCACATAATCTTGGATACTAGCACATGGTTCCATTCTCAATCGGATCTCATAACCTTGATCTTCTCCCAATCCCAGATTTATGGCTATCCCAGAAGGCTTTCTTCAGAACATCATGACATTCCAAAACTATTTGCATGCACAACAATCCTTCAGTGCATGTTCAAACTGAATCCTCACATGACCTGACTAACCACACTATAAGCCCACCATTTATGACCCACTCTATGGATGTTTTCTTGAGTCACTATCCTAAATGACCTAATGACACTTTTCTCAAACTCACTTCATACTATATAAAGCATCGAAACTAAAATCACTTGAGGTATTCCCCTGGATTGTAAGAAGGATATGTCATGTTGACCTCTCCTATGTGCTTCTGATTATAAGCCTTTGAGAATGAGTCCAACCTAAATATGTTTACCTGATCTCTAATGGTATTACATAAACCATACTTAAAATGCCTCACCCTCGAGGTGTTGTCACCAACCATATTGGGTGATAACAAAGACACCTTAGCAAATGTCGCGGAATAGTATAGGAAGTAAATGCCACCTAACTACATGATTAAGAAATCTTGAGCTCTCCCTTCCCTCAACATCTCTAGGATGAAGTGCTTGAAAAACATGGCTTCAATGAATTTTCAAGTTAATCCCTCATTTTTACCTTCCTAGACCTGAACATCCCACCAACATTTTTCCATTCCTCTAATCATGTAAGTATCCAACTTCACTCTCCACCCTGGGGGTTTCTTAAGATACTAAAAGATCATCTACATTGGCTCCATCTAGTTCTCAGCTACCTAATAATTACCCTTACCTTAAAATAGTAGTGGTTTATGTGAATGGAACTCTAAATTCAGGTATTACATGGAACAATATACTCCCAGAGCTCACCTATCAAACACTTGGATTACATGTACTAGGATCTCTCTAAGTTACTCATCATTCCACATCCCAAAATCTGTCAAATTTTGTGGCTTCCCTACCTAAACCTAATCCTATTCCTGAGTTTGTTCCTGATCTTGTGTTTGGGCCTCTACCTATGACTCATGCTCTTCTAGACCATCTAGGGACTTATCCTAACCATCATAGATCTCGACTGGTTCCCACTCATGTGGCACTAAACCATCTCCAACCTGACACTCTATTGGATCACATCTATGTGGCATCCCATAGAATACTAATACCATGGTCAGACAACCCAGATAACACAAACAAACACAGATATATATATATATATATTTTAGGAAATGAAATAATATGCAACACAATATCACTACCCTTACCGTTATCCATTAAAACCATGTATCTCCATATCCAACCTCTTGGCCCCTTACCCACCCATATTTGAGCCATGTAATACATATGTCGTGGGTCATTCCCATCCTGAGAATGTATGTTTCCTTAATCTAACATCCACAACACCCAACCTGTTGATCTACATCACCCCATATCATTGTCCCTTCTTTATCCTATAATACCCATGAACAAACACAAATATATATATATATATATATATCACATATTAAAAACAGATTTCATTTTCTCCACTTGTAAAAGATGGTTGGTTAAGATGCCCCCAAAGAGAGGCTAGGTAGGAAAACACCACTTAGATTTCTTTTTTGGAACTTTAGAGAACCCAAACCCTCTTATAAAAATCCATGTACCCAACAAATCTCAAAATCATTTATCATAGGCCCATATTACATATATTTAAAATATCCTATAAGCCTAATAAAAAATATTAACCAAGCCTCCCTTTCCATACTGAGAAAAGGGTTAAATAACTCCTCCTTACCATACCATGACAAGGGTCACATTCCATAATAGATATAAATAACATTCCAAGAATACCACTTGAGTTGTAATTCATATCAAATATTAAATGATTAAAGTATAACAACACTTCCCACCCTGAAAACTTTGTATGTCACCCGTTCATGGGGTTGTATGCACCCAAACACGATCTATAAACCCAATTCCAAAAACATCATAATGTTTAGTAATCAATATCCCAAATATGAATTCCAAAAAATATATAAACGAAATGGCTCTGATAAAATTTGTAGTGCCCCATCCCATTTAACCACCAAAATAATGCTTCTAGTCGAGTGACCCTGAGCCTTTAGTTTGCCTCTAAAAATGCCAAAGGGTACCGACTAGTCGTGAGGGAGTAAAGATAGTGGGGATACTATACCCTCTAGTGATGATATAATAATGGTCCAATATATATATATATATATATATATATATATATATATATATATATATATAAAGAAGTTGAAAAGAAATAAAAACAAACTCTGGACCTATAACCCACCCATATCGGAAGCATAAACAATATCAATAGTAATCAATATCCAAAAATATCCATTTTGAAAACTAAAAATCACATTATACAACTTTTATAATCTTAGAACATTCCCATAGGAATATTCAATGGGTTAAATTAGTTAATTAAAGAAAAATATTTAAATTTTTGGACCTCTCTTAGTTAATATACTGGCACACTCAAAGATACACCTCGTCAAAGACCACAAAAACATAAAGAAAGATAATAAACACCTACCTTGTGTTGGTAGATGTCCACTCATCTGATAATACTCAATAAATCAAGATTATTTGGAAAAAATCAGAATTTAATATGAAAGCCTTGAAAATAGGGTATATCATCTCACATGGATTTACCTCTATGTAAGGTTATAATAATGAAGAAAAGAGGAAAGAGGAGTTTTATCCTTACCAATACGCATTCAAAACCATATAAGGATCAAGGAATGGTGGCCAAATAAAGAACCTAACTCGAAATCTACGGGACGAACAAAAGAGGGAGTTACCTTTATAGTGCATGACCAAAGGTGGAAAAAAGAGAAGGAAATAAGATAAAATAGAAGGAGGTTAGTTTTGTGACTTCACAATTTAAATAAGCCCCATTTTTAGCTTACGCAATTTGAAAAACCGTGCACAAATCATGTGACACTCATTTCCCAAGCTCTGAGCTCACATAGTTTATGAACATAGTTTTCCAAACTGTGCATGGTACATCTACCAAAAAATGTTGACATGGACACATGGCCATGTTTACCCTACTATATGGTTTCTCAGACCATGCTCAGTAGAAAAGGTGGTCTGTATAGTTAATCCTTGTTGAAAAATGGTTTTTCCAAATTATGCACCTCAGTCTATGAAAATTCAAAACCTCGTATTTCAGCCTCTAATGGATCCAAAACCAAATCGAACACCGAAGAAACAAGTTGGGCATTAATATTCATTTAAAAACAAGGTCTTGGATCAAGTAAAATCTCATAATTTATTTTTATTGATCAAGAAAATATTTAACACACCAACTAAAATCCAAACATTTAAAATGGGAAATGAATTTGACCTACTCCCAAAACTCGAGAGGTTACATAAAAACCAACACCCTTGTAACAATTACCTCCCCTAAACTTCAATTAAATCATTATCCAAATCCATTCAAAACAGATCATCCATCTCAACCTTGAAAAGATGCCTTGAGGATATTATTAATTATTTTATTGAAAATTTGGACTAGTAGATGTCAAATCAAGAGAATTAATTAATTATTCACTAATATTCACTTTAAAAAATGAATCACCAATTAGGGAAAATAGTATCAAAATTAGAAAAAATATTACTTAATATATATTCATGTAACCCAAATACATATCCACGGGAGGTGGTGAAATGGATGACACTTTAATACTGGAGAGATCTTGAAGAGACTATGAAAAATGAGGTTGAAAAATAGAATGAAAAAATTTAAGTGGAAAAGGAAAATGAGAAAAGGGATGAATAAAAGGAGAAGAACACAAAAAATTTAAAAATGAAGTACAAAAAAAGAATATAATGGAGTATATGATTCCAAAACCACATATACCCCTTCTTATATTCTTGGAGAGGATGGGGCAAGGAAGATATGAAAGTTAGTACAAGAAATTTATTGATATTTTGATACAAATCTTTATCAATGTCCCTTACATGGAACATATTTCACAAATTTCATATTTTTTAAAATTATTAAAGGAGATACTATCAAACAAGATGAACCTAGAGGATATAATAGTTATATATCTTAGTGAAGAGTGTACAGTAATGGTAAGAACAATATCACTCCGATGATATAAGATATTATGAGTCTTGTATTTCCATAAAAATTTGGGATGACATTTTATGATATGGGAGGAAGCGTAAATTTAACACTGCTCAATGTATTTCAATGTTAGGATGGGATGTTCCTAAGATGATATGAGTATCACTGCAACTTTTTGATTTATTATTGAAGTATCCCTAATGAATTATAGAATATATTCATGTTAATGTGGTAAAATTTCTGTTTCTAACTGACTTTTTTATCCTCAATATAGAGGAATGAGGAGTTCACTAAAACAAAATAGGCCTTTATCAGTTCTAGAATTAGCCTTTATCAACACTGACTACCAGTGCACAATTAAATGTCCTAGTTTTTTATCAGCTCTGTCTTAGTGCTAATAAAGAAAACACTGTTAAAGGGGGTAAAATTATATTTTTTCAGTCCTCTATGAGCCTAACCCCATTATAAGGGCTTCTAAAAAAATATTAACAATGCTCCCCCCTTTATCAGTTATTTTCACCACACTAACCCTTTTATTAGATCTTTTCAAATTTCCATCCTCCTATACGACTGCCTAGATTTGAACCTTGTACCTCCCATTTGAAGATTCAATTCCCTTACCACTACACCATGTTATTTTTTTGTATTTTTAATGATATTTATGTTTATTTATATATATGTTTACATATGTATTTTTATTCATATATTTATATAATTACTTTTAAATACATTGATAAAATATATGTGTGTGTGATATATATATACTTATATTTATCTAAATATATTATATATTATATTAATTTACATATACTAGAATATATTATAAATATATATCAATTTGTCAACACACACACACACATATATATAAACATTATAAATATATTTTTATAATTTAAAAAATGGTTAGATATTATTTTAAATATATTTTTATAATATGTATTTGTTAAAATTTATTATAATACTCATATACATATATATTTGTTAATTATTAACCCATATATGTTTATATATAAACATTAATAGTATAGGTATATATATATGTATTATTTCATATTTATGAGGTACATAAGATGTATAATTTTTTATTTTAAGTTAATTTAATATTAAATATTTATTTTATATATTCAATAATACATTTTAATAAAATATGTTGATATATTTATTTTTACATGTGATATATTATAAATAAATATAATAAAATATGAATATATTTAATTATAATTTTTTTTTTTGAAAAACAATAAAATTTTAAGAGAATAATATCAATATGAATATAATCCCTATGAATAAATTCAATATCCCCCCAAAAAGGAAAAATGATCCTCTTAAATGAGGTTGAAAATCCATAGAATCTTAAAAACATTTGGGGTACCCTAACCGAAAACTTAGTTTTGGAGGCTTTATTAGCCTTTTATGGACTCGAAAAATATGAATGGTGCCCCCTTAGGTTGAAAGGGTGTAGAGATCATCGTAAACATTGATTTGATATGCTGTAGAGCTCAAATGGACACCTAGATCAAAAGATACAACTCTTTGAATTTTGTGTTATGTTTTCAACTTATTTTAGATCTTTTATAAATTTTTTGATCTTTTTATATTCAAATTGATATTAAATAAATATTATTCACTAACAATTAGAAAATTATTTATTAAAAAATTAATTATTTTATAATCCATTTTCACTAAATATTTTATATATTAAGTGTAAATGCTTATTTATCATATCTAAAATATATTTAAAATGAATATATTAAACTTATATCAATATAATTTTATTAATATATTAATATATTATATTTAATGTTTTTTTGGAATATAATTGTTATCATCACTGATAAATGGGGGTCTTTATCAATGCCTTTCAAAAAGCACTGATAAAACCCAACCCTTTTGCAGTGCTTTTTTACAAGTGTTGATAAAGGCCCCCCCATTTATTAGCAATTTTTTAAAAGAACTGATAAATGAACCCCTTTAAGAGTAAATTTTTAGCATTATTTTAACAACAATTATTCTATCACTGGAAAAGGGGGTACTCAATAATGATTTTAGCTAGGGATGGTTAAACCTAGTTTTGTAGTAATGGTTGTTCTTATTATTATTATGAGACTATTTGTGGCCATTGTATAGGAATTGATTGGTTTATGGAAATGAAAAAATTGAGTTAGTGATGAACAAGTCACCATTGATATTATGATGGCTGTGAAGCATGGAACTATGTTTGAGGGATGACATGTTATTTTCTTTATAGATGAATACCCATCAATCATGAGTATATAAAAAGAGAAATAGGAAAGTATGTTTCAAATCATGGGAGACATGGTATAAATAAAGAATGAGTAAACTAATAGTGAGAATGAAAAAGAAGAAAAATACACGAATTAGACATATTACTAATCAAGGGATTCCTACCCAAAATTGGTCTCTTCAATTCTCAATCCACTGACACATTAGTTGAATTTATTGTCTAGAACATTGAGATAATAATTTTTGGTGATAAAAACACTTTAATAGTGATTATTAATGAATAATTGATGAATTAAAAATTTGAAAAATTGATAAACAAATTTGAAAAATAGAATGAAAACAATCACTGGGGGTATTCTAAACATTAAGGGCATTTCCCCATCATTTTCACACACAATTTCTTACTAGAAGAAGGATGTAATCTTATTTTAAAACCACAAAGTAGACTAATAATACCATCCAAGTAGGTGGTTAAAAAATAAATTTGAAAACTCCTATATGTGGTAATTCTCTTTTTAAAATTGAAAAGTGAATGGGTGAGTCCAATGAAATTTATTTCAAATAAGATAGGCATGCCAATTATTGAGAATGTAGACAAAAATGTTATTACTACAAGAACAATAAAAAGATAATGCTTATATATGTAATATAAAAATTTGAAAACATCCACATAGAAGGATCTAATTAATATATTGTTTATCTACCAAATGATCAAGATAATATCCAAACATGAATTTTACTATTTTCTATATTGTTACTTCGGTTACAATCAAATACCAAGTTAATCCAGATGACCAAGAAAAAACAACATTCACCTAAGAATATATAATTTTTTTCAATAATTACATGTCATTTTACATGTGTATTTCACCAATTAATTTTCAAAATTTGTATACCAAAAATATTTCATGAGATGGTGGAGGAGTTTCTTCAACTTTTTATTGTTAAATATTTAGTCTATGGAAAATCCTTTAATATATTAATACACAATTCTGATCCTATATATGAATGACATGGTGAAAATTTATTAGATCTTAATTGGTAAATTTTTCATTTCATGGTTTAATAAAGAATTTTACATGAGAAAAGAATATTCAATATTTCCTTTTATTGTTGATCCAGACAAAATAATTGTCTTACAAGAGATTCATGAGACAACTATAATAAAGGGGATTAAAATCTTTTTTAGACACATGGGACTCTATCTCTGTTTATCCAAGAATTTATACATGATAACTAGGATAATCAATAATATATTATTGAACAAAATTCCATTTTATTTTGATGAATCCAGTAATAAATCCTTTTTTTCTTTGAAATAGAATTTGCTGGTTTCCCCGATCATAATCTATCCGAATTTGGGGGACAATTTTGAGATTATGTATGGTGAAAGTGATTTTTCTAGAGGTTCTTCTTTGGTATAGAAGTATGAACATATTTTTGACTCATATAATATCAAATATCAATTCTCAATGACACCCATATTAATTATACAACCATATATAATGAACTTTTATTAGTGATATTTTCTTTTTACATGGTTAGATAATATTTGGTTCTTTCCAAGGAAATTATATATACAAATAATACTACTTTGAGGAAAATTTTAAATAAAAGGTTACAAAATACATGATTGATTCATCATATATCTATACTAAATGAATTTAATATTATGTTCACAGAAAAAAAGGGGCTTGTAGAATTTCATGGATGGCTATCTATCAAGGTTACAATTAAAGAGCATGGAATAAGAGAGGGAAATTTAAATTCATGATGAGTACCTGAATGAGAAATTATATTATGATATTCTACAATATCATCCATGGTATGTCACCATTAAAAATTATTTGGTAAATGGGACATTGTATCCCAATTTTACTTATCTGTAATGAAGTACGTTTCTAGATGATGAAACTCATTATTTTTGGGATGACCCCTTATTATTCAAGCAATATAGATATAGATTAATTCAATGTTGTGTCCAAATCCAAAGTAAAATTCATTATTTAATTATTAAATTAATCACATAATGGAGGATACCATTAAACTAATAGAATAGTTTCTATTATTTTAAATGTTTTTACTTTCATCCCACCCTTTTGAAGAATGAAATGGATTTGATAAGTAGATTTGATCGATGTTAAAGGATATGAAATATTATGAAAAGATATAGGATTACATAAAAATCAATTATGGAAGTCAAATTGTTCTATGTTTAGGGAATTAATTTTATGGGAAACATATCACGTTATTAAAAAAACAAATAGGTCAATGTATGTGTAGATTATATGCCAAATGGGTATAATATAAGGCCACTAATAAGAACACATCTAATGGGGTTATCAAATTATTAAGTAAGAATATAATTTCATAGTTTCAAATTCATAATATACTCATTAGAAATTGAGGAGCACACTTAAAAAATCACTTTTTAAGGTGAACTATGAAAATTAATGGCATTCGATACAATAATTTCACCCCTTATTATTTACAAACTAGTGGGAAATTAGAATTTATTGATAAGAAGATGAATAAAATTTTAGAGAAAATACTTAGAAAAAATCAAAAGGATTAGAAAAAGATGATAGATTATGATTTATATACATACAATAATTTTTTAAAAAAATTACCATGACTCCATTCATGTTTTCTATAGAAATCCATGCCATTAATATCTGAATCTTGAGTGTTTCTTGTAAAAGGATATGAGAAAAGTCCACATGAACATACATCAAGACAGGAAAAAAATATATGTTGTAGCCATATGTATTATAATATATCCAAATATATGTGTATAAGAATTAAATGATTTATAAGTATAAATCCATGAAGTAGAATGACCAACGAATCAACCGATGAATATTCACATACAAAGTCAATGTACTTCTATTTAACTCATGTTTGAAATTTTTTATATAAATTAAATTCAAATTGGTCAGGACCCTTCATGGTGATAAAAAAATTTCCCCATGGATCCATTGAGATCTAAATAGAGCTTGAACCTAATTCAAATTAAATAGACAATGATTGAATCTCTACAAGGATTTCTTCAAAGAAGGGTGTATTCTATAATGACCCTAAACCTAGTAGCCATAATCCAATTATGAATTTATTACATAGGAATAAGATACAAGGAATCAGATGTCGATGGACTGAATAGTTTAATAGTATTTGTAAAATACATATATACTTGATTCGAGAATTACAATTGAGTACACAATTTAAAAAATAATTTTTCCATGAATACAATTATTCGATCTAGCATATCCCTATATACGGATCTTTGTAAAATTCATGGAATCATAGGGAAAGGAAAATAAAAAAGTGTGAGATAAAATTTTCAATAAGGTTTAAGTAAAAAATAATCTATCATGAATCAATAAATAACAATCAATGTGTCAAGGTAAATAACGAACAAAAATTCTAATTAATTTATAACTTTATAATCAAACAGATGGAATAAAAAAGATCAAATAATTCAATATAAATAGTAACATGTTATTAAAACTTGGCCATGGATAATATAAATAGTTGAATAATAACATATAATATCAATAACGATGGAATTCATAATGACATACATCCAAACTGTCAAGATCTATCCTCAAGACAGTTACTATGATGATATATCTTAAATAAAGATCAAGTCTATGCATATAAACCTATTATATTTGGACAAATTATTTGTCTCATGAGACTACTGATCCATCAATGGGAATTTATTAACCAGTTCCCAACCTTTTTACTCAATGTAAAAATCATTCCTTGTATTTCGAATAATAACTTTATTTCATAAACATAATTCCATATCAAATATCTATATTGAGTAAAAGTTATATATTTACTAATATTTCCCTAGTTAATCAAATAACTTTCTGAGTGAACACCATATGTAAAAATGGTATACTATAGTACCTTTGTTTCTTGTATATAAACCTTTATTAATATTTTTATATATAATGTATAAAGGTGAAGTTTGGGATCGTTTTGGGAACTTTCATAGAGTATTTTGGGCTAAAGGGGAAGTGAATGGGTTGTGCACAGGATGTATAAACCGTGTAGAAATACTAAGAGAAACTATTAAATTTGGAAGATGTTGGATATTAGTGTCATCATGATGTGTGTATGGTTAGGGAGACCATGCAAGGAGGTCGTTCAAGGGTCTACCTAGACTGTAGCGAATGCACAGTTAGCACAAAATTTTTCTAATTTTGTGAACTAACCATGAATGGGGTCAAAGTGAGTTTCTAGTAAAGTGTATCTCACACATTCTTTGACTCTAACACCATCATTTTTTTCCTTTTCAACCCCGAATTGATATTATTCTCCATTGAAGGTTGAAGAACCTATCTCAAGGAAATTGGAATCAATATAAATCCCTCATTTGGTGTTTAGAATCCTAATTCTTGGGTTATGTCATTGTAACTTATCTTTATTGTCATGATTCATTAGATTTACTTCACCCTTATTCTAGGATTATTAGATCTACACCCACTATAGTTATATCTAAGATTATGGATGGTAGATAAGTTAATACTCTCTCTCGATCATGTTAGGGGAATAGATCTAAGGAGGTTTTGTGGAGAATCGACCTTGTTTCTTAAGCATTCTTCATCCGTTTTCTATTTTTTCCAAAACGATCATGGTAGGTGTCTTCACACTCAACGCATCTTATTATAAAAAATATTAATTATTTAAAATAGAATATTTTTCATTTAATATATTGTGAATTGATTTTTTAACATTTTTCATAAACCGTCTTTAGTGAAAATTAGGTAATTGTGGAAATCTGGAAAATTGGTGTTCTTCAAAATGTTCATTTGATCTTGATTTTAAAAAATGGATTTTAAAATGGGGATTTATTGGATTGGTGGAACAAGGATTTTATAAAGATGATTTCAATAAAAGTAATGTTTTATTGGAATGAAATTGTTGATTGGAATTGGTTAGTTTAACAGTTTTCAATTAAATAATGGTTTTATTGAAATGGATTTTATTGGTTATTTGTAATGGTTTTGGAATACATTGGGTTTTTTTGAGTTCATGTTGATGAGAAATGAATAAGGGACATGTACTCATGGGGTATAATGTATGTGACCCTTGATCATGGGGGTGTGTTAGTGAGACACAAGGTGATTTGGACCAGAGACCTCTCTTGAGTATGGAACTCTCAAACACGCATGAATGTGTGGGTGTTTGGTGAACAATCAAATGGTTATACCAGAATAATATTGAGAAATGGTTTTAAGGATTTGTTTGGTTTCATTTTTGGAAATGTGAATTTTTTCCAAATTGGTTGAAGTAACACTTGTGTACTTTTGGTTATAAATGGTTTTGTAACTTTTATATATTTAACTGTAAACTATTTTGGGAAATTGTTTTATATAAACTGTTTTATTTAAATGTTTCTAACCAATTTATCCTAGTTGTTTGAGTAGGAAATTATTTGTGGGAAAACCAACTGAGTTTTATACCCACCCATGCTTTGGAACTTTTGTGTTTTTTCAGATGTTATCTTCAAGTATCACATGTTTTTAGAACCACCTCATGATACTTGGGTTGTATGATAGTTTTGGAGCATAAAGCTTATGGAGCATAGAGTCTTTGTCATATTTGTCATCGTTAGTTATATTTCCATTTTTTATTTTGATAGTTCATTTGTATTCCATTTTAGTATACTTTTGTGTGGTTTTGATATAAATGAAGTGTTTAAATTGTATTTTCATTTATTCATGCATCATGAAGTGAGTTGTTTAGTTATGGTTCACTGGGTTAATGGTTTCTTTTATTAAAGGGTAAATCATCCCCCACTTTTCTTTGAAAGACTTCGCCATTTTATGAAATCATTTTCCATCTTGGGGATGTCTCTTAAGGCCAAGTAGCATCCTATGACTTTCTGAATCCAATGAGGAGAATGAGAGATGTTAGAAATGGTAATCTTTTTATTCGGTCCTTTCCTAGAATGTGGTATTTAGTTTCATGGTCTTAGATATGAATTCATTATTATATATTCCTTTGGATGGAATATTAGAAAGGAGTAGGATTTTCGGAACATTAAATATAGGTAAAATAAATACATAGCTATCCTTTTTATGTTAAACTTAAAGTTACTAGTGTGTTATCTACATAAGCATTTTGGAAACACTTTTAAGATTATGGAAATCTCATTTTCATTGGTTTAGCCAATGAGACACGCATGAAATTCATTAGAGGGATGAGTTCCCACTAGGATTTAATAGTTAATTTTAAAAAAATGATATATGTTGTGAATAATTTTTAAAATTTTTGAAAAATGTCAAAATTATTTTTAAATAATGGATTTGGAAAAGGGAATGGATGGTAAATTTTGAAAATTGGTTGATTTTAAAATGAATGAATGGATTTTTCAACAATGGTTAATCTTGTAAAAGGTTGATTTTGGAAATCAATGATGTGATAGTTGATGTGATAAGATTTTAAATGATGAGGCTTTTGTTTCTAGAGATTGAGCCTTATAGATTATGTTATTTGTTTAGAAAATGGTACCCTATAGGCATTGTAGAAGACAACCAGAAGAAGCTGTAGAGAATGTGGTTTCACCTAAACCACAACTTAACCAAGAGCTAGTTTAGAGTATCATTCAATAAATCTAAACTATGAACACATGGAACCGTAGGGATGTTCCAAGATAGGTGTATTATCCCATCTAATTCATAAAGAATAATCCAACCATTTTTCTGGGATGATTCTAAACCTGAAAAGGAAGAGTTGCAGCTAAATAGGATAAATCATATCTTCGATTTCATTAGCACACTAGCAGATATGAAAGTCAAAATAAAAACATATATTCTTGAGGATCTAGCACACTAGTGGTTAGACATATCATTCTTGGATAAATATGATTAAGGCCTTAGTTGGGATGATTTTGAGGAATTGTTCAATAAATAGTTCTTTCATCACACGTTTAGGATCCAAAGAATGACATACTTGTTCCACCTGAAGCAGGACAGTCTCTTTATCATAGAATATGTGAAAAAAATTCATAAATTTAGTACAATTTTCATTCTAAGTTGTCGAATTTATGGCGTTGAGGGCATGAATCTTCGAATCAGGGATAGGGTAAGAGTTTTGATTGAAGATTGTGGTGCTCTATATTATGGATTTTACCGAGATGGTGAACCGAGCGATAGTAGATGAATGTGATATCTCAGGAACTATGGTAGGAGGAAGTATGATGATACCTATGGGAATTGGTGAGAACTCAAATGTTGGGAGAAAGAAAAAGAGGGACACCTATTTCCAAGGTGGGAGAAGGAATTACAATCAGATGGATTGATAAATGAACCTTCTTCCATGAACCAAGAGCAAAGAGGATTTTTTATAATGTGGTTCGCTTGACCAAATAAAGAGAGAGTGTATGTCACAACCTTGAGAATTTCATAACTGCAAGAATATGGGGCATATTCAGAAATATTGTCACAGTTCTTTGAGGTCAGGTTCTTGAGACACTTCTCAAGTGTCATTAGCATCATATTCTTCGATGGGGTGTGGAAA
Source organism: Viscum album (assembly GCA_963277665.1). Taxonomy (NCBI): domain Eukaryota; kingdom Viridiplantae; phylum Streptophyta; class Magnoliopsida; order Santalales; family Viscaceae; genus Viscum; species Viscum album. The sequence goes on along the minus strand of OY728162.1, from coordinate 1,462,600,498 downwards.
ACAGAATCAAAATATTTAGAAAAGAATATATATCCATGGTGATTATAATAACACAATCACTCTTCATCAAGGGAAAAATCCGCAAGGAAACAAGGAGAAGAGTGCTGCAACGAACAATTGTATTGATGTGAGAATGTTATTGGGTATGATTTGTCTAGACCATTTATGGTGAGAAGTATGATTATATTGAATTCTACCCTTATGAAACTATTGTTTGATACTAGTGAATCACATTCCATCATTTCTTCTCATTTTGATGATTTCATATGTTTGAGACTTGATATGATACCTTCCTTGTTAAAACATAAGCTCCTCTCTATAAAATAGAATTTCAATCCTTTTTCTGTAGAGAATGTTCTGTAACCATCGATGGAGCTGAGTTGTAGTGGTACTTCTTAGATTTGGAGATGAATGTATTTGATGTAATATTGGGTATGGATTGGTTAACAACATTCTAGGATCATGTCAACTGTTATAGAATAATAGTTAGTTATATAACTAAGGACTTCATCAAGCATATCTTCAGAGGATAAAGGATTGTAAGGATAGGTAAAATGGGCATGTTGGCACCAGAATTAAGAATTATTTCTTACTAGTTGGTGGTGTTGACCTTAGCATCGATAAAAGAGATCAAGGATATTAGTTGTTTAGTAGTTTTGGATCAATTTCTATATGTATTTCCCAAGAACTTCTCACGTTTACCACCTATAAGGGGAGTGTAGTTCATGATTTATCTCTTCCTGAGGACCATTCCTATTTCACTTCTGTCTTATAGGATAAAACCAATAGAGTAAAGGGAGTTGAAAGTGATGTTGGGATATCTAGAAAGTAATTATTTCAATCATCTGAGCATGTCACTATGGGATCATCGATATTGTTTTTGAAGAAAGTAGATGGAAATCTAAGTCTGTAGGTGGATTATCATAAGCTTAACCAAGTTACGAAAAAGAATAGATATCCATATCCATGCATTGATGATCTGTTTGATCAATTTAGGGGAGATTAGTGATTCTATAAAATTTAATTTTGATCAAGATATCACCAATTTATAATTCTAAAGGAGGATATTTTGATGGAATATTTCAAAAGAAGATATATCCATTATTAATACATAGTCATGACTTTTTGTCTTATGATTACACCAATAGACTTTATGGCATTGATGAGTTTGATATTTCAAATATATCTGGAAACATTTTTGGTGGTGTTTGTGGATGAAATATTGGCGCATTCAAGGAAAATGTATGAGAATGTGGAACACATGGTGATAGTTTTGGAAATATTGAGATATAATCAATTGTAGGCCAGAATATCTATGTGTGATTTTTTGATACAATAGGTACACTTTCTTGGCCACATAATTTTTGAAGAATGTGTTTCAGTGGATCCTAAAATATAGATGCTTTTATCTCTTGGAAATCAATGAAATAATTCTTTGAGATATGAATATTTATTTGTATCACTGGTTATTATCACTATTTTGTTCGTGACTTCTCATGGCTAGAATCGCCTATGGACGTATTGAAAAAGAATAATGTTCCATTTCAATAGAATAAGGAATTCCTTAATCATTTTTAAGAGATGAAGTTTCCCTTGATATCATCTACTATCTTGATTTTTCCAAAATAAAGACATAGGTATATGGTGTGTTTTGATGCTCCGGGATATGGTTCTAGATTTGTTCGCGTGAAATAAGACCCCATGGTTTCTTATGGTTCAAGGTATTTGAGAGTTTAGGAGAATAATTACCCAACATAAGATTTAGAGTTAGTTGTGGTCGTTTGTGCCTTGCAGACTTGGCAGTATTATCTATTTTGTGATAAATGTACTGTGTTCATAGATCATAATATCTTTGAACATATTTTCTCACAATGGGATTTGAATATGGGGCAATGGAGATTGATGGAATATTATCAGATTTTTGACATTAACATTATTGTATACACTGTATAAAGATAATTTGGTGGCTGATTCATCTAGTAGAACATCATATACAAAATTGGAAATAGAAGCTTCTGATGAGTGGCGGTTGATGTCAGTTGTAGCTGATATTCTTGTTGACTTTGAATACTGAGGTGATGATGTGGTTTTCTTTTCAGTTTCCATGATTCCTGATTTGGTAAATATGGTTAAATATTCACAAACATCTGATAAAAAATGACTGGTTATGAGTTCAAAACTCAATAGTGTGGGAGACCATTAAGGGCTGAAAACTCAATGGTAGTAAGTTTTTGTGGTTTAGATATCAGATGGTTGTACCTATCAATTTTTAGGAACAACTTATTCATGCTTACCAGCATTCAATATTGGTTGTACATAAAAGAATTCAAAATATGTATAAAGCATTGAAGGTGCACTTTTGGTGGATTTGTATGAAACTGAGGGAAGTTGAGTTTGTTGTAAAGTAGTTAACTTGTCAACAAGTTAAGGTGGAACACAAACAACCAACGATTATATTGTAGTCATTACTTATCATAGTGTGAAGATGGTAGCAAGTTGCCATGGATTTTGTTACAGGTCTCCCAATAATGGTTTGGAAAACACGATTCCATATGGGTGATAGTGGATCAGCTCACAAAGTTGGCTCATTTCATCCCTATTCATGAAATTCATATAGGTCAGGATCAATCCAAAATCTATATCCAAAAAGTGGTAAAGAGACAAGGAATACTAGTTTCTATAGTCTCAGACAAAGATCTGTGGTTCACATCTCATTCTGTAAATCATTATAGAAATACATTGGGACTCATTTGACTATGAGTATGGTGTATCATACTCAGATAGATTATCAATGTGAAAGGACAATACAAATGTTGGAAGAAATTTTTTAGGGTTCAGTAGTTAATTTTGGTGGCACATGGGAAGAGCATATACCCTTAGTGGAGTTCTCTTATAATAACAGTTATCAGGCCTCGATACATATGTACCCTTTTGAAGAATTGTATGGGTGTCCTTGTCGTTCTCTACTTTGTTGGGTGGAAACTACTAATAATTCCTTATTTGGGATGAGCCTTGACAAAGAAATGATGGAGAATATCCCATTGATTAGAAAGTGTATGGAGATGGCTCCAAGTATTTAGAAATCAAATGTGGATCATCACCTAAGACTGTTGTCATTCACGGTGAGTGATCATGTGTTCTTAAGGATCTCTCTCAGGCTTGTACATCGTTATTTTAGGAAGTATAGAAAATTATCTACTCAATACATTTTCCATTTTTAGATACTAGAATAGGTTGTAGAGGTGGAATATCGGTTGGAATTTCCACCACGGTTCAGTTTAGTGCATAATGTTTTCCACATATATCAGTTGAAAAAGTATTATCCTGATCTTAAACATGTGATCGATGGAATCACATTGAACTAGATATGGATGCTTCATTTGTACATATCCTAGTATGGATTGTGGAATTCATGATAAAGTTTTGCATGAAAAAATTATCTATCTAGCATGGATTTTATGGGGACATGGTTATATTCAGGAAGAGACTTGGGAACACGAGAAGGAAATGAAAGAGTAATGGTTAGAAGCCTTTTAGAGAAATGATGGTTTTCTACTTTTTGTGGAAGGAAAACCAATGGTTGGGAGAATGTAGTACTCCTGGTTTTTATTATATAACCCTATAATTATGTTTTTATGTATATAAAGTATATGTGTGAAGGTTGGGAGAGTATGGGGAACAATCAAGGAGTTTTGGGGGCTAAGAGAGAAGCCCGCAGGCTGCACACTGTCTTTCTAAACCAAGCGGCAATCCTAGGAGAAACTATTCTCTTTGACAGATGTTGGATAGTAGCTTCAGGAACAATGTGTGAGTAGTTAGAGAGACCATGTTAGGAGGCCATGTGAGGGTCTTCCTATATAGCATATAACACATGATTAGCACACAATTTTTCTAATAGTGCTGAATAACCAAGCACAAGGTCAAAGTGAGACCGTACAAAATGGATCTCACACATTTTTGACTCTAACTCCCTCATTTTTGGTCATTTGTGGCCCTAAATCGGTATTATTCTCCATTTAAGGTTGTGTAACCTCTCCCAAGTGAATTTGTTTTGATCTGAAGCCTTCCTTTGGTGTTTAGAAGCCCTATTTTTGTTGTATTTCATTATTCTACATCTATCTTTTCATTTTTCCTTATATATACTTCAACCACCTTCTTGGATACTTAGATGTACACCCATCATGGTTAGATATATGATTATGGATGATAAATAAATTGGTATTTGGTCTTTATCTTATTATAGGAATAGATCTAAGGTGGTTTTGTGGAGAATCGACCAATTTTCTTGAGTGTTCTTCGTCCTTTTTTTGTTTTTACTAAAATGGTCGAGGTAGGTGTCTTAAATCCATAATCCTTTAAGTAAAACTGATTGTAATTATTTAAAATTTAATATTTTTTTAATTTATTGTTAATTTTCTATTTATCAATTTTTGTAAACCCTCTTTAGTGATGGTTATGTGAAATTTATAAATCTAGAAAATTGGTGTTCTTGAAAATGTGCATTTGATCTTGATTTTAAAATATGTATTTTAAAATAGTGATTTTTTTTATTGGAGGAACATGGATTTGATCAATAATATTTCAATAAATGGAATGTTTTATTGAAATGAAATTTTTGATTGTAATTGGTTGGATTAATGGTTTTCAATAAAAGAAAGGTTTTATTGAAATGGTTTCAATTGGTTATTTGAAAGGGTTTTGGCATACATTGGGTTGTGTGTGAGTTCATGTTGATGGGCCCTAAATAAAGGATGTGTACCAATGGGGTACAAGATATTTGACCACGTATCGAGGGTGTGTGTTAGTGGGACACAAATTGATTTGGATGAAAGATTGCTCATGAGTATGGAACTGTCAAACAACCATCAATGTGTGGGTGTGTGGTGAACAATAGAACAATTATGCCAAAATAATATTGAGAAATGGTTTTAAGGATTTTTTGGTTTCATTTATGGAAATAAGACTTGATATAAAATTGGTTATAATAGAACTTGTGTACATTTTGTTATAAATGGTTTTGGAATGTGTTTATATTTTGTTGTAAACTGTTTTGGGAATTATTTCATATAAATTTTTTATATAAATGTTTCTAACCATTCTATCCTGCTGTTAGGAGTAGGGAAGTCATTTGGGAAAACCTATTATGTTTTATATTCACCCCTTGTTTGGAACTTTGGTTCTTTTACAAATGTTATCTTCTGAGACATGGGAAAAGGTAAAGTATCACAAGTTTTTAGCACCACCTCATGATACATGGGTTGTTTTCTGATGTTGGAGCATGGATTTTGTGGAGCATGGAGTCTTTTTCATCTTTGAGGCTTTAGTTTTTTTCTACTATTTACATAGATAGTCATTTTTTCCACTGTAGTGCATTTTGGTGTGGTTTTAATATAAATGAAGTTGTTGAGTTGTATTTAATATATGCATGCATCATATAATGAGTTTATTGGTTATGGGTTTTTGGGTTAATTGTTTAATTTTTTAAAGGTTAAAATATCCCCCAATTTTATCTAAAACCCTTGGACATTTATTCCTAGTCTTTGGCATCTTGGGGATGTCTCTTAAGCCTAATGAGCATCCTCCTACCTTATCAATCCAATGAGGAGAAGGAGGGATGTTACAAATACGGTGTAGGAAATAATTATATCCATAATCCAATAATATTTATAGTTAATAGAAATATAATTTATAATAAAAAGTAAACACATAATGTTAATGTTTCAAGACAATGTTAACAATCACAAAATTAAGTGAGATTGCCAAATGACTTTTATCACTTGGTAATTTTCATGTAAAATCACATTGGATGAATTAATTAAAATTAAAACATAAAATACAATTAATAATGAAGTATTCATGATATTACATTTCAAATTCGTAGTATATTGACCACATAATGGTGAATTGGTGTATAATAACAAAAAAGTATCAATCAAATGTAAATTGAAATGAAACCCCTCACATCACACTTCCTTTTGATTAATTTTTTTTAAACTACTATATATGGGGTTTAAATAGGTTATTAACTTATAAAATAACCATAATAATATTTTTAATATCTTATATGATCCATTTATAACATTTTATTACTTTTTTGTTAATAATATTTCATTATTTTGATTGTTTTAGGTGTTAATTGCCTTGTTTTCTCATGTGTGTTTCATTATGAAAGATCCAGTTATTGCACATATTATATAGTTTAATCATACATAGAATAATAATCACAAAAAAATTATCATATTTTTACATCAATTATACTTTTAAAACCAATAATTTTTAATTGTTATAAAAAATGAAGTATGTTACAATCATGGAGACATTTAGTCATACATATGCATAATGTTTTCCATTTTTTCAATGATTATTATGAAAAGGGAGTAAGTAATATTTTTTCATTAAATAATGATCATAATATCATATATTCCATATTTTTTATTTTATCAAACTTATATATGTCATTCATGTGGTGTTATTATGAAAAGAGAGTTGCATTTCTCCGTGAAGGCAGTAGTCCATACGTACACAAACGATGTTATCATCTTTAAGTGTAAAAAAAATAAAATGATATATTAACCATTAATAATGAAAGATATTTCATTAATACAATAATTATATAATGTATAACCCATATAATTATTAACATTATTCCTTATCAACTTTTTTAGATCATTAGTGAAAGACGAATCATGTCGCTTGTGAGTCAGTTTTCCGCCATATACACAAGGGACGTTATCATGTCTCCTCGAGAATTAAAATTAATAAGGTATATATGATATAATAAATTAATAGGTATAATTATGTTATATATATAATATATATATACTCTATATCCATCATAATATCCAACCTTGATAGGTGGTAATGGAAAAACTAACGACATCGGTTCGTGAGGTGGTAGTCAGTTGTACCCATGAACGATTATTTTGTAACCCATTTGAAGGAAGTGGGGATGGTTTTAGGTCATACAATTATTATAAAAACATCCTAGTATATGTAATATAAATGTTATATTATATCATCATGGTGTAATAATAATATGAGGAGGTGGATAAAGAAATAAAATAAAGGAGCATTTTGAAAAACATTACCTCTTCTTTGGGTATTCTCCTTAGGTTTGAACTAAATATTTCCTAGGTAAGTTTTTGATCAATATAAGGAATCATGGATGCAGGTATGGAATTTTGGAAGATATGTTTTCAGGATTAGGTCAATATAAATTTCCTCATATGTGTGAAGATGTGGGGAGAGTGAGTCCCCTTTTAAAATTGAGGAGCGGAATTCTTGTAAATACCCAAAATTATTAACTATTCAAAGATCTAACTTACCAATTATGCCCCCAAAATAAATAAATAATATAATCTTTGGTTTATTTGGCCTATAAAAACCTCCACCAAAAAATAGATACATTTTTATTATGTTATTCCATACTATTTAAGTTCACCCAATTTTACCCCTTTTAGTTTTTTCCAAGATAATATTTTTTTATTTACCTAGGTAATTTGTCCATTAAAACTAAAATTAAAATGGTATTTAAAATTTAATTTTTGCCAATTTATTCTGAATATTAAATCATTTTTTAACTAAAAATCCTATGTTTGTGTAAAATTGGTTTTAAAATATGAATGTAATGCGCAAAACGTTGTTTTAACCTTAATCGCCTTAATTAATTTTAACTATTTTCTCTAAGAAATATTATAAAAAACTAAGTTTAACTTATTAGATATTATAAATTAATATTATAAATAATAATTAATCCATATCAATATATTTCATTCAAATAAGTGGAATAATTTAATTTAAAAATAATCCCACAGACGTGATGAGAAAGAGGGGGTTTTAAAGAGAAAATGTTCAGAAATGTACAATGTTTTTACATAAAAATTCAGCATAAAAATGATTCCAAAGGACTAAATTGGATTAATTGATATAAAAATGATCTATTTTTTATTTCAAATTAATTAAGAATATAATTTAACATTATAAATTATTTAAAAAAAAATTCAATTTTCAATTAAAATTTTATATTTTTAAATAATCATAAAAAAACGAATCTTCTCAGAAAAATCCAAAACATTCAATGTATGATAATTTAAATATTCATATTTTAAAATTTATGTTTAATTTTTTCATATAAGGTCTCTAAACGTGAAAAAAATTAATTTTAATTTTTTTCAAAAAGTGTAACTAATTCTTGTTTTAGGAAAAATATTGTTTTGCAAAAAATGTTTCTTTTTCATTAAAATGACTCTTATTTTATTTATAATAAATATATAAATAATAAAAAGGTTTAAAATATTTATTTTAATAATTTATTTAATCCTATTTTTATATACCAATATAATGGATACCCTATAATTATCATGTTAAATAAAAATATTAATAGTATATTATTGTTCGGTAAAACTTGGTCTCGCGTGTAACATAGCTATTGAAGAAAATAATTGTTTAATTTAACAAAAGATAAACTCAGTGTTGAGTATAATGAAAACAATTAAATATATTTAATATATTTAAAAATATATATATCAAAAATTCTCAAGATGTTGTACTCCCTTCTACGCTTGGTGTTGCATGTGACATACACTATTAAATTTTTTTTATTATTTTATAAATTTAGGGTGTTACATTGTACTCACATTAAATAAATTACATCCTCATAATTTAAAATATATCTAATAAATAATGGGTTTTACATTTGTAAATACCATTTTTGAAAAACCCACATCCTGATAAAGTTTAATAAAATATCCTCTTATTAAGAGAGAAAGGGAAGTACAAAGGTTACATAACTAGGTACCCAAGTAGGATAAAATTAGTCAGAAATGAAAAAATAGATAGGGATAAAAACATAAATAACTATATAGAGTGATAAAATTTATTTTTCACAAGAAATTGAGTGATCAATGTAATGTTAAGGGCCTGAAAACCATAAATATGTGATGATTGAAATGACCGTTTTATTCGATGTATAAGACAACAATTGTGTTTGAATATATTTTATCATAAACATGATGAAGTTTTATGAGAGGATATTAATACTTGATTTCATTCCATTTCATAATAACAATCATATTCATTAGTTGTGCCTTGAACTATTTATACATCTCTGATTTGCACAGATAGTATCATATGGTGATGTAATAAATTAATCTATAAAACCACACCAAATATCAACTCAAACCATCTCTTACATGATTAACTTTTCCAGAAGGTTATTATCAAAAAAATTAGAAATAATTTCACTAAATTCTCTAAAATTAACTTCTCATAAATACAACAAACAACATTAATTTGTTCTTAATCATCACATACCAAACATGTTAATACCTTTATCAGGTATTTTCTTTAAACATGGAAATGACATTAATTACAATAAAAATTATTGAAAACATGATTTATTCCTTAATAAAAAAGTAAAACATTGGTTATTTTATATATTACTTAAATTAAAAAATGATGGAGACTCCATCAAAGGAAGCATAAGAAACTTTTTAAATAAGTAATTAATCAGTTCTAAGGTAGTCAATATTATCCAATTTTCTTTATGTATATCAATTATATATTTATACCAAAACCATTATATATGCATCAGGAATATATTAAGGATTACATTTCTATCAATCATTGGTTTTATAAGAATATAAAATTTCCACTGAATCATTTTTATTGGTTATCAGCACCGTTCAACACGCACTTTCAAATCCATAGTGAAAATTATTCCAATACAATACTTAAACATTTTAAAACTCTTATAATGAAGATATCATTGAAAAAATACTGAAATGAAATAATTATTGGATCCAAACCTAAGAACATTAATTTTTCCTCTTCATATGTGGTAATATAATAATCTTGTCCATGATCCATTAACTTCTTTTGAGGTATATTCCTTTGACACTTGGGGAATTCGTTTTCATAGTTCCAGATTTACTTACTGTTGATGCATTTTGGAATCCATTTTCAATCCACATAAATCATGAGCATGATGGACTCTTTCTCCACACTTGAAGAAAAATCCTTTTCCTTTTAAGCATGAAACAAGGTGTTTCCTTCCACATGTATCAAATGTTGGAAAATATTTCTTTCTCTCCTTCCATTTATCTATATTTTTCTATTCATCATTTTTTCTATTTCATTATATTGAATTTATAAAATATATAGAATTATTTATTTATCATGTAATCCCATTATATTATTTCCTCATATGATGATAATATTTGGGAGACTTTTTACCTTCAATGTATTGTCTTAATACCATCTAATAAACCATCATTCTTACTCTTTGGATCACATGCATTAATATGGTTCTCATTCCTTATTCTAGGAACCATTTATAAATGATGTAGTACAATATATTAGATTATATCATTGTAAATATATATATATATATAAAATTGCAAAACGACTGAAGCAAAAATTGAATAATTTATTCATAGCTAATATCATATTCCTAAACAAGGATTCTTTGGGGATATCTCTATTTATAATCCTTTATAATGGTTTGTAAAGAAAAGGTGAATTATCTTAAGAATATCCCCCCGTAGTTTCAAACTAGGTGTATAATAAGACCCATTGACTTGAACTAAGTAATTCTCAAGTCAATCCCCCCACACCTCCTTCAGAGTTATTACCTTTAGGTTCCACAATGTCGGAACCACGTACTCATGTAGTATACAAACAAAGATGTATTTAGAAAGACCACATTATATCTACATTACCAAAACATTATAATGGTTTTATATAGTTATCCTCAAATTCTATCGCAGGTTTAGGTTCCCTAATCAATGCTATCCTAAATATTGTACCCATGGAGTCAACTAAATTTCATTTGATACCAACTATAACGACCCCAACTTTGGTATTCCAGAGCTGGTGCCTAAATTATAATAATGACATACGATATAAAAATAATATCTCAATGTACCAAATATTTTTATTAGTCCTGATAAAATGGATACATACATGAGTCATGAATTACAAATGAATACACAAATTAGAACATAATGTTTTTCAAGAATAATTTTTTTTATATAAAATATCTCCACATATCCATCTTTTTAAACCTCATGGATTCAAAGGGAAAAGAAAAAAAACCATGAGATCAAATTCTCAATAATGGTTGTTTATACTGGAATATATTATGAATTAATAATGAATAATGATCATGGAATAATATACGACTAAACACAAATGCCAATTAATCAATAACTTAAGCATAATATGGAAAGAATAAAAATAATCAAATAATTCCATATAAATAATCACATGATCCTGAAATTTAACCATGTATATTATAACTAATAGAATAATCACTTGTAATGTAAATAATTATGTATCTTATAGTTTTAGACCTTTTCACTATCAAGAACTATCCTAAATATAGTTTAAGCCTATGGGTAGAAATCCATCTCATTTGTCCCAATAATTCCTCTCATAAAATTATTGACACATTGAGGGGAATTCATTAGTAGTTTCCCAACCCATGTAATACATTTCCAAATCATTCCTAAAATATTTAATAACCTATTTTATTCTAAAACAATGTGCATTATCAAATATTTGTGTTGAGTAAAGGGTAAAAATTTGTTAATATTTCCCCAATTAATCAATTAAATTTCAATGCGAACACCATATAGAAAATGGTATATGGTTTAGAAAGTAATTATATCAATCAAAAAATAATATTTAAAATTAGGATAAATTTAATCTTGAATGAAAAATGACCACATAAATTGATTGCTTCAAGGGAAAGTTAGAAACCATAAAAGAATGTGATACTGTAGAATCACTTTTACCACTTGGTATTTTTAAATTCAAACCCCCTTGGATGAAATAATTAAATTTTAAACATAAAATAACATTAATATTGAATTATTCAAGATATTACATATCAATGGGGAAGTATATACACCACATAGAAGTGAACTGGTTCATAATAAAAAATAAGTCTCAATGGAATTTAAATTGATATGAAATACCTTACCTCATGTATTCTTTTTATTGAAAATTATTTAACATATAGAATAATGGATTTAAGAATATGTTTTACTTATAATATAATCATATTAATATTTATAATATAATATATGATCCATTTATAAAATATTATTATCCATTTGTAAATAAAATTTCATTTTTTTTCATTTTTTTCATATGTTAATATACTTGTTTTCTCATATGTGTTTCATTATGAAAGTTATTGTTGTTGCATATAATATATAGTTTAATAATATGAAAAATAAAAAAAATTATATTTATCATATTTATAATCATTTATACTTTTAAAGCTGATCCTGAATTATGGTTATGAAAAATGAAGTGATTTACAATCACGAAGATGGTTGGTTGTACGTACGCATGAGTAACATTTTCCATTCTTAAATGATCATTATGGAAAGGGTATATATGAAAACCATGATTTTTAATACACACTTAAACATGATTTATTACATAAACGTCACTTGATATAACATAGATGATCGAAAGGTGTAGTGTCTTTGGGGCTTAGGATCATTACATAACATATTAAAACATGAGATACAACATATTTATTGAAAACATCCTTTACATGACCACTAAATTCCCTTCTACTTAGCATTGCATTGGATAACCTGAGGACATGCATAAAAAAAGGTTGAGCTAAAAATCCCAGTAAGGGAATAAATATGGAAAAATGAGGAATACAATACATGTTAGACAATAGGAATATCAATAGAGCACAAGAGAATCATGAACATAAAGTCATGATAAAGCATGACAATCAAAACATAGAAATGTGGCAACAACTCTTAACATGGAATTAGCATGAGCCAAGGCTCATTGCCCATAGAGAATGAGTAAACCCTCATTTCACATGAAGAACGAGTAAAACCTCATTGTAATTGAATTAGAATGAGTCAACACCCATTTCACATAATGTATCATGATACAATACTTTACCCAATGCATTGGAGCGCTATTAGGACGCACCCTTCTTAAACATTTCATTTCATGCATAAGTGTGTCACATGAATCATAAAACATTGAATCATTCAAAATAATCATTTATTCCACGATAAAAAAATGTGGAATACATATATGAAACATTTTAAACAATTATTAAATGTGCATAAAGGTGGATACCATTAATAGAGAAATGGGCATGGTATTCACTACACAATGACTTTGGCTTTGAAAAACGCGGTGCAATTTCAGCAGCATAACGACATGACATAAGTACTCATAAAAATGGTTGATGAGAGATAAATTATTTATCATCATATTTACATGACATAGATAGTAAGTATATAGATACATTTCCCAATAAATTTAATTAAATTTAGATTCATGATACAATAGAATTTCTTGAATGTAAATGAGGAGAGGGAAATGTCTTTTGGAATTTCAGCATAGTAACGGGTGTACATGGGAGAAATTTAATGAGAGAGAAAGGGGTATTCATCATTAAAACCTAAAGAGGGAATAATGTGGAGGTTAAAAACCATACCCCAATATTTATAATTGAAAGTAAAAGGGCATAACAACATAAATAAAATTAGAAAAAAAATTAGAAAGGAAGAAAAACTCTTACTTGGAAGTGTGGTTCCAAAGGAATGAGAGAGGCTTATTGGGAGCTTGGGGAACCTTGATAGGATTTTATAGAGTGTAGGGAAGAGGTTGGACGAACTCCAATGGCTTTGAGTGAGGAAAAAGTGGGTTCTTGGGTGGGTTTATATAGTAAAGGTGACGGAATTCTTTATTATTTAGGTTTGGAACACCTCACATTAAACTAATCCAAAACACAAACCATCCCATGGTTTTTGACCATTGGTTTTTGAAAAGGGAAGTGTAAAACAATATTTTATAATTCCAAAGTCCGAAATTCATAAAATAATGAGGTTGCTTATGTGGAGGTGAGTCACACTCCCAAGGAAAACAATCTAAAAAGACAAGATGTTTAATAAGCCTTGAAGGGTCCATTAATGCTTTTTAAAAGAAGTAAAACAAACCAAAAATCATATTACATTAATGGTAAAACATATATTGGTAGAAAATAAGGATTATATTATTTTATTACATCACTATTGGGTCATTATGACGTCATTAAACACATTATATATTTAAACGGTATTTATTTTTCACCCAAAAATTTGACTGTCTCAGAAAATTATGAAAAATTCACCATTGAATAATTTAGACGTCCTGATTCCATAAATAATATTCATTTTATCTAAAAAAGTTTCTAAATATTTTAATTTTCACTTTTAAAATAAAAACCGACATTTATGGAAAATTCATTGGTTTTGATAAAAATGGATTTCAAACCTTAATAAAAATTACAAAATCATCTATAAAATTATACAATCATTCATATTTAACAAATAATAATAATAATAACATTTTATTAAAATATTATTTAATTCAAAAATACATTAATTTATCAAAATAGAGTTCTCAGTTGAACATTAACTAAAAATACTATTTGTTATTTAAAAACTATTTACAAGGTAACAATAATAAAATTAAAGTATATTCATTATTATATACAAAACAATAATGTACATAGAAATAGTAATAGGGTATTGTTAAATAACCCCTTGAAACACCCGCATAAGTCCGAAGGGTGAGGTGTATGATTGTGACAGACTATTGGGGTGGCTCGGATAACATTGCACGCATGGTGATCTCTATCAACTTCCACTTCTCCCGTAGACGGTTCCGTTCAACCTTAACTTGTTGAATTTCAGATTGGGCATGGTCAAGAGAGAAGCCCAATGACGCCACCTCCTTTCTGAGCTCCAACAAATGGGCTTCGTATGGAGCAATTATACTGGATGAGGCCATCGCTTCCTTTGTCTAAGTAAATTAGATTATTAAAGTCCATATTTATACTAATCATGTGATCACTGTTCAACAGCTATATTAGAAATGTTCACAATTCATAATGGTATTTTAAAATCCAAAAACATAAAACAAAATAAGTGCATATGTTGTATGACCATTTCACATACTAAGGCATTTAATTAGATCAAGAGGGATTTTCATTAACCAAAGTTTGGGTCGTTACAATCTTCCCCCCTTAAGAAATTTCGCCCTCAAAATTTCATTATAAAATCTAGGCCAAAGACATATGCAGGTACTTTTCCTTCATTGATTCTTCTAGTTCCCATGTTTCTTCCTTGTACTTATGGTTTCTCCAAATTACCTTGACCAGATGAGTAGTCTTGTTATGTAGAAATTTGTGTCTACGGTCCGAGATCTTTATTGGACGCTCCTCATAAGAAAGATCATTCTCCAACTGTACCACCTTAGAAGAGAGTACATGTGAAGGGTCTGGTATTTACTTCCTTAAGAGGGATACATGTAATACATCATGTACTTTGTCCATGGTAGGTGGAAGTACAAGTCGATAGGCTACAACCCCGAAACGATCAAGAATCTCAAAGGGGCCGATGTACCTAGGACTTATTTTCCCAATCTTTCCAAACCTCAGGAACTTATTCCGTAGAGAGATGCATAGAAATATAATTTCCCCTACTTTAAACTCAAGGTATCGTCGATGGTTATTTTTATAACTCTTCTGTCGACTCTAGGATGCCTTGATATGCTGCTGTATGGTTTTCACCTTCTCCACCATTTCTTCGATAATTTCATGTCCTAGCAGCTTACGCTCACCGACTTCATCCCAACTTGTCGGTGTTCTGCACCTCTTCTCATATAGGGCTTCATAAGGTGCCATTTGGACGGTTGAGTGGAAACTGTTATTATAAGGGAACTCCACCAGAGGAAGATGTTGATCCCAACCTCCTTGTAAATCCATTGAGCATGCTATCAACATGTCCTCTAGTGTTTGGATAGTCTGCTCGAATTGGCCATCAGTTTGAGGATGATAAGCCATACTAAAGTTCAGCTCAGTATCCAGATCATGTTGAAGACTCTTCCAAAACATCGAGGTGAATCTAGGATCACGGTCGTATACAATAGATAGTTGTACTCCATGTAGCCTTACCACTTCCTTGACATAAATCTGTGCAATTTGATCCAATGAAAAGTCCTCTTGAATCATGATAAAGTGAGATGTCTTTGTATGATGATCCACAACGACCCATATAACATTATTTCCTCTGGATATCCTTGGAATTCTAGTGACAAAGTCCATGGTAATGTTCTACTACTTCCATACTGGTATGGGTAGTGGATACATCCTACCCTTAGACTTTTGTCTCTCATACTTCACTTGTAGACATACTAGACCCTTTAATTTATATTCAACAATCTTCCTTTTCATATTGTCCCACAAAAAGTTTTCTTAGAGATCTCGATAAATCTTCGTTCTCCATGGGTGGATAGAGAAGGTTGATCTATGTGCATCATTCAATATCTCCTTCTTTATTTCAAGATTGGGTGGTACACATATTTGCATCCCAAATCTTACAACTCTTTACTCATCAACTTTGAAATTAGAGGATTTCCTATTTCTAACAGCTTCCACCCTTTTATGAATTTCCACAAATTTTCTTTGAGCATCCATTATTCTCTCCAAGAGGGATGGTTGAGCAATCATTTGAGAAGGGATTGATGATTTTCCTCCCTTAATGATTCCCATGTCCATCCTTTGCAAATCTAAGAAGATCGTATCCTTTTCAATTATTATCATTGATAAAGATGCAAGATCCTTTCTACATAGAGCATCTGCCACCTTGTTTGTCTTACCAGGATGGTAGTGGATTGAGAAGTCATGATCCTTGATAAGCTCTATCCATCTTCATTGGTGTATATTATGATCTTTCTGTGTGAATATATATTTGAGACTCTTGTGGTAAGTATATATCTCACATTTCTCCCCATAGAGATAATGGTGCCAGATTTTCAAGGAAAAGATCACAGTCGCTAATTCCAGATCATGCATTGGATAGTTTTTCTCATGGATTTTAAACTACCATGAGGAATAATCTATCACTTTAACATTTTGCATCATCACATAGCTTAATCCGTTCTTAGAAGCATCACTATACACCACAATGATTTCTCCACTTGTAGGGAGTGTGCGTACTAGCGCTGTGATAAGCCTATTTTTCAAATCCTTGAAACAATCATCACATTACTATGTCCAGAAAAACTTTACTCCCATCCGTGTCAGCATTGTCCTTGGTCTTGAAAATCATGAAAAGTTATTCACAAATTGTCTATAATACCCATCTAGACCCAAAAAGCTGTGGATATCCTTTACAGAAGTTGGCCTGGGCAACTCTTCAATTGCCTTCGTCTTGGTAGGGTCCATAGATATCTATTTGTTAGTGATAACATGACCCAAGAATGATACTTCCTCCATCCAGAACTCACATTTATGGTACTTTTCATATAACTTCTCCCATCGAAATTTTTTTAACACAGTTTTCAAATGCTCCTCATGTTCCTCCTTGCTCATGGAGTATATCATAATATCATCAATAAAGACTACCGCAAATTTGTAGAGCTAATCTCTAAAGACTCTATTCATTAAATCCTTGAAAAATCTCGGAGAATTAGTGAGTCTGAAGGGTATCACTATGAAATAATAGTGTCCATACCTCGTTTCAAAGGAAGTCTTGGAAATATCTTCCTTCCTCACTTTTAATTGGTGATATCCTGACCAAAGGTCTACCATAAAAAAATAACTGGCCACATGAAGCTGATCAAACAAGTCATCTATCTGTGGTTGGGGATACCTGTTCTTTATCGTGATTTTATTAAGCTCATGATAATCAATGAAAAAGGGCATTGATCCATCATTCTACTTGACTAAGAGGACCGACGTACCCCACGGTGAAGTACTCGGGCGTATAAAGCCCTTCTACATATTCTCCTGTAACTGCTTCTTAAGCTCTTCCAGCTCTACAGTGGGCATTCTATAAGGTATCTTTGAAATTGGTAGAGATCTAGGTATATGTTCAATTGAGAACTCAACCTGTCGGTCCATAGGAATACCAAGAAACTCTTCAGGGAATACATCAGTGTAATCCCTCATGATGGTCATGTTTTCAAGCATGATTCTCTCCTTTGCCTTAATCATTTGAGTTAGATATGCATGCTCATAAGGAATAAATATCCACACCTGAGATGATGATTTTAAAGGAGATTCATATCCCTCCATTCACTTGTAAAGAATTTTAGGGTGCTTTGGGATGTGAAGAGTGATCTCCATTTCCCAGAAGTTGATAGTGGCTTTGTATAAATAAAATCCAATCCATTCCCAAGAAAGCATCAAACTCCACTAAAAAAAAGTATGACGAGATTTGCTGGGAGGTTCTGTCCACAAACATTATCTAGGGAGGAGTTATAAACCATGTATGCAACGATTTTCCCATTTGGTGTTCTCACATGATAACGTTTCCTCCAAATATTGAGGTGGTGTTTGAATTGTTATACTAAACTTGAAAGATATGAAATAATGTGTAGAAATAGAATCAAATAGTATATTCACTATTCGTGAATGAATAACTAGCGTACCTGTCACCACATAATTTTTCGACTCCACCTCAGCGGTAGTGATAGCATATGCCCTTCCTTGTTGCTTCGGAGGTTTTTGTTGATTTCCTCCAACAACCCTCGGCTTAGGACAATGGTTTGAATAATGACCCAGCTCCTTGTAGTTGTAACACTACACTGCTGGATGAGTGTTGATCTGAAGCTTCCTTTCTTCTTCAACATTAGTGGGATTTTTCATGTTCCTTCCATAGTTCTTGGCCAGATGACTAAACATTCCACATTTGAAGCAATTCATGGTTCCCTTGAGACAGTTACCAGGACGTTTCATCCCACAATTTTTTCAAGGGGAAAATTCAGCCTTCTTTCCATCATGGGATTTGTTTGATGGACCACCCATGTTGTTCTCTATCTTCATCTTCTTTGCACTAGGCCAACGAGACCACTGAGAGTCTCCAATCTCCATTTCAACCTTGAGGGCACAATAGTCAATATCCTCATAAATGTCAAAGCCTCGAATTGAAAACGCTTTTCACAGACTCGACTTTAGTCCGCTAAAGAAGCGATCCACCTTTCTTTTGGTGTTCATGACAAAGCTAGAGGCGTACCTTTCAAGCCTTGTAAAGTTTTCATCATATGTCCTGATGGAATCATATTCCTTCTACTTGAGTCCAAGGAACTCTCTTACCATCTTGAGACAGAGGGTTCAAGGAAAATATTTATTGAAAAACATCCTCTTGAATTCTTCCCAATTCATGGAATCAATTTCCTCTAGGGACTTTGTATTCTTGATCAGTTCCCCCCCAATGATCAGCTTTCCCATTAAAATGATAGACCGCCAGTACAACTTTTTCCTCTTCGGAGCACTGGAGGATGGAGAATATCTTCTCAATGGAGTTAATCCATTGTTCCACAAGGAGGGGATCAGAAGATATGCTAAACATGGGAGTCCTTTTCAACAGGAAAGATTCTATGAAAACATTCTATTTCCATGGTGGAGGAGGGAATTCCTCTTGATTCAAGTTATTATTCACAACTCATGCCATCTGAGCAAGTAATGGCATGATGTTTTGAGCACCCACTCCTGTTATATCAGGCATATAATTAGGGAAATCTTCACATTTTCTATCACATTGGTTGTTGGAACATGTTCTTATATTTACCAACATTAACTAAGAAAAAGAACTTATATTTAGAGGTCTTAAATACTTATACATTGATCCTAAAAATAAAACTTTGAACATAAAATTATAAACTTATAAAGAAGAAGTATATCCTAACTTGTGATTTATTAGGTTTAAATCTAGTTTATCCTCAATCTATTTCTTAACATATATTCTTATGGGCTTTTTTTGTCCCTTAATAACAGTTTTTACTAAGATCATGAATCTACCAAAGCATATCCCTTAGGAGTGTCGTAACCAAAAGTGCATCAAGGCCCATTGTCATGCACCAATTCTCGTTTGAGTCTAGCTCAAAGCGGTGTTTTTGGGTTTAACACCTAGGATACATCTGTGCCAGAGCTGCCTCTACCTGCTCGTATCGAGACATGGATATATTTTCTCAATAAAACACTTACTCAATACTCACCAAAACATAGGGATGTTTTTATTATATTTATTCTTGTCTATAAGGCTTTACCAGGGTTTTATAATCCTAATCCCAAAATTAACTAATCCTATCCTCTGATACCAATTGTAACAACCTTGCTTTTTATTACACACTTAAACATGATTTATTACATAAACCTCACTTGATACAACATAAAAGATTGAATGGTATAGTGTCATTGGGGATTAAGATCATTACATAACAACTTAAAAAATGATATAAAACATCTTTATTGAAAACTTCCTTTACATGACTACTAAATTCCCTCATACATAGCATTGCATGGGATAACCTGAGGACATGCATAAAAAAGGCTGAGCTAAAAAGCCTAGTAAGGGAATAAACATGGAATAAAATGAGGAATAAAATACATGTTAGAAAATAGGCATATCAATATAAAAAAATAGAAGCATAAACATAAGTCATGATAAAGCATGATAATCATAACATAGAAATGTGAAAACAACTCTTAACATGGAATTCGCATGAGCCAAGACTCATTGCACATAGAGCATGAGTAAACCCTCATTTCACATGAAGCATGAGTAAACCCTCATTGTACTTGAATTATCATTAGTCAACACCCATTTCACATAACTTATCATGATATTATACTTTACCCAATGCATTGGAGCGCTATCTGGGCGCACCCTCCTTAAACATTTCATTTCATGCATAAGTGTGCCACATGGATCATAAAACATTGAATCATTCAACATAATCATTTATTCAAAGATGAAAGAATTTGGAATACATACATGAAAATATTTAAACAATAAGTAATCGTGCATTAAGGTGAATACCCTTTATAGAGAAATGGGCATGGTATTCACTACACAATGACTTTGTCTTGGAAAAACACAGTGCAATTTTCGGCAGCATAATGACATGATATAAGAACTCATAAAAATGGTTGATGAGAGATAAATGGGTGTCTCATCATATTTAAATGACATGGAAAGTGAGGGGGTCATATAGATACATGTACCAACAAATTTAATGGAATTTAGATTCATAATACAAAATAATTGCTTGAATGTAAATGAGGAGGGGGAAATTCCTTTCGAAATTTCGGCAAACTAACGGGTGTACATGGGAGGCATTTAATGAAAGAGAAATGGGTCCCACATCATTCAAACATAATAAGGTAAGTATGGGGGAGGTTTTAAACCATACCCCAATTTATAACTCAAATTAAAAGGGAATAAAAACATTAAAAAATTGGACAAAAATTAGAAAGGAAGAAAAACCCTTACTTGGAAGTGTGCTTCCAAAGGCTAGAGAGAGGCTTGATAGAGGATTATTGGGAGCTTGGGGCACCTTGGGAGGATTCTAGAGAGAGTAGGGAAGAGTTTTGAAGAACTAAAATGGCATTGAGTGAGGATAAAGTCAGATCTTGGGTGGGTTTATATTGGAAAGGTGAGAGAATTGTTTATTATTTAGGTTTGGGACACCTCACATTAAACTAATCCAAAACACAAACCATACCATGGTTTCTGCCCATCGTTTTTGTCAAAGGGAAGTGGAAAAAAATATTTTATAAGTCTAAATTCTGAACTTATTAAAATAATGAGGTTTCTTATATGGAGGTGAGTCACACTCCCAAGGAAAACTATTTAAAAAGACATTATGTTTAATAAGCATTGATGTGTCCATTAATGCTTTGTAAAAGAAGTCAAACAAACCCAAAATCACATTATTTTATTGGTAAAACATATATTGGCCGAACATAAGGCTTATAGTATTTTATTAAATCAATATTGGGTCATTATGATGTCATAAAACACATTATATATTGAAACGATATTTATTTTTTACCCAGAAATTTGACTGTCTCAGATAATTATGAAAAATTCACCATTGGATAATTTTGACTTCCTGATTCCATAAATAATATTAATTTTATCTAAATAATTTTCTAAATATTTTAATTTTCACTTCTAAAATAAAAACTGACATTTATCCAAAATTTATGGGTTTTGACATAAATGGATTTCGAACCTTAATAAAAATTACAACTTCATTCATAAAATTATATGATCATTTATATTTAACAAATAATAATTATAATATTTTATTAAAATATTATTTTATTCATAAATCTATTAATTCTTCAAAATAGATTTCTTAGTTGAACATTAACTAAAAATACTATTTGTTCTTTAAAAACTATTTACAAGGTAACAATAATAAAATAAAAGTATATTCATTATTATATACAAAAAAATAATGTAAATAGAAA
This sequence comes from Viscum album, assembly GCA_963277665.1. Lineage (NCBI taxonomy): Eukaryota > Viridiplantae > Streptophyta > Magnoliopsida > Santalales > Viscaceae > Viscum > Viscum album. Next base: position 1,462,578,201 of record OY728162.1, on the reverse strand, counting down.
TAGTACTAGGGTCTTGTTAAATAACCCCTTAAAACACCCACATAAGACTGAAGGCTGAGGTGCGCGATGGTGACAGACTCTTGGGGTGGCTCAGATAACGTTGCACGTGCGGTGATCTCTATCAACTTCCACTTCTCCCGTAGATGGTTCCGTTAGAGCATAACTTGTTGAAGCTCAGATTGGGATTGGTCAAGAGATAATCCCAATGACACCACCTCCTTTTCGACCTCCAACAAATGGGCTTCGTATGAAGCAATTCTACTGGATGAGGCCATCACTTCCTTTGTCTGAGTAAATTAGATTGTTAATGCCCATATTTATACTAATCATGTGATCACTATTCAACAGCTATATTAGCAACTGTCAAAATTTCTAAGGGTATTTTAAATTCCAAAAAGATAAAACAAAAGAAGTGCATATGTTGTATTACCATTTCACATACTAAGGCATTTAATTAGATCAAGAGGTATTTTCATTAACCAAAGTTTGGGTCGTTACAGTATAAGAAATATTTTATCCTTATATAACTATAATAATATAATATATACCATATTATTTCCTTATGTATACTTATATATGTAATTCATGTGGTTTAGTGATGAAAATAGAGTTACATCGCTTCTTGAAGGTGGTAGTCCACACACACACGAATGATGTTATAATCTTAATGTTTAAAAATAATAAAATGATATACTATTATTTAAGAATAATTAATATGTAATTAAAATCATAATTATTTGAGGTATATAACATATAATCATTAGAATTATTCTTTATCACCTTCCATGTAGAATGTTAGTAAAAGACAAAACACATTTCTTCGTGAGGCGGTAGTCTACCATACACATGAGTTACGTTATCGTGTCTCCTACATAATGGAACATAATAACTTATCTTTGACATAATTACTATATATGTATAATTATATAATATATATAATATATATACTTTATATCCATCATAATTCTCATCCTTTGGAGGTGGAAATCAAAAAACGAATGACATCGGTTCACGAGGCGGTTGTCTACCAAACACAAGACTGATGATTTCGTAACCCATTTTATGGAAATTGAGATGGTTTTAGGTCATGAAATTATTATAAAAAAATCTCATTATATTTAATATACTAAGGTTATTATATAATCTTGTTCTAATAAAAATTAAAGGAGGTGTAGAAATAAAAAAAAATAAAGACGCTCATTGAAGAACATTTTCTATTCTTTGGGTTTTCTCTTTAGGTTTTCATTAAATACATCCCTTGATGAATTTATTCCCAAACTAAGGCTTCTTGGATGAAATGAGGAAATTTTAAAAATTATTTTGGTAGCATTTTTTTGATCCAAAGGTATTGATATTTTTTAATAATTAAAGAGAGTGAGTTCCCTTTTATAATTGAGGAGTGAAATTCTTGTAAAACCCCAAAAGTATTCACTATTTAGAGGTCTGCCTTTCCTCATGTGCCACAAAAATAGATAAATAATGGAGGTAAGGTTTTATTTTGAAAATAAAAATCTCCACTACACAGAAATAAATATATACATTTTTTATGTTATTCTATATTCTTTATGTTTACTAAATTTTAACCTTTTAAATTTTTACTATGTTAACCTGTATCTTTTTATTTACGTAGGTTAATTAATATATAAGAATAAAATTAAAATTGTATTTATTAGATATTTTATACCAAAATATAATGAATATGAAATCCAATTGTTTAAATAAAAATTCTATATGTGTTTACAATTATTTTTAACACAAACACATGTAATATATAAAACCATTTTTTAACCTTAATTAAATTAATTAATTTTTACAATTTTCACTAATAATTATGTTAAAAAATTAATTTAACCTTACTATATAATAAAAATTATTCTTATTCCAAATATGAAATATATTTTTCAAAATTCCAATCAAATAAGGGTCATAATTTAATTTAAAATTAATCTAACAGATGTGAAGAGAAAGAAGGATTTTTAAGAGAAAATGTTTAGATGTTTACAATGATTTTATATCAAATTTTATTATGGAAATGTTTCCAATGAAATGAATTGGATTAAATGATATAAAAATTATCACATTTTTTTACAACTATGTCATAATATAATTTAAAATTTAAAATTATTCAAAAACAAAATACAGTTTTCAATGAAAATATGATATTTTCCACATTAATCATAAAATGAAAGTTCTCATAATAATCCCAAAAATTTACCCTAAGCTAATTTAAATATACTTATTTAAAAAATTATGTTTGTTTTGAAAAATAAATATTCTAGAAGTGTTAAAAATTAATTTTAAATTATGTGTTTAAACTGCAACTTATCTACCTTATAGGAAAACTACATTTTTCAAATAAATTTTACTTTTAATTTTAAATAGTTATTATTTTTTATAATAAATAGGAAAATTATAACATAATTAAACTATATAATTTTATAAGTTAGTTAATCCTATTCTTACCCTCAATTTCAATGAAAGTTTTGTAATTTTCATATTAAAAATTAATATTAATATTATATTACTGTTCGATAAAATTCGGTCTCGTGAGTAACACAAGATTTCTAAGAAACTCATTGTTATATGTAACGAATGCTAAACTCGGTGTTATGTGTAATGAAAAATATTTAAGATATTGAATATATTTAAAAATAAATATATATTGTAAAGTTTCTAGATATTATATTCTCTTCTACACTTGGTGTTTCATGTCACAAACGCTATTAAATAAAATGTTATTCTCTTAAAATTTGAGGGGTTTACACATTCTATATCTTAAATTCGACAAAGTAAACAAATTTATGGATTTATAGTGATATTAAATTATGTTTGACCAATGTTTAAACCTAGTTAATTTTCCTTTTAAATATTATTTTTCATTTAGTTTAGATATAGTTGTGTGATTACACGAGTGGTAAAGTAACCCTCTAATCCTAAAGGAAACTCGAGACCGAAACTGATCAGGAGTGAATTACCATGGTATTGTAGTAGTGTGGGAACTATAAAAAGTACAATATTAGTGGTATTATTAAACCAAATTGGGATTTTGGGATATGTTTGGGCCTTTTTATCATTAGTCCTTTGGTCCATTTATGGAAATTTGTCCTTTGGTCCATTTATGGAAATTGGGCCTTAAGGTCATTAGACCATCTTGTGTAGGCCTTTGGGATGTCTGTAAAAGCTTATACTAGTGGATTGATGATCAAATAGTGTTAAATGGTGAATATAAAAAGTAGTAAGATCAATAGTTTGACTGGTCATTGATAAAATTATCATACTTTAGAGCACACCATGGCCTCAATGTAGAGAGGATATGAGAAGGATACAGATGAAACATCGGAGAATCAAGCTAAATTGGGGTGAATAACAAATGTGAGGGTCTACTTTAGATTTGTTATTTGGTCCTATGGGACATTAGTCTATGTGTTCTAGGCCTTTTGGTGTGGAACAATATATCTTACGGGACATGTTATGGTTCCCTATAAACCTAGTTAAAAAGTTTATCTATCATTAAATAATATAAATATGGATTCTAGAAAAAGTTATTTTTGATTAGGATTTTTTAGGAAAAATTGGTGTAAAGAGTCTTGGGTAATCTACCCTACTCACCAAAAGAATTTGTAACAGGAAAAACATTAGGAGTAAGAGGAATATTAATAAAGGGAGGTGTTATTATTGTGTAGTCAAATGCATCATTCCATAACACATAGCGAACCAAAGTTGTTAAATAAATATCATGCTGCATGGAGACTTACACTTTCTTTAATCGAGGGAGGAACATTAATTAGTGAAAAGCATAACATTCCCAGGTTTTACATTTCACTACAATTCTACCAGGAAATCTCTATTCAATGAGTGTAAAATTTTGTTGTGTCATGGTTTCCATGAATCAAATCGTACGTGGATAATAATATATAAAAGATTAATTTGCATAGGTACAAACTCATTTTACGAGATATTCCCACAATCAATCACCAATGGAACCAAAATATATGATTATTTTATGTTTTTTTTGGATATATTATGATAACCTATTAACATGAATTTGAAGAATCCAATGGTTTTCATGATACAAAGGTCTAGATCATGCTATGATAAGTTGAATTCTATAAATATTTAACTCTAAATATTAAACTATGACCTGATGTTTTTTTCCCCTTTCTCATATATCCCATAAACTATACTCCAAGATAAACAATATGGTTCCAATCATCTTGTATGTGTAAGGTAAAACATTATAATTATCTTTTACATGATTTATAAACCATTCTTTACCCATTACACCCTTCTCATTGTACCATTTTCCATATGGTACCTTGAAACATCCCCATACATATTCCAACTAAAACCCCTTTCAAAACCATCAAAATACCCTTTAGAATCATCTCTTTTCCATCCATACCATCATCTATTAGACCATGGGTAAAACAAGTAACATAATCATGAAATATAAATAAAAATTCCAAACATCCCAAATACCATCGAGTGCACCCCACCAGAACAAAAAAAAGGACAAGACAATTGCACCTCCACCTGAGCCTTACCCAATTTATTCACCATTCCCACTGTCTTTTCCATTATACACCCTAATCCAATCTAATAATACCACTCTACGATAATCTATAATTAGGGATCCTTCATTGTATCTACTCATTAATTCATATGATTCATTATTCTTATATATCATGAGATGATGGTAAGACTTAAAGAAAAGAATATTCATACCAACAAGGCATTGGACATGAATACTAAGGAGAATATTTTTATTGATGATAAAATTATGGCCACCTTAAGATCTATTCATCTTACGTACATCATTCAGGTTATAGAGTAGGTACATATCATGTTTTTGAAAACCCACCCAACCAAAAGTTAGAAAAATCAGAACTAACAAAGTATAATTAAGAACCAGAACCATAGAATCTAAATGAACCTATGTACATGATGAAACAGATCATAGAAGACAAACCACACATTAAAAACTACACCAAAAATACACTAATAATATAGAACTAAAATTTTGAACAAAACAATGACTAAATGAAAATAATTTCAAAATAAAAAATATATGTTTTTACATGATTTTAACATAGTTACACTCTATGGAAAGAACACTCCAATAATTTTATTTAGCGATAAAAATATGAATGAAATATTTATAAATTATAGAAATAAATAATTCCACTATATTATATATTGTAGTGTCCAGCCAATGCAATTAGTTTCACTAACTATTGATCTATATGTAGAGTATTCCAACTAATACCTAATCTCTGTGGGAATCCCTTTGTTTGATTAAAAAATAAATCAACTTATCTTCTCTATCATGTGAACATTAAACACTTTTTGAAAATTTATGAGTTTCCTATTATTTATCCTCTAAAGGAACTTGTGTGTTCCCTTTGTCTCAAATCCACCGAGTTGTTTTCCAAGTATGTATTACAAAAATACTTAAGAGTTGGGTGAATTGAGTTTTACTCCAAATAAATCAACCCTATTTAAAAACAATTCAAATATTTCCCTCACTCTTTTTCATATATTAGATCGAAAATAAAAAACAAATGAAAGAGAAGAACATAAATATTATATAGTGGTTTAAGGTAAGAGGAACTTCCCATCATCTACTCCACCAAAAATCAATGTGAGTATGGAATTTTTTAATCGACCATAGATTTTCCTTGGTCCCTCCCATTTGGGTGTGGGCATTTTTAACTTATTATATTGAACTAAGAGATTTAAAATAGAATCACCTTATGTCCATTACTAGACATAGTACAAGGAGTGTATACTTTTTCAATGAAATAAAGTAATAAAAGATATAATATTCATCACATAGTTTAAAGAAACAATTGATAATAGATAAAAAATTTCCATATATTGAATATATCATAAATTTGTAGTTCTAAGAAATTATTTGGCAATGATAGATGTTCATGAAGGTAAAATTTATTAGTTTTTATTAAAAATATTTCATAACATGAATGTTCTTGTAAAACATAGTATGTGATTGTTTTTCATGAACTTACACAATTCTTTTATTTTTGAATTAAAACTTCTCTATTATTTCAATAGTCAAGAGTAAAACTATAATACAAAAAAATCAAATTTTCCTTTTCATGTGAACTTTTTCTTTTAAAATAGAAAAATAAAGGTAGTAATTGACTGTATCTATAGTCTCTCTTGGAATTATATTATTTCTTGTAAATAAACACATTATTTAATTTTTCCTTTCTTTATTCGGAAATCACCACTTTTGATAAAATAAATATATGGTCTTATTTTTCTCATAAAACAATGAGGATAATAATTTCCCAAAAATGAGATTAAATAATAAAAAATAATTTTCTTTTCATGTCTTTAGCTTTATATGACATAATTATGTAACTCTTATGATTTTATGAGTTTACTTCTCACTTTAACACTTCAAAAGAACTCTCTATTATTGAAATATTATTCTCCTTAAAATTATATTTTAACAAAAAAATAGTATTTTTAAGATTTTTAAGATTTTTTATACATTGAAATATATTCAACATTGTATGATATTTTAACTACACAATATAACCTGGAAACGCTGTTCCAGTAGGATAATTTCTCTAGTCATAGGGTAATTCGTGCATGTGCATGAGATTTGATGCATATAAGATAATTTTAATTGATGAGAATATAGTGTGTATGACTTGCTTAGATCATAAGATAATTTTAAGAAAAAATATACCCTCATAAGATATTATACTTCACTATAAGAAAATTTACCTACATTGTATGATAATTTTGCTACATAAGACTCTCATAATTGAATTTACTTTGTCAAATTTATGAATCCCAGGTCAATATTTCATGTATTCCCATTTGAAAATTTTCATTTCTAACACTTTTATTACACCGTTTTTCTTTTAAAAAAATACATATTAGATATTTCATCAGCTTATAGGATAATATATTTTGGAATAATATTCCAACTCTATAGGCTTGTGATATATTTTTTCAAGATCATATAATATTTTACTTAGAAAAATTTATACAAACTTGAATAACATATATTGATCTAAAGACTAAAAATGAAATAACTCTTAAAAACTATCAAATATTAATTTGAAATCATTTAATATAAACACCTTAATAATAAAAATTATGTTTTTAGGCAAAAAAACATGTGAAATATTTGAATATGTTTGAACAATGTTAGTGTTTAAAAAATTATTCCCCTTTTTTATGATAAAAAAACTCATAATAATTTAAAGAAATTTTCTTTAAATTTTAATTATACAAAAATTTAGAGAATATATAATCAGTAAATTGAGAAAAAAATTAAAATTTCACTAATTTTAAAATTTTCATTTTATATAAAATTATCTTTACTCCCATTGTTATCACATCGTTATTTTATATCTTCTCCCATATTTTCTATAATAACACAAAATTTGATTATAGAGATAGTTTTTATAAGATTAAAATTTTATGTTTACTCACATATTCTACCCTTTTGTTATGTCAAAAATAAATATAGGGTATTGAGATAAAACACTTGAATTGTGACACACTGAATTAATAAACTAAGAAAATATAAAGTACTAAAATGATTAAAGATATATAATTGACATGCATAAACTAATTAAAAGTGAAACGTTGATGAAAAAAACATTATACGTTTAAATATATGGAATAAAATAAGAATAGTGCAGAAAAAAGTTCATTCATAAAGAAAATAGAGAGAAATAAAAAAATAAAAAATAAGGGGCAACCATAATATAGGAAAATACCAATATTTTGGTTCTAGAGTTGGTTTGGATAATGATTTAGGATCATCAATTTTTGGATCAACGGTCTACTTTAACTTTTTTTGTGATGCATAAACAAGATGAACAATATGATATTCTCTTTGAACAATGAATTTTTTCCCTTGGAAGTGTCACATACCCCTATTTTTTTTAGGTATGACTTTCTTCTTGTTTGTTTTTATATCTTTACCTATTAATCTCTAGTTTTGTTTTTGTTTCTGAATACTTGAGGGGTTGGGGAGTGCGATTGAGAGAATTTTGTAAGTGTGGAATTTATCTTATAGGTAGAAAGAAAATATAAGGCCCACCAGCTTGTCATTGAGGGCCACTATCATATCGGTGTACTATCCTAGGATAATCCAAGCTATAGAAAGTCATTAGCTCACAGGTGACCTACCAACAACAAACTGGTAAAAGTTCTAGGTTGGAGGCATTCTTCCTATAACCACTGACCAACTACATTGTAGTACCCATGGTTTCTGGTATGTAACCCTTACTCGATGATTTTCATGGTTTTAAAGTTAAGTCTGTTGAATGGGAGGGTTGGGATAACATGGAATGATGTTTTGAGGCAAAGGGGAAGTCGCATGGGAGGTGCACAGTTTGTCTAAACCATGCAGCCAAACCGTGCGCAGTGGGTCTTGGAGGCAGTGGCTTCCGTACGGTTGGTGCACAGTTTGTCTAAACGTGTGGACAAACCGTGCGAGAAGGGTGGTTGAGGCAGTAGCTAACGCACAGTTAGCGCACTGTTTGTAAAATCGTGCGAATTAACCGTGCAGCCACTTAAACGAGATCCTATAATTATGGATCTCACGTGTTTTCACATCTAAATGATTCATTTAAGCTCTTATGCATCCCTAAATCGGGATTTTGGTTCTCCCAAGGTCAGAGAAGGTTCTCTGATCTTTCCAAAGGTGATCTGAAGGCTTCTCTGGGCGAATCGAAGCTGGATTCTGGAGGTATGTGATCGTTCTTGTTTGATTTCTTAGATCTACTTAGATCTACTTCTCCTATTCTCTCGATTTCTTAGATCTACACCCGTTATGGGTAGATCTAACGGTTTGGATGAAAAACATGATGATATTTGGTCTTTTTTGTGTTAGGATAAAAGATCTAAGGAGTATCCTTGGTGATTCAGCCGGGTTTTCTTGTGTGTTCTCCGTTTGTTAGGGTTTTCATAAAAAACTTTGAGGTAGGTGGCTTCACTCTCGATTACTCTTTCTTATAAATTGAAGGCTTAGTTTCAATTTTTTTCCTTGATTGAAATGGTTTGTTTATCTACTGTAAAAGAATGGTTGAATCCCCTTTTTAGTAACGGGTGATGAAAATTTTGTGTTTTTGGAAAGTGGTTGTTGAAGTAAATTTAAAATTGTGATTTTAAATTGGATATGGTTTTCTACTTAAATTAAATGGTTTTCAATAAAAGGGTGATGATTTATTGAAAGTTTTTGATCAAAATTGGTTTTGGGAATGGATTTCATGGGTTGTGGTGTGTGTCCATATGCATTGGTATGAATAAGGGCGATAAGTACCCCCATCAAAAAGGTTGGGATGGATAAGGGAGAGAATTCCCCCCATCAATAGGTTGGGACAGATAAGGTCGTGAAGTACCCCCATCAAGGTAGTCTACTATGTGATGGCTTAGTGGAAGGATAACTCACCACTCGCGAGTATAGGGAGGTCTAGGTTACAGCATGGTTGGTTGGGTGGATTGGTGAAATGGAAAGAATGTTCCAGATGGAAATTTGAATGCTATTGGGAAATTTTCTTGATTGATTTTCTTGAGAAAGATGGGTTTTGTTGGAAAATGGTTTTGACACTGAACTTGTTATATTGTGAACTATTTTTGAAATTTTATTATATAAATTGTTTTATATAAATCTGCTAACATGTTTTATCCTAGATGCATGGGTTGGGAAGTCATTGGGGGAAAACCTACTAAGTTTAATTACTCACCCCTTAATTTGGCACGTTGGTGCTTTTGCAGATTTCATGTACTGGGACGTTGAAAAAGGTAAAGTGTCACATGTTTAGAGCACTGCTTCGTGATACTTGGGCCAGTTCGTGATGTTAGAACTTGGAGCTTCTGGAGCATGGAGTTGGGTTGTTGTCTTCTAGTCTTTGAGTTGTCTTTTCGCTGTTTACTCTGATGTTTGAGTGTTGGTTTCCACTGTGGTACTATTGGATGGTTTATGATAAAATAAGTGGTTGAGTTGTCTTGGATTTTATCATGCATCATTTAGTTGTTGGTTTGGTTATGGTTTCTAGTTCTATGGATGTTCAAAAAGGGAAAATCATCCCCAACTTGTTTGAAACCCTTTGGCATTTATTTCCAGCCTTTGGGGCCTTGGGGATGTCGCTTAGGGCCTATTAATGACTCGTTGTACTCTCAAGCCAATGAGAATTGGTGGGTCACTACAAATGGTATCAGCTTGTTCGGTCCTTTCCTAACAAGTGGTCATCTATATTATCGGTCATGGAGTTGAAATTCCTTTTTGTCTATTCCTTGGGTTCAAATATTATATAGGAGTAGGATTGTCAGAACTTGAAATGTATAGAATAAAAGGACTTAGCTAACCCGTTTATGTTGAAATTCAAGTTATGAGGGAGGTGGGTACATAAGTGTTTTGGAGACAATTATAGGATAAAAAATGTCATTTCCATGGGTTTAGCCAATGAGATGAGCATGACATGCATTAGAGGAATGACTTCCCAATAGGATGGAGTATCTCATTGTGAAGAATGATTTATGATTTTGGGAAAGGTGAATTTTTTTTAAAAATGCAGATATTGATTTTCAAATGAAAGATTTTGAAAAGTATATATTTGGTATATTTTAAAAATGGGTGGATTTTCAAAAAGAATGTGGGATGTTTTTAAAAATGGTTGAACATGTGGAAAATCTTAATGGATAGAAAACAATGATGTGATTGTTGATGTGATAGAAATTGAAATTCTAAGCCTTCAGTTGTTAGGAAGTGATACTAATGACGAGCGTTGTTTGTATAGAAAATGGAACCCATTAGGCATCGTAGAAACCAAACCGAAGAAGCTACGGAGAATGTGGTTGCACCTGAACCATGTGTGAACCAAGAGTTGGTTCAGAGTATCACTCAAGCATTCCAGGTTGTGGACATGGGGAATCAGAGGGAGGAGTCAAGGCATGTAGACCATTCCATCCAGTTCCAGAAGTAGAATCCACCCATCTTCCGGGGTGATTTGGAACCAGAAAGAGTGGAGGTGTGGTTGAGTAGGATGAATCGTATCTTCGATTTCATCGGAACACCAGCTGAACTGTAAGTAAATTTAGTGACGTATATGCTATAGGATCTTGCACGACAGTGGTGGGAGCTAGTGGTGTAGGCTAAGGTGGATCAAGGCCTGGGCTGGGAGGAATTTGAGGAGTTGTTCAATAAACAATTATATCATCACATGTTCAAGATCCAGAGGAAGATGGAATTTTTCAGCCTGAAGCAAGAGAATCTCTCTATCACAAAATATGCAGCTAAATTCATGAATTTAGTGCGCTTTACACCGGATGTTGATGCAAGTGCATCACTGACAGCACACATATTTGAATCAGGGTTGCGATAGGAGATTCGCTCGAAGATAATTGTGCTCTGAATTATGGATTATACGGAAATGGTAAATAGAGAAACAGTAGCTGAAAGAGACATATCAATATTTATGGGAGGAGGAAGTATGATGATACCCACGAGAACAGGTAGGAACTCTAATGCTGGGAACAAGCAGAAGAGGGACACCTACTTCCAAGGTGGGAGTGCGAATCAGAATCAAACAGCTGGATCAGTGAATCTACCTCCATGACCCATGATGAAAGCTGGGTGTTTTCAATGTGCCTTGACTGATCACATAAAGCCAAAGTGTACAGCGCAACCTAGACAATGTCACAATTTCAAGCAGATGGGGAATCTACAGTGCTATTGTAGAAATACTCTGAGGTCGGGTGCACGTGACACTTCCCAGGTGTCGTAATCATCGTATGCTTCGACAGGAAGAGGAAAGCATAGTCATTCTTGTTAGTATAACAGATATAGCCATGGTGATTCTTGAAATACCATGACTCCTCAACCAGGGAAATCTCAACAAGGAAAAAAGGTGAACAGTGCAGCGACAAAGCAATTGTATGGAGCTGAGCAGATGATTGTTGATGATCACGCTGGACTATCAAAAGTAAGAGGTATGATTCTTTTGTATTCTACCTTTGTGCAAGTGTTGATTGATACTGGTGAATCATATTCCTTCATTGCTTCTCGTGCTGTTGACTTGCTATGTTTAAAATGGGAAATGCTATCTTCTATCTTGAAACTGCAAACTCCTCTTGGTGGAAGGGAATGCCAAGCCTTCTTCTGTAGAGAATGTACTATAACTGTTGATGGAGCTAAGCTGAAATGGGACTTCCCCATGTTAGAAACGGATGACTATGATGTAATCCTGGGTATGGATTGGTTGAAAAGGTTTAAGGCTCACATCAATTGTTATAGGAGGACGGTTTGTTTCACGACTGAGGACCACATCGACCATCTCTTTAAAGAAGAAAGGATAGTAAAGAAAGGCTCCAAGACCTTGTTGGAACCAATGGTGGGAACGATCTCTCACCAATTGGAATCATTAACTTTGGAAACAATGGAAGAGATTGAGGAAAATAGTTTTCCAGTTGTGGTGGAGCAATTTCAAGATGTCTTTCCCAAGAACTTCTCAGGGTTACCACCTATAAGAGAAGTGGAGTTTACGATTGATCTTCTTCTGGGGACCAGTACTATGTCACTTCCATCTTATAGGATGGCACCAACAGAGTTACAGGAATTTAAAGTGCATTTAGAGGAGCTGGAAAGCAAGGGCTTCATCTGGCCAAGCGTGTCTCCATGGGCAGTAACAATTTTTCTTGTTAAGAAAGCAGATAAAACTTTGAGGATATGTGTAGATTATCGTAAACTTAACCAAGTTATGATAAAGAATAGATATCCAGTTCCATGCATTGATGACCTGTTTGATCAATTGAGGGGAAATCAGTGGTTCTCCAAGATCAACTTGCGATCAGGATATCACCAGTTGCAAGTTCGGAAGGAGGATATCCCAAATATAGCCTTCAGAAGCAGATATGGACACTAAGAATATGTAGTCATGCCTTTTGGTCTTAGGAATTCACCAGGAGTCTTTATGGAATTGATGAATAAGATATTTCAGCAATATCTGTATTCTTTTGTTGTGGTGATTGTGGACGACATATTGTTGTATTCAAGAACAAGAGATGAGCATGAGCAACACTTGACGATAGTGTTGGAAATCTTGAGAGACCATCAGTTGTATGTCAAATTATCAAAGTGAGATTTTTGGAAACAAGAGTTATGCTTTCTGGGGCATGTTGTTTCTGAGAAAGGTGTTTCAGTGGATCCAAAAAAGATAGATTCTATTTTTTCTTGGTAACCACTGAAGAATGTCTTTGAAATACAAATTTTTCTTAGTCTAGCTGGTTTTTACCGATGCTTTGTTCATGACTTATCATGACTAGCTTCGCCTATGACAACATTGACAAAGATGAAAAGTGCATTTCAATGGACTAAATAATGTCAGATATCTTTTTAAGAGTTGAAATTTCTCCTTACATCAATACCCATCATGATTTTTCCAGAATCAGGACAAGGGTATGTGGTGTATTGTGATGATTTGGGAATAGGTTTGGGTTGTGTTCTCATGCAAGGAGACCATGTGGTTGCTTATGGCTCAAGGCAGTTGAGGGTTCATGAGAAAAATTACCCAACACATGATTTTGAGTTGGCTGTAGTCATCCATGCTTTAAAAACATGGAGACATTATCTCATTGGTGAGAAATTTATTGTGTTTACATATCACAAATGCTTGAAACACATTTTCTCACAACAAGATTTGTGTCTGAGGTAGAGGAGATGGATGGAGTATCTTCAAATGTTCAACTTTGAATTGATGTATACACCAGGTAAGTGCAATTCGGTGGCCGATGCATTAAGCATGAAGTCGTATACCCAGTTGGTGAAAGAAGCTTCAGATGAGTGGCAGTTGATGTCAGTCCTAGCCGACATGCGTATGGAATGTGAAGAACGAACTGATGTTGCAGTTTTCTTTCCAGTTGCACTTGTTCATGATTTGGTGGAGATAGTAAAGGAGGAATAGGAATATGATGTAGACTGTGTTGCAATGAGTTCAAAACTCAATTGTGGGGAGATCATTGAGGAATAGAAGCTGGATGAGAGATCAATTTTGCAGTATCGAGATCAGATGGTTGTACCTTTAGCTACTCAGGAACAACTCCTTCATGATTAACACTATTCAAGATGGGTTGTGCATCTGGGTACGCAAAAGATGTATAAGGAATTGAAGGCATAGTTTTGGTGGAGAGGAATGAAACAGAAGGTATCTGAATTTGTTTCAAGGTGTTTAACTTGTCAGCAAGTTAAAACAGAACATCAACAGTCAGCTAGTATGTTACAATATTTACCTATCCTAGTGTGGAAATGGGATCATATAGCAATGTATTTTGTTACAGGTCTTCCAAGAATGGTCCGGAAACACGATTCCATTTGGGTGATAGTGGATCGTCTAACTAATTCGGCACATTTCATCCCAATTTTTAAAACTCATACGGTGGAAGATCATTCAAAAATATATATCTGAGAAGTGGTAAAGAGGCATAGGGTACTAGTGTCTATCATCTTAGATAGAGATCTGAGGTTCACATCTCATTTCTAGAAATCATTATAGCAAGCCCTTGGGACTCAGTTGACGATGAGCACAGCGTATCATCCTCAGACAGATGGGAAATCTGAGCAGACAATACAAACGTTGGAAGACATGTTGTGGGCTTGGGTAATGGATTTTGGTGGCTCATGGGAAGATAAAGTTCCTTTAGTGGAGTTCTCATGTAATAATAGTTATCAGGCCTTGAAACACATGGCTCCATTTGAAGCATTGTATGGGCGTCCTTTTCATTCTCCACATTGTTGGGTGGAAATAGGTGAGACTTCACTAGTTGGGCAGAGCCTTGTCCAAGAAAAAACAGAGAAGATCCAGTTGATTAGAAAGAGGATGGAGACTGCTCAGAGTCGTCATAAATCTTAATTGGATCACCACCTAAGACCGTTGTCGTTTGCTGTGAGTGATCATGTCTTTTTGAGAATCTCTCCAAGGCTTGGACATCGCCATTTTGGAAAGCAGGAAAAATTATCTCCTCGATATATAGGCCCTTTTGAGATACTGTAATAGGTTGGAGAGGTGGTATATCGGTTGGTAGTACCACCACGGTTTAGTGTAGTTCATAATGTGTTCCATGTATCTCAGTTGAAGAAGTATCAGCCCGATCCTGACCAGATGATCATATGGGATCACGTTGACCTAGAGCCGGATGCTTCATTGATACATATCCCGGTACAGATAGTGGATAGGCAAGAAAAAGTCTTGCGTGGAAAAAGCATCGGTCTAGTGCAGGATTTATGGAAGTATGGTCAGATTCCAGAAGAGACTTGGGAACACAAGAAAGAAATGAAAGAGTAGTGGCCAAAAATCTTTCAGGAAAGTGATGGTTTTCTACTTTCCGGGGATGGAAAAGCCAATGGTGGGGAGAATGTAGTACCCACGGTTCTTGGTATGTAACCCTTACTCAATTCTTTTCATGGTTTTAAATTTAATGGTGTTGAATGGTAGGGTTGGGAGAACTTGTAATGATGTTTTGAGGCAAAGGGAAAGTCGCACAAGAGGTGCACTATTTTTCTAAACCATGCGGCCAAACCATGCGCAGTGGGTATTGGAGGCAGTGGATTATGCATGGTCGGTGCATGGTTTTTCTAACCATGTGGAAAAACCATGTGAGAAGGGTGTCCGAGGCTGTAGCTAACGCGCAGTTAGCGAATGGTTTGTCAAACCATGCGAATTAACAGTGTGGCCACTTAAACGAGATCCTATAATTGTGGATCTCACGCGTTTTCACCTTTAAATGCCTCTTTTATGCTCTTAAGCGAGCCTAACTCTGGATTTTGGTTCTCCCAAGGTCAGGTAATGTTCTTCCATCTTTAGGGAGTCTATCCAAAGGCTTCTCTTGGCAAATTAATGCCGGATTCTTGAGGTATGTGATCATTCTTGTTTGATTTCTCAGATCTACTTAGATCTACTTCTCTTCTCTCGGTTTCTTAGATCTACACCCGTTATGGGTAGATCTAAGTGTGTTGATTCCAAACATGATGAGATTTGGTCTTGTTTGTGTTAGGAGAAGAGATCTAAGGATGATCCTTGGTGATTCGGCTGGGTTTTATTGTGCATTCTCCATTTGTTAGGGTTTCCGTCAAAACCTTTGAGATAGGTGGCTCCACTCTCGATTCCTCTTTCTTATAACTTGAAGTATTAGTCTCAATTTGTTTTCCTTGATTGAAATGGTTTCTTTATCTACTATGAAAGAATGGTTGTAACCACTTTTTAGTAACGGGTGATAAACTTTTGTGTTTTTGGAAAGTGGTTGTTGAAGTAAATTTAAAATTCTGATTTTAAATTGGATATGGTTTTGCTGCTTGAATGAAATGGTTTTCAATATAAGGGTGATGCTTTATTGAAAGGTTTTCAACAAACTTGGTTGTGGGCATGGATTGCATGGGTTGTGGTGTGTGTTCATATTAATTGGGATGGATAAGGGTGAGAAGTACCCCCATAAAAAAGGTTGGGATGGATAAGGGTGAGAAGTCCCCCCATCAATAGGTTGGGACAGATAAGGTCATGAAGTACCCCTGTCAAGGTAGTCCACTAAGTGACGGCTTAGTAGAAGGATAAATTACCACACATGAGTATAGAGAGGTCCAGGTTGCATGCATGGTTAGTTGTGTGGATTGGTGAAATGGAACAAATGTGCCAGATGGAAATGTGAATGGAATTGGGAACTTTGATTGAATTCTTTTCTTGAGAAAGATTAGTTTTGTTGGAAAATGGTTTTGACCCTAAAATTTTTATACAGTGAACTATTTTTTGAATTGTTTTATTTAAATTGTTATATATAAATGTGCTAACATGTTTTATCCTAGATTCATGGGTTGGGAAGTCATTGGGGAAAACCTACTGAGTTTAATTACTCGCCCCCTACTTCAGCATGTTGGTGATTTTGTAGATGTCATGTACCGGGACGTTGGAAAAGGTAAAGTGTCACATGTTCAGAGAACTACTTCATTATTATTAGGCTAGTTCGTGATGTTGGATCTTGGAGCTTGTAGATCCTGGAGTTGGGTTGTTGTCTTCTACTATTTGAGTTGCCTTTCTGCTGTTTACTCTGATGTTTGAGTGTTGGTTTCCACTATGGTACTCTTGGTTGGTTTATGATAAAATAAATGGGTGAGTTGTCTTATCTTTTATCCTGCATCATTTAGTTGTTGGTTTGGTTACGGTTGCTGGTTCTATGGATGTTCAAAAAGGGTAAATCGTCCCCCACTTGTTTGAAACACTTCGACATTTATTTCCAGCCTTTGGTGCCTTGGGGATGTCTCTTAAGGCCTAGTAATGACTCGTTGTACTCTCAAGCCAATGAGAATTTGCAGTTCATTACATACACGGTCACTACCAGACATCCAAAAGCCTACCAGACATCCGATTATCTGAATGTGACTGAGAATGATATGGAGAATATTTTAATTTTTTCCCCAAACCTCTTGTTGCGTCTTCCCTCCTCCAACTTGGACTGTATCTTGATCCATAAAATTCAAAGATACATAAATTTTTTCTCTCTCTCCCAAAATCTATTCATAGAAGGTAAAATCATCGTTCATCTTATAGGTTTCTTGTCTATGAGACTTAACATGTATTGGTGGGAATATCTCCTCTACTCCTATTCCTTGATTTTGACCATCCATGAAAAACATGAAGAATTTGTAAATCGTGAGTCTTTATTAGAATTGTGGTATCTAGGAGTCTTTCTTCCCTCCTCCTTTTCAATGCTTTGATCCCATTTCTGATTATTGATGTTTTGAGAATTATGGTAGGTGGTTTCATATGATGCCCTTATTAATTTAAACACTTGTTACTTGCCTATTTTAAAAATAGTTCCTAATTTTTTTTTGAAGCTTGAATCATTATCTCTTGGAAATGATGTCATCAATGGAATGATAATTGATGAAAACCATTAAAAGTGCTTCGTATTAAAATAAAAGATTTTTTAAAATGATATGATTATTTTAAACATATTTCTATGGTCTTGGTATTGAAATTTAGAAGGAATGGAATATTGATATATCCCATAAAAATGATCTGTTTTGAATGAAATTCATTTTGGGAAAACCAATGACAATATTTTCTTGAAATTGAATTATCATGGATTGTAAAATCTGGAATCTGGTTTGATTTTGAAATAATCGATGAGACTAATGAATTATGTTTGAAATATCATGATAAAAATATTTACTAAATACCTTTGGATCTAGGAATTTAAGAGGGTAGTATCAGGAAAGAAAACAATGAATATTTAACTCTAACTATAAATGGAATCGATTATAATAACACTAACTAAACATTGATGAGGAAGGGAAAGACTTTTTGGGTTGGAATCCTACTTGTAGGCCAGTAGCCCTAGGGTAATGTCTATACAAAGTATCCAGGATCATTGATATGTGTTAGGATCCTTGAGTCTTAACATTACTTACTCAGGAACTCCATTACAATTGTGCTAGGATTTATTAAAAATATTTCTTTTATGTTTTTCCAAAAAAAGTATCATAAATTCATTCAAGATAAAAAATTATTCTGGAAAAGTGTTGGATATCCCTATTTTGATAAATTTTTATGAAATATTTGAAATAATGGTTTTTAGACATACTTTGAAAATGATTATAATTCCCCATATTATTTAAAATTAACCATATTTGGTTTATTTAATATGTACTACTTATGAGAAACATGGTTAGATTATATTGGGGTTATTTTCCATTATCCAATATATACCGATGGTCATATAAAAAAATTTACCCCAGGTTCATGAAAAGGTAAATAATCACATGTATTTTGTGGATATCTATGATAAATGGATTTGGTATTTTGACAGTAATGTGTGGGGTGAGAGGCCCACATATTGCACAGACTTGAGTCGATAGTGGGTCATTATATTCATAAATTTTATTTTTTTGGTTTATGTTTTCCAATTTATTCTCTCTACATGGCCTATATCCTATTGAATTTTGATTCTTTTTAATTTTATTAAATGGTTTTTTGGATACTCTGTTTTGTAGAATTCATTGCATAAGGTTTTTTTTGAGGCTTAAGTGCTAGTAGTCAGCCTGTGGGATCAGGAATGGCCTTCAATTCATGTTGTGGATAGACTCATATGCCTAGATATATGGGTGATTCCTGATGGTTAAAATATTTATAAGGTGGGTTTGATATATTTAATCAATATTATATGATTTTGGGATGTCATGGTAGATATAAATTAAACAATTTGTGGCTTATGGGATAGGTTTCAAGAAAGTTCTTGGACAAATCTCATTGCGATGAGACTTAAGTTGCCATAGATGGTTGGGAAATGAGTCTTTGGAAAGATGTTATATCACATTTTAGTTTTTGTCATGTTTATTATTTTTTCAAGTTAAAACTTATTACATGGTCTGATATATCCTAGGTTGTTATTCCTTTATGTTTTTTAATATAATTCCCCTAAAATATTTTTAGTGACATCTGAGGAGGGTTATAATGATGAACCTCATTAGGGATATTCTTCAATTGGACAAGTAGTCTGAGGAATGTAATAGGGCACGATACCAACCCTTGTTTAGGATACTAAGGTAGAACCTCAAAAGGAAGAGAATATGAATCATACTATGAGATCCTTCTCTAGAAACCACCATATTTTCCAAGAAATAATTATCCGTAAGATGTGGAAGATTTTTTGAGGAATTTTAAAATATTCTATGGATTTCTGGAGACTCTATATTCTATCAAGATAAAATGTACAACCATCAAGATTGCAGGCCTTAGTAAAAGGGGGTGGGACTCGATGGTTTTAGAAAATAATAATGATGGCTTAAGGTGGAAATAATTCAAGGGAATCTTCATCAATAAATTATATCTATAGTCTATTACTAATGATATGTCTATGTAATTCCCCAACCAAAAGAAGTATAATTAGATAGTCATAGAGTATTCTGATATTTTTTTGAACTTACTTAGTTTTATCCTAAGGTTGTGTCGAATAAAAAGATAAATTCTTGAAGGTTCAATATGGTTCTTTTACTTGATATTTGATCATAGGTTTTTATATTTAATATTTTTTACCCTAACAAGGTGTATGATATAGCTTTGATGGAGGAGACTAATGCGACCAATAAGTCAGAGATGATCAATGTTCTCCTTAAACCTAGTGAAAGTTCTAGTGACTCTGGTAAGGGGAAATTGAATCGAGATAAGATTCACACACTAGTGCAGAAAATGTTATTTACGTTGGTTAATTTTTATTTTTTACGTTGGTTATTTAAAAACCGACGTAAAAAACATAACATCGTGGTGTTTATCACGTTGGTAAATTAATAACCGATGTGAAAAAACCGGGGGGGGTGGGTTTATAATGTTGGTTATTATATAACCACCGTGATAAACTGGGGGTTGGGGTTTATCACATCGGTTATATAATAACCAACATTATAAACCCGTGTGGGGGAGTTTATCACGTCGGTTATTAAATAACAGACATGATAAACCCCTGGGAAATGGTTTACCACATCGGTTATATAATAACCAATGTGCTAAACCAGTTCGAGGGGGGGTTTATCACGTCGGTTATTTAATAAAAAATGTGATAAACCATTTCCCAGGCCTTTTATCATGTCAGTTATTAAATAACAAACGTGATAAACCATGCCACAGGTGTTTATCACGTCAGTTATTAAAAAAGCCGACGTGATAAACCCTTCCCGATTTCTTTATCACGTCAGTTATAAAATAACCAACGTGGAAGAAATGTTTTTTTTATAAAAAATATAATGCAGTCCTCTGCTCTCCCCCAGAAACCAAATCAAGAATTCGTACCACAAAAATAGGAGATCAAAACAAGAACTAAAGAAAATTTAAGCATTTACATTGATAACATATAAAACTTAACCCACTTGATAGCCCCCACCCTCATGTATACCCCCTGGATAGCCCCAAACACCCCGGGACAACCCCCCCACCCTCATGTATACCCCCCCCACACACACCCTAGACAACCCTCCACCACCCCATTGGATCCCACACCACACCCCTGTACTACCCCCCGACCCCCTGGATAGCCCCAAACAACCATGGACAACCCCCACCCTCTTGAACAACACCCCTCACCCCCTCACCCCACTTGACAGCCCTCACCCCATTGGAGCCCCCACCACACCCCTGGACTGCCCCCCGACCCCCTGGAAATCCCCAAACACCCCGAGAAAACCCCACCACCCTCCTGAACAACACCCCCTCACCCCCTCACCCCACTTGATAACATAAAAAACATTCCCCACATGACAGCCCCCACCATCATGTATACCCCCTGGACAGCCCCAAACACCCCCGGACAACCCCCCCCCCCCTTACCCTCATGTATACCCCCCACACCATGGACAACCCTCCCCCACCCAATTGAAGCCCCCACCACACCCCTGGACTGCCCCCGACCCCCTGGACATCCCCAAACACCCCGGGAAAACCCCCCCACCCTCCTGAACAGTACCCCCTCACCCCACTTGATAACATATAAAACTTACCCCACATGAGAGCCCCCACCCTCATGTATACCCCCTGGACAGCCCCAAACACCCCGGGACAACCCCCCACCCTCATGTATACCCCCCACACCCTGGACAGCCCCCCCATTGGAGCCCCCACCACAACCCTAGACTGCCCCAGACCCCTGGACATCCCCAAACACCTCTAGACACCCCCTCCCCTCTTGAACAACACCCCTCACCCCAATTGATTTCCCCCACCCCATTGGAGCCCCCACCACACCCCCTGGACTGCCCCCGACCCCCTGGACATCACCAAACACGCCGGGACAACCCCCCCCCCCCCCACCCTCTTGAACGACACCCTTGACAGCCCCCACCCTCATGTATACCCCCTGGACAGCCCCAAACACCCCAGGACAACCCCCACCCCCATGTATACCCCCACACACCCTGGACAGCCCTCCACCCCGTTGGATCCCCCACTACACTCCTGGGCTATCCCCCAACCCCCTGGACAGCCCCAAACACCCCTGGACAACCCCCCACCCTCCTGAACAGCACCCTCACCCCCTCAACCCACTTGACAGTCCCCACCCCATTGGAGCCCCCACCACACCCCTGGACTACCCTCCGACCCCCTGGACATCCCCAAACACCCCGGTACAACCCCCACACCCTACTGAACAACACCCACTCACCCCACTTGATAGCCCCCAACACACCCCTAGACTACCCCCCGACCCCCTCGATAGCTCCAAACACCCCGGGACAACCCCCCACCCTCATGTATACCCCCCACCCTGGACAGCCCTTGCCCACCACATTGGAGCCCCCACCACATCCCTGGACTGCCCCCGACCCCTTGGATAGCCCCAAACACCCCTGGACAACACCCCCACCCTCATATATACCCCCACCCCCTGGACAGTACTTCCACACCATTGGACAACCCTCCCACACCCCTAGACAGCCCTCCCACACCCCTGGATAGCCCTCCCAGACCCCTGGACACCCCCCAACCCCACTGAACTCCCCCCCACACCCTTGGAACCCCTCCCCCCTAGACCAGAATCCATACCAGAAAAACCATCATTAGTAGACCAAAACAAGAAGTAGAGCAAAATTAAACATTCACATATATAACATTAAAAACGTACATTTTCAACTTAAAAAAACTAAATCCAACCTAAACGACTACCAAATACACAATTACAATGACAATATTCAAAATTACATTTTTCATTACAAAAAACTAAAATTCAATCAAACCTGTAAAATAATTTGACCACTCCACTTGTAAGTGTTTGATGTCTTCACCAGTATAGGGTTGAGGGTCATCAAAAAGATACAAATGAAAAGGATAGTAGTTGACGTGTATAATGAATAAGTCAAATTGAAATATTATGGAAAAGTTTAAGAGGAAATCTTACCAGGTCAAAATTCACAACTGTCCCATTTGTTATTATTTCATACATAAATCTTAACATATAATATCCACATTCGATGACGCCTTGTTTTCTAGGACGATTCTATTTGAATGAGTGTAAATTCAATATATTATTTTTACGTAATAAATTAAAAAGTACAAATTATAAATGGATATTTACCTTTTTATTTACATATTTGATCTTTGCACTCCTTTTCTTTGTGTTTTTTCGAAAGTAGGACCATGACCTGTTAGAAAATAATATGAATGGTGTAAATTTAAAATTCATTATAATATATAAAACTATTAAGAAATTTAAACTTAATTTTCCAATATATTCTTAAAACTTTCCTGCACATCATCATGGATAGAGCATATCCAATCATGTGCTTTCTCCCTTGGGAAAAAAACCCCTAACATCCAATGATCACTGATAAAAGGGAATTTAACATTAGTGGTTTTTTATGTTAAAAGATAATTAACTCTTTGAGATAGATGTGTTTCATACCTCTCACAAAAAAAATCATCCAACATTGTGTGACTATATTCTTTTCAAGTCTTTCAGCAATATAAAGCATTCTTTGTTCCTCATCCAATGCACATGCTTCAGGGGAAATCAATTGCGGGTCCATGAATCCATATACATCTGTCAGCTCATTCCTCTCACAAATTTTATAAAGATACTTAATACAAAACATTCATAAGTATACATTTTTAATAAATATAACGTAGGGAAAAGGTGTTAAGACTTACATGGAAAAACTTTTCACCACTTTGATGCCCAACTTATCTCTAGTAATAAGCTCCATGATATCGGTTTTCAAAATCCCCACACTTATTTCATGTCCACAAACATGAGATTCCATTGGAAACTCATAATAACCCACCAACAAATTTGAATATCTTGACAATCTTTCAAGACTACTAGAATCTGTATCTGATGTCATAGCCATTTGTCATTGTTGTTGTCTATACAGTATTTCTTTACCTTTGAATTATTCCTGTAAAAATAAATTGAAAAATATATTAGTTTTCAAATGATAAAACAAATTTAATAAAAAAAATGAAAATAAAAGATAAAACATTCATACCTCTATGGTAATGAGTCAAATAAGTCTGGATGGCCAAATTAAAAAATGGATGATACTTTGTCCAACTATCGCCACCTCATCTGTAGGTAATGGTACTCGACCTGATCTATCTATAATATCCTGTACAGTGACCCTGTGATTCTCTACCTCTAATTGTTTATGATGAACTATATCTCCTATACAATATACCAACCCATATTCTAATATATGATTTTTAGGATCATCAACATAAAACTCGCAATAAGTTGGAAGCTGCGGCGGAGGTGTATGATAAAAAATGGGGTTTGCAGGCTAAGGTGGGGGAGTGGGAGCTACTGGCGGAAGTGGAGGATAAATAATGGGGTCTACAGGGGGAGGTGGAGGAGTGGGAGCTGCAGTCTGAAATTGTCTTTGCATGTCTGCAAACATAGATTACACTGACGCTCTAATCTTGTCCTCCATAGTCGCATTGATATTATGAACTTAATCCTCCAAGGATTATATTTTTTTTATAAACCCCGTCAACGTTAGAAGTTGAATAATATGGAAACACTTTTCTTACCGATACACCTGCCGGATATCCTCTTACATGACTAGGATGTTCGGGCTTTCCCAATGATACAGATAAAATATATTCCCTCCCTGTAGTTGTAAATGTCCCCTGTGAACTCTGCTCCTCAAGATATTCTTGTATTAATTAATTGAACATTTCTGTAATGATTGAAATTATATGAAGAAAATAGTTAACTTAAATAAATAAAATAGATATCTTACAATCCTCTCAACTACGATTCTTGATTCTTCCGAAATATATTTCCCTTTTTTTCCTTTTCAATCTCTCTTCCATTTTTCATGTCTAGATAGAGGGGATAGGGGGGCCACCTCTCCAGAGCTTGAAGACTCGGCTCTTAGTTGTTGAAATTTTTCAGCCATCATCTGTTCTTCCAAAAATGCATAACCTCCCAAAGATAAACTATGAGGGTATAAATTTTTAGATTGGATCTCCTGATGAGATTTCCTTATTTGCTGTAAATTAAGAATAAGAAATCATTAACAAAACATTAATAAGATCATTTATATTAGAAAGCTTATAAAAGTTCGTATTTCCCTTACCAAAAATGACTCTTTTCTTCTACTTTCAAAAAACTAACTCCATGTGTCTTCATCTATAAAAGGATAGATATGACATGGATTGTCATGACTCCTATGAACATAAATGAATTCAAATGAGAGGGTTGATTTTAAATCCCTCCATCTCCTGGCAGCCAACGATAAGCATTTCTTCCTGACTCCTCCAGTGTCAGGAATATCAAATTTCATCTGATAAAGAAGAGGTTAAACATATTATATATACTAGAAACATTTAAATAATAGTCAAACAATAGCAAAAGATGTTACCAAAATCATCTCCCACAACTGAGATATTATCACTTTATCCACACTTCTCCAGTCATAATACATAATGCTTACTTTGCTCTTAGCCTGAGTTGCTACAAAACTCTTAAAATCTATTGCATTTGAACCTCTAGGAATATCATCATCATCTAACTCAATGAGTGTCCTCTGATCCTGCGTATGGTAAAGTGCTAATTTTGGTAAATGTGTGCACCCACATTTACCAACCTTTGAACTCTTTATCGTAATAGGAGCATGTGAATGTTCCTCCCCGGAGGTATGACCAATATGCTCATCTCCAGAATCATGTGGTTGATCAACTGAATGATTTTTCATTATCCTTAAAATCAAAAAACAAACAAACATTAGTTCACAAATATACAAATTCAAATATTTTAATACTACTGTAATCAGAAAATAGAAAAGTGTACTAAGTTACGTAATAGTAAACATTGGTAATATGGTAAGCATGTTAAACAGTGGTAAAGATAGTCAAGATGGTCAAGTTGGTAAACATGGTAAACATGGTAAACATGGTAAACCTAGTAAATATGGTAAAGTAATTGTCAATGAACAAAAATAATAGATATATAATTCATGTAATGGTAAACATGATAAAGTAAATTAAAAAAACATAAAACAAACAAAAACTAATATTTATTTTGTTTTAATACATGTTTTAATAAATAAAAAACTTACAATATCTAACATTTTATGAAACAAAGAAATTTAAACAAGAAATAAACATATGTTACCTGTAATTTTAGGAATGTACAAATGGATTGTTTTACCAAATTCCTTCGTCGTGATCATTCCTTATGGCACAAACCATGTCTTCAACATGCTCATCATTATGTTCTGTTAATCTTTCCAGGGAACTAGGGATCTCACATAAATCATCATCTTCATCAAGTTCATCCTCACCAACATATTGTTTTTCTCTTGTAAAACAACAGCCCACTGTATATCTGATTGATCTAATACATAGAAAATTTGTTTTGCATGTGTTTCCATTATAAAAGAATCAGCTGTGTCTTCCAATCTATTCAGATTAACAAGTGTCATTCCAAATTCATCATGTCTGACACTGTTTTTACCAATAAACCATTTACAGTTAAAAACATGAACTTTAATTTTAAAGTAATCAACCTCCCATATGTCTTCAATCACTCCATAATATGCACTTGATGCAGAAATTGGGTTTTTTCCTTAGCACTCGAAAAATGTATTGCTTCTGCAAACACCAATACACCACTATTCTGAACTGTACTTCTGTTGTCCTGAGCTTTTGTATGAAATGTATAGCCATTAATGTCATAACCAGAACCATGTTATCACATTTAAACATGGACCACCCACTATCAATTTTAATGTCTATGATACATCTGATCTACCAAGCAAGGTCTTTTTAATCCATGAAAAAAATGTTTTGTTGTGATCATTCAAAATCCACATTTCTTTCTTCTTTGGATGACATTGTTTCAACTAATTAATATGCAATGTGATATATGGTTTAGAATCATCTATGTTATTACAGATGTATGATTCTAACTTCATCATCTGTTCAGCTGACAATGATTTGACTTTCAAGCCACGAATCCCCTTTCCCTCATTATTAACTTGTTCATGGTGAGATGGAGGCAAACCTATGTGTTGCGTCGTAGCCAAGTAGCTCTTAAAAAACTCTTCTACCTCCTAAGAAATATAGTTTTCAATAATGGAGGCTTCAGGTCGATATAGATTTTTAACCTACCCCTTTAATATTTTCATATACCTTTCAAAATGATACATCCAACGAAGATCTACAGGTCTACAAAGCTTTATTTCTTGAACCAGATGAATCATTAAATGCACTATTATATCAAAAACATTTGGAGGAAAATACATCTCCAATTGACAAAGTATAAAAATTTCATCCTTTTCCAAAATGTTCAAAGCATTCACATCAATCTCCTTATTACAAATTGAATTGAAAAAATAACACAACTTCATTATAGTTTTTCTGACACGAATGGGCAATCTTCCACGCAATGAAACTGGTAGAATTTATTGCATCATGATGTGACAATCATGTGATTTCATACCTATCAACTTCAAGTCCTTCAATGAGAAAATTTTTGTTTACATTTGAAGAATAACCTTGAGGCACTTTGATATCATGAAGACACTGAAAAAAGATAATTTTCTCCCTCTTCGATAATGTATGAAAATCCGGGGGAAGAAATGTTTGTCTTAATTTAGGAGTGGGAGCTAACTCCAAACGTATTCCCAATTGATAGTAAGTCTAATCTTGCATTCAACCCATCTTTTGTCTTTTCTATAATATCTAACAATTTTCCAATCAAACAATCACAGATATTCTTCTCCACATGCATGAAATCGATATTATGTTTAACTTTATGATACCTCTAATAAGGTAGCTAAAAAAATATTGACCTTTTCTTCCAAATATGTCTATCATTACCAGATTTCTGTGTCTTTCCCAATGTCACATCAAGGTTTTTCACCCTCTAAAAATACAGATCGGGGGATAAAGGTTTTGGAGAAGTATCAAATTCTTGTGATCTATTGAATACCTTTTTTAGTCTTCTATAAGGGTGATCCATAGGCAAAAACTTTCGATGACACATGTACACTGTTTTCCTCCCATGATGCAACTGACAATATGACGTCTGTTGTTCGCAAATTGGACATGCTTTATGCCCTTTAACACTATATCCAGACAAATTTCCATATGTTGGGAAGTCATTTATAGTGAACAGAGGCACTGCATGAAGTTGAAAATATTCCATTTTATAAGAATCATACACCCTAATACCATCATCCCATAACAGTTTCAAATCATCAATCAATGGTGACAACTAAACATCAATATCATTTCCGGGTTGCTTTGGACCAAAGATCATTATACTCAATATGAAATATTTGCACTTCATACAAACTTCAGGAGAGAGGTTTTAAATTACTAATAAAACATGCCATGAACTATGTGTTCTACTGAGGGTTCGGTATGGATTCATTCCATCTGTGCACAACCCTAGTCTGAGATTTCTAATTTCATTTCCAAATGTAGAATACTGCGCATCAATTTTCTTCCATTGTGGACAATCAGCTGGATGACGTATTTTTCCATCACATAACCACTCATCAGCATGCCATATTATCTTTTTTCCACCATGTGAATTAGAAAATAAACATTTGAAATGATGAATTATAGGAAGATACCAAAATACCTTTGAAGGGAGATTTTTAATCTCTACATCAGCCTGTGATTTTTATTTCACCTTATACCAGGATGTCCCACATTTATGACACTCTGAAAGAAATTAATATTCTTTCCTACATATAATGCAGTCATTCAGATAGGCAGGTATTTTCATGTATCTCAATCCCATCGGCCATAATATTTTCGTGGCCTTGTAATGTGAATATGGAAGATCGTTATCTTTTGGAAGAATGTCTTTCATCAATTGTAGTAGCTCTGTAAAACTTCTATCACTTCATCCATGTTTTTCTTTCAGGTTAATCAATATTAACACCGCTGACAAAACTGTAAAATCTGTACAACCAGGATATAATGGTTTTTCAGCATCACCATATAGATGTAATACTGTCAGTTCTATCTCAATTTTTTCTGCTACAATATCACGAATCATTTCCTTAATTCCATCGGAGTTACCATTATATGAATCATCATCAGTGAAATTACATCCAGTTTCACCATGCCAAATACAAGGGCTGTAAATCGGATTAAAACCATGACAAATCAGATGATATTTTATCTCTCTACTTTTCACCTTATTCATATTCAAACATTTCAGGCATGGACATAAAAAAATGTCACAACTTGGAACATTTTGTTTAGAAAGTTCCAAAAAGGCATCAACACCTTCCTCATATTCATTACTCATTCGATGTGCTGTAATCCAACTTTGACTCATTATTTCCTATAACAAATATCAAAAATATATATATTTTTAAGATAAGACAAATATATGTTTATATGAAAAAAATCATAATTTGAATGTAAAACAATTCTCAATTATAAAAAAAAATCTATGCATATTTAAAAAAATATGCTCGAATATTATTTTTAAAACAAAATATAGTTAGATATAATAATTTTAAATTCCATTGAATCAAAGAAAACCATCGGGCCTACAGTGGTTGAAAGAAAATTGGAGAAAATGGAGTAAAACTGGGAATCAAATCATATTTAAAATAAAAATTCATATGGAGAAAATCACAATGTAAAGCCAATCATCATGGAACAATCATCTTGTCATAATCTCGGAAACCACGATGTAGCACTCAATCCCCCTGGACACCCCCAACCCTCTGGACAGCCCCCCACCCCCCGGAAAACCCGTCAAACCCTCTGGACATGCCCCCACCCCCGTGGACATCCACCCACACATACCCACCCCCTTGGACACCCCCCCCCGGACACCCCCAACCCTTTGGACAGCCCCCACCCCCTGGAAAACCCCCACCCCTCCAGACAGCACCCCCACCCCTCCTGGACACCACCCCCACCCCATACCCCCTTGGACACCCCCCTGGACACCACCCAACCCTCTGGACAGCCCCCACCCCCAGGACAGCCCCCACCCCTCTAGACAACACCCCCACCCCTCCTGGACACCACCCCATACCCCCTTGGACACCCCCTGAACACCCCCCTTGACACCCCAACCCTCTGAACAGCCCCCCACCCCCAGACAACTCCCAAAACCATCTGGACAGTCCCCCACCCCCTTGGACAGCCCCCACACCATCCCACCCCCTTGGACACGCCCATGGACACCCCCCAACTGTCTGGACAACCCCCACCCCCTGGACAGCCCCCACCCCACTAGACAGCAACCCCCACCCCTCCTGGACACCACCCCCACCCCTACCCCCTTGGACACCCCAACCCTTTGGACAGCCCCCCACCCCCTGGACAGCACCCCACCCCTCCAGACAGCACCGCCACCCCTCTTGGACACCACCCCCACCCCGACCCCCTTGGACACCCCCAACCCTCTCGACAGCCCCCACCCCTAGAAAACCCCCAAAACCCTTTGGACTGGCCTCTTCCCCCTTGGACACCACCCTGGACACCCCCACACCTCTAGACAGCACCCCCACCGCTCCTGGACACCACCCCCACCCCAACCCCCTTGTACACCCCCTGGACACCCCCAACCCTCTGGACAGCCCCCACCCCTAGACAACCCCCAAAACCCTCTGGACAGGCCTCCACCCCCTTGGACACCCCCCTGGACACCCCACCCCTCTAAATAGCACCCCACCCCTCCTGGACACCACCCCCACCCCCGACCCCCTTAGACACCCCCCTGGACACCCCCAACCCTCTGGACAGCCCCCACCCCCCGGACAACCCCCAAAACCCTATGGACAGGCCTTAACCTCCTTGGACACCACCCTGGTCACCCCCCAACCCTCTGGACAACCCCCCACCCCCCGAACAACCCCCCAAACAATGGTTTACATATAAAAACTAGGAATGGTGAACAACTAAAAACACATGCATTTAATATATACTTCAGTATGAAATAGATGGAATTAAATATTCTTAAATATAGATACTGAAATGATCGTATGATAATTAAAAATAACCATTGATATTCAACTAGTCAAATGATCACATGTTTTGTCGATAACTAATATCATAATGAGGTAATGGATAATTCTAGAAATCTTAAACATATTATCGAGGCCTTGTCCAAGGCCTCAAAAAATACTAGGGTAAGCCCTCAGCAAAACCCATTTTTATTTGGAATCATGAGACATAGCGATGCATCGAAGGGCCATAGAGGTCAACAGCCATTACATTATATATCTAATAGATTCTCATATAAAAGAGGATAAACATAAACAACAACAACACATGAAATATCATTTCCTAATTCATACATTTAATAAATAACCATTCTATGCAGTAATATAGGTGAATGAGATCATTAGTTGTCAATGACAACAAAAATTACCATCAATGTCCGACATTCGCGAAACAAAAAAAAAACTAAATAGAAGTATTTGAGGCTTATGTGAATATTACGAGTCGATCTAATAGATCTGGGAATGATAAATAAGATGATGATGGAAAAAAGAGGTAAGAGGGTTCATAATTGAAGAATCTTGCCTAGTTTAAACAAAAAAATCACCAAAAATAATTATAGACTATCCGGGAAAAAAATGAATGAAATAAAGTCGTGGTAGGCTTACTTGAGTGTTGAAAGTTGAGATGATAGATCCTAGGAGAGTAAAGATGATAAACAATGATGGAAAAATGATTTTAACACAACGAGATCAACGAGTCAATTAGGGTTTACAACTCGAGAGAGACGAGTCTCCAGACTGTCGATCAAAAAAGCGTAAATGAAAATCCATGGGGCTTGTTAATTTTTAAAATGTTTTATAACATCGGTTATTTAATAACCGACGTAAAAAAATCTGCATTTTGGTTTTGTACATCGGTTATAGAATAAAGGACGTAAAAAATACATCAAATATCATAGTTTTTTACGTCGGTTATTTTACCGACGTAAAAATTTATGTGGGTTGATTTTTTACGTCGGTTAGCAAATAAACGACGTCAAAAAGGCCTCAAAAGCCACTTTATTTACGTTATTTATTTTATAAACGATGTAAAAAATTCATAGATATCTCTTTTTTTACGTCGGTTATCAAATAACCGACCTAAAAAACACCGCGCTTTGGTTTTTTACGTCGGTTATAAAATAGTCGACATAAAAAACCATGTTTCACAGATTATCACGTCGGTTATATATAACCGACGTAAAAAATGGTGATGTAAATAACGTTTTCTGCACTAGTGATAGTGAAAATAGCGGTGGTGCCTGAATGAAACAGTCAAACCACATATCATTGACATCAACTAGTAGAGGCCCACTAACCTTTTCTCAATATGCAAATACAAGACACTCACTGTGTACTTTCCTAGAACTAGAAAATCATTGCAACTCATATAGAATATATGGTTAATTAAATATATTCTATTATGTTCTCACTAACCATCATATTGGAACATATTCATTAACACCTAAGAGAACAATAACATAACTATATACTTCAAGAACAATGGGGTTCCATCCATATGCCTCTCGAACAAAGAAGTTACATGCAATAGAAGAGTTTCCAGTGAAATTTGACATAGTCCTAATAATGATGAGAGGTATTATTAAAATTTCATTATCTATATCAATTGACTTATTTAATATAAGTGCATCAAACTCTTATATATCAACCCACACTATGAATCTATTGAGTATTATAATGGAACTCACACCATATGTTATATAGATAGCTATTCGAATTAAATGGAATAGGGGTAAGGGTTGTTGATGCTTTTTATATGCCTTTTATTTTATTGAAACCAAGCTAGTATTTATTTTTCAAGTAATATAAATGACCCTATTTGAATTTTTTTGGAATGTATTTGTTAGTAGCTTATAAATCATGAATCAAATATTATCATTGGTGAGTTTCCACTACTTACCCTGATGGAATGTCTCTTGTGTTTTAAAGCGAGTCATACCCGAGGTCTTTTCTGGAGGGACCTTTACTTCCAAAGCATGGTAGGATAATATCCTATTTCACTATTTATGTGGAACAATAATCCTTTTTGGTGAACTTAATCTAGTGTTAAATGAGTTTTCTAAAGTGTTCCTAGATAAATTTCCTGACTTCCCACCAAATATGGATGTGGAATTATTAATTGACATAGTGATGTAAAATCAGTAAATATCGATACATTATTTATGAAAGGATCCAATATATTTATAGGATATTATGATTCAACTATATTATTTGAGATCCAAGGGCTTCATATACTTGAGTGTGCCACCATTGGAGAATCCAATGCTCTTTCCCAATAAGAGTGATTTAACTTTCCACATATGTGTTTATTACTAGAATCTCAACCAGGAAACAATGAAAAATAAGTACCCTTTCTCCATATTAATGATTTATTTTAATAATTAAAACGGGAAAGTGATTCTTAAAATAATATAATAATTTTTTTATGACCATCTCATAACAAAGGAGTCAGATATTCTGATGACTACCTTTAGGATAAGGTATGGCCATTTTGAGTGTCTCGTGATGTGGTCTGGCCTGACTAATGCTTCTATGGTCTTTATGGAATTGATTAACAATATTTTTCACTAGTACATTGATTAGTGTTTTTTATGGAATTCATAGATAAAATTTTGTTTACTCAAGAAATGGATATTATTGTGTGAATCATCTAAGGCATGTGTTTTAAATCCTAAGGGATCATTTCTTGCAAGTAAATATTTTAAAAAAAATTGTGATTTGAGAAGTGAAATTTTTAGACTATGTAGTCTTAGAACCTAAAAACTTAATTGATATTGAAAAGGTAAATGTAATCATGCCATTAGAGTAACTGGGGAATAAATTTTATATTTAAAATTCCCTAGGTATGGTAGGTAATTATCAGTGGGTCATGTAGGATTCCTCAACACATGCATCACCTTTGACTACTCTCACCCAAATGTAGTGAAGTTCTCATGGGTCTCTAAGTTTTTGGAATCCATTGATGAACTATTAGAGACCAGAAAAGGCTATATTGTTTATTATGATAACTTGGGTATAGGTTTGGGCTATATCCATATGCAAGGAGATCATGTGGTGTACTAAGGATCTCGTCAACTAAAAACTAATGAGAATAATTATCCCACTCATTATCTAGATGTCATAATGATTATGAATTTCTAAAGAGTTATCAATACAACCTTATTTGTGTAAAGTTTGTCATATAATCTTGAAATAAGTGTTTGGGTTAGATATTGACCCAGAGATATTTGAATCTATGGTAGAGATTATGGGTTGAATGCCTACAGTTGTTTGACATCGAGTTTTTATATACTCTAAGAAAGGGTAATATAGTGGTTGATTCTCTTATCAGGAAGTTTCCTTCCCATTATGTGAAGGAAGAAAATTATTAATGGTGTTTTATGCGAGTCATTTTATGGTTACACTTTAGTTTCAAGTAGGATGAGTCTAGTAAGGTTCCATAAAGTGTTCAATTTACATTATCTCACCTTGAAATGATTCCCCTAGAGTAGCAGTAAGATAACAAGATCCAGAATATCAGTAATACATTATATAGTGGGGAGAAAATACGTGATTTATCACTCTCTTTGGAAGGTATTATTTGTTTTATAAATGTTTATATTGTTACTTATTCTACAAGAAAGGTTGTAATGGGTGATTATAATTATCCTAGTGGGATTTCCAACTATAAATTACAAAGAAGTTTTATTACATGAAGAATTTTTTATAGTTGTATGGTATGAAATAAGAAATATATTAATTCATTTCACATTGTAAATACCTATTATTTTATGAAATGGTTTTTTTCAAATATTTTTTTCTTTGATAGCTTTCATTAAATGAAGCATAAATTTTAACTAACCAATATATAATATTCATATTATTATTTAAATGAGATAATTAAAACCTAGTTGTTAAAATTGGTGTTATTAATATGAATAACCCCATTTTAAAAATAAATATGAATGTTTTTGATAAATAAAATATATTTATATATAAGTACATAATTTTTGGTGATGCCTTTATATGCTTTGAAAATTCATTTTTCTAAAAAAAAGGATTTTTATTTCTTTTTGTGATCATATAATAAAATAATTTTTATCACTTTTAGAAAATGTTTTTTAAAAATGAAAATTTAATTTTGGAATAAACCTATCAAAACTTTATTAGGGTGAATTTTTGGGTTTTTTCTGAAAAGTTAATTTTTTTAATGAATAGTGACAATCCGAATTTTTATTGACAATTGCCTTTTCATTAAAATAATTTACAAGTTATATTTTGTTTTTAATATGGTTATAAAAAGAGTATTAGATAAATTATATCATAATTAATACAATTTCAATCATTGTAATCAATTTTACATTGAATTTTGATATTAAAATATTCTATATGTATAAAAACTATTTCTTTGAAAAACCATTTTTTGTCGCGTCTGCGGGTTTAGTTTTAAATTATATTCTAAATATTATTTGAATTTAACTTGAAAAATAGATTCCATATTTTTAATTAGAATAATTAATATTATATAATAATTTTAATTCAAATATTTTTTCACAATAAATATAAAAAATATTAAAAATTAATTACTGTTGTTAATGTTAAAACTGGTTTATCGAGGGAAAAGTAAAAATATAAGTGTAAAAATGCCCGAAAACATAATCTAATTACTATTTAATTGAGTTATTTCTACCTTATCTCATATATTTTTATATAATTTTCCATTTTTTATCCTTTAAAAATGTAAAAAATAAGGGTATTTCCTTTTCTTTTAAAATATTACAAGTGTCCCCTCTCCTATACTCACAAAAGGCAACCCCTCTCTTCTTCTATTCACAATCCAAAATCCTTTTTATTTGGAAAATAAAAAACCAAATAACTTAATTACTTACGTACACTAATCTTATAGTCCTTTTTTTGATTAATATGCCCTCCAAAAAATGATTTTAGTGATAACCTTAGGAGGTTGTCTGAAGAAGAGTTATCATTCATAACTGAGAATGTTTATTTTATTACATATTATCAATAATTAAAATATTCTTAAACCATATTTATATTGAAAAAAAAGTATCTAACACATACTGAGATGTTTTTATTTCAATTTCATGACTTATATCCATCTCCTCCTCCATGAAATGGGAATCAAAACCATCGATCGTGTGTACGGTAGACTACCACCTCACAAACCAATGTAATTCATTATCCATCACCGCCTCTCACAGATAGAGAAAATGATGAATTTAACATATTTATATGATATATATGAAATAATTTTACTTATTTAATTATAATATCACCTTCTTAACTACCACTCATTTTGAAAATGATAACATTTTTCATGTGTTCGTGTGGACCATCACTTCTACAAAGCGATGTTATACATTTTTTATTTCATTTTGGAATGGAGAGTAATAATGATATATTTATTTAATATATATAATACATATGATAAATAAATTATTGAAAATTTGAATAAATATTTTCCTTTCTTTTGTTTCATTTTATTGAGAAAACAGAAACAATATTCATGCATACATAAAATCTATCTTCGCCAGGAATGGTATAATTCATTTAATATATCTAAATTTAATGGATTAATATAAATACACATATAATTAATATATATAATATTTATATCCTGAATAAAATTATGTATATTATGGAACCATGATCAAAGTAAAATAACCAAAACTATTAAACCAAAACACACTTCAAAAATGAAGAGGGTTTAACCAAAAACGTGATTTTAATGGGGAATAGTTGATAAATGGGTAATAAAATTCATAAATAAATCATATATTGTATGATACATATGAGTATCTCTATGTAATATATTTATACTAAAAATATATTAATTATATATATGGTTCTTACGTGTATGAATAAAGTTGAGACTTGAGAGAAGGTGTTTTTTTGTAACTTTTATTTCTGTGGGATATAAGCCATATTCTTCACTTGTTTATTTTGTGTGGTGTATATAATACCCATGAATATATTTTATTATTATTTCTATCAAATTATGGGATATAAATATATATAAATTTATTTATTTCATCATTATTACAATCTAAAATATGCTAAAGTGGTAAATGTTATATGTTTCAATCTTATTGTTTATTTGAATTGTTTATGATTAAGTTTCCAACAATGAAATATTATGATCAATATCTAAATAGACTCATGAAAGTAATTCTAAATTTATTATTTAATTAAAATTAACATCTTAAATTTATCTTACTGTCTTTATGTACTCAATATTTCAAAATAACATTTCAATGGAAAACTAACTTTATTTTTCTCTTCAGCCAAAAATCCTTTTTATACAGTGGACATGTTTTCTAAAAATGTTTGAAAGAAATTTTACTATTCTACAATGATTTATTAGATAAATTATTTATTATTTTTTTATTTCTAAAAAATGGTTTTAAAGGAATATTCTTTTTATTTTCCATAAGAGGAACTTTTGAATTTTCACCAAAAATGTGAATGGAATATTTATTTTAATCTGTAAAAAATGAATGGTATTTACTACCATCATGAAAACTCAATGATTTAAAGATTCCCTTACAAAATATAAATATTGGTTTCAAATAAAATGTTTTATTTATTATTTTGAATGTTTTTTATATTTTAAAGAATTAATTTCAAATTATAAAATATATTTTCCTCAAGAAATGCTCTATGTGATATTTAAAAATAATTTTCTATCTAAATTGAAATGCATTGATGTTAATTAAGATATAATTGGGATATTATACTATGATACAATCCTTATTATATCTATATATGTTTTATATATGTGATTATAATATATTGATTAAACCAATTCCTTTTACATGGGTTATGCTATGATGAAAGAATGGATTGTTTATGAAACTCATTTATTTACCATGGGTTATGCTATGATGATATATTTAAATGTTTATTAAACAAATTTCTTTAACATGGGTTATGATATGATTAAATATTTTTTAAACCCATTTATTTTGATGTTTTATGATATAATTAAAGTTTTATGGTCATTTGGGACACATATTTATGATTTTAATTATGTGATATATGGTGCTAATTTCTATCCCCAATGAATTGGGTAAAGATAGATATATCATGATATAAATAAGACTATAATGGGGGGGGGGGGTGAACTCCATTTGGTATGGGATATTTTCCACTATGATAGTATTAAGAGTGAACCATGACTACACTGATGATTTTGGGAGTGAAACCATTACACTATGATATCCTTACTAATGATCCTTGACTACTAAGGAAATAATTTTCTATGATTATCTGTATGCAAAAAATTTATTTATTATTATAATTTTATTCCCTTATTGTTTATGTTATTTAATTCCTTTTTGATTTATGTCTTATGAACTAGCGACATTTATTCCATGAATCATCTTTAGGATCTATGATATGCAGGGTATAGTTTTAAAATGTTATTCCCATGTTTTCATAATGTTTTTCTATTGTTAAGTAAATATCAACCTTTTTTACCCTTACATATAATCTAATATTACCATTTTATGTGTTTCCTTTACCTAGGTTATAAAAAGGTATTATGTATGACATGTCTAACAAGGGTGATATTTATGAAGAATATAGTGGGAGATGATCTGGTTCACCTTTGAACCAGTTTTTTATGTTTCAAAGATTCCAATGGCAATATACCTATATGATTTTGGTATGAATTGTTTGGTTATGTAATAAATATTTATCAAATAATATTTAATATCTATGCATGAAAATTTTGGGTCATTACACTCGTTGTTTTATTTTCCAATGGGTTAAGGTTGTGTATGAAAATCGTTGTAGTTTGCTTCATCCTCCCCCATGAAAAAATGAAATTGAATGAGAGATCATTGTATTTCAATGTTGGTTTTCCATGGAATCCCTTGGGTAGTACATAAATTTGGGTGGTGATTGATCAGTTAACGAAGTCAACTCATTTTATACTTATTCGTGACACCACTAAGGTGGATGACCAATGGAATTAGTCTGTGTATGATATCATTAGGTTATATGGGGTTACAAAAACCATTATATTTGATATATATCCTCTTTTCACAACTATGTTTTGGAAGGTCCTCTAAGAGTTTATTGGATATTAGGTAAAGTTCATCATAAAATATCATCCTCAATTATATGGGAAAACTAAAAAATGAATTCAAATTCTTGAAGACATGCTTCACACTAATGTCTAGGAATTTGGATGTTCTTGGGATAACCATCTAGGATTGGTTCATTTTTTTTATAATAATAGTTATCAAGCAACCATAAAGATGGGAAATTTTTAATCTTTATATGTCCAACAATGTACCTCACCATTTTATTGGCTACAGGTGGGTGAGGTTTCCTTGATTGAACCAGGTTTGGTTTAGGAAAGAATAGTGAGTATTCACATTATTTTTCAGTATATAGAGATGGATCAACACCATTATAAATATTATGTGG
This sequence comes from Viscum album, assembly GCA_963277665.1. Lineage (NCBI taxonomy): Eukaryota > Viridiplantae > Streptophyta > Magnoliopsida > Santalales > Viscaceae > Viscum > Viscum album. The sequence continues at coordinate 1,462,538,762 of OY728162.1, read as the reverse complement.
ATTGTCATCAGAATCCCTTGGATTCCTCAGTTAGTGATATTGTATTAATAAATGTATTACATAGATTGGTTATCCTAATTCTAGGGAATAAAGGGAATTCAGATTCGAGGTATGTGGGACCTTTCAAGATCATAGAATAGATTAGAAATTGTAATACCATTTGGATTTATCCCCTTATATTAATTAGACCCAAAATATTTTCTATGTGTCTTAACTCAAGACGTATCAACTTAAAAAATCTCATGTTCTAAATTGGGAATACCTTGACTTAAAATGTGATACATTTGTGACCAATTAACAATTCCAAAATTTTGAATCTCAAGTAAAGTTTATATGTGAGAAATATATACTATTGGTCTGACTTTTGTGGTATCATGGATTATATTCTCATGAGATGTGTGGATGGGAATATATGATGAGAGAGTTATGGACTCATCTCTTTTGGGTCCAAACATATTTAACTTATCATTCTAGGGAAAACAATATGGAGGGGGAGAGTTTTATATCCCAATATTAATTTCATGTATGAATATCTTAATGTTTTTTTAATCTTTAAATATTGATTTATAGTTTTCCAGTTGCTTTTCAGTCTTTAAGGGGCCAGGGGAGTTTAATTGTGAGTGTGGTATATGTGTGGGACTGATCATGTTGCTGGAAAAGATATAGGAAGTCCACCAACTGGCTGGTGATGGCCCCCAATAGGTTGATGAGGTCCCCTAACCAGTTGGTGGAGTAACCTAGACTAATCTAAGCTTCAGGAAATCCACTGGATATCTGGTGACCAACCACCACCTGGACCTTATAAGTCCTGGGTTGCAGGATATCTAACTAGTCACTACTTTCTAGTTTGTGGGCTTCCACATTCTCACCTTTGATGCTGATGTAGCCGAAAAAGTTAAGTGGAATGTTGTAATTTTTCCCTAAGGCCCCAATTTTATTCTTCCATCCTCTTCCATTGAATATAATTTGATCCATGAAATTATAAGATTCATTATGGATGTTCATGGCTCTATTTAACTCAATTCTTGGTGGATCTTGGTGTTGTTTATCTTGGTGGTTTAGGATCTATGATTTTTTTATTTGTTTTGATCAAAATATCTCCTATCCTCTTATTCCTTGCTTTTGGTCTGCCATGAAAACCATATATAACTGTTAAATAATGAATCTTTATTAGCATTATGGATTCAAGGACCCTTTCTTCCCTCCCCCTTTCTAGTGGGTGGATCACCTTTCTAGTTATAGAAATTATTAAAATTGAGGTGGGTTGTTTCATATTATGTTCTTATTAATTTAAATCCACATAACTCTATTTATTTTAAACTTTTCCTAAAATTATATTTTAAGGTTTTATTTGGAACTTGGTTATAAAATTGAAACTGTTTTTCAATGAAAATGTTTTTTTAAAGAGTTTTCTTTGGTCTTTTTATTGAAATTGAGTTACATGGAATGGTGTTAAGTCCATGAAAATGATCTATTTTGACTAGAATGAGTTTTATTAAAACCCTTGATGATGATTTCTTATAATTGAATTGACATGGATTTTGAAATATTGAATATGGGATAATTGTGAAATTATAGGGGATACTGATGAATGATGTTTGATAGCCCATGAAAAAATTTAAATTTAAGCCCATGGGAGTTGATAATTTAGGTAGTTAGTCTAGTAAAATGATTATATGCCTGTTTAGATTTACAGATCAACATAATTTTTAAAGAAAAAACTAACTAATCAATGATGTGGAAGGATGATCGGGTGATGGTAACCATATAGGAATGAAGATTTAGTTTTTTATTTCTCAAAAATGAAGGAGAAACACTCAAGGGAATGTATCAATGTAATGAGAATATGCTTTATGTGTGGTGAATAAGGCCATAAAGTAAGTAATTTCCAAGGAAAAATATATATTTTAGTTAATGAGATGGATGGTTATATTGTTCTTCCTATGTTGTTGTCAAAAATTGAATGTTTTAAGTGTGTAATGTATATGCATTATACAAATCAATGTCTTTGGGGTAAATCTCAAGAAGGAAATCAAAAAGGTTTTATCAGTAATTGTTTTACTACTAATGATTAATAAGTCACTCATGACATAAGAAAGGTATGTATTGTTATAATATTACTGTATCTGAGAAGGATTAAATCGTGTTCGATGGATTTTAACCCATGATTCATATTTCATATTTTAAATAGTTATTATGGAATAAGATGATGAATCTAAATTAATAGTTTCAGAAATATGGGAGATTATTGAACTATATATGTATTGTAAGTAAATAATTATGTTATATGAATGATGAAACATATTATGTCAATAAGAATTTGAAAAAACATATTGAATGGTGATGATGACCAAGATAACAGATTTAATGGAAAGATTCTATTTTTATTAAGGGAATTTAATCCTTAATGTTTACTTGATGATAATAAAATTTTATTTAGATTGGATAAAGAGATTATGGATATGGATAAATTAAATTTTATAGTAATTATGACCTCATAATAGATAAAGAATTAGTTAAAAAAGTTATTTATGTTATCATTGATGAAGTTTTAATCTTTTTTTTATGTATGGAATATATCTAATAATCAACGTTCTACATAAAGAATGATGAAGGTATTCACATATTTGGTATGTGATAATAATGAGTTACTTTATGATATACGTGGGATCATTTTTTATCTAATTTTAAGAAATTTAGTGACCTTATTTTTAAAGTTTTGGATTTTAATCCTTTGAATGGTCCAAAAGGATAAGAATTTATAAGAAGGTTTATGATGAACATTGAATGCGGTTTTAGAGATTAATGTTCCATAATATGAAGATTTATATATATTGGATAACATGTGCTAACCATTTTTTTTGATGATAACTAAAGATGGACATAATGACTTATAATTCTATTTATGGATCTTATGATCTATTAGTGCTTCAAACACAACAAATTCACTTATAATTAATAGAGTAAGAGTTATAGTGAACATTGATAAGGAAAAACTGATGTATGAGACTATTCTAATGAAATTAAATGAAATCAAGTAAGTATATCCTCTCATGAAAATTATTTAACTTTAAAAAAAGGGTCATGAAAAAAAATGTTGTCCTATTATCATCATTTTTTTATTATATTAATGTACTTTTTCAAGCCTATCTGTTTTATGATTTTTTGATCATTGAAATTCTCATGACCATGTTCTATATTACTCTCCATTAGTATTAGAGTATTATTTTTCTCTTCTATTTCTATTTTTTCACTTCCCACCTATGTTCTTCTATGTGGAAACATAGTTATGAGTTACTTTAGGTAACTGTTATGTTTCTAACATTCCCTCTTCAAAGGAATTCTTAGTATTCATTTCTAAAATATGCATTTCTATGACAGGAAATTTAAAGTATTAAATTGTTGATGAACGAAACTAATTTATAAGGAAAAAATTAATTTTAAGGGGGATATAATGTAACACCAATATGAATTATTTTTCTGAATAAATTAAAATTCTTTGATGGATTAAGTCACACACTACACCAAGTCATGCTTGATTTATACACAAAACCAAGTTAATATTGAACTAAAGACAATAGTTATTTCATCTTGTGGTACAAAAACAATAATTTTGGCTTCTTTTTTACACAATATTGAGTTCCTTTGATAGCTTGTGTTACACATAAGACCTAGTTTTATTGAAATATAATATACTATTAATATTATTATTTAATATGATAGTTATCTCCTTCAAATTGTAATAGAATTAATTAATGGGATTAAATAAATTATGAAAATATATATATTTAAAATATATTTTAGTTATATATCTATTATAAATAAAATAAGAATCATTTAAAAGAAAAATAAATGTTTTCTGAAAAATAATATCTTTTCTAAATGAGAGTTCAATCATGTTTTGTGCACATAATTTAAAATTAAATTTAAAAAAATTTAGAAAATGTATTTCAAAAAATAAACTTCATTTTTAAAATTGGAATATCAAAATTATCTTAGGATGGTTTTTTTAATTTTTTAATAATTTTTATTTCTTGATGAATATTAAAAAACGCTGAATTGTAATGTAAAAGTAGCATTTTCTTTAAATAATTTAAAATGTTAATATATATTTAGAACTAGTTTTAAATTGAAAATAGTAAAATTATAAATCTATTATTCCAATTTACATCATTAGAATCATTGTCAAAATGAATTTTGATATAAAAACATTATACAATTTTAAACGTTTTAATTTAAAAAACCTGATTTCACGTCTTGTCTATGAGATTAATTTTAAAATAAATTTTTCCAATTATTTCAATTGAATTTATAAAAATGGATTATATATTTGGAATTATTTAAATTTATAATTTATAGTAATCCCAACTTAATTTTTGACCAATGTGATTAGTTGAAATAGATAAAATTAATTATTGTGATTAAGGTAAAACTAAGTTTACTTTTTGGTTAAACATAGAATATATAGTGTAAAATGACATAAATATTTTTCCAACACCTATTTTATAGAATTTATTCCACCCTTAACACCATATTATATATTTATATGTGTTATGGGGATACTTTTCCATGAAATATACCAATATAATATGTTCAGTAAATAAAAAGGAAAACAATTAACCTCCATATCCTTCAAAATTTATAAATCTTTGGGATATGTAAAAAATATGATGGTTGGTTATAAATATAATTTATAAATATAAATTATTTATTTTATCATTATGATTTATTTTAAATTTTTTGGATTGAATAGTGTTTTTAAATACTTAAGAAACACCAACACCAAAATTATTTAATTAATAATTAACTAAAATAAATGATTCTGAAAATATTTAAAGTGAAGTAAATTGAATGAATTATGTATTCAATTTATTTTTTTGGGGAATGTATAATTTTACATATATTTTTAATTAATATATTTAAATTATATTATTTTCGGGATATTTTTAAATTGAAATTAAATAAATAATATCAAAATTGACATTAATGTTGTTTGATAATAAATAATATCTTATTAAACGAATTAAAATTTATAAAAAATATATCGTATGGAAATTTATTTATAAATGTCAAAACTTTTTATACATGACTCATTAATGAACCAATTTATTTTTTATAATAAACATATTTTCCCCTAAATAGTAAAAACTTTGTTAGCGTGGTTAGGGTTAAAGTAGAGTTTCTACGCATTACATGCGCATCTCTTAAAATGAATTTCCAAAAAACATGATATATTTATTTTATATTCCATATTTATAAATAATGTGCTGTAAATTTATAATAATTATAAAATTAATTTAGTTTTAATGGATACATTACCTAGGTTATAAAATTATTTACCTTAATAAAAATGATAACGGTAAAAACTGAAAAACAAAGAAGATAAAGAAGCAAATTATAAAATTTAATTTTTTGGATGTATTTATCTACCCAATGAAACCTCCCATTAGTTTTTATTCAATTTTGGAGAAATATTATGTAATAGAGACCTCTCAATAATAAATACTTTTGAATATTTACCGGATTGCCACTCCTCCTCATCTATAAAAGAAAATCACTCTCCCTCATTCTTTACACCTCTAATGACATGTGGATCAACCAAGATCTTCCCAAATAACTTACCTACATCAATATAATCATTTTATAATACCTATTTTAGTAATAAATCAATCATTTTTAGGTTTTAGTAAAAACATAAGGAGGATACCTGAAGAAGTGTTATTGTTCTTCTAAAAGCGTTTTTATTTTATTTCCATATCCAACTACATAAATTCTTATTATATCATGATTGTATGATAAAATAATTATATTAAATATTCATATTTTTTGTAGTTTTAAGGTTATGACCTAAAAACACACACACTTCCATCAAATGGGTTACATATTCATCGTTTGTATGTACAGTAGACTATAGGATCGTAAACCAATATCATTTGTTTTTCTATTATAACCTTTGAAGGTTGGGAATAATGATTTAAATAATATTTATATATTATATATATATTATATTTTTGAATTTATTATGATTATATAATATTTATATCAAACATACCTTCATACTTTCCATTTTTTGGGAATATAATAACTTCATTCGTGTGTACGGTGAATTACCGCCTCGTGATGGGATGTGATTCATTCATGTTATATATGGAATGTATTAATGAAAATTTTAATAAAAATTATATATATATATAAACTATAATTTATTAATGACAATATATTTCATTTTATTTTTATTATTTCAACCTAATAAGAAAATGAAAAAAACAACATTCATGTGTACATACGGCCAACAATCTCTATGAACGGTGTATTTCATTTCCTATCACAAATTTTTTTGAGTTAATATAAATAAATATTTATTGAATATATAATCTATTTATATCAAGTTATCATTTTGGAAATTATGGAATCATTATCAAATTTTTAGAAAAAAAAATAGAAAATCAAAACTTATAAGAAAAACAAAGTGGTTATTACTCGAAGCATAACTTTAGTATGGAATTGTTAATAAAAGGTCAGTAAAAGGTCACAATAATATCATATAAGATATTATATATATTAAAATGGTTCTTTAAAATATTCATATTAATATTACATATATTATATATGATTTTTGATTGTTTATAAAAAAATTCAAGACTTAAGGTAATGGATTATCATCTCACATTGTACTTTCGTGAGACACATGTCATATCCACAACCTATTTATTTTAGGTGGTGTATATAATTCGCATGAAATTATATTATTATTCATACCCTGAATTATATTGGGGTTTACATGTCCATTTTGATATCTCTCTTTCTTGGGGATTATAGTTCAAAAGCTTACAATTCAGTAAGGGGGTTTTGTCTCAATTTTCCTTATTTGAGACATATGTTATCTTATGCCCCTATATTATTTCACAAGGTGTATATACATCCCCTTTTACATTTAATATAATTAATTTATTTAATCTCATGATATTTTTAGTTCCATTCTATTTAATTTCTTCACAGGGATTGTGATTTATGGTTACTAAAGTGGTAAGAGTTTTATGTTAGAATTTCACCGTATACCGGGATTATTTATGAAATAGTCTCCAATGTTGAAATATCATGATCTACCTATAAATAATTCTCATTTGTGTTATTATAATATGTTTATAAATTATATATTCAAGTAATGGTACCATTTTCCACTTTTTTCTAAAGATAATTAAGAAATATTTTTTTACAAAATCTTATTTTGTCTCTCTCTTCGATCGCAAATCTGTTTTCTTCCAAAATAATGTTTTGTAAAAAAATAATATTTTTTAAAAAATTGTTTTTAAATTATATTTTATGATCATGTTTAATGAAATTGAATTTAATAATATTTTATTTTCTAAAAATTTATTTAAATTATTTTCAAATATTCCTTTATAAGTTTCTAGGTTTATTTTAAAAATAAAATGTTTTCAAACTGTTTTCAGTTTTAATAAGAGGTTTTTCAAATAAGAAAAAGATATTTTTGTCAAGGAAGGTTTTAAATTAATTTTAGACTATTAAATTATACTTTTTAAAGGATTTTTTTAATCAAATGTATTTTCAGGATGTTTTTCATTTTAAAAATTAATTCTAAAAGAAAAGATATTTTCCGTACAAAATGTTCGAAGTAGTGTTTCAAAATTATTTTTATTATAAGATGAAATTAGTTGAGGTTACTTATTCTTTATGAGGGATGTGATCCAAGGATACCATTCTTATTATTAGTCTTCATGGTTTATTATTTTCATGACATTTTTTTATGAAACTCTTATCTCTTCCATGGGTAATACCATAAAAAAATGCATCTGAAAACTGATTCTTTTAATAGGTTATGATAAGATGAAATGATTATGAAACCTTTATATTTTCCATAGGATATAATATGATTCAATGTGTATGATACCCATTTAATCTCATGTGTTAGTATAAGAATTATGTGTATTATCATGTGGCCCAAATAATTATGTTTTTCGTTATGTGAAGGGTGAGACCAATATCTACCTCCATTGTATTGAGTAATTGTAAATACTTTATGAGAACATTGAGTACATGGGTGATTATCCCAAGAACAGATAGGTGGGTACCTGGGTGATTATTCAAATCCCAAATATGAGGTTACATAGTTGATTATCCCAAACCTAAAGATAACGGTACATAGGTGGTCAACCCAAGCCCAAAGATGAGGGTATACGAGTGGCCAACCCATTCCCAAAAAAGATGGTAAATGGGTGGTTAAACCTATCCAAAAGTAGGTACAATAGTGTTTATCCCAATATAAACATGTTATTAATTTGTTAGTGGGTATCCATGAAATAAATTTTTTATGCTTCTTTGTATGCCACAAATTCTAGGTCTTATACCAATGTTATGCTCTCATAGATCATGTTCTTTGATTACCTCATGATTCATGTCTTATGAAATTAAAATATTGATTACATGAATCATGATTATGATATTTGATATAATGGGTATGGTTTTAAAATGTTATAATCATATTCTCATACCCCAATGTTCATGCTATGATTATTTGTCTCTTATATTTACCCTTACTGGGTATTTAATCTCACCCATTCATAGGTTTCATTTCCCAAGGATATGAAGAATAGTTTTATGTAGGGTATGTATATAAATATTACTAAATGGGAAGATAATTGTGGAAAAAATTTAAGATCATTAACCACATCAGAATATTATGTTTTATGTTTCCAAAGGCACTAAAATAGTATGGTTCTCAGGCGTGTGTTTGTGTGATGTGATGAATATTCATGAAAAATGTTGTGATTTCCATGTATGAAAAGCTTGGGTCACTATATGGATGGTTTATAATTCCTTCATATGATATAATTAATAATTTATTCCATTTATTCTAAATAATCCTTCTCTCTGTCAGACCATACACCATCAATGATTCCATTATTAAATTTTCCAGATTTTTCCAAGCCATGTGAATAGAATATTCTCAGGGCCCCCTCATCCAACATTTTGGTTCCATGTAGACCATACCTTGATCAATGGATTATATATAATTTTCAAAACCTTCTATGGTTCTTCTATAGTGGTGTGAGATCCTGTTTGCAATTATTTGGGGGTTTGTAGTTGATTCTAGCTTTGTGTTGGGGTTAGGGTCTGTAAATTTTTTTATGAACTAAGCATCACATTCTCCCAGTGAAACTTCTTGAATATTCATGTGATCTCTTTTAATATGGTGAATTACTACTTTAAATATATTAAATTAAAAATTATAATACCATGAATATATAAAAAATGAATTTAATCTTCCTAAAACATTCCAGTAAGTCCTCATAAGTGGAAAGGAAAGGTGTTTCAATTTGACATTGACTTCAAATTCTATATTTTAACCACACACAATAACTTATCTAACCACCTATTAATTTGAGATAATGTGACTGTGATTCATTTTAATCACAAATGGGTGGTTTATTGATTATGATATTTTTTTACATTGACACACATTTTAAAATTACCATATTAATCCCATGTAGTGGAATTTTAATCTGATGTGGGAGGAGAATTTTGGTTTTTAATATTCTTATTAATCTTATTTCATTATATGTGAGATTCAGTTCATGATTTATTCTTCTATAAGTTCTATGTTATATAGTTTCATCTAAAATGATACTCAATGTGAATCTAAAATGAATTTTATTTATATCTAGTTCATTGGACACAAGGGTTCGTGGGGTTAATCATATTTCCCCTTGGGATTACTTATAAATCCTACATGTGACTCCTCCTGGTTGAAAAATGTTAGATAGTGAGCAACCATGATTCTTATTCATTTGAGTATACTTTTATTATAACAAAATCCTTAGGTTATTATTAAAAAAATCAAGGCTCATACACATATTATTATACAATTTTTAAAATTAAAAGTCATAAAAAATCAAAAATTCTATAGGTCTCATATTAGTCGAAGATTAGATATATAATATATCAATGAAAAATAAACTATATTTTTTTATTTCAACATAAATAATTTTATCATAAATGCCATAAAACTTATATTATTAAATAGGATACCCAATGGACATACATAGCATAAAAAATGATATAATATTCCCAATAAGGGAATGAACATGACGATGAAGTAAAATATATGAGTTAGGAGGCATAACATAATGTCATAATAGAGGAGAATCATATATAATTATATGGAAAATAGAATAAAAGAGATTATATCATAAAATAATGGAATTATAATAATAAACCAAGAATATAAAATATATCATCATAAGTATAAGTCAAGGATCACTGCCAGGACAACATAACATAGTGTGATAGGCTTATTTCCCGTGCACCCTACATAGTATCTCATTAAATGAAATCATTACCCAATAAATTTGAGGGATTTAAAATTTTAGGGCAATATATCACATCATAATATGTATATGAATATGTGTTCTAGGTAATTAAATATAACATAACGAATAATCATAAGAAAGACCCATGACAAGGAAATGGGTTACATAATCACATCTTGAAGTAACAATAAAATATATATCATAATGATTCCCAAGAAATGAAGGTATCAAGGACTTTTATACATTAATGTATAAGTAAATAAACTTTTTTAAGGACTTTATATCTCAATTTAATAAAATATCATGAGAATGGTGTGAAGAATTAGAAGTGGTAATGAATCCCAAAAACGATGTTTCAAATCATTGAGAAAAGAAACTTTGAATGAAGTAAGTGTATAGAGTTTCCATTAAAACCAGAAATGGAATAGAATAAATTTACCTAAAATAATGGGTATTTTTAGAAATCATAAAATAAAAAACTTTTAAAATATTATTACATTAAATGAAACAAGAAATAGACAACTCCCTTTAATCGAGTTCTCTTTAAAGAAGGTATTGGGAAGGGAACTTGAAAAAACATATGTATCCCCTATAAATAAAAGGAAAATAAACAATATATATATATGTAAGTAACATATATAAATAATATATCAGAATTATATTTGAATAAAAGAGATATAAATAGAGGTAATTAGAGATAAAGTGTAACCCAAAAGAAAGAAGTGTGGTTTGAGTGTTCCCTTACTTCTTGGACTGGCTTAGTACATGCATATATCCTCCTTAACAATAATCTGAATTTTTTTAAATAATTTATTTAGTAATTTTTTCATGTATATTTTATTTCTTATTTATTATTTTATTTTATTTTTATTAAGATATTATTATCATATTCATCGTCATGTGGATGTTTGGTTTATATTTTAGAAGTCACATTAGTTTCTTGATAGTGATGTAATTTCTTCTCAAATGATCCAATTATGCTATAAGTTTAATGGTATGGATTTCATGAACTTTTATAATTTTAAAAGGGTCTAAATATAAAATCTTTACCAAAATAATAATGTTTCCTTGAATTTACATACTATCTCTTAATCATTAGCTTATTTAGTTTGTTTTTTCTACCATGAGGAACTTATTAGGTTGAATTTCATTTTTGCATTTATTTTCCCATTAAAGAATGAAAAAAATAGAAATACTAATTAAGAATATAGTTAAACATAAAATCATTATCAAAACCATCCATGAAGGTGGTGATGAAAAATGAAATACGACGTCTATGGAGGTAGTGAAATGATCATAGTATTGGTGTTTTTTTTTATTTTAGAATAAATTAGTAGAAGTAAAATGTTTATTATTTCATTATTATAAAAAAATAAAGTATAGTTTTGACACTGATGTCTTTATAATAGGATTTATAGAGTAGATTTGGTGGTGGTATAAGAAGATATTAACATTAAAATTACTGGTTGAGATAATTTTCTCTTCCATTATATGTCCTCCATTGAAACCCTACATGGCTGAATGGAATGGTCTTTTTTTAGACAAGAAGATTTTTAATGTGGATAAGGGAGTTGGGAATATATTTCCTTAGATTTTGGGAAACTAAATGTGTTTTTAAAGTGAAGTGAAATGGGTGGGGGTGGCATTTATAATGTGAGGATAGGTGTTTTAGAATAAAATATTAGAATAAAATATCATGTATTCAAATAATAGTAAAAAAATGTGACTAAATAGTTATATTATTTTGATTAAATAATAAATTTGAGATTAAAATATTCATAAAACTACTATATTCCAAAAAAATATATTATTATGATTCAATAGTAAATGAGAGATTAAAATATTCATAAAACTTATATAAACAAAAAAAATATCATTCATAAAACTATTAAAAAATATGGTAGTTATACATTATTTTACTATTCTCCTTAGTATTTAATTTTTTATTAAAAATATAAAAAAATCACTCTATTTTTATTGAATTGTCGATTGAAAAAAATAAAATTTATAAAAATAATTTTCTAAAAATGAGAAACTTAAATTACAAATAAAATTTATATTTATTTAAAAAAACTAATTTTAATGAAACAATAAAATTTATAACCCTTATAAAAATTACTTATTATTGCAATAAAATTATATTATCATTTATATAAAAATATATAGTGCTTTATAAATAAAATTAAGAAGACAAACTTTTATTTTTTATTTTTAAATTTATTATAAAATTTATTTTCATGAAAAAAATATATATGTTTTTTAAAAAACAATTATGGTTTCTATGTGGCAAAATATTTATTTTATCATATTTATCATTTTGTTCAATTTTATTATGATATAAATTCATTGTATTTTTATTTAATTAGATACCCAAAAAAATTCTAATTCAACGGTCCAGTTACTTATAATGGTCTGATTACTATTCCTAATGGTCAGGTTATAATTCAATTGATCATATTTATAAATTCCATATAGGTTTTATACTTCCAAAAAATAATTCATATATCCTTAATTCATTATTCTCTTCAATTTATACCAATATTGTTATATTCTTTATTGTAAAAATATTGATTACATTACCTTTTTTTCTTTTTAACATTGATATTCATGGGTGTGATTATTCTAGGCGACCAAAGTTATACAAATTTTCATATTATAGTTGTTTGTTTTATTTTAATATTATAATATTATCAATTTTATTGGTTATTTTATTCCTCTAAATTCAATACTCCAAATTAATATGATAAATTATTACTAGTATTTATTATGTTGCGCATGTGTTTTATATTATATTCTTAAGTATGAAATTAATTCAGAAGGAAATTTCCATATATAAAATAATGGTTCATAACATTTTCCCCCTTTATAAATTTCATCCTTGAAATTTCATTTCATAAACCATGATGAGAAAATGATGGTAATTTTGTTTCATTTTTTATTTAGGTTCCCAAGTTACCTCTTTATACTTATGGTCTATTTATAATTATTTGATAAGGTGGGTTTTTGTTTTGAATACGAATTTCTCTCTATTTTCTAGGATCTTCAATAGATGATTCACATAAGGGATATCATGCTCCAACTCTACCACTTGTTATCACCCATGTTTTTTTAATAATACATCACATTATAGTTTATTAATGTTCATGATTATGAATTTATAAATATTATTTAAACACTTATATTTTTTATATCATATATCAATATATATTATATGATCAATTAAATACTCATAATACATTTAATATTATTGGGTTTAAATCACATATTATGGAATGTTTTATTTAATGGTTAAGATAATTATCTTAACCAAATTTTTATTTCAAACAATAAAAATAATTATTTAATTCTTAAGTATTTTATATATTTATATTCATGTTAATTTTATAAATTCATATTCATAAATAATATTATAAATGTATAGTATAATTTTATAAATCATTATGGTAGGGTATTTACAAAACGAGTCGAGACTTGAGGTAATGAATTTTTATTTTAAACCTTATTTTAAATGTTATTAAGTTTTCCTTTCAACTGTTTTTTCCAGGTGTCTGTATTATTTAAATAATGGGTTTCCATAAAATTCAATGATTTTTTATATTAATTTTATATTATCCTTTACATTATTTAAAATGGTTTAAAGATGAATCATTTTAACATTTTAAGGGTGGTTCATTACTGAATTTCTTTATAATGGTGTGAAAAATATTTTTTTAACATTTACTGATTGATCTCCTTTCCCGCCATCAATTACATTATTCATTATAAAGATTACTATTTTTTTTGTTTTCAATGTTTTATGAAGTAAATTCAATTCCCATTGTTTTTTGTATTCTTTATTTTAAAGGGTTTTAAAAGGAAATGATGTTTCATGTTATTTTTATAACTATAAGTGAAAATTCTTATGGGTTAAAATGAATGTTTTTATAAGTTTTATAATGAAAATTTAAAGATTATAATTTATTTATCTTATGGTATTTTATAATTATATATTATAATAGGTGATCTTAGGATATAGCTCCTAAATGCATTGGTAAATGACAAATTCTCTAGAGAGAATGATGTGGGAATTCTCTGGTTAAGTAATTGAATTAAAGATTATTGGAAGAAGTTGGTTAAGTTACTTCAATTGTACTAATGATTTATAAGAGTTATATGAATATGATTCCCCCAGATTCCTTTATGGGTTTTTATTTTCCTGAAATGAGTTTTATTTTAAATATTTGGATTTATTAAACTAAAAAACTAATTTTATAAATAAAGGGATGTTTTTAAAGGTAATATATTGTTTTTAAATGAAAGTTTATGACTTTTTCTATAGTTTTCATAGGTCTTGAAGTTTTATCATGTAATATTTAAATTATTCCCATTTTAAATTCTTGATTATGAGGTTTTATTGGGAAACGTCTGAGAGAAAGGATAGTGATTTCATGTCTAAAACTATTTTATATGAGATAATGGTTCTATGTTTAATTGAAATACTTTTCAATAAATTTGAATTGTTTTTACGTATTAACAAGGTTTCTATATTATATTATAAAACAAACTGATTGTTATGTAAATCCCATGTTTTTGAAAAAAAATTGTAAGGTTTAAGGTTGAGTAGGAATTATTATGAAATCTACCACTAAATCTTAGAAACTGGTCTTGAATAAAGAATGTGTATTATTTAAAGAGTTTTTTATTTAAAAAATTTAACATATAGAGAAAAAAATAGGGGTTATTTGATATATTGTATTTCTAAAATATTTAAAACACTAAACCTAAGAGGTAGTGGAAATGTATGTAATGCTACATTTTTTATAAATATTTTTAATAATAGAGTGATTATGTATTTTATATTATACCACCACTAGATTTAGTAAATGTAAAGGATCTAGTATGTATTTCCAAAATAGGGATGTGTGGAACACGTCATGCACATGAGGTAGGTTTTTTGGGAGTGAAAGTCGATAGGATATAGGTCTGATGTGATTAAAAATATTGACGTGGATAAAGTAACTCGGAAAAATATTTCCATTCTTCCAAAATATCATGACCCTATTCCATACATATATACAAAGTAATAATTTATCTTTAACTTCAAACTCTATGTCTCAAAAATTATTTTTAGTGTATATATTATATCAACTCTCTACTACTTTAATGTGTGGTTGAATAAATTTTACTTTATCATCCATTTCTTCAAATAGTTCACATATCTATAGATAATTCTCTCCATGTTTATCCCAACAAGTTAGAGTAATACATTTTTTATTATGGATTCATTTTTAAGTAGCCTTGTGATACATGAGTGGCAGATATTATTGTATCAGAACTTTATCAAAAAGATATGTATATTCCAACCTTCTTTTTATTCTATAAAAAAATCTCTCATCATATCCTCAAGTTTCTAGATTATCCTTCCAGGTTTCCCACCAATTTAGGGGTGATATGTTGCACTAAAGTTTAACACTTTTTTCATGTAATGTTGAAGACTTTTTTTATCTTTGAGGTGGAACTCATATCTCAATGACATAAAATTGATAGTGGTTTTCCATGAAGTATCACCACTTCTCTAATTTATATCTTTTCAAGTTGATAAAGGGATAATTCATCTTGAATGGAGATGAGTATTCAGTCTTTGTAAGATAGTCCACTATAACCTATATGGTATTACTTCCTTTATATTTTGTTGGAAGAAAAGTGAAAAATTCCATTTTGATATTATCCTATTTCCATATAGGTATGCATAATGGTTGCATAATTTAATTTAAAATTTACCTTTTATAACTCTACTTGATGGCATACCATGAACTTTTATGTATATTTAGAAATATCTCTTTTCATATTATACCACTATAAGTGCTCTCAGATATTTCTATACATATTTATTCTCCTAGGGTTGATGAAGAATGTTGGGTTACAAGTATCATTAAATAGATATTTATTTATCATAGGATATGATGGTACATATAATCATATCCTAAATCTCACACTTTTTTATTTATCAATGCTAAACTATAATGATTTCAACTTATTTTTTAAATAAAACATATTTATATCTCTATATCCTCTCTATGAGATTTCCTAATATTATCTCTAATGTAAGATTGGATAATAATTTTTTTGAGGTAAGATATTGTTTTTTAATGTATGAAAATCATGTATATTATTAGAGTGTCTAATATGATTGGATCCTTCTCAATACTCATCATGGATATGGTTGAGGGATTATTTATACATAGATAATTGTCCAATTTATTCACCTTCCTTGGATTATAATGGATAGAGAATTCATAATCCTTGATCATCTCTAACCATATTTAATAGTGCATGCTGAGATATTTATATCTAATTATGTACATGAATATATTATGATTTATATATATATAACACTTCTCTCAATAGATATAATGCCTCCAAATATTTAATGTGAATATTATCTTAGTCAACTCCAGACCATGCATATGATAATATTTCTTGTGAAACATTAATTTTCATAAGTTATTGGTTATTACATTATCATTGTTCATGAGTATATAGCTCAATATATTCTTTAATAAAATATTTAATATTAAAAATCCTCCCTCTATTATAGGTTATCTGAATACAAGTGTAGTAATTCATTCTTCTTAATATCCTTAAATCTCTCTTCACATTCATTTGTCAAGAAAAATGTTGATCTCTTCAAGGTTAACTTGGTTTGGGTGTTTTAAAATATTTATAATTTCCTAAAAAATCATCGATGGAACTTAATTAATCTGAGGAAACTATATATCTATATTAAAAATGTTTTTTTGGGTCATTCCTCAACCACCTTTAACTTTGAAAGATATTTAGATATCTCGTTTATTGTGATATCATACCCCAAGAATGTTAATAGCTCCATCCAAAAGTCACATTTACTATAATTTGAAAATAAAATTTCCTTTCTCAATGTCTTTATAATATTACTCAAATTATCCCTATGTTCCTCCTTGATTTTAGAGTATATGAGATTACAAACTATAACAACCACGACACAATCTATCAACTTAATCTATAATGAATATACTCATCAAGTCCATCAAACATTTTGGAGTATTTGTGAGTCTGAATAGAATCACTATAAAGTCAAACTGTATATACCTTGTAAAAAAGGTAATATTAGGAATATCCTACTTCCAAACCTTTAGTGGATGATATTATTACCAAATATCAACTTTAGATAAGTATTAAGACCTTCGTAGTTGGTTGAAAAGTAATCAATCTATGTAAGGGGATTATTTTTATTTATATGGCCTTATTGAGTTCACAATAATCAATATAGAGACAAATTGAACCATCTTTATTTTTGAAATAGGGGACTATTACACATGATGGAAAATCACTTGGTAATTTGAAAACCCTTTTTAAATCCTCTTATAGTTTCTTATTTTATTATTTTTATTAAATGGGTTCTGTTCTATATGGACTCTTGTATATGGGAAGATGTCTTGGTATAATTTCAATTGAGAACACATCCGATCGATTATGATAAAGACTAGAAAACTATTTGAGGAAAACATTAGTATATTTCTTAATAATTGGAATGTATTCAAGGTTGATCTTCCCCTTTTCCTTAATAATTTGTGTTTGGTATTCTTTTTCATAAGAAAAAAATATCCATTTTTGATCAGTATTTTCTAATAGAGATACCTTAATATCCTTGAAATTTTATAGAACAAAGGATTATTTACAATATGAAAAGTGATTTTCCTCTCCTATTAATTGATTTTGGCTCTATATAGAGATAGTGAATCTATGTACAGTATAACATCAAATTATATTAGAAAGAGTGTAACAAGGTTTTTTGGGGGAATCTTTCTATAAATTCATTTTTGGGAAGAGTTATATGCTCTAGATAAAACAATTTAACTACTTTGTTTTTTCACTGATAATTCATCCTCTATGTCTTGAGGTGGTGTTTGAATATTTCTATTAAAATTTTATGATATAAATGAATACATAAAAATTGAAATCAAACGTGACATTTAATATTCTTAAATGGATAAAAAGTGTACATGTAACCATTTAATTTTCATGATCCAACTCATTAGTATTGATAACATAAGCTCATCTATGCACCCTTTACCTTTAGTGATGTTGTTGTTAGTTATCATCATTGACCATTGGCTTACTTCAAGGACATTCATAGTTTCAATGTTCCATAACGTTGAAAAATGGAACCATAGGTAGTATACTAATCATAATGTTCCCTTATTCTATCATATTAGCTGAATTCTTCATCTTCCTTCAATATTAGTTTTCTTTATTCCCCTTTTCCACATTTGAAATGTCTCATTGTGCCTATGAGGTGGTATTCTAGATGCTTATTCCAAGATTTATGAAATTTTTTTAATTTTATTTTATTCCCGATATCATATATTTCCATTATTTTTCTAAAATTAAACACTATTATTTTATTTTTATCTCCAACATTTCCTAATAAATGAGAATTGTTAATCTCTAGCTCAACTTTAAAGTCACATAAAACTATTTCCTCATAGTTTTCAAAGTCTCCAATTTCTAACTATTTTTGAAGAATAATATATAGTCTTTTAAAGAACCCATTTAACTTATTCTTTTGGTTTGTGTAAATTCTATGGTACTACCTTTAAATCCTTGAAATGTTTTTTTCATATGAACCAACTAATTTATACTCCATTTCCTTAATTCCCCTAAATCTATCTTAGTTTGAGGGAAATATTTATTAAAAAAATTATTGAATTCTTCCCACTCCATTGATTCGATTTCTTCCTTGTGTTTTTTAATCTTAATCAGTGTCTTCCACTGACTGACTTATCCCTCTAAATGGTAAATGAAAATTATAACTTTTTCCTTCTCAAAGCAATGGAGGATGGGTATTATCTTCTCAATGGAATTAACAAAATGTTATAGGATTAAGTGACCAAAATATCAACTAAAAGTGGGAGGCCTTTTTTGCAGAAATGAATCAACCACAAATTATTTATCTTCTGAGAATGTTGGTATTTCACATGAATCAAATTATTATGCATATCATGTTTTAATTGATTGATTACCGTTATTAGATTCTCAAATATTACTCCCATCATATTCAGTATCTCATTTATGAAATAATCACATTTTCCATAACATTGGTTGTTGAGATTTTTTTTCTATTTCTAACCATTTAAAAACACAAAATAAAATTTCGTATGATAATATTCAATTTAATAATCCTATAAAAGGAAAATCATTGAACATAAAAGGAATAACTCGTAAATGGAATGTATATCGTCACTTATGAATTTTTGTGTTTTAATCTAGGTTATTCATTGTATATTTCCTATTAAGTTCCATAAATGAATCCCTAAAAATAAATATACCTTAATCTAATACTAACTATAATAACTTTAGTGTCATGCAAATATTATTACATGATTTTTAGCATTAAAATCTCCAAAATGAAACCTTGAAATCTAGAGGTCTAATGTATTTGGGATATTATATACATAATACATAAACATAAAAAGTTACTATATCGACTTCATTTAAATATAAAAAATATACTCCTAAATCCCATTGAACATCTATTATTTCATTGGATAACTTGGGGATGCACATAAAATAAAAGGGTTCACTAATAATCCTAGTAAGGGAACAAACTGATGATGAAGTAAAAAAAGTATGTCAATAGGAATAACATAAAATCATATAAGAGGAGGATCATATATAATCAAACAGAAGAATGGAATAAAGGTTATTATAACATAATATCATTTAATTATAAGGATGTTTCAACAATATAAAACATGACATCATGATCATAAGTTAAGGATCACAACCAAGACAACTTAACATAGTGTTCTAGGATTATTTCTTATGAAAAATACATTATATCTCATGAGATGAAAAAATTACATAGTGCATTGGGAGACTATAAAATTCTAATACTACCCATAACATCATATAAAATACATGGATATCTATTACACATAAGGAATCATGCATAAATCATAAGCATAAAATCCCACTAAGATGAAAGTGGGTTGAATAATAATGTATTAAGGTATAACCAAATGATATTTGATAATGATTACCATGAAAATATGTTATTAATTATTTTCATATTTCCACACCTCAAAAAATAAATATATTTTATAAGGAGAAATTTAAATTATAGGAAATATCATAAGAAAGGGATAAATAAGTAGGTATGGTAATGAAACCCAAAAATGATTTTTTAAGAATTGAGAAATAAATATTTAAAGGAAATAAGTGCATATGATTTTCATTAAAAATAGAAATGGAATATAATTAATTAAAAAATGAGTAATTTCATAAATCATATAGGATTAAAACATTTAAAATAATAGTATGTGAAAAGAAAAAATTAATAGAAAAGTTCTATTTAATCTAGTTCGCTATAAAGAATAGACTATAAAGTGAACTGGAAAAACATGCATATAATAGAAAACAAAATGGAAAATAAATTTTGTATATATGTAAGGAAACTATGTATATAATTTAGAATAATTTATTGTGAGGAAAATAGAGATAAATATAGGAGAATTGTAAGAAAGTGTTTAATACCTGATACCCTACTATAGTAGGTAAACACCATATCATGGACTACCACACTCTAAAGCTTATTTATTCAATAATATATTTGAAATATACCTTTAATAATTTTAAATTTTATAATTTAACTTCGTTTTTAATTCTTTATAAAGATATTAGTTTCGGGTGTATTTTTGGGATATTTCTAAAAAATTGTTTTAGGCATTAAAATGTAAATATTCATTTTCCCTACACTTATTAATTTTATTGTTAAAATAAAATCTATATTGAGATTAACTAGTTATAAATTATATAAAAATTAAAATATTATTTTTATCCATTTAAAATAAATTATATAAGACACATATTAATTTACATGGTAAAAGTAAAATGGTTGTTTTCAATGAATTACTTTTATAAGAGTTATATAATTTTATCTAAAACATAGATTAATATACTTAAAAATATGAATATTACATGATGTTTAATCAAATAATAAATTTATAAAAACTTCCGAAATTAATAATTAATTGTAAATAATGATAAAATCACTTAACACCCATGTGATTCCATTCACACCCCTTATCTAACTCCATTTTTTCGTGAACAAGTCCCTATTTTTCACATATAAAAGGAGCTCGCTCCCACCATTTCTCTCATACCACTCCACCCAAAATTACTTGATCATAATGTTACCTTAACAATATCTATATGAATTCCACACAAGGAGTTCATAATTATCTATGGAATCTTCTCAATCTTTAAGAAGGAACGTTAAAAGGTAAGGGTTCTCCTCCTCTTTTTGATTCAAGTACTCTTTTTTGATAGGCTCTTTGAGTATAAATTGATTATTTTTAATAATACTAAACCCTTTATTTTCCAAATAACCCTTTTTTATGAGAGACTAACCTACCATTTTTCCAATCCCATTTCATAATCCCTTTTTTTCAGTCGTCATGCTACCAACATCATTCCTTGAATTTTTTGTCTTATTGTGATGAATACCCAACTCTAACATCATTAAAGGGTATCCATGTAAATAAAGATTAAAAAGGTTTATGTGTATAAAAATAGTTTAAAATTAAGTTATTAATATATATATATATCTTGTGTGTGTGTGTGTCTGTGTGTTTATGATACATGAGGTTAAATAACATTCATAGAATTTAGGACAAGAGGTAAGGGTTTTCCATCTCAAATTTATCTCTTTGTGACATGCTTTGTATTAGAAACTAAATTCTTTTATATGTTGTATATAGGATTCCTATTTGAGATGGTATACCATTATATACCATTATTAATGGTATTAAAATATCCATTTTATGTCTTATATTCCATGATCTTATGATTGAATTGCTACCCAATCAATATGTGGGGTTTTTATCTCAATTTTTACTCTTTTAGGATCTTGTTAAAATTACAACCTATTTTTATTTATTATAGTTCTTAAATTTAGATAGAATATTGTTTTCCATATTACTCTTTATTTTTTTATGTATTTAAATGTCTTTATTTTTATACATATTTCATATTATTGTGATTGTAGAGTTACCGAAACCATTGTAAAACTAAATTATTTTCATAGTAGAAAAACCATTAAAGTTTTACTAAAGTAAAACTCTGTGTAATTTATTAGAAATAAAATCCATGTCTCGATAGTCGAATATGGTTACAGTGGTGGAAAAATCACTTAGAATTAGTATCCTATAAAAGGGTTTGTTTATAATTGACTCAATCATCACCTTAATGGATAATTATTGGACTTAAGGCTACACACTTGGATATAAACTACTGAGGGATGTGCTATGAAATATTTACATGCTCTTAGATAACCATGAGGAATTATTTTTTCTAATATATTCCACGGTGTCCTACCAATATAAACTATTGAACCCAATTATTATCTTCCATGTATAACTCAACAAATTACTAGTACCCTCACCCATATATTTCTTTGATGATGGTACTTCATGTTACTTATATGATACCCCACATCTTCTATGTTGATTAAGGGATGTTCTCCTATACATCCATGATATTCTATTGAATGGGGGATTATTTTATTTTCTTATTTATCATTATATAAATATCCATGTTTTTTTCAATAAGAGGTTTCATAGAGAATGGAATGTAAGGTCTAGATTACTCTTATTGGGAATGAATTGGAATTAATTAAGTGAAAAGTGTGTTCTGAATTATATATCCCATTGATGCATTGATTGGTCTCATGAGATAAAACATGTTGGATTTTGGTGTATAATTATTCCCATAGTAGGATAAATGTATTGGAATAAGGCCTTAATAGTATGTTTTGATGTCTAAAATTTTGAATTCCATTAGAATGAGATCCATGATTATTTTTATCCATGTTTCATTGATTTCTATAGATATAGAATTCCATCTATTTTAGGGGATTATAGATTCATTTTTTTATTTATTACCTTCATATCACCTTTTCCATAATTATGCTATGTAATATTACATCGTATGTCACTCCATACTAAGAATCATATCCCACCCTTATTTGTTTTACTTTCCTAAAAAATCCTAGAGGAGGAAAATGTGTAATTTTTAGGAATAATATAGAAGTTCTAATAATGTTCTCGTAATGTGTGGATGTTGTATCTTATGTTTCAAATGTAATATATGTAAGTATCGATCCTTCTAATACTTCTATGTTATTTGATCCAATAGTAACTGTTATATTTTATAATAATGATATAATATAACTACCGGTTATTTGTTTTTTGGAGTCAATGATGTTACAGTTGGTATTAGAGGCAGTTTAGTTGGAAGCTTGGAGAATTAAGACATCACAGGTACTATGAAAATAAATCTTGAGTTCTAGGGAAGACTTAAGAATACATAATAATAATTGTATTTTTAAAATTCAGTAGCATTTGATAATTATGAATTTGTTATCATAGATAATTGGAGACTAACTGGAGGAACGTGAACCATATCAAACCCCATAGTTAATTCAAGGATATTCCCCTAGAAAAATTTAATGAATCCATAGTTGAGGCTAATTAGTTCACAAATATATTTTGAAATATAAACTAGTTTATAAAAAATAATATCACCTATATATTGAAACCTATTGATCCAAAACATGGGGTAACTATTCTAGATCACTTCATGCAATAATAACACCTATAATTTAGTGGAACTACTAATCCATTAGTAGATGAACAATAGATCAAGAGTCTAGAGAATACCTTTCTTTATTTGGTAAGTATTCATTATAAGGGAGTTAAAGACCATTGGTGGCCACTAGTTCAAAATACTAAATAGGAAGATAAGATAAAATGTATAGAATGGGTAAACTTCAAGGAGGTATTCTATAAAATATACCTTCCTCATGAGTAAGGAATATAATTAGGAAAGAATTTCCCTAACCTTGAAAAAATGGTGGAGAAAAATTTTAATGGGCATGATGATAACTTTATATGCTTAAATAAACGTGTTGTGTACTATGTATATTGAATAGAAATAAATATTTATCATTTCATTGATGAGTTCAAGATGATCCTTTAAAGTGTTTCAGTCTCTTGGTCCTTTTCTTATTATGAGGATATAGTCTCAAGTGAAATTAGGATATAAAATGAGTTCTCCATTGAACTTATTCCTAATGTAATACTAATATATAAAAATCCTTATAGAATGGAACCATATGGGCAGCTTCTATTTTATTCATGAAAAGAACTATGTGTCAATAAGATTGTGTATCAATTATAGATAAATCAATGATATTAAAATAAATTATTAGCGTACATTAACATGAATTGATTACTTCAGTGAAGGGGGAATAAAGGATATATACCAAAGACGACATTTCGCGCAAGGTATTGCCATTATGAGTTTATAGTAATGAATTTTGGATTGACTAATTCACCTTCTATCTTCATAGAATTTATGAATAATATTTTTAAAGAGTATCATTATAACTTTTAGGTGTAATTCATTAAATAAATGTTGATATATTCTATGATATGTTAAGATCATGAGATTTACCTATAAAATAATTTTGAAACCCCCAAGAAAAACTGAATTATACGGGAAATCTATTAAGTGTTAATTTTTGGCACGATAAAGTTTCTTTTCTTAGACATATTACATCCATGGATGGAATAATTGTCGATCCTTTAATGAATAACGTAGTCAATGAATATCTTAAACTAAAAAAAATTAATAACATTTGATGTTTCATGGGCTTAGAAGGTTATTATTAGTTATTTTTAAATATTTTTCCCAATTGGAAAACACATAAACCAATTACCATGTAAAGGGGTTAAATTGACAAGGTCAAGGTAAGGTTAGGAATGTTTTGAAGATCTAAAGAGGTGATTGATTAATGCACCAATATTAACCATACCAACTATAAAAGAAGAAATTTCACTATATACTAATGTATTCAAGGAATTTTTTATGTTCTTATGTAGAATGATATAGTGATTTCCAATAAATAAATTCAATTGGGAATCCAGGAACAGAACTATCCAACTCATGACCTTGATCTAGAATCCATAATATTTTCTTTAAAAATATGTATTGTCTACCTCTATGGTGAAATATGTAATATATATATATAGACCATAATACTTTGAATTATATATTCCCTCATAAGGAGATCTACATGTGGAAATGTAGGTTGTTGGAACTACTCAAGGACTATTCTTTCTTGATACACTACCATCCTAGGAAAAAAACAAGGTGGTTGATGCATTGAGTAGGAGTGACCATGGATATTAGACTATGAAGAGGATTTACATGGATCCTGTATATAGATATATATTAAAGAAATAAATTGTGATTTATAGGAAGGTGGATCCATCATTCCTTTTCCAAGAAATTATTACACTATATTTGATATAAAATATATAGAAGTCCCACTAGGATGATGATAACTTAAAATAGAATATTAATGTAGTAAATGAGGGTAAATTGACATAATTCGTCTATAAAGATAGAGTGTTGAAGTTTGGGAAGAGGGTGTATGTTCTATCTATATTAGAGTTGAAAACAGAACTTCTTGAAGAAAAAATAGCTCAAATATCCCTATACAAACTAGTAGTATAAGGATGTATAGGTATTTAAGAGAAAATTTCTGATGGGATGGAATGAGGTGGGAAATTTTAGACCATGTGTCCAAATTCTTAATAAGCATATAGTTAAGGGAAGAAATAAAACAACCTAAGGGAGTAATGAAACCTCTACCTATACCTATATAGGTGTGGGTAAATTTTACCATGGTATTTTTCATCATACACCAATAATATTCAAGGAAGAATGATTCTATATGGTCCATCATTGATTGTCTTACTAAGTATACTCATTTCCTAGTGATAATATAATATATGCACCTTGATTAACTAGGCTTGATCTATATCAATGACATTAAAAGGATTTATCAGGAACTTATATAGACTATATTAGATTGTGACCCTAATTTCACATCAAAATTATGGAAGAGTATTCAAAGGTATGTCAACATTGAGATATAGTTAAACATCACTTATCATACCCAAACTGACGTGCAGTTTGAAAGGACTATTAAGAATTTGGAATACATAAAAGATTATGTTATATTGACTTCCATGGTATGTGGGATTATTATCTACCTTTGGTGTAATTTTCATACAATAATAGCTTCCATATGAGAATCCAACCGACATTATATGAACCATTATATATAAAGCGGTGCCTTACTACAATATGTTGGGATGAAGTGCGATAAAGAAATCTAGTAGGCCTTGATCTTATAGAGGATATTATTATTAACATATAGAATATTCAAGATCATATAACATCATCCCAGAGTAGAAAAAATAATTATTCTTGTAATTGTATGAAATACATGGAATTATATATTTGGGATCATGTATTCTTAATGTTTTCAATGTGGAAGAGAGTTATAAGATTTGATAAAAAAAGAAGTTAATACCATTGTATATTGGGCCTTTTGAAATACTATAATGAATTGAGGTTGTAAACTAATGATTTAGTATTTCACCCAACCTTTCCAAACTACACGATGTATTACATGTTTCATTACCAAGGAAATAAATTCCAAATCCAACACATGTTCTCACATATGAGGGAATAGAGTTGGAGATTTACTTTTCCTATAATGAGGATTCTCCAAGATTCTTGACACAAGAGAAAAATTGTTAAAGAATCAATAAACCTAATTAGTGAAAGTCCTTTGGAAAATCACAAATAGTAGGATTTTACTTAATATCTCAAAGAATCTGTGAGGAAATAGAATCCACATTTTTTTTCAATATGTGATATATACCCCACTTTTAAAAAAGAAATTATTTAAGGGGGGTTAATGAACTACCAAATACACCAATATAGTCGGTAAATACCATTTTCTAGACAATAAAATTCTAAAGAGAGTTTATTCATAAATTTATCTAAAATTAAATTTTAGAATTTTAAATTGAACAAGTTAACTTAATTTTCTAATTCATCTTAAAGATATTATCTTAAGATGTATTTTTTAGAATTTTATCTAAAAAGGGTTTTATACATGCAAATGTTAAAATTAATTTTCACTACATATATTAATTTTATTGATAAAAATGACTTTATATTTAGATTTTGTACATACAAATTAAGTTACAATTCTAATAGTATTTTTATTCAATGAAAACTTAAAATCTATGGTAATGATTTATTACAATGATGAAAATAAAATCGTTGTTTTCAATGAATTGTTTTATTAAGTATTATATAATTTTTATTTTAATAACTTTTATTAATATACATTAAAATATAAATCTTATATTTTTTTGAACACAAAAAAAATGTATAAAAACTCATTAAATTCATATTAAATAATAAATATGGAAAAAAATAATTTAATATAAAAATACACTTTTCTATAAAAAAATGTTTTACTAAATCTTATTTTATAATTTAACGGTTATTTTTATCATATTTAGAAATTGAGTTACATTAAATGGACCCAAAACTAAGATTTATCACATTAAAAGTTTCTAATAATGTTTATCTTATATTTTTAGTAATATAATAATTAACATGGTAACTTTTTAATGAATATTAATAAGGGTAAAATGGGTAAATAAGGTATCTCAAATCTATAATAATTAAAAGGTCACCTACACATTTTAGAAGATATTTTTAGGTATTAAATTCATAATCAAATGTCTCTGCAACCATTTCTCCTCATAATTAACTTAACTTACCAAACCCACCTAAACCCCTTGTTATTCTATTTCTACCCCTTACATAACTCTAGTTTTCCATGATACCCCCTATTTTTCACCTATAAAAGGAGATTATTCCCACCATTTCTCTCATAAAAATCCATCCCATTGGCTATGATCATGATGTTACTTTACATCTACCAATAAATTCCCTCCTAATGAGTTCCTATGGTTTTAAGGGATCCTCCCAAGTAATAAGAATATACATAGAAAGTTAAGGGTCCTCCTCCACCTATTTTTTATTCAAGTACTTATTTTCTGATATTACCTTTGATTTTATATTTATTATGATTTATTCTATTAATAATAAATCAATTATTGTATTAATGATTCCCTATTGATCTAAGACTACCCTTTCCTCACCTTAAACCCATATCATAATCCATTTTTCATAGTCATCATCCTATTAAAATAATTATTTGATTTTACATCTTTAAGTATATCCATATAAATTAAACTTATAAAGGGTTTTGTGTAAGATTAATTATAATAATTAAGTGGTTAAAATATATATGTTTCAGATAAAATAGGTTAATGTATATTCATGGAAGTTAGAAAAGGATGTAAGGGTTTTTCATTTAAAAGTCTTCTCTTTGAGATAAGCTTTTTATTATACACCTAATTCCATTTTTTGGTTTATATATTCGTACTATTTAAGATTGTATATCATGAAATAACTTTATTCCTGGTATTTAAATATCAATTTTAATATATATATTTAAATATGGTATAACTAAATTGATACCAAATTCATATGTAGGGTTTTCCATCTTAATATTTATTCTTTGAGAATCGTGTTATAATCACCACATATTTTATTTTGTATGGTGCATAAATTTACATTGAAGAATATTTTCCATATTAATCATAAAATTTAATGGATTTAAATGCTTATATTTTTAAACATTAATAACATTTTTTATTGAATATTTAACAACACAATTATAAAAATAAATAATTTCCAGAGTGGAAAACCCATCTATATTTTTTGTAAAGTAAAAGTGTGTGTAATTTAATAGAAATTACATCATTTTATGGATATAAGTATGTGAATGTCACTATGGAATAGGGGAGACTTGGGTTAATCATCACTAAAAGGGTTGTTTGATAATTAGAGTATTCATCACTCTAATGTATAGTGAGTGTGGCTAATACTGCACACCTAGAAACACACTCCCAATGGATATGATTTGGAATATTCTGAAACTCTTAGTAAACCACAATAAAGTATTTTTTTCAACCATTTACTTGGTCTCCTAATGATGAAAATGATTGAACCTAATAACTATCTTTAATGGATAACTCAACATATTGGTACTACCCTCAACCATATATTTCGTTGATGAGGGTACTTCATGTTACATTGTCAACAACCCCAAACATCTAAGATGATTAAGATATTTTCTTCTAGACATAAACATTATTATATTAAATGTGGATGTATTTTATTTTATGTATTGTTAATTATATGGATATCAATGGTTTATTAAGTAATAGGTTCCTTATCGAATGGTATATAAGGCCTTGAACGCTCTTATAAGGAATTCATTGGACTTAATTAGATGACTGGTGGGGGATGGAATTATATATTCCCATTATGTTTCTAAAGGTATCATAAGGCAAAATAAGTTGGATTTTTGTGTATAACTCTTCCAATAACATGATAAGTTCCATTGAAAAAGTCTTTGATAATCGGTTTTTTTGTTTTCCATTGTCTATTACATAAATATCATGAAAATGATTATTTTTATCCATTTTTTCATTTATTTTCATGGATATAACATACCCTCATTTTCAATTGATTATGGATTCATGTTGTTAATTTATTCTTTCATTAAACTTATCACATTTTTATGTTATTTAATATTTCAATGTATTATACTCCTTATAGGGAATATGTTCTCATCATTATTTGTATTCATTTGCCTTGGAATCCTAGTTGAGGGCAGTGTATAATTTTAAGGATTCTATAAAAGAGATAACAATGTCCATGCAATGTGTTCATATTTTTTATTATGTTTTAAATTTAATGTTTGTATATATCTAGTTTTTGGAGACTTATAAGTTGTTACATATTGTGGTAACTATTTTATTTTGTACCAATAATGTAATAAAACTACCATCTTTGGTTTATGGAGTTTGAGATTTTTCAAAGGTCAACCCAAATGAAAAAAGGGTGGTTTATGAGTTCACATACCTCAGGCCTCGGCTCACATCGAATGTGTGACTAACTTCATGAATAATAAAAATAAAGTTATTAAATAATTTCTTCAATACCATTTTCATATATATTTTATATATTATTATTATTTTATATTTATTTATGATCATTTTATTCAGAAATTATGATCATTTTCACCATCCTAAGAATGCTTATTTTATTGTTTTTGAGTTCACATCAGTTTTTTAATAATGATTAAAGTTATTTTCAAATGAGTAAATAACTCCAAAATTGAAATTTTATGGAATTAATGTATTCCCAAATGTACCAAGGGTTCTAAATATCAAATAATTATCAAAATAACAATGGTTCATTGAGTATAAATGTTATTGTTTAATGATTAGTTAATTTAGGCCATTTCTCAAAACATAATGTACTTAATTGGTTTTATTTAATTTTGGATATTTATTTACCCATTAAAAAGTATGAAGATAATAGAATATACAAATTAATCTCATATTTAACCATTAAATGATTATTACAACCTTCCATGGATGCGGTGAGGAAAAATGAAATATGTGATCCAAGGAGGCGGTGAACCGACCCAAATATGGGTGATGATTTAATATTAGAATAAATGAGAGGAAGTTAGTATATTATTATTAAGTTATTATAATAAAATTTTAGTAGATGTATGATACTTATTTAATTATATTAGGATATTTATAATCGAACTGGATGAGATAAAAGAATAAAAAAATTAAAATATCGTAGTTGAGATAGTTACCCATTCATTCATATTTCTTCTTTTGATACACACCACTTGGGAAAAGAGAATAATCTTTGGATGATTAAATAACTTCTAGAAAATGGATAATATAGTTGGGGAGGTATTTGGGTTGATTTCTGAAATGGAAAGGTGTTTTTAAAGTGAAGAGAAATCAGTGTAGGTGAGTGGTTTTTATAAGTGTATGACATGGATGTTTAAGAAAAATATATTACATCTTAAAATATTAATTTTTTTTATTAAATAGTAAAGATATACTTATATAACATTAAATTGGTAATTAAAATATTCATATGACTTCTAGAAACATAAAAAATTCATTCATAGAAACTATTACAAAATATAGTACATAAACGGTATTTTACTATTCACCTTTGTATTTTGTTATTTATGAAAAATAATAAAAAATAACCATAACCAAAATTTTATGTGATTATATAAAAAATTAAATCCATTTTTTCAAAAATTATTTTCTAATTAAGATAAATTTAAAATTTTAATTAAAACTCATATTTTTAGAAAAATACAAATATTTTTCTCACAATCAAAATTATTAACCTTAGATAAAGTACTTCTGATTTTATAAAATTAAATTATCCTTTAAATATAAATATAAAAAATATCAAGAAATATATTTTGAAATTAACATTTTATTATGAATTTTTAAAATTATCTAGAAAATGTATTTTATTGAAAATAAAACATAATTTATTTCTTAAGAATACAATTATGGTTTTTTGTATCAAATATTTATTTTATCATTTTTAAAATTTTTATTTAATTGTATCATGATATAAATTTCTTATATTTTGATTTCATATGATACCCAAATAAGTTTTTTACTAATCCAATAGTTTAGTTATTGTTCTAATAGTCAAGTTACTATTCATAATAGTCATGCTATTATTCCAATGATCATATTTCCAAAAGTCATATATATTTTCTACTTCCTCTAAATACTTTATATTTAATTCATTAATAATTCTATTCAACCTATCCCAATGTTATGTTTTTCATTTTTAAAATATTTGATAACAATACTAATAATTTATTTTCTATTTACTGTGTTTTACATTGGTGTGATTATTATTTGAGAACAAAGAGATCCAAATTTTCATATTCTGGTTATCTTATTTTATTTCTTTTATTTATAATATCGTCAAATTTTTATATATATTTATTCTCTAACTGTAATGTTTTAAAGTATTATAATAACCTATTATTGGTTTTTATTATGGTGTGTATGTGTTTTATACTATATTCATAAACATGAAAATGATTCAAATAGAAAATACTATATATAATATTTTTAGTCAATAAAATTATGATATGAGGTCGTCCATTTATATTTATTCAAATAGAGCACTTCAATGTTTCCATTTATTCACACATGGTACCATATTTTATCAATTCATTCTTATATATACTCTTAGTTGTAGAGTTAATCAAATGTGTCTCCTTTTAAATGCCTATATATCTATTAAAATATGAAAATTCTTGACATTAATTCTACATGGATTGTCAAAACACTTTATTAATACACTAGACTCCAAAATGTTCTAATTTTTCATCTATATCATTACTCACCTATTAAAATAAAAACTCAAAAAAATTAATGTAGGATTATGCTTGAGCAGACCTCAAAATGAATTAATGCATTAAAACACAATAATTAATCCTTTTTAAAACAAAATCCTAAATCAATGAAAATCCAAGAATAAGTTTATTTATTTAGAATTTTGGTAGAATAATGATTAAAACTCTTTAAAATACTATATTAAAAATTTTAAAATTGGCGGCTTGATCAGGGTTGGCCCGTGATTATCTATGATCAGTCCCCAACAACCTTCATTACTTGAGTGGAATGGAATAAGTATTTTTGCAATACCTTTCATCATATCATCGAGGTAAATCATGATTTATTACAATTTATTGGATTTTAATTTCAAACAGCACCTATTTCACAACCTCCTACATCAAGCACCACTACTCAAGTAATTCTTATTGGTGATAAACTATATATGGATTTTAGTGCTTTGAAACCTACCCAAATTTCTACCCATGAACATATTCTTACTTTAGTCAGACTAAGATTATATCTTATTTCATCCACAGTAGAGACCTAGGGCCTTCTAATAGAAAAATATATTTTTAATCTTTAATAATTTAGTAATTTTTTGTTGGTTAGTCTCTCTACAATGTGGTGTTTTGTTTCACACCATGATTCTGATCTTTACACTATGGTATTATAGATTATGACAAGAGGTATCAAGAACATTTGGATCAATCTAAAAAAGGAGACATTGTTTCACAGTGGTGGGTGTTATGTCAGGGTGGAAATTAATAATTTCTTGTTAATCTAACATAGAATATGATTTCTTCACACAATTTTTCATTCCACAATTGGGTTCAAGTCATATGAAGTTAAGAGAGTTTATCTAGTTTTATACGGAGTTAAGAAACGTATTGATCGCATAATAGTTTTTAGATATCTAATTCATCAAGTTCCTTTATGGTATGATGATTACTGCTTTAGTATGATGTTGGTTCAACATAGAAGAATTTCACCACAACTGTTTTCATTACATCATGATAGGACTTATCATGGTTTTTATTTTAAATTTTTGTAACAAAAAATCTCCCTCAAATTTTTTATCTTCCCTTCTCAATCTCTCGCCCTTTGGTTGTTTGTTTTTTAAGACCATACTGACTTGAATAATCCCTCAAACAATTAATGGTTCATGGTAATCCAATTGAATTTCAAGAGTTCATATTTATGTAGTATTAATGAATGTGATTAGAGGTATTACTATTTTCTAATATCTTTCTCTGTTACCACATGGAATAATTTTGATTCTACCTATTGGTGCATAATATATTCCTTATGATATCACTTCAACATATCCATATCCATATCTATAAGAATTTCTATTTATTGGAAATTATCACTTATTTATTAGTTCGCCGTATTTTAAATCTCATTTCAAAATATTCAACTCAAATTACCCTATTTTTTCATGGCTATATTGAATGGAATGCATCATCTCTTATAATGATTTCATACAAAATTGGTTCTCAATATTAATGGTTTGGAATAGAGATAATGATATGTGATGGGTATCATGAATTCCTTTAGAATTCAGTTGCAGGGAACATCATACAACACTATATGTTTTAATGTTCTCAACATAGTGAAAGTGACATATTGGGTGGATAACCATTAATGTTTTTTATATTGGATTGATAATTCTAAAATTGTGCTTTTTATAAACATCCTTACCAAAAAATCCATAAAATAGTTACTTAAGAATCCCAGAACCCAAAGATTATCTTTTACATATAAAATTTATATTTAATTTATATTCGATATATAGAAATAATACCCCATATAAGGATATTTCTTCATTTATATTATTGATCATCCAAACCCCATTTTCATATTAAAATCATTTTTCTTGTAGGATTCAATTGTTGAATCCCTCTAGTAGTGATCAACACATAATCCTTTGATCTTAGAATGAAACTAATTAATTTTTGGGTGCTAGCATAGAGGATAAATTGTCTTATATTATTCATCTTAACCGCTTCAAGATCATCCATGATTGAAGGAGTTATTTTCATTCCTAATAATATGAGAGAAGGAAGAATCAAGGGAGAAGTCTAATGTATTCAATGATTCTGAATTCTTTATTTTTAACCCTATATAATAGACATTTAAATGTATTTTTAAAGTTAGTGATTGTGTTAAAATATAATTTAATTACACAATTTTTTTAAATAATATAATGATCCTTATCATAACTCATTCTATATTGTATTATTTTTATTATTATTTTATAGAATGTGATGACTGCTGTGATGATAAATATTATTTTATATGATAAAAAAATTAATATTTATATAAAGAACTAGCCTTAAGCATTACATAACCTTGCAGTTTAAACTTGATTTTACTTTATTACAATCCAAAATATATTTTTTGTTTACAGTTTTAGAAATCTAGGACAATACTCATACATATCAACCCACATGAAAAAATGGGTACTATTAAAAAAATATCCATTTCTTCCAAAACATAAATTTTTTAAAACAAAATAATTACATGATTTATTTTAAAAAACATCAAAACATTTATCATGAATTACTTATTTCTCCTACACATCCTTATAACCTATAAAAAAATTTAAAAGCATGGGATGATCATAAAAATCTCAGTACTGGATATAAAAAGAAGGAATAGAACCATTAGTCATTGAAAACTTAGAATCATACGAAATCATTTTAACAAAGGCAAACTTATCACCCTAATATAATTTATTTGTGAAACATTATATTTTCATAAAACAATAGAGAACATTTAAAAAACCATAAATGTATCAATTGGAATTATATACTTATATTATAACCCTCTTGGATACCTTTTCATTTGTAACCCTTATAGCTACCTTACAATATATCCCTCACATTTACCTTATGGTGTAACCATCACAGTTACACTTGGAGTAACCATATGACCGTCATCAAACATACACATACCCAATGCACTAGAGGGAGATATAGTTCCCACACTTCATCATAAAAATATCCCAAGAACCAGAACCAAATCATAAAACATGAATAATTTCATAAAAATATTGCTTTTAAATTATGTAAAATAAAATTTCAATGGAAGATTTTTAAATTAATGTACCTTAAAAATATCATATAATTGAAGTGATAATTAATATAATTGAAGGATTATGTTTATATACTATAAATTCACATAATAAATAATCAAATTACAAAAATAATCTTAGTATCATATAATTAAATTTGTAGAAGGTTAACTTAATGAATGGAAATTGGGTTAAGAATTCACTTACCTCGGGTTCTTATTACATAAAACTTGTTTTAACCTCTTTTATAATGGTTTAAAAAGTGTTATTAAAATATTAAAGAAACATATTCAAGTTTATGACACCCTATATGATCATTTTGTAAACTCATTTGACCAGTTTTGAAAATAGATTTTGTTATTTCTATTTTTTCGGGTGCGTGCTTCACATGATATCCATGGTTGGTTCAAAAAGAGTTTTCTTCTCTACTAGAAGAGAAACTATAGAAGTGGAATGTTATGGTGTTAATTTTTTTGTAATTTTAAATTATTTTGTAAATAATTTTAGTTAGATGGTACGAGGATGAATAATTAGATAAATCATTAGGGATACTTGTTTTGATTATTTCAGCGGTTCTTTGATTGTCATGAACATGTTTTATCATATACCATTAATATTGTGAATATAAGTTAATTACAGAACATAATAGAGGTCATACCATAAACCTTACAAATATTTTCAACCATTGAAATGGTTTTACAACCATCTTTGATGGATGTAAAAAAATTTAAGACACATCATCCACGATGTCAATAAATCGACACATCATAAAAGGTTTTTTTATTTTTAGAATAGGAAGAGGAGAAGATAAATAACAATGATGAATTTTTCAATAAACATGATAAAAATACAAAATATATATAATATTGGAGTTTTAATTCCTCTTGGGTAATGGGAGGGGAATAGAGTATAAGAAAATAGAATAATTTAAATGAAAACACAAGAAAATGAATGGGGATTCTTAAATCTTGATCTCTTCTCCTTGATATTGTCCTTAAGGCATTTAGTTTTGGCCTTTTGGTAAGACTTACCTATCTTGGATGTGGGGAAGGTCCTTGGGATGGATATTGGGAAAAATTTAGATAATTCTCAAAGATTGAGAGGTGTGAGAGGAAGAGGGGGTGAGTGTGGTAGTTATAATAGAGGAGAGGAAAGGTTTACCATTATTTTAATCATTAGTTTAATATTTTTGCTCAAGACTATGAATAGTTTTTATTCATGTGACCCCAAATAGTAATTAGAGAATGTGAGTTCAAAAAAGGGTTCTTACATTATCCATGATTCTATGAATAATGTATTTAACTGAAAATTTATATATATTGTATATTACAGCACTTTACTATTAATAAAAATTCCATGAGTTTTAGAAGAATCCAAAAAATTCACCCTAACCAATTTTCAACGTGTCAAATTCAAAAATGAAATCTGTTTTTTTAATTCTAAATATGATTAATTTAATTTTTCAATAAAATCATAATTTATTCGAAAAATAACAATTTTAAAACTATAACTCATTTTATATCACCTTGAAAATTTAATCAAGATCTCATTATCTAATAAACTTAATAAAATAAAATAATAAACTGATTTACTATTCATAAAAGTCATATTACTATTCATAAGGGTATGTTACTATTCACCAAAAAATAAGTTGGTTCTATCAGACTCTAAATAAGCTATTAATAAAGACCATAAATGTCTGTCTTTGAAATAAAAATCATAAAAGTGGAAAAATTATGTTTAATGTCTAGTTTATAACTATATCCTTAAAATAAAGTTTAATTTTGTATAAAATTAGTGTTTCATGCATTTCAATTTATTTTCAAAACCTTGGGGTGTTACATTCTCCCCACCTTCTAAAAATTGAATCATCACAATTTTATTTACTTATTAAACATGTGAGGTCACCTTTCCCTCATAGCATTTTCAGATTCCCATGTTGCTTCTTCAACCATGTGTTTTCTCCATAAAATCATTACCTGGTATATTACCTTATTCTATAATACTTTCCCACTTTCATCATGAATCTAAATAGGTTTCTTTTCATAAGAAAGGTTCTCTTCTAGCTTAAATGCTTCTAGGCTATAAACATGAGATGAATCTGGTACATACTTTCTCAACATCGAAACATGAAAAACATTGTGTACCTAAGATAAACTCAGAGGAAAATATATTCGGTAGGCAACTGATACAACTTTCTCCCATATTTCATAAGGTCCAATGAACCATACACATAGATTTTATTTCATTCCAAAATACATAACACTTTTACATAGTTATATTATATGAAAAACATGATCACCTACCTCGAAAGAAATTTTTTTTCTCATGTTATCTATGTAACTTTTATTCCTTCTTTGAGATTTCCTCATGTGTTGCTACATCATATTCACTTTATAATCCACTTCCTCTACTAATTATAGTCTCATCAAATTATTTTCCCCATATTCAGCCCAAAATGCTGGAGTTCGACATTACATCCCATATAATGCCTCAAAAGATGAAATTTGTATACTGGAATGAAAATAGTTATTATAAGAATATTATACTAAAGAAATATTATGATCCCAAATTCCATGGTAATCTATTAAATAATCTCAAATCATATCCTCTAAAGTCTGAATCATCCATTCTGACTTTCCATCTAATTGAGGATGAAATGATATACTAAAATTTAATCTTATTCCTAACGACTTCTGAAGGCCTTTCCAAAAGTTAGAAGTGAACTTGTGATCACGGACCGATACAATGGAAAGAGGATCTCCATGTAACATGAAAATCATTTTGAGGAATATTTGAGAAATTAGTTTCAAAGACATAATATCTAGAATACGAAGGAAATGAGCAGATTTAGTCAGTCTATCAACAATAACACAGATTGCATTATTACCTTAAGAGTATTTAGTAGTACCACAACGAAGTCTGTGGGTATATTTTGCCATTTCCACTCTAGATTTGGTAAAGTCAAAATCATCCCCTTCAGTAACTACCACTATTCTTTTACCTGTTGAAAAGTCAAAAACTTCAGGAAAAAATCTACAAAATTTATTTTCATTTTATCCCACCAGTAATACCCCCAAAGGTGTTTTCACATATTTTTGCTTCTAGGATGAATTAAATTGGATAACTATGAGCTGCACTCAAAAATTATTTCTTCTGCTGGGAAACACAAGGAACACAAATTCTTTTTCCAAGTCTCAAAACACAATATTTATCAATATTAAATTTTGGAAATGTACCCATTTTAACTGATTATACCTTTTTTCTGTAACTCCATGTCCGCCTTATGCATTTTCTTAATTATATGTAAAAAATATGACTTCACTAAAACATGAAACCAAATAGTCTAATTTCTTGAACCAAATACATCCAAGCAAAAATTCATCAAATCATTAATCAAAGGGTCATGTTCTAGCCGTAACATAGTTAATGATGCATTATTTTTTCATATCAAGGCATCCACTACTTAATTTTTTTATAGGATATTAATGGATTGTGAAATCATAATCTTTTATCAATTAATGTCAACTTCTATACCTCATGATTAATACCTTTTTAGTGAATAAAAAATTCAAAATTTTGTGGTCAGTATATATTTCACATTTGGATCTCTTTAAATGATGCCTCCAAATTTTCAAAGCCAAAACAAAATATTCTAATTCCTAATCATGTGTAGGATTATTTAAAATATTAGTTTTTAGTTGTCTTGAAGCATAAGGAATTACCTGACAATTCTACATCATAACACAACCATGTCAAGTTAACAAAGCATATCTGAAGATGAAAAACTCACCATTTCTTGAAGGTAGGTTCAAAACTAGAGAATTCACCAATATTATTTTCAATTGTTGAAAACAATCATCACATTATTTTGTCTATATGAATTTAACTCCGTTTTGAGTTAACTTAGTCATTGGACTAGATAACCATGAAAATGTTTCAACAAACCTCTAGTAATATCCTACCAAACTAAGAAAACTATAAATCTCGATTATATTTTTTGGTCTTTTCCATTCTTACACAACTTTCATTTTAGCAGAATCAACTGTTATTCCCTCTTTAGAAACAATATGACCGAGGAAAGCAATTTGTTGCAACCAAAATGCACACATTCTGAATTTTCCAAACAGTTTCTTTTATTTTCATGTTTTTAAAACAACCCTCAGATATTTTTCATGATCCTATTTAATTATAGAATATAAAATAATGTCATCAATAAAAAAACCACAAACTTTTCCAAGAACTCATGAAATATTCTATTCATACAATCCATGAATATAAAAGGTGAATTAGTGAAACCAAATGGAATAACAACAAATTCATAATGGCCATATCTAGTATGAAAGCTTGTATTTTGAATGTTATCCTTCTTCACCTTTCAGCTGATGGTACCCAGATCTCGTGTCAATGTTTGAAAAATATTGAGCTCCCTGGATCTAATCAAACAAGTAATCGATATGAGTCGAAAGATACTTATTTATAACATTAATGTTATTCAAAGATATATAATCAATACAAAGTACCATGGAATTGTCATTCTTTTTAATGAACAAAATATGAGATCCACATGGTGAAGTGGTAGGATGAATGAATCCTTTATCAAGCAACTCTGGTAACTGATTTTTAAATTCAACTTCTATTTGATCCATTCGATATGGAAGATTTGAAATTAGATTAGCATCACAAACTAAGTCAATTGTGATTTCAAATTCATGATTTTGTATAACACCAGGTAACTCATTAGGAAAGACATTAGGGTATTCAATTACCACAGACACATCATTAATCTAAATAGTTTCTATGTTTTCAATAATATGATAAATATAACTTTCATTTCTATATTTCAATAGTTTCTTAGCTTCTTTATATATTATCAATTTTATGGGTTTTTTCTTGTATAAATACTGAAAATATTTTTTAAAAACAACTATTTTAGTTCTATAATCATTCTTAGCATGTTAACCAGAAAGCCAGTCCATACCCAGAACGAAATCAAACTCTACTGAGTGAAAAACAAGAAGGTTTGTAGGAAATGTCTTTCCAAAGATAACAATTGAAAGATTATTAAATTGAATTTATGCTATAACATTTCCCCATAGTATTTTATCAATATGTTATGGTCTCATTTGTTTAGGTGATATTTCCAATTTACCAGAAACATTCTCAGAAATAAAGGAATATGTATACCCCATAACAAACAAGACTTTAAGAAAATTTGAGTATATAAACAAATTACCCGATACCACTTCATTAGATGGCCAGAAATCTGCTGACATAGTCAAAAATGATCTCATTAAACATTTCTACTTATATTCTATCTGCTTTCCATCACTCAGATCTTTCTTTGGGAAACTATTTACATAATGACTCATCTCACCACATTGGAAACAAATTTAATGTTTTCTTATCAAAATTAACCTTAGGATAAATTTCATTATAATCATGTCATATATGTACAAACTTACCACATCAAAAATACTTCTGAGTTTTGGTAAGAAATTCCTTGGGGTGATTTTTACCACACTTTTCACAAACTGGAAACTGAACATTCTAACAATTAGATTTATTTGATTGATTCTTACCCTTCTCTTGACATTTATAAATCTTCTTCCCTTTATTATAAAAGTACATATGATCATTAGCAAACTCCATTTATACCCTCTCATCACATCGTAGATGTTTCTCATAACTTTTTAACTCTTGAGAGGCCAATTAAATTTTATATCATGGCTTTAGTCCGGAGTAAAAATGGTTGAATTTTCTATCATGATCCAGAATAAGATTTGAAGCATACCTTACCAGTTGGGTAAATATTACTTCATACACAGCTACTGAATCATCCCCATTTTTCCTCAATTCAAGGAATTTTTTCTTCATTCTAAGTGGAACCATCTTATAAAAATATTTTTAAGGAAAATACTTTTAAATTCATCTCACTCTAAGG
Source organism: Viscum album (assembly GCA_963277665.1). Taxonomy (NCBI): domain Eukaryota; kingdom Viridiplantae; phylum Streptophyta; class Magnoliopsida; order Santalales; family Viscaceae; genus Viscum; species Viscum album. Next base: position 1,462,497,128 of record OY728162.1, on the reverse strand, counting down.
CTTCAATCTCTTCTCTATCCCTGATATTCTTAACCATTGACCACCACTGATCAACTTCACCTTCAAAATGATAAATGGAATGAATAACCTTTTGATTGAATGAATATACCATAACATCACATATCTTTTCAAGGTCTTTAATTCATCCTTCAGCCGCTACTAGGTCAGAATATCCACTGAAATCTAGAGGGTGTTTCCTATTAAAATGTTCCACAATCATCATGTTCATTTATGGTAGCTCTGATTTTTCTCTTGCATGGATTCCACTGTCATTTACTACCTACATCAGCTAATACATTATTGTCACAAACTTTTTGGTTCCAATTCCCACCATTCCTGGTTTCAGATTCAGAAAGATATCATCCTCAAGGTTCCTTCCAACTTTAACATCCCTATTTCTTCTACAGAAACCATTATGAACAAACATATCTCAGATGAAGAAACATGGTAACCTTTTAATAATATACAATTTCAACATAAGAATATGGTAAAAATAAGTTATGGTATTCTATTAACATCATACTAACCATTAATGTTATCTAAACTATGCTCTGATTCCAACTGTAATCACTCATCCTTAAACATTGTACCATACCAGTTCCGGAAGCCACCCTGAGGCACCCCGTACCCGGTTGGTCACATGGACTTAAGCACATTTCCTCAAACTCCACAGGCTTCCGACTAGCAGTGAGGGCCTTGGGTGTGATAGTGGGGAAACTATACCCTCATTGGCAGAGTACATAGTGGAAGAAAAACAAATAGACAATAGAAGAAACCATAACCATCCATATAAGAGTAAACGATAAACAACGGAAGACTAACAGTAAATAATTGGAGCACACACACATATATATAAAATGATCCATGATACATATGTCTAGGAAATTATCCAAACAAGTCAAAATTCTGAATACAATACTAAACCAATGTGCAACAGAAAACAGGTAAACTCATCAGCATCGCAAGCCATAGCTTGGTCCCATGCTCTCCAACTCCACAGCAAGTCAAGTACATGAAGTAGAAGGGCGATTTCCCTTATCTATACATGCAAAAATATAGTCTGTTTGGGCCCAAAATCATGTCCCAAACAGGGTGTGAGACAATGTCCCAGTAGGAAACCACCCAAAGATCTGTGCCTAACAGTCAGTGAATACATGGCAAGTAAAATTACAGTAAGCAGTAAACACGAAAGCACACAACAGCTACAATCCATAGTGTCTAGCATATAAAGTACACAAGTAACATCCAATCAACAAGTAGAACAGGTAACTCCATGGGTTTTTCTCACAACCTAACCATTATGGTTCAACCTACAAGTACTAGAAACCCTCTGGGAGACACACACAACCTCACCCCTCTGGTTCAGCAGAAGAATATACTCTCTGAGAAAGCACTCACTGTCAATTCCCCCTATAGTCTCGTATCGTACTAAAGCCTCTCTGGGGAAGCAATCAATTTCTCATTACCCCTATGGCCCATGTTGAGGAACTACAGAATCTCTAAAGAAACACTCATTGTCAATTCCCCCTTTGGTCTCGCGTCGAATTAATAAGACACTCTGGAGAATCCCTTACGTCTATTCTCCCTATGGTCCACTACACTAGGTTCTCACAACCTTGTGTAAAACAAACATGCATAGAGCGTGTATCAACCTAAGTAAACTTCAAGAACTACTTCACTATCATTCTAATGTACAAAATCATAAAAGTACAACAGTTCCAATATCCTAAAACTAGGCATGGCAACTGGAAAAATGCCTAACAGGAAAAACATGCATGGAAAAACACCTAGAGCACAGTAAAAATTACCCTCTTAATATTTAAACCCTTTCATTATAGAGAAACACTTATATATAAAAACAATAAAAATTACCATATTCTCAAGCATCTACCTCTACTCAAGCAATCAAGCAAAGTAGCTAAACAACAGTGGCAAAAATAGGAAACACACAATACCCTGTTCAAGGGAATTTGTGGAATTACACAAAATATTCAATGACTTTCTACAAAAAGGCACAAACAACCTACCTTGATGCTAGGAGATCAATATACTAGAACCATGATTATTGATTCTTTTTATAATGTTGATGATCTGAGAAAATGTCCAAAACGATCAACCCATGATATCTTGAGAAAGAGGGAAAATCATGGAACAAGGATAAGGAAGAAGAGAGATCTTACCGAGGCAATCCCAACACAATCGACGATGGATGAAGAAGATAACGGACAGAGGCATGAGGTCTCGAAGAAGTTCTGTGGCCGTACGGGTTCTATCAAACAAAGAACCTAAGAAGAAGCGAGTTCTGTCCATCAGGCATGACCTTGGCCCATTTAATGAAAAGAAAGAAAATACAAGGAATGTAATTATTGAGTATACGACGTGTACTCAGCTTTTTCATACTCCGCTTTAAGTGGCCTCCACATCACCACTACACACTGTGTGTGTGTCCTGGACATGACTAGCACATGGCCTCGAGCGGCAAAGGAGTATACGGAATGTACTCATAAAGTACACGGTGTGTATTTTGAAAATTTCCAAAATTTCCACTTTTTCTCAAAAACGACCAGAAAAGAAAAGACATACCTGAAACAAAGATCCGGGTTCTTACAGAGTTCCCCCCTTAAAGAAATTAATCCTCAAATTTCCCTAATGAGGTGTAGAAGAAGAAATCTAGAAATGTTCCGGCCACTGCGATCATACATCGGCCACCCTCTCCGAGGTCTCGTCCTATACTCACCTGTGTTGCCATAGCACCCGTACTAGAGGAACAGACCACCCACGGAGAACCTTCGTACTGCGATCGATAATCTGGATAGGATGCTCCTCAAACGATGCATCCGCTTCGAGCTCAACCTCCTCGGGATGAAAGACATGAGATGGGTCTGAAAAGTAATGTCAGAGTTGAGAGATGTGGAAGACATCGTGCATGGCCCGATACCTCAGAGGTAACTGCAACCGATAGGCAACCGACCCAACTCTCTACAATACCTCAAATGGCCCGACGTACTGCGGTGAAAGCTTACCCTGTCTCCGAATCCTCTTGTGTCCCAACCTCGGTGTGACACGCCAGAAAACCTGATCCCTGACCTCGAACTCCAGAGGTCATCTCCGCTGATCTGCATAAGACTTCTGTCGAGACTGCGCTGTAGTCATCCTCATCAGAATTAATTCTATCTTCTCTGAGGTCTCCTGAACAAGACGAGGTCCCAGTAAAGCTGCCTCTCCTACTTCCAGCCAGTATAAAGGTGATCAGAATGGCCTACCGTACAAAGCCTCATATGGTGTCATCTGAATAGTTTATTGAAAACTGTTGTTGTAGGCGAACTCCACAAGAGGGATTTGCTTCTCCTAAGAACCTCCAAAGTCTAGAATTCAAGATCAGAGCCTATCATCAAGCAACTGGATTGTATACTCAGACTGGACATCTGTCTAGGGATGGTATGCTATACTCAAAAGTGAATGTATACCCAAAGCCCTCAGAAACCCCTGCTAGAACTGAGAAGTAAAGCGTGCATCCCTGTCTAAAACAATGGAGTATGGAACTCTATGAAGATGTACAATCTATTGGATGTATAGGCCTCCCAGATCACCAACATTGAAGGTCTACTTGATCGGTAAGAAGTGAGCAACCTTCATAAGCATGTCGACGAAAACCCAAACAATATCGTTCCCTCAAGGCGACCTCGGCAATCTAGTCACGAATTCCATCTCGACATCGTTCCACTTCTATTCCAGAATGGGTAACTACTGTAAAAGGCCTTCTGGATTCTGATGCTCTGCCTTCACCTGTTGACAAGTAGAACACCTCAAGATTAAACTATGAACATCTCTCTTCATACCTGGCCACCGGTACTGGTGATGAAGATCCTGATACATCTTGGTGATGCCAGGATGAACTTCCCAAACTGAGGAATGAAAATTCCGCATCAGATCGTTGCCTATGTCTGCTGTTACCCATACGCGTCCCTGAAAACACAAGATCTCATCCTCTCCCACTGTCCATCCAGGAAGAGGGTCCCCTCCTGACACACTCTCCTGCACGACTAAGCCTTCTGAGTCTGATAGCTGCCTCATCCGTACCCGATCAAGAAGTGTAGAGGTAACAGGTACAAAAGATATATAAGGCTGTCCCTGTCTGTCGTGAACCTCCATATGAATCTTAGAGAAAAGATCCATAAGCTTCCACTCACTGCTGGCCTTCTGAACTGTCTGAATCTGAGTTCTACTGCTCAACGCGTCTGCTACTGCGTTGCCCTTTCCCGGTGTATAGGCAAGCTCAAAATCGAAAGAATGAAGATACTCTACCCACCTGCGCTGTCTCAGATTCAGATCACGCTGAGTGAAGATTTACATGAGACTCTTGTGGTTGGTGAAAAACGAAGTTCTCTCCAATAATGTAATGTCTCCAATAGTGCAAGTCATGAACAACAACTGCCAACTCCAGATCATGCGTTGGGTAGTTCCTCTCATGTGGCCTCAACTGTCGAGACCCGTACGCAACAAATCCATCTCCCTACCTAAGCACAGCGCCCATCCTGATACCTGATGCATCACAATAAACAGTAAATCTCTTGCCTGGCTCTGGAAAGACTAGTATCAGTGCTGACGTCAACTTTCACTTTAGCTCCTGAAAGTCTGAATCACAAGAATATGACCATAATATCTTCTCCCCTTTCTTTGTCAGACCTTTCAATGGTGCTTCTAGGCGTGAAAAGTCCTGAATAACACATCTATAGTATCCACCCAGCCCTAGGAAACTCCGTACCTTAAAAAAGTTCTTTGGATGATCCCAGGAAACTACAGCTCTCACTTTATCTGGGCCCACAGATACTCCTAGATCTGAGATGATGTGACCCAAGAAGTGAATCTGATCCATCTAAAAGTGGCACTTCAAGAGTTTAGCCTAAATTCGATTCTCTCTTAGTGTACTCAGAATGATCTCAAGTTGGGTAGCATGGTCGTGTCGAGTGTGAGAGTACACCAAGATATTGTCCACGAAGACCACAATGAAGGAATACAAGTAAGGATGGAATACTCGGTTCATCAGTGCCATGAAAACTACTGGCGCATTCGTGAGACCGAACGGCATAACCGTATACTCTTAGAGACCATACCTGCTCCTGAAGGCTGTCATAGGTATATCTGATGGTATAACATGCAACTAATGATAACCAGACCTCAAATCGATCTTTGAGAACACCCGATCTCCCCAAAGCTGATCGAAAAGACCATAAATCCTCGGTAAGGGATATCAGTTCTTGACTGTCATCTAGTTCAGCTTCAGATAATCCACACAGAGCCTAAGGGTACCGTCTGCCTTATTTGCAAAGAGGACCGACGAACCCCAAGGAAAAGTACTGGGTCGGATGAAACCCTATGCCTGAAACTCCTCCAAATGATTCTTGAGATCCTTCAACTCAGGTGTAGCCATCCTATAGGGATGATTGGACACCGGTGCCGCTCCTGGCATGAGCTCAATAGGTAAGTATACCTCACACTTTGGAGGAGAACTTGAAAACATCCTCTAGAAAGAAATCTCTGAAAAGATCCACCACTAAATGAAAGTGTAGCTGTGAAGTCCCCTGATCATCCAGATAAAGACTAGAAATCTGGGCCATAACCCTTCCTAGCCCATGATGCTCGAGTCCTGCTCGACTCACCTGAACATCTCATTCGACTCTATGAAGAAAATATTCATCCTCTAGTGAAATGAAACTCACCCTACGACGATAACATTTGACGACTGCCTAGAAGGGAACCAACCAGTCCATCCCGAGAATGACATCATATCCTATCATCTCTAATACATAGAGATCCCATAAGAAAAGATACTCTGAAACCTCAAGAGGGAACTCTTTATACTGACGTACACTAGATGTCCTCGTCCCCAATGGTGTGTCTAGTGTCAACAAGTCGGCAGAATAAAATATACAGATCCCAAGGCTCTCCAAAACAACAGCAGAGATAAAGATATTCATAGCACCGGTATCGAAAGTTGCTGAAGATAAAAATGAAGCTAATAAGATCGTACCTTGAACTGTAGAAGGTTTGGGATCCTAATCCTGAAATTTATATTCCACCACAAAAGTCTAGCCTGCCCCGCAGCCCTCTGACCCTGCCTGACCACTCTGAGATGATCCTCCCAACTGATGTTGAAATACTGGTGACTGATCGCCATGGAATCAACCTCCACCTCGGCCCAAACGGCCGGAAGAACTCTAGTTACCCAACTTGTGAGAAACTTGTGGTCCTGCTCCTGAATGAGGAGTCATGGAAGAACCCCCGTCACCAGATACTTGTTTGAAAACCTGGAAAAAACGCAAAAGGTGACCCATCTTGCCGTAAGATCGGCACTCCATTGGGTCTCTCTAGCAGTGCAGCCTCAGGTGCCTACCCTTCCACATTGGTGGCATACTACCTGGCTACCTGAATATGTATCTATCCTCCTCGGATCACCGCACATAGACTCCCTACGACACTTCTTTCTTTCAAATGGAGGAATTCTTACTCTGGAAGCAGAACCACCCTGGCTCACAGCTCCGAAGTCTATGAAATTATGCTCCGCAATCAGTTCCTGGTTGACGATGGAAGTGATGGAAGTCAACTAGAAGATATTCATCTATGATCGGATCTCCTGCCTGAGACCATCCTCAAAATTATGTGCTAAGAACATCCCATCTCTACCCCGGAGGGGTGTGAAATGCTGCAGATCTGTGGAACGAGAGGAATACTCCATAACAGAAAGAGTACCATGCTCTAGACTCATGAACTCCTGGGCTCGATCGGACCTCAGGGTCTCTGGGTAGAAGTAGTCGTAAAAAACAAGTTGGAACTCCTCCCAAACCATAATCTGCTGATAACCCGCCTGTGAGATCATGCCCCACCACCTCTTGGAAGAGTCTCATAGCATATAGGTATCAAGCTTGACCCACCTCTCTGGAGGATTTTCCAGATGCTCAAATATAGTCATCATGGCTTCCAGCCATGACTCTGCAGCCTGTGGTCCTCCTTCCCCCGAGAAGGTAGGATGCTGCTGCTGCTGGAAAACATGCGTCAAGTCTGCCATAGTCATGGTGCTCCCTGAAAGGTCTGAATCATCCTCATAAAGTCTTCCCCAAATTGCGCATCAGTGCCCGCAACTGGTATGACAGTCGGTGCCAAGGATGGCATGACTGGAGGATCGGCAGGAAGTCCCTGTTCAGCCATATCTGGCATCTGATCACTATCCTACAACTGACGTACAACCAGAGGACGTCTCGGAGGCATAGCTCTGAAAGATCAAAAGTATACCTTAGATCAGGAATATCAAGGATAGAGAACAAAGGAGTACAAAACAGAAAAATAAGAATGAAATACTCAAGTTTTACACAACATGACTACACGGTGTGTATAAACTCTACACGACATGTACTTAACTCTATTACCCTGCCTAAGTCTCCTTGAATGGCTAAACCACATGGTCTTCTTAAACTGAGACTACACGGCATGTTAACTATGGACACGGCGTGTAGTAGACACGGTAATAACGACCTATGTTGTTAGTTACACGGCTGAGACTACACGGCGTGTTCCGAACAAACACATAGTGTACTTGAAGATTTTTCCCGACCCGTGTTGTTCGTGACACGGACGGGTACCTAGAACAAAGCTACATGGCATGTTCATACAAAAAATGGCGTGTATTACACGAGATTCTCTAACCCATGTTTTTAGTGACATGGCCGAGTACACGACTCACTACTACACGACGTGTACCTACCATACACGGCACGTTCTTGGAGATTTTCCACAACCCGTGTTTCTTCTCACACAGTCAGTGTGTAACGCCCCGACCCCAGTTACCCAGAGTCGGTGCATTAATTACATAACATTGGCATGATCACAAGAAAGATCAAATCCCGAAAGACCGATTGGTTTAGTAGCCTTGGAAACACTAGATATAATCATAAAGTTTTATATTACATTTCAAAGTGAAAAAAAAACTACTACAACAACAAAGTCTTCATATCCACACTATTAACCCCTCATAATATCCCTGCAAGTCATTCATAATTTACTTCTTCACTACCTGGGAAAAATAAAACATAGAAAAGGGGTGAGCTCAAATGCCCAGTAAGGATAACAATATAGCGGAAACTTTCATAAATAAGAATAAACATTTAAGCAAATGTATAACTAAAACAAAAGCCTTTTAAACATGAACATTCAACATGGTATGGCACAAATAAAATGAAATAATGCCATTTACTTATTCACATGGATATTCTACTAATCGAATAATCACATGCAAAAATCAATAACCACTTTCATAATGTTGGAATGCATAATGCCAGACTATCATAACCACATAGCCAAGGCCTCGTGCCAAGACTACAAATAAGATTTTGTCAAGGCCTTGTGCCAAGACACTAGTTTGTCTCATGAGACCTACCGATGCATCGAGGAGCTATAGCGGGCTCCACCCGTCACTTATTAAGTCCAATGCATTCCCATATGAAAAGGTTTAAACATAACATAAACATTCGTATTAAAACTAGCATACGAAATGTCAATAATTTCACCATAAACTATGAATGATATAAAAATAGCACATCCATAGTCAAACATATCACAAAACCTTCAATACAATATAGAAGTTTTGTATCATAATAAATCAACTTCAAATAATCTTAAAATCCATCAAAGGATGTTGACATAGATGAAATCAAAATTCTTTTTAAAGAAATATCTCCTTTTATTTTGAAATCATTTAAGATCCATATAAAATAAAACATTTTCTTTGAAAATATTCTTATAAGCTTGTAAGGAAAGCTTTGAGGATTTTATAACGGCGGAAAATAACCGCACCCGCCGTATAAGTTAAAAAAAACATTCTTACCTCAATTCTGTCGAAAAGGTTAAAAAGGACCTTGTTTTGAAAACGACAGAAAGATTCCTTTATAAACCTATTATAAAAAGTCAAACAAGGGTATAAATGACTTTAACCCATATTCTTGTAAATAGTAAAAATGTTTTGAAATACATTTCGAAGAAACATGGATGTGGATGATAAAGAGATCCCAGTAGATTATTACGTATAATACAACCTCGAATAATGAAGAGATTGTGAAATAACCCTTACCTTGTACTTTTCCTTGGTTGGGGTAGGTTAACCTCCTGTATAATGGTGAAATAATTGTTATTAAATTATACAAGAATCATATATATTAATATGATATCATATATGATCTTTTAACATTGATTTGTTAATAATATCTTAGTATTATCCCTGTTTCGGGTGTTAACTTACTCATTTGCTTTTGTATGTTTTGTTACGTAAGACATGTTTGTAAAGGATAGGTTGTATATTATTCAAATCCAGAATGGTATTAAGTCCTTAAAAATCATTTTTAAATCATAAAATGATAATTATACTTGAATGGATACGATGGAGAATGAATCTCATCGCGTTCGTGGAGACGGTAGTCCGTACGTACGCACGAACGCTACTTCCATTTAATTTTTATTTTAAAAGAATCGAATCCAAATGATACATAGGTATATTACTATTCCAGTATAATATAATATTTTATATATGTTACTTAAGTTCATTAACACCATCCTTTATACGTTCCATGTGTGGTATGAACGGGTCATATCATTTTAAGGGGGCGGTAGTCCGCACTTCCTCAAATGAAATTATGGTATGTATATACAACATGAAACGAATAATGGTATGAAATAAAATGGAATTACAGAAGCTTATATATAAAATATATATCATTAATATCATATTTAATTACAGTGCCATCATAATGGCCACCATGAGAGGTGGTAAGATGTTTTTGAACAATCATCGTTTCGTGAGGCGTTAGTTTGCCATCCACAGAAACATTATGTTCATCATCCATTAGATGGAGTTGTGTGTATGTGTAGTTTGAATCCTTATTATAACAACATCCTAGTATATTGTGGATACTGGTGTTGTTACAAAAGAAAGGAAATAAAAAGAGTTTGGGGGTTGAAGAAGCAAAATAAATGAAAATAATTTAAGAGAAATCGTTACCTTTAATTTAGGTAACTCACTTTGGTTGGAACCAAAGGACTTCTTGAAATGATTTCTGCCTAAGGGGAAGCTTCAAGGAGGAGGATAGGGATGTGGGGAGCTTAGTTGGGCAGAGTTTGGACGAGCCAAGTGGCTTGAGAGGTGTGAGGAATGAGTAGAAGTGGTCTCTTTTTATAAGGGAGAGGAGGGGCTCTTTAGGAAAGTGTGAAAGTATTACTTTATAATATATTTGTATTCGGTTTATAATGGTCCAAAAATCATTGAGGTCGAAGATAAGATGACTCATATTCTAAATAACATCAACCAATAAGAATTGGACAGGTTTTAGATAATATCTTAATCATTATAATCTTATTTATTTAAATGATTTATTAATGAGGTAAACATTGCATCATTAATGTGTCATTAATAATTTAACTTATTTGATGTCTAAAAATTATAAATAAAATATCATCATGTAGGAAATCCTTTTAGCTTTCTAATGAATATTTATAATCGAAAATCCAACATGTATAACCCTATGTAAAAATTGTTCTTCTAAAAGATGTAAGCTTATACCATTTTTATTTTTATTTTAGCTTTATTAATATAATGTGTCATTATCACTTACAAGTGGATCCATGGGGTCCCAAAATAGACCCAAAGATGCCCATGGTCGACCATCTATCAACCAATAGGGTTAAGACACGTTTTTAGGGTAATTTAGTATTATTATAATATTATTTTTTTAACCCTTATTTACCGGATTTACCCTTAACCATGGTAAATAAAATATTTACCGCAGTAATTATTCAAAATGTCTAAAAATAAAAGTTACCTATTTACAAAATTTGAACATCCTGATTCCAAATATGGAATCCATTTTCCTAAATTCAAAACATAGAAGTGGCAGAAATTAATTTAAAATTAATTCCCGCTGTCAAAACAAAAAGCGTGTTTTTAAGAGATAATAACTATCAAAAGATTGACACTTGTTTATGTTCGGTTTAATTGTAAAATTATGTCCAATGACCAAAATTATATTAAATGGTAAAAATATATTATAAATATACTTTAAAACTACTAAAATTCATAATTTATCACTATTAATTATTTTGATTAAAAAAGTTGTTTTTAATTAAAATTTAGTAATTTTCACTATTCATCAAAATATGAAAGTTATCCGAAAAGTACCAAAATTTCACCTTAGGCTAAATTCGATATTCCGAGTCCAAAAATGAAGTCCATTTTCAAATATAAAATATATATAATTTCAAAAATTAGGTATTACTATTCACAACGGCTAGTTTAATTAGTTGTGGTGTGTGTTAGAACTCGAGGTTGCGTACAACACATGCTATCGCATTATTCAAAGGGAAACGTACCGTAGAAGCTTGGGGTGTTACACAGTGAAACAGTTTAAAAACTACATGACGTGTATATATAAAGTACATGCCATGTATTCTAGGTTTTTCCAGGCAGTAGCTCTGAAACTGCACCGAAGCCAGAAAATACTGAAAAACAAGCATGAAGGTGCCAAATTCCGATCCGTGAGGGCCCATACTTCTCATGAATCAAATATTTGCATCTCCTACCTATCATATATAAGGGGAAAAAGTCAATGATCCACAAAGTTCCAATTCATGAGGTCCTATAACACCTCAATAACAAAAATTTGGCATTCATTTAAGCAAGGTACAATACAAACAACCCCTCTATCAAACTGCAGGGATTTAATCTAAGCATATATCACAACAGCATGCATAATCTACACATAGTATATCACAACAACATGCAATTGCTAATGCACCCTAGACGGAATTGCAAGAACGCATGGCATGTGATTTATAACAAGGTCCTATATAATGCATGATATGACATACCCTCATCTCATAGGGTTGCGACAGAAATAGAACCACAATATTAACAACAATAACAACAGAAAACATGTGAATCACTCTAGGTGAAATCAGATCAACTGTAACATAGAAAAACCAGAAAACTGTAATAATAGAGGTAGATTGGATTGCCCCTATACATGGTTTAGCTACTCCTGATCACATCTTAATACCAAGTACTAAATCCATCCTATCCCTAACTAAAGGCTCCAAACAGTAAAACAAGAGAAAAGAAACCCCTCTAATACCACTTTGTAACATCCCGGTTCCGGAAGCCACCCTGAGGCGACCCATACCCAGTTGGTCACATGGCCTCAAGCGCATTTCCCCAAATCCCATAGGCTGCCGACTAGAAGAGAGGGCCTTGGTTTTGATAGTGGGGATACTATGTCCTCATTGGCAGGGTACACAACGGAGGAAAAAAAATAGAAAATAGCAGAAACCATAACCATCCATACAAGAGTAAAAGATAAACAGCGGAAGACTAACCGTAAACAACTAGAGCACACACACATATATATAAAATTATGGATGATACATATATCTAGGAAAGCATCCAAACAAGTCACAATGATGAATACAATACTAAACCAAATTCAAAAAGAAAATAGGTAAACTCCTTAGCATTGCAAGCCATAGCTTGGTCCCATGCTCTCCAGCTCCACAGAAAGTCAAGTACTTGAAGTAGAAGGGCACTTTCCCTTATCTATACCTACAACAATATTTTCTATTTCAGCCCAAAAGAATGTCCCAAACAGGGTGTGAGACAAGGTCCCAGTAGGCAACCACCCAAAGATATTTTCCTAACAGTCAGTGAATACATTGCAATTAAAAGTACAGGAAGCAGTAAACAGGAAATCACACAACAGCTACAATCTGCATTGTCTAGCATATAAAGTACACGAGTAATAGCCGATAAACAGGTAGAACAATAGGTAACTCCCTGGGTAGTTCTCACAGCATAACCCTTATGGTTCAACCTACAAGTACTAGAAACCCTCTGAGAGGAACACAGTCTCACCCCTCTGGTTCAGCTGAAGAATAGACTCTCTGAGGAAGCACTAACCATAAATTACCCCTATAGACTCATATTGTACTAAAGTCTCTCTGGAGTTTGGGGAAATTCGCTTGAGTCCATGTGACCAACCGGGTACGGGGCGCCTCAGGGTGGCTTCTGGAACCAGGACTTTACAATGATTACATAACCTAATTATTTCAACTAGATTTCACTTCTTTATAATCCCAGAGATCTTTTTAGTTTAGAGTTTTAAAAAGTTACGACAAAACTCATACATATCAACCAACAAGCATAAAAAGTGGGTACCATTAAAACAATATCCATTTCATCCAAAATATAACAGTTTTAATATAGAACAACAACATGATTTCTTTGACAAAACTTCATAATATTTCACTTGACTTACATATTTAACTTACACATCCCTATAACCTTTGAAAAACATTTAAAAATTTGGTATGATCATAAAAATATCATTATGGGATATAAAAAAAGTAAATAAACCCTTTGCCCATGAAAACTTATAAGCAAATCAAATCATTTTCAAAAATACATACTTCTCACACTTCTATACTTACTTTGTAAAACATGATATTTATATAAAACATTAAATAATATATATAAAAACATAAAGGTATATTTGGTAATTACTGACATATATTTTAACCCTCTTGGATACCTTGTGATTTTTAACCCTCATGGCTACCTTACAATGTAACCCTCACAACTACCTTATGCTGTAACAATCGCAGTTACACTTGGAGTAATAATACATTCAGCCTATAACATACACATACCCAATGAATTGGAGGGAGATATATGTCCCAACCATCATCATAATCAATTTCCAATAACTATAAAATAATCAAAAAAATAAAAAATTTCTTAAAACTTTGCATTTATAATTATGTAAAATTGAATTTTAAAAGTGTATTTTTAAAAAAATGTCCTTAGAAATATCATATAATTTTATTGAGAATTAATATAATGAAAGGATTATTTGTATACACTATATATACACATAATAAATCATAATATTATAAAAATAATATTGGTATAATATAAATAAATAAGTATAAGGTTAACCTCAAGAATGGAAATTGGGTTAAGAATTCTCTTATCTTGGGTTTGTCTTACATCAAACATGTTTAACCCTCTTCAATAATAGTTCAAAGAGTGTTATTAATATTTTAAAGAAACTTAGTCATGTTTATAACACCATATATTAACATTTTATAACATCATTCAATCCATTTATTAAAAACATTTTGTTATTTCTATTGTTTCGGGTGTGTGCTTGACATGATTTCCATGGTTGGTTCATAAAGTGTTTTCTTCTTGAATGGATGTAAAATAATAGAATTGGAATTAAATGGTGTAAATATGTTTCCAAAATATTAAATTATTCCCTAAATAATATTGGTTATATGGTATGAAGATGAATCATTAGATAAATCATTAATGATACTCATTTAGACCATTTTGGTGGTTCTTCGATTACCAAGAACTTTTTTCATCATATAACCTTAATATTATGCCTATAAGTTAATTATATAACTTTTGAGAGGTTATAAAATATACTTTACAAACTTTTTTTACCATTAAAATTGGTTTACAACAATATTTGAAATAAGTAAAGGAAATTGAAGACACATCATCCACGATATCGGTAAATTGACACATCACACACGATGTTTTTATTTTTAGAATTAGAGGAATTGGAGAGGAAGAATGATAATGACTTTTTCCATAAATAAGATAAAAATATAGAATAAGTTTAATAATGGATATTTCATGACTCTTGGATAAATGGAGGATAAGAGAGTATTAAAAAAATAATTGAAAAGAAAACACAATTAAATGAAAGAGGCTTTTTTACCTCTTGACCTCTTCTCCTTGAGATCCTCTTTAAGGCATTTGGTTTTGGCATTTTAGTGAGGCCAGTAGTTCTTGGATGTGAGAAATGGATTTTTTAAGGGTATTGGGTATAACTTATACAGTTCTCGTGGTTTTTAGAGGTGTGAGTGGAAGAGGGGATGAAGGTAGTATTTATAGTGGAGGAGATGAGGGGTTTAGCATTATTTTAATCATTAGTTTAATATTTTTTCTCAAGACTATTAATAGTCTTGATTCATGTGACCCAAAATTGTAATTAGAGATTTTGAGTTCAAACCAATGGTTCTTACATCAACAATGATGCTTGTAATATTGTATTAAACTGATAATGTATATATGCAGTATATTACTGTATTTTACTATTCATAAACAATTTGTGAATTTCAAAAAATACAAAAAATTAACCCTAACCATTTTTTGAAATGTATAATTCAAAATTGAACTCTCTTTTTGAAAATAATTTTCTAAATATGATTTATTTATTTTTCAAATAAGATCACAGTTTATTTAAAAAATAATAATTTTAAAACTATAATACATTTTATATCACCTTGAAAAATTAATCAAGATCTCATTGTCTTATAACCTTAAGAAAATAAACTAATAAAATGATTTAATATTTATAAGGGTCATATTAATAATCATATTACAATTCATAAGGTTATGTTTCTATTCACTAAAAAACATGTTGGTTCTATCACACTCTAAATAAGTTTCTGATCACAACCATAGATGTCCATTTTTCAAAATTCAAATCATATAAGCAACAAAATTATGTTAAATGGTTATTTTGTAACTATATCCTAAATAAAAGTTTCATTACTTAGATATTCATTGTTTCATGCATTTAAATTAATTTTTAGAAACTTGGGGTGTTACAAATTATCACTGAAAAAATATTAGTCGGATCATCCTTCTTAGTATTTATCAAATACTCAAAATAAATTTTTATTAAATATTTGTTCATAAATAAATATTCTATTGATTCTCTAACAAATAAATATTTATCAAAATGAAATAAAAAAACAAATTTTTTATTAACACCCTATGAAATAAATATTTTTTTTAATTATTCACATAATTAACTAAAATATTCGTTAATGGATAAATAATTATTTATTACCTTGAGAATATTTGGGAATAATAAATATGGAATAAAATTATTCATCAGTCTTGAGAAAAATATTTATTCCAATAATTAAAATCAAATATAATTAATTTATATCATTGTAAACACATATTGGGTAACCCTTTATGCTTATTTATCATTGGAATTAATCTATCTTTCCCAAAGTCCAAAATTAATGTCTAATAATGGATCAGGTTACCCAAGAGAAAAAATTTAATTCTATAACATCGAAAAACATACATGAACACTTATTGTGTAATATAGTCCCTTTTTATAATATATCATTAAGAATGTTTCACATTTGTATCATCAACCTCTATGCATGGTACGTCTTTATTTGACTATTTAAAAAATATAGTCATTACACCATGACCAATAAATTTAATCAGATGGTTCCATTTCAACTAAAGGGTCAATAAATATTCTTCTATAAATCTAGAAGGTAATAATACTTCCTGGACTTGATAGTTAATAACATTTAATTTTTGATGCACCCAACATACCCAAATCCGTCATGAATTATTATCATTATGGTTTACGAAAATACATCTAATTTCATGAGTCTTAACATGAATTAATAATAATATTAATGTATAAGGACCATTTCACACACTCACATATAGGAATATCTGAAAACAAATAAATATGTAGAATTATTATAGGTAAGTATGTTCTCATAATCTCTCATATTATAGATTTCCAATTGAGAACTTCATGAGAAGATGTCTCATCTTCTTACAAGTACTCACACCTCACTATCAACATTCTATGTTCCCCATAATAGTAAGTTATCTTAACTTAGAACAATATTTATGTATATTTTCTTGTAATTTTAATGTTCTCATCATGTTAGGGAATGTTTATGACCTTATCAATGTGACAGATACTTTAAGACATTATTATATTTAAGTCATATAGAAAAATGAATAATATATAATTATATGTTTAATTAATATTTAATTATTTGAATAAACATGTAATTTGAAGTAAAAATAGTTGGTTTTAGAACACCAAAATCAAACTTACTTCCTCTTGGACAAGATAAAACTACATACGACTTTCGGACTTCTTGACTTCACATGATTATTATGTTTCAGCTGATTTGAGGTTTTAATAAAGGGTTCCAACACATTGTCTTTAATGGATATTATATTAACCATGAATATTCCTCTTTGAAAAAAATCCCTTAATAGATGATACTTCTGAAGTATATGATTCATTTAATGATGTAACCTTAGATCCTTTGTGAGATCAATCATTACAATATTATAACAGTAGAGTGTGATATAATCATTATTTATAGGTACAACATCAAGATATTGGATGACGTTTCATATAAAAACTTATTTATTAGGTACCTTATATTTCAAAATATACTTGTAATCTATTATAGATTATTTTACTATAGTTTTTTTGAGCTCTACCAGCTCACAAAATCTCCATTACGAGTGAATATCTATCCCATTAATGAATTCAGATCATCATGATTCATTTGGAAACTAGTATATATATATATATATCCTCTGATTACTAGTTCCTCATATCCTCCATAAACGAGGAACATATCCTTGGTATGAATCAAATAGTTAAGGATAATCTTGAATTACATGTAGTGGAATTCACTTAAGTTAGCTTGATATTTTCCTTCTACCTCAATTTTTAGGTGACATCTAGAATATCACATATCATACCATATATGAAAGTACCAATTATTTATGTGCCTGGAATCCTTTCTATACTCTATCATTTCTTATGTGTTTGAGGACACATTTTCAAAGAAATATGAATTCCATGTGACATTGGAAACAATCCACTATTGGATTGTTCAATACAAAATATTTTTTTTTACATTTTCAATATATGTACCTTGAATTCAACCAACTAGACTCTTGGATATATAATAATGGAGCTTGATCCTAATAATATATGTTGTTTCACCTAATTCCTCAATATAGTATCATTTAAAAAAAGGCTTTATGATTCTATAAGATTGGTATTTCATTTCTAATAATTAGTATGCCATCTATATATACTGTTAATAAAATTAATACACTCCCACTAAACATATTATTGACACAAGCCTCTCATTCATTATTTATGAAACCAAATTATATTATGGATTTATAAAATCAAATGTTCCATGAAATGTATACTTTCCACAATCCATGTTTTTTACAATTTTCATACCTTTCTAGAATCATTTGGAGTCACAAACCCTTCATGTTGTGTCATATATACATATTCCTAAATGTTCCTTTTAAGAAAGGATATTTTGAAATCCATTTTTCAAATATCATAGTCAAGGTAAAGAACAATGTAAATTATAATTTTGAGTGATTCCTTCATTATAAATGGTGAAAAGTTTTCATCGTAGTATATTCCTTGATTCTATTTATCCCTTTTATAATGATTCATTCCTTATAAGTACAAAATTTTCCATAAATGTCTAGTTTATTATTTAATATTCATTTATAACCAATTGGCTTTACATATACTTGGGGATCTACCAAAATTTAGACATTATTCTTGTACATGAAATCCATTTTAGAATTCATAGCTTTTTTCCACATAGAAACATATGTTCCACTTCATTTTTCATTATAAGTAATAATATTTTTACTATCAAATAATAATGATTCACCATCCTTGGTGACTATAAAATGATATCATTCTAGTTTTATAACATCTCGTATTCCCATATTCAATACTTTCGTCTCTAGAACATATTTTTCTAATAGGATTTCTAGTATGTGTTCTGATTCCAACACTTTTGTATCATTAGCCTAGAATTTTTCAAAATCTATCTCACTCTCACTATCTTCTTTAGATATGCTATCCCCTTCAATATATGTGGGACATTAATTAAACACAATTTTTTTCTACTTTTTATATAGGTAATATAATATAATTTCCTTATAATGCCCTATAAATATACACTTAATGCCTTAGGGTGAAAGTTTTTTACTAAAAATGACATTAAAAAATTCTTCAAAACACCTCATTTGTATATGAAATAACATGGGAATATTTTTAGACTAAAGGTGACATGAAATATCAATTACTATTTTAGTTGGAACATTATTTAGTATGTATACTCTTATTTATAACACAAATCCTAATAATAATAATATAATATTGGAATGAATAATCATTGATCCATAATTTCTAACAATGTATTATTCCTTGTTTCACTTAAACCATTCCATTTGGGTGTATAATGAGAAGTGAGTAAGGATATAATCCTAAACTACTATAAATAATCAAAAAAGTATTTATTACTATATTATCAACCATCGTCTATGTGATGTTGCGTAATCTTCTTACCGATCTGGTTCTCAATTTAATTCATGTATTACTTCAATTTGTCAAAGGAATCTGACTTATAGATCATTAAGTAGATATAACAATATCTATTTAAACCATATATAAAGGATATGAATTATGATTACCCACCCCTTAATTCAATTCAAAATGCTCCACAAACATCAGTATAAAGTAATTCAAGAAGTTATAAATCCCTTTCACCATTTCCACTAAATGTGAATTTGGTCATTTTTCCTTATAAACATGCATGACATACACAAAGTGGTTTTAGTTGAAAGGAATATAAATATCCATCTTTGTGTAATTTATCCAAACTCTTTTTATTTAAATGACCAATATGATTATTCTATAGTAGGGTGTGTTATGATTCATGTGTACTGGTTTTTTATTATTTTCATTACTTGGTTCATGTAATATAACACAAAAGACCGTTATTTTAATGTTACTTTCTATAAAAAAAATGTTATACTCATAAAATATGAAACATTTATTACAAAATTTGAAAATATCTCCATTTTTATCAAGTGTGGATACATAAATAATGTTCTTGGTAATGAAAGGAATATACCTTTTTTTTATTAAAAACATTATCATTTTTATCCGCAATGTAAGGTGGTAGTCCCCAATAGATATGGTATCATGTGTATTTCCAATGGAATCTCTTAGATCTACCCCCCCCCCTCATTAGATCATATAGAATCATCATGGTTCCTATATTTTAATACATTTTGAGCACCTCATGTGTATCTAATACCCAATTTTTAGAAAAAGATAGAAATCATCCACACCTAAAGATGCCACTTGCTTCTTTTCATGGGTGAAAATTTTATTCCAGTTTCCCTTCTATCCACATGTGAAATAGAAATCTTCTTGTTCCCTTAATTTACCTAAATCCTTCTATTCTTTCAATAGTATTATGAAGAATATTATAAATTAGATATTTCACCACAACTTTCATTTTATTCACCATATGTTTGGAATAATTTTCATGATACTTCCCATTATCAACTTAGAGAATTAATGTGATAATATTTAGAAGAGAATTTATTATGTTGTTTAAATTGAAATTAATAAAAATCTGGAGAAAATATGATGATGTGATGTGGGAACGAGATTTTTTCACATTTCTTCAGAAAACTTGAGCCTTAGAACCTCTAGGTAGTCAATATAGACAATATGTTTCACAACATGAGACCCATCTAGAACACCTTATCAAAGTTTTATCTGAAATAGTTCCTCGGGTGCCTCAAAATCATTCCTATCTAGATCTCTATTGATATAGTCTATGAAGATATTGGATAATGTTATAAGTAACCATGTATTCACGAGATATAATGAGTTAAATAAAAATGAATAGTAGCATTAAACACTAAATTTGGAAATTTATCTCATGAATTTATCATAGATAGTGAAATCTTCATCACTCGCCTCATTTTTATGTATATCAAGATGTGAGGATTCTATCATATAAGATTTATGTTCATGGTGCAAAACAAATGGAAGAAATCTAAATCATTCCTAAGAATTATTACTATTATAAATATGGAATTTATCAAATATTGATTGTAGGGATAATGTGTATGAGTAACTTTCCATTATTTTAAAATTATAAAAGATCATATTATTAGTACATTAGTTTATTATAATTTTGGATAGACATGAAAATTTTAAATTTAATAAGTCCGCCACTATTCTATAATTTCGCAACAACCCTCACCCTAAAACCTGAAATTTCCCATCACATTGAAAATTCTAGTGTAATGGGTCTATATTTCCCTTATTTTTTATCCAAATATGGAAATGAAAATCCAAAGAAGAAATTTTGGTAGGTGATCTTTCTAACTACAAACTGGAAGCTCTGTGATCCATTGAGTGGACTCCTCAATCCATAAATCCTAACTGGGATTTCTTCAATACTTACCACCAAATTTTTATTGAAAAAATGGCAGTTAAATTTAATTCAATTTTAGTTAAATAAACCTAAAATTATAATGAGAAATCACCAATAAAAGTAAGTTTCTGTACTATGGCTACATAAACACATCTTTATATGGTTTCATTCTTGATCATGTAGTGTAAAGCCTAGTATCACTTAATATTAAGTCAATGGATTTTTTTTATTTTTCACAAGATTTCTTGATTTATCATTAACATGTATTTTTAATATTAATTGGATTTTACATAATTGATTCTCCATTTTTTATAAAACATTTATGCATAATCCATTTATTTGAATTTCACCCTTTCATATTAATCCATTTATGTGATCACTACGTTGAATCCACAAAATAATTAATTCATTAGAAAGAAGTAAATAAATAAATTACTGAATCATGAGCTTATCTAGTCTTTGATTTATTGGGAAATAATAAATCAACCTATGACCCATGGAAAACTCATTTTTCTAGTGTTGTCATGAGCTACAAAATTCCATTTGTCCACCGGTGTATCACCTATGTTAGAATCATCTCAGTTTTATCTTGATCTACATCCATGAACTATAGGAAGATATTTTTATTACATGTGTTTATGAATCACATGAATATGAGGAAACTAAAGTATTTGTTAAGGAGAATTACATAAATCAACATGGGCATGTAAGTCCCAGATAATAAAGGAAGGATGGATGAATCCCAGAAAATCACTTATTTTTAATATTAAATAATTACAAAACCATTAAATAAATTAGATTAAATAAAAAACACATACACAACTCTTCATAAAGATCATTATTGGTAATAAACATGTATTGAATATACAAAATTAGATTGGCTAACATTAAGTTATATTCATTCTTTATTATAAATATAAAAATTATTGTATTAATTACTCAATTACATTTATCTATATGACCATCTAATGTCTTTTGAGGGTATCCATAATATATGCATCCACAAAAAATAATTTTTATAAAAACCAATTATAGGTAATTACATTAAATTAATTGAGAATTTATTAATTCATTAAAAACATTATCATATAGTCAAATACATGTGATTCTAATAGTGTAATTAGGTTTTAATGGTAAAATTAAATATTTTAAGGTAATTTGGTTCGGTCTTTTAATGGGAGTCTACATAGAATGTACTTATGACCTACACGTTATTCACCTCAATTGTTATATATCAAATATAAACACCTTGGGATTTGGTGCGTACATCAGTGAGACTACGTGACATGTACTAACCAGCTACACACCATTTGTTCTGTTTACTATGTATTGGGGTAACCTACTAAAGGACTTGGTGTGCACATCAGACTCGATACTACATGATGTGTACTTCAGTTTCACACCATGTGTTATACTAGTTGTGTCTCTGTGTGGCCCACTGAAGGACTCGACACGTTATTTGAATCTATGAAATAATGAGATACACATCATGTATATCATTAACTGTCCAGGATATCATCCTTACGTGGCTATAAACCATGTATTTGACCACACTATCAGCATTAATTTTTCTATTATACTATGTAAACTACAAAATTAGTATGTCAACTACACACCATTCTATCCATCAAGTAATGTTCCAAACTGGCTCAGTAAACACCCTATCTATAATAAATGTACCACATATTATTACTGTTTGGTGTGTCATGTGTCTTGTGATACCTATAGGTGTTGTGAAATGAGGTTTATTGTGGGTACTTCTTCTACTTTCCATGTAACCCAATCTTTCATTCATAATTTTTCGAAGCTCTTGATGTAATCACAGATCATTCTCAATCTGTTCTTAGACATTAATAAATTATAAATCTTGAATGATGAAAATTAAAATTCTAAATTCTTGTTAATTAAAAATCATATTTAAAGAATGAATAATATGGAAATAAAATATCTAACTACTATTTCACATATATATCAATAATAAAATAAATAACTATACATTTAAACATGGTCACTCTGATAACACATGATGGTTTTGGTTATCGCAGAAGTACCTTGGTGGGTATATAACTATTAATGTTTTTGTAAAATTATAGGGATCATTTTCAAATTGTGAAATATGTAAAAATCATGACCAATGAAATTTTTCCATCAAATATTGACTTAAGAGGCCTAAAAGCGAGATAGAATCTTTTTCAGATTTAATTTATAAATAATGTAGACTAGATATATATAAATAATACCTCATCCTGGGATCTTTCTTCATTTATTTTGTTGATCATCCAAAAAAACGTTCTTTATTACTGTTTTTGCACTTTTATGATCCAAGTATAGAATCCATATAGTAGTGATCCACATGTTCTCCTTTGATATTTGAACAACACTGAATTATTATAGGGTGTTAGAGTGGTGTA
Organism: Viscum album; assembly: GCA_963277665.1. Lineage (NCBI taxonomy): Eukaryota > Viridiplantae > Streptophyta > Magnoliopsida > Santalales > Viscaceae > Viscum > Viscum album. The sequence continues at coordinate 1,462,473,537 of OY728162.1, read as the reverse complement.
TCAATCATATTTATTTTCTCATCTTGATCGTATCATGATCCTTTAGGATTAAATGATTTATTATCATTCTTGAGAATATGAGAGAAATAAGAATCAAGAGAAAGGTTTTTTGTGCATAATGGTTCTCAATTATCGATTTTTAAACCCTATATAATAGACAAAAAATATATTTGTGGAGTTAGGATTTTTTGTTAAAACAATATTTAATTATGATCAATGAAAAGACATAGTGTGTGGCTCTCTAGGATTGTTTCTCATTATAATTAAGCAAGCTTGTCCAAATTCCCATATTACTGTCTAGAAATAGGCCAAGGTTCCAATGATAAATAAGTTAATGTTGTGACATCAAAAACCACACATGAACACTTAATGTTTAATATAATCACTTTTTCATAATATCTCATAAACCAGGTTTCATATCCATGTCATCAATGGTTACTATTGATACATTATTCATTAAATATTTAAATTAAACTCTCTATTACACCATGTCCATATAATTTAATACAAAGGTTCCATTTAAATAAATGGGTTGAGATGTAATCTTTTATAAAGTTTTAAGGGAAAAATCCTTCCACAACTTATTAATTAATAACATGTCATTCTTGATTCCTCCAACATAAGTTACGTTGACGTTAACTATTGTCATCATGGTTTACAAAAACAATTAAGTGTGTGAGTAATGACAATCATTAAAAATAATATTAATAAATAAGGACCATTACACATGATAAAATATAGGAATATTATATGATAGATAAACATAAATAATTCATATACTACATTCTATTATCATAAGCTCTTATCTTAGAGATTACCATGTGAGAAATTCATGTGAATAAATCAAATCTACTTATGATTACTCACACCTAACAACCAACATTCTATGTGTACTATCAAAAAATGTTATCTTACTATAGAACTATATTTAAAAATATTTTGATGGTATTTTAATGTTCTCATCATGGAGGGGAACTTCTATAACCTTATCAATATGAAAGCCACACTAGGAAAATATTACATTAAATTAATGCATTAAAAAGAAAAATTTATATAAGACGTTTTATTAATATTCAAATATTTGATTTTAAATTTAATATAAAATATAAATTTTTGGATCTATGAAACCAACTCCAAAACATTTTCAATTGACTACCCCTTTTTAGTGGTGTAAACACTTAGAGTTTACCATATTCAGAAAACAAAATTTTTGAGTTTATCACATATAAAGAGTACCTTTAATGATATTTCTAGCTATGGTGTATTAGTGATAGTTGTGGAAGGATTAAAATGGTAGTGAAATAATGAAGATTATGGTAATATTTCTTCTTAGTTGAGGGAATTTCATTTTAGAATGAATACATAGAAAGAAGTGTTGCGGTATGAAAATATAGCTCATTCTATGACTATGTCAAACCATAGAGAGAATAAACTGAAATGAGAACATTTTGAGAGTTTATATAACTTTTAATTTTTATATCATATTAAGTAAAAGAGAAAATTTATCCAAATAATTTATTCATTTTCACCATGATGGTGAAATGATTTAAACCTCTCATGTCCATTCACATTGTGTTTTAAGTGGGTGAAAACTTTAACTCTATAGGGATTATGGATGCATTTTGGTGTTATTATAATAACATTGCTTGGCCTTAGGTACTCCCCGATCTATATGTTGATAATAAGGAGTAGTTTTCTTATAGGTTTTACAGAGTTTGTAACTCCTCCATCCTCATTGGATGTAGGTCCTATATAGTCTTGGAATAGAATCAATACAATATTATATCTAAAAAGTCATGGGTCCTACAAAAGTTTAATATAGTTTTTTACACCCCCAATTTGACTTCAATGAATCATCATGGCATGAGTCCTCTAATTATGGATTCAGGTACTCCCTTGATCAATGAACCTATTTAATGAGGAGTTGGTAATCCATTAGGGGGAAAGTAATCCATTGATTGATATCCTTATTTGATATTAAGTGGGTCCTCAATCAAGGTTTTAGTACTCCCTCAACCCAAAACCATGTTCTACGATGATTAGGTCCTTTAATATGGGTTTTGTACTCCCTTGACTGACACTTATCTTGGAAAAGAACATGTCTCTCATTACATTAAATGAGTTGAAATGGGATTGGATTACCTAGGTAGCTTGGAATTCTGGGTATCTTGAGGTGATGGATTCCATGGATTATCATGGATATTGTTGAGTGGGACTTGGTGTCTCACATTCTTTAACATAGAATCATATATGGTATTTTTATTATTTTTCTTAATGTGGGATATATTTTAATTTATTGGTTTTCAAGTAGTTGAGCCTTTTCCAATTCTTTTGTGGTTTTCAGGAAATCCAAAGAGGTATACATAAACTCACCCATACAGGGGGTTTTTCACACATGTTTCGTGTCTTATGCTGACGAAGGATAGTTTGTTGGAGACCTTGGTGGACACCGTTTTGGTGGAGTACGAGCTTTGTACTACTTAAAGGATACAGTTGAAAACAATGTTTAGGTCTAGATCATGTTCATTATGGAGAGCCATTTCTTATATTTATTAGTGTTATTTTACCATTGAAATTATTTTGTGTGCATTTTCCCCCATTATATTTAATGTATAATAACTCATTTGTTTCATGGGGTTACCACAAATCATTATATATTGCTGTTGGTTTTAATTATGTAGTGTCTATTATTTTTTATCCTCAGTTTGGATATGAGTTACTTACATGTTGATTAGGGCACATACTCACATCATATGTGACATGTCAAGTAGGTTCTAATCACCATTCTCTAGCCTATTGAAGGTAAACATGGGGTGGCACACACAGTTTATCACCAGCTTAGGTGGGGTCCCATTAAGTAGGGTTGTGTCAAAGTGTCATAAAATAAATTATATCTTATGGATGGTGGTTAGAGTTCGCTATATGAGAGGATAGTTTTGGGTATTAGTGAAATGGTTTTAAAGAGATTTTAGTTTTATTTCATACTAGGGAATCCATTGTTGGTACACCAAATGACATATCCATTCAACACGACTCAGATTAGTTTATATTTTACTTAAATCTCTAAAGAACTGATTGTGGGGAATAAATAATTTGTAAATGAATCAAAAAGGGATATTTTGTCTATTTTTGTCTCCTTTTTGGTCAAATCCCTAAACATTATTTAATTTATATGGTTTATCATGTCAAATTTAAGATACCACCATGTAGATAGCTGGTCAGGATTTTGAGGTAGGTTGGTTGTAACACCCCAAGATTTTGTGAAATATTTTTTTTTTGAATTAGTTTAATATTTTAGATATTTTTCACTTCAAAAAATACTGAATATATATTTAATTATTAAAAAAACTATTCCTTTCTTGTGTTATTTAAAAAGTCAGGTTCTTTGGATAGCTTGCATTACGCAAACCAATGTGTTTTACCGAACAATAATATATAATTAAAATATTATTATATAACATAATAAGACATAACCTAGCAATTAAATTATAATTTATTAATATTATTAACTAACTTATTAAGATATATGTTTTAAATGATGAATTAATTAATTACCAATTAAAGAAATAAATATATATATACCATCTCATTATAAAAAAAATGTTTTATGCTCCCAAATTCGTTTTGACTTATTAAATTGAATTAATTAAAATTAGTGAGTTATATTAATGATATATATATTTTATATATTCAATAATATTTTTTTATATTCATTCAATATGGTTTATATGCATAAGATAAGAACAAAACCAATTTTACTCATAAAAACCCTATATTTTTCAAGTGGGTAACATTACCGCCTTTTAATGGAGAACAAATTTTAAATATATATTTTGACAATTTTTTAATTTGTATATGAAAAAATAAAAATCTTATTCGAAATATGGATATAAAAATTTACTTTTTTTGAATTTTTGCTATTTTTCTAAGAAACATTATTTTTGGATGAATAGTGAAAAATACTTCATTTTTGTTGAAAACTGTATTTTCATCCAATTTATTTATATAGTTAAATTATATTGAATTTTTTTAAAGTTTTATTAGTTCAATTAGATATAAATAAAACTAATTTAGGTAATTATAATCAATTTCACAATTAAATAGGATATAAAGTCATTTATAACTTTTGAGCTTTTCACTTTAAAACCCTTCTTTTTCGTTGTTTCTTCACGATAAATTTTAAATATTATTTTTTCAATTATTTTAATTTAATTAGGTAAAATGGTTTAAATATTTGGAATAAGAATTTAATAATTATGATTTATTTTCAATTTTATTTTTAGGCATAAAAATTTCCCATGGTTAGAAAATTATTTTCCGCAGTATAGGTAAAAAATGAAACATTTTAAAGATAAAAAGGGTAAATGCATAAAATACCTAAAAAATACAACATTTAAGGTTTTTAGGTGTTTATATGCCCTATAAATCCTCCAAAATACTAACTTTCATCCAAATTCATTGAATTTAATGCCATGTCAAAATGGTTTTCTTTATATATAAAATAGTCTTTATTTAATTACTTAAACCCACCTACCCTAAAGTATAAATAGCACACCATTTAGACCCACAAAGACTTTTATGTCATAAAATATATTCAAAAAACAATTATCCTCACTCTCCCCACATTAACGTGCTTCTGGCCTCCTGAAAATTCCATATCCAATGTCCTCAAGGGTCTCTCAAGGAGAGATATTCTAGAGGTAATTTACCCAAAGTACTTCTCTTAATTTATTTTCATTTTCTAGTTAATCCTCTACTCCTTCACTCATCAAAGAATGAAAACTCCAGAATAATTTATATACTAGAGTTTTATGTTTATAAATTAATATCTAATATCTATTTCATTTCTCATATCCTCTTATTCAACGAAACTAAATTACTGTCCAAGTTTTGTGGGTTAATCGTCTCTATGAATAATGTTTTTTTTATTTTTCCATTACCATATTCATGGATGTTATTAAAACTATTTTATTGTTTAGATAATATTTTAATATTTATATTTTAAACATTCAATATTAAATAACTAATATATACTGATAATATTAAATAAAATAAAACTAGTTCCAAGTGTTCAGAAAAAATGGAAAAAATAAACTAAAAGTTTATCATTAACATTTTATATAATTAATAATCCTCATGTAAGAAAATAAAATTATATTTGGGACCATTTATACTTATTAAATTACATAAATATTATTTAATTCTATTATTGTTGTTTTTATCTCATTTTATAATATCATCCATAATTTTACACAAATAAGCGAATCGTGAAACTATGAAACAAAGACACCCGAAACCATGAAAATGATGAAATATTATTATTGTGAGGGTATTGATATGTCATATAATCATCATATAAGGAAAAATAAATATTAAAAAATTTCTTTAATAGGTTAATAACCTTATTTATACCATTATAAAGGATGATTGAACATGTTTGAAGGAATTCGAACGTGAGGTTATGTAATATCGTCTAACTTTTTATTTTTGCGAGATAAGTGACTTATTCACCACTCATTTCTTTTTTGTAAAGTAAATACTAACCATGGATTTATTTTATGAATTTTATACTTTAATTATTGGTTATTTAAATATCCATATGATAATCTCTATTTCATGGGGTTTTATGATTAAAAAGTGATCAACTGAGTAAGGTATTTTTGTCACAATTTTTCTTCTTTCAAACACATGTTTTGTTTTGAACCTATGTTATTTTACGAGGTGTATATACTGCCATTTGAAATTTTATATTAGTAATATCTTTATTTAAATGATATTTTAATCTTCATTTAATTTTATTATTTCATGGGGATTATGATACAAATGTTTCAAAGTGGTATAGGTAACATTGAAATGTTTGAAGATTAGATTCCTCGTGAAATGGTTTTAAAAGATATCTTCATTTCATTTTAAAAGAAAGGGATTATAAATAATTTTTTTATGTTTTAATTTTTTTTAAAAATCTTCCTTTTTTAGTTGTAAAATATATTTTCAAGGAAAATAAGTTTTCAAAAAAAAATTATGTTCGAAAAAATCCTTTTTTAATGAAAAAGGGATATCTTCCCCAAGAATTTTTTTCAAGAGTTCTCTCAAAATTAGTTTCCATCTAAGACAATATTTTTTTATGTTAATTATTTTTTACTGAGGATATGATTTAATTTTTCCATTATTATTCTTTTTATGAATGGTTATGTTTATGATGTAATGATATTTATGAAACCCTTTTCTTTTCTGTGGGTTATATTATAATCACATGATGTTTTTGAAACCCATTTCCTTCTATGGGTTATGTTATAATAAATGATTTCTGTCCTTGTGGAATATATATATATATATATATATGATTTCATTATTAGATGGTTCAGATATATATTTCCCTCCAATGCATTGGGTAAATATTTATATATTATGAGACACACATAAATGACTTTTTCCACTTAGATGGTCATGAGAGTGAATCATGGCTACCTAGATGGTGTGGGAAGTGAACCCATACTACCAAGATGTCCTTGACAGTGATACCTTGAATACTATGGAATTAATTATTATATTATTATGAGTTTCCAAAGTTTCATGTTTTATTCCTATGTTATACTTTCATGGATCATGTTCTTTATTTCCTTATGATTCATGTCTTATAACCTGCCAATATTTATACCATGATTCCTATTTATGTTCTTTGATATACCGGGTATGGTCTTCCATTTTTACTATAATGTTCTCATACTCTTATGTTCATTATTATGTTTATATATCCCCATTATTTAACTTTATTTAGAATTTGTGCTCAGCCATTTTTATAGTTCCTTTCGCCCGGGTCACAAAGATATGTATTATGTTTGATGTTTCTAATAAGAGTTTTAGTCAAGAAGAAATTAATGGTATAAAATGTTTATCAATTATGTACTGGTGTTTTTGTTTCCATGATTCCAATGGCACTAGACTAATACGTTTTTTGGTGTTTGTTTGTGTAATGTATTAATTTTTCCACAAAAGTAATGTAATGTTAAGGTATCAAAAGCGAGGGTGGATATAGTTTGTATTAGAGAAAATTATTAGTTAAACTTTAGAATCTAGGATGAGAAAACCTTAGTTATAAACCTAATTACATGTTTAAGGATAAGTCTAAGGATAAGGATAAGTCTTAGAAAATTTCATAAAATTTTGTTAAATTAAAGAGCGAGTGGTTTCCTAGAAATTCATATATATCTAGATACAAAAAGTGGATGTGGATTTGGAACATATTTACCTAGGGGTAACGACTCTTACAAGGTGCATCATCCCTGACTTGATTGTAACCTAGTATATGAAAATGGACCTTGTTTCACATCTGGATTGACACTCCCAAGGGATATGATTTGGTAATTCACAAACTCTTCATGAACCGTTATGAAGGATGTAAATATAAGTTGGCTATGAATAAAATTGGATGAACCTGAGGATTCATAGATTAAGGAAGGTGTCATAATTTCTAAATTATATATGTAAATTTTCATGATAATTTGGTTCCTCATTTTGATAATTTTTTCTTAATCAATGATTTATATTTTAGTCAGTAGTTGGAACCCAAGGGAACCATGATAATAGTGATCACGACAAACAATGAAATTATTTTCCTCATGAGAAAATTAATTCTATGGGATATAGGATGAAAAATCTTGTTGTTATACTCACATAGCATTATTAATCTATGAATCATGGTAGAATTACAAATGATAAAATGATGGAACAAAATTTGATTGAGTTCTTCATGAAGAAACATCTATCTTATTTATGAGGCTCTTCTAACCAACTTGTTACTGAAAAATGGATTAGTACCATTAAAATGATATTCTATATTCTCCATTGTTCACAACATGAGAAATTCATTCTTGAAGTTTATCAGTTAGAAGGTGATGTGAACTAGTAGTGAACTCTAATAAAGAATATGAGGCAACAAGATGAAATTAAATATATAGACTGGGGTGAGTTCAAGAACATATTCTTCAAAAATTAATTTACTCATATTATATTTAAAAAAATGGAGATGGAGTTTCTCAAGTTAAATAAAAGGGATGATGAATCTATTAGTACCCATGAATACAATTTCACCAGAGGTATGAGGTATTCTTCTAGAATAATCATCCAACCTAAAAGTAAATTTGATAGGTTCTTCAGTGGATTAAAGTAAAGACTTGTAAGGGAATTAACCAAAATATACATTAGTATCTATGAAGAGATTGTGTATTTTGAAATAAAGGTTTAAATGGAGGTTAGAGATACGTATAAATCTCATGGTTTTGATAAGAAGATAAAGATAGAGTTCAAAGGAAAATCTAAAAACCACAGATAATAGAATATTATATTTCTTTTATGATATTTTTGTGGGAAGAATCTTGGAGGAAATTATCTTAAGGATTCTAATAAATGTTTTATGTTATGAAAGGAATGTTATCGGGCATTTGAGAGTCTATTTAATGGGAAGAAGTTATCTCACAATACGAATGGAGTGAAAGCTATATAGAATGAAGCTCCCAAACATCAGTGCTACATGTGTAAAGAGAAGAAGAATTATTCTAACCAATACCATAATCTAGGGGTTATCGATGATGATCGATGTCAACATCTTCTTAAGCCAAGGGATAAGGGTAAATATCATGTTGAATGATACTAGAAACCATGAAAAGTGATTGAGGTAGTATGGTGATGATCATGGGAAAGATAAAACTTAATATGTTCTTTATGAAAATATTACTATGTTTGGATAAAGCTGTGTTGGATATGAATAAGTAAATTGGATGGCAATTATTTCCTTGAAACTGATTTAGGATTTGTTGAAAAGTCATTTATTATATCATGAATAAAGTTTACAACCTTTTGGACTCAAGGAATATGTCCAGTAAACTTTTCAATAAGGAAACATGAATGTTTTGAATAAGGATGTATGGTAATTCATATTATTACCATGTTTCAAGAAAATACATGTTTATAGGCTTCACATAATTGGAATGTGACAACCGAGAGATAATATAAGATATATAGGAGATAAAGTTTAAGACAATTTAGTGAAATTCATTATAATGTTTTTAATTTTCCATTTCTAGAAGTATTATAGGGTTATCAATTTATGTATATTTTAAGTTAAACATTGAATAAGTTTGTGAGATTAAATTATTATCTCAGATTAGGTGGATAAATTCATATTAGATAACTTCTGGTGTCCTTTTTTGTGAGAATGAAATATTGAATGACCTATCATTATATTTCTGATCTCATGCACTACTAACATTTCATGGATGAAAATCTCTCCTTGATTTCTTGGAATAAGAGATTAAGTGAGAATTAATCAAGGAACGAAAAAGGAAGGATTATGCTAAAATCAAGTAAATATAATTTCTCTTGAAAAACCTTTAAAAATAGAAAAAGAATCATGATGGAAAATTTTATCTTGTTATCATAATATTTATGATATAAATGACCATTTCAACACCACTTTGGGTTATGGATTTTTGATTCTTAACTTTATCTTAACCATGTTATCTATCATTCTCCATCATAAATTAATGGTTAGATTTGTCTTACATGTCAATGTTTTCACTTGCCACCTATGTTATCCAATGTGCAAACATAGTTATGAGTTAATTTGGGTAGCCGTTATGTTTGTAAATTTTCTTATAAAACAGAAGTATTAGTATTCCATTTTATAATGTGGGTTTCTATTAAATTAACTTTCCATTATTAAACCTTTGAAAACCCAGACGAATTTTGGGGGTGAAATTCTTTTTAATTTGGTAGAATATAACAACCTGAGATTTTGTGAAATATTTATTTCAAATTAGTTTAATATTTTAAATATATTTTATTTTACACAATACTGAGTATAGCTTTTTTATATGAAAAAAAATATTCTTTTCCTCTGTTATACACAATGTTGACTTCTTTTGATATATTGTGTTACACGCAAGAGTGTGTTTTACCAAACAATAGTATATAATTAAAATATAATTATTTAATATAATAAGAAATAACCTATCCAATATATTAGAATTTATTAAATGTATTAAATAAATTATGAAAATATATGGTTTATAAGATTAAATAATTAATTACCAATTAATTATATATAAAAATATATATTTCATTTGATTATAAAGAAAATAGTATCATGCTCACATAGTCATTTTGACTTAATAAATTTAATTAATTATAATTACCGAATTATATTAATAAAATATATATTTTATATATTAAATAAAATATTTTTGGTATTCATCCAGTAGATTTATCTATATAAGATAAGAACAACCCCAATATTATGAATAAAATCCTATATTTTTAAAAGGGGCAATTTAACTGCATTTTAATTGAGAAACCATTTTAAATATAAATTTTGACACTTTAAGAGTTGTTATATGAAATTTTTTCCCTTATTTGAAATTAGTATATAAAAATTACTTTTACGGAATTTTTTGAATTTTTCTGAGAAACTTTATATTTGGATGATTAGTAAAAAATACAACATTTTAGTTCAAAACTAATGTTTCATAAAATTTAGTTATATACTCAAATTATATTTTAAATTGGTATTAAAGTATAATAAGTAAAATTATATATAAATAAAACCAATTTAGGTCATTATAATAAATTTCACAATTTAATTAGATATACAAATATTTATAACTTTTGATATTTTCACTTTAAAACCTCTGTTTTTTGTTATGTCTACAAGATTAATTTTAAATATAATATTTCTACTTGTGTGAATTGAATTTGTTAAAATGGATTCCATTTTTAGAATCAAAATTTCAAAATTATGTTTTATGGATAATTTCATTTTTAGTTATTAAAAAGTTACCATGGTAAAGGAAATATTTACTATGTTAGGGGTAAATAATGAAACATGTTAAAGTTAAAATGGTTAAAGGCTTAAAAAACCTAAAAAATGAAACATTTAATTTTTTTGAGGTTTATATAGACCCTATCAATACTTTAAAATATTAATTTCCATAAAAAGTCAATTAATTTAATTCAACCTTAAAATGGTTGGCTTCAAATATAAAATATTCATTATTTGATCAGTCAAACTGACCTCTCCCCAAGTATAAATACCACCCGTCACCACCCAATTTCAACCCAAAAAAAACTTGTAGATCCTAAAATTCTTCCCAAACCTCTCCTCCTAAATCTCCCCATGTCCGATTTATTATTTTCACACCAAAATAAAAAATCCATGGTCCTCAATGGTCTCTCTAAGAAGTGATATTTACGAGGTAATTTTCCCAAAGTTCCTCTCTTATTTTTTTTCTAATTACTCCTCTCCTCCTTCATAATAAATGCACGATAACTACAGAATCATTTATATACTTTAGTTTTATATTTATAATGGAATGTATCATATCCATTTCATTTCTCATCCCCTCTTATTCAAAGAAACAAAATTATTGTCCAAGTTATGTTAGTTAATCACCTGCGTGAATAATGTTTTTGTTCATTTTCTAGTACCACAGTCATGGATAGTAGTAAAACTATTTTAATTATTAAATAGGTTTTAATATGTATATTATGACCTATTTCATATTCAATAACTAATATATACTCATAATAGTAAATAAAATGAAACCATTTCATGGTGTTCGTAAAAACCATACAAAATAAACAAAGTGTTTATCATCAAAGTTTTATAAAATGAATTATCATCATATAATAACATAAAATGATATATGGGACTACTAAAACTTATTAAAGTACATAAATACTATTTCATTATACTTATATAGTTTAGTTATCATTCTATAATAACATTCATAATTTTACACAAATGAATAAATCATGAAACTATGAAACAAACGCACCAGAAACCAAGAAAATAATGAAATATTATTAATGAATAGGTTATAAGATTTTATAGAATTATAATATAAGGTACAATAAATATTTATATACTTATTTAATGAGTTAATATCCTTATTTAAACTCTTATATATGAGTTACGAACACGTTTTATGGAAGTTTAATGTGAGGTAAGATAATTTCATCTCTATTTTATTTTCGTGAGTCACATGCCTTATTCCCCACTCATCTATTTTGTGTAGTGTAAATACTAAAAATAAATTTATTATATGAATTTTATTGTTTAATTTATGGGTATTTAAATATCAATTTTATGATCTCTATTTCATGGTTTTTTATAGTTCAAGGGTTACCAAACGAGTAAGGTAGCTTTGTCTCCATTTCCTACTTTTAGGCATATGTTTTGTTATGAACCTATGTTATTTTATGTGGTGTATATACATCCATTTGACTTGTTATATTAGTAGTAACCTTATTTTTGGAATATTTTTTGATTATTTTAATATTATTACTTCATGGGTATTATGGTACAAATGTTTCAAAGTGGTATGGGACACTTTGAATGTTTGAAGATTATTTTCCTCAAGAAACATTTTTAAAATTTATCTTAAGCTCCTATTAAAGGAAAATAATTATAAAGAAATGTTTTATGTTTTAACGTATTTTTCAAATCATCCTTTCTATGTTTTAGAACAAATTTTCAAATAAAAAAATTTAAAAAAGTTTTATGTTTTGAAAGAGTGTTTTTCAATGAAAAAAGGGATATCTTTCTCAAGAATTGATTTCAAGAGTTATCTCAAAATTATTTTCCTTCTAAGATAACATTGTTAGATGTTACTAATTTTTTACAGGGGATTTGATTCAATTTTTTCATTGTTATTCTCTCTATGAATGGTTTTGTTCATTCTGGAATGATATTTATGAAACCCATTTTTTTACAGGTTAGGTTATGACTGTACGATTTTTATGAAAACAATTTCATTATATGGGTTCCAATATGATAAATAATTTATGTTCTTGTGGAACATATATGTATGACTTTTTTATGATATGGTTGGGACCTATATATCCCTCCAATTAATTGGGTAAAAAGTTATATCTCCTGAGATATACATAAAGGACTTTGTCCAATAAGATGGTCAGGGGAGTAAATCATGGCTACCAAGATGGTATAGGATGTGGACCCAAAATACCAATATCGACTTGGATGTTATTCCTTGAAAATTATTTGAATCATTATTATATGCTTATTTTTTTCATAGTTCGATGTTTTAATCCTATGTTACACTTTCGTGGATCATGTTCTTTATGTCCTTGTGATCTATGTCTTATGAACTTCTAATATTTATACCATGATTCCTATTTATGATCATTGATTTATTGGGTATGATCTTCTATTTTCATTATCATGTTCTCATACTCTTATTCTCTTGATTATGTTTGGATATCCCACTTCATTACCCTTACTAATAATCTGTGCTCACCCATTTTTATGTTTCCTTTCACCGGTGTTATAAAGATATGTATAATGATTCATGTGTCTAAGAAGGTTTCTAATCAAGAAGAACTATCAGGAGATAATGTAGCTCGATTATGTACCAGTGTAACTATTTCCATATTTCCAAAGGCATTGTACTAATATGGACTTCGGGCATTTGTTTTTATAATATATTGTGTTTTCCGCAAAATTAATGTAATGTTATGGTATGAAAAGTAAGGGGCGTTATATTGGTGACATTTACAAGGTAATAATTAATCCTCCTTTGACCAATAAGCTGAGAAATGAGGATGTTGTTCATTGATTAGAAGATGAGATGTCCCTACTAGGGTAGTAGGGAGTAGTTCCTTTACACGTAGTATAGTGAGCTAGCCTACCACCCACATTATAGAAAGTCATACATCCAACTATTGTGTAGTGGATAATCTAGGTAGGGTAAGATGATGATGTATTTACAAGAAACATACATCTAAATATTCAATGGCAGTGAAAACCAAGGTACCATGGTGATCTTAGGCCTTAGTAAGAAGAGGATCATATTGAGCTAGTGATTTGAGAGTTAGTTTTTGTTCAGACACCCTCCAGTCAAGTGGTGGTGTGAGGATCCAACCTTATCCATGGAACTATGAGTTTCTGGTGGACATCTTTTATCTATATCCATGACTAGGTGATTTCCCAATATATATATTTTCAGTTCTACCTTCCTGATGAGTATTACCTAGATACAATGAACCCTATATTCATCCATGAACTGCTAGAGCTAATTTAGTGTATTATTTTTATTTCAGAGTATACATAATTGTTTACAGACCTCATAAGGTACTCCATCAACATGGTTCATATCATATTCCTTTGATCATCGATGTTTGAGTGCATCCTTCATAGATAGTAATCACCAAGCTTTATTCCCCAATGTTTCCCCACCCATGTTAGGCTCTTGGAGAGGGACCTGATGATCAATAGATTTTTAGAAAAGGTGAGCTACATAGTTATAGATACAATAATTTACCTATGGTGTATTAATTAGCTATGGCTAGTTATTAGTATGAATTTGGGTCACATCATCAAAGTCATAATCATGAAAAATTCCTTACCTGAGGTCTAGTAGCTCAAAAGTCACACAAAGGATATATCCAGCTTAGAGATAGTCTCTACTATGACAATGGAGGATTGGGTCACATGAGTCATGAATAGACAACCCTAAATATTGAAAAGGAATTTCATTTGGTAGATTTACCTTTACTTTAGTGGAAGTTGTGTGATTAGGGACCCCCTAAGGTGTTCAGGGTGGTCCTTAGAAATGTGAATGCGGTATAAGAGATAGTGGTCCACTATGAGGAGGAGTTATATGTGGATATCATTACAATCCACTATCACCATTACCAATCCTAATCAGTTCATACCGGGATCAAGGATCAAGTGTCTAGGCATATTCCCAAATGTTGTTGATGTAGGGTAACAAACACACAGTTCCAAACATAATTGAATGTATGAACTGTGTATTCTATAAAATGGAGATCATACTTATAGATATTAGTGTGAGATATTACTTTTACTAATCCCTATTTTTAGATTTATATGTTCTTGTTGATCCCATATCACAACCTATGTGATTAAAAACTCATAATGTATGTGATCGCATGCTCACCCACATCTGTTGATAATGTGGGATAAGACATAGTTGAGAAAAGTTATCGTGGTACCTCATAGTAGCTATGACTAAGACTTATGATTTTAGCCTTCTAATGGAAAATTTTTATTCAATTGGTTATAATATTGATTGATACCATAAAATATTTATGTGTTTAGAAGATGATGGATTGAATTTATCCTTTCTAGGTGACTAGGACCTTCGGGTGAGACAAATTAGTAATGTGTGCGGGCAGTTATGGATGATCACCCATCAACTTATAAGTTTAGATATATTTTTAGTTTATACATTAGATTATTATATTCTTGTAGTTACCAAGGATTATATGGAAATTATTCTCAATGATGTTTTAGGACTACCCCTTCATTGGGAGATCGACTTTTGAATTGACCTACACTCCAAGACAACACTAATACCTTATATAAAATATAGAATGAACCCCAATGATTTTAAGGTGATGAAGTTGTGATAAAACATGTTATTATTGAATATATGTTTGGTAATAATTAATATAATCATTATAATTTGATATTTATTGGAATATTTAATTGAAAGTTTTCATTTGAGTTTGAATTTTAAAATTACAAGAAATTTCTATTTTTCTCTTTTTATTTATCTTGAGTAATATGTTCAGTCAATAATTTTTCCTTATTACTTTTCAGTTCCTTCATTTTTTGAAAATCACAAACACCCTATCTTAAGGAAAATTTCATTTTCCCTAATATTTTTCTTAAAAAGGAAAGTTTTCCTTCCCCAAGTAAAACTTATCCTAACCTATTTTTTATTGTTTATATTTTTGTCTCTCAAAATCTAACACTTTTTACTCCAAAGTGAAAAATTAGGTTTTACATCTAAAAACTCAAAATTCTATACATACTTATATATAGAGTATTCTATTTTCAGGATCCAAATTCAAATTCAAAATTCCTTGAAATTAAGACATCGAATTATCTAAAATTAAGACTCCAAATTATCTAAAATTCAGGCTCTAAATTCCCTGAAATTCAGACTCTGAATTCCATAGAATTCAGGATCTAGATTCCTTAGAATTCAGACTCTAAAATCCTTAGAATTCAGAAACCAAATTCCATAGAATTCAGGTTCTAAATTCCTTAGAATTTAGATTCTGAATTCCTCAGAATTCAGTTTTCAAATTCCATAGAATTCAGACTCTGAATTCCATAGAATTCAGGTTTTGAATTCCTGAGAATTCAGATTCTAAATTCCTCAGAATTCAGACTCCGAATTCCTTAGAATTTGGTCTCTGAATTCCTTAGAATTCAGGTTCTGAATTCCTCTGAATTCAAACTCTGATGTGTATAGAATTATGATTCCAAATTCCTTGGAAAATAGAATCTGAATATCCATGTAATATAGACTCTGAAATATTAGTTGCACATACTCCAAAGTTTTCTTTCTTAGACACTGAAAAATGATTTTTTTTAGGAACCATTTTTTACTTATCGTTGTTATAGTCATAAAATGATGTCATGCATTCTATTTCTAACTAACCATTGTTTGAGTGAAACGTGTACAAGTCCCTCCAAAATTCAAGGAAAAATATGACTGTTGGAGGAGGGAGCCGATCATTGTAAATGCACCCATAAATAGGAGCTCATTTGAATGAGCTCAACGCACATTGATCAATCTAGAGATTACATGCTTCTGAAGTGATTTATAAAGAGAGATACACATTCTTTGTGTATACTGAACATCTTGTTCAGAGTGATTTGTGTGACTCTGATTATCACTGTGTACAATCGAGGGCTTCTAGAAATATGAAGACAGAGTTGCCGACTAACTTGAATTTCGTGGTCTTGTAAGGATATCAAGAAAGATTCCGATATTCTTATCGAGGGATAATCCTTTTGTGGGTAAGATAGAATTTATTGAAAGTATAAATCAAAGAAACATTATCCATGGTTGTAGGATACCCTACTCTTGGGGTTAAAATATTTCATATATTTTACTTGTATTATTTCAAGTTTGTTTTCTGCTGCATTTTGATTAATAAAGAAAGTATAACTATCTTATACATTCCTATACTTGTATACTCTGATTGGTATGATTCAATACACTTTAAGGTAAAATCTTTATCCTTGTAAGCTTTTCTTAAGTTTCATTTCTGGAATCATATTTCCCGAATCTAGTATGTTTGTAGAACTAAGAGGACTTGTCAATTTACCTTGTTTAACATTGTTAAATAATATAAAGGCTTACATAAACATTAAAAGTTCAAAAGAAATTTTTTAAAGGATAAAATTCACCCGCTCTTGTATATTGAGCATCTACATCATATTTCAATCCTACAATTGGTATCAAAGGAGATCTCTGAAATACTTATATTCACATATAAGTTTTCTTGCACATGTTTACTTTGTTCTATAATTTTCCTTGCGTAGTATATTTATCATTGTTTAGAAACATTTATTACTAACAAGTTTCTATAGAAAGATATTTTATTTGTGATGGAAGGTATGAATGTTGGATCGATTTTCAATCTTAAACTATTAGACCACCTATATTTGATGGGAATGATTATTAATATTAGAGAGACTATATGAAGACTTGTTATTAACACTGTAGTGGAAAACTTTTTTATGCTTACTAGAGATTACAAGATTCCTATTAAAGAAGTCAAAAATTTTACTAATCAAGAAAAGATAGAATATCAACTAAACTACAATGTACTCAACACTTTGTTGTGTTATATGATGAGGAATATATATATAACTAGATTTATTCTTGTGAAGTTCAAAATTGTATTTGGATGAATCATGAAGTAACCCACTTTGGAATTTCCAATGTTATCAAAACTAGAAGAGCTATTCGTAGAGAATAATATCATTGATTTTTATTTCTTATGGAGAACCAGTTTCTAAGGTACAAAAAATGTTTTTTACTATTATTAATAGTTTATAATTCATGGGTGAAAAAGGTTTAGATGATGATGTACTTGTGGAAAAGATTATAGATATCATACCTAATGAGTGGGATTCAAAGAGAACAGTTATTGATGAGAATAGGAAAGTATCACAGATTACTCTTGATGAGCTTTTTGGAACTCTTCTTCAACAAGAGACTAGAATAAAAATAGATGCTAATCTAAATAAGAAGAACAATGGGAATGGAAGTGTTGCTTTTACAACTACTTAAAATCATACGAAAGACAAGACTCTTAAGAGAGTTGCAATATCTAAATCTAAGAGGTCTGTTATTCAATTCGAATCAAGTGAAAGTGAACATTTTGAGAATGAACTAGATAATCTAGCTCAAAGGATGAACAAGATAGTTTTGAAGAAATACTTTCAGTATAGATATATGAAGAAAGAAATAAAGGATAACAAAGACTCTAAAGTTACTTGTTATGAATGAAAAAGAGCAGGGCATATAAGACCAGATTGTCTTATGCCTAAGAGAAAAGACAGAAAGGAAAAGCATTCTGAGAGGAATAGAAATAATTACTACAATACTAAATCTAATAATGTTTTTACAGCTAATGACACTTGGGGTGCTAGTAGTGGTGACTCTTCTTAAGAATCCTCAGAGTACAAATCATCTGGTCAGAAGAATCTTAGTCTATTAGCCAAGCTACCTATTGAAAATCATTATTTAATGTACAATGTACACAACGATGAATATATAACCAACATATCCTAGAATTCTAATTATAATTATAGTAAATTTTATGAACCCTCGGATGAAGAATCTTCTTATGATGAAGATAATACTTTTCCTACTTATGAATATGTTTCTAGGTTTTCTAAGCTCCTTGAGAATGAAAATTCTAAATCCAAGAAAAATCTTGATAAGTAAAATTCTAGTATTTCTATTCTTACCAAGGAAATATCATATCTTTTTAAAGATCTTGGTAAGAAAACCCTTTATTTTTAAAGTATTACAAAAAATCATGGAGAAGTTAATTATGAGAATGATAAACTCTCTAAGGATGTAGAAAAAGTAATTTCTAAGAAAAATGTTTTTGAGACTAACTCTAGTGATATAAGTAATTTTTTTAGGATAAAAACATAGTTATTAAGATAATGTCAGAAATATTTTCTTTGAGGAAGTTTTTTTCAAAATTTACCTTAGTTAAGGAAAATTTTTATAAGATGTATTCCCAAATTCCACCTCTAAGGAATAATTCTGGTTTTGGTTATACTAATTCAAAAAAGTTTTTTAGTAACAATTATTTTGTTCCTCAAAGTCCTCCATTCTGCACTAAGTGTAAGTGTGGTGGGAATTGGGAAAAAATTTGTTTCTTAAACAAAACTTAGTCTTTATGTTTTCATAAATCTTATTTTTCAATGAAAATGTGGATTCCTAAAAAATTTCATTCTAAATTTTTCAGATCCCAGAATTTTTGGGTTCCGAAAGTCTAACACTATTGTTTTTAGGAAAGTAAAGATAGTACCAATAGCAATACATGGTACATAGATATTGGATGTTCCGAGCACATCACTAGTAACAAAAACTTCTTTGAAAATATTATCAAGATGAAAGGAGAAAAATTAACTTTTAGAGATAATTCTCAGGGAGAAATTATTGGTATAGGTAACATTATTCTTTCTTGTAAAAACTTTGATTTCAAATGTATTAATTTTTAAGGGTCTTAAGCACAACTTTATTAGCAGAAGTCAATTATTTGATGAAGGTTACCTTGTGGATTTTTGGAATGACAAGTGTTTAGTACACAATTCCAAGGAAGATCTTATTCTTCATACACATAGAAAATATAATTTTTCCACACTAATCTTAGGCGACCTTAAAGGACAATATCTACCTTGTATTAGTGCAATTAAAGATCATTCTTTGTTATGGCATAGATGTTTAGGACATTGTAACCCTAGGGACCTATGTAACCTTTCTAAGAAAATAATAGTTAAGGATCAACTTATCATAGATTTGATTCTTAAAAAGTTTGTGATCCTTGTAAATATGGAAAGCAACATAAATCAAGTTTTAAATCGATTGGTGAAGTCTTAACTATTGATTCATTACATTTAGTGCATATGGATCTTTTTGGTTTAACACAAACTGCAAGCATTGGACGAAAATATTATTTATTTTTCTTAGTTGATAATTACACCATATTTACATGGGTCTATTTTCTAGAAAATAAATCTAAAGATTTTTCTTATTTCAAATGTTTTAGTGCCCAAGTAAAAAATGAGAAAAACCTTCCATTGATAACTTTTCTAGTGATCATGGAAGAAAATTCAAAATTCTGATTTTGAAACTTTTGTAGTAAAAAAGGCATTACTCATAACGTCTCAGCACCAAGAACACCTCAACAAAATGGTGTTATTGAAAGAAGAAATAGAATTCTTCAAGAGATAACAAGAACCATGTTGAGTGAATATTCGTTAGCCAAACATTTTTGGCTAAAGCAGTAAGTACTTCTTGATACACAATAAATCGTGTTTTGATTAGAAATTTTCTTAATACAACTCCTTATGAGTTATGGAATGGTAGAAAACCTAGACTTTCCTCCTTCAAGGTTTTCTGTTTCAAGGTAATCATTCTGAATAATAAAGATTATCTACATAAATTCACACCAAAATGTGATGATGGAATTTTCTTAGGCTACTCTACAACTTATAAGTCTTATAGAGTTTTTAATAAAAATACTAGTATTGTTGAAGAAACAGTACATGTTAAATTTGATGAAACATATCCTTTTTTTAAACGTCCTCAACATACATCTTTAGATGTGTTTTAAAAAACTAATTATCAACCCTTGATAAAAGATCCTTATGATAAGGAAAATTTCCAAGAAAATGTTTCAGAAGCATTTAACCTAGAAGACATCCTACCATACGTTGATGAATAGGTTTTACAAAACCCAAATTAGTTTTTTCTTAAGAATCATACCAGGGATAGTATCATTGGTGATGTAAATCAACATGCAAGAACTAAAGTTTCTTAATAAATGAAGTAGAAAATCTAGCGTTCCTTTCCCAAATAGAACCCAAAAGTACTAATGAAGTTTTAGGTGATGATGATTGGATAAAAGCTACGCAGGATGAGCTAAATGAATTCAAAAGGTATAATGTCTGGACCTTGGTTGAGAGGCCTAAGGAAACTACTTTTATTGGAGTAAAATGGGTCTTCGGAAATAAGTGTGATGAAAATGGAATCATAGTAAGAAATAAAGATATATTGGTTACTAAATTCTATAATCAACAAGAAGGAATAGACTCTGAAGAAACCTATGCTCTCGTAGAAAGACTTGAATCTATTCATATTCTACCATCCTTTGCAACATTATTTAATTTCACAATTTTTCAAATGGATGTTAAATGTGCTTTCCTTAATGGTTATGTTCAAGATGGTGTTTTTTGTTCAAAAACCTCCTAGTTTTAAAGATACAAAACATCCTGAACATGTTTTTAAACTTACCAAATCTTTATATGGACTTAAACAGGACCCAAGATCCTTGTATGATAGACTTAAATGATTTTTTTGCATCAAAACAATTATGTTAAGCGAAATGATAATACAACCCTTTTTATAAATAAAGATTATAAAAATGGTTTGATTGTTCAAATTTAAGTTGATGACATTATATTTGGTTCAACTTAGTAATCTTTAACTAATTCCCTTGCGGAGCTAATGAAATCTGAGTTTGAAATGAGTATGATGGGTGAGTTAAAATTTTTCCTTGGTTTTCAAATTTCTCAATAACCAAAAATAATCTATATATCCCAACATAAGTATATTAAATGTCTTCTTAAAAAGTATGGATATAGCATCCCTCCTTTTTATAACATAATGTTTCATTACATTTTACCAAACTGGGGATCTTTAAGGATTAGTGTCTCGGAAACCATGAACATAAAATATGAAAACATAAAACATTCTTCTTAAACATTTGAAAGTCTTCTACTTATGTTCATCCTATGTTCATTACTACATCTCATAACCTGGGGAAATACATCAAAAGAAAGGGTGATCAGAAGTCCCAGTAAGGGAAACAAGGGGAAACATTTAACATGTGAACTTCAGATGCATCAATAAAGTCATGAAAAAAGAACTTTAAGGCATGAGAAAGAAATCATGAGTCATATCATAACAAAAATAATGTATTTTATAACTTGAAGATGTGGCTAAAACATTTAACTTAGACAATCATGAACATATCACCAAGGTCCATCCCCAAGGTGTCATTTTAAATTACCAAGGTTATTCACCAAGGTATCGTTAAAATTGTAATCTCTAGTGGTTACATAATTACCCAATGCATTGGAGCGTTATCAAGGAGAACCCTTAAATTTGACATTATTATCATGTGAGACACATATATCATCATAAAAAATTTCATAAACAACCCATATATCATAAAAGAAATGGGTTTCATTTCATAATCACAACATTTTAAAAAGTGCTTTTAAGACATGATCTTTATGTCATTTGAAACCCATGAAAAAAGGAAAGTGGGTTTCATGTATGTAAATACCAGAATTAAAAATAGAACATTTTGAAATATATGTGAATACCCTTGTATAATAATGAGTTTTGAGTATTCACTTAATAAAATAAATTAATTTGAGAAAATGAGAGAGACATTTTGAGACGAAAATTCAGCAGCATAACGACTGTGTTGCATGGTTTTAGAAAACATTAAAAAGAGAGGGTACATGGGTCACCCACTCATAAATGATCCATAAAACAGTATAGGGACAGAATATAAAGGATATAAGAACATGGTAATTAAAGTTTAAAGACATACCATATGAAATGAAAAACATGGAAGGAAGACAAAAATAAGATTTCTCTTATTAAAAATTTGTCAGGCTAACGGTGTCACTTAAAACGTAAAAAAAAATGAATTGATGAGATCAAATAGGGTATCTCATAATATGAAAATAAAAGATCAGTATGATTGATATAGAGATCATATCCAAACATAATAAAAAGGAACGTGAAAGTCTTGACATGAAATAAAACTTGAAAATGACAATGGTGAAAGAATCCCTTAAACATTCGGCAGCCTAACGGCGCAACTTAAACATTATTAAAATGAATTGATGAGAGAAAGAGGGGGTATATCATCATATGAACATGAAAAGGACAGTATGATGAATATAAAAGAACATCCTCCAACATAAGAACATGGAGCATAAAATAAATGACATAAAAGAGAGTACTTGGAAAGAAAGAGAGAGGTAGGATCCCTTACCTTAAAACGTAACTCTTAAAACTCAAAGGTTGGGAACTTTAGGGCTTAGGGGAACCTTGAGAGGACTCCTTTGGAGGTAAATAGAGGATAACTTAGTTGAGGATGATTTTGGAGTTGAAATGATGAGAGAATGGCTTGGTATTTATAGGAAAAGTGAGGGGACAAGGCATTAATGGCCAAAGGACACCTCATTGGTGGTATTGGAAAAACCATGGGCTTGCCCATGGTATTTTCCCATGGTATTGTCCAATTAGAAAACCTCATAGCTTATCTTACTATTCATAATTCGACCATAATGATTACATAATTATTACATCCTTAATGATGTCATTAAACACCTGAAACTCTAAACTGAAAATCCACTATTCACCAAAAATTCAACTTTCTCATAAAAATCCCAAAATTTCACCTTAAACAAATATAGATTCTAGGATATCAAAAATGAACTCCATTTTATAAAAATAAATTTCTTAAATATTTTTAATTTAATTTTTAAATAAATTCACTATTCACCGAAAATTCATTTTTTTCAGAAAAATCCCCAAAAATTACCTTAACATAATATCGATGCTCTGAGTTCAAAAATGAACTCCATTTTATAAAAATAATTTTCTAAATATTTTTAATTTAATTTTTAATTAAAAAACACTATTCACACTAAAAAACTAATACTTGACTAATAATTTCTGAAAAAGTTATTTACTTGTTTTATTGAATCACATTACTTAATCAAGGTGCCTAGATTAAATTAATACTTTTTTTAAATGAGATTACTAATCTATTTGGACACATTACTAGTCCTAAGCATAAAACCACTATTCATAATTTACTATTCATCAAAAATTAAGTTGATCTTATTAGACTCTAAATTTATTACTGATCATAATTGTAGAATACCATTTTTGGAAATAATTACACATAATTAATTATTTAAGGTTTACATAAATATTTTCAAATATCCTTTTTCTAGAATTCATCAAAAATATCCAGACTATATTTATTCAGACATTTGAAAATTCACAAACATCATCATAAATAGAAATCGCAATATTTATTTAAATCAAAGGATTACACAAGACAGTTACGGTATCCTTACAGAGCCCCATATAACCCCAACATAGGACCTAAGTGTAAGGTGTAATAAGGTGAAAGAATATGAGGGAAGCTCGACCAACATCAAATGAGTAGTAATTTCTATCAGTTTGAACTTCTCATGAAGGCGATTCTGTTCTAGCTTCACATGATGAAGTTCTGGTTGGCTTTGGTCCAGTGCAAAGCCCAATGGTGCTACCTCCTTCCCATGTTTTGTTAGATGGGCTTCGATTGGCCCGAGACTACTGGATGATTCCCTCGAATATTCTTTCTATATTAACCAAGATCACTTTTATTTAGAGACAATAGTTGAAACATTTAGTTTCCAATGGTCATACTGACTAACGGTCGTATAATAATCAAAACCCAACTGTCTCATTTTAATTATACTCATTTTATTAAATGAAAAAGTTTTGTTGTGTATGAAATAAAATAACACACATAATTAGGAAACAAGATTCATTCAAAATTTC
This sequence comes from Viscum album, assembly GCA_963277665.1. Taxonomy (NCBI): domain Eukaryota; kingdom Viridiplantae; phylum Streptophyta; class Magnoliopsida; order Santalales; family Viscaceae; genus Viscum; species Viscum album. Next base: position 1,462,448,812 of record OY728162.1, on the reverse strand, counting down.
GGTCTGTTACAATGGATATGACAACACTAAGAGTATAAGTACTCCCATTGGAACCTCAAATTCACTTGATCATGATAAATATGAGAAACCAGTAGATCATAAATCTTTTATATGTATGATAGGAAGTCTACTTTACTTGACAGCTAGTCATCCAGACATAATATTTTCAGTATGCTTATGTGAAAGATATCAATCAAATCCTAAGGAATCTTAATTAATGGTAGTGAAAATGATTTTTCACTACTTAAAGGGAACCTTGGATCTAGGACTCTTTAATACTTCTAGAAATGATTTTGTTTTAAAATATTTTTCAGAGGCTGACTTTGGTGGATGTATAATGGATAGGAAAAGAACATCTGGAACTTTTCATTTCTTAAGAGATTCATTAGTTTCTTGGTCATGCAAAAAGTAACACTCAGTAGCACTTTCCACTGCTAAAGTAGAATATGTAGCAGCTGGAAGCTATTGTGATCAAGTATTGTGGATGCAACACACACTCACAGACTATGGTATGAGTTTTAAAAAAACACAATTTTTGTGCGATAATACTAGTGTCATTGCCTTAAGAAAAAACCATGCACATCACTCTCGGGAAAAACACATAGATATTAGACATCACTTTCTTAGGGATCACACACAAAAAAGGGGATATCATTATTTAATTTATTAGAATCCAAGATCAACTTGCTAGTATTTTTATAAAATCATTACCATCTGATAGATTTTAATACATTAAACAGATGTTAAGAATGATAACTATAAGGTAATATTAGATATTAACTTCTTATTAAAACCTCTCTTCTTATTGTAAGAAACTCCTTTTCATATGGGGATTACATTTTCTTGTTAGATAAAATTTTTCGTAATCTATTTTTTTTTCATAGTGAAAATTTTCATATTTAAAAATTTTCGTAATCAAAATTTTTATAATCAAAATTTTTGCAGTCATATTTTTTATTCTTAATATGAATTTTTTTGAGTAAAAATTTTTCATAATAAAATTTTTTAGAATATAAAGTTATTCAAAAAGAATTTGTCCACATTATGAATAATCTTCCTCGAAATCCAAAATGTATGTTTCCTTTTCTATGTTTTCATAATCATCTATTACTTGTTAGAATTCTCTTTTTTGTTTTCAAAATTTTCAGATTCACTTTTCCTTAAAACCAAATGTTTTTCTTAAAAAACTCAAAAGATAAAAATCTATAAAAATATTTCTTCATCTATCATCCCAACTGTCAGATCTTCTCAAGAGGATTTCAACCTTTGAATCAATCAGGGAAGCTGAACCATTTCTTAAATTTCCTATTTAAAGGACCGCCAATAATCTCCCCACATCGAACTCCAAGCCTATATGTGCTGAAGCTATGCCATTGTTTTAAAATATGTTCGAGATCGTTAATGTTTCCTTACTTCTGAATGTCTACTAAAGCCTCTTCTCAAAAAGAAATGCCATCTATTAAGGAAATATCTGAGTGGAAGATCTACTGATAAAGGTTAGTCAATCCAATGTTTTATTCAAAGTATGATTCCATTTTTTTCTAATAATATAAAGCTGAATAGTTGGGAGAGTGTATGTATATAAAAACCAAGAGCACATGATCCGATGTATCCAGAATTTCTGGTTGAATTCTATGAGACTATTAGTTTTTTCAATGAAGGAGGAAGATATAAATTTTCTTTCAAGAGCTATGGAAAGACATTCTCTTTTTCTTATAACATGGTAATAAATCTGATAGGAATTCATTATAATGGAGAATCAGAGTTTTTCTCACACAAGATACCTAATGTAATAGTTTCTTTTGAAAAGGAAAAGGCTCTAGCTTATATTGTTCTTTCAGAGGTAAAGACTCTGAAAATTATTCATCTCTCTTCAAATCTTCGTATTCTTCAGCTATGGGTTCAAGGTTTTCACATTTTGGAAAAATAGGACAAGGATACTCTAAAGGAAAGCGATATGTATGTTTTAGATTTCTGGGTGAACCTAAGAAAGATAAACCTGGATAAGCATATCATGGTTATGATTGAGAATATAAAGAATGGAAATATGAAGTCTCAGATTATCATATATCCAGCCATTCATTCAAAAATTATTGTTCTTTGTCTTCAACCTTTTAAGATTCCTTGCAGTTCTATACTAAAAAATTGTAAGGGGATGCTTTTGAGTGATGAATGTCTAAGGAGGATAAATATTGGATTTAATAGTCAATCTAGAGAATTTTATGATTTTTCAGAAGAAGATGTTGAAACTCTATCAAAAAATATGGAAGTGGCTAAAACTTCTAATAAAGGTGGAAGGAAGAGGATTGTCAAGGAAAAAGAAGAGAAATGAAAATATCCAGTGGATAAAGAATCTCAATAAGCACCTCCAAATCCAAATAAAAAAAATACTTATCCTGATAAGGTAGTGGCTAAGTGGAGAGAAGACAAGAAGAACAAGAAAGCAGGGGATCCTAGTTTTGGTTTGGATCCTACTGAGGAAAAAGCATTGAATGAAAAGACTTCCAAGAATCTTGAAAATGAACAAAAAGAGAAGAAGAAAAAGAAGAAGATGTATGAGGCTAAGATAGTATAATAACTTCTCAAAGATACTGATAAATAATTAGGAAAACATTCCAGTACCAGAATCGTTTTTGATATAACCTTTACAAGACACTTCAGGAAAGAAATTGGTGATTCTAGAATGACATCAAGAATAATAAATAGTGCAAGAAGAAGAAGTGGAACAAGAAGAAGAAGAAGGTAGTTGTGATACTGAAGAATTGATAAAGAAATCAGAGGATTTCCAGGATAAGGAAAGTCCTTATGAGTAATTATCAATCCGAACTTCTGGAGATGAGTCTTTAAAACTTTCTACCCTAGGTAAAGATGAGAAGGGCGAGGAAGAAGCGAATAAGTTTTCTCAAAATGAAAGTATCAATCAAGATTTCATTCACCATGAGGAAGTTGAGGAAGGATCCAAGAAGGAAGAAGTTGATGAAGATAAAATTATTTATCTATCATATAGTGAACATGAATATTCTAATCAAGAAGAAGTTATTCTGAATGATGATAAGGAAAAACAGGCGATAGTTGATACACCTAGAAAAATAGTGGTAAAGAAGAAAGAATTCGGTGCTTCATCAAAAAGGAAGGATGTTGATATTGACAAAGGAGATTCACCAACCAAAGTCTCATATTTAGAATCATATTCCCTTGGCCATGAATTTATTGTTTAGTCTTTGAAGAAGCTAGTTGGTAATATTCCAATATTCCTTAGTATTGACTTAAGATGTCAGATGCTGCAACATAGGTTGAATAAAAAATAAGATTTAGTATCCATGGTGATGGATAAATGTGTCAGTCTCGAGGAATATTTCAAAAATTTCTCATTGGTTATGAGGCTCATAAAAGATCTTACAAGAAGATGACAAGATGATCAAGGAAGACAATAAAAGAGAAGAGAATCATTGATGAATTTCAAGATAGTGTCAAGGATGATTTTGACACTAAAGATGTGAAGATCAAGGATCTCACTAATAGTTTTGAGGAAAAGCTAACTCTTGAACAGACTTCTCGGATGTAAGAAGTTAAGGATCTGAATGGGAAGATAAATTTTGTGGCCATGAATTGGAAGAGAGAAAGGGATCTGAAAAATGAGATATAAGAGAATCTTTCTAAACAAGAGGAAGTTTTGAAATCCCAGTAAGAATATCTTAAGGCCATAGAAGAAGAAATTAAAGACTTAGAGAATAAAATAGAAGATCAAGGTTAGTTTCTCAAGCATGCATAAGGGGATCACAAGGAGCTCAAGAAGTTAAAAACCATAGTGAGGAAGCTGATGTTGAAGAAGAAGGAAGGATAATCTTTTCCAAATCCGATCTTTTATTTTATTCCTTTCCTTGTACAAATTCTTTTGAACATAAAAGATTTTTAGTTTCTCTTTATTTTTTTTTTGGTTGTTCAGTACTAATATTTCAGGTACCATATTTTCCTTTCCATTCCCTGTATTTATTTTTGTATATCACAAAGGGGTAGAAAGGAATGTCAAAAAAAGTATACCTAGTAATGAAGAAATTTCCCTAAGTATGGGGGAGTTCATCTAATGGGGAGTTCTCATCATGAAGATTTTCATATGCTAGAAAATGAAAAATCTCATTACAGAAATTCAGAATACGATCATTAGTGTCTCTAAAGCCTAAAGGGGAGTTAGTAGTATTCACTTTGATCCATAAGTAAAAGAAGATATGTTTTTATTTACAAGTACATAAAATTTCTAAGTCCTTATATTCTTTTTTGTAAGGATGTTTTTTCTTTCTAAAAAGGGGGTGATTGTTGAGTCAATAAGGTTTCCTTATGACTTTTACATTCCTTCCTACTTTGAAAATCACAAACACCCTATCTTAAGGAAAATTTAATTATCCCTATGATTTTTCTTAATAAGGAAATGTTTCCTTCCACAAAGAAAATTTATCCCTACCTAGTTTTTGTTATTCATATTTTAGTTTCTCCAAATATAACTCTTTTTACTCCTAAGTGAAAATTTTTATTTCACATATAAAAACATGGAATTAAATACATACTTAGATATAGAGTATTCTATTTTCAAGATCTGAATTCAAATTTTGAATTCTCTGAAATTTAGACTTCGAATTATCTGAAATTCAAACTCTAAATTCTATGAAATCCAGACTTCAAATTATCTGAAATTCAGAATCCTAATTCCTTATAATTCAGGTTCTGAATTCCATAGAATTCAGTTTATGAATTCCTCAGAATTCAGACTCTGAATTCCTTAGAATTCAATTTCCGAATTCCTTAGAATTGAACCTCTGATTTCCTTAGAATTCATACTCCTAATTCCTCAAAATTCAGACTCTGAATTCCTTAGAATTTAGGTTTCTAATTCCTCGCAATTTAGGGTCTGAATTACTCAAAATTAATACTCCTAATTATTTATAATTCAGGTTCCAAATTCCTCAGAATTCAGACTCTAAAGTCTATAGAATTCTGATTGTGAATTCCTCAGAAAATAGAATCTGAATATCCATGTAATATAGACTTTGAAGGTTTACTTTCTTAGACTTCAAATTTTACTTTCTTAGACTCTGAAAAATGAATTTGGTTGAGAAACCATATTTTACTTACCCTTGTTATATTTATAAAACGATGTTGAGAATTCTATTTCTAAATAACCATTTTTTGAGTGACATGTGTACAGGTCCCTCTGAAATTCAAGGAAAAATATGACCTTTGGAGGAAAGAGAAAACCATTGGAAATGCACCTATAAATAAGAGCTCATTTGGACGATCTCAACACACGTTGATCAATCTAAAGATTACATTTTTCTGAAGTGATTTCTAGGGAGAGAGGCTCACATGCTTTTTGCATACTTAACAACTTTTTAAGATTGATTTGTGTGACTCTGATTGTCACTGTGTATAATCGAGGTCTTCTAGGGATAGCAAGACATAGGTTCTGACTACCTTGAAGTTCGAGGTCTTGTGAGGATATGAAGATAAATTCCAATATTCTTATCGAGGGATTACCCTAGTGTGGGTAAGACAAACATTCTTGAATGTACAAATTAAGGGACCTTTATCTAAGGTTGTTGGATACCCTACTCTTTGGGTTAAAATATTTCATACTTGTTACTTGTATTGCTTCAAGATTATTTTTCGCTGCATTTTGATTAACAAGGAAATTATAACTATCTTATACTTTCTTGTACTTGTATAATCTGATTGATAAGATTCTATATGCTTTAAGGTAGAATATTTCTCCTTATAATCTTTTCTTATGTTTCATTTCAGGAATCATATTTTCGGAATCTAGCATGTTTGTAGAACTAAGAGGTCTTGTGAATTTACCTTATTTAACATTGTTAAACAAAAGAAAGGTTTATATCAACATTAAAAGATCCAAAGGAATTTTCTAAAAGATACAATTCACCCCCTCTTGTATATTGAGAATATATATCATATTTCTATCCTACATAATATTATCATAAATTTTAATTATTTAAAATAATGAATTAAAATTTCATAGAGGGATTATAAATTAATTTTCCTACATTTTCTCTATTATACCATTCTACTTTCATCTTAATTTAATGGGGAAGAATGTGACCATTAATTAAAATATTGATGGGATTCAAGTGAATAGATTTTGAATCACTATTTGGGATATAATTTTTAAATTTTTGAGTAAAGTTTTATTAAAATTTGGATTTTGATAAAAAATATTTTTTTAGAATTTTCTTCAACAGGATTGATATCTTGTTCACATGGGAACTATTTCAAAAAAGACAACACATTATTGAGTAAACTTTTTAGGGAAATATTAGACAAGTTCCCTTTTTGGAATTTCAAACCTTATCCCTATCATACTATATTTGATGGAATTTTTAACACTTAGGGAGAGTTTTCATGGATTTATTAGTGTTTGGATAAATATACTTGTTCCATTTCAACGGAATAACCATTTTTAATACAGAAGTATTTGGGTAAGGACCTCTTCCAAAAAGGTGCTCCTCGACTTCTTCTACATTTTTCTTATATGTTTTTGCGATTATAATATATTTTAATCTTCAATAAAAAAAATTTCATTCCACTATTTTATTCATTTTATTTTAATTCTTTGTGTTAGAATCTAAGAGAATATATAGTATTGGGTTTTACCCTTTCTAAAATTTTCTTATGTTAATCATTTCCACAATGAAAACTCCTCCCATGGAAGAGTATTTATTGTTTGTAGTTGATATAATTTATCACTACCACTTATTTCTATTCATATATTAACCAACAATAATTCATAAATTCTTAAAAATTAATATATTTTAAATTTATAATGAACTTGATCAACTTACACATTGACAGTATGACCAGTATTGTGTGAATAGTGAGAGTAGAACTTTAACCTCAAAATATAATCAATGTAGGACTGATTGTAGGGTTAAAATCTAATAATTAGACCTAATGAATTTTTATTTCCTTAGTTGAGATGTTTTCTTTAAATTTAAATTTACCATAAGTTGTCTTTCAGTCCATAATGAAAGTAGGGCGCCACGATTATAAGGCTCAAATTCATCATATGGACCACTTCTTCCAATCTTGGTGGCCGTGTTAATTTTCATAAGGTATGGGGGTTGAAAAGATTATGGTATAATTGTTAATTTAATTTAAACATAAGGGTTAATGATGAATAAATAAATAGAGGATAGATTTGATATATTACATCTTATAATATTAGTGTTTTAAAAGAAATTGTATCCTTTTTTGATGCCTTTTATTCGGAAATCACTCAACAATCCCTCTATAAGTGGTTCCATTTTTCATCTATTTTATTTATTTATTCAAAACAATTAGGGGTTTTAAATTCAAATCCACATTAAGACAATAGTCTAGGTAAACCCCTCTGTCGAACATCAAAAAAATATCAAATCATTTTAGAGAGATCATGACAATTCTCAACAAATTGGTTTCGTTGTTAGGAAGATAAGTGTTTTCACCAAACCATTTTTAGGATGAGTTATTTGGATGATATCATATTAAATTACACTAACTTATAAGTTCATAAACTATTGGTTGGTAAAATTTCAAAAAATCACTCAGAGGTACCATATCATGAATGTTTCAATATAGTATAGGATAATTACAAAATAAATGTCTACAATTACAACCAACCACATGATTCATGTATGATGTGTCAAAAATAGGACACAAACTCTCTTTTCCAATGAGTAAAATCAGAACTTGAACAGAGTATTTATGGTTAGTTGTGGTATATTGGGAGTAAATAAAATAGTTTACTTACATCACCAAAAACATTAAATGGTGAAACTAAGGAGAAAATTTACTAAGATTATTATTTCCAAGCAACAGAAAAAAAAAGTAAATCTAAGAATAAATGCCAATAACTAATTAAATAGGATGAATAATAAGTTTTTTTCCAATTCTTGTTAATTAAATTCAAGAGTTTGAGGAATATTTGGATAAAACTCACAATATAATCATTATAAAAAATTATTTTCAGAAGGATCTCATGAAGAAAAAGATATAATAGTTGAATAATTATAGGGATATTTAAAACCCCATTAAAAATCATATTTTGATATTTTCTATGTTAAAATAGAAACTGATCTTCCTTTTTTTAAATATGATTGGTTTATAGAATTATTTCATGTACTGAATGATAAATATGAGATTATAAAAGGTGTAGAGAATTTGGAAGAAATTATGAAAGAACCTATTTGGTTATTTAGGGGGAACTTGATGAATCTCGAACACACTTTGAATTTCATAAAGTACCTTTTTTTGATGAAAAATTTAAAGAACATTCAATTCATTTAATTTTTATTCCACACCCATTGGAAAATACCATTCCTTGTGATAAAGAGAAGATGAAGGAACCCAGGATTATTTTTGTACCCCCAATAATCTATAAGTGCATTGATAAGGAGGTGGAAATATATTTCATTAGATTTTGGGATGTCATGAATATAAAGGATGTTAGTATGTTCATTAGAGCTACCAATAAGTAGTTGTTCAAAATAAAAATACCACACACCCTATCAATCTATGTATAGTCCACAATTCCAGACAAACTATATATAATTTAGATTCATTGTTTCTAGGGAGGAAACCCTATTTTCCTTTATTCTCTTTATATATATTTTTAAATTTATTCATTTCATATTTTATAAGTATCTTTAGTTTATATTTTTGTTATAGGTATATTGGATGCCCTCAGAGGAGCTTAATTTTTACTAAGTTGTAAATAATCATAATGGTTTTTATTTCTATGGAATATTTCTTTTTTCCTTTAATATTATTTTCATAATTTTCATTGTAAATATCATGTGTGGGATTAATTTAAGATAATGTAATATTTTATGTGTGGGAGAAAGGATTAAAGTTTTTATAGTATTTTTATGATTTTAATTGAGAGTTTGTTTTTTTCTAAATGTAATTTTTCAATAATCAATATAAATAAATAAATAAAAAAAATAAAAAAAATGTCACATGATCATTATTTCCATAAAACCTATTGAATTTTTTTATTTTATTTTTCTAATATTCTGGTAAACATATTAATAATGGGATGTTTTTCATCATTGGTGGATGATTTCAATGAAAATAGATGTTAGTAAATGGTATAATTTCTTGTGTCTTTATAATCCTTTGATATTTTGACACTATTATTTTTTAAAATTGTTTTTAAAATTTATGTAATTTAATCTCTTCGGAAAACTTCATAGACAATCAGGACTGGGGTATTTTCATACATAATTTATTGTATAATCAGTGTATGTAATTTTTTTATCATAAAAAATGGTATTTATATAAATTAATTTATCTTATAATAAATTTAATTACTATATAATTTTAACCTATGCATGTGTACTTGATATATAACCATTTTAATACCTCCAAAATGTAAAATAAAAAACCAGAAAAATATATTAATGATGGGAGTGATGAAATGTTAAACATTTGGGGATATATATATTGAAAGATTGTGGTTTGAATTTTGGGAATTATTAAGTTAGTGAGTTTTGAATTTTTATTGAAAAGGATATAGAAACTATTCGGTGTGATGGAATCATTTAAGAAAAGGAAAATTTACTTGACTGGGTTATATTAAATAATGGGTAGAGAGATAAGATTTAAATGGTTATGACACACACATGGGAAAAAAATTTCATAGTAAACTCAAAACATTTTTTCATATTGTTAATGTTATTAATATCACATATCTTTTCTTATAAAACTTATGAGACACTTATTTTAAATTTTTTTTAGACTGATGTTAGTGATTATTTCTTTTCTCATATTACCATCATGAATTGATAAGTGTCAACAAGAAACATTTTCTAGATTACATGACATATTGATTTTCCTAGAAGTGTAAAAGTTTAAAGGTGTATGAGTTAATAAAAAATTTTTATTGAATATTGTTTTGATAATAATTGATGTAATTTCCCCACATTGATCTTTACTTAAATATTTAAATGAAAAATTTTTATGATTGAATTTGAAAGTTCCATGAAAATAATGTTATTTCAATTAAATTTCCCTTGAGAATTATTATCATAAAATTTATGTGTTGTGAATTATTAATTATAGGATTGAATTGAAAACCAATTGTCTTAAATTTTTCATTTAGATCTTTCTATATTGATCCCATCTTTATAGGGAAGAAATCTTCCCTTAATGTAAAGTTGTACTAGATTCGACAGATTAGACCGTACCATTCCATTTGTCTTATAACTTTTAAATAAATTCTTTAATTAAGATAAATTTTTGAATGATGCTAAAGAAACAAAATTGATAATTTAATTAACCTATATTTATATTTGGTTTTCACTATAACTATTTTGAAATTGTAGCTCCAAATATAGTAAATGTTTAAGGAAAAATTCTATATGTACCATTATTTGAATTTAAAGCCCTGTCGCTTACCTACTCAAATTAATGGAAGTTTTATTACTTACAGAGGGTTTTACATGGATTTAATATATATTTTTTATTATATTGGATCCATTCAAACTATATAACCATTTTTAGGAAAGAAGTATTTTTGTAAGGAAATCATCCATGATGGCACTCCACTTCTTCTTCTATATTTTTCATCTTTTTTTTGTTCTTGAAATCACTTTAAATATTTAATAAAACATATTTTCCCTCCATTTTACTCATTTTATTTAACCTATTTGGTATGTAATATAATATTAGTTATAGTATTCATTCAACCCTTTCAAACATTTTCTAATGCTAATCATTTCAATGATGACAACAACTCTACTCATGGAAGAGTAGTTCTCATTCACAGTTAGTGTAATTTATAAAACTTTTACATATTTTTATTGAATTCACTAACAAAATATATTTCATAAATTTTTATCAAATTAATTTAATTTTAATTTTTATGGAAGTCAATATATTTTTACTTTGACCGTGAGGTTGGGAATGTGTGAACCATGAGAGAGGAACTTTACTCGTCAAATATGATTAATTTGGGATAAATTCAAAAATTTAAAATATAATATCAAATATTAATTAATTATATTTTACATGGTGTATATTGTTTCCTAATTTTAAACTAAACATTTGTTGGATTTTTTACCACAATCAACGAAGGGTTTAGTTATTAGAATCCGTGAAGGTAACCTAGGGATCATTTCATCCCTTAATTGTGGTAATATTAATATTGGTCAAGTTCATGGTATAAAACTCTTTGGGGATCAAAATTAAATATATTTAAAAATAAATTATATTTGGAGAATGACATTTTAATTTTTAGATTATATTAATTACATCTTATCATATTAATGTCTTTTAATAAATTGTTTCATTTTTAATTCATTTTGTTTCGAATTCACTCAATAACCCCCCACCCCATATTTATATCCACTTTTCATATCTTATAATTATTCCTTCCATAATATTTGGGGTTTTTTAATCCACTTACTCCTATAAATAATGACCTTGTACTTCACATGTGCTACACCTAGTAAAAATCATAAATCTTTTTAGTGTTCATGAAAAAATGCTCATCAAAGTGAAATTGGATGACCTTGTGGAGAATAGTTTAATCGGACTCATTGTTCCCTTTAGGTTGCTCAATTTTTTGTTCTCTAAGAATTAAAATAATATATTAAGTCTTTCTATTTACTATTACCACTTGAAGCAGGTGGAACATAATAATAACTACCCTTTTTCAAGGATCTAATACCTCTTTGATCAGTTAAAAGGAGTGAAGTGGTTCTTGAAGATTGATCTTAGGTCCAAATACAACAAAAATATAGTTAATAAGGAAGGTTTCCCAAAGATATAATGTAAATATACCAACCTCAGTAACCTAAATCTGGTGTATTATTTTATTATATTAGCATAGATATAAGATTCAAATCCCAAGGGATAGATTATTTTAGTAGTCCTGAAGAACTAGATACATACATGGTACCATTATTACACTTTTAATAAAATATAAAACATAACAAAAGAATTCAATTATATCCTTGAACTCCTTAATACATTTCAATATTATATCCTTGAAAAAATAGAACAAATAAAAGGGTGATATCAAATTCTCAGTAATGGTTAAAAATAATAGAATATTTCATAAATCTATAATAAATTAAGGCCTTTAGGCCATGTAATATTTGAGCCTATGGGCCTTGTAAGGGATCCCCATCATCCCTTGAAAGGGGGGTTATCAAAAAATCAATAAAAATGAAGGCCTCCGGGCTATTTAGGCAAAAAATAATCAATATGTGAAAGTATATATATAACATAAATACATTTCAATAATTATAGGATAAGGAATAACCAATATGGAAATTTCAAATTTTAGAAACAAGTTCTTTTTATTCAATAACATGAGAGAAATTTGAATCTATGGATAATATCATAGTGAAAATTTAATGGATAATAATGAATAAAATATTAATGAAGGAAATGGTAAATAAATTGGATTCTATGATCTCAAGATTCATATTAACTGCACCATCAATACCTTCCATGATATAGTTTAATCATTATGGGCAAAACCCCATTTAATTTGGACAACTTTGTCATCTCGTGAGACTAATAATGCATCAAGGGGCTATCTATAACTAGTACCCACTTGTGTATGCACATAAAAAGAATTATTACAATATATAATTGATTAATTTAATTCATTAATCAATATTCCTTATCAAAAATTATTTCTATCGAGTGAAAGATATGGATTTAACATTATTTCCCCAGTTAATCAAATATCTTTCAAAGTATACACCAAATGGAAAATTGGTATATGACTTGGGAAATAATAATATCAATGAAAGAAATATGTATTTTCAATTAAATATACAATGAATTATGATCATAAATAAATGGTCCAGTACATACACCATAGAAAACAAAATAGGTGCATCACGTCAAAAATATTCTTTAATGAAAGAAAATTGAGACAAAGAACCTTACAAGGATCTTATCATGAATAAAATGAATTAATTATGTGTATTCACAATAAATCCACATAAAAAATTGGAAATACAACATAAGATCATCAAATTAAATTTTACACATAAACTTAACTTTTCATAATGAATGAAATAGAAGCTTAACCTAATGAATGAAAATTGAGTTAAAAAACCCCTTACCACTCTGTAATTCGTCAAATCGTATGACCATAAAAGTAATAATTATGAAATGAAAAATTTAATACCATGAATATAAAGATATAAATTATATTGTATATCAAATTAATGTATACATAAGAAACACACAAGAAATAACTGGTGAATAAATAATATATCTCACAAAAGTAAAAGTGAGATGAGAAAAAACATTACCACACTATAATAAGTCGAATCGCATGACCCATAAATTAATAATAATAAAATGAAACATTTAATACCATTAATATAAAAATATTCATTATATGACATATAAACTATAATTATGTACACCATAGTCATTAAATAAGGGTAGAATGAGGAATATATCTCCCAAAAGTAAAACTAAGGCGTGAAAACCCTTACGAATTTGTAATTAGTGAAATTACATTCACCATAAAATTAAAAATCATAAAATGAAACAATTAATACCTTTAAGATAAAAGGATTCATGATATGATATATCAAAGGGAATTATACATACAATATTCAAAATATATTAGTGGTCATAAGGCATAACTCACAGAAATAAATGTGAGATGAGAAACCCTTAACTTATGTACAAAAGAATTTACCACTTGTACTTAATGCCCTGGATAATAAAATTAGATTCATAAATTACTTAACTAATAACCTATTAAACATATAATTTATTTATTACAAATTTATTAATTTCCATTGTGTCGATTTCGATGAGTTCTAATTTTTAATTTCGGTTTTTTGGGAGTATTCATTTCATGGTTTCATAATCGGTTCGCTTGAAGATCTTTTAAAATTGGTATAATTATAAAAAATTGATATTATTTAGTATTAAATAAATCACAAATTTTTAAATGGTCTCATATTTCATTTTTTATGTGTTATTAGGATCATTAATTATATAAAACATTAATGATAATGTTTGGTTTATTTTTTTTTGTTTTTTATGACAATCATGAACTTGTATCATTTTATTTAATATTATGTTTATATAATAGTTAAAAACATGATATAAATTATAATATTTATATTAAAATCATATTTAACCATAATAATTTTTTTATGACCATCCTTAATGGTGGTAAGGGAAAACCAAAACCCATCATCCATGAAGGCAGTGAATATACACGTCACAGATGATATTTTCATTTTTATAATAAAAGGAGGAGATAATAGAATTGATGATGTATATTCATTTAATATAATAAAACTATAGTATATATATGATGCTAGAGTTATTATACCACTTTGGATCATGTGATGTGAGTCGGTAATATAGAAACAAAAAGAATTAAAATGGAAACAAGGATGATTTTACCTGTTGAATATTGCCTCCTTGAGAACTTCCTTAAAGAAATTGGATTCGGTCTATTGGTAATACCAAAAGGTCTTGAACATGGGTAAGAGGACTGGGGAGGTAATTTGAAAGCATTTTGACAAGATTCATGTCATAGAAGTTATGAGGATAATGGGTTGTATTTATAGAGGAGGAGAGGGGTGGTTTTTGGTTATTTTATCCATTAGTTTATTATTTTGGATCAAGACTACCAATAGTGTGGATTCTTGTTAATAATTGAAGTATCTAGTGCATGTGTGTTTTAACTAATGGGTTATTACCTCATCCATACATCACCAATGACTCAATAATTAAATTATTTGTTAAATATTGTAAATTACCATATTTCATTATTCACCAAGCATTCAACAATTTTACAAAAATACCAAAAACAATACCCTAACCATTTTTTTATGTATAGATTTAAAAAATGTAATCCATTTTATGAAAATAATTTTTTAAATATTAGATATTTAATTTATAATTAAAATAGTTATTTATTCAAAAAATACCGAATTTAATATTTTAACTAATTTTGCGACACATTGAAAAATTAACTAAGTTCTCAAAAAATTATATTATAATTATAAGAAAAAATAATATTAATTTATGAATCTGTTTTATGAACATAAATTTTATTTTAGATAATTATAATAATTATAAAATTGTAAATAAATATTTATGTCTCACAAAAATACCAACACTTAATTTATCATTTTTAAAAGATTTATCTACTTATTCTGTCATATAAATGTATCATATTTTCATTTATGAGATACCTAAATTTTAATTATACTTTCATAGGTTATTTTATTATTCTAATTGACATAGTACTATTTCTAACAGTCATATTACTATTCATGTTAATTTATATCAGTATATTAGGGTTCACATAAGATAAGTGTTGTGTGAAATGTATGATATAGAATAAATTGAATATATTTAAAAGATACATACCATAAAATATTATGATGTTATATTCTTCCCTCCATTGAAATTTGCATCCTCAATGTTTTTCATGAATATTACATTTTAAACATATGAGGGTGGTTCTTCTCAATAACATCCTTAAGTTCGTATGTGTCATCTTATATTTTGTGGTTTCTCTAAAGAACCTTTTTCCAGTCAAGTCATCCAATTTCTCAATAATTTTTTTTCTAGTGGCAAGAATCTTGATAGACACTTAACATAAAGAAAAATTTGGTTCCAGTTCTATTTCTTTATAGATGAGTACATGTGTTGGGTCTGGCCTGTACAACCTTAACAATGATATCTGTAACACATCGTGAACTTTGGGGAGACATGGTGGCATTACTAACCGGTAAGATACAACTCCAATTCATTCCATAATATTAAATGGTCTACAGTACTTAGAGCTCAGTTTACCTATCTTACCGAATCATATAAAACCCTTCCATGGAGATAAATTCAAAAAGGCATGGCCCCCACTTGAAATTCCAAATTCTTTCTCTAATTATTTTCATAACGCTTTTTTCTACATTGAGCTGCTTTATATATGATCCTAAATGGTCATTATATTTTTCATTGACTCTTTTATAATTTATAGTCCAACAATATTTATCTCCCTAACTTCATCCCAATGTGTTGGAGTAAGACATCTCTTTCCATGTTATTCTAAATATTGTGCCATTTGAATAGTATAATGGAAACATCTATTATAAGAAAACTTTACCAAAGGTAAATATTGATCCCACATACCTTGAAAGTCAATTGAGAAAGATATCAACATGTCTTCTAATGTTTGAATAGTCTATTAATACTATCTGTCAGTTTGAGGATGGTAGGTGGTTCTCCAATGAAGCTTAGTATCTTAATCCCTCTGAATACTCTACCAAAATATTTAGGTAAAATGAGGTACTCGATCAGACACAATCGATAGTGGAGAACCATGGTTTTTTACAAAATCATTAATATAGAGTCTTTATAGGCTCTCAATAGAGAAATATTCTTTTATAGAAATCAAATGTGTCAATTTTTTAATATTATCATCAATAAACCATGTCTCATTAGTCCATATATTTGTCCTTGGTAGTCCTATGAAAAAATCCATCATAATGTCATATGACTTACACAAAGGAATAGGTAGGGGTTTCATGACCCCTCAATGATGTTTCCTCTCACCATTCACCTATTGAAAAAATACGCATCATGAAACATAGTCAGAAATTTACCCCTTCATATTATCCAACTCAAAATGTTCCCTCATATCTCTATACATCTTGGTATAACCAAGGTGTAAAGAGAAATTTGAGCTATGTAAATCGTCTAATAGTTCCCTTTTTAGCTTGGTTATTGATGGAACATGTAGCCTATTTCAAAATTTCATAATTTTATCCTCATATAGAAAGCCTTCCAATCTTACATATGTAATATCCTTAATTTTATTTTGAAAATTCCCATCATCATATTGAGAGCTTCTTAAATTTTCCAATAAATATGGTTTAGCAATAATTTGAAAAGGGAGTGATGTTTCCTATTATTTAACAATTCCCATATGAATCTTTTCTAAATCCATGAATATAGGATCTTTTTCAATCCTCATTTGGGTTGAAATTCCATGTTTTCTCTTTCTTAATGCATCTTCTACCTTATTTGATTTTCCTGGGTGGTAGTGTAATAATAAATCATAATATTTAACTAATTCATGCTATCTTATTTGCCTCAGGTTAATTTATGTTTATATAAATTTGTATTTGAAACACTTGTGATCTAAATATATATTAAATATTTCATAATAAAGGAAGTGTATCCATATCTACAGAGAAAAGATTATGGATACTAACTCAAGATGATGAGTTGGATAATTATTTTCATTAGTCTTCAACTGCCTTGCTGTATATATAATAAATTGATCATTTTTCCTAAGGAAACAACCTAGTCATTTAATTTATGCTTCAATGTATATCACAAACTAATCATTTCATGATGGCAGAGTCAAAATCAGATCATTTCCTAATCTTTTATTCAGTTCTTTAAAACATTTTAAACAATATTTTATCCATAAGATCTTAACGCCTTTGCATGTGAGATTTGTTAACAATTTATCCAATCAAGAGAAATTATAGATGAAACACTGACAGTAACCTTCAAAATAAAAAAATGACATACCTAGGATATGGTCATTAGAGTAGCTCATTATTTTATTGTCTTTGTCTCTACAAGATCAACTAAGATTCCACCCTTAGAGGTAATATGACCATGAAAAGAGATTTCCTGAAGTCGGAATTCACAATTTCTAAATTTAACATATAACTCTTTCCTTGGGGATCATGTTATCTTAATGGTTTCACTATTGAAGTGATTTGTAATATTTGGTAAAAATTGGAATTTAATCCATATTCATATTGGGCCTTTTGAAATACTAGAAATAATTACGGTTGTATATTAATTAATGATTATTCCACCAAACCATTATAAAGAACATGATGTCTTCCATGTTTCATTCATAAAGAAATAAATTCCAAATCCTAATCATGTTCTCACATATTGAGAGAATATAGTTGGAACCTGACTTGTCCTATAATAAAGAGTCTTTCAAGATTCTGGGCACTAGAGGGAAAGTGTTGCAGACTCAAACAACTCAATTGGTGAAAGTCCATTGGAGAAATAAAAAAAAAAGTTGAGGTGACCTACAGTATTGAAGAAGATATGAGGAATGAGTATCCATATTTTTCAACAGCTGATATATACCGCAATTTCTAGGAAGAAATTATTTAAGGGGGTGGAGATAATGAACTACTCGAGACCTTATTGTAACAAGTAAACACCATATTTGAGAAAATGACACTCTAAAGAGTCATTATTTAGGAATTTATTTAAAATTTAAAATTTATAATTTTAAATATAATAAGATAAATTGATTTTTGAATTCATCTAAAATAATTTATCGTCAGATAAAAAAATTAGGATTTTTCCAGAAAAAGGTTTTATACGCACAAGTGTTAAAATTAATTCTTCCAATGCATATTAATTTTATTGATAAAATGTAATTTATATTTTTATTATATTGTTAAAAATTATGATACTATTCTAATATTATTTTTATACATTAAAAAAATTAGTAGGATAAATATTAATTACCATGATAAAAGTAAAATGGTTTCTTTTATAGAATTAATTTTATAAGTGTTATATAATTTCTATTTATATAAATTATATAAATATAGATTTAAAATACAACTCTTATATAATTTTTAAACACATAAAAATTAATAAACACTTATTAAATTAATAATTAATAATAAATAAGGATAAATAATACTTAATATATGAAAATACAATTTTCTATAAAACAATATTTTACTATATCTTATATTGAAATTTAAAAGTTATTTTTCTCATATTTAGAAACTAATTTAGGTTAATTTGACCAAAAATTAATATTTATCACATTGAAAATTGGTATTAAGGGCCTTATTATATTTTTTGTAGTATAATAATTACCATGGTAAATTTTTAATCAAGATAAATAAGGGAAAAATAGGTAAATATGGTATCGCAAATTTTAATAATTAAAAAGTCACGTACACCTTCTAGAAAGACTTTTTAGTTATTAATGTCATACCCAAATGTCTCACCAACCATTTCTCTACCTAATTTAAATAACTTACCAAACCCACCTAACACCCTTGTGGTTTTATTCCTTCCCCTTACCTAACTCTAGTTTTCCACAAAATATCCCCTCTTTTTCACCAATAAAAGGAACTCAATCCAACCATTTATGTCATACCACGCTACCCCATAGATATTTATTATGAATTTACCTTAACTGTACCAATCTAAATCCATCCCAAGGATTTCCTAAAGTTCTCAGTTCATCTACAAAGCTTTAAGAATCAACATAGAAAGGTAAGGGGTCTCCTCTTTCTCTTATTGATTCAAGCACTTATTTTGTGATGGGAAATTTTAAAATCAATTGATTATGATATCATATATTAATAATAAATCCTACAATATCCAAATTCTTTACTATTTACTTGATACTACCCTTTCATTTCATTAAACCCATTTCCTAATCCCTTTTTCATATACGTCATGCTGTTAAAATCATTCCTTGATTTTCTGTCTTTATGTTACGAATACTCAAATATAATTTCATTGAATTGTATCCATATAAATTATTTTTATTAAGTTTTATGTGTTTGAAAACTTTTCTGAATTACGTGATTAATATATCTGGTCTCGCCCAAATTTACCATAGTTTTTAGGGATGAAGCGGTCTCTATTAGTGTAGCTTAAGTTGTTGAATCTGCCAAGACCTAAGACGAAACATAAAGACACATAAATTATAAGAGGGATATTTGGATATGAATTGGAAAATTTTGGGTTGGCTTGATATGGTTTAATTGAAAAATAATAGACCTAAGTGAATTTAATTTATGATAATGTGTTGATCCAAGGTTATTACAATGGATAGATTGTATGAAATTCTTTTTTAATTATTTCAATTTCATTAACTTGAGAAGGATTTATTCAATTAAATGAATCTAACCTCATACCTTAGTGGTTTAACACCATAAAATACACATGATAATCATCTATACACTAGTAGTATCCTTTTATTGATCACTCTTAGGTAAAGGATCATATCAGTACATGAAATATCTTGTGATAAAATTCAATAAGGTAGAGGAAGAGAGGAATTCATATAATGAAAAACTCAAATAAAAGAAATTATTAAAAAATAGATCAATAAAAAATAACATAAATTACATACCCTTTATACTCCCTTCTATTGAACCATAATAGGGTTATACCTATATTAATTATATTATCTCAATGGAATAATGAAGTAGACTCATGAGAGAGGAATTGAATAAGTGAAAACCAATGAAATAACAAACACTCCACCATTATTTGAAGGATTTATCTCTTAGCTATATGAATAAATTCCCACATTAATGAAATGACTTCAATTTATTTAAAAACATAATCGAAAATTAGAAGAATAATGTGTTTTATTAATAATTTTAGATGATTCATGCAACTTACAATTGAAGAAATTAAATTACAACATCAAATTGGGAGTATAATATTAAAATGATGACATACACAAACTCCCCCAAACTCCACCACCACCACTAAATTAAATATAAATTTTAGAACCCTTGGTTCGATCACACAATATTCCAAGTCTTCCCACTATATCACTATATCAATAGGTGGGTGGAAATTTTGTGGAATTTAGAATTTTCCACCCTTTTCCTGAAATGGGATCCAACTTGCATCCACACAAAAGATGTGCTGAAATGATGTTCTAGATGGGATAATTTTTTTGTTATATAGAATAATTAATTTAAACCCAATAAATACCTTAACCAAATATAAAAATCATCCCATTTGGATTTTGGATTTAGAATATATTATCAAAATGGTGGGCTGTTATTCTAGGCCATAGAATCTTGCCCATAATTTTTACTTGAATTTGGGAAACATAGAACTCCCTTAAAAACTCATAATCAGATATTGTAACTATTTAATGAAATATTTATCAGAATTTAACATATCTATAGTTAAAATATGGTCTTATTTAGAGCTTTTAAATGATCTAATATTGAAGATAATGGGATTGTGTTCGAGTTAGGTTCACCCAGAATTTGATGGCATGAAGTTCTATTTTGGTGCCAATCCAACGTGATTATTCAAGTGATAGAGAAAAATGGAATATTATTAATGGAATGGTAAATCTGAAAATGAAATTTTAAATTAAAATATTGAGTAATTGGGGTTTAACATTGTGTCTCAATATGTACCAAGTAATAGTTCACATTAATTAAGATTTTCAATCATGATGTGAAATAATGTTCAAATTTTAAAATGAACTAAAAAAGGTGTTTATAAATAGTTAAAGACATGAATATTATACTATATTAAATGAATATTATACTCTTTTAATATCTAACCACACCAACCAACTTGATTTTTTCTAGTCCCGTGAAAAAAGTATCTAAAAAATAGGAAACTGAATTCCCTTTTACGAAACCATTTTAACATACAATTCTCACCAAATAACATCATAACAAAAAATTATAAAACCCGTAAAAATAATTTAACACACTATAGGTTCATAAATATATCCTAATCCCATGCCCATTCTTTTTTTTAATTCATCAACAAATTTCTAGTAATTTCAATTGAGCGTGATTATTTTTTTGTTCCTTACAATATACATGGGGTACATTTTTATTCAAGGGGGAAAAGACGGAAGTGATAGGTTGAATAAAAATTTAACTTTAAAATGAGTATGAATTCATTTTTTGGTTTTTTATTTCAATTTTTCCATGGTAATTGAAATTTAACTCCATAAAGTCAACCCCTATAGTGACACTTCTCCAATGACTCTTAGGATCAAATACCATAGGTCTCCATGTTAAGCTCACATACTCAGGAATAATATCGTTTTTAATAAATAAAAAATATTTAAATTATAAAAAATAGAGATAATTTTTCCAAATCTAGACCAACCAAATATGGGGTCATGATCCCCATGTTATGAAATCCACAGATTAGGTCATTTCGTTACTCCACATTCAAATTTATTATTGTTTTTTTAATTTCTCATGATAAAATTAAATTATCACAAAACTTAAGCCATTTATTATGGGGCCCCAAGAACTCAAACTAATATTCAACAATACAAAGGACATGCATTCTAAGTTTTTTTAATGGATGAAGATTTAAACGGTAATAATTCACCTAAGATAGCTACACTTTCCAAAATAGTCTCTCGTGAACATAAACTTTTATTAAAATTAGAATCATGATATGAAAATTTATTTGGTATTCAATTTTATATTTTTCAATGTGTATTACCATATTCAAGGTTAATGAATTTTTTTCCATTTTTGCACACAATGTTTTCTTTGACACAAATTGTTTTTATTTCATTTCCCCCCGACCAACTTATAATAACATAGTTCTTAGAGTTTATGGAAAATAAAATTCATAAGGGGGTAGAGGTAGAGTAGAGGAGTCCCAAAATAAAATTTTAAAATGAGAATCAAGTAATGAAGTCAGCAGGTGGTTGAAAATGAAGTTTATACTCATCCCATTTAATCCCTTGATATACTCGTTACTCATAAAAGCCTCATCAATGATGAATTTTTGTGGTTGTTCACCAAGAATAAATGTATTTTGCCTAAATAAACCTAAATCTTAGCATCCCCTAAATCTTACAGAACATAATAGTTAGAACAAAATGGAAACCCCCTGAGGTTCCCTTAACTAAAATCCAACAAAGAAAAAAGTAAAGGATAAAAAAGAGTACCTATTTACTTTAAAAATCTAAACCTTGATTCAATATACATCTAAATTCCATGATTCCCCCAAAAGGAACTTTTTTTAATTTTTGTTATCCTGAAATGGTCCCTAAATCTATCAACTTTTATTTATTATATAGATTGTATCATCTAACTCCTCCTCTATTTCTTATTTATTGAATAATTAAATGAATGGTTTTAACCTATGACCATTAACTTTGAAAACATGATCACTAGTAGGATCCAAAATCTCTATATCCCCATGATGTTACACATGATGAACTATGTAAAGACATGACCATCCAGACCATAACTAACCCAGGTGTGGGTGATGTTGGGAATAATACATGAGTACCAATTTTCCTGATTTGAAGTGTTTGAGTTTAATAATCCTTTATTGGTAGGATTTTTATCTAACTTTATTGATCCTTTAATTTTTATAAGCCTCCATAATAAGTTCCTCATGTTCATTAAGATCTAATTTCCTCTTAGTTTCATTCAAAAAAATTTCAAAGATAATTTTATAATTTCCCAAAAGTGATTATGTTCAATTTCTATAGGTAAATGGAAATATTCTCTAAAAAAATTTATGGTTACATTACTAGAATAGTTTTGAATATAGTACACTATTCTCAAAGGGAATCCAAGAGTTTATCATACCAATATTTCTTAGAGGGATTGATATATTTTTCAGGAATTTGATTAATTTCTCTACTTCTAAATTATTTGGGCCATTATTTTGATAA
This sequence comes from Viscum album, assembly GCA_963277665.1. NCBI lineage: Eukaryota > Viridiplantae > Streptophyta > Magnoliopsida > Santalales > Viscaceae > Viscum > Viscum album. The sequence continues at coordinate 1,462,425,327 of OY728162.1, read as the reverse complement.
TGGTATGCTATAGAAACCTTTTGATAAATCCCATACATATTCATGAGTTCCAGGAAGGAACATGTAACACTGGAGACTTTTATGTTATATAAATCATAAAAGGAATCTTTTTCTACACAACACTTGCTTGACTTTCTTTACATGAAATCCCAACCTTCCTCGATAGCTTGCGTCGTACGCAATGCCGAGTTTCATTAAACAACGATATACTATTAAAATATTATTAAAACTAGCCGTTATGAATAGTAAGAACCACTTTTTGAAATTTTATAAATTTTATTTTTCAAAATGGACTTCATTTTTGGATTTGTAATATCGAAATTAGCCTAGGGTGAAATTTTGGTATTTTTCTGAAAACTTTCAATTTTTGATGAATAGTGAAACCACTAAGTGGTAGTTAAAAAAACTGAATTTTTCATAAAACATAATTTTACTGCTTCTGTGAGTGGAATTTCGAAAATCTGAGAGACACAGTTGATGTCAGTAAGTAAAATGTTGTTCAATGAGATGAAAATAATTTTTTGGTGAATAGTAACTTTTTACTTTTTTACCACGGTTAAAAGTAAATAGGGTAATTAAGGGTAAAAATGATATTCTTATTACCCTAACACATGTCCTAATTCTATTGGACAAGTGTAATTCGACCAAAAACAAACTTAGGAATAAAATATGACCATTTAGGCCCACTTGGATTAGATTAGGACATTTATTATTAATTTATTTAAAGAAGGGTTAAAATAGTTAAACTCAATGTTTAATAACTAAATCATTTTTAATATGGGGTTATACATAAGATAAATTCGACTATAAATATTCATTAGAAAGATAAAAATATTTCCTACATAATGGTATTTTATTTGTAATTTTTATACATTAAATAATTTAATTTATTTATGACACAAGATGATGCAGTAATTAACTTATTAATGAAATATTGACATAATTGATGTTATAAACACAAAAATAAATGTAATCTGACTCTTTTTATGAATTAAACTAATTTTATAGATTAATATGACATGTTAGTATTGATTTAATTAACTTTTTCCGAACTAATAATTCTGTTATGATTTTCACAAAAATTAATTACTAAATAGTGTCAAAATTGACATAAAATAGTTTTTTAAAAAAAATATTATATTAGTAATTTTTATTTTATTCCTAAAAATATAAGGTTCGGCCAAATGACTTAGATAAGGTTATATATATTAATAATAAACAACTTTGGGTTTGTTTGGCTTCTTATAGTAAGTTTATTAACATTATAGTATAAGAATACAAGAAGACACGGTAAAAGTAAAATTATTTAACTTAATGTTAAATCTAAATGATAAGGTTAAAATAGGAACCTAAACTTATCTAAATTCTATTGTATGAGAGGATTTAGACCCATACCCACATTAGATTCGAAATAAATCAATTTGTAGCTATTTAAAACCGAACTTGACTTTATAATAAAATAATATATTTAGTTATTCCAAAGGTGCCCCTCTCCTCCCTTTTAATAGGGCACCTCCTCCCTCTCTTCCTCACACTACTTTGAGCCTTCAAGATCGTCCAAACCATGCCAATTGCTCCTATACACTTCCCTAGAGACATCCTAGAGGTCCTGGTCTTCTTCAAAGACCTATTTTAGTGCCCTAAAAGAAGGTCTCAAAGAAGCACTTCAAAGAAGAGGTAATGTCCGTTACCGATTCTTTCATCTTTATTTCTTCTTCCACTTATTCTTATTTAGTTGTTTCATTATGAAGTAATAACATCAGTATCAATCATATACTGATATGTTATTATATGTATGAAACAACCCTATTTCACCATCTATCCATCCTACGGAAAAAGAAATCACCGCGCGTGCGTACGTACGGAATACCATCTCCACGCCGTGGTGTAATCTATTTTCCCCCACCACCTTAATTGGATGGGTATAATGGTGTAAATAATGACTATATATGACTATTATAAAGTGATACTAATTCTGAAATAGTATACATACATTCCAATACAATTCCACAATCATAGGAACGATATCATCACTCGTGCGTACGTACGGAATACCATCTCCACGATGTGATGCGACTCGTTCTACATGATATTCATTTCATAATGATTATATAAATGAATTGAATGAATGAATATGATATATATTACAATAATACCATTTTGGAAATGAGGTATCTATAACCTAAAGATAAGAATAAGAATTTATTCGACAAAACACGCATAAGAACAAAAAGTTATAAACACCCGAATAACAAGTAGCAATGAAATATTACTACTAAGAAGCTAAGAATATGACCAAGTATGATATCATAAAAATAAGTATGATTCTTTAATAAGTCAATAACACTATTTAAATCATTATACAGGAGGTTCGGACACGTACAAAGCATATCGGACCTAAGGTAAGGGAAAATATCACAATCTCATTTTTATCCGAGATTGTTTATACTTTGGTATTTACTGGGGTGTATTTTATCATCCACATCCATGTTTCCTCAATATGTAATATTATTTCCATCCACCTACAATTGTTAAAATCCAATTTTACCCTTCGGTAAGTTTTTAGTAAAAGATATGAAAGGAATCTTTTGTCGTTTTTCATACAAAAGTACGAAAAGAATGTTTTTTTAACTTATACGGCATGAATGAATTTTTAAAACATTATTTAAAAGAAGCTTCCTTTACAAGTTTTTAAGTTTATTTTTAATCAACTTCTTTTAGTTTAAAATTTTAATACATGTTAAGAAAGGAAAATGTTTTTGAAGTAGAAAGGATATTTTCCTCAAGAATGGAGTTCAAGTGTTTTATCAAAATTATTTTCCATCTAAGATAATAAAGGGTTCTGTTTCTATCCCTATTATTACATGGGTTTGATTATGTTGTGACAGAATTATTTTTATGAATTCCTTTATCTTATATGAGTTGTTTTATGATGTCACAATGTTTAAGATTCCCATTTTAATTACATGGGTTATGCTATGATGTATGGTTTATGATTTTGTGGAACACATAAGAATGGTATCATTATGAGATTGGTGGGACCTATATCTCCCTCCAATGCATTGGGTAAAGATTTTATATCTCATGAGATAGACATGGCTAGAATGGTAGGTTATACCGGTTCTTTGAAACAGGACTGAAACGAGGGTGACTCGGTTCAGAAATGGACTTTCTCCACTAATATAGTCTTGGTAATGAGTTTTGACTAATAAGAAATGATTCTCTATGATTATGTGTGTATGCCACAAAGTTTCATGTTTTAAGTTACGATTATTGGGATTACATTTCACTACTACGATTTACCCCATGTTATGAAATTATGATCTCTTTTACAGGTTAAGATTTCCAAAGGTTATGTGCTTATGTATATGATGTGATTGATATTTATTTTGTTTACCCTTACTGAGCATTTGAGATCACCCTTTTGTATGTTTTATTTCCCCAGGTCAGGAAGAAGGTTATTAAGTAGAATATGCCAAAAAGGGACTCTAGATATGATGAAATAAATGGGAGGCAATGTAGATGCTTTATGAACCAGTTGTTTATGTTTCCCAGTTTCTAAAGACACTATACCGATACGGTCCTTTCATGGTTTTGTTATATGTTGTAATAATTGTGCTTCAATTCTGAAGTAATAACAATGTATGTAAAGTGAGGGTCATTATAGTTGGTATCAGAGGAAAGGTATAGTCATCCTTTAGAAAATAGGATGTGAAAGCCTTAGTAAGAACCCTAAGGATAAGTCTAAGCATAGAACACAATCTTAGTGTTTTAGAAATGACCATGAATAACCTAGGATAAGACCTTAAGTGTGAAATATTATTCTTGATTATGTGGTTTTCCTATTATAATTAGTGTTGCTCACACTATTCTTCTTGGTTTTAGTCAATGGCTGGAACCCGAAAGAACCGTGTTAATGCGGAATGTGACGAGCAATGCAATGATTGTCCCCCTGAGCAACCAAATGTTTTGGGAGCTGGAATGAAAAATCTTGTAGCCATGCTCACACAACTTTCTCAAGCTATGAATCATACAGGACTTCCAAACGAGCAAAGGAAGGAGCAACATTCTATTGAATCCTTCATGAGGCAGCGTCCACCTTCTTTCAGCGGGTCTATTGATCCATTAGTTTCTGAACAATGGATTAGTACTACTGAAAAGATATTTTCAGTTCTTCAAAGTTTTGAACATGATAAAGTCATCTTAGCAGTGTATCATTTGGAAGGTGATGCTAATAAATGGTGGAATCTTATTAAGAATACGAGGCAAAGGGATGAAATTGAGTCCATGGAATGGGATGAGTTCAAGAACTTATTTTTCAATAAGTACTTCCCTCGTATTCTCCGAACAAATATGGAGAAAGAGTTTCTTGAACTAAATCAAAAGGATGATGAATCTGTTGGTACCTATGAAGCAAATTTTACAAGACTTGCAAGGTACACTTCTGGTATTATTATCCAACCTGAGAGTAAGATCGATCGATTCTTTAGTGGCTTAAAACCAAGTCTTCGAAGGGCCTTAGCCATAAGGGACTTCAATAGCTACTAGGAAATCATTCAATGTGCTCTCAAAGTTGAGATGGAGATTGGAGTAACCCATCAGTCATATGGGTTTGATAAGAAGAGGAAAATGGAATTCAAAGGAAAATCTAAAGAGCACACTGAAAAGAAGATGAGCTTTCCCTTATGCTCAAAGTGTGGAAAGAAACATGGAGGGAGTTGTCTTAAAGGGACAAGTAAATGTTTCAAATGTGGAAAAGAAGGTCATCAGGCATTTGAATGTCACGATTATGGGAAGAAGATGTCTAATGATGCAAACAAATGAAGGAATGCACAGAATGAACCTGCTACACTTTAATGTTTCAAGTGCAAGGAGATGGGACATTATGCCAATAAATGCCCTAATCCAAGGGTTGATGATGATGGTCGACGTCAACAAACTTTTAAGGCTAAAGACAAAGGAAAGTCACATGCCATTTATATCAGCGATGTGGAGTACGATAACGATGTGGTGAAAGGTACACTTACCATCCACTCTAAAGTAGAAAATGTTTTATTTGATTCTGGATCCACCCACTCCTTTATTTCTGAAGAATTTTCTAAGGGTATCACCGTATTACCTCAACAATTAGATGTTGAGTTAGCTGTGACAACACCTAATGGAACAATAGTCGCATCAAAAGTTTATAATTCTTCTCTGATCAAAGTTTGTGGGAAAGTGCTTCCTGCAAATCTTGTGATCCTTCCTATAGTGGAATTTGATGTGATTCTTGGAATGGATTGTCTTTCTCTACATGGAGCTCATATCAATTGCCAAATAAGGGAAGTCACATTTCATATTCTAGATCAATCTATGATCGTCTATCGATGCAAGGATGAACATAACCTTCCAGTGGAAATTTATTCCATTTTATGGGTATTGATTCCAATAAATGAAGGTTATTTATCTCAAATGTTTGGTGAGAAACTCATGATTAAGAATATGTCCATTGTACGGGAGTTTTATGATGTCTTTCTGGATGAATTACCGGGTCTTCCACCGAATCGTGAAGTTGAGTTTTCAATAGAACTCGTACCGGGTGCTTTGCCTATTTGAAAGACACCTTATAGAATGACCCCTATTGAGTTGCAGGAATTGAAGAAGCAACTCCAAGAGAATCTTGATAAGGGGTTCATATTCCCTAGAGCGTCACCTTGGGGAGAACATGTTCTGTTTGTTAAGAAGAAAGATGGATCAATGAGACTCTGCATTGATTATCAAGAACTTAACAAGATCACTATCAAGAACAAATATCCTCTCCCACACATTGATGACTTATTTGACCAACTACGCAGAGCTCAATACTTTTCCATGATTGATCTTCATTCAGGGTATCATCAATTAAGGGTCAAAAGGGAGGATATACCAAAGACGGCTTTCCGTACAAGGTATGGACACTATGAATTTATAGTGATTCCATTTTGTCTTACTAATGCCCCTGCTATCTTCATGGATCTGATTAATAGAGTCTTTAGAGACTATCTTGATCAATTTGTGGTAGTCTTTATAGATTATATTCTTGTCTATTCAAAGAGCAAGGAAGAACATGAAGATCACTTGAGAATTATATTGAAGACCCTGAGAAAGGAGAAGCTTTATGCCAAATTTACCAAGTGTGAATTTTGGCTTCAAAATGTTTCATTTTTGGGTCACATAATCTCAAAAGAAGGGATATCTGTGGATCCAGCAAAAATAGATGTTATCAAAAGATGGTCGAGACCAACAACAGTAACCGAGATCCGATGTTTTCTTGGTTTGGCTGGATATTATCGACGTTTTCTGAAATATTTTTCACGATTATCTAATCCACTCACCAAGTTGACTTAGAAAGGAGTTAAGTTTGTTTGGACGGAGGAATGTGAAGAGAATTTCAAGGAGTTGAAAAGAAGGTTATCCAGTGCACCTGTACTCACACTTCCTTGTAGTGGAGAAAGGTTTGTGATCTACAGTGATGCATCCAAGAAGGGATTGGGGAGTGTTCTTATGCAAAATGATATGGTGATAGTTTATGCTTCACGACAGTTGAAAATACATGAGAAAAATTACCCAACTCATGATTTGGAGTTAGCCGCGGTAATCTTTGCATTAAAGATTTGGAGAAATTACCTTTATGGAGAAAGGTGTGACATTTATACTGATCATAAAATTTTAAAGTATATTTTCACACAAAATGAGCTGAATATGCACCAAAGAAGATGGTTGGAGCTGATTAAGGATTACGACTTCTCAATCCATTACCACCCTGGGAAAGCAAACAAGGTGGCAGATGCATTAAGTCGACAAGACCATGCTAGTTTATCCATGATGAGGATCACAAAAGATCCAATATTTATGGATTTACAAAGGATGGATCTTGGAATTATAATGAAAGGGGAAAATATTATCTTTCTCAAATGAATGTTCAACCATATATACATGTGAAGATTAAAGAGGCACATAAAGAAAATGTCTAGTTACAAAAGAAGGGGATAAATGTTCCTGAATTCAACCTTGATTGTGATGGGATAATAAAGTTCAAGAATCGGTTTTGTGTTCCTCCCATCCCCGAATTAAAGAAGGAGCTGCTGGATGAGGCTCATAGTTCTTCATTCTCTATTCATCCTGGAATCACGAAGATGTATAGGGACCTGAAAGAGTACATCTGGTGGGATGGCATGAAAAGAGATGTTGATGAATATGTCTCTCGATGCTTGGTTTGTCAGCAAGTTAAAGCTGAGAGACAGAAGTCTAAGGGGATGTTACAACCATTACCCATACCCGAATGGAAATGAGAAAACAACACTATGGACTTTGTCATAGGACTTCCTAAAACATCCAAAGGCAATAATGCTATCTGGGTCATAGTTGATCATCTTACAAAGTCTGCACACTTCATTGCTATTAGAGAGGATTTCTCTCTGGATCAGCTTGCCAGGATATATGTAAAGGAAGTGGTAAGATTGCATGGAGTACCACTTTCTATTATATCTGATCGGGATCCGAGATTTACCTCGAAGTTCTGGCGAAGTCTTCAGCATACTCTGGATATAGAGTTGAGTTTCAGCACTGCTTATCATCCTCAGACAGACGGTCAGTCTGAGAGAACAATTCAAACCCTAGAAGATATGTTGAGAGCTTTCTATATGGATTTCAAAGGTGGTTGGGATCAACACCTACCTTTGGTGGAATTTTCTTATAATAATAGCTTTCACTCCAGTATTAAGATGGCTCCTTATGAAGCTCTCTATGGAAAGAAATGCAGGACTCCAACTTGCTGGGATGAAGTTGGAGAAAGAAAGCTATTAGGACCTGATCTCGTTGATAAAATGGTAGAAAAGGTCATATCTATTCAACAACACATAAGAGCAGCTCAGAGTCGACAGAAAAGTTATGCCGACAACCGAAGAAAAGACCTAGAGTTTGAAGAGGGTGATAAAGTGTTCTTACGAATATCTCCCTAGAAGAGGGTTATGAGATTTGGAAAGAAGGGGAAGTTGAGCCCTAGATATATCGGTCCTTTCGAAATACTAGATCGTGTTGGGAAGGTAGCTTACTGATTGGCGCTTCCACTAAATCTCTCTCAAGTTCATGATGTGTTCCATGTATCTCTCATGAGAAAGTACATACCTGATCCTTCACATGTACTCAGCTCAGAAGTTGTACCACTGGAGCAAGATCTTTCTTATGAAGAACAACCGATAGAGATTCTGGATCGTAGCAAAAAATTCCTACGAAACAAGACCACTCGATTGGAGAAAGTTTTATGGAGGAACCACCAATTAGAAGAAGCTACATGGGATCTTGAGGATATGATGAGGGAGAGGTATCCTCATCTGTTTGTTACAAAGTGACGAATTTCGAGGGCGAAATTCATTTTAAGGGGGGTAGAATGTAACAACCGAGACTTTTATGTTATATAAATCATCAAAAGAATCTTTTTCTACACAACACTTTCTTGGCTTGCTTTACACGAAATCGCAACCTTCCCCGATAGCTTGCGTCGTACGCAATACCGAGTTTCACTAAACAACGATATACTATTAAAATATTATTAAAACTAGCCGTTATGAATAGTAATAACCAATTTTTGAAATTTTATAAATTTTATTTTTCAAAATGGACTTCATTTTTGGATTCGTAATATCGAAATTAGCCTAGGGTGAAATTTTGGTATTTTTATGAAAACTTTCAATTTTTGATGAATAGTGAAACCGCTAAGTGGTAGTTAAAAAAACTGAATTTTTCATAAAACGTAATTTTACCGCTTCTGTGAGTGGAATTTCAAAAATCCGAGAGACACGGTTGATGTCAGTAAGTAAAACATGGTTCAATGAGATGAAAATAATTTTTTGGTGAATAGTAACTTTTTACTTTTTTTACCACAGTTAAAAGTAAATAGGGTAATTAAGGGTAAAAATGATATTATTATTACCCTAACACATGTCCTAATTCTATTGGACAAGTTTAATTCGACCAAAAATAAACTTAGGAATAAAATATGACCATTTAGGCCCACTTGGATTAGATTAGGACATTTATTATTAATTTATTTAAAGAAGGGTTAAAATAGTTAAAATCAAAGTTTAATAACTAAATCATTTTTAATATGGGGTTATACATAAGATAAATTCGACTATAAATATTCATTAGAAATCTGAAAATATTTCCTACATAATGGTATTTTATTTGTAATTTTTAGACATTAAATAATTTAATTTATTTATGACACAAAGATGATGCAGTAGTTAACTTATTAATGAAATATTGACATAATTGATGTTATAATAACCAAAATAAAAGTAATTTGACTCTTTTTATGAATTAAACTAATTTTATAGATTAATATGACATGTTAGTATTGATTTAATTAACTTTTTCCGAACTAATAATTCTGTTATGAGTTTCACAAAAATTAATTACTAAATAGTGTCAAAATTGACATAAAATAGTTTTTAAAACAAATATTATATTAGTAATTGTTATTTTATTCCTAAAAATCTAAAGTTCGGCCAAATGACTTCGATAAGGTTATATTTATTAATAATAAACAACTTGGGGTTCGTTTGGCTGCTTATAGTAAGTTTATTAACCTTATAATATAAGAACACAAGAAGGCACGGTAAAAGTAAAATTATTTAACTTAATGTTAAATCTAAATGATAAGGTTAAAATAGGAATCTAAACTTGTCTAAATTATGTTAGATGAGAGTATTTCGACCCATCCCCACCTTATCTTCTAAATAAATCAATTTGGAGCTATTTAAAACCGAACTTGACTTTATAATAAAATAATATTTTTAGTTATTCCAAAGGTGCCCCTCTCCTCCCTTATAAAAGGGCACCTCCTCCCTCTCTTCCTCACACCACATTGAGACTTCATTCTCGGCCAAACCCTGCCACTTTCTCCTCTCCACTTCCCTAGAGACATCTTAGAGGTCCTGGTCTTCTTCAAAGACCAATTTTAGTGACCTAAAAGAAGGTCTCAAAGAAGCACTTCAAAGAAGAGGTAATGTCTGTTACCGATTCTTTCATCTTTATTTCTTCTTCCACTTCTTCTTCTTTAGTTGTTTCATTATGAAGTAATAATATCAGTATCACTCATATATGGATATGCTATTATAAGTATTAAACAACCCTATTTCACCATCTATCCATCCTACGGAAAAAGAAATCACCGCGCGTGCGTACGTACGGAATACCGTCTCCACGCCGTGGTGTAATCTATTTTCCACCACCACCTTACTTGGATGGGTATAATGGTGTAAATAATGACTATATATGACTATTATAAATTGATACTAATTCTGAAATAGTATACATACAATCTAATACAATTCCACGATCATAGGAACGATATCATCACTCGTGCGTACGTACGGAATACCGTCTCCACGATGTGATGCGACTCGTTCTACATGATCTTCATTTCATAATGATTATATAAATGAATTGAATGAATGAATCTGATATATATTACAATAATACCATTCTGGAAATGAGGTATCTATAACCTAAAGAGAATAATAATAATTTATTCAACAAAACACGCATAAGAACAAAAAGTTATAAACACCCGAATAACAAGTAGCAATGAAATATTACTACTAAGAAGCTAAGAATATAACCAAATATGATATCATAAAAATAAGTATGATTCTGGAATAAGTCAATAACACTATTTAAATCATTATACAGGAGGTTCGGACACGTACAAAGCATATCGGACCTAAGGTAAGGGAAAATATTACAATCTCATTTTTATCTGAGATTGTTTATACTTTGGTATTTACTGGGGTGTATTTTTTCATCCACATCCATGTTTCCTCAATATGTAATATTATTTCCATCCACCTACAATTTTTTAAATCCAATTTTACCCTTCAGTAAGTTTTTAGTAAAATATATTAAAGGAATATTTTGTCGTTTTTCATAAAAAAGTACGAAAAGAATGTTTTTTTAACTTATACGACATGAATGGATTTTTAAAACATTATTTACAAGAAGATTCCTTTACAAGTTTTCAAGTTTATTTTTAATCAACTTATTTTAGTTTAAAATTGTAAGACATGTTAAGAAAGGAAAATGTTTTTAAAGTAGAAATAATATTTTCCTCAAGAATGGAGTTCAAGTGTTTTATCAAAATTATCTTCCATCTAAGATAATAAAGGGTTCTGTTTCTATCCCAATTATTACATGGGTTTGATTATGTTGTGACGGAATTATTTTTATGAATTCCTTTATCTTATATGAGTTGTTTTATGATGTCACAATGTTTAAGATTCCCATTTTTATTACATGGGTTATGCTATGATGTGTGGTTTATGATTTTGTGGCACACATAAGAATGGTATCATTATGAGATGGGTGGGACCTATATCTCCCTCCAATGCATTAGGTAAAGATTTTATATCTCATGAGATAGACATGGCTGGAATGGTAGGTTATACCAGTTCAGTGAAACAGGACTGAAACGAGGGTGACTCGGTTCAGAAATGGACTTTCTCCACTAAGATAGTCTTGGCAATGAGTCTTGACTAATAAGAAATTATTCTCTATGATTATGTGTGTATTCCACAAAGTTTCATGTTTTAAGTTATGATTATTGGTATTACATTTCACTACTACGATTTACCCCATGTTATGAAATTATGATCTCTTTTGCAGGTTAAGATTTCCAAAAGTTATGTGCTTATGTATATGATGTGATTGATATTTCTTTTGTTTACCCTTAGTGAGCATTTGAGCTCACCCTTTTGTTTGTTTTATTTCCCTAGGTCAGGAAGAAGGTTATTAAGTAGAAAATGCAAAAAAGGGACTCTAGATATGATGAAATAAATGGGAGGCAAAGTAGATGCTTTGTGAACCAGTTGTTTATGTTTCCCAGTTTCTAAAGAAACTATACCTATACAGTACTTTCTTGGTTTTGTTATATGTTGTAATAAGTGTGATTCAATTCTAAAGTAATAACAATGTATGTAAAGTATGGGTCATTATAGAACAACTTTGGAAATGGGTTCTATAATTAGTGGTCATAGTCCTTGGAATTCAGAATCTAGAAAATATGTGCTCTTTCCAGAATTGTATAACAACAGGATAGTCATATGACTTAGTGTGAATGGACTCAAGAAATTTTGAGACATAATCAAACCCTAATAGAATGTAGATATATCCCCTAGATTTTGGTAAGGGCCCCATGAAATCAATTCTCCAACTGTAAAATATTTTGACAACTAGAAAGGGAGTAAAGGGAATTTGATTTATTTTGAATATAGATCCTAATATTTGACACAAAGGACAAATTTGAAAAAAAATGTGTAGGAATATTTACTGAGGGTAGTCTAGAATAAATAACTTTTGAGTACTTTTCTAATGGTTTTATTTTTGAAAAAATGTCCACCACATTCCTATTTATGACAAAATTTATAAATGGACTCTTTCTGAGACCCAGGAACACATTTATAAATTACATGATCAGGATAGAAAATGAATAGGTATGGATCATAAAACACATATTTCTTGACATCATAATGGAATTTACACTTATCTTGGGTCCTGGGAAATTTTGGAATGACACCCATAACCATGTGTTTTTCTATGTCAGCATACCGTGGTCATTCACCCACCAAATAGAGGTTTTAATCACTAAATGAATCAGACACATAAAGGTGGTGTGAGTTTCCTTTTAGTTTGATCCTATAATGGTTATAAACTACAAAATTTTCAACACCCATTTTATTTTTAGTGGACATATCAAACATTTCAATAAGAAGGATTATCTTATTAGTCTGTTCATGAAATCTTGTTTTTAGAAAAGGGGATTTAGGGATGAATGACCTGCTAAGACAATGATGGGGGATACTATGAGATAGAAAATGAATTTTTATAGGGAAAATACAATATCAAAAAACATGATGGTGGTGTAGTTTATTTTTTCATCATTTAATTATTCACTGGAATAAGAAATGAAACATGGATTTTTATCACAATGTTTTCCTAAGATAGGTCCTATATAAAAGTCACACACATCACACATGAGTTTTAATGGAAGTTTCCAATTCGGAGAATTCATAATATGTGGATAGATAAGTGATTATTTTACTTTCAAGAATGATTCCTCATAGATTTATGTCGATATAATTGGAGCATCCTTCACTAGAGAAGCATGATGTGGTCGGGAAATGGAGCTGCAATTCTTAATGAACCTTCTATAGTAACCAACATTTCATTATAATGACCTAACATACTTGAAATGTTTTGGATAGTTAATGTTATTAATGATATCAACCTTATATTTATCAAATTAAATCCCTCTACTAGAGACCAGATAGATCAGAACAATTCATTTACCATGAAATGGAATTTTCCCTCTTGTGGATGAGATTCTAATCCTCACATATTGAAAGAATCATTTTAGTATTTATATGGTATCCTTGAATTTCATCCCTGATCATATGTAATTCTTCCATAAATACCTCTAAACAATCCACCACCATGTCGAAGATGATTCCCATCATGCACCACTAGAAGGTACCGTGGGCATTACATAATCAAAAGGGAATGAACTTGAAGGAATAAGTGCTGAATAGACGGGTGAAGATTGTTTTTCATTGATATTATAATGGTACATCGATTTTCTTATACCCGGAGAATATATCTAAGAAATTGTTAACCTGATGACCTACCACTCATTCAAGGACTTGATCAATGAAGGGAAAGGGGAAAATCAATCTTTATATATGTGTTTATCTTCCTATAGTCAATTCACACTCTCCATCCACTACTGATCCGTCTGGGTAGAAGATCATCATCCTCATTGGTAATCATAATGATTCAATGTTTCATTAAAAAAACTTGAATTGGGCTAACCCACTCACTAGAAGCAATGGGATAGACGATACCAACATTCAACAATTATAAAAGACTGTTCCTTATAGAATCCTTAAGATTGCGGTTGAGTCTCCAATAAGGTTAAAGACATGATTTGGAGTCATATTCTAGAAAAATTCTAAGAGTTATAATGATTTTTCTAATCCTAGGAATATTTTATTGGTTCCTTCCAATTTATTTCTTGTTCTTTTCCATGATATCAAGAAGAATCATCTCTTGATTGGATTCAAGGGAAGAAGAAATTATAATAGGGATGTTTGTATTGGACCCTAATAATGAACTTTTCATTGATTAAGGTAGGACCTTAAATTAAAGGTTTGGTTTCTTAACACTTTCAAAATACAGATGAGAATTTACATCAAACTCAGAATCTTTTTCTAAATTTATTAACAGAATTGATTCGTTTTGATCAAATTATTCATCTATAACATTAGCCAGATCAGTGTCTAGAATGGGTATAGACATGGAGGTTTTTATTTCTCAAATTGTATCATTGATTGGTAATCCTAAAAAATCATCGAAGGAGTCATCAGAAATATATTCAAGCTAAGGAGACAAATTTCCCTAAAGTGAACAGTGGAAATCCATCTCATATTTACTTATGAATCCTTCAACAATTCATTGATGTTCCTATAGTTCAATACCAACACCACATATCAAATTGACCTCATGGATTTATCCATAATCCAAAATTTTGGAGTTTTCATTATATATTTTCATATCAAGGATCATATTTCAGATAGTTATTTTCATGTTTCCATTCCAAACTCAGATGACTGATTTTATTGTTGCTAATAAGGGAATACCAATGATTATGGGGTTTTTCTCCGTAGTACCTAAGAATAGGTGATTTTTTTGGAAAATTAAGTCATTAGGGTAATTGAAAATTTTAACTTTCACCAAAACATCCTTTAAGATCTCATTAAGAACCTTATCACTATGATAATTTAGATGGAGTGTGACAAAAGTTGGTTGGAGATTTTCAATCCCTAATTGCAAAAACACTATATATAGAATGAGGTTAACACTGGATCCTATATCATAAAGATATTTGAAAATTTTGTTTTATCCTAGATCAAGATAGATGTGTGGAAAACTAGGGTATTTCAACTTAGGATGAATGGTTCTTTGGATGGTGGTGCTCACATTAGTATCTAACAAGACTTGGTTTTTTTGTGAGAACATCATTTTTAATGTACACATTTCCTTAAAGTACTTAGAGTACGTAATTATGGTTTGGATTTCATAGATAAATTGTATGTTCAACTTAACTTGTTATAATATTTCCCTCAATGGTTCATTCAGTTTAGGTTTAGTTTTTCCTATCATGCATCGATGGATGGGATAAGATTGTTTGATTGTTTATTGTGGTTGTGGTTCTAACACATTATAATTTTATTTTTTATATTCTAAGGGAATTTCATAACCCTTTTAATTTTATATTTAAACATTTAATAGTGATATAATGGGTTTTCCATGTTTTTCAATGGATTTACAACTTCTTAAGACAGTCACTTGTTTTATTTTTTCAAGGGATGATTGTGTGAATCTTGATTATCCCATCAGGTTTGGGGAGCCTAAGTAGACATGGGTGATTTTCTAGTTTTAATGGTTATTATTTCATGTTTAAGTTAAGAAACTTCATAAATCATTTTATCTATTTTTTCACAACTGTTAAAGGTTTGGGATAGGTAAAAATTGATTAGGGTATTTTTTTTGGTTTATCCCAGGCGGATGTTTTTGTTGTTGGATTTGATGTTGAATGGGTTATTGGATGGGTTGTTAGTATTGGATAAGAGGATGTTTGAATTGGAATGGTTATGGTGGGAAATGATTTTGGTTTAAAAAATTTGTGGAGGGTAGGGTTTTGGTCCTTTTGGATGATTGGGTTGTTGGATAGGTTACTGGTTATCTTCCTAATGGATACTTGGAAGGTCATTGTACCTTGGTTTGAAACTGTTATGGTACCATGGCTTCTAAAAGTTCCAAGAAATGACCTTTGCTGATGGTCCTCCTAAAATAACATCCTTTATAGAGGAATATTAGGGAGGTTTTTGGTCTTATGGTCATGTTTGTCACAAATTGTTCAAATAGGGAAAGCAATTTGGATTTATTGGAAATTCTTAAGATCAATCTCCTCAACCATTCTAGTGACTGTAACATGTTTTCCCCTAAGATGATTGTAACGACCCAAACATTAATTAATGAAAATTCTTCTTGATCTAATTAAATATCTTATTATTTAAAATGGTTATATAACATATGCACTTTTTTATGTTTCTAGATTTTAAAATACCATTAAGAATTGTGACCATTTCTAATATATTCG
Organism: Viscum album; assembly: GCA_963277665.1. NCBI lineage: Eukaryota > Viridiplantae > Streptophyta > Magnoliopsida > Santalales > Viscaceae > Viscum > Viscum album. The sequence goes on along the minus strand of OY728162.1, from coordinate 1,462,409,093 downwards.
TTGAACAGTAATCACATGATTAGTATAAATATACAGCTTTAACAAATCTAATTTACTCAGACAAAAGAATAGATGGCCTCATCTAGTAGAATTGCCCTGTATGAAGCCCATTTGTCAGAGCTTGAAAAGGAGGTGGCGTCATTGGGCTTTGTTCTTCACCTATCCCAAGCCGAGATTCAACATTTTAAGCTCTAATGTAACCGCCTACAAGAGAAGGGGAAGTTGATAGTGATTACCACATGAGCAATGTTATTCGAGCCTCTCCAAGAGTCTTTCACCATCACACACCTTACCTTCGATCTTATGGGGGTGTTATAAGGGGTTATGTGACAAGCTCTTATCACTATAATTATGTGCAATATTTTTGTATATAATAGGGAATATTCATTTATTTTATTATTGTTACTTTCTAAATAGTTTTTAAACTGCAAATAGTATTTTTAGTTAATATTCAACTAGGAAATATATTTTGATAAATTAAAGGATTTTTTAATTAAAAACTATTTTTATAAAATATTTTTATTGTTAAATTAAGTTTTATTAAATATAAATGACTGTATAATTTAATGAATGAAATTCTAATTTTTATTAAGGTTTGGAAGCCGTATTTGTCAAAACCCAAGATTTTTCGATAAATGATGGTTTTTATTTTAAAAGTAAAAAACTCACATATGTAGAAAATTATTTAGATAAAATGAATATTATTTTTTAAATCATAATGTCAAAATAATCCAATAGTGAATTTTTCATAATTTTCTGAGATAGTAAAATTTTTGGGTAAAAATTAAATACCATTTAAATATATAATGTGTTTTATGACATCATAATGACCAAATAGTGATTTAATAAAATACTATAAATGATATGTTATGCCAATATATGTTTTACCATTAAAATAATGTGATTTTATATTTTTTCAATTTATTTTACATAACTTCAGTGGACCCTCCAAGAGTTATAAAACATTTTTACTTTTTAAATGAATTTCGTTGAGAGTGTGACTCACCTACACATAAGAAACCAAATTATTTTGAGAAGTTTGTACATTGGCCTTAAAAATATTGTTTTACACTCCCATTTGTAAAAATACATGGGAAAAACCAAGGTCTAGTTTGTGTCATGGATTAGTTTAATGTGTGGTGACCCAAACCTAAATAATAAAGAATTCACTCTCATTTCCTATATAAACCCACCCAAGATACCACTCCCTCTTTACTCAAATACTTTTTAGTTCATCCATACTTTTGAATCCTCTCTCTATAATCCTCCCATGTCACCCCATTATCCCAAGAATCCTCTCTCAAGCCTCTCCCAAGCCTTTGGGATCACACATCCAAGTAAGGGATTTCCTCTTTTCTCATTTTTGTCTCAATTTCATTATGTTGTTATACCCTTTTATTTTCAATTTCAAATGTTGGGGTATGATTTATCACCTCCCCTATACTACCATATTTATATTTGAATTATTATAAACCCCTTTCACTCTCATTTAATGCCTCCCATGCACACCTGTTACCATGCCGAAATTCCGTAAGGAGTTTCTCTCTCCTCATTTTCATTCAAGCAATTCCTTTGTATTTTGAATTTATATTCCATTAATTATGATGGGAAATGTTTCCATATGAACCACTTACTTTATATTTCATGTAGATATTATGAGACACCCCATTCTCTCTCATCAACCATTTTTATGAAATTTTATGTCACACCGTTATGCTGCTGAAATTACACCACAATTTTCCAAGCCAAAATATTTATGTAGTGAATACCATACCCATGTATCTATAAAGGGTATTCACATTTATGAACATATAAATATTGAATGGTACTTTCATTTTTGTATTCCAAATTTATTAATATTTGAATAACTTATTATTTTTAATGATTCCATGTTATATGATCCATGTGGCACACTTATGCATGACATGAAATGTTTAAGAAGGGTATTCCCTGATAGCACTCCAATTCATTGGGTAAAGATTAATATCAGGATACATCATGTGAAATGAGTTTTTACTCATTATAATTCAAGTGTAATGATGGTTTAATCATTATCCATGTGCAATGAGCCTTGGATCATGCTCTAATCATGTTAAATGTTGTTGCCACATTTCCATGTTATGTTAATCATGTTATATCATGACTTTATGTTCATGTTTATATTATGATCCATTGATATGACTATATCCTAACATGTACTGTATCTTTCATGTTATTCATCATTAAATCCCTTATTGGTCATTTCTTATGCATGTCCTCAGGTTATCTCATGCAATTCTAGGTATGAGGGAATGTAGTGGTCATGTAAAGGAAGTTTTCAATAAGATGTTGAATATTATGTTTTAAGTTGTTATATAAAGTTCCAAATCCCCAAAGACACAAGAACTCTTTATCTTCTATGTTTTATCAAGTAATGTTTTATATGTAATAAATCAAGTCTATGTGTGTAATAAAATGAAGGGTTGTTATAGTTGGTATCAGAGGATAGGTTTAGCAATTATTGGGATTAGGATTAGAAAACCCTAGTGAAGCCTTAGAGACAAGACTAAGTATAGTAAAACCATCACAAATTTTTTATGGGTATTTAGTAAGTGTTTTCTCAATAAAATACATCTTTTTCTAGATATGAGCAGGTATAGGCAACTCTGGAACATATGTACCTAGGGGTGAAAACCCCAACAAAGAGTTTTGGGCTTGACCTAGGGTATCCTGGTACATGACAACGAGCTTTGCTGCACTCCTAGTTATGAAACTCTTAGGGGATATGCATGGGTAAATTTAAAAGCATAGTATTGTAATGCACCGACCCCAGTTACCCAGAGTTGGTTCACTATTACATAATATTGGAATGATCACAAAAGATCATGTCTCGAAAGACCAATTGGTTTAGTAGCCTTAGAATAACTAGATACATTCATAAAGTTTACATTACATCATAAAGTGAAAACTACAACAACATCTTTTCTCCACACACATATCCCCTTATACTATCCCTACAGGTCATTCATAAAATACTTATTCACATACTAGGAAAAATAAAACATTGAAAGGGGTGATCTCAAATGCCCAGTAAGGATAACAATATAGCAGAAACTTTCATAAATAAGCATAAACATTTAAGGCAATGTATAACTAAAAAAAGCCTTTTAAACTTGAACTTCAGCATAATATGGAAAATATAAAATGAAATTATGCCATTTACGTATTCACATGGATATTCTACCAGTCAAATAATCACGTTCAATATCAATAACCACTTTCATAATGAAGGAATGCAGAATGCCAGACTATCATAACCACTTAGTCAAGGCCTTGTTCCAAGACTACAAATATGATTTTGTCAAGGCCTTATTCCAAGACACCATTTTGTCTCATGAGACCTACTGATGCATCGAGAGGCTATATCGAGCTCCACCCATCACTTATTAAGTCCAATGAACTCCTCAAGTGAACAGGTTTAAACATAACATAAACATTCGTATTAAAACTAGCATATGAAATTTAAATACTTTCTCCATAAACCATGAATGGTAAAAAAATAACACATCCACAGTCAAAAATATCACAAAACATTAAATACAATATGGAAGTTTTGTATCATAATAAATAAACTTCAAATAATCTTAAAATCCATCAAAGGATGTTGACATAGATGAAATCAAAACGATTTGAGAGAAATATCTCTTTTTTAAATCATTTAAACATCACATAATTATAAAAGAAAACATTTACATTAAAAATATTCTTATAAGATTTTAAGGGAATCTAAGATGATTTTATAACCACAGAAAATAGCCTTACCCGCCGTATAAGTTAAAAAAGACATTCTTACCTTAATTTTTTCTAAAAGGTTAAAAAGGACCTTGTTTGGAAAATGACAGAAAGATTCCGTTATAAACATCTTATAAAAAGTCAAAAAGGGTATAAATTACTTTAACCCATAGTCTTTAAAATAGTAATAATCATTTTAAATACATTTTTAAGAAACATGGATGTGGATGATAAAGAGGTCCTAGTAGATAATTACGTATAAACAACCTCGGATAATGAAGAGATTGTGAAATAAACCCTTACCTTGTACTTTTACTTGGTTGAGGGTAGGTTAACCTCCTGTATAATGGTAAAATAATTGTTATTAAATAATTCAAGAATCATATACATTAATATGATATCATATATGATCTTTTAACATTGTTTTGTTAATAATATCTTAGTATTATCGTTGTTTCTGGTGTTAACTTACTCGATTTCTTTTATGTGTTTTGTTACATAAGCCATGTTTTTTATGGATTGGTTGTATCTTTTTCATATCCAGAATTATATCAAGTCCTTAAACATTATTTTTAATCATAAAATTATAATTAGACTTGAATGGATACGATGGGGAAAAAATCTCATCGCGTTCGTGGAGACGGTAGTCCACACGTATGCACGAGTGACAATATCATTCTTTTGATATTAAAATAATATATAATTGGATGTTATATCATATTTAAATAATAATTATCATGTTATATTTATTATTTACATGAATTACACATCACTATTTTACCCATCCAAATAATAATGTATTGAATAACAATTACACCACGACGTGGAGACGGTAGGTCGTACGTACGCACGTATGGTGACATGTCATTCAAAGGATGGATAGAATACTGAATATGGTTATACCATATTTATAAAAACATCACAGTGTATAGAAGATACTGGAGTTATTATTTTAGAATGGAAATAACAAAGAAGGAAGAAGTGGAAGAAGAAATGAACTTGAAAGAGGGTGGTGAAAACATTACCTCTTCTTCGGGTACTTCCTTTTGATTTGATCAAAAGGGATATTTAGGTTTGCTTTCTAATAAATATAAGGCTTCTAGGTTGAATTGAGGGAAGTTTATAGAATATTTGGTCTGGGTTTGGCCAAGACAAAAGTCTTTTAAGGCGTGAATTAGAGAGAAGGGGGAGCGCCCTTTTATAAGAGGGGTGAGGGGCACCTCTGGAAAAGCTAGAAATATTATTTTATAATAAATTCATATTCAGTTTATAATGGCTCAAAAGTAGATTATTTAAAGTTTAATGTGGGGATGGGTCGAAATCAGTTCAATCAATATATTTTAGATAGTTTTGGGTCACTATATTAAGCTTATCATATATATTTAACTCTTAGTTAAATAGTTTGACATTTACCATGACTCTTTGTATATTTATATTATATAGTTAATAAACATACTATATACATCAAAGAGACCCCCAATTGGTCCATTAATGATACACCTATCATTATATAAGTCCTTTTTATGATCCTTATATTTTTAAGAATATAATATCAATTAATAATATAGTATTTGTTTTAAAAACTCTTTTATGTCAATTTTGACACTATTGGGTATTTTGTTTTTTATAATTTTATAATAGCATTATTACTTAGAATATAATTTATATAACCAATCCTAATATGTCATATTAACATATATAATTAGTTTAATTCAATAAAAGTCTCAAATTACATTTATTTTGATATTTATAATATCGATTATTTTAATATTTCATTAATTAGGTAATTACGGCATAACCATTGTGTTGTAAATAAATTACATTATATAATGTCTAAAAATTATAAATAAAATACCATTATGTAGTAAATTGTTTTATCTTTCTAATGAATATTTATAATTGAATTTATCTTATTTATAACCCTATATTAAAAATGTTTTAGTAATACAACTTTGAATTTAACTATTTTAACTCTTCTTTTAATTAAATAATAATAAATGTCCTAATCTAATCTAAGTGGACATAAATGATAATATTTTATTCCTAAGGTTGTTTTTGGTCAAGATACACTTGTAAAATAGAATTAGTACATGTTTTAGGGTAATATTAATATTATTTTTACCCTTAATGAGCCTATATACTTTGAACTGTAGTAAATAAAAGTAAAAGGTTACTATTCACCTAAAATTATTTTTATCTTCTTGAACCACATTTTACTACATGATATTAACCGTGTCTCTAAAATTTTAGAAATTCCACTCACAGAAGTGGTAAAATTAAGTTTTATATGAATTTCCAAATTCTCCTAGGTGGTGGGTAAAAGACGGTGAAATGTTCCATAAACTTTTTATATATCTAAAATTATTTTCAACCAACTCCAATAAATTACATTGAACTTATATAGGTATTATGTATCCATTTTTACCTTAATTAAATTTAAATAAAATAAAAATTTATTTAAATAAAAATTCGGTTTTAAACTATAACTCAGTGTTTTTTCACTATTCATCAAAAAATGAATGTTTTCAGAAAAATACCAAAAAATTACCCTAAGCTAATTTCGATATTCCGAATCCAAAAATGAAGTCCATTTTGAAATATAAAATTTATAAAATTTAAAAAAGTGGGTATTACTATTCATCACGGTTAGTTTTATTGGTTGTGGTGTGTGTTAGAACTTGAAGTTGCGTACAACACACACTATTGTATTATTCAAAGAGAAGCGTACCATGGAAGCTTGGGGTGTTACATTCTCCCCTCATTAAAATAATTTCATCCTTGAAATTTCTAGAATACTTCTGCATGAAAAGACTCGAGTGATTCTTCATCATAAGTTCCTCGGGTTCCCACGTTGCCTCTTCCATCTTATGGTTTCTCCATAGAACTTTTACCAGACGTGTCGTCCGGTTTATCAGCACCTGTTCTCTGGTATCAAGAATCCTAATGGGCTCTTCACAATAAGACAGATCGGGTTCCATTTCTAATTCCTTGTACGTGAGGACATGCGTTGGGTCAGACATGTATTTTCTAAATAGTGATATGTGGAACACGTCGTTAACTTTGGAGAGATTTGGTGGCATTTCCAAACGGTAAGCTACAACCCCAATTCATTCTAGAATTTCGAATGGTCCGATGTACCTGGGACTCAATTTTCCCTTCTTACCGAAATGTATAACACCCCTCCATGGAGATACATTCAATAAAATATGATCTCCTACCTGAAATTCCAAATCCTTCCTTCAGTTATCGGCGTAGCTCTTCTGCATACTTTGAGATGCTTTGATGTGGTTTTGGATTACCTTCACCTTTTCTATCGTTTCCTTCACCAATTCTAAGCCTACAAGTTTTATTTCACCAATGTTATCCCAAAAGGTTGGTGTGAGACATATCTTTCTATATAATGCTTCATATGGTTTCATCTAAATACTTGAATGGAAGCTATTATTATAGGAATATTAAACCAGAGGTAAATATTGATCCCACATACCTTGAAAGTCAAGTGAGCATGATCTCAACATGTCTTCTAAGGTTTGAATAGTCTGTTCTGATTGTCCATCTATTTGAGGGTGGTAGGTAGTGCTCAAATGAAGTTCAGTATCTAGGGCTTTCTGAAGAATTTTCTAGAATCTTGATGTGAAATGTGGATCATAGTCAGAAACAAACGATATGGGTACTCCATGAAGTCTCACAACTTCATTAATATATAGTCTTTCTAGATGTTCAAGTGGTAAATCCTCCCTTATAGCAAGAAAATTTGATGACTTGGTAATATGATCAACAATGACCCATATTTCATTGTTCCTTCTAGGAGTCTTTGGTAGTCCCATGACAAATTCCGTCATGATATTATCACATCTCCACTTAGGTATGGAAAGATGTTGCATGACTCCTCCAAGCTGTTGCCTTCCACCTTTCACTTGTTGACAAACAATACATATTGGCACAAAATCAGCAATATATCTCTTCATGTTGTCCCACAAATAATGTTCCTTCAAATCTCTATACATTTTGGTGCTCCCAGGGTGTATAGAGAAATTGGAACTATGAGCATCATCTAACAATTCCATTTTCAGATCAGGTATATTGAGAATACAAAGTCTCTTCCCAAATTTCAAAATTCCTTCTTCATACACAAACTCTCTCAATCACCCATCATTCACAGCTTTAATCTTTTTTTGAAACTCTTCATCACCGTTCTGAGAACTCTTTATCCTTTCTAGTAAATATGGTTTGGAAAGAATTTGAAAAAGTATCGATGTTTCACCTTCCATGGTAATTCCCATATTCGTCTTTACTAGATCTATGAAAATAGGACCCCTTTCAATTCTCATCATGTTTAAAACTCCATGATCCTTTCTACTCAAAGCATCTGCCACCTTATTCGCCTTCCCCAGGTGGAATGTTATCGTGCAATCATAATCCTTGAGTAGTTCAAGCCATCTCATTTCCCTCATGTTGAGTTCTTTCTGTGAGAAAATATACTTCAAACTCTTGTGATCGGTATAAATCTCTCATTTTTTACCATAGAGATAATTTCTCCATATCTTCAAAGCAAAGATTATAGCAGATAACTCAAGATCATGAGTATGATAGTTTTGCTCATGAATTTTTAACTATCGTGATGCATAGTCAATAACTAAATCATTCTGCATAAGGACACTACCAAGTCCATTCTTCGATGCATCACTATAAATGACGAACCCATCATTCCCTGATGGTTGAGTCAATATAAAAGCATTGACTAATATTCTCTTCAGTTCTTCAAAACATTCTTCACACTCTTTTGTCCAAACAAATTTAACCCATTTATGTGTGAGCTTCGTTAATGGGTTAACCAATCGGGAAAAATTCTGGATGAAACGCCAATAATAACCTGCTAAGCCAATAGAACCGCGTACCTCAGTTTTACTCATTGGTGCTGGCCATTATTGGATTGCTCTTTTCTTAGAAGTATCAACAGATATTTCATCCTTAGAGATAATATGGCTAAGAAAAGAGATCTCCTAAAGCTAGAATTCACACTTGCTAAACTTCCCATATAATTCATGTCTTCTAAGAGTCTTTAGGATAATTCCCAAGTGATTTTCATTATCTTCATAGCTTTTGGAATTTACCAAGATATCATCAATAAATACCACCACAAAATCATCGAGGTATTCCTTGAAAAAACTATTCATTAGATCCATGAATATAGAGGATGAATTAGTCAATCCAAAACGCATTACTGTAAACTCATAATGCCCGTACCTAGTTAGAAATTTTGTCTTCGTAATGTCTTCTTTATTCACACACAACTAATGGTATCCAGATCGAAGTTCAATCATTGAAAAGTATTGAGATCCATGCAGTTGGTCAAATAAATCAACAATGGGAGGTGGGGGATATTGTTTCTTTATTTCTATAGCATTTATTTCCCTATAGTTCATACATAACCTCATAGATCCATCTTTCTTCATAACAAAAAGGATAGGGGCTCCCCATGGAGAAACACTAGGGAAAATAAATCCCTTATTACTCAATTCCACTAGTTGTTTATTTATTTCAACTAATTCTATAGTGGCCATCCTATAGGGGTCTTCGATATAGGCCTTGAACCAGGAATTAAATAAATGGAGAACTCAATTTCTCGTTCTGGAGGATGTCCAGGTAAATCTTCTGGAAACACATCAACATATTCTCTCACAATTGGTACATCCTATATTTGAAAATTCCTTTCCCCACACATATTCATTTCATTCTATTCCTCCCCAGTAATTAAATTTAGTTGAGCTACTGGGGGTGGATCTAGGTAAAAAAAATTTGGTGGTGACTCCGCTCTAAAGATAAGGTGTTCCTTATCGTCATCATCAAAAATAGTAACCTCCTTCTTCTTACAATAAATGTTTGCATCATGGTCCAAAATCCAATCCATACCGAAGATTATATCAAATTCAACCATAGGTATGATAATGAGATTCGTAGATAAAGAACATTTATGTGCTCTAATGGGGACTAATTCACAAAACTTTGTTGCAATGACACTTCCCTTAGGAGTTTTGACTAACAAATCCCTTGTTAAATCAAATTGGAAATATCAAATTTTTTTAGCAAATTGGAAAGATATGAAACAATGTGATGATCCAGAATAAAATAATGCATTTTATGGACTTGATGAAACCATTAATTACCTGCCAACATGTCTTTCAGAGATTCTACCTCAACAGTAGTGATAACATAAGCTTGACCTTTATCCCTTGTCCTTTTCTGAGATAAGTTCCCCTGATGCTTAGGATATTCATTTGAATAATTTCTCATCTCCCTGCAATTGTAGCATTGAACATCGGTAGCTTCTTTCTTCCCCTTTTAATCACGATATTGGGGGCCTTTTTCACTACACTTGTAATAGAATCCCATTCCTTTCAAGAAAGTACCGGGGTGTTTCTTCCTACATTTACTGCAGGATGGATTTTCAAATTTTCCCTTATTCCCCTTATTTCTATTCCCATAATGATCAGTAGATCTCTTCTTCTCTTGATTTTCCTTAAAGTCATAAGACTTAGAAAATTCCTTTTATGTCTTGATAGCACATGAGACAATATCTTCATACGACGAGAAAGATTGTGAGACTAATGCTTGATGGAGAAATGGTTTTAACCCATAAAATAAACGATCAAACTTACTTCTTGGGTTACATATATAACCTGCTACATGCCTCGCTAACCTTGTAAAGTTAGCCTCATACTTTGCGACAATCTCATCCTCCTTTTGTCTCAGACTCATAAATTTCCTTTCCATATCTTCTCGATGGTCACGAGGAAAGTATTTTTCTATTAAAAGCTCTTTGAACTCCCTCTATTCCAAATTTAATACTTCATCACCTTCCTTTGTGTTTTTTATCAATGAACACCATTGACCAGCATCTCCAGTGAGGCAATAAACTGCCATTACAACTCTTTCCCTTTCACCACTCCCCAAAGCCTGAAATATTTTCTCTAGGGAACTTATCCATTGCTCACCTACTAATGGATTTGTACTCCCATTTAATGTTGGTGATTGTTGCCTCATGAAAAGATCTAAAATAGATCCTCCACGCTGCAGATCAGTGTACTCCATACAGGTAAAGTTATTATTCATAACCTGAGTGAGTTGTCCCTGTATGGTGACTAGCTGATCAGCACCAGTTGTTTCACCAGCTCCACTATAATTATACTGAGCAGGAGGGAAATCCCTACATGGAGTGTGTGCATTGATATGGTTTCTATTTCCTCCACTAGGTGCCATTTCAAAACAATGGCATAAACTAGATCAGTTTATAAATCAAAATACATAATTCCATACTTGTAAAACACATAACATAAATTGATCTATTTATGGATATAATCCATAATCATAAAAATTTTTTCTTTGAGGAAGTGTATACTCATAAACCGTTCATAATGGTTTGTACAGAAAATGAGAATTATCCTAATCATATCCCCCGGGAGTGTCGTAACAAAGAGTGCAGTAAGGCCCGTTGTCGTGCACCAGTTCCCATTCAAGTCTAGCTCAAAGCAATGTTTTTGGGTTTTACCCCAAGGTACATCTATCCTAGAGCCGCCTCTACCTGCTCGTATCCAGATAGGGATGTATTGCTCAGAAAACTCACAAAATATCTACAACACCAAAATTCTAGGAAGTTCTTCTATACTAATCCTCAAAGTCCATCTTAGGTCTATGTGCTCTAATCAGAGTTTATCTAAATATAGCTCCCAAGGTTTGTACTAAAAGTCCTCTGATACTAACTGTAATGCCCCGACCCCAGTTACCCAAAGTTGGTGCATTATTACATAACATTGGCTTGATCATAAAAGATCAAGTCTCGAAAGACTGATTGGTTTAGTAGCGTTGGAATAACTAGATACATTCATAATGTTTACATTACATCATAAAGTGAAAACTACAACAAAATCTTGTCTCCACACTCATATCCCCTTATATTATCCCAACAGGTCATTCATAAAATACTTCTTCACATCCTGGAAAAAATAAAACATCGAAAGGGGTGAGCTCAAATGCCCAGTAAGCATAACAATATAGCGGAAACATTCATAAATAAGCATAAACATTGAACGCAATGTATAACTAAAACAAAAGCCTTTTAAACTTGAACTTCAGCATAATATGGAAAAGATAAAATAAAATAATTCCATTTACTAATTAACATGGATATTCTACTAGTCGAATAATCACATGCAATATCAATAACCACTTTCATAATGAATGAATGCATAATGCCAGACTATCATAACCACATAGTCAAGGCCTTGTGCTAAGAATACAAATAAGATTTTGTCAAGGCCTTGTGCCAAGATAATAGTTTGTCTCATGAGACCTACCGATGAATCTAGGAGCTATAGCGGGCTCCACCCGTCACTTATTAAGTCCAATGCACTCCTCATATGAAAAGGTTTGAACATAACATAAACATTTGTATTAAAACTAGCATAAAAATGTCAATACTTTCTCCATAAACCATGAATGGTATAAAAATAACACATCCACAGTCAAACATATCACAAAACCTCCAATACAATATGGATGTTTTGTATCATAATAAATAAACTTCAAATAAGCTTAAAATCCATCGAAGGATGTTTATATAGATGAAATCAAAACTATTTGAGAGAAATATATCTTTTTTGAGATCATTTAAAAGTCACATAATTATAAAAGAAAACATTTAATTTGAATGTATTCTTATAAGATTTTAAGGGAAGCTTAGATGATTTTATAACGGCAGAAAATATCCGCACCCTCCGTATAAGTTAAAAAATACATTCTTACATTAATTTTGTCGAAAAGGTTAAAAAAACTTGTTTGGAAAATGATAGAAAGATTCCTTTATAAAATTCTTATAAAATGTGAAAAAGGGTATAAATGAATTTAACCCATAGTCTGTAAAATAGTAAGAATGATTTTAAATACATTTTTAAGAAACATAGATGTGGATGATAAAGAGGTCCCAGTAGATAATTACGTATAAACAACCTCGGATAATGAAGAGATTGTGAAATAAACCCTTACCTTGTACTTTTCCTTGTTTGAGGGTAGGTTAACCTCTTGTATAACGGTGAAATAATTGTTATTAAATTATAAAATAATCATATACATTAATATGATAACATATATGATCTTTTAACATTGTTTTGTTAATAATATCTTAGTATTATCGTCATTTCGGGTGTTAACTTACTCATTTTCTTTTATGTGTTTTGTTACATAAGCCATGTTTGTTATAGATTGTTTGTATATTATTCATATCCATAATGATATAAAGTCCTTAAAAATTATTTTTAATCATCAAATGAGAATTAGACTTGAATGTATACGATGGGGAATGATTCTCATCGCGTTTGTGGAGGTGGTAGTCCATACGTACGCAGGAGCGACAATATCATTCTTTTGATAATAAAATAACATATAATTGGATGGTATATCATATAGATAGAATAATTATCATGTTATATTAAATATTTACATTAATTATACATCATTATTATACCCTTCTAAATAATAATTTATTGAATTACAATTACACAACGACGTGGAGACGGTAGGCCGTACGTACGCACGTACGGTGACATGTCATTCAAAGGATGGATAGAATAATGAATATGGTTATACCATATTTATAATAACATCACAATATATAGAAGATATTGGATTTATTATTTTAGAATGGAAATAACAAAGAAAGAAGTGGGAGAAGAATGGAACTTGAAAGAGGGTGGTGAAAACATTACATCTTCTTCGGGTTCTTCCTTTTGATTTGATCAAAAGGGCTCATTAGGTTTTCTTTCTGATCAAACTAAGTCCTATAGGATAAATTGAGGGAAGTTGAGAAAATATTTGGGCAGGGGTTGGCCGATCCAAAAGGCTTTGAAGGTGTGAATTAGAGAGAAGGGGGAGTGCCATTTTATAAGAGGGGTGAGAGGCACCTTTGCAAAAGCTAGAAATATTATTTTATAATAAATTCATATTCGGTTTCTAATGGATAAAAAGTATATTATTTAAATTTTAAGGTTGTTATGGGTCTAAATAATTTTAACCAAAAGATTTTAGATAGTTTTGGGTCTCTATATTAACCTTATCATTTATATTTAACTCTTAGTTAAATAGTTTGACATTTACAATGACTCTTTTTATTTTTATATTATATAGTTAATAAACTTACTATATACATCAAAGAGACCCCCAAGTGTTCCATTAATGATACACATATCATGATATAAGTCATTTGGCCGAAACATAGATTTTTAGGAATATAATATCAATTAATAATATAATATTTGTTTTAAAAACTATGTTAAGTCAAATTTGACACTATTGGGTATTTTGTTTTTGATAATTTCATAACTGCATTATTACTTTAAATAAAATTTATATAACCAATCCTAATATGTAATATTAACATAGAGAATTAGTTTAATTCATAAAACGTCTCAAATTACATTTCTTTTTATATTTATAATATCAATTATTTTAATATTTTATTAATTAGGTAATTACTGCATCACCATTGTGTCATAAATAAATTAAATTATATAATGTCTAAAATTTATAAATAAAATACCATTATATATGAAATAGTTTTATCTTTCTAATGAATATTTATAATCTAATTTATCTTATGTATAACCCTATATTAAAAATGTTTTAGTAATTAAACTTTGATTTTAACTCTTTTAACTCTTCTTTGAATTAAATAATAATAAATGTCCTAATCTAATCCAAGTGGACCTAAATGATAAAATTTTATTCCTAAGGTTGTTTTTGGTCTAACTACACTTGTAAAATATAATTAGGACATGTGTTATGGTAATATTAATATAATTTTTACCCTTAATTATCCTATTAACTTTTAACCATGGTAAATAAAAGTAGAAAGATACTATTCACGAAAAATTATTTTTATCTTATTGAACCACATTTTACTCCTTGATATTAACCATGTCTCTCAAATTTTCAAACTTCCACTCACAAAAGTGGTAAAATTAAGTTTTATGTGAATTTCCAAATTCTCCTAGGAGGTGGGTAAAAGAAGGTGAAAAACTCCATAAACTTTTTATATATCTAAAATTATTCTAAACCAACTCCAATGAATTAAATTGAACTTATATAGGTATTATTTATCAATTTTGACCTTAATTAAATTTAAATAAAATAAATTATTATTTAAATAAAAATTCAGTTTTAAACTATAACTTAGTTTTTTTCACTATTCATAAAAAATTGAATGTTTTCAGAAAAATACGAAAAATTCACCCTAAGGTAATTTCGATATTCTGAATCCAAAAATGATGTCAATTTTGAAAGATAAAATTTATAAAATTTCAAAAAGTGGGTATTACTATTAATAACGGCTAGTTTGATTGGTTGTGGTGTGTGTTAGAACTCGAAGTTGCGTACAACACACGCTACTGTATTATTCAAAGAGAAGCATACTGTGGAAGATTTAGGTGTTACAAGTATGAACCATATTAAGGGAATTCCCCTAATAATATATTTTCAAAAGTAGATCATGGATAACATATATTTAACCCTATGGATTCATAAGTTAAGGAAATAAAAGTTGTTTATAAGTCATGAGTTTTTTCCTTAGATTACCAATTATGTGTTACCCCTAACATTCATTTTATTCCAGCCAATGGCCGATAATAGGAGGAATCGGGCTAACAACCGATGTGAAGATCAATGTGATGAATGTGCTAATGAGATGCCCAATCTGATGGGAGAAGGAATCGTGAACATTGTCACACTTCTCTCTGAGTTAACTCATGCTTTGAATAGAAACATCGGTCAAGTGGAATGTTCGACACCCCCTAAGAAAGAACAAGTAACTATCGAGAGATACATGAGACAAAGGACTCCTACTTTTAATGGATCATCTGATCCTTAAATCTCTGAATAATGGATCAACTCCATCGAAAAGATCTTTTACATCCTTCAATGTTCTGAACAACAGATGGTCTTCCTAGATGCTTATCGTACGTAGGGTGAAGCTGATCAATGGTGGACATTGATCAAAAATAAGAATATTGAGGAGGAGATTAAGGTGTTGGAATAGAAGGATTTCGGGAAGATGTTTTTTGATAAATATTTTCCACGCACCCTCTAGATTAAGATGGAAAGGGAATTCCTTGCCCTCAAGAAAAAAAGACGACGAATCCGTCAGAGCATATGAGGAAAACTTCACAAGGCTTGCATGATATGCCTCCGGCATTGTCGTTACCCCCGAATGCAAGGTTGACCACTTCTTTGGTAGCTTGAAACCTAGCCTACAGAAAGCATTGGTGATTCGTGACTTCGATAGATATGAGGAAATTGTTTAATGTTCCCTCATGGTCGAAATATAGATCAGAGAATCTCAGAGGTATCAGGGTGATTAAAAGTGTAAGGTGGACTTTAATTATAGTGGACCGATGGATAAATCCAACGGTGTTAAGAAAATACAACACCCCAATTTCCAAATGTGTGTAAAGAAGCACCCCGGAAATCACCTGAAGGGGACAAGGAAATGATTTAGCTGTGGAAGAGAAGGGCACCAAGCTATTAACATTCTGTAAGAAAAACCCACGACTATGAAAGAGGAGAGGAATGATCCGCTCAACCCTCAACGCATTGTTCATTGCTTCAACTACAAAGAACCAAGGAACTTTTCAAACCAATGCCCTAATTTAGGGGTTTTTGGAGGCAACCAACAACCTCTAAGGCAGCAAGGGCGAGCTTTTTCCATCACTACCACCTAAGTGAACCCTGAAAACGAAGTGGTGACAGGTATGAAAGTTATTCATTCAATAATACTGAATGTACTTTTTGATTTTGGTTCTACGCATTCTTTTATATCTCAAAATTTTAGTAGAACAATCCCAACACCACCAAAAATCATGGAAGTAAAGATGTCGGTTAGTATGGTAAATGGGGTAATAATTGCATCCCATGAATATAACTCCTCTCCTATCATAATTTCTGGAGTGAACTTCTCGTAAAACCCCGTCATACTCCCTTTGGTATAATTTGATTCAATTATCAGCATGGATTGACTTTCCTTCTTTAGAGCTAACATAAATTTTTGTGAGAGGTAAATCACTCTCCATATGGAGAATCAACCCCCGATTCCATACAAGTGAAAGGTGAGAGATGAATCTTCTTTAGCTCCATCATCTCAAGAATGGATATTACTGCCCTATGAGCATGCATATCATTCTTAGATGATTGATTCCAAGGGAGAAACCATCATTGAAAACATGCCTATTGTGAGGGAATTCAATGAAGTGTTTCTCGAGGAATTTCTTGTTCTTCCTCCTAGAAGAGATGTTGAATTCTCAATTGAACTTATACCTATAGAATTAACAATATCCATGATTCGGTATAGAATGGATGTTTTGGAGCTTGAGGAGCTGAAGAAAAAACTACAGGAGAATATGGATAAATGATTTATACACCCAAGTGCTTGACCATGGGGTACACTAGTACTCTTCATCAAGAAGAAGGATGGGTCAATGCACCTTTTCATAAATTATCATGAGCTTAAAATGTCAGGATAAAGAACAAGTATCTTCTCCCATGAATTTATGACTTTTTTTATCAGATGTGTGGGGAACAAAACGTCTCCAATGTGGATTTGATATTTAGATATTATCAATTAAGGGCGAAAAAGGAAGATATCTACAATAATATTTTTCGTACAGGATACAGGAACTATGAATTCATAGTAACGCCTTTCGGACTCACTAATGCTCCGGCAATCTTCATGGACTTGATGAATAGAGTCTTTAGATATTACCTCTTAAAATTTTTGGTAGTATTTATATATGATATTATAATATACTCCAAAACCATGTAGGATCATGTGGAGTATCTAAGAACTGTACTGGAGACCTTGCGGAAGGAGAAACTCTATGAAAAGTATAGAAAGTGTGAGTTCTAGTTGAAGGAGGTATCATTCTTGGGCTATATCATCACAAGAAATAGGATATCTATGGATCCCTCCAAGACAGCTGCAATTGAGGGATGGATGAGGACAACATAGGTAATGGATATACATAGCTTCTTGGGGTTAGCTGGATATTATCGATGATTTGTGAGAAATTTCTCCCGATTTTCTAACCCTCTTACCATGATAACTTGAAAGGGAGTAATGTTTTCATGGAGTGATTAATGTTAAGAAAGCTTCAAGGAGTTGAAAATGAGGCTTATCACTATGCTTGTTCTCACTTTTCACACAAGTGGAGATATTTTTTTGGTATTCAGTGATGCTTTAAAGAAGGTATTGGGTTTTTTGTTGATGCAAAATGATAAAGTCATTTCCTATTATTCAAGTTAATTGAAAGTTCATGAGTAGAATTATCCATCACATGATCTGGAATTGGCTGCGGTGATCTCCTCTTTAAAAATTTGACGACAACATATCTTTGGGAAGAAGTGTGAAATATATACGGACCACAAAAGCCTCAAGTATATATTTACACAGAACGAGTTCAACATGCGCCAAAAAGATGGATAGAGCTGATCAAAGACTATAACTGCTCATTCCATTACCACCCTGGGAAAGAAAACAAGATGGTAGATGCTCTAAGAAGAAAAGACCCAGTGATTCTATCATTGATGAAAATTGAGAAGGATCCAATCTTCTTAGATTTGATGAAGATGGACATGGGAATCATAAAGAAGTGAACATCATTATTACTTTCAAAAAATATTGCTCAACCGTATCATTTGGAAAGGTTAAAGGATGCTCAAAAGGATGATGTGGGAATTTAGAATAAGGTTGTAGCTATCAAAAAATGGAAATCATTGAAGTTAAATTTTAATGAAGAAGAAATTGTGAGATTTCAAAAAATACTATGTGTTCCATCAATTCCATAGCTGATGAAGGAACTTTTGGATGATTTATATGGTTCAAAGTTCACTATTCACCTAGGAAACACAATGATGCATCGAGATCTCCGAGAGCATTATTGGTGGGATAATATAAAGAAGGAGATTAACGAGTATACATCAAAGTGCTTGGTGTGTCAGCAAGTGAAGGCACAATGGCAGTAGTCTATTTGGATGATGAAACCATTTCCCATACCAGTATGGAAATGAGATAACTTCACCATGGACTTTTCCATAGGTCTTCTGAAGACATCCAAAGGCAATAATGAAATCTGGTTTATTTTGGATCTTCTTACATATTCTTCACACTTCATTTCAATTTAGGATGATTTATCATTGGAAAAACTGGCATAGATATATATCAGGGAAGTGGTAAGGCTGCATGGAGTACCACTATCTATTATATTTGATCAAGATCCAAGATTCACCTGTATGTTTTGGAAGATTATTTAACATGCTTTGGATACTGAACTAAACTTTAGTATAGCCTTTCATCCTCAAACTGATGGAAAATTAGTGCGAACTATTCAGACACTGGAAGATATGTTAATATTATATTCAATGAACTTTAAAGGAGGATGGGATCGACATCTTCCTCTGGTTGAATTCTCCTATAATAACAGTTTCCACTAGAGTATCTGAATGGCACCTTATGAAGCACTATATGGGAAGTGATGCTGAACACCGGCATGTTGGGATGAAGTCAGTGAGCGTAGTCTGCTAGAACTAGAAATGGTCTAAGAAATGGTGGAGAAGGTGAAACCCATTCAACAGCATATCAAGGCAGCCTAGAGTCGCCAGAAGAGTTATTCTGATAACCCTCGATGAGACCTTGAGTTCAAAGATGGAGACAAGGTATTCCTATGAATATCTCTATGGAATAAGGTCATGAGGTTTGGAAAGAAAAGGAAGTTATATCCTAGGTACATCGACCCCTTCAATATTCATAATCGTGTTGAGGCTGTGGCCTATCGACTAGCAATTCCACCAACCATGTCCAAAGTACATGACATCTTTCATGTATACCTCTTAAGAAAGCACATAACAGACCCTTCACATGTACTATCTTCAGAGGTAGTACAATTAGAGGATGTTCTTTCTTATGTGGAGCAACCAATGAAGATCTTAGATCTTAGGGAAAAGTCCTACAAAATAAGACAATTCCCCTCATGAAGGTGTTGTGGGGAAACCACAAGTTTGAAGAAGAGTCATAAGAATCATAGGAAGTGATGAAGAATAGTTACCCTCTTCTATTTTAGTGTGGGGAAAAGAAAATTTGATGGTGAAATTTCTTATGGGGGGGAAGATTGTAACGACCCAAACTTTCATTGATAAAAATTACTCTTGATCTTATTAAATGTCTTATTAGGTAAAATGGTTATATAACATATGCAGTTCTTTTGTTTTATGTTTCCAATTTTTAAAATACCGTTAATAATTGTGACCATTGATAATATAGTAGTTGAACAGTGATCACATGATTATTATAAATATAGGGATTTAACAAATCCAATTTACTCAGACAAAGGAAGAGATGGCCTCATCTAGTAGATTTGTCTCGTATGAAGCTCATTTGTTAGAGCTTAGAAAAGAGGTGGAATCATTGGGATTAACTCCTGACCAATTCCAATATGAGCATTAACATGTTAAGCTCAAATAGAACCACCTACAAGAGAAGTGGAAGTTGATAGAGATTACCACCCGAGTAATTTTATATGAGCCACCCCAAGAGTCTGTAACCATTGCACACCTTACCCTTTGGTCTTATGCGGGTGTTATAAGGGGTTATGTAAAAAGACCTTAGAACAATAATTATGTGAATTATTTTTTTATATAATAATTATTATACATTCATTTTATTATTGTTACTTTGTAAATAGTTTTTAAAGTGAAAATAATATTTTTAATTAGTATTCAACAAAGGATTTTTTTTATGAATTTCAATTTTTTTGATTTAAATAATATTTTAATAAAATATTATTATTATTATATTACTTTCTATTAAATATAAATGATTGTATAATTTTATGAATGCAATTGTAATTTTTATTAAAGTTTGAAAGCCATTTTTGTCAAAACCCATGAATTTTCAATAAATGTCAGGTTTTTTACAAGTAAAAAAATCACATATTTAGAAAATTATTTAAATAAAATAAATATTATTTTTGGAATCAGTACATCAATATTATCCAATGGTGAATTTTAAATAATTTTCTGAGATAGTCAAATTTTTGGGTAAAAATTAAATACCGTTTAAATTTATAATGTGTTTTATGATGTCATATGACCCAATAGTGATGTAATAAAATACTATAATTGATATTTTTGTAAAATATATGTTTCAACATTAAAATAATGTTTTTTAGGTTTGTTTGATTCATTTTACAAAACAGTAGTGGACCCTCTATGAGTTATAAAACATTTTCACTTTTTAAATGAATATTTTTGAGAGTGTGACTCACCTCCACATAAGCAACCCTATTATTTTAACAATTTCGGCCATTGGAATTATAAAATATTTTTTTCTACTCTCCTTTGGGAAAAAACATGGGTGAAAACCATGGGTTGGTTTTTTGTATTGATTTTTTTAATGTGTGGTGACCCAAACCTAAATAATAAAGAATTCCCTCTATTTCCCTATATAAACCCACCCAAGATCACACTTCCTCTTCACTAAAATCCTTTGGAGTTCATCCCAACTCGACCTTACTATCTCTAGAATCATACCAAGGAACTCCAAACTCCAAAGAAGCCTATCTCAAGCTTCTCCCAAGCCTTTGGAATCACACTTCCAAATAAGGGATTTCCACTTTTCTCATTTTTATCTCAATTTCATTATATTGTTATACCATTGCAATTCCAATTAAAAATTTTGGGGTATAATTTCACACCTCCAAAATACTACCATCTTTATGTTTTAATTATGATATACTCCTTTAACTCTCATTTAATTCCTCCCATGCACACCCGTTACCATGCTGAAATTCCATAAGGAGTTTCTCTCTCCTCATTTACATTCCATCAATTCCATTGTATTATGATTCTAAATTCCTTTACATATGTTGGGACATGATTCTATATGAAAACCTATTAGAAATTTCATGTAAATAGGATGAGAAACCCATTTCTCTCTCATCAACCATTTTTAAGAATTTTTATGTCACGTCGTTATGTTGCCTAAATTGCACCACAATTTTCCAAGAAAAAATCATTGTGTAGTGAATACCATATCCATGACTCTATCAATTTTATTAACCTTTATTAACATATACATATTAATTCGTACTTTCATGTTTTTATTCGACATTTCTTAATTGTGGAATAACTTAGGATGATGAATGATTCCATTTTATATGATCAATGCGGCACCCTTATGCATGAAATGAAATGCTTAAGAAGGGTACGGCTTGATAGCACTCCAATGCATTGGGTAAAGATTGGTATCATGATACGTCAAGTTCAATGATGGTTTAGTCATTCTAATTCAAGTGCATTGAGGATTCACTAATGCTCCATGTGCAATGAGACTAGGATCATGCTAAAACATTGTTAAATGTTGTTGCCACATTTCCATGTTATATTACTCATGTTATATCATACCTTTATGTTAATGTTTATCTTATAATTCATTGATATGCCAATTTACTAACATGTATTGTATATTTCATGTTATGCCTCGTTAACTCCCTTACTGGGATTTATATCTCACCTTTTTCTTATGCATGTCCCCAGGTTATCCCATGCAATGCTAAGTATGAGGGAATATAGTGGTCACGTAAAAGAATTTTTCTATAAGATTTTGTGTACTATGTTTTAAATTCTTATGTAATGTTCCTAATCCTGAAAGAAACTGGACATATTGTTCTTTTATTTTGTATCAAGTCATGTTTTCTATTTAATAAATCATGTCTTTGTGTGTAATTAAATTAAGGGGTGTTATAACGTTATTCTTCCCTAAGATTTTGAATTCTACAAGATTCAGGTGGATTTTCAATCAAATATGATGTTTCCAGGTTTGATTATTTTTCATCCAGGCCTTTCAGATACTCATAAGCATCATTTGTGGATTTATTATTGAAGGTTTCATTATACATCTTCTCGATGAACTGTTTATTTCTCAGACCCAAACCTTCCAAAAAGATTTTAACTTTTTATGGGATTTAAAATATAGTGTGTGGTGCCATGTTAAGTGTGGATTTATAAATTTTAGAGGTTTATAAAATGACTCCCATTATTTGTCTAAAATTTTTTGGATACTCTTTTTAAGTGATTTGTTTTATGATGGGGGAAATATTTTTCCTAGAATTATATTTGAAATTTGTCACGTTAGTGGATTGATGAATGTATCAAATGTTTTAACCAATTCTTGTATTGATTAGATTGTGGGTAAAACAAAATAATATCATTTTAGCTAACTCAAGTTAATGTGGGGAACATGGTTTCACCAATGTAATTGAATTACTTGACATGAAGGTATAAAATATCCCACACCATCATGAGAATGGTTGGAATTTGGTTTAGGACATGAGATTTGAAGACATGGTGAGTTTATTCTGGGGAAGAATGTATAATGCAAGAGGGTGTATTGGTCCAGGAAGGTTTGAAGTAGTCATTCTTGGTTTGATTGACTAAATTACCCAATTTAGGGCCTGCCTCATTTAGATTAACATTTTGGTTCCCACTAGGGTTTATGTGTTGGTTTATTTGAATACCCTCTATTGTATTGGGATACAATATTGAATCTATAGAATTAGGAAGATTAGTAACTAATGGAAATATTCCTTGGGTTTTCATGACTCCACAATTGTAAGACTATCCATCCTAACAAGTTGGTTTGATTGGTCACTGGTATAGGAAGAAATGCACCAAGAAAAGTGAAACAAAAAGGAAAAGATAGCATAAATTGAGGTTAGAAAAGAGAAATGGAGTAGAATAATATGAGTGTCAAGATGACTTACTTGGGTCCCTATAAATGGAACAAAAATCATATCTCACCAGAATTTACCTATGTTTATATATTTTAAGAAGTCACTTGTATTTTATCTTAGGTTGTCGAATCCTTAGAAACCTAAGAAAAACCAAAAGGCATATACATTATAAGAGGCATATTTGATATGATGAGGTAAAATTTGGTTTGATATGGATTAAATGAACACTAATATACCAAAGTGAATTCAATTTATGAGATAGGGTTGATCATATGTTATTACATGGGATTTATTGGATGAAATGTTTTTTAAATTATTTCAATTTCACTGACTCAAGAAATATTCATTCAACAAAATCAATCTAAACTCATAACTTACTACTTTAAAACCTTCAGATACACATTATAATCAATGATAAACTTGGAGAATAATTTTTATGAGAAATAGTAGGTAAAATATCTTATTAGAACATGAAATTTAGGGTGATAAAATTCAATAAGGAAGTGGAAGAGAGAAAATCATTGAATAGAAAAATCAATTAAATAAACTATTAAACATTTATAGTTTGAGAAATAACATCCAATAAAACCCTTTTATACTCCCTTGTATAAACCGACAAGATCTTTATCCCTCTATTTAGGTTATGATCTCAATGGAAGAGGAAATTAGACTCATGAGGGTGGAATTGAAGAAGTGAACAATAATGAAATAACGAACACTCCAGCGTCATTTGAAGGCTTTATCTATTTTCTATGTGATTAAATTCTCTCCTAAATGAAACGGTATCAATGTGTTAAAAATTAATATAAAATTAGAAGAATAAAAAGTTTTATTAATAATCCAAGGTGATCTGACCAACTTACAATTGAATAAATTTTATTAAAACAACAAATTATCTACATAACATTAAAATGAAAACATACACACCCTCCCCCAAACTCCACCACCACCAAAAAGATGAATAGGAATATTAAAATCCTTGGGTCAGTATATAAATATTATATCTATTCCTGCATGATAATGGTTGGAATAGGTGGGTGGAAATTTTTTTGAATGTGGACTTTTCCACCCTTGACTCGAAATGGGAGCTAGCATGCATCCACCCAACAGAAGCACCAAAATGATCTTCTAAATGGCCAAATATGGGTGGGAAATTTAATAAGAAATTTAATCCCCATATTTCACAAAATAGAATGTAAAATTTCATACAATTTTAATTTTTTTTCATAGATATGATCAAAATGGAAGGCTATTATTCTAGGCCATAGAATCTGGTCAATAATTTCATCATCAACTTAGACCACCAATAAATAACTTAAAAACAAATAATTAGTTAAGTAATTATTTAATTAAATGTTACTAATCATATTGTATATCATCTATTCAAAGTTCAGCTTCATTCGAGCTATTAAATGGTCGAAGCATGTAGAAAATTAGACAGTGGTTGATTTTTCTACACCCATAATTTATTGTCATAAAGGCCGATATTGGTGGTCTTCCAATGTGATTATTAAAGTTATCCATCAGAATGAAATATTACCAATGGAATGGGAAATATGAAAATTAAATATTATATTAAATTTAAGTGTATATTGGGTTTCACAATGTGTCTCAATACGTACCATGTATTAGTTCACTTTAAGAATGAATTGGAATCATGATGTGAAATAATGTTCAAATTGTAAAATGCACTAAATTTTTTTTATGAATAATAAAGAACATAAATATTATAATATATATAATTAATATGAGCATATTTTACTATAATATTAATATATATGTGTATGATATAAGTGGTCAAAGTATGTTTGTGGAAGTATGGATTAAGGGTAAGGTATTTTCATCTGAAATACCTCTCTTTGAGACAAGTTTTATTTTATTCCCCTAATTTCCTTTATGAAGTGTATATATTTATCCTATTTGATATGGTATATCATGAAATAAGTTTATTAATGGTATTTAAAGATAAATTATAATTCCTATATTTCATGAGGTTATGATTGATGTTTTACTGAATCCATATGTAGGGTTTTAATCATAAATTTTATTCTTTGAGAATTATATTATAATCATCACCTATTTATTTTTGAGTGGTTCATACATTTACATGGATGAATTTTTTCCATATTAGTCAGGAAATTTTAGGGATTTAAAATTATATATTGTTATATATCTCAGATATTCTCTTTTTTTTAAAATTTACCTAAACCATTGTAAAACTCAATAATTTTTTCAGGGAAAAAAATTGTGGGTTTCGGTAAAGTAAATGTGTGTTTAATTTAAAAAAAAATACATCTACGTTTGGATACTATTGGTTGGATTCATTTTCAATAAATAGGAACCTTGGGGTAATCACCCTTAAAATTTCTGGTTGAGCATTAACCCAATCATCACCCTGATGCATGATGAGTGGACCTAAGAATGTACAGTGAACCATGATATTAGATTTTTCCTACCATTGTCTTGATCTTTTAATAATGACAACTATTGAGACCAATTACTATCTTCCAGGTATAACTCATCACATTTAGATTACCCTTGTAAGTATATTTTTTTGATGGTGAAATTCATATTACATTGATTATACCCCACAACTTCTATGTTGATTAAGGGATTTTCTTCTAAACATATAAATTATTATTTTAAATTAGATAGTATTTGATTTATATATTTTTCATTATACAGATATCAAATTTTTATTTAGTAATAGGTTCCTTGGGAAATTTTATGTATGTTTTTGATAAATCTTAAGGGGAATTCATTGGACTTAATCTGTTGAAATATGTGACCAATTATGCATCGAAAGGTCTAATGAGGAAAAACAAGTTGGTTTCTACTGTATATATCTTCCAATAATAGTATAAGTTTCATTCTACAATGATTTGAAATTAAATTTTTATGTTTGGAATTATTAATTCCTTCATGTTGAGATCAATTATTATTATTATCCATTATTTCATTTATTTTCTTGGATATAGAATGCCCTCAGTTTCAATTAATTAGGGATTCAGGTTGTTCATTTATTCATCCTTATAACATATTACATGTATATGTTATGTATGTTTCTTCTATATGATACTCCTTACTAATCATCTTATCTCACCATTATTTTTTCCTTATCCCTATGAAATTTTGATGAGTATAGTGTATAATTTTTAGGTATATGGCAGTAGAAATAATAATGTTCTCGCAATGTTTTCATGTTGTATCTTATGTTTCAAATGTAATGTATGTATGTATATAGTTTTCTAAGAAAACTAAGTTGTTTAATACTATGGGAACTATTTTATTATGTATCAATAAATTAATATAACTACCAAATCTAGGTTTCTAGAGTTAGAGATTTTACAAAGTGAACCCAAATAGAAAAAAGAGGTGGTTCAGGTGTTCCCTTACCTCAGTCTCGAATTACTTTGTATGTGCATCAATCCTCCTGAATAATAATAAAATTAAATACTGTTATCAAAACCTGTTTCTTGTATATTTGGTATATTATTGTTCTTTTATGTTCATTTATGATGATTTTATTAATACATTATGATCATTTTCACCATGATGAGAATGTTTGTTTCATAGTTCTAAGGTTGCATCAGTTTCTCAATAATGATGGATGATCATTCCAAATAATACCATAACTACAAAAGTTTAAATTGTATGGTATTAATGTCTTACAAATAGTTTCAATGGTTCTAAATATCATATATTTACCAAAATAACTATGGTTCATTGAGTATAAATGTTATCATGTAATAGGTAGTTAATTATGGACATTTTCAAAACATAATGAAAAAATTAGTTTTTTTTATTTTATATGTTCATTTAGTCATTATAGAATATGAAAAAATATAATATAATTATTAATATGATTTTTATCCTTAAAATTAATATTAAATCCATCCATGAATATAGAAATGAAAAATAAAATACATCATCTGTGGATGTGTGGAACCGAACCTAATATGGGTGATGCTTTTAATTTTAGAATAAATTAGGGGATGTTAGATAATAATTATTCCATTAATATAATTAAATTTTTATATATTTATGATACTTATGTAAAAATATTATGATATTGATAATATGTATGGATGAGGTAGAATAAGGAAAAAACATAAATGATCCTAGTTGGGATAGTTAATTATTCTTTCGGATGTATTCTTTTGAAACAAAATACTTGGGATGTGGGAATTGTATTTTGAATATTCCAAAGCCTCTAGAAAATTTATAATAGAGTTGAGGAGGTATTTGGGATGATTTTTGAAAAGGAAAGTTGTTTTTAAAGTGAAGAGAAATTAGTGGAGGGTAGAATTTGTAAGGGAGTGAGAGAGATTTTTAGAATAAAATATTATATCGTAAAGTAGTTATAAAACATGTGATGTAATAGTAAAGTGATAATTATTTAATAGAAAATTTTTCATTAAAATACTCTACTACATTTTATAAATATAAAAAAATCATTAATATAAACTATTAATAATTATGGTACATACACTATATGTTACTATTAACCTTCATAATTTTTTTATGAAAATACCAAAACATCACCCTTACTAAAGTTTTATGAATTGATTAAAAAAATGGTATCTATTTTACCCTAAATAAGTTTATAAATCAGAAAATTTTATTTTTAAAAATATTATTTATTAAAAAATACTAATATATTTATCACAATAAAAATTTTTACCCTTAGATAAATTACATATTATTTAATAAAATTATATTATAAATTATATAAAAATATCAAATGTTTTGAAAAAATATTTTATGAAAAGAATTTTTTTAATTTTCAAATTTATAAAAATATATATATTTTAATGAAAATAAATGTGATTTTTCCCGAAAATAAAATTTTAGTTTATGGTGTCAAATATTTATTATATCATATATAATTGTCCCATGATATAAATTTTTTAAATTTTTTTTTCATATGATACCCAAATATTTTTTTAACAATCCAAAATTTAGTAAATATTCTAACAGTCATGTTAATATTCCTAATGGTTCAGCTATTATTCCAATGATATAATTTCCAACAATCATATAGGTTTTATAATTCCTATAAATACCTTATATTTCCTTCATTCATCATTCAATACAACTTACCCAATGTTATATTCTTAATTATCATAAAAAAATTAATACATTACTAATGATTTCTTTCATTTTTATAATTTCGTTTATGGGTGAAATTATTCTAGGAGACCAAAGCATCCCAAATTCTCTAATTATAGTTATTGTATTTTTTATGTTTTATTTATATTTTTTGCAATTTTATGGGTATATTTATCCTCTAAATTTAATGTTTTAAACTACTATAATAATGTATTGTTGGTTTTTATTATGTTTTTCATGAGTTTTATTCAGTATTCCTAAACATGAAATTTATTCAAAATTGAATGTCCATATACAAAAATTTGGTTCACTACAATTCTCATTTGGTGACATCACTTTATATTTATTCACATAGAGTGCTTCAAGGTTTCCATATATTATCATGTGTTACCATAATCGCTCAATTTATTCTTATATAACCCCTAAGTTGCAGAGTTAATCACATGTGGCT
Source organism: Viscum album (assembly GCA_963277665.1). Taxonomy (NCBI): domain Eukaryota; kingdom Viridiplantae; phylum Streptophyta; class Magnoliopsida; order Santalales; family Viscaceae; genus Viscum; species Viscum album. The sequence goes on along the minus strand of OY728162.1, from coordinate 1,462,379,933 downwards.
ATATTGAAATTCCTTTAAATCACATACAATGTAAAAAATCCTGAATTTAATTCAACATGCATAGTCAAAACACATTATTCATATGTTATCCCCTAAAAAGTTCTGGTTATTTATCTACATATTCACTCACCTATAAAAAAAATTCAATATAATTAATGTAGGATTATGTTTTACATGATCTCAAAATAAATTAATTTATTAGAAGACAAGAAATAATCATTTTTTAAAAAAAATCCAAAATTAATGTAAATCCAAGAATAAATTAATTTATTTAGAATTTTTAGAAAATAATGGTTAAAATTATATAAAATAATAAAGAAAAAAAATAAATAATTTTGGATTAATCATGGATGGCTAGTGACTGTATGTAATTAGATGTCACCTCCCTTCATTCCTTGATATTATTAGAATAAGTATTTGTATACCGTCTTCTATCATATCATCAAGGTCCATCTTGCTTTCTTCCAATTTTTTGGGTTTTCATTTCAGACACCACCCGTTATACTACGTACCACAACACCATGCCCATATCATCCACCCCAAGATCTATTATTTATGTTTTTTAAAAAAAAATTATTTAAATAAGGCTAGGTTAAAAATATTTTGAAAAATAATGTGGAAAGGCAGTATCGTCGATGCCTCCCATTATTTAAATCGAAAGGCGGCATCAATGATAGAACCTCTATGAAATAAATATTATTTAAAATATACATATTTTTGGTATTTAATTTTTTTCATATTTATTTTTTTGTTTCATTTATATATATATATATCTCTCTTTTTTTGTTTAAAAAAACTCAACATAATTTTTCTCCTATTTAATATCCAGCATTACTCAGGATGGCAGTTATGGTATTCATTATGTGGGAGCTTCTCTCTCTCCCCCATAGTGATTAATCTTCTTCAATTCTGAGCATGGAGACCCAGGTGTCGTATTCTTTTCTATCATGGGGTAGGATCAACTCCCATAGGGTGAAAGAATAAACCAGTGATGCAGGTTGTGGTGGTGATGTCTTAAATTTGGCCTCAGAACGTGATTTGTTTTTAGTGCAATGTGCTGATGTGCATCCCCTCTGACCATATCTAGTCACTTCAGATCTAAAATCGTGTGATGGTGATATGGATTCGGGGAAAAGAAATAATCATGATGAGCGATTTTTTTGTCGATGATGTTGTTTCAAATCATGATGATTCCCCCATGATATTTCATGTTATGCTTGTGTAGAAGGAGACTGTGACAATAATAGCGGCTCAAGATAGTTTATATTTTTTGGGTTTTGATACGCATCAATTTTGTGAAACTTTTTCTAACCCTATAGATTATTTTTTACCATTTCCGACGACATATATAGTGAATCTGGTCGTGTATGGTGGCTATGAATCTGGATTGGGTGTTCCTTCTATCGGTTCACCTTGAAATGATTTCTCCCTTTACAAGGACTCTGATGGGGTGAGTTCTCATAAGGGTAGTATTTTACACATCAAGGCTGATTCTAATGTGGTCTCTGAATGCCAGAATCAAGGTAAACATTCAATTATTTCAAGATTAATCCTACTAAAGGGGTCTAAACTAAAGAAAATTAATGATTTAGTTTCATAGATATCATTAATTTTTGGATTCAGTAACTAGATGTGTGTTTCATTGGGAAGTAGTTTTTATCATATCCACTTTCTTAACGATGATCTAAAGATGTGTGTGTGGGGATATGGTTCGATTTCAATCAAGTAAAGAATTTTGTATTTCCCTCAATGGGATTTTAATTTTAAATCATTGGAGGTTCCTAGATCATCCACTAAATTATGGGTGAAATTTTTGGGATTGATTGGATGTTGTGGAATCTGAAGATTTGGTATGATATTTCCCTTGCTATTGGAGTTCCCATTAAATTAAATAAAGATACTAAAATTTTTCTTGTTGTAAATTATGTGAGATTTATGGTAGAGGTTAATTTAGGTTCTATAATTACATTTACAATTTTTATCTCTATTGATCGGGAGGAGATTGAGCTGAGAGTTGTATATAAGAAGGTCCAAAAATTCTGTCTGAACTGAAAATTAGCTATTCATGACTTAATAAATTTAAAAAGGGGAATGTTATGTTCAAACTATTAAACTCATGGATATATTGATCATAATTTAAATAGAAAATCATAGTCTATGAAAGAGTCTTCTAGGGATACTAGTGTACATCCAACAGATGATGGAATCCCAGTAGAGGGGAATATAGGTAATTCTAAATCAACTAATCTGAATTTGATTGGGAAGGACCCCTCATTGGGAAATAAAACATGGGATGATATTTCTTCTGAAGAGGTAATTCATGTACATGCACCATTTGGGAAAGAGGGGGATTCTATCCCCACTTCAATGTCTATTGATGTTATAGTAATATAAGATCATGTCATTGACACAGGCGAGCAGGAGCTTGTTACCTATATTAATAAACCTGATAATTTGGAGAATTTAGAAAATTCAATTCACAATGAAGTGGATAAGGAACTGATCCAGGAATAGGCTTTGACATCCTCTATAAGGAAATGATAATTTATGTTGGTTTTGGTTTCTCCACCTACTATTAAGAAGAGTGTGGTGAGTACCATGGCCTTGGACCCTAAGAAATCACGTTAAAAATGGGTATGGTGAAACCTACTTTGGATTCCATTGGTGGATACAATGATTATGTCAAGGATCATTTGGAAGTCACTTATAACTTGGAAGAGATGGAAGAGAATTGGAAACATCCCAAAACATGGGAGTGGGGTCGATATCCAAAAAATAATGGTTGAGGGCGTGGTTCTGATGATGGTGCATGAGGGCATGGTAGTAATGTGTCCACTACATCGAAGGGGCTCACTTTAGAGTAATAAAAGCATCGAGATAAGTATTATGTACTCTTTCAACTGAGGAGATCACAATCAAAGTGTGAATCTGCTGACGATGATGAGGGTTTTGATCATGATATGATCCTATTCTTGATTAAAAGGCTCTCCTTTTATGGATGTGGTCTTATCCTTGTTTAACCCTATCAAACCTTTATATGCTGGTTTATTTGTATTCCTTTTATAATAAGGGGATTCACCCCAAACCTTTTCGTTAATATCCAGCATTTCTGCCATTAAAGTAGTCTAGAATTATGACAGAATCCCTCATCCAGGAATCCCTTTTATAAGAGGACTTATCCAAGAAATCATCCTTTATTTCCAATGTAAGATTTAGGTTCTCCCTTTCCAACATAGAATAACTAATATATTATTAATAATTATTTTTAATCTATTAATAATAAATATTATTACATAAATAATAATTAACTATTAATGTTTTCTACTGAATATTAATAATTAACTAATTTTTGCTAATAATTTTTTTAAAAAAATATTAATTAACATTATTAATTATTATTTAATAATATTAGTAAACCACTAATTAATTTATAAATAGTTAATAATAGTTAAATGGTTTTAATAAATTAGAAATTAAATAATATAACTAATAGTAAATAATATTTAAAATAACTAAATTATATATTAAAAATTTATAATGTATTATTATTATTATTATTACTAATTAGAAACTAAAGAATAATATTAAATATTTATTTCTAATTAATATTGAATACAAATAAATAAATTCAAATAAATAAATTCAAATAATAAATAATTTTATTTAATTAATATTTTTTAGTAATTTAAATTGATTATAATCATTTATATAATTAAATAATAATAATTTACTAATAATTAATTAGTTATTATTATTTTAATAATTTAATCATTATTAATAATATTTAGTAACTAAATGATATTTTTAAATATTTATTATAATTTTCATAATAATGATAATTATTAATTTTTTATTAATAAATATTTAATTAGTTATTTTTCAATTAATATTATTAATAATTAATTACATATTCTATAATTACAAATTAATTAATTACTAATTATTATATTAATATTTTTAATAATTATTTACTAACTAATAGTTTTAAATATTTATTAGTAGTTAACATTAGTTAGCAATTAATATTTATTATAAACTAACATTATTAAAAATTAAATCATGTTATTTATTTAATATTAATTAGAAGAAATTATTTAATTATGTAATACTAATATAGTAATAATTAATTAACATTTTGTAATTTAATAATTTATTCAATTTTAGTAATATTTTGAAACTAAATAATAATTTTAAATATTTATTAGTAATTGGTTAATAATAATTGTAAATATTTATTAATAAATTAATAGTTAGTTATTTAATTAGTACATGTTATTTTTAATAAGTTATCAGATATTTATTAATTACTAATTAATTAATAACTAATAATTTTATTCTTATTTTTAATAATTACTTATTAAGTAAAAATTCTAAATATTTATTAGTAATTAATATTAACTAGTACTTAATATTTATTTGGAATTAAAAATATTAAATTGTATATCATATTATTTATCTAATATTTATTATGAATTAATAATGATATTGAAAAAAATGTAATTTATATTAATTATAATTGATATTAATAAGATATAATTATTTAATTAATTAATCATGTTATAAAAATAATAAAATAATAATTAATGATTTAATGATTTAACAATTATTATTAATATTTAGTAATAAAATACAATTTTATATATTTATTAGTAGCTGTTTAATAATAATGAATAATTAATTAATAACTAATTAGTTATTTTGTAATTATTTTTCATAATTTATTAAATAATGGTTAATAACTATTTAATTAATTACTATTAACTGCTAAAAATATATTAGTAATTAAATAGAATGTAATTGTATTAATTAATATTTTTTAAAGTATTATTTGTATAAATAAATTAATATTTAATATTTAGTAGTAAACATTAATAGTTATGTTATAAAATCACATTAATTGTGTGGATGTCAAAAATCAAACTGAATGAGGTCTATTCATTTCCCAAAAAGTCTTTTCATATGGAAAAAAACATTTATATTCCGACCATTGGATCAGATTCATTGGAATTAATTTTTTCCATTCGATCAAGACTTTTGTAATGTATAAATATGGAGGCATGTTAATGGAATTATGGGGTGTGATTTTAGTGGCCATATACACGTGTTCATTCTTTTCTATTCTATTATGATTGATATGTTTCACTTCACCATCTTCATCTTGATAATTTTACATCGTTGTAGGCTTTTTTTCACTATGAATTCAATCGAAAAATTTCACAACATGTTATTAGCATGACTACTCTATGAAGTAAAAATTGAACCTTAATGAAAACGGACTTAGCGAAGAAATTAAGGTTGTAAATCATGATTCCAACAAAGATCGTGCCTGAGCCCAAATATTCTTCTACCATCATCTCCATGAGGATCTGAAAAATGAGTACCTCGCGGTGAAGGAAACTTTGGTGCTATGGCAGAATATCAAGGAGTGGTATGATCACTTTCAACTTATTATACTACTAAAATAAATGTTTGAGTGGATTCATTTATGATTCTATGATTATAAATAGGTAAGTGAATACAAATCTGTAATGTTAAAAATAATATCACAACTAAAATTATGTGGAGATACTGTCACTAATACTGATATGTTGAAATGAACTTATTCTACTTTCCATGCCTCAAATTTCATTCTACAACAACAATATAGTAAGAATGTTTTTACAAAATACTATGAATTACATTATTTCCTTCTTGTTGCTGAACAAAATAATTAACTCCTGATGAGATATCATTAATCCCAACCTATTGGTGTTGCTCCATTCCCTAAAGTGAGTACGACTACTTTTAATCAATTTCATGAGAAGAATCGATGCAGTCAAGGCCGATGAAAGTCATTTGCTCGAGGTGGCCATACAAAAAATGAGAAAAGGGAAGGGAACCACCAGAAGTTGTCCAATAATGAACAACCACAAATAAAGAAAGAAAATAGTGATGAAAGTAATTGTTTTAGATGTGGCATGAAGGGGAACTGGTCGTGTACCTGTCGTACTCCAAATAATTTTTTGGATCTTTTTCAACTATCTATCAATAGAAAAGAAATGAATATCGAAACAAATTTTACTAACTAGGATTTTAAATATGATGATTATATTATAGAATTTGATATTTCAGATTATTTTGTACTCCCTAAAGGTCTTGGTCATATAGATCAAGCATGAATTCTCATAATGGAAATGAACATTGGTTTTTGGTTTTTGAAATATTTTTTAATATCATATGTTTCATCTTGTTTTTTTATTTTCTTCCTTATAAGAATGTTTATTTTCTTTAATAGAAATAGATTATATAAATTGGTTTGTTGAGAATAATTTCCATGATGAACATATTTTCCTCATCGGTAGTTCAATGATGTATATAATTCATAAACATGATAGATATTTTATCACCATTAAAATAATTTGTTCTCATGTATCTATATTAAATGGTAGTGAATAATTAATCGAAGGCTCCAGAAGAGAAATAATATGCCTACCAGGTAGTACACAGATTTTGATAAACAATTATTTGTTTTCTCCCATGTCTTGATTCAACTTTCTATGATTTAAATATATTTTTAATAATAGATATCACATCGAGACTATGGATGAAGGAGGTGATAAATAACTTTATATAATAAGCATTATAAATGAGCACAAATCTATTCAAGATAAGCTTCTGAATCTTCTATCTGTATTGTAATTTATCATTATTTGTACAATTTAATCAAACTTAGAAAACAAGAAGTTCACTAACCATGATACATTTATTGTGTGGCATGACCATTTGGGTTATCTTGGATCAATATTGATGAGGAAAATAACTAAATGTATGCATGTTCATCCATTGGTTTATAAAAGGGTTCTTACACCCCATGATTTCTCATGTGTCTCTTGTTCTCAAGGAAAATTAATCATAACATAATCGCCATCAATGATCGAGAATGAATCCATGATTTTCTTGGACCGAATGCATTGTGATATATGTGGAACATTTCACCCACCATGTGGAATTTTTAGATATTTTATGATCATGATTGATGTGTTAACTAGATGGTCACATGCGTGTTTATTTTCTAATCGCAACCATGTGATTGTAAAATTACTTGCCCAAATAATATGGTTAAGGGTTCAACTCCCAAATTATTCAATAAATGATATTAGGGTTGATAATACTAGTGAATATCCATCACATAATTTCAATAATTATTGCATTTCATTGGGAATAAGTGTTGAATATCTTGTATCTCATGTTCATACACAAAATTGTCTAGATAAATCATTTATAAAGAGATTACATATTATCACTAGACCATTACTTATGATAACTAAATTTCCAATTTCTGTATGAGGACATGAAATTTTTCATGCAGTATTACTGCTCTAAATAAAACCAATAATCTATATGGATTATTCCCCTAGGTAATTATCTAGTAGCCCTGAACTGAATATTTCACACTTAATGATATTTGGTTGTGTTGTATATATGCTTATAGAACCCCCAAAATGAACAAAAATGGGACCCAAAAGGAGATTGGGGATATATGTTGGTTTTAAATCTCCCTCGATCGTTATGTATCTTAAAAATATGATAGGATATGTATTCACTGGAAGATTTGATGATTGTAATTTTAATGAATATTTATTTCCAACAATCAAAGGGGAAAATCAATTGACTTCAAAATTAATATCATAGAAGGCGACCTCATTGTTACATTTTGATCCTCGTAAAAATATGAGTTAACTTGAAGTTAAAACGATTATTAATTTGAGAAATTTATCAAATCAATTTCTTGATGAAATCAAGGATTCAAAACAAGTTAAAAAATCATATATACCTATTATGAATGCACTGGTAAGAATAGATTTCTTGGAATGAAAATATGATGGTATTACAAACAATGCTTCCAATTCGTGCCTGAATCATGGGAGACCACTTCTCTTAAAAGATAAAAATCCCCTTCAAAGAAGGTGGAAACAACCTATGTTGGTTAAAGATATGAATTAATATGAGAATAATATAAATGTACCATAAGTACATGTTCATGATCAAGAATAAATTTCAATAAATTACACCAAGACTAGAAGATGTTGTAACTGAGTGGATATCATTGTTGATAACACATTTTCATACAATGTATCACTTGAAATTATGGATGAGTATCAAGAACCTAATATAGCTCATGAATGTCATGAAATGAAAGATTGGGATCAATGGAAAGTTGCAATCCAATATGACCTATACTCACTAGCTAAACGTGAGGTTTTTGGTTTGATCATGAAAACCCCAGAAGTGATTAAGACTTCTAGATACTAAACGGTATTTGTGGAAAACATAAATTAAAATATTAAAGTCATGATATATAAATCATGACTAGTTCCTCAAGGCTTCTCACAAAAACCTGGTATTTATTATTGTTGAGAATGACTTTGCATTTGTTGTCAATAATAATTCAATAAGGAGTAAATTGTTAATATGTGCATGCAAAGGTGATGATGGAAGTTGGGCCAATGATTGAAGTGGTGAGGTTATTAATTCAGTAAAGATCGCACTTTAATCATGGATTAAGATTAAAGAAATAAATATGAAGATTGATGAACTGGTCTTATGTTCCAAGACATGTATCAAGGTGATACATTGTTACAACATTTGAATAAGTCCACGAAATACCCAATTGCATGAGGAAAGGAGTGAAGATGATCCATTCATTGAATCTAAATGGATGAAGTCTAAATATCAGATGATTGTTTGAGCTAGTCTTCAAAGTCCAAGATACGTGTTAATGGAGAACACATCCCTCAAATCAAGGAGATTTCATGCATTATGACTTAATTCATGAGGAATGAATACATGATCCACGCATCATCCATGATTGGATAAACAACATTTGGAAGTTCCATTGGATTCATGATCTAAGAAGAAAAGAAAGATGATGTTTTAGAGAATATCTTTGGAATTCCCATTTCACAGATAATTGAAGCAGAAGAAAAGTGGAATTGTGGTTTTGAATTTTATATTTGTGACTACTTAGTTTATACTAATTAGTTATTATGTTATGACTTTACACCAAAACATTTGTCCAACCACGGTGGCTAGCCGAGGTCCTCACCTCAAGAACATGCGTGACTCGTGGGTCAACCGCGCTTGAGAGAAGCCCTCAAGGCTAGCCCCGCATGTGGTCGTGTGTTGCGTGGGCCAGGTATAAGCCCATAGGTGCCGCACGGTGGTGAAACAGTGCAGCATGGGCACTAAGAGTGATCCCAGAGGAAGAATAGTGGGTGCTAAGAGCACTTCTATAGAACACAGTATGGGGCGGTATCGTGGATGGAGCGAGGTAGATTCTGAGCTAAGGGTGCGGCAAGTTGTTGTTTAAAGAATCCAAAAAAATAAGTGTGTTTTTATGTGGAATGGGTTTCAAAAATTTAGAGCTAATTCTAGTCGCTCTGTTGATCTTGCATGAGTTCCCGACCACACGCTCCATCCCACGTCCAATGTTCTAATCAAGGATGTCTATGATCAATATGAGTTGATCCAATGGTTGTGGCGTCGTCTTCAACCTCTAACTGTTTCGGCTCATCGTCTCCACCGCCACTCCATCTTGATCAAGCTTCTGACCACTATTGATGATGAAATCTCCTGTTGATCGTATGAAAAACATTATATCACACATGCATTAAAAGTTTCATGTATGAAACTAAACAACAAAAATTGAAGGAGCCCAAGGCAAACAAAATTGTTGGGGCTGAACTGGTCATTCATTGTACAAAGGGAATATTTTCATATGTTTCAAAATGAATGCACGTGATAATTGCACTGAGAAATATGGAGTTTATGTTGAATATAAATAAACTGAGACTTACGGCCAAATATTGATCCGCATTTGAATATTTCCAAATTCCATATATCATAGGCGTTCAAATATTTGAACTTGAAGATTTTAAACAATATCCTAACCTATAAAAGGAGGAGCACAATCCATGAAGAGTATGGTACCAATCTCAAATAAATGATCTCATCTTTCTCCAATTAAACAGAGAAATTACAAACCACTCTGGTTCGTGACAGGAATAAGGTTTCCGCACAGCCTTACTACGCAAAGAAGATATTTTCATGCATCTATTCCTCAAAGGTGTCCCACATATCCCTTGTGTGAATGGGAAGTGTGTACCACCATGGTTTGCGAAAGAATATGAATACATGATAGGTTCCTTCAAACCCTCATTGTGCTTCGTGAAGGAAGAAGAAACCACAAACACACAACCAGTGATATGCACCCTTGTTGTTCTCTTGCGAAGACCGAAACCCAGAACACTTCCTTGGTTCTGCGAAAGAGACCCACGCAAACCATGGGTGTGAAGGAGAACTTTTTCCTCTTTTTTTCACAAAAAAGAACAACCATATGTCCAAATATATATATACTATTTTAAGGGGTAATTATTTGAAGAAGAAGGTAGTTTCATGAAGGCTGGAACATGCGTGTGTTCTATTTGATGAAAAAGAAACCCAAGCCCTTGTTTTATGACAACCCTGCTTTTTATTACGACTTAAGCATGCTTTATTACATAAAACATCACTTGATACAACAAAGAAGATCGATAGGTTTAGTGTCTTTGGGGCTTAGGATCATTACATAAAAACTTTAAACTTGAAATACATCATCTTTATTGAAAACTTCCTTTACATGACCACTACATTCCTTCGTACTTAGCATTTCATGGGATAACCTGAGGACATGCATAAGAAAAGGGTGAGCTATAAAGCCCAGTAAGGGAGTACACAATGAACAACATGAGGAGTACAATACATGTTAGGCAATAGGAACATCAATAGAGCATTAGAGTAACATGAACATAAAGACATGATAAAGCATGATAACCATAACATGGAAATGTGGCAACAACACTTAACATTGAATTAGCATAAGCCAAGGCTCATTGCACATGGAGCATGAGTAAACCCTCATTGCACTTGAAGCACGAGTAAACCCTCGTTGAACTTGAATTAGCATGAGTAAACACTCATTGAACATGACGTATCATGATACTATACTTTACCCAATGCATTGGAGTGCTATAAAGGGTGCACCCTTCTTAAACATTTTATTTCATGCATAAGTGTGCCACATGGATCATAAAACATGGATTCATAAAACATAATCATTTATTCCACTATAAAGGGATGTGGAGTTAATACATGAAACTTTATAATCAATAAGTAAATGTGCATAAAGGTGAATACCCTTGATGGAGAAATGGGCATGGTATTCACTACACAATGATATTGGCTTAGAAAATCGGTGTGATTTCGGCAGCGTAACGGCGTGACATAAGAATTCATAAAAAAGGTTTATGAGAGAGAAAGGGGTTCCTCATCATATTTACATGTAATTTACAGTAAGGAGGTCATATAGATACATCTCCCAACAATTGAAAAGTAATTTAGATTCATGATACAAAAGTATTGCTTGAATATAAAAGAAGAGAAAAAAGTTTCTTTCGGAATTTCGGCATAGTAACGGGTGTACATGGGAGGAATTTAATGAGAGAGAAAGGGGTTCCTCATCATTAAAACAATAAGAGGGAAGTATGGGAGAGGTGTGAAACCATACCCCAACTTTCATAATTGAAAATAAAAGGGCAACACAACTTAAATAAAATTGACAAAAATGAGAAATGAAGAAAACCCCTTACTTGGAAGTGTACTTACAAAGGCTAGAGAGAGGCTTGTGAGAGGATTATTTGGAGCTTGGCGCACCTTGGGAGGATTCTAGAGAGAGTAGGGCAGAGGTTGGACGAACTCCAAGGGATTTTAGTGAGGAGGAAGTGGGATCTTGTGTGGGTTTATATAGGAAAGGTGAGAGAATTCTTTATTATTTAGGTTTCGGACCCCTTATATTAAAATAATCCAAACCACAAACCATCCCATGGTATTTGCCCATGGTTTCTGGAAAAGGAAAGAGGAAAACAATATTTTACAAGGCCAAGGTCCGAACTTATTAAAAAATTAGAGTTGCTTATGTGGAGGTGATTCACACTCCCATGGAAATTAATTTAAAAAGGTAAAGTGTTGAATAAGTCTTTAGGGCTCCATTAATGATTTCAAAAGTAAGTCAAACAAACCCAAAACCTCATTATTTTAATGATAAAACACATATTGGCCGAACATAAGGATTATGTTATTTTATTACATCACCATTGGGTCATTATGATGTCATAAAACACATTATATATTTAAATGGTATTTAATTTTTACCCAAAAATTTGACTGTCTCAGAAAAGTATGAAAAATTCACCATTGGATAATTTCGACGTCCTGATTCCAAAAATAATATTTATTTTATCTAAATAATTTTCTAAATATGTGAATTTTCACTTTTAAAATAAAAACCGACATTTATAAAAAAATTCACGGGTTTTGACAGAAATGGCTTTCAAACCTTAATAAAAAATTTAATTGCATTCATAAAATTATAAGATCATTTATACTTAATAAAAAATTAATTTAATATTAATAATAATATTTTATTAAATATTATTTAATTCAAAAATCCTTTAATTTAATAAAATATAATTCTTAATTAAATAATAACTAAAAACACCATTTGTACTTTAAAAACTAATTACAATATATCAAAAATGACTAGAAATTATATTCATTATTATATACAAAAATAATGTACATGAACATGGTGCTACTTATTTGTTACATAACCCCTTAAAATAGCCGCATAAGACCTAAGGGTAAGGTGTGCGATGGTGACAGACTCTTGGGGCGGCTCGGATAACATCGCTCGAGTGGTAATTTCAATCAACTTCCACTTTTCCCGTAGACGATCACGTTCGAGCTTGACTTGATGAAGCTCAGCTTGGGCTTGGTCAAGAGCAAATCCCAAAGACGCCACCTCTTTTCCGAGCTCTGACAAATGGGATTCGTAAGGGGAAATTCTACTGGATGAGGCTATCACTTCTGTTGTCTGAGTAGAAATGGGTTCGTTAAAGCCTTATATTTATACTACTCAGATGATCACTGTTCAACGGCTATAAAAGTAACGGTCACAAATATTAACGTAAAACTAAAGAAGTTGACATCTTATAAAAACATTTTCCATAAAGAAACATTTAACTGGATCAAGAGGGATTTTCTATTAATGAAACTTTGGGTCGTTACAATATTCCCCCCTTAAGAAATTTCGCCCTCAAAATTTTCCTTTTCTCACACTAAAACAAATGTGGGTAACTTAGCTTCATCATTTCCTCTGACTCCCAAGTTGCTTCTTCAAACTTGTGGTTTCTCCACAACACCTTGACGAGGGGCATTGTCTTATTTCATAGAACATTTTCTATATGATCTAAGATCTTCACTGGTTGCTCCTCATAAGAAAGATCGTCTTCTAATTGTACCACCTCGGAAGAGAGTACATGTGAAGGGTCTAGTATGTACTTCCTTAAGAGGGATACATGGAAGACATCATGCACCTTGGCCATAGTAGGTGGAAGTGCTAGTCGATAGGCCACAGCCCCAACACGATCAAGAATCTCGAAGGGGCCGATGTACCTTGGACTTAACTTCCCTTTCTTTCCAAACCTCATGACCTTCTTCCATGGAGATACGCGTAAAAACACCATGTCTCCGACTTTAAACTCAAGGTCTCGTCGATGATTATCTGTATAACTCTTCTGTCGACTTTGGGCTGCCTTGATATGCTGCTGAATGGTTTTCACCTTCTCCACCATTTCTTCAACCATTTCTGGTCCAAACAGCTTACGTTCACCGACCTCATCCCAACATGTTGGTGTTCTACACCTTTTCCCATACAGGGCTTCATATGGTGCCATTTGGATGCTCGAGTGGAAACTATTATTATAAGAGAACTCAACTAGAGGAAGATGTTGATCCCATCCTCCTTTAAAGTCCATTGAGCACGCTCTCAACATATCCTCAAGTGTTTGGATAGTCCACTCGGATTAGACAGTAGTTTGAGGATGATAGGCCGTACTGAAGTTCAGTTCAGTATTCAGAGCTTGTTGAAGACTCTTCCAAAACATAGAGGTAAGTCTTGGATCTCGGTCAGAAACAAGGATTGTGGTACTCCATGCAACCGTACCACATCCCTGAAATAAATCTGTGCCAGTTGATCCAAAGAGAAATCCTCTCGAATAGCAATGAAGTGTGCAGTCTTTGTAAGACGATCCACAACAACCCAGATTTCATTGTTGCCTTTGGATGTCCTTGGAAGTCCAGTGACAAAGTCCATGGTGATGTTCTCTCATTTCCATTCTGGTATGGGCAACGGTTGCATCATCCCCTTAGACTTCTGCCTCTCTGCCTTCACTTGCTGACACACCAGGCACATTGATGTATATTCAGCGATCTCCTTCTTCATATTATCCCACCAAAAGTTTTCTCAGAGATCTCGATACATCTTTGTGCTCCCTGGGTGAATAGAGAAATTTAAACTATGTGCATCATCCAAAAGTTCCTTCTTCAGCTCTGAACTTGATAGAACACATAGTCTTTTCCCAAACCACACAATTCCTTCTTCATTAACATTAAACTTTGAGGATTTTCCCTTTTTGATAGCTTCCATTTTTTCTTGGATTCTCGCATCATCCTTTTGAGAATCCTTTAACCTTTCCAAAAGAGATGGTTGAGCAATCATTTGTGAATGTATTGATGATATTCCCTTCTTTATGATTCCCTTGTCCATCTTCATCAAGTCTAAGAAGATTGGATCCTTTTCAATTCTCATCATTGATAGAATCGCTGGATCCTTTCTACTTAGGGCATCCACCACCTTGTTCGCCTTCCCAGGGTGGTAATGTATTGAAGAGTCATAATCCTTGATGAGCTCTATCCATCTTCTCTGGCGCATATTAAGCTCTTTCTGTGTGAATATATATTTAAGACTCTTGTGGTCAGTATATATCTCACATTTCTCTCCATAGAGATAATGCCACCAGATTTTCAAGGCAAAGATCACCGCTGCCAACTCCAAATCATGCATTGGATAGTTTCACTCATGGATTTTCAACTGCCTTGAGGCATAGTATATAACTTTATCATTCTTCATCAGCACACATCCTAAGCCCTTCTTTAAAGCATCATTGAATACCACAAAAAGCTCCCCACTTGTGGGTAAAGTGAGCACGAGTGCAGTGATAAGCCTCCTTTTCAACTCCTTGAAGCTTTCTTCGCATTCATCACTCCAAGAAAACTTTACTCCCTTTCGAGTTAGCTTGGTAATAGGGTTGGACAATCGTGAGAAATTTCCCACAAATCGTCGATAATATCCAGCTAACCCCAAGAAACTACGGATATCAGTTACCGATGTTGGCCTCGGCCATCCCTCAATTGCATCTGTTTTGGAGGGGTCCACAGATATCCCATTGCTTGTGATGATATGGCCTAAGAATGAGACTTCGTTCATCCAAAACTCACACTTTCTGTACATTGCATAGAGCTTCTCCTTGCGCAAAGTCTCTAGTACAGTTTTTAAATGCTCCTTATGGTCCTCCTTGGTTTTAGAGTATATTAGAATATCATCTATAAGGACTACCACAAATTTGTCAAGGTAATCTCTAAAGACTCTATTCATCAAGTCCATGAATATTTCTGGAGCATTGGTGAGTCCAAAAGGCATTACTATGAATTCATAATGCCCGTACCTTGTACGAAAAGCAGTCTTGGGGATATCTTCCTTCTTCACCCTTACTTGATAATATCCTGAACGCAAGTCCACCTTGGAGAAGTATTGTGCTCCACGCAGCTGATCAAACAAGTCATCAATTCTTGGGAGAGGATACTTAATCTTTATCGTTATTTTGTTAAGTTCACGATAATTGATGCAAAGCTGCATTGACCCATCCTTCTTCTTGACGAAGAGGACTGGTGCACCCCATGGTGATGCACTTGGGCGTATAAACCCTTTATCCAGATTCTCCTGTAGTTGTTTCTTCAGCTCTTCAAGCTCAACAACAGCCATTCTATATGGAGTCTTGGATATTGGTAGCGCCCCAGGTATAAGTTCAATTGAGAACTCAACATCTCTTCTTGGAGGAAGACCAGGAAGTTCCTCGGGAAATACTTCAGCGAATTCCCTCACAATAGGCATTTCTTCAAGGGTGGTTTCTTCCTTGGACTCAATCATCTGAGCCAGATATTCGTGCTCATAAGGAAGTAATATCCATGCTTGAGATGATGGATCTAAAGGAGATTCATCTTCCTACTGACACTTGTAAAGAATCGGGGGTCGATTCTCCATATGGAGTGTGATTTCCCTCTCCCGACAATTTATGTTGGCTCTATATAAGGAAAGACAATCCATGCCATGAATTGCATCAAATTCCACCAAAGGGAGTATGACGAGGTTCGCTGGGAAATTCAATCCACAGATAATAACATGGGAGGACTTATATTCATGGGATGCAATGATTTCCCCATTTGCCGTACTCACCGACATCTTTACTTCCAGGATTTGTGGTGGTGCTGGGATTGTTCTACTAAACATTCGAGATATAAAAGAATGTGTAGAACCTGAATCAAAAATTACGTTCACTATTCTTGAATGAATAACTAGCGTACCAGTCACCACTTCGTTTTCGGGGTTCACTTCGGTAGAAGTGATGGAAAAAGCTCTTCCTTGCTGTCTTGGAGGTTGTTGGTTGCCTCCGATAACCCTTGGATTAGGGCACTGATTTGCAAAATGACCTGGTTCTTTGAATTTGTAGCATTGAACAACGCGTTGAGGTTCGAACGGAGCATTCCTCTCCTCTATCGCAGCCGCAGGTCCTTCTTGCCGATAGTTAGCAGCTAGGTGCCCTTCTCTTCCACACTTGAAGCATTTTCTTGTCCCCCTAAGGCAATTTCCAGGGTGCTTATTTCCCCACTTTTGGCAAGTGGGGTGCTGGAACTTCTTAGCACCGTTGGATTTATCCATCGGACCACCAGCATTGAAGTTCACCTTACGCTTCTTGTCCCCATGATACCCCTGTGATTCTCTGATCTCCATTTCAACCTTGAGGGCATATCGGACAATTTCCTGATAGCTGTCGAAGTCACGGATCGCTAATGCTTTCTGTAATCTAGGCTTCAGCCCACCAAAGAAGCGGTCAACCTTGCATTCGGGGGTAACGAAAAAGCCGGAAGCGTATCATGCAATCCTTGTGAAGTTTTCCTCATACGCTCCCGCAGATTCTTCATCTTTCTGCTTGAGGGAAAGGAAGTCCCTTTCCATCTTAAGATGGAGGCTGCGCGGAAAATATTTATTGAAAAACATCTTCTAGAATTCCTTCCATTCCAAAGACTCAATCTCCTCCTTAGGCTACATATTTTTTATCAACGTCCACCATTGATCAGCTTCACCCTCCATACGATAAGCCGCTAGGAGAACCTTCTCTTGTTTAGAACATTGAAGGATAGAGAAGATCTTTTCAATGGAGTTGATCCATTGCTCAACGATCGTGGGATCAGATGATCCACTAAAAGTAGGAGGCCTTTGTCTCATGAAGCTCTCGATAGCGACTTGTTCTTTCTTAAGGGGGTTGAACGTTCCTCTTGACCCGTGTTTCTATTCAAAACTTGAGTTAGCTGAGAGAGAAGCGTGACAAAGTTCGCGATTCCCGCTCCCATTGGATTGGGCATCTCATTAGTACAATCATCACACTGATCTTCACAACGGTTGTTAGCCCGAGTTATCCTATTACTGGCCATTGGCTGGAATAAAAGGAAAGTTAGGGGTAACACATAAAGGGTAATCCAAAGAAAAAAGCTGATGACTTATAAATAAACTTTAATCTCTTTAACTCATGAGTCTATAGGATTCAATCCAGGCTTTTCATGATCTTCCTTCTAACATATATTCTTAGGGGAAATTTTCCCTTAATAAGGGTTCATACTAAGATTGTGAATTTATCAAAACATATCCCCCGGGAGTGTCGTAACCAAGAGTGAAGCAAGGCCCGTTGTCATGCACCACTTCTCGTTCGAGTCTAGCTCAAAGCGGTGTTTTCAGGTTTTACCCCTAGGATACATCTGTTCTAGAGCCGCCTCTACCTGCTCGTATCCAGACAGGGATGTATTTGTTTGATAAACCACTTACTTAGTATTTACCAAAACTTAGGGATGTTTTTATTATACTTAGTCTTGTATCTAAGGCTTTACTAGGGTTTCCTATTCCCAAAAATAACTAAACTTATCCTCTGATACCAACTATGACAACCCTGCTTTTTATTACGACTTAAGCATGCTTTATTACATAAAACTTCACTTGATACAACAAAGAAGATTGAGAGGTTTAGTGTCTTTGGGGCTTAGGATCATTACATAAAAACTTTAAACTTGAAATACATCATCTTTATTGAAAACTTCCTTTACATGACCACTACATTCCTTCGTACTTAGCATTGCATGGGATAACCTGAGGACATGCATAAGAAAAGGGTGAGCTATATAGCCCAGTAAGGGAGTACACAATGAACAACATGAGGAGTACAATACATGTTAGGAAATAGGAACATCAATATAGCATTAGAGTAACATGAACATAAAGGCATGATAAAGCATGATAACCATAACATGGAAATGTGGCAACAACACTTAACATTGAATTAGCATGAGCCAAGGCTCATTGCACATGGAGCATGAGTAAACCCTCATTGCACTTGATTATATTTTTAAGGTTGATTTATAGTCTAGGGTAAACCCTAGGTCTTCTCTCAAGGAGCGTTGGTAGGTTTAGAGTGTGTATTTTTGATAAAAATGTCTAAGAGAGGGGTGGTTTTGAAAACAGCTTAAAACAATGACTTAGTTGAAATAGCTTAAAAGATGAGTGACCAAGTGGATTTTGAGAAATATGAGATAAAAGGGTCGATGTGATTTCACTACACACATATCAAGTTCATTGTTCATAGAGATTCATCTTGGGTTTAGAGTAATTCTTTGGTTGGAGTTAATTGGAATCCCGATTAATTCCTAAGCTTTTATTTCAATACTTTACGGACCAAACCTTGACGTAACAATCGTATTGTCAAGGTCCAGTACTTATGCATGGAATAAGAGCTTCCAAAGCATATTGAAATCTCAATAAGGTGGGTATGAAAAGGATTCTTGTGATGTCCAATCGGAACAACACAAGTCACGCACTCAAAACCTCACACCGATCGGTTAGAAATTAAGAGCATAACACTCACATGCATCAAATCAAGAATTCAAATCTGAAATAAAATAAGATACATGGAATGAAATGTTTAAACACCCAAATTACTCAAAACCAGTAGCTAATTTATGCATCGGAACTCCCTTGGCATGTGTGTAGCTCCCTCACAACGAACACCCAACTTTTAGCTCGACATCGGGAGGAGGAGGAAGCTCGGGTGGAACTCCTTCTTCATTGTTGATCTCCCTATGAGGATAGGGGCCTCCAGAACCTCCAAGGTGATTAGGAGACTCTTCTTGGACTCCAAATTGGTAGCACTTCACTCCTTGGCCGAACTTGCAAATGAGGAGCCCAAGGTGCCCTTTTATAGGAAATGTGGGAGGTGGTTTTGGGAACACAGATTTCATCAATCCACTTTCAGGACGCGTTTCGGCATTCAGACAGTCTTATCTCGCTTTGGAGAAAATAGAAAATTTGTATCCCTAACTATTGACTGTCTCCACCGAAATTTTGGCACCGTTTGGACAACTAATGCTCGAGATATTGATAAAATATAGAACACCTAATTTGACTTGGTCCAAATTCGGTGGCTCGGACAGATCAGTTCGGATGGGCCCCATGAAATCCGAATCAGGATTGGGTTCCTTAATAGGAAATGTATAATATTGAATTTTGGACAGGCCCACAAAATTTCAGCCCATTTAGATGCACGGCTTTTGTGTACTATTCAAAACAGTGGACAGATGTCCATGGATCCATTCAATTTTTGGCCCAGTTTTCTTTCACTTCATCAAGAGCCCTCTAAATCACCTCCACCTACATTGTAATTTTCAAAACAAGTATCATTGCCCTATTTAATAGTGATAAACACTAAATTATTGAATCAAACATGAAGTACAATTTGATAATATTTTTATAATTTTTTAATACAAAATATGTTTAGCACAACAGTGTAAGGGTGAAAATGAAACAGTGAATCGTGGTACGATCACACCCCCACACCTAAACATTTGCACTCCTGGGCAAAGTCACATATTCAAATACAATGATTCATATATATATATATATATCCAACATCATAAAGATTTATCATTTGAGTAAATTTTATTTAAAGTAAAGTGATCAATGCACAAACCACACCAAGGAGTTCTTCCTAGTGAAAATAGAAAAAGATGTCTCATAAATCATATCATAGTGAAATTCAAAAAGATTCATGATACCCAATTGAGAAAGGAATTCATAAGTAAACCATGACACTAAATATCCATGTGTGTGTGTGAAAACCATTCCATGCTATTCTTTCCACTTGATATCTAATAAATATATGTTATTTTAACATTTTTCAGCTTAAATGATTTTCTCACCGAACCTGTCCTACATCCTTTACAATCATATTTCAAGACCCACTCATTTAAGCATTCCCAGAAGTCAAACCATAAGCTCCCGACCTAGATATCCCCATATGTTGCACATTTCATCACTCCCCTCATTTTTTTTTGAAGTTGCAATTGGAACAAATCTCACACTCATCTCTCAACCCTTGTTTGATCTCCTCACGACACTAATTAAAATAGTTATAACAAGATCAAAGGTTGAGGAGGAGTGGTTTTTGACCTGCCCAAGACACAACAATTTTTTTTTGAGGGCGTACAACAGTCGGACATTAGGTACACACGCATAGGTCAATCTGGTACAGTAATGAAACAGATCGGATAAGGAACGAACGTATGGAAATATCATTTAAAGCTAAAAAATATTAACCCAACATATATTTACCTTATATTAAGTAAGAAATAATCACACTTTGTGGTTTGGTGCAAATTGTTTTTTTTTTGGAGATATTAGCGACATAGTTTTCTCAAAAACTACTCACACAATGGGCATCAATCATCTCAAAGGTTTCACATAGATACGACCATTTATATCATTGACAGAAAACCAATTCACTAAAAATCACTCCCTGATGTTAAATTCATACAAATATTCTTTTTAGCCTTCGTTATGGTATTTTTACTTTCCCCATTTTATGGTCGCCACATCGTGGAATTTCGAAATTGTTGATGGGGAAAAATAAAAATACCATAAAGAAGGCCAAAAAGAGAAAACAAAAGGAGAAAATGGTGAAAAATCCTAACTAACCCAGGAATGTATCCACCCCCCCACACCTAGAGAATGCAGTGTCCTCACTGCAATAAAAGAGACTGTGTGAAGGAAGGATAAAACCTGGTGAGTGTTATTCATAGACCGCTTCTTGAACATAGAGTTCCTCCATTGGGGACTCCGGAATGGCTTCATGGAAGTGCTTCAGCCGCTGCCCATTGACAGTGAAGGTTTGCTTGGTGTCTTCATTTTGAACCTGGACAACACCAAATGGAGAGACATTAGTAACAATGTAAGGTCCAAACCAACGGGAACGAAGCTTACCAGGGTGCAACTTCAGCCTTGCATTGTAGAGGAGGACCTTCTGTCCAATTTGGAATTGACGATGAAGGATGAGACGGTCGTGGGCAGCCTTGGTTCGCTCTTTATAAATTCGGGAGTTCTCATATGAATCTCTTCTCATTTCCTCCAACTCCTGAATCTGCAACTTCCTTTGAATACCTGCACCATAAAGATTAGAATTGCATTGTTTAATGGCCCAGTAGGCCCGGTGCTCTACCTCAACAGGGAGGTGACAACTCTTCCCAAAAACTAGCCGATATGGTGACATGCCAATTGTAGTTTTGAATGCAGTACGGTAAGCCCATAACAAATCATTGAGTCTAAGACTCCAGTCTTTTCTGTTTGGCTGAACTGTTTTCTCAAGAATCTGTTTTACCTCTCTATTTGATACTTCAGCTTGACCATTTGTTTGTGGGTGATAAGCAGTAGACACTCGATGCCCAACCCCGTACCTGCGCAAAAGAGATTGCATTGTGCGGTTGCAGAAATGAGAACCCTGATCACTGATGATAAACCTAGGTAATCCAAACCTACAGAATATTTGGGTTCTCAAAAATTCCACAACTGTCTTGGAATCATCTGTCCTCGTGGCTCATGCCTCTACCCACTTTGAAACATAATCCACTGCCAGAAGAATGTAAAGGTTCCCAAATGAATTGGGGAATGGTCCCATAAAGTCAATGCCCCAAACATCAAAAATGTCATGGAAGAGTAAGGGTTGTTGGGGCATCTCATTTCTTTTAGAGACATTCCCCATTCTTTGACAGCGAGGACAATATTTACAGAATTCATGGGCATCCCTAAACAATGTTGGCCAAAAGAGACCAGAATCTAAGACCTTGCGAGCAGTCCGTTGGGGACCAAAGTGGCCCCCACAAGCAAGTGTGTGGCAGAACCTAAGGACAGATTGAAACTCACTATCGGGAAAACAACTCCTAATAACTTGATCACTACATGTGCTCCAGAGGTAGGGGTCATCCCAAATGTACCAACGAGACTCATGTTTTAGACGGTCGGCCTGGTTTTTGGTGAAATCAGCAGGAATGCAAGACGCTACCAAATAATTTACAATTTCAGCATACCAAGGAATAACATCTTGCACTTGGTACAATTTCTCATCAGGAAACAATTCATTTATGGGAATACAGGGGGATGAGTCAATGTCCGAGGGTGGGAGAATCCTACTGATATGGTCAGCAACCACATTCTCTGCTCCTTTTTTATCCCTAATTTCTAGATCAAATTCTTGAAGGAGGAGCATCCAGCGAATGAGACGTGGTTTGGCTTCTGGTTTCTTTAGGAGATATCAGAGGGCTGCATGGTCTGAGAACACAATGACTTTGGACCCTATAAGGTGTGGCCTGAATTTACCCAAGGCAAACACAATGGAAAGAAATTCTTTTTCAGTGGTGGTGTAGTTTGCTTGGGCAGGGTCCAAAGTACGTGAGGCATAGGCAATGACATGTGGAGCTCGATCGACCCTTTGTGACAAGACTGCCCCAACTGCATAGTTAGAGGCGTCACACATGAGCTCAAATGGTAAATCCCACCGAGGTGGTTGGATTACCGGGGGTGACGTGAGACTCCATTTTAACTTATTGAAAGCTTCCTCACATTTTTTATCAAAATCAAATTCTTTTTCTTTTTGAAGTAATCGGGAGAGGGGGAGTTCAATTTTACTAAAGTCACGAATGAAACGACGATAAAATCCAGCATGACCCAGGAAAGACCGCACATCCCGAACATTTTTAGGGAATGGTAGGGAGGAAATGATATCTACTTTTGATTTGTCCACTTGGATTCCTTCCCCAGAAATGACATGTCCCAAAACTATGCCTTGTCGCACCATGAAATGGCATTTCTCATAATTTAATACAAGATTCTTTTCAATACAGCGACGTAGGACAGAACCAAGACTACTTAAACATTCATCAAAAGAGGATCCATAAACAGTAAAATCATCCATAAAAACCTCCATGCAATTCTCCAGGTAATCCGAAAAAATACTAACCATACATCGTTGGAAAGTACCTGGAGCATTGCACAGACCAAATGGCATCCTTCTATAAGCAAATGTACCAAAGGGGCAAGTAAAGGTTGTCTTTTCCTGATACTCAGGGGCAATATGGATCTGAAAGTATCCAGAATACCCATCAAGGAAACAGTAATGGGACTTCCCTGCTAGCCTCTCTAGCATCTGGTCAATGAATGGCAATGGGAAATGGTCCTTCCTAGTGTGTTGGTTTAGTCAGCGATAGTCTATACAGACACGCCAACTATTCTGCACTCGAG
Organism: Viscum album; assembly: GCA_963277665.1. Lineage (NCBI taxonomy): Eukaryota > Viridiplantae > Streptophyta > Magnoliopsida > Santalales > Viscaceae > Viscum > Viscum album. Next base: position 1,462,356,070 of record OY728162.1, on the reverse strand, counting down.
TTGGAACCAATTCATTATTTTAATTTTTAACTACAGTAAGGCCAGTTTTTTTAGGAACTACTTGAACAGGACTGACCCATTGGCTGTCAGAGATAGGGTAAATGATTCCAGCAGCCAACAATTTTGTTACTTCTTTTTTAACAACATCAAGTAGGTTTGGGTTCAGTCGTCGTTGTGACTGCCTCACTGGTTTAGCATCATCATTTAATAAAATATGATTTGTACAAATTGATTGGCTAATGCCAGGGATGTCAGCAAGTGTCCATCCCAAAGCTTGTTTATACTTCCTCAAAAGATCAAGCAGTCGCAATTCATGCTCAGGAGGGAGTGAACTAGCAATGATGATGGGCAACTTGTCTCCATTCTCAAGATATGAGTATTTTAAATCTTGAGGCAGTTTGTTTAGTTCCAATTCTGGGGGATTTTGGATTGACAGAAGTGTGTGTGAAAGTGAGAAGTCACTGATCTCATCTAACTGCTCAATGGTAACATCCTCAGATGAGGAATGAGCTTTTACAAGCTTAGCAGTATTATCGATGGTCATGTGATCCTCTGTGTTCAAGAAATCATCAATTAACAAACATGCATGACATTTCTCTAAACCGCTACAACAATCAATGCATGATTCATTACCTAAAATTTCAATCAATGAAGAAAACTCAGAAAGGGGATCAGGTGAATGAAAATAAGTTGTTTCAGGGGAAGGGAGAACATCAATTGAATTGACAAAGAGAGAGGAGTGTTCTTCTGAGGGGTTCTTCATGGCATCAATGATATTGAAGTGGACAATATTACCACCAAACTCCATAGATAATGTACCATTATGAACATTAATTATGGTTTTGGCGGTTTTCAAGAAAGGTCTCCCCAATATAATTGGGGCATGTCCATTCATCCTATCATCTTCCATTTTAAGCACGTAAAAATCAGCAGGAAAAATTAAATTTTTCACCCTCACAAGAACATCCTCTAGCACACCAGAGGGGTGTGCCGTACTCCGATTTGCTAGCTGAACGACAATACCAGTGGGCTTCAGTTCACCGACCTACAATGAAGAGTAAATAGAGTGAGGCATCACATTAATAGAAGTACCCAAATCAAGCATAGCATTGGAACACGAATACTCCCCTATGGTGCATGGAATCGAGAATGTCCCAAGATCATTGCACTTGGTAGGAAGTGATGACTCTATCAATGCTGAAACATTCCTCCCCAGGCTCACCTTCTCATCACCACGAAGCCTCCTTCGGTGTGTACACATCTCCTTCAGAAACTTGGCATATCTTAGAATTTGCTTCACAGCATCAATCAAAGGAATGTTAACCTGTACTTTCTTGAAAGTTTCCAACATTTCTTTATCAAGTTCGGTTTATTTTTGTTTCCTAGGTTGGGCAGACCGTTGAGGAAATGGAAGAGGAATGGTTGGGATAGGTGGCTCATCAACAACCACAGTCTTTCCTTTGGAAGGGCTTCTCTCGGGAAAAGGGTTTTCTTATCTTGGACCATTTTCAGCAGTTGGGATGGTGGTTTCCTTTGGATGGGAGGACTCTAATGGAGGGGTCATTTGGCTTTTGAGTTGTATCCCACTCCTAAGGGTGATTGCACTAACATTTCCTTTATCCCTAGGGTTTACTACTGGTTGAGATGGTAGTTTACCCGACCCATGACTTTGGATTTCCCCCACCGAGTTGGCAAGTTGTCCTAGATGGGTCTTTAGGTCTTGTATGGCTGCTTGGGTGGTTTGTTGGAATTGGAGATTATTGGCAGCCATTTGTTTCATCATATCTTCTAGGCTAGGATCGGTTTTTGGAGGGGGTGGTTGGAATGGCCTTTGGGGTGGTTGAGGATTTCTGGGTGGTGGTGGATGACTACTCTGACCTTGTTGGTTCTATTGTTGTTGAGGTTGGTTTGAATACCCCCCTTGCCTATAGGCTTGGTTTTCCTTCCAACCTTGGTTGGATGGATAGTATGGTTCTTGCTTAAAGGGTTGGTTAAAGGGGCATCCTGGAAATATTGCCTCACAACTTTCAGAAGTTTCTCTCAATTGGGGGCATTGGTCAGAATAGTGGGTGTCAGAAGAGCAGATTCCACAATGGATGGGAGGAGGAGATTGATATTTCCCTTGGGAGAGAGCTAGTCGTCACAGAAGGTTACTTACCTCTTCGAACTTCGTGTCCACCTTCTTCTCAAACTCAGTACTTTGCACCTCATGGACACCTTGAATGGGAACGCTGGACCGTGTACCGAATTGTTGAGTGTTCTGTGCCATGTTCTCAATGAGGGTTCTTGCAGCGATTGGGGTCTTATCTACCAATGCACCACCTGCAGCAGCATCAATCATATTTCGATCAATAGGAATCAAACCTTCATAAAAATATTGAATTAAAAGTTGATCACTTATTTGGTGGTGTGGGCAACTTGAACATAACCTTTTAAAGCGTTCCCAATATTCATGTAATGTTTCCCCCTGAGATTGTCTTATACCACATATTTCTTTCCTTATAGTTGCAGTTCGAGAGGCTGGGAAGTATTTTTCAAGAAAAAGGCGTTTCATGTCTGCCCAGCCCCTAATTGGTGAATTTACATAGTATAACCAATCTTTTGCAGTGTCTTCTAATGAAAATGGGAATGCCCTAAGCTTCACTTGTTCTTCATCCACATTAGCAGGTTTTAAGGTTGAACACACAGTATGAAATTCTTTTAAATGCTTATGTGGATCTTCTCCAGGCAGTCCATGAAATCTTGGTAATAAATGGATTAAACCAGATTTTAGTTCAAAATTGGGTGCCTCACCTTGTAATTGAATGTAAGTGGGTTGGATATCAACATCAGGTGAGGTTAGTTCTTTTAGTGTTCTATTATTTTCAGCCATGTTATACAAGTTATTTTCAATTTTAACTTTGGTTTCAGAAGAAGAAGAAGGATCAAGAAGAATTTTAAGATTTGATGTCTCCTCCTTCAAAGTGTGGTCTTGTATGTCTCGGTTTCGTTGATGTAGGATCATCTCCGGTTCGGGTTCAAAAGTTTGTAGGTCTCCCGGAGTAGAACGCGTCATACAAAGAACCTACACAATAAATAAATTAGAACACAAAAACAAATTCAAAGGTAGAAGATAAAACAAACAAATATTCACAAAAATTATTAAAAAAAAATTATCAAAAACACGCACAAAAAACCAAAGCGCTCCCCGGCAACGGCGCCAAAATTTGGACGTGATGTCGTGACACGTCAAATTGATTATATTTTTAAGGTTGATTTATAGTCTAGGGTAAACCCTAGGTTGTCTCTCAAGGAGCGTTGGTAGGTTTAGAGTGTGTATTTTTGATAAAAATGTCTAAGAGAGGGGTGGTTTTGAAAACAGCTTAAAACAATGACTTAGTTGAAATAGCTTAAAAGATGAGTGACCAAGTGGATTTTGAGAAATATGAGATAAAAGGGTCGATGTTATTTCACTACACACATATCAAGTTCATTGTTCATAGAGATTCATCTTGGGTTTAGAGTAATTCTTTGGTTGGAGTTAATTGGAATCCCGATTAATTCCTAAGCTTTTATTTCAATACTTTACGGACCAAACCTTGATGTAACAATCGTATTGTCAAGGTCCAGTACTTATGCATGGAATAAGAGCTTCCAAAGCATATTGAAATCTCAATAAGGTGGGTATGAAAAGGATTCTTGTGATGTCCAATCGGAACAACACAAGTCACGCACTCAAAACCTCACACCGATCGGTTAGAAATTAAGAGCATAACACTCACATGCATCAAATCAAGAATTCAAATCTGAAATAAAATAAGATACATGGAATGAAATGTTTAAACACCCAAATTACTCAAAACCAGTAGCTAATTTATGCATCGGAACTCCCTTGGCATGTGTGTAGCTCCCTCACAACGAACACCCAACTTTTAGCTCGACATCGGGAGGAGGAGGAAGCTCGGGTGGAACTCCTTCTTCATTGTTGATCTCCCTCTGAGGATAGGGGCCTCCAGAACCTCCAAGGTGATTAGGAGACTCTTCTAGGACTCCAAATTGGCAGCACTTCACTCCTTGGCCGAACTTGCAAATGAGGAGCCCAAGGTGCCCTTTTATAGGAAATGTGCGAGGTGGTTTTGGGAACACAGATTTCATCAATCCACTTGCAGGACGCGTTTCGGCATTCATACAGTCTTATCTCGCTTTGGAGAAAATAGAAAAGTTGTATCCCTACCTCTTTACTGTCTCCACCGAAAGTTTGGCACCGTTTGGACAACTAATGCTCGAGATATTGATAAAATACAGAACACCGAATTTGACTTGGTCCAAATTCGGTGGCTCGGACAGATCAGTTCGGATGGGCCCCATGAAATCCGAATAAGGATTGGGTTCCTTAATAGGAAATGTATAATATTGAATTTTGGACAGGCCCACAAAATTTCAGCCCATTTGGATGCACGGCGTTTGTGTACTATTCAACACAGTGGACAGATGTCCATGGATCCATTCAATTTTTGGCCCAGTTTTCTTTTACTTCATCAAGAGCCCTCCAAATCACCTCCACCTACATTGTAATTTTCAAAACAAGTATCATTGCCCTATTTAATAGTGATAAACACTAAATTATTGAATCAAACATGATGTACAATTTGATAATATTTTTATAATTTTTTAATACAAAATATGTTTAGCACAGCAGTGTAAGGGTGAAAATGAAACAGTGAATCGTGGTACGATCAAGTAACATGAACATAAAGGCATGATAAAGCATGATAACCATAACATGGAAATGTGGCAACAACACTTAACATTGAATTAGCATGAGCCAAGGCTCATTGCACATGGAGTATGAGTAAACCCTCATTGCACTTGAAGCACGAGTAAACCCTTGTTTCACTTGAATTAGCATGAGTCAACACTCATTGCACATGACGTATCATGATACTATACTTTACCCAATGCATTGGAGCGCTATAAAGGGCGCACCCTTCTTAAACATTTCATTTCATGCATAAGTGTGCCACATGGATCATAAAACATGGATTCATAAAACATAATCATTTATTCCACGATAAAGGGATGTGGAGTTCATACATGAAACTTTATAATCAATAAGTAAATGTGCATAAAGTTGAATACCCTTGATGGAGAAATGGGCATGGTATTCACTACACAATGATATTGGCATAGAAAATCGGTGTGATTTCGGCAGTGTAATGGTGTGACATAAGAATTCATAAAAAGAGTTGATGAGAGAGAAAGGGGTTCCTCATCATATTTACATGTAATGGACAGTAAGTAGGTCATATAGATACATGTCCCAACAATTGAAAAGGAATTTAGATTCATGATACAAAAGTATTGCTTGAATATAAAAGAAGAGAAAAAGGTTTTTTTCGGAATTTCGGCATAGTAACGGGTGTACATGGGAGGCATTTAATGAGAGAGAAAGGGGTTCCTCATCATTCAAACAATAAGAGGGCAGTATGGGAGAGGTGCAAAACCATACCCCAACATTAATAATTGAAAATAAAAGGGAAACACAACTTAAAGAAAATTGAAAAAAATGAGAAAGGAAGAAAATCCCTTACTGGGAAGTGTGCTTCCAAAGGCTAGAGAGAGGCTTGTGAGAGGCTTCTTGGGAGGTTGGGGCACCTTGGGAGGATTCTAGAGAGAGTAGGGCAGAGGTTGGACGAACTCAAAGGGATTTCAGTGAGGAGGAAGTGGGATCTTGGGTGGGTTTATATAGGAAAGGTGAGAGAATTCTTTATTATTTAGGTTTGGGACCCCTTATATTAAAATAATCCAAACCACAAACCATCCCATGGTATTTGCCTATGGTTTCTGGAAAAGGAAAGAGGAAAACAATATTTTACAAGGCCAATGTCCGAACTTATTAAAAAATTAGGGTTGCTTATGTGGAGGTGAGTCACACTCCCATGGAAATTAATTTAAAAAGGCAAAGTGTTGAATAAGTCTTGAGGGCTCCATTAATGCTTTGAAAAGTAAGTGAAACAAACCCAAAACCTCATTATTTTAATGATAAAACACATATTGGCCGAACATAAGGATTATGTTATTTTATTACATCACCATTGGGTCATTATGATGTCATAAAACACATTATATATTTAAATGGTATTTAATTTTTACCCAAAAATTTGACTGTCTCGGAAAATTATGAAAAATTCCCCATTGGATAATTTCGACATCCTGATTCCAAAAATAATATTTATTTTATCTAAATAATTTTCTAAATATGTGAATTTTCACTTTTAAAATAAAAACTGACATTTATAAAAAAAATCACGGGTTTTGACAGAAATGGCTTTCAAACCTTAATAAAAATTTTAATTGCATTCATAAAATTATAAGATCATTTATACTTAATAAAAAATTAATTTAATATTAATAATAATATTTTACTAAAATATTATTTAATTCAAAAATCCTTTAATTTAATAAAATATAATTCTTAATTAAATAATAACTAAAAACACCATTTGTACTTTAAAAACTAATTACAATATATCAAAAATGACTAGAAATTATACTCATTATTATATACAAAAATAATGTACATGAACATGGTGCTACTTATTTGTTACATAACCCCTTAAGATAGCCGCATAAGACCAAAGGGTAAGGTGTGCGAGGGTGACAGACTCTTGGGGCGGCTGGGATAACATCGCTCGAGTGGTAATTTCAATCAACTTCCACTTTTCCCGTAGACGATCACGTTCGAGCTTGACTTGATGAAGCTCAGCTTGGGCTTGGTCAAGGGAAAAGCCCAATGACGCCACCTCTTTTCCAAGCTCTGACAAATGGGCTTCGTAAGGGGCAATTCTACTGGATTAGGCCATCGCTTCCTTTGTCTGAGTAGAAATGGGTTCGTTAAAGCCTTATATTTATACTCCTCAGATGATCACTGTTCAACGTCTATAAAAGTAACGGTCACAAATCTTAATGTAAAACTAAAGAATTTGACATCTTATAAAAACATTTTTCATAAAGAAGCATTTAACTAGATCAAGAGGGATTTTCTATTAATGAAACTTTGGGTCGTTACATGTTTAGTCACCAAGGATGATGGAGAATGCATGCATGATGCAAATTCATGCATATTCATGAATTAAGACACCCAAGTGTGCAAGAAAAATCCAAAAATCCGACACACCCATTCAGGTTTGAAAAAGAACACAACTCAAGAAAGGATTGTGTGTGCACATTTAAAGAAGGAGGAAGGAATTGGAAGATCACACACATGAAATAAACCCATTCGTGTTTGAATTAAAATACACATGTATTGAACATAAAATAAATAATAAGTGTGTGTGTGTGTAATGTTAAGTGTGGAAAATAAAGAGTAAGTGTTTGTGCTCAAAAGGATATACCCATTGGGGTTTTCACACAAAGAAAAATAGAGATTGTGCATGCATGACTGCACATGCACACGTGAAGACAGTTAAAAGGATGAAGCAAGATCGTGAGTGAACTTGTGTTAACAAGAAGAATAAATTCCATGAATCTCATGAATGAAGAATAATTAATTTATATATCCAATACTAGAAGTTTGGATGCCATGAAATACATTCATGAAGTTTATTTGAACTGAGACTAAAGCCAGATTGAATTGAAGAAGTTCTTTTATCTGAGTTTCCAGTAATTGAGGATTCAAGTAGACAAACAGTGCTGATATTGTGGAATACCAATATTGTATATTAAAATTCTTAAAGAGGTTGTGTGCACCATTGGCACACATTCATGTGAGTCAAGGTCTTCATTTGAAGAAGAAATAATTTCTTGAGAATTGTGAGATTGACGACTGATTAGAAAAGTGATCAGAATTATTGAGCAAGGCCAACAGACCTTATCAAATGTTGTTGAAGATTATAGAAGAGATACACAGACAAGTGTGATTTAAAAATTATATGTGGAGAGAGAAGAAGATCATCTAAAATGAATCAAGAAATAACTTAAATAAGTAAGCTGCTTGTGTGACTCAAGAGATAGAAGAACCATGTGTGATTCAGGGAGGAGAAGAAGTCTTTAGTGGGACTCTAAAGCATACCAGTGGGACTCTAGTGACACTCTAGGAATTAGTATAAATAACCTCTTATGGGACTCAGGAGAGACACAGTGGGACTCTGTTTCGACCATTGTAATTACTAATCAAATTATAATGGAGAATCTGTGTTGGGGAGAATAACCAACACAAAAAGGAGTGGGTATTTGAACTGAACCTTGAAAATCCTTGTGTTCAGTACCTTTACATTTCCAGCATCATTCGAGGAAAGTATGAGAGACACAATAATAGTAGATCGAGTATTTAACCATCCATAAAGGTTTAATTGAAAAGTATCAATTCGTTACAAGATTTAAAGGGATCACTGATTCACCCCCTCCCCCTCTCAGTAATTCACAATGATTTGGGGACTTCAATTATGATGAAACATACTCTCCTATAATTGATGAAAGAATCTTTCAAAATATCATGACATTTGTTATAAATGAACAACATGATATATGCCTAATGGTTGTTTTGACTAAATGTCATTATGTTGATATTGGTAACGATGTTTAAATAAAAATCCTAGAAGGATTCAAATTGCTATAAAAATATATTGGATCTCAAGATCATTAAACTTTTTGGCTTAATGAATCATTATACAGATTAAAGAAGATAGGGTGTATGTGGTATAATTGTATGAGTAAATATTTGATGAAGGAAGGTTATAATAATGATCCAATTCATACATTTCCTTAATTAAGAATATTTGATCTGAATTTGTGATCATTGTCATATACGTTGATGAATTAAATATATTTGGGACTAATGATGAAATTTCCAAGGTATTTGAATATTTGAAGAAAGAATTTGAAATAAAAGACATTGGAAAGACAATATTCTTCCTTGGATTAAAAATTGAATGTCTTAATGGTATAATTTTCTTTCATCAATCATTATTTACTACTAAATTCCTACAAAGATTATATATAAATGAATCACATCCATTAAGTACACCAATGGCTGTGCGATCTATTGATCCAGATAATGATCCTTTTAAACCACGAGAGGATAATGAAGAACTAATTGCACCTGAAGTACCATATATGATTGTTATAGAAGAATTGATGTACCTTGAAAATAATACAAGACCTTATATATCATTTTTTGTAAATTTGTTGGCACGGTAAAGTCCTTATCCTACATGTTGTAATTTTAAAGTTATCAAGAATGCATTAACATGCCTTAAATGATCAAAATATTATGTGTTAATTTATTCCAAATCTTCATAACCAAAGTTGGATGGTTATACTAATGTTGGATACTTGTATGATCCATAGAAACAAATATCTCAAACTAGGCATGTGTTAACATAAGCTGGACCTTTAATTTCTTGACTTTCTATAAAACAAACCATTACTATAGCTTCTTATAACCATGATGAGTTGGTTGTTATTAATTAAGCATTTCAAAACTTTGTTTGGATGAGATAAGTTATTAATCATATTATAAATAGTTGTGTGTATTAGATATGAATAATAATTTTCCCACCATATTATATGAGGAAAATACTGCTTGCATATCACAACTAAAATGTGGGATTATTAAAGGTGACAGAACAAATCATATATCACCAAAATTATTTTTCACTGATGACCTTATTAATAATGGTTAAATTTATGTCCAAAAATAAGGTCTTGTGAAAATATCATAGATTTTCTCACAAAGGAATTTCCAACTTCAACATTTGAAAAATTGAATTATAAAAGTAAAACGTGAAGTCTAAAATGTCAATCAAGATTTATGAGGGGGTTGGGAATGCTATACACATTTTCCATTAATCGGTTTTTCTACTGGGTTTTATAGTATGGTTTTTAATGAGGCATTATAGCATGTATTCATATAAATTTGTCTTCACTTGTTTTTCCCATAGGGGTTTTAAAGTGAAGATTTATACTAGATTCCATGGGATTATGAAATCCAAGGGGGTTTTATAAATTAGAAGTAATTTTCTTGGATGTCATAAATAAAAATGAATGAGGTCTATTCATTTCCCCACAAGTTTCTTTAGATGGCCAAAACCCATCATTCGATCTAATTCATTCAAAATAAATGTGTCTATTAGATCATGCCTTTTGTAATCTATAAATATAGTGACATGTTAATGGAATTTTGGGGTTTGATTTAGTGTGGCCATATACTTGTGTTATTTCATTACCATAATATTGTTACTATGACATTTACCTTCACCATCATCATCCCAGGCATTCGACATAGTTATACACTTCATTTATCTACACCATCAATTGACAAATTTTAAAAAAAATTAATTATTATTTGTGTATTATTATTATTATTTATTAGTAGATAATATTTGTTATTAATTGATTAAATTTCATTAATAATACTATATAATTAATTCGTAGTATGAAAGGGACAATATGAATCCCATATCAGAAATCCAGAATAATTTCTAGGGAAACCTATCTTATAAAATGGAGCCTTGAGTGAGAATTTTTATTAGGATTTTAGACTGATTTAATAGAAATAATGATGGATATTAAATAATAGTTAATGTTTGATGAAAATTAATATTATATATAAATATAATAAAATAAAAAATTTAGATATACAAACAGTTATATTTAAAATAAGTATTATTTTTTGTTGAAAGGTGATATGAGGGATACCACCATTCTGCCTTAGATTTCAAAAAAATATTAACCTTTCCTTATTTAAATAATAATTTTAAAAAAAAAATTTGAAAATAGTCCAACTCCATCCATCCCATATGGAACCCTCTTGGATATTCCCCCACCCTTCATTTTGACCCCGCCCAATAATCCATATTTTTTGTCCAAATCAGTCCACCACCAATTGAGCATTCCTATTGAAAATAGCCTAACCCATATAGTCTTATATCACATGAGACTCCATGATTCCAATAGTTTCAAGTTGTTCTACATACATTTGAGTTGGAATCACATGAGAAGGGTAAGGGTCTTGTGATATAGACTATAGAGGAGGGTACCTTTATAGATCTGGTTTCTTCCTATACAGCCTCTTTCTTGATCAAGGAGATAGAGCACATGAGATAGAGCATTCACCACCTCCAACTTCTATCACCACTACTCTAATAATTTTTATTCGTGATAAACCATCTATGAATTTTAGTTCTATAAAATTGACCACAATTTCTACCCCTATATAGATTCTTACTTTAGTAGGACTGTTATTTGATCTTGTCTCATCCATAGTGGAGACCTAGGGCCTTATTAAAACAAACGTTAATTTTTACTCTTTAATCTTTTAGAATTTTTTATTCATAAGGTCTCTCTATAATTTTTTTTTAGTTTTACATCATGATTCTAATCCTTACACCATGGTTTTATAGGTTATGACTTGTGGTATCGAGCCATTGGATTAATCTAACATAAGACACATTGTTTTACAATGGTGTGTGTTGTGTCATGGTGAAATGAAGACTTTATTTTTAATTTTACATATAATTGTTTATGTTGTAACACCCATTTTCATGCTACAATAGGTTTATAGTGGCATGAAGTTATGATAGGTGATCATGTTTTCGTGGGAGTTAAGAAGGGTTTTGATCACATAATGGTCTATAGATATCTATTTGATTGAGGAACTTTATGGTACGATGATTCATATGTAAGTGTGATATTGGTTCAAATTAATGGAATTTTACCACAACTATTTTCATTGATTTATGATAGAAATGATCTATGTTTTCATTATTAACAGTGTAAATAACATCTCTCCCTCAAATTTTTCTCTTCCTTTCTCAACCTCTTAGCTTATGCTTGTTTGTTTTTTGAGTCCTTTATGCCTTGAATAATCCCTCAACCAATGACGGGTTCATGGAAATACCTTGTAATTTCCATGGTTATGATTCATGTTTCATTAATTAATGAGATCAATAGTACGATTATAGTCTCATCTCATTATCTATTTTCACATGAAATAATTTTTATTCTACCTATTGTTGCATCATATCTTCTTTATGATATAACTTTTCCATATCCATATGCATCTCTATAAGAATATTTGTTTTTTAAAATGAAACATTATTGATTACATCCCAAAATTTGATATCTCATTTCCTAATATTCCTCTCAAATTCTCTATTTCCCCATGGATTTATTGAACCAATGCCACCGACCCTTACAAAGATGGAATATGACATTAGTTCTCAGTAGTGGTGTTTTGGAATGGTTATAATAGTATGGGATGGGAAATTATTTGAGTAGTTATATTATGTTGTGAGGTTTTTGTTATGGTTTAAAAATTATTATCACACTATAATGAATGGGTATCATGAAGTCCTATATTTTTTTATTGGAGGAATCATTATGCAACACCATATATTTTAAGGTTCTAGGCATTGTGGGAGAGACATTTTTAGTGGATAACCATTAAGGTTTTTTCATATTTTATGGATCATTCTCCAATTGTGTAACATGTAAACATCATGACCAACAAAATGTTTCCATAATATATTGAATTATAAGGCTTGGAACCCAAAGAGTATATTTTACACATAAATATTATAATTAAATTATATTGGATCTATATCAATGATACATATTCTATGTTTCATTATGAATTTAAGTTTTTGATCATCCAATAAACCATTTTCGTATTACCACCTTGGTGCTTATAAAATCAAAGTATCAAATCACTCTAGCAGTGATCAATACACGTTCCATTTATCTCTGAATGAAATTGTTTGATTTTTGGGTGCTAGAATGGAGGATAAATCATCTTATGTTGTTCATGATTACCAATTCAAGATCCTCTTGGATTGAAGGAGTGCTTCTCGTTCTTGAGAAGATAAGATAAGGGATAATCAAGAGAGAATCCTTTTTTCTGCAATTATTCTCAATTATAAATTTTTTAACCCTATATAATAGTTATGAAAATATATATTTTTGTGTATGTGTTTGGGTTAAAATATAATTTAATTACACATTGACCCTTAAATAAAATAATAAACCTTATCTTACATCATGACATATAATAATAATAATACTATTTTTAGGGCATGCGCAGACTAGCGCAATGATAAATATTATTTTATCGGCTTGTAAATTAATATTTATCACTGAACACAATCTTGTTCTGCTCCTCCTTCTCAAAATTTATCGAATAATACAATAAATATTTAATAAATATTTATTCATAAATAAATATTTCATTCATATTATTCCAAACAATAATTTATTAAATATTATATAAATAAAATAAATATTCCATTTACATTGTAGAGAATAAATACTTATTAATTGTTCATATAATTTGATAAATTATTTATTAGTGAATAAAAATTATTTAATTCCTTGATAATATTTGGGATCAATAAACCTCGAATCAAATTATTCCCCAATCCCAAGAATTATATTTATTCTAATAATTAAATTCAAATAGAATTAATTGAGATTAATGGAAACACATAGTCTATGAACCTTTAGGCTTATTTATCAAGGGATTTATACGGGCTTTCCCAAAGTCTAACAATACTATCTAGTGACGGGTCAAGGCACCCAAGAGAAAAAATTTAATTCCACAACATCAAAAACCATACACTAACACTTATTGTGTAGTATAATCCCTTTTCACAATATATCATCTAGAAGGTTGCACAAATGTTTCATCAACCTCTATGCATGATATGTTTATCTCTGACTATCTGGAAAAAAAACTAGTCATTACACCATGACCATAAAATTTAATGGGACATTTCCATTTCAACTAAGAGTTCAAGATATCATCTTCCTAAAATATGGGAGGGAAATAACCTTCATAAACTTATTAATTATTAGTATTTCATTTATGATGCACCAAATATAACCAAATCCTCCAACTATTATCATCATGGTTTACAACAATACATCTAATTCCATGAGTCATCACATGAACTAATAACAATCTTAATGTCTATGGAACATTACACATGCTTGTATATATGTGTATCTGATGACACATAAATATGCAGAATTACTATAGGTAGGAATGTTCTAATAATCTCCCAGCTTTGAGATTACCAAGTGAGAACTTTAGTAGAAGAAGTCGCATCTTCCTATGAGTACTCGCATATAACATTCTACATTATATGTTTCCTGTTACTGTATGTTATCATACCATAGAACAATATTTATAGATATTTTCCTGAAATTTAGATTTTCTCACCATTGTAGGGAAATTTTCTGACCTTATCAATGTGACATATACTGTAGGAAAATATTACATTAATGTCATATAGAAAAATATAAAATATATAATACTATTTTTTATTTATATCCAAATATTTTAATATTCATGTAATACAAAGTAAAAAAAGGTGGTTTTATAACACCAAATCCTACAGAATCCTACTTGGACTAGAGCCAATTTTCTATGCCTTTCAGTCTACTAGACCACAAATGATGATCATGTTTCTTATAAGTTAAGGATTTAGACAAGGGGCCCACCACAATGTTTTTAAGAGATATTATTTCACTATGATTACACCTCATTGATAAAAATACCTCAAGATATGATACTTCTAAAGTATTTTATTTGTCTCAAAAGTTGACCTTAGCTCTATTGAAATAGTTATCACTGCCATATTATCATAATAAATTGTGATCTTGTCTTTACTTCTAGGTACCATATCAAGATCTTGGATGTAGTTTTATATCCAAACTTCTTTCTTAGCTACCTCAAATGATGCAATATACTCATAATATGCTATAATATCTGTAATCAAAACTTCCTTTGAGCTCTTATAGCTCATAAAAACTCCATTGAGAATGAAGATATATCCTATATTCAATTTTAGACAATCTGGGTTTTTTTAGAAACTACATATCCTATAATGACTAATTCCTCATCTCCACTATATACCAGGAACATATCCTTAGTATTCCTAAGATATTTAATGATAGTCTTGAATACTATCCAATGATTCTTGCCTTATTTAGCTTGATATTTTCTTACCACACATAAGCCATAGATTCCATGCATGCTAATACATAGCATAAAGTATTTTAAATTCCAAATTTTTGAGGTGTATGAAATATTTTCCATCCCTTATCTTTCCTTATGTGTCTGAGGACACATTTTCCTATAAAGATGAAGGCTATATAGAATTGGAAACATTTGGATCTTGGATTATCCCAGACAAAATATTGTCATTATCTTTACAATATATATACCTTGAATTAGACTGAGTGGCCTCTTGGATCTATCATGATGGATCTTGAACCTAATAATATATTATGTTTAACCGAAATCCTTCAGAGAGAATCATTTATTCAAAAAATATTTAACATACTATATAATTGGTATTCCATTTCTAATATGTAGTATTTCATTAACATATATTATTAATAAGATTACTACACTCCCACTGAACCTCTTATAGACACAAGGATGGAATTAATTATTTATGAAACCAAATTTCTTTATGGATTCATAAAAACTAATTTTTCAGGACATGGATTCTTTCCCTAATATATAAATGTATCTTACCAATTTTCATACATTTTTGACATTTAGTGGAGTTACAAACCTTTATGGTTGTGTCATATAGACATTTTCTAATGGTTTCTATTATGGAAGGATGTTTTCATATACCTTTTCTCAATATCATAGTCATGGTAAGAATCAATGACAAGTAGAATTCTGATTTATTTCATTATTGCAACTAGTTAAAAAGTGTCATCGTTGTATATGCCCTGATGTCGTTTAAACCTTTTTGCAACCAATGTTTCCTTATAAGTACTTACTTTTCCATCCATATATAGCTTCTTCAAGAGTATCCATTTAAAACCAAAAATATTTACATCCACTGGAGGATCTAACAAAATTTAGACATGGTTTTTGTACATGGAATCCATTTCAAAATTCATATCTTTTTTCACATAGAAACATATGATTCACTTACCACTTTTTTATAGGTAACAAGATTGCTATTATCAACTAATATTGAGTCACCATACTTAGGGTCTAGAAAACCATATCATTCTGGTTTTATAAACTCTCTTGTTTTCTTATATAGTACTTGTGTCTCTAGAACATCTATTTCTATTGTTATTTGTGGAATTTGTTCTTATTTCAACAATTTTGTATCGTGGGCCTAGAATTCATATAATTATGTCTCATTCACACTATTTCCCTTAGATATGTGATCCCCTTCAATAAATGTGGGACATATGTTAACCACATCTTTATTGTATGTTTCTTCATATAGGTAATATACTTTATTATCCTTAGGATACCCTATAAAGATACACTTAGTGATTCAAGGTGCAAGTTTGTTTCCAGAAATGTTATTAAAATGATTCAACATGCCTCATTCATATATGGAACAAAATGGATTTATTTCCTTACTAAATATAATATGGAATACCATTTACTAATTAATTTGTAACATGGTTTAGTATTTATACTATTGTATGTAACATATATCCCCAAAAGGATAATAAAATATTTGCATGACACATCATTGATCTCATAATTTCTAACAAGCTATGGTTTCTCCTTTCACTTATATTTTTCTATTTAATTGTAAAAGGGGGAGTTATTTGTGATAAAAACTCAAAATTCTATTAATAATCAATGAATTCTTGATTAATATATTCACCACAATATTTTGAGTGAAGTTTCTTAATCTTCTTTCCAATATGGTTCTCAAATTCATTCTATTATTCATTGTATTTATCAAAAGAATATGACATATAACTCATTAAGTAGAAATATACATATCTATTTAAATAATTAGTAAAGGTTATGTTTTATGAGTACCCACCCCTTATATCAATTGGAAATAGTCCACACACATCGGTATGAACTAATTAAATAAGCTCTTTATCACTTTATCCATTTCTACTAAATGAGGATTTGGTCATTTTTACTTTTAATCATAAATGAAATACATTAATTGGATTCAGTTCAAAAGAATCTAAATATCCATCTCGGTTTAATTTAGCCAAAATATTTTCATTTATATGACCTAGATGGTGATTCTATAATAGGTTTTTGTATGAGTCTTGTGAACTATTTTTATTATTCATTATCATTACTTGGTTCATGTAATCCAACACATAAATTCCATTATTTAAATATGTTTTTTCATATCAAATGTGAACCTTATAAAAAATAAAACATTTATTCCAAAATTTGAAAATATATCCATTTATATTATGTCTGGATACATAATTAATGTTTTCGTTGAAAGAGTGCACATAATTAAAATATTTTAAAACCAATATAATTTCTGTCAGAATTGTATAGTTTTAGTTCCCAATAGATATAGTATAAATTATTTCTATGTCATAATCTCTTAGATATACCTCCCCATAGTTGAGATTATGGAATATACTTGGTTATTGTATTTGAATACATTTTTTATAACCAAATGTTCATCTAGTACCAAATTTTTAGAAATAGATAGATTGAACTCGATAACAAACACATATAAAGCTTCCCATTTATTCTTTTCATGGGTGAATGTTATCTTTCAGTGTCCCTTATTTCCCCATGTTAAACATAAATTATCTTGTTCCTTTAATTTTTCATTGATCCTTCTCTTCTAGGAAGGTAATTAAAATATAAATTTGGAATTAGATATCTTCACATAGACTTTATTTTTATTCACCATAAGTTTTGAATTTTTTCATGTTGTGTCTTCTTATCTAATTGTTGAATTAATGTGAGAATATTTGGAATATAATTCCCTATATTTTTCATATATAAATTAACAAAACAGTTTGATATACTTTGAATATGTGATGTGAGAATGAGATCAGTTCATAGTTCATCATGTAATTTAAATCCTAGAACCACTAGGCACTCAATATACTTAATGAGTTTAACTAAATAAGTCCCATATATGTAAAATTCTCCAATTATACTCTTAAATAGTTCCTTGTATATCTCAAAATTTTCCTATTGAAATCTTTCCTTATATAAGCCACAAAGATGCTAGAGCATTCTATAAAAACTATGTCTCTGTGATAATTCTAGAATTTGTTAACAATGAAGAAAGTAGTAAACCCTAAATGTCAATGGTGTCTCAAATATTTTTATCATTGACAATGAATTATTCATGACTCATGTAAATTGATGACAGGTCAAGTAGTGAGGATTCAACCACATAAGAATTATGTTCATGGGGAAAAACAACCCATGTGCATGTAAACCATTCCTGGGAGTTACTACCAGTTAGGAGATAGTATTTCTCCAATATTGACCATACGGATAATGTGGATGAATAGAATTTCATTATTAAAAAATTATAAAAGAGAAGATTATTAGTACTTAACATTCTTACAATTTTAGTGAGACATAATGAACTTAATTTCATTATGTCTCCCACTATTTTATATAGTCTCAACGAACCTTTCCATTAAACATGGAATGTACCATCACACTAGATATTATAGTTCAAAGGATCCATATTTAACTTATTTTTTATCTAGAAAATGGACATGAAAACATAAGAATTTATTTTGGTAGGTGGTCTTTCCAAATAAAAACTAACATCTCCTTGATCCATTGAGTGGACTCCCTGATCTAGAAATCCTAATAGGGATTTCCTCAACAATTTTCTCTAAAATATTATCGAATAAACTATGGTTCTTAAATTTAATTAATGTTTGGTTTAGTCAAACTGGAATTCTCGTGATATCTTTCTAATTAAATTATGTGTCAAAACTATGACAACATAAATACTTAATTCTATTGTTGCATTCATAATAAAGTACATCAAGGATTATTCTGAATTAATATTAAGTTGATGTATTTTACTTATTATGTGTAAATATTTCTTGTTTTACACTTTCCTTGTATTTTTAATATTAACTGTATTTATTTAGTTGATTAATCATGTTTTGATAACACCTTTATGCATAATCCATTTATTTAAATTTCATTTTTAAAAATTAATCAATTTATTTATCTGATCATAGTCTTCTATACACAAAATAAATAATGAATAAGATTGAAATAAAAAACTTAATGACCTAATAATTATATTATCTAATATTTTATTTATTGAGGGGGCCGAAAATCAACCAATGACCTAGGGGAAACCTCATTTTTTCTGTCTTATCCTGATCTATGGTATTCTACATGTCCATAAGTGTATCATCTAGGATGGAATCATCTCAATTACATCTTTTAATACTTCCACACACCTTGGGGTAATCCTTTAATTACTTGTGTTTATAACTCACACATAGGTGAGTGGAACCAAAGGATTGGTTAAGGGAAATTACATAAATCACCTTGGGCACAAAAAGCCTGTATAATGAAGTAAGGATGGATGAATCACAAGCTATAATTTTTCATTTAATGTTAAATAATGTAAAAACCATAAAATAAATTTTATTATATAAATAAACATACCCACTTCTTAGTTATTATCATTATCGGTCATATAGATGAAATGAATATAAAAAATTTCAATGGATAAAATTCACTTATATTCATTCTTTACTGTTATTATAAACAAAATTTTATTAATTAATATATTCCCATTATCTTAATGACCATAAAAATCCTTCTAGAGATATCCATCATATATAAATTTAGGGAAAATAAATGGTATAACCAATAATTAAATATAATTACATTAAATTAATTGATCATTTTTTATTTCTCTAAAACCATTATTACATAGCCACACACATCTGGTTCTAATAGTGTAATTATGTTTTAATTTTGTGATTAAATATCTAAATGAAATTTAATTCTATAATTTAAATGGATTCTACATAGCATGTACTTATGAGCAACAAGTTGTGTACCAAAATTGTCATATGTTTGAGATAACCACCTAGTGATTTGTTTTTTACCTTTTCCAGAATACACTGCTTGTACTAACAAGTTATACACAATGTCTTCTACTTTCCCTATGTTTATGAAACCCACCAATGAAATCAATGTGTTCCTTTGAATCAAGACTACAAGACATGTACTATAGCTACACATCATGTGTTCAACTAGTTTTGTGTCTTCATAACCTACTGACGGACATGACATGGTCTTTGAATGCATGAAATAATGAGATACATAACTTGTATCTCATTAATTGTGTAGGATATCAACCTTTCATGGCTAAAAACATGTATTTTATCACAAGGTTAGAACAAATTTTTTAGTCATTTCGTGTAGACTACATGATGTGTACTCCATCTACATAGTATGTAATCCAACAAGTTGTGTGCCAGACTGGAATAGTCAACATGCGATGTATAATAAATACACCACGTGTTATTAATGCTTGGTGCTTCATGTATAATACGATACATCTAAATGTTGTGCACCAGGGTACGTGGTGTGTACTCCAGCTACATGTTGTGTAACCAAGTATACCAGCCATAATTCTTGGAACTTCATTGTAATGACCCAAACTATTATAAATTAAATTCCCATTGTGATTTAATTAAATATATTATTAAGTATTACAGTTATATAAAACACATTCACTTATTTTGTTTTATTATATCCAATCATATTTAATAAAAAGTTAAGCATCATTATCATTGATAATATAGTTTTTTTACAAAAATCTTATGACTATTATAAATATAGGGATTTAGCAAATTCAATTGACACAGACAAAAGATGTTTTGGCTTCAACAAGTAGGATCGTACCCTATGAATCCCATTCATTAGAGCTTCCATGTGAGATAAAATCATTGGAATTTTCCCTTGACCAATCACTAGCTGATATCCAATAACTTAAGCATGAGATAAACCATTTACATGTGAAGTTCAAGTTCATCGAGATCACGACCCATACCATGTATGTCGAACAACCCCATGAATGTCTCATTATCACACACATTACTCTTATGAAATTTGCTGGTGTATTAAAGAGATATTTTTGAAGACCCTATAAATATGAGTATCTAAATTAATTTTCATAGAGTATTGAATATATTTTCATCTAATTATTATTACTTTATAAATGATCTTTATCTTGATACAATATAATAGAAATCATATTTTTGTGTAAGAATCAAATTCAATTATGGAATTTATTATGATAAATTAATGGATCTCTAAAAAAATAATATTTTAATAAAATATTATTATTAATTAATTTTTATCAAATATAAATGATCATATAATTTTTTTTAATTCAAATGTAATTTTTCTAAGGTTTTGAAAACTGTTATTCTCAAAAAACCATTCATTTCTCAATAAATGCCAATTATTATTTTAAAAGGGTAAATTAATATATTTATATAATTATTTATATATTTTTATATAAAATCAATATTATTTTTTGAATCATAATTTCAATATTATGCAATAGTTAATTTTTCATAATCTTCTAAGATGGTCGAGTTTTCAGGGAAAAATTAAATAAAGTACAAATATATTGTGTGTATTATGACATAATAAGTTACCAAAAGTGATGTAATAAATAAAATTTATGGAATACATGACCAAATATATGATTTAATTTTAAAATAATGTTATTTTGAGTTTATTTTATTCATTTTATAAAGCCAATAAGAATCCTCCAAAACCAATAATATATTTTAAGGTTTTAAAATCATTACTTTAGGAGTATGACTCACTTACAAATCAGAAATGTTATTATTTTATTATATTCAGATATTAGAATAATAAAATAATAAAAACTAATACCATTTGGTCAAAACCATGGAAAAACTATGTCAAGGTTTGTGGTTTTGGTTATTTTATTATATAGAGTCAAAAACCATAGTTTTAGAAATAATAAAGAAATTCTCACTCTATTCCTATATAAACCTGACCAAGATCCCATTTATCTTCACTAAAAATCCTTATATCACGTTCTTACTCTTCACTAACTTCTATAGAGTCCTCCCAAGGTTCCCCAATGCTCTATAAAATATCATCACAAGCATTTAGTGTCACACTCTAAAGGCATGTGATCATCTCATTCTCCTCTTTATTAAAATATATCTTATGTATTTTATCACAATTTCCTAATTTTGGGATATATTCTTCCATACAGACCCTTAAATTCAATTTTATGTATAAATTTTTAGATAACACTTTAACCCTCATCAATCCCTCCCATTAATTACATGTGGTTATAACTCACACACAGGTGAGGGGAACCAAAGGATTGGTTAAGGTAAATTACATAAATCACCATGGGCACAAAATCCCTACATAATGAAGTAAACATGGATGACTCATAAACAATAATTTTTTATTTAATGTTAAATAATTGAAAAACCATAAAATAAATTATATTAAATCAAAAAACATACCCAATTCCTAGTCAAGATCATGATCGGTCATACACATGACATGAATATGAAAAATTACAATGGAAAAAATTCACTTATATTCATTCTTTACTACTAATAAAAATAAAAAATTATTAATTAATAAATTAACATTATCTTAATTACCATAAAAATTCTCCTAGAGATACCCATCATATATGAATTTAGGGAAAATAAATGGTATAACCGATAATTACATATAATTACATTAAATTAATTGAGCATTTGTTATTTCTCTAAAATAATTATTACATAGTAACACACATATAGTTTTAACAATGTAATTTGGTTTTAATTATACGATTAAATATTTAAATGCAATTTTATAATTTAATGGGATCCTATATAGCATGTACTTACGAATAACAAGTTGTTTACCAAAATTGTCGTATATTAGAGATAAACACATGGGGATTTTGTTTTTACCTTCGCCAGAATACACTGAATATACCAACCATCTACACACAATGTGTTCTGCTTTCCCTATGTTTAGGTTACCCACAAAAGAAATCAATGTGTTCCTTTGAATCAGGACTACACAATGTGTACTCTAGCTACACATCAAGTGTTCAACTAGTCCTCTATCTTTATAACCTACCGACAGACTCAACAAGTTCTTCGATTGAATGAAATAATGAGCTACAAAACCTATATATCATTAATTTCCCAGGATATCATCCTTTAATGTCCAGAAAACTTGTATTTGATGACAAGGACATCACAAATTTTGTAGTCATTTCATGTAGACTACACGATTTTTACTCCAACTACACAGCATGTAATCTGGAAATTTGTGTGCGAGACCGGCCTAGTCAAAATGTGGTGTATAATAAATACACAACATGTTATTCATTTTTGGCACTTCATGTATCATGTGACATAAACAAATATTATAAACCGGGGTACGCAGTGTGTACTCCAGCTATATGTTGTGTAACCTAGTACACCAACCATAATTCTCGGAACTTCCTTGTAACGACCCACACTGTTATAAATTAAATTCCCCATGTGATTTAATTAAATATATCATTAAGTATTATAGTTATAGAAAACACATTTACTTATTTGGTTTTATTATATCGAATCATATTTAACAAATCGTTTAGAATCATTTTCTTTGATAATATAGTTTTTGAACATTTATCTTATGACTAGTATAAATATAGGGTTTTAACAAATCTAGTAGACACATACAAAGGATGTAATGGATTCAACTAGTAGGATCTTACCCTATAAATCCCATTCATTAGAGCTTCCATGGGAGATAAAATCACTGGGATTTTCCATTGAAAAATCACTTGCTAGTATCCAATAACTTTAGCATGAGATAAACCATTTGCAGGGGAAGTTCAAGCTCATTGAGATCACGACCCAAACCATGTATGTCGAACCACCCCATGAAATTATCAATGTCACACACATTACTCTTATGACATTTTCTGGTGTATTAAAGAGAAATTTTTGAAGACCCTATAAATATGAGTATGTAAATTAATTTTCATATAGTATTGAATATATTTTCATATTATTATTATTACTTCATGAATGATCTTTATTTAGATACAATAAAATAGAAATCTTATTTTTGGGTAAGATTTAAATTCAATTATGAAATATATTTTGATAAATTAATGGATTTTGGAAATAAATACTATTTTATTAAAATATTATTATTAAGTAATTCTATCAAATATAAATGATCATATAATGTTTATAAATTCAAATTTAATTTTTCGGAGGTTTTGAAAACTGTTATTGTCAAAAAACCAAACATTTCTCAATAAATGCCAATTTTTATTTTAAAAGGGTATATTAAAATTTTTTTATAATTATTTATAAAATTTTTATATAAAATTAATATTATTTTTTGAATCATAATTTCAATATTCTCCAATAGTTTTTTTTATAATTTTCTAAAATGGTAGAATTTTTGAGTAACATTTAAATAAAGTGTAAATATATTGTGTGTATTATGACATAATAATGTCCCAAAAGTGATGTAATAAATAAAATAAATTGTATCCATGACCAAATATATGATTTAATTTTAAAATAATGTTATTTTGAGTTTATTTTATTAATTTTATAAATCCATTAAAAATCCTCCAAAATCAATAACATATTTTAAGTTTATAAAATCGTTTGTTTAGCAGTATGACTCACTTACACATCAAAAATGTTATTATTTTATTATATTCGGAAATTGGAATTATAAAATAATAAAAACCAATCCCATTTGGTATAAACCATGGAAAAAACTATGGTAAGGTTTGTTTTTTTGGTTATTTTATTATATAGTGTCAAAACCCTATGTTTTAGAAATAATAAAGAAATCCTCACTCTATTCCTATATAAACCCAACAAATATCCCATCTATCTTCACTAAAAATCCTTATATCACGTTCTTACTCATCCCTCCTCTCTCTAGAGGCATCCCAAGGTTACCTCAAGATCTATAAAAGCTCCTCCCAAGCATTTTGAGTCACACTCCCAAGCCATGCGATCCTCTCATTCTCCTCTTTATTCAAAAATCTCTTTTATCTTATGTATTTTATTTCAATTTTATAATATTGGAATATATCCATCCATACCACCCATTAAATTCATTTTTATGTATAAATTTTGAGATAATAATTTAACTCCCATCTATCCCTCACATTAACATTCATATTCTTTTTGTTATGGTGTTGAAATTGCACTGCGATTTTCCATGACAAACAATTATGCAGTGAATACCTGTAATCATTTCCAATCAACATTGTTCACCTTTAAGAAAATTCAATTCTTGATTGGGTACTTACGTGTATTTATTACACACTCCTTGATTTTGGAATAAAATATGATGATTAATCCACATTTTATGATTTATATTGAACACATATTCATGAGATTGAAATGAAACAGATAGGTGAACCCATGAATATATAGTCCTCCAATGCATTGGGTAATATTTATCCTCATGAGACATAATGTTCAAATATATTGTAATCCTGATTGCATAATTTTGTTTTTTCCATTAGGATTTCTAGAATTTTATCCATCAAAATATGTTTATGATTCAGTGTTTTAAGTTGTTTCCACATTTCCCATGATGACTTTATGATTATCTTGTTATATCATGCTTCATTGTTCGTGTTTATGATTCTAACCCTCTTTATATCTCATTGATATACCTATTATCTAACATTTATTCATTTATTCATTTTATTTAATGTCTATTCCCTTACTGGGATTTATAGATCTTTTATTTCTTATGTATGTCCCTAGGTTATCCCATACCATTTTAAGTGTGAGCATGTTAAGGAAGTTTTCAATAAAGATAATGTTTTTTACTTTGTACAATTTTTTTGTAATTTACCTAATTCAAAAATACACTATAATTATCAATATTTTGGTTTGTATTATAGGTTCATATTATGTAATAAATCATGAATTATGGTTTAATAAAGATTATGGTTGTCATAGTTGGTATCAAAGGAAATGTTTAGTAATTCATATGATTAGGATTAGAAGACTCTAGTGAAGGACATAGGGATAAGACTAAGTATATGAAAACATACCAATATTTTGGTAATTATAGAGTAAGTGTTATATCAAAAACAATAGATCCAATTCTAGATACAATAAGTGGATGAGGCTATGAATCATATGTATATAGGGGTAAAACCCGAAAACACTGCGTTGAGCAAGATTCGAGCATGAACTAGTGCATGATAATGGGTATTGTTGCACACCTAGTTTGACACTCTTAGAAGATATGCTTTGGTAAATTCATAAGTTCATTATGAACCATTATTAATGTAACAAAAAATACCCATAAAAAATATATATTAGGAAATAGATCACGGATAACAAATATTAAATCCTTGGAATTCATAAGATAATGAAATATATATAGTTTATAATTTATATCTTTAATGTCAATGGATTCTCATTTTTGTGTTTAATATTTTAAAATGACCCATCCCTAATTGTCCTTTTATTTAATCAAATGGACTGAAATATGAAGAATCAGATAAAAAAGGAAATGAAATGGGAAATGTGATGACTACCCCTAATGCCCAACCTAATGGGAGAGAGAATTGTAAAATTTGTACCGATACTCTCTTAGCTGACTCAGATTATGAATATAAACCTATATCAAGAGGAGATCCCAAATCAACCTAAGAAAAAAATGATATGTAATTGAGATCATTATGTGATAAAAGCCCCTGACATTCAATGGATCACCTAATACCTTAATCATGGAACAATGGAACAACTCTATTGAAAGGATATTTTTCACCCTTCAATGTTCTAAGAAATGGAAGTTTCTTCTGGTTGTTTTTCATATGGAGGTAGAAGTTTATTGGGGGTGTAAATTGATCAATAATATGAGACCTTCTTAAGAGATCGAAGCAATTTGATAGATGGAATTATGGAAAAAAAATTGGTAAATATTTTCCCCTCACTCTTTGACATAAAAGGAAATCAGATTTCCTTTCCCACAATAAAATAGATAATGAATCCATCAGATCATATGAGTCAAACATCACATGACTTGAATGATATTCCTCTGAATTTGTCTTCACCCCCAAATTCATGGTTTAATGCTTCCTTGGTGGGATAAAAGGTAGTCTTTGAAAATACCTCGATATCAAAGACTTTGATAGGTATGATGAAATTATATGTTGTTCCCTAAAATTAAAAATGTATATCAATTAATATTAATGGTATTATACGGATAAAAATTGGAAAGTGAAGTATAATTTTATTAGTTAAATGGAGAAATATAATGGTTCTATGACATTTCAACATACCACTTGTTAAAGGTGTTGAAAAAAGAACCCCAAAAATTGCCTAAGGGGGTGAGGAATTACTTCATGTATGGGGAGTAAGGGAAATTAGTTAGTGATTATAGAGAGAAGTAACCCACAAATGTTATGGAGGAAATTAATGATCTTGTAAACCCTCATTGTATTATTCATTCCTTAAACTACATAGAACCAGAGAACTTTTCAAACCAATTCCCTAAGACAATGGTTTTTGAAAATAACCAAAACCTTCTAAGGAAATGGGGGAATGATTTTTTCATCACAACCACTAATGGGGATCTAGACATTGAAGTGGTGACCTGTATGTTAGATATTCATTTAATAACAGAGAAAATATTTTTTTATTTCATGTTCTATGCAATCCTTCATATCATTAATGTTTAGTAGAACTATTTAAACACCACCACATAGCATGGAAGTAGAATTTTCATTAAAAATGGAAAATGGGAAAATTATTTCATCCCAACTATAAAACTCATCCCCTATCAAAATTTGAGGGTTTATTTTCTCAAAAAACATTTTAACACTCCCTTTAGTGAAATTTAATGTAATTATTGTTGTGAATTGGTTTTCCCTATATAGGTCCATCTTAAATTTCCATGAGAAGGAAATAACTCTTTGTTTCATAAATCAACCCTTGATTTTGTACAAGTGGAAGGAGGGCGGTGAATATTCTTTTCCAAAAACATCTAAAGAATATATATTTTTTCCTATGAGAAAGTTTATCTAGTTAAAAGGATTGCATGAAAGGAAAATAAAATCCATGAAGACATTCCCAATGTGAGGGAATACGTTAATGTGTTTCTGAAGTAATTTTCTATTATTCCTCCTAGCTAAGAGGTTGAATTTTCAATCTATCTTATGCCCTGACAATTACCATTATCCAAGACTCTATATTGAATGGATATTATAAAACTTGGGTAGCTAAAGAAACAAATACAAGAGAATCTTGATAAAGGGTTCATACACTCATGTGCTTCACCATGGGGTGCACCAGTCCTATTCATCAAGAAGAATGATGGGTCAATGCACCTTGCATTGATTATCTTGAGATCAACAAGATCACGGTAAAGAACATGTTTCCTCTACCATGCACTAATGAGTTTTTTTATCAGATTAGTGGAGTAAAATACTTCTCCAAGGTAGATATGTGGTTGGTATATTACCAAGTTAGGGTGAAGAATGATGTTATCCTAGAGACTGATCTTTGTATAAGGTATCATAACTATGACTTCATATTACTTCCATTCAGACTCACTAATTCTCAATCAATCTTCCTGGAGTTTTTGAATACATTCTTTAGAGAGTAACCTGAAATTTTTTTTGGCAACCTTTATAGATGATATTATAATATTCTTCAAAATAAATTTGGAGAATGAGGAGTATCTTAGCAGTCTATTAATGTTTTTTCAAAAGGAGAATATTTTTGAAATGTACAAAAAATATGAGTTCTGGTTAAAGAAAGCCTCATTAATAGGGAATACTATCACAAGGAATGGGGATATCTATAGAGCCTTGAAATACTGATGAAATTGAAGGATGTATGTGGCCAAAATTTGTGAGAGATATCTATAGTTTCTTTAGATTAGTTGGGTACTATCATCGATGTGTGAGAAATATCTCATGATTTTCAAACACTCTAACCTAACATAGAATATAATCAAGTTTCTTTTAATGATGAATGTGAAGATATATTCAAGGAGTTTAAAAAGATTCTTTTCAATGCATATGTACTCGCTCTACCAGTAAGTGGAGAACTTTTCATGGTATTAAGAGATGCTTCAAAGATGGGGTTAGTCTATTTATTAATGTAGAATGATGAATTAATATCCAATGTTTCAAGGCAGTTGAATGTTCACAAGTAGAACTACCCAACACATGATCTGGAGTTGGCTGTAGTGATCTTCACTTTGAAATTATGGTGACATTATATCTTTGGGGAGAAGTATGAAATATATTTGGATCACAAAAGCCTCAAGTATATATTCACACATAAATATGTTAATATGAACATATGAATATGGTTAGAGCTGATCAGGAAATATGACTTCTCAATTAACTATCATCCTAGGAAAGAGAATAAAGTGGTAAACGATCAATTTAGAAAGGATCCGGTAATTTTATCATTAATCCTAATTGAGAGGGATACATTATTCATTGATTCAGAATGGTTAGACATGGGAATAATAAAGAATGGAACATTATAAATCCTATCACAAATTATATCTCAATAGTCCCTTATGGAGAAGATAAAGGATGCTCAAATAAATTATGTGGGAATTCATAAGAAAGTGGAAACTATAAGAAAAAGGAAATCCTTAGTGTAAAATGTTAATTAAGAAGGATTTTTAGGATTTGGGTCATGACTATATATACCATAAAATATAGAATTAAATAAGAAGATATTAGATGATGCACATAGTTTGACTTTCTCCATCCATCCAAGAAGCATAATGATGTATCGAGATCTCTAAGATCACTATTTGTGGGAAAATAAGAAGAAGGAGATCGTGGAATATACATAAAGATGTCCTATATTTCAGCAAGTGAAGGACAAAAGAAAAAAATACATGGGGATGATGTAACCATTATCCATACCAACATATAAATGGGAAAACATCACCCTAGAATTTGTCACATTTCTTCCGAAGACATCAAGAAGAAATAATTATATATGGGTTGTCATAGATCATCTTACAATGAGTGTTCACTTCATTATAATTTGAGGGAATTTCTCACTTGATTAACTTGCAAGGATATACATTACATAAGTGTTGAGGTTTCATGAAACACCACTATTGATTATATCTGATTAAGATCCAATATTAACCTCTATGTTCTAGAAGAGTCTCCAACATGCTCTAAATAAATATTTGATCTTCATCATCACTTATCTTCATCAAACTAATGGAAAATCTAAGCAGACTATCTGAACACTTGGGAACATGTTGAGATCCTACTCAATTGACTTCAAAGGAATATGGGATCAACATCATCCTTTTGTTGAGATCTCATACAATAAAATTTTCCACTAAATCATCCGAATGGAACCCAATGAAGCTGTTTATGGGAAGTGTTGTAGAACACCTGCATGATGGGATGAAGTTGGAGAAAGGAAACTGATATATCCAAAAAAATTAAAGGAAATGGTTAAAATGGATATGACCATTCAGTAGCACATCAAGGCTGCTTAGATTCAAAATAAGATTTGTGTTGACAATCATCGACAAGTCCTAGGGTTTGATGTTTGAGATATGGTATTGCTCTGAATACCTCCATGAAATAAATTCATTAGATTTTGTATGGAAGGAAATATTTCTCCAAGATACATTAGTCCCATTGATATTCTTCATTACACCGAAGCAGTGGCCTATCGACTAGCATTCCCACCAAACCTATCTAAATTTCATGATGTATTCCACGTATCCCTCTTGAGAAAGTACATACTAGAACCCTCAAATGTACTCAATCTAGATGTGGTACCATTGTTGAACGATCTTTCCTATGAGGATCCACGGTGAAGATCATATATTGTAGAGACAAAGTTATATTAAATAAGAAAACACACCTAATCAAAGTATTATGGAGAAATAATCATTCTGAAGAAGTAATGTGGGAACTAGAGGAGGTGATAAAACATAGTTACCCTCATCCATTTTAGTGTGGTAAATGAAAATTTTGAGGTGAAATTTCTGAATGGGGGAAGATTGTAATGACCCAAACAGTTATAAATAAAATTCCCCATGTGAAATAAATAAATATAATATTAAAAATTATGGTTATAGAAAGATGATGCACTAATTTTGTTTTATTATATCATATCTGATTTAATATACCATTAGGTATTATTAATGTTGATAATATAGTTGTTCAACAATGATATTATCACCATTATAAATATAGAGTTTTAATAAATCCAATTGGTATAGAAAAAGGAAGTGATGGATTTAACCAGTAAGATCGTACCCTTTGAATCCCATTTATCAGAGTTTCTAAGGGAGATAGAATCACTGATTTTTTCCCTTAGTTAAGCCCAATATTATATCAAATAACTTAATTATGAGTGAAACCATTTATCGGAGATGTTATATCCCATCGAGATCACTACCCAAACCAAGTAGGATGAACCACCCCATGAAAGTCTCATTATCGTACAACATACCGTTAGGAATTTTGATAGTGTATTAAAGGGATATATATCATGAACCTAGAATTATGAGTTTGTGCATTATATTATATATATAATAATTAATATATTTTCATCTTATTATTGTTACTTTTTAAATGATCTTAACATTGATTCAATAAAACACAAATTGTATTTTTGGGTAACATTAAAATTCAATTAAGGAATTTATTTTGATTAATTAATGTGTTTTTGAAATAAATAATATTTAAATAAAATATTATTATCAAATAAATTTTAACAAATATAAATGATCACATAATTTTTATAAGGGTTCGAAAACTATTATTTAAAAAAACTGAGAATTTCTCAATAAATGTAGATTATTATTTTAAAAGAGTAAATTAAATTATTTAGAAAATTATTTATGTAAAATGAATATAATTTTTTCAATTAGAATATTGAAATTATCCAAAGGTTAATTTTTTATAATTTTATTAGATGATCTAATTTGCAGGTAATGATTAAATGCCATATAAATATATGGTGTGTATTATGACATCCAAATGACCCAAAAGTGATGTAATAAATACTATAAAGGGTATACACAACCAAATATATTTTTACCTTTAAAATGGTTTTATTTTATGTTTATTATATTAATTTTATATATCCATCATGAATCCTCCAAGAATTATAATATATTTGAAGGTTTTAAAATCATTTCTTTGAGATTATGACTCACTTATATATTATCAATGGGTATTATTTTATTATTTTAGGACCTTTAACATATAAGATAATAAAAACCACTGCCATTTGGAACAAACCGTGTTCAAAAATCATTGGAATTTTTGTGGTTTTGGATATTTTATTATATAGATTCCAAAACCTAGGTTTCAGAAATAATAACAAATTATCAACTCTTTTCTTATATAAACCCACACAAGATCACATTTATCTTATCTAAAAATACTTTAATCACAACCTTATTATACCCTCTCCTCTCTATAATTCTCCCACGGGGCCCCCAAGCTCTCAATAGGCTCCACCCATTCATTTAGAGTTACTTACTTATGTTAAGAGATCCTCTCATTATCCTCTTTATTCAAGTATATAATTTATCGTATGTCTTTTAACTTCATTTCATAATGTTGTTATATGTAGTTCCATACCCCCCTTACCATCCATTGGTTTCTAAATTATGAGTTACCACTTTCACACTCATCAATCCCTCCCATGAACATCCATATTCTCATGTTTTTATACCGAAACATCACCTTGATTTTCCATGCCAAATAATTGTATAGTGAATACCCATACTCATTTTTTATCAAGGTTCTTCAACCTCATGAATTTATAATTATTTATTGGGGACTTGCATGTATTTATTCTACACTCCATGATTTTAAAATAAAATATGATGATTAATTAATCCATTTTGTATGATATATGTGGCACATTTAATAATGAGAATGAAATGAAAGTGACGGGTGCATCTGGAATTATATAGTACTCCAATGCATTGGGTAATGTTTAGTCTCATGAAATGTAATTTTGGGATATGGATTAAACATGATTCCTTTATGGGAATTTTTCCATCTTGATGTGTTGGTATTTACCCTTGACCTATGATTATGATGTAGTGTCTTAAGTTGTTTCCATATTTCCTATGTTTCTATTATGTGATGATGTTATATCATGCATCATTGGTCATGTTTATGATTATCACCAATTTTATTCCCCATTAATATGAATATTTTATAATATATATTACTTAATTGTGTTATTAAATTTTTATTTCATTGTTGGGATTTATACCTCTCCCCTATCTTATGTATGTCCCCAGGTAATCCAATGCAGTTTTAAGTGTGAGCATGTTAAAAAAGTTTTCAATAAATATTATGTTTTTCCAAGGTTATATTTTTATGTAGTGTACCTAAGTAGAAAATACACTAGAATTATTGATCTTATGGGTTTTATTATGTGTATTATTATGTAATAAATCATGACTTCATGCGTAATAAAGTGAAGGGTTGTTATATTCATAATGGAATCACTAATAATTCTCCATCAGTTCATAGATTTTAAGAAATTATGAATATTGAATGATGAATATTAAAATTTTAAAATCATGTTAATTAATATTCATATTTAAAGAGTTGATAATCTAAAAATGAATTATCTAACAAAAATTTTGCATATAGATCAATAATAAAATAAATTATTATTAATTTAAATGAAATATATTTGATACCACATGATGGTTTTGGGTGCAAAAAAATCACCTTAGAGGGTAGATAACCATTATGTTTTTTATTCAAATTCGATGGATCATTTTCCATTTGTTCAATATTTAAACATCATGACCAATGAAATTTTTCCATAAAATATTAACTAAATATGCATGAAAACTATATAAGATCTTTTTGATGATAAATTTATAATTAATTTAGATTAGGTCTATAGAAATAATAACTCAAAATAGGATATTTATTAATTGATGTTATTGAACATTCAAAAACCCATTTTTGTATTACTATTGTTTTGTTTGTAAGATCTAGGTTTAGAATCTCTCTAGCTGTTATCCACATGTTCTTCTTTTATATATGAACAAAACAAATTTATTATTGGGTTCTAAAATGACGAAAAATTATATTTCTTAATTCATCTTGATCGCTTCAATATCCTTTAGTCTAAAAGGAGTTATTCTCATTCTTGAGAAGATAAGAGAAGGATAATCAAGAAAAAGTCTTTTGTGCATAACAATTCTCAATTCACAACTTTTTATCCCTACACAATAGACATGTAAATCTATTTGTAGAGTTATATTTTAGGATGAAATTTTATTTAATTAAGATCAATGGAAACACATAGTGTGTGGCCCTCTATAATTCTTTCCCATTTGCATTCATCAGTCTTGTGTAAATTATATGATTATTGTTTAAAAATAGGTTAATGTTCCAAATAGAAATAAGTTAATGTTGTGACATCTAAAACCACACATGAACACATACTGTGTAATATAATCACTTCTTTATAATATCTCATAAATTAGGTTTCACATTTACATCATCAATGTTAATTCTTGATACATATTTCTTTGAATATTTGAAATAAACTACTCCTTACACTAGGTAAACATAATTTAATATTATGGTTCCATTTAAATCAAATGGTTGAGATGTCATCTTTCATAAATATATAAGGGAAAATAATTACTAAAATTATTAATTCATAATATGTCATGATGATACACCCAACATAATCTACTTCGACATGAATTGTTATCATCAGGGATTGTAGCACTGCATCTATGTGCTTGAGTCATGGAATGAATTGAAAATAATTTTAATGTGTAATTACTATTACACATGGTCACGGATTTGTATTTATAATGACACGTAACCATATATAATTTCTATAGGTGAGTCTAT
The DNA here is from genome assembly GCA_963277665.1 of Viscum album. NCBI lineage: Eukaryota > Viridiplantae > Streptophyta > Magnoliopsida > Santalales > Viscaceae > Viscum > Viscum album. The sequence goes on along the minus strand of OY728162.1, from coordinate 1,462,321,406 downwards.
TATTATAATCTCCCATCTTAGAGATTATCAAGTGTGAAATTCATGAGAAGAAGGTGTATCTACTTATGAGTACCCACACATGACAACCAACATTCTATATGTACCACCTTAGTATGTTATCCTATTATAGAACTATATTTAAGATTTGTTTCAGGGTATTTCAATTCTCTAACCCTTGGGGGACTTCCAAGTACTTATCAATATCATATTTAATCTATTATATTATTACATTAAAATCATATATACAAATGAATAGTATGTAATAATATTCTTTATTAACATTTAACTATTTGAATATACGTATAATATGGAGTAAATTTTTTTATAGAACACTAATTCTTGAAATTTTCACCATGACCACCCATTTCTAGGGGTTTAAGAAATTAGTGTTGTCCTTATTTACATTCAACATGTTCTGAGTTAATCACACATAAAGAGAAATATGAAATGATTGTTTTCAATATGGAATGAAGGTGATAGTTTTTGAATAATTAAAATGGTTGTGGAATAATGAAGATGATGGTAACATTGGTTCTATCATGTGGGGATTTCATTGGGACATGAAACCATAGGATTAGGCGTTGTGACATCACAATATATCTCATTCCATAAATGTTTCAAACCCTAGAGCGAAAGACATGACGTGAGAACTTTGTGAGAGTTCACATATCTTTTCATTTGTATATCAAATTTGGGTAATTAGACAATTTATCCTGAGAATTTATTCTTATTCATCATGATGGTGAAATGTTTTAAACCACTCAAGGTCAATCACATTGAGTTTTGAGTGGGCCAATATTTTAACTCGATGGGGATGATGGTAGTGTTTAAGAATGATGGGAATGGAATTCCCTAGGGATCAGTACTCCCTTGACTACATGTTGATAATTGGTATCGATTTAACTATATAGTTTCCAGATTTTGGTATGCCTCTATCTTCATGGGTTGTAGGCCCTTTAAAGTTGAAGAATGGAATCAATAGTCCATTACATCAAACATGTCACAGGACCTATACAGGTTTAATAGAGGTAGGTTCTCCCCTATTTGGTGTTTACTAAATTATCAGGGCATTAGTTATCTATTTATCAAGTCAAGTAATCCCTTGATTGATGACCCTATTTGATGAGGATTTTTTGCTCCACCTGGGAATAAATATTCCCTAGACTGATGTCCTTGTTCAATAAGGAGTGGGTCCTCTATCATGGGTTTAGTACTCCACCAATCAATAACCTTGTTCTGTGAAGTGTGAGTCCTCCAATAGGGGTTTGTTACTCTGTCAGGAATAACATGTATTAGAAAATCATGGGTCTCCCATTATATTTAGTGAGTTAAAATGGGTTGATACTAGCTATATAGATTGAATTATTGGGTTGCTTGATGGGATGGATTATATTGATTATCTAGGTTATTATTGACTAGGACTCGGTGTCCAAGGATCTCTTAAATAGTATCATATATGGGATTGTATATTCTTTTTCTTACTATAGGATATCTTTTAATTTAGTGGCTTTCAGCTAACTAAGACTTTTTATTCCTTTTTCATTTTTCAGAAATCCAACTAGGTATACATATACTCACCCATACATGGGTGTTTTCCACACATGTTTCATGTCTTATGTAGATGATGGATAGTTTGGTAGTGACATTAGTGGACATAGTTTTGGTTGAGTAGGAGCTTTGTACTACCTAAAGGATACGTTAGAAAGCAATGTGCATGTCTAGATCCCAATTCATTTTGGAGACCCATTTACATAGTTTCTTTTAGTTATTTTACCTTTTTAATTGTTGGGGATGAAATATTCCGCATTATAGTTTATGTATAATTAATACATTTTGGATCCTAGGGGTTGTCACATGGATTATGTGTTATGGTTTGATTTTATTCTCTAATCTCCATTATTCATTACCATTCGTTGGGGTATAAGTGTACATGTGGATTATCCTATATCCTTTCATCATATGTGATATGATTTCTCATTTATAGTAACTCGTCTCTAGCTTATTTAAGGTGTGCTTGGAGAGGAACACTCGGCATACTGCTAGATTGGGTGGGGTCCCATTGATTCAGGTTATATTAGAGTGGCATGATATAAAATCTACCTTATGGATTATAGGATGAGTTAGGTGTCTATAAGGATAGTTTGGGGGATTAGTGAAATGGTTTCAAGGGGTTTTGAGTTTGGATTTCAAACCAGGGAACCCAGTGTTGGTACACCAGCTGACATATTCATTCACCAAGACTCTGATATATTTCTTTTCAAAAAAAATCTCTAAAGCAGTGATTTTGGAGAATAAGTAAATGGTAAATGAACCGAATATAAATAGGGTTTCAATTTATATTTCCTTCTTTATCCATATTCTTAATTATTCTTTAATATTTGTGGGTTATATTGTCAAATATATGATGCAACCATGTAAATAGTTATATTCAATTTTTTGGAAGGGTGGAGATGTTCATATGTCAGTAATTGATCTTCTTGTCACTAATAAAATGAGAAACATGGATTATATTCTAATATTAGATCATGATATGTCCCCACTAGGGTAGTGGGCAGTAGTTCCTTTAACCATAGTGTATAATGAAGAGCCACCACCATTATTCTAGGAAGTCATCCATCAAACTTTGAGTAGTGTATGATCCCAGTGGGGAAAGATGAGGGTCCACATGGGCTGAATTCACATCACACGTTTCATTGGCAGTGAAAACTCATTTTTCTAGGAGTTCATGGACCTTAGGAAGTAGGTTATTGTATTGAGTTGGTGATTTGATGGTATTTCTTTGTTCAGACACCCTCTAGTTTGATGGGGTTCTAGAATCCAACCTTCTTCATGGAAAAATTATTCTTTTGTGGACCTCATTCATCCAAATCCATGACTAGGTGACTCTCCCATATAAATATTTTTAGTGCATATTTTATGATGAGTAATACATGGATACGGTGAGGTATGTATGCATCTAAGATTTTTTTGGAGATGAAGTAGGATATTATGTCTATTTCAGAGTATACATAAAGGTTTACTAACCTCATTATGTACCCCCTCAACATGGTTAATGTCATATCCCTTCAATCAAAAATTTTTGAGCGAATCCTTTATAGATATTTCTTAGTTATCTTTGATCCTCAATGCATCCACATCTATAGTAGGTTTTTTGGAGAGGGACCTAATAATAGATAGATTTTTAAAAAAGGTGAATGATATTGTTATAGATGGAAAATATTACCTAATTTGGAGTCATTATCTATGACCAATAGTTATTATGGATTAGGGTCACATCATCAAAGTCATACTCATGAAAAATACCATACCTAAGGTATATTAGGTCAAATGTCACATAGAGGATCCATCCAGCAAAGAGATAGGATCTACTATTTTTATGGTAGATGCGGTCACATGTTTCATGACTACCCAACCCTAAATATAGAAAAGTAAATCCAAATGATAGTTATACCTCTACTTTAGTGGAATATATGTGATTAGGGACCCCCCTGAGTTGTCTAGGGTGGTCCTTGGGGAGGAGGCTAAAATAATGAAGAGGGCAGTACACTACGAGGAAGAGATATAGGTGGAAATAATTATGATCCAATATCCCCATTACCACCATCAAGTATTCCATATATGTATTATAGGGATGGTGTCCATGGATGTATCGAGGTTTAGATTCAGTAGTGTTATGACCAGGCATCACCTCACATAATCGTATGTATGATCTATGTATTCTTTACATTTGAACTCATACTTATAGATACCATTGTGAGATATTTTTTTCCCAAATATCCATTATTAAATTTAGATATTCTGGTGTAGCCCCTATCCCATCCTATTTGATTATAGATTCCTACTAGAAGTGATCACATTCTTACCCGCATTTGTTGATGATGTGGGATAACACATAGTAGAGAAAGGTTCTTATGGGACCTCATAGTGGTTATGATGATGACTTATGATTATTTCCTTGTAATTGAATATTTTTCTTCAATATATGACAAGAATTATTAATATAATCAAATATTGATGTGTTCCAAAGATAATGCATCAATGTTTCCCTTTTTGGGTGAGTAGGACCTTTAGATGAGACAAGTTGGGAATGTGTGTGGGAATTTATGGTCAATAACCCATAAATTGATGTGTTTAGCTATGTGTAGTGGATACGTTAGATTATTTTATTCATTTAGTTATCAATTTTTATATTGAAATTTTTATAAATAATTTTTCTGGACTACCCCTCCTTGAGATATCAACGTTTGTATTGATCAACACCTGAGGACCACACTAATATCTTATGTGAAATATTGAATGACCCCCATGGAGCTTAGTTGGAAAAGTTGTGATAAACAATGTTTTTATTGAATATTTATTGTTAATAATTGATATGATTTCCCCAATTAGAGATTTATTTGAATATTTAATTAAAATCTGCGTTTTGAGATTGAATTTCAAAATTACATGAAATTTTTATTTTTTTACCATTTAATTTCTGTTGAGTATTTTTATCATAACATTTACTTTATTTCTAATAATTAATTGAAATTTCATAGAAGTATTATAAATTAATTTTCCTACATTTTTCATTTAAACCATTCTAGTCTCCTCTCACTTTTATAGGGTAGATAGTTTCCATTAATTCAAATATGGATGGTATAAAATTATTGCAGAATAAATCACTATTTAGGACATAGATTTTACATTGGTGAAGAAAATTTTATTAAAATTTTGAAACTATTAAAACAATTTGATAATTTCATTCAGCTGGATTGATGGCTTGTTCACATTGGATCTCAATCAAAAAGTTATCTTATTATTGAATAAATTATGAATCCTAAATTATGACTGACCCCTTATTTGAATTTCAAACCCTAGACTTTAGCTACTCTATTTGATGGAGTTTTTAATGCTTATAAAAAGTTTTTCATGGATTTATGAGGGTTTTTATGAACATATTGGTTCTATTCCAACTCGGTAGCAATTTTTAATAAGGATGTATTTTTGCAAGGATCTCTTCCAATAAGGCACTCCTCTTCTCCTTCTACATTTTTATTATTTGTTTTTGTGCTTGAAATATAATTTAATATTCAATAAAATTTCTTTATTAATCTATTTGATTCATTGTATTTTAATTATTTTCTATGAAATAAAATATAAAATATAGTATTGGGTTTTACTCTTTCATAAATTTTCGTATAGTAATCGTCTCCACGATGATAACTCCTCCCATAGAAGAGTAGTAGTCATTTATAAAATAACTAATTTATAATACCTCTACTTATTTGTTTTAAATACATTAACATGATATAATTCATAAATTATAATCAATTAATTTATTTTTAATTTATATGTAACTTGATCAATTAACACTTTGATCATAAGTCTAGGCTTGTGTGGATCATTAGCGTGAAACATTAATCTCTAAATCTAATCAACTTGGGATTGATTTTTAGGGTAATAATTTAATGCTTGGAACCAATTAATTTTTATTTCCTGGGATTATATGTTTTCATAAATTCTCACTCACCAAAATTTTGAATTTGTACCATAATAAAAGTAGGGTTCCATGATTGGTAGGCTCAAAGTCATTATAGGATCCATTTATTATTATCTATATGGTTGTGTTAATTACTGTAAGGTTTGGGTGTTGAAAATATAATAGGATTGTAATTAAATGGATTTAAAAATAAGGGTAAATGAAGAATAAATAATTAAGGGTTAGATTTGATAGATTACATCTTATTATATTAGTATTTTTAATGAAATTTTTTCCTTATTTGATTCAATTTATTTTGAAATCACTCAACAAAATCTCCCATTTCATATTTAGTCCCGTTTTCATATATTTTCATTACTTTTTCAAACAAATTATGGGGTTTAAATTCACCTACTCCTTAATATAAAAACCTTGGTTATCCCATGTATATAACTTAGTAAAAATATCAAATATTTTGAGAGATTTCGTGACAATTTTCTTCAAATTGGAGTCATTTTTTGGATGATAAGTTCTTTCCTAATAGCATTTTTAGGATGAGTTATTTGGATGATATCAAATTGAACTACACTATATTAGAATAACATCAATAATTGGTTGCTAAAATTTTAAAAAACCACTCAGATCTCCCATAACAACAATTTTTCAATAGAGTATTGTATAATTAACAAATTAATTTCAAAAAATACAACCAAACACTTTATTCATGTATGTTATATCAAAAGAAGGAGATAACTATACATTCCAACAAGTACTATAATAAATTCTACCATGAATTTATGGTTAGTTATGGAATATTAAGAGTAAACAAAAATTTAAAATAGTTAATCTAAAAATTAAAATGATTGAACGAAATAGAAAAAATATTATGATCACTATTTTCATCCAAAATTAAATAATACAAATAGATAATAAACAATAGTAAATAAATAAATAAATAATATGGAGAAGAAGTTTTTTTCCAGTTTTGGTGATGAAATTAAAGATTTCCAGGAAGCTTTGGATAAAAAACTCACTATCTACTCTTTCAAAAAAAGTTGTTTTCTAGGAGGCTTCATTGAATAAAATGATATAATAGTTCAAGAAATACTAGGATATTTCATAAAACTTGAAAGAAATTATTTTGATATTTATATTCTAAATTGGAATCTAATATTCCTTCTTTTTAAATTTATTGGTTGATAATATAATTTCATGCTTTGAATGATAAATATGAGAGTATAGAAGGTATTGTGAATTTAGAAGAAAGGATGAAGGATACTTTTATGTTATTTCATGGGGAACATGATAATTATATAACAAAAATATAAGATCATAAAGAACATATTTATGAATAAAATTTAGATAATGTTAGCTAAATTGAATTTTAATTCAACACCTACAGGGAAATATCATTCCTTATGATGAAGATAAGACGATGAAACCTTACATTCTTTTTCTATCCCTAATAATTTCTAAGTGTGTCATTAAGGGTGTGGACATATACTTTATTGGATTTTAGGAAATCAACAATATGAATGAATTTAGTAGGATCATTAGAGCTATGAAGATATGGTGGTTCAAAATAAAGAATCCACACCACTTATTGAGTTATGGATAGTCTACAATGGAAGAATAACTATAGATAATATAAATTCGGTATTTTATGGAGGAAACCCTTGTTTTTTTATTAATTTATCTAAATTTAATATTTATTTCATTAATATTTTAGAAGTAATTTTAGTTTATATTTTTCTTATAGGTATGTTGGATTCCCTTAGAGGAGCTTAATATTTACTAATTGTAAATAATCATCATGTTTTTCTTCATATAATAAATTTATTATTTCAATATTATTATTTTCATACAAATAATTTGAAATATCATGTTTGGTTTTAATTTAATATAATGTAAAATTTTATGTGTGTAGGATAGGATGAAAGTTTTCATAGTTTTTTTATGAATTTTCTCTTGTGTGTGTTTTTTCGTAATTTTTGTAAATCAAAGTAAACAAAAAAATAGAAGAAACATCATGTCACATGATCTTTAATTCCATAAATCCTAATGAAATTTCATGTTTTATTTTTCTAATATCATGGGAAGAATTCCAATCATATGTAAGTTTTCATCAATGGTAGTTGAGTTTACTGAAAATAGAAGTTGATCAATGATATGATTGATTGTGTCTTTATAAAAACATTTATATTTTGAAACTATTATTTTTGGGGATTCTATATAAATATTATATTATTCAATCTCATTGTAAAACATCATAAAAAACTGAGACTTGTGTGTTTTTCATACCCAATTGAAGTTATAATCGTGTTATATTATTTTCTTAGCATACAACAATGGTATTTTTATACATTCATTTCGCTTCCGATAAATTCCATTAATGTACCAAATTAACCTATGAATGTGTACTTGATATCTGAACAATGTAATTCCATAGATAAAATTCAAAAAAACAACCACAAAAAAATAAATTAAATACATTCATGATGAAATGTAAAACATATGATTATATTTTGGTCCAAAGATTATGGTTTAAATTTTGGGGATGTTTAACTCAGTGGGTTTGGTAATTTTAATATAAAGGATATAAAATATGTTTTTTTTATTGAATCTAGAAATTAGAAATAAATTAATTGACCAAGTTATATTTATTCAAGGGTATATACAAAAGTTTTAAATGGTTAGTACACACATACATGAGAAATATTTAGCATAGTGGACTCACAACTTGTTTCCATATTGTTAGTGAAATTTATCTCGCATGTAGTTTCTTATAAAATTAATGAGAAAATGAGTTTAAATTTATTATAGATTAATTTTATGATTATTTATTTTCTCATATTTCCACATGGATTGAAAAGTGTCAACATGCAACATGTTTTTGATTACATGACATATTAATTTTCCTAGAAGTGTAAAAGTCTAAGGGTGTAGAAATTAATAAATAATTTTTTATTGAATAATTTTTTGGTAATAATTGATATTATTTCCAAAATGGATCATTAATTGAAGATTTCATTGGGATTTCTGTTTTAATTTTGTATTTAGAAATTCCCTAAAAATATGTATTTCCATTTATTTTTCCTACTGTATTATTATCATAACATTTTTGGGTTATAAAATTTGACTTTAAATTTTTGGTATGGATTAATAACTAATTGTATTATAATTTTCTTTTAGATCATTCCATCTAGATCCAAATTTTATAAGGAAGAATGTGTCCATTGATATAAAGTTGTTGTGGATTTGACAGATTGGAGAGTAAATTTCCATTTGGGACCTAAATTTTAAATATGTTGTTGAATTTGTAAAAAAAATTGAAGGATGTTAAGGAATGTTTTTTGATAATTTGATTACTTTTTAGTGATAGATTATTTTTATGGTAACTCATTTGAAAGAGTATCTCCAAATTGAGTAAATTTTTAAAGAAATGTACCCTTGTTCAAATTTTAAACCATATCCCTTAAATAATCTATTTAATTAAATTTTTCATACAGGGGGAGGTTTTTTCATGGATTTTGGATTTTTTTTAATATAGTGGTTCCATTACACCTCTATAACCATTTACATGAAGTAATTATTTTTGAATGTATCTATTCCATGATGTCACTCCTCTATTTCTTAAAAAAAATTCTTCTTTGTTTTTATGCTTCTAATAACATTTAATCTTAAATAAAATTTATTTTTTCATCTATTTTACTCATTTTATATTAATTATATAGTATGTAATATAATTTTATATAGGGTCTTGGGTTTTACCCTTTCAATCATTTTCTTATATTAATCATCTCCATAATGACAACAACTCTTATCATGGAAGAGTAGTTCTCATTCATAGTCGATCTAATTTCTAATCCTTTTAATTTTTGTTTTGAATTCATGAACACAATATAATTCATAAATTATTATCAATTAATGAATTTTGAATTTCTATGGAACTTAATATATTTTCACTTTGACCGTGAGGTTGATCTTTTGTGAGTCAAGAGAGTGGAACTTTAATTATCAAATATGATTAATCTAGGATCAATTCATATGGTAAAAATCTAATAACAAATCCTAATTAATTAAACTTTACATGGTTTATATTATTCCCCAATTTTAAAATTACCATAATATTGAGTTTTTATGACAATAATATAAGGGTTTAGTATTTAGAAGCCCTGAAGGAATCCTAGGAACCACTTCTTCCCTTTTTTGTAGTGATATTAATTTTTGTCGGGTTTAGGGGATGAAAATATTAGGGGATCAGAATTAAATGGATTTAAAAATAAATGAAAATTATGAATGAATAAATAAGGGTTAGATTAAAACAATTACATCTTATCATATTGGTGTTTACAAAGAAATTGTTTCCTTGTTTGAATCCTTTTGTTTCAAAGTCACTAAATATACCCACACCCCTATTTGATTTACCTTTTCATATCATTTCATTATTCCATAAAACCTATTTGGGTTTTTTAATTCACATAATCTTATATATAATGACCTTGGTCAACCCCTGTTCTACACAAAGTGAAAATAATAAATATTTTGAGTGTGTGTGCAACAATTCTCATCAAGGTTCAATTAGATGACCTTATGGAGAATAATATACTAAAACCTAGTTTACCCCATACGATTATCAAGTTGTCATTATCCAAGAACGAAAATAAGATATTATGGATTTTTATTGACTATCACTACTTGAATCAAATGACAGTCAAGAAAAAAATAAACTTTTGTGGATTGAATACCTCTTAGTTCAGCTAAAAGGAGTGAAGTGGTTCTCGAAGATTGATATTCGGTCCAGCTGCCACCATCTTTGAGTTAATGAGGAAGGTATCACAAAAATTTCATTTAGGTATCTTTATTGGAATTATGAGATTCTTGTGTTTCCCTTAAGTATAATGAATTCCCTGTTTATGTTCATGTGACTCATTAATCATTCAATCAACATTTCTTATACTAGTTCATCAGTTTCTTCATCAATGAAATCCCTGTTTACTCAAAATTATATGATGAGAATTTTTAGAATCTAAGGACTATCCAAGGATTTCTTGAGAAGTATAAACTTTAAGATAAGCTATTGAAATGTAAAATTTTAATTCGATAGGTCGGATTCTTTGAGAATGTCATCTTAGAGGGAAGTATAGTTTTGTAACTAATTAATATTGAGGCAGTTCTTTATTAGGATCCATAAATAATTGTGTTTATTGAATATAATTTCCTTGGGTTGGTGAGATACTACTTGATATTCTTGGAGAAAATATCTTGGATTATAGATCCCATAATATTCCTTACCTGAGAAGTGCATATCATTATTTGGTCTGAGAAATTTTTTAGTTATTTTGTGGAATGGAGGAAGAGATAGGGGGAGCCGGCCGAGAATCCTAAAAAAGAGTGAACCTAACCCCAAAAAAACTAAATAGAATTTTAATAACATAATAATAATAAAAATAATAAAATTTAATTTAATTATAATATTCATTTCATTTATAAGATTTATAATAACAATAATAATAATCATAACTTTAATAATCATATCCACAAAATTTAATAACGATAATAGTAATAATAATAAACACCTTGATAATAAAAATAATGGTCTTAAAAATCTCAGAAACGTTTATATTTAGCACTCATAAATATGTACATTATTTATAAAAACATAAATAATAATAACATAAGCAGTCACACAGGTACCGGGCTGACAACACGGCTCCCGCTAACCATGCAGTGCCCGCACACCGACCTAAATAATAATAATAATAATAACATGATGATAAAAATTAAAAATAATAAAAGTATTTATTCCAATTTAATTTCAACAAATTTCTCAACAAAAATAAAATAATTTAAATTAAACAACAATTAATTTTTGTTTTAATTACAGTAATTATTTATTTTCATTTTCTGAGAACAGACAGTTGCACAATTTCTAGGGCGAAGCCATGTGAATTCCAAATTGCACTCTGCTCATGCGAACAGTGTTGTCGACCCCAAAAGAGTACTTGTTAACAGACTCAAAAACATTGTCTAGGGATCACCCTAGACCCCAACACAAATAATTAAAGTCTGATAAATAATTAATTAAATTTTTACCAAAGCTGTGCATATGATAATTCTATTGTGCTATTTTCGACAATAAGAAATTTATAATGATAGAGAAACCATGACATAAATGTTAAAACTGTCTCACCACAACAATAGAGGCCCAACCATAACAAGACTCTTTAATATTCACTGGGGTTCCTGACTATGCTCCAGCTTCACATTGAGGCCATTTGGCTGTAGATCTGATGGGTGAAGCACCTTCTGTCGCACAGTCATGCTCTAATAATCCTAATAAGGAACATACATCATTTGATTTGACAAAATAAAGTACAATATTTCGAAAATAAATCCACACTGGCATTGAAAACCAGAGTTCATCAAAAGACCCACGACATTCACATACATTTCAAAACCCAAAACACCATCAGTACACTACAAAGATAAGAGATCCCTTAAACTATATGGAAACATAAACATGAAACTTTAAATAAAAACCCAACAACACGTCACTTCTTAGAACTTCCTCTGTGACATTTTCTAGCAATGTCCTGATATAATCATTGTAAGTGACCCAGATATCAACAAGCATGATGGGGATTAGGAGTACATGGACACGATGGATTTTTGTGATCCATCTTTCCACATTGATAACACATGAGGATCTCTCACTCTAAAGAGGTTGATGAAAGATTTAGAGGCCTTTTGATTCCATAACTTTCTCCATCCACTTTCAATTGCTTACTCATCTCCTTTCCATGATTTTCACTACTACTCCTAGGAATTGAAAGAGGGAGGACTTCTTTGAGCGCTTCTACCATCATGGATTGGACATGAAATGCATGTCTCACCACATCGGCAAATGAAGTTAATTTGGACTCTGACACCTTCGACTGTAGATTGGAGTGGAGGCACACCTTGAATCATCGAGCCTTTATAGAGTCATCTGTGACATACCCTGTGTCATAAGAGACTAGCTCCACCAAGTGATGGAAATATTCCAACCTGGATTGGTTTACATACTACTAATAACACATATTCATCCCCTTTCTCACCATTTCTTCCTCAAATAAATACTAAAAAAAGAACAAATACTTGAAAACTCCCATGTAAGCTCTTGATAGAGCTTTCTCTGAGACACTGACTTCCACCACATCCATGGTGAGCCTTCATGTATGTAGTTTTCAAACATGACCTTCAACGACTCAGGAAACTAAACAAGGTTAAAGTCTATTTCAATATTATGCATCCAATCATCTTCCATGGAAGGGTCTTCTTGAACATAAAATAGAGGTGGATCTAGCTTCCAAAACTCAAGCATAAAATCCTTAGGTTGATCAATCGCAATACAATCACCCATCGAAGCTTCATGGAGAAAACTGTTGGATAAGAAAAGTAAAAAACCCAATCAAGACCAACTCAATAAATAAAAATCCTCAAAATCAAACACCACATAGTTGAAAAGCTCTAAGCATAAGAAAACAAGATATCATAAAAACTTTATCTTTGAAAACATCATTAATTTAAAACAATCTTGGTGGGTTAAACACTCGGAATTGGTATTATTTAGAGTCACACTCACATGCATGTTTCTGTGCCCCCCTGGGAATCCATCAAACATACCATACATCCTTTCATATTCAAAAATACCATTATGTATGTGAGCACATGTAGGAACACCAAATCCAAAACAGAGCAACTTTATTTTAGGAAAAAAATTTATTCATCCCATTTCCATGAAAACAATCCTTAAATTAAACATGTCATTTCAAACAACCATTTATTCAAAACCAAATTTTTCAGATTCAATCAACTATCAAAAGTCAGAGGAGACCCAAAACAACTCAAATAGAAAACTATTGTCAGTGGGTGACTTGACCATATGGTTGACGGCCATATTCCAAACACATCACCAACACTGAGATCCATTTAGAACCATGCCCCCAGATCCACATGGCTTTCCATGCCATGCAGCTCAAGAGGACTATTGGCCCAACTCCTTTTTTTGTATCCCAATCACAAAACATTACATAAAAACACAAAGAAACTAATTAAAATGGACGTTCCATGAGAACGCGCGGATCAACATGAGTAAGAGTTCGCGACGCATTTCCCGCACCTACCCCTCATGTCCCGACATCATACTCCATATACCTTCATATCCCAAACAAAAAAGGGAACTCTGAAAGGAGAGGACTTTTAGGAGCCAACCTTCCTTTGGTACCATTTTTTCATGAACCAACTTGGGTCGACCCTGAACCGGTCACCTGGGCTGATCGGCGGCAAGGCCTGAGATTATTTCTCAATCCTCTAGTGCTGGCAACAAGTGCAATGGAATCTACAGAGATGATGGGAATGATTTCTCCCAAGTTAAATAAATAAAATAATAGGAAAAAATAAAGATCAAGGAATAATAAATAAACCATATAAAAGGAGAAAACAAGAACAAAAGAAAAAATGACTGAACTTGATGTATGAACTAACTCTGTGCGACCCCACGGGTCGATCCCAACTCAACCATTAAGTGTCGCCCAAGGTGAGAAAAATCAAGTGCAACCTACACAAACACTAAAAATAGAAAATAACTATGGGCATGAATATTAATACTCAGTAGGCTAGCCCTGATTTCTATTCCCAATGCACTACCTTAAAAAATAAGAAACGGAAATTCTATGTTTGAACTAAAATATATTAAAGTATGTATTTATACAATTTTTATATGAAAAAAAGTACAAAACATTGCCCTTAATTGTTTGGAAAACCAGAACAAGAGTTTGAAACACATTTTATTTTGAAATTTTTTTTATAGGAGTTAGGAAACCAAAATGTAACTTTTCATGAAAAACACAACAGAAGGGTACAAGTAGATACAACAACGGAAATGTAAATAGGTATGAAAGTATCTCAGTAACAGCTCAATAGTTAAAAACCACTTAACATAGGTAATCCTAAGAGATCAAGAATAATCCCAACAACACTAATACCTGTGACCCCATCTATAGTAGCATGCCACATACGATGAAATCTAACACTCCAAAATGCTCATCCATCCTTTCTCATGCATGCAAAGGGAAAATCCCATAGAAATAAGCCCAAACATATTCACCTACAATGGGACACATGTCAGTTCAATAACCTACCAGTGTAGTACTCATCTTAGACAATTCTCTCAATATTTTAGGTTTGTATGTCGTATGTATAAAAGGAGGTGAGCCCATAGATGTTGTCAATCACCAAATCACAACCCATACTTATAATAATATTTGACAATAGGTCTCACCCAAGATCTCCCCAAGGATGACTGTCATGCCTTAAATTCATCAGATACCAAGGGTTCTTAACCAAGGTACCCATATAATGGAACCCAGAGATTCCATACCGAGGACATCCCAACCATCCCATGTCAACGAGGCACAAGGAATATCCATGGGGGTTTTATGACAAACAATTTACACAATTTATTTCAAATTGGCCAAACAGGCCCTTAAACACTATTTACAAAACTCCCTTTTATTAAAGGTACAACTTCCACATTTTCAAAGGATGTGTAAACACATCATTTATCACGTCCAAACATTGATAAAACACTTTTTAATATATTTAGATTACACACTCAAGACCTGACCATTTTTAATATAATTCCAAAACATGATAAAACACAACAAACACTTTTGTAAAACCCAAACCACCTAGGAAACCACATAAATAACATTAAAAATTAATCCGCACGTTGCTGACTCATTTTTAAAACCTGACAATTTATTTTACATTACACTTTACTCTTAAAACCCAAATGGGCATTTTAATATATATAAAAAAAGATACAAGGCATGCAATTATTACCAAAACAATTTCTATTTAATAAAAAACAAGGTATAGACACCGATTTTGTGCCTTAATTTTATTTAAATTGTTAAAAAATGTTTTCACATTACAGACCATCTGTGTAAAACAACCAGCGTTCATAACTCGACAAAACACACCGCATGTTAAAACAAATTTTTAAATTATTAAGAACCCAATAAACACTCTGTTTTATAATTCTTACTACAAAAATCATTCAATAAATGTTTGATAAATTTATAAAGCACCAAAAAGTGTCACAAAAATGTTCCACATAAAAACATGGGGTTGCGCTGCAAGGCCAAGGGCTAGGGGATACATGGGGTTGCGCTGCAAGGATGAGGGTGTCAGGGTCAGCCGGCATGGCCCGAGAAAGGGTGGAGGAGGTTGGGACACTAGGTCGTGAGGCAGTTTGACGGGGAGGACACGCCACTGGAGAAGAGTGCGTTCGGAGTGACAAGGAGCAACTCCGAGATACAGGAGGGGCGGAGGTCGGGAAGGATGGTGAGGTCGAGGAGGCACCAACTAGGAGAAAGAGGTTTGAGGAGGTTGGGAGGTCGGAGGCTCGGTGTGAGGTGGCGCTACATGGGGGACATGTCAGGTCTGTTGTATGCGAGGGGAAGGACACGACTGAGTAGGGAGGAAGAGAGGGGGGTGAATGGGAACCCTAAACAAAGGGTTAACCCAACCTAAAAATAAATAAATAAAACTTTTAATAATATAATAATGATAATGATCAAAATATTAAAATAAATTCTACAATTTCTTTTCATTTATAAGATTTATAATAACAAAAATAATAATTATAACTTTGATAATATTATTCATAAAATTTAATAACGATAATAGTAATAATAATAATAACCTTGATAATAATAATAATGGTCTTAAAAATCTCAGTAACATTGATATCTAACGCTCATAAATATGTGCATAATTTTAAAAGATAAAAATAAAAATAATATAATTAGTCACAGGGGTACTGAGCTGACCGCACAGCTCCCGCTAACCGTGCAGTGCCCACGCACCGACCTAAATTATAATAATAATTATAATAATAATTATAATAATAACAAGATGATAAAAATTAAAAATAATAAAAGTATTTACTTCATTTTAATTTTACAATATTTATCAAAAATAATAAAAAAAATAAAATGACGCAATAATTAATGTTTGTTTTAATTACAATAATTATTTATTTTCATTTTCTGAGAATATACTGTCATACAGTTTCTTGGTCCAAGCCATACAACTTCCAAATCATGCTCCTCCTATGCGACCGGAGTCGTCGACACCCCAGATCACACTTTTTAAGAGACTTAGAAACTTCATCCGGGGTGCACCCTAGACCTAAGAAAAAATATTTGAAGCTTGAAAAATAATTAGATAAATTTATACACATGGACCGGGGTGTGACACCTAAATAACATGTTGTACTTATTGATTTTCACTCACCAAACATGTGAATGTCATTATCATGTATTCTATTTAAACATCGTAACAATGAAAAAATTACTTAGTGATAACATGAATTCTTTCCAAAACTAACTCTTTCCACATACCATAAATCCAAAAAAAATCTAAACTTAATCCATAAACCATATTGTGATCATTTTACTAATATATTCCAAGGTCATAAATATGATCCCATTTTTTTTATCACAACCAAAAATCTCTTTAACTCAAAACTATCCCAACACCTTACACATATTAAGGCTTTATTTCCTTTAATCATGTGTTCTCTAAAAATATTACCTTACCGCCCCAATAAATTTCCCTAATTACCAACACCATTCAACATATTATTTGAAATATATAATAAAAAATATAGTGGAACAATCCTTATATGTTTCGTTATTCCATAATATCATAAAAGTACTTATATAAAATTAATCTTGAATTGTAATACAAAAACACTCAATCATTTCACTTCCTCCTTAAACAATTAACTAAGATTCATTGTTTTATTACTTAACACCTCTTCCATCTCATATTTCATTCATAGTATCTTCATCATCTGCAATGTAACCATCCCTCATATAATCTTGTCGACTATCATTATGATCTTTCCCCCTTGGGAATAAACTTACATAATGCCCATACATTATGCAATTAAGACATTTAACATTCTATTATGACATAGGAATAATATTATTTTCATCCATTACATTAACTGAACCTTAAACTTTTCTTTTTAAATGAATTGTTTTGGGTCCTTATTTTCAACACCCAAAGTATCTTCTAGTAATTTTGATATATTCTCTTTGATGCCTCATCCCACATGATTTACAAAAGGAAAATTTAACTTTCTTTCCTCCGTGATTATCATGAAAGTCCATATTTCTATTATTAAATGGGTCAGGAAACTCACTGAAGTTTAGATTATTAATCATATTATGATATTTCAAATTATTAATAAGAACAATGTTTACCCTTTATATTCTATTTTCATTGGTTTCTCACAAGGAAGATCGTTCCATTGTCCATCATATTCACTATTAACATGAATCCTCTTAGTTCCATGTAATGTCTAAAACCCAAAAATTCATAGTGTGATAAATAATAATCATAGTGGGAAACCAAATAATAAAGAGATATTGATTATAAATTTCAATTTATGAAACCTTAGGTTTAATATTAGGCTATTCACGATCATTACCAAAATTATAGGATTTTAACCTATACATAGACTTATCCTTAGAGATCATACTTAATGTTTTCTCATCCTAGTTTCCAAAGGTTAACTAAACCTTGATCTAATACCACATATGTAGAGACAATATTTTCATACAAAGATATTATATCTAAATAGATCAATATTAATTACTTAAAAAATCATGCCTAGATTTATGTATTCAGTGTCTTTGTAAACTTAGAAACAAAAAAACTAGTTTATAAATAATCTACATCATCTCTCAATTTTTCCTTCATAAGTAGAACTATTTTTAACATGTCATACCTGATATCTTCCTTCATATCTTGGGGAAAATTAACATAATAAAATGGTGATATCAGATTCTCATTAATTCTAAAAAAGGAATATGTCTTACATAACATAATAATAACCACATAAGAACATGAACATAACAATTGAAAATTATTCCCTATATATCAAAGATCAAAATCTTCATGCATGTAATAAATCCTAGAAGTTCATGTGACATTAATCATAAGAGAACATAATCCATGAGATGATAACATTGGAATAAGAAAAGGAATTTTGAATACACATAAACATATAACTTTGTGAAGATTTATAAATAAAAATAGGTTTACTTGTTAAGTAAATGAAATAACACTTTTTCCTAAATTTATAGACATGAACCAAGTCCACACATAATATAATGGACATGAAAGCATATACATTCCTACTTTTATGGATGAGAAATTGAAATCTGGTTTTTGTGTATCACATTTACCTCATGAAATATCCATATTTACCCAATTCATTGGGAAGATATATAGATCTCACCTATCATATAATTAAATCAATACATATGTGAGCCATAAAAACATAAATCATTCATCATATACAAACCTATGAAAATAAATGGGTTTAAAAAATATTATGATATCATAATCTTCAACCAACTATAAATAAAATAAGGATTATATCTTTGAATAATATCCACTAGTAAATCAAAATCAATATCATTTTTATCTTATATGGAAATTAATCTTGAAATATCACTTGAATTAATTATTGAAAAATAACATTTCCATTTTCAAATAATATTTTTATAGAGACACACAATTATAATAGAAACCATTTTCTTTGAAAATAAACTTTTAATTTTGTAAGGGAAACATCAGACCATTAATGCATGATGATAGTGGGAAAATATTCTCATGCCATATAAGTTAAAAAGAGATTACTTCATTATTTTTGTCCAAAAATTTACAAAGAACCTTGTTTAAAAAATGATAAAAAAATCCATTCAAACCATTTTGGAAAGTATAAAATTAGTAAAAATGAATTTAAGACAATGTTATAAAGTATATACATGTAAGAAAAAGATATTTTTAAGGGAAATTATAAGAAGTTATTTTTTAAAAAGAAAGTCCCTTGTAAATGTCATATAATTGAAGTGAGAATTAATAAAATTAATTGATTATGTGTATTCACTATAAATCCACATAAAAAAAATTAGAAATACATTCATAAGTTATTAAATAGTATTTCTACAAATAGTCATAGAATTATATAATCAATGAATTAGAAGTTTAACCCAACGAAGAGAAATTGGGTTAAGAATTTCCTTACCAATTTTTAATCAGTCGAATCATATAACCCCTAAAAGTAATAATTATAAAATAAACCATTAATAAAGTTAACATAATGTTATTTATGATATTATATATCAAAGGGAATTATATTCTCTACATACAAGGAAAAAATAGTGAATAAGTAATATATCTCACAGAAGTAAAAGTGAGACAAGAAACCCTTACCTTATGATTCCCTTTTGTTTTGCATAAACTAACATCAGTTGTAAATGTTTAAATAATTATATTAATTAGTTAAATAAGTATAATCATACTTAAAATACCATATTTTAATCATTAATAACATATTACTACCCATTCATTAGTAATATTTCATTATTTTTATTCTTTCAGGCATGTTAGTTTCATGGTTTAATGACTGATTTATTTGAGAATAATTATAGATTTTATTTTCAAATGGAAATAAAACTACAGATGTGAAATTAAATGGTATTCATTTAATTTCAAAAGTTTAAATGGCCCCATATATATTTTTCATTTTCTATCAATAGGATTATTTATTTGATAAAATGTTAATGATAAATGTTTAATTTAATTTGGCGGCTTTTCTGACCATTATGAACTAGTCTAGTTTTAATTAATATTTTGTCTATATATATATTTAGTTAAAAAACATGAAATAGGTTAAAATAGATATATTAAAATATTATTTAACTATAATAATAGTTTTATGAATAGCCTTCAATGATGTAATGGAATATGAAAAAATCATAATTCACGAAGACAACTAATCACCACAATTTAGACAATGGTTTTGTTTCTCTGAATAAGAGGAGGTAATAAAAGGTATAGGTATAAGATTTACCAGTTGAAACATAAAATAAAATTATATAAATGATACTGTGATTATTAGTCTTTTTGGATGGAGGAGGTGAGTCAATGGTAGAAAAAGAAAATAAAATAAGATAACTGGTTTGAGAAAATTACCTCTTGAATATCACCTCCATGAAGGAACCCTTAATGACCTTGGAAATTTTATTTTGGTAATACCAGAATGACACATACATGGGTATAGTTGGGAGGAGAGGTTTTGAAAGATATATTAGTAGATTTAGGGATTTTCATGAGAAAGGGGTGGTGAGGGGTGATATTTAAAAATGAGGAGGGGTGGTTTTAAGTGATTAAATAATGATTGTGTTAAATTTAATGCAACCACCTTTGGGTGGAATTAATTCCAAAGAATTAGAGTCATAATTAATTTTTTAAAGTATGGTTATAGTTAATAAAAACATCAAATACTCATTTAAATTTGTAGTTTTTTTTGTATTTTAACTTTTTAAACTTTTAACATTTACCCATTTCATTATTATTTCTATACTGTGGTAAATATTTTTTTACCATGGTAAATAGTTTATAAATAGAAATGAAAATGATCTTAAAAAATAAATTGGACCTTATGATTCCAAATATTCAATCCATTTTATCAAATTCAAATTATATAATTAGAAAATTTATATTTAAAACAAAACTCACAAATGTGATGAAAAAGTGGATTTTCCAGAAGTGAATTTTTCAACTAAAATATGATTTTATATTAAATATATAACTAATAATTATAATTTTATTGATGTGAATTAATATTAAATGATATATAATCTATAAATTTAATTTAAAAAATTCTCCATCATTTATTATTTTAATTAATTAAAAAGTATAAATATTTTGTACTTTATATTAGTTTTCAAAAAAATAACATGTTTTTAAACCAAAAAATAAACATATTCTAACATACAATGTAATGTTGATACAAAATAATTTAAGTGGCTGAAATATAATTAAATATTGATTATGTTAATTTAAACCATAATCAAACATAATGTGACTTTTAAATTGATTAATTTATTTAAAATTACATTTTTAAAAAAATTGATAATTTTCAATATTCACTGAAAAATTAATCATTTAATAAGACTATAAAAAATTCATTTGATGATTATTTTTACAAGTTGAATTGAAAAATTATTTTCATTTTATAAAATAATTTTTCTAAAATTTACAAAAAATTATTGTGTTTTTTTTTCTGATAAATAGAAATAAAAAATCACATTTTGATGAAAAAATATATTTGAAGAACCAAATAAATTTACTAAAAAGTATTTGTTTATTTCATAAGAAATAATTAATATATTAACAAAGATTTCCAAAATTATATATTCCATAATTTGGTCAATACTATTTATTCTTTTAAATTTAACATCTAGGTTATAATGGTTGTGTTAAAATAATAATATATTTTTGAGTCAATTTAAGATAAGTGTTATATGCAACCAAAGCTATCAAAGAGGTTAAATTTATCCAAAAATGGAACATATCGTAAACTATTGGGGTATTATAGAAATTGTATCCCAAATTCATATTTCTTGTTCCTCTCCAACCAATATCTGATGCAAGAATCTTTGTCTATAAGGATATTCAAAGGTACTCCATGAATTAGGATGATCTCATCTATGTATAAGCATCTAAAATTTTCTATTGACCTCTAATGATCAATAGTTAAAAAGTGGGATGAATTTATGAATCAATCGATGATCGCCCAGATAATGTACCAAACCTAAAATGAGCAAGGAGTTCCCATAACAAATTCCATCTATATACCATCCCACTACCATTCCTAAACCTCTAGGGGTTGAGAAAAATCCTCTATAACTTGGTTACCAAACATCGTTTTCTGACAGGTGAGTCACCATAAGATAATATTTGTAACTCCCCTCTTTATACATTTTCACAAAACTAATTCTAAAATCACTATATATCTTTTTCACACCCGGATGCACCAATAAGGGGAAAATAAAAAACTCCTTCATCATGTACTCATGCTACATGACTCCTTTCACTATCCATCCTCAAAAGTGGATGGCATTCCCCCACCTAAAAAATAACTATTTGGTGAATTGATATAGAATATATAGTCAAGTAGTACCTCACAATAGATTCCTCCCAATTATACCTCCCTAATAAGATATAAGAGTGGATGGGTCACCATGATTGATCGAAGATAGGTTGTTTATACCTCATCCACAAAGGATAATTACATCACTTTCAACTGCTCAGATTCCACCTATAGTAACTGAGCTAAAAATTTCTTACTAACTGAATTGACCACCACATATCACATTCCTAGAGTATATACACTCTCAATGTCAAGTTCTTCAAAAACACTAACCAACTCCTCCTCTTTAAGTTAATATGTCTCAAGGTGAAAATGTAATTCATGATCTTATGGTTCTTATAGAATATAAAATTCTTACTAAGAAGGTAATGTATCAATGTATTTATGGTTAACAGTATCATTTATATTACCAAATCATGGGTCACATATTTTTACTCTTGAGGTATCTACTACTAAGACCCATAAGAAACCATCACCTAACATTACATCATTACACAACTAATCCCAGATCCATAGGTAATAAATAAAACCATGTACTCAATTACTCACTAAAGTAACCTCATAAGATGATATTTTTTTAATATTCAAATCAGGCCTTGTATTGGATTCCTTCTAAGAATTTAAAACACTTTGTGTTGACCAGAAACAGGTGGCACATGGTTTCTGGATTACACGTCTTGTGGTCCAACGAACACGGCGTGTTTTCCCTTCGAGTTAGGGTTGGGCCATGTACCCCGTACATGGCTTGCCCATCCGAAAACCGTGTAATGCAGAAACTACACGGCGTGTGTTCCACAGAACACGTTGTGTACTATGAAAATTTATGAAGTACATTAACACACCTTGTCCCCGAGCGTGTGCTTTGTATGGACAGTGAAGAAAAGTACATGCCGTGTAGTCGGAACTACACGTCGTGTACTCACCCAAATTACGCAGATTTATTAAAAATTATTATTATATTATACAAACCCTTGAGACGTGTACCATGGTGCAGGCATAAAGCTGAGGCACAACACATGATAGGTGTTTTATATATATGTGTTTCATTTAACATATGCGTAATGAACGGGAATTCACCGGGTTGCCTCCAAGGTACAAGTTACGTACAAGGATAATTTTAAATGAATTTATTTGTTTAAAATTATGATGGATGAGAATCTCAAGGAAGTTTAGAAAAAGGTTTTAAGATAAAAGGATTGATTAATTAAAGATAATTAGTTAATTCAAGCATGATTTATCTTAAACAATAACGATTAAAGAATTGAATGCTAGTTTTATTTATGCGTAAATATTGTTTCATGTATAGATGATCATGAGCTAGACCGAGACCTTTTTATGTGAATGGTTTATTTTAATTTGTTTATTTAAATTAAATTTGTTGGCCTACAATCCATATCCTCATTAATATGTAGGGCATGCGTGCCCAAGGATTATTTTATGTAAAAACCCCTTTTTACCCCTCACCTGCGTGTGAGATTAATGCATATGTAATGGATGGAGATCCCAAGCTAGTGGAGGCGGCTCAAGTCAGGAGCCATGGTGAAACCAATCCAAGGAGATACAAAGGTGGACTGGTGGAAAGCTGTAAACACGAACTTGAAAGGTTCAAGGTGTTTCTCCCCTAGGTATTGGGTTAGTTTATCAACCGCTAGATAAACTAAACAATAGAAAAATCTCATGATCATACCATTTATTTTATTTCTGTCAGTTGCATGGTTTATTTATTTTGGGTGTGTTGTCACTATCACACAATTAATGAATTAAACGAGCATGCAATATGGAACTAAAAAAATGGCTTATAGGTAAAGATTATCTTAGACATGGTTAATCACTTAAGTATATCCCACTTAATATTAACAAGCATGTAATCAAAGATAATAAAATGGAAATTTACATATAAGGATAAAATCCCTCAAAAAAATATTAAGTCGGTATAGCCTTCCATAATCTTGGTTAGAATCGAACCATAGTTCAAAGTACTTGACCATTTCTAGTTGGGGTGCTTTCAATTATTAGGGAATTCTAATTCAAGGTTTTGGGTTGACTTGACTTGGTTCGCATCAAGGGTTGACTGCCACAGCAGGACTTGGTGTGACTAAGAGGCAAAGGTTAAGGAAATCCAAAATAAAAGGATTTCAGGATTGGGGATTCCACTCAGTGAATTAAGGAGCTGCGATTTAATGAAGTTGGAATTTTGAATTCCTACCTAAAACCCTTAAAGTTTCTTGACCAACCCTAGTTGGGGTAATGCAAAGGGAAATATGGATCCTTGCCACTATAATATTCAGGCAACAGAATATTCTGAAATCAATGGTGAGGGCTATTGGATTTCGATAAAATAGTAGGAGACTAATAAGTATTAATTTATTTGTATCAGTTTTGTAATAAAGTATTAAACCTTTTCTCATCTTAATTTGTAGAAATGACAAGAAAATTAATTCAAATATATCATTGCAAACCATACTCGAGGAGGAAAACCTTCTCACCGGCACCAATTTCCAAGAGTGGCAGAGGCGTTTACGCATCATCCTTGGCCACGAAAGGAAATTTTATGTGCTGGAAGAGCCTATTCCAGTTGCTCCTGAAAAAGAGGCCAGTGATGAGGAATTATCTCTCTATATTAAACACATGGATGGTGCCACAGATGTCCAGTGTTTCATGCAATCGTCCATGTCTAATGAGCTCTTGAAGCAACATGAAAATATTGATGCGTATAGCATGATGTCTCACCTTAAGGATCTCTAGAAAGAGAAGGTGAGACAGAAGTGGTATGAGGTATCCAATGATTTTTTTACAACTAATCTTGGAGAGTATGTGCCAGATGGGCCTCATGTAGTCAACTTATTGGCTACATTGAGCGCCTGGACATCTTAGGGATTAAATTCCCGGATGAGTTGCATACAGATCTCATCCTATCATCACTTCCCAAGACCTTCTCTAGCTTCATTATCAACTATAATATGAGTGGAAATGAGAAGAGTCTATAGGAGCTTCTGACCTTTATTCTCCAGGTAGATAAGGACATGGGGCGTGAAAAACTCGTGGTCCTTATGGTGAATAAGAAAAGGAAGGACATGGAAAAGGGGCCAAAGACTTATAATCAGTCTGAATCCCCCGAGCACCATCCCTCCAAGAAGGGGAAGATCCAAAGGTAGGGCAAGGAACAAAAGGTAGTGTGTTTTGCATGTGGCAATCAAGGCCACTGGAAGAGGAACTACACCCAGAAGTGTGGGGATGCTAAAGGTGCGTTTTTTATCAAGTGAAATCTTTCTATTTCTACACATTGGGTATTATATATAGCTTGTGCGGATCACATATGTATTCAAATTCATGAACCAAGTATATTTAGAAAGATTTCCAGAGGAGAGATGGATCTTCAAGCTGCCAATGTTGCAAGGCCAGCTGCATTGGATATTGGTGACTATCACCTCTCATTTCCAACTGGCATGATTTTGGTTTTACAAAACTGTTATTTTGTGCCTAGTGTTACCAAGAACATAATTTCTGTATCTTTTTTGGATATGGATAGATTTGTTTTCAAGTTTGGTAATAAGGGTTGTCTCTTTTATAAGAACAACGAATGTTATGGTATGGCACATTTGAATAATGGTTTGTATGTATTAAATTACGAAAACCAAGTGTTGGAAATCGATAATGAAACAAACTCACATGACTCAAACATCACCCAGTTGTGGAATCACTGAATTGGTCATGTAAACGAGAAGCGCTTGACAAAGCTCTGTCAAGATGGCTATTTAGACTCTACTAAGCAAAAACCGCTTGATAGATGTCATGCTTGTTTACAACGTAAAATGACCAAGCTGCCTTTTTGTGGACAGGGTGAAAGGGCCACAGAGCTTCCAGGATTGGTACACACAGATGTATGTGGACCATTTCCAGTAGAATCTAGAGGTGGATATTCTTACTTCATTACTTTTACTGATGATTTGAGTAGATATAGATTTGTCTACTTAATGAGGTATAAGTCATAAGCCTTAGAGAAATTTAAGGAATTCAAGAATGAAATAGAGAATCATCTTGGTAAGAAGATAAAGAAGCTTCGATCAGATCGAGGTGTAGAATATCTGATCCAAGAGTTCATCGATCTTCTACAGGAGTCTGGGATTCTATCTCAGATCACTCCTCCTTATACACCACAGTGGAATGGTGTTAGTGAAAGTAGTAATTGCACCTTGTTGGACATGGTGAGGTTGATGATGAGTCATGAGGATCTTCTATTATCCTTTTGGGGATATGCATTACAAACTGCAGCATACACATTAAACTGAGTACCAACTAAGGCAGCAAATGGAATTCCCTCTGAGAAATGGAGTGGAAAGAAACCCATTTTGTCGCATACATGTGTATGGGGATGCGAGGTGTTTGTTAAGGCATTCTCAGGCAACAAAATAGAACCCCGGGGAACGAAGTGTATCTTTATAGGATATCCCAAAAAAACTAAAGGATATTACCTATATAACCCCCAAGAAAATAAAGTGACTATTTCCAGACAAGTCATCTTTCTTGAGAGGGAGAACATCCTCAAGAAGGATAGTGGGAGCAAGATTGACTTCGACGATGTTGATGCTCAAGATACACAAGAGTGGGTATAGGAACAAGTTCCACAGGTCCCCGTGGAGGAGGTTCTAGAAACATAAGTACTACGTAAGAGCTCAAGATAGGTAAGGGAACCCGAGATATTTGGTTTCCTTGTCACCGAGGATGGTGAATCATTATTGTTGGAAAATGATGAGCCTCTCTCCTATAAGAAAGCAGTAGAAAGCTCAGAAGTTTCATGATGCCTAGAAGCTATGAATTCTGAGATGGATTCCATGTATCAGAACCAATTTTGGGTTCTAGTCGATGAGCCAGTTGATGTAAATCCTTTTGGATGCAAATTGGTATTCAAGAGAAATATGGACATGGAAGGTCAAGTTAGCACCTATAAAGCAAGGCTAGTGGCTAAAGGATTCAGACAGCGTCAAGGAATTGACTATGATGAAACCTTATCGCCAGTTTCCATGTTTGAATTCATAAGAATCATACTTTCCATAGTAGCTTACCATTACTACGAGATTTGGCATATGGATGTCAAAACAGCATTCCTTAATGGGAACCTTCAGGAAGATGTCTATATGACACAACCAGAAGGGTTTGTGACACTAGGTGAAGCCAAACGGGTTTTCAAGTTGCTGAAATCCATTTATAGATTGAAGCAAGCATCCAGGTCATGGAACATTCGATTTGATGGAGCCATAAAGGAATTTGGTTTCATTAAGAATGAATTTGAGCCATGTGTTTATAAGCAGTTTAATGGGAATGCAGTCATTATCCTAGTAGTATATGTTGATGACATATTGCTTATTGTAAACGACATACCAGCCTTACAGTCAGTTAAGGACTGGTTGAACAAGTGCTTCTCCATGAAAGATTTAAGTGAATCAGCCTAAATTCTAGGGATCAAGATCATTCGTGATAGATCCAAGAGGATTCTTGGACTAAGTCAGGGTACATACATTGGCCAGATAATAAAGAGATTTAGTATGGAACAATCCAAGAGAGGATTGGTTCCAGTGTCGGATAGAGTACATCTTTATAAGAAAATGTGCCCTCAGACACAACAAGAGAAAGATAGGATGAGCAAGATCCCATATTCCTCGGCTGTAGGATTCATCATGTATGCCATGTTATGTACCAGGCTTGATGTTGCCTATGCACTGAGCATGGTAGGCAGATATCAAGCAGATCCAAGGGAACAACATTGGACTACTGTTAAGAAAATCCTTAAGTATCTGAGAAGAACTAAGGATATGTTCCTGGTGTATGGAGGAGACGAGGAGCTTGTCATCAGAGGGCATGCTGATGCTGGTTTTCAGACATATCATAATGATCTAAAGTCAAAATATGGATATGTTTTCTGTCTCAATGGAGGAGCTTTGAGCTGGAAGAGTTCAAAGCAGCCAGTTGTCACCGATTCTACAGTGGTTTCCCAGTATATAGCGGCTTCTGATGGAGCCAAGGAAGCTGTCTGGATTCGAAACCTTGTCCAGGAGCTTGATGTGGTGCCTAGCAGTAAAGATCCCATTACATTGTGTTGTGATAACACTGCAACGGTGGATCTTGAAAAATAACCAAGGTCACATCAACGGACAAAGCACATACTCCGATAGTATTAACTCTTGATGTATTTCTATCAGAGGGGTGAAGTTGTAGTGAGTAGAGTGTCCACAGAAGAGAACGTGGCAGACCCCATGACTAAATGCCTATCTTAGGAGAAGCATGAATATCATGTGAGAGCTAGTGGGTTAAAGGTTGTTAGCAGTTGTCTCTAGTCCAAGTGGGAGTCTTTTGGAGTTGGTGGCCTAGAACCAACTACTTTGTACTTTATTCATTAATAAAAGCCTTATCACATCTTGTTTGTTCTTCTGTGTGACAATACATGTGATAATGTCCTAAGGACAGCTGTTGCATTAAAGGGTCATAGTGGATCCCTGCTATGATGAGCACCCGGAAGTGCCATAACACAATTATTGAATATATGTTCTATGGTCGGATGATGTTATTTGAGGGACACAAATAATATAGGTCATTAGGGGTGAGGAATCATAAAACTTTGAGGCACCTTATCATGGTGTGCGCCCTTGGTAATATCCAGGAGGATATTATGAGAACGAGACCTGCCAGTAGGAAATCCAAATTTCATAGTGTCATTGGATGTTCCTATCTACGGACGTGTGTATTGGTCCTTAGACTTTAAGATTATTATTAATGGGTATTAAAACTCACACACTTTTATGTATTGACGAAAACTGTGATGACACACTATTCGCAGCAAGTTAGGATATGTTGGGTGCGTCACGAGTAATACTACATTAATAGATAATGCGAGAAAGGATTTGTCCCTTCTGTTCCATAATGGAAGTAGATATCTCAGGCCCTTTGATGGAATTGATATAGCCTAAATAACTCCATGTCCATGGTAAGGTATGGGTGGGTTCAATTCCGGGAAGTCAAAGAAAGAATAATCGAGCACATGGGTTGATGGCACTATCATGCAACACGCTTGACTAGAGATATCGAGACAAAGGGATTATATTACACGGTAAGCATTCGTAGGAGGTGACACATCATTGCAGCATTAACTTCTTTCCCTATGGGTGCCTTGGCGTGTTGCTAGACACTAACCTTGGACTTTAGGCAGGCTCCGCCTAATTCCACTGACAAAGAGACCTAGAGGGTCACACACTAAGTGTGTCCATGTATCTTAGTTAAATATTAATTTAACAAGTTAAATAAAAATTATTCCTGACTCTGGTTTAATAATTATTTAATAATTCCTGATTACATTTATTTCGACACTAGTTATTTGAGAGAATATATTGTGGGTGAAATAACATATTTATTTGTGAGTAATGAAGTTACATTTATTTAAGAAATAAATATCCATTACTCAAGGTATAATAAATGTGGTGGAGAAAAATGGAAAAATAAAAGTACACGCCATGTATATTAAATATACACGCTGTGTAGTTTTATGGAAAACAAGTACATGATGTGTATTAATTATTACACGCCGTGTAGTTTTCCAGTCAGGATTTTGAAGATATAATATTGTTTTATTAAATGATATTTATTATAATAAGCGTGGGCGCATGTCAAGGAATTAATAATTCAACATGGGGGTTTTCAATAAGAGTTAATGAAATAAAGAAAATGTGTAACGTGTTTATTTATTTTCATAACTCTATTAAACTCAAAACCTATTATAAATATCCTCACAACCCCAACAAGCTACGAGAGCCATTTTTGGTTGTGCACAACGGATTTGGAAATACTCTCAATCCAACAGATAATTCCCTTTCCACCAAGAATTCCCACAAGTTACGAGAATGAGATCATCCACCAGATCAAGGTGGTCAAAGGCAGACATCGCAAGCGAAGGTTCTTCTGCACTAGCACCCGGAGATCCCTTTGGCAATGTCTAGAGATATGTGGAGCACATGTGGATCACTGTTAGAGGAATCCTATACTTGGATTCTACGACGCAACGACGGATCACATGATCGTGACCAGAGACATCGACAATGAAAGAATTCCACTGAGGTAATTCTTGTGAATTAATTAAATTAATTATAACCAATATATTATAATCCTATCTCAATGGTTCCGGGACTCTTATTTTATTTTTCGTTCTTCATTCCATTACAAAGATCTAGAATTTTATATCGTGATGGATCTCGGATTGAATGTTGTTTAATGCTAAAATTAAATTTGGCCAATCCCACCAACACTCTTCTGCTATGCCCGGAACCTTCAAAAATAATGTGTCTCAATACCTAGCACCATTTGACTGAGATAATAGAGGTTTTTTTATTCTCGGTGTCACTTTTCTATAAAAGGAGATCACCAAGAGATAACTCCATACTGGCCACATATAAGATAAGTGGATTTCCTTTTTCTAGTGGTATTAAGACTGATGGGTGTATTAAGTACTCTTTAATATTCTCAAACGCTTCCTAGAAGCCCTCATCCCATCAGTTGGTATCTACCTCTTTTGTTAACATGGTGAAAAGAATATATTTTCCATCCATATTAGCTATGAAATGTAATATTTAAGATAGGATCACTTGGATCCAACTTAGTTATTTAATATTATAATGGGGTTACATTGTTAGGATTTCACTAGCCTTTTCTTAATCAACCTCAATGCTATGGTGGAATACCAAAAATCTATGGAATTTCCTTAAAGTTACTCTAAAATCACACTTCTGAGGATTCATCTTCAAACTAGTCTATTACAACTTGATGAATATTTTTTGATAATTCATGAGGTGATAAGATCACCAATGGGATTTAAGTATTAGTTCATTGACATAATATTCCATGATCATTCCCAATAAAGGTTTAATGATATGATGTATAGCTTGTTGGTAAGTAGAACCATGTTTCTTTAATTCAAAGAGAATGACATAATAGAAAACGATTACATGAGGTTCTCTAAAGTTGGTGTCTTCCTCATCTTTTGGGGTTATCTTTATCTATTTATATTATGAATACCCATCAATAGTGGTGGATATTCCTTCCTCAAATGTAGGAGGGTTGTTTCTAAGGTTGTCCTCTTCTTCTTCCATCTATGAGTTTGTGGAATAATTTTCATACATGGTGGGTAATCTGGGGTAATATTTTTTAATGTTGTGATAAGAGGATCAATGAGGAGAGATTATTTCATCCTAAATTTCTAAATTCATCAAAAAGAGATTATGGAGAAGATTGTTTTTCTTGGTACTTCCAATGGGTGAATGAGGATCCTGGATATCCTGAGTTGTCAAGAATTTCTTTGTGAAATTATCAATTTTTTATGATGGAACAAGGGATTTATCAAATACCAATATAGCATTAGCCTAATACACTTTTTAAAAATACACTTTATATGAAACAAATCCATCACATGGACATGAGACAATTAATTTTTTGATTCACCACAACATACTGAGATTAATTCAATTTACTCAATCTGGTATATAGGTAGTACATAATCACTCTTGAGCATGCTTTGGAGATTCATAGGGGAAGTCCCCAATCCATTTGGGATTGAAACTAGCATATCATCATCCACAATTGGTTGTTTTCCTTCTTTATTATAGAAACATTCCTCAACATATATGTATTTTCAAGACTCAAAGGGGTAATTATTACCATATAGTAAATCGACCTTCCCATCAATGGGGTATTTCAAATATTTATTAAATGTTTAAAGTACCATTGTGTAGATTTGAATCTAAATTATTCCATGTAAAACATTATATGTTGCGTCTTACTGGATAACCATGAACTCTGTGTTAGATGTGATATCCCCAAACTGAGAATTGAGCATGATCTTCTTAAGAGGTATTTGATCTCTCTTATTATACCCTTAAATGGTTTTATATTCTAGAGATAAGTTGCCCTGATATATCCCAAGCATCATAGAGTCTAAATTAGGATGATATTGATACAAAAATAGTTTTCAACTAGAGTCCTTTGGATGTCGAAATTATCTTGTTTTCCTAAAACATTCATGGGTCTGATATGTCCCTATATAAAATTTTCCATATCCTATTATTTGTATCATATGGGGATATGAAATTATGATAGAATAGTATTCAAATGATAAAACTTGGTTGCAGTGACTTCTTCCTCAAACTCCTAGGGAATCTAGAGTTCCTTAATGAGTGCCTCTCTGAGTTATTTTGAAATTTGGATGGAATCCATGATTTAGAGTTTGGATGAGGTAATAGCCAACTATTTCAAAATGTCGTATTTTTTTCCACTCATAATCACTTACTAATGTGGGGTTTCTCCCTATAATGTGGATTTTTATCTAGGGTGATTGATGTTAATTGGATTAGTTCTTGAGAATAGGTCGAAGGAGCATCTACTGTAAGTGGAATATGTCACATCGGCCTTCCCCTTTTTCTAGTATGATAAGAAAATCACACCTCATAAAGTTAGTGTGTAAAATTATTCGGATTTATCAACCTTTGTAAGGTTTTATGGAACCACCATGTTTTTTTTTTGAGATTTTTGATGTTATTTCCCATGGGGATCAACTACATAAATGGATTCTGTGAGGATGTGACGTAAATATTGGGTCTGACCACACCCACATTATCCCCTATATCCTTTCCTTATAAACCCTTATCCCTTATCTACCTAGTCAAGTATAAGTAACTCATACTTGGAGGCATATTCTTCATTGAATAATGGATCTATTAAGTGAAATATTCTAATTAAACCAAAAAAATGAGAAATTCATCTCATAAGGGTTCCCTTTGGTGGGGTAATTTCCATTCACTACATGTTGATGGAAAGAAGTCTGTAAGATTCGAATCTTGTATAGGAGATAGAGAAGAAATTTTTTTCTTACGTATTTTCCTACATTCGATGATTATATTTTCCTCTGGGGGGTGTGTTCAATGATTCCTCCTCAGGTACCAAGATCATTGTTGGTTTGAGAAGTTGTTCTCTTAGGGTGGAATGAGCATGGTCAACTATCTATTGATTCATCTAGTTATAGAACTTTAGTCTACGTTAAGCCAAAACTCTTACCATTCAGTCTATTTTTCTGGTTAGGTGATATTTACACAAGTTACCTATGTCAGGGCCATCTATAGTATTACCTATCTAGAATCAACCAGTCTCTATAGGAAACCTTTGAAGAAAAAGTATTCCTTGATTGTGTGGCCTATCCTACTATGGATAGGGTAGTAGTCATGATGATTAGTTAGGTTATCCTCATTAGGTTTCTTGGGAACTGGTTTCTTGAGTATGTTATTTTCCATGGATGAAAATAAATAATCAGGGACCTCATCATTTTGGAAGGAATATTATTTAATCATCCATTCCTCAAATCACAGGTGACCTTGATCTCTTTTTTACTTCCAGTCGAGGGTGATTCTGTTTATGATACTACTCAATGAGAGGTACTATATAATTCAAAGACTAATTGGGTTATAGAATGGGAACTTATAGTAGTTTTAGGGAAAAAATATTATTCTCTACCTTACCAGTCCTTTTTCTATGTGTCAATGGAATGGTTCAATATTTAGACCGGGTCTGCTAAATTGAATCTTCTTAGCATTGTGTGGTCTCTGCAAACTCACACAATGTACCTGGATACTTCATCAGGATAAAATGTGTTTTCATCTCATCCAAATTATCTTTATCATAGAGTTACAAAAATTTCTCTTATGAGAAAGAGATACCAAGTGAACAGTATAAACCTTTACATATAGAGATGAAGTTTGAAACACTATCATTTTCATGTTGTTTTCAATTTCTAAGAATGAATATTTTCATTTTCTTAAACTTAGATATGAAATTATAATGTAATTTGGAATAAGGAATTCCCATCCTACAACGGATCCTACTAGGATGGTGTTGTAATAAACAAAGGATGACCCTTCTAAATTTTGTACAAAACATCTCGGTTTTGTTTACTCTTGTTAATATCAAGGGCCCATCATCGAGAAACATCAAGACACTAAGTGCATGATATTATTTTCCAGATCTCCTACGCTATCAAATATTGAGATGATAGGATTTTCAAAATAGGGTTGGAAAAATTTTCATCCACCCATTCAGGATATGGATTCTTTTAAGCTATATAGGGGTGCACTTCCCTTCCATTACATCCATTCAAGTTTCCATTGATTCAATGGAATTACGGATTTTTATAGGTATCTATATATGGATCACCTTCCATTTATAGGGAGAAATTTAGGCTTGATGAGTTGGACCCATTTTCATATCTCACTAATTCTCAATCTGTTCTAGAACAAAATGATCACCCTGATTGAGAAGATTCCATCACCGTAATAAAGGAAAGTTGTGATAATCCTTAAATTTCTCATTTATGTAGACCAATTTCCTAGATATATATCTATATTGATGTATAGATATTTCTATTTAAGGAAAATTAGATCTCTTCTTATATGTGGGTGAAGGGATATTCATTTCTTTCTAGGTATGATACCTAGTGAGAATATTTCCCTTGAGTAGTTATAAATTAAACTATATAAGATTCCATATATCATTATTATATTCTGCTAGTTGTTCCTCTATAGAGGGGATTTCGGTTCCTATGGGGAGTGAGTGAGATTGAGACAAAATTTTCTTTTTATCATTAGTGGTGTTCTTCCAAGGAGGTTGCAATTCATCATTTAGAGGTTCTAGGTTTTAGATCCTTCTCTAATTCCATGTATGTGTGGTTTCAATTTGTGCATCCAAATCACCTATCTCTTGAGGTACCATTTATATATTATATCCCCCTATATTTCCAAACTATTCCACATCATTTTTTGGATTGAAAAAGAATAAATTCACTGAGGTATATTGGGAAATGGTTTTTATCCCATTACTCTCCACACAATTGGGTGATTCGGCATCGCTTAATCCTCCTTAAAGGGTTGTATTAGGGTCATTTCTCTGACCCTTGTATATATTGGACCATTTTATCTTACAAATCTTATGAGGTTTGATTTCCTTACCTGTATGTTCCTCTTGTCTTGGTCTTGAAATAGTGGACTTAAGGATTTCAGTCGTGCTTACTGAATGAGCCCCAAATAGAAATGGTATGTATCACACTAGGACTAAAATATGCTATGTAGACCATTTATATATACCTCCCAACTTGGAGATGGCTAATTCTTTCTAATGTAATGATAATGATAAAACTTCCCCTATCCCTATGGGATGGGGATGATTAAAGGACGCTATTAGCACCTTATGATACTATTATTGAGGATTTGAGGATTCTATTAGAGGATATGATGGATCCTAAGATAGAAATAGAGATATAAATTTCCACATCCTTGGGATATGTGGTTGATCTGGAACCACTGGTTATTTCTCCAAGCCCCTCTTTGGTGTGATGAACTCAGTGGTGGAGATTGTAATAAAAGTGCCCCCATCCCTATGGGAACGGTTTTGTTTGTAGTCATCACTGATATTTATTGGATCCTATTAGGGTTTTAAGACCAGAGGAGTGGAGGTGGTGGTAAAAATATCCTAATCCCGATGGTCTAGTTTTTCTCTTGAATGATTGATCTGGCGCCTTTAATTAAAATCTATTTGATATGGTGCAATTGTTCTAATATAAGAGTAAGGTTCAATGGTTGCCTATGATGGGATTCATTTTTTAGGGTATGTTGTTGGGTAGTCCACAACATCAACATCTGTTTCTAAAATGTGTTCCCATTTTTTAGGGTCCTAGCTTAGGAGTCTTTTAGTGGCCCCTACACTAGTTCGTGATGTATTTTCATCTTCAAAGCGATGGAATCTCACTGTATTGAGCAACTGAACCATGAATTACCTGATACCTTGATCTCTCCCATGGATATGAAATTACATTATTTCATGTATGGGGTGTTATATTATTCTAGGGACATAGTGAATTTTAATTATCAATAATTTCCCCATCCTTAGATACATACATTTGATGAGG
Source organism: Viscum album (assembly GCA_963277665.1). Lineage (NCBI taxonomy): Eukaryota > Viridiplantae > Streptophyta > Magnoliopsida > Santalales > Viscaceae > Viscum > Viscum album. The sequence goes on along the minus strand of OY728162.1, from coordinate 1,462,284,893 downwards.
CTCTAAGAATCTGTCGACGGAGAGTTTTTATGATATAGAGATGAACACATCATATGAGTTTTTCATTCTCTTTCAATACTAGGTTCTAGGATATGGAGAGTGTGACCATGTATATCTAACAACATAGTGTATTTTTTATCTAGATATTACCCTCATATACTTGATAAGGGATGTGTTTATCCTTATACTTCTAAGGATTCACCTACATGTTTTGGCATAAGTAAGGGATTCACTCCTTATTTATCTTCTCTGGGTCTCATAGTTAGAATAGGTGATGGGATAAAACATGTTTTTGAAGTTTTTTTAATCTAAATCTCCCCATATATCCATATCATCCTCTTCTTCATCAGAATTAAATGCCTCCACCTAGTTATACCAGATAGGTTTCTTCTATAGGACACCTATTGACTTTAGTGAAATGTTGTTGATAGTTTATGTGGAACTATATATGGTTAACCCTAGTTTTCTTATCACCTATATATATGAATTTATCAAGGTTTTCAAAATCCCTCTATATTAAGGTGTCTGGGAAAAGGAATTATTTCATTATCCAGAAGAGATATTTCCATGGGGAGATTGTCCACAATGGACATTAAGAGTAAAAACCCTATAATCCATCTTTTCACAACCGTGAGGAGGTCTATCAAGGTATTTATAACCTTATAATTAATTATAATAGTTGATAGATCCTTGAGGTATTGAAAATATTCATCTTATAGCCTCAAGGACACTGACAATGAGCAGATAAGGATATGATTCTCATTCAATTTAATAGAGGGAATATGTCAACCTATAATCTGGGGTTTAGAAAGGATATGATCCTTTTGTTTGATAGTTTCTATAACATTTTGATAATATTCTTATGTTTTGGGCATATGATCTCACTCCTAATAATATTATAGATTATTACAGTGAGCTCTTATATCATCAGTAAGAATGTCAGACATCATTTGGTTATTTTCATGAATATTCCAGTGAATCATGGATGAAGTAGGGGTATGATAATGGTTCAAATATGAATTACCATTTAGAATATTTTTATGGACCTCTGGAATGGGAGAAACGATATGAGCCTCCCCGTGATAGCCTATGAAGGATATTAGTATAGTCATTCATCGGCGGAAGTTGGGATATGAGCTTGGATATTGTAAGCTGTATGAATATGTCAGATAGGTTCATCGCTAGGGATATGAGCATACATTGAGGTGATTTCCATACTGTACTAATGAAACTCAGTTCAAGGGTTAATATGATTCAGATATTATGCCTTTGTAAAATTCTTTTAGTTTTTTCGATAGTAATGTGTGCTTGTATCGGGGAAAGTTCCAAACCGAGCTGGAGATCCCTGACCAAAATTGGGATATGAGCTCAGTCCTCTACCTTTGGAGTATTTCACTGGTATTTTTTGATAGGATTGTGTGAATGTCCCTAATAATGTTCCAAACTAATCTAGTGATCCCCGATTGAAATGGTAATAAGAGACCAGTCGTATTCCTCTTCCTTTACCAGAATATACTGATAATCCTCCTAAATAGGAGAAAGAATGTGAGCTTGCTCCGAATTAGACGCATGTTCATACTGATCAAGGTGATATGATTATTTCGATTTTAGTATATTTATATGTTCAATTCCCTATATCTATACAAGTGTCGAAATATGTCAACATATATCTTCTGTTGTTTCTAGAATGCAGTGAAACTTTAAAAAAAAATGTGTGCTAAAATGCAGGACTGCACATTGTTGGTCTCTACAATATATAGGAAGATGTATTCGATTGAAGAAATGATATATTCCCACTTCTTACCTCCTTGTTCCATTGTAATATTCTTATGTGATTCATGCATGTGGTAAGGGTTATGTGCCTCCCCCATGCTTACGGTAGGAGTATGCGTGCATACATGATCCAAGTGACCAGGGATATGAAACTTCCTATTATCCACCATTAGAATATGATGACATGATTCATCAATAGAAGTGGGGATATGATCCCACTCCCATTTATCCGTATCTTTTCATCCCCAATGAGACCTCTTTAGTACTCATTCATGAGTGTCTAGGGTGTTAATTTTTCAGGTGGTTCTCTCAGTAGACAAATTATTGGAACTGGAGGGATGATGTTAGTGATGGAGGTTCATAAGATTCCTCCTATGTATCTCTTGAACTGGTATGGATCTATAGTAGAATCCTTGATAAACCTTCATAAGGTAAGGAAGGTGATAATTCCCATGTTATAGGTATGATCCTATAAAGCAATTGGTGGTGGTGATGGGGGCCACTCACTTTGTTACAGGTTTCCCTGAACAAGATAGACATGTCAGATTTAGTATCTAGAGACCTACACATGCATCCTCATGGGTCGGGATTGTACCATGTTTTTGGTATTCCAAAACCATCTTGTTTTCCACCCAAAGCTGAAGGCATCAGGTGGGTGAGGTTTTCATGGAATCCAAAGATGTTACTACTATAGCTAAGGTTCCAGAATATTCACTTGATGAAGACAGGATCTCGGGTCAAGATGTCTGTGAGATAAGTTTCTAAAGTCACAAATATGACAAAGAACAAGTTCATTGATCAGTGCATAATTTCAAGTGTGAAACATTCTCAGTCATCTATACAAGAGTAACATAATTTCCTTTTATTATTCCATATTTGATCATTTTTCTCACATGAAATTTACACAATGAGATGGCATATTTAATTGGAACCCTAATTATATTTTATTAATGAAGGGTTTCACATTGGGTGTACCATGTTCATTTTTATCAAGGACACAAAACAAAACAACCCAATGCATAGTCAACTAATTCTTTTTATTATTTGAGAGATTCACATAGGGTTCACCATTTTCTATTTATTATAAGAGGGGGGAAATAATTGTCACCACATTCATAAACCTACTTTATTTTGTAACTATGAGTTTCAAATTGAGTTCACCATTTTTTTCTATTTGAAATGGTATGGTATTTAATAATTGGTTGTGGTGGGTTCATGTATGGTTGTGAAATCATTCGCATCGTGTTTACCATTTTCATCTATCATTGAAACTCCTAATAGATCCCATATCTATAATGGGTCATGGGACTTATTTCGAAAGTTAGGTGGTATCTTGGAGTTTCAAAACTAATTACACTTAGGAACTCACATTGGTCGAGAGGATGGGAGGCTGGGCTCATCACACCCTTTGGGGGGGGAATTATTACCTACTCTAGGACTAACTTATATATTTAATATATGTTTTCAAATCTCTTCCAAATCCCAATACAGGATTGGTTACCTAATGATCGGATGTTGAATCCTTCTATATATAAAAGGTTTCAAATTAATGAGACCATTTATATGTATCCAAGGTTCTCAATTAGTTTCATGTTATTTCTTAGAAATGGGTATCTTCTTATATTTTTAAGTTGTATAACCTAAAAATCTCGAGTTTACTATCATCTAGGGAGGTAATTGGTGTTTTGAGGATGGGATTGAACATTTATCAGGATTCCTTTGTATACTATTTATGACAGAAATCAAAACCCATGTACTTTGTTTAAGTCCAGGTCATGTAGTTGAATATCATTCAGAAATGAAATATATATGAGGAAACTTAGGAACTAGGTATGTATATAGATCTGTAGGTTTGAATCTTACATATCCTAATTGTAATAGGAATCAGAGTCATCATAGTCTGATCTACCCTTAACCTACTGATGGGCACAGACAGATGATTAGTACTCATAAGGGTTATTTCCCTAGGGTTTTTCAATATGGGAATTCCTTTGGAAATTATACTAAGGTGGACAACCATGTATAAAGTAATATATATCATGTTATTGAATGGGGAATTACACGGTAATTTTTCCTTGATTGGAGGGATTTTATGATGATGGTGATATGATCATTTAAAATTCCTAATCCTGCATGATTCATCTTCAGTTTGAGAAAAAAAAGGATATCATGTTGTTATACTTACTTCTTATGGATTTGAGTCCAATGCACAGGGGAAACCCTCATGGGTTGTTTGATATGGAGATCAGGACCTAGGAATTCATTCTATATATCTTGTGTATATAAATAATCAGAGTCTCCATGGTTCAGTTAGATTCTCAATCTGTTGATGGAAGAGGAAGAATGATAAACCCATAAGAGATTTTGGGTCCCATGGGTTAGAGTATCTGATATATAGAGGGACTTTCACCAAGGTCGATGGCTGCAGAAGATATCTATCCCTTACCCTATAAAGCATAAAGAGTATGAACACTAAGTGAAAACTGAGCATGTCTTGATGGAATGTTGATCCTATAATACCCATAGGATTTTATGAGTACCCATTATTAACCCATTATAGACACTTTCCATATAAAATGGGAATACCCAAAAAATTACTCATGGTTTGGGGCTCACATGGTTCAAGATAACATGCCCAAATACTTCTGCTAGACAAGCCTGACATATCTATGGGTTTCTGCCTGACATGTCCAGATTGTCTACTGACATGTCCAGAGTGTTTTCCTGACATGTCCTGAGTGTACGACCTACATGTATGGGGTTTCATCATAACATGAACTCATTTTATGTTTGGCATGTATGAGCATGTCCAGACATATCTTGGTTTTAAGGGGTAAATGTCTAAGGTTGGTCATGTAATCTAGTTGGATTGTCTGGGAATCCTTCACATGATCTATGAAGACATGTACAATTATGTCACATGATCAAGGTTGACATGTCATAGGGTTTCCACATGATATATATGACATGTTTGGGTATCCTGTGTGTGATCAATATAGAAAAATTCAAGGATGTGACGTTATCAAGGCTGACATGTAGAAGGGTTACCACATGATCTCACTGACATGTTTATAAGAATTCATATGGCTTGGAAGATATGTCCATAAGACTTCTCATGACTGGGATAACACATATGGAAGACTTTTTTGTGATTTTTCTGATGTGTATGAGTGTTGTCTCATGATCTTGATGAAATTTCTGGATTTTTTCGCATTATTAATGAATATGTCATGTGAATTTGATGACCCCTTTTCTTGAAAATAAATATATCCATGTTTTCATAAGTATTACATAATTTTATTCCTTTATCAAATAAATTCTTCAATGAATGTCAGACATTATCCTATTGAGACCTCACATGACCAATTCGACATGCAGAAACCCATTTTCATAATTTTTTTGATGCACCCTAATCCCTTCACATGATTAATGGGTTGATCATGTGAAGAATATATGCATGATGTGTAATACCTTGAGTCACTCACTAGGTTTAGCTAGTTGAAACCCCTTTAAATTGTGTGGATTTCCACTCTGAGAAGCCCAATCTTTCCTTTGTGCTCCTATTTATGTTTTTTGTGCCTAGAGCAAGTAATTTTTTTACCTTTCCAATAGAGATATATGCCACTTATCACCATTCATATATCATAGATACATCCTTGATTCAATGTAGGGAGCATCATATCTTGCATTCCATGTTATCTCATCACGATTCATCCATGATTTCATTCTTACATCGCATAAAAAATAGAGATTGTGTAATATTTCAACCTATTCAATATTTAATTAACCCCTAGATTTTCAAATTCTTTTTCATATTCAATTTTACATGTCATAAAACCCTCAAAATATGAGTTTGATATTTTTAGGATTATTTGTGAGACTAGGACACTCGTCTAAGAGGCTTTTCACATGATCGTGGAAGACATTTCTATGTCCCTTCACAAGATCAAATAGTCATGTTGAAGGCCCTTCGTGAGATCAATCTAGCATGTTAAAGGTACATCACATGATCAATGGGTTGATCACATGATACGCATAAACCCTTCTCATGAAAAATACTGTAACTTTTCCTTGCATGAGGTTACCACCATTTTCATATTTAATTCTTTGTTTTTCATGATTGTCAACATTTTCCTATTTATTATTTATCAGGGCATCCGATGATCGAATGGATGTGTTCGAGGTCCTTCACAAGATGAAAGTGACATTCTAAATATATTTCACACAATCAAGATAACATTCCCTTGGGGATATCACATGATCGTTGAGCTGATCATGTGATTCTTATAATCCCTTCACATGAAAATCAACGTATATTCCATTGCATGAAGCCTTCTCCTTTTTCATCTTTTATTTTACAATGGGATTTACGAATTTTTCAAGCACTTGTCAATTGAAATATTTTGTGATTAGAGGAACATATCTAATGGAGGCTCTTATAAACATGAATACTTTTTAGAAGGTCTTCAAGTATTTAATTAGTGTATCTGATATGGATTTTTTTGATCAGAAGCATTCACTAAAGGGACTTCATGTGATCATTATCAGATCATATGAAATGCATAATCTAGTCATGTGATGTTTTTAGGGTCATGAGATCACATGTATTATTTGGGGTCACATGATCAATGAAACCTAGTCACCTGATATTTATGTATCGATACTTCTCCTTCATTTATTTTGTAGAGAAAATGATACCTATGCTTCAGGTATTTATTCGATCCTAAAATTGTCGATACTCATTTAGTAGGCACCAACTGTGGGTTTATTGTAGACTGGATGGAATACATTGCTTGTTCCTTTCATTCACTATGTGGTTCAAGCTAGTAATTCCTAAGTATTTTATGATATATTTCTCTTTAAATAAATTTTATTTCTTTAATATCTTTCTTTACATGCAACATGGAGTTTAAACAAACTATGATATAATATTGAAATATTATTAAGTAATGTGAAGATTATCACATATTTGTTGCATTGGTGGGTATGAATAAGAATAACTAAATTATGATAAATTATTTTTTATAAATATATAAAATTAATTAATTGGTCATCAATTGGTTATAAATGAAAATAAAAACATTTGAAGTTAAAATAGATGTTTTTTTGGGAAAAATTGTTTTTATTCATTCAATATATTTTTATCATAATTTATTAAATAAAGCTCCATTATTGGATTATTTTAAATACTTTTATAGATAATATATTCAATAAAATGTTTTAATACTCATATAATGGTTTTTACAAGTCATATAATAAGAATAAATCTAGTTGTTATGCTTATAAATGCATTTTTCTAAAAATGGATTTCATTGTATTTTGTGTACTTACTATTAAATGAATTTATTCCACAAATATAAAATGAATATTGTAAAATATATTCCATATCTAGAATAATAATAATTAATATAATGTAATAGGGTCAAATTGATGTTTTCCATTATTAATAATAACCATGGTAAATAATTTTTCCCTCGGTAAAAGAGGTAAAACTCAGTTAAAACTCTAGGTTAAATATTTAAAATCTCCCTAAAACATGACTTTATCCTATTGTATAAGTTTTTTTAAAACAATTAAATTATTAAGGAGTTGAATCATTTATTTTAAAACATTATTTTGAAATTGGGAATCCAGTATTTACTTTTGTGAAGATAAGTTCTATTTTATTCAAATTAAAAAATATTTTTGGGTCTTTGATTATAATGGAATGGTTGCAAGATTTCATTCCCTTGTGTCTTTACCATAAATTATAAAAACATTTTTTTTATTATTTAACTAAAAAAATCATGGAACACATCTTATTACTTTATTTCAACGGTAAATTATTTTTACTCTTACATCATGTATTTTACTAAAAATTGTTTTTCATGCATGGTGTGTTATTATATTAAAAGTAATTTATGAAACCTATATAAATTGAATTTGATAAAATGGATTTCAAATTTTAAATCATTATTTCCAAAAAAAATATAAGTTCCCTTTTATTTTTCTCATATAATTATGTTATCATGGTAAAAATTTGAGTTATCACGGTTAAGCTTTAAATTGTTTTGAAGTGGTTTAAATAGAAGATAAGGCTTAAATGTTATTCAAAACATATATAAATGTGATTATTTAAGTTAATTTAAACCCTATCACATATTATTTTAAAACCATTAGTTTATTATAGATAATTTACATGATTATGATATTTATATTATTTAATCTTTTAATTAATTTTAAATGCGTCCTTCCCCTCACCTATAAAAGGGACCCACCCTCCTCTGTTTTTTACAAAGTTTTATCACAATAGATCTAGAAAACATACACTAATAAAATAATATAATCCTTAAATTCATATTATATCTTCTATTTTTTCCAAAATACCATCCTTTTAAGGCTTTATGTTTAATCCAAAGGTATCTTCTCAATGAAGAGGTATAACTCCTAAATAAGTAATCTCAAAGTTTATTTATTATTCTAATTCTCCTAAATCTTTTGTATAGAACCTAACATTATGAATATAGTATCATAAACATAATAATATGTTATCATGATTATGTTATATCCATTTTCCACTGTCATTATATCAAATAAAAATGAAAGTCTCACTCGTACACACATGCGGACTACCACCTCCATGTAATAATATTGTTCATTTTCCAGCACCATCTTTCATGGTTATTTATTATGATGTATTTAATATTTATTTATGATATTTATGGTATAATAATGATTATAAAATGTGAAATATTAATTAAATTCATTTTTTACATCCATCAAAAAGTGGAAATATCACTCATGTGTACGTACGGATTACCGTCTCCAAGAAGTGATGGAATTAATTATTATCATCACTTTATATGAATAGTTATAAAGGTGTATATAATGATTAAATATAATAATTATAAATTTATTAACACTTTAGATATGTTATAACCTTTTTCAAAGTATAAGGTTTGGGACCATCAAACCAAAACATGCATAAAAAACAAAGCATTTATCTCCTGAAACAGTGAATTTAATAAATAATTGTTAACAAATTGGTCATAAGATATTAAAAGTATATAATATATAGTATTATATATATTATTATGATTATATAATTTATTTATAATAAATATATGTTCATTTTATAGGATTTTTTAATGCATATTAAACATGATAAGACTTGAGGTAAGGGTTTCCCATCTCACTTTTTTTTTCTGTGACATATATTCCATATTCACCACTTGTTTCTTTCATGTGGTGTACATACTACCACTTTGATATGATATATCATGAATCTATTTATTTTAATGGTATTTAAAGATTCATTTTATTTTATTTATTTCATGGGGTTTATGATTGAAAATCTACCCAAGCGGTAAGGGATTTATATTTGAAGCTCATTATGATGCGAATGATTTATGATTTAATTTAAATTAAAAAAATTATATAATCCTTATCTGATAAACCAATTTAATTTTATTATTCTCTTGTAATTTTTTTTAATTTTTATGTTTTAGTATCATTTCCTCACTTTTTTAATTAAAATATTTTAGAAAAAAAATTCCAGAAAAGCCATATGTAATTCTTCTCTTTTGTTTGACAATATTTTTCCTTGTTATTTTATATTCCCTAACATATTTTTAATAATTATTTTAATATACTCTAATAATTATAAAAATTTATTTTCACCCATGTTTTAATTTCTATAAAAAAGTTTACCAGTAATCTTCTTTTCGTTTTCTGAACAAGGTACTTTTTACCAAAGGTGTGAAGAAAATATTTTTTTTAACTGTTGCGGCATGAAGAAAATTTCCAGTCACCCTGAATGATCAATGATTTAAACCTTATTTTAATTTTTTTCATTCAATATTTTCAAATAAATTTTTTTCTGAAATATTATTAAAATTATTATATTTTAAATAATCTATTTTTAAAATGAAAAGTGTTGTATCCATTCATGTTAATTATGCTTTACTGGGGAAATGATCCAATAATACCCTATTTATTATTTTTTTATCATTTATGATTATGATGATAATATGTTTACAAAAATTGTTTATTTCCCATCGTATATTATCTGATGATATGGTTAATGATTTGTGATTTTTTGGAATACATATGAATGGATTATGATTATGTAATGTGTGGGAACAAACTTATATAGCCCTGTAATTAATTATGTAATGGTGATGAAGTTGATAAACTCTTAAGAGACAGTAGAGTTAATAAACTTCTAAGAGATTATAGAGTAAACAAGATATAAGTTACTCTTAATATAATGTTAGAGATGACTGAGTAGACATTTACATTAAGGGACATTATACACAATGATAGTCTTGGGAGAGAACGCTGACAAAGGAAGTGATTTTTAGTGATTGTGTTTACGTAAAAATATTATTTCTTATACATATGATATTTTCTCATGGATCTTGATTGATTATTAATGATTTCACACACTTATGACTTATGTATTTTGTTATGAAAAACCCTTTTTCTAGGATTTATGATTAATGATATTTTAATGATTGGGTATGATTATTGTAATTAATGATCATGTTATCATTCTCTTATGTTTATCTTATGATCACTTATAATCATTAATTTATATCTCTTATGTTTAACCTTATTGATCATTTGATCTCACCCTTTGTTATGTTTCCTTTCCCCAAGTTATGAAGAAATGTTCTAACTAGGATATGTCTAATAAGTATACTATGAGGGAATATATTTTTGAGTGATATTGAATATCTTTATTGAAATAATATGTTTATGTATCTAGTATAAAAATACTCTAAACCATTATGGTTATGGGATGTGTAATGTTTTTAGATGTATTGAATATTCATCTAAAAGAATGTAATATTTTTGTTTTAAATGCTTAGGTTGCGTCAGTTGGTATCAGAAAAGGGTTTAGTATATCTTTGATTATTGTGGATAGATTTTTTTTTTGAAAAACATGGTAATAATTCTAAGTATAGGATAACATCCTAAACTTTTTTTAGGTATAGATTATTAAGTTCTCTTAGAAATAAAACTATATCTTGATACTATAAGTGGAATTGGTTTTAGCACAGATGCATCGAGGGGTAATAACAATGAAAATAGTTGGTTGAGTATATATTTTCCATAACTTTGGTGCATGGTGAATGTACCCTTATAATACACCTATTGTAACACTCTTAGGGGATATTCATGGGTTAATTAAAATATTATTTACAAATCATTATGAAGGATTTGAATATATAGTGAACATTACTTACCTAGGTTTAAAAAGAGTTGTCATATATTGAAAATAAGGTATCATCATTTAGACATCCTATGAATTGTTTTTCATGATTACATGATTAATCACTGTGATATTTGATTCTCACACTAACAATTATTTTAGTAAGGAAGTGATAACAGAATGGTGAATTTGATGTGGTGACAGATAGGTTCGAATATTGAAGTGTCATATTTGAGATTATTCATATGAATTGATTTATATAATGAAAAATATGTATGGATATTAATTTATATTCTCAATGATTATATGTTCATTTATCATTAAATAATCCTAATTATGTAATGGTCTCAACACAATTCAATAAATCCTCTTTGATAAAATTTAATGGGAATATACTTTCTACAAATATCTTGATTCTCCCTCTAGTTGAATTTTATGTGATTTTGTGAATGGATTGTCTCTCTCTATATAGAACCCATATAAATTTTCAAGGAAGGGAATTCAATTTTGATATTCGGAATAAACCTATGATCATCTTTTTGTGCAAGTATTAATATAAAATTATAATGGAAGTTATTTTATTTTACGGTTCATATAGCTTATTCATGAGATAAATTTATCTCAAATGGTTGGGGAGAAACTCAACAGTGAATATATTACTATTTTTTGGGATAGTGTTGATGTATTTCCTAAATACTTGCATAGTATTAAAACGAATCATGAAGTTCACATTTCAATATAACTCATGCCATGTGCTACACATATTTCAAATAATCCATATAGAATGAACCTGATTGAGTTACAATAATTGAAGAATAAACTTCTTCAGATTCATTATAAGGGACTCATACACCCTACTGTTCCACCAGAGGGTATGCCTATTTTTTTTTTGAAAATAAATATGGTTCAATGCATATTTTAATTGATTATTTATAACTTAACAAGATCACTATTAAGAACATGTATCATTTACCCTGTATTGATGATCTATTTGATCAATTATAAGAAGCTCAATATTTTTTCAAATATTGATCTTTGATTTAGATATCATCAATTAAGAGTCAAGAAGAAGGAAATAACAAATAAATCCATCCATATGATGTATGAACAATATGAATTTATAGTAATTCCATTTGGAATTACCAATTATCCTACCATATTCATGGATTTTATGGATAGAGTCTTTAGAGATTACCTTGATCAGTTTATGGTAGTATTAATAGATGATATTTTTATATTTTATAAGATAAAGTAAGTTCATAAATAATATTTAAGAAATGTGATAAAGACCCTAAGGAACAAAAATATATATTTTAAATTTAACAATTGTGAATTTAGGCTACAAAAAATCATATTATTGGGTCATATAATCTCAAGTGAGCGTATATCGGTGAAACCATCAAATATAGATGTTATTAAACAATTTCACAAACATATTAAATAATATCCAAAGTTTTATTAGGATGTATGGATAATAAAAACCATTTTTTAGATATTTTTCATAGTTACATAATATAATATCCATGTTGACACAGAAAAAAGCCATGTTTTTTTAGACATATGAATGTGTTGAAAATTTCCAGGCGATGAAAAGAAGGTTGGTTAGTGAACCTATAATTACATTACCATAAAGTTGATAATGTTTTTTGATCTTTACCAATACATCAAAGAAGGTACTAATATTAATCCTCATGAAGAATTATATGTGATAGATCATGCCTCATTCCAATTGTAAATTCATGGGTAAAATTTCCCAACTCATGATTTGGAGTTGGAAGCATTAATTTTTACACTAAAAATATATAGTCATTATCTTATTGTGAAATTTTATATATATAGTTATATAATGATCATAAAATCTGTAAGTATATATTCACACCAAAATAGTTTAATATTCTCAAGTGAAGATGGTGGGAGTTGATCATAATTATGACTTCTCAATACATTACCATCCTAGGAAAGAGAACAAGGTGGATGATACACTGAGTCAAAAAGACCATGCTAGTTTGGATATAATGAGGATTATAAGAGATCCAATACTTATGGATTAAAATAAAATTTTTCTTGGAATTTTTAGGAAATGGGATAGATCCTATCTTTCTCATATGGATTTTTAACCATCTATCCATGTGAGGATTAAAGAGGTACATAAAGAGGATGTGGAACTACAGAAGATGGTGATAACTATTCTTGAGTTTAACCATGATTTTGATTAAATAATAATGTGTATGAACATATTATTTGTCTTTTAAATGCCTAATCTAAATATTTAGTTGTTGTATTAATATCATAGTTCATCATTCTCAATTCAACTTGGAGGTTTGAAGATGTATAGTGATTTGAAAGAGTATTTCAATTGGGAAAACACAAAAATATATATTATATAGAATTTATGTCAATGAATAGTATTTTATAAATTTATGGGTAATATATAGAATCCTAAGTGGGATGTTACAACCATTACCGATACCGTAATTTAAATGATAAATCATTACCCTATATTTTATCATCGGACTCCCCAAAACATCTAAAGTTTATAATTCTATTATGTTTATATTAAATCACCACATAAAATTAATGAATTTCACAACCATAATAGAATATTTTTATCTTGAAAAAAATTTCCAAGATATAAATTAATGAAGTGGTAAGGTTGAATATAGTACCACATTCTATTGTATCCAATTGGGATCTAAGGTTTAGCTTGAATTTTTGTAGAAATCTTCAGTAGACTCTGCATAAAGACTTGAGCTTCAATACTAAATATCATCCTCAGATATATCATTAGTTTGATAGTACCATGAAAAATATAGAATACATGTTGATATATTTCTCTATATATTTTAATGGTTCTTCGGATCAATACCTTTCTTTAGTATAATTTTATTACAACAATATCTTTCAATAAAACATATATATGGTTCCTTATGAAGACCTATATGGAAGGAAGTGAAAAACTCCAATGTGTTGGAATAAATTTGGAGAAAGAAAAATATCGGTACCTATTATATCCAAGTAAATGGATGATAAACTTAGAACTATTAAACAACACATTAGGGTAGCTCAAAATTGATATAAAAGTTATGATGAGAATTATCAGCAAGATCTGGAGTTTGAATTCAGCGACAAGATATTACTATGAATACCTACTTGGAAAATGGTTATGAGATTTTGAAATAAGGTCATGTAGAGCTCAAGATAAATTAATACCTTTGAAATTATTTATTGTATCAAGATGATTGCTTATCGCTTAGAACTTTCACTAAATATCTCTGAATTTCATGATGTGTTTGATGTATCTCCCCTGAGGAAGAACTTACCTAATCTTTCACATTTATTATAAAAAGAGGAAATAAAAATTGATAAAGATATATATTATAAGGAATAATCATTGGTTATTCTTGATCAAATAGATAATGTATTGGGAAATAAGACCACTCACTTAGTTAATGGTTTATAGAGAAACCATAAATTTGTGGAAGCTTTGTGGGTTTCTGAAGATGTGATGAGGTAGAATTATCTTTAGTTGTCTGTATTTGATTGAAAAACATTCATGGGTGAAATTATTATAATTGTAAACACACTGATATATTGTTGATATATTTCTTTTAGAATAAATTTGATTTATTTGATATCTATATTTACACACAACACCGATTTTAAATAAATAATAATATACTATTAAAATATTATTATTTAATTTGATAGTTATCTTATATTTGTTTAATTGGTGGCTATAAATAGTATTAAATAAATTATGAAAAAAAATATACAAAATTTATAAATTTAATTCATTTGTTATAAACTGGTTATAAGTGAAAATAAAATCATTTGAAGGTAAAGATATGTTATTTTATTGGAAAAAAATTATTCATGCAATGTGTTTTTATCAAAATATAATAAATTATTCTTTATTGATGGATTATTTATAAAATTCATATATTATATATTCAATTATTTTTTTAATATTCATATAATTGTTTTTACAATTCAAGTAATAAAAAATAAATCCAATTTTCTGCTTAAAAATGCATTTTTTTAAATACTTTCGTTGCTTTTTTGCAACTTATTTTAAAATGAATTTATTCCACATATAGAAATTGAATCTATTAGAATAGATTCCATATTTTGAATCAGAATAATTGATAAAATTTAATAGGGTTGTATTAATTTTCAGTCATCATGAATAGTAACCATGGTAAGGGTTTTTCATCTCAGTAAAAGAGGTAAAATTAAGTTACAACTACGAGGAAAAGCATTCATATCTCTCTAATAATTAATTTTATTATATTTTTTGACTACTGTTCGACCATATATATTTTTAATTAGTTAAATTATATGTTTTAAAACATTATTATATAATCAGGAACCCAATATTTACTTTTTTAAAGAAAATTTATATTTTATTAAAATTAAATACCATTTTTTGAGATTTTTCATTTAATAGCATAGTTGGAAGATTTAATTTAATTTTTTATTTATAAATAACTCGAAAACCCATTAATTTCAAATAAAACTCAAAAAATCTTGATTTTGTTATTATTTAACAAAAAAAATTATTGGAAACCAACATATTACTAGATTTCAAGGTGAAATGATTTTTACTCATAAATTGTTTATTTTCTTAAATACTATTTTTCATGAATTTTGTAATATTATATTAATAGTAATTTTTTCTAGATATGAAAAATGAATATAATAAAATGGATTCCAAATTTACAATCATATAAAAATTTGGTTATAATTACCCTTTATTGGTCATATAATTATGTTATCATGATAAAAAGTTAAGTTATCACAATTAAGGTTAAAATGGATTTGAACTGGATTAACTAGGATAAAATGCTTAAAATGTTTACAAAACCTTTATAAATGTATTTATTGATTCTGTTATAACTTTTTCACATATAATTATCTAATTTTTGGTTCCTTGGTGCCACTTGATATGATTATGATATATATATTATTTAATCTTTTAAGTGATTCTATGTTTGTCATTTCCCTCAGTTATAAAATGGCACCTCTTATCCTCCCTTATTCACAATGTTTGATCTGTATATCTTGGTCTATAACTACCTAAATAACTTTATATATTCCTTAAAATTATCCTATAACTTATGTTATTTCCAAAATTTCATCCTTTCAAGTATTATGGTGTAAGCTAAAATATGTTTCTCAATGAACAAGTGTAACTCTTAACCAAGTACTTTCAGATTTTATTTCTTCTTCTACTTCCTATAAATCTATTTTATCCACCTAAACATGATGAATCCAATATAATAAATATAATGATTTTTTATTATGATTATATGAAAACCAACTTCCACCTTGTTTATATCAAATGGGAAATTAAAGTATCACTCATGCATATGTATAGACCGCCACCTCCACATAACAATATGATTTGTTTTCCATAACCATATTTTAGGGTTGGTTATTTAAATGAATTTAATATTTATATATCATATAATAGTTATTAGTTAATGGTGAAACATTATTTACCTTTCTTTTTTTCCATCCATCAAAAAGTGGAAATATCACTCATGTGTATGTACGGATTACCGTATCCACAAAGTTATATAATTCATTTTTATCATCACTTTATATGAATAGTTATAAGATTGTATATTATGATTAGATATGATAATTATGACATGATTAAAACTCTAAATATGTTATAAACATGATCAAATTATAAGGATTAGGGTAATTAAACTGAAACATACATGAAAAGTGAAGCGGTTATCTCCCGAAACAATGATTTTAATAAATAATTGTCAATAAATGGGTGATAATATGATAAATTAAATCATATATAGAATTATATTTATGAGTATTCTTCTATAATATATGTATAATAAATATATATTTATTATACATTAAGTGTTTCTCATTTGACATTTGTTTCTGTGAGACATATACCATATTCAACATGTGTTTTTTTTCATGTAGTGTATATACTACCCATTTTATATGATATGTAATGAATTGATTTATATTAATGGTATTTAATGATTAATTTTAGTTTATTTATTTCATGGGGTTTTGATTTAAAATTTAACAAAGTGGTAATGGATTTACGTTTCATTTTTACTTCAATCGGTATTGTTTATGATTTAATTTCTATTAAGAGAAATTATATAATCCGTATCTAATAAACCCATTTAAGTTTCTTCACCTGTGGTAATACTTTTAATTTTTATATTTTAGAACCATTTTCCTCCCTTTTGTACTCAAAATGGTTCAGAAAATGTTTTTTAGAAAATATGACATTATTTATTCTCTTTTGGTCAGGAATATTTCCCCTCTATATCCATGTTCTCAAAAATGTTTTTCAAAATATTTTTAATATTCTATAAATATTTTAAAAAATCATTTTGTTCTCATGTTTTAATTTCTAAAAATAGGTTTAAAGGAATATTTTTGTCATTTTTAGAATGAGTTACTTTTTACTGAAGTTGTGAACAAAATATTTTTTAATGATTATAGCAAGAACAAAATTTCTCATTGTCATGAAAGCTCAATGATTTGAAGCTTACTTTACAAGTTTCTGTGGTTATTTTAATAAAAAAATTCCCATAATATATTGGGAATTGTTATATTTTAAATAAGTTTCTTTTAAAATGAAAATGGTATTTTCCTCAATAAATATTAAAGTGATCTTTAAAGACGTTTTTCATTTATGAAAGAATCCTTTGATGTTACTTATACTCTACTGGGGATATTATCTAATTATTAAATCTATATTATTTCTATGAAAGGTTTATGATTATGATGATGAGATGTTTAAAAACCCATTCATTTTTCATAGGTTCTTCTATGATGATATGATGAATGATTTATGATATTTTGGAATATATGTGAATTGATTATGATTGTGTGACTAGTGGGACTAGAATTGTATAAACCTAAAATGAATTTGTTAATTATTATAGAGTTTAGAAAATCCAAAGATATTATATAGTTAATAAACTTCTCATAAATGATTGAGTTAATAATATCCTAAGAAATTTCTAAGTAAACTATATGGAAGTTACTCCTAAGAGAATATTAGAGATAAGTGGGTAAGAATTTCCATTATAGTACTTTGTCCACAATGATAGTCTTGTGAGTGAAGCTTGACTAAGGAATTTATTTTATATTCATATGATTATACAAAAAGATTATGTATTATTCTTATGATATGTTCTTATAGATCATAATTGATTATTGATGATTCTATAAACTTATGAATTATATCTTTTGTTATGAAAAATCCTTATTCCATGATTTATGATTAATTATATTTGACCAATTTTGTATGATTATTGTATGTTATTATCATATTATCACACCCTTATCCTTATTGTATGCTCACTTATGATCAGTTATTTATATCTCTTATTTTTACCATTAATAATAATCTTAGCTCACCCTTTCTTACATTTAATTTCCCTAGGTTATGAAGAATTTTTTAAGTAGGGTATGTCTAATAATTTTACTATGAAGTAAGATATTTGTAGGACTTATTGAAGATAACATGGTTATGGATTTACACAGTAGTTTTCATCATAGTTGTTTTATGAGTGCAATCCTTTGACTAACTAGGGTATAAAGAGTGTGACTTTGTATCATGAGTTATATACCTTAAAAAATATCTAGGTTTGTTTTTGTGTGTTATATTATACTACATGGGTTCTATTCTACCTTAATGTTATAAAACTAACTATGCCATTTTTTTCTTTCAGGGTTTTAGAGAGTCCTACTTTTTGGGAGATAAACCATAAGAACTTTGATAGGGACTATTATAAAGAAATTACCTTCTAAAGTCCTTTCTTTATAAAGTATTCACAACCCCCTTGACTTTGCTTTCTAGAACTAATAAGTATACACAACCAAATAACCACGCAAAATCATCCCTTCTCACACTTTTCATAATGAAATAAGAAAAACTAAAGAATTAACAGTAATTACATGGTTTGAAAAAAAAGTCTTATATCCATGGGAGAACATTGCAATCACTATGAAAAATTCAAGCACAAGAGTCTATAAAAACACTCTCACTCTCATTACGCCAAATCATATTATGTCTTTTTCTAATGAAATGTGATCATTTTTCATTGATATGTATCAACAGTTGATACCACCGCATATATATAGAGGTATTTTTCCAGTAAATTGATTCCACATCCATTACAGATTCATTGTTTTCTTTCTGTTGACCTAGGAAATATCCAACATATTGATACATATTCAAATTAATAAGTAATATAAAGTGAACATGTTGAAGTTCCTAATTAGGATCCAAGTATCACTGAGAGGGGGATGGGGTGAATCAGTGATATCTATTTCTTTTTAAGTTTCCCCTTTTTGAAACAACCTTCACCTCCTGTTAAAGAGTTTCTTCCCTGTTGAACACACACAACCACAGGAACAAAAGGTTTACATGGTTCACTACTCAACAAGAGTATCTACGTCCTTGGTATGGTACGGAAACAATCCAGTACCACACAATCCACTAGAAAACAATCATTTGATGTGGAATACAATGAGTAGGATATTGCCTTACACTCATGCAGCACTTTGAAAACAATACAATAGTGTGTGTGCTCCCTCTTAGCACAAATAGGGTAATACAATGGATCAGTGATTTTCAATGAGCTTACACAAATAAAATCTTTCAAAGTAATTCTCCACTTTCCTACCCAGAAGCTGGAAGGAACCCCTGGAGAAAAATAGCTTTCACGCCCACTTACACTTGTGCGACCTATACTTGCGCGCCTATAACTTGTGTGCCTCTTCTTGTACGCTGACTACATGCGCGCTTCCCTTCAGACGCACTTCCCACTTTCAGTCGGCACGCCAACTAACACTTGCACACCTCCAACTTGCGCGTCCCCAACTTGCACGCCTTCTAAGAAACCCTCAACTTGTGTGCCCAACACTCTACTTGCATGCCCAGATCTCAAAGATAAATCTCAAGTATTGAGCCTTAAAAAATGAGGAGGCTAGTCATCTATTTATAAGCATTTTGGTGACTTTCGTGACCCATACACTTGCACGCCAATACTTGTATGCCACTCCATCACTTGCGCGCCGCTTCATCACTTGCGTGACCTTCCATATCTAGTGCGACACTTTCTTTCCTTTATCATATTTTGATATGATGATGTTGGAATATGACTTGCACGCAACATGCACTTGCACGCCAAGACTTGCACACCAATACTTTCACGACACTCTTGACTTGCGTGAAACATTCTAACTTGTGCACCACTTTATTTACTTTGTCATATTTTTATTGGATGATCTTTGAAATATGACTTGCGTACCACTTATACTTGCGCGCCAATACTTGTGTGCCTCCACTTGGGCACCACCACTTGTGCGTCAGTACTTGCGCACCACTTTCTTTCCTTTGCCATGTTCCTGAAATAATGCTATTTGAAATATGACTTGCGCGCCTCTATAGAAATTGTGCGTCGACACTTTCATGACACCACTTGTGTGCCGCCACTTGTGTGCCACCACTTGCACGCCTTCTTCTTACCTTTGTCATTTTTGGATAGTATGATATTTGAAATGTGTTTTTCCAAAAACACTTCTTTACTCTCTATATCCTTCATACGGCTTGCACCACAAGTTCTCCAAACTTGTCATGATTGTAAAATACAAATTAGAAAAGCATTATCTGATTTACAAGTCCTTTAAAAAGTGAATTGATTTATCTTTTTGACAACAAACGACAACACTCTGTAACAGAAAACTTTTCTTACTTCCTTATCCATCCAACTTGGTCCCAACAAT
The DNA here is from genome assembly GCA_963277665.1 of Viscum album. Classification (NCBI taxonomy): domain Eukaryota; kingdom Viridiplantae; phylum Streptophyta; class Magnoliopsida; order Santalales; family Viscaceae; genus Viscum; species Viscum album. The sequence goes on along the minus strand of OY728162.1, from coordinate 1,462,264,138 downwards.
CTCCCCCTTTGGATTTTGTTTTCAACCATGATTCATAAATCACTGAACTTTGTAGACTTAAGCAGTGGATTACTTATCAACAATTCTAAGCCTACATGAGTTAACTCATTGTAGGAAACAAGAATTATTGACATCCAAAACCATGATGTCCAAAAGCAGTGACTATGAAATCTCATGAGTTTACCTCATCAGCCTTCTTCAGATCATCTTTCAAGCTTCTACCTCAGCATTCTTCACTTTGTTGACTTTCCTAAAAAACAACATTGTTTCTTATAACCACTCCAACAAATAGTTATAATATTTCAAACACATACATGCTGGATTCACAGCTTACCCACAACTCCCCCTTTTTGCATGCTTCCATAAGGATAGATTTATGAAAGAATTATCCCCTTGAAAACACTATCCAAAGGTAGGACGAGGGAGGGGACATAAACACATACCTTAACCTTGATTATAAGAAGGCTGGACACCAATGTTCAACCTCAATTTTGCAAATGGTTCCTTTGGTAATGGTTTTGTGAATATATCATCAACTTGGTCAGATGTAGGAACATACTCTAGCCTCAATTCATTCCTCTCCACCTGATCTTTGATGAAGTGGTACTTTATATCAATGTGTTTTAAACGAGAATGTTGTACTAGATTTCTTGTAAGATTGATTGCACTCTGATTATCACAACCCAAGAGAAATGGTAGCTTTACTTCAAAACGTAGATCTTCTAATTGAGTCTTCATCCACACTATTTGACTTGTAGATTTAGTAGCAGCAACATACTCGACTTTAGTTGTGCTAAGTGTTACTGAATTCTGTTTCTTGGTATGCCAACTAACACAACTTTTCGCCAAAATGAAAACCCTGCTAGATGTGGATCTTCGATCATCAACATTTCCTGCCCAATCAGCATCAGAATACCCGAATAGATTAATATTTCCTGAGCCATCATACCTGATTCCAAAAATTTTTGTTCCTTTTATATATCAGAGAATTTTTTTTCCAACAATCAAATGTGATTCTTTAGGAGAACTTTGAAATCTTTCACGTAAAGTGACAGCATAGATGATGTTGGGTCTTGAGGCAGTCAAATACAACAGACTTCCAATCAGCTTTCAAAACTCTTTCTGATCAACTTCCTTGCCTTCTCCATCTTTAGACAACTTGGTTCCCACTGAAATTAGTGTGGAAACTGGTTTCAAATTTTTCAGGCCAATTTATTCAGAAGTTCCTTAGCATACTTTTCTTGGGACAGAAAAACGTGATTCTTCTTCTGTGAAATTTGTAGCCCAAGAAAATACTTCATTTCTCCCAGTATGGACATCTCAAATAACTTCTTCATCTCCTCAGAAAATTTTTCACATGATCTTTCATCATTTCCAGAAAATGTAATATCATCGACATAAACAATAATGATCAGTGAAAACTCCTGACATTACTTGATGTAGAGATTGTTGTAAACTCTCCCTTTCTTAAAGTTAATCTTCTTTAAGCAAGTATCTAATTTAGAATACCATGCTCTCGGAGCCTATTTTACCCCATACAAAGCCTTCTTCAACCTGAACACATAACTTTAATCCTTTCCAATAACATATCCACAAGGTTGATCAACGTAGACTTCCTCGTCAAGGTCACCATTCAAAAATGTGGATTTTACATCCATTTGAAATATTTTTTAACCTCGCTGTGCAGCAGTAGCAAGAAAGATTCTGATTGTTTCTAATGTTTCAACCAGAGAAAAGGTTTCATCAAAATCAATGCCTTCAATTTGTGAATACCCTTTACAAACCAATATTACTTTGTTTCTTATTACTTTACCCTCTTTATTCAGCTTGTTCCGAAAAACCCACTTTATACCAATGATATTCTTGTTTTTTGGCTTGGGTACAAGTTACCAAGTATAATTCTTCTCTATCTGATCAAGTTCTTCATTAATTGCATGAACCCATTCTAGATGCTCAAAATATTCATTTACATTATTTGGTTCAAATTTCGAATAAAGAGATATATGTGATATAGCATCTTTTGTTCTTCTTGTTTGAACCATTTGATGTTTATTTCTAATAATATTCTAAGCCTCCACTTGTTTCCTTAACCTAGGATGAGTTGTTCGAACTTCATCCTCATCACTCGAGATTTCTAAGTCAGATTCCTCTTTACCAGTAGGATTAACACAGTCTGTAGAATTATCAGAATCATTAACAAAAGCTTCTCTATCCTGCTCAACTTCCACATCAACATATGACTACTTTTCTTTCTCAACATTTTCAACAACTTTTACATCTAAAGAATCAATAATTATTCTTGTTTCTTTGTTGAGACATCTATATCCTCTTCCTTCTGAAGCATATCCTAGAAAAATTCCATCATCTCCTCTTTGCTAAAACATTCCAAGGTTTCCAACTTTCTTCTTTATAATGAATGGACTCCCAAATACTCTTAAATGTTTCAGACTTAGAGTTTTTCCATAGAACATTTCATATGGAGTCATATCTGATTTTGGCCTATAGAAGCATTGGTACTGAATATAAATAGTAGTTCTCATGGCTTGCCTCCAATAATAATGAGAAAGACTATGTTTAAGTAACATAGTTCTACCCATTTCCACCAGACTTAGATTCTTTCTTTCAGCAACCCCATTTTGTTGAGGTGTGTATGGTGAACTGAACTCATGCCGAATTCAATGATTATCAAGATAACATTCAAACTCTTAATTCTTATACTCACCACCATTATCAGTTCTAAACTTCTTCACTTAATACTCACATTATTTTTCTACTTTCCTCCTGAAACTCTTAAACATTTTCAGAGAATCTGACTTATATCTCATGTACATAACATAAGTAATGTGAGTAAAGTCATAAATGAAAGTAATGAAGTAATTATTTCCATTTGTTGATTGCTTTCTCATTGGTCCACATATATCAGAATGTATAAGTTCTAATGGTTGTTTTGAATGAATTTTAACTCTCTTATGAAAAGAGTTTGTAATCTTCCCTTTTTCACAAATAGTGCAGCACCAATCTCTTCTTCTTGAATAATCAGGAATATCTCGAACACTATCTCACGTTGATAACTTGCACATATTTCTTTGACACATATGTCCCAGCCTTTTATGCCATAACTGATTTTCATCCACTACACCCATGTATCAAGAGTTCTGCACTTCACCAACTTGGAACAAATTCCCTCTTGTATGTTGTCCCTTTGTAACTATATTCCCATAATTTTCAATTTTCAAAAAAATCCATCTTTTCTGGAGATAACTTTGTTGCCCTCATCACAGAGTTGTGACACACTAATCAGGTTATGTTTCATCCCATCAAGATAAAGTGTTTTCATGGATTTCATATTTTCTTTTTTAATGATGGTCGATCCAACACCTTTGATCCTTAGAGATTCATCATTTCCAAATGTCATTGTTCCTTATTTTAAGTCTTTCACATTCTTCAGCAACTTTAAGTCTCCTATCATATGAGAAGAACACCCACTATCAGGAATCCATGGACGTTCTCCTTTTGTAGCTTTAAAAGCAGTTTCTACAACAAGAGATTTTTGTTCTTCCTTTTCCTTCACTTTCTATTGTGATTCCTCCAATTTCCTAGCCAGGTCAATGTGTTCTGGCCAGACAACCATGCACTCTTTCTTTTCAGACTTATCAGACCTATCCCTTTTAGATTTTAAAAACTGTGGCTTTTGAGAATTATTAAGAATATTGTTTTGCTCTGGTAACACACTAAGGCATCCCTTGGAAAGATGTCCAAGTCGATCACATCTTTCACAAATAGTTTCCAGTGGTTGGAACCTATTCTCAACTTTCACATCAGTCTTCTCAAATATCTTCTGCAATTTAATTAGAGACTTTCTATTTTGAAAGGGTTGACTCCCCCTCAATCCTTGTCTTTCAAAACTTATGGATTAGTTTTAATGTTGTTTGTTGAACCAACACAAATTTTCCATGTGTACGAATCCACCACAATACTAGCAGTAACCATAGAAAGAAAAATTGCCTATGAAACTTCTATACTAACCAGATTTGTGAACACGCTTCTCAACAACCTTATTAATAGAACTATGCTGACCATTAACCATACTGTTTTCATTTGTAACTCCCTTTCTCAGTTCAGATTTAACATCACCAGAAATATTAGAATTATTTCTTGACTCGTGATTTTTATGCACTTCTAATTTTTCATCATTGCTGACTTTGACCACATACCTGGTCTTTCCATCCTTGTTCTTATCAGAACCAGTTCTATCTTTCATTTCAACCTTTGAAGGTAACTTTTATTACTCCTTGTTTGGTTCATTCTTATAGGAACATTCACCAACTTCTGAGATAGAATTTTTGAAACTAATATTCATTTCTTGAGCTTCATAAAGTTTCTATTGGAAAAGTTCCAACTCTTATTCTTTTGCCTTTATATTTACTTCAAGATGATTATTATGATTCTTTGAATTCTCAAGATAATTTTTCATATCATCAATCTTATTTTCCATATTGATTTTCTCATCAGTAAAACCTTCTTGATTACTTAATGTGTAATTTTCATTTATCAGCTTGTTGTTTTCCTTCTCAAGACTTCTGATCTTCCCCAAGCATTATTTCAATTCTTCTTTCAGATGATATTCAAGTTGAGTTTCTTCTTATTTTGAACTGTTTCTCTCATACTTCATTATTCATAACTGCAATAAAGGTATTCTCTCCAACTTTCTCAGCAAATGATTTCTCAAATTCAACTTTTCTATCCTCTTCTTCTTCATCTTTAGATAAAAAGCTTCTTCGTTTTGATTTGAAGAACATTTTATCCTTACCCTTTGAAAAATATTTGTCTCTATTAGTTTGATTCTTCCACGACCTTCTTGGCCTTATTTCATCATCCTCATTGTCTTCTTTATTCTTTTGAGGAGAATTAGCCACAAAGTGACCAACTGCTCCACACTCAAAACATTTCAAGGGAAGATTCTCGTTGTATTTCCATGTACCTATTTTCACATTTTTAGAAAACTAGGATAAAATTTCATCAAAATATTTTGCATACCTCATCTTCAGAATCGGATTCACTAGAAACATCTTCAATAAGGGTCTTCTTTGAATTCTCTCTTTTTGTAGCCTTGAATGACATTTCTCTATCAGATTTTGTTTTTTTCTTCATAGTTTTCTCCCTTATCATTTCATAAGTAATGAGAGTGTTATATAAATCATCCAGAGATAATGTTTCAGGGTCTCTGTCTTCTAATGAAGACACTTTAGAATCAAACTTGTCGGGCAGAATTCTCAAGATCTTTTCGGCAACCGTAGAATCCTCCAACATTTCACCAAGACATCTGATTGTACTGAAAATGTCATTAATCCTGGTAAAGAAGTCCCCAACAGATTCAGATTCTCCCATTTTCAAGTATCCATACTTCAGCCTCCAGATTTGTAGTTTGTCCTTCTTCACTTTTTTATTTCCTTCATAGATGTTCTTCAACTTATCCCAGATGCCTTTAGTTGTAGAAACACCTTTCACTCTTAAAAATTCACTCTCAGAAAGAGATGAGAGTAACGTATTTTTAGCTCTTCCATCATTCTCAAGGTTCATCTTATCGGCAGAAGTAAGAGGAACCTTATCATCAATAGTAGGAAATCCATCCGTTGTAGTTTCAAGAACTTCATATCCAAGATACATAAGATAATGAATCATTCTGTCCTTCCATATGTGATAGTTCTTTCCATCATAAATCGAAATCCACTTACTGTTCACAAAATTTAGATTCTCCATCACAACTTCTCTTCAACCACTTCAGCAAAGAATAAATGAAGGGAACCTACCTCTGATACCAATTGAAGTTCCCAGTTAGGATCCAAGTATCACTGAGAGGGGGAGGGGTGAATCAGTGATATCTTTTTATTTTTAAGTTTCCCCTTTTTGAAACAACCTTCACCTCCTGTTAAAGAGTTTCTTCCCTGCTGAACACACACAAACACAGGAAAACAATATTTACAAGGTTCACTACTCAACAAGAGTAGCTACGTCCTTGGTATGGTACATAAATAATCCAGTACCACACAGTCCACTAGAAAACAATCCTTTGATGTGGAATACAATGAGTAGGATATACCCTTACACTCATGCATCACTTTGAAAACAATCTAATAGTGTGTGTCCTCCCTCTTAGCACAAATAGGGTAATACAATGGATCAATGCTTCTTAATGAGCTTACACAAATCAAATCTATCAATGAAATTCTTCACTTTCCTACCTAGAAGCTGGCAGGAACCTTTGGAGCAAAATAGCTTGTGCGCCCACTTCCACTTGCGTGACCTATACTTACGCGTCTACAACTTGTGGGCCTCTTCTTGCATGCTACATACATGCATGTTTCCCTTCAGATGCACTTCCTGCTTGCAGCCTGCGTGCCAAATAACACTTCTGCACCTCCAACTTGCGCGTCCCCAACTTGCGTGCCTTCTAAGAAACCCTCAACTTGCCTGCCCAAATCTCTACTTGCGCTCCCAGAGCTCAAAGATAAATCTCAAGTATTGAGCCTTAAAAAATGAGGAGGTTGGTCATCTATTTATAGGAATTTTGGTGACTTGCACGACCCATACACTTGTGCGCCAATACTTGTGTGTTGCTCTATCACTTGCATGTCGCTTCATCACTTGCGCGCCCTTCCATCACTAGCGCGACACTTTCTTTACTTTGTCATATTTTAATATGATGATGTTGGAATATGAATTTCACACAACATGCACTTTCGTGCCAAGACTTCCATGCCAATACTTGCACGACACTCTTGACTTGCACGAAACTTTCTAACTTGAGCGCCACTTTATTTCCTTTTTCATATTTTTATTGGATGATCTTCGAAATATGACTTGTGCGCCACTTATACTTTTGTGCCAATACTTGCGCGCCACCACTTGTGTGCCATCACTTGTGCACCACCACTTTTTCACCAAAACTTGGGCGCCACTTTCTTTACTTTTCCATATTTCTGAAATAATGCTATTTAAAATATGACTTGTGCGCCTCTATAGCACTTGCGCGCTGACACTTGCGCACTACCACTTGTGTGCCGCCACTTGCGTGCCACCACTTTTGTGCCTTCTTCTTGCCTTTTTCATTTTTGGATAGTATGATATTTGAAATGTGTTTTTCCAAAAACACTTCTTTACTCTCTCTATATTTCATACGACTTGCACCAAAAGTTCTCCAAACTTATGATGATTGTAAAATAAAAATCAGCAAAGTATCGTCTGATTTACAAGTCCTTTACAAAGTGAATTGATTTAGCTTTTTGACATCAAAAGACAAAACTCTGTAACAACAAACTTTTCTTACTTCCTTATCCATATAACTTGGTCCCAACACATGTTTTCCCCCCAAGTATCAAAATATTTTTCTAATACATCTATTAGAACATCGGAACAACATGTATGAATCAGAATTATTCCACAAATGTTGAGGGATACAACAAATAATAGTAACTCATTCCTAAAAATGATCCTTTTAGAAAATATCATTCTAAAAATATCCTATCAAAAAACTAAAGAGACATCAAAAAATCCAAAAAATCCCACTATAATACTACTTTAGGGACTCTGACCTCCTTTGTCATTCCTTAGATTTCATCTCTTTCTAATCCATGGAGTTTTCTCTATCTACTTTTATTCATACAAGTTCAACTAAGTCACATTGCATATCCATAATTTCTGGAACTATTACCTTTGTGAATATATAAAAATAATTCTTCTTCCTATACACATTTAGAAATTCCAACACTCTATCTTATAGTATATTCTAGATGAAATAAAATTTCAAGTTGATGTTTTTTGTCCTTTCATAAAAAATATTAATGTTAACAAGGTGAATGGAACTCGAACTATCACATAAGACCATTTCTCATTTTCATTATTTTGAATCTCCTTTATAAATCACATAAACTGAAAATCACCTTTCATACATTTGTAACAACAACATATTCTACTTATACTATTGAAAAAGTAACAATATGCTGCAATTCATACATCCAACTGATCATTATCCCTCTAAAAGTGAACATAAAACTTGTCATGATCTTCCAAGAATCCATGCCTCAAGTAAAATATGCATAAAAAATCCCTTTAATGGATATCATTAGTGAAGTATGACTTTTCATCTTCAAAACCTCTCATATATCAGATGATCCATTTCAAAACCTCCTAAATACTCCTTTCAAGATTTGATATGAAATGACTCACAACTCTCACTAAAAAGGAAATATCAAGTCATGTTTTCATCATTTCATATAATAAATTTCTCAAGGATTAATCATAAGGAAACTTTGGAATGTTTTTTACTTCATATTACAAATATGGTTCATGTGCCTTTAAAATTTTTAAGCTTCCAGTAAGGGGACTTAAAATAGGTTTATATTCTAAAATTTTGAATCTTTTAATGGATATCAAAATTTATTTGTTCCAGGATAAAACCAATGTTTTGGATTTATAATCTCTTTAAATTATCATCCCCATGATTTTCAAATCATGGATAAGATCTGTAATTTTAAACATTTTGAATAATTTTATATTCAACCCCTCAATATGTTGAAGTTTTAGCCCTATAAATAACATTTTATCCCAATAAAAAATATTTATAAATAATTATATATCATTCCATTGATTATGATAAAAACAGTGATTAAAATCATAATGAGTGGAAAATTATTCAATCATGAATGTTTCAATATTATAATTCCACTATTGAGGGACTTTCATCAAGAAATAAAAAATTATTAGCAACATACACACAATTTTCTCCTAATCATAGTATTTTAAACCCTTGGGATGAATCATATAGATATCCTCATCCAAATTACTATTAAGAAAGGTTGTCTTAACATCGATCTAATCTAAGTTAAAATTATCGAAGGAACAAATTATCATCACAGACTGGATAGTAATGTGATTAATAACTAGTGAGAAAATATCTAAAACTTAAATTCCTTTATTTTTTGGAAACCTTTCGCCACAACCCATGTTGTGTACCTCTTACTTCCATCGATATCTTCCTTTAGATGGAAAACACATTTTGTCTTTAGATTTAACTTTCTGTCTAGAAGTTTATCCATATCCAATGATCCATTGAGATTCAATGAATTCTTTTCCTCATTCATGTAAAAATCCCACAAATATCAGTCACTAAGGGAAGTTTTTTTTCAAACTTTTTAGATCAGAAATATCTATTAAAATAAGAAATTCCATATAATCCACAAACATATTAATCATTTTCCTAATTCTAGTTGATCGCCTCCACTAAATTTTTTGTTCTACACAACTTGGTTCCAATATTTATTCTAGAATCATTAAATTTAGTATTATCTATTTTGTTTTAATAACTTCAAAACCTACTAGTCATTATTCCAAGTTCTATTGAAGTGAATTATTTATGGTAATATTATTCTAATTAAATTGACTTAAGCGTTTATTTTTACTCAACTTAAATATTTTCCATGTTCTAATTTATCCACTGAATTTTCTCACTAAATATAAAATATCTATTATAGATTAATTACTTCTCCTCATTATCCCAAAAATGATATCCAAAGTTCTCATCACCATATACAACATGAAAACACACTTTGGATTCATCCTCCAAGTTATCTATTTCCTTGGTATTAACATGATCATATGTCACACATCTAAAATTTTATATATGGTTAGCTTCTATTATTTTACCATAGTAAAGTTATTTTAGATGTTCTTGTATCACAGTTGAAGCTGGAAATATAAAGACCATGTATGTCACAGTATTTATAGCTTCTACTGAAATTCCCTTAGGTATTCTGGAATGAATTATCATACACTAGGATTTCTCTTCTGAATTCATATTAATTATTTTAGTTACTCTAATTTATTTGGATTTCTAGAAACTATATTCTCATATCTAAATTCCTTAATCTGATAAAAGTTTCTGAATATTTTCCTAGTTTATTCTCCCATATTGTTTATTTAGAGGCACTTCAGCTTTTGGTTTCACTCCCTTTTATCTAATTCTTACCATTTGATAAATTCCTAAAAATAATGGATTTATTCTTTTGGAAGGAAACCTAAAACATCTAAGTGAAATTATTAATAAAATTCATAAATTACTGAGATCCACCATTAGAATTCATTGGGGAAGGTCCGCAAGCATCATAATGTAAAAGTTATAGCTTCTAATTCCTAGGTTTTCATCCATCCAAAATGAATGAAACCTTCTTCTATTTTACCAAACAAAAATCACATCATTTAAAAATTGTGATATTGATTTTAAGTGTTACATGTATAACCATAACTTTCATATGATTCTCACAAATATGACTAAATAAATAGTTCCTTACTTATAGATCTTCTGACGAAATTCTTCTACCCATTGCAATTTCATCTTTATTTCTAATTAATTATAGGGTTCTATTATTCATCTTAGGATCAATATATTTGGATCCATTGGTTATTTTATCATCCCCATTCAATAAATTTTTTATTTAACCTCATTATTCATGTTTTCAAACTGGTATAGGGTTCTTTCAGAGAGATTTAATGTGTCAACCATATTTTATCGCTAGGGAACCTACATTTTTTATCTGAATATTAATATTTCCTTTTTAACAATATTCAAATATTCATTATCATCCAGATATACTCTTAACAAGATTCTAGATACATATTCCACCATGAACCCCTTATCAACATTTGATTAGATAAATTAAAATCATTCAATAACTCATGATTCTTCTATAATAGTCACACTCAATAAAAAACTGTTACCTCCTTCCATCGTACTGATAAAAAAATTTCTTTGGATGTTAAAGCCTTTCTAGTAGACTCATTCCAATTTATACAGTCTATTTTTTATATCCCTTCTTTAAAAAACTAGAAATTTGGAAATTGAAAATTTCATTTACTCCTACTTATTCTTTAGGACTTATCCTCTTATGACTTCTCTCACCGGTCCTTTCATTGAGCTGACCTTCCTCATCTTCAAGTCTTGAGAGAAGTTTTGGAGGGTACTTAGACTTATTTCTACCTCAAATCCTCATTAAGAATCACATTATAAATTTAATCAAATAAAATATCTATATTTCCACTCAAATTACACATTTTTTTCACCATAACATACATGTTTTTTAGAATTTAAGATAAATTAATCAAAGATCAAACATCATTTGTGAAGGTAACCTTAAATAATTTAATTTATCCATGGATCATGTTGAAATCACTCACATGGTATGCTTCATATCTTCCTTATAACAATATAAATATGAATAATTTATATATCATTAACACTTTATTAAGTTTCATTGGTTTCTCATACATATTATCCAATTATTTCATTACTTCCATGGCGATTTTATTCTCCCTTATGTTAAAAACCAAATTCAGTGCAGAAAACATTTTTACCATCTCTAAGTCCATGATATATAACCATTCCTAGTCTGATTTATCCTTCTTACCTTGAAACAATCTAAATAATATAGAATCAGGAAACTTTATATATCATAAGATTTTCTAAATACTTCTTCCAGGATCCAAAGTACATCCCATTAAAATTTTCAAACTAGGTATTTCTTTCATCTGATTACATTATTCCTACTATGATATGTATACAATTGAACCTTAAATTTGATATAACATTTTGGGATCCAAACTAGAAAAACTCAAAAAGTAACTATTTTGGAAGAAAATTTTTCTAGAGCCCTAAATTTTTAAAGTCTTTACAACCCCCTTGAATTCATTTTCTAGTACCAGGAATTATACACAACCTAATCACCAGAAAAAATCATCCACACACAGGAACACTTTATAGAATGAAAAATGAAAATGAAAAAACATAAAAGAAATGCATAGTTGGGACTAAATCCTCACATTCATGGGAGAAAAATACAATAACAATGATAAATTAAAGTACAGTATATTACCAAAAAACTATCACTCTCACTCCTCCACTCAGAAAAAGTCTTCAGTCAATAACATTTTATCATTTATCATTGATATATCTCAAAAGCTGGTAACATGTCATATTTTTTAGGGTATTATAGTATTAAAATAATTCTACTACTATAAGATATTCATAACTTTCCTTCTACTCACTAATGTATCCTTAGATACATTGTTACACATTTAGATTGACTTTTAACTATAAGTGGGCATGCATACTTCCCAATTATCAAAATTATACTTTCGATAATTCCAAAAAAACATTGAAAATAAATAATTCAATTCAACTTATTTCTTAAATGATGTAATCCACAAGAACTAATAAAAATTATTTTTGGAAAACATTCCTTTTAATAAAGGTATTTCTAGAAATATCCTTCTTTATAAAACTAAAGAAACTTCAGAAAACCCAACACTACATTTTTTGTATATACTCACCCCTAGATACGAATTTCAACCATACAAGTCATGTATTATAAAAACAATTAATACAGTGTGGTGAAGATATAGGAGGGAATGATATTGGTGGAGTGGGTTCTTAGTTTTTCCCATATGTGATGATTTTGACCAACCTTTGTGTTCGAGATCATTTCATATATAGTCATCATCATTTCTTTTTGTTTGGATGTTGGTATATCATTGGGTTGTTGGGTGTGTATATTTCCCCTTACATCATGGTTTTACACTTTTCATACCTTTGGGGATATTTGGATATGTTTATTAAATTTATTCATATATTCCATTTGGTTATTTATCTATATTTTAGTATTATATCATATGTGAAGATGTGTGTTTGTATACAGGTGCATTATGAAAAATCATCCCATATTGTGTGATATGAATACTCAATGCTATTCGTTAACCCTTGTAAATTTGGAGGAAGTATTTGGGTGGATCACTATATAATATTCCAATATTTTATAATTATCTACTTTTCAATAAAATTTAAGTATTCGATATATTTCTTTATATGAAACGTTGAGTTTAAAAAAACCGTGATATAATATTGAATTAAGATTATTTAAATATAATTGTTATCATCTATCTGTTAAATTAAAGTAATGAATACTAATAAAAAAATTAGAAAAAATATTTCTAAATTTTTTATATAATGAAAATTTATTGATTAATATATAATAAATATGTACTCAATTTTGAAAAAAAAGTCATTTATGGTTTAAAAATATGTTTTTCTCAAAAATTGTTTTTATTGTGTTTTATGAATGGGTTATACTTAATTTATACCACTTTTAGAAATTGTATTTTATAAAAATTATATAATTTTTCAAATCCTCATATCAAAATTATATTCAAGATAAATTTTGGGATTTTTTTTAATTGTTTAATTTTTCATAGAATAATGATAAAATATTAACTTCAAATAAAACTGTCTTTCTTATTCAAGAATTTACAATTTATATTTTTAAAAAAATTGATTTTTAGATTTAATTAGTTCTTTTTGATTAAAAATTATCCAATTAATTTAATTTTAATTAATATTATGATTAATTTTGGTAAAACAGAATTTTTATACATAAAATTCATTTTTTTCGGAAACCATTTTTCATAACGTTTTACAGGTTTATTTTAAAAGAAATTTTGGTGACCTAAAGAAATTAAATCTTCTAAAAATTGATTCCGTAATTTTAAAAACCACAAATAATATTTTTAATAAGTTAAAATAACTTTTTTTCATAATTAATAGTAAAAATAGTAAAATATTATCGCAATGGTAAAAGGGTAAATCAGGTTATCCTAGGTTAAAACTGAGTGATAAGGCAATAATGTTTCATCTTAATTATTATCGGATAAAGGTATTTAATCATTTATCAACTTATGAAATAAATTTAATTATTTGTGGGACACTTTTCCATGAAACTTTCTTAATAATATTTTAATCCTTTAAAATATTCTAGGTGTGTCCTTCCCCCCACATATAAAAGTCACATCCCCTACTATTTTCTTTACTCATTCTTGAGCCACCTATCTCAACCAAACCTCTCCCAATTATATTTTAAACATCCATATACAAAAATTATAGGTTTTATTCATCTTTAAATAGTATTCTAATGGTCCTTAAAATGGGATATAAATTATTACTACTGAAGAAGAGGTTAAAGAACTTACGAAGGAAGTCAAACATAATATAAGTGTTTCTTATCTCACTTTTGTTTCTATGATACATATGTCATATTAACCACTTGTTTCATTAATGTGGCATATATTCTATTCATTTTACTTGTTATTTTATGAATATATTTATATTTATGATATTTAATGTTACATTTTAATTTATTTCTTTTATTGGGGTTACCATTCAAAGTTACCAAAGCAGTAAAGGTTTTACTTTACAATCTAATTTTTCCAAAATTATTTATGCTCAAATTTATGATGATGAAATTATATTATTTTATCTCCTTAATAATATTTATATTCTTCTATTATGGTTATTTTTTATATTTTATGTTTTCATTTCATTTCTATCTCTTTATGTTCTTAAAAGATTGAAATAATGTCTTTAAGGAAAATCGACTATGTTTTATTATTTGGTTATGAATACTTTTCTTCCATGCCTATGTTTTATTTAAAAAAGTTCAATAATTTTTTTACTATAAAAATATGAATATTTAAAGTCTTTTTTACCCCTATTTTAATTTATATAAAACTGTTTCAAAGGAACCTTCTTATCATTTTCTGAAAAAAGTACTTTTAATGTTTTACCAAAAATGTTAAATTAATCATTCTTTTAAAGTACATGAAATGAATATAATTTATCATAATAATGTCCACTAAATGCTTTGAAGATTAATATTTATGTATATATAGTTGTTTTTGAAATTAAATTTTCCTCGATAAATATTCTAGTGATATTTTAAATGAATTTTTCATTTATAATGACATCCATTTATGTTTCTTATGGTTTACTGAGAATATGATTCAATGATTCAATAATTATTATTTATATAGATAGTTTTTGATTATTATAATGATATTTTTAAGAAACACATATATTTTTTATGGGTTATTCTGTGATGAAAAGATTAAATTTTTGTGAAAATCATTTCCTTTCCATATGTTATGATATGATGATATGATGAATATTTTTTGATCAGATAGTAAACATTTTTATGGTTTTTATTATGTGATGGATGGGTTTGGAATTATATAACCCTACAATTCATAGGTTAATTGTGGATATATCATGATATAATAAGGAATGGTATGGGGAGTGAACCCAGTCTAGTAAGGGAATCTATCCACTATGATAGTCTTAGGGGTGAACCTTGACTAGGGAAATGATGGAATGGGGACAGAAACAATTATAATATGATGAAACTGTATTCTATATTTGACTAAATAAATAATTTTATATGCTTATTTATATGAAACAATCCTGTTTATTAAGTTTATGATATATTCTAATGGATCATGATTGATTATTGATGATTATACACTCATAAGTATTATGTATTTTGATTTAAAAAACCTTATATCATGATTCATGATTAAATACATCTGACTAGTTGGGTATGACTATTTATGTTATTATCATGTTCTCGTACCCATATGTTTATCTTATTCTTTAATAAGATCATCAATTGATATCTCTTATGTTTACCCTTACCGAGAATCTGATCTCGCCATTTATTATGTTTCCTTTTCCTCAATATGTAAAGAATATATTTAAGTACGATTTATCTAAGTAGGTGGATATTTGTGAAGAAATTTTTTATAGATGATTTAAATCATTAATGTATCAATTGTTTATGTACCCATGTTTCTAGATACACTAAACCGTTATGGTTTCAACTTCGATCGTAATGTTACCTATTGAATATTTATCAATAAAATGTATTATTTTTATATAAAGTTTGTGTCTCATCAGTTTGTATGAGAGAAGGTTTTAGTTATCTTTATAAAATAGGATGAGGAAAATTTGGTGTGAAACCTTAGGACAAGCCTATGTATAGGAGAACTTCCTAAGTTATTATAAATAAAGGAGTTTGTTTATTCAACTCTTTCTGGATATTAGAAAATTAATTTGGTTTTGGAATAAATTCAACTATGGGTAATAACAATGAGAAATATGTATTAGTTATTAACAAAATTATTATCGGTGCATAATGAGTCAGCCTAAGACTATACACATAGCTAAACACTCTTGAGGGTATTCTTATCTTAATTCACATTTTCTTTATAAATCATTATGAATTCGTTGAATAGATAATGACCATGAATGTCCTAGGTTAAACCTATGGTTTCATATATTGAAAATAAATTGATATGATTTAGTCATCCTATAAATATTTTTTTTATGATTATATGGTTTTTCACTATTAATATTTTTTCTCACATTGTGATTTTTGGGTTTTTCAGTGGATGGAACCCAAACAAACTATGTTAAAACTAAATTTGATGGATATTGTAATTATTTTCCTCATAAGAAACCAAAATTTATGAGAGATGTAATGAAAAGTATCATCATTATTCTTATACAACCTTTTCAATCAAGGAATCATGTTGAGCTTACAAATGATTAAAGGAGGGAACAATTTTATATTGATTCCTTCATGAGGAAACATTACCCTTCTTTTATTGGGTATATAGATCCAATAGTTGTTGATAAATGGATTAATACACTAAAAATATATTTTTACTTCTCCTATTTTTGGAACATGGAAAAGTTATTTTTGTTTTTTATCATTGGGAATATGAGATAGATCAACAGTGGAATATTATCAGGAACATGATACAAATGGAAGAAATTGAATTTATAGAGTGGGATGAGTTTAGAAGGTTATTTTTAAACAAGAAATTTCATCATATTCTTCATAAAAAAATAGAGAATTAATTACTTGATCAAAAGCAGAAGGATGAGAAATCCATTAGTGCCTATGAGGAAAATTTACCAAAATTTAAAGGTATGATTCTTATATTATCATTTATATACTTGTTTCATGCATACTTTTTTAGTATTAAAATGAATCAATTTTGATATATAAATGATTGATTATTTCTTGTTTATTTAATTGAATTGCTCATATCTAACAGGATATATTAATTTCTAGGAAATGGACAAATTAAGTGAAAAAAGAAAAATAATTCCACTAAAAGAAGTATTCCCATAATTAAGGATATAAATGGAATGATTATGGGGGTAAAAACTCATGAACTAGGTTGAAAAAATTCCTTAATTGATGAAAATAAAAATTTAGGGCCTATAACTAGTTCAAGGCATGTAACCAATTTAGTGCATGTAACTAGTTTAGGATACGAAACTAGTTCAGGACATGAATCCATTTTAGGAAGTGGAACCATTACATGATGTGAAACTATCATAGGGAATTAATCCTATTCAGGGCATGCAATTTGTGTCATTTTCCTAGTAAATGAAAATATTGACATGATTTTGGATGGAAAACTAAACCAAATGTATCCCAAGTGTCCTTTTAATGATCAGAAATACCATTGACTCATAATAAGTCACATTAATGATTAAATAAATTCCAAAATAACCCAATGTAATTTTATAAATATATAGCTCATCTGCTGATACTAGAGAAACATTCTGGAGACCAAATCTTGGGGTGAGATATTTTGATGTGCAGGGTCCTCACCAATTTCCTTCTCTACCTTTTTAATATGATTCCTTTATTGTTTTTTATTTATCCTTACTTCTTAATCACTAGAATTAGGAGTTAAATCCTACCAAAATCTAGGGTAATGTAATAAAATTAGGAAGGTTTCATTGGATATATTTATTTTTTTATTCATGTGTTGGTTTTCTATAATTTATTTATCCAATTCCAATCACTTTATTTTTGTTTAATCATTACCATTGGTTAATAAACCTAAAAGGATACATTTAATTTTGTAATGGGTTGCACTAAATTAGGCATAACCATTATCTCATTTATGTTTATTAGGTTTAAACATGTTATTGAGACAAACTCAATTCAATAGTTCCCTAAATTACCTAACCATGGGAAAGGGGGGATTTTCATATTGAGGAGAGGATTCCATGATCATTGGATCAACCTAATCTTGAATCCCACACCATACATAGATTAATAATTTAATTTCTGAAATCCAATTTTACCTAAACTCTGAAATATAAAAAACCCTAACATGCCTTTCAAATCTGATTTCAAACCAACCAATTTTCTTTGATTTCTCTCTCTTGCTCATTTTCAAAACAACAAAACTGATTTCTTCCCTATTTCTTAAAAATAAAAAAATAAATGTTTAAAACCTTAAATAACTAATATAACCATATCAGGGGTTTGAACTCCACTTGATATTAACTATATTTTATTTAATTATTTTCATATGTCTGAGTTTTATAAATTTTGTATTTTCATTATCACAATAGTGAAATTAGAATGACCCTAAGCCTATCAAAACCAGTTTCATTGTCAATGTAGTTTTTATGTATTTATTTTAATTTAATTTTTTGTTTTATTTAATTTTCTCTATTTTACATGTGGTTATTTTTATTTATGATGTAAGTTCTATAGATTAAATTGAGTATCAAGGATTGGTTGGCCTTCCTACTAACATATTTGTCACAACAACTTGAAGAAATTAAAAAAACAAATATTTAATTCAAAGAGTGCCTGAAAACTTACCTAATATTTAAATAAATAAACTCTACATACAAGATATTAATTTTAAATAAGTTCATCATTATAAAATAATCACATACAACCAAGTGGAGGTATTTTCCACTTATGAATCTAAAATTGATCCTACTCATGATGCCCTTGATTTTTCAAGTTTAGAGGATAAAGATGAAGATGGTGAACTTACTGATAAACTTGAGTGGGATAAGGAAAAATTCATAGAAAAATAATAATAATAATAATAATAATAATAGAGAGGGGAAGGGGGAAACATGGCTACTAAAATAATTCTTGTGAAATTGGGAAGTTGGTTGAATGAAGAATAAGATGAGGAGGGAAATATAGTCACAAATTGTTTTACTAAATTTATGGATGATATAAGTGCACAGCTAGAAGAAGAAGAATATGTAACCATATTAATTGACTATACATAAATAGCATATTAATAAGTGGAGTTGGTTGTGGAACCTGAATCTGTCATAATAGAAATTGAATAGACACAACTATCATTTTATGTCAAAGTTTTTTTATAAATATAGACATATGTCAAATTCTTCATACTCGCCATTGATTCATCCATATTGTGGTCAATTCTTCAACATCGCACGATAATTTCATCAAGGATGAGAAAATATGATCTAAATACATAACAAATTAAAACATGGGTTAACCCATTATGGTAAGCATTATACCATACACCTATCAGGTAACCCAGGTATGGTTAAGAAAAACGACGGTTAAAAAAGAGCAGAATCTAGGAGGAAACATGAGTTTTTATTTGTTTCTAGGATTTTTATTTGTTTATTTTTATGCACATGTACTATCCCCCAAATATTTAAAATTTAATTAATAATGGTATTTTCTTTCACCTATTTTTAAAAAAATTATAGGAACATCAACACCCTGTAAAGAAGCTACATAATAAAGCATAAGAAGAATATGAAAGACCAGTACATATTGTGAACCCCATTAACATCATGAATACAAGAAAATACATATCATTAAAACCATTAACATCATGAATAAAATTTAGGAAAAACATAAAAATACATGTTTGAAACTTCATTAAAATAGTAATGAGGGTTTCAATTCAAAAAATCTCTTCTTTATTCCCCACATTTAAATTATTCAAAGCTTTAATCTACAAATTATAGGCCCCATATTTGATTCTTTCTTATTCAAATGAACTAAGAGATATAAACTAATTAATATACTTATCATTCCATGGTTTTAAATTTATTTTTCAATAAATTTGAATGAGAATAAATGAGTAAAAGAATTAGTAGTGATAAAAATACAGTGTTGGATTTGAAAAATTATGATTTATGGATCTTGTCAATTTCTGTAAATGAAATTTTCTATGATTTTTTCATGATTTGAATTTCAAATATTTTTATTATTTGATTTAATTATTCATATGAATTTCCATGATTGAGTATCCCATCTCTTCATTTTAATTCTAGAGACATCCTCTAATCCTAATATTTCCCATTCTAATCTATAGTATGTTTTTTTGGGAGACTTGGGTATATTCTCATCTAGAATGTTCTTGGAATCTTATCAAATCTATAAATTAATAGAACCACTTTTAATATGATTGATGAGTCTTTTTTTAATCCTTTATCCTTACACCCACCATACATTAATCATTTTTATCCCATAGAATCCATGAATAGACTTGTTATAAAATGAGATGAGTTACAATCCTATTTTATCCATTATTACCTTCCTATAAATATATTATATGATATTTAATATAATAAGTGTTATGGGTCACTTTCCATGCTGTGTAGGGATATATTACATTGATCAAACTATGTTAGGTTTCATCTAGTGATTTAGGGAGAGTCCATGATATCATTAATTTTTATTATTATTCACATCTCTTGATAATATATATATATATATAATCAAGAAACTAAATAAATAAATAATGGGTTGCGTCTTAGGGTGATAAAAAATCATCATTACTAGACTGATGATATTTTGATCATATGTGGATCAGTATTGGATGTGATTTTCTTCTTAAACATAATTTTTTTTTAAATAATAAAAAAGAAGAGAAATATAGGATAATTCATTCATTATGATTAGTTTTTTCATAAGCCCACTTTGATCTTTTTGGGGAGAAGAGAGGGATGACATTTGTAAAGGAATATTTTTTATTAAGCTTATATTTTGATATCATGCATTATTATTTTGAATCAAATATGATTTTTTGAGGTTTACTTTTTGCATCATTTATAAACCTGCCTAAAATCCTCAGAGTCATTTGATCCTAAATAGTGAATCCCTCTTAATTAATTGTGATTTTTTCCTTTACATGGTAGAGATTCTATATTCCTTGTAATCCTATGGTAAGTGACATGTTCTTGAGTTTTGTGTTGAACACTATGTTCAATTGTACCCTAATGGTGATTAGAAAAATAAAAGTGAGGTAAATTGAAACTATAATGCTTATTAATAATGAATTGAAAAATAAAAACGGATGAGTGAAAAATCTTGGATATTTCAAAAGAGGAAAAGTAAAATGCTTTATTTAAAAAATGAGGTGTTAATGAATTTTCCCATGGGATGATTAAAAATTTTAATTCCCCAATTGATCAATTGATTTTAATGATATTGAATTAAAATAATTGAAGGGTGTGAATCCTTTATAGTGTATGGAGATTGCATCCTTGAGGACATGTCTGAATTCAAGTGTTGGAGATTTGATTTTTTTCATTTCATGCACTCTCTTTTAACATTAAAATGAATCTATTTTGATATATATAAATGATTCATTATTTCTGTTTTATTTATAGTATTGTTTAGATGTGGAAAGATACATTAATTTATGATAAATGAACAAAATAAGAAAAAATATAAAATAATTCCACTAAATTAAGGCTTCCCATTATGAAGGAAGTCCATGTAAAACTTATGGGGTAAAAACTGATGAAATAGGGTGAAATGAAGTTTTAAGTACTATAAACTACAATTTCATGACATGTACCCAGTTCAGGACTTGTAACCAATTAAGGACATGAAACTAGTTCATAATGTGAATCTAGTTTAGGAAATAAAACCATTTCACAGCATGAAACCATTACAAGGTGTGAATCTACTTCAAGGTATTAAATTTGTGGAATTTTCATATTAAATGCATATTTTTATGGGATTTTAGATGGAAGACTAAACCAAATATAACCTGGGAATCTATGTAATTCCTGGAAATACCTATGACTCATAATGGGTTATATTAATGATGACATAAATACAAAAAAATCCCAATAGAAGTATATAAATAGGGATATGATATGGTGTTATCATGGACTAATTTTAGAGAACAATGCTTAGGGTATGAAGCTGTGTTGCATAGGGTCCTCACCGGTTATCTAATTTATATTTTTATTATGTTTTATTTTATTTTACCTTCCTCCTTACTCTCTAATCACTAGGATGAGGGGGAAATATAACCTTTTTTCTAGTGTAAGGTAGCCTAAGGGGGAAGGTGTCATGTTATTTATTTCTTTTTTTAATCATGTGTTTGATTGTTGCAATTTATTTATCCAATTCTAATAAATTTATTTTTTTAATCATGACCATTGGTTAATAAACCTAAAAGTAGAATTTTAATTTTACAACTTGTTACCCTAAATTAAGCATGGCCATTTTCACATTTAGGGAAACCGGTTTTAAACATAGTATCAAGAAACATTCAATTTGATAATGCTCTAAATTACCTAACCATGGGAAAAGGGGGATTTCATTTTTGAGGAGAGGATTCCATGATCACTGTATCCATATCATCTTGAACCTAACGAAATTCATGGATTAATAATTTAATTTATAAAATCCAATTTCACTTAAACCCTAAAATATAAAAAATCCCACATGCCTTTTAAATCTAATTTCAAACCAATCAATCTCATTCATTTCTATCTCTTTCTTTTCAAACAACAAACCATATTTCTTCCCACCTTCCTCAAATTAAATAAATTCATTTAAAAAAACTTAAATAACAAATATAATCAGCTTGTGGGTTTGACCTTTACTCACTACTAACTAAATTTTCATTAAGTTATTTCATTTGTATAATTTTTATCAATTTTATATTTTGATTATCCCTGTAGGGGAATAATGATGTCCTAAGGTCTTGAAATCATCCAACCTGAAAGTAAAATTGATCGATTATTCATTGTCTTAACACCAATTGTCTAAAGTTAATTATCCATTAGTAACATCAGTAGATATGAAACAAAAATTGATATGACATCAATGTGTAAATTGATATTGGATTTACCCAACAATCTCATGGTTTTTATAAGAAAAGAAAGATATAATTCAAAGGAAATTAAAATAACAAGAATATTTGAGGGAATAAAATGATCTCTCCATTATTCTCAAAGTGAGGAAAGAATAATGGAGGAAATTTTATTAATGGTACTAGTATAAGTTTCAAGTGTGGACAGGATTTTCATCAGGCAATCAAATGTTGAAGTCACGGAAAGAGGTTAGGAAATGATGAAAATGGATAGAAATCATCAAAAAATGCACCAATTGCACTCCATCATTTCAAATTCAATGAGTATGAGAATTATATTAATTAGTTTTAAAATAAAAGGGTTAATTAAGGTGATCTACATCAGCAACCTCTTAATCCAAGAGATTGTGGGAAATATCACTCATTCAATATTGCTGATGTGGGGTACGGTAACAAAGTAGTGAAAGGTAAAATTACAATATACTATATAAATCTTAATGTCATATTTTAATTTAGATATACCCACTCTTTTATATATTAATATTTTTCTAAGGTTATCACAATACCACCTCAATAATTAGATACTAAATTAGAAATGAAAACTTTAAATGGTTTGATGATTGCATCTCAAGTCTATAATTACATTTTGATTTAACTTTGTGGGAATTTTCTACTTGTAAATATTGTTATTATCTATCTATTTTATTTTTGATATTATTTTGGGAATGGATTGGATTTATTTATATAAATACCATATTAATTTTTGAATAATATAAGTTTCATTTGATATTCCAAACTGACTTATGATCTTATACCGGTGTTATGATAAATATAAACTTCTAATGGAAATTATATCCATTATATGGATATTGACTCTTATTCAAAAGGGGTGTTTCTCAAAGATGGTTTGGGAGAAAATAAATATTGAATATATTAATAGTTCAAAATATATGTTTGATGTATTTATCAATGAGTTTCCTAGTCTTCAACAAAATCATTAAGTTGAGTTTCTAATAGTACTCATACATGGTGCTACACAAATTTCATACAATTAATATAGAATGTATCCAATTGTGTTAAAGGAATTGAAAAAGAAAATTCAGTAGAATTTTGGTAAGGGATTCATTCAGCCAAATGTGTCACCATGGGGTGATCCTGGTCTTTTTTGAAGAATAAATATGGATCGATGCAGCTCAACATTGTTTATCAAGAACTGAACGGGATCACAATCAAGAATACGTATCATTGACCCCGTATTGATGATTTGTTTGATCAATTATAAGGATCTAAATATTCTTACAAGATTGATCTTTGATCTAGATACCATTAATTGAGGGTCAACAATGAATACATACCCCAAGACAAAATTCCGTAAGAGGTATGGAAACTATGAATTTATAGTTATTTCATTTAGTCTTACTAATCCCCCTTCTATTTTCATAGATTTAATGAATAGTGTTCTTATAGATTACCTTGATCTATTTTTGGTATCCTTTTTAAATGATATTATTGTATATTCCAAGATCAAGGAAGAGCATAAGATCACTTGAGTATTGTAATGAATACCCTAAGTAGAATATATATAAAAAATTTACAAGGTGTTAATTTTGGATACAAAAAGTTTCATTTTTTGGTAATATAATCTCAAGAGAGGGTATATGAGTAGATTAATTAGAGATGGAAGTCATTGAATTTTGGAATAGATCAACCACTATGACTAATATCCATAGTTTTCTTATTTTATTAGGATATTATTGAATCTTTGTAGATAATTTCTCATGACTATCTAATCTACACACCTAGTTAACTTGTAAGGAGTCAAGTTATTTTGGATAAATGAACGAGAGTAAAATTTCAATGTGATGAAAAAAATGTTGTTCACTGCCCATGTGATCACACTACCGTATAGTGGATAAGGGTTTGTGATATATAGTGATTCATCAAAGAAGGGACTACGATGCATCCTCATATAGAATGATATGGTGATATATTATTTCTCACACCAATTTAAGGTTCACGAGTAAAATTAACCGACTTATGATTTCGATTTATCTATGATAATTTTTGAATTAAAGATATAGAAGAATTATCTTTACAAATAAACTTGTGACATATATATTGAACATAAAATTTTAAAGTATATATTCACCAAAAAAGATTTGAATATGTTCCAAAGAAGATGGTTGGGGTTGATTAAAGATTATTATCACTCGATACATTATCAACTATGGGCGGACAAATAAGGTTATTGATCCTCTAAGTTGAAAGGTTCATGCTAATTTATCTATTATGATTATCAAATTTTTTTTGATATTTTTATATATTCAAAAAATATATTTGTAAATCATGAAGGAAGAGTAAAAATCATATATTTCTAAAATTAGTGTTCTACAATCTAACCGTGGAAAGATTAAAGAGGTGCAGAAGGATGATATAGAGCTAAAAAAGAAGTTAAGAAATATTCCTAATTTCAACCTTGATTATAATGAATGATAAGGTTTAGGAACCGAGTATTTGTCTTATCTATACAATAATTAAAGAATGATATACTGGAATAATCTCGTAACACATCATTCTCTATTCATCCTAGAAGTATAAAGATGTATAGAGATTTGAAAGAGTATTTCTTGTGGGACAACATGAAAATATATATTATAGAGTATGAATCTCATTTGTTAGTATATTAGAAAGTTAAGGTTGAGAGAAAAAATTATAACAGGATGTTATAAAGGTTTTATATAATTTAAATTCTTTGATTAATATAAAACAAATAAGTACTTAATTTTTACTAAAGTCATTTTATGCTTCAAAAATATTTTTTAATCAAAAAAAATATTATATTTTTTATGAAAATATTAAAATTAATTTTATATTATATATTTTTAATAATCATAATAGATTATATATTTTTAATATTTTTTCATTTTAATTATTATTAGATGAATATATTTCCACCCATATCACCTTAGGATCTAAAATTAATTTTTTGTAGGAAATGGTTTCCTAAACATTACTTAATAATATTTTATTCTTTTAAAATATTCATGGTGTGACCCTCCCCCACTTATAAAAAGGAACCTCCTCTCCTCTTTTATTTACACCTTCTTGAGCCACCTAGATCGACAAAACCTTTCCCAATTCACTTTTCAACCTCCCTAGGAATTAATTAAAGGTTTTTTGCTTCTTAAAAGACCATTCCAAGGTTCATTAATAATATATCTAAAGGAATTCTAACGAAGAAGAGGTTAGAGAACTTATAAATAAATTCAAACTTGAGGTAGGGGTTCCTCATCTTAATTTTGTTTATGGGATACATATACTATATTCACCACTTTTTTCATGTGGTATATATATATATTACACCTTCAATATGTTACTTCATGAATCAATTTATATTCATGTAATTTTTTGTTTCAATTGAAGTTATTTATTTCATAGGGATTATAATTAAAAAGTTACCAAAGTAGTAAGGGTTTTATATTTCAATCTAATTTTTATAAGGATTTTTTATACTTAAATATAAAATGAATAAATTATATGATCTTTTTTTTAAAAATATTATTTAATTTAATCTTTTATTTTTTTTAGAGATTAAATTTTTTTCATTTTATTTTCCTCTCTTTAAGTACTCAATAGATCATAATATTACTTTAAAGGAAAGCCTACTTTGTTTAATTATTTGATAGAGACCTTTTTTCTTCTGTGTCCATGTTTTATTTAAATCATCTTCCAAATCTCCCTTTTTCATTTTAAAAAAACCACTTTTTATGAGTGAAAACCTCACAAAACTTGATATCAAATTCACACATCACCCACATGAAAACCATTACACAACCATACATGATCCTAAAACAACATTCAAATTTAAAAGTTCAAATTCAAAGAGTTGAAATAAAAAAACACGAGTGAAGTGTGCCGCTTGATAAACCCACCAACGAGGACACTACCATCATCAAAATAAAAACCTATACATCATCACATTGTCATACATTATCACATCGTGTCGTCACCTCCACCATGTCATCCCATCATCATAGTCTCCGTCCTCATTAACTCTTCACTGTTGGCCTCTAATCTGATGTTCACTATCGCACCAAACACCATCGTCGTTGTCTCACATGACCTTCCTCATCATGACCATTGTAAATATTGATCCACCACCACTATCTTTGTTGATGTTCGAACATCACCCAATCAAAATGAGATCACACCATCTATTGAAGGCCAATCGGACTACCTGAAACCCCCCACCAAAACATAACCCAAAGCCTCGTAGTAACCACCACACCCGACCAAACCATAAAGGAGTAGTGGATCTAGACCCCAGAGAGGTATTAGCAGTCAGGAATTCCATAGCAATCCATGACTGAGAAAACACTATCTGAATCACAACTCCATAATAGAAACCACAACTCCATTGGAAATTTCACCATCGACAAACCTTCACCAGCAAGACAGAAACCACAAGCCCATAAGAACCCCCCAACAAAAATAGAATCAAAACCCATAGACTCTAAAGAACAAGGAAGAGAAATGAGATTGAAGTCCTAATACTAACATCAAATGAGATCTGTAACTAGTAAAAAACCTGAACAAGAAAAAATGAAATTGTGAAAAAAACCCATAAAAGAACATGGGATTGAGACCCTAGGGAGAAGAATCAACTCTGATAATGCCTAAAATTATATATTCTTCCAAACTTCTTTCCCAAACCCTTAGCATATCCCATCCTCCAAATCCAACCTGGAGAGGAGCTAAGGAAGACAAGACAAGAGCACAAAGAGATAAACAAAAAAAATAACGTCATCACAAATAAGTTTATCAAACCCAATGATATAATATTTATTATTTCTCTTTATGGTTTATTATTATGATGATGAAATGTTTATGAAACCCAAATATTTTTCCACAGGTTATTCTATGATGAAATGTTTATGAAACATGTTTATTTAACATAGGTTATGATAAGTTGATATGATGAATGTTTTTTGATCTTGTGGAAGACATATGTATGGATTTAATTTTGTGAAGGGTGGGCCTGGATTTATATATCCCTCTAATTTATTGGGTAATGATGGATATCTCATGAGAGAATAAGTACTGTAATAGGGAATGAAACCATCCTAGTAAGTGGATCTATCCACTATGATAGTCTTGGGAGTAAATATTGAATAAGAAAATGATAGAACGTGGAGTGAACCCAATATAATATGGTAACCTTGGTTGTGATCCTTAACTGAGGAAATGATTTTTTATACTTACATCATGAAACAACCATGGTTGAACCTAAACTGATCACCCAAGTGGATCTTTGGTAAGGGCTGAGAGGTTTTCCAGATCCTCTTGGGATATCTTCAAGCACAAGGTAATCAATATAGTGAAAACAAGGAACAATGTCTCCCAATAAATAAATAAATAAAACTAAACAACAAAATATGCACAAGCAGTTAAATATAAAAATGAAACCAAACTTAACACCATTTATACACTAGAAATAATATGATACAATAGATATAAAAATAAACTAAAACTAACCAGATGACCATTATTTCCAGGTGACCTCATGGTTCACTCCCCAACACAATGATGAACCATCGCTCAAGGTGAATGAATTCAAGATCAAACATGTACAAAGGCTAAAAAAATAAAATAACTATAAGCAGGAGTATTAAAACTCTTTAGGATATCCCAATAATCTATTCACAATGAAATTCCTTTAAAATAAGTGAAACATTAATTTAAATTTTGAAATAAAATTTTATAAAAGTATGATTTTCAACACATTTTACTTAAAAACAATGTATGGCCCATTTCACTTTCATTTCAACACCACGCTCATTCCATTAGTGATACCAAAATATTGTTAAGGGTAAATTCAATATTACATTTTCAATATTCACAAAAAAGGATAAAAAAACATTTTTTAAATTCATCTTTCCTAAACCACTTTGAAATCCACACCTCACTTTCCAAGGAAAAAATTACACAATAAGGCACTACATTGGTTACACAATAGGGTTAATGAAAATAAACATACAAGTATCACATTCATCAATACAAGAAACTAAAATTCAATAGACATAGGAGAACCCATGAGATCAAGAATAATATAAAATATAGTAATACATGATACCCTATCCCTGGTAACATTCCACACATGATGAAATAAAAAACGCTCAATATGCTTAGCCACACTAACTTGGGATAAACCAAGGGAAAATACCATAGTAATAAACAAAAATATATATCCACAAAATATGGGTCACTATTTAATATATTTACTACCATTCAATATAAGAAAATCACCACATTGAGGCTATTATTTTTAATATGGTTGCATTTAAACCACCGTAATATGATTCTGTGATGGTTCCATAAAATTCACGCTAAATCAGGTGTTGACATCCAAAACATGGGAATTTCTTTAATTTATTGGTGGTTTCTATAATTTTTCATAGTAAATATATTTAGTGGTAGTTTGGTGGTTTTATCAGTGGTTTCATGTGGAAAAAAACATTAATGTATTTAGCAGTGGTTAAAACTGCCACTAAAAATTTTCCATTTTTTACATTAAAAACTGCTGCTAAAACCACCAAAAACGCAGCTAAACAATAACATTAATTTATTTAGTAGTGGTTTTAACTGTCACCGCTAAGAAAATATCAACTTATAGCGATGATTAAAACTGCCACTAAATTTAGATTTACAAATAAAAAAATATTGTAGATTTTTCAGCCCTAGTACCAGTACCCTGAAAAAAACCATGTGTAGGGAACATATAACAGAATAATCTAAACTATATAACAATGTTAAATATTCAAAAATCTAACAATGTTTCATAAAAAATCTTTTATATATAAAATATAATATAATAATTTAAACCATAGCATCAAAACCATCTAACAATGTTTCATAGATCTAAATCTAAGACTTTAAACTATATAGAACCAATGCCTGGGCTATAAGCCTTAAAAATACATAGCACGAACTTATGATCTATAAGACTTTAAACTACCAAGAATAACATTGACCATCTCAGACTAGTATGTAATTAGCTTGATATTCTATCCCTTTCCTGATAGGACTTTCTATTCTAATGATGGTCATCTACCACACTAATTTTAAAAACTACGTATGGATGGATTCTAAGTTTCATGGGATACAAAGAGATTCAAAAATCTCATATCTTAGTCCCATAAAAATCAATGACCAACCTCAGGTCCTTCCTCATAATAATGGGGTTTTATATATCCTATATATAGGCTCCCTCAATGTGCAAAAGCACATAGTGGCGTAGCTCCCAAAGTGTTGAAATCTTCCCAAAATCACCTAATGTTCACCTCCACGCTTTAAGTCTCCCTCAATTTGGATCCCATTCATCCTAAACATAATATTCTCCCTTATAGTGATGGAGCATGGCCAAAATAGGCTCGTCTACCATCTAGGGAAAACACTTCAAATGATCTCTTTTGAGAAGTGATCATTCTTATGTTTCGAATGTGATCAATAGTCGACCCAACATTTGCGGTCCCCATCCTTGAATGAAATAGATGTGGGGATTGTGTCTCCATCATAAATAAAAAGAATCAAATAAATCATATAATAGTTAGTCCAAAATACTAATATACACATTGTTAAATAACTTAAATGAAACTATTAAATATCTCTATCTTCCAAATGGAACATATATTACTTCATACTCTACCAACTTCATACTCCACTAATTCTAGACTCGCAACCTTACTAAATAATCCAGCCATATCAAATTTCAATGCCTTTATCAAACATGGGAAATCATGAAAATTTTAGGTCATGAAAATGTTAGGTGACTACTCTATGCCACACATGATACATGATACCTGAACAAACCCTCTGTTTCTATATTTTTCCAATGTATTAACAAGACCACTAATAATTGTCTGGTGATGAACACTGTTTTTCACCTTCTCCACCTCCATCTCAACATCCAGCTATTGACACCTGTAAGACAATAATATTGAAAATTAAATAATTTTTTATATTTATATTTAAACTTAAAACTAATAAATGTTTTCAAACTAAATGATTTCTAAGTTGTGTGATTTACCTTCTCACCACCCTTCATTGATGCAATATCACTAGGGACAGATCTGGTCATCTTCTTATATAAATCAACCAACACTTTCTACAAAGACGATATCTGATCCCCCTATTCCTTAATTGTGGTTTTCATAGAAACATAATCTCTATGATCATATCGAATTCAACCAGGATTAGATGAATCTTCAATCCATGATGGCCTATTAAAGACCTTTGATGGTAAGGGTCCCAAACCCATCCCGCGCAATCAACCAGGATGCTCCTTCCAAAGCACTTTACAAACTAGGTCATCCTGGAGGACTGAGTAGGACTACACGGGATTGGCTTCCCATAGTTCTTTAATTTTTACCTATAAATAAAGTATTAGTCATATTATAAGCAATATATATTAACATAATGAAAACTAATAATAAGTCATTATAATGAAAAATTAATTTATACCCCAACTTCTTTGGTAGGCTCATTAACAAAACTCCCATCATATTTTTTATGCACATCCAACCACACTTCTGTTCGATATGTGGTGACCTAAACACTATGAATACATTAAACAAAGATGAATAAACAATTTAACATATTAAATAATTACTAGAGTCGATCAACTTCTAGAAAAACACTTTGACCCCGTAGTGTGAGGGATGATTTGATTAGCCTAGCTCGTTGCATTCTTCATTTAATGATCCTAAAATAAAGAAAATGTAATTTAATAGTAATTAAGGAAATTTCATTTAATTTTTATATACATGTATAAATGTAAAATAAGATAAATATAATAATATATATTTAAATACCATGTGCTTCTCATCATGATGTCTGTCAATAAAAACTTCCAATTTCTCTCTAGGTAACCCATTGGGTACATTTTCATATATCTATTGGAAACTCAATGATGTATCATTGACATCACCCCAAAATCATCATTTAAATTTTTTCCATTTCTTTCTAAGATATTTCAATATCCACTTTCATGCTAGAATATCAGCAACCATAAAGTGTAAAAAAACTATACATAGATATTCATTTCAAAAATATTAGAATTTAATAATATAATGAAATTAAATTACACCATAATGTATTAAAATTACATTTTTTGTGAATAAAAAGATTTATTTTTCCATGATGAAGGCATATTCCTCCAATCATCATATGTAATCAGAAGGAAAATTGTCTCTATGGCCAGCAGGCCTAGAATCTTGCCAAGTAATCCTATAGTGTCATCTGTAAAGGACCCATATGAATCAAATGGGACAACTATCTTTAGTCCGGTCAGATTCTATACATCTAATCTTTTCATATGTTTCCCCATATTTTCATTTTTTACATATTTTATGAACAAATAGTTAGTATAAAAAATTGAAATAAATTTATTCATATTAAAATTTGTACCTATAACAGTAACCCTTCAATATCCCCATTAAGAACTAGGAGTGGCGCCTTGTTCCCTCACTAATGAGGCTGCTGAATGGGAAGGCATCAACTGAGCTACTGATGGGATGCTCACAGAGGGTGTGGGAGATGGTGTAGGGGGAAATAATATGGTGTCTCAGATGTTGTAGGGAGGGAGACAAATGGATCGCCATCTATCGGTGTGGTCGATAGAATAGTATAACACTTACTCCTTGGCATTCCTATCATTTAATCAAATAAAATAAAGTTCAAAACATATATTTCAAAAAATATTATTCAGAAATAAAATAGATATGACAATAGATGCACAGTACTAACAAGTAAAATATACATAACAATGATAAATGATGAAGAATTTTAAATAAGGTTTTCTGTTTCCTTCTTACTACAATCTGTTTTATAAACTTCTCTTGAGGATTCCATCCAAATATTTATTATATTTATAAAATATCTACAAATGAAATAAAATGTTTTCTAGGTCTAAAATGAAGCATCAAATAAGGTTGTGTTCAACATGTTGATATATAGTTAAAAAAGACTAAAAAAAGACACAGCACCCATGGTAAATAATAAAATCATTGATAGGTGGAGTATCATATAAAAATGGTCAAATCCAAAAAGACTATGCCCATGGTGTGAGGAACTTTGAAGGCCTAATAGTCAACTAATATATATAGTGTATACATAGTGGTGTGAGTGTTCCATTCTTGGGTGGGGGATTTGAGAGTTTCTATGTGGATATTCCACCAAGGGAAGTGATATATATAATTGATTAAAGGACACCAAAGTTGTCTTGGATTGGAATGAGTTGTTTTGGAAATGGTATGAACAATAGAAAGTTACATGAAGGGCTTATAAGGGGTTATACTTGAGGAATATACTAATTAGTGTAGGGACATAGAAATTATATAGGATAAGATATATAAATAGACTTAGAATATTGAATTTCCTTGAGAGAGAAGATTGGGATGTGGGAATGGGTTTAATGGACCATGATAAGTCATTGGTCTTGGGGTATCTATGTTGGTGGATCATAGAAGATAATAGTCACCCTCTTTGGGTGTGTTTACTGTAACTATGTGATTTTAATTAGGATAATAGTCTCTCTTGAGTGTGGGGGTCCTGAGGGAGTGAGGAGAAATCATGATATAAGTAATAATTCCTAGTGAAAGGTCATGTAAGACTTAGATAGGGTTGAAAGGGGTAAGACTTGGAGGAACATAGTGGATTTTGGTTAGTTCATATATGGACTTGGTTCTTATGATGTGATGGGAAGGGGAACAAGTACCCGGTGATATCAGGATAGTGAAAAACCCATGAGGGTCATAATGAGTGGTATGATCAAAGGGTCAATTTGTGATGTAAGTGTGGCATAAGGGCTTGAAATAATTATGGATTCTATGTAGTATATTTTTATCTTTGAGATGAGTTTGATCACTAGATACATAAGGATTAGAGTGTAGAGTTACATCTCCTAGATTCTCATATTTTTTTTGAGTTATATATATCTATTTATCTATGGTATATACCTCATGTTAGTGTAGTTTATCTCATACGGTAGGTCAAATATTAAGATTCACTCCTCACACCACTTCTAATAATACTCAATCTGTATATAACTGACCATGGGACTTACCTTATATTGATATGGTTTGGCTTGTGTGGGAGTTTGGAAATTAAGATACCCTCTCCATACTACTTCTAATGTTGATTCGTGGATACAAGATGTGTCTAGGGGACTCTACCTAGAGGGAATGAGTCAACTTGTGAGAGAGTTTTGATATTGAGATTCTATCCTTAAATATCATGTTATATATGATGGAGTATCTATATGATTATAACTGGATATTGTGATGACCTTCCCTTATGATTTTTATTATGATTAGTACTAGATATTAAAATTTCATTACCTGATGGAACTCTATTGAATTTTCGTTACAATAGATGTATCACTGGAACTGGTCAAAATAGGTGAGGTTAAGTGTTGGGGTAACCTGGTTAGCAACTGATGACCCAACATGGATTCTTGTATGTTTTATATCACTTAAAATTTTATTTTATCATACATGAATAGATGAATACACTGTATATGATGGTGTATATAAGGGGAACTTGTTGAGACCCTGCCAAGTCTTATCCTTATACCCTACATGGAAATCCGAGTGCATATACAAACTTTATGTTTCAATTTTAGGTGATAGGTTTTATAAGGAATTCAACTGAAGTATCTAGATAGATGTTGGGAGATTGGTCCTATAAGGAACCTGATTTTTATAATTGAGTCTCCCCTATTTGTTCTATTTATTTTATATTTATAATCTTGATAAGTTACCCATGATGACTGATTGTATGTTAAGAAGGAGTATCCAATTTTATAGAATGTTATTGTTTATCATTATTTTATGTTTGGATATTAACTATATTTCCTTGCACTAACTCTAATGCTAAATTATATTATTGTTATTTACCTCTGATTTTGTGTCATGGTACCGAGATTATAGTCCTTCTATGTTGTTATTAAACACTCACAGCTAGTTGTAAGCCTTAGGCATATAGGGAGAAATGGATGAGGTCTTTTGGTATCCCCCAATTGGGTGTCATTTCAATGATTCGGGAATGGACATTACAAAGTGGAGTAAAACCATTGTTTTGGTTAATTTACTATTTGGTTTTTTCAGTTGGAGGTGGTATTTGATATCATAAATTAGAAAAAATATTATGATTGGGTATAGATGATACTTATATGAGAATATTCTAATATACCAAGGGTAGGATTAATGTTAAGTTATTTTTGTTTTTCAGATTGAGATGTTGGTTCAAGAATTATTTTCTAATTGGTTTTATATTTATTATTTTACTCTTGGATTAAGTTGGAAAGAGATTGTGTGTTCATGCATGATACTAGATACATAGGTATACCTATATGAGTGCATGATTGATTTTTTTTTTGAAATGGTTTTCAAAAAGATAAAAATGGTTTTATGAAACTATTAAAAAGTGAAATTTTAAAGAATTAGATGGAATAAGTTTTGATTAAATAAAGAATCAACCATAACATATTCATCATTTCCCCAAATAACTTACCAGTGGTGCCTTAATTAATTTAGTCCACTAAGTGATTTTCATATGTTATTATTTTTATATTATTATTATAGTTATTCTCTTAATAAATTAGAACCCCCTAATGAGTGTGTCAGGGTATGAGGTGTCATGTGATGGGTTTTGGGTATGATGCTTAATGCTAGTATGAGCGGTTCTAGTTAATGAGGGATCATTGAGTTGGTTGATATGGTTGGGGTAATGTCAATGTGGTATGATAGTGTGGATCCCTATAGAGTGAGTGGATAGAAGCCTTAGGGGGTTAGAGCTAGTTGTTTTACCTGTTAGGTCAATTAGTTGTGGTTGGATAAGAGAAGACATTTTATCCTCATTTTCCTAAGGGGAAAATATAATTTTTTGCTAGGTTCATGGGAGGATGGGCCTAGGTTGATAGTATCAAGGTTTGATGATTTAGATATTATATTAACACTCAATCATGGTGAGATCAAGTGTTGGGTTTTGTTTTGGTGTTACCTTGAGTGTGTTGGGAATAAAGACACCATGGGTGCTTTGTGAGGGGTTGTTTGTCCTTTTCGATTCGGGTAGATTATAGTGGGTTTATGGTTTCATTTGGGAATCCAGATTTGAGTTTGGATTCAAATTGGATCTCATTGTTATGTATTGTAGAATGTAATATCATGAGAGGCATGGAATATTGGGTAGAGAGATGAGATGACATAATCAAAAAAGAATGTTATGAGACACTCGTGTAACAAGTGTTGATGGTTCTTTGAGGATGAATGGGTCTTTAAGGTGACCATGTGTGGTTACCTTAGTGTTGATGAGTAATTATCAATAGGTATTTTCTTATGGAACATAATTTGTAGTTAAGAAATTTCTATGATGGGTAATGCTTATTAAAATAAACATCGGTGCTACCAAATTACGAATATTCATAACTCTTGGTGGTGAATTTACAAAGAGGAAGATAGTGGATTATTTTTTATGTACCTATGTAATTTTTTTAGTTTAAATAGAGGTAAACACAAAATCATAAAACAAAAAATCATATCAGGCCATATAAACACAGAATCATGTAAATGTCACATTTCTCTTTCACATTAGGCCATAAAACGTAGATACATATTGTAAATGCAATCATAATATTGGAGAAGATAGGAGGTGAAGAGAGGGGAAACGAGGCGAGGCGCGGAGAGGGTCGGAAAGGAACTTTAAGGTTTAGCGATGTGATTCATGGCACAGTAAGGGCTGACGAGTGACGATGATGGGAAGCAACAGGCGGTGATGGGCGGCGATGGGGTTAGGGCTTCGGGGAGTCAGTGGGGTGGGGGATGGGGGTGTCGGGGGAGGAGTAAAGTGTTGGGTTTGTGAAAATATTTAAATTTTTAGTGGTTTTTTATAAAAAAACCACTGTGAAATTATTTTAAAAAAATCAGTGGTGGTTTACTAAACCGTCGCTAAAAAAACTGCCTCTAAACACTCAGTTTGGTGTCATGAGTGTAAAAATCATTCTTAGAAAATTTTCTCAATATTCTAGGTTCATATGTACCATTTATGTAATATGGGTGATCCAACGGATTCCATACTATCATCCAATCATTTGTATACATAATAATAAATCAACAATAGGCAGCACCCCATGCCACTCCAAGGACCAAATCAAATTTCATAGAACAAATAGAGCACAAGGATTCCATACCGAGGACCTCCAATAATGGGTCACGAGGATTCCACAGTGATTACATACCAATAATTAAATATAACATTTCATGAGAGTCATCCAACATAGGTTTTTTTAAATACACAATTTCACCATTTTCACAAAGCTGCCAAACGGGCCTTTAAGATTTTCTCAAAAAAAAATTATCAACATACCAAAATCCACTTTTTATAAAGGGGTGTAAACACACCATGTTTAGCATCAAAACATTTAAAAACCCCCTTAAAATATTCAGGATACACTTTCAAGTCACAACCCATTTTTTTATAAAAGTTTCAAATGGCCATTCACTACCAACATGTGCCAAAACATGTTAAAAACCAATACCCATTTATTTATAAAACCAAAGCCTCTTTTGAATCCAATCCAAGGACCCAAAAATATCATTTTCAATGCTGAAAATATATTTAAAAGTTAAACCCAATCATTTTATATCACAATTAACCCATAAAATTCAATCGGGCAATTAATCAACACAAGGCATGCAATATTCAACAAAACAATTTCTACTTAACACTCATCAAGGTGTAAACAAAAATTTTCATGTTGTAAGTTTATTTAAATTTCTAAACTATGTTTTAAACAACACAAACCATGTTTTAATTCCAATAAAACATTTTATCAAATCCTTGGTGGGAAAATTTTAACCAAAATCATTTTAGTTATTACAAAACAAGGCTAAACACACCATATTCACACCAAATAAGTAAACTAAGGTTCATATATAAATACTTATGAATCAATAGAGGTGTGAAAAGAATCAAAAAGATTAATAATTAATTAAAAAAATAAATTTCAATGAGAAAGCTACGCACACAGAGAATCACTCCATATGGGTTCTAAAACCTTAAATCTACCAAGAGAATCCCTTAATGAGAAAACCATACAACAAAATCGAAGATAAAAATGAGAATAAAAATAAAGGAGGATTGAGGGTATACCAGAGGGGGGAACCATTCCATAAATTAGTGGCACGCCGGCAAGGGGTGGCGTATTGGCTTTAGGTCGCACTGGTAGGGGTAACACGCCAGAAAGGTGTACGCTGGCAGGAGGAGGTGTCAGCTAGAAGAGGTTTGCACCGGAGGAGAAGGGAGGGGTTGGTAATGTCCACTAGGTAATGAACTAGCTGGAGGAGAGCAGAACTAATGAGTTGTTGCAAAAGGTGGATGGGGGGATGGTCGCACTGCACAGGTAAGGGGAGGGGGTTGTATGGGAGACAAAGGGATCAGAGAGAAAACCCTAGAAAAAATTATAAATAAAATAAAACTTACTTAAAAATTATTATAATACTATTAACAATAAGTTTAATAATAATTGTAATGATAATATTCTTAATAATAATAATAATAACCACATTAATAATAATAATAATAATCCCAATTAATAATATCATTATTATTATTTTTAAATCAAAAATTTTGAATTTTATTTTACTTTTCCTTATTTTTTTTTTGACTCTCATTTTATTACTCACTTAGTTCTTAATTTATTTTTTGAAGATGGGATGGCCACATAGTTTCTTGGGTGAAGCCACATGGTCACCAAACCATGCTCTGCGCGTGTTTTAGATGCCTCCAAACCCAAAATGTTCATTTTTCACCAAAAAATAAAAAATAAAGACCATAAATTATTAAGATAATTAATATAATGAAAACACCAGGTCAGGGTGCAACAATTCTCCCCATCATTAACGCTTCCATCCTCATAAATCCATAACACTTTCCAACTAATTGATAAACACCTAATGATTCCAAATTAACATGATCCAACCTCTTAATCTGATTACATTTCACCGACCACCAACGAAACTCAACCTCATTGACCGAAATGAAACAACAACTGTCAACCAATTCCTGAGAACAACGAAAAGGGTCAAACCAACACATCCATAACCAATTCTAAACCAAAACATTGGACCTTATCCCAATAAACCCCATGAACACTGAAACCAAAGAGGAAAATAAGAAATTAATGGATTTTAAAGAAGCCACATCAACCGGATCAACCAAACCCAAACCCGAAATAGATCACCAGTAGAGGGGAGGCCTAAATGGACTCCCAAACTTTAGAATTAAACTATCATATGATAACATCTTAATAGAAAACTCAATTAGAATTTTGTTGTATCTCCATACCATTAAGAACCAACTAAAAACAACCAAATAGAAATTTAACACAAACCAAAAATGGGCCTCTCCCATATAGGCCAAAAATCCTTACCACACAGGTCAGGAGGGAAGGGACCCAATGAATGGAACACTAAAACACAACCAACAACTACCCATTACTCGAACCACATAAAAAAATAAAAACTAAGACTGCACCTAACTCACATGAGTGGTCCACATGAGGACATTGATTAATAACTCACATACTAGAAGGCACATTATATACATAGTGTGAGGTATATGTTTACGACACTTTTTCAACTATGGAAAATTCTCAATGATAGAGAAACCATAATAGAAACACAAGAACTACCTCACCACAATGATGGAGTTATAAACTTAACCAGTCTCCTTAAACCTTATGGGTTCTTGACTACGTGCCAACTTCACTCAGGGACCTATTCCTGGAGCAATGATTTATGAAGAATCTTCTTCCAATTAGTTAGGAGATTTTAATCCCTAACCGGTACAAGCATCACCCAATTAGATAAAAAGATAAATACCATAATTCTGGAAATGAAACCACACATTCATTGAAATTATAAATTCATAAGGATACTCACAACATACCTTACATTTAAACAATGAAAAAACACTGTGACAAAATATACCTTACATTGGAAGGAAAATTACAAAAAGAAACTTCAAATAAATTTCTAACAACACATCACTTCTAAGTATTGCCTCCATGACACATTCTAGAAATTCTCGCACACAATCGCTACAAGTGACCCAAGCATCCACAGGCCTATATGGGATTCGGAGCATTTGTACACGATAACGTTTTGTGGCCCAGCATGCCACACTGATAACATACGAGGATCTCTCTCTCTCTCCCTGAATAATTTGATGAAATATCTTTGACATTGATCCTAGGGATTGAAGTGGGGAGGAATACCCCATGAACTCCTATCATCATGAATTCAACATTAAAAGATTTCCTCACCACATCAGAAAATGAAATTAGACTGAGCTCTAACACCTTTGACTGTAGGTTTGGATGAAGCGCAACCTCTTAACATCAAGTCTTCATGGAATCATTTGTCTCATACCCTATATCATAAGGGACTAGACGTACAAAGAGATGAAAATAATCCAATAATAATCCATCACCCTATTGAAAACAACCCAACTCCATCCCCTTTCTCAACCTTTCTTTCTCAAAGAAATATTAATGAATGAACAAATCCTTGAAAAACTCCCAATTAAGATTTTCATAGGGCTTGTTCTGAGACATCGACTTCCACCATATCCACATAAAACCTTCAATCATGAAAGTTTAAAATGTAACCTTCAAAGACTTGGGAAACTCAAACAGGATAAAGTTCCTTTTTATCTTTTTCATCCACTCCTCCACTAGGGGGTATGCTTGACCATAAAAGAGAGGTGGATCTAGCCTTTAGAACTCAAGCATAAAATCCTTAGTTTGGTTAACTATAAATCCCACTAACAGGGAATCACCAAAAATCACACTATAATCACCCATTGAATCTCTATGGGAACAACTACTGGACAAGAAAATGTCAAGAACCAAATCAAGTCCAACTCAACAATAAAAACCCTGAAGATCAAACACCACATAAGTGAAAATCTTTGAACAAAAGAAAACAAGACATTATAACATCAAGACTTTCCTTTTGAAAACATCTTTAATTTAAAACAAACTTGGTTGGTTGAAAACTCACCATAGGTATTCCTTAGAGTCTCACTCACATGCATGTTTCTATGCCACCCTGGGCACCCATCCACCATGCCATACCGAACATCCATTTACATTCCCATATGCCACTATGAATGTAAGAAGACATAAGAACACCAGGTATAAAACAAAACGACTTTATTTTTTAAAACAACCATTTTCCTTTTTTAGAAATTCAACAAAGTCAGTTTGGATAATCCGCTAGCAATCAAGTTCAAAACCTATTTTGATTTATACAAATCCCCTTCTAAAAAACACTAATCATTCAGAACCAAATTTCAAAACCAATTTATCTAATTCAAACACTTTTCAATAAGCTATAGTTTTCAAAATAACCCATGATTTTCAAACATTTTATTTCAACAAACCATATGTTAAGATTATAGAAATACAATACCATTAAACCATTTCTGATTTAACCCAAGATTTGATTCGAAAAAAATCCAAATTTACAAAACCTATCTTAGAGTAAATCATGAAAATTAATTTTCAAAATTTTAAAATCCAACCATTCAATTAAAAACCATTTCCAAAATTCCCTTAAAATGATTTTTAAAACAATTTTCAAAATTCAAGAAACGTATAAGAGACCCACAAAAGGGAACCAATGTCGGTGGGTGACTTGACCATATCTTTGGAGGCCATACGCCAAACATGTAACCAACACAAATAGCTTTCTAAAACCATTCCCCCATCTCTACATGGATTTCTAGGCCCCACGATCTCATGGAGTTTATTGGACCAACTCCCCTTGTCATATCCCAATCACCAAAAAACCCCTAAAGACCAAAGAAACTAATAAGACTAGACTTCCCTTTGAAACCTGAGGATTGTAACGAGCAAGAGTTCTCTACGCTCTTCCAACATCTACCACTAGAGTTCTGAAAATCCTACTCCACCTACCTCAACATCCCCAAGTAAAAAAGGGCACTTTGAAAAGAAAGGTCATCTAGGAGACAACCTTCTCTAATACCATTTTGTCACGAACCAACCTATTTTGACCCTGAACCGATCACCTAAGATGATCTGTGGAAAGCCCCAAGAGGGATTTCTGATCCAAATGAGCTGGCATCAAGCACCAAGAGAATCAATAGAGTTTAAAAAAAGGAACTATTTATCCTAATAAATAAATAAATAAAACTAAAAAGTAGAAGATGCACAGGAAGTTCAATATATAAATGAAATCGAACTGAACATCACTTATACATAAGAAAAAATATGATACAAAATCTATAAAAATAAACCAAAACTAACCAGAAGACCACTAGCTACATGCGAAATAACATGTCTCTCCCTAAAACAACAATCAACTATCTCTCAAGGCGAATGAATTCAAGCTAAAACCTGCATAAGAGATAAAAACAAAAAAGAACTATAGGCATGAGTATTATAACTCGGTAGGCTATCCTGATAATCTATTCTCAATGCACTTACATTAAAATAAGAGAAACATAAATTTCAAGTTTGAACTATAATTTATAAAATTATGATTTTCAACATATTTTACTTAAAAATAAAGTATGACCCATTTCCCTTTCATTTCAAAACTAGGTTCATTCCATTAGTGATACCAAAATCTTTTTAAGGGGAAAGTGAAGCTTACATTTTCATTTTTCACAAAAAAGGATGAAACACTTTTCTTTAAAGTCATATTTCATAATCAATTTGGAAAACCACACCTCACTTTATAAGGAAAAAACTACACAATAAGGCACTGCAATGGTTACACAACAAGGGAAATGGAAATAAACATACAAGTATCACATTTATCAATACAAGCAATTTAAATCCAATAGACATAAGAGAACTTAGGAGATTAAGAATAATATAGAAGATACTAATACATTATACCCCATCCCTAGTAGCATTCCACACATGATGAAATTAAAAATGCTCAATATTCTCATCTACCCTAACTCAGGATAGACCGAAGGAAAATCCCATATAAATAAACCCAAGTATATATGGACCTACTATGGGGCACTGGTCTCTTCATCAACTATCAATGCATAAATGAGTCCATACTGAGGACCTCCAATAATTTTTCATAAGTATTCCATAGAAAGTACATCCCACCCATTAAATATATCAATGCATGAGAGTCATCCAATGGAGTTTTTTTTCAAATATACATTTTCACCATTTTCACAAAGCTCCCAAACAGGCCTTTGTGTTTTTTCAAAAAAACAACATTTATCAACATACCAAAATACACTTTTTATAAAGGGGTGTAAACACACCATTTTTTAGCATTAAAACATTTAAAAACCTCTTTAAAATATTCAAGATACACTTTTAAGTCACAAACCATTTTTTATAAAAGTGTCAAATGGCCATTCACCAGCAACACATGCCAAAACATGCTAAAACCCAATACCCATTTCTTTATAAAACTAATGCCACTTTTGAAGCACATCTAAGGACCCCAAAATATAATTTCGAACAATACCAATATATTTAAAAGTCCATCCCAATAAATTTATATCACAATTACCCCATAAAATTCAACTGGGCAATTAATCAACACAAGGCATGCAATTTTTAAGAAAACAATTTCTACTTAACACTCAGTAAGGTATAAAAACCAATTTTCATGTTATAGGTTTATTTAAATTGATAAAACATGTTTTAAACATCACAAACCATGTGATAAAGCCAATGAAACTTTTTATCAAATACTTGGTGGTCACATTTTAACCAAAATTATTTTATTTATCACAAACTAAGGCTAAACACACCATTTTCATACCAAATAATTAAACCAAGGGTCATATAACAATACTTATGAATCAATAGGGGAGCTAAAATCATGAAAAAGATGAATCATAAATTAAAAAGGAAAGGGAAATGGGAAACCAACCTCAAATCCATGGTGTGACGATAATACACACCCAGAATCACTCCACATAGGTTCTAAAACCTTATATCTTCCAAGAGAAAACCTTAAAGAGAAAAAAACCCCAACAAAAGAGAAGATAAAACAAGAATAAAAATAAAGGAGTAAGGAGGGTATACCAGAAGGGTGACACCGTACCAACAGGGGAGGCACCAACAGGGTCTGTGCTGGAAGGGGGAGGCATCGATCGAACGAGGGATGCACCGAAAGAGAAGGTAGGGGGTTGGTCGTGCCAACTAAGTCGTGCACCGACTGGGTCATGCACCAAATGGAGGAGAGAAGCACTAGTGAGTTGCTTCATAGTGAGAAAGGGGGTTGGTCATGCCACACAAGTAAGGGAAGGGGGGTTTCATGGGAGAGAAAGGG
Source organism: Viscum album (assembly GCA_963277665.1). Taxonomy (NCBI): domain Eukaryota; kingdom Viridiplantae; phylum Streptophyta; class Magnoliopsida; order Santalales; family Viscaceae; genus Viscum; species Viscum album. The sequence goes on along the minus strand of OY728162.1, from coordinate 1,462,219,931 downwards.
AGGGGAGAGAAAACCCTATAAAAATAATAAATAAAATAAAACTAACTTATTAATTATAAAAATACTATTAACAATTAGTTTAATAATATTTATAATGATAATATTCATAGTAATAATAATAACCACTTTAATAATAATAATAATAATATTCCCAATTAATAATATCATTATTATTATTTTTGAATAAAAAATTTTAATTTTAATTTACTTTTCCTTATTTTATTTTAACCCTCTTTTTATTACTCATTTAGTTCTTATTTTATTTTTCAAAGTTGGCCATACCGAACAGTTTCCTAGGCGAAGCTGCATGGTCTCTAAACCGTGCTCTACCCATGTGCTGAATGCTTACAAACCCAAAACGCATAGTTTTCAACAAAAACTCAAAAATAAAGACCATAAATTATTAAGATAATTAAAATAATGAAAACAACAGGTCATGGTGCGACAAATTATGTGTAAGCCACAACCTTATGTATTATGTTTATGATATGTTCTCATGTATCATGATTGATTATTTGTCATTCCAAAATCTTATGTATTATGTATTTTGATTGAAAAAACCTTATTCCATGATTCATGATAAAATATCTTTGACTGATTGGGTATGATTATTGTTTTTTAAGATCATGTTCTCATACCATTATGTTTATCTTATGCTTTCATATGATCATCGATTGATATCTCCTATGTTTACCCTTACTGAGCATCTAAACTCGCCCTTTATTATATTTCATTTTCCATAGTATATAAAAAAAAGTTTTTAAGTATGATGTGTCTAAGAAGGGTTATTATTGTGAAGAATATAGTGGGATGTTATGTAAATAATTTATGTTAGAGTTGTTTATGTATCCATGTTTTTAATACACTAAATATGTATGGCTTTGGCATGGATCATAATCTTATATATTGAATATTAATTTACGAAGATGTAATATTTATGTATGTAAAGTTTGTGTCACCTCACACTCAACTTACTTCCATCCTAGGCAGGGTCCCTATGGGTCAGGCGATTCAAGAAAAACCAAAGGAGTTAAGAAAATAAAAAATTGTACAAAAATACCACCACACCACTACCATAATGGATGAATGGGTTTATTTCCACATTAAAAACAAGTCTTATATACTTTAAATTTATAATAATAATTTTATGCGATATTAAACAAAAAAATAAATATGATACTGTGTTTATATACATACATATATATATATATATATATTGATCAATCAGAATATTAATCTACCTCCATCCCACTTCATGTGTTATGGAATAAAGATATTTTAAATAAAAAAGGATAAATTATATATTAAAACACACATAATATTTGAGAATCATGTGTAAGTATGAAATAATTGAATTTTATTCTACTTAAATATAATAAAACATAACAAAAAATATGAAGTTTTCTTTTTCTTATGATTTTCACACAAGATGAGTCAAGTACCATAGTTGAATAAGATCTACTCTTTAAGGATTCAAAGATTATATAAAAATGTAGTTGTGTTAGAGGTGAAAATTTTGGATTATATCCACAAGATCACTTAGGTAAATCAAGAAAATGGTTTAAATATGAAAATAGAACAACTCAAACTCATTATAAGATTTAAACTATATATGGGGAAAATAAAATAATAGAACATATCCTTCGAAGGGACCAAGAACTATCAACACAAAAAACCACAATTTCTATATCTACATACTCTCATTTTTGAGGTTATCCATTCCCAAAAAAACAAACAATGCCTTAGGTAATAAATATTTTCAAAATAGTTTATATTATGTGTTAAATAATTAGTTATTAATTATCATATTATATAAAAATTCGGTATGATGAAATTTATTATAATTTTATATCTATCATCACCCACTCACATCCTTATTATAGAGGTGCATTGAAAAAATTTCTAGGTGATGTATTATATAATAAATAATTACTAATAGATAACATGAGATTAGGTATTTATATTTACCATGAGCATGAAGACAAAGGTGTATGTTATTGGAACTTTCATAGCATGGTTGTGTGATCTTATAAGTAAGCATGAAGATAAAGGCGTATGTTATTTATACCATATATAATATTTAAAAACCTTTAATATGAATGAAAAATGTTTAAACTAAATTATTTAATGATATAATAGGAAACAAAAATTCAATTAAATAAAACCAAGAGGATTGGTTGTTGGATAAAAAACCCCACAAATGATACCTTTACCCTAAAAATAAATCTACCATATTTTATGTATTTACAAGTTTTTATTGATTTAATGTTTTTAAATGGTAATACCAATAGAATTTTAGTCAAATAGTAGATATATAGCACAGTCTCACATGACCACATTTCTCTTTAGAGTGAAAATGAAATTCTAAAATAGGAATGGTTGGGAGCCTTAATTATGAATATATACATATAATATGTTATTTCATAATTCTTATGTGCAATAAGAATTATGTACAATTTTAAGAAAATTTAATAATATTCATATTTTTATATAAATTTATATAATGACTATATATATGGATCACATGTGATAAACCTTTTTCATCTATTAATCCTCATATAAAGGGTTATAATTGGGTTGAGGAAAAATAAGTATCTTAATACTTGTCCTTGACCTAGGTACATTAATTCAATGATCTAACTCAGCTTTATTGTCAATCAAGTATCAATACCTAGTCTTGATATCGAGATTCAAATCAAATTAAGCTCAATTGATCTACCTAATTAGGAATGACTCAGATCGATTAAAATACTTTACCATAATTTTAAGTATAATATTAACCTCAAATTCAAACTCAAGCTAGAATTTCTACTCGATATTCAAATCTTGATCTCAAAACTAATACATATAGATTGAATATATAATTTATTTGTATATTTGTTTCTCAATTAGGCATATAAGCTACCTGATTATGTGATTCTAATACTCAAACTCAATTGATTCATTACTCAAGTATCTTAATCTCAGCTCAAAACAATTGAGATGAAGTCATGTATTTATCGAACCAAGCTTGATTATCTTATGAGCAACTTCATCTCATTTTCATCTATACTAATGTGACTTCTAGAAAAGAAAAATAATGAATTTAAGGGAAATTTTAGAAAGAGTACGCCATGTTTCCCAAGTATTTGATAATAAAGTTACAAATTAAATTCCCTTCTAATACCTACAGTGAAAAGGTAAAATTATATACTTCAATTTTAATTAATTAAATTTAAATTTTTAGCATTAATTACTTATTAATTTTAAATTTTTCTATGGATCATTAGTTGTACATTCTGATCAATCCATTTAATTCAATAATATATTTTATGTATCTATTTCATGGATATACAAGAAATTATCAATACATGATGAATAATTTAAATTTGTAATACAATATTCAAACATAATATATATTTAGAATATATGTTTTATAATATGTCTTAATTAAGAAAAATTAAAATAGTGTGGTGTTTATGTATCATCATGTAAATGGTAAGAGGATATAAAGTACACACAATAAACCTTTGGATTTATATAACTAGATAAGTAAAAAGGTATATATAATAAAAATTTAGTATCATAATATATATCATAACAAATATCATATATTTCTTACTTTTTGAAGTTTTTAAAAAATACATTTCTACAATTATGGTAATTATACCCATAAATTTATAATATATGTCATAATCCATCAATAAACATACATCCCTGAATAATTATTTATTAGATTAAATATAATTTCATCAAAAATATTTATTAACCATTTATGTATTTATATTTCTTAGTACTATGAGAACACTATAAAAAATATATCTAGATAAAAAATTAGAATTTTTCAAGAATAATTGGGAATAAAGCATGATGTGAAATTTTTTATCATCATCCTAAAGCGGTTTTTTCTTATCAATTATGTAATTATTTTTGTTTTATAAATTAATTTCAAGTACATTAAAAGTTTCAATATTCATCATCTCTCTAATACATTCTACATCGCTTCTAGTGGCCATCCATTGCCTCCAAATATTCTATGTTCTTGGTAATAAACTTCATGTTCAATATATCCTTTATCCTTCTATGGATTAAAATTATAATTTTGTGGAAATTTTCTTCCATTATTATGTATAATAATCCTATTATTTATAATAGTTCCATAACTATGAGTATCTATGATAATCATTTTGAAATAAAATAATCTAACCCTATATTTAGTTAGAATGTATTCATTTGAGAAAGATAAAAATAAATCATACATAATATATACTTTCAAATAATTATTAGTTATAAAATCAATTACATCAATATACATAAATATTTTATAAGAAACAACACTTACCACATATGATATCCATCCCAAGAGGAACTACTTCTGTGAACAATAAGAATTGGATTGCTGTATTGATTAAAGTAAAGAAAAATGATTTTAAATGTATTTGAATTCATGTATCTAATAAATAATCCATAATATAGAATGGGGTATTGAGGAAAAAAATAAAATCTTTTTTCTACCTAACTTTTCATCTTCATTTATATTGTAAATTGAATCTCTCAAATTTATATCTACATATTTCATCAAGGGTTGAATACCCATGCTCGTATTCATAAATTTAAACTTTAATTCATAAAAATAAATAATATAATATCAAAATAAAAAACTTTATAAAAACCACACAAAATTTTGGAATGTTTAATAAATTTATCGTACTGGTATATCATCATAGAAATATATATGATAAAAATTATTAATTAATTTTTCTCAAGGATAAAAAAACTGGACATCAATTTGACATGTGATATGGAATTGATGATCTAATTTTTGATATGAATAAATTGATATATAGCTATTTTATAAAATTGAAAGTATTTCAATTTCTAGAATCATTTTTTAAAGGATAAAAATGATAAAATGATACCAGGTAATCATAAAACTTTAGGTCAATGATCTTTGATTCATTTTTGGATAGTGGGATAAAATCACACATCAATTTGATATGGGAGGTTACTAGAATGATTTGAATTTTTTTAAATAAATATAAACTTTCATCAAATAATAAAAATAGTTAAAACAATATTAGATTAACATAAAAATTTAAGATAATTATCACCGCTTCATTTATTACTTATAAGAAAAAATGTACATAAAACTGACATCTAATTTTTTTGGAATGATACAAAGTATCATTTTACTAATATCATTATTTATACTTATATGAATATGTTTCAAATGATCAAAATAGAGTAAATTAACTTTTATATCTATAAATATTTAGGAAAATGGTTGTCAACTAATCTATCACCTGGAGAGAAAAAACCCACATGTCAGTTCAACATGCAATATGCCATTAAGGATCCATTTTTTGTCAGAATTAAACATATTTTATGTTTTACAAACATTATTCAAAAAATAAAAGTTCTTTTTAACAACTTTAATCCTCATTTATCATGATTGTTCTATATTTCTTTTTTATATGTTTTTTATGTACTAAGTTATCTTTTTTAACTATATATTACATCTTGGAGAGAAAATTTAATGTAAATTACTTAAATTTTATCACTTATTACAATTATAATTAGTTTTAATTTCATTAATTATTATTAATAAAATAATCATTGTATTTATTATAGGACCACACTTATTTTGTACAAAACTAGTTAATCCTTGGACAAGCTCTCATACATATTATATTTTTCTATTGGTTTTAGTTGTTATTACATTTAAATGTACTATATCAATATAATTGTATCATTAATTATAATAAAATGTTTCAATGTATTTTATCATTTTAAAACACTTTGATGTTATTTTAAATTATTTTTAGTTTTTATATGACACGATTCAACTTGTTGGGACCCCACCTGGATTTGTATTTTGGAAGAGTGTCCAGCCCCAATCCCAATTCCAATAGGTCAGGGTCTGATTGCTAACACCAAGAATGCGTAACATACATGGGAGGCCTTATACTAATGAAAACCCACAACCTTCACACATTCCATCAATGGAAAATTGTATCAACCACCAGCATAATAAAATATTCAATAACTAAAAATGGATTAAATCATTTATATATATAACATCATAAATCATCCATGTATTATATAGTAATAATCACAATAATATAAAAATAGGGAATATAAATAAACCAATGAAACAATAGCCACCACCTAAAAGGAAAGGAAACCACCTCACAATCAGAACTTCTAACATGAACACCATCAACAGTCACCATCACTAAGCATCATTAAGCACCCACTCTACTGAATCCACAACATCTAAGACCACTCCAAAATTGTATTCCATCTATAAAAACACAAAACTTGTGGGTTGAAATTATCATTCATGGTAGGGTATAAAAATACCTAATAGGATTTCGTAAAACAAAATAATGTATTATTAAAAGGTTCCCACATAAACTATGAGAATTCACTTAGAGGATTGAATTAATGAATTGAATTAATTTTATGTTTATCCTTTAAAAAACTTTAGACACTAGTTAAAGTGAATGAAAATATTATTATACACAAACCAAACACACTCCATGGAATAAACACAATAAGAACAATATATTTTTACAAGGTATACTACTCAAAATGAGCAGCTACAACTTTAGAATGGTCCAGTAAAACCCATAGTTTCACATTTAGTTGGAATAACCATGTGGGTTATAAATGATGAGGGATTATATAGGAACTCATGATACACAACATGTCTCAAAAATTTTGTATGTTCTATCTCACAAAAAAGAGATATATAATTTTAGATATAAACAATAAGATAATCTTCCCCAAACATAGACATTCATCAAGTTATAGTTTTGTTTCTCCTTATTTTTATTATTTTTGATTGCTTATTATTCTTCTTTTTATTATTATTCTTTTCCCTCTTATTCCTCTCTAAATATCTACACTTTCATATAAAAAATCTCTCTTTCACTCTGATTCTATATATATATATATATATATATATATCAAAATTTGAATTCTAAACCCATATTTAAGTGAGTAACTTCCACTTCAACGGTCCTTTCTTCTTTTCTGGTTGTTAGATCTATCCAAGTCTTTTATCCACCCTTGCATATAATTGAATGGATTAAAGGGTAAAGTTGTATTAACCCTTGAATCACAAAGTAGACAGATTAGAAAAGATTTTTTTTGATATTTTTCCTTTTATGATGGCATGATGTTGTTTTTGACTCTCCCCTATGCTCATTTGTTTTGAGTGAGTGTGGAATTACTTTTTAAGGAAAACTGGAGTTGGGACATGCTAGCGAAACTTTAGGTTGTACATTGGACAAGAGGATGATAGTTTTGATCAAACCTCAAGGGATTTTTATGAATAGTCTAAGAATATATTAAATATTTTAAGGCATGATCCTGAATCCTTCCAATTAATAATATCATTTACCCTTAAGAAATAAATTGATGTAAAATATGCATTTAATAGGACACTACACATGGGAATTATATTGCATCTCATTTGACCAAAATATATAGTCACTCTATAACTTAAATATATATAGGTAGGAAATATAGAATTTATCTCCATCCAAATAGGTATTAAGATATTATTAAAAGGTATGGGAGGTATTGTGGATTTGTAATTGGGCCCATGAAAGGGCATTCTTACATATCCCAATAAAGGGAATTAGAACCCACATAGTTCAGTTCTTCATAACATGACACATCTTGTCATTAAATGTCATGTGATAAGAACCATGGTGTTTTATTTTAAGGTAGTTCATCCATAACCACTTCAAAGAGGTTTCAATTCATGTAGAGTGGACTATATTTTATGGGTTTGAGAGTCATACAATTAGTACTACAAGGTGAATGATTCCTAGAAATGGTTGTTGTGAGACTTATATGTAGAGTGTCCCTTTCTGGTTTAACCTAACATATGAATTAAGTGAGGGTATTTCTAGTCACCAAGAGAATAATATTGACTCGAGGCATTTAGAGAAATCAAGAGGAGAGTATTGACTCAAGGATTTGTGTAAATAAGAGGAAGATCTAAACTCGGGGTAATTATGTGGGAATTATGCATGTGATTCCCTTTCTAGTTCATCATATATGTTGGTAAATTGATATAAGAGGGTATGATTATGGAATACACTTGGTAGGAGGTCATTTTAGCTTCTTCATTCCAAACAATGAGGGAATATTAGTCTCATTGCATAAGGAAGTAGAGTTAGGTCATATTATTCTCTTCATGTAAGGAATGATGATCAATCCTACGCTCATCACATAGGGAATTTTATTCTCATCACATAAGGAAGAATAGTTTCTTATTATCACATATAGTAAGGCTAGTAATTTTTTAGAGATACTACCTCTTAAGGTAGAGATGGTATGGTAATGGTGTTAATTTTTAATCACAGGGAGGTGTCTGTTGTGTCATGTCAAAATAATAGTCAAAACTAATGTAGTTTGAGTTTCATGGATTTAGGTCATGTGATAGGACCGATCCATTAAATTTTAAATCATTTGGTAGGGACTATATGTTATGTAGTTTAAAGTGATACAACTATAACTACATGGATAAAGGTACAAGGATATGTGTTAAAGTGGGACTTATACATGATTGTCCCTTCTTGGCTCATCCTCATAGGTAATTTAGGTTATGGTGTTTTTTGGGAAACTATAGGGAGGATCTAAAATGAAATAATTTAAGTAAACTAAGTTGATAATATCATATTAAATAATATATAGTGTGTCTATGAACCTAGGAATTGGTCTTTGGTGAATTTAGAGTCCATGTGGGGGTCTTGGGTGAAGTGCTTCCTAGGAAGAAGGCTTGAGAAAAGTGGAACCCTAGTTATGGGAATTGGGTGAAGTGAAACCCAAGTATGAGACCTGGGTAAAGTGGTACCCTAGTTATGGTACTAGGGTGAAGTGGTATCCTGGTTATGGGACTATATTGATGTGGAACCCAAATATGAGACCTGGGTGAATAAACACCCAAATATATGATATAGGTGAATTGGTGCCTAGGTATATGGCCCAGGTGAAGTGGTTTCAAATTAAGAGGCTTGGGAGAATTGGTTACTAGGAATGATACCTTGGTGAATTAGAACCCAATATGGATGGCCTGGGTGAAGTTTCACCAAGGTATGATACTTGGGTGAATTTTTTCCTAATATGGATTGCATGGGTGTAGTGTCACCCAGGTATAGGACTAAGGTGATGTGGCACCCCAGTTGGTATAAATCGTAGTGAGATTGAGTGATCAATTCATTGATGAAAATATGGCCAATGCCTAGATGTTTTGGTACCCAATGCATGAATACAATTAGGATAGACTGGGAATGGTCCTTTTTTACCCCTTTCACTTAGGTTTAGTTTCTAAATTCACTTAAAGAAATATTTTGGCCACTCAAGTGCTTAGGTATTCATGTAGTTTAGTTCTTAGGTCTCCACTTTATCCTTATATCATTTGGTGATCATAAGAATGGGAGTAAAGGGGATATATTATATACAACTGCTGGTTTCAGTTTGTGTGACAAGGTATGTTCCTAGAATTGTGTGAAAGTTTGAATGACTGGTGAAGTGTGATCATGTATATTCATGTGTAAGGATGAGTATGTGAGGTAGGGCACGTGAGAATGGGAACACGTGGTGTTGTGTGTGATGCTAGGCATGCACGGTAGGGATCATGACTAAGAGAACACAATGATTTATGCATGAGGCTGGGAATTCAAGGTAGGGTTCATAATCAATCATGTTTATGGAGTTCACCTCGGTGAAAAACCAAAATTTAGAAAAACTCCTTCCAACTTCAACTATTCATAGCTATTAATCCTATTTTTTTAGCACCATAATCATTCAAATTAAATCTTATGAAATGAAATACGCCCCTAAATACTTTTTCTCATCATAGTGAGTTACTCAAAAGGCCAAAAGTGTCTATAATTCCCTTAAATTGGATTTTATGGATTTTGAAAACCCTTTTCATCAGTAATTGATGAAATACATGTCCTACTCCTAATGGGAGGTTCTCACCGCCATGTCATCAGACTCAGAAACACTAATTAAGGAAGATCTAATACTTAGTGAATGAGAAATTATGAATCACATGGAGATCTCATTTTTGTATTTTTCATGTATAGAGATACTTTTATTCTTTCACTTCACTTATTTTATTTGTTTGAGGATATAATCATGGTTTCCTTGGAAACATGTTTTACACACATTTTCTTGTACCAAAAAATTCCCATGGAATTAGATTAATTCAAAAAGACACTAATATGATTCTAAGGTAATATATGTAACTTTTCCATAATAAATTAGCATCATGTATACTTAGATATCTAACTCACTAATGATAGTATTGTAACACCTTGAGCTTCCACGGTACACTTCTCTTGGAATAATACAGTAGCGTGTGTTGTATGCAACTTCGAGTTCTAACACACACCACAACCAATCAAAGTAGCCGTTATGAATAGTAATACCCACTTTTTGAAATTTTATAAATTTTATATCTCGAAATGGACTTCATTTTTGGATTCAGAATATCTAAATTATCCTAGGGTGAAATTTTGGTACCTTTCGGATAACTTTCATATTTTGATGAATAGTGAAAATTACTAAATTTAAATTAAAAACAACTTTTTTAATCGAAATAATTAATAGTAATAAATTATGAATTTGAGTGGTTTTAAAGTATATTTAGAATATATTTTTACCATTTAATTCAATGTTGTTCATTGTACATAAATTCACAATTAAACCGGACATAAACAAGTGTCAATCTTTTGATATTTATTATCTCTTAAAAACAAGCTATTTGTTTTGACGACGGGAATTAATTTTTAAATTAATTAATGCAAATGATTTGTTTTTAATTTGGTAAAATAGACATCATTTTTGAATTCATAATATCAAATATATATTTGGCCTAATTTTTGGTATTTTTCTGGAAACTTTCATTTTTTGATGAATAGTGAAACCACTAAGTGGTAGTTAAAAAAACTGAATTTTTCATAAAACATAATTTTACCGCTTCTATGAGTGGAATTTAGAAAATTTGAGAGACACAGTTAATATAAAGGATTAAAATGTCTTTCAATGAGATGAAAATAATTTTTGTTGAATAGTAACTTTTTACTTTTATTTACCACAGTTAAAAGTAAATAGGGTAATTAAGGGTAAAAATGATATTAATATTACCCTAACACATGTCCTAATTTTATTGGACAAGTGTATCTTGACCAAAGACAACATTAGGAGTAAAATATTATCATTTAGGTCCACTTGTATTAGATTAGGACATTTATTATTATTTAATTCAAAGAAGAGTTAAAAGAGTTAAAATCAAAGTCTATTTACTAAAAAAAAATTAATATAGGGTTATACATAAGATAAATTAGATTGTAAATATTCATTAAAAAGATAAAACGATTTCCTACATAATTATAGTTTATATGTAATTTTTATAGATTAAATAATTTAATTTATTTATGACACAATGATGATGCAGTAATTAATATAATAGTGAAAAATTAACATAATTGATATTATAAATACCCAAATAAATATAATTTGAGACTTTTTATGAATTAAACTAATTTTCTAGGTTACTATTACATGTTATTAATGATTTAAGTAACTTTTTTCGAAGTAAACATTCTGTTATGATTTTCAAAAAAATCAATTATCCAAATAGTGTCAAAATTGACATTAAAGAGTTTTTAAAACAACTATTATATTATTAATTGATGTTCAATTCCTAAAAATCTAACGTTCAGCCAAGAGACTTATATCATGATATGTGTATCATTAATGTACCACTTTGGGGTAGCTTGGATGTATATAGTAAGTTTATTAACCATATAATATAAAAATACAAAGAGGCATTGTAAAAGTGAAACTAATTAACTAAGAGTTAATACTTAAAGATAAGGTTAATATAATAACCCAAACCTATATAAATTCTATTGTATGAGTTTATTTCGACCCATAACCATTTTTGTCTTTGAATAATCCAATTTGGATCCATTTGAAACCGAATATTAATTTATTATAAATTAATACCTTAAGTTTTTCCTAAAGAGCCCCTCCTCCTCCTTATAAAAGGACTCAACTTCTAACCAATTCTTCACACAATCAAAGCCTTTTGATTCGTCCAACCCCTGACAAAATACTCTCTCAACTTCCCTCAATTCAATATAGAGGCCTTATTTTAATCATAAAGCCAACCTAAGGATCCCTTTTGATCAAATGAAAAGGAAGAACCCGAAGAAGAGGTAATGTTTTCACCACCTTCTTTCAAGTTCCTTTCTTCTTCAACTTCTTCTTTATTTGTTATTTCTATTCTAAAATAATAACTCCAGTATCTCCTATATACTATGATGTAATTATAAATATGGTACAACCATATTCAGTATTCTATCCATTATTTGAATGACTTGTCACCATATGTGCGTACGTACGGCTTACCATCTCCACGTCGTGGTGTAATTGTTATTCAATACATTATTATTTGGATGGGTATAATAATGATTTTTATTTGATTTAAATAATAAATATAACATTATAAGGATTATGTATATATGATATACCATCCAATTATATATTATTTTAATATCCAAAGAATGATATTTTTACTCGTGCGTATGTACGGATTACCGTCTCCACGACGCGATGAGATTCATTTCCAAGTTCATCATTCATCGACGATTATAAAAATATATATTAATAATAAGTATGTAATATATGACATAATAATGCTACTGGAGATATATATATTTATATATATAAGGATTTATGTACTTACATATATCTTATTCACTTACTTCCATTCAATACTATATGAAAACAGAAACAGCGTTTATGCGTGCGTACGGACTACCATCTCCATAAACGGTGTTTTCCATTTCATATATATGTCAATTATAAATATTTATATTCTAAATATATATGATATATTTATCATGTTTTATATTCTGGAATTATTTAAATCATGATCTAAGTGATACAACCAAGAGTAACAAGTTAAAATACGTACGATAAAGAAAGTGATTGTTACCCGAAATATTAATTTAACATGGAAATTATTATTAAATGGGTAATATAAAGTCATAAATGAATCATGTATGATATCATAAATATTAATGTGGTTCTGTTATAATTTAATGACATACTATGATCTTTGTACAGGAGGTTAAACGTACCCTCGACTAAAGGAAAGTGCAAGGTAAGGGGTTTTCATCTCACTCCTTATTCACGTGAGATTCATGCCATATTGCCACTATTACCTTTTATGTTGTGTATGTACTTCCCATAATTGTATTATTTGTGTAATACACTTTAATTTATGTGTATTTACATATTCATTTTATGATACCTTTTTCATGGGTTGTATGTTTCGTAATTTACCAAATTGGTAAGGGTTTATTTCGCAATCTCTTCATTATCCGAGGTTGTTTATATGTGATAATCTATTCGGATTTCTTTATCATCCACATCCATGTTTCTTAAAAATGTATTTCAAAACATTTTTACTATTTACAATAATATGGGTTAAAGTCATTTATACCCTTGTTTGACTTTTTATAAGAGGTTTATAAAGGAATCTTTCCATCGTTTTCCAAACAAGGTGCTTTTAACCTTTTCGACAGAATTAAGTTAAGAATGTTTTTTTTAACTTATACGGAGGGTGCGGCTATTTTCTACCATTATAAAATCTTAAAAGCTTATATTACAAGCTTATAAGGATATTTTAAAATTAAATGTTTTATTTTATAATTATGTGATTTTTAAATGATTTCAAAAAAAAATATTTCATCCAAATATATAAAAATCCAGTGCAAATGTATACGTATTTAACGCAAGCTTAAAAATGATTTCAGAAAACCTGACTCTTGAGTGTGGTAGATAGGAAGGTATTGGGTATGGACCCATCATGGCCTGAAATTAGTCGAGCAGTCTCAGAATTAGTTATTTTGTTTTCAGAATCTTTCATAGTGTTTTCAGAAAAACACTGGAGTATATTTGAGCAATTTTAAACGTAAGTATCTTCAAAAAAAATTGCATCGTTAGGTCTCATGAGACAAAAATAGTGTCTTGGAAAAAGGCCTTGACAAAATCTTATTTGTATTCTTGGCACGAGGTCTTGTCTATGTGGTAATGATAGTCTGGCATTATACATTCCATCATTATTAAAGTGGTTAGTGATATTGCATGTGATTATTCGATTAGTAGAATATCCATTTGAATGAGTAAATGGAATTATTTCATTTTATTTCTTCCATATTATGCTGAAGTTAAAGTTTAAAAGGCTTTTGTTTTAGTTTTATACATTGCCTTAAATGTTTATGTTTATTTTTGAAAGTTTCCGTTGTATTGCCTACCCTTACTGAGCATTTGAGCTCATCCCTTTCTGTGTTTTATTTTTCCCAGGATTCCAAGAAGTGTATTGTGATTAATATGCAGAGTTAAGGCAAGGGAATAATGTAGTTCATAAATATTATTTATTTTGTTTTGTACGTCTTATAGTGCAAATGTAACATTCATGTATGTAATCTATTTTTCCAAATTGTGTCAAAATTGACATTAAAGAGTTTTTAAAACAACTATTATATTATTAATTGATATTCAATTCCTAAAAATATAAGGTTCGTCCAAGAGACTTATATCATGATAGGTGTATCATTAATGGACCACTTGGGGGTCACTTGGATGTATATAGTAAGTTTATTAACCATATAATATAAAAATACAAAGAGACATTGTAAAAGTGAAACTAATTAACTAAGAATTAATACTTAAAGATAAGGTTAATATAATAACCCAAACCTGTATAAATTATATTGGTTGAGTGGATTTAGATCAATACCCACCTTATGCTTTGAATAATCCACTTTGGAGCCATTAGAAACTGAATATGAATTTATTATAAATTAATACTTTAAGTTTTTTCTAAAGAGCCCCTCCTCCCCATTATAAAAGGACCCAACTTCTAACCAATTATTAAAACCTTCAAAGCCTTTTGGTTCGGCCAACCCCTGACAAAATACTCTCTAAACTTACATCAATTCAATATAGAGGCCTTAGATTGATCATAAAGCCAACCTAATGAGCCCTTTTGATCAAATCAAAAGGAAGAACCCGAAGAAGAGGTAATGTTTTCACCACCCTCTTTCAAGTTCCTTTCTTCTTCAACTTCTTCTTTCTTTGTTATTTATATTCTAAAATAATAACTCTAGTATATCCTATATACTTTGATTTTATTATAAATATGGTACAACCATATTCAGTATTCTATCCATCATTTTAATGACATGTCACCATACGAGCTTGCGTACGGCTTACCGTCTCCACGTCGTGGAGTAATTGTTATTCAATACATTATTATTTGGATGGGTATAATAATGATGTGTATTTGATGTAAATAATAAATATAAAATTATAAGGATTATGTATATATGATATACCATCCAATTATATATTATATTAATATCCAAAGAATGATATTTTCGCTCGTGCGTACGCATGGATTACCGTCTCCACGACGCGATGAGATTCATTTCCAAGCTCACCATTCATCGACGATTATAAAAATATATATTACTAATAAGTATGTTATATATGAAATAATAATTCTACTGGAGATATATATATTTATATATATAAGGATTTATGTACTTACATATATCTTATTCACTTACTTCTGTTCAATACTATATGAAAACAGAAACAGTGTTTATGCGTGCGTACGGACTACCGTCTCCATAAACGGTGATTTCCATTTCATATATATGTCAATTATACATATTTATATTCTAAATATATATGATATATTTATCATGTTTTATATTATGGAAGTATTTAAATCATGATCTAAGTGATACAACCAAGAGTAACAAGTTAAAATACGTACGATAAAGAAAGCGATTGTTACCCGAAATGTTAATTTAACATGGAAATTATTATTAAATGGGTAATATAAAGTCATAAATGAATCATGTATGATATCATAAATATTAATATGGTTCTGGTATAATTAAATTACATACTATGATCTTCATACAGGAGGTTAAACGTACCCTCGACTAAAGGAAAGTGCAAGGTAAGGGGTTTTCATCTCACTCCTTATTCCCGTGAGATTCATGCCATATTGCCACTATTACCTTTTGTGTGGTGTATGTACTGCCCGTAATTGTATTCTTTGTGTAATACACTTTAATTTATGTGTATTTACATATTCATTTTATGATACCTCTTTCATGGGTTGTATGTTTCGTAATTTACCAAATTGGTAAGAGTTTATTTCGCAATCTCTTCATTATCTGAGGTTGTTTATACGTGATAATCTGCTGGGATTTCTTTATCATCCACATCCATGTTTCTTAAAAATGTTTTTCAAAACATTTTTACTATTTACAATAATATGGGTTAAAGTCATTTATAACCTTGTTTGACTTTTTATAAGAGGTTTATAAAGGAATTTTTCCATCGTTTTCCAAACAAGGTGCTTTTAACCTTTTCGACTGAATTAAGTTAAGAATGTTTTTTTAATTTATACGGAGGTTGCGGCTATTTTCTGCCATTATAAAATCTTCTAAGCTTCCCTTACAAGCTTATAAGGATATTTTAAAATTAAATGTTTTATTTTATAATTATGTGATTTTTAAATGATTTCAGAAAAAAGATATTTATCCCAAATATATAAAAATCCAGTGCAAATATATACGTATTTAATGCAAGCTTAAAAATGTTTTTAGAAAACCCGACTCTCGAGTGTGGTAGATAGTAAGGGATTTGGTATGGACCTATCATGGCCTGTAATTAGTCGAGCAGTCTCAGAATTAGTTATTTTGTTTTCAGAATCTTGCATAGTGTTTTCAGAAAAACACTGGAGTATATTTGAGCAATTTTAAATGTAAGTATCTTCAAAAAAATTGCATCGGTAGGTCTCATGAGACAAAATAGTGTCTTGGAACAAGGCCTTGACAAAATCTTAATTGCATTATTGGCACAAGGCCTTGGATATGTGGTTATGACAGTCTAGCATTATGCATTCCATCATTATAAAAGTAGTTAGTGATATTGCATGTGATTATTCGATTAGTAGAATATCCATGTTAATGAGTAAATGAAATTATTTCATTTTATTTCTACCATATTATACTGAATTTTATGTTTAAAAGGCTTTTGTTTTATTTTTAAACATTGCCTTAAATGTTTATGTTTATTTTTGAAAGTTTTTGTTGTATTGCCTACCCTTACTGAGCATTTGAGCTCATCCCTTTCTATGTTTTATTTTTCCCAGGATTCCAAGAAGTGTATTGTGATTAATATGCAAAGTTAAGGCAAGGGAATAATGGAGTTCATAAAGATTATTTATGTTGTTTTGTACGTCTTATAGTGAAAATGTAACATTCATGTATGTAATCTATTTTTCCAAATAGTGTCAAAATTGACATTAAAGAGTTTTTAAAAAAACTATTATATTATTAATTGATATTCAATTCCTAAAAATCTAAGGTTCTCCCAAGAGACTTATATCATAATAGGTGTATCATTAATGTACCACTTGGGGGTCTCTTGGATGTATATAGTAAGTTTATTAACCATATAATATAAAAATACATAGAGATATTGTAAAAGTGAAACTAATTAACTAAGAGTTAATACTTAAAGATAAGGTTAATATAATAACCCAAACCTATCTAAATTATATTGGTTGAGTGGATTTAGATACATACCCACCTTATTCTTTGAATAATCCACTTTTGATCCATTAGAAACCAAATATGAATTTATTATAAATTAATACTTTAAGTTTTTCCTAAAGAGCCCCTCCTCCCCCTTATAAAAGGACCCAACTTCTAACTAATTCTTCACACCTTCAAAGCCTTTTAGTTCGGCCAACCCTTGCCAAAATACTCTCTCAACTTCCCTCACTTCAATATAGAGGCCTTAGTTTGATTAGAAATCCAACCTAAGGAGCCCTTTTGATCAAATCAAAAAGAAGAACCCGAAGAAGAGGTAATGTTTTCACCACCCTCTTTCAGGTTCGTTTCTTCTTCAACTTCTTCTTTCTTTGTTATTTTTTTATTCTAAAATAATAACTCCAATATCTCCTATATACTGTGATGTTATTATAAATATGTTACATCCATATTCAGTATTCTATCCATCATTTGAATGACATGTCACCATATGTGTGTGCGTACGGCTTACCGTCTCCACGTCGTGGTGTAATTGTTATTCAATACATTATTATTTGGATGGGTATAATAATGATGTGTATTTGATGTAAATAATAAATATAAAATTATAAGTATTATTTATATATATTATACCATCCAATTATATATTATATTAATATCCAAAGAATGATATTTTCGCTCGTGCGTACATACGGATTACCGTCTCCATGACGCGATGAGATTCATTTCCAAGTTCACCATTCATCGACGATTATAAAAATATATATTACTAATAAGTATCTAATATATGACATAATAATGCTACTGGAGATATATATATTTATATATATAAGGATTTATGTACTTACATATATCTTATTCACTTACTTCCGTTCAATACTATATGAAAACAGAAACAGCGTTTATGCGTGCGTACGGACTACCGTCTCCATAAACGGTGTTTTCCATTTCATATATATGTCAATTATACATATTTATATTCTAAATATATATGATATATTTATCATGTTTTATATTCTGTAAGTATTTAAATCATAATCTAAGTGATACAACCAAGAGTAACAAGTTAAAATATGTACGAGAAAGAAAGCGATTGTTACCCGAAATGTTAATTTAACATTGAAATTATTATTAAATGGGAAATATAAAGTCATAAATGAATAATGTATGATATCATAAATATTAATATGGTTCTGGTATAATTTAATTACATACTATTATATTTGTACATGAGGTCAAACATACCCTCGACTAAAGGAAAGTGCAAGGTAATGGGTTTTCATCTCACTCCTTATTCCCGTGAGATTCATGCCATATTGCCACTATTACCTTTTGTGTGGTGTATGTACTGCCCATAATTGTATTATTTGTGTAATACACTTTAATTTATGTGTATTTACATATTTATTTTATGATACCTATTTCATGGGTTGTATGTTTCATAATTTACCAAATTGGTAAGGGTTTATTTCACAATCTCTTCATTATCCGAGGTTGTTTATACGTGATAATCTACTGGGATTTCTTTATCATCCACATCCATGTTTCTTAAAAATTTATTTCAAAACATTTTTACTATTTACAAGAATATGGGTTAAAGTCATTTATACCCATTTTTGACTTTTTATAAGAGGTTTATAAAGGAATATTTCCATTATTTTCCAAACAAGGTGCTTTTAACCTTTTCGACAGAATTAAGTTAAGAATGTTTTTTTAACTTATATGGCGGGTGCAGCTATTTTATGTCATTATAAAATCTTCTAATCTTCCATTACAAGCTTATAAGGATATTTTAATATTAAATGTTTTATTTTATAATTATGTGATTTTTAAATTATTTCAAAAAAAAGATATTTCTCCCAAATATATAAAAATCCAGTGCAAATGTATACGTATTTAATGAAAGCTTAAAAATGTTTTCAGAAAACCCGACTCTCGAGTGTGGTAGACAGGAAGGGATTGGGTGTGGACCCATCATGGCCTGTAATTAGTCGAGAAGTCTCAGAATTAGTTATTTTGTTTTCAGAATCTTGCATAGTGTTTTTAGAAAAACACTGGAGTATATTTGAGCAATTTTAAACGTAAGTATCTTCAAAAAAAATTGCATCAGTAGGTCTCATGAGACCAACTAGTGTCTTGTAACAAGGCCTTGACAAAATCTTATTTGTAGTCTTGGCACGAGGCCTTGGCTATGTGGTTATGATAGTCTGGCATTATGCATTCCATCATTATGAAAGTGGTTAATGATATTGCATGTGATTATTCGATTAGTAGAATATCCATGTGAATGAGTAAATGGAATTATTTCATTTTATTTCTGCCATATTATGCTGAAGTTCAAGTTTAAAAGTCTTTTGTTTTAGTTTTATACATTGCCTTAAATGTTTATGTTTATTTTTGAAAGTTTCTGCTGTATTGCCTACCCTTACTGAGCATTTGAACTCATCCCTTTCTATGTTTTATTTTTCCTAGGATTCCAAGAAGTGTATTGTGATTGATATGCGGGGTTAATCCAAGGGAATAATGGAGTTCATAAAGATTATTTATGTTGTGTTGTACGTCTTATAGTGCAAATGTAACATTCATGTATGTAATCTATTTTTCCAAGACTGCTAAACTAATCGGTCTTTGGGACTTGATTCCTTGTAATCATGCCAATGTTATGTAATATTGCACTGAATCTAGGTAACTGGGATTGGAGCATTATAGTTGGTATCAGAGTAAGTTTAGCAAAAACCTTGGAAACTAGATTTAGATAAACTCTGATTAGATCACATATCCCTAAGATAGACATTGAGGATTAGTATAGAAGAACTTCCTATAATTTTGGTATTGTTGAGATTTTGTGCGTTTTCCGAGCAATACATCCCTGTCTGGATACGAGCAGGTATAGGCAGCTCTGGCATAGATTTACCTAGGGGTAAAACCCGAAAACACCGCTTTGACCTAGACTCGAATGGGAACTGGTGCACAACAACAGGCCTTGCTACACTCTTGGTTACGACACTCCTGGGGGATATGCTTAGGATAATTCTCATTTTCTTTACAAACCATTATGAAGGGCTCATGAGTATATACTTACTCAAAGAAAACATTTTTATGATTATGGATTATATCCATAAACTATTCAATTTGTGTTAGGTATTTTACAAGTTTGTAATTATTCATTGTAATTCATAAACTGACCTAGTTTATGCTATTGTATAGAAATAGCACCCAGTAGAAGGAATGTGTACTCCAGTAATACATATGGTCCAAAGAGTAAGAAGGATCATATCTTTCATGGTCCTAAGACAAAATTTAGAAGGGAAATATTCTCCCACGTATTATCATCATATGATGAAATAGTGTCATGTGTTGATAAGATAAGTAAATAATTCTCGGAGTCCTATGGCTTTGAAGGGAATCCATAAAAGAAAATGATGGTAGAGAGAAGGACAGATAAAGGGAAGAAGGTAAAGAAGGGTTTTCCCATATGTGATAACTGTGGAAAGAATCACCTTGGAAAATGCTTGAAGGGAATGGGAGTATGTTATAAGTGTGGAGAAAAAAGACACCAAGTACGTGACTGCAAGTGTAATAAAAAGGTTTCAAATGTACAATGCTTCATCTGCAAGGAGTTTGGACACTACACGAACCAATGTCCCAGTCATTAGACTATGCCACAAATGATGCTATTGGATAATAATCAAGTTATGATACTACCACAGATGAAGAGGAATGACTAGTGTTCTTATGTTGTTATTTTAGAATTATTTCATTTAAGTGTTGTATCAATGATGTTCTGGAAATAAATAAGGATTGTACTACAGTACTATTTCATTGAGGATTTGAGATTTTATGGTACTAAGAAAAGTGACTCTATAACAAGTTAAAATTTATGGAAAGTACATGGTTAAAGGAAAGATAATCCTTAATATGGTCCTAATATTGAGGTAGTGATTTTGGAATAAGATATGGTTGATTTTGGTAATTTAGGACGTTGCGATGTTGTAAAAGAATATATGAGGAAGGCGTTCACATGTTATTACCTGGCAAAAAGGATCCTCATTATGTTTAACTTCCTTGTAAATTTTGGACTGTGAGTTTGGATAGTAGTATTTTGGATAAGTCTAGAGGTTGGAATGGATTAAGTTTGAAAGGTTATTTTTTGGATTTTTATAAAAGGACAACACGCAGACCGTGTGACGACCTGTTGTGTCGGACAAAGCTATGGCAATAGAACCCACAACCATAGTGCAATTGGGATTTATCACCTACCATTGTGCTACATGAAGTTCCTGGATGGTATAATGTAGTTTCTTTATATAAAGGGTCTGATGTGTGAATTATAAATTCATTATATTTGGAACCCAATACGATTAGGATAAATAGAGTATTTTTGAGTTGTATTATGTTTTGGGGTGAAATATGAGTTTGTGGTAGAAATTTATTAATGGATAAAACTCTAATTATAAAGTAAGTATATCTCCTTATGATCTTATCCTATCTCATAAATAAATTCCTCAAAATTAAGAAAAGGAACTTAGAACAAAAATGTTGTCCTAGATGGTACCTTAGATCAACACTAATTTATGGCATTGGGATTGTTGGCCTTTTCATAGCCATGTTCTCTAACACTCCCCATCAGATAATTGATGGTTAGATTTCTCTTCCATATCTATATTTTCCTACATGGAACCCTAGTATGTGTTATTTTCGGTAATCTTCATACTTTCCACTCTTTATTTTAAATAGAGGCCTCATTAATTCATTTTTCGATATGGGTTTCAACTAAGATATTTTGAAACGTCAAAAATGTGTTATCCTAATACCTTATGTTTTGTTGAATCGATGGTATTTAAAATCATCATAGATTGATGAATTTAAGGACCTCAATTTTAAACATGTTTGTGATTGATGGCCTCAATCACTACCTACAAATAATTACGTTTTCCTCCAATTATATGTCTCTAATTTTCACCAATTTCCTCCTAATCGAGATCATAATTTTGTGGTGACCCTTTAATTTCTCTTTTCATCTTATTAAGACTAAATTTTATTAACCAAATTTCTGATTTGGGTTTTACCACAAAGATATTTTCTATTTTCAACCTTTATTTTCAAAGAACAATATCAAATTTCAAGGACACAATTTATTGAAGGAGGGGAGAATGTAACACCCCGAGCTTCCATGGTACGCTTATCTTTGAATAATACAGTAGCGTGTGTTGTACGCAAATTTGAGTTCTAACACACACCACGACCAATCAAAGTAGCCGTTATGACTAGTAATACCCACTTTTTGAAATTTTATATATTTTATATCTCAAAATGGACTTCATTTTTGGATTCAGAATATCGAAATTATCCTAGGGTGAAATTTTGGTACTTTTCGGATAACTTTCATATTTTGATGAATAGTGAAAATTACTAAATTTTAATTAAAAACAACTTTTTTAATCAAAATAATTAATAGTGATAAATTATTAATTTGAGTGGTTTTAAATTATATTTAGAATATATTTTTACCATTTAATTCAATTTTAGTCATTGTACATAATTTCACAATTAAACCGGACATAAACAAGTGTCAATCTTTTGATAGTTATTATCTCTTAAAAACAAGCAATTTGTTTTGACGACGGGAATTAATTTTTAAATTAATTAATTCAATTGATATGTTTTGAATTTGGTAAAATATACATCATTTTCTAATTCATAATATCAAATATATCTTAGGCCTAATTGTTTGTATTTTTCTGGAAACTTTCATTTTTTGTTGAATAGTGAAACCACTAAATGGTAGTTAAACAAAACTGAATTTTTCATAAAACATAATTTTACCACTTCTATGAGTGGAATTTCGATACTTTTAGAGACACGGTTAATATCAAGGATTAAAATGTTTTTCAATGAGATGAAAATAATTTTTGGTGAATAGTAACTTTTTACTTTTATCTAACACGGTTAAAAGTAAATAGGGTAATTAAGGGTAAAAATGATATTAATATTACCCTAACACATGTCCTAATTTTATTGGACAAGTGTATCTTGACTAAAAACAACCTTAGGAGTACAATATTATCATTTAGGTCCACTTGTATTAGATTAGGACATTTATTATTATTTAATTCCAAGAAGAGTTAAAAGAGTTAAAATCAAAGTTTATTTACTAAAATATTTTTAATATAGGGTTATACATAAGATAAATTAGATTTTAAATATTCATTAGAAATATAAATAGATTTCCTACATAATGATATTTTATTTATAATTTTTAGACATTAAATAATTTAAATTACTTATGACACAATGATGATGCAGTAATTACCATAATAGTAAAAAATTAAAATAATTGATATTATAAATACCCAAATAAATATAATTTGAGACTTTTTATGAATTAACATAATTTTCTAGGTTAATATTACATTTTAGGAATGATTTAATTAACTTTTTTTGAAGTAACCATTCTGTTATGATTTTTACAAAAAACAATTTTCCAAATAGTGTCAAAATTGACATTAAAGTGTTTTTAAAACAAATATTATATTATTAATTGATATTCAATTTCTAAAAATATAATTCTTGTCCATGAGACTTATATCATGATACTTGTATCATTAACGGACAAATTGGGGGTCTCCTGGATGTATATAGTAAGTTTATTAACCATATAATATAAAAATACAAAGATACATTGTAAAAGTGAAACTAATTAACTAAGAGTTAATACTTAAAGATAAGGTTAATATAATAACCCAAACCAATCTAAATTCTATTGGTTGAGTTTATTTATACCCATCCCCACCTTATTCTTTGAATAATCTACTTTGGAGCCCTTAGAAACCGAATATGAATTTATTATAAATTAATACTTTAAGTTTTTCCTAAAGAGCCCCTCCTCCCCCTTATAAAAGGACCTAAATTCTAACCAATTATTCACACCTTCAAAGCCTTTTGGTTCGGCCAAACCATGCCAAAATACTCTCTAAACTTCCCTCAATTCAATATAGAGGCCTTAGTTTGATCAGAAATACAACATAGGGAGCCCTTTTGATCAAATCAAAAGGAAGAACCCGAAGAAGAGGTAATGTTTTCACCACCCTCTTTCAAGTTCCTTTCTTCTTCAACTTCTTATTTCTTTGTTATTTCTATTCTAAAATAATAAATCCAGTATCTCATATATACTGTGATGTTATTATAAATATGGTACAACCATATTCATTATTCTATCCATCATTTGAATGACATGTCACCATACGTGCGTAAATACGGCTTACCGTCTCCACGTCGTGGTGTAATTGTTATTCAGTACATTATTATTTGGATGGGTATAATAATGATTTGTATTTTATGTAAATAATAAATATAAAATTATAAGGATTCTTTATATATGATATACCATCCAATTATATATTATATTAATATCCAAAGAATGATATTTTCGCTCGTGCGTACGTACGGATTACCGTCTCCACGATGCGATGAGATTCATTTCCAAGTTCACCATTCATCGACGATTATAAAACTATATATTACTAATAAGTATGTAATATATGAAATAATAATGATACTGGAGATATATATATTTATATATATAAGGATTTATGTACTTACATATATCTTATTCACTTACTTCCGTTCAATACTATATGAAAACAGAAACAGCGTTTATGCGCGTGTACGGACTACCGTCTCCATAAACGGTGTTTTCCATTTCATATATATGTCGATTATACATATTTATATTATAAATATATATGATATTTTTATCATTTTTTATATTCTGGAAGTATTTAAATCATGATCTAAGTGATACAACCAAGAGTAACAAGTTAAAATACGTACGATAAAGAAAGCGATTGTTACCCGAAATGCTAATTTAACATGGAAATTATTATTAAATGGGTAATATAAAGTCATAAATGAATAATGTATGATATCATAAATATTAATATGGTTCTGGAATAATTTAATGACATACTATGATTTTCGTATAGGAGGTTAAACGTACCCTCGACTAAAGGAAAGTGCAAGGTAAGGGGTTTTCATCTCACTCCTTATTCCTGTGAGATTCATGCCATATTGCCACTATTAACTTTTGTGTGGTGTATGTACTGCCCATAATTGTATTCTTTGTGTAATACACTTTAATTTATGTGTATTTACATATTCATTGTATGATACCTCTTTCATGGGTTGTATGTTTCGTAAGTTACCAAATTGGTAAGGGTTTATTTCGCAATCTCTTCATTATCCGAGGTTGTTTATACGTGATAATCTACTGGGATTTATTTATCACCCACATCCATGTTTCTTAAAAATGTATTTCAAAAAAAATTACTATTTACAAGAATATGTGTTAAAGTCATTTATACCCTTGTTTGACTTTTTATGAGAGGTTTATAAAGGAATCTTTCCATTGTTTTCCAAACAAGGTGCTTTTAACCTTTTCGACAGAATTAAGTTAAGAATGTTTTTTTTAACTTATATGGAAGGTGCGGCTATATTTCTCCATTATAAAATCTTCTAAGCTTCCCTTACAATCTTATAAGGATATTTTAAAATTAAATGTTTTATTTTATTATTATATGATTTTTAAATGATTTCAAAAAATATATATTTCTCCCAAATATATAGAAATTCAGTGCAAATGTATACGTATTTAATGCAAGCTTAAAAATGTTTTCAAAAAACCTGAATCTCGAGTGTGGTAGACAGGAAGGGATTGGGCGTGGACCCATCATGTCCTATAATTAGTCGAGCAGTCTCAGAATTAGTTATTTTGTTTTCAGAAGCTTGCATAGTGTTTTCAAAAAAAACACTAGAGTATATTTGAGCAATTTTAAACGTAAGTATCTTCAAAAAAAATGCATCGGTAGGTCTCATGATAGAAACTAGTGTCTTGGCACAAGGCCTTGAAAAAATTTTATTTGTAGTCTTGGCATGAGGCCTTGGCTATGTGGTTATGATAGTCTGCCATTATGCATTCCATCATTATGAAAGTGGTTAGTGATATTGCATGTGATTATTTGATTATTAGAATATCAATGTGAATGAGTAAATGGAATTATTTCATTTTATTTCTGCCATATTATGCTGAAGTTCATGTTTAAAAGGCTTTTGTTTTAGTTTTATACATTGCCTTAAATGTTTATGTTTATTTTTGAATGTTTCTGCTGTATTGCCTACCCTTACTGAGCATTTGAGCTCATCCCTTTCTATGTTTGATTTTTCCCAGGATTCCAAGAAGTGTATTGTGATTGATATTCAGGGTTAATCCAAGGGAATAATGGAGTTCATAAAGATTATTTAGGTTGATTTTTACGTCTTATAGTGCAAATTTAATAGTCATGTATGTAATCTATTTTTCCAAGACTTCTAAACTAATCGGTCCTTCGGGACTTGATTCCTTGTAATCATGCCAATGTTATGTAATATTGCACCGACTCTGGGTAACTGGGGTCGGGGCGTTACAAGGATGTTCTCCAAGAATAAGTTATTAACTCATAGATTGTTTACATCAATAGTAGAATCTCAACTCAAGTCTTTCACATCACCAATATGAGGATCTACTCATGGATGTTGATATCCTTGAGAAAGGTTAATGAAGGAAAACATGACCTAAAATGGTAGTCTCATTTAATATAATGATAGGGGGAATGAAATGAAAGTAGAATTTTTGGTTGGATCAGAGATAAGTGATATGAACATCATAATGTTCTATATTATATATGGAGTAATCCCACATGTTATTTTAAACTAAGGGGTCTCTGTATAGATCAGGCTCCTATAAAAGAGAAAATATAATGGTTTCATACTAGAATATGGTTATTGGGAAAGACCTATCATGAATAGGTAAATACATACACTATGAAGTCTTACATATATCGATATCCAATGTAATAGAATTATATCATATCGAATAGATAATTCAACCAAGTTTAATGTTTTGTAGGATAAACCATTGTGTAATGTGGTTTAAGTTCACATGAATAGGTCCATATACACTAGGATGAATCATATAAACAAATATATATGAGGAACAAAACAATGATTTAACTTTTTCTTAGTTCAATGACATAGAAAGTATATATTATCTTTATCCAAGGTTGGGTGTTTTTCGGTACTAGATTTAATTATTTTCATATTATCACTTTTATTTTTCCTAGTCTGGGAATTGGAATAATATTATAAATTAAAAACATGTCTTTTGCATGATACTACCTTTATAGGTTTTGACCTAAAAATCGTTATGACTTTTTTTATTTATAAATGCTCAAAATTTTCCTAAGCAATGTTCTTAGGATTTCCTTTGTAGGTTTTCAACCTACTAAGTATCATGTTCTATTCCATTAGAACTTTAAGTTCATGAAAGTTATACCATCATGTCATTAATTTTAGGGTCATGTAATGAGAACCGTATATCTAATTGAATTTTTACAAGAGGATTATCTCCACTCAAGGAACTTTTTTCTTCCAAGTGGAGTATATCTTACTCAATTAATATTTTCAACATAATATGCATACCCATATATGAAAATGTACAAGAATAAGAATCCATAATTATACTTTGAAAGTGGGTAAGGTTCAAAAATGGTTAATAATGAGGGTATTCGAATATACTATAATAGATGGGTTATATAAAGGGTAAATCATACAGTAAGAATATCTAGGTTGATGGGAAATAGAGACAGATGTGAATAAGTTAACCATTTGTAATGAAGAGAATACCACTACACAATTAGGAAATAACACATTGTATTAAAGGGGGATTTTACTCTAGAACAAAAAACATGACCTAGGGGTTACTAGAGGTTTAAAGGAAATTGTTCTATCTACCATTAAATATGGGGTCCTTTCATATCAGTTAAGAAACCAGTTACCAATTTATATATGAGGCACCCCAAATCTGCACTCCTAGATCCATTTCTAAAAATACATACATTATAAAAGGTTTCCATACAAAGTGAGATGACCCCAAATAAACATTTATATTTTAATAATTTAATGATTATATATCACAATAATCATATAATACCATAACTCAAAGTTTTAGTGTATTTAGAGAATATATATAAAAAATATTATTCTGAACATTTCTCCATAACTACACCATACTATATTCCCTTCTATACATCTACAATGTTATACTCATATTCATAACATGTGGAATAGAAAACATAAGAAAATGGTGATCTTAAATGGTTATTAGAAAAAAACATATAATTGAGTCATAAAGTGTTAGAGAATATGTACATGAGAAAACATGATCATGGGAGAAATATTTGATTAAAATAACATTGAAAAATAATATCTTTCTACATTTCATGATAAAAGAACATATAACCTCAAAAAAAACATATATCATGGAATAATAGTTGGGAATCATGATATAATAATCATGATTCATTGAGTATATTATAAGCATGTAACATAAGAATTTAGTATGTGAATGTGATTGCGGAACAAACAGAAGAATTGAAATGAATTCACATCCCTATCTCCCATAACATAGTGGGTCAAAAATTCATGTCCTTATCTCCCATAATGTAGTGGTTCAACAATTCATGTCTTTATCTCCCATAACATATTTGGTCATGAATTCACATACATGTTACCCATAATTATCTCATGGTATATATAACCTTAACCAGTACATTAAAGTGATATATCAGACCCCACTCATCACATAATAATCATTCATACATATGGGTTTCATAAGATATCAATAATTAATTATATTATGGGAACCTATGGAAATAAAATGGATTTCATATCATTTCCAAGTGGTATCACATAATGTGATATCAAAATTAGACCAATTCATAGCAAAAATTCGATAACCCAAAATTTTTATTTCATAAATGAATTTACATAGTGATTAATATAACATAACACTTTAAAAAATAGATCTTGTGGAGTTAAATAGAGAAATGGAAGTGAAACATAAAATAGTTTTTTAAAAACATATCTCAATATTATTGTGAAAAGAAAAATTTATGATTTACTTTAAAAAATAAAAAAAATGAGTAATTGAAATGAATAATTTTTCAAACATTATTTTGAAAAAAAAGCAATAATGGATCCCTAAAAAGTTATAAAGTTTATATAAAGTAAATCTGAAGTTTCTAATTAAATGTATAATCATGAATAGAAAATCGTTTTCAACATTTTTAAAATGCCTTTATTGAAAAACACATAAAAAAGGGTTGATAATACTTTTTATTAAAATGGCGTAAAGAGAAATATGATGGTGAAATTAAATAATACATTTTTTATTTCAAAATGGAAAATAAAAACATTGGAGGTAAGAAATAATATGGATATAGAGGAAAATAGTCTTTAAATAGGATGATAATTATTCTTAACAACATTATACTTTGATGAGAACACAATTCATTAACAAAGAAAATTTTGATTCAAAATGTCAATTTTACCATAGATAAATATACATTATCACATAATAATATTTTATGGTGAAAGAAACCAAAAACATAAGAAATAAGTTCAAAAATCAACATTATAACTCAAATAATGTATATTTAAGTTAATAAAATATCTTAAGAATTTAGTAATACTTAAATTGGAAAACTTTATAAAAATAATAATTTTTATGGATTTTTAAATAATTTTGTTTTTATAAAAAATTTGATAAAAATCATTCATAGGGTATTATATACGCCACATAAATTAAAACAAGTGGTGAATATATCATATGTATCAAATAATGGAAATTGATATGAGAAAAAACCTTAACTTTTACTCTCAAATTCCAAAAAAGTGATTTAACATCATGTATAATAAAATAACCATATTAATAACCTATTTTTGAACCTTACTTATATATAATTTCTTATATACTCTTTAATTATAATCATTTAGTATACATTTTCAACATCAGATGTTAATGACTTTGATTATTTCGCACATGCTTTAAATGTTTTGTGTCAATATCCATTATTTGATACCAAGTTCAACATTTTTAGATTATAAAAGGTACAAGAATAGATTTTATATAATTATTATGATTTGTAATTTAATTTTATGATATTTTTAGTAAAGATTTGTGAATTTAGAATCAGTGATGAGCTTATTTAAGTAATTTTTTATGAGAAAAAGTTGGTATACTAATAACAAGATAAAAATTAATATAAAATTTCCAAAACATTAACTAAGTTATAAAATGATTTTAATTAATTAATTTAATTCTAGTAATCATCCAATTAAGATGGTGATGAATGAATTAAATGTGTCATAACATGGAGGAGGTAGTTTGAACATACACACGGATGACATTTTTGTTTTCCATAGATTGGAATAAAGGTAGAAACTAATTTCTATTTTAATAATATTAATAATGTTAAAAATATAATATTTATTCATTAAATACCCCTTTTGAACCATTAATGTAAGTTGATTAGGAAAATTAAAATAGGTCGTTCATGGAGGAAATACTCAGCACGTATGCAAGGACGATGTATTGAATATTCTAAGGAAGAAAGGTAGAAAATGATTATTCAAATAATATAATAATACTTAAATATAATAATGATAATAATTTTATTATTTTAGGATATTTTAATTTACTTTCATGTATAAGAATAAGACTTAAAGAAAGTTAAATGAAAATGACTGATTTGGGAATTTTTACCATACTCCTTAGAATAAATCCTTTTCAAGTCAGATTAAGGATTTGAGGGGTGGTCTTTTGAGGTGATAAGAACCTATAGGATGTGTATAGTAGTATTATGTAGTAATATTGTCTGATTTTGGTTTAAAAATATCTTTTGGTTTAAGGATAAGTGGGGTGGTGAAAGGTTTCTTTTATAAATGGAGGAGTGGCATTTTTGTAATAAGAGATGTACTATTTAAGGAAAATGACTCCAAAAGTGAAAAATAGTGCATAGGGGTAATTATTGGTTGAGAAACATATCATACACAAAAATAAAGTATAATTTTTTATATATTTTAGTCCTTTTACCCTTAATTTATATTTTTACCGTAATTTACTTTTACCACGGAAACTTATATTTTAACCTCCGTGACAAATTTTTTTGACTAAACATAAAATCACACTTATTAGATGATTTGGATATAATGGTTATAAATATTGAAAACATTCCAAATTATTATATTTATCAAAGTAATAAAAAATAATTCTAAAATAATAAATCTATAAAACATTTAAAACAGTATCAGAGAAAAATAAAACATAAGTTCTAAAATGTTAAATATAGGTTTGTGAATTAAACATAATTTTTTTAATTTAAAATTTTATATATAAAATAAATCTTGTTAAATTAATATTATTTATAAATTTTAAGTTATGTTTATACCTAAATGATGGCATAAAAATCACAATATTTGTAAAAACATTATTTTTCATTATTCATCTAAAAATAGATTCTTTCAGAAAAATATAAAATATACATCCTCAGATGATATTATAATTAAAAATCAAAAAATGAATTATATTTTTAAAATTTAAAAATCTAAAATTTTGTAATTCGACTTTTAAATGAAAACAAAGGATATAATGAAAAATATTTTTATAGGAAAATAAATTATTCAAATATTAATTATTCTTATTTCTTGTAAATTACTTATTAAATTAGTGCTAATTTATTTTTCATATAAAAAAATAAACTTTATAATCATTTAACTATAATATATATATTTTTTAAATAAAAATTCATAGTGTATAAAAATACAATTTCTAATAAAATACATTTTTAAGTATAATATGAATTTATCCCTATTTCATGTTGAGTAATAACTATTAGATAAATGTTAATTTATTTTTCTTTAAAATATCATCAGTAAATATCATTTAAATAATTATTTATTTAAGATTAGTTAAAAATACACAACACTTTTAAGAAAACAATTCTTTGAAAAATATTACTTTTATATTAAATAATATTTATTAAATACCATTAAAATGTTTTTTTATATTCTAAAATTTTAGTTTTAATGATCAATTGATATTAAAATATATCTTTTAATTTTATAAATAAATGATATAATAATAATATTTGATCTATAAATATATATATATATATATAATATCTCAATTAAATATTATCTTTTTGTTTCATTATTGAATTTTCATAATGTATTAATGTTTATCTGGCATTGTTATATTTCATATCAATAAAATGTATCATAGTTTGTTTAGGTATATATTGTATCTGAAACAAGCTATTCAAAATAGTATTTATTTAAAATAAAATTAATACTAAAATCTCATGGTGTGACATTCTCCCCCATTAAATAAATTGCACTCTCTCGATTTTAAATATCAATCACTAATAAAAAAATATCTAAGGGTATGACTAGATATATAATTTCTAACTCACTATCATTGGTAATAATACAAAACTCATATTTTCCTTTATAATAGGACTATATTATTATTTTTGACCATTTATTCTGAATATTCCTCCTTAGCTAACTAAATGTATTATGAGTTTCTAGATAAATACCTTTTACAAATTCATTTTCTTAATATCAATCCCAACCAAAAACTAGAAAAATTTTCATACCATGATAATATATTTTCAATTTAAATGATCATATGAATATGATAAATCGATCCTAAGTTTTCTTCTCTTATGAAATATTTTTCTTAGATTCTAGTACTTTATAATTTTCTTTAAGTTAGGTTATCATGTACTCCTTAACCTTATCCCAAAAATAAGTATCCAAAAAAATTTCATAAACATTATTGAAATATTATAAACCTTAAATAATTGAAATATATGATCTTAAACTTTATCTTAACCTTTATCCATAAAATCACATTTCAATTAATATATATCTTACCTTATGAATTGCTATATTTTAACCTAATTTATCCATGGTCATTTTCTATTAGGTTATGTATCCAAACTAGATATGTGTTACATTAAATTCAATTTTAAATCCATCATAATGGATTTTAAAGATCATGTAAACCAACAAAAACATATCCCTTGAGAGTATCAAGCTAGATGTGCAGTTAAGGATACTTTTCATTGACCAACTGAATATCAAGTTAATACTCTACCAACCTTATTCAGGGTTCTTACCCCTAGGTGCATATTTTCCCAATCATTCATCCACATGTTTCTATCAAGATAGAGATTTCATTTCTAGGAATCCACACACTCTATACCAAAATTTTAAAACATTTTCCTACATTAAGTATTTTCCATTAGTTTTTTCACTAATGTTCTCTAGTCCTAAAGTCTAAAAATAACTAAACCCTTCTCTGATACCAACTAAGGTTTCCTAAACCCACGCTCTCAGATTTGGTTCTAAAAACACATACATTACAGTTTGATTTGAAACAAAGTGATATTACCCAATCTAAAATTATCTATATTTCAATAATTTAAGCATTACATATCATAATAATCACATAATCCCATAAACTAAATGTTTAGTGTATTTAGAGATTATATACATGAAATATTTATTATAAACATTTATCCATAATTGTACCATAACTAGATCCCCTTCTAGAAATCTCCAAGGTTATAATCCTCTTCGTAACCTAGGGAATGAAAAACATAAGAAAAGGATGAGCTCAAATGCTCGGTAAGGGAAAAACATATCAACGGGGCATACAGGATTATAGTATAAGAATATGAGAAAACATGATCATGGGAGAAATATATGATTAAATAACATGTAATAATAATATCTCTCCACAATTCAGGATAAAAAACATATAACCTCACAATTATCAAACATATACCATGGAATTAGAGTTCAAAATCATGATATTATAATTAGGAGGCATGGAGAATATTATAAGCATATAACATATAAATGTGGCATAATCAAGGGAATATGGAACAAAAATAAGAATATAAATCATAATATAGTATGTCATGAATTCACATCCTAGTATTCCATAACATAGTGGGTCTGGAATTTACATCTCTGTCTCCCATAACATATTGGATCAATAATTCACATCCTTATCTCCCCTAACATATTGGGTGAGGGATTCAAATCCTTGTCACCTATAATTATCTCATGAGATATAGAACCGTAACCAATACATTGGAGGGGGATATAATACCCCACTAATAATATAGTAATCATCGATACATATGTGTACCATAAGATATCAATTATTCATTGTTCCATGAGAACCCATGGAAATAAAATGGGTTTCATATCACTTTAAAGTTGGATCACATAATGTGATATCAAAATTTGAACGGTTGATACCAAAAATAAAATAATCCAAAAGGATTATTTCATCAAGTAATTTAGAGGTTGAATCATAAAACATAACTCCATTGGAGATAGATATTGTGGAGTTAAATATAAAAATTGTAGTGAAATGTAAAACTGTATTTTTAAAACATTTCTTAACATTTTTATAAAGAAACGAAGTAATAAGTAACTTTCAAAATTTTCATTTTTGAGAAATTAAAATGATCATTTATTCAAAAATTAATTGGAAATAAATTTTAGTAATGGATCCTTGAAAAGACATAATTTTTTTCAAAATTAATGTGGAGTGGAATATAAAATGCACAATCAGTAATGGAAAAACCATTTCAATATCTTAAAAATTCATTTATTGAACCCCACATAATTAAAATTGTTAATAAAAATTCATTATAAAAAGGCGTATAGATAAATATGAAGGTATCATGAAATAATATATATTTTAATTTCAAAAAAACAAAGTATTGTATTGGAGGTATTAATTAATATTTAAATGGAGGGAAAATAATCTTTAAATAGAATGGTAATTATTCTTAACAGTATTATACTTTTATAAGAAAAATAATAATTAAGGAAAAATATTTGGATTAAAAATTTAAATTTACCGTAATACAAATATAAAGTATCATATAATAAAATATTATGGTCTATGAAACCAAACATGTAAGAAATAAGTTAAATAATTATCATTATAACTCAAAGAAATGAGATTTGAGTTAACAAAATCTCTTACGATTTTAGTAGGACTTGAATCGAAGAATTGTTGAAAAAGGATCATGTGATGGATTTGTAAATACATTAAATTTCATTAAATTTATGATAAAAATAATCCATAGATAATTATATACATCACAAAAAATTTAAAAAAAATGACTATGGCATATGTCTCAATGAAACAAAATTGAGATAAGAAAAACCCTTACCTTTTACTCTCAACATCCATAAAATCTCTTTAACCTCATATATAATAAAAAAATATATTAATAACCTATTTAAAAACCTTATTCGTATATAATACCATGTATATTATTCAATTATAATAATTAATTATATATTTATCAGTTACATATAGTTTATTTTCAACATCAAATATTAGTGATTTTCATTATTTTGCACATGATTTAAAATTTCAATGTCAATCCCTATCATTTGATAAAAAATTATTCCTTCCAATATTATCCATTTTACTTAAATAGATTATTTATAATGATTTATAAAGTTATAATTTATTTTTATGAGATTTTTATTCATGATTTGTGAATACAAAATTGGTGACAAGCATGTTTCAATAATTTTTTATGAATGAAAGCTTGTATATTAATAATAATATAAATAATAATATAACCATTAAATAAGCTGAATAATTTAATAAAAATAATTTTATTTTTTTATTTTCATTCTTAAAATCATCCCTGTAGGGTGTTGATGAAAAATAAAATATGTCTTTCCATGGAAGTAGTAGTATGTGCGTGCATACGGATGAAATTTTCATTTCACATAAAAAAGGTAGAAATTGAATTATATATCATGTTATAAATATCATATTTTTTTCATTAACCTAAAATATTTAGATATCCATGTGATTTGGTTATGAAAAATAAAACATGTATTTCATAGAGGTAGTAGTCCACACATACGCATAGACGAGTTATTAATTTTTCTATGGAGAACAGAGGAAAGGTAGGAAATTATTTTACATAAATATAATAAAAATTGAGTATACTAATGATAATTATGTTATTATTTTACGATGATATAATATATTTTAGTTATAAGAATAATAATTAAATAAAAATAAATGAAAATGAGTGATTTGGGATTTTTTACCTTACAACTAAAAATAACTCCTCTATAAATTATCTTAAGAATTTGAGGGGGGATATTGTCGGGAGAAAAAACCCTATAGGATGTGGATTGGAGTGTTAAGGAGTAATTTGGGAAGAGTTTGGTTAACTAATGGGATTTTATTGTGAGGATATTTTGGGTGGTGAGAGTATCCGTTTATAAGTGAGAAGAGTGTCATTTTTGTATTAAGAGATGTTATTCAAGTAAAGTAGCACCAAAAGTGGAAATAGTGGAGAGGGTATAGGTATTGGTAGATCAAACTCTCATAAACACAAAATAGGGATAAAGTATGAGATATTTTAGGCCTATCCCCCTTAATTTAACTTTTTACCATAATTTACTTTTACCACGATAACTTGTATTTTAACTCTAGTAACTTAATTTATGATTAAAAAAACCACCCATATTAGATTATTTGTATATAATAATTAAAAATATTAAAACAATTTCATAACATTAAATTTCTAAAATTGATAAAATTAATTATAATATAATAAAGTTATACCATATGAAAAATATTTTTTGAGAAAAATATAACTGAAGTTCTAAAATTTCAAATATAGGTATATATATTAAACATAATATTCCAAAATTTATAATTTTACTAATAAAATAAATATTGTTTAGGAAATTTTTTGGGAAAAAATATGTAAAGGCGAAATTGTAGGGTTTCTAGGTTGGTTGTGTTTATTGAAAAATTGATTGAAAAGGTCATTTGTGAAGTTCCAAAATAGTTTTTAACAAAGTACATTGAAAAATCTCCAGGACAATGGATACTTTTATGAGCTCTCAAAATCTATAAATGTAGATGGGTTAAAAATATCCAAGAAAGAGTAGAATTGAGTTATGAAAGCTATGGAAGGAATTCATGAATTTTTGTTTATAAGGTGGCAGCATTTCTTATTGTTTGAAAAACAAATTGGGGAGTAAAATTTGGAGGAAGTTTAAAGTTGTCTCTGATATAATGGAAATATTTTTTTTTCAAGTGAAAAAGTTTTGAAAAAATGTTAAAGAGTTTCGTGAATTTTAGTGAAAGTGAAGATATGATGTCACCTTATGAAAAATATTGCAAAGGAAATTTTGGTAAGAAAGATATTTGGTTTCATGAAATTCAGAGTTCAATGTATTAGATAGTCTTTTTGGAATCCAATAAATACAAATGTTGGTTTTGTGATATCAGTACGTTACAATCTAAAGATGATTTCAAATAATAAGAGATTATCAAACCTGAAAAGTTGTATTCAGGGTTGGTGGTGAAAATTTAAGTTGCAAAAAGGGTCATAAATTCCTATAAATAGGACACCCCCCTTATTTAAAACGTTATACACTTAGAGAATATCAGGGATCTGAAATCATGTAAGATTTTTTTGAAGTAATTTCTTATGTGAAGCAGTTACACAAACATCAATTAAGAAAATAATAGTGAGTTATATCTATATGACCAAGTTATTTTTAGTAAAAACTAAACTTTGTATGAATGTCTAAGTTCTATGACAAACTAATTTTTTATTAAAAGGTGGATTTTTTCAATTAATTGAAATGTTTCATGAAATTTTGAATGTTCTATGAACCAAAATGAATTTCCCAAACAATTTTGAAACATTTTATATTCATCATGTGGATGAAATTAGAGAATCATGAGACACCAAAAGTGGTGTAAATATTATTGATTCAATAAATAAGTTGAATAGTATTCTAAAGGATTGGTTCACACCATTCATTTGAGAGAGAAATGATCTTTCAAAGAGTGACTGGTAATTAACTAGGAGAGATAGTGAGTCTACTTAGAACATTCTAATAGAAGTGAACAATAGTGGATTTGGTAAATTTGAAAATTACTTTTGTATTTTCCTTATATTATCCCATGTAAGGGTGAACTAACTAAAATTTTTATATATCATTTATTTTTTCATTCTTACTCATACATTTCTACAATATGGAGAGAGAAAGGTGTTTTTCTTAATAATGAAACAATATCCAAACTTTGGAGTGTTTTAATATGCCATACCCTGGTTTTCCCCCTCATGGTATTTAACCTCACAGGTCTAATAATTTTTATTATATATAAAGGTTACAGTGATTGATTCAATATTAGTTAAATCCATGATGGTAAATAATCACAAAATGATTTTGATCATTAAGATAACAATTTCCAATTGTTGAATAATTAGATACAACACTCCTTCCAATTGTTAGGCATGGATGTGTATACAATTTCTATGCATGGGATATTGTTCAGTAGATTCAATGAAGAATTATTATATTCTAAAAAAATATGAATAGATAAAAAATCTAGAGGAATCAATGCATTAGGTAGATCCCTATCCAATACAGTCAATACAAAATTAATGTCATGTAAATCCTTATATTCCATATGGTAAATCTTTTAAAAACCTAAGTAGGTGATTCAAAATTTTGAGAAGCTGCATTAAAAGTTATATTTAAAAAATAATAAGACCTAATTAAGAACCTTAATAAATCTATTAATTCATTCTTTGAGCAGGTGAATGTGATTACGGAAGACATGCATGATCTTGGAGAAATACTTAATGATGTGAAGATCAAAAAATGTATCTTGAGATTATTTATAGTGAACCAAACCTTTTATGAATATCATTACATGATTTTTATTATAAACATGTTTTAATTACAACCCATATATCATGACTCCTAATGTCTTTAGAAAACTAGGTTCATAATACATCAAAGTGGGGATAAAATAAAACTTAATTGTTTTATACTTTATAATGAGATATTAAATACTTTAAAGCTTCTTAAACTTCTTGGGATAACCTGGGGAATACAAGAAAAAATTGGGTGATCTAGAAATCCTTGTAAGGTAATAAACATTATAAGGAAACATAACGTGTGAGTCAAAGATATAACATGGTATCATAAAAGAGAAGGCATGTGAGTAATCATAATGAATAATAACATAAATAATATGGTATCATAAGGTCATGTGATCATAGGAAATTTCAAAGAAACATGAATCATTACATAAATATAATTCAAGGATAAATGACGAGACAACATCACGTGATGTACAAAGTCCCATAATGGATTAGGTTCACTCCTTAATCCCATACATGACATCTCATGATACTAAAACATTACTCAATGCATTTAAGGGCTTTATGATTCCAGGCCCATCCATTATAGTCATTTAATGTACATAAATATGTGTTTCATATAAGTATATCAATCATAATACATAAACATAAGTATTACCCATGGAAATAAATATGTTTTATAATCTTTTCTCATAATATAATCAAAAGATATTTATTAAACACATAATTTGAGAAATAGTCATAAGGTATGTATCACCCCATAAAATTAAGGGATAATAAGATAGTTATACATGTTATAGGAATATGTGAATAATTTTTAATCATTCCATAACTTTAAGGAGATATAATTTGAGTTAGAGGGAGAATGGTCATAACCCGAAGAAAAGGGTGGGTTAGAAAGATCCCTTACCTTGAGCCTGATTTGTCACATACATTCTTTATCTGCTTGAATAATAAACTTATATTAATTATTTATTTTTTAAGAACCTTTTTCATGTTTATTTTTCATTTTATTTTATTTTTTTCCATTTCATATTCAATTACTTAACAAATTAATTTCACATTGGATGTTTTAACGATAAACAACTCATATGTCCAAAATCACTTTGGTAAATTGACTACGGTCAAATAGATTATTTTTTAATCATATCTAGAATGGTAATCATTAAATAATTATCATTTTTATACATAAATTGTAATTTTTAAACCAAACATGAAATATGGTTATTAAAAATGAACTACGTTACAATCATAGAGATTGTAAGTCGTACATACGCATGAGTAACTTTTCCATTTTTGGATGGTCATGATGGAAAGAATTTAAGAGTTATTTTATATTTATAGAATAATAATTATATCAAAAAATATCATATTATTTATTTAAATACACTTATATATACCATCCATGTGATGTGGTGATAAAAAAATAAAAAAATGAATCACATCGATTCACGAGGCAGTAATTCACCGTACACACGAACGACATTATAATTTATTCAATGGATGGTAAAGTAAAAAAGTATATGATATATTTATTTTCCATAATTATTAATATTTAATTAATATCATATATAAATATCAACTTAATCCTTATTACATCCCATATAAAGCGTATTTCAAAAAAGAATCAGATTGTTTCGTGAGGTAGTAGTCTGACGTACACACGAGAGAAGTTATTGTATTCCCTACAGAATGAAAATTAAGAGGTTGTATGTGATATTATAATTTAAAAATTATAATTATATCATAAATATAATATAAAAATATTAAATACATAATTATATCCAATCATGAGAAGCGGTTTTGAAAAATGATTTACGTCGGTTTGTAAGGCGGTAGTCCGCCGTAGAAACGGTCAACCTTTTTGTTTCCAATTTTAGCAGTGTAAAGTAAGAGATT
The DNA here is from genome assembly GCA_963277665.1 of Viscum album. NCBI lineage: Eukaryota > Viridiplantae > Streptophyta > Magnoliopsida > Santalales > Viscaceae > Viscum > Viscum album. The sequence continues at coordinate 1,462,178,740 of OY728162.1, read as the reverse complement.
TGGGTATGTATTTTCCAAAAAATGGGATTCTTAATATTGTAAATGATGTGAGAGTGGGTTTCCTTTTATAAGTGGAGGATATGAGACATTTAGAATTTTTGAAAAGAAAGAATTCCACCCATGTTTTTCTAATTCCAAAAGGCTCCAAAATATAAACAATTAACCTTGAGAGTGATAAGGTCTAAATATTAATATTAAATATAAATTATAGAGGTTTTGGATCATTTTTAACCCTTATATGTTTAGTTTAATACATCGGTAAATCTATTTTTACCTTAACCATGATAAACAATTTTTAATATTTTAACTATTAATTATGGCCAAAAATTAACTTCACCATATAAGATAATATAATTTATTCTGATTCTAAATATGGAATATAATTTTCCAAATTCAGCTCAAAAAATTTGTATAATTTAACTTAAAATTAAATTGTCAACGGTGTTGAAAAATGGTTTTTCAAGGAATGCATTTTTTAAGCATAAGATGATTTTATAATAACTAGATGACAAGTAATAAAAGTTAAATGAACTCAAATTAATATTTACATATATATAATATATACATTTAATTTAAATAATTCCTCATTATGGGTTATTTAATTTAAATAAAAATAGAGAAACATTATGCACTTTAAAACAATTTTAAGAAAAAAAACATTTTAAGCCTAACAATAAATTGATACTAAAATTCAGTATAAATATGATTTAAATGTAATTAATTGGATTTAATATAAATAAATAACTATTATTTTAGTTTTAAATCAAATTAAAATAATAATGGGTCTTTATTTATTAAAATAAATGATAATTTTATAAAAATTGGTATTTTTCACTATGCACTGAAAAATTAATATTTTCTAAAAAAATCTAAAATTTCACCCTTTGTTTATATAAATATTATGATTTCAAAAATTAAGTTCATTTAATAAAAAAACATTTCTAAGAGGTCCAAAAATTATTTATAATATTATCTCATAAGAGAAATAAAAATATTTTTTGGAGGAAACATATTTTTTTGTGGAATAAAATATTATTATTAAAGTTCAGTGCTTATTTATTAAGAATTTGTAAATAAATTTATATTTAGTAGGACCTTTATATATATTTCATAAATTATTTAATACTATTAATAACCACCAATTTAATTTCATGGTTATATCATTGGTGTTCAAATAATATCATTTTAATAATATATTGTGACTCATTTAAACTTAGTGTTGTATGTTGAATATGATATCGAGCAGAGTATTCATTTAAAATATCAGGGCATTACATTATACCCCCCTTAAATAAATTTCATCCTAAAAATTTAAAATTGTTCTCAATAATCAAAGATTTAGTATTTGAACATTTCTTTGTGGAAAACCTACATCATAAAAAGGATTAATAAAACTATCTCTTAAAAGGAGAAAAATGGAAATATAAAGGTCATTACATAACTATGTTTCCACATAGAAAAACATTGGGGGAGAGTAAATATATGGATATGGAAGAAAATAATAAATAATTATGAATAATGGTAGATATCATTGATAAAAAAAATTCATGTTCATGAGAAAGTCAAAAACCAAAAAATCATAAATCTATGATGAATAAAACAACCATTGATTCATCAGATATGAATATAATAAGATAATATTTTTTAAAGTTTATTTACCTAGAGTTTAGGGGTCTATTTACCATCCATACTAAGAACATAATGAAATATACTTACTTTATAATTATAATTTCATCCATTAATCTTTTCCACCACAATCTCATCTTTTCTCCAAATAATGAGAATAAAATATTGAATTTTCATGCCTCAAGCACTAGAGTAAAATTATAATGGATCAAATAATCCCCAAAATAATAAAAAGATATTTTTATTATCATTAATAAAACCCAAATACTTAGCACATGTTTTCCTATAAAATAAATTAATATTTAATTTCAAAAAATCAACTTCTAAATTTTAACTTAATCCATTCTATATGTGCATATCCTAAAAACCCATCATATTACATACCCAAAAACATAATAAAATTCTTCCAAAATAATACCTTACATTGAACCTAAAGGTTATGTATACTTAAACCCAATTAAAATTCTCATAAAATATTAATAATCTCCTCAAAAATAGTTGATCAAATTAATATTTATTCATAAAATCATTTAAGTAACACCAAAGTTATACTAAACATTGTATCACATTTTCCAGTGGTAGGTGTTTCACCCTTATCAACCTTCGGTTGTGGGTTCAATCACCGTAGCCTTTTCGAATATGACAGGTTGACACTCGGCTTATATTTTTCCTTTTTATAAAAAATATATATATAACATATGTGATAATCATCTTCATAATTATTATTGATCCTGTAATGTTCTCTAGGATATGATGGAAATCTTGAAAAAAAATAATTGTTTTAAACTCTAGAGTTATCTATCCAACTCATTCGTTTCCAAAAATAAAATAATTTTAATTTACTATAATTACCTAAATATCAAGTACATCTCTCAGATTATATTTTCCTCAATTATGTATTTTTCCTTAGAGTATCACCTTTCCCTTAAATCATATTTCTAGTTAATTAGTACCATTCAACATATTCTTGAAAATCATTAAATAAAAATTACTATAGAATGAGCCTTATAAGTTTCATGGTACCATTAATAAAAACACTTCAATAACATGATTATTGAATTTCTAAACCTAAAAAATTCAATCATTCCACTTTAATGAATATCATAACATAGGCCCTTCAGAATTAATCCTAGGATTAGGGGATTGACTCTAATAATGACCATGTTCTCCACTTTTATAACATTGAAATATTAGTGGTTCTTTAGGTAGAACTGTATTTCCCTGCATCTTGTTAATCATAATCTTTATTTTTCTTCTTCAATTAGTTGCTTTGTTCCCTCGTTTTCCACACCTAAATCATATTAAAAATTATTTAAGTAATTTTACATGGTAACACTCCCCAAATTTTTAGAATGTAGAAAATTGAGTCTTATTTTCTTTTTAAACTTTAGCACTTTAACTTCCATGAGATACCATCCTTCTCTTATTTTATTTGTTTGGAAATTAAAATATTTTTCAATTATTAATCATAATTCGAGATAGCTCATTTGTAATGATTATAATATATTCATATATCATTCCCATTTGTTTAGGGATCTCATTATGTAAATTATTACATTTCCCATCATGTTTTTTGTCCACATTATTTCTCTTATTTCCCTTCATTAAATAAAAATATTGAAGGAAAAAATATTATAATGCATTAATATACCAAAGGGAAACATATAAACCTATAAGGTATAACTTATAAATGATTAGTATGTCCTGACTTATGGTCCTCTACGTTATCCATGGTAATGATTCCTATTAGGTTTTATAATAAAAAATTTCATTCAAGTCCTTCATTATGGTTCATATAGACTTTTTGAATATCCAAATCATATACCCCTAGAGTGTCAAACCATGTGTGCAGTAAGGCCCATTGTTTTTCACCATGTGATGTTTGAGTGTAGCTCAATGCATCCTCTACGGAGATATTACCCCTAGGTAAAATTGTTCCTAAGACACATCCACTTGTAATATCTAGATTGGGATGTAATTTATTGGAAACAACTTTCTATAAAATTTACCACAAATATATATTATTTTCTTATACTTAGATTGTCCTTGTAATTATCTTTATACTTATCCTTATAATTATCCTTAGGGTTCTCACAAAATTTTCCTTATCCTACTTTCCAAATGTCAACTAAACCATTTCTTTGATACCAACTATAGATTCTTAAGGCTTTTAGGCATATCATTACATGATACTTGACATAAAAATCTATTAATTACAAACTAAATATCATGGGGCCTATTTTCCTTGGAATACTATGTTCACAATACATAAAATTAAGGATATAATAAAAATTATTTATTTTATTCTCCATAATGAGATCCTAAATCCTTTCAAGCTCTTAAAACTGCATGGGATCACCTGGGGAATACATAGACAAAATGGGTGAGCTAAAAATACCAGTAAGGGAATAAAAATGATAGTAAACATAACATGTGATTCAAAGATATAACCTGATATCATAAAAGAGAAGTCACTTGAGTAATCACATGGAAGAATAACATAAAGAACATGGTATAAAATGGTCATGGAATCATATGAAATGTGGAAGAACATAAAACATAACATAATAATAAGTCAATTATAGCTTCCAAGATAACATTACATGGTGGATAAAGTCCCATAATGGATTGTGTTCACTCTCTAATCCCATACATGATGTCTCATTAGACTAAAACATTACCCAATGCATTGGGGTGATATATAATTCCACGTACAACAATCATGGTCATTTAATGTACATGAATATTCATGACACTTAATGATATCAATCATAAGTAAGAATCATAAGGATTTCCAATGAAAAGAAATGGGTTTTATAAAATTGTCTCATAACATAATAAAAAGAGATTTCTTAAAGAAAGAATTTGGTAAATAGTCATAAGAAATGAATTAACCTATAAAATTAAGGGAGAATAGTCTAGGTATTCATGTGATAGACATATATATATAATGTATAATCATTCAATAACTTTAAAGATAGATAAAATTAGTTAGAGAGAGAATGGTCTTAACTCGAAGAAATGGGTGGGTTAGAAAGATTCCTAACCTTGAGCCCGATTTTTCATGTGTTTTATTTTTCTACATGAATAATAAAATTATGTTAATTATTTACTTTATTCATAAAATTTTTCAATTTTATTATTCCTTTTATTTTATTTTCTACTAGTCATGTTAAATTACTTAAATAATTAATTTGAGGTTGGATATTTTAACAATAAACGACTCATGTTTCCAAAATCACTTAGGTAAATTAACTAAGGGAAGAGATATTATTTTTCAATCATATCCATAACGTTAATAATTAATTAATTATAATTTTTATATATAAATTATATTTTAAACTCAACCATGAAATATGGTTATGAAAAATGAACTATGTTGCGATCATGGAGATGGTGGGAAGTATGTACACACGAGTAACATTTCTATTTTTTGAAAATCATGACAGAAATAAGGTAAGTTTTATTTTACCTTTAAATAATTACCATTATATCATAAATATCATATTATTTCTTTAAATACACTTATATATACCATCCATATTATGTGGTAAAAAAATTAAAAAAATGAATCACATTGCTTTATGAGATGGTAGTCTTCTGTATACATGAACGACGTTATAATTTATTCAATGGATGGTAAGCTAAGAAAGTATATGATATATTTATTTTAAATAATGATTAATATTTAATTAATATATTATATAAATATAAAATTAATCCTTATTATCTTTAGTGTAAATCATAAGTGAAAAAATAATCACATCGCTTCTTGAGACAGCAGTCCACCGTACACATGAGCGGCATTATCGTATTCTCTATGGTATGGAAAGTAAGAAATTATATGTCATATTATAATTTCATAAGTATAATTATATCATAAATTTAATATATAAAAATATATACATAATTTTATTCAATCGTTTGAGGAGGTGCTGGAAAATGAATTGCATCATTTTGTGAGGTGGTAGTCTTCCATACATACTATCAACGGTTTCATTTCCCATTTTAGGGGGGAGGATATGGTTTCAGGTCATTCTCGTAACATAAAAATGTTATTATATAAAATATAATGATTCTATTATATCATCCTAGTTTAATAATCATTTAATGATGCAGAAGAAGAAATAAAATAAAATGCTCGGTTATGGATGTTGCCTCTTCTTCAGAAAACTTCTTTATGTTTGCCCCAAAATCCATTCAAGGTTGCATTTATGATAAAAACATGAAATATATGATTATGGTATGGAATTAATAAATTTATTTGGTTAATTATTGTCTGAACCAATATTTTTTAGAAGTGTGTAAATGATAGGAGTGGGGGTGGTCATTTATATGTGGGGAGAGGACATATTATGAATTTTGGAAAAGAAAGAATTCCACCCAAATGTTTCTCGTTCCAAAAAGAAAAAAATGAATAATTGTTTAATATAATAAGATATAAGATCTAAATATGACTGTAAAACATTATTTTTTCAAGTTTGGGTTATTTTTTAGACATTATCGTTTTACATTAACTCCCCGGTAAACCTGTTTTTACCTTAACTATGGTAAATAGTTTTTGTCATTTTCACTATTTATTATGGTAAAAAATTAAGTTGAAATTATTAGATGATATATATTATTATGATTTGAAATATTCAATCCATTTTTTAAAATTCAACTCACTTTAATGGAATAATTAAATTTAAAATTAAACCTGTAGACCTGTCAAAAAAACAATTTTTCAAGGTATGTATTTTTTTTAACATTAGATGATATTATAATAACTATATGAAAATTAATAATAATTAAATTAATTTCAATTAGTATTTATATATATATAATATATAAATTTAATTTTAATAATTACTAATTAATGGTTATTTTGATTAATTAAAATGAAAAAGCATTGTGCACTTTAAAACAGTTTTGAAAAGAAGAAGAAACGTTTTTAATTATAATAATACACTTATAATAAAATAATTTATAAAGATAATTTAAATTTAATTAATAAAATTTCATATAACTAATTAATACTTATTTTAATTTGAAATAAAATTATACGAAAAATGTGAATATATTTATTAAAAATGACAATTTTATAAAAATCGGTATTTTTCATTATTCACTAAAAAATTAATATATCTCAAAAATTCCAAATATTTCACACTACGTTAATATCAATATTATGATTTAAAAAATTATTCTCATTTTATAAAATAATATTTCTAAAATTTCTAAAAAATAATTATAATATTTACTCATAAAATAAATAAAATTCATTTGTGAACAAAACACATTTTTCGTATAATAAAATTTCATATTAAAGTTGAGTGCTTATTTATTAATAATTATTAAATAAATTTATATTTATTAGAAACTTTTTATATATTTCATTATTTATTTAATACTATTAATACCTTCTAATTTAATTTTTATGTTATATCAATAATGTTTAAATAATAACATTTTAATATTATATTGTGGCTTATTTAAACTCAGTATTGCGTGTTGAATACACTATCGAGCACATTTTTCTTTTATAATCTCAATATAATAGACCCGATTATATTAACCTAGATCTAGATTCTAATTTATAACATTGATATAAGATATAAGGAATCTCATATCAAAAGACTGAGTAGTTTAGTAGTCTTGCTAAATTAGATACATACATGATTCCCATATTACATTTGAAAACATAGATCACAACATATTTTTTGTGAATATAATTATCTCCTATATAATATACTTGAATATAATTCATAGTACACTTCATGGATTCCTATGAAATGAAACAAAATAATAGTGATATCAAATGCTCGGTAAGGGTTAAGTACAGTGAAATCTTTCATTAATAAATAAGTATAATCAACATGGAAAGGTAAATAACTGAACACACATTCCATTTAAATAATTTCACTAGAATAATCCATGTTGAAAGGTAAATAACTAAAAAATAATTACATTTAAACAATAATATAACTATCATACATGTATAATCCATAATCAACATGGTAAGTAAAATAATTGAAAATACATTCCATTTAATCAGTAAATTGAGAATGAAATGCATCCAGAGATAATATCATTAAAAAAATATCATATATAATAATAACTAAATTCTTGATGATGGAAATTATTAATAATTATGATTCATGATCTTAGGTATCCTGATACCTATACTATCAAGACCTTTCATAAGACTGTTTAAAATTGATGGGTGGGTATACACCAGAATCCCATTTTACTAAGGCTAACCAACTGATTCATCTTGTGAGAATATTGAAACAATGAGGGTATAAGTATAAATAGGCCCCAAACATATCTACATGTCCAAAATAATTCATCATATATTGAATAATCTATTTAATTCATGAATAATATTCCTCACTGTTAAATTTATGTATTGAATAAAGAATAAGGATGATCAATATTTCTCCAATCAATCAAAAAACGTTCAAAGTAAATCACCGTACATAGAAATGAGATACATTTTAATTAATAATAATAAACATGATAAATAATATGTATATTTAGGGGAAATTTATTTTTCAATGATCACAATAAAGTTAATATTTTAAGGGAAAGCTAATGACTACCAAAATAAATCAAGTAAGAATGTGTCAATATGATTATTTATCCAAAATAATAATAACCCATATATGGGAAGAATAAGGATGGTATAATTAAAAAATATCTCTAGGTAAGTATACGTAAAATAAAGGGTTTTTTCATTTATGAATATAAATACCATAAGAATATCTTTAAAAACATTCTTAAGGAAAATATCCTTTTATTTTTGAAAATTACCTTTTAAAACTAAAAGTTAACAAAACATTTTGAAAATAATTTTCTTTGAAAATAATTTTCTTTGAAAATAACCATTTAAAATTATAAATGAATCCTTAAAGCATTGTGAAGTCATAATGGCATAAAATTACATACCTGTCATACACATTAAACCAAATATTATTTTCACATTTTCAGTAAAATCCAAACGGGCCTTGTTTGGAAAAAGGCATGAAAATTAATTTGAATACATTTTTTTAAAAGTAAAACATGGGTAAAATTTTTTTAATAAATAATTTGAAAAAAAATCAAAAAAAAATTTAGAATTTTTTTAGAAAAATATGGTTCATGAAGAAAAAGGATTTTCAACTAAAGAGAGAAATAAAGTCAAATTTTCTTAAAAACAATTCTCATTCATTTTAAGAACCAAAAAGTAGGAAAATGGTAATATTACTTGAAAACATCATGAATAACCAGTGGACAATAAAATTAGTGGGTTTTATTAGATAATTATCAAATAATTTTCTTCAATCGAAATTCAGGTATAAACAATCCTAATTAAAATAAGATTGTGAAATAAACTCTTACAAAGATCATAACATTTAAGTGATGATTAATTAATAAATTTATTATGTGTATCAAATGTAAATCCACATAAATCAATAAAAAATGCAACATAATATATTCAAAATTCTTTACACATATAATATTATAATGTCAAAGACAATGAAGAATTAATATAACCCAATGAATAGAAATTGAGTTATAAAATTCATTGTCACTTGGTAACATTTAAGTAAAAATCCATTTCAATGAAATAATTCAAATTGAAACATAAAATACCATGAATTATGAATTTTTAATGATAATATATGAAATATTTTTAGTATATACACCATATAAAAAAAATTAGGGGCATAACATTACAATATGCCTCAATGAGGAGAAATTGAGACAAAGTCTGTTACCTCATGCTTTATTTTAACTAAACATGATTTAAACTTCTGTATAATGGTTTTAAGAATGTTTTTAATTTATAAATTAACCTTATTAATATTTATAACATCATATATGATCCCCATATATCATTTTACCACTCATTTTCTAATAATATTTCATTATTTTCATTGTTTCGAGTGTTAGTTGTTTTATTTTATCATACGTTATTTATCATGAACCATTCAATTATTGTGCATATTATATAGATCCATCATATAAAAAATTATATTAATTTTATAAATATCATTTTTTTCATTAGATTCTTTTTTTAAATCATTATTTAAATTTTAACATGGAGAATGGATCACATCACTTCATGGAGACGGTAAGTCGTATGTACGCACGAGTGAAATTATCATTTCCTTAATGGGTGAATGTTTAAGGAATTTGGTGATATATTAATCATCTGGAATAAATATCATCACATATATATCACATATATTCATTAAATTTATCATTATTAATTTCCAATTGAATCATAATAGAAAAATGAATCGCATCGCTTCGTGAGGTTGTAGTCTGACGTACACATGTGTGGTGTTATAGTATTTCAAAAAATATTGAAAATAAAAAGTTCTATGTGATATTATAATTAAAAAAGTATAATTATATCATATATTTTATATACATATATTAAATCCATAATTATAAACATCCTTTAATGATGGTGATGAAAAATGAATTACATCGGTTTGTGATGTGGTAGTCCACCATACACATGATCGATTATTTTTTTCATATTTTATGGAGGAGGAGATGGATAAATATTATTAAATAAAAATAATAACATATCAGTGTATGTTAGATTATATATTTATTATATTTTAATCAATAATATAGGATGAATGTTTAAAAAGAATAAAGAAAATTAAAGATCTTTGTTAAGACAATTGCTTTCTCTAAGAGAAATCTTATTTGGATCTCGTCTTAAGGACCCTAGAGTTGGTATTTTGAGAATATTAAAAACTATAAAAGTTTTATAAGTATTTTTTGAGGGATTATTTTAGGTTTTGGGAAACCTAATAAGCTTGATAGTTGTGGATAAGTAAAGGAAGTGAGTTCCCTTTTATAACAAGGGAAAGGAAACCCTATCGGAAATTACTTAGAAATTTCAAAAAAGATTCCAAAATGATAAAGTAATTATAAATAAAAATTCTTTAAAATGAAATTATATTCTAATTTTGGATGGATAAGGTTGAAATATTTTTACACAATAATATTTTTACATGTTGGTTGGTCATTTTAGCCCTTATCTTCTTAGTTTAACCCATGGTAAACTCATTTTAACCTTAACCACGGTAATTAATTTTTATTATCTTCACTATTAATTTTAGTAAAAAATTAAGTTTACCTAAATATGATGATTCCAAATATTGAATAAATTTTTTCAAATTAAATTTACATAAGTGGAAGAATTCAATTTAAAATTCTACTCATAGACGTGACGAAAACGTGGGTTTCCAAAAAGAAAATTATCATAAGTATAGAAGGTTTTGATATCAAAATTCAAAATAACATTGATTTAACTAGCCTCAATTAGTTAAAGTATAAAATAATTGAAAAAAATTTACTTTAAACCCAATTTAAAATATAATTTAACCTATTAAATTATTTAAATGAAAAATAAGTTTTCAATAAAACCCATTTTTTTACTATTCATTGAAAAATGAAACATTTTATAAAAATCCAAATAAAATAACACAAAGACAATTTTGATATGCTGATTTAAGAAATTAATTTCATTATTTCAAATAAATTTTTAAAAATTGGAAAAAATATTTTTAAATTTTGTGCACAAAGCATGGTAAACCCACCTTTTAAAAAAATGCAATTTTTCAGAAAACTTTTCTTTTAAATGATTATTATTTTATTTATAATAAGTAGATAATCATAATTTTCTTAATATAGTTAGTAATATTTAAACATTCAAATTTAATAACTAGGTTATAATGATATACTATATAAAATTTCATTTACACTCGAGGTTAGGTGGTCCATAAGCGATTGAAGAGATTAATTTTAAAGAAATATATTTTGTGGGTTTTTTAAGCTCGGTGTTTCATGCCACATACACCATAAAATACAATGTTATAATTTTAGAATTTATTAGTGTAACATTTTTACTGCCATAAATAAATAGAATCCTTGAAATTTGATCTTGGTCTTAGAAATTGATGATTTGATATTTGAAAATTATTTTATTGAAAAAAAGACCACATCATGAAAGGGTTAATAAATATTTAGAAATATTTTTTGATCTTTCAAAAAACTTTTGAGGTTAAGTGAGAACCAAATCAAGAAGAACCGTAGGTGATGTATCATGCCCAAGGGGATCCACAATTTCTGGAATTATCCAAAATAAACCCAAATCACCAAAAAGTGACCCGATAATTAAATCAACCAGGATTCACCATGGGCTAAGGTACATCGGTCCTCACACGCCCATCTCGTCGCCACCCTTCACAAAAATCCGACATGAAACCCATCGATGCACCTCATGACCATGCATTTAATTCCAGATCCAAAGCCTCATTGGATGCTAGGGAAGAGGTTATCGGAGATCGAGCCAATGAAAACCATCATCAAGACAAAACCAAAGAGAAGATCCCACAGGTTGCACCATCACACCACCGTGGATAGGCCGAAAAAAAACTAGAAACCCCAAGAGCATACCACCATTTCTGAAACCACCAACACCATCCCAAATCACCCTCAAAACCTTGGAACCTAAAAAATATGCATTCATTCATAGAGTAATATGGAAACAAGGGCAGAGGGGGACCAACGACTGATGGATCCAAGCCTCAGAAAAGACAAAACCATAAATCCAAAAGGGGACAAACAACACAAGATCCAGGACATGGAAAGACTGAAATGTGTATTCCCTCAATAAAAACTATCCAAGGAGGATAAATGAATATAGAGTCTTTATAGATAGATCTATGAACATAGAACCAGGGGATCGTTGAACTAAGAAACTAAGAAAGAACTTGAAATTTTCACGATGTTGAGCCTGAAAGGACAACAAAAACACCACAGAACAAACATGAAGGATCGAGATGAGAAATGGGAAGGGGATGCCACTAGTTTTAAGTGTTACTAAGGTCACCACCTATGGAATCATAGTGACCTAAGAAGAAGACGAGGTCCCTTCCTCATTCTTACTTTAACAAATCCAATCAGCCAAGTAACCGACGGAGACCACCAAGCACCATTGGGAACACGTCCACAGAATTCCCAACACAAAGGTTTTGAAGATTCCTAGAAACTATTAAGAGTGGCCATAGAGGTATGGGGAATCTAATAGGATCCTCAAGATCCATCTTCACCAAGAGTAAACCCTAGAGGGAGCATATGAGTGATTCCCCTTACAGGCTCATCCTTATGATTAAAAGGGTTAATAAACCATTTTCTTAATAAGAGAGAAATGGTTGTAAAACGTTTTTATGGAATAATACATAACTAGGTTTCTAAGTATGAGAACATTAGTGGAAATTAAATATATGTACATAGAATAAAAGAATAAATAATTATATAGAGTTATATAGGTCATTGATCACAATAAATAGAATGATCAATGGAAAGTTAAAGACCTAAAAACCATAAATTTGTGATGATTTAAAAGACCATTTGATTCATCAAGTATGAATGTAATTAGATTATGTTTTTTCAATATCCTTTTTCTGAAGTTGATGAATTTTTTTACTATAAAATAACATAAGGAAATATACTTACTTGATATGTTTTTATTTCATAATCATAATTCCATCCTTTGGTTGTGCTTCGATCAATTTTTAATTCATTACTTTCTCTAATAAATGAATATCCAAAAAATATGTTTCTATTCTCGAAGCACTAAAATCCACATTTAAAATATAGTAAGATCTATAAAAGAGTGGAAATTACTTACATATGTCACTAACTATTTTCCAAATCCAATATGATATGCATAATTTATCCAATATAATACATTAATCTCAAAACCTCAATAGTAACACACATGGTTCATCATTAATATTTATTTTTTAAATAGTTTAATTAAAAACAATAAAAATTTAACTAGAAAATCATATAAGATAGTGGTAGGTGCTAAACCCTTATCTTCATTTAGTTATGGGTTCAGGCCCTACAGCCTTACTGGACGTGATATTTTTTCACTCGTCATATGGGTTGTCCTTTTTCTGAAAATATATTAATATTATTCCTATAACATTTAAAAATTATTATGACCCATAATTATTACAACATCAAATATAAGATAATACTTAAAGGTTACCAATATCTTTAATATTAATTCCAAAAAATGTACTGACATTCTTCCTAAAATAACTCAATCATATACTAAACCAATATGTTTTATTCCCATAAATTGTTCCCAAAAATATTCTTAATATTTATAAACTCCCATTACATAAAACCTAAAATGGGTGTTTAAGACTTTGAACTTATAATAAACCTTAAAATAGTAACCCATGATAGTATTCATAACTCTTATGTTAATGAATACATATATGCTTCTTAAATTTTACACAATCCTTAGATGTTTCATAATTTTTATAACCAAAATACCATTGATAAAAAAACAACTACAATTTAAGTATTGAATCCCAATACATAAATAATTTGTCTATTTTATTTTTACAAAGGTAATTACATGTTCTAGGGGTTAATATTTAGAAGAGAAAATTTACTCAGATAATTCCCAAGATCCCCACTTTTAAAACAATGAACTACTAATTGATTTATAGGATGATATTTATTTACATCCATATTACTCTTTATTTTTTATTTGTTTATAACCCTATTTTCCATACATAAATAATTTTATTATTTTTTTGAAAAACTATCCTAGGTGTATCTTTCCACATTTCTCACATGATGGAAATCGAGACTTCTTTCCTCCATGGTCTCCACCACTCGAGCTCATAGAAAACAATATATTTATCTTCTTTGGTGAGTCTGAGAGTTGGTAAAGTTATAGGTTATTAATCCTATTTTGAGATAACAGATTAGGAATAGTCATGATATTTTTAACACCTATCATTATCCCATTTAGTTTCTCATGGTCACCAAAATATCCTTCATGTTCAATGTTAACACGATTCTTTCGGGTTCCAAACATTACTAAAAATAAAAAACATAGTGTAATCAATAATAATCATAATTGTAAAACCATATAATCATTTATAGGTTTTTTAAATAATAAAATATTATTTTTAATCTAAGACACATTAGGTTTAAACTAGGTCATTCATTTTCATTATCTATTCAAATCCTTCATAATAGTTTGTAAATAAAATGTTTATTATCCAAATCATATCCCCCGGTAATGTCAAACCAAGTGTGTAGTAAGGCTCATTATCATGTACCAGGTGATAATAGACACATGACCAATGCACCCTTTTCAAGGTTATTACCCCTAGGTATAATTGTTTCAAAACCATGTCCACTTCTAGTATCCATACATGGATTTATAGCTAGGAAAAACCACTTAATATCTACCTTACCAAAACATTAGGATGTTCTTCTATACTTATCCTCAAGTTTAATCATAAGGTTATGCTCACTAATATATGTTTTCCTAAATATAGTTCCCATGGTTTATACTAAACTTCCTCTAATATAAATTGTAAAAACCTCTAATCTAATATACCATAGCTAGTTTCAGCTTTATTAAATTGGAATAAGATATAAATAATATCATCTTGAAGGACCAAATAGTTTAGTAGTCTCAATAAACTAGATACATACATGATACCAATATTTAATTCGAAAACATAAATTACAACATAATTATTTTAGAATATCATTATTCCCTCAAAAATATCCTTACATATCATTCATAGTACACTTCATGGATTCATGGGAAATGAAACAAAATAACATGGAGCTAAAATTCTTAGTAAGGGTTAAATATAGAAAAAGCTATCATGAATCAATAAGCATAATCAGTATGGAAAGGTAAATAAATAAACACACATTCCATATAAATAATTTTACTAGAATAATCCATATATAAATTTAAATAACTTAAATCAAATTCCATTTAATCAATAACATGACTATCATAACTGGATAAGGAATAATCAATATGGAAAGGTAAATAACTAAAAACACATTCTATTTAATCAATAAAATGAGATTAAAATGCATCTAAATATAATATTATTGGTAAAACATCATGGATAACAATAAAAAAAATCTTGAGGAATGAAATTCTTAATTAATGGTTGTCATGTTCTCAAGCATCATTATACCTCTACTGTCAAGATCTTTTAGAAGACAGTTTAAACCTGATGGGTAGGTATACACCAAAAATCCATTTAACTAAGTATATTAAGTTGATTCATCTCATTAGACTATTTATACTTTGATGGGTTTTCTATAAACGGTCCCCATTCATATCCTTATGTCG
Organism: Viscum album; assembly: GCA_963277665.1. Classification (NCBI taxonomy): domain Eukaryota; kingdom Viridiplantae; phylum Streptophyta; class Magnoliopsida; order Santalales; family Viscaceae; genus Viscum; species Viscum album. Next base: position 1,462,162,926 of record OY728162.1, on the reverse strand, counting down.
AAATAATTCCTCATATATCAGATAATTGATTTAATTCGTGAACAATATTTCTTACCATTAAAAATTTTTATTAAAGAAGGAATAGAGCTTATCAATATTTACCTAATTAACCAAATAACTTTAAAATTAAAAACCGTATATAAAAATGAAATATGTTTTAAGATATAAGAATATTCATGATAAATAATATCGATACTTAGGTGAAATTTAATGTCCAATAATCATATTAAAGTGAATATTTAAATGGAAAGTTAAAGACTAAAGAAATTAATCAAGGAAGTGAGTGTCAATACTATCCTTGGTCAAAATAATAATAAACCATCTAGAGGAATAATATGTATGGTATCAATGCAACATATCCCTAGTGGTGTATATATAAAATAGAGTGTTTTTATTTTTCATGGATAGAAATACCATAAAATTATCTTTAAAAAAATTCTTGATGAAAATATCCTTTTCATTTTGAAAATCACATTTTAAAACTAAAATATCACAAAACATTTAAAAAATATTACTTAAAGAAAACCATTCAAACTTATAAAGTAATATTTAAAATTTTGAGTGGTCATGATGGTAAGAAATTCTATATATTCTGTACATGTTAAAACAAATATCATTTTAAAATTTCTGGTAAAATCAAAATGGGCCTTGTTTGGAAAATGACATGAAGATTCCTTTCAAAAAAATTATAAAATTAAAAAATGGGTAAAAATTACTTTAATAAATCATTTTTATAATGTTAAAAAAAATTAAAAAACTTCTTGAAAATATGGTTTTGTAATAAATGGTATTTTCAACCGAAGAGTGAAATCAAGTCGAAATTTCTTAAAAACATTTTCTAAATCATTTTAAGCACCAAAAAGAGGGAAAATGGTACTATTACTTGAAAACATCATGAATACATAGAGGATAATAAAATGAGTGGTATTTATTAGATAATGATCAAATAATTTCCTTTAATGGAAGTTCAAGTATAAAAAATCCTAAATAAAATATGATTATCAAAGAAACCCTTACAAAGATAATAAAATTGAAGTGGGGATTAATCAATGAATCAATTATGTGTATCAAATTTAAATCCAAATAAAAAATATAAAATGAAACATAATATATTAAAATTAATTTGAACACATAATCTTATAATGTCAAATAAAATTAATATGTAATATAACCCAATTAAAATAAATTGACTTATGAAATTTTTTACTACTTTGTAACTTTAAAAGTAAAAATCCATTTGGATGAAATAATTAAAATTAAAACATAAAATAACAAGAAGTATGAATTTTTCATTATATTAGATGAAGTGTTAATTTTTCATGATATTACATGTAAAATGGGTAGTATATACACCATATAAAAGAAATTAGGTGCATAACATTATAATATGCCTCAATGAAGATAAATTGATATGAATCCTCTTACCTCACTCTTTCATTTATTTGAACATTATTTAACCTCATGTACACTATTTTTAAGCATGTTAATTTTTTAAAAAACTTATTAATATTTATATCATCATATATGATCCTATTATAACATTTTACCACCTATTTTCTAATAATATTTCATTTTTTCATTTGTTTCGGGTGTTAATTTCCTTGTTTATCATTTGTGATTTATCCTGAAAGTTCCATTTATTATGTGTATTATATAGTTCCATAATATCTAGAATGATATTATTGTTATAAATATAATTTTTTCACTAGAAACATGTTGATAATCATTATTTAAATTTGAGCATGGAGAATGGATCACATCGCTTCGTGGAGATGGTAGGTCATACGTACGCATGAGTGACGTTATCATTTCCTTAATGGATGAAAGGGTAAATAAGTGGTTGATATATTAATAATACATAATAAATATCATATCATTTATATTACATATATTCATTAAATTTTCCATTACTACTTTCCAAGTGAAGCATAAGTGAAAAATTAATCATATCACTTCGCGAGGCTGTAGTCTGCAGTATACACGAGAGACATTATTGTAATTAAAACGTAATGGAAAGTAAGAAGGTATATTTTATATTATAATTATATAATTATAATAATACCATAAATACCATATAAATTTTTTAAATATCATTATATCCATCCTTGAATGGTGGCGATGGAAAATGAATTACATCTGTTCTCAAGGTGGTAGCTCGTCACACACATGATTGATAATTTTATTTCCCAATTTATAGAGGAGTAGATGGATAAATATTATTCCATAAACATAATAAAATATAATTATATTTAATATATTTTATTTATTATATTATAAGTGTTAATATATAATTTAAGGTGGAAAAGAAGAAAGAAAACAAAAGATCTTTTTTGAGACAATTGCCTTCTCTAAGAGAACCCTCCTTTGGATATCCTCATAAGGACCTTAGGGATGGGTCTTTTGGGAAGACCAGTAGCTCTAAAACGTATCTAATGATTTTGAGGATTTATTTTTTTAGTTTTTTTTAAAAAAAGGTCTTGAGAGGTGTGGATAAACAAAGGGAGTGAATGCCCTTTTATAAGTGGGGAAAGGGAACCCTCTAGGAAATTACTTGCAAATTTTCTCAGAAAAATACAAAATCATAAAGTAATTCTGAATAAAAAATATTCTAAATAAACTTATATTCTACTTTGGTATATATAAGTACTGAATATGGATATAAAATATAATTTTTACAAGTTAGAAGTTCATTTTAACCCTTATCGTCTTAGTTTAACCCCTAGCAAACCCACTTTTATCTTAACCACTATAATTAATTTTTACTATTTTTATTATTCATTTTGGTCAAAAATTAATTAGACCATATTATGATGATTAAAAAAATGGAATCCATTTTTCCAAATTCAATTCACAAAAATGGAAGAATTTTATTTGAAATTATACCATGAGACACGATAAGAAAATCAGGTTTCCAAAGAGAAAATTATCATAATTATATAAGGTTTTAATATCAAAATTCAATCTTAAATTAATTAAAATGACAAAAATTAGTTAAATTATAATATAATTGAAATAATTTTACTTTAAAACTAATTTAAAATGTAATTTACCTTTGTTAATATTTTAAATGAAAATATATTTTTTAATAAAAATTATTAATTTTCACTATTTATCAAAAATTTAAACATTTCAGAAAACTACCAAAAAATAACCCTAAGATATTTTTAATATTATGATTTAAAAATTGAAATTATTTTTTTAAAATAAATTATTTAAAATTGTTAAAAATTAATTTTAAATTATCTGTGCAAAGAGCCACTAAACCATCTTTTAGAAAAAAATATAGTTTTTTAGAAAACTTTTTTTTTAAATGATTTTTATTTTATTTATAATCAATAGATAATTATAATTTTCATAATTTATTTAGAACTATTCATACAAAGAAATATTACAGCTAGTTTATAATGGTATACTATATTATGGTGCATTTAGACTCGGGGTTGTGTTATAGCATCCCGTCTTTTTATAACATAAACTTTCATTACATTGCACAAAACTGAGGATATTTAAGGTTTAGTGTCTTGGAAACAAGGAACATAATACATGAAAACAACATAAATCATTCTTCTTAAATACTTGAAAGGCTTCTCCTTAATTTAATCCTACTTTTATTACTGCATATCATAACCTGGGGACATACATCAAAAGAAAGGGTGAGCAGAAGGCCCAGTAAGGGAAACAAGAGAAACATTTTACATGTGAACTTGAGATACTTCAATAAGGACATGAAAAGAACTTTAAGGCATGAGAAAGAAATCATGAGATACATCATAATAAAAATAACATTTTTCATAACTTGAAGATGTGGCTGAAACATTTAATATTGACAATCATTTCATTTCACCAAGGTCCATCCCCAAGGTGTTATTAAAAATTACCAAGGTTATTCACCAAGGTATCAGTCTAAAAAGTCATCTCTAGAGATTAAGTCTTTACCCAATGCATTGGAGCGCTATATGGGCGCACCCTTGACATGTCATTATTATCATGTGAGCCACATATATCATCATCAATCATTTCATAAACAACCTATATAGCATAAAATAAATGGGTTTCATTTCATAATCATAACGTTTTAAAAAACTGCTTTAATGACATGATCATTATGTCACTTTAAACCCACGGAAAAGGGAAAGAGAGTTTCATGTATGTAATACCAGAATTTAAAATAGAAAATTTTGATATATATGTGAATACCCCTATAGAAATAAGAGCTTTGAGTATTCACTTAATAACATAAAATAATTTTGAGATAAAGAGAGAGGCATTTTGAGACGAAAATTCTGCAGCATAATGGCTATGTTTTGGGGTTTTAGAAAACATTGAAAACAGAGGGGAAATGGGTCAAAAATTCATAAATGACCCATAAAACAGTATAGGGAAATAATATAAGGAATTTAATAACATGTTAATGAAATTTGAAAATATACCATATGAAATGAAAACATGAAAGGAGGACAAAAATAAGATTTTTCTTATAAAAATTCGGCAGCCTAACAGTGTTACATAAACTTCAACCAAAAATGAATTGATGAGATCAAATAGGGTATCCCATAATATGAACATAAAATATCAGTATGATAGATATAGAGATCATACCCCAACATAATAAAAATGAACTTGCAAGACTTGACATGGAATTAGAACTTTGAAAAGGGAGAAAGGTGCAAGGACCACTTAAAAATTCCGCATCCTAACGACGCCACTTAAACATCAAAATAATGAATTGAAGAGATCAAATGGGGTATCTCATCATATGGTCATAAAAGATCAGTATGATAGATATAGAGATCATACCCCAACATAACAAAAAGTAACTTGAAAGAATTGACATGAAAGTAGAACTTCAAAACGAGAAGGGTGAAGAACCACTTAAAAATTCGGCAGCCTAACGGCGCCACTTAAAACTTCAAAATACTGAATTGAAGAGATCAAATGGGTTCTCTAATCATATGATCATAAAAGATAAGTATGATAGATATAGAGATCATACCCCAACATAACCAAAAGGAACTTGAAAGAATTGACATGAAAGTAGAACTTCAAAACGAGAAGGGTGAAGAACCACTTAAAAATTCGGCAGCCTAACGGTGCCACTTAAAACATCAAAATACTGAATTGAGGAGATCAAATGGGTTCTCTCATCATATGATCATAAAAGATCAGTATGATAGATATAGAGATCATACCCCAACATAACCAAAAATAACTTGAAAGAATTGACATGAAAGTAGAACTTCAAAACGAGAAGGGTGAAGAACAACTTAAAAATTCGGCAGCCTAACGGCGCCACTTAAAACTTCAAAATACTGAATTGAAGAGATCAAATGGGGTCTCTCATCATATGATCATAAAAGATCAGTATGATAAATTTAGAGATCATACCCCAAAATAATAAAAAGGAACTTGAAATACTTTACATGAAAATAGATCTTGAAAAATGAGAAGGGAGAAAGAATCCGTTACAAAAATTTCGGCAGCCTAACGGCGCCACTTAAAACTTCATAAAAAGAAATAATGAGAGTAAGAGGGGATCTCTCATTATGTGAACATGAAAATGGAAGTAAGAGGAGTATAAAATAACACCCTTTAACATAAGAACATGGATCATAAAATAAATTACATAAAAGAGATTTCTTGAAAAGAAAGAGAGAGATCGGATCCCTTACCTTAAAACGTAACTCTTAAAACTCAAAGGTTTGGACCTTGAGGGCTTGGGGGCACCTTGGGAGGAATCCTTGGGAGGTAAGGAGACCATAACTTCATTGAGGATGGTTTTGGAGTCGAAAAGATGAGAGGAGGTCTTGGTATTTATAGGGAAAGTGAGGGGACAAGGCATTAATGGCCAAGGGACACCTCAAAAGTGGTTTTCTCAAAAGCATGGGCCCTCCCATGGTACTTCCCATAGAGTTAGGCCACATGGGGACCCCCACAAAATAATTCATCCTCTTTAGTCGATCATCCCTTAAAATATCTCATGACATGATCATGACACGGTTATAATGTCATTAAACATACAGAAACCCTAAAACTGTATTTTTACTATTCACTGAAAATTCAAATTTCTTAGAAAAATCCCAAAATTTTACATTAACCAAATATCAATGCTCTGATTTAAAAAATGAACTCTATTTTATAAAAATAATTTTCTAAATATTTTTAATTCATTTTTTAAATAAACACACTATTCACCGAAAATTCATTTTTTTCAGAAAAATCCCCAAAAATTACCTTAACATAATATCGATGCTCTGAGTTCAAAAATGAAATCCATTTTATAAAAATAATTTTCTAAATATTTTTAATTTAATTTTTAATTAAAAACACTATTCACCTGAAAAAACTAATACTTGAATAATAATTTATGAAACTGTTATTTACCCATTTTATTGAATCTCATTACTTAATATATGTGTCTAAATTATATTAAAACTTTCTTTGAGTGAATTTACTAATCCATTTCATCACATTACTAATCCTAAGCGTAAAATCACTATTCATAATTTACTATTCATCAAAAATCAAGTTGATCTTATTAGACTCGAAATTTCGTACTGAACAGAATTGTAGAAGACCATTTTTTGAAAATCATTACACATTTTTATTTATTTAAGGTTTACATAAACATTTTTAAAATATCCTTTCTCTAAAATTCATCAAAAATATGCATAATATATTTATCCAGACATTTGAAAATTCATAAACTTCATCATAAGAAGAAATCCCAATTTTTATTTAAAACAAAGGATTACACAAGGCAGTTACGGTCTCCTTACATAGCCCCTTATCACACCAGCATAGGACTTAAGTGTAAGGTGTTCTAAGGTGAGATAATCTGAGGGAGGCTCGGCCAACATCGCACGAGTAGTAATTTCTATTAGTTTGAACTTCTCGCGAAGGCGATCCCGTTCTAGCTTCACATGATGAAGTTCATCTTGGGTTTGGTCCAGAGCAAAGCCCAGTGGTGCTACCTTCTTCCCAAGTTCTATTAGATGGGCTTCGATCGGTCCAAGACTACTGGGTGAGGCCATCGAATCTTCTTTCTATATTAATTAACCAAGATTTATTTTATTTAGAGACAATAGTCAAAACGTTTAGTTTCCAGCGGTCATGTTGACCAATGGTCAAATAACAGTCAAAACCCAACAGTCCCATTTTAATTATACTCATATTATCAAATGAAACATTTTTGTTGAGTATAAAAATAAAATAAAATAACACATAAAATTAGGAAACAAGATTTATTTAAAATTTCGGGTCGTTACAATCTTCCCCCCTTAAGAAATTGCATCCTCGTAATTTTTAAAATTGGGTTTTGAAATTTCATTGAAAGTCCCACATCGGAAAAGGAGTCAGTAAAACTATTACTTTAAAAGAAAGAAAGGGAAGTACAAAGGTCACCCGAGTTAACCCACACTAGGATTCTATGTAGGAAAACATGGACATGGAGGAGAAAACAAAGGGTCAAGTTCTGAGGGAGAGTGATAGAGAACATGATTAGGAGAAAGTTAACCATAATAAAATCCCAAACTTATGATGTGTGTAAACGGTCATTGATTACCTAGTAGGAAACGTAAACCAACAACATTTTTATTTTACGTTTCTTTTCATATTTTTGAGGAATTCATTTACTACATAGAACAAAAACATAATAAAATATACCTACCTTCAAGTAGAGTTTCATCCTTTAATAAGTCCCTACCAACACTAATCTTTTCTCCAAATGATGAGAATTCAAAAACACTTGGTCTCATAAAAAAGCACAATAATCATCTTCTAGATAATCACATAATCTACAAAAGATTAAATATCTATTTCTTCTATCTTTAAACATTATCCCAAAAAAAAAAGGTTAAGGTAAAACAACTATTCAAAAAGAAAGAATCCCATAGGAATGGAAACTAATTTTAAATCTTCAAAGTTCCATAGTAATACCCAAAGTTCATCATAGACCATTCCATAAATAACGGTCCTTAAAATTCCTCAAAATAAACCAAACTAAGATTGAAACCCAAATACAAGAAGGATTTGATAACATAGTCTTCCAAAATAAACTTCATTGTTCATCTCCAAACAACATCAACCACTCCTAACATCTTATAACAAAAGTAGATAACCTAAACATATTTTACTCAAGATAGGTTAATCATTCCCATAAGTAACCTAAATTAATATAAGTCCACCTTAAATTCATCGATTCTTCAAAATATAAGTCAACCTTACTCCTCAATGAAAATATCGTAGTAATCTATTTACCTCAATCATATAGGGTCCCTAAAATAGTGAACGTCTTCCAAAATAATAATCATCTTTTAATCCCCTAATCATCCCTGTCATATTAATATGACAATCGTCGCATTTCCTATCACATTGGTTGTTGGGACATGTTCTTCCATTTCCCACCATTAACTAAGAAGAGAAAGCATATTTAGGGGCTTAAGTACTTAGCCAATAATCATGAAAAGGAACTGAAAGCATATAAGTATAACTTATAGAAGAAAAGTATACCCTAAATTGTGATCCCCTAGGTTCCCATCTAGGTTATCCATGATCATATATTCTTATGTGAATATTTATTTTATTTTATCTTTGTTCCTTTAACAATGGTTCATACTAAGCTTATGAATTTACCAAAGCATATCCCCCGGGAGGGTCGTAACCAAGAGTGCAGCAAGGCCCGTTGTCGTGTACTAGTTCCCATTCGAGTCTATCTCAAAGTGGTGTTTTTGGGTTTTACCCCTATGTACATCTGTGCCAGAGCCACCTCTACCTGCTCGTATCCAGACAGGGATGTATTTTCTTGGCAACCCTGTAGACGCCGGAAAAGTCCGTTGTTCCCAAACGAAGCTCCGGATGCGGAAAGCGAGGTCATATTTGGAGTCGGAAGAATGTTTCGGAGGGCCCGGAGGCCTTGCGCGGAATTTCAGAGGTCTGCGCGCAAAGATGATGATCCGCGCGCAAAACCCCCGGGATGCGCGCAACTCCCTTGCGCGCGGTGCCCGATTCCGCGCCCGCGAGGAGAATTCCGCGCTCGCGCCTTGGATTCCGCGCCCGGGGTTGCCTATAAATACTAGGCGACCCCCAATGTTTCAAAGGTTGCTGGAAGTCGAACGGTCTCCCGCGCGCGCAATTCAACCCCTTCCGCGCGCAATTCAACCCCTTCCGCGCGCAATGCCGATCTTCAGGTAACCTCCTTTCTTTCGCGCAATAGAGCCTTGGGGTCCGCCTTCGCGCGCAATCCCCTTGGCTCATTTCCTTTGAATAAATTTCAACCCGAAGGCCTTTGCGCGCAAAAGAAGCCTCTTGCGCGCAATTGTCCCCCGGGTGCGCGCAATCCAACCCGATTGCGCGCACCCCCCATCTTCAAAGTGGCCATTCGTTAGAGAATGAGCCGTTGCCCCCGCGCGCTACCCGAAGCCCGGTGCGCGCAATCCCAATCATCCGCGCGCAAAGCGCTGGCCCAATTGCGCGCCAGCCCGCCATTTTGCGCGCCGACCCGCGGTTTTGCGCGCAAAGCTCCTCTTTTGCGCGCAATCCGCCAGGGTCGCCTCCCTTGACCCCCTGCGGGTACCCGCCTGCGGGGCGCCCGATGGTCTTCATCGCAGGTGCCCGCACCGTGCGCTGTCTTCCCGTGCAGCCTTCCAGGCTCGTGCGAAGTGACACGGACCCGTCGGCGGCAATCATTCGTCCATCATGACGTTAAACTGCATATTCGTCCCGCATGACGTTAAACTACACATATGTCCAGCATGACGTTAAACTGCAGATACGTCCCGCATGACGTTAAACTGCGCATTCGTCCAGCATGACGTTAAACTGCCCATACGTCCAGCATGACGTTAAACTGCACATTCGTCCAAGCTGCACGACGCTAAACTGCCTAGCCCCCCCATCGTCCGCGCTGCAAGACGTTAAACTGCCAAGTGTTTCATCCTCAACACACGACGTTAAACTGTACTTCGTCCGGCAAGACGTTAAACCGTCCGCTTCGTCCTCAACACACGACGTTAAACTGTACTTCGTCCGACAAGACGTTAAACTGTCCGCATCGTTCGATCACGTGCCTCGCACGCAGGGTCTCCCCCGGTTTGGACGTGGCCCCCACCCGCTCGTCTCTGCAGGGATGTCGGGATTGTCCCGCTTTTGGGACGATTTAATGGGAGTGGCTTTTCCCTACGGGGGCAGGGTATTACAAAACCCTAGTTTCTCGTGGGAGGCTGCACATGTGTATCTCCATTGCGCCTCCCCACTGCCGAAGCCAGTAGAGGGTGTGACTGGGATCGAGGTGTCTTCTGCTTTCGGTCCAAGTCCCTTCCGACTGAGTTTTGTCGCATCCGGGCTGCCTCAAGTGCGTAAGTCCTGACAGAATGAACTACGTGGACTTTGATCCCTGTCTTCTATACAGGGTACGTAGGAAGCCTCCCTGAGGTCCAAGCCCGCCACCTGGTCGTCCCGGTCGTATTTACGTCGGTTCGTCCATCAGTGGACCCCTCCAGGGTTCACGCTTGCGTCGATTCACCTATGAATCCGCCCCTGTGGGAGATTGCCCGTGTGTATCTCCACTGTGCCTCCCCACAGCCCCTTTTCCCATTTCTCCTTTTATCGTCCAGCATGACGTGAAACTGTGATCCACCCGGCCGTTCCACCCCCCTCTGTGCGAGGTGGTTCGGTTCAATCCTCCGCCCGGCGGCCTAGACCTCTTCGTGAATCGGCTTGCCGACGTCCAGCATGACGTTAAACTGTATACCCGAACTACGTTGACTTTGATCCGTGCTAACGCGCGGTACGTAGGAAGCCTCTACGGGGTCCAAGCTCTTCACTCCATCATCCATCCTGATCCTTACCCGGGCCGCCACATCCCGGTGGGGTCATGCCACTTCACTCCACTCCACATCATTTGGGAAGCCGCCCATGTGCTGGCCCCAGCGTCGGAGGTTCCCCGCAAGGGGTTCTGTCACCTGATCCACTTTTCGTGTTGATCGGTCCGATGCCGTCCCCGCTGGACGTTAAACTCGCGGCATACCCCGTGTTAAACAAGGGAAGCTGAGGAAAACCTCAGGTGACACAGTTCCCCGCACCTAGTACGGGATGCCTCAGGCCATCATGCCTTCGTGAAGCCCTATTAGGGACGGAAGACAGACGTGCAGAGCCGCAGTGCTACGACACGCCCCCAGCACCCAGAGCCACCCGGCCTTCTCACCGCAGGTTGCTACCCCGACCAGACTCCTTGGAGCGTCCGGGCGGAAGCAGCGTAATTAACCGGTGTCCATGAAGATATGGCGCCGGGAACGAGATTCACGAACATTCTTAAGTCTATGAGGGAGACCCGGATTAGGCGACAAGTTCCGAGGAGACGTCCAAGGAAGGAGGAGCCGACATCCCATCATCCCGGTTTCGATCAAGGAGAAGACGCCCCTGAATAAGGGACGAATGCCGCCCGCCCTTGGAAAGCGGGACTGCGGGACCACAAGCCGCGCGCCCATCCCCTCGGGTTGACGGGTGCACGCGCGAACGCGTCCTGGTGGAACAGCGTAACCCGACGCACATCCGCACCGAAACAGAAAAATGGTGAACCCGACGTGAATCTCTTCTCCTCGATACGAAGACCGATGGCTTTCAGAGGTGTTGGAAGACCGGCGTGTTGCCCGGCCAAGCATTCAGTCTTACCCGCCAGGGGCTGGGGAAGTGAAATCGGGCACTCCGTCTCGCAACGTCGAGGGCCTGGGTTCCCCCCACGGAAGGCGTCGTGGCACTAATGGTTGGTTGTCGATTCCTTTTTCCTGTCAGTGTTAATGGGTCATTCTCCCTGCTTTCAGAAATCAGGTTGCCCGATCCAGTGCCCGATCGCCACCCGCCCACTGGCGCAGGGACAGGGGAAACACCGACGCGGCTACTCCGCGCGGTCCCGCCCGTTCCACAGCCGTCCCAGTAGCCGCAATTGCGGGACGACCACGCCCTCTCTCCCCCTCGGAGGTCATCCAGAGAAGGGTGATCAACACCCTGGTGCGGAGATACGAGGAAGAGGGAGTCATCCCCACTAGGGAAATGGCTCGCCTAGACCTTGAGGAGGCTGCGCCTCGCCACCACCGCCGCCCCCGAGGGCCGCGCAGGGAGGCACCGCTGCCTACCTCAACGTCCAACCGCTTCGGGAGCTTATCCCCGGAGCGCTCTGACAGTTCCCTTCCCTATGCGGATGAGGTGGATGATGCCCGGGATCACCCTATCCGGGATTCGCTCCAGGGATCCACGGTAAGGGCTCCCGCCAGGCCACGGCGACACCGCCGCCAGGCCTCTCCAGTCGAAGAGCGGACTCTCCACCTGCCCGCGCCGCTCATTCCGACTCGTCTGTCTCGACGCCAACGTCGGGCACGAGCGGAAGAGGATGCCCGCCTTGGGGCTCTAGCAACAGCGGCCGCATTGGCCCAAGCCACTGCTGGCTCCAGTCGCCAGGCCTCTGCACATCCTGAGCAGGGGAACTCCTATGCCCGACCTGGATCGAGGCCCCGACCGCCCCAAAGGCAGGTTGGGTCGACTCTCCCGGTTGCTGGCACTGGCAGTAGCCACCGCGGACCACCTCGCGGTAGCGCTATTCACCGGCAGGATCTACTCTGTGTGGCCGATCCAGGAGGCATGGGTCATCCCACCTTCCGATCCCGGCCCGGAGTCCTGCCCGGAATCATCTCTCCCCGCGTCCCCTTTGATATCTGTCCCGGTGCCCCTCGCACCTTGGTTCCTAGTCCTCTTGGCCCCAGCACCAGTGCGGCCGGAGGACGCCAGGACAGAGATCAGCCCTGCCCCGGAGAACCACCCAGGGGCAGGAAGGCAAGGCGTCGACGCCGAGGGAAGAATGTTACGGAATTCCGGACGGAGATCCGACCGGTTTGCTTCTCTGACTCAGAGGCGGAGTACGATTCGGCGACAGAGCCCCTTCCCCAATCTCGCCAGTCAAGGGCAGGGGTAGGAATGCGGCACGTCAGCCTCGTGCTCCCCGAGAGCGAGATCGATGTGATCCCCGCTTCTCTCCGAAGGTATATCCGGAGTAACGAGGGCCTGGTAGACCCCCAGGGATCAAGCTTGCGGTTGGTACCGGCCCCTCCGGAAGTGCCTTCCGCCTCGATCGGAGAAGCCGGAGACTTTTTCTGGGGATCGACGGTCGAACCACGATCTGGTGCACCCTCAGCGAGCACCGATGCTACGGCAGGATGTTCGCTCGCCGGCCCGTCCTATCGTGATGTGGTAGCCAGGGCACCACCACCCTCAGAGGGCGGCCCGGGATATGGAGGCCAATCGGCCTGTTCGCCGTATTCACCATCGGCCAGCCCGTCGGCCCGGCGGCCCGCCTCGGCACCACTACCAGTTCCCCGTCCGTTCCCAGCCATGGAAGAGGACCAAGGAGATCTGGGTCCCGAGTTTGAGTCGTGGAGCTTCTGGACCGTCCTTGCAGAGGGCCACTTCCCTGAGAAGTTTTGGCCAGTCGCAGGACCGGGCTTTGATGCACCCGAATCGCTCACCCCGGATGAGTTCGAATGCTTCCGCCGAACTCTCCGGGAGACTCGCTCCTGTCTTCACCGCCTAAAAATGCCATACCCCGGGAGTCAAGCGCACCTGGAGGATATTGGTGAGCAGTGCCGTCAAATTGACCTGGCCATGCTCCCCGCGGTTCGGCACCCCGGGTCATTTGAGCACCACGAGGCCCTCCAACAACGATGCGTTGAGTGTTTTCAAGTACTCCGCAAAGTTATCGAGGAAGCCACTCCCCACGTGTATATCCGTGGATGGGGGCAGTACGCTGCCCTACGCTTCAGTGTGATTCGCCGACAGCCCGATTCGCTGGGTGGCCCTGAGGGTATATCCCCAGGGACAGAAACAGTCAATATGGCTGACCTGTCGGGAGGGGGAACGACTTGGAACTTCTCGACGGGGGCTTTCCCCCCGAAGACAAGCCGTCGTCAGATCCATCGGTGAGAGTTACTCGTCATCATAGGAACCTCCTGGGGCTCCCCGCACCCACTGAAGCACTGACGTTGAGCCGAAACGTCAGCAAAGGAAAAGAGCACAGCGAGGCTATAAAGCCCGCCGACCCATCTGCCTCCATGCAGAGGGCAGAGGAGGATCCCGAGAAGGCTACGCTACGTCAGCAGCTCGCCGAACAGAAGAAGCTGGTTGACCAGCTCCTCGCCGAGCGCGCTGCAGAACGGCGGCCTGACTACGGTGATCCTAGGCCAGGACAGCAGGGACCGGAACAACCGCTCCTCGACGAGACTCTCCCGGGCAACCGTGATTACGCCGTGTTCGCCGACAGGAGAGAGGCCATTGCCTATGGCAAGAGGGCGCGGTATGTTTCGCCACACCCTCCCGAGCGGCGTGACTACCTGAGAGATCCCGCTCGGATTCCTCCCGCTGCCCCAAGGGCCGCTCCGCCCGCCATCCCACGAGCTGCCGAGTTCGACGACCCGGTCGACGACCCGATTGAAGGGCCATGCAATGCGCTCGTGGTTAGAGATCCTCGCCAGGACTGGAACCCATGTCCGGACGATCTGATGGCGGAACTCATTGCCCGCTTGGAAGCCTTGGAGACTCGGCAGGTGGCGATCCCACCGGACGGCAAGCCCTACCCAGCATGGGTGGATGACATGCCGGCGCCTCCGGGATTCGGGAATCCCACTTTTGCCCCCTTCAACGGGACTGGAGATCCGCCACAGCATTTATCCCACTTCAACTCGAGGTGCGGGCCTATGTTGGGGACTCCGGCGCAGCAAGAGGCCGCTAAGCTTCGCTGCTTTGTTCAGACACTGGAAGGGCCAGCATTTGTCTGGTACAGCCAGCTCCCCATCGGGTCGGTAACCAGCTGGGAGGACCTCCGTAGACAGTTCCTCTACCAGTTCAGTTCCACGACCCGGAAGACAAGTATCGCAGACCTCTTCAAGTGCAAGCAGAGGCCTGATGAGCGAGTCGCGGACTTCGTCGCCCGATGGAAGGGTCTCACGTATTCCCTTGACATGCCATTGACTCAAGAGCAGTTGCTGACAATGTGCGTCGGGAACGTCAAGACCGAGCTGGTCCCTTCCCTGATCACTCAGAATTACCCCGGAGGGTTCAGGGACTTCTCAGACAAAGCTCAACGTCTTGAGGAAGCCCTGCAACAGGCCAGCCAGGCACACCCGCTGCCTCCTATGATTCCTGCAAGGAGAGTCAGCAGGGCTGAGCCCGCTGCTGTTGCCCAGATAGAGGCCCCCAGGCCGTTGGAGCTGCTGCCGGTGAGGCCAGCTCCACAGCCTCACAGGAATCCGCCTCCACGGGCTCAGTTCCCGGCCCAGCAGCGGCAGCCTCAGAACCGGCCAGCCCCTCCGCGTAATGTACCGCCGCAACCCAGGCGAGATAATCAGGGTCCACATCCTCGGCCGGCCCCTCCGGCCCCTCGTCAAGACCACGCTCCCAGGGGCCCGCGACACCTGACTTACTCATTCCACGAGGATCAGGTCCCCGGTTATTTCCGGAGCGCCCTGGAGCAGAGGATTGTGCGACTACCTGAGTGTTGGAAGCCAGAGGAGGCACATCTTACGAATAACCCCCGCTACTGCCCCTACCATCGGGCCCTGGGGCACACCATCCAGCGGTGCTATGTGTTTAAGGATTGGCTCCAAGACCAGATTAACAACAATGTAATCAGGTTGGGCCCAGCTCCAGCACAAGTGGCGGGCGTGTTCGTGGGATCAGATGACGATAGTGGCAACGAGGGCGAATGGCAGCTGGTCTCCGACCGCGGATCCCAGAAGTACAATAACTGGATGGCCCGCAAGACGACCATTCGCGCCCATGGAATCATCCGTGCGCGCTTGAATCGGCCTGAGCCCCCAGAATCTACGGGTGCTGCTTCGGCATCGTCGTCCCAGCCTGCCTCTTCCAAGAGGAGCAAACGGCGGCAGCGCAAGAAGGAAGAGCGCGCCCCGCCGGTTCCGCCACTATCCCGCACTCTCGACGATTTCATGCCCCCGGAGATGGGGGTCCCTCCTCGGATCCGCCCGGTGATGGATGATTCGTCCGATGACGGTATTGGGTACGCTTCGGTTAACACCGTCGAGCTGGTAAATCCCTTTTCGGTTCCCGACGTTGAAGAACACCAGGTGGACCTCCCTAGTGTCCCCGGTCGTCGCCACCGTCGGAAGAACCGCAGCAGCAGGAGTCGCCGGGGCACAGCCGCTGGTGCCTCCAGCCAGGCCGTGCACGCCACTGAGACTAGGCAGCAGGCTCAAAACCGAGCTCAGCGCGCGCAGCCCCCCCATCCGGGGATGACGGATTCGCCTCCGCCACTGTTTGTGGTGTGGGACCAGGCACAACCGCCTCAGCCGCGTCGCGACCAGCTCCGCCCTGCCACAAGTCCATCCCGGCCTCCTGACTCCAGTACGGTGACCATTTCCCGGACTGCGACCAGTGAACAGCGAGATGCGCCAAGTACCAGTCGGCCGCCGATCCAACCGGCAAGGCCCGTCATGCCACCAACCGCAGAGCAACCTCCTGCAACCAGGGGCTCGCGCTTGGCCAAAAAGTATGATGTCCTGAAGCACTTGGCCGACATCCCGGCAAGGCTCTCCATCCTTGAGGCTCTGCGCAAGTCATCTGAGATGCGCGAGGCACTCGCTGAAGCCCTGAAAAGCCCCCTCCAGTTTGAGACAGAGGTTGCGGCTGCAGAGGCCTTTCACGCCGAAACGATCGAGGACGCCGAATGTCAGGCAGTTATCTCGTTCTCTGGTAAGGATGAAGACCCTCCTATACAGGGACATATCTGTCCGCTGTATGTCACTGGCCAGTTCAATGGCCTTGAAGTCCGGCGCTGTCTTGTCGACACGGGGTCCGGGATTAACCTGATTCCAACTCGGACGCTCCGGAGATTGGGGTTGTCTGAGGATGACTTGATTCCCTCCGACCTCAGGATCCAGGGGTACGACCGCACCGAGCAAACCCCGGTCGGCAAGATACGTTTGAAGACCCAGTTCGGTGACTTGGTTGCCGACACCGAATTCATGGTAGTCTCTCAGGACACTGTGTACAACGCATTGATGGGCAGGCCATGGCTCCATCTTCACGCGGCGGTTCCCTCATCATACCACCAATGCCTCAAATACTCCCTTAATGGTCGAGTAGGTGTGCTTCAAGGAGATGCCTCTCCTTTTGCCTCGTGTGAAGCCCGCTATCTGGACGCGGACTATTACAAGAGCAAGGATAAGCAGATCCTGGCAGGTGAGGTTGAGCCTGTCGCTGTTGCAAGCGATCCCTGGGCAAGTCTGGATGACGCTTACGTCCTCCCGATTCAACGGTTGGACGTCGCCATGGTCTTGACGGTCCGCGAGTCTCCTGATGAGATGGCCGCGACCGCCCGCGCCAGCACCAGTGGCCCAGCAGGATCTGGTAGCCCCAATGTAGTTTCCAACGCAGTCTCTCCCGTGGATGATCCCTCCCCGAGTGGAGAGGATATGGAAGATGCACCCCCAGCCTTTGAGGAGGGCGTCCCCGCCACGGTTGATGAGTTAATACAGGTGAACCTTGGAACCGAGGCCGATCCAAGACCCACATTGGTTAGTGCCGCCATGCCCTCTGAGGAGCGGCAGTAGTACGTGGACTTTCTCAGGCAGCACCGTGATGTGTTCGCTTGGGGCTATGACGAGATGCCGGGGCTAGATCCTCAGGTAGCCGTCCACCGCCTTGGTCTCCCGGCGAACCATCGCGGGTTCAAGCAGCCTCCCAGGAAGATGAACCCGTCCCACGGTGCCATGGTTGAGGCCGAAGTTGACAAGCTTATCAAAGCCAACTTCGTGAGGGAAGTTCAGTACCCCAAATGGCTGGCCAACATTGTGCCGGTCAGGAAGAAGAACGGGCAGATCAGAGTCTGCATCGACTTCCGCGATCTCAACCGCCACTGTCCGAAGGATGATTTTCCCCTTCCAGTGACAGAGCTATTGATTGATGCCACGGCAGGGTTCCAAGCCCTCTCCTTCATGGATGGATACTCCGGATACAACCAAATTCGGATGGCCCCTGAGGATGAGGAGTTCACTGCTTTCAGGGCCCCCCAAGGTACCTTTTGCTACCGGGTCATGCCTTTCGGCCTGAAGAATGCAGGTGCCACCTATCAACGGGCGATGCACCGCATATTCAAGACAATCCTCGGCACACTGGTGGAATGCTACGTCGACGACTTGGTGGTCAAATCGCGCCAGCGTCAGGACCATCTCAAAGATCTTGAGAAAGTGTTCAGCTTCCTCCGGTCTCGCTGCCTGAAGATGAACCCGTTGAAGTGTGCCTTTGGGGTCACCTCCGGAAAGTTCCTTGGATTTGTGGTAAGATACCAGGGTATTGAGATCGACCCAGAGAAAATCAGGGCGATTAGCCAGATGCCTCCCCCAGGTACCGTCCGGGAACTGCAAGGGTTCCAAGGCCACTTAGCCTATATACGCCGATTCATCGCGAATCTGGCCGGCAAGTGTAAGCCCTTTTCTCGGCTCATGAAGAAAGGTGTCACCTATGTATGGGATAAAGAGTGTCAGACCACTTTCGAGGAGATCAAGCAGTACCTGCTTCAACCTCCGGTCCTGATGCCGCCTGTATCCGGGAAGCCGCTGGTCCTCTATGTGACCGCCCTGGAACGGTCCCTGGGTGCCCTTCTCGCCCAGAAAAACAACGAGGGAACGGAGAATAGCCTCTATTACCTCAGTCGCATGCTCCTCGATGCAGAAGTTAGGTATTCCCCCATCGAGAAGAGCTGCCTGGCGCTCGTATTTGCCGTACAGAAATTACGGCACTACTTGCAGCACCATGAGGTACAGTTGGTTTCTCGGGTAGACCCGTTGAAAAATATCCTGAGCCGGCCTATGTTGACTGGCCGCCTAGCGCGGTGGGCTGTGATTCTCCAGCAGTTCGACATCAGGTATGTGTCTCAGAAGGCCATCAAAGGGCAAGCCTTGGCAGACTTTCTGGCTGCTCACCCAACCTCCGCGGATCAGCCGCTGGATCTAGGCTTTCCTGATGAGACCATTCTCTCGGTTGATCGAGCCGATTCATGCTGGCAGATGCACTTTGACGGTGCATCCCGGAGCCCCACCGGTAAAAGACTCGATAATCCTAAGCTCAACAGAGTGGGCTTGGGCATCGTCTTCATTACCCCGGAGCGAGCCGTGCTGCCATACTCTTTCCTGTTGTCAGAGGGCTGTACCAACAATGAGGCGGAATACCATGCCCTCATCACCGGCCTCGAGTTGGCTCTCGAGATCGACGTGCCCCGTCTGTGCGTGAAAGGGGACTCCGAGCTGGTCGTTAAGCAGATCAATGGTGACTACGTTGTCAGGAAGCCGGAACTTGTGCCATTGTTGGAGTGCACCCTCCTTCTGATGGCCCGGTTCCCTTCTCGGCCGGAAATTGTCCATGTTCCCCGGTCGCAGAACGGTCGAGCAGATGCTTTGGCCAGCCTCGCTGCGTCACTTGCGGAGCCTGAACAGGACAACCTGATCGTCCGCGTGACGCGCCGCAGGCTCATCGCTCCCGTTATCCCGGAAGAAGATCGCGGCCCGTTGGTAAGTAACCTCACCACGGTTGCCCCTATGCCCGGAGCCCCGAGTACCCCAGATATGACATTCGGATCAGCCCCTGATTGGAGGACGCCTTTGGTTGAGTACCTCCAACATGGCATTCTTCCATCAGATCGGGCCGAGCGCGAGCGAGTTCGACGCCGCGCATCGCAGTTCGTCCTCCAGAGCAGTCCCGGCCTGGAGCAGATCCTCTACAAACGCGGATTTGATGGTGTTCTCCTCCGTTGCCTTCAGGGAGTTGAGATCCCACGAGTCATGCAAGAGGTTCATGCTGGTTCATGCGGCGCCCACCAGACTGGGCCGAAGCTGTCCCACCAGATTCGGAGGTTAGGATACTTCTGGCCCTCCATGATCCATGACTGCATCGAGTATGCCAGGAGGTGCCATGCGTGCCAGGTTCATGCGAACTTTGTGCATCGGCCGCCGGAGCCTCTCCATACCACTAGGTATTCCTGGCCCTTTGCAGTCTGGGGACTGGACGTTGTGGGACCTTACCCGCCGGCGACAGCTCGCCAGTGCCAGTTCATTCTGACCGCCACGGACTTCTTCTCCAAATGGGCAGAAGCGATTCCGCTCAGAGAGGTCAAATCCTGTTCGATCGCTGACTTCGTGACCTCCAACATCGTCCATCGATTTGGAGTGCCTCACGCTATCCTCACGGATAACGGAACCAATTTCCGAGAAGCCGATTTGAAGAAGTTGTACGCCAAGTATAACATTCGCTCGAACCATACATCTCGCTATCATGCGCAGGCGAATGGACAGATCGAGGCGTTTAACAAAACCCTCTCTAACATTCTGCAAAAGATGGTTGGTCAGAACAAGAAGAGTTGGCCGGACAAGCTCCCCAACGCCCTCTGGGCTTATCGGACGACGACTCGCAATTCCACCCAGATGACCCCTTATTCCCTGGTGTATGGAGCTGAGGCCGTCCTGCCCATCGAGATCCAGTTGCCGTCCTTGCGCACTGCGGTCTACGACCAGCAAGCGCCGGACAGAGTTGCTGAAGCCCGTCTAGTCGAGTTGGAAGCACTGGATGAGAATAGACTTCGCGCTTTGCACAACTTGGAGAGGCATCAAAGCAGAATGGCTCGAGCTTTCAATAAGAAGGTTCGCCTCCGCTCCTTCCTGCAGGGTGATCTAGTGCTAGCCCTAAGAGCGCCGATGATCCCCGGCAGGAAGCCACCCAAGTTGGAGCCCAAGTGGGAGGGACCCTTTGTTGTCCACAAGGTCTATCCCAATGGCGCGTACTCCCTAGCGACTATGGATGGTGAGCGTGTCACTCCTCCCACCAACGCTAGGTTCCTCAAGCAATACTTTGCCTGAGTGTTCATTCGTCCCGCATGACGCTAAACTGCACTTCGTCCTGCATGACGTTAAACTGCACCACGTCCTGCACGACGTTAAACTGCATTCGTCCAGGCTACAAGACGTTAAACTGTTCAGCATTCGTCCGCGCTGCAAGACGTTAAACTGCCAAGTGCTTCGTCCTGCATGACGCTAAACTGCACTACGTCCGAGCTACAAGACGTTAAACTGTTCAGCATTCGTCCTGCATGATGTAAAACTGCCCCTCAAGAACTACGTATGGCTTGATTCCCATCCTTATGGGATACGTAGGACCGCCTGAACCTTCATGTTTCAGGCCCAGCCCCATCCTTCGGGAATTTCCATCCCATCTCGGGCCCTTGGCCCAGTTGCCCTCGGGTGTGCGGCGTATGGTGTGAGCACGGGGCTATGCCCTCATTCACGTCGGTTTGCTCGTCACGCTGTACGCCCCCCCACGTTTGGGGATGCCTTCTGCTCCCCCCTTCTTTTTCCCTCATCGTCCTGCATGACGTTAAACTGCCTTTCAAGAACTACGTATGGATTGATTCCCATCCTTATGGGATACGTAGGACCGCCTGGACATTCATGTTTCAGGCCCAGCCCCATTTTCCGGGAATCCCTATCCCGCGTTGGGTCTCTGGCCCAAGTTCCCCTCCTTTTTGTGCGAGGCGTATCGCGTGAGCGGGGGATTATGTCCTCATTCACGTCGGTCTACTGGCCACGCCGTACGCCTCCCCCCGTGTGTGGGACTACCTCACACCCCTCATCGTCCTGCATGACGTTAAACTGCCTCTCAAAAAACTACGTATGGCTTGATTCCCATCCTTATGGGATACGTAGGACCGCCTGAACGCTTGTGTTTCAGGTCCAGCCCCGTTTCTTGGTTGATCACGGGGATCTACCCTCTTTTGGTTGCTCTCAGGGTGAGTCCTCCGACCCTTCCCGGTGACCCGTTAACATGTTTTGGGTACTTCGGTCTATGACTCGTAGTGTCAGATTCAATCCCGACAAGTCCTGTGTTGCTTGTCAGGCCTCGCGCTTCCTCTTGTTCGAGCCTTCACTCAAAGGGATCCTCGTTAGCGGTTTGGGTACGATGCCTCAGTGCTCTCCTACCGCTTCGGGTCGATTTACCGGCGGGTCTTGGGCCGCAAATCGATATGAATCCTGCGATTGAGCGATCGATGCTTGTAACGCCCCGACCCCAGCTACCCAGAGTCGGTGCATTACTTCGTAACATTGGCATGATCACAAAAGATCAAGTCTCGAAAGACCGATTAGTTTAGTAGCCTTGGAAACACTAGATACATTTGTAAACGTTACATTACATCATAAAGTAAACCAAAACAACAACAACATATTGTCTTCATATCCTCTCAGACTATCCCTGCAGGTCATTCATAATATACTTCTTCAAATCCTGGAAAACATTAAAACATTGAAAGGGGTGAGCTCAGATGCTCAGTAAGGATAACAATATTGCGGAAGCTTTCATAAATAAACATTAACATTTAAGGCAATGTATAACTAAAACAAAAGCCTTTTAAACTTGAACTTCAACATAATATGGCAAAAGTAAAATGAGATAATGCCATTCACTTCTTCACATGGATATTCTACTGGCCGAATAATCACATGCAATATCAATAACCACTTTCATAATGAGGGAATGTATAATGTCGGACATTCTGAAACATTTTGTCAAGGCCTCGGCCAAGACATCTAAAATGATTAAGGCCTCGGCCAAAACCATAAATCAAATTGGGAATGGGCCTCGGCCAATTCCACGTCTAGTTGTCTCATGAGACCTACCGATGCATCGAGGAGCTATAGCGGGCTCCACCCGTCACTTATTAAGTCCAATACATTCCTCATATGAATAGGTTTAAACATATCATAAACCATAACATAATCGTATCACATAAAACATGGATAAAGGGAACATAACATTTCCACATTTCAATCACAAGATATCAATACAACACATTGATATAATAAAAATGCTTTCAAAACCATTTTCAATACCAAAATAAAAGAAAGTTAAAACTTTGTATTTATTTTTCATTAAAAAAAACGATATCTTGTAGAGGAAGTCGAAACTCAAATAATAGTCACGGCGGTGGAGAAGTCGTTGTCGCCGCATAAGTACGGAAAGAAAAACATTCCCTTTTGTCGTTTAGAAAAACACTTCGTATAAAAAAGATTCCTTTTGAATAAACGTAAAAGTCAAAGGGGTTTATACACCGTATAAAAGAAAGTTGTGTATAAAGTAAAATATGCCTCAATGAAAGGAGATTGAGACGAAGTCCCATACAAAGATCATTTTTGAAATAAAATAGATCTATTATCAGTATTCAATATAAGTACACATAAATAATGTAAAAATACAAGATATGACATAGTAATATCATGACATAATTTGAAAGTAGGAGATTAACCCAAAGAATGGAAGTTGGGTTAAGAAGTTCCCTTACCTCGTGTCTGACTTGACTCAACCGTTCTTTAACCTCCTGAATAATAAACTAGAGTTAATATATACCTTATTAAGAACCATTTTTAATTTCATTATCCTTATTATATCACTTATTACAATGATATGAACATTATGTAATTATTTAAGTTAATAACGGTCGTTTTGTCGATCTTTGGTACTTGAGTCAACAATAAGCTTCTTATAATTACAAGTTGTTTATGTGGTGAAATATCCATTATATCCAGAATTATATTCATGATTTATATGTCATATATATCTTATATATCCAGTATATACATTCATTTATAATATTACATAACATTTAGAGGTAAGAAATGAAATGCACCGTTCATGGAGACGGTAAGCCGTACGTACGCATGAACGCTACTTTCATTTCAATTTCATATTTAATGGAACTAAATCATAATGATATAAATGTATAATATAATTCCAGTATAATATAGTGTATAATACCATTTACTCCATCCTTTATACATCCCACATATGGCATTAACGATTCAAATCACTTTGAGGGGGCGGTAGTCCGCACTTCCTAAAATGAAATTATCGCGTTTTACCCATAATGGAAATCATAAAGTAAGCCATAAATGAGAAATACAGAAGCATAAGTAAAACATAAACACATTATATATCATATATAAATATATTGACATCTTAATGGCCACCTTTGAAGGTGTTATATGAGTGTTGAACAATCATCGTTTCGTGAGGCAGAAATTCGCCATCCACAGAAATCATATGTTCTTTAACCATTAGATGTAGGTGTGTGTAAGTGTATCTCGAATCCTTCTTATAACAACATCCTAGTATATTGAGGATACTGGTGTTGTCACAAAATAAATGAATAAAAAGAGTTTAGGGGGTTGGAGAAGAAAAATAAAACAAAACAACATTAGAAAAGACATTACCTCAAAATCGGGTAACTCTTTTTGATTTGAGCCAAAGGCTTCCTTGGGAAGAGTTCTGCCCAATGTGAGGCTTCTATGAGTAAGGGAGGAATGTTGGGAGAGTATTTGGGCAGAGGTTGGCCGAGCCAAATGGCTTGAAAGTGTAAATGAGGTGGGAGAGGTGAGGGCCTTTTATAAGTGGAGAGGAGGGGCACTTTTGGAAAGATTGAAATGTTACATTATTTCACAATGCTTTTCGGATTCTAAAGGTCCCACACTTATATAATTCGAGGATAAGTTGATAAGGTTTCTAAATCTCTTCATCCAATAGGCTTTGGACAAGTGTAAGCCTTGGATTTTGCATTATCTTCCCATTTTATTTAAATCGTTAAATAATGAGGTCATCACTACATCATCATGATGTCATAAATAATTTAATTTATTTAATGTCTAAAAATTATAAAAAAATACTATGATGTATGAAATCTTTTTAGCTTTCTAATGAATATTTATAATCAAAATTTGGACTTGTGTAACCCCACTTAAAAACTGTTTTAGTAAAACAACTCATGTTTGTGTCAATTTAATTTTAACATTAAATAAATATATATTAATGTCATTTTCCAACTAAAGTGGCTCCATGGGGTCCCCAAGTTGACCCATGGGTTGACTTGGTCGGCCATGACTCATCCAATAGGAGTAGGACAAGTGTCAAGCTCATATAATATTATTAAAACATTGTTTTTACCTTAAACTACACTAATTACCTCTAATCGCGATTAAGAACTTAAAAGTTACTATTCACCAAAAAAATTATTTTAATCTTATTGAACCACATTTTACTTCTTAATGACAACCATGTATGTCGGATTTTTGAAAATCAAAACACAGAAGTGGTAATATTTCATTTAAACGAAAAATCAGTTATTTAACTACCACTTAGTGGTTTCACTATTCATCAAAAATTGAAGTTTTTCAGAACATTGCCAAAATTTCACCCTAAGCTATAATTGATATTCCGAATTCAAAAATGATGCCTATTTTACAAAATTCCAAACATATAAGTTGCATTAATTAATTTTATAATTAATTCCCGCTGTTACAACAAATAGCGTGTTTTTAAGAAACAATTTATATCAAAAGATTGGCAATTGTTTATGTCCAATTTCAATGTTAAATTAATTCTAATGACCACCATTGGATAAAATGGTAAAAATATATTCTAATTATACTCTAAAACCACTCAATAGTATAATTTATCACTATGAATTATTTTGATTAAAAAAGTTGTTTTAAGTATTTTTCACTATTCATAAAAATTTTGAAGTTCTCAGAAAATTACAAAAAATTCAACATAGGCTAATTTCAATATTAGGAATACAAAAATGAAGTCCATTTTGAAATATAAAATTTCTATAATTTTAAAAAGTGATTATTACTATTCATAACGGCTACTTTGATTTGTCGCGATGTTTTAGAACTCGAAGTTGCGTACAATGCAAGCTATTGTATTATTGAAAGAGAAGCGTATCGTGGAAGCTCGGGGTGTTACATTCTCCCCTCCTTCAATAAATTGCGTCCTCGCAATTTGAAATTTTTCTTGGAAAATAAAAGGTTGAAAAGAGAAAATACCTTTGAGGATAACCCACATCGGAAATAAGGTTAATAAATATAAAACATTAAAAGAAAGCAAGATAAGTACAAAGGTCACCCGATATAGCCCATTCTAGGATTCTATGAAAATATGGATATGGAAGAAAAACAAACCATCAAGGTCTGATGGAGAGTTATAGAAAACAGGATTAGGAGAAAGTTTAACCATAAGAAAATCACAAACTTGTGATTGGTTAAACGGTCATTGAATCCCCAGTTGGAAAAGTTAACCGACAGCATTTTTGTTTTAAGTTACCTTTTATAATGTTGAGGAATTTATTTATGAGATTTACTAAGAACGTAAGGGAATATACATACTTGTTATGTATACTTTCATTCGTTAATAAATTTTTACCACAAACCCAACTTTTACTCTAAATGGTAACGGAACTCAAAAATATTCTTTTTATCCTAATTGTATAAGGTTCCAAATATTAACACATACCATTTAGATTAGTAAAACTATTTTGTAATAACCAGGGACTTCCTGTAGGCTAGTGGTAGGAAATAAAGGCTTGTCGCACTATGGTTGTGGGTTCGATTCCTGCAGCTTTGTCCGACGCGACGGGTTATTCCCCACCCTGCAGGTTGTCCTTTTCCTAAAAATATAGTACTATACTATTCCAAAAATAATCTTCATAAATGTTTTAACCTTAAACAATACTATCCAAAGTTCAACTTAATCCATTCCAACCTTAATAGTTATCCAAAATACTTCTGTCCAACTCACAGTCCAAATTTTATAAGGAAGGTAAACATAATGAAGATCCTTTATCCCACGTAACAACATGTGAACACCTTCATCATGTATTCTTTTTAAACATACTGAATTACCATGATCCCTTATTCCTTATAGAATAATAGATATACTCCTTCTATCCAAAAATGTATACAGAACATCAATCAGTTTCAAGGAAGTTAAGTATATCCAATATAATTTATCCAAATCAATCACGTCTTATTCCAAAATCACAATCTCAGTATCAAAACCATATTATGGTTTATCTTTCTCTCAACCATATATTTTCCAAAAATTTAACCTACTGTGGAGTCACTTTTCTTGGTTCCACACAATCTCAAGTCCTTGATGAAATAGTACTGCAGTACAATCCTTATATACTCCATAATTATTATAACCAGTACATCATTGATACAACACTCAAATTTAAAAAAAATCTTTAATAACAACATAAGAACTCTAATCATTACTCCTAATCTATGGTAGTATCATAACTTGATTATTATCCAATAACATCATTTGGGGCATGCTCTGATGATTTGGACATTGGTTTGCGTAGTGTCCCCAATCCTTGCAGAAGAAGCATTGTACATTTGAAACCATTTTCTTACCCTTGCAGTCACGCACTTTGTGTCCTTTTTCTCTACACTTATAACAAACTCCCATTCCCTTTAGGCAAGTTCCATGATGTTTCTTCCCACAATTACCACATATTGGAAAATTCTTCTTTCCCCTCATCCCTTTATCCATCATTCTCTCTTCCATCCCTTTCGTCTCTTGCTTCGCTTCAAAGCCATAGGACTCAGAGAATTCTTTACTTATCCTATTAACACATGATACTATTTCTTCATATGTTGAGAACACATGGGAGACTATTTCCCTTCGAAATGTTGGCTTAATACCGTGAAAGATACTATCCTTCTTACTCTTTGGATCATACGTACTGCTGGAGTTCACATTCCTTCTACTGGGCGCCATTTCTATACAACGGCATAAACTAGGTTAGTTTATGAATCAAAATACATAATTCCATACTTGTAAAACACTTTACATAAATTGAACTATTTATGGATATAATCCATAATCATAAAAAGAAATGTTTTCTTTGAGAAAGTATATACTCATAACCCTTCATAGTGGTTTGTAAATAAAATGAGAATTATCCTAAGCATATCCCCCGGGAGTGTCGTAACCAAGAGTGCAGCAAGGCCCGTTGTCGTGCACCAGTTCCTGTTCGAGTCTAGCTCAAAGCAGTGTTTTTGGGTTTTACCCCTAGGTACATCTGTGCCAGAGCCGCCTCTACCTGCTCGTATCCAGACAGGGATGTATTTCTCGGAAAACTCATAACATCTCTATAATACCAAAATTCTAGGAAGTTCTTCTATACTAATCCTCAAAGTCTATCTTTGGGCTATGTTCTCTAATCAGAGTTTATCTAAATCTAGCTTCCAAGGTTAGTACTAAACTGCCTCTGATACCAACTGTAACGCCCCGACCCCAGCTACCCAGAGTCGGTGCATTACTTCGTAACATTGGCATGATCACAAAAGATCAAGTCTCGAAAGACCGATTAGTTTAGTAGCCTTGGAAACACTAGATACATTTGTAAACGTTACATTACATCATAAAGTAAACCAAAACAACAACAACATATTGTCTTCATATCCTCTCAGACTATCCCTGCAGGTCATTCATAATATACTTCTTCAAATCCTGGAAAACATTAAAACATTGAAAGGGGTGAGCTCAGATGCTCAGTAAGGATAACAATATTGCGGAAGCTTTCATAAATAAACATTAACATTTAAGGCAATGTATAACTAAAACAAAAGCCTTTTAAACTTGAACTTCAACATAATATGGCAAAAGTAAAATGAGATAATGCCATTCACTTCTTCACATGGATATTCTACTGGCCGAATAATCACATGCAATATCAATAACCACTTTCATAATGAGGGAATGTATAATGTCGGACATTCTGAAACATTTTGTCAAGGCCTCGGCCAAGACATCTAAAATGATTAAGGCCTCGGCCAAAACCATAAATCAAATTGGGAAAGGGCCTCGGCCAATTCCACGTCTAGTTGTCTCATGAGACCTACCGATGCATCGAGGAGCTATAGCGGGCTCCACCCGTCACTTATTAAGTCCAATACATTCCTCATATGAATAGGTTTAAACATATCATAAACCATAACATAATCGTATCACATAAAACATGGATAAAGGGAACATAACATTTCCACATTTCAATCACAAGATATCAATACAACACATTGATATAATAAAAATGCTTTCAAAACCATTTTCAATACCAAAATAAAAGAAAGTTAAAACTTTGTATTTATTTTTCATTAAAAAAAAACGATGTCTTGTAGAGGAAGTCGAAACTCAAATAATAGTCACGGCGGTGGAGAAGTCGTTGTCGCCGCATAAGTACGGAAAGAAAAACATTCCCTTTTGTCGTTTAGAAAAACACTTCGTATAAAAAAGATTCCTTTTGAATAAACGTAAAAGTCAAAGGGGTTTATACACCGTATAAAAGAAAGTTGTGTATAAAGTAAAATATGCCTCAATGAAAGGAGATTGAGACGAAGTCCCATACAAAGATCATTTTTGAAATAAAATAGATCTATTATCAGTATTCAATATAAGTACACATAAATAATGTAAAAATACAAGATATGACATAGTAATATCATGACATAATTTGAAAGTAGGAGATTAACCCAAAGAATGGAAGTTGGGTTAAGAAGTTCCCTTACCTCGTGTCTGACTTGACTCAACCGTTCTTTAACCTCCTGAATAATAAACTAGAGTTAATATATACCTTATTAAGAACCATTTTTAATTTCATTATCCTTATTATATCACTTATTACAATGATATGAACATTATGTAATTATTTAAGTTAATAACGGTCGTTTTGTCGATCTTTGGTACTTGAGTCAACAATAAGCTTCTTATAATTACAAGTTGTTTATGTGGTGAAATATCCATTATATCCAGAATTATATTCATGATTTATATGTCATATATATCTTATATATCCAGTATATACATTCATTTATAATATTACATAACATTTAGAGGTAAGAAATGAAATGCACCGTTCATGGAGACGGTAAGCCGTACGTACGCATGAACGCTACTTTCATTTCAATTTCATATTTAATGGAACTAAATCATAATGATATAAATGTATAATATAATTCCAGTATAATATAGTGTATAATACCATTTACTCCATCCTTTATACATCCCACATATGGCATTAACGATTCAAATCACTTTGAGGGGGCGGTAGTCCGCACTTCCTAAAATGAAATTATCGCGTTTTACCCATAATGGAAATCATAAAGTAAGCCATAAATGAGAAATACAGAAGCATAAGTAAAACATAAACACATTATATATCATATATAAATATATTGACATCTTAATGGCCACCTTTGAAGGTGTTATATGAGTGTTGAACAATCATCGTTTCGTGAGGCAGAAATTCGCCATCCACAGAAATCGTATGTTCTTTAACCATTAGATGTAGGTGTGTGTAAGTGTATCTCGAATCCTTCTTATAACAACATCCTAGTATATTGAGGATACTGGTGTTGTCACAAAATAAATGAATAAAAAGAGTTTAGGGGGTTGGAGAAGAAAAATAAAACAAAACAACATTAGAAAAGACATTACCTCAAAATCGGGTAACTCTTTTTGATTTGAGCCAAAGGCTTCCTTGGGAAGAGTTCTGCCCAATGTGAGGCTTCTATGAGTAAGGGAGGAATGTTGGGAGAGTATTTGGGCAGAGGTTGGCCGAGCCAAATGGCTTGAAAGTGTAAATGAGGTGGGAGAGGTGGGGGCCTTTTATAAGTGGAGAGGAGGGGCACTTTTGGAAAGATTGAAATGTTACATTATTTCACAATGCTTTTCGGATTCTAAAGGTCCCACACTTATATAATTCGAGGCTAAGTTGATAAGGTTTCTAAATCTCTTCATCCAATAGGCTTTGGACAAGTGTAAGCCTTGGATTTTGCATTATCTTCCCATTTTATTTAAATCGTTAAATAATGAGGTCATCACTACATCATCATGATGTCATAAATAATTTAATTTATTTAATGTCTAAAAATTATAAAAAAATACTATGATGTATGAAATCTTTTTAGCTTTCTAATGAATATTTATAATCAAAATTTGGACTTGTGTAACCCCACTTAAAAACTGTTTTAGTAAAACAACTCATGTTTGTGTCAATTTAATTTTAACATTAAATAAATATATATTAATGTCATTTTCCAACTAAAGTGGCTCCATGGGGTCCCCAAGTTGACCCATGGGTTGACTTGGTCGGCCATGACTCATCCAATAGGAGTAGGACAAGTGTCAAGCTCATATAATATTATTAAAACATTGTTTTTACCTTAAACTACACTAATTACCTCTAATCGCGATTAAGAACTTAAAAGTTACTATTCACCAAAAAAATTATTTTAATCTTATTGAACCACATTTTACTTCTTAATGACAACCATGTATGTCGGATTTTTGAAAATCAAAACACAGAAGTGGTAATATTTCATTTAAACGAAAAATCAGTTATTTAACTACCACTTAGTGGTTTCACTATTCATCAAAAATTGAAGTTTTTCAGAACATTGCCAAAATTTCACCCTAAGCTATAATTGATATTCCGAATTCAAAAATGATGCCTATTTTACAAAATTCCAAACATATAAGTTGCATTAATTAATTTTATAATTAATTCCCGCTGTTACAACAAATAGCGTGTTTTTAAGAAACAATTTATATCAAAAGATTGGCAATTGTTTATGTCCAATTTCAATGTTAAATTAATTCTAATGACCACCATTGGATAAAATGGTAAAAATATATTCTAATTATACTCTAAAACCACTCAATAGTATAATTTATCACTATGAATTATTTTGATTAAAAAAGTTGTTTTAAGTATTTTTCACTATTCATAAAAATTTTGAAGTTCTCAGAAAATTACAAAAAATTCAACATAGGATAATTTCAATATTAGGAATACAAAAATGAAGTCCATTTTGAAATATAAAATTTCTATAATTTTAAAAAGTGATTATTACTATTCATAACGGCTACTTTGATTTTTCGCGATGTTTTAGAACTCGAAGTTGCGTACAATGCAAGCTATTGTATTATTGAAAGAGAAGCGTATCGTGGAAGCTCGGGGTGTTACAATGCTCGTTTGCTTGCCCCGTCTTAGGCTGACGCGATCGGATGTTGTGTTGCGAATGCGTCAGCAACATCCTTGATCGCCATGTCAGCTCCTTCAGGCTCTGAACATTGGTTGCGCAGTCCTCATCACACTCCGCCTTTGTGCGTTGTAGTGGAATCTTGACACTCTTTTCATACTGACCTTCAGTACACCTCTACACGTTAGGCAGACCAACCAAGGTAATGATGTCGTTCGAGGCTCCCATGATCTGAGCACCAAGGATATATGCGGATATCCTCCCTAAGGGCCATGCGTAGCTGGACCCTCGTCCCCATAAGGAGGAAGGAGTCGCCCGAACAATTGCGTTCTGGGCCCAGTATATTTGGAGGCTAGCATCTCTGCCCCTCGGGTGATGGACATACGCAGGCCCCTATCCCAAGACTCTTTTCCTGGAATCGTGCGTGACCGCAGGGCTGGGTATGTTCCCACCTCTGCCGTGTCCGCCGTACCGCGATAAGCAGATTCCTCCATGGTCCGAACCACACGACCTTAAACTGTGTTGTCTGGTCCTACCACATGACCATAAACTGTGATCGTCTTGGCCGCCCGACGAGAAACGGCACTGCATCGTGATGTTCCCCTCAGGGGACACTCATGTTGGGCGCTGGTTAATAACCACGCCATTCATCAATGCCTTCCGTGGCTTGATTATTGTGGCGACGCCAGAGATTTCTCAATCACAGGCATGTCGCCGCACGAAAAACCATTCATCTCTAAGGACAAACAAGAAATATCAAATGCCGCTCCTTTTGTGTGCGAGGGTCAGACCCGCACTCTTCCCCGCGCTGGTGCCCGATTGTGTTGCGCCGCGCTTCAAGAACTACGTGCGGCTTGATTCCCATCCTTATGGGATACGTAGGAACGCCCGGATGTTTGAAACTTCGGGTCCAGCCCCCCACCTCTTAGAGATTCCCCCTTCTCTGGGGAATCCGCCGCCTTCAGGTCACCCTCAAGGCGCGTTCCCCGACCCCTTGCAGTGGTCCACCGGTGTCAAGAGTACTCTGGTTTATTGCCAGGAGGGTCAGGATCCGCTTGGTCAGGTTTCCTCCACTTTTCAGGCTTCGTGCTCCCTTTCATTCGGACCCATCGTCTACGCCCTGGGTGGAGCCCCCGTGAACGGTTCGGACACAATGCCTCAGTGCTCTCCCACCGACTCGGGCCGGTACCCCCAATGGCCTCGGGCAGCAAATCGATATGAATCCTGCGATTGAGCGGTCGATGCTCGTTTGCTGCCTCATTCCACCAACGGTTAGTGCGATGTTGATGCTGCTTTTCCGCCACGGTCGGCAGTACTCTCATATCGTCACGCCGGTGCTCCCGGTCCTCGAGTGAATGGCCGCATGATTCACATTTCCCACCTCCCATTCTGACCAGGCGAAACCTCGACACTCTTGACACTATCCCTCAGTGCATCTTCGCATATCCAGGGGATATGACCAGATGCGGCGTACTTTGAGGTCTTTATGGTCCGAGCTCTAAGACCTTAAACTAAGATCTCCCCTTATGGTCCGAGCTCTAAGACCTTAAACTAAGATCTCTCTTTATGGTCCGAGCTCTAAGACCTTAAACTAAGATCTCTCTTTATGGTCCGAGCTCTAAGACCTTAAACTAAGATCTCTCTTTATGGTCCGAGCTCTAAGACCTTAAACTAAGATCTCTCTTTATGGTCCGAGCTCTAAGACCTTAAACTAAGATCTCTCTTTATGGTCCGAGCTCTAAGACCTTAAACTAAGATCTCTCCTTATGGTCCGAGCTCTAAGACCTTAAACTAAGATCTAGCCCTTATGGTCCGAGCTCTAAGACCTTAAACTAAGATCTACCCTTATGGTCCGAGCTCTACGACCCTAAACTAAGATCTCCCCAAATGGGGTTCTACGTCCTGCATGACGTTAAACTGCACTCTCAGAACTACGTGTGGCTTGATCTCCAGCCTGATGGAGTACGTAGGAACGCCCGGGCATTCCGACTCGGGTCCAGCCTCAGGGATCGTTAAGTCCCGCCCCTCCTCGTCGCCGGCCGTCTGGCCTGACTTCGGGTAGAGTGGTGCAGTTGTGATATTCTCCCCGATTCAGCTCGGGATGCCCCATCGCAAGGATGGGAAGCGACGGTTTCCTCGTCAGAGAGGTGCTGTCTGAGAATTGAGGTGACTCACGGCCAGGTTAGTGCATCCACCTAATACGCTTTCCCCACGGTGGCGCAATTTTGAGAGCATTGGATTCTGTCCGAACAAATCGTCACTTCGCCCCACGCTTCGCATGCCCTGTTGATCTAGATTTCCACCCTTGTGTCTGAAGGAACCCCAAAGCGGTATTCATGATGACATGTGGTCCACCTCCTGCAATATGAATGATGGCCTTTTTCGGTCCGTCTATTGCAGTTGTTATGGTCGATCCACTGTCCGCCTACCGTCTTGGGCATTTCCTGGAAGGCCGACCGTTGTGGATGTCCGGATTCGGGACACGCGATTCACCCTTTCTCATTTCCCTATGTTCGGATAAAATCTCAACGCCCCTAGCATTGTCCCGCTCGTGTGTTGGAACAAGTTGGGGGATGATACATTGATTAGGTCTGAGGTCTCCTTTCCTAGGAATGACCTCCCTCTTTTCTCCAGAAATCCAGGCCCAATTATGGATGCCTGATGCTTGGTTAACACTCCCGCAAGACAGTGAATTGTGGTTGAGCATATTAAACCAAAAGATGCAGATAAATTGATTCATACAGATGGATCAAAGTAGCAGAAGCAAATGTTTTGGGAATGGCAAAACAAAGCCCTTAGGGATTAGCGTGCTGAATGAGTCTTTCTAATGCCGCTACCCTTTGGCTGGTGGCCCCCAGAGCTGCTTCTCGCTCTCTGCGTGCCCTCTCTTCGTCGGCGGTCGCAGCACGCAGTTCGTCGATTCTGGCCTGTGCATGCTCCCACTCGACTTGAATTGTCACCATCTGTTGGCCCGCCTCCGTCAGCTGTACTTGGGCGTCAACCAGCTGAGCTGCTAGTTGCTCCACAAGCTCGGTACACGTCGCGACGAAGGCCTCCTTCTCTGCCGCCTGCCCTTCGAGATGCCGGACTTCCTGCTCCGCCGCGAGGAGCGCCCGCGTGCTCTCCGACATGTCCCGACTTTGTGTGACGTCGGCACGCCGGCAGCTCTCGCGCATCTTTTCGGCCATGAAATCACGAACCGTCAGATGGAGGCGTTGAGCATCAGCTCCCCCGGCACACAGGAAGCGCAGCCAGGTCTGAAGTGATCCCATGCGCCCCAGCCACTCCGATGGGTCTCGCTTGAGGAATCGCTGGATGCACTTCCACCCCCTACGGCGCGTTATCTGGCTCTCCTCGACCGCCTCCGTGTCTGAGTCGTCCATCTCCTCGGGATCGGCAGGCCGGTAGGCAGGGAAGGCAGCCAGCAGGTCTGCTGCAGGGTCCGCCCCTGGGAGGTCCTCACGAGGGATAGGTTCCCCAACATCCGGGCGACCTTCTTCTCTCTCCCCAGCGGCGCTGACACCCTCGTCAGCCCCCGACCTCTCTCCGATGTCAGCACCGCCGGCGTCCGCAGCCCCCTGATCAGCAGTTGGTGGGGCCGGCTCGGTTTTGGAAGTCTGTTCCGGAGCAGGCGGCATGTCCACCACTGGTCCACTCGTAGATGGCCCGGGTTCGGCAACCCGATGAGCCTCCAGTGTTGAGATCACTGCGCAGGGCATGCCATGGTTAGTCACGGATCGTCAACGGCAGGCACCAGCAGTAAAGTAAGGAGACTTACGGGAGGTCAGAGTGTCATCTTCCGCTATCCCGGCCGTCGCAGGAACAGTTGCAGCAGGGGGCCCTTCCGAGCTTGTCAGTTCAATGATGGGTGTCTGGCCCCCGCCTTGTCCTGCTGGCACCCCTCCTACTCCCGCTGAGGATGCCTGACCAACATCCGTGCGCTCCTGAGAAAGATGGAGAAATGGGTTAGAAGCTTCATAAGAGAGTGGATGAAGCAGATTGAGTAGGGATAGAAGCGGACCTCGAGGAGCTCAGTGACATCAACGTTGTCAGAGCCGGCCACCTCGCCGCTCTCCCGTGGGCTCCCCTGATGGGATCTTCCCTCGGAGCCTTCATCCTCCCCCATTTCCTCCTCTTCTTCGGAGTCGTTGCTACTGTCGTCTTCTTCCGGCGGCATCTGTTCCGGAGCGGGCTCGAGACCGAGCATCACCTTCACCAGAAGGGATGGCTCCGCGCGCTGACCACGTTGGCGCGCGTACTCGTCCATGGCCGTCAGATACGCATACTGCCGGTTGAAGTCCACCCTGTCGGCAATGTGGAGGCGCCCGACCTCTGGCAGATGGATTCCTTCTCTGAGAATCTTTCGCCAGATGGCGTCGGTCCCCAGTGACTGCCGCAGGGTCATCCAGGCCGACCACAGCGCCGGGAAGACTGCATCGTGGGAGGGTTCGAGCAGACGTCTCACCTGCTTCCCGGGCCGCTCTTCGACCACCACGCGTGCCCCCTATCTGGGCGCCGAGGTCGTAGCGGCAGCTCGCGATGTGCCCGCCGCCGAAGTCCCTGCCCGCGCCGGCTCCGCTGCTTGGCGCGCCTCCGTTCTCCCCCGTGTGGCGGCGCCTCGCCTCCTCCCTTGACGCCCGGTCTCCGCACGGGTAACCTCGAGCCGCCGAACTAGCTTCCGCAAAAGCCCCTCAGGGTACGCGATGGCCCAGTGTTCGGCGTACTCGGTTGC
Source organism: Viscum album (assembly GCA_963277665.1). NCBI lineage: Eukaryota > Viridiplantae > Streptophyta > Magnoliopsida > Santalales > Viscaceae > Viscum > Viscum album. The sequence continues at coordinate 1,462,126,272 of OY728162.1, read as the reverse complement.
CAAGCCTGCGTCAACTCCGGTAGGAGGGAGAGTGATGACGTTGCCAGAGCCGAAAGCGGAAAACATCAGCCACATCTGGCGAAGGACGCCAGGGTTCGTCTCCTCCCGGACAGCAGTGAATACCCTCTTCGGCATCCGTTGAAGTCACCCGAACTGCCTGGCGAACCGGGTCGGCACGTAAGGCTCGCAGATCACCTTCCCGTCGATCCGAGCCACGAGCACCCCGCCCCGCATGTTCAGGAAGTATTCATGCTGCTCCAGCGGACCCTGCCCATTGTCGATCATCTGGCCGACGGGAGTGGGGAACGGACTGAAGTTGAAGTTGGCATGATTGCCAATCCGGATCCGCACGCCCTCCTCACTTAGGGTCATCAGAGCGACCCCCGCGATGTTCAGCAGGGAGGGTCGCAGGCCGTTGCCCGGAGGAATGATGGCGTTCGGAAACGTGTACCCACCGAGGTGAGCAGCCACCCAGCCGTGGAAGAACTGAAAGGGCCCACAGATCCTTCGTGGCGACCCCCCTCGTGAGATGCGTCCCAGGATGGCATACAGCCTTGCCAGCACTGGGACCCCGAGGTTGTATCTCTTGTTGGCGGCCATAGCGCCCGCCATCGCCAGTGTCGTCGGGCGAACGCCCATTCTCGCGTCCCGCACTGGCAGGAGCCACCCACTCAGAAAGGCGGCCAGGAACGCCGCGTACCGGACGTTTGGGTCCCGGGCCTCGATGACACGGTACCCCCATGAGCGGTAGTCGCCCGTCTCCAGGACCCGCCAGTACGACCCGTTCCGGCTCCTCTGAGCTGCGGTCGGGCACCGCTTCCCCCTGCCTGGCATCTTGACCGCCGGGTCATGCTCCAAGAACTGGCCGAACCATTCCTTGTAGGCTATGTCCTTCTGGAAGTCTTTGATCCCGAGCCGCTGTGTAGCCAGGTCAAGCAGATGCCAGGTCAGGATGGGAGTCTGTGACCTGTCCTCCCAGATGTTCTTTGGTGGCAGGAACTCATCGTATTGGTAGCCCTCCAGCGGGATACCTCCGATGCAGTGGATGTCCCAGAGATCGATGTCGACCTCCCCATGGTGAAAATGGAAGGTGTTGGTATCCGGAGACCATCGGGTGAACAGCTCCGGCCCGAGCTCGGACTGCTGGTAGAAGTGGAACTGCGACGTCCACACCGCCTCGAACAGGCCGATGTACCGCAGCTCCTCTGCGAAGTGATCGCAAGTGTGGCGTACCCAGAACGCCCAGGCCCACTCACTGGTGAAGTTTCCCCCAGACCGCAAGTCTCAGTCCTTTAGCCATCCCTTGGTGTCGTCCGTGACGCTCTGGCGATATATGCTCGAGTAGAGGGCTGGAGAATTCTCCGCAGTAGGCTCACCCCCATCAATGGTTCGCGTCCTCGGGTTCAGGACATAGACATCCAAGTGTCTGGTCTCCCTGGCAGGATGCCCATTGTTGGTGATGTTATAGCGGAGAAGCTCGTCCTCCCGGGTCACCCAGGTCTGTGGCGCATCAATCTCGAACCCTGGCACCAGGACCTCATCTAGGATGCCGAAGTTCCAGAGCGGCAGGTTGTCCGACAGTGGATATGTCTTCTGGGCCGGCGTCAGTAAGTCGAACAAGGATTGATTGTTGGAAACAATCTCCTTGGCTCCGTAAACCTCCTCGTTCGTCGCCATCTCAGCCCTGCGAGTGGCGGCATCCCCCTCATTTCCTCTGTGCGCGGCCATCTCAGAAGTTTCGGGAGTCGTGCGGGTTAAGGGATGAAGCGTGCGGGATCGGACGAGGCTGGTTGAGAAGTTTGAAGGTTGGCGCGCAATCCAAGTGGGAGGCGCGCAATTGGGAAGATTGTCGCGCAAAGTTCCGGGTTTTCGCGCAAAGACAGGCGAAATCCGGACGGTTTTGCGCGACGAGCGGGCGAATTCTGCGCCGGAAAGGGCAATTTCGCGCACGAGAGCAGAGATGCTTATCGCGCGGAAGGCCAGTGTACGGCACGGAGGGACCCAGTGCCCCTATTTATAGGCGATGCCAGGGTCCGCGCTGCGCGGAAAGCGCTTTGCGCGACCGCAGCGGCGAATTTCGCGACCGGCGCCCCTTTTTGCGCGCCTAAGTCCCGCGCCGCCCAGGACTTCGGCCTTCCGGCGTCTCCCTCGGAACCCGATCATTGCGACCTCTCGCCGATCAGATTCCGAGGGGGGGCTTTTGTAGACGCCGGAAAAGTCCGTTGTTCCCAAACGAAGCTCCGGATGCGGAAAGCGAGGTCATATTTGGAGTCGGAAGAATGTTTCAGAGGGCCCGGAGGCCTTGCGCGGAATTTCAGAGGTCTGCGCGCAAAGATGATGATCCGCACGCAAAACCCCCGAGATGCGCGCAACTCCCTTGCGCGCGGTGCCCGATTCCGCGCCCGCGAGGAGAATTCCGCGCTCGCGCCTTGGATTCCGCGCCCGGGGTTGCCTATAAATACTAGGCGACCCCCAACGTTTCAAAGGTTGCTGGAAGTCGAACGGTCTCCCGCGCGCGCAATTCAACCCCTTCCGCGCGCAATTCAACCCCTTCCGCGCGCAATGCCGATCTTCAGGTAACCTCCTTTCTTTCGCGCAATAGAGCCTTGGGGTCCTCCTTCGCGCGCAATCCCCTTGGCTCATTTCCTTTGAATAAATTTCAACCCGAAGGCCTTTGCGCGCAAAAGAAGCCTCTTGCGCGCAATTGTCCCCCGGGTGCGCGCAATCCAACCCGATTGCGCGCACCCCCCATCTTCAAAGTGGCCATTCGTTAGAGAATGAGCCGTTGCCCCCGCGCGCTACCCGAAGCCCGGTGCGCGCAATCCCAATCATCCGCGCGCAAAGCGCTGGCCCAATTGCGCGCCAGCCCGCCATTTTGCGCGCCGACCCGCGGTTTTGCGCGCAAAGCTCCTCTTTTGCGCGCAATCCGCCAGGGTCGCCTCCCTTGACCCCCTGCGGGTACCCGCCTGCGGGGCGCCCGATGGTCTTCATCGCAGGTGCCCGCACCGTGCGCTGTCTTCCCGTGCAGCCTTCCAGGCTCGTGCGAAGTGACACGGACCCGTCGGCGGCAATCATTCGTCCAGCATGACGTTAAACTGCATATTCGTCCCGCATGACGTTAAACTGCACATATGTCCAGCATGACGTTAAACTGCAGATACGTCCCGCATGACGTTAAACTGCGCATTCGTCCAGCATGACGTTAAACTGCCCATACGTCCAGCATGACGTTAAACTGCACATTCGTCCAAGCTGCACGACGCTAAACTTCCTAGCCCCCCCATCGTCCGCGCTGCAAGACGTTAAACTGCCAAGTGTTTCGTCCTCAACACACGACGTTAAACTGTACTTCGTCCGGCAAGACGTTAAACCGTCCGCTTCGTCCTCAACACACGACGTTAAACTGTACTTCATCCGGCAAGACGTTAAACCGTCCGCATCGTTCGATCCCGTGCCTCGCACGCAGGGTCTCCCCCGGTTTGGACGTGGCCCCCACCCGCTCGTCTCTGCAGGGATGTCGGGATTGTCCCGCTTTTGGGACGATTTAATGGGAGTGGCTTTTCCCTACGGGGGCAGGGTATTACAAACCCCTAGTTTCTCGTGGGAGGCTGCACATGTGTATCTCCATTGCGCCTCCCCACTGCCGAAGCCAGTAGAGGGTGTGACTGGGATCGAGGTGTCTTCTGCTTTCGGTCCAAGTCCCTTCCGACTGAGTTTTGTCGCATCCGGGCTGCCTCAAGTGCGTAAGTCCTGACAGAATGAACTACGTGGACTTTGATCCCTGTCTTCTATACAGGGTACGTAGGAAGCCTCCCTGAGGTCCAAGCCCGCCACCTGGTCGTCCCGGTCGTATTTACGTCGGTTCGTCCATCAGTGGACCCCTCCAGGGTTCACGCTTGCGTCGATTCACCTATGAATCCGCCCCTGTGGGAGACTGCCCGTGTGTATCTCCACTGTGCCTCCCCACAGCCCCTTTTCCCATTTCTCCTTTTATCATCCAGCATGACGTGAAACTGTGATCCACCCGGCCGTTCCACCCCCCTCTGTGCGAGGTGGTTCGGTTCAATCCTCCGCCCGGCGGCCTAGACCTCTTCGTGAGTCGGCTTGCCGACGTCCAGCATGACGTTAAACTGTATACCCGAACTACGTTGACTTTGATCCGTGCTAACGCGCGGTACGTAGGAAGCCTCTACGGGGTCCAAGCTCTTCACTCCATCATCCATCCTGATCCTTACCCGGGCCGCCACATCCCGGTGGGGTCATGCCACTTCACTCCACTCCACATCATTTGGGAAGCCGCCCATGTGCTGGCCCCAGCGTCGGAGGTTCCCCGCAAGGGGTTCTGTCACCTGATCCACTTTTCGTGTTGATCGGTCTGATGCCGTCCCCGCTGGACGTTAAACTCGCGGCATACCCCGTGTTAAACATGGGAAGCTGAGGAAAACCTCAGGTGACACAGTTCCCCGCACCTAGTACGGGATGCCTCAGGCCATCATGCCTTCGAGAAGCCCTATTAGGGACGGAAGACAGACGTGCAGAGCCGCAGTGCTACGACACGCCCCCAGCACCCAGAGCCACCCGGCCTTCTCACCGCAGGTTGCTGCCCCGACCAGACTCCTTGGAGCGTCCGGCCGGAAGCAGCGTAATTAACCGGTGTCCATGAAGATATGGCGCCGGGAACGAGATTCACGAACATTCTTAAGTCTATGAGGGAGACCCGGATTAGGCGACAAGTTCCGAGGAGACGTCCAAGGAAGGAGGAGCCGACATCCCATCATCCCGGTTTCGATCAAGGAGCAGACGCCCCTGAATAAGGGACGAATGCCGCCCGCCCTTGGAAAGCGGGACTGCGGGACCACAAGCCGCGCGCCCATCCCCTCGGGTTGACGGGTGCACGCGCGAACGCGTCCTGGCGGAACAGCGTAACCCGACGCACATCCGCACCGAAACAAACCCCTTACTCAATACTCACCAAAATACCAGGAATATTTCCTATATTTAAACTTTTCTATAGGGTTCTTCCTAGAGTTTTCATATCCTAATTTCCACAAATAACTAAACCATACTTTGATACCAACTATAGTATCCCATATTTTTATAACATAAACTTTCATTACATTACACAAAACTGAGGATCTTTAAGGTTTAGTGTCTTGGAAACAAGGAACATAATACATGAAAACAACATAAAGAATTCTTATTAAACATTTGAAAGGCTTCTCCTTAAGTTCATCCTAGGTTCATTACTGCATCTCATAACCTGGGGACATACATCAAAAGAAAGGGTGAGCAGAAGGCCCAGTAAGGGAAACAAGAGAAACATTTTACATGTGAACTTGAGATACTTCAATAAGGACATGAAAAGAACTTTAAGGAATGAGAAAGAAATCATGAGATACATCATAATAAAAATAACATTTTTCATAACTTGAAGATGTGGCTGCAACATTTAATATTGACAATCATTTCATTTCACCAAGGTCCATCCCCAAGGTGTCATTAAAAATTACCAAGGTTATTCACCAAGGTATCAGTCTAAAAAGTCATATCTAGAGATTAAGTATTTACCCAATGCATTGGAGCGCTATCTGGGAGCACCCTTGACATGTCATTATTATCATGTGAGCCACATATATCATCATCAATCATTTCATAAACAACCCATATAGCATAAAATAAATGGGTTTCATTTCATAATCATACCATTTTAAAAAACTGCTTTAATGACATGATCATTATGTCACTTTGAACCCACAGAAAAGGGAAAGCGGGTTTCATGTATGTAATCCCAGAATTTAAAATAGAACATTTTGATATATATGTGAATACCCCTGTAGAAATAAGATCTTTGATTATTCACTTAATAACATAAAATAATTTTGAGATAAAGAGAGAGGCATTTTGAGACGAAAATTCTGCAGCATAACGGCTATGTTTCGGGGTTTTAGAAAACATTTAAAAGAGAGGGGACATGGGTCAAACATTCAGAAATAACACATAAAATAGTAGAGGGACAGAATATAGGGGATTTAAGAACATGGTAATGAAATTTGAAAATATACCATATGAAATGAAGAACATTAAAGGAAGACAAAAATAAGATTTCTCTTATGAAAATTCGGCAGCCTAACAGTGTTACATAAACTTCAACCAAAAATGAATTGATAAGATCAAATAAGGTCTCTCATCATATGAACATAAAATATCAGTATGATAGATATAGAGATCATATAACAACATAATAAAAAGGAACTTGCAAGACTTTACATGGAATTAGAACTTTGAAAAGGGAGAAAGGTGCAAGGACCACTTAAAAATTCAGCAGCCTAACGATGCCACTTAAACTTCAAAATACTGAATTGAAGAGATCAAATGGGGTCTCTCATCATATGGTCATAAAATATCAGTATGATAGATATAGATATCATACCCCAACATAACAAAAAGTAACTTGAAAGAATTGACATGAAAGTAAAACTTCAAAACGAGAAGGGTGAAGAACCACTTAAAAATTCGGTAGCCTAACGGCGCCACTTAAAACTTCAAAATAATGAATTGAAGAGATCAAATGGTTTCTCTCATAATATGATCATAAAAGATCATTATGATAGATATATAGATCATACCCCAACATAACCAAAAGGAACTTTAAATAATTGACATGAAAGTATAACTTCAAAACGAGAAGGGTGAAGAACCACTTAAAAATTCGGCAGCCTAACGGCGCCACTTAAAACATCAAAATACTGAATTGAAGATATCAAATGGGTTCTCTCATCATATGATCATAAAATATCAGTATGATAGATATAGATATCATACTCCAACATAACCAAAAGGAACTTGAAAGAATTTACATGAAAGTAGAACTTCAAAACGAGAAGGGTGAAGAACCACTAAAACATTCGGCAGCCTAACGGCGCCACTTAAAACTTAAAAATACTGAACTGAAGATATCAAATGGGGTCTCTCATCATATGATCATAAAATATCAGTATGATAAATTTAGATATCATACCCCAACATAATAAAAAGGAACTTGAAATACTTTACATGAAAATAGATCTTGAAAAATGAGAAGGGAGAAAGAATCTGTTACAAAAATTTTGACAGCCTAACGGCGCCACTTAAAAATTCATAAAAAGAAATAATGAGAGTAAGAGGGGATCTCTCATTATGTGAACATGAAAAGGGTAGTAATAGGAGTATAAAATAACACCCTTTAACATAAGAACATGGAGCATAAAATAAATTACATAAAAGAGATTTCTTGAAAAGAAAGAGAGAGATCAGATCCCTTACCTTAAAACGTAACTCTTAAAACTCAAAGGTTTGGACCTTGAGGGCTTGGGGGCACCTTGGGAGGACTCGTTTGGAGGTAAGGAGACCAGAACTTTGTGGAGGATGGTTTTGGAGTCGAAAAGATGAGAGGAGGGCTTGGTATTTATAGGGAAAGTGAGGGGACAAGGCATTAATGGCCAAGGGACACCTCAAAAGTGGTTTTCTCAAAAGCATGGGCCCTCCCATGGTACTTCCCATAGAGTTAGGTCACATGGGGACCCCCACACAATAATTCATCTTCTTTATTCGACCATCCCTTAAAATATCTCATGACATCATCATGACACGGTTATGATGTCATTAAACATACCGAAACCCTAAAACTGTATTTTTACTATTCACTGAAAATTCAACTTTCTCAGAAAAATCCCAAAATTTTACATTAACCAAATATCAATGCTCTGATTTCAAAAATGAACTCTATTTTATAAAAATAATTTTCTAAATATTTTTAATTCATTTTTTAAATAAACACACTATTCACCGAAAATTCATTTTTTTCAGAAAAATCCCCAAAAATTACCTTAACATAATATCGATGCTCTGAGTTCAAAAATGAAATCCATTTTATAAAAATAATTTTCTAAATATTTTTAATTTAATTTTTAATTAAGAAACACTATTCACCTAAAAAAACTAATACTTGAATAATAATTTATGAAACTATTATTTACCCATTTTATTGAGTCTCATTACTTAATATATGTGTCTAAATTATATTAAAACTTTCTTTGAGTGAATTTACTAATCCATTTCGTCACATTACTAATCCTAAGCGTAAAATCACTATTCATAATTTACTATTCATCAAAAATCAAGTTGATATTATTAGACTCGAAATTTCATACTGAACAGAATGGTAGAAGACCATTTTTTGAAAATCATTACACATTTTTATTTTTTTAAGGTTTACATAAACATTTTTAAAATATCCTTTCTCTAAAATTAATCAAAAATATGTATACTATGTTTATCCAGAAATTTGAAAATTCATAAAATTCATCATAAGAAAAAATCCCAATTTTTATTTAAAACAAAGGATTACATAAGGCAGTTACGGTCTCCTTACATAGCCCCTTATCACACCAGCATAGGACCTAAGTGTAAGGTGTGCTAAGGTGAGAGAATCCGAGGGAGGCTCGGCCAACATCGCACGAGTAGTAATTTCTATCAGTTTGAACTTCTCGCAAATATGATCTCGTTCTAGCTTCACACGATGAAGTTTAGCTTGGGTTTGATCCAGAGCAAAGCCCAGTGGTGCTACCTCCTTCCCAAGTTCTGTTAGATGGGCTTAGATCGGTCCAAGACTATTGGGTGAGGCCATAGAATCTTCTTTCTATATTAATTAACAAATATTTCTTGTATTTCGAGAAAATAGTCAAAACGTTTAGTTTCCAGCGGTCATGTTGACCAATGGTCAAATAACAGTCAAAACCCAACAGTCTCATTTTAATTATACTCATGTTATCAAATGAAACGTTTTTGTTGAGTATAAAAATAAAATAAAATAACACATAAAATTAGGAAACAAGATTTATTTAAAATTTCGGGTCGTTACATGTGTGTTCCTCAATATACCAAAGAAATTAAATTTAAAAGAAATATATTTTGTGCATCATTTAAGATCAGTGTTTCCTGACATATACACTATTGAATTCAATGTTATTATTTTATAATTTTTGGGTGTTACATTCAAGGTGTTATAATATTTCTAACCCAATTATATAATGACCTGGACTTTTCATAAATAAATATTACATCTTAATAGATGAATATTTTATACATTTCACAAATACACACCTGAGGATCATAAAGGTTTAGTGTTTTTGGAAAATAATTACACAATATTCTTATTTCATGAAAGATATTAAACATCTCCTATAAATATCTTCCATATTAGTACTCTTTATATAAATTCCCTACATAAAACATTTCTTCATAACCTAGGGAAAGTAAACATAAGAAATAGTGATCTTATATTATTAGTAATGGTAAGCATGGAAGATATCATTCAACAATCATATGAAATCATATGATAATCTTTAGGGTATAAGATTGTAAATTTGAATTAAAAAGTTCATATCCAATATATCATGTATTATAAACATGATCCTTGGAATAAAACATTATTATTTCAAAATACATGAACCATAAGAGTGAAAAATCATCATAAATAAATCATGAACCAAAATTTCATTTCATATAAGTTTGGTTCCATCATAAGTATAGAAACCATTTTGTATGTCAATGTTAACATCCAAGACCATAAAATCATAACAGATCATGAATAAACACATGTTTTCCATTTCATAATAGATCATACATCATCACATGATTCCCATTTCATAATGGATCAGGCATCATAAAAGGTTTCCTATAGTGGATCAAGCACATAATCATGTTTTCCAAAGTGGATCAAGCACTTCAGCTTATTTATCATCATCATCTCATGAGTTGTAAATATTACACAATTCATTGGAGAGAGATATAGGTCCCACCAATCACATAATCTAGACATTTTTCTTCCATGAGAATATAAACATTAACCATAGTATTACCTATAGACAGAAAATGGGTTTCATAAATATTTTATCATAGCATAACCCAAATAAAGGAAATCGATTTCATAATTATCTCATCAATTCATCAAAGCAAAACCTTTGGGAAATGAATGGGTTTCATAAATATATATTTGTAATATTGATAAATCATATAGATAAATAATAATTATGGTGAAATTTTTATCATATCCTTAATAAAACATGATCAACTCCAAAGTTTTTTGTCATTTATGAAAATAAATTCCATAAAAAGATAATTAAAACATTCTAGAGAAAAATAACCTCTTCACTTTAAAATTTTAATTTTCAAAACTAAAAGTTAAAAAACATTATAAAAATACTTTCCTTTCGAAATAGCCTTTGAAACATATAAAGTATTATTTTAAATAATGGTTGGTTATGGCAGTAGTAAATTATTCTCATATCATGCATGTTAAAACAAATATTTCATTCACATTTTCGGTAAAATCCAAAAGGTCCTTATTTGGAAAATGACATGAATATTCCTTTTAAACCATTTTTTAACAAGTAAATTTTTTTTAAAAGTTTCTTTAAATATACATTGTATAATATTAAAAACATTATTTAAACCATTTTTAGAAAATAAGTAAGAAAAATGATTTTTGATCGAAGTGAGAAATGATGTGGATTTTCCTTAAAAATATTATTTTAGAATATTGAGTTCATAAAGTGATGAAAATGAAATAAAAACATTTAATTTCAATAAATAACCATACTATAATAAATTAATAGGGTTTCTTGATAGGTATGTTATAATATCTCATCATTGGAATCATATCATAAACAATCCTGATAAACGATGAGATTGTAACATTAAACCTTTACCACTTTGGTATATTTTGAATAAAAAGTACCATGAAAGGAATAAAATTATATAGATATGTATATCATATAATTATCATGATAAGGATCATAAAATAAATTCATAGTAAGTATATACACCATATAAAAGATGTAACACAGTGAAAATCTAAAGTAGGAACCTCAGATTCAATAATGTGTATGACACGCGACACAAATCACATAAGGGGTTATAATATCCCAAGTATTTATAACTTAAATAAATTCAATATAATTTATAGATTTAAATTCATGTGACACTAAGTTATCATGTGAAAAACGAAACAACGAATTCCTTCAACGACTTGTGTTACACGCAAGGCCGAGTTTTACCAAAAATATATATTATTAAATATTATTATTTAATATAATAAGATGTAAATTATCCATTAAATTATTATTTATGAATAATAATAAGTAAATTATAAAAAATTTGGTTTACGCAAATATAAAATGAATTCATTGGTTACTAATTAATGAATATAAGAACCAATTGAATATAAAGTGAGTATTTTTATAGAAAACTCTTTTTATACGCACAAAGCTATTTTATCATAATAAATTAAATTAATCACAATTTGTGTGTGATATTAATGTAATGTGTATTATATTTTCAATGAAATTTTTTTATAATAGTCCAATATATTTTATAGACATAAGATAAAAATAAATTCAATATTACACATAAAAACCTATATTTTTTAAGGCACTTTAACCAACTTTTAATGGAGAACCCATTATAAATCCAATTTTGGAACCTTTTATAAATTTATTATTTCAAAATAAACTTCTTATTTAGAATATAAACATAAAAATTATATTAGGGTTAATTTTTTGGTATTTTTCTGTGAAGATTCATTTTTTAATGAATAGTGAAAAATACTAAATTTTAGTTCAAAACTGCTTTTTAATATAATATAATTATAAGAATAAAATATGTTTTAGATTTATTTTAAAGTTTAATTATATTATATTTTTATCAATTAATATAATTTAGATCATTGTAATCAATTTTACTTTGAAATGTATTATAACAGCATAACAAACTTTTTGATGTTTTTACCTTAAAAACCCGCATTATTGTCCCGTCTGCAGGATTAAATTTAAATTAATATATGCCAATTCTGTGATTTTAATTTGGAAAAATGGATTCCATATTTTTACTAATAATAATTTTATATTTATTATAAGTTAAACTTAGTTTTATACCAAAACTATTAGTGAAAGTAATTAAAATTGTTTACAGTGATTAAAGTAAAATTAAGCTTAATAAAGGACCAAACTTTAATCTTAAGGTTCCAAATGACCTATAAAATTTTAAAAGATACATTTTATGGTCATATTTATAACCTATAACCAATTTTATAAAAATTGGACCATTATTGGATCCACTTTCAATGTGAAAAATTTGTATGGAATTCATTTGTCAAAGTATTACAAAAGCTTCACTCCTCCTCCACTACAAAAAGGCATCATATCCTCCCACTTCCTTGTGTCTCTCAAGACACTTTGGATCAACCAATATCTACCCAAATATCTCCTAAAAATACCACCACTAAACCTATAATCCTCACCTTTTTCAGGAAGAAATATAAGGAATCCCTTTGGTGCAAACCAAAAGGAGTTACCCGATTAAAAGGTAACATCATTCCTTAATCTCTCTAGTTTTATTTCCTTTATTCACTACTCAAATTCTCATTATTCCATGTTTATATAAAATAATTATCCAAAATATACTATCATGTTGTTATTATAATCATTCTACCTACACTTACACAAAATTTCATCTAATGGATAACGAACATATTGTTTACGTGTACGGTGAACTACTGCCTTACAAAATGATGATTGTTAAATTTTCCCTTTACCACCTCTCATAGTGGCCATTATGATGGAAAATCAGTTTATATATGATATATATTATATTTATTATTCTTTTAAGCTTCTTTAATTCTTTTAAAACTCATATCTTTATACTTTCTATTTTTTTGTAAAAATGATAACATCGTTTGTGGAAGTCTGGACTACCACCACCTCAAAGCGATGTGATTCGTTCACACAATACATGGAATGTATAAAGTAAGGTTTTAATTAAAAATATATTACATACAAAAAATATATATTATATTCATTAAATAATTACCATTCTATAAATATAATATAAATCATTTTATTTGTTACCCTTTCACACGCTTAAAAGGTGATAGTGTTGTTCGTGAATGTGTGGACTACCGCCTCCTTGACATGATGTGCTTCCTTTTACATCAAAATAATTCTGTATATAAGTATATATGATTAAAAAATATGGTATTTATTATATAATGATCATTATTTAAATATATAATATTAATTACCTTCCTTCCATAATGATCATTGAATAATGGGAACGTTATACATGTGTACGTGCGGCCTACAGCTTCCATGATTGTAACGTTGATACATTTTTCATAACCATATTTAATTATTTGTTTTAAAACTATAATTTATGTATAAATATGATTATTATTTCATGATTATTATTTTTTAGATATTATATAATGACCCCTTTGTCCATAGTTAACCTACCAAAGTTGTTTTTGATACATAAACTGAATTTGGTCAAAACAACTGACATAAACATAATTATTTAAGAATTTGTATATAACATTGTAATAAGTTAAATAAAAGTAATTATAAACATAAAAAATGTTATCAATAAATTAAATAATTAACATAGGTTTTTTATACAAAAATTTAAAGGACCTTCACCTAAAATGAAACACAAGGTAAGGGATTTCGTCTCAATTTACATTCCATTGAGACTTATTTGTTGTTATGAACCTAGTTTCTTTTATATGGTGTATATAATTAACTTTTAGATGATATATAATTAATAACCTTACTTTCATGATATTATAAATTTCATTTAATATTATTATTTCATGAGGATTATGATTTAAAAAATTTCAAGTTGGTATGGGACACTGGAATATTTAAAGATTAATTTCCAAAAGAATAATTTTACTGATCATTCATTTCCATTAGAGGAAATTATATGACTATTGTTCAATAAACCCTTTAATTTTCCTATCCTATGATTAATAGTGACCTTTTTCAAGTATTAGTGTTATTTTCTCATTATTTGGTACTCATAGTGTTTTAGAAAATGGTTTTAAGAAAACATGAATTTATTTCTCTCTTTAGACGAAGAACCTGTTTTCTTCTAAAAATCATGTTTTATTAAAAATATTTTCAAAAAAAATTAAAATGATTTGGTAAAGACATTATACACATTTTTTTCTTTTACCAATGTTTTAAATAGAATCTTCTAGTCGCTTTCTGAATAATAAATTTATTTATCCTTTTATCATGAAAAAGAAATGTTCATTTTACCATGTATGACATGTACATATTTACCAACTGTGGTTTCATAAAAGCTTCCTTTTCATGTTTAAAATATTAATTTTGAAAGAAATTTTTTTTAAATTTTATTTTAAAAGAAATTTTTTTTCAAAATATTTTTAAAAAATGATATTTTCCTCAAGAATGTTATTAAAATATATTTTTATAATATTTTCATTAATCAATGACAACAACACTTTATTTTAATCCACTAGGGGTATGTCATATTGATATCATCCTTAATCTTCCTCTGGATAGTTTATGATTTATTTAGACAAGGATAATATTAACATTCACTTCCTTGATTCCTTTTAGTCAACTTGAAATATTTAATTTCCTATGATCATTGAACATTGAATTTCCCATAATTCACTATATAATTTATCATAGATATGGTCATTGCCTAAACTGTATATAATTTTTATATGTTTTTTAAATTGAATTTTATTTTATTATTTGGGTGAATATTGATAAATCGGTATCTCTTACTCCATGAAGATATTTGATCAAGCACTTTGTTAAATCAATTATTTGATATAATATAAATTTTTTGTACTCGCATGACATGGGTAGGGAATAATTATAGATAGATCCTTGATGCATCGGTAGTCTCATGGGATGAGTTGTTTGGGTATCCTTATTAGATGGGTTTTTACTTGATATGTTGTAAACCATCTTGTGAAATGTCTTGTAGGTAAAGGTATTATTTAACTAGGAAACATGGAATCTAATAATCAAGCATTTCTCTCATTTAGTCTCAGTTATTATTTATCTATGAGATTTTTTGTTGACATATCTATGGATACATTTCATTTTTAGTTCATTGATTAATTTGAATATGTTTTAGTTTATTACCATTACATATTTATTTTTCCTTATCTAGTTATATGAATGGCATGTGTTTTCATTTACCTTTATTTGTCTTTTATTCACTTCATTTGTAGCCTATTGATTACATGGAATGTGTGTTCAATTATTTACCCTTCCATGTTAATTTATTCCTATTGATTCATTATTGATTTCTCTATATTTTTTTCTTACTGAGCATTTGAGCTCACCCTTATTGTGTTTCCTTCCCCATGAATCTAATAAGTGTACTATGAATGATATGTAGAAATATAATAGTTGGAATAAAGTTATCTTTAAAGTTATTTATTTATAAATAAATAAAAAATATTGTAATTTGTATATTTATTTGTAATAAAAGCCTCATTTATGTATCTGGTTTACCAAGACTATTAAAGTCTCAGTCCTTTAAGATTTAATTCCTTATAATCATGCTAATGTAATTGATAGAAGAAACAGGATTTAGGCTATATGGTGTCAGGTCACTATAGTTGGTATCAAAGGAAGTTTAGTAGAAACTTTGGGAACTATATTTAGGAAAAAACAGATTAGATAACATAACTCTAGGGTAGATTTTGAGGATAAGTATAGAAGAGCACCCTAAAATTTTCATAAAGTAGAGATTATGTGGGTCTTCCTTTCAATATATCCATGTATAGATACTACAAGTGGATGTAGTTCTGAAATAGATGTACCTAAGAGTAAAAAATCTGACAAGGTGTGTCGGTCATAACTCGGCATAAACTGGTACACGACAACGGGCCTTAATACGCACCTATTTTGACACTCCTAGGGGATACACATAGCATAATTCAAATTTTATTTATAAAGCACTGTGAAGGATTTTGACAATAAATAACCTGGATTAAACCTAATTTGTTTTAGATTGAAAATAAGGTGTCATGATTTATAAATCCTATAAATGATATTATGGATAACTCTAGACCAGGTAAGGACCTATGTGAAAATAAATGGATGAAGTATTTGTGTATTGGGTTTGTATTAAAAACTTTAGTTAAAGATTTATTTAGTGATTATCATAATTTTAAGGATGTACATCATATTTATTTTTGGAAATTATATTACTTTGGTTTTAAAAAAGGAAAAATTGTATGTCGGGTGACAAACAATCAATTCCAGCAAGGCCACTGATTTTGAACCCATGACCGAAGGGAAATAAGGGTTTCACACCAACCACTAAACTACACAATGTCCTGGTTAATATTTCAATGTTTTTAGTTACAAAATTTGATGGATAAATATTAATGATGAACCTATAGTTTTTATTTTTAGGTTTATAGATTAATTTATTAACCATATTATTTTGGTAAAATAGTTAGAGACAAATATTTGAACTTTTCACTATTTTATGGGCCTTAATATCCTTTAGAAATGCATTTTAATGCTTCATCCATCAAAATTAATTTTTGGATAAATTAAAAAACCGATCAAAGAACAACCAAAATATGAAATTATGTTTATAAAAATATATCAAGTAAATAAATTTCCTTATATCCTTAGGCGTTAAATTAATTATCCAATATTAAGAAAATGATCTAAAAAAATATTGTCTTAACCCCTTAATTTATGTTGAACTGGTGGTTTCTAAATCATCAATGATTTATGGAATTGAGGCCCTAAAATTTATATTGATCATTCACTTTTTTATTGGTGAACTCAATCACTCCCTATACATATTGATGTTTTTCCTCCAAGTATATATCTCTACTTCCCACTAATGTTCTCCTTCTTAGAAACCTAATTATATGTTTTTCCATGTGACCTTTTTTACATATCATTATCTCTTTTTATAAATGATGTATTATAAACCCTTCTCACGATGTGGGATATCAGCATAGGAAATATCAAACAATATATTACCAATATCAAGTTTAAATTGCAAGGATGCAGTTTAATTGAGGTGGGGAGAAGGTAACACCCTGAAAATTTCAAGTAGGAACCTTGTATTCGATAGCATGTATGACACGCAACACCAAGTGTGTAAGGGAATATAATATCCTTAGTATTTATAACTTAAATAAATTCAATATAATTTACAGCTTGAAATTCATGTGACACTGAGTTATCATGAAAAACACAAAGCAATGGGTTTCTTCAATGAATTACGTTAAATTCAAGCTTGATTTTTACCAAAAAAACAATACATTATTAAATATTATTATTTAATTTAATGCCAACGAGCATGTTCCCAAGTGGTAAAGGCTCCTACTTGGCATCCAAAAGACTGGGGATCAAATCTGGGCCCAGATAAATTTCTGGGGCCGTAGCAGTACTATAGCAGGGCACTATAGTAGTACTGTAACAGCAGCGGTACTGTAATAGTAGAGGCATAGTAGTAGGAACTATAACTACAGCGGTACTGTAGCAGGTACTCTAGCAGCCCGGGTACTGTAGCAGTACTATTCACCAAAGTGCCCATTATGACAAAAAAAATGGGCTTTCAAGCCTTGTATTCAGACCACTTGGTCTTGGTCCTTCGGGAAATGTAATGGGTATCCCTCTACCTAGTTTGAAATAGGTCTTTACTTTAAAAAATAATTGAGACTTCAGCCCCAACCATTAAAAAAATTATTATTTAATTTAATAAGATGTATACTAGACGTTAAATTAGTATTTATTAATAATAACAAATGACTTATAAAAATTATGCTTTACACCAATATAAAATGAATTCATTGGTTACAAATTAATTAATATAATAACTAATTGAATATAAAGTGTTTATTTTTATAGAAAACTATTTTTATGCCCACAAAGTTGTTTTTCCATAATAAATTAAATTAAATAACATTTTTTTAGTTATATTAATGTAAAATATATATTATTTATTCCATAAAATATTTTTGATAATCATCCAATATATTTGATAGACATAAGATAAGAATAAGCTCAATATTACACATAAAAACCTATATTTTTATTAAGAAACTTTTACCATCTTTTAATGGAGGACTCGTTATAAATACAATTTTTATCCCATTTATAAATTTAATACGTCAAAATAAACTTATTATTTTAAATTTGAACATAAAAATTAGCTTAGTGTGAATTTTTGGTATTCTTCAATGAAGATTCATTTTTTAATGAATAGTGAAGAATACTGAATTTTAGTTCAAAAATAATTTTTCATCTAATCCAATTATAAGGTTAAATTATGTTTTAGATTTATTTTAAAGTTTCTTTATATCATATTTCTATAAATTAATCCAATTTAGGTTATTAGAATCAATTTAAATTTAAAATTGACTATAAAAACATAGCAAACTTTTGGATGTTTTTAACCTGAAAACCTACATTGTTGTCTCGTCTATGGGATTAAATTTAAGTTAATTTATACCAATTTTATGATTGGTTTGGAAAAATGGATTCCATATTTTGAATCATAATAATTTATAATGTCTAATTATTTTAAATTATTTTTTTACTAGAATTATTAGTGAAAGTAATTAAAATTAATTACATCAATTAAGGTAAAATTAAGCTTGATAAGGTACTAAACCTCAATCTTAAGGGTCCAAATGACCTATAAATTTGTCAAAGAGACATTTTATGGTCATATTTATACCCTATATCAAATTTTCTATAACTTGGACCAATATTGGGTCCACCTTCAATTTGAAATCATTTATGGAATTCCTTTTTTAAAATATTAAAAGAGTGTCACTCCTCCACTATAAAAAGGCATACTCTCCTCCCACTTCATTACACCAATCAAGCAAATTTTTCTCAACCAATGTCTTCCCAAATAGATCCATATAATCTCTCACCTAAACCTATAATCCTCACCATGTTCAGGAAGAAATACAAGGAATTCCTTTGGTGCAAATCAAAAGGAGTTACCCAATTAAGAGGTAACATCTTTCCTTAATCTCTCTAGCTTTATTTCCTTTATCCACTCTTCCAATTCTCTTTATTCCATGTTTATATAAAAAAATTATCCTAAATATAATAGGATGTTTTAATGCTAATATTTCAACCTACACTTACACAAATTTCCATCTAATGGATAACGAACACACTATTTATGTGTATGGTGAACTATCGTCTCACGAAACGACGATTGTTCATTTTTCCTTTAACACCTCTCATGGTGGACATTATGATGTAAAATATATTTATATATGATATATATGATATTTATTATTCATTTAATCTTCTTTAATTCTCTTTCAACTCATATCTTTATACTTTCCATTTTGTATAAAAATGATAACATCATTAGTGGAAGTATGGACTACCGCCCCCTCAAAAATATGTGATTCGTTCACACGATACATGGAATGTATAAACGATGGTTTTAATTAAAAATATGTGGCATATAAAACATCTATATGATATTTATGAAATACTTAAATTTATAGAAATATAATATATATCATTTTATATATTACCCTTTCACACGCTTAAAAAGTGATAGCGTTGTTTGTAGATGTGTGGACTACCACTTCCTCAACATGATGTGATTTTTTTACATACCAATAATTATATATACAAGTATAATGATTAAATAATATTTTATTTATTATATAATGATAATTAATAAAAGATATAATATTACATACCTTTCTTCTTTAACTATCATTGAAAATGGGAATGTTACTCATGCATACGTATGGCTTACCGTCTCCATGGTTGTAGCATTGATTTATTTTTCATAACCATATTTAATGATTGGTTTTAAAATTATAATTGATGTATAAATATGATAATTATTTCATGGTAATTATTTTGGAGATATTATATAATGACCCCTTTCACCATAGTTGACCTACGAAAGCTTTTTTTGAGACATAAACCGAATTTGATCAAAACAACCAACATAAACATAATTGTTTAAGAAGTTGTATAAAACATTGTATTAATTGAAAAAAAGGTAATTTTAAAAATGAAAAAGGTTTTCAATAAATTAAATAATTAACATAATTTTATTATATAGGAATTTAAAGGACGTTCACCCGAAAGGAAACGCAAGGATGGGGATTTCATCTCAATTTACATTCCATTGAGACTTATTTGTTGTTATGCACCTAGTTTTATTTATATGGTATATATACTAAACTTTTATAAGATGTATCACAAATATAATTACACTCATGATATTATAACTTTCATTTAATTTTATTTTTTCATGAGGCTTATGATTTAAACTATTTCAAAGTGTTATGGGACACTTTGGAATATTTAAATATTATTTTCCTCAAGAATAATTTTACTAATCATTCATTTCCATTTGAAAACATTTTATGAACATTTTTTTAAAAACCCTTTAATTTTCATCTCCTATATTTTATCATGACCTTTTTCAAGTATTAATAACATTTTCTACTCTTTGGTACTCAAGGTGTTTTAGAAAATGTTTTTAAGAAAACCCAACTTCATTTATCTCTTTATTCAGAGAACCTTTTTTCTTCTAAAAACCATGGTTTATTAAAATATTTTCAAAAAAGTTTTTAAAAAGATTTGGTAAAGATATTTTTACCCTATTTTATTTTACCAATGTTGTCAATGGAATCTTATTATTGTGTTCCAAATGAGTCATTTTTCTAACCTTTTACCATGCAAAAGGAATGTTCGTTTTCCCTTATACGACATATATAGATTTACCCATTGCAATTCCTTCAAAGCTTCCTTTGCATGTTTAAAGGTTAATTTTTAATGAAATTGTTTTTAAAATTTATTTTAAAAGAATTTTTTTTCAAATCAAATTGATATTTTTCTCAATAATATTTTTAAAATATCATTTTATAATATTTCCATTCATTAACAACAACCCTTTATTTTACACCACTGGGGGTATGTTGTATTGATATCATCCTTAATCTTCCTATGGATGGTTTATGATGGATTTGGAAAATGGTAGTATTCACATTCACTTCCTTTATTCCTTTTGGTCCCCTTGAAATATTCAATTTCATATGATCATTGAACAATGAATTTCCCCTAATTTACCATATCAATTATCATAAATATGTTCATTACCTAAACTGTATATCATTTTTATATAGTGTTCACTTTGAATAATATTTGATTATTTGGGTAAGTATTGATAAATTTGTATCTCTTACTCCATATGGAAATTTGATAAGGCACACTGTTAAATAGATTACTTGATATATGAGAAATGTTTTGGACTAGTATGACACCAATGGGGGTTTATAGATAGTCTCACAATGCATTGGCAGTCTCATGGGATGAGTCATTTGGCTAGTCGCCTAAGATGGATTTTTTCCTGATATATTGTAAATCGTATAGTGAAAGGTCTTGATGGTAAAGTTAAAATGTACCTAGGAAACATGTAATCCAATAATAAAGCATTTACCTCATTTAGTTTCAATTATTATTCATCCATGGGATTTTACATTGACTTATTTATGGATATATTTCATTTTCAGTTCATTGATTAAATGGAATGCGTTTTATTTTCTTAGCTTTCCGTATTTATTTTTCCTTATATAGTTATTTGAATGGAATGTGTTTTAATTTACCTTTATTTATTGTTTATTCACTTATTTTTCATCCTATTGATTACTTGGAATGTTTTTTCAGTTATTTACCTTCTCATGTTAATTTATTCATATTAATTCATTACTGCTTCCACCATATTTTTCCCTTAATGATAATTTTATCTCACCCTTATTACAATACCTTACCTAAGAATCCAAGAAGTATACTATGAAATATTTCCAGGGATATACTAATGGAATAAATTTATCCTTGAATTTATTTATTTAGAATGAAAAAAAATTGTAATTAGTGTATTCATTTGTAATACAAGCCTCATTTATGTATCTGGTTTACCAAGACTACTAAACTCTCGGTCCTTCGAGATATGATTCATTATAATCATGTCAATGTAATTGATATCAGAAAGGGTTTCTGAGCTATCTGGGGTTCGGTCGCTATAAAAGAAACAAGTGGTGCATAGGGCATATATCCCATAGGAAAAAAATTGAGATGAAAAAACTATTACTTCTTTGGTAATTTTTAGAATCGTAAGACCCATTGAAGAATAAAATCAAATTAAACTTTAAATATCATCTAAATAAGTATATTTATGACATAAAATGTTAAATTGGTAGTACATACACCACATAAAATAAATAAGTTTTGAATTTGGCATAAGTTTCCCAGAAATAAAAATGAGACTATAAATCCCTTACTTAAAGTATAAAATTCCTTCATACACATTCAAACCTTGTTTATAATAAATATAAATTTGTTTATAGATCCTATGAAAAGTTTTCAGGGCCAATGGACCGTAGGAAGCTATAGACTAAGCAATAAGATTGGTGGTCCAAATCATAGGGTGGAGGTGATATGTCTTGTACATGTGTCAACCCCGTTGCTGGATCGATGAAGCGAAAGTCACAGAAAATATTATATATTGTAGGAATTGGCCAGGAATATTTCTATGTGGGATGGGGAGAATTGAATCTATAATTTTCAATCACACCACCCACATATCTCAACCATTTTCTTCATTCCAATGCCTCGTGAGTTCAAATAAAGTTGATCTCATGCATCAAAAACATGAAATGAGTTTCCCCCACACTGTGAAAATTCGATTTGTCATTGTCTTCCTCTCGATAGTATCATGTTCATATGAGCTCTTTAAAAACTAGAAATCATGAGGCCATCATGACGACACACTAATCAAATCACAGTAATACATGTTCCATAATTTTAATGTATTTGAAGAAACTCGAGTCACTGTGAGCAATAATCAAGAATGCTAGTAGCCTTTCATGATATCTCATGTCAGCTCTCTATATTGTCGCATGATGATCCTGTTGGGGCATAGTGGATGTGCATGGCACCAAAAATCACATAAATAAGAGAAAAACGGAGAACATGCAGATTTAACATGGATCAGTTAGATGGCCTACATCCACGGGAGAAATGAGGTTTCTCTATTGTCTTCTCTCCGGATAAAACTCAGAGGATCAAAAAATACACCACATGAAAACAATAAGATTTTATCCCATTTATACAAATTAAAATAAATCCAGCCTTCTCCTTCAGTTAGTGGGTAGCTTATCTACCCATGAAACTTCCTCCTGCCACCTGCTGCAATCCACGAAAGTTGTTGTGTTCGGTTGGGTTGGCTGCCAAACAAGGAGGTTGTGCAGTAGTTGAAAGCCTCCGCTGAACACTCCCTCCACCAATCACTCCCCAGATTAGGAGTGGTATTTACAAATCTTCCCCTCACAACCAATTTGGGGTAGAAACCAAACCTATAGTCTTCTTTCAGGTGTTGAAAACTTCATCGGTAAATTGAACACGCTTCTTCACACTAGATGATGTGTCCCTTCCATTGTCTTCAATCGGGCTCAGGCTAACTGCAGTCCCCATCAAACGATCCAACCCTTGAGACTCCTTCCCAGTAAGCTTCGTTGTATCCCCATGTAAGACTTTCAACACTCCACCTACAATGGAAATCTTGTATCCTCTCGCATTGAGCTTACTTAATGATACCAAGTTTCATCTCATCCTCTGAACGAATTTCACATTAGCCAGTTTACGAACTACTCCATCGAGTGTCTTCAATTTCATTGTCTCGACTCCTCAAACCTCACATGTTGACCCATCACCAAGTCTCACTAAATCTCGCACCTACTGAAAAGTATCAAATATACCTATCGTCGTACATATGTGTGTCGAGCTCCCCGAATCCAAAACCCATCCTTCTTCCTTTGTATTTTGAGCCCGCTCATTCTTCTTTCTTAGAATGTGACATTCCCACTTCATATTCCCATATCTTTTACAGTAATAACACATCACTTCTCCCTGTTCAACTCTCCCATCTAAGTATGAGCTTCCCGTTGTCATGTAGACTTCATCATCTACCGATAATTCTGTGATGTTTGCATCCTTCTCTTTAACATTCTCTTTCCCAGCAACGTACCATTTTCACTCTGTACAGTCACTTTTATAATGACTCTTTTTCTTTCACCAGAAACACGTGATTTCACTAAGATCACATCCCCTTAATTTTGGCCACCATTCTTTACCTACTGACTTCTGATGTCAGCTCCTCCCACGTTGATCATCTCGCATCGTTGTGATTTTATTGCTTGAATGTGTCGTAGGTATTTGGAATGCCTCAGAATCTTGAAGCGACGTCATCACCTTGTATAGATTCAATGTTTATTTCCCCATGAGCAATGCAGTCACAAGCCCATCAAATAAGCTTGGTATAGATGAAAAAATAAAAATTTATTTGTCTTCCTCTCCAACCTTCACACCGAGCCTCAATAACTGTGTCAGGATTATGTTGAATTTATTGGTATGATCCAACAAATTTTCCCCCTCATCCATCCACAACTGGTAAAATTTCTTCTTTAAGAAGAATTTATTGGTGAGCAATTTTTCAATATAAAGCTACTCCAACTTTTTTCAGATCTCCTTCGGTGATGTCTCATCCAACATTGAGTACTTTACCTCATTCTCCAGGCATAGTCGAATTGTGCTGATGATCCGTATCTCGAGCTCCTCCCAATCATATTTACTTGTTGTCGTGGGATTTTCTTTAATCAACAGTATGATCATTCCCTAATACACAAGAATATCTTCCATTGTGCTTTTTTACAAGCCAAAATTGTTTTGACCATCAAACTTCTTGATCTCAAACTTTAGTAGTGCTCTACTACCAACCATCATTGACGTCGCAAAACACGATCACCACTGTTGATGTTGAACCCTTATTAAACCACCTTATGGAATAATAATTTTGAAAAACTAACCATATGGATGTGTCTGTAACATTCTAAATAGTCGAAATCAACTCCTGGATCATCGAAATCGGACACCGATTGGCCGAGTTATCATCAAAACAAGTTCAACAATCCAAATTGCTTACTGATGTGATGATGATGTGGTGCTGACGTGGCACATCAGAGTAGCTACCTGAATATCACTGGAATTTGTTCTGGTGGTGTGAACAATATCGTCTTCTCTGGCACGGGGTTACTGTTCACCCACAGGTTTGACCAAACTTTGACCAAGATTATCTCCTTCGTTTCAACTCCATTTCCAACAATGATTATGCCATTGGAATGGTCTCATAATCCTCTTCATGGATCTTGACTTGGAAAAATTTTCCAACCACTTTCAATTTTCCGACCTCAAGAAAACTCCTCGTCACCATGTTGTTTCGACTCCACTCACTCTGACTCACCTCTGATACCACTTGTTGGGGTGCAGCAGAGGTGTGTGGCACCACAAATCACATAAAATAAATAAAAATAGAGAACACACAGATTTAACGTGGTTTGGTAGGATGACTTACATCCACATGAGAAATGAGGTTCATCTATTCTCTTCTCCGGATAAAACTCAGAGGATCAAAAAATACACCACATGTAAACAATGGGATTTGATACTATTTATAAAGAGTAAAATAAATCCAGCCTTCTCCTTCAGTTGGTGGGTAGCTCATCTACCCATGAAAATTCCTGCTACCGCCTGCTACAGTCCACGAAAGATGTTGTGTTCAGATGGGTTGGCTTCCAACCAAGGAGGTTGTGCAGTAGTTGACAACCTCTGTTGAACACTCCCTCTGACAATCACTCCCCATATTGGGAGTGGTCCCTACAGATCCTTTGATCATACAGCCAAAGAAAATACAGTTATTGAAGTCTTCATGAATGATTTATGACTTCAAACCATTCCACCTCCTCAATGATTTTACATTCGATTTAAATCATATTTTTCTAGATCACGCAATGTAAAAAAAGGAAACCAAGGGAATGAAAACCACGCGACACCATAGGAGGAAAAAGGAGGCAATGCATGATCAAATAAAATGATCATGCGATGAAGAACAGGTGGTTGCGTGATGTCAACCTGGAAAAACCGCACTGCTTTAGTCAAAACGTGCATCTTACTTTCACTATAAGTTGGCATCAAACCCAACCTCCCCTCACCTATATATACCCTACTCCCTTCATAAAAAACAAAATCAAGGGAGTGTTGGGTCAGAGTTTTTAGATGCATTGAAATAAAATGAAAAACACCAATAATTATCGTAGTTCTGAGAAAGCTTACTCCACCCGAGAATCGGTAATTTTATTGTCAAATAAAAATTACAAATCTCACAAATCACACACTTCAATTGGTGCAACAATATCTGCTCCACTTCATGCTTTATTTCAACCACCTCCATGATCTTAGGGTTCTCTTCTCCACTTGCAGCCACACTATTCACCTCACACCACTACTCGAACCCTTGGCGTTGTGTATCCATCAACACCCCTCTCCAATATGCAAGGGTTTGGAACCTTCAAAAACACATACCTCCTTTATTGTCTACCACACCTTTTATAGGCATTTTTTTTCAACCTTCTACATGGTTTAAATGCAGTCAAAATGAGATCTTATTTTTTAGAAGAATTAAAATAAATATTCTGTTCAGATTTTAAATCACCCCAAACAATAAATATTTCATTCACCCCCAACAATAAACACTCCATTAAAATTTTTAAATCACCCCCAATAGTCTCCATAATTATTAAAAAATATGATAGTTCACAATCATCATCTATTTAGACCTACAATACCATGCCCAATATTGGCATGACCTTCCACACCCATAATGGGTGTACAAATTCTCAAATCTGATGAACAAAATATTTTGGCTCCACTGTGTTGCGAACAACCAAAGCTAATGTCACATTCTTTCTCAAATAGCCATTTTCATACATATCTTTTTGAAAATCACCTATAATGATACTATGGGCCTCGAAGAAGATTCACCTGCATGAATCAACTTGCATAGATTCCCAAATTTCTTCCCTTTGATCACAGTCATTGCTCCTCGCATCACTTTGAGAACTCCACCTCCATTATAAAACCTAAAACCTTTGGAATCCAAAATACCCAAATAAATTAAGTTCATTCTCAAATCAGGTACATACCACACATTAGAAAGTGTGTGAATAACCCCATCAAACATATGAACTTGCACCATACCAATTCCAACAATTAAAATTTCCGAATTGTTGGTCATTTTCACAATATCACTGTCATACTTCTCATAATTATCAAAAAATTACTTTTTTCACATATATGATAAGAATAACCAGAATCTAAAATCTATTCTGAATCATCCACATCTTCCATATTTGTAAGAAATAAATCACTATCAAACCTCTCATCTTGAGTCACGGTATTCACCTCAATTGAATCTTCTTCTGTTTCATCTTCTTTTTATTCTTTCTTCATTCACTCATAGAACTTCTCACAATTCCTTATCATGTGACTTTTTTTTCACACTCCCAGTATAAAAAATAACCTCTTGGTCTTGATTGAATTTGATCACTCCTACTCCCTGAACCATTCCTTCATTCTATCAACCTTCCTTGATAGTTACATCCCCCAATCACTGAATAGAGTTCATTATTACATGACGATACATCATCATTGGTCTTTCATCGAGTCTCGTTCATTATCAACGATGAAATAACATCATCCAATTTCAAAGTTTCTTTTACAAATAACAACTTGGTGAAGAGATTGTCATATGAATCTCGAAAAGAACCTAACAAGAACAAAGCCTTGTCCTCTTTTTCCATTTCCACAGGCACCACGTTGCCTTTATCATCAGTTTTGATTGCCATATAAGACAATTCTGTCAAGAGTCTGGTGAACTTTTCCAAATGGTTTCCCAAATCTCTTCATTCTGACATTCGAAGATGATACAATCATTTTTTCAAATATAAATGATTTTTCAGAGATTTAGAGTTATACATGGCTTCCATCTTTATCCAGATATCCTCCATATTTGTTAGATTCATCACCTCTCGTAGTGTATTGTCTTCCAAATACAATTTAATGTTCCTTGTCACTAAATCTATCATATCTTGTTGATTATCAGAGCTAGTCTTCACCAGCTTCTCTGATTTTTTCTTCAATGCTTTCATTGTCCCTTCCTGAGTCAAAATATTTTTTACCCGTTGTTGCCAAAATGTGAAATAATTTTTCCCATTAAACATATCAATATGGACATAAATCTTTGGATGTGAATCTCTTATAATTATTTAGCAAGAAATAATGGATAACCTCCTCTGATACCAGATGTTGGGTCAGAGTTTTTTGATGCAGTGAAATAAAATGAAAAACAAAAATAATTATCATGGTTCGGTGAAAGCCTAATCTACCCAAGAATCAGTAATTTTATTGTCAAATAAAAATTACAAATCTCACAAATCACAAGATTCAATTGGTGCAACAATATATGATCCAATTTTTTCTTTATTTCAACCGCCTCCATGATCTTAGGGTTCTCGTCTCTACTTGTAGACACGCCATGCACCACACACCACTACTCGAACCCTCAGCATCGTGTATCCATCAACACCCCTCTCCAATATGCAAGGGCTTTGGAACCTTCAAAAATACATACCTCCTCTATTGTCTTCCACGCCTTTTATAAGTCTCTTTTTTTTCAACCTTCTATGTGGTTTAAATGCAATCAAAATGAGATCCTATTTTTTAGGAGAATTAAAATAAATATTCCATTCATATTTTAAATCACCCCCAATAATAAATATTTCATTCATATTTTTAAATCACCCCCAAAAGGGAGATGGGGAGCTCTAGAAAATAATTAACAGTAGAGAGAAGCACTAGATAAAATAGGGGTCGGCCATCATAATCGGAAAACATCTCTAGGTAAATCAGGAGGACCCCCTCTCGCAAGAATCTGCCATAGTATTGTGTCATAGGATCTCACCATGTGATCTTAAAAAGATAATTCAATCTCATTAAAAGATAATCTCATGTAATTCCCTTATAAAGAAGTTCCCCCGATCGGCCATGAACTCCCTAGGGATGCACATTTCCTTCAAGCGAATCTCCTTCCTTATCATAGAATTGCAAGGTGTCATGAGATTGTCTCTCATAATTCCCCTAGAATCACGCAGTCATACATGAACTGCTCATGAGGATAGCTACAGACACACACCTTGATTGTATTTTAGGTCATCATCCATGAAGGCATCCCTGGTGTACCCCCCTGCATTCATTCGTGAAACTGCCTACATTTGTTCAGACTACGTGATCACATAAGAGATAGAATCTTATGTGATCTGATTGGACAATCCCCTAGACATTTCAAAGACCCATACTAGCATCTGCAAGAGTATATCAGTGGACATGAGTTTTGAGGTTCTACACCCTTGGTCTCACGGTGCTTAAATGAAGCTTTGTAAGTATGGTCTCTAGTGTGAAATTCTCCATGAGTCCCTTGTTATGTGATGGATTAACGTTATTGGTCTCGCAATGTCCCTTTCACGAACTCATGAGCACACCCCCTCTTTATCGAGCATACGTTAGGAGGTGAAACCCCAACAAGGACCCTTGGGCATGATCCATTCCTTTCAGACCAACACATTGCCCCTGTACATGTTTTCAAACCCTCATGCATGATTCTTTAGATATCATGAGGTCACATAATGGACATGTTACCTCTGTTATGTGGTGTATGTGTAAAGTTCAGACGAGTGTCTCTTGTCCATGTAGAGTTGACAGAGGGGATACCTTAATCTAGTGATTTCTATTTGGCCACCCAATATAGGCTCTCATACATGAGGTAACCCCATTCTAGAGTCCATGGTAATACACCATTGGATGCATGCTTTGCAGTTTCATGAACCCTTGATCTCACATTGTTCCTCTGGTCAGCCACACGATGCAGACTTTAGGACTTGTGCCATATATGTCGTGCACCCCTCTTATCCATGAAAATCCTATCACCGTGCACACTATGGTTTGATATTAAGTACCATCACATAAACATAAGACCCACCACATGACCCTATAAAGGCCATGTGAACCACATGAGTGTGGTAATCATGCGGTTTTATAAAGATATCCATCGACATGTAGGATATGCAAGGTGGAAAACCCTTATAAGTATGCACCATGGACCCTTACCCATACTTGTGGTGTTGTTGGGAATCATATACACACATTCAAATACTCCCTCATGAGTCCCTTTTGAGTTCATGTGAATCACATGAATAGAGGTTCATCATATGAATACCCTATTAGCGAGCATATGATCATATGGATAGGACCTCCCTTTTCCATATAGGCCCTATTATGTACAAATTCAACATGTACACTTGAGTATATATTTTTTCCCATGAAACTTAAGGCATGATCCCATTGGATGAAAACTTGTGGAATTTGGATGAGTGTGATACTCTAAACATATCTGTGAGGCCCCACCACGTGGATAGTTCAAGGACACATGATTGCAAGAGTCCTCATGGGAATCACAACTTCATTAGGAAGCCTTGTACATAATGTCACTTTGATCATGAGACAAGCCACATGTGAGTCAGATTGATCTCATGACATCCCATTAACATGACACCATTCTCACATGATGAACCACAGACAATACAAGTTGATTAGGCGACAACCCCATTGACATGTTTGTGTTATCGCACAACTATCCTAAGGCAAGTCAAATCAATCACACAAAGCCCCTTGGAGTTTTCTATCTTGGTGATGAGAAGATGTCCTAGACAGTACACTTTGATCATGTTAAGGGGAATTTAACATGTAGATATGATCATGAGAATGTTCATAGACATGTTCAAATTGGTAGGCAATATCTTAAAGACAGATCAAGTTGATCATGCGACAAATTATGGTCATGTCCACTTCGATCATTCACAAGACCCCCAAACATGTCTTCTTTGATAATGAGATAGCCCTTTGACATGTATTCTTTGATCAGGTGACATCCCTTTGACATGTCCGCTTCACTCAGGCGAATACATATGATACAATTCATTTGGTCATGTGAAATACATCATTCTCTATGGTTATGAGAATACACTAGAGACATTTCAATTAATCAGAAAGACACCCTTGAACATATATTTCATGTTAGATTGGTTCCCCGACATATCAGGCAGATGGTAAAGACATGTCCAGCAGATATACAATACAAGATGGGAAGATCCCTTATAACATGACCACTTTTTCCAATAGACCCATTTGGAATCATGCAATGTGGACCCTATCCAAGAACCTTTGGCCACATTCCCCTTTTATAAGGGAAGTTTCCTTGATGGGTTAGGGTTATGCACTCATGAAACCCTGCCAATGTCATGCTCTCAAGACAAACCATTTATGGTCATCACCATCTCTCTTTAATCCGATGGATGATAAATAATGAGTATACCAACTGGGAAACCTCAATGTGTATTCCCTAATTACCAAAATAATATAATATTTCCCTGAATGAAGGGAATTTGTCCTATTATAAGCCCCTTGCATTCCTGATATCTCAGGGATAGACATAATGTCTCCGATCATGATCATTCACCTTATCCCATCAATGGGTTAAAGGTTGAACTAAACTATGAGAACTCTGATTTCTAACATAATCGGGATATGTAGGATGCCTTCATAAGGCCCGATATCCATACCATATCCCCCATGAGATGGGTAAGCCTGACCCTTAATGGAAAACTTTAATGTGTAAGCCTCGTATGGATATGCTCTCATGCAATGTGTCTAATCTAATGCTATATCTTTATCTCACACAGAGAATGGCTCACATGGGCTTAGAGACTAGTGATGATTGTATCAAAATCATGTTAAGATTTCCCTCAGTGTGGTCCCATCATCGGGATATAGGCTATATTACATGTCGTCTCAGCTCAAAGGTCCACATTCCCAATGAAACAATCCAGGGTAGCATTATATGATTAAGTCATATATATGGACTCTCTTGTTGTACTTATTACAACATAAACACCTTCTAAAAGAACTATGTGGACTCTGATTCATATTTTAAACCAGGATATGTAAGAAACATCATTGAGGTCTGAGATCTATTTTTACATCCTTACCAAATGATGTTAAACATCATAGATGGGTCTAGTCCAACGACCTTAAACTATACGAATGAACTACATGGGTTTTGATTCTTGTTTTCAAAATATAAATAGGACACCTTATAAAGGTTCAATCCCATCTCCAAGACACCAACTGTCTCTATGGATGATGATAAACTCCTAGTTTCTCGAATATGTCCATAACCTAAAGCATCATAAATAAATAAGAGGGATATAGAGAACCCATGATATGCACACAATTGTTCCTATGAATACATGTTCATAATAAAGTCATTGAAATATGGTTAACTAGTCCTGTATAAGGTTCTGGAAAGGATTTCATGAACATATCATAAATCAATAATAAATTCCCTAAGTAGGCAATAATTCCCCCCAAAAGGGTGTGATGATCCTGACCTACCATCCTCTCGACCAATGTGAGTCCCCAAGATTAATTAGGCTTGAAAATCAAGATGAAAACTTGCATTTGGAAAGAAAATATGTACCTAGATATGGATGATGGAACTATTGGGAATTTCTAGGGAAGACGACACAAGTGGAAACCTGATGTGAGAAATTTATTGAGACCTTAAAACCCCCCCATAATCAAACCGTCAATCGAAATCCATTCCATGATTTAAAAGCCAATGAAACAAAAATGGTGAACCTTAAATGAATTTATTTAACTGTGTCATCCCTTTCATGGGTCATAAAGGATAGATTTCCCAATCCTCATCAAACTAGTTTATGCTGTGATCATTGCTCAAAAAAACGATGAACCAAAAAATTTTCTTTTAACTACACTCAACATTGTGTAAAAATAAGGGAATGCCTCTTTAACCTTTAACTATGAAAGTTATTGATCAAACATGTACTATTATATATTATGTTACACTGATAA
The DNA here is from genome assembly GCA_963277665.1 of Viscum album. Taxonomy (NCBI): domain Eukaryota; kingdom Viridiplantae; phylum Streptophyta; class Magnoliopsida; order Santalales; family Viscaceae; genus Viscum; species Viscum album. The sequence goes on along the minus strand of OY728162.1, from coordinate 1,462,093,504 downwards.
AGTTTCTTGTTTCATCTCTATCACTTCTCAAGATTCCTTGGAATTGAAATGACATCATTGAATGTGCTAGAGAATGCTAAGATCACTAGATAAGATGCTTTGGCCCTGAGGCCCCAACGTATGTTATCACCAACACATCACTTCTAGTATCGGTTAGTGAAAGTACTGAGCTAGGAATACCACATTAACAGCTCTATCCCTAACTTTATAATCGTCTCATGAAATCCTTCAGAGGTTGAGTTCTCATCGGTCGTCTCTCCCACGATAGGCCGCAGGAGAGGAAGTGGCCCTTATCGCTACATTCAACCGCTCTGGGGTCCTACCCCTAGAATATAGAAACTTACACCTTACCTTCCTTAGGGATGTTAATAAGGATAGTCATCATGACAACTCAACCACCCAGGAGCTACCTAGGAGGTCTCCCATCCATTCTTATCATCATAATTATTGCCATATGACCATGATTCCACAAGGAGTTGTTGAAGGAGTTGTGCCTACACCAACTAACCATGTTGGGGAACCTAATAAGATAGCCTACTAGGGGTATCCAAATAATACATCTTCAAAGAAGTCTTATATACCTACTACTGGAAATCTATATAGGGCCCACTTGTGTATCCTGATGATGGCCTAGAATCAATCCCAGATCATCGCTAGCCCGGAGCCTCTGACTTTATCATAACTATCCTAGGAGACTGTAGAATCCTAGGTAACTCCCAAACCCACAAGTTTGGGTGAATTTTTACCATATTTTAACCTAGGATCATTTTTAACAAGGTTACCGACCCCTCAAATAATATACCAGGCATCGAACCATCAAATGAGATACTCTATCGAGGAAGATCACCAGCCTACTTGTGTCTCTATCAATATGATATCAATTGGATCCAAAGACTCCTCATCAAATCTGGATAAGCATACTCATGAAGATACCTTCTTGTATTCATCTAGTTCATAGTAGTTTTTCTTATCTTCTTCCACTAAAATAAGGAAAGAAATGTTTGGAAGTATCTTTTGGGCATCTAGAGAAGGTGTTACTTACTGTGTTGGTATTTTAGAGGGTAATACCAATGGAGCATATGGACAGTGGCAGTAGTGGATTTAGTACTTTGGGTCTACGTCAGAACTCCCATCATCATACACTCACCATGACATTGACAGAGGAAATGGGTTTTTTATGGCTCCTTCCATCTAGCCCCTTGAGGATGACAAGGCAATTTCTATATAAGAACAAATCGCTCAAATCCAACAAGTGAATAGGGATATTCAGAAGATAATTGAGGGAATATTCTTGAAATACCAACCTAGGGATGATGTACCAGTGTCTTCCTAGAAAATCCCTCCTTGAAGGGAAGTTCCCGAGCCCACAAGGTTGGGGGAATTTTCATATTTGACATCCCCTCATCTGAAGAAATCCAAATAGTGTTCTGCCACACCCCATCCCACAGGGCTGGGGGAATTTTTATATTTCCAAAGCCCCCATCCGACGAGGATAGGGAAATTTCCATATTTTCAACCTTCTCATCTAGGATATTCTGGAAACCATCTACCTTTATATGTTTCCACAAATCCTCCAGGAGATTTGGGATCTTTTAATCAATGGGAAGTGTTTGCATCATCCAATACCCCCAATACTTCATCACCTTCCCCCAAACCAATCAAGATCGGGTCTCCATACCCCAAGCTCCAAACACAACCATATTCCCACACCAATTCATGTATAGATGCCATGTAGAAGAAATAGTAGGCTCTCCCATCTCTTGAAGACAAGCAATGGAAGGTATATTCCTTCCAATCCAAACATGTTCCTGAGTATTTCTACTATTCTATGAAAAATGGTTTGATATAACTCTTGATTATGAGAAATCCAAGTGGGGAAAGGATGGAAGTAAATAAAAATAATTTCCCCTATCATCAATGTCTTAGGAATACGATAAAAGGTCGTGTTTCCTTTTAAGTATTGGCTTTAAGAACATATGGACATGGGGATATTGAAACCAACAACACATGAATTCCCACTCCATTCATCTAATCACTCTAAATGGGATGCACTAGTCGTGCAGTGGAGAATGATCCACATACCACCCCGGGATAAGCGGCCATATTTCAAATCAAGATTGATCAAATTTTATTACTTCCAAATAAATAATGTCTTTAAGTATTTTTAATGCACTATGAAAACTAGTTTAATGGAACTCCCAACAATGAGGAAGCCACGTGATATAGGGATGATAGTCCATGACAACTATTTCCCCTACCATCAACATCTCGAGCACACAATAGAATGTTTCTTTTTCTTTAAAGATCATTTGGAGGAATAGGTATATGCAGGCTTGATAGAGTTGAAATATCCTGAAACTCATGTAATATGAATAAGAGTTATCCATTATCCTTTAGAAGATCCACTCTCCAGATAGGTTACTCACCCATGTACTTACCGTAAGACATTAAACTGCATGGCTATTTTCTTTACTGCAAGGCATTAAACTGGATAGATATTGTCCTTACCATAAAACATTAAAAAATATGGTTTTTTTCCTTACCATAATATATTAAACTACATGGTTTTTGTCCATACTTAAAGACATTAAACTACACAGCTGATGTCCTTACCGCAAGAAAATAATATGTATGGTTGTTGTCCTTACTGCAGGACACTAAACTAAATTGTTTTTGTCCTTACTGCAAGACATTAAATTGCATGGATAATGTCCTTATTGAAAGACATTAAACTGTATGGATTACATCCTTATCGCAAGACGTTAAACTTCATGAATCATGTCCTCTTCGCAGGACATTAAACTACATGGGTTTTCTAGAAATTTTTATGGATTGATTCTCATCCTAATGAGATATATAGAGATTCATGGATCCTATATCTTATCATAACCACCCGTATTCACATCCTTACCACATGAAGATAAACTAAACAGAACTTTTCCTAGTCAGAGGATGATAAATTGTGTGTCATCTCAATCTCTAAGGGGACATCGTTGACATTAGATGGAAAATTTAGCATGCAAAATGGTGATAATTCTCCCTTAGATACTTGAAGATCCACATATGCTGAAGCATATTTTTACAAGAAGGGAGGAAAGAAACCAATAGAAGATGATGATATACATGTTGAAGCTCCCAATGTCTTGGGGACCATCCTTATAAATCCCTGGATAATGTTAAACAGTGATTATATGCTCCCCATAAATATGTTAGAGGTCACAGATCTAGTCCCAGATCCCCAACCCCCTTCTGTCCTTACTGGTAGCATAAAAGAAAATTAGCTACGACATCTCTCTGCAATGACTCATGAAATAGGGGATGATAATGTCTCTTCTCATAGCCTCTCTCACCCTGATAGTGGTGGAGAATCCCCTAGATTTCTATCTCTATTCAGAAATGTTTTTATGGGATCAGAAATAAAGGAAAATGAGTATGATCTCAAGAAATCCCCTCCAGTATTCGAGGAAGGTATCTCCACCACCATAGATGAGGTTAGACAAATAAACATGGGGATAAAAGAAGACATTAGGCCTACTCTGATTAATACCCCCATTCCCCTTAAAGATTAATAGATGCATATCGCATTCCTGAAGCATCACTGATATGTGCTCACATGGAACTACATAGAAATTCCAATACTGGATCCATATGTGTCTATGCCCCGTCTCGAACTACCCAATGATAATAGAGGATTCAAGCAGGCAGCTAGGAGGATGTACCCCTCTCATGCCACCAATATAGAGGCAGAAGTTGACAAGTTTATCAAATCAGACTTTGTTTAGGAAGTGAAATACCGAAGATGTCTTACCAAAATCGTCCCCAACAAGAAGAATAATAGGCAGATTAGGGTCTTCATCAATTTTAGAGACCTCAATTGGCATTTCCCAAAGGATGACTTCGCATTTCCAATCACATAAATCTTGATCGATGTAACCACTAACTTCCAAGACATTTCCTTCCTGGATAGGTACTCAGGATACAATCAAATAAATATAGCCCCTGAAGATGAAGAAGCCACCACCTTCAGAGGGCCTCAAGGGATATTTTTCTATCAAGTCATTATTTTTGGCAAAACAAATGTTGGAGTCACATATCAATGCACTATAAATCATATCTTTAAGAAATTTACAGGAAATAGAGCCGAATGTTATGTCAAATACATGGTCGTTAAATCCTGAAAGTGATGTGATCACTTCATATATCTCTATAAAATCTTAAACAATCTACGATAGCATAGTCTAAAGATGAATCTGCTAAAATGCACTTTTGGGGTGACATCAAGGAAGTTCCTTGGATTATGGTATGCTACCACAACATCGAGGTTGACCAAAAAAAGAATAATGTTATCTTAGGAATTTTACCCTCCATAAATCATAAAGAACTAAGGGGGATCCAAGGACACCTCACCTACATTCAGTGATTCATATCCAAACTAATGGGAAAATATCTCCCCATTACTAGGCTAATGATTAAGGGGATCGCCTATCAATGGGATAAAGACTGTCAAAAATCCTTTGAAAGTCTCAAGCAGTACCTACTACACTCACCAATCTTAATGCCTATGGTGGAAGGGAGGACACTCATTTTATATATGGCTTCCATGGAACTCTCACTAGGGGCCCTTCTCACATAGAAAAATGATGCAAGAAGTGGTATCAGTCTCTAATACCTCAACTGGACTATGATAGGTATTGATACATGATACTTTGATGTTGAGAAGAACTGTCTTGCAATTGTTTTGTAGTGAAAAGGATATAGCATTACTTGAAGTGCCACAAATTCCATATGGTCTCTCATATTGACCCACTCAAGTACACCCTTGGTCATCCTATGTTTACTGGGAACTAGGATCAATGGGAAGTCATTCTGTAGTAATACGACATCCAGTTCGTATCATAGAAGTCAATGAAAGGACAAGCCCTGAATGATTTTCTCATAGCATATCCGGCCCCGAAAAATATACTGGTCGACACCAAGATTCCAGATAAGGAGGCCATCTTTTCCAATGAAACTCCCTAGACATGGGAGATGTATTTTGATGGTGCCTCCAAAAGTCATATTGGTAAAAGGATGGAAAACCCAAAGATCAATCGGGTTGCTATAGGGATTGTATTTGTCTCTATAGGTAAATGATTTTTCCCTACTCTTTCTCACTATCCCAAGGCTTCACAAATAATGAGTCTAAATATAAATCCCTCATTTTTTTATTATAATTACCTATAATGCTACAAATATCCTACCTGAACATCAAAGGGGTCTCAGAGCTAGTGATATAGAAAATTAATGGTGAATATTCCATTAAAAAGGAAGAATTGGACCCCCTCACTAGATATGTCAGGAGACTAATGGAAAAGTTACCTTTTGAGCCTATATAGCTCATCCTGACCACATGATGTTAAAATATATGAATCTATTCTTAGATACATGACGTTAAACTATACAACCAATTCCTAACATCAATACTTTAAACTGCATGGTATCCTTCATCCTAACCATATGACGATAAATTATACGAAGTACATCCTTATCGCACGACGTTAAACTTCATTATTCCCTAATAACTACATATGTATTGATTCCTTCTATCATAGGATACATAGTGATTCCCAAACCATTGTTCTTGGGGATAGCCATAAGATTAATTTACTTTCATGTTGGGTGATCCAATGTTCTTACCAAACGACACTAAACTGTAAGGGAAATGTCCTTACTGCATGATATATATAACTACATGGATCCATAAATTCCTTTATCATTCATGTTGGGTGAACCACATCCTTACCGCAAGACATTAAAATAAACGGCTACTGTCCTTACCACATGATGTTAAAACTTAACAGACCACCTAGAACTATGTACGACTTGATTCTCATTTCCAATGAGATATGTAAGGACACCTCAATACTATATCTTGGTCTAGCCACTACATGATTAAAAAAATCCTATGTCTAGCTATTAAACGCCCCTTTATGGTGAGAGGTACCCTTTCCATTCTTTGTTTCTCACACCGAACATAGCTCACATGAGCTTAGGAATTGCAGTAAGGGCTTCCCCACACAAAAAAAATCATGGGAATATGTGATAGGTCCAACACAGTCCTGAATAAAAGACCATAAAAGGTACACCATGAGTCCTTTTTGTATTAAGTTAAACAATATGGTCAGTATCCTTACTGCATTATGTAAAACTATGTGGATCCATAACATTGATCTTAATTCACATCGATTCATCTTAGTCCTTACTGCATGATATTAAACTACATTGTTCTTCAATAACTACATACGGATTGATTCTCATTTCCAATAAGATACATAGGGATGCATCGATATTATTTCTTGATCCAACTACCACATGATATAAAATTCCCTTTTCTGGACCTTAAATGCCTATGCATGGTGAGAGGTACCCTTGTTGTTACTTGTTTCTTATAGTGATCATAACTCATGTGAACTTAAGAATTGCAGTAAGGGGTTCCCTACACAAACAAGCCATAACAGCTTTTGGAAAGACCATTTCGGTGCAGAATACAAGATGATAAAAGGCATACCGTGAGTCCTTGCCGCATGATGTTAAAATGCATGGTAATTTATGAACTATGTGTGGGTTGATTCTAATTTTCATGAGATATATAGCGATGCCCATACTTCCATCCTTGGGCCCAGCCGTAACATCATCACTTTTTCATGTTTCTCCTTCTTCATCCTTGTCACATTATGTTAAACTGCATGATTTCTTAATAATTATGTGTTGCTTTATTCCCATCAACATGGTATAAGTAGTGACACCTGGGTCTTCAATCCTGGGCCCAGGTACAACAATCAATAGAAACAACTCCCACCTCTCTGTACGGGTCAAACCTACAAAGAGAGAGTTTCTCGTTCAATAACTATGTGCGCCTTGATTCCTATCATCACAATATATGTAGAGACACATGTATTTCCAACACCAGTTCCAGTCACAACAAATCAAATATAAATATGCCCTCTTCTTTGTATATGGGTCAGACCTACACAAGGAGATTCTTCAAAAACTACATGTGGATAGATTTTCATCACTATAGGGTACATAGTGACTCCCATAATTCCATCTATGGCCCCAGAAAAAATACCATCATTTCACATCAGGGGATCCACATCCTCACCACATGATGTTAAACTACATGGCCTCATAGAACTATGTGTGGTTTGATTCTCATTCTCATGAGATACGTAGTGACACCCGAACTTATAGACTCAACCGCAAAATTTACATTTCTTCATATTGGTTCCTACATCCTTAGCACATATGTTAAACTGCAAAGAAAAATTATTGGTCACATAACATTAAAACTACACAAAAAAAGTCATTACTATATGATGATAAACTAAATAGAAAATGCCTTTGCAACATGGTGTTAAACTACATGGAAAAACTTCTCTACTATATGATGATAAATTGTGAATACCATCAACCATTTTTCATTTCTTATCAAGGGACACTACTAAAAAATTTTGTTTTTGCGCCTGCTAAAGCGGGCGACCGCCATTTGCGGTCGCTAAAGAAGGTATTAGCGACCGCCATTGGCGGCCGCTATTACGAAACTAAAATTCCAGCGTGACTTTTTTCCCGCGCGTGCTTCTTCTTCTGTCCCTCCTGCTAAATTTAGCCGCTGCAAATGGTCACCGCTGCACGCCACCCCACTCCGCCGCACGCCGCCGCATGCCACCGCACGCCGCCTCTCTTTATGTCGGACCATGCTTCCCTCATGACCACTATCTACATTACTAAACCCTCACCTCGAACTTCCAGCGACCTCATCTTCATCACCCGAAGAACGAACCACCCACTTGCTGTCGTGTGTCCGCCATGGCCGGCGGGGAAGGTCTGTGTTCTTGCCATATGCCGCGAGATGAGAAGAGACCCGCATGCGCGTGTTCCATTGATGTGAAACATTAGCGACCGCCATTGGCGGTCGCTAATGGGCTTTACCGACGAAGCTACAGCGACCGCCAAAAGCGGTCGCTGGGGGTCGCTAAAGCCTTTTAGCGGCCGCTTTTGGCGGTCGCTAAAAGTGCTATTTCTAGTAGTGGGACCACAATAAACTTATCCCAATCAGTTAGAGTATGGGGTTCTTTTGACATATTTTAAAATCACCTTAACCCATGTTCCAAACTTCACATCTTGGGTACCTTAGGTTTCCTCAAACCTTTCATATCCACTGAAAAAGAAAAGAGATCTCTCTTCTTGGCCATGCTACCAATGATGAAGGTCTTAGACCCACCAACCATAGACATATTGGCCCAATATAAAGGGATTTCCAATTCTTATGAGTTGATGTCACCAACAAGGAACCAGACATCTTAGAGTGATATGGGACATGACTGGTATGACTATCTCATATCATTTTTCATGACCTAAGGAACTTGATCCATGATTTACAGTATTTTTATCTCTCTCTCATAAGGATGTTGGAGTGATCTTAAACCTGGGTATCATAATTAATCTCTTTTGAACACCTCCCATATTAGTTTCATGTGAGTCTTGACCTTAAACTGTCTACATTTTGGTAAAAGTTATATGATCCTAAAATCTATCCTATAATGGTCTAATTCGTAATACCTTAAACTACCAATGAATTATACAAAAAAAAATAGGTTGAAAACCCATAAAGGGTGTCCTGATAAAAATTCAATTCTTTTCCCGCTAAACTCTTCATCTCCAGAGTTTAGGAAAAAATTAGGGAGAAAATAAAAGGAATAAATCTCATAGGGTCTACTCTGTAATCCTAGTAAAATATAAACTATACTTTCTGGATCCCCTGGTCTAGGAAAATGTTATAAAAATAATTGGTTGCCTTTCCTCACCATGAGAATATGTTTTCTAGTTTATGGTTAAACTTTTAGGTTTCTCAAATCATTCTAGGATCTTATATTTTTTATAAATCACACTTCATGATTTAAAGCATCTTGGTTCATCACAAACCTTTCATTACCCTTGAAAAAGAAAATAGATCTCTCTATTTGACCATTCTATTGATGAAAGAGGTCTTAAACCCACCAAACAAAGACATCTTGGTCCGATATAAAGGGATTTATGATTCTTGAGATCTTGGCATCATCACAGAAAAACTTATCATCAGATAGTGTTTTAAGATATCCTTGGTTTGATTGTATCATGTTTTCCTCATGACCTGAGCACTTTGGACTATGATTTACAATCTTCGTACCATACTATTCAAGAGGATCTGAAATCCTCGACATTGAATTGCCACATTTTATACCCTTTCTCAAGGAAGGAATGAGACACTACATTCCTAAACCTTTAATGGCCCACACCTCATGCTTCGAAACCATAGGTAATAGGGATTGAGCTTCACATTAGAATAAAAATTTACCTATGGTTCTAGAACCCTTACTGAATAGCCTCTTTCCACACCCAGCTTCATCATATAGACTTTTGAGTCTTTGAAGAGATTTCATGACCCTCAGAAAGAAGTCGATATCATCTTTTCTTGTCCATTCTATTGATGAATAATGGATTAGACCCACCAAATAAATGAATATGCATGAAAGGAGATTCAATCCCGATGAACCTTGATGAAACTGGTGAATAACATGAAACCTCATAGTGTTAAGGGGAATACTCTCCATTTTTACCCCATTCCACATTACTTGGCTCAGAATTTTGTATTGTGGGTTATATCACCCACATTCAAACTATCCAAGGGGTCCAAGATTACCTAGTCTTTCTCCCTCAAACATATTACCACCATAAATCTTTCATATCCCTTGTAAAAGAGTGTAGATCAGCTTTACTTGGTCAAGATATCAATGCATGAGGTATTAAAACCACCAAATAAAGTAATCTCCTCCTTCTAATAAAGGAACTCCAATCCTCATGAGCCCTGGAAACACCATGGTGGAACTCAACACCCAATAGTGTTTTGATTCATCCTGGGTCTTCCAGCCCTATATTTTATAAAGTCTTGGGAGTTAGAATTTAAAATACATATCATATTAAAGGTTTACTCTAGAAGACCCTAAACTACAGTGATATAAGGTATGAGCTAGAAGAACCTAAACTATAGTGATAGATGGTCCGAGATAGAGGACCCTAGACCACAACACAATTATGGTCTAGTTTGCAAGACCTTGAAACAGCCAACTAAAGGAGACATAATTCTCTCCAGGTTGAAAATATGGTAAGGGCATCCTGGGAAAAATTTGAGTCTCTTCTCACTGGACATGCACTTTTTGTGATCCATGAAATATTGAGCATTTATAAAATAGAAGATCCATGTAAACTTTTTGGGACAAAAACCTATAAAAAGGTGGCCTATGAAAAAGCCAAGTTCAACCTGCTAAGTATTCCTCTATATGAAGCTTAGTAAAAAGTTAAGGAAAACAAATAAAAGGATACAAAACTTGTGGGGCCCATCACATGGCCTTGGAAAAAACCAATCCATGCTCGCTAAGTCCCCTAACTTAGGAAAAAGATATAAAATTTTGCCTTTAGGAAGGATCCCTTGCCCAAACTATCCTTGTAAATCAGATGATCTCAAGGAAACTAGAGTAGGTTCATTAATGAATAATTTCATGCTAGTGAGAATTCATGAACATTTCTAAAAGATAAACCTATCATAATCTAAGCACTAAAATCAAGGTGATTGGATCTGTTTGGTGTCACACAAAAATAATGGAAAATTTGGATAATCTGAGAAACATCTCCACTAGAACATGGATACCTACCTAGGAATTAATTACAAAATATTGATTTTTTTCTTCTATATAGGAGCTATATCTATATAAGGACATTCATCATAGATTTATTCATCCATAATCCGATGTATCTTATGCATGATTTTGATCTGCAAAGATGTATATTTTAGAACTAAGTACGGCTTAATTCTCATCCTTATGGGATAGGTAGCGACATCCAAGTGTCTTACTATGGATATAACCATAAGTTCCATTATACCTAATCCCTGTTCCATACTGGAATTCATATGTATTTCAATTTTAGGGTATCCATGCCCCATGTCAAATATACTTCCTATATTGGATTCATCCAAACATTTTTTTCCAAATGTATCATCTTCATAACACTTTAGAGTTCCTCAAACATACTTAGAAAAGATACTCTCATAGAGTTCAGTATCATGGATCATTAGATATTCAGATATGTGGCAATGTGATATATGTTTACCTTAGAACCGTATTATTTTTGTTCTGATGAATATCATTCTAGAGGGGGCATTTTTTTGGTACCCATATTTGTGCATCTTACACTTTTTCATTGAAGATTTCAGAAGTTTGAAGATTATGTGGCTTTTAGTGGATCCTTATAGAGTGGACTTGTATATAGAGGATATCACTTTGGGAACCTTATATTCTACTAAGAATTCTATAGTTGGGGTTTTTATTGTTCCCTTGTCAAGGCTACTAGAGCGGGTTCATTAATGAATAATTTTATGTTAGTGGGAATTCATGAACATTTCTCAAAGATAAACCTATCATAAGCTAAACACTCAAATTAAGGCGATTGGATATCTTTGGTGTCAAACAAAAATGATGAGAAATGTGGATGATCTGAGCAAAATCTCCACTAGAACATGGATACCTACCTAGTATTTAATTACAAAATAGTGATATTTTTCCTTCTATGTAGGAGCTATATCTACGTAAGAACATTCATCGTAGATTTATTCATCCAAAATATAATGTATCCTATGCATGATATTGATCTGTATAGATACCTACCTATGAATGATTGGATCTCTTTGGTGTCACACAAAAATGATGGGAAATGTGGATGATCCGAGCAACATCCCCACTGGAACATGGATACCTACCTAGGATATAATTACAAAATAGTGATATTTTTCCTTCTATGTAGGAGCTATATCTACGTAAGGACATTCATCATAGATTTATTCATCCATAATATAATGTATCCTATGCATGATTTTGATCTGTATAGAGGTATATTTTAGAACTATGTACGACTTAATTCCCATTTTCATGGGATAGGTAGCGACGTCCAAGTGTCTTATTATGGATCCAACAATAAGTTACATTCTACCCAATCCCTGTTCCAAATTGGAATTCATATGTATTTCAATTTTAGGGTATCCATGCCCCAAGTCAAATCTAATTCCTATATTGGATTCAGCCAAACATTTTTTTCCAGATGTATCATCTTCATAACACTTTAGAGTTCCTAAGACATACTCAGAAAATATACTCTCATGAAGTTCAGTATCATGGATCATTAGATATTCATATATGTGTCAATGTGATCTATGTTTACCTTAGAATCATATTCTTTTTGTTCTGATGAATCTCACTCTAGGGTGGAATTTTTTTGGCACCCATATTTGTGCATCTTACACTTTTTCATTGAATATTTTAGAAGTTTGAAGATTATGCGACTTTCATGGGATCGTTGTGAAGTGGACTTAGATATAGAGGAGATCACTTTGGGAACCTTATATTCTACTAATAATTTTTTAGTTGGGGGGTTTTTATTGTTCCCTTATCCAAAATATAAGTCCATCCACGTCAACAGACTCATGGGGGACTAGGGGTTGACCTAGGCCAGCTAGCAGACCAACAAAGGAAGAATAACTCATAAGACACATGGGCAGGCCCTGTGTATAGGGCCCTTGGTTCACAAGATTGCAGACGTTTATAGCCCGACCTATAAGCTTGGTGTGTCGAAGCCCAGGGTGAACGTGATGTGTATGGTACTGGTGTTGATCCCATTGTCATCTTAACGAAGTGGAAGTCATAGAAAGAACTATATACCAGAGGAATGCACCAGTGTGATTTTTATGTGGGATAGGGTGAATTGAATTTGGACCATCCGATCATGCCTCCCACTGATCTCAACTATCTGCTTCAATCCAGCACCTCGTGATTTCAAATCAAGATGATCCTACACATCTTAAACATGAAATGATTCAATACTACACTGTAAAAATTGTAACTATCATCATCTTCCTCCCAACAGTAGCCTATCCATCGAAGCTTGTAACAAACCGACCATCGCAAGGCCATAAAGATGAGCCCTATAACAAATCACAGTAAGAAATGTGACTTCATTTTCATGTCTTTGAAGAAACTTGAGTCGTCGTGAGCTCCAATCAATAATGCTAGTAGCCTTTCGCGAGATCTCCCACCAGTGCTCAAGATTGTCGCATGATCATCCTTTGATCGTGCAACTGAAGTGAAGACAACTGTTGAAGGCATTGCAAGTGATTTATGACCACAACCCCTTCCACATCCTCAATGATTTTCCATCCAATTTAAATTGGATTTTTCTAGATCATAGGACATCAAGTAAGGAACTCGAGGGAATAAAGATCATGTAATGCTAAAGGATAAAAATAGAGGCATCGTATGATCAAATAAAATGATTATGCGATGAAGAATAGGCATCTGCATGATGTCGACCTATCAAAACTCCATCGCTTCAGTCAGAATGTGCATCGTCCTTCCAGTGTAAGGCGACATCAAACTTAGCCTCCCTTCACCTATATATACCATGCTCCCTGTGGGGGCCACTCCCAATATGGGGTGAAACTTTTCATTGGGAGAAGAAAATTCTATTGGTAGCCAACTTCGTAGATGAGCAGCAGGTCAGCCAACGTGGTGGGCAGCCTTCATGGACCTCCAGCAGGTGGCAGAAGGAAGTCTCTTGGGTAGATGGACCAATCCCAACAACCAAAGAAATTTCTGGTTTCCATCTATCTATAAAATGGGTTGTATTCCCATGTTTGTAAATATATGTAGTGTATGTCTATAATCCTCCGTTGAGAACCAGAGAGACTTCAATATAGAAACACCCCATTCTCCCATGGACGTAGGTCATCTTACTGAACCATGTTAAATCCCTACGTTTCTCTTTTTACTCCTGTTTTTGTGTGTTTTTGGTGCCATGCACCCCCACCTTGCACCAACAAGTGGTATTAGAGGCGAGTCGGAGTGAGCAGAGTCGAGACGGCAAGGCGCTGATGATTTGTCCGATGACCGGAAAATTGAAAGTGGACGGAAAATTTTTTCGAGTCTAGATCCGTGAAGAGGATGACGAGACAATTCCAACGGCACAAGCGGCGTTGAAAATGGAGCTGAAACGAAGGAGATAAAGGCAGTCAAAGTTTGGTCAAACCTATGGGTGAATAGTACTCCGTGCTGGAGAAGACGGAACTGTTCACACTGCCGATGAAAATTCCGATGAGCTTCCGGCAGGAACTCTAGCACACCACATCAACACCACATCAGCAGGCGATCTGGACCATTAAGTTTGTTTTGGCGATCTCTCGGTTAATTGGTATCCGATTCCAGCGATCCAGGAGCCGATTCTGACTATTTTGACCATTACAGACGCATCCATATGGTTAGTTTTTAAAAATTATCACTTCATCAAGTGGTGACTAGTAGGTGTGACATCAATGGTGGTGATCGCGTTTTGAGATATCGACGATGGCCGATGCCAGAGCACTACCAAGATTTTATATCGAGAAGTTCGATGGTCAAAATAATTTTAGCTTGTGGAAAAGCACAATGAAAGATATTTTGGTGTAGCAGGTCATGATCAGACCATTGATCAGAGAAAAGCCCGAGGCAACCAGTATGATAATTGGGAAGATCTCGAGATGCGGGTCATCAGTATAATTTGAATGTGTCGGGAAAATGAGGTAAATTACTCGGTGTTGGATGAGACCTCACCAAAAGAGATTTTGAAGAAGTTGGAGTAGTGGTATATGGAGAATTAGCTCACCAAAAAATTATTCCTGAAGAAGAAACTATACCAGTTGCGCATGGATGAAGGAACGAATTTGTTGGATCACACATACAAATTCAACAAAATCATGGTATAGTTATTGGGGCTTGGTGTGAAGGTTAGAGAGGAAGGCAAAGCACTTTTGCTTTTTTCATGCCTACCTAACTCATTTTATGGGCTTGTGACTGCATTGTTCATGGGGAAGGAGACATTGATGTAGGACAAGGTGATGGCATCACTTCAAGATTTGGAATCATTTCAAAGACCTGTGACGCATTCAGGCGAGAAAATCATGGCGATACGAGATGATCAACATGGGAGAAGCTGACATCGACAGTCAGGAGGTAAAGAATGGCAGCTAAAATCGAGGGGGCGTGATCCTAGAAAAATCACCTATTTCTGGTGTGAGAAAAAGGGTCATTATAAAAGTGATTGTGCAGAGAGAAAATGGTACGTTGCTGGGAAGAATAAAGTTGAAGAGGAGGATGTGAACATCACAGGATTATCAGCAAATTATGAAATCTACGTGACAATGGGAATCATGCACTCAGATGAGTGATTTGAACGGGGAGAAGTGTAGTGTCATTACTATAAAATATACGAGCACATGAATCAGAAATGCCTATTTTTGAAGAGGAAGAATGAGGGGGCTCAAAATCCAAAAAAAGATGGATGGGTTCTGGATTCGGGGAGCTCGGAACACATATGTATGACGAGAGTTACATTTGATACTTTTTAGTAGGTGCGAGACTCGGTGATACTTGTTGATGGGTCAACATGCAAGGTTCAAGGAGTCGGGACTATGAAATTAACGACACCCAATGGAGCAGTTCGTAAACTGGATGACGTGAAATTTTTTCTTAGGATGAGAGAGAACTTGGTATCATTAAGTAGGCTCAATGCGAAAGGGTTTAAGATTTCCATAGAAGGTGGAGTATTGGAAGTCTCACATGGGGATGCAATTATGTTTACTAGGAATGAGTCCCAAGGGTTGTATCATTTTATGGGGACCGCGGTCAGCCTGAGATTGAGTGAAGATGGTGTAAGTACCACGTCATCTGGCGTGAAGAAGCGTGTTCGATTTGCTGATTAAGTTTTTAACACCTACAAGGAGACTGCAGGTCTTGCTTCTACCCCAAATTGGTCATGAGGGGGAGATCTGTGGGGGACACTCCCAATATGGGGTGGAACTTTTCAGCGGGAGAAGAAACTTCTGTCGGCAGCCGACTCCGTAGACGAGTAGTAGGTCAGCCGATGTAGTGGGCAGCCTTCATGGACCTTCATCAGGCGGTATGAGGAAGTCTCTTGGGTAGATGGACCAACCCCAACAACCAGAGAAATTTCTAGTTTCCATATGTCTATAAAATGGGTTGTATTCCTATGTTTTTAAATAGATGTGGTGTATGTTTTTAATCCTCCATCTAGAACCGGAGAGACATGAATATAGAAAGACCCCATTCTCCCATGGATGTAGGTCATCCGACCAAACCATGTTAAATCCCTATGTTTATCTATTTACTCCCATTTTTGTGTGTTTTTGGTGCCACACACCCCTGCCTCACCCCAACACTCCCTTCATAAAAAACACAAGAAGGGGAGAGGGGGAGGAGCTCTATAAAATAAGGAACATAGGAGAAAAGCACCAAAGAAAATAGGGGTCATCCATCATCACTAGAAACCTTCTCCAAGTAAATCAGGGGGGCCTCTCTCATAATAATCTTCCACGTGATGGAGTCATAGGAGCTCATCAAGTGATCTTCACAAGATCACATAGTCACATGACTAGATAATCTCATGTGATTCCCTTATGAATCAGCACCCCCGAGTGGCCATGAACTCCCCATGGATGTGCATCCTCTTCAAGATAACCTCTTTCCTTGTCATACATTTTCAGGGTACAGTGAGATTTTCTCACATAATTATTCTATAATCACATGATCGTACATGAATTATTCTTAAGGATAGTGGAGGATGCATGCCTTTCATGTAGTGTTGGTCATCATCTGTGCACCCCCTTCACTTTTTCGCAAAACCTCCTGCATGGACTTTTTTCAAATTATATGATCACATAAGAGATGGAATCTCATGCGATGTGGTAGGACAAGTCCCTGGGAATATTTCATACCCATACTAGAATATATAAGAGTATATCAGTGGACATGTGTTTTGCAGTCCCACGCCCTTGGTCTCGTGGTGCTCGAACAAATCTTCATAAGTAAGGGATCCCATGTACAATGCCCCGTGGGTCCCTGGTTATGCGAAGAAGTAGCGTTCTTGGTCTTGTGATTTCCCTTTCTTGAACTTGCGAGCACGCCCCCTCTTTACTGAGAATACCTTAGGATGTTGCAACCCCAACAAGGACCCTCACCCATGCACCCTTCCTTGTATACCAATGTATATCCCTTGTACGTATTTGTAAAGCCCCATGCATGATCCTTTAGAGATCATGTGGTCGCATAATGGACATGCGACCTCTGTTATGTGGTGTGTGTGCAAAGCTCACACGATTATCTCTCACCCATGAGAATTTAATAGAGAGTATCCCTTAATCTGAAGATGTTTCTACTCAGACACACAGTAAAGGCACTCAAACATGAGGGACACCCGTACTGGAGTTTATGGGAATACACTAGTGGATGTGTGATTTGATGTGTTGCAAACCCTTGATCTCGTTGTGAAACTCCGGTCAACTTCGCGATGAAGACATTAGGACTTGCGTCATATATTCTGTGCACCCCTCTTCTCCATGAAAATCCTACCACCATGCACATTGCAGTTTGATATGCAGTCCCAGTGCATAAACATAAGACCCACCACAGGACATTATAACGGTCATGTGAACCACATGAGTGTGGGCATCATGCGGTGTAATGAAGACACCCACTGACATGCAGTATAGGAAAGGAGGCAAACCCCTAGCAGTATGCACCATCGACCCATACCCATACTTTCAATGTTGTTGGAAAGCCTCTTCACCTGTTCGTAGACTCTCTCACAAGTCCCTTTTGAGTTCATGTGAATCTCATGGATAGAGGTCCATCATAAAAAAACCCTCTTGGTGATAATATGATCCTATGGATAACACCTCCCTTTTCCATGTAGGCCCTATAATTTACACCTTCAACATGTACACTTGATTATATATTTATTCTCATGCAACTTAAGTTATGATCCCTTTGGATGAAAAATTACGACATTTGGATGAGTGTGAGACCCTAAACATATCTGAGAGGCCCCTCCATGTGGATAGTTCAAGGAAATGTGATCATAAGAGTCCTCATGGGACTCATAATGTAATTTGGAAATCTTGGACGTCATGTCACTTTGATCATTAGGAAATCCTCAGATGAGTTAGATTGATCTCAAGACATCCAATTGACATGACACCATTATCATGCAACGAACCGCAGACAAGCCAAGTTGATTAAAAGATAACCCCATTGAAATGTTTGTGTTGTCACATGACAAGACTAAGGTAAGTCATATAAATCATGAAAAGAACCTTGAATTTTTATGTTTTGGTCATGTGAATATGTCCTAGACAATTTGCATTGATCATGCGAAGGGTACTTTGACATGTCATCATGATCACAAGACTATCCATAGACATGTTCACATTGTCATGAGGTATCCCAAAGATAGGTCAAGTTGATCATGTGACAAAGTATGGTCATATCCACTTAGATCATGTAGAATATCCTCAACATGTATAATTTGATTAGGGAACATCCCTTTGATATGTCCATTTTGATTAGGTGGTATCCCTTTCACATGTCCACTTTGATCAGGTGAAAACCCTTTGACGTGTTCGCTTCACTCAGGAGAAGACATCTTAGACAATTCTTTTGGTCATGTACAAGACCATGTACATGTCCACTATGATTATGTGAATACACCCGAGACAGGTCAATTAATTAGGCAAACACCCTTGAAGATATATGTCATGTCAGATTGATGCCCAAACATATTAGGCAGAAGGTCAAGACATGTCCAGTAGATATCTAATACATGAAAGGCAGATCCCATATAACTTGCCCACTTTACCCAGTAGACCCATTTGGACTCATTCCATGTGGACTCCATCCAGGAACCTTCGTCTGCATTCCCCTTTTATAAGGGAAGTGTCCTTGATGAGTTATAGTTACACACTCATGTAACCCTATCAATGTCATGCTCTCAGGACAAACCAATTATGGTCATCACCATCTCTCTTTAATCCTTCAGAGGATAAATAATGAGTATACTAACCGGGTATCCTCAATGCATAAGCCCCGATTAACGATATAATATAATATTTCCCTAACTAAAGGGTATTTTTCCTAGTATAAGACCCTCACATTCTTGAGATCTCAAGGATATCCATAATGTCTCTAAGCAAGATCATACACCTTAGCCCATCAGTGGGTTAAAGGATGAACCAAAATACAAGAACTATGATTCCCGCCATAACCAATATATTTAGGATTACTTCTTAAGGCCATATATTAATACCATATCCTCCATGAGATGGTTAATCATTCTCCTCAAAGGAAAACTTTAATGTGTAAGCCCCGTATAGATATTCTCTCAAGCAATGTGTCCAATCTACCGTTATCTCTTGTTTCTCACACCGATCATGGCTAACATGGGCTTAGAGATGAGTGATGATTATATCAAAATCATGTTGAGATTTCCCCCAATTTGGTCCCATAATTGGGATGTTGGCCTGATTACAACTTTTATTAGCTCAAAGGGAAATATTCCAGATGAAGTAATCCAAGGTATCCGTATATTCCTAAGTCCTATCTAGGGACTCTCTTATCATACTTCCTACGACTTAGAAACTCGATAAAAGAACTATGTGGACTCTAATTCTTGTTTTAAAATAGGATATGTAAGATGCCTCATTGAGGTTTGATCCCAATATTCATTTCCTTACCATATAATGTTAATAAGTATAGATAGTTCCAGTCATGCAACCAAAAACTATGAAAATGAACTACGTGGGTTTTGATTCTTGTTTTTACAAGATATGCAGGATGCCTTATAAAGGTTCAATCCCATATCCAAGACACCAACTATCTCCCTGGATGATGATAAACACCTGAGTTATCGAATATGTTCATAACCCAAATCATTATAAATAAATAAGAGATCAATAGAGAACCAGTGATAAGGACACAATTGTTCCTATCAATACATATTAATAATCAAGTCATTGGAATAGGGTTAACCAGTACCGTGTTGGGGTATGGGAAATATTTCATAAATATATCTTAAATTTATAAGAGAGTCCCATAATAGGCATCAATTCTCCCCAAAAAGGGTGTGATAACCCCAACCTCCCATCCTCTCGACCAATGCAAGTCCCCAAGAGTCATTAGGTCTAAAAATCCAAATGATCACCTGACTTTGGAAAGTAGGTCTATACCCAGCTAGGAATGAGGGAACCATTTGGGGTTTCTAGGGAATATGACACAAATGGAAAACCCAATGCGAGAAATTGAGCGAGGCCTTAAAACCCCGCATAATCAAACCATCGAGTGGATTCCATTTCGTGCCTTAAAACCTTAAGAAATGTGTATTTTTAGTCCTTTTACTTTGAAAATAGTTTAATAATATATTGAAATTTAACCATGATATAAATATCATATATATTCATTATATATTTATTTAGAGTAATCCATTAAAATTAGAGATAGAAAATGAATTACATTGTTCATGGAGACAGTAGGTCATACATACGCATGAACGTTGTTCCCAATTTTCAAAGCATATAACAAAAGAAAGGTAAATATTATATTACCTTTTTAGAATAATTTTTATGTCATATATATCACATATTTTTATTAAACATTTCTTTATTACCATCCATGTAAATCATAAGTGAAGAACAAATCACATCGCTTTGCGAGGGGGTAGTTCACCATACACATGAGTGACGTTATCGTATTCCCATGGAGTGTAAATTAAGAAGGTATATGTGATATTTAAATTATAGAAGTCTAATTATGTCATAAATATAATATAAATATGTTATTTCCATCATTATATCCAATCATGATATGTGGTGATGAAAAATGAACTACATCGGTTCGCTTAGAACAACCCCCTTTGGATCTCTTTTTAAGGACCCTTGGGATGGTCTTTTGGGATGACCAAAAGCTATAAAGAATTTATAAGGATGTTGGGGAGTGATGCTTTTAGGTTTGTGTTGAGAAAATGGATTAGTAGGTGTGAATAAGTGAGGGGAGAAGGTGGCCTTTTATAATGGAGGAAGAGTGGCATTTTTGTTAATACCTAATACTATTCAATAATGGGAAGTCACCCCCACCCCAAGTCCCAAAAATATTGATACTTAAAGTATTTAAGGGAATATATGGTCAATAAAAACATCTACCACACACAAAAACACATTTTTTAAACATGTTATTCCTTATCCTTTAAGTTTACTTAATTTTACCATTTTAGTTTTCAGTACAGTAACTAGTTTTTTATTTATTTACCTAGGTGATTTAACCCTTAAGCTTAAAAATAAAATGCATATTATTATATAATTTAGACACACTAGTTCTAAATATGAAATCCAATCTATAAAATAAAAAACATATGTGTGTGTAAAATTAATTTTAACACAAACGCATGTAAAGTGCAAAAACCCCATTTTACCCTCTATCATGATAACAAATTTTTTAGTATTTAGGCATCAACATAATTATTAAAAGAATCATTGGTCCATGAATAGAATATGTTTGATATTCTTAAACATATACCAATAAATTTTCATAGGATGTTATTTTTAGTAATTTTAAATTATTTAGTAAAATATTATTTATTATAAACTATCATTAATGTCAATTTTGACACTATTCATTTAATTTGACTTTAAAAACATAAAGAAAATGGTGTAATTAGAATATAATATTTTAAAACCTATATATAATGTTATATGTATCTCAAAAATTAATTTCATGCAATAATTTATTAAATTTATATTAATTTTAATATTTTTAGAATCACTTGTTTTATTTTTCTATTAATTAAATAATTAATGAATTGGTGTTTCTTAACCATTTAAAGTAATTATATAATTAATAAAAATTAAAAATAAATTATCCTCATGAAATTAATTTCATTATGCTTAAATTGAGCAAAAATATTCATTCAAATCGTTATTTTTTCCTTATGTGAAAACATAATTGAAATTTAAAAGCAAGAGGATGATATTTTGTCTTTTTCTTTACATAAATTATTATATCAGTCACTTTCATGGAAAATTATCCCACAAGCACATAAAAATAGATCCAAAGGTAATAAGGGTTGAAATATGGCCAAATAAAATAATTTTGATAAGAATTTTGTGTCATTTTTACCTTTATCTATTTAGCTTAACCTCTGGATAAACACGTTTTAACCTTAACTGCGGTAATTAATTTTTACCATTTTTACTATTCATTTTAACCAAAAATTAAGTTTCCCTTATTATATAATATTAATTGTTATGATTCCAAAAAATGGATTCTATTTTTACAAATTCCATTAACATAAGTGGAAAATTTTAACTTAAAATTAAACTTGCAAAGGCGTCAAAAAATGGTTTACGAAAGAGAAGATTTCTGTAAGTATAGAACTTTTTACTATAAAACTTCAATATGAAATTGATTCTAATGATATAAATTGGAATAATAAATATATAATTGAATAAATTTGACTTATAAAACATTTTTAAATAATAGGTACCTTTTTAAATTCTCTAAATGAAAAGGAAGTTATTAATAAAAATCAATATTTTCACTATTCATCAAAAAATTAATATTTTTAGAAAATTATCAAAAAATAAAACTAAAATAATTTTAAAATTTTGATTCAAAAAATAAATTAATTTTTGTAAAATAATTTTTTTAAAAAAATTAAAAAATAATTTTATAATTTTTTCACAAAAAAACAATAAAAGTCATTTTTTTAGAAAAAAAGTATTTTCAAAGTATATAAAGAATTTAAAATTAAAGTACTTATTTATAAATATATTTTATTTATATGAAACCTTGATAATTAATTTTCAACATTTTTTTATTCTTATTCATATAAATAAATTTTCTTACTATATTATAATGGTCAAGTTTAAATGATAATATTAATAGTATATCAGGATTCCTTAAAACTCTATGTTATATGTAGTGCAAGCTATCGAAGAA
This sequence comes from Viscum album, assembly GCA_963277665.1. Taxonomy (NCBI): domain Eukaryota; kingdom Viridiplantae; phylum Streptophyta; class Magnoliopsida; order Santalales; family Viscaceae; genus Viscum; species Viscum album. The sequence goes on along the minus strand of OY728162.1, from coordinate 1,462,070,567 downwards.
AATATATTTTTTGGAAAAAAATAATTCATAAAATCTCAGGTTATTAAAAATTCAATCTGGAAGCCTCTATTCTTGAGGATAAATATCCAAAGGATTTGACATTGGATTTTTTTTTCATAGTATACTTATTGTATATGTGAAATGATGATAATGAGGTTTTTGAAAATAGAAAATCCAAGGAGGTCACATTCAATTCTATGAAGAAGCACACTACATAGGATGGTCAGAAAGAAGAATTTAATGAAGTCATGTTATTACTATCCTAAAATCAAAAAATTTGAAAATGAAATATTAAAAGGAAACCTCCAATCACATGTTTTCTATGTGTAAATGTTGTGAAGCTTACGAAAAAGTGTCCTGGTAAGTTTAAATAAGATGATAAGGATGATGAAATTCTTGATAAGAATTAATAAGCTAATGTGAAAGGTAGAAAAGGAACCAAGAACAATTAATTCAAGAATAATAAGCTTCTTTTATAGGAAATGATAGTTCAAAAGAGACTGGGGAAGAAGAAATTTAAGACTAAAAATACTGAAAAGAAAATGATATGGTGGCAGTTAGGGGAAATTACTATGAAAGGGAAGAGAACAATGATAATTAAGGGAAAGTGAAAGTAATAGTTGATCTCTAATTTTATCCTAAGGTCACTCTTAAGGGGAGATATATTTGGAGACCCAGAAACAAAGAAATCCAATAGAGTGGTTTACAATGCCAAACTCTATATGTAGTCATAGGAAGAAGAGAAATATGATTTGAATGAAGAAATTTAAAAAGTCAAATATGAAAAGACAGAAAACTATGAGAAGAGCATTGTGTACTAGCTCAAAGTTGAAAATGTGACCAAGGTTATTGATGGTCTGACTAATAAAGTGAAATATCTAGTTAGATGTATCAAAGATCTTGAGGAGTAATTTGTCATCCTATGATGAACATTTTCAGATTGGGAGATACTTTCGACACTTAGTATGAAATTGGGAAATAATATCACTTGGGAAATAGAAAAGGTAAAAGTTGATAATGGAGTTACATAAAATTAGAATAAAGATCCATATCAGAATGATGAGGTGGGTACTGTGATTGATCATAAATAGAAAGAAGTTTTAGTTTATGCTAGACCACAAGCACCCACTCTGAAGTTAAAGGTTGATTTGGGTACAAATCAGAATTAGAGAACACATGGAACAATCGGTCCTACAGTAATGACACACTGGAATGCACCTTGTATCTGTAACACTCCAACCCCAGTAAACTAGATTTTGTGGTTATTTTAATACATTATCACAATATATAAGGGATTATATTTTGAAGTATCGAATAGTTAGTATTCTTGGGAGACTAGATACATAAATTATTATCAAATTACACTTGAAAAAATGAAATAAAATTTAAAACTCTTATTAGATATTTATTATTTCATCTATTATATCCTTGAAATCACTTAAATATCCCTCCTTGGTATCTTAGGGAAGTAAAATATAATAAAAAGGTGAGATCAGATGTTAAATAAGGGAAACAAAATAGAATCTATCATAGGATAAATAAATCATGAATATTATGGTAGAGAAAAACATTAATCAAATATTCTATATAACTAATATTATAAAAAGGGGATTAAATCCATTGATGACATATAAATATAAATAATCATATGGGTAAAAAATAGTTTCATAATGATATAATGAATAATTTTGGACATCATAATCTAACAATAAAGGCCTTATGCCAATACATCATATATAAATAGGTATAGCATACACCAATACCCAAGATAGTTTGTCTCACAAGACCTACCAAAGGATCAAGGGATATAACGGTCCCCATCCATCACTTTATATGTCTAATTCATTCATTGTATGAAATAAATGAATAATAATTCGATATATAATCAACATAAACATTCATATTGAAAAAATAGTATATGGAATGTTAATATTATACCTAGTCAATTACAATGGAAACATGATCACAAGTCATCTATGGTTAACTACTAATGTTTTTCCAAAATATCCCATGTGCTTTATGTTTTTATGCCCTTAAAAATCCTTCATATGTTTCTGGTGATTTTTTTAATTTTTTTCATCAGATTTTATCTTTATTTAAGTCAATTATATCGTTAATTATATAATTCTAGAAGTTTTTTTGAAATGTTCCAAAGTATGGAAAATCAACTATGTGAGGCAATTGGATATGTGGATATTTGGATACATTAAAAAATCAACTATGTGAATGAAACACTTACATAAATTGGATATATCACATAATCGGCTATATAAAAAATAGATATGTAGATGAATTGCCTATGTGAGGAAATGTCTACATTGATGAAATGGATACATGAATCGGTTATGTGTAATAATTGGTTATGTAAATTGGATCTTTAGAAAATTATGATATGTGGATTCAATTAATAATGTGATTTATTCATCTATATCAAAATTCATCCATGTGACCAAAAAAGTATATGTAATTTGGCTACGTGGAAAAATCAGCTAGGTGAAGAATAATTGCATGGATCAATTCAGCTATGTGAATTCAAATTCATGGAATTCAGCTATGTGGTGATCCATAAATATCTACTTCATTTTGAAACCTGTATATTTATTTATGCTGGTGTATTTTAAGTTTAATTTAACATTTTTATAGGTGAATAAAATATCAAAGTATTTCTTTATGGTAAAATAGATTTCTAAAAGGATTCAAGCACTGAGGGAAGAAAATAGTATAGGAATAATTTATTTCTTAGTACTGTTGTTGAGTTATTTTCAAGAAAAGGACATCTCAAACTTAATTCCAAGACTGGATTTGATGGGATTTTTTATGTTCAATATTAATAAAATATTTACATGAGTATTCATATAGAATAAGTATATACATATAGATAAAAATAACAAAAATAGAATATACATGCTGAATATACTCTCTCTCTCTCTCTATCTCTCTCTTGAAGATATATGTTCTACTCTGTATAATGAAATTAAAGAAGAAGATTTATGTTCTATAGTTTTGCTTCAAAGATTAAACTTATTATATATTAGAAGACTCTCTTCAATCTACTCTTTACTCTTGTTCTCTCTCTTGGAAATCTATTCACTTATATTAGTTTCATCTTGAAACTATGAGATTAATTTGAAAACATTCATTATTCTCTCTCACTACAGTAAGTGTCAACTTATTTTAATAAACTATGAAGGTTTTTGGAAAAATAACATTGAAGGATGGTATTTATAAATCCTTTTAGGATCCTGGTTAAAGATCTTATTTTGTACCTTGTGATGGCTAGTTTTACTCAGTTCGGAAGTCCCTAGGAATATAACTAGTAGCCCCTGGTAAATAGAATAGTATTGGTGAATGTAACTAAGCTCTAAGAGTTTAGTATTGGTGGAGTGTGAAAAGAGATTTATGTTCCTCAAACTACTATAAATATTTGTGATCTTTTTCACCTTCTTTTATTTACACTATTTTCTTGAGTTAAAAAAAATCAGAACTTATCATTCCTTAAAGAGGGTGGTTTTAATGTGAAGAAAATTTCAAGAACTTGATTGACCCCTTCTTGATTCTTAGTGAGGTTTGTCTCTTACAAAAAATTATTAATATAGGTTTTGATTTTTTAGTTCTCAACTTAAAAAGGATAAATTATAAAGATCCTTCTCAAAATGGATTTTGTTACTGATAGTAGAAAGGGTACACCTATGTTAAGAGCTCCCTACATCAATGGAAAAAATTATGTTTTCTAGAAGGAATGGATGATAGTTTATTTTAATAACCTTGGTCTAAATTTTTATTTAAAATCCATGAAGCTTTATACTATTCTTGAAGGAGATCTAGAGAAGTTGTATTCTACTTCTAAAGGGAAATAAAATATGAACTCAAAAGCTATGAATTCAATAATATGTGTAATATGTCCTAACAAGTTCCATAAATTTTCACAATGTGAAATAGATAAGGAGATGTGGACTACCATATCAAGGGCTTGTGAAGGTATTGATAATGTAATAAATCTCATATAAAATACTTGCATGTTAAAGTTTTACATGTTGATGATGGTTGATGGAGAAACCATAAGTCAAATAAATGGATGGTCGATAGATATTTTAAATAATTTTTCTTCTATTAGAGTGGCAATTCCAAAATTTTATCAAACACTAAAATTTCTCAATGTTCTACCATCTGAGTGGAGTGGAATATCTACTTCCATTAGGAAATCTACAAATATGGAATATTTCAAAATCAAAAATCTCATTGGAATGTATATGATGTATAAGGCATATATATAATATGAAGTTGGTTAGAATTGATTTATTGAAAAGGAAAATGATTCCCTGAAGGTCTCTACCTCAAAATATGATAAGAAGAAAAAAATTAATACAAATTCTCAATTCATCTGATGAATCCACTTCAAAAAATTCTGCTTCAGATAGTAATCTTTCTAATTTTTTAAGGAAGATAAAATGGTTTTATAATAATATAAGGGTATTTTAGAAACCATAAAACAAGTATAATAAGTATGAGGAAACTCTAAAGATTTCATATTCTATGATTGTAAGAAAATTGGGCACATCAAGCTTGAATTACCTTAACTGTAATATAACAAGAAGTATGAAAATAAATATTTTAAGAAGGTTTGATATAATAATAATGAAAATAAATCCATGAATTCCACCTTCATTGATTTTTAATGTTCTATTGATGATACATATTCAAGATCAAAAGTCAAAATATCCAATCAAAAGGCCAATATGTGATTTATGGAACACTTTGATGAGCTAAACTCATTTTATTCTTTTGAGCATGAATCAGACTCTAAAATTGAAAACATCCATTTTTAAGAATTAAATAAATATTATACCATACTGTAAAAAAAGTTAATTCTTTAATAAGAAAAATAAATCCATCAAGAATTCATATAATGTTGTTATTAATGAAAAATAGGACTTAAATAAGAAAATGTTTGAGTTAAAGTCAAGCTGGAAAATTTTTTTGCATCTTGTATTGAACATGGTAACAAATTTTAAATCCTATAAAAGAAATTTCAGGATCATAAAGAAGATGTAAGTATTTTCATAAAATGAGAAAATTATATAAATAAAATACTTAGTAATAATAATGTCCAGAAAAATATATTTAAAATATGAAGCTTGGGTGAAAATCAAATATTTATTAAACTTATTTTGTACCTAGTTCCAAGAATAAAAACTTCTTTAAAGTGATTTTTTCACTATGTAAAATTGGGTCACTGTGATAATAATTTTATTTTTAGAAAAATGTAGTTTTTGGGAGGTGATCATGATTTTATTTAAAAAACAATTCAATATTTAGTGCTGGAATTTTTGGATAGCACAAGAAGATTTGGGTTCTCAAATATATGGTTACTAACATTGCTGGACCCAGGAAAATATGGTTACCAAAAAAAATTCTTAGTTGATTTTTTTTATAGGGAAAACATTCCAAAATAATAAATGAGAATATACATCTAGAATGTGGATTCTCAATTAACATGAGTGAAGATTTATCAAATTTTTATTTCTTATCAAAAATTAATTGAGGCTATGTCACATTTGGTGACAATGCTAAAGGAAAGATTATAGGAGTTAGATCAGCTGGAAATCCAAGCTTAGTGCCCATAAACAAATTTCTCTATATAGAGGGATTGAATCAAAATATGATAAGTATTTCCCAACATTGTGATTAAAGTTTTTGTTTTGATTTTTCAATTAACAATTTTTTTATTTTCAAAGAAAATTTATTAAATTTAAGGGACCTGTAATTGAGAATGTCTATACTATAGATCTTAATTATTTGTGTAGACAAAAAGTAAGCTATTTAAATGTTGAAACAAATGATTCTTGGATTTATCATAAGAGACTATGATATTTTAATTTTCATTATTTTATAAAATTTTATAATAGTAACTTAGTTTTAGATTTACCACAACTTAAATTGAATGAAGATAAAGTATGTGATGCATGCTAAATTGGAAAGAAACACAAGTAATATTTTAAATCAATTAAAGGGGTTGATACATCTAACCTCTATAACTTATCCACATAGATTTGTTTGGGAAATATATAATAGAAATACTAAGAGGAAAATATTTTATTTATTTATTTAATTGAATATTTTTCTAGATGTACTTGAGTTTTATTTTAAAGTGTTAAGAGTTATGGTTATTCTATATTTATAAGATTTAATAAATTGGATCAAAAAGAGAAATATGTAAAAAATATTTATTTAAGGTGTTACCATGGAGGATAATTTGAAAAACATGAGTTCAATTCATATTGTTCAAAACATGGAATCAAACATAAGTTTTCTTCCCCCAAGATACCTTAACGGAATGCTGTTATTGAAAGAAGTAATAAGACCCTATAAGAAATTTCTAATACTGTGTTATGTGAATATATCTTTCCCACTCACTTTTGGGATGAACCTCTAAATACAACATGTAATGTCACAAAAATAGTTCTAATTAGGGATAATTTTAAGAAAACTCCCCTTGAGCAATGGAATAATAATACAAAAGTTGGATAATTAAAAATGTTTGGATGCAAGGTTTTCATTTTCAACACCAAGGATAATCATGGTAAATTTTATCCAAAAGATAATGAAGTAATATTTATTGAATATTCTACTACTTCCAAGGACTATAGACATACAAATACATTTTTTCATTTTTCTAAAAGTCTCTTTAAGGTTTAACTATAACCACACATTCTAAAATTTTAATACAGCAACCCCATATTTCAAAATTCAAATTCAAATTTAAATATGGATATCAAATAAAAAAACATATTCAAAATTTAAAATCCACTTACATCCACTCATTGATCTCGGTTCCACCTAACCATCAGGTTGTAAAATCATGGACTATGACCTAATTTGAGCCACACACCATGACACTTGTAATCAGTCGTCATCTCCACTTTCACCATCAATAGACCACCGACCATTATAACAGCACTGAAACTTATACTTTGTGTGTCTTCGTCATCATCGAGGTAGAAAACCAGTTTTATTCTTCACCAGAGAAATCCACAACGCTCTATAGAACATGGACCCCATCCTTTAGAGCACCATCTTTAAAAATAACCTCTGAACATCATCAATATCCTCAAGGTTGAAAAACAATATCCACCTTCAACAAAGCGACTCATGACCTTGACCATACCATTATCCCTTCACTAAAATAGAACTAGAGAAAACTAGGAGGAAAAAAATCACAAAACCAGGAACCATCAAATTTGTGTATGAAGAAACCTCAATCATCGTACCAACATGAACACCATTAAAAACACCTTCGTAAATCAAAACACAGCTGATGAATGTCGCACCACTTTTTACATCAATGACCGCCTAAAAATAACATCCCAAAACCACCTTAAGAACCAATACACCAGGACGAACTGGAAAGGATGGATGAAGATGGTAAGCAGAGTTGAGTTTTTGGAGGGCTAGGGCCTCCATAGTGAACTTCCACATTCTTCGGGTCTTTCATCCCAAATTTTAATAATAGCACTAAGAGAACTACAATAATTAGTAGAAACTCCTCCAACAAAGAACCACAAGAGAAATAGAATTCCAAAGTAACTATCAAACCACAGGTACCACCACTTGGGACATTAGTGACACCTCATCTATCACCTCCTAAACCATCCTGAAAAATAAAGAGTTCTATACCAGCAAGGTTATAACTCAGAAGTATATGGTAATATAAGATTAAGAAATAATGAAAGCTTCAAGAAAGGGAATATATCGCACATTATCAAATCGAACTCCACTACACCGAGACTTGAAACACCTGAGAAAATCAAACCATCCTCTGTAGAATGCCAACTAGAAGGAAGAACAGAAAAAATGAAATATAGAAACCTTGTTGAAGTGACGTAGCCCAAGAAATAATGATATATGATAACATGGGGACTGTTAGATGGAGGATAAAGTGGAGGAAGATTTAGGAGAGGGGGAATCAATTCCATACAGGAATCATAAAGAGCTACCCCCTCTAAATCACCACCAAAGGTGAACCCTAGTTGAGAGGAAGGGTAGACGATGCTTCTCGGAGTCTCTATTCCATTTTATCTTCCAATACCTATAGATTTTTCAATAAAAGGTAAATTTTTTTAAATAAATAACTCATGTGAAATTTTTTGAAAGTGATTTGTTTGATCATAAAATGACTCAATTTGATGATATAAGTGATTCTTTTAAAAACATGATACCTGAACCAATTCTTGAAAATAGAAAGGATGATGATTTGGAGCATGATTTTAGTGAACAAAATCCTCAAAAGGGTGTGTATTAGTGAACCTAAAAGTGTGATAACTAGAGATACTAGAACCCTAAAAACCATCGCTTAGTAACCGTTATTAGAAGCTTAGATGAAGGGGTTAGGACTAGAAGAATGGTAGGAAACCTCGTACAATTTTCTACATTTTTATCTCAACTAGAACATAAAACCTTATAAGAAACCTTAGATAGCTAGAGTTCAGTTTTATCTATGAAAGAAGAGTTAAACTAGTTCAAGAGGAACAAGGTAGAATTAGTAAATAGATCCACTGATTACCCTATTATAGAAACAAAATGGGTTTTTATAATTAAATAGGATAATCATGGTGAGATCACTATGAATAAGGCTAGAGTAGTATCTTGTAATGACCCAAACCCACACTTATGGATTCAGTAATAAAACATACGGTGTATTTTTTTATAAAAGATAACAAAAAATACACAATACATTATAAAATCGAGTACCTTTTCTAGTCTAGGTTTTTTAGAATAGACAATTAAATTGAAAATTATCAAAACTATATAAAAATATAATAAAAAAATAAAACACATTGGGTGTGATAACTTTGTAACCAAAGATAATGACTTCAGATAATTTCTATTAAACCTATGGAAAATAAATTTTGAAACAAAGGGTGATAGATTATTTTTCCTAGTAAGGGATTTTGAAAATAATGATAAAATCCTTTTAAAATACTTTGAAAAATACTTTAGTAAAACATTTTACATAAACAAAAAACATTTTATATAATTTATAAACATGTTTTTTTATAAAAATATAGAAGAAAAAACATTTCAAAACTATTAAATATACTTATCATTTTGAAAACCCATTTTAAAATCATCTTTGAAAAATGTTTGGATTTCTCCTTAAAAATCATTTGAAAATAATAACTCTTGTGTGGATTAAAATGATACTTTAAAGGTATTATGAAAATCATGTGGTTAATAGAAGTATCACTTGTAGTTCATCATCCCCTTAAGGTCATGGGTTCACTCCTCATACCATATCATCTCATATGATACCCCAATGATGAATTTTAAGAAACCATTTTAGAAGACCTTCCTTTCTGATTCATAACCCACTAAAAACATTTCATAATAATACATAAATTATTTTCATAAAATAAAATAATTTTAATAATCCTCATAATGAATAAATATCAATTTTCTTAAAACTCAAGATATTTGGGATAAATCCACCTTTCAAGATGAAATACAAACATTTAAGAAGACATAAGCATTAGAATATACAATTGCATAAAATTTCAGGATACGTCACTAAAAATATTAGATAATGACTATATCTAAAAGCATGAATTAAAATATAATAATCTATAATAAAAATAATTCTTTCAAAATAATCTCCTTACCTTGAGTTCAAATCACCAAAAATGTTTCTTTATCTTCCTCTTCTTTAGAAAATCTCTTTTCTTAACACCTTAATACCACAAAAAAAGGTATTCCTTCTAAACTAAGACCTCTATAATGAGGTGGTGGACGTGGATAATATAATTTGTCAATGTATGGTCGATCCTGAATCCTCATGGTGATGAATATTTGTGAAGGAAGGTGCCTCCTTTTACAATTGAGGTGATGGATAACATAGGAATCATTCAAATTATTAAACTATAATAAATATGTTATAGGGTTTAAGACTTCCAAAAAATACTAAAACTAAATATTATTAACTTTTTGACACAATATTTTCCCACTTTTACTTATTAAATATTTTTTTTATTTTTAAATAAGTTAATAAAATATTTTATTAATGAAAAAAATTATGTCAAATTACACATTATTCATAACTATGACTTTAAAAATAACAAAATAAAGTTTCAAATTTGAATAATTTTTTTTTATTATATCATATAAATATAATATTCATCTATGGAATTCATAAATTAGATTAAAATTATTAAATTATTTTTATTTTATTATTTTTAATATCATTAAATTAATTTATTCATTAATCAAATAATTACTGAATCATAATTGTTTAAACCATTAAAGTAATTATTTATTACCTAATATTTAAAAATAAAATTATATCAAAAAGATAATTTTATTATATTTCCAAATACAATTCTTTTTTTAGAAACACTTCTAGAAAACCTAATATTAAAATATTATACACAATAAAATTTATAGTGTGGACAACTTGATTTACTTTTAAATAAAATATTATAAAGGAATTAAAGTGATTCATATGGGTCCAAGATATACCAAATTCAAATAAAAACATGATAATGGTTGGAAATTTATTATATAAAATGTTTTAGACAAAATTTGGGTCATTTAATAATTCTTATAATTTTAATAAAAACATTTTTTTATGCTTGCACAAGAACTGCATCAGTTTTGAACAGAAATTAATATTAATTATTTTAGATATAAAAATTAAACATAATATAATATCATAAAAATAAATTAATTCTGATCAAAATAAATTTATACATTCATTCACTATGTATATTCACTCATATACATGTCAAGAAAACTTCTTAAATTTTTTATTTTGTCTTTTCATTCCCTACTCAAGAATTCCACAAACATTTGTATAAGATTAAAGTAATATAACTCTAAAATTATAAATTAATGACAAAAAACATCAATAATAAATAATAATTAATAAAATAGTCTTAAAAATAATTTTTATCACTCAATTTTTATTTATAAGAAACCAAATTTGACATTGTCAATGTTGCGCAAGCACTACGTCGGGACTGACAATATGTAATGACCTGAAATTTCCATGTATTTTTTTTAATTAAATGGGAACTTTAAGAGTCCGCAAAAATTGACAGCGCGTGATTCTGTGGCCCGGTGTGCCTGAAATTAATTTCTGAACTTTTTTTTCAGGTACGTTCAGTAAATGTATGAGAAGGTTTTTGTAACTATAGAATCGATACTCGGAATTAAAATTTGAGGGCATCGTTGAACTCACATCACCGGTATTCGCTTAAGGAGACCTTCACCACGACCGTAGTGGGTCGAGAGTGAAAGATAGTTTTTGTGTTTTTCATGGAAAAATAAAATAAAATAAAAATGTGTAACATTTTTATTTTCTTTTGTTTAAGCCTTCCATGTGGATGTTTTAATGGTGGGAACCACCTGTACTAAAACCTCTCAAAAAATGATATGGTGGTGGGGACCACCCGAGCCTAACCTCCCATGTGGGTTATGGTGGTGGGGACCACCTGAGACTTAAAACCCCTTGAACTCTTTGAACTCCCTATTAATGGGGAGAAACCTCTTGAGATTCCCCACTTAATTATGTCAATTATCCCATTTAATTAATTAAGTTAACCCATCAATTAATTAATTAAGCTATTTTGAAATTATGCCAACAAAAATAATAGATAACTTATTCTATTATGTGGGCTACCTTTCATTTTGGTGGAATTGGGGAGAGAAGAACTATTGGGAGAAAGCTCTCCAATGAAGAATGCCAAAGAGGAACATCTCTTACGGTGAAAGAATCGATGATCGAGGAAATGCCGACATCACCGAGGTCTGTCTATCCCTAACAAAATCATCTCCTTCCTCGCGGCCTTCGTCAACAAATCTTCGAGGTAGGGGTTTATTTATGAGTGATTATCACTTCCCATGTTCTTCCCTTCTATACTAAGAATGCATATCAACTCTCATAAACTAGTTGATCCGCAGATGTTTTCTTTTGTGGGATTAAGAATAGTGATTGACGAAGTTTGTGGGGATTGATGTTTTTAAATATATTCTATACAAGTTCTTGATTCAAATTTTTGAACCACTTGCTACCGCTCTAACGCAGAGGTTTCAGGCCAAACAAACATGGCCCAACCCCTCCGTCGTTCTTCTTTTGTGTGTTCTTCACGATGGTGACGGTGACTGGTGATGGTGTTTGGAATTGGTGGAATACGAGAATGGAGAACGGCACCACCTCCGGTCACGACGAAGACAACGGCGCCGCCCCACAGCCACCGCGCCGCCCACGGCCACCGCCGTCTGTGGCCCCACAGCGCCGCCCTGCGGCCATCACCGCCTCGCGGCCTCGCCGCCCATAGAACCCTACGTCTCCCTATGGCCTCACCACCCACGGCACCCCATGTCACCCCGCGACCCCTCCGCGCTTCCCCAAAGCTCCGCCGTCAGCGGCCCTGCCACGCCGCCCTGCGGCTTCACCGCCTCAGGGCCCCGGGGCCTCCGCGCCGCCAGGCCAGGCGCCCAACGCAGGCCGGGCCAGACTCAGCGGGCTGGACTGCCCAACTAGCCAGGCCTCACCACAGGTCGGGCCGGACCCAGCGGGTCGGGTCGGGTTGGTCCGACCGGGTCCGACCAGACCCGGACCCACTATGACCCATTTACGCTCTTTTGGCCATAACTTTGGCACCGGACGTCCGTTTGAAGAACTGTCAGTGTCATTGGAAACCTTAGAGTGAGACGGTCCCTTTGAGTATACCCCATTGTAGTTTTGGATAAATTTTCATAAAGGTTGGGTTGGATTGAGCACAAATCCAACCGGGCCCTCAGGACTAAAAGGCAAATAACTTACAAACCGGGTGTCCGATTGACGCGCCGTCAGTTGCATTGAGACCCCTATGATGTGGCAGTCCTTTGGGATACTTCTTCATGGGACTTCATGGTAGTTGTATTATAGACTAGTGGCTTGAGGAGTAGGCCCTCCCGGAGATGAGCAGGCTTAGCGTGGGAACCCAGTAGCTAGTTGTGACTTGAGGAAGAGATCCTTCGTGGGTTTGTGATTGAGGGTCCCACATGGAACCACTCTAGGATTAAATGTGGGACTACTTGAGAAATCATGTGTGGGTCATCACCTAGCGATATAGTGTGGGTCAGCACCTAGCGATCCCATGTGGGTCAGCATCGAGCGATCCTGTGTGGGTCAGCACTGAGCGATCCTGTGTGGGTCAGCACCGAGCAATCCTATGTGGGTCATCACCTAGAGATCCTATGTGGGTTTAATGATTATTAGTGATACTTCATGGTTCTACCTCTTAATAGAGTAAGATGATTCAGTAGTTATATATAATCATCTATACTACTGTACCTAAGTTATACCTGGTGGGATCTGAGTCTGTACCTGTGTGGTACTTTCCTTTATGATAATACCTTAGTGGTATTCTTCTGTGTGGCATATCTGTGTGGTACTTGCCTTCATAGAATTTATTCCTTTTTGGAACAGTTGAGCTTGGGGCTTTGGAGTTAGACTCTGTGTTTTCCTCATGATTGATATGGGTTTACTTCATAACTTAGGTATATGTATGGGCATATATCTATGTATGGTTGTCAGTTGATTTCATGCCGTGTGGATTATCCTTGGTGGATTTTTTGAGACCTTGAGGGTCTTGGGGTACCTACTTAGTATCATTATACTCATGCCTATATGGGCTATGCCCGTATCCTATTGTGTCTGGTGTAGACGACAGACATCGCTGACTTAGGACAAGGGTACTAGGACTAGAGGTGGCACGGAGGTGGACGTTAGACGAGGAAAACCGCAGAGACGGCCGTTTGTGAGTTGTACCAATCCTTCAGGTAGGATTCGCGATGGACGATCTAGGAGATACTTTTCACCTATTAGCCATCTTTTAATTTCTAGTCTTCCTTGTACTTTTCTGTTGGGCTTGTATTCTGGCCCCTTTTACTTATTGTACTCACTCTATTTCCTATTCAGATTACTTGAGTTTGTATCTTGTTGTGTGCTTGGTTGTGTGTGTTGTAGGTTATAAAGAAAATGCCTTCCGAGTTTTAGGGAATAGGCCTTCGGTGCTAGTCACCAGCCCCTGACCTATGGAAGGCGGGCTTGGGGTAGTCACGGCACGGGCCCCGGGGGACGGGTCATGACACAATAATTTTTATATTTATCATTAAATAAATTATAACATACATGTTCTAAATTATTTTTGAAAAATATTAGTATTATAAAATCATAATTTAGTTATTAAATAAATTTAATAAATTTTATATCATAATTATGTCTTCATGATTTCATAAAAAAATATCGTATTTTAAAAAAGATTTTATTTTTTATTATTCACCATAAAATAATCTTTTTCAAAAAATTATAAAAAATTCATATTAAGATATTTTCATCATTATTAACTAAAAAATGAAATTAGTTTTGTCAAATTAAAATTATATATTTGAAAAATTAATTTTTTAAATCAATAACCATATAATAAAGTATCCATTTGAAGAATTACTTAACATAATTAATATAAATATTTAATTCAATAATACCAATAAATAGGATTCTATAAATATCTAGGTTGTTACAAGCTAAAGGGTATAACCCATAGGAAGGTATAGAATATGAAGATACCTTTTCACCAGTATCTAGACTTGAGCCTATTGAGATTCTCCTAGCTTATGAATTATACCTAAATTTTAAATTATATTAGATGAGTGTTAAATTTGATTTTTTAAATGGTTTTATTATAGAGGAATTTTATGTCAAACAACCTCTTGGTTTTGAAAATCCCCATTTTCAAAATTCATTTTTCAAACTTACCAAAGCTCTTTATGGACTTAGAAAGACACCTAGAGCTTGGTATGAGAATTTAAGTTCTTTTCATTTAATAAATGTATTTTTAGTTGGAGTGGAAAATCCTATTTTTCAGGAAAACTTCATCTTAAAATATTTTTTTAGTTCAAATATATGTTGATGATATGATTTTTTGGTTCTACAAAAAAATTACTGATTCTTCAAAACTCATGAAAAATTAATTTTAAATGAGCATAATCGGTGAGTTAAATTACTTTCTTGGTTTTAAAATTAATAAAAAATAATTTGGGAATGTTTTGAATAAAAAAAATACTTACTTGACTTACTAAAGTGGGTTAGGACCAAAAATGGTAAAGTACATGAAACTCTTATGAGTTATAATGAAAATCATGATTTGGATAAAGTTGAGAAACCAGTTGACCATATGTTTTAAAGAGGAATAATTGGGATCCTGTTATATTTGACTAATATTAGACTAAGCATTGTGTTTTCAGTATACTTATGTTATAGATTCCAAGTTAATTAGAAGGGATCTCATTTTAAATCTGCTAAAATATTTTATTATGAAAAAATCCCTTAAGGAAACCTCTCGGTGTTTTTTGAGTATGATTGTGTTTGTTGACAAATCCAGATGACTGTGAATGAGTATGGATGGTGTTTACCAAAGTAGGTGTCTAAGGTGGCATAGTTTCCTAGTATTTTCCAAATTTTTGGGCCCCAAAATCGGGAGTTTTTTTTCAAAAGAAAGTTTTTCACAGAGGGATTCACTGTTCAAGGATTGCAAACCATAGTTTATGGAATGAAAAAGGTAGTACACAGAATGGATTTGGGAAATTTGAAAAGTAAGGAATTGTGCATAGTGGTGTTATGCGGACTTTGAATCATGGTATGCATACCATGAATGAAAAATGGTTTACAGGATGAAGATAGTTCATGGGAAGTATTATAGTTCGCGGAAGGAAAGTGCTACATGGGGTGGTTTGTCCTTGGTGGAAAAGAGATAGTGATTTTAGGAGCTTCAAAGTACATCATTTGTGGAAGAAATCAGCCATCCTGAAGGAGGAGGAAATTTAGTACATAAACTGTGAAGGGAAGAATAGTTCGCGTAAGAAGTGGTATGTGGTGAAGGTTATACTGCATCAAAGATTTAGGGAGATTGGATTAGCGAGATTTTTGGATCTATTTTCCAATATAAGGAGTGTTAATACCTTCATTACTTAGAGATTCTTTCATAATAAAACATCTATGATCTGGGAATTCAATGAATTATGAAAGTGGTTCACAAGAGAGAATTGTGTGAAGGGTGAAGTAGTTTTCAAGGAGAATTCTACAAAAGGATAATTATATAATAGGAGAAGAAGTAGTCCATGGAAGGAGTAGTTTGCAGAAGAAGTATTTCTGTAGAAGTAGAGCCAGTTTATGAAAGCAGTACGTAGAAGCGGTTCATAGAGACAGTACGCAGAGGTGGTACGCAGAAGTGAAAGTGGAGGAAGTTTTCAGAAGAGGGGTTCTGCAAAGCATATGTGCTACGCAGTTCATAGAAGAAGAATTATGTCCATGAAGGGACTTAAACAGTTTTTGAAAATAATTTCCACTAACTAAAAGTATGGGAAAAAGTGTATTTCATCTACGGGTGAAAAAAGGATTTCAACAGAGCATCTACCTATAATTGAGGATGCTTTTTTTATGCAAATGAAGGGACCTACAAGTCCATAAACTATGATTGGATCACTTCTAAGAGTAGTGAGCAAAGGAAGAGGTATACAGTGATCCTTTCCACCAATAGTGATCCAGAGAAAGATACACAAGGACTGGCCTTTGGGAATGAAGTGAGATGAACCTAAATCTTGTAAATGTAGTGATCCTAGGTATAGAATTGATCTAGACCGAACCTTGTAATTTGGAAGTAATCCTTAGTGGATTTAGTACATCGACACAACATCATTGTATGCTCCTTGGATGTAGCCCAGTGAGAGTGAACCAAGTAAAAACTATTGTGCCTAATGCAAGATTTCATTTCTATTCATATATTGTTATCAGAAGAAGAGATAAGAGAGTTTTTTTTTAATGAAGAAACATGATTTGAAGGGGTAGTTTTTTTAATCTATCATACCCTGATTCATCCCCATCCACCTCAAGGTATTTAACCTTATTGGGCTAAAAATTGATATTAGAGGGAAAGGTTGAAATTTAGTGGTTCTCACTTAGTAGATGAAATGGAGGTTGATAATCATAAAGGGATTCTAATATTTGATGGAAACAATTTTCAATTATGGAATAATCAGATGTATTTCTACTTCCAATCATTAGGAATGGATGTCATTACAGGATCTTTTCATGGAATATCATCTAATATTGATAGTGGTTCTTTATCAAAATCTAATAGAATTGAATTTTATGTTGATGAAAAGAGATTAATGCTTTAGGGAGAGACCTAAAAAATGAAATCTATATGAAGGTGATGTCATGTAAAAAATCACATGCTATATTGGAAAAGTTGTTGAAAATTTATGAGGGTGACTCAAAAGTTAGAGAAGAAAAGTATCAGGTTATATGTAACAAATATAAGGATCTCATAATGCACCCTAATGAGTCTATTGATACATTCTTTGATCAGGTTAATGTTTTCATGGAATACATGCATGGTCTCGGAGAAATTATTGAAGATATGAATATTTTAAGCATATCTTGAGAAAACTTCCACCTCAGTTTAATCTTAAGGCTTCTGTATTGGAAGATAAAGATCCTAAAGAGATGAAATTAGATAACTTTCATAGTACTCATGTTTCATATGACATGAGAAATGATGATAATGATGTTGTGGAAAATGGGAAGTCCAAAGAAGTGTAATTCAGGGCCATGAAGAATCTCTCTATTGAATATAGTTAGGAGGAAGATAATTTGGATGATTTCATGTCATTTCTATCTTCAAATCTATAAAGAGTATGAGGAAAGTTTAAAATTAAACTTCCACTTGCATACTTCCTATGTGTAAATATAATACATTTTTCAGTAAAGTTCCCTAACAAGATTGAAGATGGTGATGTAGAAAATTATGAAACTCCTCGAAATAAGTATTCATCCAATGTGAAAGGTAGGAGAAGTGTGAAGAGAAATTTCTTCAAAAAGAAGAATCTAATTTCAAATGAAGATGAAAGTTCAGAAGAATCTGAGGTAGAAGATTTAGAGAACTAAAAGGATCATAAAGCAGATGTTATGGTGGAAGTTGTAGGAAATTCTCTAACAAAGGAAGAAAGAGACAGTGATAAGGGAGAAGTAGAAGGAAGGGTTGAACTTTAGGATTAATTATAAGATTCTCTCAAATAGATAGATGTTTTGAAATCCAAAACAAAGAAATATAACAAAGTGGTTCAGGATGCCAAAATCTATATGCAACATCAAGAAGAAGAGAAGTCTAATCTTAATGAAGAAATTGAAAAACGAAAGTCTTCAATGCCAGAAATCTCAAAAAAGGTGGCTAAGTACACACTCAAAATTGAAGAATAGAAAATAGAGATCGGTATTTTGACTAAAAATAGAAAAGATCAAATCAAACGTATTTAAGAACTTGAAGTGGAAGTATTTAGTCTACAATGAAGTGTTAAGGGTCAAGAAAAATTATTTTCTCACAGAAAAACATCAATAAAAAATATTACAAAAACAATAGAAAAGATGAAAGTGGATCATAGATTTCTAGAAGAACATTAGAAACAGTCAAATCCAAATGATAAGGATGGTATGGGTCTTGATCAAAAACAAAAATCAGTAATGGTTGAATTCAAACCACAAGAACCCACTCTGAGATTGAAGATTTATTTGGGTACAAAAAATAATCAGAGAATCCAGAGAACCCAAGGGATAACCAATGGTGTAGTATTTCCATATGGGAATGTACCCCGCATAATATGATATTATTGTGTAAATATGGGACACTCATAAAATTTTTGTTCCATATAAAAGAGGTACTTAAGGGAACATGACCAAAAGAGGAATTCATATAGAGCTCAATTTTCCAATTCATCATTTGATGGTCACTGTTTCAAGTGTGGAGGATTCAGACACATGGTAAAATATTTCTCATCAATAATACAGAAGAATTTCCTAAAGAAAACTGAGGTTGGTTATAAGTAGAGGGCTAATGTATCATCAAATGAGCTAAAAATGAAAAAATGATTTGCATCTCTACAAGATGAATTCGGTCCATCATATTTCGAGAAATTTCAAGAGTATCAATCCATATCAGGTATGAAGTCAAAAACATTAATCAAAAAGAAAATATCTGAGAAGGTAGTGGTTGAATAAATTGTGTTCAAGGCATTAGATCAGATAGGGATATTGATCATTGAGATTGGATGCATCTCCTATGTGACTGGAAACAAGGATTTAGTGATGGGAATTAGGTATGATAAAGAATATATAGTAATATTTGGTAATGATGAAGGGTTGAAAATTGTTGGTTCTAGGAAATAAAACCTTAGGGAGAAATACATGAGACGTACATATGTCTTGGTTGTTTAAGGTATTAGTTGAAAATTATTAAATGTAAGTCAATTATGTGACTCGGGGTATTCCATGATCTTTTCTAAAAAATTATGTGTCATCAAGGAAAAATATGGTGTTATTATACTACATGGAAAGCATACAAAAGGTAATATATACCTCATGAGTGGAGAAGTATATATGTACTTTCTATCCAATGAATAAGAAAATAACTTGTGGCATGAACATCTTGGTCACGTGGGCCAAAAATCCTTGGAAGATCGAGTGAAATATGATGTTGTTCAAGATCTCCCTAGATTATCACATGATCATACACATATGTAAGATTCTTGCAATAAATGAAAGATCGTTTGAAATACATATAAGGAAAAAGAGAAAAGGTCAATAAGATTTCTTGATTTGGTTCATATTGATCTATTTGGACCAATTTAACCAAGAGCACTTGATGGGAGTAGATATTATATTCTCTTTATTAATGATTATAGCATAATGGCATGGGTATCAATCATCACCCACAAGTATGAGGTGTTCAATTTCATAAAAAGATATCAATAGAAAGTTGAAAAGATTCTAGGTTATAAAATCTAGAAGATATGAGTAGATAATGGAATATAGTTAACAAATATCCAAGTGGAGTATTATATCGAGAAATATAGGATAAGACATCAAGTTTCAGTATTGAGAACTTCATTGCAGAATAGATTAGTTGAGAGAAGAAATATGATTTTCAATATTGAAATTGATTAAAGGATAATGGTGCTGGTATATATTGATGACATAATCTTCATTGGATCAGATGAAGTAGAGTGCAGAAAATTTTTAGAATTCATGAAAAGTGAGTTTAAAATGTCAATGATTAATAAAATGACATTTTTCCTTAGTTTACAGGTGACACAAGGAAATAATGGAACATTCAGTTATCAGTCCAAATATGCTAAAAAGGTTTTAAAAGGATTTGGAATGGATTGTTCCAAGGATATTAAAACTCTAGTGTCTACCTAGATGAAACGTTCATGGGATGATGAAGGCAATGCAGTTAATATCATAGAATACAGAAAAATCATTGGTATTCTATTGTACTTAAAATCAACTAGACCTAATATTGTTTTTTCCACAATCTAAACAGCAAGATATCAACGCAATCCCAAGGAAACTCACTTTCTTACAGTGATAAGAATACTTCAGTATATTAAGGTCAAGGTGGATTTTAGTTTTATGTATAATGAAAAATCTCAGAAATAGTTATTGGGATATACAGATGCGGATTGGGTTGATTCGGAAGATGATAGAAAATCGACATCAGGTGGTTCATTCTATCTTGAAGGATTATATATTTCCTAGCTAAGAAAGAAATAGTATTTCATTTCATTGAGAACTGTATAATCTAAATATATTATGTCTACTCCAGCCTGCACACAATTATTATGGATGAAGCATCAGCTTGAGGATATGGGAATTGAAGTGACATCACCGATCGAATTCCATTGTGATAATTCAAGTGTTATAAATCTTAGAAAAAAATCTAGTCCATCACTCAAGGAAAAATCACATTGAAATCAAGTATCACTTTATCAAGGATAAGGTGGATAAAGGGATTGTGAAGTTAGAGTATATTCCTATAGAACTACAAGTTTTATACATTCTAACATAGGACTTACCTAAATAATCATTTAAAAGGCATTGACTAGCTCTAGGAGTTCAGACGACTCCCCGCATATAAAAAAGTGTGGATTGGGCACCCCTCTCCCCGAGGTATGGTGTATTTTTACCTAATTTAATAACATGTGTTCTTTAACCTATTTCAGACAACATCAGAGTGACCTTAGAGTTCATTGAAAGGGGGGGGATTGTGGCTATTCAAAGGAAGAAACTTTTTTAGTCAATACATGGGGAGAAGCTGATAGGTAAAGTAATAAGATTGGGGGAGTTGAAGCTATTAGGGGGATTAATGGTGTGGTGGGATTATTAAATTTGATGATGATATAAGTGGTTGATAAGAAGATACATATCATGACAAATGAGGTCCGTGATGAAAGAAGAAGAATGGTTTTGGAATGTAATGAAGTGATTCAATGATGATTTTTCATTATAATATTGTTTCTCATACCGATTATGGATCATGTGGTCTTTGAGTATGTGTTGAGTAAATTATTTATCACTGTCTTAATCCCAAGAATCGAATGTTGGTTGAAGATGCAAGGAGCTTTAACGAGGTATCAAATTATGAAAAAGTTTTCAATATAACTAAAGGGGTAGATTGTTGGAAAAAATGCCTCAAGTCATCCTCTCGGAGTTTTTTGGGTGTGATTTTTTTGTTAAAAAATCCAAATGAACGCAAATGAGTATGGATGGTGTTTGTCTAAGCATGTGTTTAAGGTGAAACAGTTTCCCAGTGTTTTTCAAATTTTTGGGCCTTAAAATTAAGAGTTTGTTTTTGGAAAAGGAAGGTTTTTCACAAAGGGGATCATTGTTCGTGGATTGTGAAGCACAGTTCATGAAATTAAAAAGGTGTTACGTGGAATGGATTTAGTAAATTGGAAAAGGAAGGATTTTTGCGTAGTGGTTCTATGATGACCACAAAGTATGGTATGTGGACCGCGAATGAAAAATGGTTCACGGGACAAAGATAGTTTGTGGGGAGGATTACGGTTCGCAAAATTCAAGCAGTGCATAGGGTGTCTTATCATTAGTGGAAATGAGACGGTGATTTTAGGATCCATGAAGGACATTGTTTGTGGAAGAGATCATATTCCACAAAGGACGAGAAAAGGTAGTATGTGAAACACAAAGGGAAGAACGGTTTGCGGAAGAAGCGGTATGCGGTGAAGGTTTTAATGAATTGAAGATTTGGGGAGACAGAATTAGTGTGATTTTTGGATCTGTTTTTTTATATAAGGAGCGCTAATCCATTCATAACTTAGAGTGTTTTTCATAAGAAAACATCTTGGATCTGTGAATTCGGTGAAGTCTGAAAGTGGTTTGTGGGGGAGAATTCCTCAAATGGTGAAGTAGTTTATGAGGAGGATTTTTCAAAAGGAGAAGAAGTGGTCCACAGAAAGAGTAGTCCATAGAATAAGGATTTCCATATAAGCATAGGCAGTTCATGGAATAGGTACGCAGAAGTGGTTCACAAATATGGTACGTAGAGGTGGTACGCGGAAGCAAAAGCAGAGGCAGTTTGTAGAAGAGGGGTTCCATGAATCATATGTGTTACATGGTTCATAGAAGAAGCAGGTTGTTCATAAAGGGAATTAAACATTTATCAAAATAAAATTACATTAACTAACAATATACATAAAACTGTATTTCATCTATGGGTGAAAAAGGTACTTCAACAGAGCATATACCTACAGTTGAGGATGCATGTTTTCATGAAAATGAAGGGACCTATAAGTCCATAAACTATGAGTGGATCCCTTCCAAGAGAAGTGACAAAAGTAAGAGGAATATGGTGATCCTTTCCACCAGCATTGATCCATATAAAGAGACATAAGGAGTGTCCATTGGTAATGCAGTGAGCAGGCCCTAAATATTGTAAAGGCAGTGAGCCGGGGCATAGAAGTGATCTATCCCAAACCTTGTAATTTGGTAGTGATCCTTAATGGATTTGGTATATAGGAACAATGTTGTTTTATTCTCCTTGGATGTAGCCCAGTGAGGGTGAACCAAGTAAAAACTGTTGTTTCTCGTGCATGATATCATTTTTGTTCATATATTTCTTTGAGAAGAAGAGAGGATATAGTTTTTTTAATGATGAAACAAGATCTTAAGGGGTATTTGTTTTAATATTTCATACACTGATTCACCCCCCCCCCCCCTCATGGTATTTAACCTAATTTGGATAACATATTTTTAAGTTATTTAAAAGGAATAATTTCTTTTTCCTTAAATTTTCCAAAAACTTATTATTTTAATTTAAATTCATTTTATGATTCTGAATTTTTGTGGTTTTTGACTATATAGTAATAATACCTTATAAACCTCCCATTTCTAAGAAAATATATGGTATCCTATTCTAGTTAAAAGAAACACTCAATTTCATTATCTGCTACTAAAATAGAATACATTACTACTAGAATTTATTGTTCAGAGGTTTTGTGAAGTAAATACACATTAATGGATTTTTTATTCAATTACAATCAAGTTTTGGTTAAATGTGATAGCACTAGTGTTATAAAAATTTCAAATAATCCAATAAACCATTCAATAACTAAGAATATGGATCTAAGAAATCATTTCTTGAGAGATCATACTCAAAAAGGTGATATAACTCTTGAATTTCTCTCTTCAAAGAATCAATTAGAGGGTATTTTTACTAATACCCTTTCTTGATAATGTTTTGATTTTATTAATTGGGTATTGGGGTTATTTTAATTTAAATGATATTAATTTATTTTATCCCTTTATGTCTTAATTATATTTTAATTTATATATTTATTAATCACTTAGTATTTTAATGCATTATGGAAATTAAATGAATTTATTCTCCTTTAATTGATCATGATTAATTTTTAGGAAATAAAGTTCATTTCATTTTTAAATAATTTTTATTTATTTATTTATAAGTTGTATTGATCCCTAAAACCTAATTGGATATACAATACTTTTTCAAATCAGATACATGACCTAAAAATCCAAAATCAAACCTATCCTCTCTTTCCATTCACCTACATCCTTTATTCTATAAATCAGAACCATTAACCTATTATTCTATTGACCTCTAACTGAAAAATTTTCTATTGGGAATTTTATGTGAGGATATTATGGGGGTTCTAGATCCTTGAAGAAAGTAAAGTCAGACGGTTTTCCATATCAATTTCTTACGGGGAAATTTGTGTATATGGATTGGCTAAAAGGAACCAAAATGTTGTTAAAATTTTATTTCAATTCCAATTATGGGAATTCATTTTTGATGATAATAAATCAGATTTTATATTTGATTAGGTGGTTAATGAGTTCTTGAGAAATGATGAGTTTCAGTTTGGACAAACAGAGGATGTCCTTTTGTCGAATGTAAATGGGAAATCCTTGTTAGTTTCTTTTGTGAAGATTTCTAAAGTTTTTCACTATCCTCATGAAGGTGAGTTCAAATTCAGACATATTTTACTGGGAACATGCCTTGTAGGTCCAAATAATATTTTTAAGTTTCTTTTTGGGGCCTTTTCTTTTGTGAACTAGTTTGTGAGAGACTTAAAAATAGAATGTAAATTGTTTTGTAAGTTTATCCAAACTAGTATCGTGTAAAGACTTGGTGAGATGGAAAATTTTTTATATTGGGTATTGTACCTATTAAATGTTGTGATCAACAATATTAAAGTAAATATGGATTGGTTCATGATGTTGTTAATTCACCACTACTTCCAAGTTAAGTGAATGTTGAATTACTATCCCTATAGAAGGATTATCTCTCTATTACCGAATAGGAAAGAATTTAAACTCAATAGAGGAAAAGTTTTCCAGTGTCATAAAAGAAATATATTGTTTATAGTTCTTTTGAAAACATTTGGTTATAATTGAGATGTTTCCTTAAGTTCTCTAAATCCTTTTATACAAGAAGTCAAAGCTCAGGTTGTTATACCACCTCCAACATCAACTCATAGGAATCCATCCACTACTTCAAATCCTAGGAATGAAACTTCTTCTGAGGTGATTAATTATAGGTAAATGTAAGAGTTTTTTGTGAAATAATAGATCATGTAGTACCCTAAATCAAACCTATTATGTAAGAATTAGTTCATAGAAAAAAAGATAAAATTATTCATGATACTCAACCTGTACAACTGGTTGTGCAAGCTGTTAAAATAGCTACTGGAGCTGAAGAGGTAAGGTCGGTTGAGACTGTTACAAGTCTTCCTACTACTGAGGTTAGAGATAAAACTTAGGTTGAGCACACAATAGTTGATATACTAATTATATCACCTATCATGGAAAGGTTTAGAGTTGTGGATGTGAATATGGATGGTGTTGTTGATCACTTTAATATGCCACTACCTACTCTGTCTTGTCCTCATGTGATCCTTATATGATACAAAAATTCTAAAAGTTCATATGTTGAAAATAATATGTAAACTTTTTCCTTTATTATGATGACTTAATTTTATAATCTCAAGGGATATTATAATAAGTTTAAGAAAGATTCAATATCTTATTAGGATGAAATCAAATAGCTAAAGGAGGATTCTATGTCTATAGAATATTTTGATAAATTTTTTGAGATGATGGTTACCTTGACCTCCTGGATAAAGTACATTTATCCAATGAAACATGTTTTATATGGTTTAATTGATGAGGAATTTTAAGCTATGAAAGCTCAAGGTAATGAGTATAGAAGAGTTTTTATAATAAATCTGATATCAATGAGCTTGGATTGATTATGGAATCTCATAGGGACATGTTTCAAAATATTCTAATAGATCAGTTGGATCTTCTAGTGGATTCTATTTATGAGATTTAGAGTCTCAATACTGAGATGAAGTAGATTCATCGCACTCTAAAGAGTATAGTTTTGAGTCATTTTGAGTTCCTTAAGAGGTTTCATCTAACTATCACACCATCTACCTCTACACCTTCTATTTCTCCAGATATCAAGAATAAATTTGATCAAGTGTTTTCTGATTTAAATTCAGTTTCTTCTCAAATCCAATCTTTATAGTGTGAAATATTCACCCCTATTCTTATACAAAAATTTAAAATGGATATATAAACTGAGTTTCAAGACACTAAATAATTTATCTGAAGACTTAGACGTATGACTGATGGTCTTTTAATGACATGGTTGGTCGTCTTCAAAAATTTATTTGTGGTTAGGTAAGAGATTCCTTGGGAGTAACCCAAAAAGCAAGAGATATTGTTTCATTTTTAATTATTATAATCAATAGAAACCATAAGTGGTTTACATATATGATGGCTCAAATTTATAATGGAATTATATATATTTATATAAACTCTTAAAAAGAGGATTTTAGTTCTTCAATGTCTGAGGATCGTTCTTTTGTTCCAGAAGCACCTACTGGAAGATAACTTGTGGTATATAGGACTTTTATTTCAGTTGTTCCAAACAAAGATACTACTAGTTCTCTTGTGTTAGATACTGCTCTTAGTGCTCCAGTTCCCAAAGATACTTCCATTTCTTTGAATGATGTGGGTAAAATCTTGATAGATCATTTAGCTAGTCTAGATCACAAGTTCGTTTCTTTGGATGGTATGTTGATTGGTTTATAAGTATCAGTTGACAAAATTCATAAAAATTTGTTTCTATATCCCTCCATCCCTTTATATATTTCTCATACTGCTACTAAATTAGTGCTTCTCACAATTTTACTATAGGATAGATTGAATATTTTAAACAAATACTAAATAATGGTCCAGAAATAGTTTCCTAGATTCATAGATAATCCTCCACTACCAGTCTTGATTTATGTAAGTTATATATCATAAATAGAATATGTATTTGTGTTGATTCCTTGTTTTCTCTAAGGGGAAAAAGATCTCTTATCCCAGAACCACCAGACACTTATAGAGGATCCAAGTAGATAGTGGATATTGCTTTTTATCTAACCAGGATTTATTAGAAAAAACACTTCAAGGTTGTAGCTGTAATTGTTATTGACTCTACTGATAAAGGAAACACCTATTTAGAGACTATCAAGAAACTACCTTTTTCTAGTTATGTTTCTTATGGATTCAGAATCACTTCTAGGAATATTTACAAGGTGTTGAGCACACTTTTTGAGAGACTATGAGATAGAACAAATTTTAGGATAAAGGATTCTTTATTTTTGGAGCTTGGGAGATCTATTATAACTCTAGTAGTTGACCCTAAAACTACCTATTAATCCTCTATAACTTTTAAGAAACCTCCACCCAAACCTCCTTATGACTTTGAGCCAATACACAAACCCATTTCATCTTATTAATGTATTTTTTTTGTTTGATATCTATAATCCTTTGTACCAAGGTTCATAATTAATTAAATTCCTCTTTACCTCTCTCTAATGTGTTCTTCAGTGATTGTTTTCATTTAATGTATTGTATCTTGTTTTCTTGTTCTTAAGGGATTTTTTTCCTTTAATGATTTTCATCTTTGTGAAAGTTTTACTTGTTATATTTCTAAAACTCACTCTTTTCATAATTAAAATTCAGAATTATCACTATACTTAAATAATGAATCATTCCAAGTGTTATATTCAATGTGTTTTTCCTCTCCTTACTCTTCCTTTTTAATGACTTAAATAGAGGGAGTCTATTAAAGGGGGAGAAGTCTAATAAAGGAGGAGAAGAAAGGATAAACATAAAATTTAAAAAATAAATATATTATATACTTTCACTATAAAAAAACCTTAAACCTTTTAAAATTTCATGTTTATTGTTTAATGGGTTTCATGATCATCAAAAAGGGGGATATTTTTATACTTCTAATATTATTCCAATATATCCCATGTGCTTTATGTTTTAGAAAATCTAAAAACCCTTCATATTTTTTGATGATTTTGTTTCTTAAGTCTATTTATCTGGTTTTATCTTTATTTAATCCAATTCAACTATTAATTTTTTAATCATAGATATTTTACTAGAATTTTCCAAAGCCAGGAAAACTGGCTACATCATGCAATCAACTACATGGATATTTTGATATGTTAATAAATTGAATGAATTCATCAGCTACATGAAGGAAATTACTATGTAAATATTCTATGTTATAGAATTAGATATGTGAAAATCAGAAACATCAATGAATTACCTACGTAAGAAAACATATACGTCGATGGAATGGCTACATGAATCAACTATGTGAAATAATCATCTACATAAATTGGATTTATATAAAATTTGACAATGTGGTTCTAATTATACATGATTCATTTGGATATATCAAAATTCAGCTTCATGAGAAAAAATACTACGTGATTTGGCTATATGGATAAATTAGCTATGTGAAGAATGAATACATTTTTAAATTCAGTTACATGAATTTTAATTCATGGAATTCAGCTACATGGTGATCCATAAATAGATACATCTTCTTGAATCCTATATATTTATTACCATTAGGGAATTTTAATTGGAATTTAATGTTTTCGTAGATTCATTAAATATTGTACTATTTATTTATGTTAAAATAAATATCAAAAAGTTTGTAAGTACTTAGAAAAGAAAACTGTGTAAGAATAATTTATTACCAAGTATGGTTGTTGCGGTACTTTCAAGAAAAGGACATATTGAACTTAATTCCAATACTATATTTTTTTGAATTTATGATTTTGAAATATTAATAAAATATTTACATGAATACTCATATAGAATAATTATATAAATACATATAAGAAGAATAAAAAATAGCACTTTCACTCTAAATATACTCTCACTCTATTAAAGATCTACGTGATGCTTTGTATAATGAAAGAGAAGAAGAAGATTTAAGTTCTATAGCTATGATTCAAATATCATCCTTTTTTTTTATTAAAAGGCTCTCATTGATCTATTATTCACTATCATTCTCTCTCTTGGATAACTCTTCACTTCTGTTGGTTTCATCTTGCAACTATGAACTTTATTTTTAAACTCTCATTATTATCTGTTGTTGTTGTAGGTTTCATCTTATTATAAAAAGTTATGAATTTTCTTTGTAAAAAAAGTTGAAGGTTGGTGTTTATAAATCCTTTCAAAATCCCGATAAAAGCTCTTATTTTTTACCAAGTGATGATTTATTTCACTCAATTATTTAGTCCCTAAGAAAAGGAATGTCAGTCCCTAGGAAAAGGACTGGTACTAGTGAAAACCACTAAGATAGATGAGTTGAGTATTGGTGGAGTGGACTATGGGATTTTTATTCCCTAAAAGACTATAAATATATTTTTTTTTATATCTTTTACTTATACAATTATTTTTAGTTTTTTATTGAGTTAAAAATTATCAAAACTTATCATAGATTAAAGAGGGTGGTTTTAAAGTTATTAAAATTCTAAGAACTCAATTCATCCCCTATTGAGTCATAGTATAGCTGGTCTTTGAAAAATAATCTATTTTAATATTATGGTCGGTATAATTAGATTATATCCATTGTAAATCAGAAGATTCATCAAAGGATATTGATAAATATTAAAATACTTTTAAAAGATCTCTAAAAAATTCTTGAGGAAAATAACCTTTTAATTTTTAAATCACTTATTTAAAATCTAAAAAATTACGAATTATTAGGGAAACATTATTGAGGAAGAACCATTTAAACTTTTAAAGGATATTTTAAGGGAAATAATAGGATTTATAGAGGAAAAATTAATTTGTGTGGTAAGTTTCAAAAAAATATTTAGTTTGCACCTTCGATAAAAAGTACCCCATTCAGAGAATGATAAGATGATTTTTTTAAAAAAAATAGAAATTAAAACATGGGTAAAAATTACTTTAATAAATCATTTTATAATATCAAAACCATTCTTGAAAATATTTTAAATAAAATATATACATGGAAGAAAATTATTCCTGGCTGAATAGAAAAATAAAGTCAGTTTTCATTAAAACATTCTTCTAGAATTTTGAGCAATTAGAGATATAAAAATGAAACAAAAACTTTTAATTTATATAAATAACTAGATTATATGATAATTTATGGGTTTTATGATAGAAATATCATATAATTACACAAATTATAACTTAAACATAAAAAATCATGAATATAGATGAGATTGTGGAATAAACTCTTACCTTAGGTCCAACGTGCTTTGTATGTCCTTTTAACCGCCTATATAACAAATTTAAAATTTATTATAATTTTATAACAAAATCATATTCATACTTATAATAGCATGGATTTTTTACTTATAACATCTTATCACCCATTCATTAGCAATATTTTATTATTGCCGCCATTTCATGTGTTAACTTCTTTGTTTTTCAATTATGTTTTGATTCAGTTGTTATGATAATTACATCTTGATCATGGTTCTATAATATATATAATTTATATCAATATATAAATATCATATATATTCATTATATACATTTTTATAATCATCCATGAAATTTGGATAAGAAAAATGAATCACATCACTTCGTAGAGGTGGCAGTCCATACATACCACGAGTGATGTAAAAATCTCTTAATGGGAGGACATATTAGAACGTAGATGATATATATCCATTAGTTCCATATTTATAATCATCCAATTAATGTGGTTATTAAAAAATAACTACACTGCTATGTGGAGATGGTAGGTTGTACATATGTACAAGTGATATTTTCATTTTCTATATGATGGAAAGGAGATAGAAAATGGTTGTACCATAATCACAATAAAATATAATTATATTTATGATATTTTGGTAATTATTTTAGTATGGTTATAATATATTTTTATTAATTATAACAAGAAATAAACTTTTAAATATTCATTAAAGATGATTACCTCTTCTTTTTGAGACCTCCTTTGGCATACACCTTAAGCCTTCTTAGGATGGTCTTAAGAGAATACCAGAAGATCAATAATGAAGTTAAGTAAGCTAATAATTTTTTTGGGTGGGTAATTCATGATATATATTTCTCAAAGTTTGTGAATAAGGGAGGAGAAAAGGTTACCTTTTATAAGTGAGGGCAGGGACACACATGGTATGACTTAAAATATTTAAATACTATAAAATCATTTTCTTATTAAAGTGGAAAAAAATGGACATGAATTCAAAGTTAATAAAATATAAGTTATAATTGTATTCAACCAATAATAATATACAAGTTTAGGTTCCATTTTTACCCTTGTATCTTAGTTTTACCTCGTCCTCCCCCCTCCCCTTGGTAAACCCGTTTTAACCCGAACCATGGTAAAACAAATTACTATTTTTACTATTCATTTAGAGAAAAAATTATTTTGATCTTATTAGCTAATATTAATTTTTATTATTCAAAATATTTAATCCATTTTACAATAATTAAATTTCTATAAGTTTTGGAAATTAATTTTAACATAAATCCACAAAATGTAACGAAAGCCATTTTTAGAAAAACAAATTGTTTTGAGCATAAAAATGTTTTATGAAAAAATAAACTATAATATTGATTAAAATAGAATTAATTGGATTTTTATAAATTAAATTATAATTATTTTTCTTTCAAACCAAACCAAAACCGAAATTAACCATTCATATACTTGATTAAGATATAATAACTAAAAACAATTTTTATTTGAACCAAAACATTACTTGGATTTATAAAATGTTAAGTATATATATTTCTAAGTTACATATTTTATTTTTATATAAGTTATATTACTTATTAAATATATATTTGGTTTAGTAAAAAGGTTTAATAATCTTTCAATTGATTCTTATATCATTATAATGTCATAAAAGTGATAGATTTTATAAAATCATAATATTTCATTATTCACCCAAAAATCAACTATTTATGAAAAAATATCAGAATTTCAACCTAAATTGATTTTGACACGATGAAACTAAAAATAAGATTAATTTCCTGAAATGGAATATATAAAATTTTGGAAATTAGTTTTGAATAACATTCTTAAATAAAGCTATGTGAATTGTGTTATTGTTTTTCTAGAAAGAAAAACTTATTATAATTGAAGCACAAATGTTACTTTCTTCCCTCCATAAAAAAATTGATCCTCAAAATTTATAAAATGTAACCTAATTAACTTATTTGTGTAGTTATTCATCATAACTTCTTTAAGTTTTCATGCCCCCTCTTCTATCTTATGATTTCTCTATATTACATTTATCAGCTGAGTCATTCAATTCCTCGACACTTGTTCTTTAGAATCAAGAATCTAGATAATCTATTCATAGTAAGATAAATAGGGTTCCAATTTTATTTCCAAAAAGGTGAGAACATATGTTGGGTGTGTCATTTACTTACTCAATAAATAGATAAAGAACACATCATGATCTTTAGAGAGGCTAGGTGTAATTTCCAAATGGTAAGCCACAAATCCTATTCTTTCTATAATTTCATAAGTCTTTATGAACCTAGGACATAGTTTCCCTTTATTAATGAATATTATAAAAACTTTATATGGATATACCTTCAAGAAAACATTATCTACCACTTTAAATTCTAAATCCTTACTTTATTTTTTGGCATAACTTTCTAGTCTACTTTGAACTAACATAATGTGATTTTTAATAGTCTTTACATTCACCATTGCTTACTCAATAAGATCTGGTCTTATAAACTTATTTTCACTAACTTAATCCCAAAACATTAGAGTATGGTTCCTCTTTCCATATAATTCCTCATATGTTTTCATTTTAATGCTTGAATGGAATCTATTATTATATTAAAATTATATAAAAGGTAAATCCTAAACTCACATATCTTGAAAGTTAAGTGAGAATGACCTCAATAAGTCTTATAATGTATGAATAGTACTTTTAGATTGTCCATCAGTTTGAGGATGATAGGTAGTGCTCAAATTTAGCTCAATGTTAAGATATTTATAAATAATCTTCAAGAATTTTGATGTAAACAATGGATCATGATCAGATACAATCAAAAGAGGTTCACCATGAATTCACACAAATTTATTAATATAGAACCAGGCATGGCACTCAAGAGGTAAAGTTTCCCATATAGCGAACAAATGTGTAGCCTTGGTAAGGTGTTCAATAATAATCCATCTGGAATCATTCTTTCTAAGAGTCTTTGGAAATCTAGTGACAGAGTATATTGTAATATCATCACATTTCCACAAATAACTAGGTAGAGGCCTCATAGAACCTTTAGAATGTTTTCTCTTAGCCTTTAATTATTAAAAAACAAATCATATTGATACATAGTATGTAATTTACCATTTCATGTTATCCTACAAAAATATTCCTTCAAATCTTGATATATTTTGGTGCTACTAGGGTGTATAGAGAAATTTATACTATGAGATTCATTTAATAATTCACTTTTTAGCATAGGTGTGGATTGAAAACAAAGACTCTTTATGAATTTCAAAATACCACCTTCATAGATGAATTCTACTGACTTCCCATCATTCATAAATTAATTTTTTTTTGAATATTCATATCATCAATCTAGGAACTTTTTATTTTCTCCAATAAGGATGGTTTAGAAATCATTTGGAATTGATGTGATGTGTCCCTATCTTTAATGATTCTTATATCCAAATTTACTAAATCCATGAATATAAGATCTTTTTAAATCATCATTTAAGTCAAAAACACCATGATATTTCCTGATCAATGCATCAACCACCTTATTTTCCTTCCCATGGTGGTACTGTATCAAGAAATAATAATCCTTGAGTAGTTCTAATCATTATATTTGACTCGTGTTGAGATCTTTCTATGAGAATATGCAATTAAATATTTTTTTATTTTTATATATTTCACATCTTTCACCATAAAGGTAATTCCTCCATGTCTTCAATGAAAATATTACAACTAACAAGTCAAGATCATGGGTTGGATGATTCTATTCATGAATATTTAACATCCTTGACTCATAGGCAACAACTCTATTGTTCTGCACAAGGACGCATCCAAGTCCTTTCTTTTATGCATCACTATATAAAAAAATTCATCCCTTCTCAACAGTAAATTCAATATCAATGAATTGAAAAATAGCCTCTTTAATTAATCAAAAACTTTCCTTACATTATTCTGAACATATGAACTTATCCCCTTTATGTGTCAACTTGGTTAATAAGTTAGATAATTAATCAAAATTTTGAACAAATCATGTATAGTAACCTAAAAATCCAAGGAAAAAACATGCCTAAGTTATATTCATCGACATTTTCCATTCCATAATAGCTTTTATATTTGAAGGATCAACTGATATTCCATCCTTGGAGATAATATGTCCAAGAAAAAAACTTCCTAAATATAGAATTCACATTTGCTAAATTTTACATATTACTTGATTTTTATAAGAGTATTAAGAATGATTTGTAAATTAATTTTATGCTTATCATAGATTTTATATTGTATAAATATGTCATCAATAGATACCATTATAAAATTATCAAGATAATCCTTGAATACTTTGTTTATCATATCTATAAAAACAGAGGGTACATTAATTAATCTAAATTTCATTATTGTAAATTTTTAATTTCCATACCTCATATGAAATTTCATATTTAAAATATATTTTTTATTTACTTAAATTTAATGATACACATAATTAAGATCAATGGCTAAAATATATTGAGATCTTTAAAGTTGATCAAACAGTTTTTCAATGTGGGGTAGTGGATACTAGTTCTTTATAGTAATGGAATTGATTTCCTTATAATCAATGCACAAATCCTATAATTTTTTCTTCAATTACCCTAATTCCATTTTGGTCATCCTATAAGGAGTCTTATATATAGTTTTTACATTAGGGATGATATCAATGGAAAAGTCCACTTCGCACTCAGGAAGGTGTTTAGGTAATTATCCAATAAACACATCAATGTATTCCAAAACAATATGTAAATACTCTCTTATAAGGATACCTTTTCCAATCATAGGTTTTTTCTTCTCTTATTCTCTAAGAATTTAATTTTAGGAGAGAAACTGGAGGTATATCTAGACATGATTCGGTTGATTTAGTCTCTCCACTAAAGATAAGGTAATCTATATATCCATCAAAAATCATAATCTCCTTCTCTCATAAAAAAATTGTATCATTATAATTTGAAAACCAATCCATAATAAGGATTATATCCAATTAAACCATAGTTATAATAATCAAGTTTTAAAATAGGGTAAATATAAGGTTTATAATGAGAACTGACTAACACATCCTTATTACAGTAAGATTTTCACTAGGATTCTTGATTGACAACTCCCTTCTTAAGGTGCTGGTGAAATATCTAATTTTCTTTAAAAAAATAAAAGATATAAAAAGTGTGAATATCCAAAATCAAATAAATTGTTACATAAATTTTAGTTTTTTATCAACATACCTACCACTGTATCTTTAGGAATTTCAATCTCATCTTTAGTGATCAAAAAATCATGTCCATGATCCCTTTGACTATTTTGAGGAAAAATTATTTGATGCTTGGGAAATTCATTCAAATAGTTCCCCAATCTTCATATAGTTGAAGAATTTGAATTTGAGGCCACTTTATTTCTCTTAAAATCATGAGTCTGATGACCTTTCTCTCCACACTTGAATAAAACTTTCATTCCTATAAATTATATTCCATGGTGCCTCTTTCCACAATTATTTAAAGTTAAAAATCCAACCCCTCCATTATTCCCTTTTGTTTTATTTATTTTCTATAGTTCTCAACCACCCACTTATTTTATTTTTTTCCCTAGAAAACACAAGACTTGGAGAATTATTTCGATGTCTTGATGACACTTGATACTATATTTTCATATACTAAAAATGTCTAAGATAATAATTCCCTTTGAAATATAGGCTTTAGTCTATCAAAGAAAATTTTAATCCTTAGATTATGTACATAATCCTCAACATGATTTTATATCCATGTAAAGTTAACTTTATATTTATCAACATTTTCTCCTTCCTTTTGCCTTAGATTGAAGAATTACCTCAGCATATCAACTCGTTTCAAATGAGGAAAGTATTTTTCAAAGAATATCTCCCTGAAAATATTTCAATATATACTATTTATTTCTTATGACTCTTTATTGTTCTAGATTAATGATAACCATTGATCAAAATATCCTTTAAGATGATAAACTTTCATGATTACTTTCAATCTTTCATTACTTCCAAAATAGAGAAATATCTTCTCTAGGGACTTGGTCCATTTATCAACTACTAATAGATTAGTAGTACCATTGAATGATGTATTTTTTTGTTGCATGAAGCAGTTTAATATTTTTGCATCATATTGGATTCAGAAAATTTTTCCATACTGGTAAAATTATTGGTTGTAACCTAACTTAGCTACCCCAATATAGTTATAATTTTTTCAGCTCTAACTCTAGCTTCATTTTCATTCCTAGGATATCAATACCTACATATATTACATACATTAATATAGTTTACATTCCTTTTTCTATGAATAATTTTCAAATAATGTCATATACTGAATTATCTCCTAGAATTATGAATTTCAAATCATAATATATAATTATAAATATATTGAAACACTTAACATAAATTTTAAATTTATACATAGATAATCTCATAATCATAATCCTAATATCTTTGGTAATATCTTCAAATCATAAAAAAATATTTAAAATCATTCATGATGATTTTTAAAGATCATTTGAATCAAAAAAATCATATCCCCTGTGATTTTCTATCTAGGCGTGTATTCTTAGTCCCACTCATCATTCACTGGTGACAATCAATTCAATACCCAATCCTCCCCTTACAAGGTTCTTACCCCAGAGTGCATATGTGTCACAGATGCATCCACTTTATAGTATCCAGATATGGATGTATTTTCTAGGAAAATCTCACAATATCTACTTTATCTAGATATGCTTTCTCATAGGGAAATGATATCCATTCATGATATTTTGGTGCTAAATAATATTCATCCCCCTCTTTACACTTGTATAGAATCAGAGGATGATTCAAAATATAGAGAGTGATTTCCTTCTCATGGAAATTTATTTTGGATCGGTATAAATAAATCCAATACATTCCCATAATTGTATCAAATTATTATAAAGGGAGTATCATAATGTTCTCTGGGAAGTTCAACCCACAAATTTTTATAGGATAATAGTTATATACTTGAGATTCAATAATTTTCTTATTTTATTTTTTCACTAACATATCTACTTACATAATTTTTTGTGGTGTTTTAATAGTTATACTAAACTTTTTTGATATGAAGTAATTTGTAGAACTATGGATTATAACCCTAACTTTCACTTTTTGATTCTATTTATAACCATTTAATTTATCCAAAATATAATTGGGGATAATAATTCTCAAACTATTGAACATGTAAATAGAAAACCTAGAACATTAAAGGTATAACTTATAAATGATATTTATTCCTTAACTTATGAATTTCTAGGATTCAATCTATGTAATCCATGATCTATTTGCTAACATAGAAACTTATAGTCATTTTGTTTCTTTTAATAATGGTTCATAATGAGATTATGAATTCACCAATGCATATACCTTGGTAGTGTCAAACCAGGTGTGTAGAAAGGACTATTTTCATACACCAATTCCCAATTGAGTCTATCCCAATGCGGTGTTTTCAAGTTTTACCCCTAGGCATCCACTTGTAGTATCCAAACATGGATTTATTTTCATGTAAACCACTTACTCTATACTTTACCAAAATTTAGGGATGTATTCTTATTTGTATCCTTATACCTAAGTTTTCACTAGTGGTATAATCATAATCCAAAAAATAACTAAAATTTCCTTTAATACCAAATATGAAAACCCTACTCTTTATTACACATTAATTCATGATTTATAATGCATCCAAGAAGTTAGATAATTATAGTGTACTTGGGAATTAGGTATATTACATAACAACTTAAGATAGGGAATACATCACTATTATTGAAAACTTCCTTAACATGATCATTTTATTCCTTCGTACTTAAAAATTCATGGGATAACCTGGGGACATACATAAGAAAGGGGTCAGCCATAAATCCCAGTAAGGGAATAAACATGTCATAAAATGAAGGAAAGTAATGCATTTTAGGCAATAGTAATATCAATGGGACATAAAATGGGTGATAATCCTAAACAAGAACAGTGAGACATGATATATCATGGTAACATAATGGAAACATGGAAATGTGTAAATAACATTAAACATGCAATAAAAAACATAGGCAAGGCTAAATACCAATAAATCATGATGGAAAAAGTGCCATGATGGATTAGTTTCACTCCCTTATCCTTTTCATCATGCCTCATGAGACTAAAACATTACCCAATTCATTGGAGCACTATATAATTCTAGGCACACCCATCACTTTCATTTCATTCACATGAATAATTATTACACATATATCATACAACATGGAATAATTTATCTATTTCCCAAATAAATTAAGTATATGTGCATCAATATGAATAACCTAGATAGGAAATGGGTACATGTAATCACTACATAATTGTTTGACATGGGAAATCGTGGTGAAATTTTGGCAGTATAACAGAGCACATGAATATTCATGGGAGGGATTAATTAGAGTGGAAGGGGTATATCATAATTTATAAATCATATGGATAGTAATTTTTATATGTCAGAATATATCCCAACATTATGAATTGGATATAAAAGTCATAATATAATAAAGATACATGAATAAAGAGGAGAAGGAGAGGAACCCTTAATAAATTTCAGCATGGTAATGGGTGTACATGAAGGTTCATGGGGGGATTAATGAGAGTGAAAGAGGTATCTCATATCATGCACCTAAAAATTTCAATAAGAGGGATAAATAATAACATACCACAAACATTAAAAAATGGAATTTAATAGGCATAACATGAAATAGATGCTTGAATAAACAGAAGAGAGGGAGATCCCTTACCTTGAGAGGGTGATTCCAAATGCTTGGGTAGAGCTTATTGAGAGATTAAGGCTCCTTAGGGGACTCTAGAGATGGGATTGAAGAGTAAGGATATTCTCCAAGGTTTTTGAGTGAAGATAAATGTGATACTGGTGTTTTTATATAGAAAACGAGTGGGGAATTATTTATTATATGGCAAAAATAGGTTTTGGAATCTATATAATAAAATAGTTAAAACCAGAAAACTTCTCATTGTTTTGCCCATTTTTTGTACCAAATAGGGATTATTTTTATTATTTTATAATTACAAGGGACTTAATTATTTAAATATTACCTTTGGTGATGTGGAAGTGAGTCATGTCCTTAAAGAAATGATTTTGAAACCTTAAAATATAGTATAGGTTTTGGAGGATTCATAAATGATTTATAAAATTAATCAAATAAATATAAAATTGCATTATTTTAAAAGTAAAACATATATTTGGTCATGGATACCATTTATACTATTTATTAAATAATTTTTGGATCATTATGATGTCATAATACACATGATATATTTATACCGTATTTAAATTTTACCAGAAAATTTAACTATCTCAAAAAATTATGAAAAATTAACCATTGGATAATTTCGATGTTATCATTCCAAAAATTATATTTATTTTATCCAAATAATTTTCTAAATATTTAAATTTTTAATTTTAAAATAAGAATCCACAATTTTTGAGAAATGCTTGGTTTTTTGACAATAACAGTTTTCAAACCCTTATAAAAAATACATTTGAAATTAAATGATAATTTATATTTATTAGAAATTATTGAATAATAATATTTTATTAAAATATTATTTATTTCATAAATCCATTAATTCATAAATTACATTATTGAATTTGAATATTACCCAGAAATACAATTTGTGGTTTATTGTATCAAAATCAAAATCATTTATAAATTAACAATAATAAGATGAAAATATATTCATTTATTTTGTATAATATAAATATTCATATTATTATTGTCTTGATAAATATCCCTTTATTACACTAGAAAACTCCCTAAGGGTAAGGTGGGCGATGGTGGGACTTTTAGGTGGTGGTTCAGTGTACATGGTTTGGGTCGTGATCTCAATGAGCTTAAACTTCTCCTATAAATGGTTTATCTCATATTTAAGTTATTGGATCTCAACATGGGTTTGATCAAGGTAAAATCCCAGTTGTGATATCTACCTTGTAATATCTGATAAATAGGATTCATAGGGTATGATCCTTATGGTTGGGGTCATCACTTCCTTTGTATGTGTCAATTGCATTTATCAAAACCCTATATTTATACTAATCATATTATCGCTGTTAAATAGCTATAATATCAATGGTAAATATATAATAATACATTTAATTAAATTTTAAGTGGAATTTTAATTCTAAAAGTTCTGGTCGTTACATTTTTTCCCCAGGACACCTCAATATAATGGTGTTGTTTAGAGGAGGAATAGGACTTTCTAAGAAATTTTGTGAACAATGTTACGTGAATATAATCTGCCTACTAATTTTTTGGTTGAATATGTAAATACATCATGTTATCTCATAATAAGAGTTCTAATAAGACAAATTTTGAAGATAACACCCTATGAGTTATAAAATAATTGAAATCCAAAAGTTAGATACTTTAAAGTGTTTATATGCAAGGTTTATATTCTAAACAACAAGGGTAATCTTGGTAGATTTGTTCTAAATTCTAATGAAGGAATATTCTTTACCTATTATACTACTTCCAAATCATATAGTGTTCTCAATAAAAGTTCAAATATTATTAAATAATTAACTCATGTAAAATTTTATGATAGCGGTCATTTTGATCATAAAATAACTCAAATTGATGAGCTAAGTAATTCTTTTGAAACTTGATCCACGAACATCTCTTTGAAGGTTAAAAGGATGAAGATTTAGTACTTGATTTTCAAAAACAAAATCGTAAAAGTTTGGATACTATTGAAACAGAAAGTGTGCTTCCAAGAAAGCCTAGAACCCTTAAGAACCATCCCTTAGAAATAGTTTTATGAATCTTAGATGAAGATGTTAGTACAAGGAGTATAGAAAATCTTGTATATTTTTCTACCTTTTTATATGATCTAGAATATAATACTATAGAGTAATTATTATTATATAAGAAATAAGTTTTAGAAATATAAGAACAATTAAAATAGTTCAAAAGGAACAAGGTATGGGAATATTGTTAATAGACCTTCTGAATATCCCATTATCTGAAAAAAAAAATGGGTTTTTAGGAATAAACAAGATGATCATGGTGTGATCATTAGGAATAAGGATAGACTAGTTGCTAAAGGTTATAATTAAGAAGAAGTTATAGATTATGAAAATACCTTTTATTTTGTAGTTATATTTGAATCCAATATGATTCTCCTAGCCTATGAGTTGCACATAAATTTTAAATTATACTATATAGATGTAAAATATTATTTTTTAAATGGTTCTCTTATTGAGGAAGTTTATGTTGAACAACCACCTAATTTTGAACATCCTCAATTTCTAAATTTATTTTTTAAACTTACAAAATCACTTTATGGCCTAAAATAAGCACCTAGATCTTGGTATGAATGTTAAATTTCATTTCTTTTAACAAATGGTTTTTTAGTAGGTAAGTAAGATCCCACTATATTCAATAAAGATTCATCTTTATATATTTTTTCAGTTCAGATATATTTTGGTGATGTGATTTTTGGTTCTACAAATAAAAAATAATGTAATTATTTTTCAGAACTCATGCAAAAAAAATTAAATGAGAATGATTAGTGTGTTAAATTATTTTTTAGGATTTTAAATTTATCAAAAATACATTGGAAATATGATAAATCAAATAAAATGCATACTTGATATACCTGAAATGTTTGTACTTGAAATTGGTAAAGTACATACACCTCTTATGAGTTCCAATGAAAATCTTGACTTGGATGAAGCTAGAAAAATAGTTGATAACAATCTTTATATAGGAATAATTGTAAGTATACTATATTTAACTACTAGTATACCAGATGTTATGTTTTCAATATGTCTCTATGCTAAATTTCAAGAAAATCCAAAGGAACCTCATTTAAAATCTACCAAAATAATTTTAATGTATTTAAAAGGAACAATTTCTCTTTCCTTACTTTTTCTAAAAACTTATGATTTTAATTTAACTTCATATTTTGATGCTGAATTTGGTGGTTGGAGACTAGATAGGATTATTACTATAGGAACCTTCCATTTTCTAGGTAAATCCATGTTATCCTAATCTAGTTAAAACAACACTCTATTCTATTATCTACTATCAAAGTAGAATATATTTCTATTAGTAGTTTTTATCACAAGTGTAGTGGATGAAACACAAATTAATGGATTTTTAATTCAACTATAATCAAGTCTGAATCAAATGTGATAACACTAGTTCTATCAATATTTCAAAAAATCCAATAACTCAATCAAGAAAAAATCATATAGATATAAGGCATCATTTATTGGGAGATCACACTCAAAAAGGTGATATTACTATTTAGAATATTTATAGTGAAAATAATTTAGCATATTTTTTTACTAATCCCCTTACATGTGATCATTTTGATTTTATTAATAGTTAATCATTTTTATTCAAATTTAAATGAATTTAATTCATCTTATTTTCGTAAGTTTTAATTTAAGATTTATTTATTAATTGTTTTGTGTTAAATGCTTTATGGAAATTAATTTAGTTTATTATATTTCACTATTTAAATGTTTGATTTTTAGAAACTAAAAAAATACT
Organism: Viscum album; assembly: GCA_963277665.1. NCBI lineage: Eukaryota > Viridiplantae > Streptophyta > Magnoliopsida > Santalales > Viscaceae > Viscum > Viscum album. Next base: position 1,462,028,042 of record OY728162.1, on the reverse strand, counting down.
TTCTTTTAGTTTTTATTTTATTTATTATTAGTCATAATGCGTACAAAATCAATCAGGAATATAAGCATTTTGGGATTCTGGGTTGTGACCTAAAATTTGATTGGCCCTAGACCCTTTTACTATTCACATACGATCCTTCATATAGAATTTCCACTATTATCTCTGATCTTCTCTCAACCTTAAACCAACTATTCATCCATGGGAAACTCAAAGTGTGGTGATGAAGGTAGTTATGGTTATTTAATGAAATCAAAGGTAGTGTGACACACATAGTTCTTATTGTAAAGTCTATCGAAATGTATTAGTTAAAGACCACCAAGATGATACTAAAGAAGGTGTTTCTGTTTCAAGTTAGGTAGTTTTGTGTTTGATGAGAATAAATTTGGCTTCCTCTTTGATGAAGAAGTTAATGACTTTCTGAGGAATACAGAGTTTCAGTTCAATCAAACAGAGGATTTTATCTCTTCAAATGTCAATGGTAAAACGTTTTTGGTTTTATCTACTAACTTAGATGATATCCTTCATTATACCGATGGGAGGATTAACTTTAGTCAAACTTGGGTTGGAATGAGATCATTAGGGACAACTAAAGTGTTTGAGACCCTATTTGGAACCTCAACTTTCGAGAAGAATCCAATGAAGGATTTACTTGATGAGTACAAAGTGTTGTGTGTGTTTTTTCAGACTAGGATTTATCATAGAGCTAGATATATGGATAAAGTTCTATTTTAGGACATATATTTTTTATATATACAGATAAAAAACTTGAAGCTCAATCCAATGAGGTACATGTTGTATTTTATGCATCACTATTTCAAAGGGAAAGAGAAGTTGAACTTTTACTCCTATAGTGGGATGATCTCTCAAGTTTTAAAGAAGAAGGAAGTGGACCTTAACGAGGAATATGTAGTTAAATGTTATAAAAGTAACACCTTGTACTTTTTACTTTAAAAGGATATTGGGTAATTATGGTACACATCTTCTAACTCTTGAAATCTATTTAGTCAGGAAGGTGTGACTTAGGGGGATCCTTCTAAAACCTCACCACCTAGGGATGTAACACCTGCTAAGATGGTGTCTACTAAGAAGGCATAGAAGTCTCAAGATACTAAAACAGGGCCTAATTTTCAAGTGGTAAGTACTTATATGGTTGATATAGTTCAAATTTAGGAATTAGAAGTTGCTAGTGTTATTGAATCTACTAAAGGAGTTCAACATGAGGAACCAGTTGTTGAGAAAACTATTGTTATTCTAAAAGAGAGGCATGTTGAGACTGTTCCTAGTGTTTTTGATGTCAAAGATCAAGAATAATTTGAAGTGGAACCTAGAACAATTAATACGATTATTAATGGGTTGTCTATTGATGGAGATAGGGTTGGTGATACGGTTATGGATATTGAAGATAATTCCCATACACCACCTATGACATCACCAACCCCAGTGCATGAGGATCCACCATTAGTTAGAAAGAGATCATAAAGTTCATAAACGAAATCTTTTTCATATACTTTTCTTACTAAGTTTGATAATCTATAAGGAGATTATAATTATTTGAAAAAGGAGTTAGTGTCATATAAGGATGATATCAGAGAACTCAAAGATAGTTATGTTTCCAAGGATAATTTTTAAAAATAGGTTGGGATTATATAAACCTAAACAAATCTAATAAAAAATATTCAATTAGTACCTCCTGCTCAGTAATATTTTTCTGAAATAATTTCCATAGAGCTTGAGCAAATGAAATCTCTTGTAAAAGTCTTGAAAGATGCATGTCCTACCTAATCAAATTTTAATGATCTTGGAGTGATGGTTTTGCCTCAAAGATACATGTTCTAAAATATTCCAATGGTAAAATTTGATATGTCTCAAGATGTTTTTATTTAGATTGAGTCCTTTAGGATAGAAATAAAGGAAATATTTCAAACTTATGATTTTTTTCTAAGTTAATTTTAATTCATCAAGAAGTTTAATTACTCTGAAAGTTCCATCTTTGAACCTTCAGTTCTTCTATATTTTCAAAATGGATTTAATTGATTTCTCTCAAAGTTGAATGTTATATATTCTTATATCCAATAATTGTAGTGTGATTTTTTCAAACTAGTTATAATGTAAGATTTTAAGATGGATCTTATGGGTGAGTTCCAAGACACCCAAGAAGCAATTAGGAATCTTGGTGTAGAAATAGATGTGTCCCTAAATGAATCCATGGGATATCTTGAGTAATATGATGGTGAGAAGTTAAATTAAATAATGTATGTTTATAAAAACACTAAAGTAATGGTTTTTAGATCTCTCGATCTAGTATCTAAAAAACATTAGTATTTGTTAACCTTGTTGTACATGGTCTATTAGGAATTTGAAGGCCAAAATGATAAATCTTATCAGGAGGATTTAAGTGAAGAATCTAAATAATCTCTAGTACTTCCATATTCTTTTATAGGAAAGGAGTTGGATATCTAAAAACCCTAAAGGCATGTTCCTTATTTCCATCCATCCCATGTTTCATTCATTACACTTTTCCCTATGGTACCTGATCCTACAATATTTTCTCAATCTAAACATATCCATGTTACTATTTTTTTCTAGTGCTTCAGTTCCAAAGCCTTTTGTCAGTGCTATTCAGAATTTTGTTCAGATTTTAATTAAGAAAGTTGAAAGTATGGATAGAAATTTACAATCTATGAATGAAATAATGATCGGTATGTAGAGTTATATATACTAAATTCTAAATAATCTATTAGTGGAACTTCCATCTAGTCCATCTTCTGTTTACCTTACTCCATTGCTCAATCCTTCTGTGGTTAGTGCTTCTCAACATTTTACTTCTCTCCATCTTGATTCTTTAGAGAAATTCTAAACAATATCTTGTAAATAATTGGTATAATGAGTAGTCATGCATCTATTATTATCCTTGAATTCTGTAATTCTGATATCATCAAAAGTATAGACGTTTGTGGAAGTCGTGTTTAATCTAAGAGGTAGAATAACTCTAGGTCCTGCTCCACTGGATACCTATAGAGGTTCAATAGAGAAAATATATGCTACTTTTGATGCCTTCGGGATATATATGAAAGGAAAGATAAAGGTAGATGCAGCCTCAGCTGCTGAGTGTTCTAAGGATGGAACCTTATCCTTTGATCTTATAAAGAAAGTACCTTTTATTCGTCTTGAATCATATACTTTTGAGAAAACTCAAGGTCATCTTGAGAACATTCTTAGTGGTCCTATTCAGTATCCACAAGTCAAATATATTATAGGATCAAGAATTAGAGCTACTACAGAGATAGGGAAGGAATTCATTCCCTCACCAATGGAAACTCCAACTACCTCTCAAACCAACCCTACCTTAAAAATACCTCCACCAAAACCACATTCTCAGTTTTTCACCATTCATAAGCTCAGGTCTTCTGACTAATATATTTTATCTATTTTTTCTAGGTTTTGACTGGATGTGTTCTTATATACAAATGATAATTAATAAAATACCTATTTATTCATTTATTATGTTTTTATTATCAATTTTATTTATTTAATGGTATTCATTTTTTATGGTTTTATTAGTGATTTTTTTCATTTAATTTTATTTATTTCTTAAGTTTTTATTATAGATTTTTTCCATTTAATTTTATTCATTTAAAATGTTTTTCATAGTGATTTTTTTCATTTAATTTTTGTAATCTCATTCCTTTGTTTATAGAATTCCATTCCTTTCATAATTCCACATTCAATTTCAACATAATAATCATGTATTTTATTACTCTAAGTTCTATATTAAGAGTGTTTATTTTAACCTTACCCTTCCTTTTTGGTAACACATAAAGGGGGAGACGTTGGAAATGTTTACCCTATTGTTAATCAAAGGGGTAAAATTCCTCAAGTAATACTAAGGGGATAAGTGTCAACCTAGGGGGAACTAAATTTTAAAAATAAATATATATATTATTTAGTGTTCTGTAAAATCCTATTAAACCTTCTTAAAATTTCATTTTTAATATCTTATGGGTTTGTGATCATAAAAAAGGAGGACATTATTAGACTACAAATATTATTCCAACATTCCCATATACTTGAGATTTTGATGATCTCAAATACCCTTTCATATATTACTAATGATTACGATTCTAAGTATTTTCATTAGGTTTTATATTTTTCTAAAGTTCTTCTACTAATAAATTCATTAAGTCTGTAATTATAGGAACTTTGGTAGAAATTTTCCTAAGTCTAGAAAAAATGGATATATGAGGCATTTGAAATCATGGACAAATGGTTACATGATAATTTAGTTATGTCAATCACCTATGTAAAGGATTCAACTATGTGAATCGGCTATGTCATAGAATCAGATATGTGGAAATCACCTATGTTGATAAATTTTCTACATGAGAAATTGTCTTTATAGATTAATTACATATATGAATCAGTTATGTAGAGTAATCGAATATATAATTTGGATACATTGTGAAATTGGATATATGGTAACAAATGGATATGTGATTCAAATTGGTTATGTTGGTTTTCATCTACATGATTAAATATCCTACGTAAAGCATTCCATCTATGTATTCAATTTGTCAACATGAAGAAAATTAGCTACATAAAGAAGGGATATGAAAATTAGTCTCTGTGGTGAAGATTGGCTATGTGGATAAATTCGGCTTTGTGAATTAAAATGTGGGATTTAGGTGCATAATGATATGAAATCTTCTACGTCGTGCTACAACCTAGTATTTATTACAGTTGAATCACTTGAGTGGGATTTAAATGTTGTCGTGCATTCTTTAAATTTTGGATTTCCTCTTTATGGTAAAAATTATTATAATAAGAAACAAGCACCGAGAAAATAAACAATTAAAAGAAAAAATTATTGGATAGTATTATTTTTGAGCTATTTCATATAAAAGGGCATGTTTTTTTAATTAAGATTAGTAGATATTATAGATTTGTACTATATCATTAAAATAAAAGTTTTTTTATCAATTTAATAAGAGAGTTATAAAGTGAAAAAATAGATGTATTGAGAAGAACTAAAGATCTTTCACCATTCCAAGAATAACTCTCTCTCTCTCTCTAGAAGCTCTCATGTGTTGATCTATTTTTCAAAAGAAGAAGAAGAATCTTTGTGATCTATAACAATACTACCATGATAATATTTTATGGGTTTAGAAGACTCTCCTCGAGCTACTATCTCTTTATATCATCTATCCAAGATATTTCTTCCTACTGTCAGTTTTATTTTATAATTGTGTGTTCAGTCTATAAACACTATGTTTTCTCCATTTTTTTAAAGGTTCATAGTAAAATAACATTTAATTTTGTTGTTTGTAATTCTTTTCTATAGCCCAGTGAAAATCTATTATATGTTTTTAACAAGTATTAGCTGCTTGAACTCAGTTGTGAAGTCCCTAGAAAAAGGATCAGTGGTCCCTGGAAAAAGGACTAGTCTACTAAAAACCACCTTGATCATAGAGAAGAGTGTTGGTAGAGTAGACTAGAGTATTTATATTCCCTAAACCACTATAAATATTTGTGTATGACCTCTTTATTTTCTTTGATTTTATTTCTTTTAATGCTTGTGTTTATGAAAATATTTGAAGTTAGTCTTATCCAAAAGAGGAAGTTTTTCTAATAAATTAAAATTTCAAGAACTATATTCACCCTTCCCCCTCTTGATTATTTGTGAATTATTTCTTTGACCAAATATATTGGTTTGAAAAGGGAGAAAACTTGATATGAATAAAGTCTCAATCACCAAGAAAACCCAAAATGGATCAATCCTATTACATGACCATGGGAAGACCTGAGGTGAAATGGTTCAAGTATCATCTTTTAGGAAGATTCAAGCATTGAAATAGAACCCATAGCTGGAAAAAGGATGAGAAGTCCAGGAATCACTATGTATCCTGAGGTAGTAGGAATCAAGCCACACATACTTCTTGTATAAGATCTCCCTATAAGAATCAATCTCATGAATAATAGAGAAATAAAGAAATTTATGGATTCCCTAGTGAGAGAAAAAGATAAAACCTGATGTAAATTAGAAAAATCATACTCGATATAGAAGAAATAGGGGTTGAAATAGATTTTATGGATTATTATAGGGTATTAGATCTATGAATCACAACATATCCTAAGGTAGTGGGAATCGATCCAGACATAGCTCTGTTATGGGTAATTTTTTCAGATATTAAGTTAACCATGAACTTAAGTTTGGGAAGTGTATCTATAACCATCAAATCCATTAGAGGAAAAAATTATCATATAGATCGAGATATTTCATATGGAGTTATTTTACAATTTTAGGTCACATAGAATAGACCAATCCAATTAGTTTAAGTTCATTTGGGATAAAACACCCCAAAAAAATCAAGTCATGTGGGGCGGACAAAGTAATATAAAGTTTATAATATTGTGGTAAAGACCATGTGTCATGAAATTTAACATCATACAATAAGTAATTTATGTCATTTTATGTGTTTTATCAAGTATGGTATTTATTTATTAGATTTATAATTAATTTTAGGCATATTTTATGAGTCTTAGGATTACTTAACTCAATCAGGCCTTCATTTATCTTCTTCTAGATCTAATATTTGAAGAAAAATCATCCTTTAATTATTTTTCCCAAAATTTAGTGGTGGGGAAAATAATTGGGATGATATTTCATGACTATTTATTCAAGACTCTTGGTCATAATAAGCTCAATAAGGTTATTCTATAATGAATAGATGAAGTATGAAACTTCATGCTTAAACCTCGATAAATATAACTTGTTTTTTTATATCATAGAAAGATGGGTGACCCTAATTCTTTTCTTTACTTTTTCTGATTTTCTTATGGTTTTTACTTAGATAAAGTTGATATTTGGGTGTTAATAACTCCATTAACCCCTCATCAATCTTCTTCTAAAGAAAACCATTAAATATGAAGCACTTCTCAATTAAATTCAATAATAATAAATAGTAGGGAAAGAAATTATAATGGTCTCTCAAATATACCTTCTTATTTATCTTGATCCTTGAGATTTTAATTTTATTGTTATCCAAGGAAAGGGAAAAATACCCAGAAAATTTCTCTGGTTTTAAGGAATATACCTTATTTCATCTACCATTACTGGTTTTCCAACACTATTTCCCAAGTGTGCAAGATATTTCTTGACCAACATAGGCACGTGATTGAATTTTAGATCTATGAGTTAGTACCTTAATCTTAAAATACTTTATGGAAGATGTTAAAGCTATTGATGATTGGAACATTGATGGTGCCACCCCTAGACCGGGGAAATTCAACTATCTTGGGGAGTTCATGGTGATCACTGAGGTTGAAAAATGTTTGAAATAAATCTAATAAGGGGTTTAATAATATAAAAATACCACTATCAATATAGGCAAGGGTACTTCACTAAAATGAGGACCGCTATATATGTATGTTGGTATTTCACTATGGGAGAACATCCCTAAAGAAACTCTATAATTATTTTCTAGAGATTTTAATTTTATTTTCTACAATTGAGTGATACATTATTCAGCAGAGATGGTTTTTAAATATTCATGGGGTGATAAAAATAAGTCATGATAAAACCCTTTACTTTCCCAATGGAATTATTTTAGTTGATTATGGTAGTGCATGTTGGGACCATGGTGATTGGATCTGCCTTTAACATCAGGCAAATGCTCTATCAACATTACACTTTGAGGAATAAATATGGCTAATACACCTTATTTATAGGTAGGTGGGGTATTAACAATCCTTTATTTACTAATGATAAAAGTAAAGGATGTCAAAACATATTGATTCTTAAATGATTTTTTAAGTGTGTGGTCGTTACTTCAAAGAGTTCACTCATCAAAACTAGGTAAAAAATCATTAGACCTTATTATATTATATTTATGGTAATAGAGGATCTCATTTCATAAAACCCTCATTTATTAGTGTTCTTGTTCATTATTCAAAAAAAATTAACTAATATGAATAACTTCTCATTAAAATAATTTATATTTTGATGGAATAGTACCCATTCTCCCAATGATAGAGGTTAGAAGTTTATATGATTTTGGATAGGTTTCAAAATCCTTAGTGATCCAAATATCTCTTTTTTATTATTATTCAAGTTTCATTAGATCTTGGGAGGTTTATAAGTATAATATGATTTGTTCAAAGTTATCTAGTTAATTGGGGTCATGATTGGTTGATTTAGTCATTCCTTGATGATGGAATGTGTTTGATTCACTATATTTTAAACCATCAGGTCATCAAACTTTCACAAATTCTCATATATATCCTTTTTTCATTTTTCTCTGTTTTTGGGGAGAATGTAAGACACACATTTCACAAGAATCTTCAAACCATCCAATGAAGCTCAACCATCATCAACCATCTTTCAAAATAGATCCTTGAAGATGAATCATTATTAGATCATGTAACCTAATATATAATGGTAAGGGAATTTGGGTGATCTATCTTACCTTATTCAACTAACTTATTGATTTCTAGAAATGTTGTCAGGTTTTTTTATAAGGAAGAGATGAATTACTTTGGTACTTGATCATTGTGGGAGGAATGAACTGTGTTCTTTATATATTCAATGTCACATCGCCTCAACCTTTCCATCATGAGGGTTATTTTAGTTGTTTATTCCTTACCTAAATTTTTTATCTATGGTGGTGGTTCTTGATGATCTCTTTACTTGGTTCACCAAATATAATCCTATATAAGTTGTTCTATAAATGAAAACTCTCAAAACCCACTAGCGTACTTTAGGCGGGTTATAATGGTTAAAAATCATCCTATAGGTTCATTAAAAAAATATCTAATAATTATTCTTAGGAAATCTATATTTTCAAGGTATATTCCAAACCCTTCCATATTTAAATTTAATTTTTTGATTCTATCATTCTCTTGTTGATTGTAATTTAAAATACTAATAATTTTTTTTCCCAATATAGAGATGAATTAGTATATGAATTGATGATAGATATCTTCATATATTGAAATAGACTTAGTTGTGAGGTTATTTTACCAACAAAATTCATGAATTTCTAAATTTTATATGAATCATCTAAGCTTTATAGACTCTTATTATTTTGTGGTTCCCAAAAATGGGCCACATCAGGGAGAAAATTTGATGATATACTACTCTATATCTCTCATTCCATTGAATGTTGAGAAGTTGGGATTCCCAAAGTTGGGTGGAGGAGTCCAATAAACCCACTAGGGATATATATTCCTCTCTAGATTTACTAATTCACTATGTCCTTCTATAGCACCCATCCAAGCAGTAAGAGTATCCGGTAATTTTTTGGGATACCACCACCCACATTAACCTTTGGTGACTTTCCTAAATTGTTAGATGATGCTACTCTATTATTGGAAACTCTTTATAATAAATCATCAATTCAATAAAATGGTTTGGTTGATATGAACTCAAGTTGAGGAGGTGTCTTGATTCTATATTTTTGGGTCGAGTAATCCCCTTCCATTGAAGAGGTTCTTCTAAATGATACATGGAAGAATCATCCTAAAGATCATACTCAATGGGTATGTTTCCATAAGAAATATAGTATTGGTATTCATAAAATTTTTTATTATATACTTAAATTATAAAATCTTATTTTCTATTGAGACAATATCACTCTATTCTGGTGGTGAGTGGGTAGTGGATGTGGACAAACATTTTCCTTTTTCCTTGGATGAAGCCCACCAAGTGGTTAGTAGTGGAATATTTAAAGGGGATCCTAAGTGGTCTTCATATTGATTTCAGGTATATAATTCTTCCTCGTGTACCTTTGTGTAAGTGGTATTATTTTCATATGCCTCCTCCTTGTCAAGTTCTTCAAAAGTATCATGATCTCCAACTTCAATTGGGTCGGAAGTGATAATATTTACTAATGTGAAGTCTATAATAGGAAACATTGATTTCCTTGGAGTAGGTATATCTATAATATGGGTATGTTTCTTTCAAATGGGTGACACCAGAGATGAATATGGGGGTAAAACTTCACCCATCCCTGTGGTCTAGGGTTTACCCTGGTATGTTACAGCTACATATGCAACCCTCCTAACTTCCCAAGAATATATTTTATTGAGTGTCAAATGTGATAAAATACCACTCCAAGGACCTCCATGCGGGTTAACACTCTCCCTCATCGATTATAGGTTTATTAAAGAAGTCAATAAGGTGATATTTTATTAATTATGAGGCTTCTAGAAAATTAAGATCTAGTATTTTTCCTGGGACACTATTGGGATATTCTAATAGACCTCAAGGGTGTTGGAAATATTTGAGACATGGGCCTTCATTCGAATTGCAGTGTTTGGATCCACATAAAAGTATCTACTTCAAGAGATCCTATATAGATAATGTGGGATAGAATAACTTTCTCTATGGATTCCTATAGAATCAAGGTCACACATTGGTAATGATGACCATGCTGAATATGATCCCTCCTAGGTATCTCTAGGGTCGTTTCTCAGATGCAGTGGAAGTCCTATTCCTCCACAATATAAGGAAGATAATAATTTCCTTGGTGTGTAGAGAGACCTATGAAGTGGTTTAATGTGGATGTGGGGGAAAATTTATACCTTCTGTCCTATCTTCTTGGTATTATAATCCATGGAATTAGTCCATTCAAATTATCATAGGTTATTTCCAATGCTTCAATTATACCTTCATAAAGGTAATCATGTACCATTGAATTCACCATTTTTTGTTGTAGATGTTGGTTAGGTGATTGAATAATTATAATCCTTATAATTTAGGAGGATGTAACTATAAAGTATTATAAAATTAGGGTTACATCATCTGGTGGTTCATAGAAACCCTCACTAATATGTAATTTTCCCCAAACTAGCTGGAGGGCCTAACTCCTTATGGTATATTCATCACAGATTCTATTAGGATTATAAGGGAGAATAAGAAACCAATCATAGTATAATCACTAATAAGAATGCATGGTGAAAACTAGTGTTCTAAATTCATGTAGTCATTAGGACATATCAAAGACACATTGGGTTGCACATTGGTTAAGAGAATGAGAGGTTGGATCATCCCTCAAGGGGTTTGGATACCTAGTCTGGCACTCACTTAATGATTTAATAAAATTTAATGAGTCTTTCCCAGTAAGAATACTGGTTACACTTAATAAATTTATTGATCATAAACTTTCATTTACAAGGAAACTCCACATGGGAATTATATTTTCTATCATTTGACACAAATATGTGGTCACTTTATATATAAAATCCATATATATAGGAAATATTGAGTTTACCTTCATTCAAGAGGGAGTTGGAATCCTAGAAAGGATATATGAGGTATTTTTGAGTTAGGATCAGGCCCATGAAAGGGGATTCCAACATATCCTTATGAAGATAATTATAACCCATGTATTTTCGTGACTCTTAAACAAATATATCATACCTTTGAAGGTATTATGAAAAAACCACAATGGTGACTTTTGAGGTCATGCATCTATGATTATTTCCAATTAGATTAAATTATTATGGTGTGTACAATATTTTATACAATTTAAATTCATAAAACTAGGACTACTGGGTGAAAGGTTATTAATAATGGTATTGTGGGACTTGTGTATGGAGCGAACCTTTCTAGTTTAACCAAACATATGAATCGGGTGAGGGTATTTATAGTCACCAAGATAATAATCTTGTCTCAAAGAATTTTAAGAAAACAATAGTATAATCTCAACTTGGGGTATTTTGAAAACTAATAGAAGGTTCTCAACTGGTGGTAATTATATATGGATTTTTCATGGGATACTCTTTCTGATTCATCCTATCTATTTATAACTTGAAAAGATATGGCATGATTCGGACTTTCACATAGTATGGGACCATTCTATTTTCCTCATACCAGGTCATGAAGAAATATTATTCTCATCACATAATGAATTATATATCAGTTACCTTCTTCTTGTCACATAAGGAATGATGGGTCATATTATACTTATCACATTGGGTGTATTTTCTCTTAAAAATAAGAAATAATGGTTAAATATTCTCATTATAGAATAAGGATGGTCATATTGGGAGATACCACATATCAAGGTGATATGGGATAAAAATGGTGTTTGGATTGAACCTCGGGGATTTTTCCTAGGTATCCTACTAAATCATGAATCAAAACCCACATAGTTTGAGTTACATAGTTTTAGGTTGTGTGATAAGATAGGTATATGATGTTTAACATTGTGTAGTAATTACTTCATATTGTTCATTTTAAATTTATATATATAGGAATATTAGGTGAAAAGTTCTTATCCATGGGTTAATATGGGACTTAAAAATGAGATACCCTTTTAGAATCATCCTCATAGGTGATCCAGGTAAAGGTGATTTTAGGAAACCATGAGGAGGATCTAGACTCAAGTAATTTAAGGAATACATGTGTAAAATATCAAATCAAGACATATATGGTAGGTTTGGGTGCCTAGGAAGAGGACCTGGGTGAATTTAGAACCCATGTAGGATGCTTAGGATAAGTAGAGCTTAGGAAGAAGTCTTAGGCATAGTGGAACCCTAGTTATGTTATTAGAGAAAAGTGGCTACCATCTATGAAAAATGGGTGAATTGGAGCCCTATTTATGGGACTATGGTTAAATGAAACCATGTTTATGGGACTACAGTGAAGTTATTCCCAAGTTTGATACATGGGAAAATTGGAACCTATATATGAAACCTGTGTGAATTGGCACTCAGGTATGAGGTGTGGGTGAATTGGTTCCTAGTAAAAAGTCTTATGCAAATTGGTTCCCATTTATGAAACCTAGAATAATTGGAACCCATGTATGAGACCTGGGTTAATTGGATCCCAATTTTGATGGATTGGGAAAATTGTATCCTAGGTATGAGTCATGGGTGAATTAGATCCCAATTTAGATAACCATGGTGAAGTGTCTCCCTAGTATGGGACTATGGATAAGTGGCACTATAAGTGTTCTAATACTCAGGGTGATCAAATGATCAATTATCTAATGTTAAGGTGGTTTCCTCCAAGGTGTTTCAATGCTCAAGGCACATCTCTAATTCGTTTGGCTGGGGCATGGACCTTTATACCCCTTATCTTTAGGCTTATATATTAAAATCACATAAAATGGTTTATATCACTCAATTTCTTTAGTGATTGGGTATTTTGAATCTAAATTCTTCACTTTGTCCTATCATCCTTCAGTGGTCATCTAAAATGAGAGGCAATGGGGTGCTTTTATAGAAAACCCCCAGTCTATATGTGCATGGTAGGGTGCACACCTGAATTAAAATGCAAGTATTAGCACATAATGTAAGGTGCATAATCATGGTACACACATGTATTTTCTTGAGAGTTTGAGTGCATGGGGTTAGGCATCCAAGCTAGATTGTATGTATAGTTCACCTATATAGGATACAAGAATTTGGTGAAAATATATATAACTTTAAATAACCAAAATTGATGATACATAAGTTTATTTTAGTTCAATTAGTATTCAAATAAAATCCTATGAAATGAACTATTTTCTTAGATATTAGTTTATCTCATATAAGTTGCTTCCTTGGCCGAATGTGTCTATAATCCCCTCAAGAATGAGTTGTATGGTTTTAAAAACCATTTTCATTGGAAATTGATAAAATACATGGCCATCTCCTAGTAGGTGGTTCTCACCACCATGTCACCAATCTAGGAAATATTTGTTAGGAATCTATATCCCTTGGTGAGTAAGAAATCATGTGACATATGGACATCCAATTTCTATCTTCCTTGAACATAGAGATAATTTTCTATCTACACTTGACTTGTGGAATATGATTGAGGACCATATCATGTCCTCTATTATAAATTGAATTGAACATGTTTTTTGGTTCCAAAAAATGATTAATATTATATTATGAATATTATTTTCACAATGAAACCAAAAACTTTCATGGAATGAAAAAATATTTCTCCTTCAACTGCTCAAAAACTACCTCTTTGGTTATGGTGGTACCATTTCCTCTATCATATGATCATTTTCACCTTCAATTACAATGATGCACTTAATTATCACATCCCCATCACTACAGTGTGATTCAATTCTCCAAGGAAAGATCTGTTTTTTCATGGTTCAACCTTCATTTTATAGAATCACATAAAATTTCCCATTCATATTTATTATGGCATACTCTTATGTTCCATTGTGTGTCCATTATTTTCTCAAAATAGTGGAAACATGAAAAATCATGGACTCTTGTTTATGGAATGACCTCATGTCATAAAATATTCTAAAAACATCATAAAATTTAGACTCCAATCATGTCGTAAAATCTTTGGTTGTGGTGTGATTTTGTTCTACATACTACACATTATAACATAACCATAATACTTATGATGTGATCTAGTCTGTAATAATAGAACTACACCAAAACTCTATATTCTATGTTCTAATCCCCTCCATGCTTTTCAAATATTCCAAGAAAAATTTACCTCATAATAATAAACATGTTTTGCATGAGGTTTAATGTAATTCATTGTTGAAAAAAATCATGATATTGAAAATAAAATACATCAAATATCATATATACTTCAAATTATCTTTAATTTAACAAACTCCCTTTGACAATCACTTTAGTTATTAGGAATTTATCTTCTTTAATTCTTATAAAACTCCTCCAACCCTTTGATCTCAACAATATCCCTTATACTTTATCTCAAAAATATCCCCTTTTGGAATTTTTTTGTCAATAATATCATTCATAAAATTTAAAAAAATATTTATTTTAAACCATTAAATATATAACTCCCTTTAAACTTATAAATTAATCATAATTCAATCATTTTAAGCTTATTTGAGTGATCTCGGTGTTGGAAATAATAATTATGAACAATAATCTCAATGTTTTCTACTAGTTTAACTCACATTATCTTTCTAAATAGATCTTATTCCTTCAATTATCATACTTAAAACTTATTTAAAACTATTCCTAAATGCTCCAAAAATAATACATCTACACACATTATCAATAAAAGAGTTATAACTATTGACACATTTCAATAACTCAATCAAAAACTAAATTCACATCTCTCCCATTTTGAAAACTCCCCATAAATATAATCTTCCCTTGAGTAAAAACAAATTATTTGAATTTATATTTTTCTACCTCACCTTTTATTAAAAAAATAAAAATACAAAATTAGAGGGGGGAATCATAATATCTTAATCTTGAATGGGTTGAAGTCAAACTCCCATATTCAATCTCATTTTTTAAAATGAATCCTTTAGTAACGGCTTGGTAAACATATTTGATATTTTCTCCTTGATCAGAAAAAACTCCATATTAAAACCTACTTGATCCACTAACTCTTTTATAAAGTTATACTTGATATTTATGTGCTTCAATCAGGAATTATAAACTATATTTCTCAATATATTTATAGCACTTCAATTATCACATCACGTGAGAAAAAGATAACTTCACATCCACTTTGAGATCTTCTTATTGAGTCTCCATCAACATAAATTTAATTTTAGCTTCAGTTATAGAAATATATTATACCTTATTAGTACTAAATTCTATTTAACTCTTTTTATTTTTGTTTCATGACACATACTTATCTCCAAGAAAGAAAACTCTATTGGATGTTGATCTTCTATCATCCACATTTCCAACCCAATATGCATATGAATATCCAATGAGATCAACCCTTATTTTAATTTAATATATCAAACCATAATTAATTATGCCTTTTATATATCTAAGATTCCTATTTTTATCCATAATATTTTTTTATCTTCACACACTTTGAAATATGTTAAAAATGGTAACAACATACACCAGATATAGTTGTGAAGTTTTCAAGTATAGAAAACTTTCAATAAGTTTTATGAACTCTCTTAAATAAACTTAATTTCATATTTATCCTTTGATAGCTTGGTTACCACTAAAATTATGATAGAAATATTTTTTTAATTTTACATTCTGAAATTCTTTAAAAATGCTTGGGCATACTTCTCTTGAGAGAGGATAATATTATCCTTCTCTTAAGAAATTGAAAACCCAAGAAATAATTTATCTCTCCAAGAATGTATATCTAAAACAAATTATTCATATATAAATTAGAATCCAAATAGACACTTTATTAATTTTAAAAAAATATAATATTATATACATAGACAATCACAATTAGATATAACTGTTTATCTTCTTTGATATAGTGGTTGTTGTCCACTCTTCCCTTCATTCATTTAAGTAACTTTAAGAAAGTTTTTAACCTAGAATACCATTCTCTTGGGTCTTGTTTTAAGATATATAGATCCTTATTTAACTTAAAAACATATTCTTCATCTTCTATAGGAAATAATAAATCATTTTTATCAATATACACTACCATGTCTCATTGAAATCAATTCTTTAAACCCATGAATAACCTTTTCACACGATTCTTGACTTATTTATCATCACTTCTCCCTTTTCACTCAACTAGTTACAAAATATCCTATTTTTTATGATAATAGTTTTATTATATGGATTTTATATCAATTATTAAGTATCAATATTATTTATTTGATTCAATTTCTCATTCATAGCATCATTCCACTCTTAATACTCCAAAAAGTTTTTCATATATCTTTTCTCAACCTGAGAAAATAATGAGGTATTTGTTGTTATCCTCAAATTTATTCTAATTTTATAGATTTTCCTTGATCTTAGATAATAATATATAAATCACACTAATTTATTAGCCCTATATAATTTGAACAATACTATTCTTAATCGCTATAAATAGATGGATCATCATCATCAATTTACTCTGAATCCCCATCAATTTTTGAAACTTTATCCTGCTTCTCAATAAATTTTTCTTCATATTCTTCAATTCTGTAAATTATTTATTAATGTAAATAATAATTATTTTAGTAGTAAAAAACCTTCACATCATCACTATCCATGATATCTCCCTATTTATTTTTTGTAATAATTATATACTCTCTTATTTATAGGATATCCATGGAAGATTACTTTAAATCCTCTTTACTCAAACTTCCCCAAGCATTAACCTTTCACCTTGATAATACAAGGTCTAAAAGATACCATAAAGTATTTTAAAATTGTGGTACTCTTTTAATTCATCTTGTATGAAATTATATTTGGATTTGATTAGTACAAAAAACTATTTTTAAACGAAAATGTTGTATTAATCTCTTTCCTATAGAAAAATCAAGAAGTATCATGGTCCACCAAATAGTGAAATCCATTTCCACTAAAATTTTGTTCATCCTTTAAAAAATACCATTTTATTATAGGGTATATGGTTTACTAAATTTATTATTAATATTATTATTTCCAATATATTATTTAAATTTTCCAATTATACATTCAATATCATTTTCTATCTACAACTTCTTTAATAAGAAATCACACTCCTTTTTTTGAACTTATTTTAAAACTCTTAAACATATTGAAGTACCTTGATTTATGTTTCATGAAAATAATACCTATAATATGAGTGAATTCATAAATATATTAAATAAAATACATATTTACTTTGATATATTGCTTCCTCATAGCCCCCCAAACATCTAAATGAATGATCTCTAATGGGTGATACATCTAAATCTCCACTTTCTTATGTTAAGACTTAATCATATTCCCTTTTTGGAATGTATTAAAAATAAAAATTATTTCTTTATTTAGAATAGTTAAATTAGATTTATTCATTTATTGGGTAATATTACTCATATTCCTTTTACCAATGTATCCAAGTCTTCAATTCCATGATATATTTTCTTCCTTAAAGATCAAGTAGCATGAATTTTCTTCATCATCAACCTGAAAAATTTTTCTCCGTATTCATTATACTCTCATAAATATAAATCCATATTTTAAAATTTTAATTAAATATTAATATTTTTGGAAAATAACTATGTTTTCTTTATTAAAAAAATGAGATATACATAGTAAGTTGTGTTTCAACCCATTAACAAATAAACTGTTCTTCGAATTCAGCTTATGTTATACAATGATTACTAAATAAAGTCTTTTTATATTAAGTGAACCATAATTGCTAAATTCAATTATCCCTTAAATTAACTTATCTATATCTTTCAAGAGAATCAAATCTCATGTCATTTTTGAAGATCATCCATTATCCATGATCCAAGGACACTTTTTTTGAGATGATTTGAGTAACACTTCAACAGCTAATTCCTTCTCCTTTAATTTCTATTTATTATTTTGATACTTTTGAGTATTATGTTTCAAACTCAGTTGGATTGGTGGAATATTGATTTAGTATGCAATTATGTGACTTTTTTTATCACATCTTCCACATAATTCATTTAATGATTTAAACTTTTTTCCAATAATTAATCTAGAATTTTCATATTATTTATAAAATTTTCTTATTTGAGTAGGTTGACTATACCCTAAATACTTACCTCCCTATTATATAGGTTTGTAGTGATATGGGTAATTGAACCCATATCTCTTTTCCATGAGCACAAATTCTCCACAATACCAGTATTAGCTATAAAATTAGTACTTATGTTTGAAAACTACCAGCTGTCCAGAAGTAGACTCATGTTGTTCATTAACCTCATATCTTTTTTAAAAACAAAACTATACTAAACTCCCAAAACATTATTATTCATTATAATATTATTTATTATCTTTTTTTATTCAACATTTATATCATATTTTTATTTCAAGTTAGTGTTTCCAAAAATTCTACATTTCTAATAAGTGTTTTTTTTTTCAAAAACTCAATATTCTCCACTTATGTCTTCACATTAACTTTTCAATAAACTTATTATTTGATCTATATCCAACTTATTGAATATAATTATAAAAGTTAGATTTGAAATTTTTTAGTTTCCACTTTGATTCTAAAAATTTTATTTGAATAACAACAATATCTTTCTCCTTTTATTTAGTCATATCTTCCATAAACGTCTAGTAGAGTTTCATTATTATGGGAATATGGGGCATCTAAAATTATTTTTATAGAGTTATTCTATAACTAACCAGTCTGAGATGACCTGAATCAGCATCCAACATGACCTTTAACTAGGCCCAAAGGGCATTCCCATTCCCCAAGAGCAAGAAACTAGTTCCTAGATAACAAGAAAAAGCACCTAGGAATTATTTCACCCTTGGAATCCAAATAACCACATCACATATCCCCCTAGAAAATTAAGCATGACCCATCTAAATTTTGAATTTTTATCCACAAAATAAATAGTTTCAATAATAATGAAACATCCAT
The DNA here is from genome assembly GCA_963277665.1 of Viscum album. Taxonomy (NCBI): domain Eukaryota; kingdom Viridiplantae; phylum Streptophyta; class Magnoliopsida; order Santalales; family Viscaceae; genus Viscum; species Viscum album. Next base: position 1,462,008,811 of record OY728162.1, on the reverse strand, counting down.
ACATAGTGTGATATAGTAGGAAACATAATGATAACTCATAATCCACATCATTGCGTAAACTAAACATAAAATGATAAACAAAATTTCAAGGGTATAATAAAGAAAAACAAAGATCAAGGTCAATGATGATGATACAAGAACATCCCAAAATAATTGTAGGACTGAACAACCATGAACACGCACCACCACATGACCCATGGTTTCCACAAATTCCCTAAGATTACAACAAAAAACCAAAACAAACATTCAATGAATGGTCCAAAAATCAAATCACCTAAGAAAAACAAAATAGTTTCATATAAAAGTGTACATTGGTGTAAATGCAGGGTATGAGATAAATTCTCCCAAAAAGATTCTACCAAATTTTATATGTAATTTCTTTTATAAAATAGTTCATAAATACTCATTTAAACATAATCTATAAAATATAATTTCTATATATAGTTTTAAATAAAACAATTAACAATCTATAAACACATTTATGAAGCACCCATCCTTTTTACATGAAATAAGGGTGAAACCCACCTTTATAGAAAAAAATTTAAACCCATGGGAAGAGGACTTTTAAATTCATGGAAACAAAAACAAACCCTTTTCACTCTTCTAAAAAATTATTTTTCAAAACCCATTAATGAAACAATAACAATTTTCCTTTAAAACTATACTTTCAAAACTATTTTGAAAATTTAATTGAAAGTAGTCCAAAATCGTAACTGTGGAAAAAAATAATCATAAAAAAGCACCCAGATATCAATAGAGTATAAAAAATCAAGAAACAATCATAATAATGGTACCATGTAACCTATTCAAGTGATAGGGGATACAAATAAGTTGAATAATGTGATCCCCTGAATAATCATAAATAGAAACTAGGAGTTATAGGAAACACACTAGGTTACCACCTAAATGATATTAGACTTGGATTTTAATATCACTCTTTGGGCACTAGTAAATCATTTTCAACTCATTCATACTTCTATTTTGGGTCATTTTGAGTACAATAATACCCCCTATGAAGGAAAAACTCTCCTAGGAAACTAATACTACACACAAAATAGGCTAGTGTAAATCACATCTAGAACTTATACATAAATACCTTGGACTCCCAAGATATCAATCAATAGATGTGAGAAAACAAACAAATCACAATACCATCACACAAATCAACCTTTAAAGCATATAAATAGTAAACCACAGCTCACCTGTAACACCCTCTCAAGAAACAATCCATTTTTACATCCATACATAAGAATCGTATAATTATATAACAATATTTAACATCCCCCTTGGATCCAAAATTCACATCAAGTATGGGAACACAAGGGGATCAAACAAGGTTGAACATAATCATCAAAAGAAAACGTTTATAAGGTTTCAAATGGGACTTTCAAAACAAGATTGAAATGTTAATCCATTTCACCATCATTTAAAAACTCACTTTGAACCATCCATTGAAACTGAGCCATGAAAACATTATTCATAATTGATTTGGAAACTAATCTAATTATTAGAATCATTTTAAAATAATCATGAGACTTAAAAGTATTAAAATAATTTATTATATACTAATCATTCCTTATTTGTAAAGTATATCTTGAAAACTATGAAATTCATTTTTGGAAAATAATTTGTGCCAATAATATCTTCAAAACACTTAAATTCATGTCAGGAGGTCCTTTAGGAATTTTCATAACCACTTGGCATGAAATCAATTTAATTTAAAACAAACTCTGTGATATTCCTTGAAAATTCCTCCATTCCAGTCATAAAATCTTATGAATGATGTTTAAAATCCTACAATGGCATTACATATGCACATAATTTCATAAGATTTAATTTTAAACACCTAATCATATCATGACATGTATTATTTAACAATTTTTTAGAAACACCTACCTCATCTAGGTGGAAACAACCCGCAACACATCGACTTCAATGATAAAAGAATTACTGAGTAATTGAATGGATATACCAAGACCTAAAAACCCAATAACCCAAGGTTATAGCCTTATGAAACCTTAAAATCATCCCAAATTGTGATTAGGGTTTTTAGTAGAAAAGATAAATCGTTAGGGAAGGAAATGGATGGGAAGAGAAGAATAATAATAAAAAGGAAGGAGGAAACTGCCTCGAATACTGTTTGGAATCGAAGGTGAAGTCACTTGGAATCAAGGAGGAAGGATGAGGTACTCCCATGAGACCCACCAAGGTCAAATCCATGGTGAATATGGATAAATAGAGAGTAAAACTCTTAAAAATTAATATGGGTATGACTAAAAAATCGTTAAATTTAAAACTAGGAAAAGGAATGTCACATCATGACAAAACTATTATAGTGTGGTATGCTTCTCCCAAACCTCCAACCTCATTTTCGGGGAGTTTTCATGGAACTATGCCTACCCCTTTCAAGCACTAAGAACTTAATAGAAAAAACCTACAATATCTGAGCTATGTTAGGGCATAACACCTCCCCATTGTGGTGTAACATGCCTCTTTCAAAAATAGGCCCTTTGATTAGGTCGAGTCATAGTGAGACCTTCTCTCATCACGGTGCAGCATACTGTAGTCTAGGACTATAACTCCCTAGTGCTTCCCAAGACACCTATAAATCAATATAAACATGAGCAAATGTTAAATTAATCCAAGATTGAATAATATAAAATACAATAGTGAAATGGTAGTGTCATAATTCTCCCCACTATGCCACTTTCTACCCCTATAAAGTCATTAATAATGTAGAAGAAATAGAAGGTCAAACACCACACCTGGTTATAAGAGGTGGGTGGGTGGAAAAACCTAAAGAAGGATCCTATATAAAGAAAAGAACAACCTCAATATCACTCCTGAAAATCATTATAATTATTCCTAAAAAAATATCAAGAAACATCAAGAAAGATCTAATCCATAACCACCCAACAAGGAGATCTAAGCAAGTGGATACCTAACATAGGTCTCCCCTACATTGAGAATTCATCTAAAATGGTTGAATTCAGAATAAACATACCCAAGAGAATAAATATCACCAAAAAATTATATATACACAATACATATGATGGAAATAATAATCCTCCATCAATCTCAAACAACCATCCAAGAACCCATAAGTGAATCCCATAAGGAATCATAATCCACAACACACACAACTAACCATAGTCAAGGTCAACAATTCTTCAACTTCCCAAGATTAAAATAGAACAGATAAATCATTCTAAATCATTCCTTAAAATTTAATATAATTTTTCCAACATGTAACATCTTAGTATTTTATGATATATTTCTCTTTAAATAAATTTGATTTCTTCAATATCTTTTTTTACACGCAACACTGAGTTTAAACGAGTCAAGATAAAAATATTATTATTTATACATGACCATTATAATATAGCCATTAAAATTTGATATATGAATGGTAATAAATATATTATTAAATATATTTATAAAGATTTTGTATAATGTAAATGCATTGGTAAATTAGTGCTCAATTTTTAGTAAAATCATTTTATGCTTCAAAAGTACATTTTCTTCAAAAAAAAGTAATTTATTTTTATGAGGAAATATTATAATTAATTTGTAACACATTTAGAAATTTTATTTTTTAAGAATTATATAATTTTAAAAATATTAATATTATAATTATCTTAAGGTAATATTTTTTTATTTTTCTGAAAAGAAAGATTTTATAGTGACTAGTGGAAAATGCTATTTTTTATTAAAAACTATCATTTACCTTAAAGAATTTATAGATTTCCATTTCGTTTTAAAATGGTTTAAATTTAAAATTAGTTCATTTATATTATTAATTTTCAAATTAAGTTCATTATAATAAATTTTATTCTTTTTTGGTATAAAAACCTTTTATACAAAGGAAGACATTTTTTTCTAGAAAATTTTTTTCATCAAGTTTTATTGGGTTAATTTTAAATTAAATTCTACCAATTTTTGTGAATTTAATTTGATTAAATTAATTTCATATTTTTAATCATCATAATTAATATAATATAATATGGTTAAATTATTTTTTTATCATTATAAATAGTAACCATTGTAAATATTTTTCACCTTGTTAAAAGAGGTAAAATTGGATTAAAACCTTGGGGTAAAGCATTAAAATATATGTAACACTTACCTTCATCAAATGTTATGGGAATGTTTCGACCAAATATATATTTTACTAGTAAATTAATGTATTTTAAACATTATTTTGAACTTGGTAACACAATCTTGACTTTTGTGATGGCAATTTATATTTTATTCAAATTAAAAACTATCATTGGGTCTTTGTATTTAATTTCACGGTTGGAATATGAATTTTTTTATTGATAAAAAAGTATAAATGAATTCCTTAGTTTATTATTTAACAAAAAAAATCATTAAAACCAATTTATTAATTTATTTCAAGGAAAAATGATTTTTAATCTTAAATCATGTATCTTTCTAAAATCTATTTTTCATGCGTTTTGTGTTCTTATACTAAAAGTAATTTATAACACCTATAGAAATTAATTATAATAAAATATATTCAAAATTTTTAATTATAATTTCAAATAAAATTATAATTAGCCTTTTTTCATATTATTATGTTATCATGGTAAAAAATTAAGTTATCGTTGTTAAGGTTAAAATGATTTTAAAGTTGTTTAACAAGGATATAAGATTAAAATGTATCAAAAAATTGTCCAAATATGATTGGTTGAGTTTATTTATACCTTATAATATTTTATATTCAATTTTTTTGGGCCTTAGTTTCACATGACATGATTATGATAAATATATTATTTAATATTTTAAGTAATTACAAGTGTGTCAATTCCTTCCCTTATAAAAGGATACCACGTTTTCTATCTTATATACACTTCATGATCCTTATATCTCAGATAATAAATTCCATAATTCCTTCCCCATTAACTATATCTTCTTTTTTTTCAAAATACCATCCTTTAAAGTCTTAAGGTGTAAGCCAAAATTGGTTTCTTAACAAAGAGGTATAACTCTTAACCAAGTACTTTCAACATTATTTATTATTCTACCTCCTATAAATCTATGTTATAAATTATAAAATAATGAATTAATTTTAGTCAGTATAATTAATTATTATTATTATTGTGTAACAAACACTATCCATCTCTTTTTTATCCAACAAAAAATGAAAATATCATTCATGCGTACATATGACTTATCATCTCTATGTAGCGGTGTAATTCATTTTTCATTGCCAATTTACAAGGATGGTTTAAAATATGGAATTAATTTTTATAAAATATATTTATGATATTATTATGGTTCTATAATTATAAATTATTATTTATCTTTTTTTCCTTCTTTTTTTTAGAAAATGAAAACAGCATTCATGCGTACATACTGCATACTGTCTCCATGAATGGTGTAAATCAATTTTATATATATACATTTTTTAGATGATTATAAATATGTATATAATGAATATATATTATATTTATACCATTATTAAAATTCTATATATTATCTAACCATTATTAAATTATAGAGACTTAGATTGTTGAACCGAAACACGAGTGAAAAATGAAGGAGTTATCACCCAGAATAGTGATTTTAATACAAATTTTTTAATAAATAGGTGATAAGATGTTATAAGTAAATAATATATGTTATGATATATATTATTATGGTTTTTGAATAAATTTATAAAAAAATCAATACTTATTATATAGGAGCTTCGAACACATATGATGCAAGACAATGCTTAAGGTAAGGGATTTATGTTTCAATCCCATTTTAATCGGGATTGTTTATGATTGAATTTCTATTGAGGAAATTATATGATCCTTATCTAATAAACCTATTTAATTTTTATTCTACTCTTTTTATTTTTAAAACATTTAATTTTTATTTCCATTTTCATCTCTTTTGTACTATAAATGATTCAAAAATGTTTTATAAGAAAATTCTATCTCATTTCTACTATTTATGGGGAAAAACATTTTCCTTCCATATCCATGTATTCTAAAGTGTTTTCAATAATTTTTTTGAATATTCTTCAATTATTTTTTAAATTAATTTTACCCAAGTTTTAATTTTAAAAAAATAATTTTAAAATAATATTTTTATCCTTTTATAAACAAGGTACTTTTTACCAAAGGTGTGAACATAATATTTATTTTAAAATTTATGGTATAAATGAAATTTACCACCATCATGGCCACTCAATTATCTAAATATTTTCTTACAAGTTTCTATGGTTCTTTTAAAATAAATATTTTTCCTTAATATTTTTGAAATATTTGGTTTTTAAATAAGTGATTTCAAAATGAAAACGGTATTTTCAACAAGAAAAATTCAAATGATATTTTAAATAAATTTTTCATCTATGATAACATCCTTTGATGTTAATTATGCTTTACTGGGGATATGATACCATAATACCATCCTTAGTCTTTCTCTATGTATTTTATTATTATGATGATGATATGTTTACAAAATCCATTTATTTAGCACAGGTTATTCTATGATGAAATGTTTATGAAACTTTTTTATTTTCTATGGGTTATGATATGATGATAAGATGAATATTTTATCATTATATAGAACACATATGAATGGATTATGATTATTTTATGAGTATTCCAAGAATTATATATCCTTATAATGCATTGGGTAATGAGGGATACCTCATAAGATAATCAGAACTGGAATGGAGAGTGAACCATATTCAGTAAGGGACTTTATCCACTATGATAGTCTTGGGAGTAAACCATGATTAAGGATATGAAGGAATATGGAGTGAAACTAATCCACTATTATAGTATTTTAAATGAGCCTTAAATAATCAAATTATTTTTTGTGATTATTTTTATGACACAAACTTGTGACTTATGCTTATGATGTATTCTCATGGATTATAATTGATTATTGATGATTTTTCAAATGTATGACTATTGTATTTGGTTATGACAAAGCCTTATGTTATGATTTATGATTAATTATCTTTGAATGATTATGTATTATTATTGTAATTTATTATCATGTTCTTGTACCATTATGTTTATCTTATGCTCACTTATGATCATTGATTGATATCTCTTATGTTTATCCTTACTAGGAATCTGAGCTCACCCTTTCTTATGTTTCCTTTCCTTAGGTTATGAAGAAAGCTTATAAGTAGGGTATATGTAAGAAGTATTATATGTGGGAAGATATTTTTAGAATATATTTAAGATATTTCATGAAATAAAATGTTTATGTATCTGGTATCCAAAGACACCAAACCTTTATAGTCCTAGCATGGATCATAATGTTGTGTAATGAATATTCATATAATATCATGTCATGTCTTTGTGTGAAAAGTGTGGATCTCTATAGTGGTATCAAAGAAAGGTTTTGTTAATAATTATAGATTAGGATTGGATAGCTTTATTTAAAACCATTTGGATAATTCTAAGTATAAGATAACTTTCTAATGTTTTGGTAAGGTAGAGATTATGTGGTATTCCTATAAATACATCCATGAATAGATACTACAAGTGGATGTGGTTTTGTAATAGATGAATCTATAGGGAATTACTATGAAAATATTTGTTTGAGTATATCTTGACCATTATTCTGGTGCATGATGAATTTACCCTAATTTTTCTCCTAATTTGACACTCCCTAGGGATATGCTTGGGTTAACTCATATTTTCTTTATAGACCATTACGAATGATTTAAATAGATGATAACCTTGGATAACCAAGGGTATCATTGATTAAAATAATGTTTCATAATTTTGAACATCATAAGAATGATTTTCACGGTTATATGTCCATCTTTTGGTGTAAGGATGAACATAAACTTCCAATGGAAATTACTTCCCTTGTGTGGGTTTTACTGTGTATTCATGAGGAATTTTTATCTCAAATGGTTGGGGAGAAACTTTAAATAAAATATATGCCTATTTTTTATGATTATTCTGATGTATTTACTAAACTCTTACCTAGTCAAGCCTTGAATTGTGAAGTTTATTTTTCAATATAACTCATAACTCGTTCTACACCTATTTCAATGAACCTAGATAGAATGTCCCCAATTGAGTTACAGGAATTAAAGAATCAACTCTAGGATAATCTTGATAAATGATTCATACACCAGAGTGTGTCACCATGAGGTGACCCTATTCTTTTTTTTAAGAATAAATATGGGTCAATGAAACTTTTCATTGATTATCGGTAACTTAACAAGATCACTATCAAGAACAAGTATTATATACCTCGTAATAGTGATTTTTTTTATCAATTACGAGAAGATAAATACTTTTCTAATATTGAAATTCATTCCAGATATCATAAATTTAGGGTTAATAAAGAGGATATTACCAAGACAGCCTTTCATATAAAGTATGGTTATTATGAATTTATAGTAATTCCATTTAGACTTACTAATTATCTTATTTTCTTCATGTATTTAATGAATAGAGTCTTTAGAGATTACACTGATCAATTTTTGGTAATATTTGTAGAAGTTATTATTATATATTCAAAGAGAAAGGAAGAATATGGAGAATATTTAAGGATTCTTATAAAGGCCCTGAGGAAGGAGAGTTTGTATAATAAATTTTACAAGTGTAAATTTTGGCTTCATAAAGTTTCATATTATGGTTATATAATATAAAGTGAGGGTATATCGGTGGATCCTTCAAAGATGAAATTTATTGAACAATGTACTAGACTAAAAAAGGTAGTCAAGATCTGTAGCTTTATTAAGTTTCAAGTATACTATTAATGCTTTATGAAATATTTCTAATAGCTATATAATTTAATAACCAAGTTGATTTATAAGAGAACCAATTTATTTTAAAAATATGAATACAAGGTAAATTTGAAGGAGTTAAAAAGAAGATTGGTCAGTGCAACTATACTTACACAAACCTATAGTAGAGTGGGGTTTTTAATATTTAGTGATACATTTAATAAGATATAGGTATGTATCTTCATGAAGAATGATATGGTTATTTCTTATACTTCACTCCAATTGAAAATTCATGATAAAAATTACCCAACTCATTATTTGGAGATAGAAGCAAAAAAATGCAAAAAAATATAGAGTCATTATATTTATGGTGAACGGTGTGATATATATACCAATTATAAAATATTTAATAATATATTAATAAATAAATAGTTGAATATGATACAAAGGATATAGATGAGATTTGTTAAAAATTATGACTGCTCAATAAATTACCACCCTAAGAAAGTGAAAATGGTGGATGATTCTTTGATTTGGAAAGACCATGATAGTTTTTCCATGATGGGGATTGAAATAGATTCAAAATTTATGGATTTATAAAAGATAGATCTTGAAATCATGAGGAAAGGGGATATATCATATCTATCTCAGATAAACATTCAACCATCCATCCATGTGAGGATTAAAGAGGAAATAAAGGAGGATGCAGAACTATAGAAGAAGGTGATATATATTTCTGAGTTCATCCATGATTGTGATGAAATAATAAGGTTTAGGAATCAAGTATGTGTCACATCAATAATAGATCTGAACAATGATTTGTTGGATGAATCTCATATTTCATCATTCTATGTTCATCATTCTCTATTCATCCTATAAGTATAAAGATATATAGAGATCTAAAAGTGTATTTATGGTGGGAAACTTGAAGAGAGATGTTGCAAAGTATGTATCTTGGTGATTGGTATGTTAGTAATTTAAGGCTAAGAGATAAAATTATAATGGGATTTTATAACCATTATCCATACCATAATTAAATGGGAAACCATCACCATGGATTTCATTGTTGGACCCCCCAAAACATCTAAATTCCATAATGATATTTGGGTTGTAGTCGATCACCTTATAAATTCAACACACTTCATTTCCATTAGAGAATATTTCTATTTTGATAATATTTATATAATATACATTAAGTAAGTGGTATGGTTTAATGGAGTACCATGTTCTATTGTATTTGATTGGTATCTAATGTTTACCTCAAAGTTCTATAGAAGTCTTTAACAAGATTTAGATATAGATTTGAGTTTTAGTACTGCATATCATCCTCAAACAGATGTTCAATCAAATATAATCATTCAAATCCTAGAGGATATATTGAGATCTTATTCTATAGATTTTAAAGGTGGTTTGGATCAACACCTTCCTCTAGTTGAGTTTTCTTGCAATATAGATTCCACTCAAGAATTTAGATGGATCCTTATTATTACCACTATGGAAAGAAGTGTAGAGGTCCATCGTGACGGGATAAAGTTGGAGAAAGAAATTTATTGGGACCTATGTTAGTTGAGAAAATGGAAGATAAGTTTAGAGACGTTATGTATCATATTAAGGCAGCTTAGAGTCGATATAACATTTATGCAAACAATCATCGATGAAATCTATAATTCAAGTTGGTGAAAAGGTATTCCTATGAATATCTCATTTCAATAAAATTATGATATTTAGGAATAATGTTAAACTAATCCCTAAATATATCAATCCAATTTAAATTATTGATTATATTGGGATGACATCTTATCATTTGGAACTTCCACTGAATCTCTCTCAAGTTCATGATGTGTTCCATGTATCTCTCCTGAGGAAGTAAATACTAGACCCTTCATGTATACTAAACTTAGAGGTCATACCTATGGTACAAAATATCTCTTATGAAGAAAAAACAATGGAGATTCTGGATCATATATAGAAATTTCTATGAAAAAAGACAACTCACCTGGTCATATTTTTGTGGAAAATCCATAAATTAAAAGAAACTATGTAGGAACATGATAATGTTCTAAAGTAGAAGTATCCTCGGTTGTTTGTATCAAAGTCAAAAAAATTGAAGGAAATAATTTTATAAGGGTGTAATAATGTAATATCCATATATTTTATGATATATTTATCTTTAAATATATTTTATTTCTTCGATAACTTTCTTTATATACAATACTAAGTTTAAACGGACCGCGATAAAAATATTATTATTTAAATGTGAATATTATAACCTAGTTATTTAAATTAGTGGTATGAATAGTAATATAAAAATTATAACAAATATTTATAGAGTTTTTATATGATGTAAATTTATTTATAAATAAGTCCTCAATTTTTAGTAAAATCATTTTTTCTTCAAAAACACATTTCCTTCAAAAATGGTTTTTAATGTTTTCTATGAGAAATTATTATAATTAATTTCAATCAATTTTAGAAAATATATTAGATAAAAAAATATCATTTTTTAATCAACATATCAAAAATAACTCGGGGTGAATTTTTTGGAATTTTTATGAAAATATAAATTTTATAGTGAATAGAGAAAAATACATCTTTTTATTCAAATTGTCTTCTTATTTCAAGCATTTACAAAGTTAAATTTTTTAAAATGGTTTCAAAGTAACATTAGTTAATTTATATTATTAATAATCTAATTAATGTTATTGTAATCAATTTTATGCTTGTTTTTTATATTAAAAAATTATATACCTAAGAAAATATTTTTTTCTGTAGAACTGTTTTTCGTCATGTACTACTGGTTTAATTTTAAATTAAATTCTACCACTTATATGAATTTAATTTAATAAAATGGATTAAAACTTTTTAATCAAAATAATTTATATAATTTAATATTTTTAACTTAATTTTTTATCATTATGAATAGTAATCATAGTAAATGTTCATCACGTCAGTAAAAGAGTTAAAATTAGGTTAAAACCATGGGGTAAAGATTTAAAATATCTATAACACTTGACTTTATCCTATTTTATGGGTGTTTTTTGACCAAATATATGTTTAAGAAGTTAAATAATTTGTTCTAAAACGTTATTTTGAATTTTTTAACCCTATACTAATTTTTTGGAGATAAGTTATATTTTTATTCAAATTGAAAAAAAAAGTGGGTCTTATCATTTAATGGAATGGTTAGAAAATTTCATTCGGTTTTATTTTTACTCAAAATTATAAAAAAAATCATTAGTTTATTAATTAAACATAAAAATTGGAAACCAATTTATTTCTTTATTTCAAGGTAAAATTATTTTTACTCTTAAATCATGAATTTTCCTAAAAACTCTTTTTTTCATGCATTTTGTGTTTTATATTAAAAATAATTTCTAAAAAATATATAAATTAAATAATATAAAATGGATTCTAAATTTTGAATCAACATGACTAAATTTTTTTATAATTCCATATTTCATTTTTTTCATATAATTATGTTATCATGGTAAAACGTTGAGTTATCACGGTTAATGTTAAAATGAGTTTAAATTGGTTTAACTAGAAGATAAGGCTTAAAATGTATTCAAAACTTGTCTAAATATGATTTATTGAGTTTATTTAGACCATATCACATATTATATTTTAATTTTTTATTCCTTATTTACACTTAAAATGATTACGATATATATATATTATTTAATATTTGAAGTAATTCCATGTGTGTCATTTCCCTCCCTTATAAAATGATACCACCTATCATCTCTTCTCCACACTTTATGAGCATTATAGATCATAAAATACCTACTATAATTTCTTACTATATTCCTTTTTCATCTCTTTGAGCTTTTTTTCTTTCCAAAAGACTATCCTTTCAAGGCTTAAGGTGTAAGAAAAAAGAGGTTTCTCAACAAAGAGGCATAACACTTCACCGAGTACCTTCAATTTTATTTTTTATTATAACTCCTATAAATATATGGTATAAATTATAAAATAATTAATTCAGTATCCTAAATATAATAATATTTTATTATGATGATTTAACAACCATTTTCCACCTTTTTTCCGTCCTATGAAAAATGAAAACATCAATTGTTCGTACATACGACTTATATTCTCCACATTCTGGTGTAATTAGTTTTTTATAACCATTTTAATTGGATGTTTATAAACATGGAAATAATATTTATATATGATATTTATGATATTATTATGGATATTTAATGATAAAATATTATTTATATTTCTTTCTTTCTTTTTATTAGAAAATGAAAACTGTGTTCATGCATATATACGACCTACTATCTCCATGAATGGTATAAATAATTTTTCTATCTATATCTATTATGGATGATAATAAATATTTATATAATTAATATATATTATATTTATACCATTTTTAACATTATTTATATGATGTAACCATAATAAAATTACAAGTAATGAGATTTCTCGACTCAAACATGAATGAAAAACGAAGCAGTTATCACCCATAATAGTGATTTTAATAAATAATTGTTAATAAAAGGGTGATAAGATGTTATGGGTAAATAATAATTGTTATTATATATAATATTATAGTTATTTAATCAATTTATAGTAAATATATATTTACTATACAATATTTTTGAACATTTATGAATTAAGAAGAGACTTGAGGTAAGGGATTTGTGTTTCATTCCCATTTTAATCAGGGTTGTTTATGCTTGAATTCCCATTAAAGAAATTAAATGATCCATATCTGATAAACCAAATTTATTTTTATTATTCTATGGTTATTTCTAGAACTTTTAATTATTAGTACCATTTTTCTCTTTTTTGTACTCTAAATGTTTCAGAAAATGTTTTTAAGAAAATCTAGTCATATTTATCCTCTTTGGATCATAAAACCTTTTTATTCAATATCATTGTTTAGTAAAATGTTTTCAATAATGTTTTTTAATATTATTCAATTATTTTTTAAATCAAACTTTACCTATTTTTTAGTTTTTACATAATTGTTTAAAAAACTTCTTTTCATTTTCTGAATAAGATACATTTTACCAAAGGTGTGAACATAGTCTTTATTTTAATGATTATGGCGTGAATGAAATTCACTGACATTATGACTACTTAATGATTTGAATCTTGATTTACCAGTTTCTATAATTCTTTTAAAATAAAATGTTTTCCTTAATATTTTTTTAATATTTATATTTTAAATAATATATTTCAAAATGAAATGTTTATTTTAATTAAGAAATACTCCAATGTTATTTTAAATAAATTTTCTATCTATGATTACATCATATGATGTTAATTACACTTTACTAAGGAGATGATATAATAATACTATCCTTATTATTTATCTAGGATGGTATATGATTATGATGATGATATGTTTATGAAACCCATTTATTTTCCACGAGTTATGTTGTGATAAAATGTTTATGAAACCTGTTATCTTTCCATGGGTTATAATATGATGATATGGTGATTTTTTATCATCTTATGGAACACATATGAATGGATTTTTATTATGTGATGGGTGTTATTTAAATTATATAGAACTCAAATTCACTGGTTAATTATGGATATCTCACGAGAAAATTACAACTCGAATGGGGAGTGAACACATTTCAATAAAGGACTCTGTCTACTATGATATACTTGGGAGTGAACCTTGACTATAGATATGATGGAATGGGAAGTGAACCCAATCCAATATGATAGTCTTGGAGATTATACTTGTCCAAGTAAATGATTTTATATTATTATGTGTATGCCATAATCTTATGTTATATGAGTATCATGTGTTATCATGGATTATGATTGACTATTGATGATTTCGTACACTTATGAATTTTTTATTTTTTTATGAAAAAGCCTTATTCCATGATTTATAATTAATTATCTTTGATTGATTGGGTATGATTATTATAATCTATGATCATGTTCTTATACCCTTATGCTTATCTTATTCTCACTTATGATCATTGATTTATATCTCTTATATTTAACCTTACTGGTCATTTAAACTCACCCTTTCTTATGTTTTATTACCCTAGGTTATGAAGAAAGGTTTTAAGTAAGGTATGTATAAGAATTTTACTATTTGGGATTATATTTATGGAATACATTGAATATATTTCATTAAATATATTTCATTAAATAAGATATTTATATATATATTCTCTGAATAAACTAAACCTTTATGGTTCTAGAATGGATCATAATGTTATGTAATAAATATTCATCTAATAAGATATAATATCTATGTATGAAAAATATGGGTCTCTATAGTTGGTATTAGAGAATGATTTAGTTAATCATTGGTTATTAGGATTAGAGAATTTTTTTAAAAACCTTGGGGATAAGTCTAAGTATAAGATAACGTCCTTATGTTTTGTTAAGGTAGAGATTATATGGTTTTACTAGAAATACATCCCTATTTGGATACTACAAGTTTATGTGGTTTTGGTACAAATACATATAAGGATAATAACCCCTAAAAGAGTTGGTAGATTATATATTGGTCATCATTCTAGTGCATGGTGAATGTACCCTTACTACGCACCTGATTTAACACTCCTGGGGGATATTATTAGGTTAACTCACATTATCCTTATGAAACATTATAAAGGTTTTAATAAATGATAACCATGGTTGACCTTGGGTGTCATAGATTAAAAAGAAGGTTTTATAATTTACGACATCATAAGAATTATTTTCATAGTCATATGATCATATTTTAGTGTAAGGATGGACACAAACATCTAATTGAAGTTACTTCCATTGTGTGAATTTTACTTCCTATTCATGTGGAATTTTTATCTCAAATGGTTGGGGAGAAACTCAAAATTGAAGATATGCCTTTTTTTTAATTTTGATTACATATTTTCTGAATACTTTCCTATTCTTCCCCTAAATTGTGAATTTGATTTTTCAATATAACTCATACCTGGTGTTACACATATTTTAAATACTCAATATTTAATAGACCCATTGAGTTACAATAATTAAATAATCAACTCCAAGAGAATATTGATAAAGGATTCATATGCCTAACTGTGTCACCATTGGGTGAAACGGTGATTTTTGTTAATAATAAAAATGGTTCAATGCATATTTACATTGATTATCAGGTACTTAAAATGATCACTATCAATAACAAGTATCCTCTACCCCATATCAATGATTTATTTGATCAATTAAAAAGAGATAAATACTTTTCCAATAAATACCTTCATTATAGATATCATCAATTGAGGGTTAAGAAGGAGTATATACACAAGGCAGTCGTCCATATGAGGTTTTGTCATTATGAGATTATAGTTTTTCCATTTAGACTTACCAAAGATCTTGTTTTCTTTGTTAATATAATAAATAGAGTCTTTATAGATTACCTTGATCAATTTTTGGTTGTCTTTATTTAAAATATTCTTATATATTTGGAGAGAAATAAAGTGCATGAATAACATTTGAGGATTTTTCTAAAGACCCTAAGGAAGGATAAGTTGTATTCTAAATTTACCAAGTGTGAATTTTGATATTATAAAGTTTCATTCTTTGGTTATATAATCTCAAGTGAGGGTATATCAGTGGATATTTAGTTATTGAACATGGCCCTGACCAACCATGGTAACCAAGATCTATAGTTTTATTGGATTGGAATGATACTACTGATGCTTTTTTAGAGACTTATGTCTATCTAATCTAATAACCAAGTTGACATGGAAGGGAGGAAAGTTCCTTTAGATATATGAATATGAGGAACATTTCAAGGAGATGAAAAGATGGTTGTTCAATGCACTTGTACTTACACTACCTTGTAGTAGAGAAGGGTTTGAAATATTTTCTGATGAATTGAAGAAGGTACTGGGATGAATACTCATGTATAATGATATAGTTATAGTATATTCCTTATTCCAAATGAAAATTCATGATAAATTTTACCTTACTTGTGATTTGAAGTTAGCAGTAGTAATTTTTTCATTGAAAATATAGAGAAATTATCTTTATGGTGAATGGTATGATATATATACTAATCATCAAATCTTGAATTATATACTCATTCAGAGATATTTTGATATGTGCCAAAGGATATAGATGGATTTTATTAAAGATTATGATTGCTCAATACATTACCACCCTTTGAAAGTGAACACGGTGGCTAATTCTATGAGTTGGAAAGACCGTGTTAGTTTGTCCATGATGAGGTTTAAAAGATATTGAATATTTATGTATTTATAGAAGATTTATCTTGAAAAAATAAGGAAAAGGTACATATGATCTCTATCTCAGATAAATATCCATCCATCTAAACATGTGAGGATTAAAGAGGCATAGAAAGAGTATGTGGAACTGCATGAGAAGGTGAGAAATATTCCTGAGTTTAACCATGATTGTGATGGAATGATAACATTTAAGAATAGATTATGTGTCCCATAAATACCAGATCTATAGGAGTTGTTGGATGAAGCTCGTATTTCATCATTCTCTATTAATCATATCATTATAAATATGTATAGATATCTGAAGGACTATTTCCGGTGTGAAAACATGAAGAGAGATATTGCAAATCATGTATCTTGGTGATTGGTATGTCATAAAGTAGAGGATGAGTGATAGAAGTCTAAAGGGTTATTATAACTATTACCCATATTATAATAGAAATGGGAAATCATCACTATGGATTTCTTTATCTGACTCCCAAAAACATCTAAAGTCCATAATGTTATTTGGGTTGTAGTAAATTACCTTACGAATTCAACACACTTCATTGATATTAGATAATAATTCTTTCTTGATCATATTTCTAGGATATACATTAAGGGACTTTTAAGGTTTTCTGGAGTACCACGTTATATTGTTTATAGTTGAGATTTGAGGTTTAATTCAAAGTTCTCAAGAAGTCTTCAGTAAGATTTGGATATAGAGTTGGGTTTCATTACTACATATCATCTTTATCTAAATAGAAAATCTAAGAGAACCATTCAAACCATAAAGGATATGTTGATATCATGTTTTATGGATTTTAATGGTATTTGGGATCAATACCTTCCTCTAATTGAGTTTCTTATAGAAATATATTTCATTTAAGTATTAATAAGGATATTTATGAATCCATTTATGGAAATAATTATATAACTCCAACTTTTTGGGGTGAATTTGGAGAAAGAATACTATTAGGGCCTGAGTTAGCTTATTAAATGGTATAAAAGTTAAATCCATTTAGCAACATGTTAAGGTGGCTTATATTTGACAGAAAATTTATGCTTCCAACTGTTAGTGAAATATAAAATTTAAAGTTTGTGACAAGGTATTCCTATGAAAATTTCCTTGGAATAAAGTTATTATATTTTTAAATAAGGTAAATATAATCCCTATATATATCAATCCCTTTAAAATTATTGATTATATTAGGATGGTAGCTTATCGTTTAGAATCTTCACCAAATCTCTCTCAATTTCATGATGTGCTCTATTTATCTTTCTTGAGTAAGTACTTATATGATCCTTCACATGTACTGAACTTAGAGGTATCTTATCATTTAGAACCTCCACCAAATCTCTCTCAAGTTCACGATGCGCTCTATTTATCTCTCTTGAGGAAGTACATACATAATCCTTCACGTGTACTAAACTCATAGGTCATACCATTGGAACCAGATCTCTCTTACGAGGAAAACCCAATTGAGATTATAGATCATATAGATAAAGTTATATGAAATAATATCACTCGCCCAGTCACATTTTTTTGGTAATACAATAAATTAAAGGAAACTACATGGGACCCTGAGAATGTGATAAAGTGGAAGTATCTTAGTTGTTTATAACAAAGTGATGGAATTTCAATGGTGAAATTCTTTTAAGTGGGTAGAATGTAACACCCCTATATTTGATCATATATTTCCCTTTAAATAAATTTTATTTCTTCGATAACTTTCTTTACACATAACACTGAGTTTAAATGAACCACAATAAAAATATTATTATTTAAATGCAGCCTTTATAGAATAGCCGTTAAAATTGGTGGTATAAATAGGAAAAAATAATTATGAAAAATATGTATAAATGATTTATTTATTTTAAATTCATTGATAAATTTTTACTCAATTTTTAGTAAAATCATTTTATGATTCAAAAATACATTTTCTTCAAAAATGTTTTTATTAGTTTTTATGAGAAAATATTATAATTAATTTCTACCATTTTTATAGATTTTATTTTATAAAAAGGATATTATTTTATAAATCATTATATAAAAATTATATTAGGGTGGAATTTTTTTATTTTACTGAATTGTTTTATTTTACAGTGAATAATGAAAAATACTGAATTTTATTTAAAAATGAATTTTTGTTTCAAGAATTTACAAAGTTACATTTTATTTTAAAATGGTTTCAAAGTAAAATTAGTAAATTTATATTATTAATAATCCAATTAATTTCATTTAAATCAATTTTTAGCTTGATTTTGGTATAAAAACTTTTTATACCTGATAAGACATAGTTTTTATGGAAAACTATTTTTCATCATGTTTTTATGGTTTAATTTTAAATTAAATTATTCCAATTCTATGAATTTAATTTTATAAATGGATTAATATTTTGAATCATCATATTTAATAAAATTTAATAGGTTCAACTTATTTTTTAGTCCTTGTGAACAGTAACCATAATAAATATTTATTGCCTTGGTAAAAGATGTTAAATTGGGTTAAAACCATGTGGTAAAGATTTAAAATACATATAACAGTTTCTTTTATTTGATTTTATGGTTGATTTTAAACCAAATATATATTTAAAGAGTAAATAATTTATTTTAAAAAATTATTTTGAATTTTGGAACCCTAGATTGACTTTTGGGAAGATAAGTTACATTTTATTCAAATTAAAAAATTATTTTTGAGTCATTGAATTTAATGGAATGGTTGGAAGATTAAATTCTATTTTAGCTTTATCCAAAGGTATTAAAAACTTTATTAATTTTTTTTTAACAAACAAATTTCCTAGAAACCAATTTATAACTTTATTTCAAGGTAAAATGATGTTTACTCTTAAATCTGATATTTTCTTAAAAAATATTTTTCATGCATTTTGTGTTATTATATTTAAATTAATTTATACCACCTATATAAATTAAATATAATAAAGTGGTTTCAAAATTTTGAATCATAATGTCCAAAAAAAATTATAATTCCCTTTTTATTTTTAATCATATAATTATGTTATCATAGTAAACAGTTGAGTTACCATGGTTAAGGTTAAAATCAGTTTAAAGTCATTTAACTAGAATATATGGATAAAAATGTATCCAAAAATTGTTAACATGTGATTGGTTTAATTTATTTATATCTTATCACATCTTATATTCATGTTTTGGGTTCCTTATTTCCACTTTACATGATTATGATATAAATATTATTTAATCTTATAAGTAATTTTTAGTGTGTCCTTTCCATCCCTTATAAAAAGATTCAACATATCCTCTCTTATCCATACTTCATGAGCCATATATATCATAAAATCCCTACCATAATTCCTTAATATATTCCTTCCCCGTATCTTAGAGCTTCTGTTATATCGAAAGATTCATTCTTTCAATGTTTAGGGTGTAATCCAAAAGAGGTTTTTCAAAAAGATATTTAAATCATAGCCAAGTACTATAAATTTTATTTATTATTTTATATATTATAAATATATGGAATATATTATCAAATAATTACATTATTATATTAATTATATATATTTTTATTATAATTATGGAACAACCATTATACGCCTCCTTTCCATTCTATAGAAAATGAATGCATCACTTGTATGTCCATACAGCTTACCATTTCCACGTAGTGGTGTCATTCGTTTTTCATCACCATTTTACTTGGATGGTAGTAAATATGGGATTAATATTTATATATGATATTTATGATATTATTGTGGTTCTATAATTACAAAACATTATTAATCATTCTTTCCTTCTTTTCATAAGAAAATGAAAACGACGCTTATGCGTATGTAAGGCCTACCGTCTCCATGAACAATGTAAATAATTTTTCAATATATAAATTTTATGGATGATTCTTAAATAATGAATATATAATATATTTATATCATGATTAAAATCCTATATATGATGGAACTATGATCGAAGTACAAGGATTGGGGTTGTTGAACTAAACATGAATGAAAAACGAAGTAGTTATCACATGGAACAGTGATTTTAATAAATAATTACTAATAAATAGGTGATAATATATTATAAGTAAATCATATATGTTATGATATATATAATAATTTTTCTTAAATAAATGTATAATAAATCTATATTTATTATATAGGAGGTTCAAATATGTACGAATAAAGACGAGACTTGAGGTAAGGTATTTATGTTTTAATCCCATTTTAATTAGGATTATTTATGCTTGAATTTCCATTGAGGACATTATATGATCCTTATTTGATTAACATCTTTAATTTTTATTTTTCTATGGTTTTTTATATAAATCTGAAGTTTTGGTACCATTTTCCACTCTTTTATAGACTAAATCTTTTAGAATTTTTTTTAATAAAAGATGATCTTATTTATCCTCTTTCGGTCATAAAAACTTTTTTCTTTAATATCCATGTTTTCTAAAATATTTAAAAGAATATGTTTGACTATTATTCAATTATTTTTAAAAGTAATTTTTACCTATATTTTACTTTTAAAAAAAATTAAAAATATTCTTCTAATCATCGTCTAAATAAGGTACATTTTACCCAATGTGTGAATGAAATTTTTATTTTAATGATTACAACATGAACAAAATTCCCCACCATCATGAATGCTTAATATTTTGAAGTTTCCTTCACAAGTTTCTATTTTTTTCAAATAAAATGTTTTCATAATATTTTCTAAATATTTAGATTTTAAATAAGTGATTTCAAAATGAAAAGGGTATTTTCCTCAAGAAATATTCCAATTATATTTTAATGAGATTTTTCATCAATGATAACATCCTTTGATGTTAATTATGATTTATATGGGATATTATACAATAATTCATCTTTATTATTTCTCTGTGTGGTTTATGATTATTATGATGAGATGTTTACAAAACCTATTTATTTTCCACAGTTTATGTTATGATAAAATTATTATGAAACTCATTTCCTTTCCACGAGTTAGATATAATGATATGATGAATGTTTTATTATCTTGTGGCACACATATTAATGTATTATGATTATTTTATGGGTGGGATCTAAATTATATATCCCTCTAATAGATTGGTAAACGATGGATATCACATGAGATAATTAGAACAAGAATGAGGAGTGACCCAGTTGAGTAAGGGACTATGTTCACTATGATAATATTGGGAGTGAACCTTGACTAAGAATATGATAGAATGGGGGTGAACCCAATCCACTGTGATAGTCTTGGAAATGAGTCTTTACTAAGGAAATTATATGATTATATGTATTCCAAAAACTTATTTTCTATGATCATGATGTGTTCGCATGGATTATGATTGATTAATGATGATTCCACAAACTTATAAATTTTATTATTTGTTATGAAAAACCCTTGATCCATAATTTAATATTAATGATATAATATCCGAACCTTTTGAGAAGCTACAATTTCATTTAAATTTTTTTTTCACTCCCTTTAAATTGGTTAATAGAATACTTCTCAAGAGAATAACATGTCTCGGGGGTGTTCTTAGGGTTTGAGGCATGGAAAAGAGGGAAAATAGGCCATTTTATGATGGGATCACGGTTAGTACTTACTGTGTACCATGGTCTAGGAGACCATGTGGCTTGGACCCTTAGATAGAGGTTAGAGAATAGTTACCACATGGTTTTTCTAACCATGTGGGTGGCCTAGACAAATCGTGTGGCCAATCCCCCCTCTTGGATAGAGGGTGCCACATAGCTAGCTCATGTTTGGTCAATAGTGTGTCCAAACCATGAACCTGATTAAAATAGGAAAAATTTCTTATTTTCCCCCTTATTCTTTAAGATTTCTTACCCAATTTGTTATTCATTTTCTCCTCTATAATCCTAGGGTGTGAACCATTTCCTCCCAAGATTCACAAGGGTGATTCTCCTTAAATCCTTAGTTATTTTAAGGTTCGTTGGTTGCAAATTGAATCTATAGGTGAGTTAAGAACTCCTATTTATTATATTTTCTAGGATAATCATGGTGTAATGTTTTCTCTCCTTTTGAATCCCTAAATCCTTTTTTATAGTAGATTATTATATTGGACATTAAAGGTCATTTATTTCTTGAACTATTCACTATTGTTGGGAGAGTACTTGTCTACGAACGTGAGGTAAGTGTTATATAAGTTATATCACATAGTATTTTTGTCTATTCATATATATGTGGTTTTCATTTTATATTTTTGTACTATGAAATTAATTCGTTGGTAAGAAATGATAAATTGGGTGTTTAAATGATGTGTTAGACCCCTCACGATCCTCATTGGATCTGCTGAGGATGATTATATTGGTCATATGGTCACTCATGGGGTATTACACTTCCTTTAACATAATAATTTAGTTGATAAATGATTTAATTTAAGGTTTTATATTATTAAACCAATTATAACTATTCTTATCATATTAACATGGAATAAAGAGGTGTTGGGTTAACTTTAATAAGCATGTTTAATTTTTAATTGTAAATGGGTAAATGTGATAAATTGTTAAAGAGGCATGTATAAGTGGTTAAATGGATTTAAAGGGGTGAAAATGGTTGTACTGTGCTTAAATGGTGAATTGGGATTGATATGGTAATTGAGAACGTATTTAATGTAATGAACTATAGAAATGTGAGAAAAATAAAAGGTACGCCCTTGTTATTATTATTTGATAAAAAGGGTCACTGATGTTGACCTTTCAAAATATGACTAATGGTTGGTTAGGATGTTGGAATGATGATCCTACCCATTGGTTGGTCCAAACTGATCATCCATCTAACTTGATGCATCATAGTTTTGAAGGATAGAGTGATTCTCATGACTCTAAGGGTATGGACATAGCATTCCATATCATAGTTGGGGATAGTCAGACACAGTTTTCTAAACCCTAGTTTGAATACTTAAGTTAATGCTCCTTGTATGTTAACATGACACCCATATGACATATGTTTTATATGAATGTAGTGGTATTAATAAAGTTTTATGGGTATGAGTATCACTTTTAACTAGGAATAAATGTGGATAATTAAATATTGTTAGATAATGAAACCTTATTTATCTACTCGTTGTCTATTGCGTATTATACTTAGGCATATATTATTATTAGATTGGATATTTTTTTAGACACCGTTGGTGGTGGCCTACTTATTTTTACTCACACCCTTCTTGGGTCGTTGTTAGGTACCTGAGAATATTTCATGGTTGTAGGTTGGGATAAGAGAATAGGCCCTATGTTAAATGGATGATATGGGAGTTGGGATGGAGCATAGATGAGGGGACTAGACATGACGTCAAGACCCATTTTGGGGATTATCTTTAGTGACTTATTTTGGTTTTATTTTGTCTCTTTAGACTATTATGACATGACATGTTTACTACTTTGGTTAGTTGGTACTTACTTAGTTTAGGAATGTAGTATGTGATGTTTTGGTATTTATTATTATTTCATGTTGAGGTTCATCTTGATTTCTATTATTTTTTACTCTGTTAAATATGGTATAGTCTCCCTACATGTTCCATTATACCCTTGGTACTAGTTGGAAACCTATTTTGTATGAGGAGGCACACATCAAGTCATGTGGTGCACTGGATCGAGGCACCAGTTTAGTGGAACCCTGGCCAATATATTGCAAAGTGGCATCATATGCGTTTCCCTTTTTTGTTGATTTACTATTTGGTAAAGTAATATAGGAGGCTAGGATATTTCAAGCCTTGGAAATGAGCACATGAATGGGATTAGCTGACCTATGTTCTAATGAAAACTTAATTTCCCATGGCGGGATTGTTTTTTTTTTATGTTTGTTGTTATAGTTGGATGTTATTTCACCTTGGGTAATACACTTGTTGTGTAATGTTATTTTTTTATAAGGTTTTATTTATTTCCTAGCCTGGAACATATCTTGTATATGAATTCATCACTTTAGGCACTCTGTATTTACATGTCATTTATCATATTAGGCACTCACGAAAAAAAAGGTTATGGTGGGCTATGTGAAACGAAAATGATTTTCTTGTTTTCTTTCAATTTTAAGAAAATAGTGCCTAACATTGAAGTTGAAAATTGTTAAAGTTTAAAATTGATTAATTTAAATGGTTAAAGTAGTTCCTAATCTGTATGTTTTAATTGTTTTGTAAGTTTAAAGATGATAAAAATGTTTTCAAAAGAGAGGTTGTAAATTGAATGTTGGGTTACCCCAAGTTAGTCGTGGGCCATGATAGGGATGGTTGAGGGTAGTGATAGAGATATTATTATATATTTTTGGATAGTGTATGAAATTTGGGTTGTTTCTATCTAATAGTTTTCCTTATTTCGTGTAAACTATGGAAATTATATGTTATAAGTTTTGAGATGTGAATTTTGAATTGTAGAGGGATGAAACCATGATGATGTTTACTGGTTGTGTGATAGGAGGACATAGTCAAGTATTATCCTCCAATAATGGGACAAGAGAACCTGTTGGTTCTGAGTAATACGAGGAATAATAGTTATTTGATAAATTTGGTTATTTTATGTAGTTTTTAGAGAGAGACATAGGGTGGGTTGAAATGAGTATGTTTAAACTGATGAGAGAATTTCATTTGTAGCACCCTTAAACATTTGCTGAAGAGTGTGGACCTAAGGCATCTGAGTACTAGATGGATTCTTTCCATGTGATTATGAATTAAATAAGGACTCCTTCTGAGAATAAATTCAAGTTGTCTGATTATATGTTACAAGGACCAAGAAATATATGGTGGGATATTTAGGTTCGAGATGAAAAATTGGAAGGCATGGCTTGGAAGAACATCTAGAAGAAGTTACTGGAGAAATTTTACCCCAAAACCATGAGGTTAAAGAAAGTTGAAGAGTTTATGTGTTTGAAATAGGGTAGTATGAATATGATGAATTATACTATCCACTTAACTGACTTGTAGGTGATTTCTTCAATATTGAATGGAGATAAGGCGGTTGTAGCCTAGAATTTTTAGAACAGACTTAGATATGAGATCAAGTCACTGGTAAATAAATTTTGTTTAAAGAGGTTTTATAAAGTAGTGTATTAGGCTATAATTTCCAAAGGAAACTTAAAGTATGCCTCTAGTGGTGGGTAGATAATTTTAGTTGGGAAATCTGGTGGTATGTCTTTTAATAGTAGGAAGTGCCATTACGAGAACATCCACCAGGGCACTGGTGGAAAGAGTGGCCAGAGGAAAGGATCAATCTCATATGGAAGCGATCAAGTGATTTTTTATCAGTGTGGAAGATCGGTTTATAACCATGGTCATTGTACAGGACCACTAGTATAATTCTAGGCTTGTGGGAGTATGGGTCATGTACAAAGGTTTTGTAGGATCCCTCAGTAGATGGATAGTGATAGAGGACATAGGCCAATATAGAGAACCAATAGGGGATCAGCTACCTCATATCTGTTGGGCATTTGGTGTTCCATCAGTAGTACCATTCAAGTTGGGGATGTGGTATTTTAGGGTAAGATCATCCATATTATTAGGGAAATTTAACCTAATAGAATCATAGAGGAGCATAGGTTAGAGGGACAGTACAGTTGCATATAGTTTAGCATGCACCCATTTGTGGTGAGGTTGGACCATCGACTATCATAGGTATGATTCTTATAGCTTATATGATTTCTATTGATTTATTTATTATAGGTTCATTACACTCTTTTATGTCTATTAGGTCTGTGAGAATTTTGGGTCTGAAAGTGGAGTATATGTTTAGGTTTATGTCATTCGACATGCTATTGGGAATGCGGTTGAAGGGTATCTGAAATTTTAAGGAGTGTGCCCTTGAGGATAGTGGGTTTCATCTTCTTAGGGACTTGTATATGCTTGATATGATAGGTTTTTACCTAATACTAGAAATTTATTGGTTGGTTACATACTAGGATAATATTTATTGTTATCATGGGAGATTGAGTTTCAAATCTATGAGGGTGACACTTCTGTCCATTATGGGGAATGTAATATCTAGGCAGTTCGTTCATGGACAATTCTTCTAAAATTGTGTGAGATCACAACCCAGGAGGAAATTCTTATACTTGATTATGGGGGGTTGGATCATGGTTGTATCCCTCTTATAGTATATCAGTTCCAAGATGTGTTTTCTAACAAATTCTCAGGGCTACCACCTAAGAGAGAGGTTGATTTCACAATTGATTGGATTCCTAGAGCTGAACCAATTTATATTCAAACTTACAGAATGGCACTAAAAGAACTTCTGGAACTTAAGAATCAGTTGGAGGAGTTGGAGGGAAAAGGTTTCATTCATCCGAGTATGTATTCTTGAGGTTCTCTAGATTTTTTTCTAAGAAGGTAGATGGAACCTTACGCTTATGTGTCGATTATTGTAAATTGAAACATATGAAAATTAAAAACCAAAATCTTATTCCAAGGATAGAATAATTTTTTGAATAGTTGAATGGTTATTTTGTATTCTCCAAAATTGATCTAAGATTAGGTTATCATCAGTTGAGAGTGAGAGATTCTAATATACTATGGAATACTTTTAGAATCAGGTGTGATTTATATGAGTTTTTCATGATTCCTTTTGGGTTGATGAATTTACTTATTGTGTTTATAAATTCTATGAATAAAATTTTCCACCTGTATTTGGATCATTTTGTAGTTGTTTTTTATGAAATCTTGGTTTACTCCCAAACCCATGATGATCATAAAAAACATCATGGAATAGTCTTGAGTATACTAATAAGTAATCAGGTTTATTTTAAGCTATCAAAGTTTCATTTATTCATTGATAAGGTGCATTTCATGGGTAACATCATCTCAGAGGAAGGTGTTTTAGTAGTCCCAAAGAAGGTTCAAGTAGTTGTATCTTGGGAGAAGACCAGAAATGTTTCTTATATTCAAATATTTTTGGTATTTGTGGGTTACTAAAGAAGGTTCACCATAGAATTTTCCCTATTAGAATAACTGCTTTAGGACCTAACCAAGAAGGGTTTCAAGTTTGAGTAGTCTGAATCATGTGAGAATGATTTATAAGAGATGAAGAAGTGTTTAACCTTAGAACCAATTCTATTCTTACCCAATCTGGGTAAGAAGCATACTCTATATTGTGATCCATCTGGGATTAGCCTTGGGGAAATATTAATGTGGGGAGATTGAGTCAAGGAATAAGGATCATGGCAGTTGAGGCCACATGAATAGAATTATCATGTGCATGATGTAAAGTTGGTTGTAGTGGTTTATGCTTTGAAATACTGGAAAAATTATCTTTTAGGTGAAAAATTTTTTGTTTATAACAACCATAAGAGACTTAAGTACATCTTTTCCTAGTTTGATTTGAACCTTCGGCGGCATATATGGGTTGAGTACATGAAGTATTTTGACTTTGAGTTAGCTTATATGTTGGGGAAGGGAGACAGTGTTATAAATGCATTGAGTTAGAAGACATAGACTCATGAGGTTCAGGATTCTAGATCTGAGTGGAAGATGATGTCCTTGTTTACTAAGATTCATATAGGTTTTTAGGAGGATCATGATCTAATTATACTCATGTCCTTGTCTATTGATCCATATATTCTAAATTGTGTTAAGAGGAGGTAGTATGAGGATTTAGAATTTCTTGTTTTGAGGGATGGTTTTGGATTTGTGGAACCACTTTATGATTATATTGTTGACAAAGATGATATTATTCATGTTCACAGTCATGTTTTTGTGCCTACTTGTATGCGGCGGGAGATAATGCATGAGTTATATGCCTCAAAGTGGGTGTTTCACCCTGTTTTGACCAAAATGAATCATGATTTTCATATATATATAATTGGTGTTTGGGAATGAAAAAGGATATTGTAGGTTTCATGACACTATTCTACACCTGTCAGTAGGTTAAGGCTGAGCATCAATGACCTGGTATACTTTTACAAGTTTTTTCCATTCTAAAATGGAAGTGGGATGATGTTACTATGGATTTTTTGTAGGTATCATGAGGATGACTTGGAAGAATGACATGATTTAGATGATTATGGATCGGTTGAAAAAGGTAGAACATTTCTTTTTGATTTGGGATACTTTCACCATTAAACAGTTGGGTGACTTGTATGTATGCGAGATAGTAAGTTTGAATGGGTCGCCACATACTATAGTTTCAAATAAAGATCCAATTTTACTTTTGGATTTTGTAAGGGGTTGTATAAGGCACTTGGTATTTAGGTGATTTTGAGTATTGATTTTAACCTGAAGATATATGGGAAATCAGAACATACTATCCAGGTATTAAAGGACATGTTGAGGTCATATGTCTTAGAATTTCTTAGGTTTTGGGAGAAACACTTAGTGCTCATTGAGTTCACCTATAACAAGAATTATTAGGTGACTATTCATATGGAACCATACGAGGTGCTCTATGGTAGTCCATGTAGTCTCCCTTATGTTGGATGGAAGTAGGGGGGTCAAAGTTTTTGTGACCGAGTCTCATTTTGTAGACATCAATTGATTTAGAAGCATATAGTTATAGCCTAGAGAAGAAAAAATTCATATGATGATTGATGTTATCAAACTCATGAGTTTATGGTGTGTGACCATGTGTAACTTTGGGTTTTGTCAATATTGGGTCATTTTTGGATTTGGAAGTAGGGAAAGTTAGTGCCCAACTATATGAGGTCATTTTAGATTGTGGAGAGGATCAGACCAGTGGTGTATCAATTAGATTTTCCTCAAAAAGTATACTAGTATTCATGATGATTTTCATGTGTCTCAACTTCAATAGTATCACCCCAACCTTTATCATGTGATAGATGTAGATGATGTTGATCTTGAGGTAGATGCTTCTTTTAAAGAGAATCTGATTCATGTTATGGATCACAGGGAGAAATTATTATGGGTTAAGGCTATGTTGTTGGTCCAAGTGTTATAGAAGTATGGATATGTTAAAGAGGATACTTGGGATAGGGAAGATAATATGTGGGTGAAATGGCCCAACCTTTTTACCTGGAAGTCCTAGTGGTGCTTAAGAGAGTAGCTCGAGGACAAGCTAATATAAGGTCAGGATGTTGTAAGATCCTAACATTTTAAAGAGGTAATTTTTCATTAAAATTTTGTTTTTAATTCCTTTAAATTGGTTAATGGAATGATTCCCAAGATTATAATAGGTATCAGGGGTTTTCAGGGATTTGGGGAATGAAAAAGAGGAAAAAGAGTCCATTCTGTGTTGGGATCAAGGTTTGTGCATGGTTAGTACTAAATGTGTGCCATTTTCTAGGAGACCATGCATCCAACCCATGCATCTCTTTAAAATAAAGGGAAATTCCCATTTTCCCCTTAGTCTTTAAGATTTATTATTTTATTTATTCCCCATTTCCTCATTCTACAGCCTAAGGTATGAACCCTTTCCTTCTAAACTTTCCAAGGGTGATTATCCTTTGATCCAAGGTCATTTGAAGTGTCGTTGGTTGTAAATTGAAGCTTTGGATGAGTCTACCACTCCTCTTTATTCTATTTTCTAAGAGAATCATGGTGGAATATTTTCTATCCTTATAAATCCCAAAATACATGTTTTTCAAGAATATTCATTGATTGGGAATTAAAGGCTTTTTAGAATTGAACCAAATTCTATTATTGAGTGACTACTTGTCTACAAAACTGAGGTAGATGGTCTACAAATTATGCCTCATAGTCTTGATGTCTATTCATGTGTGTGTGGTTGTTATTTTATGTTGTTTTATGGATTAATTTATTCCTTTTTAGGAAATTATAAATTGGGTGTGTAAATGATGTGTTGGAACCATCATGGTCCTCATTGGATCTGTTGAGGATGATTAGACTGGGCCTATGGTCACCCAGGGTGTAAAATCCCATCTTTTTACAGGTACGTCTCTCTCTGATTTTTTCATAAAACTTATCTCAGTTTAGTTATTCCTTGTCTATAAACCTTTTTGGTTGTGTTTTTATCGTGTTTGACTATTTTTTTGAAAAAACATAGTCTTGGGTTGTGATGAAACTTTAGAAAACTAGAGAGGATCCACATAGAGATCCTTTGTTGGGGAAAACGACTTAAAGTCTAGAGATGCATTCTTGTTTAAATTAATGGAGTCTGGGTATAAATGGGTTAAGTCTTACTAAGGGTTCTTGGTAAGTTGATAAGATTTAAAGGGGGTTCAGGTTATTTTATAAGGAAAATGGTCTGAAACCCCATCTATAGAACATTTATATATTGTGTAAATGAATTACATGTCGTGTAATGCTTAGGTGTTTTTAATATTCAGATGAGGTAATGGGTTCCTTGGCATATCCCATTAAAAATAATTACTTGATGTTTAGTTATATTACATGTCATATAATTCCCTGACCTATAGTGATAATGTATGTCGTGTGTTTGATTTTTATTTCATGTCGCACGCAGATTCCTCCTCTCGAACCTAGGGCACCTTCCAGGAAATTTTGGAGTTCCAACCTCCCTTCTAGATGTCCTGATGATGCATATAATCCTAGTTAAGTGTTTTTGGTCTAGTTTTCCCTTCTCTCCCTTGTTTCTATAGATGTTGCGGTGTAATATATTTATTGTGTGTGTTGTTGGTTTTGATCTTGATCAGTTTTGATCTAGGATACCTCCTACGATCATATACACCTTTATCCTCATGGTTGTTTTTCATTGGAAGCATTGTTTGATCAGTAGTTAAAGGTAGGGGTCTAAACCATAACCCTATGGATTGATAATTGTCAAGTATTTTCAATCTTTCAATTGTGCCAACATATCATGTGCTGAATAATTTAAATGATGAATTTTAATATTCATTGGAGTCCCTCTGTATCCAATTGATTATTAACCTAGCTTTTTTCTACCATATCACAAGAAAAAATGGTCTTTAACATCAGTTTTTTTTAATTTTGATGTCGGTTCTTAATCGATGTTGAAGTCACTGATGTAAAAAAATATGAATTTTTACATCGGTTTTTGTAAACTGATGCCAAAAATGAATTACATTTGTTTTTTAGTGTCAGTTTTGTAAACAAATGATGCCAAAATAACCCATTTGTATCATTTTTTGCGTCAGTTTCCTTAAAAACTGATGCCAAAAAGTTAAAAAAAAATAGTTTCGGCGTCCGTTTAAAAAAAATGATGCCATAAATAAAAAAATAAATTATTTTTGATGTCAGTTTTTACAAAAAAAACAGATTCCAAAATATAACTTTTTTATTATTTTATGTTTTAGAGCATTTCCTAATATTCGATTTGATATGTCGTAGAGAAAAAACGGAGTTACAGATCAAAATTTATGGCCATTGGAAGTTGAACATGTCAAAGTTTTGATTGATACCACTCATTTCAAATAAAATATGATAAACATGAATTAAGATCACATACACCAAATGAAATAAAATAAACATAATATTTCAAATATATTTCAATGGTTTTAGGAGATTCCATCAAAATTATACATTTTTTATCATCATATCTCTTATATTTAGGGTAGAACTCATGCGATAATGAAAATGGTGATCGGTAATTAAATTTACACCACAATTGGTAAATCTCATCTGAATGTTCTATATTTGTAACTCGATAATAAGAATAAATCATCTTTATAATAAATCTAATCGAGTTATTTATAAATGAAGGAAAATAATAATAAATAAAATAAATGATTGGAATAGGTATCATGTTAAAATTAACGATTGAAGTCGTATTGAAAACTTGATTGAATTGAAGAGGTTTAAAATGATGAACGAAGGATAAAATGGATTTATATATAGTAAATGAAGATGTTTATGAAAATTTAGGCATTATTTTAAAAAGTTAAACACGCATTGGGGAAAAATTGAAATTCTGATCTCACGTATTGCTGAATACTCTTTGGCGTCAGTTTTGTTTGAAACTGACGTGAAATATGATTTACATTGAACTTTTGGGGTCGGTTTTGTAGAAAACTGATGCCAAAAATTCCAATGGATATCTTTTTTGGCGTCAGTTTTGAAATAAACCGACGCTAAAAAATTAAAAAAAATCACGTCGGTTTTTTTAAAAACTGACGCCAAAGAGTAAAAAAAATTTGGCGTCATTTTTTAAATAAACCGACACTAAAAATTTAAAAAAAATATTTTTCACATTGGTTTTTTAAAAAACTAACACCAAAAAGTAAAAAAAAATCACATCGGTTTTTAAATAAACCAATGAAAAAAATAAAAAAAATACTTTTTGTGTCTATTTTTTTTAAAAATAATGCCAAAAAATAAAAAAAATTTGTTTTCGCTTCGGTTTTTTAAAAAACCGATGTGAAAAATAAAAATAAAAAAATTGACATCAATTTTTATGAAAATCGACACCAAAATTTAAAAAAATTACAATGTTTTAGATAATTTATTATGATTCGATTTGACTATTCATGCAGCTAAAACGGAGTTATGGATTAAAAGTTATGGCCTTTGATAGTTAGACTTCTTTAAGACTTCTCTTAGAGAAGATCAACTTCTGACATCCATAAATTTTAATCCGTAACTCCGTTTTTGCTCCATGATCAGTCAAATCGAATATTAGAAAATAATATAAAACATAGTAAACTGAAATATAATTATTGGCATCAGTTTTTTTTAAAAAAATATTCTAAAAATATGTTTTATAAATTTTTGACATCAGTTTTTATTAAAACTGATGCCCAAACTAATTTTTTTCTTTTTGGTGTTCGTTTTTAAAAAACCGACACCAAAAAGTCTTCGAAAACATATTTTACGTCAGTTTATAAGAAACTGAAGTCAAATTGATGATGTTAAAACTCATTTTTCTACTATTGTATGAGTGAGATAACCCTTGAATATAAATGAATTGTTTAATTACTTAAAGTTTGTTTAGAATGACATGGATTTTGGGTTTTTTCTTGATATAGATTCACCTTCGATTGGATTGTTTATTGGGATAACTGGCATGTTATTGGTTATGAACATTTGATATATGAAAAGTGTAAATAAAGTTTAAATGGTAATTTTCATAATAAACCATTGATCCATATGAAGTGATATTGTGATATGCTTGTTGTTATGACTTTTGTTGTGATTAAATGTTGAAATACTTATATAGTGGGATTTCCCTAGTGATACATGTTGAAATTATTATATAGTGGGCTAAGCCCAGTGAAACATGCTAAAATTCTTATATAACCATCTTGGCTAAGTCGAAATGATGAAATTATTATATATATATGTCTAGGCCTAGTAACACATGCTAAAATGATAATATAGAAGGCACGGACCTGATTAAACATTGAAATGCTTATATAGTGGGTTTGACCTAGATTGGTGTGATTTATACCTTGGTTATAAGGTTATGGTTGGCATGGTTTTAAGACATGCTCAGAGACATTCTGGAATGGCGCTGAGTCAGATTATGATATTCCTTAGTTATAAGGTTATAGTTGACATGGTTATGAGACATTCTAGCATTATGTCGAAGCAGGTTGATGTGGTATGAAGTTAATTATTTAATTAATTAATACTCTTGTTTATTTCATTATTTCATAAACTTATTATCATACTAGTTATGTTTAGACATGGTGGTGTTGACCTAATGAGTTATACTCACACCATATTCGGGTTGTTGTTCGTACTCTAGAAAATTTCATGGATACAGGATTGGACAAGGGAAAAGGACCTCACTGTTGATTGTTTCTTGATAGATGCAATGGAGTTTAAATATGGGACTGATATGGGGTTTGGGATCAGGGATCTTTGAGTCTTTATTTGAGTCTACTTGCCTTTTATTTGTATTATTCTTAGCATGATATTTAGTTACATTTCAGCACGTCATTACATTATTACTTTATTATTTATTAGATTATTTAGTATGATTATTAGTTGGTTTTTACTGTATCATATTATTTCCATTATTTACACACTTTGGTATTTATTTATTATTTATTATTTATTAGATTATTCCACTATGTTGTAAATCTATAATTGGAGGGTATAGTCTTCCCACTATACATATCACACCCCCACTGATAGTCGATAGCCTCTGGCACATGGGGAGGCACTTTTAAGGTCTAGTAACCAACCCTTTCTGGCCACGTGAGAGAGTTTTGGATCGGGGGATGTTACAAAGTGGTATCATAGGAATGGGTTTCTTTTTTTTTCTTTAATATTTTGGAAATGTAGAAAGAATATTAGGATGTGTCGAGACTTTTTAATGATCTTTTTAATGGGAGTGTATAACCCATGTATTGGGGAAAATGTGAGTTCCTAGGGATGGGATTGTTGTTTATACTGTGTTCTGGTTATAGTTGATGTTATTTCACCTTGGGAAATTTATATGTTGTGTGAGGTTATTATTATATGATTTTATTGGTTCTTGATATTTATACTCATGGCCTAGTATGACATGAGATGAGTATGCATGCATCGTAATGGGCACATAGGGGTATATATTGAAATGAATTTTTCATGATAGGGAAATATTTATTTGCATGTGATATATACTTTCCTATTGAACTGTGACTTAAGATACCTATTATATCTAAGAAATGAAATAAATTAACTATTATGTTATGCTTAAACACTTTTAATCCATGTCTAGAGATACCAAGATTCGATGGTTCTCTATTTTTTTACATATTTAGGTTGACCTTATTATAGTCGGTGTTCTAAGGAGTGTGTTTGTCTTGAAAATAAAATGACTCCTTGTTATCTTCGAGTTGAGCATTAGGAGAGTAAAAATTAGCATGCTTCTAATGTGGCTAAAATGAAGCTTCCTATAGCTCCTAAGGATCAAATTGATGTTTAGCTTCATGGAATCTTCTTGAGGGTCATGAGATCCATGTAAAGAGATATTGTTCACACAGTGGATTTGATGTCTGAGAAACCCATGGATAGAAGGGTGAAGCATGTTTCATATATACTTTGTGGACCAGCCAAGTGTTGGTGGGATATTCTTGAGTAGGCATGGTAGCATGATGAGCTATCTTGTAAGGAATTTGAGATTAATTTACTAGGAAATTTATATCCCGACATGTTGAGGGATGAGAAGGATTGTGAGTTCATGCACCAGATGTAGGAGGCTATGTCAGTGTCGGACTACACTGAATGTTTTACCAAACTGCAATGCTTTGAGCCATCTTTGAAAGCTGAGTAGATCTCTAGGGTGAGAAATTTTATGATGGTATTCTCTATGAGATCGGGTTTTAGGTGAATGTGTTCAATCTGAGTAGTTTTTTAGATGTGATAAATTAGATACTCATCATGGAAGGAAATCTGAGAGAGGCCTCGAGCAGTGGCTAGGCTGTTCCAGTAGGGAAAACTGTGAGATCTTCTTCTAATGGAAAGAATCATAATTATGACAGTCTTCTCTAGGGAAATAGCAGGTAGAGTAGTAAGGGAAGTGGGTATCTATCTCAGGACCAGGTTTTTTTATAGTTCTATTAGTGTGGTAAGATGGGCCACAAACGGCCTCATTGTCCATACCCCTCTTTGGAGTGTCATGCTTGCGGAATATTGGGCCACCTAAAGAGGTTTTGAAGGGTCATGCAACAAAATAGAAGTGGTAAGGGAACAAGATAGATATCATAGTCATTGAAGTACTTAGATACACCTCATTAGACATGTATCTAGAGTTCCATGAGACATTCTGGTCGAGGTAGGGGATGTGTTACCCTAGTGTAGGAATGGAAGTACCATGAAGAGGGTATATCTTAGGGGAGTCAAGATGGATCCTAGAGAAGAGGGTCTAGTAAGTTTCATGTTATATGGATTAATATGGTTATTATGGATGCAGGATTGTCTACTGTCTAGGGTACGATTCTTGAATCATCTACCCTTGGTTGAGTTTTTTTTGATATAGTAGCATCACATTCCTTTCTATCTGCTCTTTTTTCAAATGGTTTGGGATTGGTTGTGAAAATATTGGATGGATTTTTCACTATTGATACATTGTTGGGAGTGTGGTCAGATAATGTCAAACGTTGCAAGGTGTTTTCTCTAGAGAGTGGCGATTACCATTCCTTTTGGGAAGAGTTCAAACAAGAAATGATAGGCTTCGATTTGATTCTTGGTATGGATTGGTCAGTTCTATACCAATATCATATTGACTATTATTAAAGTATATTTACCTTTTTATCTCTATAAGGAGGTATCTATTATCACTAGGGTGAGTGGAATCTTTAGGCTAGTCATACAGGACCAATTCAGTGTATATTGGTTTTTCTCATGGCTCAGATAGTTGGTCTTTCTCTAGATTATGGTGAAATGTAGTGGGATTATTTTCCTTTAGTGGTAGACCATTTTCATGATTTCTTTCCTAATAGGTTCTACAACTTACCACCTGAGCGATAGATTGAGTTTACAATTGAGTTGGTGCTGAGAGTAGAGCCAGTATCTATCTATCTTTATAGAATGGAACTAAAAGAGATTTGGGAGTTGAAATTTCAGTTGGAAGATCTAAAATCTAAGGGTTTTATATGTCCTAGTACATCTCCTTGGGGTTATCTAGTTCTCTTCACCAAGAAGGTTGATGGGTCTTTGTGCTTATGTGTGGATTATTGGAGATTGAACTAGATTACAATTAAGAACTGGTATCCTCTTCCATGCATCATCGATCTCTTCAATCAGCCGATACATGCTAAGATCTTATCTAAGATTTATTTGAGATTAGGATACCATCGGTTGAGGGTGAGACCATCGAACATACCTTGGATTTCTTTTAGGAAAAATAATGGCTTGTATGAGTTCATAGTGATGTATTTTAGTTTGAATAATACACCAGTGGTATTCATGGCCTTGATGAATAGGATCTTTTATCCTTTTCTGTACCAGTTTTTGGTAGTTTTTTTCAATGAAATATTAGTGTAATCCCAGTAAATAGATGATCATGCTAAAAATCTTGACATCATTCTGAGTAAATTGAGAGAGCATTGGATTTATGTCAAGATAACAAAATTCAATTTCTGGATTGATAAAGTGAACTTCTTGGGCCATGTCATCTTAGAGGGAGGAGTGTCAGTGGACCTAGAGAAAGTTGAATTTGTGTTATCTTGGTAACAACCCAAGAATGTCTTTGAGATTTGGAGCTTTCTAGGTTTAATAGGTTATTATCAGTTCTTTATCTAGGACTTCTCCCTTTTGGAATCATCTATTTCAGGGATGACCAAAAAGGGAGTGAAGTTTGTTTAGTCAGATTCTTGTGAGATATTTTTAGAAGATGAAAGGAAATATTATCTTAGCATTTATGCTCACTTTAGGTAAAGCATATACCATGTTTTATGACGCATCTAGAGTTGGACTTGGATAAGTTCTGATACAGTAGGATTGAGTGGTCGCTTATGGATCCAAAAAAGTTGAGGCCACATGATATTAATTTTCCTACTCACGAATTGGATTTAGTAGTAATGGTATATGCCCTGAGATATTGGAGGCATTGTCTCATGGGTGAGTGGTTTTTGGTATACACAAACCATAAGATCCTCATGTACATATTTTCTCAAGAGGACCTGAACCTTCAACAGAGTAGGTGGTTTGAGTATCTGTAGTATTTCAACTTTGATTTGGCTTATACACTACGCAAGGGAAACGTAGTTGTCGATTCATTGAGTTGAAATATGTAGGGAAAAGAAGTGTGGGAGTCTTATGATGAGTGTTAAGTGATGGACCTCATTGCAAACATGCATCTATATGTTCAAGAGTTTGAGGGATTATTAGCTCTAGCTTCAACATCTATTATTCCCATTCTTCTTGACTGGATTAGGACCAGGTAGTTATCTAATTCAGAGGTCTTGGCTCTGAGAGATAGCTAATATGTTAAGAAGACACCATCAGGATGGTCTCTTAGAAGTGGAAATTCTATTCTTTTTTGTGGTAGATTATGGGTACTTATGGTCTTGAGAGAGGAGATTATGGGAGAGTTTTAGGCTTCTAGATGGGCATTATATCCTGGTTTAACAAAGATGTATTGTGATATGGGTAGTCTTTATGTGTGCAAGGTAGTTAGACTACACGGTATTCTAAGGAGTATTATTTCATATAGAGATCCTCATTTCACATCGTGTTTAGGGATGGGTATTTAGAAGGCTTTGGAATCATATGTTCTTCTGAGTATGACCTACCATCCTCAGACTGATAGTCAATCTGAGAGGACTATTCAGGTTCTGGAGGATATGTTATGAGCCTGTATTTTGGATTTTGGTGGTTCATGAGAGAAACATATGGAACTCTTGGAGTTTACATGTAATAACAACTTCCAAGAATCTATCCAAATGGAACCCTTTAAAGATTTGTATGGTAGGCCATTTTGTTTTCCTCTTTATAAGCTAGAGGCAGGTGAGTCAGCACTTGTTGGGCCTAGTCTCATGTGGGAGATGTCTGAGCAAGTTCAGTTGATCAGACATTGGTTGGTGACCATGAAGAGCAGGAAAAAATCTTATGCTAACCATTAGAGACAACCTATAGAGTTCTAGGTTAGTCATTGTGTTTTCCTTCAGGTGTCACCTAGGTTGGGAAAACCTTGTATCACTACTGAAATTATAGATAATTGTGATGGCCTATTTGCGATGGGATCCCGTCGCAAATAGGATTTAACGATGGGGGCTCGTCTCAAATAACACTTTGTAGAAAACAGCGTCGCAAATACATTTTTTTGCGACGGGCCCATCCCAAAAAATGGTATTTGCGACGGGAAACTTACCCGCCGCAAATAATTGTCCGATTATATACATTATATATATAAAAACATTTTGCGACGACCCCTCCATCCCGTCGCAACTACTAATAATAAAAAATTATATTTATATTATTTGCAACGGGATCCCGTCGCAAAAGGTCCCGTCGCAAATACTAAACATAATAATAAAATAATAAAATTATGATTAATGAAAAAATTATATTATTATTATTAAAATAATAAAAAAATAAAAAATATTATTATTAGTAAAATAAACAGATATTAAAAAATATAATACTAAAAAATTATATTTAATAAAATTATGATTAATAAGAAATTAATATTAATATTATTAAAAAAATAAAAAAAAAATATTAAAATTGTCAATATTTACAAAAAAAATATAAAATATCATAAAATATTATTACTATTAGTAAAATAGACAAATATTAAAAAATATAATACTAGGAATAAATAATAAAGTATTAAAAATAAAAAAATTAAATTATGTAATATTTGCACCAATATAAAAGACATAAACTGTAAATAGTTCATATGACTACAAATCTTGAATTCAAATTTTTTAACATAAAAAAAATCACTGGGAGGGTCATCTTCTGGAGGAGGTGGATGAGGTGGAGGAGATGGTGGAGGAATATAGTGACCCGAGCTTTTACATAAAACATTTCATGATTTTAAGCATAATTAATCATCAGATTACAAGCCAAGGATCGATAAGTCTAGTGTCTTGGAAGACTAGGTCATATAACATAAAACATGGGGCTAAAAAACTTCTTTATTTAATCTCCAGAGAGAGCTTCTATCTTCCTTTGAGACCTTACATCTGCATAGGGTACCCTGGGGAACACATGAACAAAGGGATGAGCTAAAAATCCCAGTAAGGGAATGAACATAAGGATACATCTCAAGCACATGAGTTAGGAAGGAAGACATAATGATATCTAAAGAATGAAACTTATAAAATCATTTAATATAAGAATGGTATCATATAAACATGGAATCATATAAATGTGTCAGAATCATAAAATATTTCTTTAGTATGGGTCAAGGGTAACCACCAATCCCATTTCCCATTTCAGTACGGGTCATGGCTAACCGCCAATCCCGTTTCACATCGCATCTCATGAGACTTATCCTTACCCAATGCATTGGAGCACTATATGGGCGCACCCATATCAAAATTTTCATTAATATTCTTGCCACATAAATATTCTTACCACATATACAATCATACATAATCAACCATACGCAAACATAAGGGTACCCATAGAAAGAATTGGGTACCACGATCATGACATAAATCATAACCAATGGGTGTATCATGAAAGTTTCCATGTAAGGAAAGAATTATAAAATATATGGACGTTAATAGGGTAAAATAGGCATATAACATGGTAAGTGGTGTCAAACATAAGTGACAACATCTGAGAAATGTATTTTAGAAACATTAGCATTAAAACATTTTTGTGCGGTTTTAAGGAAAATACTATAGAGCTTTTAAAATAGTAAAGAAGACGTTCTTTTATATAAAACCATAATTGAACCAAGAAGGTTTTTATAATAAAAATACATAATTTAACATAATGGTGTCTTAAAATATAAGATAGAGTGCACTTGAAATTGGGTAAAAGTTCAGGAAGTTCCTTTAAAACGAGTGTGCTTATTAGGAAGTATTGAAGAGAGATTCGCTTAAAAGCATGTATATCCCTAAAAGATAATGAGATATGGATCTTTGAAAATGAGTTTGGAGAATATAAACATAATTTTGAAGTTCTACATAAAATAAAATACAACAACATTTTGGTAAAAAGAAAGATAGAGCAACCCGAAGGAATAAATGAAGTTCGGGTAGAATCCATCATGGTTTATTGGCATGGTATCGGGTGTAACTAAGAGGGATTGATGAGAGAGATAAGGGGTTTCTAATAACTTACAAAACATTAGGGAAGTATGGGTAAGGGGTATAAACATATCCCATCACTTTTTATTCCACAAAAAGGCATAACATAGAGAACAATCTTGATTAAGAGTGAAAAGGGGAGGATCTCTTACCTTAAATCTATTGGTGTTCTCCACTTGTTATTAAAGACCTGAATAAACAAATTAGAATAATTAATTAATAAGTACAGAACCTCTTATATATTCAATTTATTTATTATAAACCTTTTTATTTCATTAAAAGCCTTTTTTATTAGTTACAAGGTTCAATTTCATTGTTCGGGCTCGTTTGTTTACTTGGCTTTAAAAGATCTGTTCACTTATATTCAAGTTTGTATTATATGCAAGATGAAAGTGGTTGTCTATATTTGAAGTTATATTATTTAGTTAATATCCAGGAGATTACATGGTTTTAATTTTTAATTAGGTTACTTAGAGTGAAGTCAAATTATTATATATATAACCATAGTGATAACCGTTTTTGTTAATCGGTGGATTTGATTACAAAGAATGTGTTTTGCTTTATAACTTAATTACATTTGTACCAAAGGATTACAGAACCAAAAATAGGATATATAACATATATAATAATCTGGTTCAACCATAACACAAATGGTTTCATGAACAAAATTAAAGATAATAATACAAATTGATAAATTGTTGTCCTTGAATGTGCTAAATTTGCACATCTCAAACGGTGCTTTCATTTCTTTCAAATAAAAGGGTGGGGAAAGGAGAGAAGATAATAAAATATAACACTAGCAGGAAGAAATTCCAGTATATTTTTTTTACTTGATTTATCATACTATTATGGTGAAGGGGGGTGAGGAAATAAATAAAAAAGAAAATAACTTAAAAGAAAAGAAGAAATTAGGAAGAGGAATTTACCTCTTGAGACTTCCTCCTTTGAGAACCTCTTAAGGGGAGAGGTTTTGGTATTTTGAGGTGGATGAGAGCTTTTGGACATGTGGGAGGACATTGGAGATATATTTGGGTAGAATAATGCTTTAGAGGAGTGGAGAGAAGAGGGAGTGAAGGGGGGTTTATAGTGGAGGAGAGGAGGGATTTCATAATATTATAATCATTAATTTATTATTTCTTCACAAGACAAGGAATAGTAAGAATTCCATGACCAAGAATAGTAAATGAGTCATGTGAATTCGAACCATGGGTGGTTACATCATCCATGATGCTAGGAATAGTCTATTTAGCTTATAATGTATATATACGATAAATTACCGTATTTAACTATTCATAAAAAATCAAGTATTTCAAAAAGATCACAAAATTTCACCCTAACCATTTTTCAACATGTAGAATCCAAAAATGAAATCCATTTTTCAAAAATAATTTTCTAAATATGATTATTTTAATATTTAATTAAAATCATAAATTATTATCAGAAACCAGTTTTAAAACACTCATTAACTTATTCTAAAATATAGGTATATTGTACTTCCAACTTGAATATTATTTTTATACCACCATAGGTGAGGTTACTATTCATTAGAGTATATCACTATTCATAAGGGTATGTTACTATTCATAAGGGTAGGTTACTATTCACCAAAAATTATTTTTGTTTTATTAGACTCCAAAAAACGTCTTGAACACAACCGTGAATGTCAGATTTTCAAAATTCCAAATACAGAAGTGAAAAACTTATTTTTAAAGTTCACTTAGCACTTAGTAGTTCATTATGTGGTGTTTTCATGTGATTTTATGACATACTTATGAGAAGGGAATTTCCATTGAAAAAAATTGGGTCGTTACATTCTTCCCCCCATATGAAATTTCACCCTTGAAATTTTTTTTTACATTCTAAGCTGAAAAGAGGTGTGGGTACTTTTCTTTCATTGCTTCCTCCAATTCCCATGTTTCCTCTTCGTACTTATGGTTTATCTATAGTACCTTGACTAGATGAGTAGTCTTGTTGCGTAGAACTTTGTCTCTACGATCCAAGATCTTCATTGGCTACTCCTCGTAAGAGAGATCATCTTCCAGCTGCACCACCTCTGAGTTTAGTACATGTGAGGGATCAGGTATGTACTTACTCAAGAGTGATACGTGAAAAACATCATGAACTCGAGCCATATTCGGTGGAAGTGAAAGCCGATAGGCCACAGCTCCTATGCGGTCAAGGATCTCAAAGGGGCCAATATACCTTGGGCTTAACTTCCCTTTCTTACCGAATCACATGACTCTCTTCCATAGAGATATTTAAAGGAAGACTTTATCTCCAACGTTGAACTCCAAGTCCCTTCGACGGTTGTCATCATAGCTCTTTTGTTGACTTTGAGTAGCTTTGATGTGTTTTTGGATGATTTGAACCTTCTCTGCCATCTCTTGAATAAGATCGGGTCCAAGTAGCTTTCTTTCTCCAACTTCATCCCAACAGGTTGGAGTTTTACATCACTTTCCATACATAGCTTCATATGGAGCAATCTGAATACTCAATTGGAAGCTATTGTTGTATGAAAACTCAACCAATGGGAGATGCTGATCCCATCCACCTTTGAATTCTAGAGAGCAGGCTCTAAGCATATCTTCAAGCATCTGAATAGTTATTTCAGACTGGCCATCAGTTTGGGGGTGATAAGTCGTGCTGAAATTTAGTTCAGTACTCAAAGAATGTTAAAGGCTCCTCCAGAATTTAGATGTGAGCCTTGGATCACAGTCAGAGAAAATTGAGAGTGAAACACCATGCAGTCTCTCCACTTCCTTCACATATATCTTTGCAAGTTTTTTAAGTGATAGATATTCTCGAATAGCAATGAAATGGGATGTCTTGGTGAGTCGTTAAACCACAACCCATATTGCATTATTTCCCTTTGACTTCTTCAG
The DNA here is from genome assembly GCA_963277665.1 of Viscum album. Lineage (NCBI taxonomy): Eukaryota > Viridiplantae > Streptophyta > Magnoliopsida > Santalales > Viscaceae > Viscum > Viscum album. Next base: position 1,461,964,568 of record OY728162.1, on the reverse strand, counting down.
GAGACCCGTGACAAAGTCCATAGTAACATTTTACCATTTCCATATGGGTATAGGCAATGGATTCATCATACCTTTGGACTTTTGTCGCTCATCTTTAACTTGCTGACATACCAAGCACCTTGATATATATTCCGTAATCTCTTTTTTCATGTTATCCCACCAGAAGTGTTCTCGAAGATCACGGTACATTTTGGTACTCCCAGGATGGATAAAGAATGCCAATCTATATGCATCATTCATTAGATCCTTCTTTATCTCTGGATCAGATGGTACACATAATTGTTTCTCAAATCTTACAACTCCTTCCTCATAAATTTTGAAATCGGAGGATTTCCCATTTTTAACAGCTTCCACCCTTTTCTGAATTTCTGTATCCTTTCTTTGAGCATCCTTTATTTTCTCCAAGAGGTATGGTTAAGCAATCATTTGAGAAAGGATTGATGATGTTCCTCCCTTAATTATTCTCATGTCCATCCTTTGTGAATCTAATAAGATCGGATACTTTTCAATTCTCATCATTGATAAAGATGGATGATCCTTTCTACTTAGAGCATCTTCCACCTTGTTTGCCTTACCGGGATGGTAGTGGATTGAGCAGTCATAATACTTGATGATATCTATCCATCTTCGCTGGTGCATATTAAGCTCTTTCTGTGTGAATATATCTTTGAGACTCTTGTGGTCAGTATATATCTCACATTTTTTCCCATAGAGATAATGCTGCCAGATTTTCAACACAAAGAACATAGCCGCCAACTCCAGATCATGTGTGGGATAGTTTTTCTCATGTATTTTTAGCTTCCTTGAGCCATAGGCTATCACTTTATCATTTTGCATTATCACACATCCCAATCCTTTCTTAGAAGCATCAATATACACCACAAAGAGTTCTCCATTTGAAGGGAGTGTGAGTACTGGCGTAGTGATAAGCCTCTTTTTCAACTCCTTGAAACAGTCTTCACATTCCTGTGTCCAGAAGAACTTTACTCCCTTTCGTTTCAGCTTGGTCATTGGGTTTTAAAATCATCAAAAGTTCTTCATGAATCGTCGATAAAACCCAGCTATACCTAAAAAGTTGCGGATCTCCGTTATAGAAGTTGGCCTCATCCACTCTTCAATTTCCTTTGTCTTGGAAGGGTCCACAGATATCCCTTTCCTGGTGATAACATGCCCCAAGAATGATACTTCCTCCATACAGAACTCTCATTTACTGTACTTTTCATACAACTTCTCCCTTCGCAAAGTCTTTAACACAGTTTCCAAATGCTCCTCATGCTCCTCCTTGCTCATGGAGTATATCAGAATATCATCAATAAAGACTGCCATAAATTTTTTGATATAATCTCTAAAGACTCTATTCATTAAATCCAGGAAAATTGCTGGAGCATTAGTGATTCATAAGGGCAACACTATGAACTCATAGTATCCATACCTTGTTCAAAAGGCAGTCTTGGGAATATCTTCCTTCCTCACCTTTGGTTAGTGATATCCCGACCGAAGTTCCACCTTAGAGAAATAAGTGGCCCCATGAAGCTGATCGAACAAGTCATCTATCCATGGATGGGGATACTTGTTCTTTATAGTGATTTTATTGAGCTCACAATAATCAATGAAGAGGGGAATTGATCCATCCTTATTCTTGACGAAGAGGACTGGATCACCCCACAGTGAAGCACTCAGGCATGTAAAACCCTTATCCATATTCTCCTATAATTTCTTCTTCAGCTCTTCTAGCTCTACGGTGGCCATTCTGTAAGGTGTCTTTGAGATTGGTAGAGATCTAGGGATAAGTTCAATTGAGAACTCAACCTCTCAGTCAGGAGGAAGAGTAGGCAACTCTTCGGGGAATACATCAGTGTAATCCCTCATGATGGGCATGTCTTCAAGAATGATTCTATCCTTTGTCCCAATCATTTGAGCTAGATATGCTTTCTCACAATGAAGCAGTATCCAAACTTGAGAAGAATATTATAAAGGATACTCATCTTCCTCCTTACACTTGTAAAGAATCGAAGGATGATTCGGGATGTGAAAAGTGATCTCCCTTTCCCGACAATTGATGTTGGCCTTGAACAAAGATAGTCAATCCATGCCCAAGATAGCATCAAACTCCACTAAAGGAAGTATAACAAGATTTTCTGGGAGGTTTAGTCCACAAACATTAACTGGGGAGGAGTTATAAACCATGGATGCAATAATTTCCCCATTTGTTGTTCTCACAAATAACTTTTCCTCCAAATTTTGAGGTGGTGTTCGAATAGTTCTACTAAACTTGAAAGATATGAAAGAACGTGTAGAACCAGAATCAAATAGTACGTTCACTATTCTTGAATGAATAACAAGTGTACCTGTCACCACATCATTTTCTGTCTCCACCTCAGTAGTAGTGATAGCATAATCCCTTCCTTGTTGCCTTTGAGGTTGTTGTTGATTGCCTCTGATAACCCTTATCTTAGGGAAATTGTTCGCATAATGCCCAAGCTCCTTGCAGTTATAACACTACACTGTAGGCTGAGTGTTGATCTGAACCTTCTTTTCTTATTCAACATTAGCGGGATTTTTCATATCCCTTCGGTAGTTATTGGCCAGATGACCAAACTTTCCACATTTGAAGTAATTCTTGGTTCCCTTGAGATAGTCACCAAGATGCTTCTTCCCACAATTTTTGCAAAGGGGAAAGAGGCTTCTTTCCATCATGGGATTTGTTTGATGAACCACCCATGTTGTTCTCCATTTTCCACTTCTTTTCACTAGGCCCATGAGACCACTGAGAGTCTCCAATCTCCATTTCAACCTTGAGGGCACAACTGACAATCTTCTCATAGCTGTCGAAGTCTCGAATCACCAACAATTTTTGTAGACTTGGCTTTAGTGTGCTAAAGAAGTGATCCACTATGCTTTCGGTGTTCATGAAAAAGCCAGATGCATACCTTTAAAGCCTTTTAAAGTTTGCTTCGTACGCCCCGATGGACTCATCTTCCTTCTGGTTGAGTCTTAGGAACTCTCTTTCCATCTTGAGATGGAGGGTTCGAGGAAAATATTTGTTGAAAAACATCATCTTGAATTCCTCCCAATCTATGGAACCAATTTCCTCTTGGGACTTTGTATTATTGGTCAGTGTCCACCACTTATCAGCTTCCCCATCAAAACGATAGACCGCTAGTACAACTTTATCTTCTCCCGAGCACTGGAGGATGGAGAAAATCTTTTCAAAGGAGTTAATCCATTGTTCTGCTAGGAGGGGATCAGAAGACCTGCTAAACATGGGAGGCCTTTGCCGTATGAAGGATTCTACGGCAACATGCTCTTTCCTTGGAGGAAGAGGACGTTCCACCTAATTTAAGTTATTATTCATAACTCGATCCAGCTAAGCAAGTAGATCCATGAAGTTTTGAGCACCCACTTCAATAACATTGGGAATGTCATTAGAGAAATCATCACATTGCCTATCACATTCATTGTTGGAACGTAATATTCTATTTCTCACCATTAACTAAGAAAAAGAACGTATAATTAGAGGTCTTGAATACTTAGCTATTGAGCATAAAAAGAAACTTCGAACATAAAATTATGAACTTATAAAGAAGAAGTATATCCTAACTTGTGATTCCTTAGTTTTATATCTAGGTTATCCTCGATCTATTTCTTAACTTATATTCTTATGGGCTTCTTTTTTTCCCTTAATAATGGTTTGTACAAAGCTCATGAATCTACCAAAGCATATCCCCTGGGAGTTTCGTGACCAAGAGTATAGCAAGGCCCGTTATCGTGCACCAGTTCCCGTTCGAGTCTAGATCAAAGCGGTTTTTTCAGGTTTTACCCCTAGATACATCTGTGCCAGAGCTGCCTCTACTTGCTCGTATCTAGACAAGGATTTATTTTCTTGATAAACCACTTACTCTATACTCACCAAAATTTTGGACTGTTTTCTTATACTTAGTCTAATCATTAAGGTTCTCACTAAGGTGCTCTATTTCTAATCTCCAAAAATAACTAGACCATCCTCTGATACCAACTATATTGAACCAATCCTTTTACATAAAACATTTCATGATTTTAAGCATAATTAATCATCAGAGTACAAGCCAAGGATCGATAAGTCTAGTGTCTTGGAAGACTAGGTACATATAACATAAAACATGGGGCTAAAAAAACTTCTTTATTTAATATCCATAAAGATCTTCTATCTTCCTTTGAGCCCTTACATCTATATAGGGTACCCTGGGGAACACATGAACAAAGGGATGAGCTAAAAAGCCCAGTAAGGGAATGAACATAAGGATACATCTCAAGCACGTGAGTTAGGAAGCAAGACATAATGATATCTAAAGAATGAAACTTATAAAATCATTTAATATAAGCATGGGATCATATAAACATGGAATCATATAAATGTGGAAAAATCATAAAATATTTCTTTAGAATGGGTCAAGGATAACCACCAATCCCATTTCCCATTTCATTACAGGTCATGGCTAACCACTAATCCCATTTCACATTGCATTTCATGAAACTTATCCTTACCCAATGCATTGGAGCGCTATCTGGGCGCACCCATATCAACATTTTCATGAATATTCTTGCCACATAAATATTCTTACCACATATACAATCATATATAATCAACCATACTCAAACATAAGGGTACCCATGGAAAGAATTGGGTACCACGATCATGACATAAATCATAACCAATGGGCGTATCATGAAAGTGTCCATGTAAGGAAAGAATTAGAAAATACATAGACGTTCATAGGGTAAAATAGTCATATAACATGGTAAGTGGTGTCAAACATAAGTGACAACATCTGATAAATGTATTTTAGAAACATTAGCATTAAAACATTTTTGTGCGGTTTTAAGGAAAATACTATAGAGATTTTAAAAAAGTAAAGAAGATGTTCTTTTATATAAAACCAGAATTGAACCAAGAATGTTTTCATAATAAAAATACAGAATTTACAAAGATAATTGTGTCTTAAAACATAAGATATAGTGAACTTGAAATTGGGTAAAAGTTCGGGAAGTTCCTTTAAAATGAGTGTGTTTATTGGGAAATATCGAAGAGAGATTCGCTTAAAAGCATGTATATCCCTGAAAGATAATGAGAGATGGATCTTGGAACCTGATTTTGGAAAATATAAACATAATTTTTAAGTTATACATAAAATAAAATACAAAAACATTTTGGTAAAAAGAAAGATAGAGCAACCCGAAGGAATAAATGAAGTTCGGGTAGAATCCATCATGGTTTATTGGCATGGTATCGGTTGTAACTAAGAGGGATTGATGAGAGAGATAAGGGGTTTATCATTACTTATAAAACATTAGTTTAGTATGGGGAAGGGGTATAAACATATCCCATCACTTTTTATTACATAAAAAGGCATATCATAGAGAACAATCTTGATTAAGAGTGAAAAGGGGAGGATCTCTTTACTTAAATCTGTTGGTGTTCTCCACTTGTTATTAAAGACCTAAATAAAAAAATTAGAATAATTAATTAATAATTATATAAACTCTTATATATTCAATTTATTTATTATAACCCTTTTTATTTCATTAAAATCCTTTTTAATTAGTTACAAGGTTCAATTTCATTGTTCGGGCTCGTTTGTTTACTTAGCTTTAAAAGATCGGTTCACTTATATTCAAGTTTGGATTATATGAAAGATTAAAGTGGGTGTCTAGATTTGAAGTTATATTCTTTATTTAATATCCAGGAGATTACATGGTTTTAATTTTAATTAGGTTACTTAGAGTGAAGTCAAATTATTATATATATAACCATAGTGATAACTGTTTTTGTTAATCGGTGGATTTGATTACAAAGAATATGTTTTGCTTTATAATTTAATTCCATTTGTACCAAAGGATTACAGAACCAAAAATAGGATATGTTACATATATAATAATCTGGTTCAACCATAACACAAATGGTTTCATGAAAAGAATTAAAGATAATAATAGAAATTTATAAATTGTTGTCCTTGAATGTGCTAAATTTGCACATCTCAAACGGTGCTTTCATTTCTTTCAAATAAAAGGGTGGGAAAATGAGATAAGATAATGAAATATGAGACTAGTATGAAGACATTCCATTACATGTATGTTACTGGATTTATCATACTATTATGGTGAAGGGAGGTGAGGAAATAAATAAAAAAGAAAAGAACTTAAAAGAAAAGAAGAAATTGGGAAGAGGAATTTACCTCTTGAGACTTCCTCCTTTGAGAACCTCTTAAGGGGAGAGGTTTTGGTATTTTGAGGAGGATGAGAGCTTTTGAACGTGGAGGATGACCTTGGAGAGAGATTTTGGCAGAATAATTTCAAGGCACAAGGCTTGAGAGGAGTGGAGAGAAGAGGGAGTGAAGGGGGGTTTTATAGTGGAGGAGAGGAGGGATTTCATAATATTATAATCATTAATTTATTATTTCTTCACAAGACAAGGAATAGTAAGTATTCCATGACCAAGAATAGTAAATGAGTCATGGGAATTCGAACCATGTGTGGTGACATCATCCATGATGCTAGGAATAGTCTATTTAGCTTATAATGTATATATACGGTAAATTACCGTATTTTACTATTCATAAAAAAATCAAGTATTTCAGAAAAATAACAAAATTTCACCCTAACCATTTTTTGACGTGTATAATACAAAAATGAATTCCATTTTTCAAAAATAATTTTCTAAATATGATTATTTTAATATTTAATTAAAATCATAAATTATTATCAGAAACCAGTTTTAAAACACTCATTAACTTATTCTAAAATATAGGTATATCGTACTTCCAACTTGAATATTATTTTTATACCACCATAGGTGATGTTACTATTCATTAGAGTATATCAGTATTCATAAGGGTATGTTACTATTTATAAGGGTAGGTTACTATTCACCAAAAATTATTTTTGTTTTATTAGACTCCAAAAAACAGCTTGAACATAACCGTGAATGTCAGATTTTACAAATTCCAACTACAGAAGTGACAAACTTATTTTTAAAGGTCACGTAGAACTTAGTAGTTCATTATGTTGTGTTTTCATGTGATTTTATGATATACTTATGAGAAGGGAATTTCCATTGAAAAACATTGGGTCGTTACATTCTTCCCCCCTTATGAAATTTCACCCTCGAAATTTTGTTTTACATTCTAAGCTAAAAAGAGGTGTGGGTACTTTTCCTTCATTGATTCCTCCAATTACCATGTTTCCTCTTCGTACTTATGGTTTATCCATAGTACCTTGACTAGATGAGTAGTGTTGTTGTGTAGAACTTTGTCTCTACGATCCAAGATCTTCATTGGCTGCTCCTCGTAAGAGAGATCATCTTCCAGGTGCACCACCTCTGAGTTTAGTACATGTGAGGGATCAGGTATGTGCTTCCTCAAGAGTGATACGTGAAAAACATCATGAACTTGAGCCATATTCGGTGGAAGTTCAAGCCGATAGGCCACATCTCCTATACGGTCTAGGATCTCAAAGGGGCCAATATACCTTGGGCTTAGCTTCCCTTTCTTCCTGAATCACATGACTCTCTTCCATAAAGATATTTGAAGGAAGACTTTATCTCTATTGTCGAACTCCAAGTCCCTTCGACGATTGTCATCATAGCTCTTTTGCTGACTTTGAGCAGCTTTGATGTGTTTCTGGATGATTTGAACCTTCTCTGCCATCTCTTTAATGAGATCGGGTCCAAGTAGCTTTCTTTCTCCAACTTCATCCTAACAGGTTGGAGTTCTACATCGCTTTCCATACAGAGCTTCATATGGAGCCATCTGAATACTCAATTGGAAGCTATTGTTGTATGAGAACTCAACCAATGGGAGATGTTGATCCCATCCACCTTTGAATTCTAGAGAGCAGGCTCTAAGTATATCTTCAAGAGTCTACATAGTTCTTTCAGACTGGCCATCAGTTTGGGGGTGATAGGCCGTGCTGAAATTTAATTCAGTACTCAAAGAATGTTAAAGGATCCTATAGAATTTAGATGTGAACCTTGTATCACGGTCAGAGAAAATTGAGAGTGGAACACCGTGCAGTCTCACCACTTTCTTCACATATATCTTTGCAAGTTTTTCAAGTAAGAGATCTTCCCGAATAGTAATAAAATTGGATGTCTTGGTGAGTCGGTCAACCACAACCCATATTCCATTATTTCCCTTCAACTTCTTCGGGAGACCCGTGACAAAGTCCATAGTAAAATTTTCCCATTTCCATATGGGTATAGGCGATGGATGCATTGTACCTTTGGACTTTTGTCGCTCAGCTTTAACTTGCTGACATACCAAGCACCTTGATAAATATTCTGTAATCTCCTTCTTCATGTTATACCACCAGAAGTGTTCTCGGAGATCACGGTACATTTTGGTACTCCCAGGATGGATAGAGAATGTCAAGCTATGTGCATCATTCAGTAGATCCTTCTTTATCTCTGGATCAGATGGTACACATAATCGTGTCCCAAATCTTACAATTCCTTCCTCATCAATTTTGAAATCAGAGGATTTCCCATTTTTAACATCTTCCACCCTTTTCTTAATTTTCGCATCCTTTCTTTGAGCATCCTTTATTTTATCCAAGAGGGATGGTTGAGAAATCATTTGAGAAAGGATTGATGATGTTCCTCCCTTAATGATTCTCATGTCCATCCTTTGTGAATCTAAGAAGATCGGGTCCTTTTCAATTCTCATCATTGATAAAGATGCAGGATCCTTTCTACTTAGAGCATCTTCCACCTTGTTTGCCTTACCGGGATGGTAGTGGATTGAGAATTCATAATACTTGATGAGATATATCCATCTTATCTGGTGCATATTAAGCTCTTTCTGGGTCAATATATATTTGAGACTATTGTGGTCAGTATATATCTCACATTATTTCCCATAGAGATAATGATGCCAGATTTTCAATGCAAAGATCATAGCCGCCAACTCCAGATCATGTGTGGGATAGTTTTGCTCATGGATTTTTAGCTGCCTTGAGGTATAGGCTATCACTTTATCATTTTTCATTAGCACACAGCCTAAGCCTTTCTTATAAGCATCACTATACACCATAAAGAGTTCTCCATTTGAATAGAGTGTGAGTATCGGTGCAGTGATAAACCTCTTTTTCAACTCCTTGAAACAGTCTTCACATTCTTGTGTCCAGAAAAACTTTACTCCCTTCTATGTCAGCTTGGTCATTGGGTTTTAAAATCATGAAAATTTCTTCATGAATCGTCGATAATACCCAGCTAGACCTAAAAAGATGAGGATCTCCGTTACAGAAGTTGGCCTCATCCACTCTTCAATTGCCTTTGTCTTGGAAGGGTCCACAGATATCCCTTTCCTGGTGATAACATGCCCCAAGAATGATACTTACTCCATCCAGAACTCACATTTACTGTACTTTTCATACAACTTCTCCCTTTGCAAAGTCTTTAACACAGTTTCCAAATGCTCCTCGTGCTCCCTCTTACTCTTGGAGTATATCAGAATATCATCAATAAAGACCACCACAAATTTGTCGAGATAATATCTAAAGACTCTATTCATTAAATCCATGAAAATTGCTGGAGCATTAGTGAATCATAAGGGAATCACTATAAACTCATAGTGTCCATACCTCGTTCTAAAGGTAGTCTTGGGAATATCTTCCTTCCTCACCTTTAGTTGGTGATATCTCAACTGAAGGTCCACCTTAGAGAAATAACTGGCCCCACGAAGCTGATCGAACAAGTCATTTATCCATGTAAGGGGATACTTTTTCTTTATAGTTATTTTATTGAACTCACGATAATCAATGCAGAGGGTCATTGATCCATCCTTCTTCTTGACAAAGAGGACTGGAGTACCCCACGGTGAAGCACTTAGGCATATAAAACACTTCTCCATATTCTCCTGTAATTGCTTCTTCAGCTCTTCTAGCTCTATGGTGTCCATTCTGTAACGTGTCTTTGATATTGGTAGAGATCTAGGGATAAGTTCAATTGAGAACTCAACCTCTCGGTCAGGAGGAAGACTAGGAAACTCTTCGGGGAATACATCAGTGTAATCCCTCATGATGGGCATGTCTTCAAGAATGATTCTATCCTTTGTCCCAATCATTTGAGCTCGATATGATTTCTCACAATGAATCAGTATCCAAACTTGAGACGAATATTATAAAGGAGACTCATCTTCCTCCTTACACTTGTAAAGAATAAAAGGATGCTTTGGGATGTGAAAAGTGATCTCCCTTTCCCGACAATTGATGTTGGCCTTGAACAAAGATAGTCAATCCATGCCCAAGATAGCATCAAACTCCACTAAAGGAAGTATAACAAGATTTGTTGGGAGGTTTAGTCCACAAACATTAACCAGGGAGGAGTTATAAACCATGGATGAAATAATTTCCCCATTCGTTGTTCTCACAAATAACTTTTCGTCCAAATTTTGAGGTGGTGTTTCAACAGTTCTACTAAACTTGCAAGATATGAAAGAATGCGTAGAACTAGAATCAAATAGTATGTTCGCTATTCTTGAATGAATAACAAGTGTACTTGTAACCACATCATTTTTTGGCTCCACCTCAGTAGTAGTGATAGAATATGCCCTTCCTTGTTTCCTTCGAGGTTGTTGTTGATTGCCTCTCATAACCCTCGGCTTAGGGAAATTGTTCGCATAATGCCCAAGCTCCTTGAAGTTATAACATTGCACTATAGGCTGAGTGTTGATCTGAACCTTCTTTTCTTCTTCAACATTAGTGGGATTTTTCATATCCCTTCGGCATTTATTGGCCAGATGACCAAACTTTCCACATTTGAAGTAATTCTTGGTTCCTTGAGACAGTCACCAATATGCTTCTTCCCACAATTTTTGCAAAGGGGAAAGTGAGGCTTCTTTCCATCATGGGATTTGTTTGATGAACCACCCATGTTGTTCTCCATTTTCTGCTTCTTGTCACTAGGCCCATGAGACCACTGAGAGTCTCCAATATCCATTTCAACCTTGAGGGCACAACGGACAATCTTCTCATAGTTGTCGAAGTCTCAAATTTCCAACAGTTTTCGTAGACTCGGCTTTAGTCTGCTAAAGAAGCGATCCACCTTGCTTTTGGTGTTCATGAAAAAGCCAGAGGCATACCTTTCAAGCCTTGTAAAGTTTGATTCATACGCCCCGATGGACTCATCTTCCTTCTGGTCGAGTCTTAGGAACTCTCTTTCCATCTTGAGATGGAGGGTTCGAGGAAAATATTTGTTGAAAAACATCCTCTTGAATTCCTCCCAATCTATGGAACCAATTTCCTCTTGGAACTTTGTATTATTGATCAGTGTCCACCACTTATTAGCTTCCCCATAAAAACTATAGACCGCCAGTGCAACTTTCTCTTCTCCCAAGCACTGTAGGATGAAGAATAAAAGGAGTTAATCCATTGTTCTACTAGGAGGGGATAAGAAGACCCACTAAACATGGGAGGCCTTTTCCGCATGAAGGATTCTACAGCAACATAATCTTTACTTGGAGGAAGTGGACGTTCCACCTAATTCAAGTCATTATTCATAACTCGATCCATCTGATCAAGTACTTCCATGAAGTTTTGATCACCCACTTCCGTCACATCAGGCATGTCATTAAGGAAATCATCACATTGCCTATCACATTGGTTGTTGGAACATAATCTTCTATTTCTCACCATTAACTAAGAAAAATAACGTATAATTAGAGGTCTTTAATACTTATCTATTGAGCATAAAAATAAACTTTGAACATAAAAGTATGAACTTATAAATAAGAAGTATATCCTAACTTGTGATTCCTTAGTTTTATATCTAGGTTATCCTCGATCTATTTCTTAACTTATATTCTTATGGGCTTCTTCTTTCCCTTAATAATGGTTTGTACTAAGCTCGTGAATCTACCAAAGCATATCCCCTAGGAGTGTCATAACCAAGAGTACATCAAGGCCCGTTATCGTGCACTAGTTCCCGTTCGAGTCTAGATCAAAGCGGTGTTTTCAGGTTTTACCCCTAGATACATCTGTGCCAGAGCTGGCTCTACCTGCTCGTATCTAGACAAGGATTTATTTTCTTGATAAACTATTTACTCTATACTCACCAAAATTTTCTACTGTTTTCTTATACTTAGTATAATTCTTAAGGTTCTCACTAAGGTGCTCTATTCCTAATCTCCAAAAATAACTAGACCATCCTCTGATACCAACTATAGTGAACCAATCCTTTTACATAAAACATTTCATGATTTTAAGCATAATTAATCATCAGAGTACAAGCCAAGGATCGATAAGTCTAGTGTATTGGAAGACTAGGTACATATAACATAAAACATGGGGCTAAAAAAACTTCTTTATCTAATATCCATAAAGAGCTTCTATATTCCTTTGAGCCCTTACATCTACATAGGGTACCCTGGGGAACACATGAACAAAGGGATGACCTAAAAAGCCCACTAAGGGAATGAACATAAGGATACATCTCAAGCACAGGAGTTTGGAAGCAATACATAATGATATCTAAAGAATGAAACTTATAAAATCATTTAATATAAGCATGGGATCATATAAACATGGAATCATATAAATGTGGCAAAATCATAAAATATTTCTTTAGTATGGGTCAAGGCTAACCACTAATCCCATTTCCCATTTCAGTACAGGTCATGGCTAACCGCCAATCCCATTTCACATCGCATCTCATGAGACTTATCCTTAACCAATGCATTGGAGCACTATCTGGGCACACCCATATCAACATTTTCATGAATATTCTTTCCACATAAATATTCTTACCACATATACAATCATACATAATCAACCATATGAAAACATAAGGGTACCCGTGGAAGGAATTGGGTACCACGATCATGACATAAATCATAACCAATGGGTGTATCATGAAAGTGTCCATGTAAGGAAAGAATTAGAAAATACATGGATGTTAGTATGGTAAAATATTTATATAACATGGTAAGTGGTGTCAAAAATAAGTGACAATATCTGATAAATGTATTTTAGAAACATTAGCATTAAAACATTTTTTTCGGTTTTAAGGAAAATACTATAGATCTTTTAAAATAGTAAAGAAGACGTTCTTTTATATAAAACCAGAATTGAACCAAGAAGGTTTTTATAATAAAAATACAGAATTTAAAAAGATAATGTAGTCTTAAAATAGAAGATAGAGTGCACTTGAAATTGGGTAAAAGTTCGGGAAGTTCCTTTAAAACGAGTGCGCTTATTGGGAAGTATCAAAGAGAGATTCACTTAAAAGCATGTATACCCCTGAAAGATACTGAGAGATGGATCTTGGAACATGAGTTTGGAGAATATAAACATAATTTTTAAGTTCTACATAAAATAAAATACAACAACATTTTGGTAAAAAGAAAGATAGAGCAACCCGAAGGAATAAATGAAGTTCGGGTAGAATCCATCATGGTTTATTGGCATGGTATCGGGTGTAACTAAGAGAGATTTATGAGAGAGATAATGGGTTTCTAATCACTTATAAAACATTAGAGAAGTATGGGGAAGGGGTATAAACATATACCATCACTTTGTATTACACAAAAAGGCATAGCATAGAGAACAATCTTGATTAAGAGTGAAAAGGGGAGGATCTCTTACCTTAAATCTGTTGGTGTTCTCCACTTGTTATTAAAGACCTAAATAAACAAATTATAATAATTAATTAATAATTAAAGAACCTCTTATATATTCAATTTATTTATTATAACCCTTTTTATTTCATTAAAATCCTTTTTTATTAGTTACAAGGTTCAATTTCATTGTTCGGGCTCGTTTGTTTACTTGGCTTTAAAAGATCGGTTCACTAATATTCAAGTTTGAATTATATGCAAGATGAAATTGGTTGTCTAGATTTGAAGTTATATTCTTTAGTTAATATCCAGGAGATTACATGGTTTTAATTTTAATTAGGTTACTTATAGTGAAGTCAAATTATTATATATATAACCATAGTGATAACCATTTTTGTTAATCGGTGGATTTGATTACAAAGAATGTGTTTTGCTTTATAACTTAATTCCATTTGTACCAAAGGATTACTGAACAAAAAATAGGATATATTACATATATAATAATCTGGTTCAACCATAACTCAAATGGTTTCATGAACATAATTAAATATAATAATAGAAATTGATAAACTGTTGTCCTTGAATGTGCTAAATTTGCACATCTCAAACGGTGCTTTCATTTCTTTCAAATAAAAGGGTGGGGAAAGGAGAAAAGATAATGAAATATACCACTAGCATGAAGACATTACAGTACATGTATGTTACTATATTTATCATACTATTATGGTGAAGGGATTTGTGGAAATAAATAAAAAAGAAAAGAACTTAAAAGAAAAGAAGAAATTGGGAAGAGGAATTTACCTCTTGAGACTTTCTCCTTTGAGAACCTCTTAAGGGGAGAGGTTTTGGTATTTTGAGGAGGCTAAGAGATTTTGGACATGGGGGAGGACATTGGGGAGAGATTTGGTCAGAATAATGGCAAGGAAAAAGGCTTGAGATGGGTGGATAGAAGAGGGAGTGAAGGGGGGTTTTATAGTGGAGGTGAGGAGGGATTTCATAATATTATAATCATTAATTTATTATTTCTTCACAAGACAAGGAATAGTAAGTATTCCATGACCAAAAATAGTAAATGATTCATGTGAATTAGAACCATGGGTAGTGACATCATCCATGATGCTAGGAATAGTCTATTTAGCTTATAATGTATATATACGGTAAATTACTGTATTTTACTATTCATCAAAAAATCAAGTATTTCAGAAAAATCACAAAATTTTACCCTGACCATTTTTCAATGTGTAGAATCCAAAAATGATGTCCATTTTTCAAAAATAATTTTCTAAATATTATTATTTTAATATTTAATTAAAATCATAAATTATTATCAGAAACCAGTTTTAAAACACTCATTAACTTGTTCTAAAATATAGGTATATCGTACTTCCAACTTGAATATTATTTTTATACCACCATAGGTGAGGTTACTATTCATTAGGTTATATCACTATTCATAAGGGTATGTTACTATTCATAAGGGTAGGTTACTATTTACCAAAAATTATTTTTGTTTTGTTACACTCCAAAAAACATCTTGAACACAACCGTGAATGTTAGATTTTCAAAATTCCAAATACAGAAGTGGAAAACTTATTTTTAAAGGTCACTTAGCACTTAGTAGTTCATTATGTTGTTTTTTCATGTGATTTTATGACATACTTATGATAATGTAATTTCCATTGAAAAACATTGGGTCGTTACAAGGAAACTTCATCCCTAAACTACAAGTCAGACGGCGCATGTACTCCATCTGCTCGTGATGTTTTTGTTGCCACTGTTTCTCCCATTGATGCATCTTCTCCTTGTGTTGCTGTTGTTATTGCTGCCACTGACACATTTCTTCATACGGATTTTTCAAACTCTCTATAAGCTCAGCCTGAGTTCGCAACTGCTCCTGATACTGTGAGGCAGAAGATGATGCCTCTCCGCGAGTTCCTCTCGAGCTAGATGCTCACATCACATCAGTACCATAATAAGTACCAGGAGTCAAATGAGAGTTGATACCAACTACTCAGACCTTCTTAAAGCCATACTGAGTCACCTTCATCCATACCGCCTCATCGAAATAGTGGGCACCGGTCTGCTTAGTCGTCTCGTCCTGACTCTCATCTTGTGTCTGAGAGGTCGCAGATTTATATGACTCCTTCAATTCCAATTTGAAATTAAAATGGTGAAAATATTATACGCAGTTAATTGTTAAGCTGAAAAAAATAATACTAACCATAATCCGACACTAGCGGTCACCACTAATATCTCCAGTGGCTGGATCATTGTACATACTCCGATAAACGTCGAACTCCGTAATATCGGGATGTTCGACTGCCTACAAAAATATAAAATAAGCTATTTATATTTAAAGTTATATAAAATATTTAAAAAATATACTTACCAGATGATCTTTATGCTTACTGAATGTACGGATACCAGCTCGATGTGTCACCTCCTGTGTCCCCCGATTCTGCTTTCCCACTGAAGATCTCCTCTGAAATCCACCACCTAACCAGTGTAAACATAATCAATCCCAAACGTGAGATGAAATGTACTCTGCTCAGTGGGCTCTACACGACTCATCAAATTCTGTAACTCCTACTTTCTTAATGGTTTTTCTTCTCAAATTGTGCAAAAACTAATTGAAACTGTCACGTATAGACACTTTTCATGCCGCATGGATAGTGTCACGCATGCTATCATTGATGGGATACCATAAACCCTAAAAATAATTTATAATATCAAGTTATTAATAAAATAAATTTCAAAAAAAATATTCTTTATTTATGTACCAACCAATGATCGAACATGTCACGCTGCACATCAACGAGAATCTGTTCCCATGTGATCCATGGCTGAGAAAAATAATTGTGCAAGATAGCACTCCCCTGTCCAATAGCTACATGCGCAAAACTGTGAAAAAGGAATAAATAATCAAACAATTAGTATATATATAAATAAATTAATGAAATATAACTAAAATATACAGGTTACCATACCTCTGTGTGCATAGATCAAAGCCAAGATGTGGATTTCACTCAGAGATAGGGTTAGGAATCATCAGTCGCGCAAGACCACGCCCCCTCCGTGTACCCCCTGAACTGCCAATAGGTTGAGGGTCAGATGATCCAAAATCCCCCTCATCCAAAGGTAGATCAGCCTCCTGCAACTCGCGAAATATATTAGGATCCATATGAAACAAAAAAAATATTGTTGTTAGCAGATAGTTGAAAATAAATATTATATATAGATATATATTAGTTATGATTATAACCAGAATTTAACTATGCCAATGTCCATATTCATCCTCATCTTCGTATTTGTCCATGTCAATGTCTTTATCTTCCTCCTCAATATCCATATGAGTTTCAGTTTCATCATCTCTTGTCATTTTAAATTAATTTGTAATGTTATTAACATCTTCTTCATGATCGATCCTTAATTGTGGGGTGTCATCATCGATATTCACATCTCTTTGTGAAAAAGATGGATTTTGAGCAGTCTCTTGAAAATTTTCAATTCATTCCACTTCAGTGGAACCACATTCAATTTGAGTAAACTGATTTTCCTGAGATTTCATTTTTATTATGCTCCACCAATCACTCAAGTCTCTTGAAGTAGCATAGTACTTTGAGTAATAAATTTGATGTGCCTGTTGAGCCAGTAAAAATGGTTCATTTACTGCAAGAAGACTTTTATATTTAATATCGACGATTCCATGAGTTGGATGAACACGCAAGCCTCTCTTAGTATCCAACCACCGACATTTAAACATTGTTATGTAATTCTATCCTAGATAACACAACTCAATAATTTCATCCAGAATGCCATAAAAGTCAACTTCAGTTTCTCTATGATGCAATCCTCTCAAGAAAACTCCACTATTCATTGTTTTTTTTGATTCCCCATATACACGTGTATGAAATCGAAAACTATTCACCACATATGAATTATAAGATTTAACCATTTTGGATGGTGGGTTACTCAATATACATAGTCTCTTATCAATTTTATCATCATGTTGAGATACCTAAAAATTTGTAAATCAATTATCAATATGATAAATAATAAATGGAGTTGATATTAAACCATTAATAATTTATGTTACCAGTTTTTGAAACCATTGAGAAAAAAAATTGTCTTCATTCTTCAAGAGCAGCTGTTGTAATTTGTGGAAGTTATTTCTTGATATGATTATCATATAACCTACAAATAAAATAATTTTACATATTTAAACATAAATTATAGAATAAGTGATATAAGAAATCACATCACAATTGATGTCATTTCTTCACATTTGAGCAGAACATATATATGAGCTCTGTGATGTTCATCATCTAAAAGCTATTGTTCATGAACTCCACTGAAACCAAGATTTGGATGATTAAAAATTGATAATTGATTGTCCATTTAATCATTAACATTCCCCTTGTTTCGTACCATGTGATTGTGTTTTGAGGGATATTTATATTCAAAATAATGAGAGTAGAAAAAATAAATTTCCTCTTGCAAATAAGCTTCAGCAATTAAGCCTTCAACTGATGCTTTGTTACGTACTTTTTTCTTCAATTTCTGCATGCATCTCTCAAATGGGTACATCCATCAAAACTTTATGGGACCTTCACATTTATCTCATGTGGAAAATGCAATATCAGATGTTCCATTGAGTTAAATAAAGTCGACGGAAAGATTTTTTTCAGTTTACATTTAATTACAGCAACATCTTCTTCCAGTTTTCTTAGGGCATTTTAGTATGTTGTCGTTGCACAAATGTCTCGAAAAAAATATGATATGTCTGTTATAGAATCCAAAATCATATAATTCAACAAACCTATGAATCCAATCAGCATAATTCTTTCCATTATAACATGACAATCATGACATTTTAATCCGATAATATAACCATTATTAAAACATCTACCCAAATTAGAAGCACAACCATCTAGAAGTCTCAAATCTGCAATCCCCTAACAAAATAATAAGTGAATCTCTTTGGACAGTGTATAAGCTACTTTTTTCTTCATTAACCTCTATGATCTGACATTTTCAAATATTTCAAGTTCTGGTCGCCTGCAAATTTGGGCAAGATCTAATTGTTCCTTTATAGTATCTTTGGTCTTACCTAGTGTGTCCAAAACTGTATGAAATAAATTATCAAAATAGTTCTTCTCAATATGCATGACATCCAACATGTGGCAGACCAACAAATCATACCAATATGGAAGATCCCAAAAAATGATTTGTTTTATCCAATTATGTTCTTTCCTAAAGCCATCAATTTTTTGTTGGTTTACTATTGGCCCAAATGTGATGAGAGGTAATGAAAATACAAATGATTTTAACTCTGTACCTGAGATCATCTTTGGAGGTTCATCCCTTTCAATTGTACCTTTTCTTAAATGAGATTTGTTCCTCTGAAAAGAATGATCGGTTGAAATAAATCTGTAGTGATAGTCATAATAGCAAGGTTTTTTCCATTGACGAGCATAAAGGCTTTTTTGTCTTTCATACAGTAAGGACATGATTTCGGACTATGTGTACTCTAGCCAGATAACATGTCATATACCAGAAAGTCACTAATCATCCACATAAATGCAGCTTTTAATATGAAATTTTGTTTCGCAGCAACATCATATGTACTAACACCATCACTCCATAATGCATTTAACTCATCAATCAATGGCTTCAAATAAACATCAATATTCTTTTTTAGATGTCCTGGGATTAATAGAGTCAAAAAGATATAGGGATACTTCATCAACGTCCATGGAGGTAAATTGTACGGAGTTATAAAGGCAGACCAACATGAATACTGACTACTATAAGAACCAAACGGACAGAAACCATTAGTAGAAAGGCCTAATCGCACGTTTTGGGCTTCTAAAGCAAAAGACATATGAAGATGGCCAAAATGTTTCCATGAATCACCATCATATGGATGATTCAAGATTTTATCAGTTGAAATATTGGTTTTGTGCCATGACATCATTGACGTTGTGTTCAAAGACATAAATAAACGCTGAAACCTGGGTGTAAGGGGGAAATATCTTAACTGTTTTACTGGAATCGATCCAGAATTCCCTGGTTGAGATTCTTTATACCTTGATTATCCACATGTGGGACAACTATCCAATGACTCATCTTCACCAAAATATAAGATGAAATCATTTGGACATGCATGAATCTTCCGATAACTAAGGCTCAGATTACGAACCATCCTCTTGCTCTTATAGTAATTTGCAGGAAATAGATTTCCTTCAGGTAACAGTGTTTTAACCAAAGAAAATATCTGATCAAAATAGTTTTTTGAAATTTCATTATCTGATTTAATATCCATAAATTTTGTAATCACTTCTAATTTTCTTATCTTTCAACTAGGATATAATGCATCCTCAGCAGACCTCAATAACTCATAAAATTCGGATGGTGCCAACTCATGAGTTAAATCACTATCATCTTGAGTTTTAGTTTGTTGAATAGATGGACCCACAACATCATGTACTAAATTTTGAAACCATGATGGATCTAGAATCAAGTTATTAGTATCTTCTCTGGAACTATGTTCACCGTGTTGATACCAAAAAACATAATCTGGTTGAAAACCAAACCGCAAGAGATGTCCCCCAACCTTATCAAATGTGTCAAACATTCTCAGATCACATTTTTTACAAGGAAACTTAATTGTGACTTCTGAAACATATTATGGATTTGATGATGCAAATGATAAGAAATCTTTAACACCCACAATATATACAGGATTTAAACCAGAACCATTTTTATTTCTACACTGATTTATCCAAGAGCGATCATCTAATAATGACTGATGTCGATTTCCTTGTTCTATATTTTTCTACAAAATATAAATCATCACTATTTTTGAATAATTTGAAATTATAAAAACACTATCTAAAAAAAGAAGATAAATAATTACAACTACTTCTTAATAATTACCATTAAATTTAGGCAACACAATTTCCAGTGGATTGACGGCTACTCTTTTTTCCGATGACTCATTTACTTGCATCTTTCTCACACTCAAATCACAATGAAAAATATGCTTGGAGGTATGCTTATTCATTCTCGTGCATACGAGAATGTATAAGTGTACCTCCGAGCAGTTTCTTCATTGTGATTTCAGTGTGAGAAAGATGCAAGTAAATGAGCGGTCGGACAAAAGAGCTCCCTTTTCGTCGATGAATCATCTTCTTGTAACTATCACTACCTGAAAACATTATAAAAAATGTGGTCCTATGAATTCATATTCAAACTCATGCATACGAGATTGGATATGCATATGTAGAAGTATACTTTTCATAATGTTCTGAGTCGGTGAAATTTGAAAGCAGAAGAGTCATCGAGCAAAAGGGGTGTCATCAATCCATTGGAAATTGTGTCAAGTTATTACAAGTTATTAGAATTTATTCCTATTTATTCTTATTTATTCTTATTTATTACTATTTATTACTATTTATTTCTAATTATTCCTATTTATTACAAATTATTCCTATTTATTACTAATTATTACTATTTATTACTATTTATTTCTAATTATTACTATTTATTTCTAATTATTCCTATTTACTACTAATTAATCCTAATTACTACTAATTAATACCTAATTATTGGTAATTAATCCTAATTATTTCTATTTAATCCTAATTATTTCTATTTATTCCTATTTATTATTAATTATTTCTATTTATTATTAATTATTTCTATTTATTACTAATTATTTCTATTTATTACTATTTATTCCTATTTATTACTAATTATTCCTATTTATTCCTATTTATTCCTAATTATTCCTATTTCTTCCTAATTACTCCTATTTATTAATAATTATTATTATTTATTATTATTTATTACTAATTATTCCCATTTATTACAATTTATTTCTAATTATTCCTATTTATTACTAATTATTCCTATTTATTACTAATTATTCCTATTTATTCCTATTTATTATTATTCATTCCTATTTATTACTAATTATTTCTATTTATTACTATTTATTTCTAATTATTACTATTTATTCTAATTATTCCTATTTATTGCTAATTATAAATATTTATTCCTAATTATTCCTAATTATTCCTAATTATTCCTAATTATTTCTAATTATTACTAATTATTCCTAATTATTACTAATTATTCCTAATTATTATTAATTATTTCTATTTATTACTATTTATTCCTATTTATTACTAATTGTTCCTATTTATTACTATTTATTGCTAATTATTCCTATTTATTACTAATTATTCCTATTTATTATTAATTATTCATATTTATTACTAATTATTCCTATTTATTACTAATTATTCCTATTTATTACTAATTATTCCTATTTATTAGTATTTATTATTATTTATTCCTATTTATTACTAATTTTTTGCTATTTATTACTAATTTTTTTCTATTTATTACTATATATTCCTATTTATTACTAATTATTCCTATTTATTACTATTTATTTCTAATTATTGGTATTTATTACTAATTATTACTATTTATTACTATTTATTAGTATTTAGTCCTACTTACTACTATTTAGTCCTAATTACTACTATTTAGTCCTAATTACTACTAATTACTACTAATTACTACTAATTACTACTAATTACTACTAATTACTACTAATTACTACTAATTATTACTAATTATTCCTAATTATTACTATTTAGTACTAATTATTCCTATTTATTCTTAATTGTTACTAATTATTACTAATTATTCCGATTTATTCCTAATTATTACTAATTATTACTAATTATTCCTATTTATTACTAATTATTCCTATTTATTACTAATTATTCCTATTTATTACTAATTATTCCTATTTATTATTAATTATTCCTATTTATTACTAATTATTCCTATTTATTACTAATTATTTCTATTTATTACTAATTATAACTATTTATTACTAATTATTCCTATTTATTACTAATTATTCCTATTTATTACTAATTATTCCTATTTATTACTAATTATTCCTATTTATTACTAATTATTCATATTTATTACTAACTACTCCTATTTATTAGTATTTATTATTATTTATTACTATTTATTAGTATTTATTATTATTTATTCCTACTTATTATTAATTATTCCTATTTATTACTAATTATTCCTATTTATTACTAATTATTCTCATTTATTACTAATTATTCCAATTTTTTACTAATTATTCCTATTTATTACTAATTATTCCTATTTATTACTAATTATTCCTATTTATTAATAATTATTCATATTTATTACTAATTATTCCTATTTATGACTAATTATTCCAATTTATTGGTATTTATTATTATTTATTCCTATTTATTAGTATTTATTATTATTTATTCCTATTTATTATTAATTATTCCTATTTATTACTAATTATTCCTATTTATTACTAATTATTCCTATTTATTACTAATTATTCCTATTTATTACTATTTATTCCTATTTATTACGATTTATTCTTATTTATTACTATTTATTCCTATTAATTACTATTTATTCCTATTTATTGCTATTTATTTCTAATTATTCCTAATTATTCCTAATTATTACTATTTATTTCTAATTATTTCTAATTATTACAAATTATTCCTATTTATTGCTAATTATACCTATTTATTTCTAATTATTCCTATTTATTGCTAATTATAAATATTTGTTCCTATTTATTTCTAATTATTCCTATTTATTACTAATTATTCCTATTTATTACTAATTATTCCTATGTATTAATAATTATTCCTATTTATTACTAATTATTCATATTTATTACTAACTATTCCTATTTATTAAAAATTAGTACGAATAATTTCAATTTATTATTACAAATAAATACTGTTAACAAAACAATTTAAATCTAATTAAATTAAAACTAATCAAAAATAATTAAAATTAACATAAAAATGAAATAAATATTAAATTAAATAAAATATAAATTCCTTTAAACTTGATCTTCTATTGATGTAGACAGCTTCAAAACTTTTTCCTCAAAAAAAACTAACTCAAACAAATTATCACTCTGAAAATAAGGTTGAGAGAGAGAGAAAGTGAGAATTGAGAGGAGGATTTCAAAAAACGGATGGGGGTATATATAGGTTAGATTAGTTGTGACGGGACCTTTTGCAACGGGAATACCGTCGCAATAGGTCTTCGTTGCGACGGGGCTCGTCGCAAATACTTTTTCCCGCATTAATTGTTGTCGGCGGTTAAAAGGTTATTTGCCACGGGACCCGTCGCAAAAGGTACCTGTCGACACACGTTTTGCGACGGGGCAACATCCCGTCGCAAAAACCCATTTACCGCTGTCGTGTATTTGTGACGGGTCCCTTCGCAAATACCTCCGAGCAACGAACTATTTGCGACGGGAATATTCCTCCCGTCGCAAATAAACTTCCCGCGGTTTGGCGTGTGAATCGCGCCAAACCGCGCATTACTTTTTGCAACGGGCCACCAAAACCCGTCGCAAATAGCCCGTCGCAAAAGTTTGTTTTTCCTGTAGTGTATTTAGAAATAGGGAAATCTAGCACCCAAGTTTTTCGGACCATTTGAGATAGTGGATAAGGTCGGTCTGGTGGCATACCATTTAGCCCTTCCACATTGCTACAGTGCTATGAATGACGTGTTCCATGCATCTCGGATTCAAATATATTTTCTAGAACCTTCTCACGTGATAAACATAGCAGACGTCGAGCTTAGTGTTGATGTATCCTTTAAGGAGAATCTAATACGTATTGTGGACCGTAGTGAGAAGTATCTCTGAGGCAGGGTGATTCCTTTGGTTTGAGAGTGTAGTGGCAGCATGGGAAAGTTTAGGAGGATACCTGGAAGAGGATGGCTGATATGCAAGCACAGTGGCCAAACTTGTTTGCTGAGACCATATAGTGATTCTTGGAGCAGCTCAGGGATGATCTGTTATATGGTGAGAGGTTGTAAGATCCCATATTTGTTCAGGTACATCTCTCTCTAATTTTTTTAGTTAAACTTATCTCAGTTGAGTTTTTATTCATCTCTAAACCTTGGTGGTTGTGTTTTTGTTGTGGTTGACTGTTTGTTTGAATAAATGTGATCTTAAGTTGCGAGGAAACTTGAGAAAACTGGAGAGGATACAAATAAAGAACATAATAAGATCCCCTAAATAATACTCAATAGGAACTAGGTTTTATAAGAAACTCACTAGGTTATAACATGATTGATACTAGACTAGGTTTTGGGGGTTACTCATTAGGCCTTAGTGTATCCTCATCAACTCATTCGGTTTTCCCTTTCAGGTCATGTCAAGTACAATACAACCCTCTAGGAGGTCGCAACTCTCCTAGGTCACTAGGTAGTGTATGCACACTAGGATAGTGTAACACACATCCAAAACATATATGTAGATTCCTAAGATTCCCATGATATCAATCAATAGAGATGAGTAAACAAACAATTCACAATGTTATCAAACAAATCATCCTTTAAAGAATAATCAGTAAACCTCATCCCACCTCCAAAACCCTCTCAATAAACAACCCCTTTTCACATCTATATATAAGAATTTAATTATTATATAAAAATATAATATATCCCCCTCAGGGCCATAGTTCACATCAAGGAAAACAATACTAGGGGCTCAAATGAGACTGAACATAATCATTAAAATAATACTTTTATAAGGATCCAAATGATCCTTTCAAAACAATTTTGGAATTCTAATATATTTCACCATCATTTAAAAACTCACTTTGAACCATCCCTTAAAACCAAGTCATGGAAACATGTTTCAAAATCCATTTGGAAACTAGCCTCATTCTTGGAATCAATTTAAAAAATCATGAGACTTAAAAGTCTCAAAATAATTTATTATAGATCAAACATGAATTCTTTATAAAACAAACCTTGAAAACAATGAAATCCCTTTTTTGGAAAATAATTCATGCCAAGAACCTCTTTAAAACACTTGAATTCATTTTAGGGTTCCCATTGGGAATTTTTCCAACCACTTGGAATGCTACCAATTTCATTAAAAAACAATAAGAGATTCATTGAAGATCCCCCCATTCCAAGTATAAAATCCCTTGAATACCATTACCAAACTCTACACAAGCATCGCATATTCATATAATATCATAATTATTTTAAACTCTGAATCATCTCATGGCATGTATTATAAATTAATTTCATAGAAACACCTACCTCATACAAGAGGAAATAACTCAAAACACATCGCCTTCAATGGTAAAAGAACTACCGAGGAAGGAAATAGCTCCTCCATGACTTTAACACCCAATTCCCCAATGTTAGATCCATATGAAACTCCAAAATCACTCCACACAACAATTATAGATTCTCAGAGAAATAGTAAATCGTGAGGGAAATGAAATTGAGGGGAAAAGAATAATAAGAATAAGGAAAGGAGGAAGTTAGCTCAAAGAACTGCTTTGAATTAAAGGTGAACGAATTTGGAAGAAAATATGAAGGAGGAGGGACTCCCATTAGATCCCCCTAGGTCAAACGTGTGGGGGAGAAGGGGGAAAGAGGGGTTAAACCACTTAAAATCGACAAGGGTAACATTGGAAACCCATAAAATTTAAAACTAGGAACAAGCATGTTGTAGTGTGACCTACCTAACACGGTGCACCACCCTTCTTCCAAAATCTATAGCCTCACCACCTGGGAGTTTTCGAGATGTGATTCCTCACCCTTCGTAGTGCTATGAACTTCCTAGAAAAATGCCCACACTGTCAAGACTGTAGCTCTTCATGGCTTCTTGAGACACCCAGAAATCAACGAAAAAATGAGGAAACATTAAAATAACCAAAAAATTGAATAATATGAAATATAAAAATGACATAGGGTGTCACACCTTCTCAGACTATTAGTATTTGTGATGATGGATATGTTTAGGGATCATTATAAGGATCAGTTATGGTACTGCATGGTGGTATTTGGAGTTCGTTTGGCTAATCAGGGCATGAAGGTGGTCAAGGTTGGGTGAGCAGAGGTAGCAGAGTGGTATTTTTCAAGGAAGTCAGGGGTTATGAGTCTAGGGAAGAGGTTTAGGGCTAGGACAGCTTCATGCCATCAATCCCAAACCTGCAAACCGTGATAAGTTTCTTTTGACTATTTGAGGTATGATTTTGTTAAAATCAACACTTGCATATTCTTTGTTTGATACAGGTGTATCACATTCATTAATATATTCTCAGTATACTAGTGATCTGGGATTGTCCATTATATGTCTATATGGAGTGAATTCTATCAATATTCCCTTAAGGGTTTGATCTGATGGTATTCGTAGAAGTTATGAGTGTGCCCACATGATCATTAGACATCAAAATCTCTAGCATTTCTTCATATAAGAGATTCACAGTTTTGATGTGATCCTAGGTATAGATTGGTTTATTCGATATTGATCACATGTCAATTGATATCATCAAATGGTTTATTTCATTTCATCTAACGGTGACAGGTATACCCTTACTGGCGAGTGGTATTTGTAAGCACTACTACAGAATTGGGTTTATCTAGCGCTAGAGCATTAAGAGCACTAGCTAAAAACGTTATTAAAGACCGCCTTTGTCAGTGCTAAAAAAAAGAGTTATTAAAGGGGGTCTTTAATGGTGTTTTTTTAGCGATGTTAAAGGGGATCTTTAATAGTGCTAAAAAATGCAGTTAAAGGGGGTCTCTATCAGTGCTTTTTTAAGTGATGATAAAGGCTCACCCTTTATAAGTGCTTGTAAAAAGGTACTGATAAATGGGGTCTTTTATCAATGATTTTTTTGTAGCGTTGATAAGGGTATACTTCAAAAAAATATTTCATTAAAAAAAATATATTTATATATAAATATATTTATATTGATATAAATATAATATATATTTTTTAAAATATGTTTTAAATAAGGTAAATAGGCATTTACACTTAATATATAATATATTTTGTGAAAATGGCTTATAAAATAATTTAAAAAATATTTTTAATAAATAATTTGTTTATTATTATCAAGTAATAGTCATTTAATATCAATTTGAAGATAAAAAAATCAAAAAATTAATAAAATATCTAAAATAAGTTGAAAACATAACTCGAACTTCAAACGGCCATAACTTTTGATCTGGGTGTCCATTTGGACTCTACCACATATCATATTTAAGCGTGTGATGAGATATACACCCTTAGTGATAGATGTAAACCTCTATCACATTTTTTGAGGTAAAAAAACATCTAGAATACATCTAAAACTGATTTGTTAGTCGGGGTACCCCAATTTTTTAACATTCGATGGATTTTCAGCCTCGTTTAAGGGGGTTTTATTGCCATTTTTTGGTGGTGACTGAATTTATTCCTATGGATTACATTCATATTGATATAATGGTTTTTAAATTTTATCATTTTTAATAGCGTAATTTTATTTATAATTAAATATATACATGTTTTCTTATATTTACTTATAATATATCACTCATATAAATAAATATATCAACATATTTACTTAAAAATGTATATTCTAATATATGTAAATAAATAAATATTCTAAAAATTTATTTAAAACGATATCTAACCATTTTTTACATTAGCCAAATATATTTATAATGTTTATATATACATATATGTGTGTATTAATAAACGGATATATATTTATATTATATTCTAGTATATGTAAATGAATATAATATATAATATATTTAAATAAATATAAGTATATATCACACACACACACATATATTGTATAAATATATTTAAAAATAATTATATAAATATATAATATATATATATATATATAAATATATATAAATAGAGATATCATTAAACAAACAACAAAACAACATGGTGTGGTGGTAAAAGCATTTCTTCTTTGAAGAAGAGGTGTAAAGTTCAAATCTTGGTAGGCTTGTATGTAACATCCCAAGGTTTTCTAAAAATAAATTGAAAATGCTTGAAATTTTGTTTAAGGTATATATTTATAAGTATCCTTTAAACATAATTTTATTTCTTCTATGATTTGAATTTCAAGAAACTGTCATCTACAATTGTGTTCAGTATGTTATTTAGAGTCTGATGAAACAAACTTGTTTTTTTGGTGAATAGTAATATGCCCTTATGAATAGTAATATGAATAGTAATATGAATAGTAATATGACCTCATGAATAGTAAATAATATTATTATTTTATTTTCCCATGGAAATAGGATAATGGGATCTTAATTAATTTTCCAATGTCACATAAAACTAATTGCACTTCAATATTGTTATTTTTCGAATTAACTGTGACCTTATTTAAAAATTAAATTAATAATATTTAGAAAATTATTTTTGAAAAATGGAGTTCATTTTTGAATTCTACACATCAAAAAATGGTTGGGGTAAATTTTTGGTATTTTTCTGAAACTCTTGAATTTTCGGTGAATAGCGAAATACGATAAAATACCGTATAATCAATTTATCAGTAAAAATGCACTATTTATGACATCATAAGTGATGCAAGGCCACTTGCTTCGAACACACTTGATATTTTCACTAATTAAGGCCACTTTTTTTAGATTATTCATAGTCTTGATAAAAATATTATAATAATGATTAAAATAATCTAAAAAACCTCCCCTCCTCCACTATAAATATCACCCTCACTCCCCTCTTCCTCCCACACCTCTCAAGCCTTGAGCATTGTCTAATTTCTGCCAAATTCCCTCCCCAATCTTCTTCCCCACGTCCTAGAGCTGCTGGTCTCACCAAAATACCAAAATCAAAGCCCTTAAGAAGGATCTCAAGGAGAAGAGATCAAGAGGTAAACATCCTCTTTCATTTTCATTCTTTTCTTCCATTTTATGTTATTCTCTTCCTTTCCCTTTGTCTTTTGTTGGGATATTTCATTAAATATTTTCCCGTACTGTCCAAATTTTTTACGAATGATGAGATATTCCATTCCTCTCATCAATCTTGTTTTTATGAAATTTTAAGAGACGCCGTTAGGCTGCCGAATTTTCGTAAGAAATTTTTCATGTTTTCTTTATTTCATGATTCCTTTCTCTTCTTTCTTCACCCTCTCTTATCCAAGAGGCATGAAATCTCCAGAATCATGTATATTCTATATGTTTTAATGTTTATGGAAAATTACAAATCATTATTCCTCTCCTCTCTCACTTATTTAAGGAATAAGAACATTGTCCGTGATGTGTCGAATTACCGACATCGTGGACGATGTAATTTCACTTTCCATTAATTATTTCAAGTCTGGTCATGAAACAATTTATATGGTTGAACCAGGTTATAATATATGTTTTATAACTCATATATGGTTCTATAATTCTTTTGTACCCATGGTTCTAATTTATAAGACTAAATGAGTTTGTAATTATCAAAGAACCACTTAAATTATCTAAACGAACATAATTAATGTTTTAACTTATAAATAATCATCATATAAAGCACCAAAGTGATAAATGGTATAATTTATGGTACTGGAAATATGTAAATACTACTCCATTCCAATTCTGGAGTTTCACTTCCAATCAACAAGAACGATTCATCATGAACCGATTGTGAAAATCACAAAAGAACTCACCCAAAATAATGCAAGGAACAAAATACTAACAATTAAGGGGTGAAATGAGGTTATGAAATGACCATATAAGATGTTATAAACATGAAAATGTTTCTTTAAAATACTAATAACACTCTTTTAACCATTATACAGGAGGTTTAAACAATTTTTAAGTAAGACAAGCTCAAGGTAAGGGAATTCTTAACCCGATTTCCATTCTTTGGGTTAACCTTCTACTTTATAATTTATGTGCTATTTAAATTGTTTGTGTGATGGGTTTTGTTTATATTATGTTTCATTATGTGTATTTACAGAGTATATACATATTCCATCCACTCTATTAAGTCTCACTTCAAGTATATGATGTTTATAAGGGACTTTTCTTCTAAAATCCTCTTTTAAAATTCTGTTTTATAAGATTCAAAAGGTATGTTTTTATGCTATTGTTTATATTGTATGATTATGTTTTGGTTATTGGTCATTGTTTATGATGAATGGTGGGACCTATATTTCCCTCCAATGCATTGGGTATGAGTAAGTTAGAGGTCGGCCATATGGTTACTCCAAGTGTAACTGTGATGGTTACACAAAGTAAGGTAGCCGTGAGGGTTACAAATTTTAAGGTAGCCAAGATGGTTACAAGATTATGTAAGTAATGCCCCAATATACCTCTATGATTATAATTATGTTTGTGTGGATATTGTGTAAATCTCATGTTACATAAAGTAATATTTTATGGGTGGAAATCATGTCTTTTGAGAATGTTTTCATACGTCATGCGTATTCATGGACTAATGTAATTTTTCCTTATTTTTCATACCTTACTGAGCTTTTGTGCTCATCCCAAGTTTTTAAATGATTTTTCATAGGTTAATGGATGAGTAATACAAGGAAGTAATACATGTTAAATGTTGAAGATTTGTCAAGGAGTCTTGTTTTATGTTTTAATGTTTTATATTATGAGGAAAATGGAAACTGATTTTATGGTATCCACTATGTAACAATGTGTAATGTTATGAATGTTTTGTCTTAATTATCTAAAGATCTAAAATTGAAAAGATCCTCAATGTAAAATGAAGTGTTTTCTTGAATAAGTTCAAGATTATGTATGAAATAAGTGCGGGTCTTTATAGTTGGTATCAGAGGATGGTTTAGATAACTTTAGGGGTTAAGGTGATGCTAATAGAATACCATAAATAATTTTCACTCTATGTTTAATTTGTTATAGCATTTAAAGATTACCATGTTGCTTCATCTAATAAATGTTTGTTTAGAATGGTTGTCCGCAGAAGGAACATGGATGCTAAAGAGGATAGGCACCGACAGAATGACATCCTTCCTGATCTACAGCCCGGAATGGTAGGGATTGGAACCGAGCAGTTTGTGATAGTAATGGCTCAGCTAACGCAGGCAATAAATGGTGGTGGCATCCATGAAAGAGGACAAATAGAGGTACCCCAATGGAACATGACAGTGGTGGAACATTTTATGAGACAACATCCTCCTGCATTCAATGGATCTTCTGACCCAGTGGCAGCAGAAGGATGGATTAAAGCCCTTGAAAAGATATTTGATTTTATGGGATGTTCGGACAATCAAAAGGTAAGTCTTTCCATTTATCGTTTTGAAGGGGAATCTGATCAGTGGTGGTCAATGGTAAGTAATATCAGGGGTAGAGAGGATTTTTATGCCTTAGTGTGGGATGAATTTAAAAGTCTTTTTCTTGAAAAATATTTTCCTAAGGTGGTGCGACTTAGAATGGAGAAACAATTCCTTGAATTGAAACAAAAGGAGGAAGATTCAATGGTTATGTATGAGGCGAACTTCACCCGACTAGCGAGGTATGCTCCAAATCTTATTCTGGATCTCGATAGCAAAATCAACCACTTTTACTCAGGATTGAAGCCAAGGTATCAAAGGGCGTTGGCCTCCCGTGAATTCAAAAGTTATGAGAAACTTGTCTGATGTGCTGAGAGGGTAGAGATGGAATTTGCTGACGATCACATGCATTTTGGAAACAAAGAGAAGAAGAGGTCTTGTTGGCAAGCAATGGGTAAGAATCAACCAAAGAAATCTGATGGTAAGAAAATCCAGTTTCCAGTTTGTGAAAATTGTGGCAAGAAGCACCCTAGGGAATGTCTTATCAAAACTGGGAAGTGTTTTAAATGTGGTAAGTTTGGACATATGGCCTGAGATTGCAATGAAAATGATCCAAAGACTAATCCTGATAAGAAAACTGGTAAGTGTTTTAAATGTGGTGAGATGGGTCACTATGCAAATGCCTGTCCAAAGAGGGATCCAAATGATGCAAAGAATCCAGACTACAAGCAGAAAGGTGTAGTGAGATCCTTTGCGACTACATCAGCAGGTGTTGGGCCATCCAATGAAGTTATATCAGGTACTTTGTTTGTTCACTCAGATTTTTCTAAAGTTTTGTTTGATACGGGTTCTACACATTCCTTCATCTCTGAGAAATTTTCTAGTAAATTGGAAATATCACCTCAACAAATGAGACCCGAACTTATTGTTAAAACACCAGGGGGAAATTTTATAGCAAAGAAGAATTATAAGAATATTTCTATTGTGGTATGTGGAAAGACTTTACCTGCAAACCTTGTTGTTTTACCCTTAGTCGAGTTTGATGTTATTCTGGGGATGGACTGGCTTTCTGACTATCATGCTAAGATTGACTGTAGAGCTAAAGAAGTTGTTTTTCAGAAAGAGTTTTAGTTTGTATACAAGAATGAACCCATACAATTGATAACATATCAAGAAGCTGAGAAACTACTGAAAGATGGAAATGAAAGTTATCTGGCTCATATTGTTGAAAACAAGGTAACTATTCAAATTAATGATGTGCCAGTGGTAAATGAATACCTTGATGTTTTTCCTGAGGAGTTACCCAGTTTCATACCTAAATGAGAAGTCGAATTCACAATTGACTTAGTTCCTGATGATAAGCCAATTTCAAAACCCCCATATCGTATGGCTCCAATAGAACTTCTTGAATTGAAAAATCAGTTGCAGGATTTGCTTGTCAAAGGCTTCATTCGTCCCAGTACTTCACCATGGGGAGCCCCTGTTTTGTTCGTTAAAAAGAAAGATGGTTCCATGAGACTTTGCGTTGATTGTAGAGCTTTGAATAACATCACTGTTGAAAACAAGTATCCTTTGCCTCATATTGATGACTTGTTTGATCAGCTCCAGGGAGCTCAGTACTTTTCCAAGATTGACTTGAGATCCGGATACCATTAGCTGAAGGTGAAGGAGGATGACATCCCGAAAACATCCTTTCGTACTAGATATGGGCATTATGAATTTGTTGTTATGCCATTTGGGTTAACTAATGCACCTGATGTATTCATGAATCTTATGAATAGAGTATTTCATGAGTTCTTGGATAAGTTTGTGGTTGTATTTATTGATGACATTCTAGTTTTTTCTAAAAATAAAGAGGAGCATGAAAAACATCTAAGGGTTATTTTACAAACTTTAAAAGAAAAGAAACTATATGGAAAATTTAGCAAGTGTGATTTTTTGTTGCAACAGATTTCTTTTCTTGGGAACATTGTAAATAAGGATGGAATAACAGTTGATCCTGCCAAAACAAAAGTAGTTGATGAATGGCCAAGACCCACAAATGTTACAGAGATTCGCAGTTTTTTTGGCTTATCAAGTTATTACCGACACTTTGTTAAGAACTTTGCACGGTTATCTAGACCAATAACTAAGTTAGCACGGAAAGGGGTTAAATTTGTTTGGACAGAGGAATGTGATGTTTGTTTTCAGGAACTAAAGAAGAGATTGTTGAATGCTCCAGTTTTGGCCTTACCTTCCCGGAATGGTGAGTTTGTCATCTACAGTGATGCTTCTTTGAAGGGACTTGGTTGTGTTTTGATACAGAATGATCAGGTAATTGCCTATGCTTCGAGACAACTTAAACCTCATGAGCTGAATTATCCCACACATGATTTGGAATTGGCAGCTGTGGTTTTTGCTTTGAAAATATGGAGGCATCATCTATACAGAACCAAATTTCAAATATATACTGACCATAAAAGTCTTAAGTATATATTCACTCAGAAGGAATTAAACATGAGGCAGAGAATATGGCTAGAATTGATAAAGGATTATGACTGCATGATTAATTACCATCCTGGAAAAGAAAACAAAGTAGTGGATGCCTTAAGTCGGAAAAATCATGCATCATTAACCATGATACGTTTGGAACATGATCCCTTGATTAATGATTTTATGAATTTTGGCTTAGAAGTTGTTGGTGCAGGGAATATATCTGTTTTGTTTCAGGTTTCAGTGCATTCTTCGTTGTCAGACAGAATTATGAAAGTGCAGAGGGAAGACCGTGAGCTACAGAAAAAGGTAGAATTGGTTAAAATGGGTAAGTTTCCAGAATTTAATCTTGATAAAGATTGTGTTTTAAGGTTTGGAAAAAGGTTGTGTGTGCCTTATGATTCCCAAATGAAGAAATAATTGTTGTGTGAAGCTCATAGTTCTCCATTTTCTATTCATCCTGGAAGTACTAAGATGTACAGAGACCTTCGAGAGTATTACTGGTGGAATGGGGTGAAAAGAGATATTGCTGATTTTACAATGAAATGTTTGACATGTCAGCAGGTTAAAGCGGAGCGGCAGTTACCGAAGGGGATGCTTCAGCCTTTTCCAGTGCCAGAATGGAAATGGGAGAATATATCCATGGATTTTGTGGTGGGACTACCAAAGACTTCTCGAGGTAACAATGTGATATGGGTTATTGTTGATCGGCTAACAAAGTCTGCTCATTTTCTTTCTATTCGAGATACAATGACATTAGATCAGCTTTCTCGATTGTACCTCAAAGAGATTGTCAGGTTACATGAAGTTCCTCTTTCCATTGTGTCTGACTGAGATCACAGGTTCACTTCTAAATTTTGGAAGGGACTTCAGAAGTCTTTGGGCACATAGTTGAATTTCAGTACATCTTTTCATCCTCAATCAGATGGGCAGTCAGAACGAACGATTCAAACTTTGGAGGATATGCTTCGAGCTTGTTCAATGGACTATCAGGGAAGTTGGGATCAGCATATTTCATTAGTTGAGTTTTCTTATAATAACAGTTTCCATTCCAGTATTCAGATGGAACCTTTTGAGGCCTTGTATGGAAAGCGGTGTCGGACTCCTGCGTTTTGGGATGAAGTCGGTGAAAGAAAGTTGATGGGGCCAGAATTAGTAGAAGAAGTGGCTGAGAAAGTGAGGATGATCCAGCAACACATGAGAAAAGCTCAGAGCAGGCAGAAAAGTTATGCAGATAACAGAAGGAAAGACTTCTCTTTCGAGGTAGTTGACCATGTTTTCCTTAAAATCTCTCCTTGGAAAAGTGTGATGCGTTTCGGTAAGAAAGGGAAACTAAGTCCATGGTTCATCGGTCCTTTTGAAATCTTGGATAAAGTTGGAACAGTTGCATACCACGTAGCTTTGCCTCCGAGCTTATTTCAGGTACACAATGTTTTTCATGTTTCGATGTTGAGAAAGTATGTTCCAGATTCATCACATGTCTTGAGGCCAGAAGCAGTTCAGCTGGCAGAGAACCTTTCTTATGAAGAAAAACCGGTTCATATTCTTGATCGAAGAGAACAGGTATTGCGGAATAAGGTAATCCACCAGGTAAAGGTTTTGTGGAGAAACCACATGGTTGAAGAAGCAACATGGGAGTCTGAAAATGCTATGAGGGAAAAATACCCTCAGTTGTTTAATAAGTAAATAAAATTGCGAGGACACAATTTCAAGAAGGTGGGGATAATGTAACATCCCAAGGTTTTCTAAAAATAAATTGAAAATGCTTGAAATTTTGTTTAAGGTATATATTTATAAGTATCCTTTAAACATAATTTTATTTCTTCTATGATTTGAATTTCAAGAAACTGTCATCTACAATTGTGTTCAGTATGTTATTTAGAGTCTGATGAAACAAACTTGTTTTTTTTGTGAATAGTAGCATGCCCTTATGAATAGTAATATGAATAGTAATATGAATAGTAATATGACCTCATGAATAGTAAATAATATTATTATTTTATTTTCCCATGGAAATAGGATAATGGGATCTTAATTAATTTTCCAATGTCACATAAAACTAATTGCACTTCAATATTGTTATTTTTCGAATTAACTATGACCTTATTTAAAAATTAAATTAATAATATTTAGAAAATTATTTTTGAAAAATGGAGTTCATTTTTGAATTCTACACATCGAAAAATGGTTGGGGTAAATTTTTGGTATTTTTCTGAAACTCTTGAATTTTCGGTGAATAGTGAAATATGATAAAATACCATATAATCAATTTATCAGTAAAAATGCACTATTTATGACATCATAAGTGATGCAAGGCCACTTTATTCTAACTCACTTGATATTTTCACTAATTAAGGCCACTTGTTATGAGATTATTCATAGTCTTGATAAAAATTTTATAATAATGATTAAAATAATCTAAAAAACCTCCCCTCCTCCACTATAAATATCACCCTCACTCCCCTCTTCCTCCAACACCTCTCAAGCCTTGAGAATTTTCTAATTTCTACCAAATTCCCTCCCCAATCTTCTTCCCCAAGTCCTAGAGCTACTGGTCTCACCAAAAGACCAAAATCAAAACCCTTAAGAAGGATCTCAAGGAGAAGAGATCAAGAGGTAAACATCCTCTTTCATTTTCATTATTTTATTCCATTTTATGTTATTCTCTTCCTTTCCCTTTGTCTTTTGTTGGGATATTTCATTAAATATTTTCCCTTACTGTCCAAATTTTTTATGAATGATGAGATATTCCATTCCTCTCATCAATCTTGTTTTTATGAAATTTTAAGAGACGCCGTTAGGCTGCCGAATTTTCGTAAGAAATTTCTCATGTTTTCTTTATTTCATGATTCCTTTATCTTCTTTCTTCACCCTCTCTTATCCAAGAGGCATGAAATATCCAGAATCATGTATATTCTGGATGTTGTCATGTTTATGGAAAATTACAAATCATTATTCCTCTCCTCTCTCACTTATTTAAGGAATAAGAACATTGTCCGTGATGTGTCGAATTACCGACATCGTGGACGATGTAATTTCACTTTCCATTAATTCTTTCAAGTCTGGTCATGAAACCATTTATATGGTTGAACCAGGTTATAATATATGTTTTATAACTCATATATGGTTCTGTAATTCTTTTGTACCCATGGTTCAAATTTATAAGACTAAATGAGGTTGTAATTATCAAAGAACCACTTAAATTATCTAAACGAACATAATTAATGTTTTAACTTATAAATCATCATCATATAAAGAACCAAAGTGATAAATGGTATAATTTATGGTACTTGAAATATGTAAATACTACTCCATTCCAATTCTGGATTTTTACTTCCAATCAACAAGAACGATTCATCATGAACTGATTGTGAAAATCACAAAAGAACTCACCCAAAATAATGCAAGGAACAAAATACTAACAATTAAGGGGTGAAATGAGGTTATGAAATGACCATATAAGATGTTATAAACATGAACATGTTTCTGTAAAATACTAATAACACTCTTTTAACCATTATACAGGAGGTTTAAACAATTTTTAAGTAAGACAAGCCCAAGGTAATGGAATTCTTAACCCGATTTCCATTCTTTGGGTTAACCTTCTACTTTATAATTTATGTGCTATTTAAATTGTTTGTGTGATGGGTTCTGTTTATATTATGTTTCATTATGTGTATTTACAGAGTATATACATATTCCATCCACTCTATTAAGTCTCACTTCAAGTATATTATGTTTATAAGGTACTTTTCTTCTAAAATCCTCTTTTAAAATTCTGTTTTATAAGATTCAAAAGGTATGTTTTATGCTATTGTTTATATTGTATGATTATGTTTTGGTTATTGGGAATTGTTTATGATGAAGGGTGGGACCTATATTTCCCTCCAATTCATTGGGTATGAGTAAGTTGGAGTTCGGCCGTATGGTTACTCCAAGTGTAACTGTGATGGTTACACAAAGTAAGGTAGCCGTGAGGGTTACAAATTTTAAGGTAGCCAAGATGGTTACAAGATTATGTAAGTAAAGCCCCAATATACCTCTATGATTATAATTATGTTTGTGTGGATCTTGTTTAAATCTCATGTTACACAAAGTAAGATTTTATGGGTGGAAATCATGTCTTTTGAGAATGTTTTCATACGTCATGCGTATTCATGGACTAATGTGATTTTTCCTTCTTTTTCATACCTTACTGAGCTTTTGTGCTCATCCCAAGTTTTTAAATGATTTTTCACAGGTTAATGGATGAGTAATACAAGGAAGGAAGACATTTTAAATTTTGAAGATTTGTCAAGGAGTCTTGTTTTATGTTTTAATGTTTTATATTCTGAGGAAAATGGAAACTGATTTTATGGTATCCACTATGTAACAATGTGTAATGTTATGAATGTTTTGTCTTAATTCTCTAAATCTCTATACTTGAAAAGATCCTCAATGTAAAATGAAGTGTTTTCTTGAATAATTTCAAGATTATGTATGAAATAAGTGCGGGTCTTTATATTGTATGAGGCTCAAAATTCGAAAAGTACTGATAAAAGGGGTGGTGGGGTGAAAAGCATTGATAAAAGTGGGGGTAGCGTTGTTAAAGGTGTCATGGAAGCACTGATAAAGAGGTTAAGCT
Organism: Viscum album; assembly: GCA_963277665.1. Lineage (NCBI taxonomy): Eukaryota > Viridiplantae > Streptophyta > Magnoliopsida > Santalales > Viscaceae > Viscum > Viscum album. Next base: position 1,461,925,767 of record OY728162.1, on the reverse strand, counting down.
CGTGGAAGTATGAAAAAATATAATTTTACCCCTTTAACAATGTTTCCTTTATTAGTGCTAAAAAAACGTTGTTAAAGGGCCCTTTTAACAGCACTAAAAAGGCTCTATTAAAAGGACTCTTTAATAGTGTTAAAAAACGTTGTTAAAGAGCTCTTTTATCGGTGTTTTTTTAGTGCTGATAAAAGATTCGGTCTTTTAACCGCGTTCTGGTTATTAGTGCTTTTTTAGCGCTGATAAAAGCATATTCTAACGTTGTTAAAGGCCTCTTTTGTAGTAGTGAATCATGACATTTGAAACTTGACCATCGGTAACTAGGGATGGTTTCAATCCATTTTTTAAGTGTTATTCTAGACGATGAGGAGATTTTTCATATAGTTTGTTCTCCTATTTTTGACCAGTTCCAGGTTTTCTTTCTAGAGAAATTCTTGTGTTTCCCAACCTAGTGGGATCAAGTCAATGATCGAGCTTATGTCGGGATTGAAGCCCATTCCCATTCCTCCTTATAGGATGACACAATAGAGCTTCAAGAGATAAAGTCTCAGTTAAAGGAATTTGTGGTGAATGAATTTATTTTCCCAAGAACATCCCCTTGGGGTGATCCTATTTTTTCACTAAGAAGATAGATAGCTCATTGAATTTATGTGTGGATTACTGGGGGTTGAACCAGATGATAGTTAAGAGATGGTATCCTCTTCCTTGTATTGATGATCAGTTTGACCGATTGAGGGGAGCCAAGTTGTTCTCCAAGATTGACTTGACTTTGGACTATCATTAGTTTCATGTGAAGTCATTTTATATTTATTATATTAATTTATGGAGTGGTTATGTCATGTATGAGTATATTGTGATGCCGGTAGGATTGATAAACATGGAAAAAGTGTTTATGGCCCTGGTAAACTAGGTTTTTCATCTATTTTTGGACTCGTTTTTTGTGATATTTATTGATGATATTTTGGTATACTCTCATTCGAGGGAGGATCGTGCTTAGTATTTTGATATTTTTTTGAGTACACTAAGATAGCATTAGTTATATTCCAAGATTTCAAAGCTTCAGTTCTAGATCAGTGAGGTCCCCTTCTTAGGGCATGTGATATATGAGGCAGGTATATTAGTGGACCCTATGAAGGTTGAGGTCACGGTTTCTTGGGAGTGGCCCAATAATTTTTTAGAGATCTATAGCTTCCTAGGATTGACATGATATTAGAGGAGATTCATTTAGGACTTCTCTCTTTTAGTAGTGCTGATGAAGGGCGTACTGACATCTACGTCGGTTTTAACTTTACCTAAGCCATGTAAGGTGTATACCCTATATTGTGATGAATTAAGGGTTGTCCTAGGAGTTGTGTTGATGGAGTATGGGTATGTTTTTTCCTATGGTTCTAGGAAATTGAGGACACATTAGTGAAATTATCTAACTAAAGATCTAGAGCTGGGAAGTCTTCCACACTTTGAGATGTTGATATCACTATCTTCAAGGTGATAGGTTTTCATATATAAGAACTATAAGAGAGATGGGTTATCTTTTCCTAGTGTGACCTAAACCTTCATCAGAGGAGGTGGGATGAGTATTAATTGAGCACGAAATTTTCAAAAAAATATTCTATTATTCATTGAAAATATCTCCATAATTACTGTAATATCTTGGCATTTAACACATGTTTTTAGTTTAGGGTATAACCTAGAATTTAATTTTCAATTTCTTGATTTTATGATTTTTAATTTTTTACTCATTTTTAGAATTATTTGGAAAGCCATGCATTGATTTTAGTGTGATTTGGAATGAAATAAGAATTGAATTCATTTTCTGTTTTAAATGTTTAAATTGGTTTTTCTTTATAAAAGGAGTTTTTTATAGGGTGAGGCATACTATAAGGGGTCACCCTTACGTGAGATTAACCTTTCCAGGGAAATGATTGTGAGAAAATAAAATTTTGGGCAAAGGGGTGGTCGTGTATAAATCAACTGGGTGGAATCTCGTATTGTGTGTGAATGAAATTTCCAAGGAGGCGTTGCGAGCGAATAACTCAAAGGGGTTCACGTCAAGATCATGTGACCAAGTGCATTGTATAGGAATAAATACAAGGGGAGGATATTTCATATGAATCATTCATGTGCCCAAGTTCGCACACCCCTTGCGTATGAATAGATTTCATAAATCCACAGCCCATGTAAGAATCATTAGGGGCTTAGCGTAGGAGTTTCCCCACCAGGGGATTAATGTACGTAGGAGTTTTTTCTTTATATTTTCTTACACTTCTTATTAATATTAAAATATATATAATAATGTATTTGTTTGTATTTCTAAATATTTCCCTTCCACTTTGATCTTTTTTTCCATGGTTAAAGAAAACTTACTCGAGGGTTGTTCTTTAGAATGTTGAAATAACTCATGTCATATTTTGTTTAAAGATCCTAAATTTAATGAAATTAAATTACATGTGGTATCATAGAGGGGTTATGAAATATGTGTTTTTCATATTTAAATTTATTATGTCTTTTGTTAAATTAAGAATCGAAAATCCAGATTACGTTCATCAACCAATGAAATTTTCTGAAATATAAATCCGTTGTGCATTTCCATTATTATTATTATTATTATTTTGATAATCGGCTATGAAAAATTGTTTTTAAAATTTGAAAGTTGTGCACTTTTTTTGGGAATCCCAAAACACTGCCTCTCATGTGTTTTAAAATTTGAAATGGTGTGCATTTTTTTGGAATTCCAAAACACTGCAGCTCTCATGTGTTTTAAAATTTGGAAGTTGTTGTTTTTTTTTTTAGAATCTCAAAACAATGCCTCTCCTCATGTTTTAGATTTTGAATTCACTACTACACATATGGCCTTTCACAGCACACAATATGTCCTTTAACAGTGCTAAAAAGCGATGTTAATCGTAGCGATGATAAAGGGTCCCCTTTATGAGCACTAAAAATAGTTTTGGTAAAGGCCTAGTTGCCTGTAGTGTGTTATTTATATAACAACACACCCAAACCCTACAATTTAAACAACACACCTAGAAGCAAACCTGGTATATACATTTAATTGACATCATCAATACAAAAATATCCACCTATGTTATATAAAAAAACATTGATATTTACATTTCAAACAAAAATTTTTATATAATTACATTTACAAATGTCCAACAAACATTCTAAAATATTAATATTTCATATTTTTACGTCTGTGATCCCCTCTCGAAAATCTCCACCCATGGTATCAATTTCCAAACAAATCATCTCAACCTGAGAAAAATATTCCACCTATATAAGAAAAAAAATATTATGTTAGTAATACTATAAAGAAATAAATTAAACATTAATATGAAACAAAACATTAATAAAATGTCAATATTTAATAAAAATGACATATTTGGAGTTATACCGATCACACTGTGCGTCCTACTGAGGTGGGGTTGATTCCTACACATTGCAAATGAGTTATGGATCCTTTCCCTAAAATATCAAAACAGTCTGAATGTGTTTGCTCAGTTTTGAGTACGTCACTTGTTCTTTTACTAAAATTAATGTTAATTTTAAATAATGACACATTTGGAGTTATACCAGCCACACCGTGCATCGTATTGATGTGAGGTTGATTCCTACTTGTCACAAATTACTGATGGATCATTGTCCTAAAGTATAAAAACAATTTTAATGTGTTTGATTAGTTTTCAGTATGTCAGTTGTGTTTTTTTACAAAAATGTCATTTCAAACTGGAAGCACGCATTTTTGAGTCATATCAGTCACATCGTGTGTTGGTTTGACATGAGAATACTTCATACACATCACAAATGACTTATGAATCTATGTCCTAAGCACAATTTCTTGGTTTTTAAAGAGTAACACGTTTTGAACTAAAATGTCAATTTTAAACTGATAACAGATACTTTTAGTCAAACTGGTCACACCATGTGTCGGATTGAGATACGGTTGACCCCTACATGTCACAAATGAATCATGGATATTTTTTCTAAAGTATCAAAAAAAATCTGAATGTGTTTTCTCGGTTTTCAGTATGTCACTTGTTGTTTTTACTTAAAGTAATGTCAATTTTAAATAAAAAGACACACTTTGAGTTATACCGGCCACACCATGTTTCATATTGAGGTCTGGATAATCTCTACACATAAAAAATCACTGATACATCATTGTCCTAAAATACCAAAACAAACCGAATGTGTTTTCTCGGTTTTCAGTATGTCACTTGTTGTTTTTACTTAAATTAATTTCAATTTTAAATAAAAAGAGGCACTTTGAGTTATACTGGCCACATCATGTGTCGTATTGAGGTGCAGCTGACTCCTACACATCACAAATGACTAATAGATCATTGTACTAAAATATCAAAGCAATATTAAGGTCTTTACTTGATTTTCAGTAAGTCACTTGTTGTTTTTACTTAAATTCATGTCAATTTTAAATAAAAAGAGAAACTTTGAGTGATACCGGTCACACCATGCATCGTATTAAGGTGTTACTGATTCCTAAACATCGAAAATGACTTATGTATTTTCATCCTAAAGTATCAAAACAATCTGAATGTGTTTGCTCAATTTTCAGTATATCACTTGTTCATTTTACATAAATTAATGTCAATTTTAAATAAAAAGACACACTTGGATTCATATAGATCACATCGTGCATCGTATTAAAGTGTGGTTGACTCCTACACATCAAAAATTACTCATGGATCATTGTCTTAGAATATCAAAATAATTTAAATTCATTGGCTCGGTTCTTAGTATGTTACTTGTTGTTTTTACTTAAATTGATGTTAATTTTAAATAAAAAGAGACACTTTGAGTTATATTGGCCACACTGTGCATTGTATTGAGGTGAAGCTGATTCCTACACGTCAAAAATGACTTATAGATCATTGTCCTAGAGTATCAAAACAATATGAATATGTTTGCTCAGTTTTCAGTATGCCAGTTGTGTTTTTTACTAAAATATTATTTCAAAATGGAAACATGCATTTTGAGTCATATCGGTTGCATTGTGCGTCGGTTTGATGTGAGACTAATTCATACACATCACAAATGAATTATGAATCATTGTCCTGAATTATCAATATAATCGGAACATTTTCTCTTGGTTTTTAGTGAGTGACACGTTTTGAACTAAAATGTCAATTTTAAACTTATAACGGACACTTTTAGTCATACAGTTCACACTGTGTGTCTAATTGAGGTGTAGTTAATTCCTACATATCAATAATGACTCTTGGATAATTTTTATAAAGTATGAAAAAAATCTGAATTTGTTTTATTGGTTTTCAGTATGTCACTTTTTCATTTTTTCTCAATTTAATGTCAAATTAATATAAATATACACACTTAAATCCATACCATCCACACCGTGTATCAGATTGAGGTGCAGTTGATTCATACACATCATTAATGACTCATGGATAATTTTAATAAAATATCAAAACAATATAAATGTATTTTCTTAGTTTTTAGTATGTCACTTGTTCTTTTTACTAAAAGTAATGTCAATTTTAAATAAAAAGACACACTTTGAGTGATACCGGTCACTTTTTAATATTGCTCAATTTTGAGTAGGTCGGTTGCTCTAATACCAACTATATTGACCCATACATTTCATACATAGATATCACATCTTAGTAGATTAATATTCCTTACATAACATAATGATTCATGCCAAAATAGTTTAGGTCTAGTGCTTTTGGAAACATGAAAACATAAAGAACTAGTTCATAAGAGTCTCTCATTAAGTTATTCTTCACTAGAATCCATCTTAGGCATGTCATTTATAAAACCATTCTTAATAACCTAAGGATATTAAACATAGTAAAGGGTGATCATAGATGTTCAATAAGTGTAAACAAGGGAGATATCAATGATCATATAAGGATAACATGAGTATAAAGATGTTAGAAGGTGATATTAACATTAAAAATTCATACCTTTCATATCATAGATCATGATCATGAGTCATATATCAAATCATGGTAGTTCGTAAGACATGAATATTAACGGATAAAAGAATATTATAATCTAAAAACATACACTTTGAGTCATACCGAGAACATTGTGTATCATATTGAGGTGTGTTTGATTGAGATGCAACTGATTAGTATATTGTTCAGGAAAATATTCATGATAGATCTTTTGGGAAGTCATACTTTTCATTCAACTACTGAGAAGTCATACTTGTCATTCATCATGTTCTCTCTTTTCTGTCTTGTTGTAGATAGTTGAAAGGAAAATATGACTTCCCAAAAGATCTGTAAAAAATAAATAAGTATTAGATAAAAATGATGATGAAATTAACTTACAAATAGTATATAAAATGATGAAAAAATTAATTAAATAAATAAGTAGTATGAATTCAACTTTATATATTATTGACCCATTTCCTTATTGTCATTATCTCAGTTATATCCTTGAAGTCTAATCTCTCACGAGCATGATCATCTTTGAAAAAACTACCCCGACTCAAAAAAAGGAATCCACTTGTATAAGAAAATAATTATTAGGTGTGTAATATTAAAAAGAATTAAATTAAACAAAAATATGAAACAATCCACTAAATCTATGGAATTTGCATCTTCATGCTATTTATGTACATTCTTACATCAGGTATGATTCCCATTCATTTTGAGCACATCTATATCTTCTTGTGAATATGAGTCTTTTCGACAGTCATTATAGAATTGGAAAAATATAAATACACAAAGGATTAATAAATATTTTAAATAAAATCATAATTATCTTTGAAAATACCTCTCCAGGGATGCTAGTTTGTTCATGGAATATAATATCTCTCATAAATTTACAAACATAATAACCGTAATCTTTTCCATTGGTTTGTTTCGGACACTGCAGAAACATTGGGAAGAATAAGTAATTTTTTTATATGTGTTTAGATAGTGAAATATTATTATATATACCCTAAAACTTGTCCAGTCATAGTACTTGTATTCTTTCTCATCCTTATCCCCCGATCTCATTCCTTGTTTTTCATGATAGTGATGCACCGCCCTATTATAATTGAATCCTCATTAAAAGATAATATAAATTATATAACTTGATGTTTAGTTCTAAAACATTGGATGTAGTGTATTACAAATTGACAAATTCCATCATGTGTGGATGGTTTTTTGGATATCCATGCATTGAATACATGAAATAAATATTTGGAGTATCCAAATTTACTACAATGAGCATCCAATGCTGCCTAAAGACACAAAAAGGAATAAGTAATGAAAGAAATGAAAATAAATTTGATATAATTAAATTTTATAGTTTTACCCGTACATTTTTGGTATTAAATAAAGTCTATCATCTGAAATTTTTCTTTAAAGGGATTTGATCAAACCTGACACTATTTTATCCTTTTTTTTATTCTATTTTATCTTGTTCTGTAGAGGTGATGTGGGGACTAATGATTCCAAACTTTTTATCATGGGAAAATCCCTTCAATTGTTTTTCATATATACGCCTGCCAAAAATTTGAAATGTATTTAGTCATAATTAACATAGTATATCATCTTTTGGAAAATCAAATCATGAAAACATACCTCATGTATACATTTACAACTGAGTTTCCTAGCCAATCATAGTCAAGGATTTTGGTTTCACTCTCAACACCAATGAAGTCTTATTCTTTCTCTCCATACATATTTTCTTTAAATTGAACTATGTGGTTGCGACCATATTTTAACTTTATATCCACATGATCCTTAAATGATAGTAAATTTGGATATATAATGGGCGGGGTAATGGTGCTTTTGGTAGATCTTTTTGATCGGTTGGTCGATCATTTTGATGGTTTTGAGGCACTTTTTCATTTCATCCACTTATCTTTGTCCATCTGTAATAACATTCATTAGTTCATACCTTTTTTCATTAATTGTTAAAGGTTTATCTTGAAAAGTAAAATTGAAATGAATACCTCCTTGTTGGTATGATTTTTTACAAGATGTAACAGTCATGTGATGAATGTTCTAATAGATTTTTCGACCGTATTAATATCATCCTAATGAATTGGAATAGGTAGCTTTGTTCTCTGCTTGTGGGATACACTAATAGACACTCACACGTGACCTATTGTAATTGGTATGTTGTGTAGCATGTCCTTTTGAATATTGAACATCATATCCCTCACTACAAGGAAATGGGTGGGTGTTGCTATATATAAATCACAGTCATTATCATCCTATAGAATATCAGTACTAAAAAGGTATCACTGTCTTTCTGATTCACATTTTACAAAAACATTTACTAGAACATTGATTATCTCTTCTAAGACATCTCTTTAAGGGAAATGGATATCCTTGTAGTTATTGGGGGGTGAGGCGGGATCTTCACACGGTGGTTTTTCTTGATTTTCTTCTTCTCTTTGCCTCTCCCTCATTAAAGTCTCCATAATCTATCTCCACCATTGGAATTATCCTTTAAGGGTAGATATTCTTTCTCTCATCCATTTTATTAATTCACTTTGATTTTCCTCTTGTTTTTTTTTCTAAAAATATGTTCGGGGTGTCACCCCAAAACCCACACCTCTGACATGACCATAATGTTCTTATTGCTTCAAGGCCACTGATGGTTTGTGTTCATTTGGAACAAGTGTTTCTGATTCCTATGACTATGTCAGATAGAAAATATGGAAAAATAAGTGATCATTTTTATGTAATAGTGATTTAAATCAAAACAAATTTTTATTATTTAATACTTACACATTTTTCCCACACTTTTTGTGTGTTTTCATCTATTATTATTTCGTATTTATTTACACATGCCTCCTTCCATAGCACATGGCATGGGATGGAAGTGGATTTAGATTTCGAGTCATCAATTTGCATATAAATATAAGAAAATAATTATGGTGTTTTTTCATGTCACATAAAAGTATTACAGTCGATTTAAAATACATATCATTTTTTTTCAAGTGAAGCATACCACATCCTTACTTTACAGTAGGGGTACTGTGGATTTTTTGCTCATTCCTTATTTCGAGCACTCAGCTATTGTTTCATAAATAAAAAAAATCAATCAAAGTGATGAATACACATATCATCAAACAATTTATTACTAGCCACAATGTACCTAAAAGTGATATCCACACGACGGCTAGTAAACGCATCTCATGCTTCTTGGGTTATCAGGTGTGCATAAATAAGTGGTGGGTGCGAGTTTATTTTCCATTCAGTATATTTAAGATATTTTCTTATTAGAATTGTGGGAAATCCACTGGTAATCCTTCAAGCTAGCATTAATAGATATTTATTATGGGATTAATTTACTATAAATGCACTTTGAAATGGTTGATGAAGAGTAATTCAATGTTTCATTATTTTATTTTTTAGGAAAATAAAGAAATGATATCATAATGTTACCATAATATCTTCCCACATCAGTGTCTTAAGCCCAAACACAACATGGTTCCATGAATATAAATCAATTGGAATGCATTGATGAGTGAAGATTCCAATATAACTGATGAACATGGCCTTGTTGGGGTTAACATGTTGGCCATGTGCATTCCATCTCACCTCATATTTGATGCCTTTGGCTTTCACCTCGATGCCTTTTGCTAACACTGTCAAACTATGACACTCCTATTTTTTCTGTGTCGTTGATCCTTCATCACCAACCATTTCCCCAAAATCAACATCATCAATATTTTTCTCTAGAGTGGTAGCATTATCATGTGTATATGGTCATTGTACCTCTGCACTAGAAGCATTATCAGGTTAAGAAACCTATTGTTCCTTGGGAATGGGAGCACCATCACATGCAGAAGTTTGTTCCTCTACACTGTGATCAGAAGCAGGTTGAGAGACCTGTTGTTCCTCGGGATTGGGAGCATCAGCACATTCAGAAGTCATTATATACATAAGTGGTTTAACACTTAATTTATAGCACATAAATGCAGTAGTAAATGGATAATAACATGAGTTAACATGATGTATATTGAAAAAAAAAAGTAACCTGATCATTGTACTCCCTTTTTCTTTTTTAAAGGCTGAAGGGATTTGAACCCTCTATCAATGATCCAAATCCCTTCATTGTGGTCTCATCTAACATAAAAACACCAAGTATATTGGGACTGCTGTGAAATGATTGTGACGTCCCAATGAAAGGTTCATCCTCAGTTAAATTTTCATCTAACCCTTTAGTGGTTTTGGTCGATAACAGAACAATTGACCACTTTTGGTTTACAGGGTATGGAACATAAAATACTTGTACTTACTATGATGCCATTATAAATTGTTCATATTTGTACCCTTCCTTACTAAAATCAACTTTCAAGAATCCCAATTCATCTATTTTAACATCACTTCTATTATCAACCCACTTGCATTGAAAAATTGTCACTTGTAATGTTGTATAATCCAACTCTCGTATTTTTTTTATGATGCTAAAGTATGACATATTCACGTAAATTGGATTTCTGTCCTTAGTACCAGAAACATGCATCACTTCAGCCACGAGTGTAACTCCACTATTTTTCATGGTACTGTCTTCATCATGCTCATTTATATAGAACATATAACCATTAATTACATATCCATTGTAAGATAATACATATGCACATGGTCCTCTGACTAGCCATTGAAGTCGTTCTAAAGTTGAATCCGGATTTTCATCTGACTCATTTAAAATATGTCCCCAAAACCATCCTATAAACTATTGATTATGTGTATTTGATATCCATCTTTCATCCCTTTATGGATTCAAATGCCTAATAATTTCTCTATGGGTTTCAACATATGGTAAACCTCCAAAATGTTATGCAAAAAGTAAAGGTGGTTCTACTCCTGATCTGTAATATTGATTGTGACAACATCTCTTCTAGAAATTCCTCCACCCACAAGCAGACTAGTGTGATGAGATTTTGGTAGACCAATGATTTCCACACTGGATAGGTATTTATTATAGAATACAATGGATTCCTCAACAATATATCGCTCTTCAATACAACCCTATGGCCGACTTCGATTTTTGACATAACCTTTCAAAATCTTCATATACCGTTCAATGGGGTACGTCCATATATAGTGTACAAGACCACATATTCGAATCTATCTCACTAATTGAACCATAAAATGAACCATCATATCAAATAATGTTGGCGGGAATAACATTTCCAAGTTACATAATATAATGGTAATTTTTATTTCCATAGTCGGCAATTTCGTCAGTATATAACTTTTATACATATAGCTTTGAATAATAAATAGAGCTTGGTTAATTTATGATGTACATTATTTGGAAAAATTCAATGTAAATCTATAGGCAGTAGATCTTACATCAAAACATGGTAGTCATTTGATTTCATACCCTTTAACTTTAAATCAGTCATTGACATGATGTTCTTGATATTCGATGAATTCCCCTTTGGAACCTTTATATCATTCAAGAAGTTACAAAAATTATATCTCACATGCCTGGAAAGAGTGTAAGAAACTAGAGGAAGAAAATTTCATCTTTCACCCTTCACTAGTGTCAACTCTTTTCATATTCCCATATCAATCATGTCCAACCTAGCCTTAATTCCATGCTTCATTTTTTTCAGGTGGATTTAGCAGTGCGCTGATGATACTATCACATACATTTTTTCAATATGAATAACATCAAGAAAATGTTTAACGTATAGACAATTCCAATATGGTAATTCAAAAAAACTGGTCTCTTTTTCCAACCTATTTTCATAAGGTTTTTCAAAAATAGTTTACCAAATGCAGTGTCCACATATTTTAATTTCTAAAACATTTGATCAACTATTAGTTTATATGGTGTTATACATTCTTCTAGACTTTCATCAAAGTATTTCATCCAATATCAGTACTTATTCCATGGGGGTAGAAATTTGCGATGTCCTAGAAACACAGTTTTTGATGAATGTTTCATCCTAATTGACTGTGTACCTTATTCATAGACGGGACACCCTTGAGTTACTTTAATGCTATATCCTAAAAAATTTACATAAGCAAGAAAGTAATTTATCATCCTATACAACATGGATCTCAACATGAAATATTCATTTCTGTAAGCATCATACAACGTAACACATGAATCCCACAAAAATTTTAAATCCTCAATCAATGGATCCAAATAAACATCAATATCATTACCCAGTTGTTTTGGTCCTGATATAAGCATAGATAACATGATTTATTTTCATTTCATGCATAACCACAGTGTAAAGTTATAATTTACCAAAATAACCATCCATGTACTATGAGTGCTACTTTGAAAACCAAAAGGATTCACTCCATCTATAGATAATGCAAGATGAAGTTTTCTCACCTTATTTCCAAATTCAGGATATTCATGATCAATTATATTCCATTGAGGAGAGTCTGATGGGTGACATAGTTTCCCATCTTTATTTCTTGTGTCTTCGTGCCATGTCAATTTCCATGTAGTCTCCTCACTTCCATATATGTGCCTAAACCTTGGAATGATTGGAAAGTACCATACAACTTTCGTAGGACTAGATTCATCTTTATTATTGAGAACCATCACACTTTGGGAATTCTCTAAGTGATTTTTGGTCCTTGATAAATAGTATACAATCATTCATACATGCATTTATTCTTTCAGGTATCATACCCATCAAACATAGCATTCGTTTGGCATCGTATGTTCAGCTCGAGAGCTCATTATCTTCTGGTATCATGTCATTCAAGAGAGTAAGTAATTCTATAAAACTGGCCTCACTCCATCCATTTCTTGCTTTCAAATTATACAGTTTCAGTACAGTTGAAAATGTTGTATGTTTAGTGCAAACACCATACAATGGAATCTTTGCACAACTCTTTAACTGATCAAACAATTTTGGGAAATCGTGAAGTTCATCTTCAACTGTCCTTGTCATTTCCTCAATATGATCTTCATCATCATTCACATATGTAATCACATCCTCGATATGGTCTTCTTTATTGTACACACTTGTAATCATATCAGATGATCCATAAATGTAGTGTTATCCCATCGACTAGTTACGTTCTATTTTTTCCCATGTTTATTCCAACATTTATAACTTCGATTGATTCCATGACAGATCAAGTGTTCTTCCAACTCCTCTAGACTAACTTGCCTTGAATAACAACAGTGTAAACATGGATAAAGGATTTGAGAAGGTTCATCTTCATGATCTTTTGCAAACTTGATGAACTCTTTCACTCCAACATCATACTCTTTTTTCAAAATATTGGCATCCATCCATTCTATATTCATATCCATCCTATTTGATTCAGTGATATTAATATTTAATAAAATAAATACACAAAACATTGATATAAAAATTAACCAAGGCTAAAAAAAGTTATAGACTATAAGTCTCCTTTGAAAACTATTTATAAAATCACAATTGAAATCCCATTAAAAAACCAACCATTTACACAAATTCGTCTTTAAAATAACACACCCTTTTTAAAATAAACCAATCAGTTCCAAAATCTCTTTCTTAAAACCTAAATTCCTTTTTTTAAACCATTTTAAAGCTATTTAAAACCAAAAAAGGGTATGTTGAACACATATAATTTTTTAAGAAATATTTAAAAACACTTGAATCATTTTAAAAGAGTCACTTAGTCATTTTAACAAAGACATAAATCCCAAGAGAGACACTTTATAAAGGATACATGAATCAAAATTAACCAACATTTTATAAAATATAAATATATGAAAGGTTTATCATATATCTCATGAATAAATACTATTAATCTGATAGTTTACTCACTTAATACTACTGAGGAGTGAATAAGTGATAGATAAAGACATAAGTGTCACTTGGCCATGATAATTTTGAACATAAAGTCACGTCTCTTTAAAGTGGGCAACCATATTCCAATTGATGCTTAAATCATGTACTAACTAAGCTTGATCCTTCCAATATGGTACATCAGAAAAAATGTTCCCCTTCTTGAGGGTATATATTAAGTCAAAGTTAAAGGACTATAGGCACTCAAACCTTCTCTAATATCAATGGTTCATTTCACTTTGTGATTAAATATATTTTAAACACTTTTTTTAGTGTATTCCAAAAATATCTCACCCTAAAGATAATAACAATAACACCTCATGGAAAGAACCATTATTTCTAATCTAAAAAAGGATTTGGAAAGTTTCTCTTATGTTTCATTAACTGTCTAGACCCATAAGCAACCACATGACCATCATAGACTGGAACTGTTCAAATCCTAACTCTTGATACATCACAATATAAGTCATGCTCATTACCCAGCTCATTTATGGTTAAGATTGGTATTTTCAATCTCCCATTAAGATCTTAGAAGGATCTTTCATGAACATTTAAGAGGCAGGAATTGTTCCATGTACACTAATATCATTTTCCTCATGAAGTGTACATTATCAATCCAAAACATACACTTTGAGATCATGGCATATAGTTGATGCTCCCTAAGTTTTCTCAAAATGATCTCCTGATATCGAGTATGTTCCTCCCTCAATTGGGAATACATGATGATATGATTGAAAAATATGGCTATAAAATTATCTAAATAAGGATGGAAGACCCAATTCATCTCATCCATGAACACTACCATCAATAAAATAAACCAAAACAAACCTGAAAAATAGAAAAAACTGACTTCATGTGATTTATGTACACTAACCATATCCCAATACATCATGTAAAAATGATAATCTATAATAAAAAATAAGAGGTAGGAATTTTTCTATAGAAAGAATACATAATAGCTTCATAATCCCATTGGAATATGAATGGTTTTATTTATACATGCTCAGTCAGATATCACTAAGGAGTCTATGTAATTACAACCAAATGATATTTCAATAATGATAGATTTTACTACATATGTAAATAAGCATTAACATGAAATTTCATAAAATAAAAACAAGTAGCATTACTTTCCATTGAAAACTCTATTTATTTTAAATTTATTTTCATTTGAAATTTTAAAAAGATTCATTTTAAAGTTAATTATTTATGAACCATGAATAGAAAATAACATATTTTATAAAACAATTTATTTCCATAAAAACGAATCTTCATTTTCAAAAAATGATCCACAAATTCAGAAATTTAAATAACCAGTTTCAATCATAAAACATACCATGAGAGAAATAATGTAACTGTGAAACTGGAACCATTAATCAAACAAGTATAAAAATTAGATTGCAGTAGACAAAGGACACAATATAATCAATATGAAAAAGGTATAAATTAACTAATAATAATAGTGGAGGACCCCCCCCCAATGGAATCATAAACATAAAAAAGAAAGGGGAAACTGAGTATGTATTAAAGGAAGACAATCCTAAACAATACATAACAAATAAAAACTATCAGCCTATATTTCATCCCAAAAAAACAATATCAGCCACCTAACCTACCCACAATAGCATCATTCAAGGGTACTTTCATAACCTTAGAAACCCAAGAAAACAAGGAGACCTTAGCTAGTGTTTGGTCTAACTGGTATAAAAAATGCAGACCCCTCTCGTAGAATCTAATTTTTGAAAGGTGATGTGAGGATTTATTACATACATGCCCGGATGCTTTGAGGAGGAGGAGGAGGAGGAGTAAGTGGTAGCAGCGATAGCAGAGGAGTTGGTAGTGGTGGAGGAGTCGGCAACAGAGGAGGAGGACGAGGAGTCGGTGGTAGTGGTGGTGGTGGTGGAGGGGGAGGAGGATTCGACGATGGTAGGGTTCGACTTCCACGAGAGCTTGAGCGTGCGATAGGAGGAAGAGGTTGTTGGGGTTTATTTATAAAACCGAGTAAACCTTTTATCAGTGCTAGCTAAAAAGCGCTGATAAAGGTATGTTTTATCAGCACTAAAATAGAAAGTGCTAATAAAACATGTCTTTATCAATGCTAAAAAAGCGCTGATAAAAATATAATGATAATAAATTATTTATATTTTTATATATATTTACAAAATTATATGTATAATAAATATTTATTTATTTATTTATAATAACAATTATAAATAAATATATAGTTATTTATATTTACATATTTAATAAATATATATTTATTTATAATTATAAATTTATAATAAATATATTTGTTATATTTATAATTATATATAATTAATATCTTTATTGTAATTTTATAATTATTTAAATATATCTATATTTATTTAGAATTATATTTGTAAATATCTATTATAATTTTATAATTATTTAATAACTATAAATTTATATATATTTATTACATATATATTTTAATTATAGTCATAAATATCAATAAATTTATATATATTTTTTAATACTTATGAAATTAAAATAAATATATTAATTATATATAATTATAATTATAAATATAATATATATATTTATTATAAATATATTTATTATAATTTCATAATTATTTAAATATAAGTATATATTTATTTAAATAATTATGAAATTAAAATATATATATATATAATTAATATTTAATTATTTATTTATATTTATGACTATATATAATTAATATATTTATTTTAATTTCATAAGTATTTAAATATATATTTATTTATTTATATTTATAACTAAAAATAAATATAGATTTATTTATAATTATAATTATAAATATAATAAATATATTTATTATAATTTTTATAATTATATATATATATATTATAATTATAATTATAAATATTTGTATATATTTATAAATATTTTTATATATTTATAAATATATTTCTATAATTATATAAATTTATAAAATTATAATTATTATAAATATATTTATAATAATTTTCTAATTATATATATATATATATATATTTATATATAATTATAATGTATTTATATGTATATATATGTATATTAATATATAAATATATATATTTATAAAATTATAATAAATGTATTTATAGTAATTTTATAAAAAGTGTATATATAATTATAAATATAATAAATATATTTATCATTTAAAAAAATTAAAATTAATATATGTCTAATGAATATATATATATATATATATTCATTTAAGACATATATTTATTTAAATATATATATTGATTTATAATTATAATTATAAATAAATATATTTAAAAGGTATCTATATATAATTATAAATATAATAAATATATTTATCATTTAAAAAAAATTATTGTAATTTTATAATTATTTAAATATATATATATATAGTTATATATATTTATAATTATAAATATATTTTAAAAAGTAATTATATATAACTAAATATTTATAATTATAAATATAATAAATATATTTATTATTTAAATATATTTATCATGATTTTAAGTATTTATGAGAACATAATAGCTTCATGGGAAGCAGTTGGGGGTTACCCGAGTGGTAAAGGCTCTCTGTAATCTTGCATCAAAATCCAGGTGGGGACGAATTTCGATAGAAAGGTGGTGACGCAGGCATGATGCAACCAGGAGGTGACGCGGGTAGTATGATACAGGAATGACGTAGGCGGTGGACCCACACAGTTGTGAAGCAAAAAAATAGTTGCAGGTGTTGGGCACCTAGGCTATAGACTTTGTAATGAACTCCATGTCCATAAGGCCTTCGGGCCATCAAAAATGGGTGGGTTATCCTTTGGGGTGCTATGACCTACCTTATCAGGTTGTGTGCATTGCATTTCTATGTTTCGTTGTAATTGTACTCCTAAGTACCTATAATATAATACAATAGCTTCATGGGAACATGAATGAATTATATACACCGAGTAAAGTATAAATCTTATAAAAAACGAGTCATCGTATATATGGACAACATGAATAGTGATGAGGGTTTCATGTATAAATGAACATTCATGATGAATACATAACATATGAACATTAATTATATTCATGCATCAATTGACCAAATTTATTGGAAACATATATTTATTTAAATATATTTATTTATTTATAATTATAAATATAAATATACATATTTAAAAACTATTTATATATAATTATACTTATATATTTTTAAAAGGTATTTATATATAATTATAAATATATAATTATAAATATATAAATATAATAAATATAATAAATATATAAATATAACAAATATAATAAATATATTTATTATTTAATGAAATTTATTCTATATATTTGAATTATCAAAATATATATATCAATTATAAACATTCTTTTTTTATTCATTGTATACAAATAAACATTATTTTTGAATATAAATATAATAATTTTATATAAATTAGTAATATTTTGTATTAAAAACTTTTATCAGCGCTATTTTTAGCACTGATAAAGGGTACACCTTTATCAATAATTTTAGCTAGTACTGATAAAGGACCCCCTTTTATCAACGCTTTCTGCTTAGCACTGATAAAATTCGGTACATCCCTTTCTCAGATCTGTGGTAGTGATTGGTTTCAAAATCCATGTGAATCTAATATTTTATGTGGAATTTTTGAGATCAAGGATGTGCAAATTATTTAAAATCATTGTGCTTTTTTTATTGGCTCATTTTTTTAGAAAAAATATTATATTTGTTATTGTGATGTTATTATTAAAGCGGGTCCAGCTAGAAGCCAAAGCATCTGACCATTTATTCAAATTTAAAAGATAAGATAACAAGTACATGGGGAAAAGAATGAGGGAAAACAGGGAAAATCCCAACATCATAGAAACAACACATCAAACATCACCATAATCATGATCGGAGTCATGTTCAGAGTCTGCAGCATCGTCAGATTTCCAATCCGACTGTGTGGTCTTCTATCTGAAAAGCATAGTGTACTTCTCCCTAAGCACCAACTACTCTAATGTGATCCTGGAATATCTAGAAGAACCGCCTCGTCCATGCCCTTGAGTAACCTCCTCTCAGCCATGTCCACGGCCATGTCCACGACCATGACCCTTTGGGTGCCTACCCCTTCTCCAAGTCTACTGATGCATAGTCACATCATGATCACCCTTTTCAGCAGCAAACATATCCCTAAACCCTTGACTTAGATCCTCATTAAGAGAATCAAGAACCTTAAAATTGTTGACCTCAGTAACAATTTCGTGATTGATTTCTTGTTCATAAACGTTAGGTGATTCATGTAGAGAACCTGTTTTCCTTGAAATCATTTGAAACCCTTCATTATCTATAATATTCTTCCCTTTTCTTTGCACAGTATCTTCCCTCTCAATGAATTCCATCCTTTCTAACAAAGTAGATGCATCCCTGATAATGGCACTGGCATTCTGAACCTTCGACATTGATCTCAAATACTCCACACTAGCTTTGAGCTCTGTATCAGCAAAAATGTCGGACCATAATTTCTTCCTGTCAAATCACTACTCAAGTGTTGGGATAGTATTAGGAGGGGCTGCCTCTATGCCTTCAGAACACTGCACATGGATGTTGTCCATCTCAACACCAGCAATAATGTTCTGCTCAACCATATACTCATCATCTTTAGAAACATCAGGTGCAATCACTAGCTACACAGGGGTGCTGTCCAGACCATTGACCTACAACACTTCATCAAAAGTACCCTGGCCAGCCGCATTGGATTCATTTGTAGTAGTATGTTCACAAACACCACCTACAGGAATAATAAAGTTACAATTTACCATAGAGTGTTCATTCTTCTTGCAGTTGGTGCAAAAAAGTTTCTTCTGACATTCAGAATCCAAGTGCCTTATATTCCCATATATCTTTTAAGAGGAAGGACTCTTCTCAAACTCTATTAAAAATTCCAATCATCGATTAGTAGTAAGAAAAAGAACTAACACTGTGAGATTTGATCTTTATTCAACTTCCAAAAGTACTCTGGAAAAATTTCCAAATCACATAATCTCTGTATCCATGTCAAGTTTGATTGGATCCCCAATAGTAGAGGAAATATCCCACAACAGTTGAGAGTTTCAAAGAAACCATAGTAAACCATGAATTCGTATCCAAGCATGAGTGATGGAGTTCTTCATCGCATAGGTACTGGAGAAGGGATCCCAATCTTGGATCCTTAAAACCAGGTTTAAGAGAAATAAATCCCAATACCCATTCTCTAGCTTTTATTTCATCAGAAGGAAACACGATATGAGAGAACCCCTTAGTGATTGAGGTAATCCTCCACCCACCAAAGCCCCAAATTTGAAGAAGTTGCTTCTTCAGATCATTAATCTTCCGTGGGTTATCCTGACCTTGAAAATTCAACCGAGCAATAATAGAGTGTTTGCACATATCAAGTCTTTCCACAATCAACTATTGATTGGCTTCAACAATTACATACAAACCATTTTTCATGACCCTGGAAGATGAACTCTTGAATCAGTGAACACACGATTCGACTTCAACTTTTCATCAAATGAAACATGACTAGAACTATGCGTCTTTGAAATAAGTAATAGAGTTTTATGTTTTATTCCAAAAAAAATTAAAGAAATAGAAAAAAATTGGATTTATGTTTATTAAAATTTATTTGTATTTATAACTATGTTATGATTATGATGTTTTATATTTGGAACATTACTACATGAGATTTATTAATCACTAAAGTGGTCAAATCATAAAGTTAAAATTATTTCAAAATTATGTTAAAATAATATATATTGATTACTCATAAATTTGATACTATTATGACATCTTATGAGTAATTAAAAGTCATTATTATGAGATATTTATTAATTTTCCAAAGGCAATTTCCATGTTCTTATAATTTATGAATATAATTATTGGAAATATAAATATGCATTATGATATGTATTTATATATCCAGAGATAATAAATAAATCTAATTTATGTGTATATTATTTCCAAATAAATTTAATTTAATTAGTATCAATTATAATTGTGTATTAGTGTATCACCCAAAGGAGAACACTAATACACATTTATGTTAAATAATTTGTCTGAATCAATGTATTATTATTATTTCAAAGAAATGATTTTAAGAATGTATTTATTGCAGTTATATTTCCATCATCATTAAACTCATAGACATCAATTGTTCTGATCTTTAATGTATTAAATTTCTCTTATTAGAGTGAGAAAATCCAATTTCACCTTGGTGTATTGGATCTTGATTTATCACTCCAAGTAAAGAAACCTGCTACTATAACGGATGATAGTAGCAATGATGATAAAGTATATTATACAACATGGGAAAGATTGAACATATTAAGTTTGATGTTCATGCGAATGAGAATAGAAAGTAACATCAAGTATGGTCTCTCTAAAACTGAAAGCGCTAAAGAATTTATAAAATCTATAGGAGACCAATCTCAAACTATAGATAAATCACTTGCTGAGCCATTAATGAGTACATTGACCACCATGAAGTTTGATGGTTCTCATACTATGCAAGAGAATGTAATTTAAATGAAAAATATTGTAGTAAGACTTAAGTCTTTAGGAATGGAATTGGATGAATGTTTACTTGTACATGTTTTCCTAAACTCATTACCATATGGTTATGGACCATGCCAAATGAACTACAACACCATGAAAGATAAATAGAATGTGAATGAATTTCATATTATTCTAGTTCAAGAGTAAACATGTTTAAAGAGTCAAGGAATCCACTCCCTCCATTATGTGCATCATCAAGAAGGAAAGAAGCATGGAAAAGGAAAGGGGACATTAAAGGTTAATTAGTCCTCTAGTAAGAACCAAAATAATGAAAATAAAGATAAATTCCATTTCTATGGGAAAATTGGACATTTCCAAAAGGATTTCCTGAAACGAAAAGATTGGTTTAAAAAGAAAGGTAAGAAAAATGCTTATACATGTTATGAATCAAACTTAGTTGAAGTTCCACATAATACATGGTGTATTTATTCTGGTTGTATGACTCATGTTTCTAATATGATGCAAGTATTCCTTTCAACCCAAATCACAATCCCAATTGAAAAGTTCATCTTCATGGGGAATAGAGTGAAGGTTTTAGTTGAAGCTTTCAGGACTTACCATTTAATCCTTAATAGTGGATATAGTTTGGAATTATGTGAAATTTTTTATATACCTAGTATATCTAGGAACTTGGTTTATTTATCAAAACATGAATTTTTTGGATACTCTTTTAATTTTGGGAATGGGTATTTTAGTTTTTTTAAGCATACACACATTATTAGATCTAATTTATTATATGATAGTTTATATAAACTAAACCTTGATAATATGTATGTTGAAACACTTATGACCTTGCATCATAATTCTAGTACTAAACATGGTTTAGTAAATGAAAACACTTCTTATTTATGGAATAAACGTTTAGGTTATATTTCCAAAGAATGAATGGAGATATTGATTAAGATTGAAATCCTTCCAAATTTAGATTTTATCGACCTAAACATTTGTGTGGATTGTATTAATGGAAAACAAACAAAACACACAAAGAAAGGTTCCACAAGAAGTACTCAACTCCTTGAGATCATACATACCAATATATATGGGTCTTTTGATGTAAATTATTTTGGTAAATAAAAATACTTTATCACCTTTATTGATTATTTTTCATGTTATGGATATGTCTATTTATTTCATGAGAAATCTTAAGTAATAAATGCCTTATAAATTTATGTAAATGAAGTTGAGAGGAAATTAAATAGAAAGTTGAAGATCATAAGGTCTGATAGGGGTGGTGAATATTATGGAAGATTCGATGAAAGTGGAAAAAACCCCAGTCCATTTGCAAAGTTTCTAGAAAGTCATGCAATATGTTCACAATAGACTATTCCAAGTACACCACAACAAAATGGTGTAATGAAAAGGTGTAATAGAACATTAATGAATATGGTTAAGAGTATGTTAAGTAATTATTTTTTATACTTATCTTTTTGGATATATTCTTTAAAAACTATCATGTATTTATTGAATAGGTTTCCTAGTAAAGTAGTTCCAAAGACTCTTTTTGACCTTTGGACTGGTAGGAAACATAGTTTAAGACACCTACATATATGGGGTTGTCAGGAATACATAATATCATATAATCTATAAGAAATAAAACTAGATGCAAGAACAATTGGTAGAAATTTTATTTCTTATATAGAGAAATCAAAGGGGTATAGATTTTATTTTCCTAACTATAGTATGAGAATTTTTGAAACTAAAAATGCTAGATTTATCGATAATGGTGAATCCAGTGGGAGTGAAGTTCCACAAAATGTGGAAATTAAAAAGGTTAGAATTCAAGTTTCATTTTCCTATATTCCAACCTCACATGTTATTGTTCCTAAAATTATTACATCACAAGATAATCATGTAGAACAACAACATAATGTTTCCCAAATTCACAATAAAGAAATGGTTGAAGAACCATAATAAATAGTGTTAAAAAGATCCCAAAGGGAAAGAAGGTTCGTTGTTTCTGATGACTATGTGGTATATCTACTTGAAATAGAAAATTATCTTAGAATTAATAATGATCCAGTTTCATATTCTAAATACATAAAGTGTGATAATTCTGATAATAATTAGATTCCATGAAATTTGAGTTGAATTCCATGGAACAAAATAAAGTATGGGACCTTATAGAATTTATTGAGGATGCAAGAGAGTTGGATGTAAATGGGTCTTCAAAACCAAACATGACTCTCTTGGTAACCTTGAATGTTACAAGTACAGACTTGTTGCTAAAGTATTCACTCAAAAGGATGGTATAGACTATAAGGAAACCTTCCCACCAATTTATAATAAATAATATTTCAAAATTATTATGGAATTGGTAGCTCAGTATGATTCAAAGTTACATCAAATTCATGTTAAAACATCCTTTCTAAATGGAAACTTATAGAAAGTTGTATAAATGGATCAACCAATGGGGTTTTCCATTGAAGGAAAGGAACACATGATATGTAAATTAAAGAAGTCAATATATGGACTTAAACAAGCTTCCTAACAATGGTATAATAGGTTTAATGATACCATTGTATCTTTTGGATTTAAGGAAAAAATCATTGGTCGGTGTATATATCAGAAGATTAGTGGGAGTAAATTTATATTATTGATTATATATGTTGAAGAAATATTTCTTGTTGTAAATGATCTTGGTCTATTATGTGAGACCAAGAAATTCCTCTCTAATAATTTTGTAATGACATGCATTGGAGAAGCCAATTATGTGATTGGAATATAAATATTTTATAATAGAACTCAAGGTTTATTGGGATTATCTCAAAATTTATATATTAATAAAATTTTAGAGAGGTTTAGGATGGAAAAATGTTCATCATCCCTAATTCCACTTCAAAAAGGAGATAAATTTAATCTCAATCAATGTCCCAAAAATGATTTGGAATCAAAAAAGATGGAACAAATTCCTTATACATATGTTGTTGGAGGTTTGATGTATTCTCAAACATGTAAAAGGCTAGATATTAGCTTTGTAGTTGGTATGTTGGGAAGATAGAAAATTAATCCTATATTGGATCATTAGAGCGATGAAAAGAAAGTTTTGTGATATTTTCAAGGAACAAATGATCACATGCTTACTTATAAAAGATCCAATGATCTTAAGGTGGTTGGATACTATGATTCAGACTTTGTTGGTTGTGATGATATAAGAAAGTACACTTTTGGTTTTTTGTATATTCTAACAAAAGGATAAATATCATGGAAAAGTGAAAAGTAATCGGTTATCATTGATTCGACCATGGAAGCTGAATTTACAGCATGCTTTAAAGCTACAATTCAAGGTACATGGTTGTGGAACTTTATTTCAGGACTTGTAATTTTTGAAAGTATCACCAATCCCTTGAAAATTTATTATGACAATACTGCAATAGTATTATTTTCCAAGAATGACTGATATTACAAAGGTGTTAAACACATGTAATTAAAGTAATTTTCAGTTGAGGAGGAAGTTCAAAAATATACGGTGTCAATTGAATATATTAGCACAAATATTATTATTGTTGACCCTTTGACGAAAGGGTTTCTACCCAAGAAATTTACTAGACATTTTGAAAGTATGGGCATTGTCAGTGAGTAGGTTTAATTGTATGTATTAACTATTATGAATATTACAGTTGACACTTGGACTTATAAATGTTTTGATCATGTTGCATGTTTTTTCAATAAGTATACATGACTGAATTGAATAATGATACCAAGAATAGTCTTTAATAAAGACATTATCATTAGGACAATTATATATATATATATATCCCATTTTAATTATGATAAGGAAAATTTTAATATTATAGTACATGGAAGGGAGTATATTAATAGAGAATATACAACTGCCATGACTCATGTGGACATTATCCTTAATTATGATGTTGTGTATATGATGGAATAGATTTAAATGTGCATAATGACCGATTAAATATTAAACATAATAAACTAATATCACATGAGTTAAGTGGGATAATGTTGTAATAACTCACATCATATTTTGTTTGATATTATTATAATGGGATAATGAGGGATAAACTTGTCAAATTGATGGATTTTGAAAATTAATTAAATAATCACCCATAAAAACCATTTTATCCCTATTTAAAGGGTATTGTCCTTGATAATTATATCTCAATCACAATTCTAGTACATTCCATCAAAACCGTTGTAGAAGAGAGAATAGGCAAAGGATATAAATCCTTTTAAGTGGTAGAAAATCAAGGATACTCAAATCTAGATGTTCAATGGATCAAGGTATGTCTTTTATTTTGAATTTATTTATCTAGATATGTGATAAATACATATTTTAAAGATAATAAATTTAATGAAATTAACTTAAAGAGATAACATAGGATTTCGAATCCCCACTCTTCAATTTTGTAATATTTCCTCCATATATTTTATGCAATAGTGAGTAAGAGGGAAATGGAATAATGGTTATGATATTCTCTCTTAACATTTTTTCTATTTTTTTATATATATCAAATCTATTCCCCCTCCATTGTCTTGGTCTACACACCATATAGGTGTAGCTGTATAGATCGGGGGATGAACAACATGGATAGAGGTGAGTAATAATTGATTGGTTATGACATGATTATTGGATGAGTATAATACAACTCTTGAAAAATGAAGTGCCCATATAACCAAACCTAGGGCCATTCCCTTTCATCCTAAATTTTTTTCCATTATTTTTTTATATTTTAGTTTTAAACTTCTAGTGTACCTCTCATGATTACTATTTTAAAAACACTAAAAATATTAATGAGAGTAAATGGTAGTGATTGTTTTAGCTTGGCTCCTTAAATACAAATCCGGGTTAGCTCTCAAACTATTCATAGGGGATTTTAAACTTTTATTTTTATAGCCTCGTGAAAAATCAATTATCAAGTATCTTAATTTATTTTATTTTGATATGGAATATACACCTATAAATGGAATCATTTTTGTTGATGTGATGAGTATAAATACTCAAGTACAGGTGTTGTGGGTGGATAGTAGTGAGTAGAAAATGATAAACCTCTTTTCTAAGATTCTCCTTGGCGTTCAAGAGTATCAGGGAAGAGAGACCTAAAAATATCTGAGTATTGAATTCTCACTCTTTTAAGAGAGTGAATGAGAGTAGTTTATCAAACTCAAATTTCTTAGTGATTAGGGACAATATATATGGTGGGGTGATACCACCGGATTAGTCCCATGATACTAATGAGGTCCTTTATATTGGGGGTCATGTGGCAGTCCCTATGAGCATGCGTGAGGAGATGATATGTGATTGAAATGCCTCAAGATGGGTTGTTCACCTAGGACTTACCAGAATGAACCATGATATTCATAGGCAATATTGGTGGCCCAGGATGATGAAATATATTACAAGGTTTGTTTCATGATAATTTACCCATCAACAGGTAAAGGTCGAGCACATGAAACCCATTCCTGAGTGGAAGTTGGATCATGTGATAAGGGATTTTGTGATGGTGTTTCCAAGAACACTTTGAGGAAGTGATGCAGTATAGGTTATTGTGGACCATTTGATTAAGGTCACAGATTTCATACCTATCTGGTAGAATTTATCTTCCAACATGTTGGTTATTTTATATGTCTATGATACTATACATCTTCATAGTGTGACTCATAGTATCATTTTAGACCATGATGTTCATTTTAAACCTCACTTCTGGTAGGGTTTGTAAAAAGTTCTTGATACATAGGTTCACTTGAGCACTACATACCATCCTCAGACCGATGGGTAATATGAGCATATTATATATATTATGGAGGATATGTTGAGAGTGTGTGTTCTATATTTTAGTAGTTCATGGGGGATTTTTCTTGATTTAGTTGATTTTATTAATAATAATAGTTAATAATTATTTATTCTAATAGAGACTTTTGAATATTTTTATGATAGATTGTATCGATCACCTCTATATTGAATAGAGGTTGGGGAGTTTTCTATTATTGGACCAAGTCTCATTCAGAATACATCAGAGCATATCTAGTTGATTTGGAAGAGATTGGAGACTACCCAAACTAGGAAGAATTCATATGTATACTAGATATGTAATACTCTTGAGTTTGAGGTGGGCTATCAAGTATTCTTGTAGGTGTTGCCTTGGCCAGGGTACTGATGTATTCGAAAATAGGGGAAACTGAAACCTAGATATGTGGGGGACTTTGAGATTATCGGGAGGGTCAGTACTGTGGAATACCAATTAAAATTTCCTTAGAGTTTCAGTGTTGTGAATAATGTATTCCGTGTATTAAAACTAAAGAGATACCATCTGGATTATTCTTATTTGATTAGTGTTGATGATGTCAAGCTATATCCAGATGCGTTGTTTGACGAATAACCCATTTTTATAATGAATTGGAGTGACAATACTCTTTATAGAAGTATGGTTTCACATATATATATATATATATATGTGTGTGTGTGTGTGTGTGTGTTTAGTTTTAGTATGGGTGTATTCAAGAGGATATGTGGGATCAAGAGTTAAATATGTGGGCACAATGGGTAGAGTTATTCATTGATGAAGTGTAATAATAATCGGTGTAAAATCTCAAGGAGGAGTTGCCCAATGGTGGGGAGGTTGTAACACTCTTAGTGTTTCAGATCTATTATTGATTTAATTTTTATCAAACCTTACATGTTTCAATGTTTTTGACTATTTTAGGTGTTGGTGGGGGCCCAAGGTCCAATACTAGAAAATTTCTCTACGACCATGGTCAATAGAATCATGGTCATAGGGCAGCCTATATCCACGGTCAACATGGACCATGGATATACACCTACATAGATGTACTTATAAACAAGGTCCATATGGCCTAAGACAGAAGACGAATGTGGTAAACCCCATAAGAACATAGGAAATGTGTGAGAAGGGTGTAAGAAATGGCTACAACCATAGTCCATGTGGGAAATAACATTAATCCTCTATAGAAATGGGATAAATCAATGGTTCATATATTCCATGAAAATAGGGTCCACCTATGTCCATATTCTACATAGACCATGGTAATAGTGGTGGCCTATTCCAACCTATAGCCACAGTCTACATGGATCGTGGCCATACATCCATGTATAATAATTATATTTATAAATATTTAAAAACTAATATATATATATATATACATATATATACATATATTTACTTGTAACTTATTGTAGGTTAGTGGTAAAGTCTTAGTAGAATAATTGTAAGATAACAGGTTCAAACCTCTATGGAGGAAATTTTTGAATTTGGAAGACCGATAGCCACAGTCATCGACCATGACCTTAGGCTAAAGCATGTGGCTATAGTTAATGATCATGGTCATATCAAACCTATTTCCATAGTCAATGACTATTTCCATAGTCAATGACTATTTCCATAGTCAATGACTATTTCCATAGTCAATATATGGCCACTTCTAATCCTTGACCATGTATATAGTCTATCCTAATAGTAATACCATCCATGGGCCGCCTGACTATGGTCATTACCTGCCACCAAGTTTTATGGGGCTATTTACATGGTTTTAGCCCATAGAAATAAACCTAATTTCTAGTAGTGGTTCTATCTCGAGAAGCAGGGCAAGGTGTTAGGGAATATTTCCTATATGTAATATTTCATCAAGTACCCGATTAGCTAGTATTGGGTACCTAGTGGGCCCACCAAGGGAGGTAGTATCCCCCAAAGGTCCATTGATGGCCTTGGGGTGGGAACCTAGTCAGGGTAAGGAAATTACCCGGTACCCCATAGGTTGTTTTTTAATTTAAAATTAATTATTTAATTTAATTTAATTTTGTTTAAATGATATTATACACCCTCATTTTTTCCAGCCTACAACCATAATAACTTCTCTCTCTCATCTCCCTCCTTGCTTCCTAAGGTTGAGTCTCTTATATTTCTTATCAATTTAAAGTTTCATTAGCCCTGGTGATTTGTATATTGTAAGGCTTCAAATCCTCTTCAATATATTCAATATTTCTATTAAAATTTTAGTGTGTTTCATCATTTATTACATAAATTGGTGGTTTTATATATTTCAAAAAATTAATCGATGGGATATGATTCATTCGATGATACTCGGTGAGTGGGATTCCATTAGATTTAGGTAGGTGGTCCTTAATTAATCCCTATAGTTTATACTCATTTCATGAAAGGTGGGATACATTATCTCATAATCCATGTTTGATTGACCTGGGATTAATATAAAATGGTTTCCCTTGACCCATGTGAGGCTTGTGAGGATTTTTAGGGTCAGGGTAGACCCTTTAGTTGTTATACCTTTATGATATTGTCATCTATGGTTGTGTTCTTGATTTAAAGTGTATTAGAATTCTTACTTGGGACTCATTGGGGATTCTTTTGAGTTGTCTTAAGATTCCAAATACCATGATTTAGTGCCTTTTTCACCCCTTGTACATAGGAGTGATACAATATTGTAAATGGTCTTCTTGGGTTTGGATTGCACAAGTATAAAAAGTATTTATAACATTGATGCTTTAATGTTTTTCATTTAATAACTGATGATAACTTTTTTAAAACTTGGTTATTTAATAACTAATTTAAAATCTACAACATGGGTATTTTTAATGTTGGATATGTTAATAATTGATGCTAAAAAATTACAGAGTATTTTGAAGGTTGATTTTTTAAATAAATGAATTAAAAATATTTTTGGATATTTTTTTTAAAAAACCAATGCATTTAAGATAATTATTTAAAATTTTCTAAAAAATATTTTTAACATCGATTCATTAAATATATAATGTTAAAAACCTAAAAAAATAGTATTTTTAACATTGGTTATTTCAATAACTGATGTTAAAAATATTCAAAAAAATATTTTTAACATCGGTTCTTTCAATAAATTTAATTAAAAACCCAAAAATGGGATATTTTTAACATTGGTTATTTCAATAACTAATGTTAAAAATATTCTAAAAAATATTTTTTACATCGGTTATTAAAATAACCAACTTTAAAAATAAAAAACTGACACATAAATTCAATTATTTTCACATTATTCCCATGAAATTTAACTTTCCCACCTATAAATTCTTCCCACTAAACATGAAAATTTAATTTTTTTACATCACGCTCAAATGTTTTTTATTCCCACCTAAAAACATATTTCATTTTACACTCTTTCTTTCATTTCCATCTAGAACTTCTCAAAAATCAATAAATGAATTATATTTTTTTAACATTCATTTCATTTTATTCCTCCATATTTATCATTTCATTTAGTCATATGGAATTTTATAATTAAAGTGTCAATTCATTTGATTTTGATAATATTGATTAAAATGGAAAAAATTTAGAGGTTAATGAATATACTTTATTATATTAGATTAAAATGAATATATTTATACTAATTATTTTTTATATTACTATCATGAAGGACTAGATCATAGATTCTATCATTATATTGCATGCTTGATATGACATGTGTTAAATAAAGTGGTGATTCTTGAAGGATTTTTATGGATTAATCCTTTAAGATAACATGAAGAAATAAATTTTGAATGTATATTGGCATGAGGAGTGGTGATTGTAATTATAAATTAATTATTTAACATCTTTAGAGGTGTTTGGGAAATGATCTATAAAGGCTAGAAGAAGTTCCAATTGTTTCTAGTTTGTGATCCAAGTCCATCCATAAGGATGATTCCTATAAGGATGATTAATGTAAGGATGAAGTCCATCCTGTAAGCATAGATTCCCATAAGAATAAATGGTTTTAAGGATGAATGAATTTAAGGATGAAATCCTATGTAAGCATAAATACTTATAAGGATGATTTTTTTAAGGATGAAGGTCACCATAAACATCATTCCTTTATAGAATTTCAACATTTTTATGTATAACCTTCTCCTATGTAAGAATTAATTTTTTAGCTTTGTAAATTTGATAATGAAACTTCATAAAGATAGATTAAGCCTCCATAAGGATGCCTTTGAATTTATAAGGACCATCTTCACTATATCCTAAAACCCTAGAGTGACACATAAACATTCATGAAGCCAACTATAGTCGGCCATGTGTGCTATGAAACCAATCTCTAATATAGAAACATGCAATTTTTAAATAGGAACTGATGATTTTGTAGGATAATGGATTGTGACACCTGAAGGAAACTAAAAATAATAAGAAAAAATTACAAATTTAAAGAAGAAAGGATCTCAATAGGATTCAACCAACTGAAGAGGAAGGTAAGAAAGATCCATTAAGAAGAAGATTAGTTCAAAGGAATAAGGAGATTTCAACTCATCGAATTCTACTACTATTTTATAAGTTTTCATTGTTTTTCATTCATATTTTTGCTTTGTTATAATGTCTTATTCTTCATCGTGCACCACTGTTGCCTTTTGTATAGAGGGGTAAAACCTTGGGTGATCAGAGAAGGTAAGGGAGTCTGATTATAATGTTTGTGTCACATACTTTAATGATCAAAAAAAATTATATCTGTTAAATGATTTTAGTGAATCATAGGAAGTTATAATTTTTCATGATAGAGTGTTTGATTTATTTATTTTTATTGCATAATTCCTTGTACAATGCTACTTAATGTCCCTCCACTTATTTTTTCCTATATATGATGGAATAAGCTATGTTGGGTTGTGAAGTGCTCAATGATTACTGGAATATTTGATAGGGGTAGTGGTCACTCTTAGATTTATTGGGAAGCACAAGTCCTGATTATGAATGTCTTGAGTAAATATGGAGTGATTTATTATATCACTTACATACATATCAAGTAGGGTAGAATGATTCTAAGATTTTATAAATTTTTGATTACTTGAAGCATGAATTAGTAGATCAAAAGTGGATTGTGCAAGACCCATCTAATCATGGGAGTTGAGGGGGTTAGTGTTACTGAGTCCTTGAGCATCATCCTGAATTATTCATCTCATGTTGAGTTTGTATGAACTAGTAGAAAAATTATCAAGATGTGGCGGTTCAGGATACAGTTGAGGGGAAAAGTTTATGTGACATTGATCAGGACTTTTCACAATAGGTTACACCAATTGATCTGGTGGGTTGAAAGATTGAAGACAACAGGACAAGTCAGAGGTAGAACCAGGCAAATATAAAAAATAGTAACCGATTTAATAGGTTGGAAACTGAGGGTTCGACTCATGAGTATGGATTTTCAGCAAAGGAAAAGAATTCCATTTAGGGGTAGGGACTATATGGGGTAGATTTTGATGAGGATTTTCCATGTTATTTATCAAAGGATACTACAGGAGTAATACTTAGAAAAGGATTGTACTTGTCAAGAAAGAAGAATGGGCATAATACTGGTCATGATTTAGGGATTTACATTTTGACTAAAGGGAAGAAAAACAAAGGCTACAAGGACTAATTGTATATACCAAATCCAAAGGATACCAAGTTTTAAAAAAAACAGACCAAATGATATAGATTACGTCTTGTTGGTATTAATCATTTTCAAAGAAACTCTGAAGCAACATATCCTGATAATGGTGAGGCTATGTCTAGAAAGTCTGTCCCCCTCAAGGGTTTCTTAACTGGTCAGTAGCAGGTGACAGGAGTAGAGGATTCAATAAATGGGAAAACACTAGAGTTTCTTATCCATTCGGAGAAAAAAATGGTGGTGGAGGCTCTCTTGATTAATTCCACACTAGAAGAGTTTGATAGGATGATGGAAAGGTTTATACTTGTGTATACTAATTATAATCATCATGCTTAGATTAACAAGAAAGCTCTTATAATGATAAAAGGATTCAATGAAGGGAAGATCAACAGAGAGGAGTACATTCAAACTTGGGACAAGATGTATTATTGCTTTGAATACCTTATAAAGGATGATCTAGAAACACAAGTAACCACGCTCTCCTATAAATTATTTTAGGAAAATGTTTCCAATAGGATTAAGTTATTTTTCAATGATTCTCTGATATCTTATGGTGTTTTTATTTCTAGGTGAACCTATGTGGTTTCTCACTTTTTTACTCAAAATTATTTTGATAATAAGAAAATTAATTTTCAATGAAATCACTTTTTATCATACTACCTTTTAATATCTTTTTTTATTTTTCTTTTATTTTATTTTTAAAACCAATCAAGGAGTTCACTCTAGTTTTCTCCACATTTAAACCACTAGTATTGGATGAGGAATAAGTCAAGTGGTGATCATTACCCTTCTCACATGAAGGGGAAGCTAAAAAGTGGTTGTATAGTTTACAAACAAGAGAAGTACATGACTAGGATTGCCTATAGAGATTCTTATTCAAAAATTATTCCCTACCACCATAATAATAGCCATTGGGAAGGAGATTTATGCCATCATACATGCTTCTAGGGATACTGTTTATGAGTATTGAGGTCAATTAAATAAGCTTTGTGCCATATTCCCACATTAATCCATTGAGGAGAAAAATTTCTTTATCTTCTTCAATCATGGATTACTAGATAGCTATTAGTTGTATCCTCAAGAGGATAATTAATAGAAAAATCACTAGTATAGGCCAATGTAGTTATTGAAAATATATACCAAAACTTTAAATATATTGGTAAAAGAGGTATTGGTATCATATTTTTTACATTAGGTATGGTATTTTGACTCATCCCCATTGATAGAATCCAAACTTGAGTAACTAACTAGTCTTATCATACAAATAGAACTGAAGTAATAAAATAAATAGTAGTCACCAGTGAATATATATATATTATGTTCATATCCTAATCATTATATTGATAAATTTTTTGAGGTGTAGGGGGGGAATTTTTTGCAACATCATACCAACAAAAGAAATTTTAGAAACAAAACTCAGGATAAAGAAGTAATTCTCAAGTATAATATGGATATTGAAATCATAAGGAGAAAACAAGACCACATTACCATCATCAATACAATTAAATTTCACCTTTTCAATAACTATACAAGCCTCCCAATATCCAAACAGCTTATCAAACCCTACTATTCTAGTAAAAGAGATCATTTGAGAAGCCCCCAACCAGTGTGAAATCCCCATTGAAAAGAAACATGGGTTTGAAGTTTGGGATTTAAGGAATGAAGTAGAGGAATTTGTGGAATAACTAAGTAGTTTAGTAGAAATATTGTCAAAAAAATAAGGCAAGATGATAACTCAATTATTCCTTAACCCTAAAGGAAATGTAAGCGTGGTAACCATAAGAAGTGGAAAGGAAATTTAATCCCAACCACACATGAGTTTGAGAAAGATAAATCCATAACTGAGGAAATATAAACAGAAATTTTTTGAAAGACCCCTAAGAACCATCCCAAGGAAGAATAAAAATTAAAGTGAGGAAGATAAAGCTAGGATAAGTATAAAAATGTAAGAAACACCATTATATAAGCATTAAAGAGAAAATAAGTACCTTCCACTTAAATTTTCCTCTTGAATGATTCAATCTAAGAAAATCCAAGAATAACTTCAAAAATAAATTTAGGAAACTTTCCAAAAATTTAAGATCATAATTTATCTTAGAAAATATCTCAATAAAATCCCCAAGTATGTTAATTTATTTAAGTAATAATAAACCAAGAAGAGGGGGCTTCAAGGGAAAAAGTGTTTTATCCCTTTCTACCCACAATCTCCCAGAAAATTTCAAGATACATAGACATTTTCTATCCCTTTAAAAATTGGTTCTTTGAATGTTTTAAATTATTTATGTGATTTAGGTTCATATATTAATGTGATGTCTCTCTATGTGTTTACTTATTTTTATATTGGAGACTTGAATTCTATAATAGTGGCAGGGAATCTTGAAAATAGGTTCATAGCTTCTCCAGCAGCAGTCCTAGAATATGTGTTGGTCAGAGTCCAAAATCGTATTTTCCCAACTCACTTATATGTGCTAAATATGGAGGAATATTGAAGATTATCCCAATACCCTGTTATTTTGGGCAGTTCTTTCTTGAAGATATAAATTAAAATCATTAATTTTCATAAATGAAATCTCACCATGGAGTTTGGTGACAACACTATCCACTTCAACATATTTATTTCTACGAAGTACCTGTAATAGAAACAATCACTCTTCACTCTCACACATGGAGGAAGATACTACCATTGAAGAAACATGCATGTTAAATGAAATTTTATCCTTTGGAAGTCAAACAATAATTGTATCAAATGAAATTATGCATTAATCTAAGAAATATTTCTATAATTTATAAAATAAGGTAAACCCTAAATTCTTTGATGGATTTGATTCTTTATTTAATAATGAGGAAACTGATATGTCAGCTGTTTTGGAATAAACTAAATCTTTGAAGTGAAGAATTCCAAGTCTAGTTTCATCCTTAGAATAACCCCTAAATCTATAATTGAAACTGATGTCCACTGATATTAAGTATTTATACTTAATGAAGGGATAGAAATTGCTATTAATAATTACTAATAACACACCTTCATACCAAGAATAAAAGACTCTTAAATTTTAAAAAGAAAATGTGCAAGCAGTAGGATGGATCATAGGGGATATAGTATGAATAAAATCAAAAATCATCTTTCATTTCTTGAACAGAACTCAAAAACTATAATAAAACCCTAAAGAAGGATCAGTACCACCATGATGGATGTTTTAAATAAGGAGATAGAGAAGTTTATAATGGAATTAATAATCTACCCTATCTATAACTCTCAATGTGTCAACCCCATTCATATAGTTATTAAAAAACCAGACTGGCCATAGTGAGGAATAAACAAAATGAATTGATCTCTGTTAGAATTTAGAATAGCTAGAGAGTCTATATAGATTATAGGAGGTTGAATTTGGTTAGTGGGAAATATAATTTCCTCGTTTATTTTATTGGAAATATGGTAGAGATATTAGTATGTAGAAATCACTATTTTTTCTTAGATGGAATTGTAGGCTACTTTCAGCTACCTATTGCAATTAGAGGTCAATAGATGACTACATTTACCTATCCTTATAAAACCTTTTATTATAAAAGGATTTCATTTGTACTATGTAATTCCCTAATTATATGCATAAGTGTATGGTAATTATATTTTTTAACCATATTGAAGTCCTCCTTGAAGTTTTTTTGGACGACTTCACCATTTTCGGAAATTTATTCAATTATTTCTTGAAAAATATAGTTAATGTTTTCAAAACCTACATTGAAAAAAACATTTTTTTGAATTTTTAAAAATTAAATTTCATGGTGGAAAGAGGAAAAGTACTTGGGTATGTAATTTTACAAAAGATAATTGAGGTGCATAAGTCTAAAATTGAATTGTCGAATGCATTACCCAATATTTCATGTGTAAAACATGCTAGATATTTTATAGTAATTATAGTATTTTACAAGAGATTCATTAAATATTTTAGTAAGTTTTATCTTCCTTTGTCTAGGTTACTTTGGAAAGAATCTAACTATATCATTAATAATGAATGTCGGGAAGATTTTTATGAATCAAAGAAGAAGCTGATCACACCACCAGTGATGTAATTCCTAATCTAAGAATGCCCTTTTAAACAATGTTGTGATACTTCCAACCATGTTATGGGAGTATTGTTGTCCCAAAGGATTGAATGAAAATATCTAGTCATTACATAAAAATCAAGGAAATTTGATCCACCCCAAATCCACTACACAAACACTAAAAAGGAGTTTTTAGTAGTTATTTTTCCTCTGGAAAATTTTAGATCATATTAATTGGGAACTAAATTCACTATTTTTATCATGGATATCTAAGGTATTTAATGAATAATTCAAAGGCTAAAAAATTTTTGGTCAGATAGATAATGTTACACTATGATTTTAATCTATAAATTAGGGACAAGAAAGGATCTAAGAACCAAGTGGCCAATCATATGAGTAGGTTTTCTAATACTGCTAAAGTAGGAAATCCATATCAAGACCCACTAAATAGTTTTTCAAATATTTTCACTGGGATTGATTTGTGGTACTACACCTCGAATGGTCACGATCCTTTAGTCTCACTTTCTCACATTCCAAAGGTGGGTGACCTACTGACACCAGAGTTGATGGTGTCATCTTATTGATTGGAACAGGATGGTGGTATATCGATCCTTCCTTCCATATATTCCTCTATGGAGTTCATTACCTAATTTTGGTATCCCTTATAGATTTAAGTGATGCTCATGAATCACACTCCTGATATTATCTTTAAGTGGACACTAGTTAATTACATCACTAGTTGCCTTATCATGTTGAACATCTTATGTTAGAGAGGATGAGTCTTCATGAACCTTTATAAAATGTTGGTTACATTGGGAATATTTAAATATATTCCTCGAGATGGTCCATGAGGATATCCTATTCTTATCACTCATGTAATCTTGGTTTTAGGACCCAAGGCATCGTATACTCGTCACATAAGGTAACCTATGCTCATCACATAAGGCATCCTAGGATCATTGCCTAAGGAAACCCCAAATCATCACTAGAAGAAACTCATTCTCATCACATGAGGAATCCTATGCTCATCTCATAAGAAAAATTATGCTCATTGCATAAAGAAACCTTGGCTTGCCATCAAAGGTTTCTTATACTCCTCACACAAGGTGAGAATCTTAGTATTTTCACCTAAAGAGATAATGAAGAGATCATATGCATGTCAAATAGGATTCTTATTCTCATCACATAAGGTATCTCATGATCATTACATAAGGCATATCATGCTCTTCACATAAAAAAATAATCTTAGGCTCGCCGTCTGAGGAAAAGGTGGAGAGATCCTATGCTCATCACATTGGCTTCTTATACTCACCACAAAAGGCATATTAGGCTTATAAACTAAGGAGTCCTAGGATCATCACCTTATGATAGGTTTTTTATGCATAGGGTTGGGTTGTCCTAGGTTTGTCACATAGGACCTATTGGGCTTGTCACACTAGAGAGGGTTACGATTTAAAGTCCAGTGGGGATGCTTCTGCATATACTTTTCATGTATGGGGTAGTCATAAGTTAACTTCTAATGGGGATAGATATACATACACCCATAATGTAAGGGAAATCATATATTTTAGATCTATTGGAGGATTCCTTATAGTTTAAATTCCTATGGAGACTTGTGTAATGTTTGGTGAGGGGTTTGGTATGCTCTAGAAAGATGGTCAGACATTAGAGACGCTACCTATCAGGGGGGTGAAATGGTGATGATGTTGGTATTGAACCTCAAATAGGAATATAATGTATTGTAATAGAAAATATGAATCAAAATCCACATATTTCAAGGTGTATAGTTTAGGGTCATTTGATTGGACTTCACCATATAGTTTAATGTCATGCGGTAAGGAAACTTGCATCATGAAAGGAGTGATGATAAGGGATGGTGTGGGGATTTCACTTTGGGATACCCAAAATATGGGGGTCATCTCTTGGTTATCACATGAGGAATATTTTTCTCATAACATGAGTAATCTTGGGAACATTATATAGAAAATAATATCTTCATCACATAGGGTAAATTTTATTTTTAATGTCTTTTACTAAGGATGATCCTATTTCTAAAGGGGAAAATGAGGGGTAAGTGGGGCTTACTCATTATGTTTTTCATGGGAAACATAGATCATTGAATGGACTAGGGTTGTTTCACTTGATGAGGAAATGATTGTTAAATACAACTAATAGGAGGCCCAAAGTTCTATTCAAGATCTGGGAGAACATGAGTGGGTCTTACACACATGTTCTCTAAAGGGTCACAGTAATGGACGCTACATGTACAATGTTAAGGAGCAACTATGAGTTACATGATAATTTTAACCTTTCTCTAGAAATGTATTTTTTTAGTCATCTTGTGTATATAAAACTTTGAATGATCGTAAATTTTGATTCATAAGTCTGTTTGGGATCTACAACCTATCAAATAAAATCTTGTGAAATGAACTATGACTCTGGTTATAGGGTTCCCCTATAGAAAGTATTTTTTAGGATAAAAAGTACCTAGAAGACCCTAAAAGAGTTTTTTTGTGTCAACACCCCTTTTCACTAGAAACGGATGAAGCGCATTGATTTTTCAAAAAAGCACATGGTACAAATTTTTTAATGCTAATATAATGACCATAATCTAGGAGAGAAGTTGTACTTTATTGAAGTAAAGGTACATTGGTATGCTAATTTAGTCAAATTTTTGGTAACCTCTTAAGTACCATCTCACTTGAACTCCCATCAAGTTTTTAGGGTCAAATATAAAACATAATTTTATATTTGGGAAGATCCATATTTGTGGAAAATTTTTAATGAAAAATTGATAAGCATATGTTTACCTAAGACTGATATATAATTTTTAATTTAATTTTTTTATACTTTAGCTTATATATGATACTTTGGACCTCAATGTACTACTAGAAAAGTTTTATAATTGCGAATATATAGGTCTAATTTGTTTAAATATTCTCATGAATTTATAAAAATATGTAAAAAATATCAGTTTACTGGAAACATCTCCAAGAGGTAATAAATGACTCAAAAACCCATGATATTTTGTGATGTTTTTAAAGTTTAAGGAATATAATTCATGGTACCCTATCTCATGTCCATGATAAAATCTTACATATTGTTTTCTATTGATTATATCTCAAAATTAGTGGAATAAAAACCCACTAAAATTAAAGATGATACTATTGTGTGTGCTTTTGTTGGAGTTAACATTTTTTTAGTATTGGAGTTACAAGGGAAATAATTAGTGATCAAGGGACCCATTTCTAAAATAAGTTCATGGAATCCTTAATGAGTAAGTATAGGGTGCACAAAAATATGTCAACATCCTACTATCCATAAAAAATGGTTAGGCTAAAGTTTCAAATAGAAAAATAAAGGGGATCCTTGAGAAAACTATATAGTCGAATATGAATATTGGATCCAAAGGTTTGAAGATATGTTTTTAGATTACATTAAAACTTATAAAACCCCCCATTATAATTATTCCATATAAATTAATTTAGGGAAAGAGTTTTCACATACATATTGATCTATAGCACAAGTTATATTGGGTAGTTTGGGAGATGAATCTGGATCTGGATGGGGCTAGAAAAAGAGGAAACTACAACAATATGATCTTAAAGAAATAAAGAGAGAGGATTTTTTGAATTCAAGAATTTAAAAATAAATAACTATAGTGGGCCATGATAATCAAACCCAGTAAAAAAACTTATATCCAGGGGAGAAAGTGTTACTTTACAATTCAGTAATCAATTTGATGTTAGGTAAACTTCATTCCATATGGAAAATTCCTTTTATATTCACTCATGTGTATCCTTTCGGTGTTATGTAGGTCATTAAATAAGGATATGAGAACCCATTAATTATTAATAGGAATAGTTTAAATAAATTCTATGGAAATATTCCCCAAGCACCAGAATAGGAGATAACACTCCTCTAACATATCTATCAATGAGAACCATCAGGTTATACCTTTATTACACACCTAATTGGTTATTTTATTTTAATTAAAGTCTAATTTAAGTATTAAATCTATTTAAATTAATTTAGTACATCACATCATTTAAGTGTGGGGGAGGTAACCCTTGCAGTTTAGGATTTTTCAAAATTTTGTTTTTATCTTTCATTTGTTTTGTGTCATTTTTTAAAAAAATAGTGTGTTTCTTTTTCATTTTTTGAGTGTTTTGAAACCTACTAATCTTAATTTAAATTCATTTTCAACTTTTTAATCCATTTAAAATAATGAGAAATTGATTTGACTCATTTTA
The DNA here is from genome assembly GCA_963277665.1 of Viscum album. NCBI lineage: Eukaryota > Viridiplantae > Streptophyta > Magnoliopsida > Santalales > Viscaceae > Viscum > Viscum album. The sequence continues at coordinate 1,461,884,832 of OY728162.1, read as the reverse complement.
TAAATGTATATGAATGTGGAAATGAACTTGTTTTTAAATTCTAAGTGAAGGAAATTCATGATAAGACCACTAATTTTTGAATATTATACCATGACATGTTATTCTATATTTAAATAACTTGCATAAGAGGATTCTAAACCCATTTTGAAATATTCTTCGCAATGACCTCATTTCTTGAGAGGACTAAGTCATGTTTGAATAACCAGAATTTACTAAGTAATCTAGTCAAAGCTTTAAAGTATTGAGAAAATTTTGTTATGAATGTTTGAGGAATTATTTTGAATAAAAAAACCTTTTAAAAAAATCTTATTTAAGGAATACCTTGAAATTTAACCCTCATATCACTTATCATCCATGAATAATCTTAATAGGTTTCCATATTTCAAGTAAAAAATTATTTATCTACCTTACTCTAGAAGTTATTTCATAAACATGGTTTAACTCAAGTGTGGGGGGGATAAAATGACTTGTTATAAAGAATATATTTTGGAGTTCAAATTGAAATGGTTTCACCTTTTTACTATTTTTTGGGAAGAAAATACATTTTTTAAGGATAGATTAATGGCCTGGATATTATTCAAATCTAGGAATGGTAGTTCACCACTATTTTTAATTGTAATATGTCTCTATTTATTTCTATAATACAGAAAATGCACTGAATTCTATATCCAAATAGCTGAAAAATATTTCTGAAAATAGATATAATAAAGAATAAAATGTTATTATTGTTGTTTTGTTGAAGTGTGAACTGACTAAAAGAAATAAATAGGTGTTGGGAAGTTCGTTTTTTCAATGGGGAGTGAGTTAGGAGTGCACCATACATGATTGTAAACTATTTTTATGCATTTTTCTTCATTTTAAATCTTAACCCTCCTCATTCTAATCTTGAGTTTTTAACATTTAAAACCTTCCAACCATTATCTACAAAATAACCATAAAAATTCCTCATAACGTGCAAAAATACTTAATTCATTGTGTAAATATAAATAAATTCATCAAGCCAATGGTGAATCTTTCATGATCTTAAAATGACAAAAAAATAATTTGTATATATACTTGAGTGATGAGTGAAATAATTCTAGAAATTTAGGAGAAAGTGAGTATAAGAGGATGAAAGAAGTGTAAATTAATTGAATAAACATCATGAAGAAAATGGGATTGAGATCATTAAGGAGGCATAATAATATTGAGAAATATGGCGTTGAAAAGGAAACTCACATTGTCTAGTGTTCTAAATTATTCTTGGGTAATATTTTTAAATTTCACATGTCTAGGAGTCTAAGGATTAAGTTTGGGGGAATTGATAGAGTCAATAAATGTACTAAATTATTCTATAATTAAAATCTTTTTATTCCCTCGCATATATATGTTCACTGAGTTATATGAAATTTTGTAATTAAAATTTCAATTCTTTTTGTTTTTAGAATATTGATTAAAATAGAAAAAATGGAGAGGTTAATGGGTCTGCTTCATTTTTTGGGAATAAAATGAATTGATTGTTACTGGTTATTCTTTATATTGTTATTGTAAATGCTTGAATCTTGGAGTGTGGAATTATATGTTATTCTTGAAAATATAGTTATTAAAGAAAGTGGTAATGCTTGAAGGATTATTATGGATTCATCCTCCAGCGTAGCTTGAAAAAAGGAATGATAAATGGAGCTTGGAATGAGGAGTGGTGATTTTAATTATGAATAACTCATTTTAAATATTTGAATGAGTTCAGGAAATAATCCATGAAGTCTGGAAGAAATTATAATGGTTTCTAGTTTATGATCTAAGTCCAACTGTATGGATGATTCTAGTAAAGATGAATCCCATAAGGATGAAGTCCATCCCATAAGCATAGACTCCCATAATCATGGATTCTCATAAGAATAAATGGTTATAATAATTAATGATCTTAAGGATAAAGGATAACGTAAGAATAAACACCTATAAGGATGATTTCCATAAGGATAAAGACCTTTATAATCATCATTCATTTATTTAATTTCAAACTCTATAAGGATTATCTTCCCTTGCATAAACATGAATTTTTAAGCTTCATAAGGATGAATTCAGCCTCCATAAGGATGAATCCAAATTTATAAGGATTTTCTACACTGAAGATTGAAACCCTGGAGTACCACATTAGTATTCATGTAGCCCACCATAGTCATCCATGTGGACTATGAAATTAGTCGCAACTATAGAAACATGAAATGATTAAAAAGGAACTACATATTTTATGTGAGAATGGATCATAACCCACTAAGGAAATTGATAAGAAGAAGGAAATATTCTAAATTCAATGAAGATATGATCTTGGGAGGATTTTAATGGATAAAGAGGAAAAGAATGAATATCCTTTAAGAAGGTGACAAGGTTAAAGGGAGGGATATAGTTTTATTCATCAGCTTCTATTGTTGTTTTATGAGTTTTCATTTTTTTTATATTTTTTTATTTTCACTTGTTTTTAATGTCTTCTTCTTATTCATGAAACATGTTTTCCTTTCTCATGGATTGGTAAAACCTTACGTGATCGGGGAAGGTAAGGAAGCCTAGTTATAATTCTTGAGTCGCGTACTTGAATGAATAAAAAAATTCTTCTGGAAAATGATGTCGATGTATCTTAGAAGCTTATAATTTTGAGTAATATTGTGTTTGGTTTATTTATGTCTATTTTATATTTCCTTGGTCTATGATCCAACATCTCCCTTTACTCTGTTTAGCCTATATACAATGGAATAGACTAGGATGAGTGGTGAAGTGATCAGTGATTTTCAGAATGTGTGATAGGTGTAGTGGTCACTCTTAGATTGATTGGGAAGTAAAATAACTCATTGGGAATTTCTTGAGTAATCTAGGAGTGGTTTATTATATCACTTACATATATAAGAATGAGGGTAGACCAATAATAGATATCTCTTAAGTCAATCATAGCCAAATTCATTCAACTAAGGGTGAGAGGTAAAGAAAATGTGGAACCACTCATTCATCATTTAATAATAATAAGAGACAAAATTTAAAGACTAGGATAACATTATAATTGTACAACCAACTCTATACCAATCACTTCTCGTCAACTTAATTTCCAGTCTCTTTTTATCATACTTCTTTTTAATCTTTTTATTTATTATAATTTTACATTTTTTTCAAAACCAATCAAACTAAAGCGGTCCTTTTTATAACTTTAAAGTGAAAACTAACTTTGAGCACCCCTTTCTAGAGAAAACCCTATATTTCCACTATAATACATTTAACCTAGGAAATAAATAGTTTTTTGAAACACCTGAGATAATGTTTTCACTTCTGTTTCTCCCTCTATATTCAAATCTATCTATCCCATGTGATTTTCTCTAAAATATTTATTTTCCCTCCATTCATCATTCATAGATTCTAGACATGACTAAATGTCCATTTAGAAGGTGGAGAGTGTAGTGTCAGTGAGAGAAATAATGAAAATTATTTCAAAAATGATGAAGACATTTTTGTAAACATTATAATTTATTAGAGATCCTTGCATGTAAGTAAAATCCATGAAATGATTTATTTTATTCTAATATATTTTTCTTCCTAACACTGTTATTAATATTTGTTAATTATAATCATTATATCTTTGAATTATTATTAATTTTTTCAATTTTATAATTTTGAACTAAATATTTTATCATACGAAACTATGATTGTTGTTGATTCTCTAAAACAACTATGTAGGCTTCTGAGTTCTCTTATAATTTAAAAAAAACAAATAATTTTTATGTTGATTATTTAAAAATAGATGTGAAAAATGATTTTTCAAGTTGGTTATTTAAATAACTGAAGTATAAAATTATAAAATAATAATAATAATAGCTGACATTGTAAGTATTTTTGATGTTGGTTTTAATAACCAATGTTAAAAATATATTTACTACATCAATTGGAATGATGTCGCCTTAGAAAATGACATTAAAAACATACAGACCAATGTAAAAAATATTTTTGTACTATTGTAATTACATCTCAATGCTATAGTCATAGAGTCTGAGTCACAAATACACAAAATAGTAGTCATTTCATCCCTCATCGTGAATAATATAATATGAGTGGGAATATCATCCAAATTAGATCTATCATGAGAAAAAAAGGTACATGATCTAATAAACACAACCAAAATCATAAAGATATATGATAAACAATTTAACATTATAATATAAAAAATTCTATTTTTGGTTGGCATATCATTCAACATGCTCTTAATGGTATCAAGGTTACTCTCAATACACTCAAAAAAAATTCATAAACATAATTTAGGCATAACCTACCTAGTTCCACTGGATAGAGGGGAAGAAACACTCACCCTAATAAAATTAAATTAGAAAAAGGATAAAGGCTACTCACTAGTTTCACCTGGAAATTATACAAAAATATGTTTTTTACATCATTTGTTTATGTTTTTAATGTCATTTTTTGAGTTGACGTCATTCTAAGTGATGTAGTAAATATATTTTTAATGTTGGCTATCAAAACCAATGTTAAAAATATATACAACATTGGTTATTATTAAAATTTATTTTTTTATAATTTTCTACATTGATTATTTAGAAACCAAAGTTAAAAATGATTTTCTACATTAGTAATTTAAATAACCAACCTATAAAATAATTTTTCACTTTATTATTTAAATAGACAACTTAAAAAATATTTGTTTTTTTTTAATATGGAAGAATGAAGGATACTACATAGTTGTTTTGGAGAATCAAAAACAACACTAATAGTTTTGTATGATAAAATAATTGGTTTATTATTATAAAACTAAAAAAATAATCATTCAAATATATAATGATCGTAATCAAAAAATATTAATAAAAATGTTATAAAAACATCAGATTAGAATAAAAGAAATAATTTCAAGGATTTTGCCTCTATGTAAGGATTTTTTTTTATAAATAATAATGTTTAAATGAATGTATACATCATTATAAAATTCATTTCCATTTTTTCTCTCACCAAAGCCACTCACTCCATCTTATAAATGAATATTCAGTCATGTTTTCAATCTATGAATGATAAATGGATGAAGAAATAAAAATTTGGGAGAAAATCATGTGGACATGATACAATTTAAGATCGGGAGGAGAAACATAATTTTAAGATTTAAATGGAAGAAAGAGTATAAAATGTGATATATTTCTAGGTGGTAATAAAAAAATTTGAGCATGATGTGAAAAAAAAAATTAAATTTATATGTTTCAAGAGATGAATTTATAGGTGGGGAAGTAAAATTGTGTAAGTGTGATGTGAAAAAAAATTGAATTTTCGTGTTGGGGTTTTATTTTAAATGTTTTTTATTTCAATAAATCACATTAAAGATATTTTTTAGAATATTTTTAGGGTCAGTTATTAAAATAAATGATGTTAATAATACCCTTTTCTAGGTTTTTAATGTTGGTTATTTAAAAAAATGACATTAAAAATATTATAGAAAATATTTTTAACATCATTCATTGGCATAACCAATATTAAAAATTACCATGTAGTAGATTTTATATTAGTTATTAAATAATCATTTTTAAAACATTGGTGTTACAAATACTTTTTATACTAGTGTTCCCATTAGACCATAGAGCGTAATTCCCATGTGGTCTTGATGATGATGGTAATGGGTCATGATTCCCAATTATTAATTATTTCCCTTGAAATTGGGATAATATTCCCTTGTTGTAATGCATACAAGGAAGGGGAAAATATTCCCATATGAGTATAGTGATAGTGGAATGTGATGCCCACTAATGAGATGTGGCTCGAGACTAGTGATGCTCTTCCCTCTTGAGATTACACCCATGGCAAGGGACATTATGCCTTTTCTTATTGATATTGATGATTCATGATTCCTACTTATATACGTTGGATCGGGGATATTATTCCCACAGTTGTGATTATGTTACTAGGATGTACTACCCATGTATTGATGATCATGTTATCATGGGGATGTTATGCCCATTGTTCTAGTTATATTATTGGTACACACTGCCCTATGTATTCATTGTTATACTATTGGGGGAAGTTATTCCCATTTGATATGACTTGGGATGTGATTCCCAGTTTAATATTATATGATATGTTCATAGAAACCCCAATATTATCTGAAGTAGTTATGGTTGCACCCGGGTGATTGTGTAGTACCCGTGACCACGATATATTTATTATCACTATTATTACTTTGTTTACCTTTATTTCCAGAATATCATATTGTACATGTAATTTCATATACTAGATATATTTAGGGATATATTTGGTGGTGGCATACTGAGTTTTAATAACAACCTCCTCAAATGCCCTAGTACCTGAGTATACTTTATAGTTCATGGTCTTTGTAGGGGGAAAGGCCTTGAGATGGATGGGTGAGCTATAGAGCTTGGTAGAAGTTGGGATATGGGATCGAACATGGACTCAGTATCAGTTTTTCTATCATCTATAATTTTTTATTACTTTTTGAGACTTATGTATATCCCTAATAGATCTTATTCTTATATGTGTGGTTGTATAACATTGCAGTTACTCGTTACGTTATAGAATTTTTTTCATAGCATGTGTGATGTTATTTCCATACATAGAAGTTAATTGTGATGTATTTATTTATTTTACTCTTATTTATATGATTTCAATTATTATATCCCTTTCACCATAAATTACGTTTATATATAGTAAAGTGGGGATAGTCTCTTCACTATATACATAGACCCTCACCACTGGTCAGAACATTTTGGCATAAAGGGAGGTTCATTTGATGTATGTGGATGTAATGTCCCGTAATTTCCATATAATTTTTTTAATTATATGGAATTATTTCGAGATCATGAAATCTGACGGCGCATGATGCCGAGGCCCGGAGTTCCCGGAATGATCCATGCAAGTTTTATTAAGCTCTAATTAGTGTGCGTAAGTAGTTTTCCTGAAAAAGTGGAATAACTCTTAAACAGTTTCCCAGATCAGAAATCTGAGGGCACCGTTGAGTTCAGGATGGTGGGTTTACCCTAGGCATGACTTAAGTTTAGTCGGCACGAGCCTCCTGTGAGAAAACCTGAAAATGGCATAACCGTAAATAAAATAATTAAATAAAATTATTTTATTTTTCAAATGTTTATAACTCACGAATGGTAACTCAAATTGAAAATATGAGACCATCACTGAACTTGTGAGGGTATGATTTCCTTAGGCTGATACTAACATTGGCCGGCATGGGTGACCAGTGAATGTTAGTTTTTGGTTGTAAATAAAATAATTAAGTGACAATTATTTTATTGTAAAATCTATAGCTTCTAAATTGTAACTCGAATTGAAAATCTGAGGGTATCATTGAGTTTTCTGAGTTGTGTTCTCCTTAGGTGGAGCCTAACCTCGATCGATGTGGGTTGAGGGTAAACGTAATTAATTTATTGAACTTTTTTTAAGGTATGCTCAGTAAACACGTGAGCGGCATTTTCAAACTTTTGAACTAGTGCTCGGATTAATAATCCAAGGGCACCATTGAATCTGCAGCGTCGGGATTCTCTTAAGGGAGATTTTAGTTTGACCACAGTAGGTCTGGAGAAAAAGTTAAGTTTTGTGACTTTTTAAAAGAAATGAAATAAAATAATTTTATTATTTTATTTTCTTCCATATCCTCCAATGGAAAAGAGGTGTGTGGGGCCAGTGATGTGTTAAGACAATAAATGGATTGACCTGTCAACCCTAAGTAATGACGTCGTTGGGGAATTAGAAAGGTTCCTAATTTATGAGCCCCCTTTAATTACCCATGTTGTTACTTGCCTTCCCCCTCTCCTATATATATGGATCTTGGGGGGAGGTACCAGCACAGCTTCACCAAGCAGTGAAGTGTTGAAGGAGCATCGTGATTCCGGACCCTTAGAGAATGGAGCTGATCCCACTGGGAGGTGATGGGTGACACCGAAGCATGAACTGAAGGGAAACGTACGAGCGGCGTCGTTGGGAACCTATTGCGGGGATGAAGAACACGACCCACCTTCAAGCGTGGACATTATTTAATGGGTTTATGAGGTAGAGGGTTTATTCGTTTATGCATTTTAAATGATTTTTCCTCTTCCTCATTCTTGAATAATATGAAGAACGCGGGTCAATCAACTAACGGGTTGACCCATGATTCATTCATTTTTGCGGGAGGTTGTTGCAGGGTATCTTTGTGGGGTTTATCTTGATTTAAATTCCAAGAGTTTATTGAACCCTTTATCCTCCCTTATGTTACGAGATAATGCAGAGGGCGCGGGCCTAACGAACCTGGCCCGGACCCTCTACTACTTTACTATACCCTTGTGTTCTCCGTGGAATATTGCCATCATGAAGACACCGACCGGCTACGAAGGAGGCAATGCGCCAACCCACGATGTAAGAGGAGACCGCGACGGTCATTGGAGTGGCTGGCACCAGCCATCCGTAGAGGAGGTGCAACATGCCGTCGCACGCCGCCAGTGAGCAAGGGGAGCGCGGCTCATCAACCGTAGTAATTGAAGGAGGCGGTCGGCACCTTGGTCGGTCACAGAAAGGAAAGGCAGCACGACCAGTGCACTAACAGTGTGCGAAGGAGTCGTGGCAAAGGAGATGGAACCTGCACCTCAGATGGGTTCCGTGGTGACCAGGCGGTGCCCATGTGGAACCACCACTTCAAAGGTCAAACGGCCTTTGGCCGTTCGGGATTCTGCGGGAGCGGCTCCCCGGAGCCGCCTGGCAGAAGCCCCATGGGATGCGCCCTATGTGGTTGGGCCGCCCTCCTGTGGGCTTCCACCAGCGGGCCAGGCCGCCGCCCACGGGTCGGGTCGCGCCCCACTACAGGTCAGGCCGCGCCCCCTACAGGTCGGGCCTCTCCACCGTGGGACAGGCCTCCCTTGAGGGATGCCCCTTTTTGCAGGCCAAGCTAAGTCTATTGTGGCACATCCCAGACCGGGTCGGTCCGACCGGGTCAGACCAAACCTCGGCCCAACCGGGCCCAGAAACACTTAAAGGGCCTTATCTTGAGAACCGGATGTCCGTTTGACGAACCATTTGTGGCGTTGGTATCATTGGAGCGAGACAGTCCTTTTGAATTACTCTATGAGAGTTTTGGGGAAACTTGGAGTATGGCCGGGTTGGATCGCACCCGAATCCAACCGGGCCCTCGCCATTTAATTACCAATAACGCACAGACCGGGCGTCCGATTGACGCACCGTCTATTGCGTTGGAACCCTTATGACATGTAAAATCATCAGGTTACTCCTTTGTGAGACTTTGTTCCAGTTATAATATGATCGATGGCTTGAGGAGCGGTTCTCTCAAGTGTGCTATGTACAGAACCCTACGACTGGATGAGACTTGACGACTGCTGATTTTTCGACTCTGTGTGACTCGACAGCCCAGTGGGGAGTGCCGCTTTGTGACACAGCAGACCCGCGATACTCGACAAGAGGATTACCTCAGCAGCCCATGGTAGGGAGCACCTCTGTGTAACATGGCATACCTAGGGTACTTAACAGGAGGAGTACCTTAGTAGGCCATGGTGGGGAGCGCCTTTGTGTGACGCGACAGACCCACGGTACTTGATAGGAGGAGTACCTCAGCAAGACACGGTGTAGAGTTCCTCTATGTGATGTGGCAAACCCACGGTAATCGATAGGAGGAGTACCGTAGTAATCCACGGTGGGGAGTGTCTCTCTGTGATGCGGTAGACCCATGGTACTTGACAGGAGGAGTACCTCAGTAGGCCACAGTGGGGAGTACCTCTGTGTGACGTGGAAGACCCACAGTACTCGACAGGAGGAGTACCTCAGTAGTCCAAGGTTAGTGGGGAGCATCTCTGTGTGACGCGGAAGACCCATGGTACTCAATAGGAGGAGTACCTCAGCAGCCCAAGGTTAGTGGGAAGCGCCTTTGTGTGACTCGGTAGGCCCACTATACTCGATAGAGGTGGAGTTCTCCAATAGTTGAGGTATTCAACGTTGTGACTAGGGATGTTACTTTTTACTATCCATATAGAATCTTGTGTCTATCTATCAACATTCATAGCAATCCTGTGTGGGTCAGCATCATAATCCTATTTCTCTGAGTTGTATGCCTGGTTTGAGATGAGTCTTAACTGTGCAGTACTTTACCTTCGTGGTGTTACCTTCATGGTGTTACCTTTTTGGTTTTTCCTTTGTGGAACTTCAGGGGTCTCAAGGTCCCTACTGATTATCGTTATACTCACCCATGCATGGGTTATGCCCGCACCTTGTTGTGTCTTGTGCAGACGATGAGCAGTTGGGTTGAGGTTTGAGGGGTCCAGGACTAGGCAGTATGCGGAGGAGACAGGTAGACGTGGAGTGATAAGGAGGCGATCTGTACCTACCCTTCAGTTAGGATCCTCGGAGGATGACTCAGTAGTTGTTTTTCCTTTTTCAATTGTATTGTTCCTTTTAGTTGTATTTTCACTTTTCAATTGTACTTGTACTTTCAGTTGAGCTTCTATTCTGGCCCCTTTACTTTCAGTACTCTTTTACTCCAGTAGTTTACTTCAAATTTTATTCTCGTTGTGTTCTTGGACCATGTGTTTATGCAGGTTTAAAGGAAATGCCTTCCCGTTTTAGGGAATACACCTTTTGGTGTTATTCGTCATCCCTTGGCCTATGGAAGGTGGGCTTGGGGTAGTCACGACACGGGACCCGGGGGACGGGTCGTGACAAAGTGGTATCAGAGGATTCAGTTCTATCAACGAATTAGGACTCTTATCTTTTCTATGTGGCAATAGTGTTGAGTGTTATGAGTGTAGTTTTCAGTTTGGGGAATCCAGTGTTGGTGTGGCAGCTGACGTATCCATACGCCAGGAACCTGAATTCTGATTTTCGACTCAGTACACGGAAACACTGATTGCCTGTGTTTTTGAAGAGTTTTTCTTGTGATTTCTTTGGAGTTAGCTCACTAGGTATAACTTAATGATCATGGCACACCTGTTCCTTATTATAATGTCGTCGCGTAGATAGCCATCTAGGATTCCCAAGAGAGTACGTGATGACGGCCCACTACGCGATGAGGCCTCGGTGTAGGTCCCTCTTACGATGTTAGCACCTTCGGGTGGTGCACCAGTAGCACCACCACCCGTTGGGCAGCAGATGCCACTAGCCCCACTAGCAGAGGGTGCACACTGATTGAGCATGTTACATGAGTTTCAGTGGCATAGAGCTCTGGGGTTTTGAGGTGAGACAGATCTCCAGGTAGCTGAGGACTGGCTGGAGGCTGTGGCTAGAGTTTTCCACCTAGTTGGGACACCAGAAGATCGGATGGTGATCCTAACTACTAGTATTTATCTGTGCATGACCATGATGATGGTCTGCATGGTGATGAGGCTTCGGTACATGGACCATTGCCCGAGATGGTACATTCGGGTAGTGTGTCAGCTATAACATTGTCTGTTGGTCAGTAGTTACAACTAACGGTACCGATAGAGGACACATGTAGGCTTAGTTCCTTGCATGTGTTTCAGTATCAGATACCCCTTAGGTTCCGAGGCGAGCCTGACTCATAGGTGGCTAAGGACTGGCTTGAGTAGGTGGACGAGTTTCCATCTAGACAGGGCACCATTCGATCAGATGGCAGTCCTGGTAGAGAGCCTTCTATGTGGCTCAGCAAGATGATGACATGGTTTAGATTACCCTGATCTTGCGAAGAGGTAACTTTTTCTATGGACAAGCTTGAGAACCTTCCTCGGAGAAGGGGGTCTCTTGCCATAAAGGGCTAAGGGATGAGAGTTCCCTAGAGCTTATACAGCTTCAGCAGGATGACATGTCGGTAACTGAGTATTCATCGAGGTGTACCGACTATTACAGGTACTCGATAAATACAGTATGGTCAGTGCTTTAGGGCTCAGACCTCTGAGCGAGGTGTGTTTAGGAACATCCAAGCCAGTACTATTCCTCTATGCATTCCTACTTATGTTTGGGTGCTAGAGAGAACCTTTGTGGTTGAAATTTCTTTAACTGAGCGGATGCAGCTAGTGAATGTTAACAGTGGGAAATCAGGAAACTGACGCGAGTCTCAAAGACTTGGGCGTGTAAAATGTTTCGGGAAGAGAAAGTGATAGGGCAGATGAATCTGCATGGCAGCAGATGTGGAAGCGGATCTAGGAGAGCAGTATGAGGTGGTATACATTTCGACATGCTATAACCACCACATCAATGTGGTCCCCACCAGGCTTAGGGAGCTGGAGGATAGGGGAAGGGAGTAACTGCATGCAGTCAAAGAGTGTAACCCAAGGTCTCTAGGAATTATTAAAGGTACGGTATATGTCTAATACTAGCTGTCGTATTAATAGACATAGGAACTAATCATTTCTTCTTTCCATGAATCTTCTTCAAGGCCTAGAGTTTTTGGTTAGACTGTTGACTTGACCCTTACATCTGGAGATACCTTTGGAAGGAGACTCGAAAATCACACTTTTCGATGGTGTGATTTGACCCTTGAGGCGAGAGATTCATTTGGAACCTCTTAGTGGTAGCGTCGAGGCCTTACGATGTTACTTTGGGTATGGACTAGAAATCCACAGTTCATACTCGTATTGATTGTATTAGGAAAAAATGTTGTGGTTTAACTACAATGTTGGAATGATATTTTCCTTGGTTAGTGAAAAAGGAAACCCAGGCAGCACAGGATAAACTCATATATAGGAGGGTGCAGCCAATCACCCTTGAGTCAGCCAGCCTTACCCTCATGGAAGTAGGAGTTTTTAGTTTTTAGTTTCCAACAGTAGTGGAAGAGTGTGATGACATATTTTTAAAATATGTTTCCAGGATTACCTCCCCGAAGGGAGAGGGACTTATTCTTTGGCTGGGTACTACCGGAGATTTGTACCTGACTTCTCCAGGGTAGTGACACCCTTGTCAGCTTTGATGAAGAAGGGGGAAGGCTTTACTATGGACGGAGAAGTGGCAGCAGAGCTTTTAGGAGCTGAGACAGTGACGATGGCTAGAGTTTCTCCAGGACTATGATTTTGAGATAGTCTATACTTCTGGGAAGGGGAAAGTGGTGGCAGACGCACTCAGCAGAAGGTCTAGTCTACAGCTGCTGAGTGAGGCGTCAGAGCATCTAGTTACACTTCAGATATCCTTTATGGATAAAGATGGAGCATCTTACCTCTAGTCTATGACTGTCACTCCCCCAATTCCTCAGCGAATTCGGGAGGCACATCTTGGGACATTGACTGCGAAGCCCGACGTGCTCAAATATCCTCAGGACGGTCTTCTAAAAGATTTTCTGAAGGTGGGGAGCATGCCATCTTCTTCAGAGGATGCACCATGGTGCCAGTGATTCTTCGAGAGGAGGTGTTGAGGGGGATCCATACATCCCCTTTAACGGTACATCCTGGAGTGGCGAAGATGTACCAGGACCTCCGGTGTCAGTACTGGTGGCCAAGGATGAGGGAAGCAGTGGCAGAGTTTGTATCATGATGTCTCACTTGTCAGCAAGTGAAGACTTCATAGATTCGGTAGAAGTCTTATGCTGACAGGAGATAGAGATCCTTATAATTTGAGGAGGGAGACTATGTCTTCCTACGGGTCTCACCCCGACGAAGATTGCCGAGGTTTTGTCGGGACGGCAAGCCATCTTCAGGGTTCATCGAACCTTTCTAGATTCTCAATAGAGTGGGCAAGGTGGCATACCATTTATCTCTTTCCCAACAGATGCACCGAGTGCATAATGTTTTCCATGTGTTGCAGCTGAGGAGATGTGTGCATGATCAATTGCACATTATAAACTAGGGCGAGTTGAACTTTGACGACGGGTTAACTTTTACGAAGTTCTCAGTGGAGGTAGAGGATTGAGAGAAGCGAGTCCTTCTTGGATAGTCGATCCCTCTGGTGCGAGTTCGGTGGCAGCACGGGGACCTTCAGGAGAGCACATGAGAGCGGGAGGATCAGATTCATGTTCATTACCCTCTTTTGTTTGTTTTGCCTTTGTTTTGGCTTTTAGGGACATAAATCCCTAAGGTGGGGAGAATGTAATGTCCCAGAATTTCAGTATAATTTTTTTAATTATATGGAATTATTTTGAGATCGCGAAATCTAACGGTGCGCGATTTTGAGGCCCAAAGTGCTCATAATGATCCGTCAAAGTTTTGTTAAGCTTTAATTAGCGTGCGTAAGCAGTTTTCCTGAAAAAGTAGAATAACTCTTAAATGGTTGCCCGGATCAGAAATCCAAGGGAACCGTTGCGTTCAAGGTGGCGGGTTTACCCTAGGTGCGACTTAAGTTTAGTCAGCGCGGGCCTCCTGTGAGAAAACTCGAAAATGACATAACCATAAATAAAATAATTAAATAAAATTATGTTATTTTGTAAATGCTTATAACTCATGAATGTTAAATCGAATTGAAAATTCGAAACCACTGCTAAACTCGTGAGAGTATGATTTCCTTAGGCTGATACTAACATTGTCCAACGCGGGTCACCAGTGAAAGTTAGTTTTTGGCCATAAATAAAATAATTAAGTGACGATTATTTTATTGTAAAATCCATAACTTCTAAATGGTAACTCAGATTAAAAATCTGAGGGTACCGTTGAGTTCGTTGGGGCGTGTTATCCTTAGGCGGAGCCTAACCTCGACCGGTGTGGGTCGAGGGTGAACGTAATTAATTTATTGAACTTTTTTTAAGGTACGCTCAGTAAACGTGTGAGTGGCGTTTTCTAATTTTTGAACCGGTGCTCGGATTAAAAATATAAGGGCACCATTGAATCCACAGCACCAGGATTTTCTTAAGGGAGACTTTACTTTGACCGCAGTAGGTCTGGATAAAAAGTTAAGTTTTGTGACTTTTTAAAAGAAATGAAATAAAATTATTTTATTATTTTATTTTATTTCATATCCTCCAATGGACAAGAGGTGTGTGGGGCTAGTGATGTGTCAAGCCAATAAATGGCTTGACCTGCCAACCCTAAGTAATGATGTCGTTGGGGAATTAGTAAGGTTTCTAATTTATGAGCCCACATTAATTTCTCACGTCATTACTTACCCTCCCCCTCTCCTATATATATGGAGCTTGGGGGAGGTACTTGCACAGATTCGTCAAGAAACAAAGTGTTGAAGGAGCGCCGCAATGCCGAACCTTTAGAGAACGGAGCTGATCCCAGCGGGAGGTGACGGGTGACACCAAACCACGAACCGAAGGGCGACATACGAGTAGTGTCGTTGGGAACCTATTGTGGGGATGAAGAACACGACCCACCTTCAAGCATGGACGTTCTCCAATGGGTTTATGAGGTAGGGGGTTTATTAATTTATGAATTTTAAATGATTTTTTCCTCTTCTTCATTCTTGAATAATACAAATAACGTGGGTCAACCGACTAATGGGTTGACCCGTGATTCATTTGTTTTTGAGGGAGGTTGTTGCGGGATATCTTTATGGGGTTTATCTTGATTTAAATTCCAAGAGTTTATTGAACATTTTATCCTCCCTTATATTATGAGCTAAAGAGGAGGGTGTGGGCCTAACGAACTTGGCTCGGACCCTCCCCTACTTTACTATACCCTCGTGTTATCTGTGGAATACCGCCAGCATGGTGACACTGACTGGCTCTGAAGGAGGCAATGTGCCGACCCACACTGCAAGAGGAGACCGTGGCGGTCATCAGAGCGGCCGGCATCGGCCGACTGTAGAGGAGGTGTGGCGCGTCATCACGCGTCGCCGATGAGCAAGGGGGACTGCGGCTCATCAGTCGTAGTAATTGGAGGAGGAGGCCGACACCTCAGCCGACCACGGAAAGGAAGGGCGGCGCGACCAGCACGTCACTGGTGTGCGAAGGAGCCGCGGCGAAGGAGACGGAACCCGCACCTTCGGCGGGTTCTGTGGTGACTGGGCGACACCCACGTGGTGTCGCCTCTTCAAATGTCGAATGACATTTGTCCATTCGGGGTTTTGGGGGAGTGGTTCCCCCGAGCTTCTCGGCAGAAGCCCTTCGGGCCGCGCCCTACGCGGTCAGGCTTCCCTCTTACGGGTCGCTGCCAGCGGGTCGGGCCGCCTGCCCAGGGGGCCGCACCCCACTGCGGGCTGGGCCGCCCAACCCCAGGTCGTCCCTTTGTGAACCGGCCCACCCTTGGCTGCCCCTTTCTGTAGGTCGGGTTGGACCTCTGCCCAGCAGGTTGAGTTCACCACGGCCCAGACCAGGTCAGGCTGGGTCAGACCGGACTCGGGCCCGGAAACACTTAAAAGGCCTTATCTTGAGAACTAGACGTATGTTTGAAAAACCGTCTGTGGAGTTGGGATACTTGGAGAGAGATGGTCCTTTTGACTTACTCCATGAGAGTTTTGGAGAAACTTGGAGTACAGCCGAGTTGGATCGCACTCGAATCCAACTGGGCCCACGGCACTGAAATGCCAATAACGCACAGATCGGGCGTCCGATTGACGTGTCGTCTGTTGCATTGGAACCCTTATGACATGACAAATCATAGAGTTACTCATTTGTGAGAATTTTTTCCATTTGTAATACAACCAATGGCTTGAGAGCGGTTCTCCCAAGCGCGTTATGTACGAAACCCTACGACTGGATGAGACTTGACGACTACTGATTTTTTGACTCTGTGTGACTTGACAGTCCAGTGGGGAGCGCCTCTGTGTGACGCGGCAGACCCATGGTACTCTATAGGAGGAGTACCTCAACAGGCCACGGTGGGGAGCGCCTTTTTGTGACGCGGCAGACCCACGGTACTCGAGAGGAGTACCTCAGCAGGACACAGTGGGGAGCGCCTCTGTGTGATGCGGCAGACCCACGATACTCGACAGGAGGAGTACCTCAACAGTCCAAGGTTAATGGGGAGCGCCTCTATGTGACGTAGAAGACCCACGATACTCGACGGGAGGAGTACCTCAATAGTTCAAGGTTAGTGGGAAACGCTTCTATGTGACCCAATAGGCCCACTGTACTCGATAGAGGGGGAGTTCTCCCACAACCGAGGTGTTCGACGTTGTGACTGAGGATGTTATTTGTTATTATCCCTAGAGAATCATGTGGTTGGCTATCAACATTCATAACGATCCTATGTGGGTGAGCATCATAATCCTGTTTTTCTGAGTTGTATGCCTGGTTTGAGCTGAGTCTTACATATGTGGTACTTTACCTTTGTGGTGTTACCTTCGTGGTGTTACCTTTGTGGTTTTTACTTTGTGGAACTCTAGGAGACTTTCAGGGGTCTCGGGGTCCCTAATGAGTATCGTTATACTCACCCCTGCACGGGCTACGCCTGCACCTTGTTGTGTCTTGTGCAGATGATGAGCAGCTGGGCTGAGGTTTGAGGGTGCCAGGACTAGGCGGTATGTGGAGGAGACAGGCGGATGTGGAGTGCTGAGGAGGCAATCTGTACCTACCCTTCAGGTAGGATCCTCGGAGGACGAATCAGTGGATGTTTTCCCTTTTTCAGTTGTATTGTTCCTTTCAGTTGTATTTGTACTTTTTCAGTTATACTCGTACTTTCAGTTGGGCTTGTATTCCGACCCCTTTACTTTCAGCACTCTTTTACTCCAGTAGTTTACTTCATAGTTGCTTCTTGTTGTGTTCTCAGACCATGTGTTTGTGCAGGTTTAAAGGCAATGTCTTTCCGTTTTAGGCAATACTTCTTTCGGTGCTAGTTTCCAACCTCTAGCCGATGGAAGGCGGGCTTGGGATTGTCACAGCATGGGCCCCGGGGGATGGGTCGTGACAGTGGAACCCATTTTGGTCTCTGTAGAGGTGAATCAGACCGGGGACACTATAGTATGACTTTGAGTTATGCTTGAATATTTTTTATCATAGATTATTATAGGTTATGATAAAATATGAAGTTTTTCATGGGTAGGATTTCATATAAAGATACATAATATGATCATAAGATGCAAAAGGATTTTTGTATACTGGATGGCCCACCATGTATATCACATGATGTTTCATACACTATGTATTTGATATGTTTAGAGTGTATGCTTAATATTGATTCCCCAATACCTAAGGTTGGAAAGATGCCTATAATGAGGACCTTTATATTTTAATACATTTCTTATACCAACCTCGAGGATAGATTAATTGGGGGTGGTTGGGTATATTGTTGATCATGTCATTGGTTGAGGCTTGACCAAGATGGGATTTTCCTTCTCATATAATTAGTATGACATCTAGGCCCTCAATTTCAATATACTGAGGAAGTGTATGAGAATACCTAGATAAGTTACATGTGATGTGATTATCTATTTGAATTTGGGTCACGTGATGTGCACATCGCTTGGGTGAATGGCATGTGACTAAGAGTGTAATTTTGGCCCGATGGCCTGAAATCCCGACACACTCGGCCCAACAAAGCCCACGTCGGGCCAAGCCGGGCTCGGGTCGTTGGTACATCGGGTCGGGCCTCGGCCTATCCAAGAAGGCCCTCAAGTTAGCTCGGGTCGGGCTGAAAAAGCCCGACCCGTAGGCCCGCATGAAGCCCAGCCCATGCGAAGCCCGTCTGTAAAAAAATATAACAGAAAACTGCTGGTAGGTAGATTCGATCTCCCTACCTCAAGCTTCCAAGGCTACGCGTGGACCAGATGTGTGTGTGTGTGTGTGTGTGTGTCATTATATATTAACAAAAAATAATATATATATTATATATATAATAATGTGTATATATACATATAATTATTATTATATATAATTATAATGTGTGTGTGTGTAATATATATACAACGATATATAATTATGTATATATATATAATAATGTATATATATAAACAAAGCCATTAATAATATATATTAATTAAGTGTGGCTTTTAAAAATCCATTAATAATATATATATATATATATATGTATATGTATAAATGATTTTATATAATATATATATAAACAAAGCTATTAATGTATATATATATATAACTTGTTGTATATTAATTAAAAAATAACACATTCACTTAATGATGATCATGCACGTCTCTTAACCTCCTTAATTTGTTTAAGTATGTTGCAACTTGCATATATTATATATACTATACATATATAAATCTATTTAGAAAAAAAAATTAACTCACCTACTGCGATGCACCCCCCAACACCTAATTATTATTTTTATAATTTTCTCATATTATATATATATAAATGATTTTATATAATATATATATATATATAAACAAAGCTATTAATGTATATATATATATATAAATTGTTTTATATTAATAAAAAAATAACACACCCACCTAATAATGTTCGTGCACGTCCCTTAACCTCCTTAATTTTTTTAAATATGTTGCAACTTGCATATATTATATATACTATACATATATAAATCTATTTAGAAAAAAAATTAACTCACTCACTACGACGCACCCCCCCCAACACCTAATTATTATTTTTATAATTTTCTCATATTATATATATATATATCAATCACTTAACATTATATATATATATAATAACTTATTATATATTAATAAAAAATAACACACTCACCCAATGATGTTTGCGCACACCCCTCAACCCCATTAATTTTTTTAAATATAATGAAACTTGCATATTATATATCAATTAAGTGCGTATTTTAAAAATCCATTAATAATATATATATAAATATATTAATAATATATATCAATTAAGTGCATCTTTTAAAAATCCATTAATAATATATATATGTATATGTATATATATATCAATGATTTAATATTATACACATAATAACTTATTGTATATTAATAAAAAAAATAACACACTCACCTAATGATGTTCATTCACATCCTCCAACCTCATTATTTTTTTTAAGTATGTTACAACTTGCATATATTATATATAAATCTATTTAGAAAAAAAAAATTAACTCACCCACTGCGGCGCACCACCCAACCCTTAATTATTATTATTTTTTACAATTTTCTCATATTATATATATATATATATATATCAATCATTTAACATTATATATATATATAATAACTTATTATATATTAACAAAACAAACTACCAATCCAATGATGTTCACACACCCTCCAACCTCATTAATTTTTTTTAAATTTGATGAAACTTGCATATATTATATATACTATATATACATATATAAATATATTTAGAAAAAAAAATTAACTCACCCACTGCTGCGCACCCCCCCAACTTCTCATTATTTATTTGCACGTAATATATATAGATTCACATATATAAATTTATTTAGAAAAATAATAATATATCCAACCACTGTAAAATGTCAATAAAATAGAAAATAAACCTTTTTACAAAAAAAATGTTTAACATTTAATAAAAATACATATAAAAAACTTGCGTTTAAAAAATGTTTTAAAAATGTTTTAAATTAAACAAAGGCTTAAAAATAATTTTCATAAATAAGTTAAAAAAATAAATGTAAATAAATAATAAAAAAATGTTTAAATAACAATGCTTTTAACCCACCCACTGTGGCGCACCCTCAATCCCTCATTAATTTTTTTTTTAATTTGCACATAATAGATATAAATTCACAAACATATATAAATCTATTTAGAAAAAATAACATATTCATCCCCTGTAAAATGTTAATAAAAAAATGTTTTTGCATACAACGTGTTAAATGTTTAAAAAATTCATTAAAAAAATTTAAATTAAACGTCTAAAAATAGATGTAAAAAACGTTTTAAACAAGTGTTAAAAAATGGTTCAAAAAAGGTTTAAATAAAAAAAAATTAAAAAAAAATTTTAAAAAAAATTTAAAACAAACATTTAAATTAATTTGTTTAAAACAAAAACTTAAAAAACTTTTTACATTAAAATTTGAAAAAAAAGTTAAATGTTTTAAAAAATACTTGTAAAAAACATGTGTTTAAAAAAATTAAAAAACGTTTTAAATTAATCATTTAATAATAAATAAATGTAAAAAATGTTTGAAACAAATGTTAAAAACCAGTTTAAATAAAAACTTTTAAATAAAAAAAATAACAAACGCTTAAGAAAATTATAAATAAGTTAAAAAAATGTAAAAAAAATGTTTTTGTAAAAACCCGGTTCTTATTTTTGAGGTACGAGTTTCTTCTTTTCTTCTTTCCATAAGTTTTTTTGAGAAAATAAGGAAAATGGGGAAAATCTCAAAATTTCTAACTACACGTCGTGTACGTTTCCACACGCCATGTACTTTGGTCGTGTGGGATGAGTACACAGGGCGTGTAGGCCTGTCAGCAATGAAAGGTGTAAAAATTGACTACACGCCATATATATAGGGTATTTACACGCCATGTATTCAGTCGGAAGGTGAATAGTAAGGCGGTGGAGGTAGCCGCCAGCAGAGTGAAATTACACGCCATGTAATCAGGAATACACGTCATGTACTCATGTCGACAGATGAACAATGCCGCGGTGGAAAGAAGCCTCCAGAAGAATAGTTAAAAAAATGAAAAGTACATGTCATGTACTTGAGATTACACGTCGTGTAGTTTGTTTTTTTCTCTTAAAATGGGCAGTAGCCTCCTATGTTCATGGAGGAAGCTTAGAACGTTGTTTGGAGCTCAGGAGGACGGCCGGAGCTTCAGAGATCAGCTGACCGCGCACCGGGAATCTGTTTCCGCTTCTGTTGACCACGTTGGGACCGTACGGGTAAGCCTTCTCTTCTCCTTGTGTTGTTCTTACCAATTCTTCTTCTAAGGTAAGTTATTTACGTTTGAACGGGAATTATATCATCCCAGATCTACGTCATTCTTGGACGATTCAGGAGGCGTCGTTCACGTATACCGATCAGAGACGATCGAGGTAGGTGGTCTGGTGTTTAAATTCCAACTATTGTGTGTTTTGTGTACCACTGTGTTACGCACCCATGTTTGGGGTGTCTTATGGTTGAGGCCTTGCGTAATTAAATACCTAGAATTTCATAGCTGGTTTAATGAATGTGTATAACTATTGTTCGGGATCACTGCTTGGATCTAGGACCACCCCGGGGTGCATTCCTCTGTTTAGTCATTTGGCCAGGATACCTGAGGGTATGCCATGATTATGTTGTGCATTGCTTTTTCTTGAGAGAAAATTTATATAAATGCTTGCTATGTTTTGGGCTCGGCTCGGTTAC
The DNA here is from genome assembly GCA_963277665.1 of Viscum album. Lineage (NCBI taxonomy): Eukaryota > Viridiplantae > Streptophyta > Magnoliopsida > Santalales > Viscaceae > Viscum > Viscum album. The sequence continues at coordinate 1,461,862,812 of OY728162.1, read as the reverse complement.
TTGGTTCTGTTTTGCCTAAGGGCAAGGCCTGAGGGCAAGGTACTATTTCGCCTGAGGGAAAGGCCTGAGGGAAAGATTCTATTTCGCCTGAGGGAAAGGCCTGAGGGCAAGGTACTATTTCACCTAAGGGAAAGGCCTAAGGGAAAGATTCTTTTTCGCCTGAGGGCAAGGTTCTTAATGGCCAAAGGGCAAGTTTCTGTTTAGCCTGAGGGCATGGTACTATTTAGCCTGAGGGCAAGGTGCTTTTAAATTTTCACTGTTGTGATTTTTGTTGTGGCACTATATAAAAGATTGTCGGATGAGTCTGAGTCTCAACAACATATAATTCAATTATATTGAATTGATAAGTAATAATTAAAATGGAAATGAAACTGGTAATGATAGTTACCTTTGAGTACTTACTAGTTTACTGTATTTACTTTTGCACACTGCTGTTGCACATTCTCACTAATAGTTGGGAACGGGCCTTTGGTGGTTGTGTACTGGGATTTATTTCTCACACCATGTTTGGGTCATGCCTTCATCCCAAACATATTACATTTCTAAAGGTGTGGATAAGGTCAAGGGTCCCTATACATGTACTTGATTGTAGCAGAGGAGTGGGAGAGCATGGGACCGAGCTCCAACTTGCGATGTTGCGGCATTTTGTTTACTCTGCTTGTATTTGTTTGGTTGTACCTTGTACTTTGAGTTGTATTGTATTGTATTACAGTGTATCCTGTTTTGGCAGTTTTCATAGAATTAGTGACATGTTGCATCTTTATATATGTGACTACTGGTTCTCTCCTATTTCAGTTGTTCATTTCAGTTGTATATTGTTTACTACTTCCGCTGCTGTATGTTTATATATTTTATTTCGTTGCACTACACTTTGACAAATGAGGACATAGTTTCCCCACTATTATTCATTGGCCCCCGTTGCTAGTCGGCATCCTCTGGCGTTTGGAGAAATGCGCTTGAGGTCATGTGACCAACCAGGTTCGGGGCACCCGTTGAGTGGCACCCGGATCCGGGACGTTACAAAGTGGTATCAGAGGAATTCTTTTCTTTGACTTACTGTTTGGAGCCTTAGTCAGGGATAGGACAGAAATGGTAATTGGTAATAAGTTGTTCCCGGGAGTAGCTAAACCGTGTACAGGGAAAAGTCAGTCTACCTCGGTTATTGCAATTATTACTGGTTTTGCAATTTTACAGTTGATTTGATTTTCACCGTTGGGTGACGCACTTTCTATGTGTTGTTAATATTTTTATACTAGGTTCTATTTAGTTGAAACCCGATGAGATAAGGTTATGCCATCTCATGCATCATTTAGGCACGTTCTAGAAATCACATGTCATGCATAGTTTCATGTCATGTAGGTGCATTAGAAATTGCATGTTGTTGTGATAGTTGTTGTGCTAGAAGAGCATGCTGTTGTGATAGCTGCTTTGATAAATACCTACTATTTGATAGGGTATTTTTTGTGAGGTTGTTGATAAAATGAATTCCAAACTTTGGTTCTTGAGGATTATGGGCCCTCATTAACCGGAATTTGGTGGATCATTGACTGTTTATCTTGTTATAACATGCATAAGATGCCAAAATTTGATTTGTGGGGTGTATGGGCCCTCACGGATCAGAATTTGGCACTTAGGTGTTGGTTTCAGTGTTTTTATGGGATCCATAGAAATTTCTAAGGCTTTCTGTCTAGAAAAACCTAGAATAAACGTCGTGTAGTTTTGACTACATGCCATGTATTCTTCTGTTCGGGAGGAAGAGAAAAAGTTTTGAGTACACGTCGTGTAGTAGCTACCCGTGTCATAGGCCGTGTGGGCAGAGACATAGGATGGGGAAGTTATAGAGGGCACACACCGTGTAGTTATTTCACACGCCATGTTGTGTGGACCCTGTGTCCGCCCGTGTAACTAACAACACAGATGGACGAAATCTTTTCTTGTACATGTCGTGTCAATGATGAACACGCCGTGTAGTGTAACTTGGAGACCCAGCCGTGTAGCTAACAAACACGGGTCAGTGTTACCTCTTCTTGAACACACCGTGTACTTGTGGGACACACCGTGTAGTCCTTACTAGGGAAAGACCATGTGGACTTGGCCATGTGGCAGGGAAAACAGAGTTGTGTACACGCCGTGTGTGGGTGTAACACGCCGTGTAGTGTCAGCTGAGTGGTCAGCCATGTCACTAACAACACGGGCAATTGGAAATTAAACCGTACACACCGTGTCTATCTGGGACACGCCATGTAGTTTTGTTTAAAGGAGAGTTGTGTGGCTAAGCCGTGTGGAAGGACTCGGGCAGGGAAGGAGGATTCAAGTACACACCGTGTGTGTGGACAACATGTCGTGTGTTTGGAGTGTTACACGATCAGTTTTAGCTGGAGTACACGCCTATGTGGATGGCTTGTGAGAACACACTATGTAGTATTTATACACGCCATGTAGTCAAGTTTTATAAATCTTGAATGCTTTCTTTATCCTATTCTCTTCTTGGTATCCTAGTTTGTAGTCTTTGATGATCTTGATTTAAGGCGTGTGTTTGACCTTTTAGAGTCATGCTGCTGAGACGACCTCAAGTTGTTCGCCAGAAGAGCGGAAATGATTATACTCCAGAGATGGTAGGTCATGGGCTACTAATGGATCCTATAGCAGAGCCAGATGCGGCGCCAACCATTATACCGGAAATAGGCACAGAGGCGCAGTTCCGTGAAGGCTTCATGCGGTTTATACAGACCTTCCAGGGAGCACCGCAGGCCGCCACATCTATGGCAGAGCTAACTCGTATCTTCCAGCAGCATCATCTTCCTACGTTTTTAGGGGATGGAATACCATAGGCTGTGGATTCATGGCTGGATTCTATGCAGACGATATTTGAGAATCTTGAGAGGCCTCCAGAGAGGAGGGTCAAGCTCATGACTTATATGCTGCGTGATTCCACCAAGAGGTGGTGGGATGTTACCACCCAGTATGAGCATCACCGAGACATGGCGTGGGAATATTTTCAGGCAGTCTTCTATGAATTATTCTTTCCTGGGATGCTATGGGAAGATCGAGATCGAGAGTTTATGAATCTGCAGCAAGGCGTTATGTCAGTGATGGACTATTTTTCCCGCTTCACCAAGCATCAGCGTTTTGCACCTGTTTTGGTGGGAGATGAGACATTGAGGGATTGAAGCTTTGAGGATGGTCTTCGGTATGACATCTGAGCACTGGTGAACATTTTTAGGTTGCCTACGGTACATTCTATTGTGAACCAGACACTTATTACTGAGAGGAACTTGCGGGAAGCTAGTGGTGCAGGCCAGGGCGGTTCAGAACTAGTTTCTGGTACTATTTCTACCAGTAAAAGGAAGAGACAAATGGATTTCTCTCACGGTGGCAGTACCAGCCAGATGAATTCTTCAGGTGGGACGGTTATGTGCTACCAGTGTGGTAAAGAGGGGAACAAGAGACTGAAGTGTCCACGTGACCCAGTGGAGTGCCGAGCTTGCGGCAAGATGGGTCATCTGTAGCATTTCTGCAGGGCATTCCTACTAGTGGCTAGTGAGAGGGGTTCTGTGTAGACTCCGCATACAGGAGCAGGACCAGCAGCTTCTTACCAGTCGGGCAATTGGGATACGTCAGGGCTTACAGGCAGAGGTGGTGGTCGTGGTCGTGGTAGCCAGACACCAGGATCTCAGAGATAACAGGGCGATTCAGCTCAGGGTAGCCAAGCTGTGTTATAGGGACGTGGCACTGGGCAGGCATATGCAGTGAAATAGACCCAACAGGAGCAGGATCTCAGACCTTCTACTGTCAGAGGTACTATTCTAGTTGCTTCTATTTTTTCTTCTGTACTTTTCGATATGGGTGCTACACAGAGCTTTATATATGTGCCCGTTGTGGAGAGCCTTGGGCTCTATGTTTCTTCTTCTTCTGATGTTATGATGCTAGACACTTTGTTGGGGAATAGAACGGCTGGTGTGCGTTAGTGCAGGGCATGCCCCCTAGAGGTTAGTGGGTGTCACTTTCTAGGGGACCTCTATGTCTTAGAGATGACGAGATATGATGTCATTCTCGGGATGGACTGGTTGGTACCCTTTCGAGCCTTTGTAGATTGCTATCATCACAGGGTGAGTTTCACATCACTAGAGGGTGGAAAGTTTCTATACAAAGGTGAATGGGATGTCCAGGCGAGTCGAGCTGGACCTGAGCATCATGGGCGAGGTGGTGTGACAACCTAGATTGCAAGTTTATATCTGGATTATCAGGGGACTTGTCAGCAGGATTTCCCTCCAGTGGTTGATCATTTCAGGGATGTCTTCCCGGATGACTTTTTGGGTCTACCTCCAGAGCGAGATATGGATTTCTCTATTGAGATTGTGCTAGGAGCAACACCGGTGTCCATTCCCCCTTATAGGATGGCTACACCAGAGTTGCAAGAGCTCAAGAGACAGTTAAAGAAGTTACAGGCAAAGGGTTTCATCCTACTTAGTACTTCTCCTTGGGGTTCTCCTATCCTTTTTGCGAAGAAGGAAAATGGTACCCTCAGACTTTGTGTGTATTATTGGAAGTTGAACCAGTTAACGGTTAAGAACCGATATCCCTTACCGAGGATTGATGATCTTTTTGATCAACTTCGAAGAGCATGAGTGGTCTTGAAGATTGACTTGAGATCCGGATATCATCAGTTATGTGTTATACCATCATATATACCTCTTATAGATTTTCAGAGTAGATATGGTATATACGAGTACTTGGTTATGTCGTTTGGACTCACGAACGCGTCGACAGTTTTCATAGATCTGATGAATCGTGTGTTCCACCCTTATCTGGACTCTTTTGTGGTAGTCTTTGTGGATGATATCTTGGTGTACTCTCACACTCGACACGACCATGTTACCCATCTTGAGATTGTTTTGAGTACACTAAGAGGGCATCATCTATATGATAAGCTCTCAAAGTGCCACTTTTGGATGGACCAGATACACTTCTTGAGTCATATTATCTTAGAGGCAGGAGTTACGGTAAACCCAGAGAAAGTGAAAGCAGTAGTTTCCTGGGAGAAACCTAAGAACGTGTTTAAGATATGGAGTTTCTTGGGGCTAGCTGGTTACTACAGGCATTTTATACAGGACTTCTCCCACTTAGCAGTGTCGTTGATAGGTTTGAATAAGAAGGGTGTGAAGTTCGTTTGGTCAGAAGCTTGCGAGATAGCCTTTCAGGAGTTGAAGGGAAGGTTGACCTCAGCACCAGTCCTAATACTTTCAGATCAAGGGAAGAGCTATACGGTTTACTGTGATGCATCAGGTATTGGGCCGGGAGCAGTATTGATGTAGGGCGATCGAGTTGTTGCGTAAGGGTCTCGGCAGTTGAGGCCATATGAGAGGAATTACCCGACGCATGATCTTGAGTTGGCTACAGTTGTTCATGTGTTATGCTGTTGGAGACATTATATCTTGGGAGAGCATTTTGTGGTTTTCACCAACCACAAAAGTCTCAATTACATCTTTACTCAGCGTGACTTGAATTTGAGACAGTGAAGGTGGGTCGAATACCTTCAGTCCTTCGACTTTGAGCTTGCCTATACACCTGGTAAGGGGAATGCAGTAGCTGATAAACTGAGTAGGAGGAATCAGACATAGGCAGTGCAGGAGGCCAGTGGTGAGTGGAAGCTTATGGCTTTGTTCTCTGAGATGAATTTGGAGGTGCACGATATTCAGGGGCAGACCTATCTTTCTTCCTTAGCTATGACTTCTACCCTCCTAGATAGAGTGAGGATGAGACAGTTATCAGATTCATAAGGCCTAATTCTACGGGAGTCAGTGGCAAGTGGGGACCCTCCTCCTAGATGGACGATAGGCGATGATGAGGTACTGCATTTCCATGGATGAGTGTGAGTACTAGGAGATATACGCGAGGAGATGATGCGGGAGTTTCATGCTTCAGCTTAGGCATTGCATCCCAGAGTTACCAAAATGTACCGTGACTTGAGACGTCAGTACTAGTGACCGGGTATGAAGAGAGAGGTAGTTGGTTTTGTTACAAGATGTTCCACCTGTCAGCAGGTGAAGGTGGAGTATCAGAGGCCAGCAAGGTTGTTATAGCAGTTACCCATTTCTGAGTGTAAATGGGATGATGTCACGATGGAATTCATGATTGGATTATCGAGGTCACCTCGAGGCAATGATGTCGTGTGGGTTGTTGTGGATAGACTCATGAAGGTAGCTCACTTCTTGCCGATCAAGGAGACCTTCGGTGTCTATGAGCTCAGGAAGTTGTATATCCGAGAGGTGGTACATCTTCATGGGGTCCCTTGTTCTATCATTTCAGATAGGGACGCCCGCTTTACGTCTCGTTTTTGGAAGAGTTTTCAGAGGGCACTGGGTACACAGGTGCTTCTGAGCATAACTTATCACCCTCAGACCGATGGCCAGTCAGAGCATACTATACAAGTGCTTGAGTACATGTTGTGCGCATGCGTCCTAGACTTTGGGGGATCTTGGGAGAAGCATATACCCCTGGTTGAGTTTTCCTATAATAATAGTTTTTAGGAAACTATTGAGATGGCACCTTACGAGGCTTTATATGGTAGGTCATGCCGATCACCCATGTGCTGGATGGAGGTAAGTGAAGCAGATTTACTAGGACCATGTCTCATGTAGGAGACTTCAGATCATGTCCAGTTGATTCAGAAGCGGATGGCTACCGCACAGTCTCGTCAGAAATCTTATGTTGATCGTCGCAGATGACCCTTGGAGTTCGTGGTCGGGGATCTGGTTTTCTTGCGTGTTTCACCGAGGTTGGGACACAGAAGGATCAGGAGACAAGGTAAACTTTCACCAAGGTATGTGGGGCCATTTGAGATTCTTGAGAGATTCAGGTCGGTTGCCTATCAGTTGTAGTTACCACAGAGGTACCAGTCTATGGATAATGTCTTCCATGTATCTTGGTTGCGCCGTTATTATTCAGACCCATCTCACGCCTTTCGTCCCAAGGAGGTTGAGCTTCATATCGATGCATCCTTTGAGGAGCATCTGATTCGTATCATTGATAGGAGCATGAAGGTTCTCCAAGGCTGTTCAGTTCCTCTCGTACGGGTGATATGACAGCATGGCTGAGTGCAGGACGAAACCTGGAAGCGGGAGACCGATGTACGTGCTCAGTGGCCAGAGTTGTTCTAATCTTTATCTTCTCCACCCTTGGAAGGGAAATTTGGGGACAAATTGCTTTAAGGGGGAAAGTTTATAAGAACTTGGTTCTTATATTTTAGGTATGAGTTTCTTCTTTTCCTCTTTTCGTAAGTGTTTTTGAGAAAATAAGGAAAATGGGGGAAAATCCCAAAATTTCTGACTACACATCATGTACATTTCCACACGTCGTGTACTTTGTGAAGGTTCCAGACGCAGCGGAAGCTCATGGGTGGATGTTCCCACTTTGGATTTTTGTCATTTGTAATGATCAATCTGGGATCAATACGACGATAAATGCCAGTCTCCACAGATCGAATCACAGAAATAGACAAAGAAGAAGAAAATTCCTGGAACCATAAATGTGGATCATCACAGGTTGATTATAATTAATTTAATTAATTGAAAAGAATTACCTTTTGGGTGTTATTTCTTCATTGATATTCTTGATCATGTTCTGATGTGATTCGTCGTTGCATTGTAGAATCCAAGTGTAGACTTCCTCTAGCGGTGATCCACATATGCACCTTGTATCTGTGGATGTCACCAAAGGAGTCTTCGGGTGCTAGCATGGAGAAACATTTGCTTGTGTTGTCCGCCTTAGATCATATTGATCTGATGGAAGTGGATCTCTCTCGACCTTGAGAGTGTTCTTAAAGGATGGAGTTCTTTCGGTCTTGAGATAATTCTCCAGAATTATTGTGCAGAATGATTCTCTTGTAGGAAAAGAGTTGGGGTTGTGAGGATATTTATAATCGGGTTTGAGTTTGTAAAGTTATGACAATAAATAAATGTGTTACGCATTTTATTTATTTCATTGACTCTTACTGAAAACCCCCATGTCGAATAATTAATTCCTTGACATGCACCCACACTGATTATAATAAATATAATTTAATAAAACAATATTATATCCTCAAAATCCCGACTTGAAAACTACACGGCGTATAATCATTAATACACGATGTGTACTTGTTTTCCATAAAACTACATGGCGTGTAATCATTAATACACGGTGTGTAGTTGTTTTTCATTTCCTTTCCAAAATTAAAACTACACGGCGTGTAATCATTAAGACACGGCGTGTACTTGTTTTCCATGAAAAAACTACACGGTGTGTAATCATTAATACACAGCGTGTATATCTTGTTTTTCATTTCCTTCTTACTCCATAATTAAAATGATTTAGGATTCCTTGAATAATTATTAAACCACATACAAGAATAATCTTTATTCTACTTGAGATACTTGGATACACTTAGTGTGTGACTCTCTAGGCCTCTTTCTCGTTGGCATTAGGCGGGCTTACCTAAAGTCCAAGATTACTGTCTAGCAACGGGTCAAGGCACCCAAGAGAAATAAGTTGACGTCGCATTGACGTGTCACCTCATACGAATTCTTACTATGTAATTTAATCCCTTTGTCTCAATCTCTCATCAAGCAGGTTTCATGGTAGTGTCATAAACCTATATGCTTGATCTGTCATTCTTTGAATTCTAGAAATAAACTCGTCGTGTCACCATGGCCATGGAATTTTTTCAACAGTTCTATTTCAATCAAAGGACCCAAGATATCTACTTACATAAATATGGAAGGGACAAATCCCTCCGCGACTTATCCATTAATAACGTGTCAATCGTGACGCACCCAACGTACCCTACTTCCTGCCAACTGTCTTTGTGATGGTTTTCGTTAGCAAATATAAGTGCGTGAGTCATGACATGAGTTAATGATAATCTTCCAGTCTAAGGACCATTACACATGCTCGTAGATAGCAATGTCCGATGACACCAAGACATGCAGAATTGCTACTGGCGGGTCTGTTCTCATAATCTCTCATCTTGGAGATTACCAAGTGCGAACTCCATGAGATAGAGTCTCGTCTTCTTATGAGTACTCGCACATGACGGTCTTTATACTATGTGTCTTATCATAGTATGTCATCCAACCGCATAACTTTATTTAAGAATATTTTTTATAGAATTTCAAGGTCCTCATCATAGCGGGGATCTACCATGACCTTATCAATGCAACAAATATTTCAGGACATTATTATATTATAGTCATGCAGAACAATGAACAATATATAATAAGTGAACATTCATGTAATCAAAGTACAAAACAGTTAGTTCTCAGGACACCAACCCTTACACTTTGGTCATGTGGGATGATTACATAGGGCGTGTAGGCCTGTCGGCAATGAAAGGTGTAAAAACTGACAACACGCCGTGTATAGGGTATTTACACGCCGTGTATTCAGTCGGCAGGTGAACAGTAAGGTGGTGGAGGTAGCTGCCAACGGAGTGACAATACACGCCGTGTAATCAGGAATACATGTTGTGTACTCATGTCGACGGATGAACAGTGCCGTGGTGGAAAGAAGCCGCCAGAGGAACAGTTTAAAAAATGAAAAGTACACGTCGTGTACTTGAGAGTACATGTCGTGTAGTTTGTTTTTTTCGCTTAAAACGGGCAGTAGCCTCCTCTGTTCACGGGGAAGCTGAGAACGCCTTTTGGAGATTGGGAGGAAGACCGGAGCTTCAAAGATCAGTTGATCGTGCACCGTGAATCTGTTTCGGCTTCTGTCAATCACGTTGGGACAGTACGGGTAAGCCTCCCCTTCTCCTTGTGTTGTTCTTACCAATTCTTCCTTTAAGGGAAGTTATTTACGTTTGAACGGAAATTATCTTATCCTAGATCTACGTCGTTCTTGTATGATTTGGGAGGTGTTGTTCACGTATACCGATCAGAGACGATCAAGGTAGGTGGTCTGGTGTTTAAATTCCAACTGTTTTGTGTTTTGTGTACCACTGTGCTACGCGCCCATGTTTGGAGTGTCGTATGGCTGAGGCCTTGCGTAATTAAATACCTAGAATTGCATAGGTAGTTTAATGAATGTATATAGCTATTTTTTGGGATCACTTCTTGGATCCAAGACCACCCCGGGGGTGCGTTCCTCTGTTTAGTCATTTGGCCAGGATACCCGAGGGTATGCCATGATTATGTTGTGCATTGCTTTTTCTTGAGAGAAAACTTATATAAATGCTTTCTATGTGTTGGGATCATCCTGGTTACTTGGTTCTGTTTCACCTGAGGGCAAGTCCTGAGGAAAAGGTACTATTTCGACTGAGGGCAAGGCCTGAGGGAAAGATTCTGTTTCGCCTGAGGGCAAGTCCTGAGGGTAAGGTACTATTTCGCCTGAGGGCAAGGCCTGAGGGCAAGATTCTGTTTCACCTGAGGGAAAGGCCTAAGGGCAAGGTTCCGAATGGCCTGAGGGCAAGTTTCTATTTAGCCTGAGGGCATGGTACTATTTAGCATGAGGGAATGGTGCTTTTAAATTGTCACTGTTGTGATTTTTTGTTGTGGCGCTATATAGGAGATTTTCGGCTGAGGCTGGGTCTCAAGAACATATAATTCAATTATATTGAATTGATAATTAATAATTAAAATGGAAATGAAACTGGTAATGATAGTTACCTTTGAGTACTTACTAGTTTACTGCATTTAAGGGTCCCTATACAAGTACTTGATTGTAGTAGAGGAGTGGGAGAGCATGAGACCGAGCTTCGGCTTGTGATGTTGTGGCGTTCTGTTTACTCTGCTTGTATTTTTTTGGTTGTACCTTGTACTTTGAGTTGTATTGTATTGTATTGCAATGTATCATGTTCTTGAAGTTTTCATAGAATTATTGACATGCTGCATCTTTATATATGTGACTACTGGTTCTCTTATATTTCAGTTGTTCATTTCAGTTGCATATTGTTTACTGCTTCCGCTGTTGTATGTTTATATATTTTATTCGTTGCACTACACTTTGACAAATGAAGGCATAGTTTCCCCACTACCAGTCCTTGGCCCTCGCTGCTAGTCGGCAGCCTCTGACGTTTGGGGAAATGTGCTTGAGGTTATGTGACCAACCGGGTTCGGGGCACCCGTTGAGTGACACCCGGATCCGGGACATTGCGGTTTTAAATAAATGTTAAAAAACATTTAAATAACAATGCTTTAAACTCACCCACTACTGCGCACCCCCTAACCCATCATTAATTTTTTTTACAATTTACACGTAATATATTTGGATTCATAATATATAAATTAATTTAGACAAAAAAAATAACATATTCACCCACTGTAAAATGTTAATAAAAAATAAAATAAATGTTTTTACAAAAAAATGAGTTTAAAAATAAATGAAAAAAACGTTTTAAATAAATTTTAAAAAAATTGAAATAAAACGTATAAAAAAGTTTTAAAACAAACAATTATTTTGAAAATAATAAAATTTCACCATGGCCCAACTCGAAAAAGCCCGGCCCGAAAAAGCCCGGCCCGCCCTGATGGTTTGGGCCGGCCCGAGGTCAGGCTCGGGACGTCTCATGGGGTTGTTCGGGTCGGGCCGGCCTGGCTCGAATAGTGGTTAGTGGCCCGATTTTTTGCAAGGCAGGCCCGACCCTGTCCGGGCCGGGCCAAAATTACACCCTTAGGGATGATCAAACTTGAAGACTCAAAATGAATTAAATAGATGAGGGAGAAGGTGCCCTTTTATAATTGAGGCGAGGGGCACTTTTTGGATCTCCAAAAATATTAATTTAATATAAAATCAAACCACATCCAAAAACCTTCAAAATGTCCCAATTTTGAAGATGAGATGAGATAGAGTTGTAATATCATCAACCAATATATTTTAGACAAGTTTTTTCGGTCAATTTAAACCTTATCATTTTAATTAACATTTAGTTATTCTATTTAATTTTTAACTAGGGTAACAAATATTTCAATATTAAAAGGATGCAATATTTACTTATTTGATGTCAATTATACCATAAATAAATACCTTAGAACATTTTAAACCATATCATAATTATTCTATATTTTTTAAAATGTTTTATTATTTTTTAAAATAATTTAATAAAACATTATTTTGATAAACAATCAATAGTGTTAATTTTGACACTATTCAATTCATTGATTTTAAAAAATATTAAGATAGCAAGTTAACTTCAAAAAAAATATTTTATTATATTCCTAAGAGGTCAAGGTCATCTAGAAAATTCATTGTACATATTAATTAGCCAAAATTATATTTATTTTAATATTTTTAATAATATTTATTTGATATTTTCTTTAATAAAATAATTACTACAACAGTTTTGTGTAATTATTTAATATGATTATTTGTTGAAAAAAATTAAAAAAATACCGTGACAAAGATAAATCCTCTAGATTTTTTAATAATACTTATAATTGAATATATATTCTATGGAATCCATCGTTAAAAATGTTATACTTATTAAAACATGAATGCGACAAGTTTATCATCACTTTAAATAAAATAATATAAGTGTCATAATCTCTTCTATAAGGCTCCAAATGGCCAATAAATCGACTCTTGGATGGTTATAGTTGAGATATACTTGATCAATAAGATTTGGTCAAGTGTTTGAGTCTTTTAATGACTATTATCACTTTAATAATAATTATTTTATTGACTTCTTATCAATTAAATAATTTTTGTATCATTAAAGTATAAGTCTTTAAGGTAATTATTTATTTCCTAAAAATTAAAAATAAATTATTATGATAAATAAAAACATTTTAGATTTAAAATGATTATTTATAATAAAATTTATCTTTTGTATAACCTTATATTAAAAATGATATAGTTATTAAAATCTGAGTAATGCATATTTAACTTTTCTTTAAATAAAATAAATTAAATGTCATAATCTCATCCAACTGGATTCCAAAGAATACCATTTCAACCCAAGAATAATTTAGGTCGAAATACACTCATCCAATGATATGGGGACAAGTGTTAGGATAATTTCATAATATTAGTTTTACCATTAATTACCCAATTTACCATTTTACCGTATTAATAAAAATTACTAAAATTACTATTCATAATGTCAAAAAATAAAAGTAATATATTTACACAATTTGAACCTACTAATTCCAAATATGGAATCCATTTTTCAAAATTCAAAGCATTGAAATTGCAGTAATTAATTTAAAATTAATCCTGTTGTTGGAAAGAAAGAACGAGTTTTAAAAGTTAAAACATTGTAAAAGATTGAAATGTTTTTACATCTGAATTCACTGTAAAATTAATGCTAATAATATACATTATATTGAATGATAAAAATATATTCTATTTATACTTTAAAACCATTCAATATTATAATTTAACCATATAAATTATTTTGATGAAAAATGTTGTTTTCAATTAAAATTTAGTATATTTTTACTATTCATCAAAACTTGAAAGTTATCATAAAAATATCAAAAATTCATCCAAAGTAAATGTTTATATCTCGCTTCCAAAGAAAATATTTATGTTTTCATATAAAAATTATTAATGTGTAAAAATATTAATTTAAAAGGGGTTCACTATTAAAAGGCGGAAAATTACCCTTTTGAAAAATATAAGTTTTTATACATCAAATAGGATTTATTCATACCCTATGACAAAGATATCTATTGGATTAATATCAAAAATATTTTATTAATTATATAACATATATATGTCATTAATTTCATTTAATAATAGTAATTCACTCAATTTATTAATACAAAAAATGCAAATATAAAAATGATTTATATTTTTTCATAAATAATTGGTAGCTAATAAATTCACCATACATTTTCATAAGTTAGTTATATTTATTCCCGCTAACCTAACAGCTAGGCTAAAATGATCATTTTATACTAAGGGTGTCTCACAGTTCGTTTAAACTCATGATTGCATGCAATGCAAGCTATTGAAGAATTAAAATTATTTAAAGAAAATATTTTATAAAAACATCTGGGTGTTACATTCCTTCTTACTTTCCAATCCATTAGAAAATGATAATGTCGCTCATGTGTACGTGTGGACTACCATTTCCATGAAACGATGTGAACCATTTTTTGTTTTTGTTTTATATGGATGTTAATAAAGATGGATTTAATGAATATATATGATGTATATGTTATAATAGTGATTCTAGGGAGGTGAGTTATTATTTACCTTTCTTTTTTTATTCATTGAAAAGTGAAATCAACGTTCATGTGTACGTACGGTCTACCGTCTCAATGAACGGTGTAATTCTTTTTTCTATCTCTATCTTTTATGGATTGCTCTAAATACATATATAATGAATATATGTGGTATTTATATCATGGTTAACATTCTAGTGATGATGGAACTATTATAGAAGTAAAAGGACCAAAACTATCAAACCAAAACATACATGGAAAATGAAGTAGTTATTACCTGAAAGAGTGATTTTAACAAAGAATTGTTAATAAATGGATGATAAAAGATTATAAGTAAATCATATATGGTATCATATATATGAGTATGGTTCTAGAATATACGTATAATAAATCTATATTTATTATACAGTAGGTTCGAACACATATGAAAGAATTTGAACTTGATGTAACGATTTATTTCACAATCTCATCATTATTCGGGATTGTTTATGTTTAAGTCTCTGTTAGGGGAATTATTTGATCAAACTTTCTTAAACTCAATATATTTTATTCTCATATGGTTATTTCTAGAAATTACAATTTTTCCTTTTTTTCTCCCTCTTTAAGTGCTCAAGATACCGAAATAATGTTTTTAAGGAAAACTGACCTTATTTTTCTACTCGGTCGGGAATATTTCTCTTCCATGTCCATATTTTCTTTAAAATGTTTTAAAGAATATTTTTAATATTCTCCAATGATTTATTAAAGAAATTTTTACCCATGTTTGGATTTTTATAAAATGGTTTGAAATGAATCTTCTTATCATTATCTGAACGATGTACTTTTTGACATTTTTACAAAAGTGTGAATTGAATGTTTTTTTAACTTATACGACACGAACAGAATTTTATGCCGTATTGACTACTCATTGCTTTGACACTTCCTTTACAATATTACAAGGTTCGTTTCAAAGAAAATGTTTTCCTTAATATTTGAGAAATTTTTAGATTTTAAATAAGCGTTTTCAAAGTGGAAAAGGGTATTTTCCTCGTAAATTTTTCCATCGAACTTTTTAAAGTATTTCATCTATGTCGACATCCTATGTTGAATCATATGTTTTACTGGGGTTATACTCTTATGATACCATCCACCATATTTCTTTGGATGGTTTATAATCAGTTTGACTGAGGAAATTATTGATATTTTGTATGATGGTTCTTCAAATACATATAATTATTGATTTTTAAGGCATGTTGATTAAGTTATATTGTTTATTCATATGATGAATTCATTGGACTTATTAAGTAATGGGTGAGACCCGAAATTACATAACCCCTTATTGTATCAGTAAGTCTCATGAGACAAAGTAAATTGAGTATTTGGTCAAGACCTTACTCGTTTATGTAGATGTCTTGGCATGAGGCCTTTACAATATTTTTAGATGTCCCAGCACAAGACATTGACGATAAGTTCAAATGTCCAGCATTATGCATTCAATCATTATGAAATCACTTATTAATGTCCATGAGTTTATCTGAATAGTTTTTATATTCATGGATAAGTTTCAAACTCATGTGATTATTTATATGACATTATTTGATCACCGTTTATTCTTGCCATATTATTTATGTCTCACTTAGCTTCCATTGGATGTATTCTCTTACTGAGCATATGAGCTTGCCTCTTTCTTATGTTTCGTTTTCCTAGGATGCAAGAACATGTTTTATAACTGATATGCAGGGATATGTTAGAGGGAATAAAGATGATATCAAATAAAATATTGTGTTGTATTTTATGTTTTCAGATTTAATGTGAGATTTAAGTATGTATCTTGTTTACCAAAACTACTAAATTATTTGGTTATTTGGGATGCGATTGCTTGTATTTAGTGCCAATATAATAAACCAATCACCGATTTTGGGCTACTAGGGTCGGGGTTTTTACATTTTCAGCGTGCAACACACCGTCGTCATGCAACTCCATCTGTATTTCGTGAATTCGTGCCACTCTGACTTTCATGAAATATCAAAACTTTCATGAAACAATTTCCTTTGTTGTATTTTGATGAGTCAGGCTTGAATCTTCACTTTCGCGTGAAACTTTTTCACCCTTTTGCGCAATTTTTGCATTTGTGTGAAAATCTTTTTTTTGTCAGGAACACCTTTTCTCTCCCTTCAAATTTTGGATCCTAAAAATTTAGCAAACACTTGGAAACACTATGACCTTATACACACAATTTTATGTACACCTTTCAGAGCTTGCATACCTCTGTCTTAGAGCTTTGTTAATACACTTTGTCAACAATCACAGTGCAACATCACAAGTAACCATATCAACTAGCCATGTCAACAAACATAATCAACCAAAAAATATTGAAATATCACATTTAGGGATGTTTTTTCCAACAATAAATGTTTGAACGTGGGATGTATTAATTAATTTTATTAAATAAATATTAAATATCTCTGAAAACTTACTATCCCCAAATCTCATCAGATTCCAACACAACGTTCCACATCATGCTTTGATGTCAAGGATCCATGAAAAAAAATTCCAAGGCAGTTTAATATGATGAATTTCCCATTTTATCATTCAAAGGACTTTGAAACTTAAGATTGAGTTAAGTCATAATTAATGAAAAATCAGGACATTACATTATGTTTTCTATGGTTTGATTGTAGACGGTTCAACAAAATAAAGGGACAACTTGTTGGAGTGCCCATCTCCTCCCTCCCGCTTTGGGAAATTTTAAATAGATTAAATAAAATGAACTACAGTGTTTTTTGACTTTATAGGCCACTCCCCGCGATGCATCACTTACCGTAGACCGGAGCTGCATGATCGACGGCGGATGCGAACCCGATCACACTGACGCTGTACTCCGTCGCCGACTCACGGAGAAGCTTCGCGAACAAGGAACTACGAGGTTATTGCAATGATCCCTAAGCATGCATTTGAAGCTGATTCGGTTCTTCACAGCTTTGGTCCTTAGGTACGCCCCATCAATGCTCCTCTGATTTAGCTTGGATCACTGCTTGGCTTCCCTATTGGCCTCATTTATCTCCTCCTCCTCCTATGAAAATGTGTGTGTTTTAATTGCTCCCCTTCTTCTTCTTTTGAGCGTGTAGTTTTCTGATTTTGTGCGTTTCAGTTAAATCCCTGTTTTTGTAAATGTCTGGTTCGAGCTCAGTACTGATCATTTGGCTAAGGGTTCTTGTCTAGGTTTCCCACGTGTTGATGGTCATGGATCCCTCATTGAATGATTTCTTGTTCGATTCCGGTGGGGAGGATCTTCACCCTCGTTCCGATCGAGACCCCAATTTCACTCTGTCGTCCCCGTTCTACGAAGACTCTCTGGATTTTAATCTCTTGGATCATGCTCTCCCTCCACCCGCTCAGCCCGCCCCGGCTCTCCCGCTTCCTTCGGCTTCCGTTTCATACAGGAATTGCTCATGGAAGAGGATTTTGAGAGCAGGCCTTGCATGTTCCACGACCCCCTGGCTCTTCAAGCTGCGGAAAAATCATTCGCTGACCTCATCGGCCAAGACCACACCTCGAACCATGATCACTCCTCTCTTGGCGTTGACGGCCCCAGAGACTCGCCTGGGTCTGGGAATGTTAATGATCTGAGGCATGATGAGCCATATTCTTTGCAAACCTCTACTCATGTTTTCAATTTTTCTTCCCAAATGCCTTTCGCCCATCCAGACAACTCAGGTGGTGTTTTTAATCCATCTGTGCACTCTTCTGTGAGCTCGCCGCTTGTTCCCGATATCCTCACCGGCAGTGACTCGGTGTCACTTTTTAGAAGAGGATTAGAGGAAGCCAATAAATTCCTTCCGCGTGAAAACCTTTTACTTGCTCACACGGAGCGCTGTAAGTTGCCTCTGCAGTCCAAAGCGGCAGAGGAAAATGAGAGTGGGTATGCACGTAGTGATTCTAGGGTAAGGAAAAATCATCACAGGGAGGATGGAGTCATGGAAGAAGGGAGGGTCTCCAAGCAGTCTGCGCTTTCTGTGGATGAGGAGGAGGAGCTGTTGGAGATGTTTGATGAGGTGTTACTCGGTCCGCTTGGAGGGACCTCCCTTGAGTGCTGGTCTTCAGAGAATGAATTAGGGAAGTCATTGCAGGCAAGTGAGCAATCACGTGGGCTTGAGAATGGGAAGAGGGTGCCAGGAGGGATGAGGAGCAAGAAAGAAGTGGTGGATTTGAGGACTCAACTCATTCTTTGCGCACAAGCTACAAATGCTGATGATCGAAGGACTGCCGGTGAGCTGGTGAGGCAAATTAGGCGGCACTATTCTCCCTTTGGTGACGGGTCTCAAAGAGTTGCACATTACTTTGCTAATGCCCTTGATGCATGGCTCTCTGGCACCGGGGCTCAGATTTATACTACCTTGGATTCCAAAATCTTCTCTGCAGCTGGCATGTTGAAAGCCTATCAGCTTTATCTTTCAGCTGGCCCTTTTAAAAAGATTGCAGTTCATTTTGCAAACCATCATATCCTTAAATTAACTGAGAAATAGGCCACGCTTCATATTATTGACTTTGGTATCCGTTATGGTTTTCAATGGCCCATCTTTATCCAGCATCTCTCGTTCAGGCGTGGCGCGCTCACCAAGCTTCGCATCACTGGTATTGAGCTTCCTCAGCCGGGGTTCCGGCCATCTGAAAGTGTTGAACAGACTGGGCAGCGTCTAGCATCCTTTTGTGAGCGCTTTAACATACCGTTTGAGTACAATTCCATCGCACAAAGATGGGAAACAATCCGAATTGAAGATCTCAAGATCAATAGGAATGAGGCAATTGCTGTGAATTACTTCTTCCGATTGGAGAATCTTCTGGATGAGACGGTTGTGGTGGGCAGTCCCAGAGATGCCGTTTTGAGGTTGATCCGGGAGATTAATCCGAATATCTTCACCCACACTCTCGTCAATGGAGCCTATAATTCCCCTTATTTCATCACGCAGTTTAAGGAGGCGTTGTTCCACTTTTCGTCACTGTTTGATATGTTCGATGACAGACTTCCCCGTGAGGATCCGGACAGGATAACGTTTGAGAGGGGGTTTTATGGGCGAGAGATCATGAGCGTGATTGCGTGTGAGGGTTCAGAGAGGGTTGTGAGACCGGAGGCGTACAAGCAGTGGCAGGCCCTGATCGGGAGGGCGGGATTCAAGCAACTTCCATTGGATGAATATCTGTTGATGAAGCTGAAATGCAAGGCAAGAACTGGCTACCACGTTCACTTTGAGGTCACGAAATATGACAAGTGGATGCTGCAGGGTTGGAAGGGCCGGATCCTAAATGCTTCCACCTGTTGGGTTCCAGTTCGGGATCCTGGGTTTGAATAATACCCGTGGGAACCTCCAGGCGACCACATATGCTCATTTATGGTGGTTAAAGTAACAGTTTTTGCGGGGCTGTGTGGAATTTTCTATGCATTCATGGTTCGTGTTAAAGGTTGTTGTCCAGACTCTGTTTGCTGCTGGAGAACAAAGTGTGGTCCTCTGTTCGTCCCGCTCGCTTGAATTCCTGCTGAATAACCCAAGTTGTAACGCTGCTGGACCTGTCTTTCTGCTTTTTACCTGATAGTTTTCTTTGCGGAAGGTATCGGTTCTACTGCTTTATTTTGAATGTTTTAAAAACAATAATTAAATTATTTTTATAATTGCACTGGTGGCTGGGTATGTGAACCACTAAGTGTGTTTGGTATGATAGGATGATGGAAAAAACAATCCAAAATAATTTGAGGTATGGGATTTAAGAAGGAAAGATTGTAAATCATGTCTGATTTGAGAGAATTCTCATTCATTTCTTGGAGATGAATTTTATGAACTTATTTTTTTTTTTTTTTTATCAATGGCATCTCTTAAATAATAGAGAAATTTATTTATATTTTTTTCTGTTTCAGTGGAGACCTCGACTCTTGCATGCTCAGAGGTGGACCGCAGAGTAGTGTTCTAGCCCAGACAATTCCAATCATTTATTCCGATAACCTTTTCTAGGTTCTTGGTGTAGGCCTGCATAAGTAAATGTATTCAGTTTTTGTTCGTCGGTTTTGTGTTGTATTTCTTGTTTTTTTTTGGTTCGCCTAGAATTGCAAGAACATGGTCCTCAATAGCTTTTGTGGTTCGGTTTGTTTTTCTTTCCTTTTTGTCCGTCTCTGCTTGTAAACATGCTGTCGTGTTTTCTTTGCTTAATAAAGACTTGTGGTGGTGGTGGTGTTGTTTACATAAGACCAACGTGGTTCGAAGTTTGTAAATACCTGTGTTTTTTACTTTTCAGCTTATTTCTTTACTGCTTAGAAGTTTTTCTTTTGTTTATGTTGTTCGACTTTGGTTTTTCGGTTCTTTGATTTCCTCTTCTTCTTGAAGTGCACTAATAAACTCAATCCCTTTGCCTTCGTTGGAAGAGTGTCTTTGCGCCGCGCCTCAATAATTGGTGTATAAGCTATTATATCGAGTTTAGTAATGTCTTTTGTGCTAGGTTTGAGGTTGAAAAGTTTGACCGAGAGAATGATTTTAATTTTTGGAGAGTTAAGATGAGCTCTGCCAGTCCACAATGGACTTGTGGCTGTTTTGTTTGGCCTTGAGAAACCAGTTACCACTGTATCCACTAAAGGACAGTCTGTCACCTCCTATGTAGATATCGACCCTAACATTCTTGAGAAAGCTGACTCTATGTTATTATTGACTTAAGGAGATAAAGGTCTTACATGAAGTTGCTTGTGAGATCACTACTAATGTTTGTTGGCTGAATCTTGAACACCTATATATGACTAAATTCCTTCTTGGTAGGCTGTATGAGAAGATGACCTTTACAATTTTAAGATGTTTCATGACACTTATTTCCAAGTTTAGATAGATGAATTTAATAAGAACTTGTTTGATTTAGCCAATATAGAAGTCAACATAAATGACGAGGATCATGCCATTATTTCATTGACCTCCTTGAATGTGTTTTAATTCTTTGAATGATTCCATGATGTATGGTAGCGAGTTTTATCACTTTAGAAGAAGTGAAGGCAGTCTTGTTGTCTAGGAATTTTAGACTCATGGTTTGAAAGAGGAGGCTCTTAGGGTTAAGATTGAACCTCAGTTGATGAATGTTTGGAGTCAACCCAAGAACAATAGCAAGGATAAGAAAGATAAGAGCCGATTTAGGAATTTTCAGTGCTATGAATGAGGAAAGGTCAACTACATTAAGAGATATACTGCTATAAGAACAAACCTATGGATAGTATGATCCAAAACAATGTGGTGTGCTCCGGTTTTGTTTAGCAGCCCTTATAGTAGAGTTAGGCATAGTCGTAGATTGCCTTTCTTCTGCCTTCCTAAGGCCGGCTCTGCATGCGATTTGCAAGAGCCCCCAGTTGGAAGGGTGGGTGTGAGTGGGTTGGTTGTCTGGGTTTGTTTAGGTACAGATGGGGATTCATCTTCTATCGGCTTGTTGTGATTGCCTGTTGTGTGTTTTCTCCTGTCAAATTGCTTGCATTTTTTAGCGTCTCTTTCTAAGTTTCAAGATTACCGCTTTAACCACTGAGGAAGGTTCTACTCTCTGTTTGTGATGAGTTGCAAGTGTTCATGTTTTCTAGGTAGTTGAAGCGATACAGGTTTGTGAATTGGTAATTCACGTTTTTCTTTGTTAATTAAATGTCATTTTATTTTAATATGTTTGTTGAGGATTTGTTGACAGGGTGAACCGCTCAATCGAGCTCCACCGACCACGTGTCCCTTTTTTGCTACGCACGCCTTACTTTCCTCCATCAGGGATTGCATCGCTTTTTTTTAAGGGATCTGGCAGCCGGAATTTTCACGGTGAGGTGCGACGCCTCTCTTTCCTCGATCTGTTTTGACGTTTTGGTTCGCCATTCGAGATTGGACATGAGAGGGATCTCAGCCAAGTCTCCCTGGTCCGACGTTCTTGCTTCGTGAAAAAAGAGCAGCGAACACGAGATTGACCGCATGTTGGAGTTGGTGGTCTAGAACCAACTACTTTGTACTTTATTCGTTAATAAAAGGTTTATCACATCTTGATTGTTCTTCTGTGTGACAATGCATGTGATAATATCCTAAGGACAGTTGTTGCATTAATGAGTCATAGTGGATCTCTACTATGATGAGAACCCAGAAGTGTCATAACAGTGTTCTTGAATATATGTTCTATGGCCGGATGACATTATTTGAGGGACACAAATAATACAGGTTATTAGGGGTGATGACTCATAAAACTTTGAGGCACCTTCTCATGGTGTGCGCCCTTGGTAATATCCAGGAGGATATTATGAGAACGAGACCCGCCAGTAGGAAATCCACATTTCATAGTGTCATTGGATGTTCCTATCTACGGACGTGTGTATTGGTCCTTAGACTTTAAGATTATTATTAATGGGTATTATAACTCGCGCACTTAGATGTATTGACGAAAACCGTGATGACACACTGTTCGCAGCGAGGTAGGATACGTTGGGTGTGTCACGAGTAATACTGCGTTAATAGATAATGCGAGAAAGGATTTGTCCCTTCTGTTTCATAACAGAAGTAGATATCTCAGGCCCTTTGATGGAATTGATATAGCCTAAATAAATCCATGACCATGGTAAGGTATGAGCGAGTTCAATTCCGGGAAGTCAAAGAAAGAATAATCGAGCACATGGGTTGATGGCACTAGCATGCAACCCGCTTGATTGGAGATATCGAGACAAAGAGATTATATTACACGGTAAGCGTTCGTAGGAGGTGACACATCATTGCGGCGTTAACTTCTTTCTCTATGAGTGCCTTGCCGTGTTGCTAGACGCTAACCTTGGACTTTAGGCAGACTCCGCCTAATGCCACTGAGAAAGAGGCCTAGAGGGTCACACACTAAGTGTGTCCATATATCTCAGTTAAATATTAATTTAGCAAGTTAAATAAATATTATTCCCGACTGTGGTTTAATAATTATTTAAGGATGCCTGATCGCATTTGTTTCGACACTAGTTATTCGAAAGAATATATTGTGGGCGAAATAATATATATTTATTAGCGAGTAATGCAGTTACATTTATTTAAGAAATAAATAGCCATTACTCAAGGTCTAATAAATATGGTGGAGAAAATAAATAAAATGAAAAATAAAAGTACACGCCGTGTATATTTATATACACGCCGTGTAGTTTGTTTTTCGGGATTCGTGAGAAAATATTGTTTATTTAATTAAATGATATTAAATGTAATACGTTGGGCACATGTCAAGTAATAATGATGGTCAACTATCATTATTAAAACATGGGGTATTACTAAGAATTAAATGAAATGATTAAATGCTTTCGGGCAATTAATTCATTTATTATTCTAAGTATTATAATCCCAATGACATTATTCTCATAAAAAGAGAGCCGTTGTTGTGCACAACGGATTTGGAAATACTCTCAAGCCAAGAGAAAATTCTTTTTCCACCAAGAACGCTTTCAAGTTACGAGAGCGAGATCCTCCACCGGATCAAGGCGGTAGAAGATGGACATCGCAAGTGAAGGTTCTTCCACGCTAGCACCCGGAGATCCCTTCGGTGACGTCCAGAGATACGTGGAGCACGTGTGGATCACCGCTAGAGGAATCCTGTACTTGGATTTTACGACGCAACGACGGATCACAGGATCGTGACCAGAGACTCCAACGAAGAAAGAATTTCATCGAGGTAATTCTTAAAAATTAATTAAATTAATTATAACCAACATATAATTATCCTATCTCAACGGTTCCGGGACTCTTCTTTTCTTTCCTGTTCTTCGTTCTATTCTGAAGATCCGGCGTTTTAAATCCTGACGGATCTCGGATTGAACGTTGTTAACGTTAAAATTAAAGTTGGACAAACCCCACAACGCGCTTCCGCTACGCCCGGAACCTACACCGCAGACAAAAGTGCGATTCTGGTTCTTGAACCCAAAGGGCAGATCTGGTCGAAGTTGCAATCCTAGTTTGCCGTTAGAGAGGGGATCTCTGACGCCCTTCCCTGGAGCCCGCATAGAGAGAGTACAACGAAAGTCTACCCTCTTGGATTTTAGGGGTTACTGTGGGCTCGACTTCCCGCGGTTCGAAGAAGAAGCGCCGTGGAATTGGATAAGCAGCGAGGACTGCTTGGTCCAATCTGGTTTGCACCAGATTTGGACAGCGACAATGTGGTGGTTGGACGACGGGGCAGACTTGAATAGTGCCAAAGGATATGGACAAATCTGACTGCTTGTAGACTCTTCAACGATGAAGCCATAACCTAGGACAACCCCCCTCCCTCGGACAACCCCCCCACCTGCACAACCCCTCCCCCTCCACCCTGCAGCCCCCAACAGCAGATTCATTTTCAATTACACATACGCAATGTTTCACTTTGATCATTATCAAATTATAACCAACACCAGATTCAGTAAACATGATTCTTAATTCTCTATCCAATTAATTATCGATCAATTCATGCCTTACATTCTTTACCAATTTCTATCAAGAACAACATGCTAATCCACTGCATAACAAAACATACTAACAAGAATATTATATACAGTACACTATCTAGCAACACAGTAGGAAAACTGTTATCATTGTATAAAGCAACAACATTGGTCATTAGGCGATTAGGTCATTTTTTTCATTTGAAAAAAAGACCATTTGTTCATTAGGCCAATAGGCTAATATGCCATTAGGCCAATATGACATTAGGCAATTAGGACATTGGTCCATTTGACCAATTGTTCCATTGGGTCGTTAGGCCGTTGGGGCGTTGGGCAGTTTGGGCATTTGAGAATTTGGCCAATTGACCGAGTTTCCATTTAGCCAATTGGTCATTAGGCCAATAGGCTAATATGTCATTAGACCATTTCGTCATTAGGCCAATAGGCTAATATGTCATTGGGCCAATAGGACATTAGGTAATTAGGACAATAGTCCATTTGGCCAATTGCCCATTAGGTCGTTGGGGCGTTAGGCCGTTGGGGCGTTTGGCCATTTGGGCCGTTGGGCTATTCAGACATTTGGCCGTTAGGCCAGTAGGTCATTCGACCCTTAGGCCATTAGGCCATTGGGCCATTAATCAATTGGGCTACCTAGCCTAATTCCTATACTCCAATGGGGATTCTAAGAAATTATCCATCACAATAAAGTATCCAATTAATGATCATACTCTTAAAATTAATTTTTTTGGAATTTTTAAAAACATAAATTGTTCTAATCTCAAACAATTATACATTTAAAGTCTAAATCAATATATAACATTAATTCAATAATAAATATAAAAGAAACACACCTCGTGAATAAAATGCGCCATGCGTGTCATGGGTGCTACTTTCATCCGGTGTGCCAGGGGCCTACAACAAATAAAAATTATAAATATTTTAATAAAGAAAATAATAGAAAATAAATAAATAAATTCAGTATAAACCCGCGTCGTATGACCCCCTGCACCATCACCTATTCTCAGTGTTATAACATTAGCGATCAATTGTGCATTTACCTCCTCGGAAGCGCGCAACTGTGCCTCGAAATCTGACAGCTGAGGTGTCATCCGAGCAACAACAGGACTGACAACCTCAGCGCGTGATACTACAGAACGAGGAATCCCCGTTCCATAGGTAAAACTATATCCATTCCCATCACGACCAATAATGCGTTGTAATATCTCATCACTTCGCATGGGAAGCTGTCGTTGGTTCTCTGACAACTGTTCTAACTCAGCTTCAAATTGAGCATGTGCAATATATATATATATATATATATATATATATATATATATATATATTTGTGTGTGTGTGTGTTTATATACAGTTGCATGTCCGTATTGGTAATGAGTACAAGCACTTACTATAAGAACTGCAGCCTCTGGATCATTTCGATCACGAGTTCTCATCCACACTGACATTTTATCAGTCGGTGCACCTTGCTTCCGTAACTGTATACCAATAAAATATAAAAATATAACACAAAACCATATTAAATAATAAATACATCATGTCGGATCTGAGACACGTGACGAGTCTCGAGCCTGTGAGGTGGTCCCTGCAACGCTTGATTCTCGGAATGGCGTGTTGACACCTCATACATTCAATTAATTCAAATTTCAAACAAATATGGTCTCACACATTCTTGAAAATATAATACCAAAATAAATATACTGACTGCAACGGCCTCAGTAGGCCAATATGCAACTAAGTCACGCCACTGAGACGAGAAAACACCTCTCGGGAATGTCTGGGGAACCCACATTTGGTACCCAGTGCTCCCTCTTGACTTTGCCTTTATAATCTTTCCACGTCTTACGACATTTGTCCATACACATTGGTCGAAACTCATTGGGGGCACACTTTCAGCTTATTCTATTTAAGAAAAAAAATCACACATGTTAGTATTTTTTAAACATAGGGAAGAATCTAAAATGGTCTTCTTACCTGAACTTCCCTCCAAAGTCGATCTAATGTATCCTGAGAGATAGAAATCCAGTCATGTGTGGTCAATGGAAATCGATGTGGGTCGCGTATGATATGACCCAGCTGATGAATAAATGCATGGGCAATCAGTCCCACGGGATGAAATCTCTCGTCAAATGAAACATCAAAGGTCGTGTCGGAATTCCATGATGAAATGCCACGACCAAGGCCTCTCTTGCGAGAGGAAGAAGTGGTCGAGTTCGATCCTGTTGAAAACAATTTTATACACAATTTGACAGATATGCATATGCGCGCGCGCACACACTCACATATATATATGTTTAGAAATTACATAAAAAAATAAACACAATTACATTCAAACATACCTCGACCCTGAGACGTAGATGACTCAGATGGATGATGTGGATCTGCTGCCTGTTCCTCTGACATGCCTGCAACCGTAGAAAACATGAGTAAAGGGACCATCCAAAGTGTCAAAAAGATAAATTGGATTGTTTTAAAAAAAATCAAACTTGTACAATTGTTAATAAAACAAAAAGGGATAGAATAATTAGTTGTAAATGGATTTTAAAAAAATCAGAAACTCAACAAAACATAAATAAAATTATGTACAAAAAAATGCTTGTATTTAGAGGGTTCTTTTAACATGAAGTGATTTGCTATAGTGGACTATTTTACCTAGTTATTAAACATTCATATAATAGAATGCTTCTTATCTTTTCCAGTAGAAATATCTTTCTAATTTTACAGTAAGAAGTTAAAAATTCTTTTATCATGGGTAGGTGTGGGGCTGCAGGGGGTTGGGAGGGGGGCTGTCCAAGGGGGAGGGGGTTGGTGGGGGTGGGGGATGTAGGGGTTGGGAGTGGGGGTGTCCGGGGGGGCTCTTTGGGGGGGAGTTTTGGGGGGTGGGATGTCTGGGGGGAGTTTTTGGGGGTGGGATGTCCCGGGGGGGGGCTTGTTGCAAAAACGTAGGGAGTTGCAGCGACAAAAACAACTGTTGTTCGGAGTGGACACTCAAGAGGGGGGTGAATTGAGTTCCAAGTAAAATTTCTGCTAAAAACAATTTCTATTAAAATCTCCCAATTTCAAAAACAAATTAAACTGTAGTGAATTTATACAGATTATAAAGGTTCAATTAGTTTCTCAAAGATTGATTAATTCTCAGTTAACTTAATCTTATGATTAAATTAACTTTTGAAACTAACTTACTGGTTTACAATAAATATAAACACTTGCGAGTTTAACTATCAAAGTAGCTTTGAAAATAAATTATATTTCAAAGTAATAACAGCGAAATATGAAATAAATGTGTATAGTATGAAAATAGATTTTAACTAAAAACACAAGAGTTAACCAAGAGGTTCAGTCTCAAGCCGAGACTTAGTCCTCTCAAAATTTATATAAAGTGATCCACACCCTGGATCTGGGTTAACAACAGTGATCACACTGTTCAGGTCAAGAGACCTCTACCACAGTTATATGTGGGATAACAAACACCAGCTCAAAGCTGTACAGGTCACACTCGACCTCTACCACTATCCACAGTGGGAAATAAAGAATGTAAAGATTGTGAGTGTGGATTTACAAATCCTCCAGTTAAGGTTCAGGAGACAGTGTGTGTGTGATAATTAACAGGCTACACACACTGCTCGTAATGCAAATACTAAATCACTTAGAGCAAGATATAGAGTTTAGAATGGCTCTAGTGATTGCAGTGCAGCTCTGGACTCCTTTGGATTTGATCAGAAATGGTTCTGAGTCCTTCTCTGGTATTTGATTGAAAAACAGAGTATCGTTTCTTCTTTCAGTGCTTCCAGGTTCAGCTTGGTTATCGGCTCAGAAAATGAAGTGTTCTGTGTAGTTCTTCTTTAGCATAGATTGCTCGATGTATGCTTTGTGTTCTGGAGTCTGGTAGTAGTAGTCTTGTGAGTGCAAGTTCTCCAGTTGTTCTTGGCACGTTTTGAGCTTGATCGCAAGTGTGTTCCCGTGTGCTCAATCTCTTCAAGTCTCTTGTCTTCTTTTCACTGATACATACACGTTGTCTTTTATGCCTTTTTCTTGACTAGAAGAAGGAATGATTATCCTTTTTAATCGTACTTGGTACGGTTTCCTGAAATGGAAACAGAAATCATTTAATAACATTACATGCATCAAAAGTAACAAATGTAGCCGTTAGTGTAATAAACAAATAGTGTCGAGGATATAGGATTTGACTCCGTAGTTAATTATAGGTAGTCGTTTGTTTGTAGACGTGTACGGTTGACTCTGTGTAGGATCTTCCATCGGTAGCTCTTCAAACTCTTCGGTTTATCGGTAGCTCGATGAACTTAGTTCCATCGGTTGCTCTAGCTCTTATCGGTAGCTCTTATCGGTAGCTCTTATCGGTAGCTCTTATCGGTAGCTCTTATCGGTAGCTCTTATCGGTAGCTCTGGCTATTATGCATATCGGTAGCTCTCATATCGGTAGCTCTGGCTGTCGGTAGCTATGGCTGTCGGTAGCTCTATGCATCAGTAGCTCTGTTCAGGTCAGTGATACACTTGACTGTCTTATGCAAAACACATCTAATTCACTTAGAATCATTTCAAAACTTATATAAACATGGATAATCGAGATTAACATAAATCAGAAATTATTTTAACATTATTATTAACTTGATCATCGATTTGAAAGAATTAAAGTGTAGATCAACAGTAATTGTGAATATCATAATATATGAACACATAATTGGGATTGTCAAAACATATGAATACAATATTGAGATTCTCAAAACATATGAATACAAGATTGGGATTATCAAAACAGGTGAGGTCAACAATCTCTCTTTTTTTGATAATCACAACTTATGATATGGCCATTTTAAAATAGTGAGAATATAGTATTAGATAGTATAACATTAATATTCAAATTTCTCAAAGAAAACAGTATCATAGGAAAGAGGAAATAGTATCAAAGGATCACCCTTTGATCATATTTCTCCCCTTTTATATTTGTCCCCCTTTTTCTCTCCCCCTCTTTATAGTTCTCCCCCTTTGTGATAATCAAAAAGTGGGAAACCAAACATAGAAAACTGATAAACTGAGATAGTGGAAAGAAAGCCATTTGTATTAGAGCAGACAAAAAATTACATAAACAGAATAGAAACAAAAATGATTCCTATCAAACATCCTTGCCACTTTATCAATCCATATCTTCAATGTGAGATTTTCCCTTGGGATCAGAAGAGAATTCAGGTGTGGAGGATACTGGGGAGGACTTTGGAATTCCAGAAATGATCAGAGGAGGCTGAGCAACTGATACAGTGCCGGGCCTGTATTGGGAAGTCCTTTGAGTGATCATAGGTGTGAGACTTCTTATGGCTTGAGCAGGAGTCATCTGAACTGGAGACGCAGTAGAGGCAGAGGCAGGCAAAGCAGGAGGTACAATGACCGGTCTGGCATCCACATGCAGGAAGGGCAGCAACAGGTTTCTGAAATCCATTATAATGCTTCCTCCTCTCTCCATTGCAGACACAAAATCATCTCTATTTTCAATGAATTTATCTAAAGCAGGAGTAAGCTCCCTGAGCTTACTAACTTGCTCTCTGAAGGCCTGAGACACTGGAGGTAACTTTAGATTCTCAAGCAGAAGTTTGAAATGGTTGGTCAGTTGTTGCTTGGTATAAACCTTTTCAAAATAAGTATCCACCTTATTCTTGATTGCCTCTTGAGAAGCAGAGGCCTCTCTCATGTAGTCCTGGACGATTTTCATTATTTCTCTGGCTGAATCCCTGGTAGACAGCACAACTCGACTTAAATCTGATGAGTCCACAGAGCCACTGGTTGAAATAGAACCAAGCTCCTCCTTCATCAGAGCATGAAATTGATTCAGATCAATTGCAGGATTTGGAACTAGAGGACCAACAGAGAAGAATACAATTTCTTTGAAGCTTTTGGTTAACCCACTAATCAGATTTTGCATTTGAGAGTCCTGATTTTTGACATGATCCTTCATAGATGTTTTGAAGGCTTCAAACACCGAGACCAGCTGACTTACAACACTCTTCACATAGGCTAAATCTTTGTCAGCTTGAGATTTTGAACTCATGAAAGAGTCTAAGGCAACAACAGATATCCGTAGAGCCTCAAGATCTGCTTCTAGCCTAGAAGTTTGAGTGTGACACTCCTTGACTTCTTCCATTAGCTCACCCACAAAAGTTGACAGATTGCAACCAAGAGAAAGCTCAAAAGACCTTTCTAACATCTTCATTTCTTCACCAAAACAGTGCTTTATCTCAGCAACAGAGGCACTGAAGGATTCCTTCAGCTCATGCTTTGGGGATTCGAGGTCAGACTTTGTAACAAAATCAGTAGGAGAAACTGTAGTAGATACTCTTTCAGAAGCTAAACTGAGTCAGCCATGACTGATTGAATTGAGGATACTAAAAAGATTCCATTGTCTTTACTTCTTCTACAAAACTGACTTTGAGATTTTCTTTCAGCACATCTAAATCATGTACTTGGACCACATCAGCAGGTAATAACTCAGGATTGATGTCATAGCTGATCTTTGGTCTATTCAAAGATACTTCATTATCTGAATCAGGATAATCCAAACCAAAGACTATAAAACATGGGTCTTCTACCCAGTCTTCAGACTCGATAGTCACTGTAACATTTCCAAACTTGGTGTGATGCTCCCCCTCAATGGGTGCATTCTCATATATAGCAACTACATTCTCTGCTGGTCTTTCTTCATCAGAATCTTCCACAACAACTTCCATCTCTGCAGCAACAAGATGATTTTCTGGAATAGGTACAGCTTCTCCTCTTTCTCTTTCTTCATCCATAGAAGGTACAACTGAGCTTCCAATAACTGGACTCAGACTCAATTTAGCAGAATCAGATAATTCAGAGACATTCTTTTCTTCCTCTACATGCTCAGAGACCGACTGGTCTTCCTCATTAGCAGGTGTCTCCACTTCTGCTAGCACTTCCTTTTCTAAAGACATAATTTCAGCAACAGGGCTTGGAGGCAAGTCAGGATCTCCTTCATCATCCATAGGAGTTTCTTCTTCCTCTTCTTCTTCTTCTTCTTCTTCTTCTGACTCATCATTGTACTCAGGTTCCTCTTCATCAGGTCCTAGACCTGGATCTCTTTTATCCTTTGGCCTTGAAGGATAATCCACAGGATTAAATTTATCATATACCTTTTGGTCATCATTGACCCATTCTCCTCTCCACAGATTCCAATTAATCTTCATATATTTACAAACTGTAGTAGTGATACAAAAGTTGCTCTTCACTACAACTGTCTCATCTTGAGACTCAGCTATCCCTTTCACTTTGATCATTACAGAAATCAGCTTTAGCAAAGAATAGGGCGTTAGTCTTTGATTTCGGCCTTGTCATATCTTCCATTTGACTCATCACCAATCTGCACAAATTGACTTTGACATCATGTCTCAAAAGATGTAGGAGATAGATATCCTGATATCTCAAATTAGCAAAGTCTCCTCTCCTTGGTATCAACACATGCTGAACAAACTTGAACAGTAATCTGTTCTCTCCATCCATTTCTGCAGCAACCACTTGCCTTGGAGTTCCATCACCAGTCAGTTCTTTCAACGCGGTCTCATGATCAAAAATGTCACTGGTAGGTGGCATTGCTCTTAATACATATCCAGACACACCTTCATGTGGAACTTTTAAGCAATCAGCCCATTCCACTGATGAAAATGATATCACTTTACCATTTACAAACGAAGATACTCGGTTCTCATTCTCTAACTTCTCGAAGCTTACGAACTCGTAAAACTGTTTTACCAACTTTGGGTAGTAGGGACCGTTGTTATTTGAAAAGCAGTCTACCCATATCTGAGCTTCCAGAACTTCGAGCACCAAGGATTTGCTGGGAAGAAACCAGTCTACACACAGCTCTTTTTCGATCACAATATCTCTATTTTGCAGATGAGGATTTACTGGTCTCCTTCCTGACCTAGTTCTAACAGCACTACTCGCTTCTGGCTCGGACTTCTGCCTTTTTGCTTTAGGCTCAACACAGTCGTCTCGGATGACAGGAATTTTGGTTTTTGCCATCGCTGGTTCGAGGGTCTCAGGTTCGCAGAGGGTTCGGGTTCTAAGGTTCGAAGGTAAAAGGTTTTGGGTTCGGTGGAGTGAGAAGCGGCTTAGACTTAGTTTTATCATTTAGGAATCATAAGTTAAATGAAAAAAAAAACGGTTCAGATTCTTGACGGCAGACAAAGAGATTTAAAACAACGCTTTATCGGTGAGGATTTCTATCGGTGAGGATTTCTATCGGTGAGGATTTCTATCGGTGAGGATTTCTATCGGTGAGGATTTCTATCGGTGAGGACTTCTATCGGTGAGGATTTCTATCGGTGAGGATTTCTATCGGTGAAGATTAAACATCCCCAGCTCGTGCCTAATGTAACATAACCTATCCACACTTAAGGGTTTAGTGAAAATGTCGGCCAATTGATGTTCAGTGCCGATAAATTCAAGAGAAATATCACCCTTTTGATAATGATCTCTCAGAAAATGATGTCTTACATCAATGTGTTTGGTTCTTGAGTGAGATACAGGGTTCTTCGAGATGTTTATTGCACTAGTGTTGTCACAGTTAATCGAAACATGCTTAAAATCATATCCATAGTCTAAGAGAGTGTGTTTCATCCACAGAATTTGTGCACAGCAACTACCAGCAGCTATATACTCTGCTTCGGCAGTGGATAGAGCTACAGAATTCTGCTTTTTACTACACCAAGATACTAAGGATTTTCCTAATAAATGACATGTTCCTAAAGTGCTTTTTCTGTCTAATTTGCAACCAGCAAAGTCAGCATCTGAATAACTCATTAACTCAAAGGATTGTCCTTTTGGATAAAATAAACCAAGGTTAACAGTATGTTTGAGATACTTGAAAATTCTTTTAACAGCAAGCAAATGAGATTCTTTTGGATTAGCTTGAAATCTTGCACACATACATACACTGAACATAATATCTGGTCGACTAGCAGTAAGATATAGTAAACTACCAATCATACCCCTATAATTGGTTTGATCCACTGGTTTCCCAGTTTCATCTGTATCCAATTTACAGATTGTACTCATAGGAGTTTCACTCTCCTTAATACTATCCAAACCAAAACGTTTTAAAAGATCCTTTGTATATTTACTTTGATTCAAAATAATACCATTTTCATTTTGAAATACTTGAAATCCAAGAAAGTATTTAAGTTCTCCCATTAAACTCATTTCAAATTCATTTTGCATACTTTTTGAAAAATCAATACATAAAGAATGTTTAGACGATCCAAAAATAATATCATCAACATAGATTTGTACAACTAAAACATCTTTAGAAATTCTTTTAATAAAAAGAGTTGGATCAGCAATCCCTTTAGTAAAATTTTTTGAAATAAGAAAGTTGCTGAGTTTATCATACCAAGCTCTTGGAGCTTGTTTTAAGCCATATAAAGCTTTAGAAAGTTTAAAAACTTGATTTGGAAAATGGGGGTTTGTAAATCCAGGAGGTTGTTCTACAAAAACATCTTCAATTATAAAACCATTTAGAAATGCACTTTTGACATCCATTTGATATAACTTGAAATTTAGATGTGCAGCATATGCAAGTAAAATCCTAATGGCTTCTAGTCTAGCTACAGGTGCAAAGGTCTCCTCATAGTCTATGCCTTCTTCTTGACTATATCCTTGTGCAATTAGCCTAGCCTTGTTTCTAACTATGTTTCCTGATTCATCAACTTTATTTCTAAAAACCCATTTAGTGACTATTGTTAGTGTGTCCTTAGGTCTGTCAACTAATTCCCAGACTTTGTTTCTTTCAAATTGATTTAACTCTTCTTGCATAGCTATTACCCAGAATTCATCAACGATAGCATCATTAATATTTTTGGGTTCTAGCTGGGAGAGAAAAGCTTGATGTTCAACCTTATTTCTTAGAGAAGCTCTAGTCTGTGTTCCTCTATGAAGATTACCAACAACAGCATCCAAAGGATGATTCTTTAGAATTCTTTTTGATCTAGTAAAGGTAGGACTAGACACTTCAGGTTCATCAGTAGGTTCGGGTTTGACCGAAACAGATTCTGGAAAAAGTCCAGAACTGGAAGTTTTTATAACAGGTTCTTTGGATTTATCATTAAGGTCCAGAACAGACAAATCTTCTTCAAGATTCTCAAGAGAGGTTTTAGGATCATGTGGATCGGTTTCATCGAATTTGATGTGAACAGATTCTTCCACACATTTGGATTTCTTATTGAACACTCTATAAGCTTTACTTGAAGTAGAGTAACCCAGAAAAAATCCTTCATCACTTTTAGAAGCAAACTTGTCCAGATTATCCTTTGTGTTAAGAATAAAGACTTTACAACCAAAAACTCTGAAGTAATTAACCTTAGGCTTCCTATTGTTCCACAACTCATATGGGGTTTTCTTAAGAATAGGTCTGATCAAGACTCTATTGATAACATAACAAGCTGTATTTACAGCTTCAGCCCAAAAGTAAACAGGCAGTTCATATTCATTGAGCATGGTTCTAGCTATTTCTTGAAGGGTTCAGTTTCTCCTTTCTACTACGCCATTCTGCTGAGGTGTCCTAGGAGCTGAAAAGTTATGAGTGTAGCCATTGTGTAAGCAATAAGATTCAAAGTCTTGATTTTCAAACTCACGACCATGATCACTTCTCAGGGTCTTAATTTTGAGTCCACTAAGATTTTCTACAGACTTGGAGTATTTAACAAAGGAAGAATAAGCTTCACTTTTGTGAGCTAAGAAATATAGCCAAGTATATCTAGAGAAGTCATCTACTAGAACATAGACATAGTGCTTCCCATTTAAACTAGAAACTCTTGATGGTCCAAACAAATCCATGTGAACCAACTCAAGTGGTTGAGAAGTTGAGACTTCTTTCTTTGATTTAAAAGAAACTTTGTGTTGTTTTCCCTTTTGACAGGGATTACACACTTTGTCATTTGGGAATTCTAAATTAGGTAAGTCTCTAACTAAGTTTTTCCTAGCCAATTTTCTAAGTGAGTGAATGTTGCAGTGTCCTAATCTTCTGTGCCATAGCCAAGATTCTTTATGAAAAGCATTCAAACAAGGAATATTTTGTTTAGCTAAAGAATTTAAATCAACAGCATAAACATTTTCATTCCTTAGAGCAGAAAATACTAAAGCATTTTTGGAGTTAAAAACATCACGGGAATCATTTTCAAACTTGACATTGAAACCATCATCACATAATTGAGATATACTAAGCAAGTTATATTTAAGTCCATCAACGAATAAAACTTTAGAAATTAATACCGAGTCAGTGTTACCAATCTGGCCTAGGCCGATGATTTTTCCTTTAGAGTTGTCACCAAAGGTGACATGACCTCCATCAACCTTTATTAAGCTCTTGAAGCAAGAATAATCTCCAGTCATGTGTCTTGAGCACCCACTGTCTAAATACCATATCTTCTTGTGACAGCTCTTCAAGCAGGTCTCCTATAAAACAGATTTAAACAGGAAATGACTTTGGTACCCAAATTTTCTTGGGTCCAGATAGGTTAGCAATCAGGGCTTTAGGTACCCAGATTTGTTTTATAGGTTTCATACAATTAACAGAAGTAACAGATTTTGAAAGATAAACTTTATTTGGTCTATAACCATATGAATATCCTGTTGAAGCATATGAATTTCCAAAACTGGAACTAGCAATATTTTTTTCAGACTTAGGAATAAATCGGGTTCTGGTGAACTGTCTCTGTCCAGGTTGGTATCCTAAACCAGTAGCATATCTAGGTGCAACTTGCTTTCCTAGCATTTGAGTTAGAGCATCCTTTCCATTTGTGAATTTTTCTAAGTCCTTTCTGAGTTTCTCATTTGACAGTTTCAGTTCTGTATTTTCCTTTAATAGTTGAGCATTCTTTTTCTTTTCTATATCAAGATCAGATTTATGCTTAACACTTAAAGCATACTGTTTCTTTAAACCTTTGTATTTTTCTTTAAGCTCATTACATGTTTCTTCTAACATATCACAGTATTCAAATAGTTCAGATTTTGACATGTTTTCCGAATCAGAATCATCTCCAGAATAATATGAATTTAAAACAGGAGTGTCAGATGTTACCTCAGAAGTATTTGTCATGAAACACATGTTGGCTCGATTCCTTTCAGAGTCCGAAGATTCAGCTTCACTTGTGCTGTCTTCTGAAGCACTCCAGGTAGCCTTCATGGCTTTCTTGTACTTCTTGTCTTTGTAATCATATTTCTTTTTGAATTTTAACTTTGGACAGTCTGCTTTGATATGTCCTTTTCGCTTGCATTCGTAGCAGACAACTTCATCAGTCCTGTCAGCTTTCTTCCAATCCTTTTTCCATTTGCATTGTTGATCATACTTTCCTTTGTAATTTGTTTTCCTAAAGAATTTCTTTTTCCTATAAAACTTCTTGAATCTCCTGGCTATCTGAGCCATTTCTGCATCACTGTCATACTCTGAGTTTTCACTTGTTGAACTCTCATCCTCCATTTGTATTTTCTCCTTCTCCTTACTCTTCAAAGCAGTAGACTTGAAAGCTACAGATTTTCTTTTCGGTTCATCATCTTCCTCTTTGTTTACCTTGAGCTCTTCTCCATACATCATCAATTTGCCAATAAGTTCTTTGACAGGTAGAGCAGCAATGTCACATGATTCTCTGATTGAGACAGATGTGCCTCTCCATCGGTCTGGTAGACATCTCAAGATTCTCATAATTTGTTCCTTTGCTGGAACAACTTTTCCGAGTGAATTCATCGTGTTGACTATCTCATTAAACCTGAGATACATGTCAGAAATAGGTTCATCAGACTTCATTTTAAAATTATCATACTTAATAGTATAAGTGTTCAATCTCATTTCTTTAACATTATTTGTTCCTTCATGAGAAACAGCCAAGGTATCCCAAATTTCAAAAGCAGTTTTGCATGCAGAAATTCTGTTGAATTCTTCATCTCCTAGAGCACAGTACAGAGCATTCATAGCTTTACAATTATTATTGTAAGCAGTCTTTGTAGGTTCATCCCAAGTAGATCTATCAGTAGTGGGAATTTTGTATTCAGATTCAATAGCAGTCCAAATATCAAAACTCATGCTTTCTAGATGAATTTTCATTTTAAGTTTCCACTGAGCATAGTTATTTCCATTAAAGAAAGGTGGCCGGTTAGTAGCAGCAACCTCAAGTCTATTATCCATTATAAACAAAATTTAAAGAGATAAAAATTTAGAAATAACAGAAATTTTAAGAACTTTAAAATACAACTAAAATCACAGTTGAAAAGCAGAGAGTAAATAAAAATTTTTGCAAAACACACAACCTCTGATACCAAATGTTGGTCGGAGTGGACACTCAAGAGGGGGGTGAATTGAGTTCCAATTAAAATTTCTGCTAAAAACAATTTCTATTAAAATCCCCCAATTTCAAAAACAAATTAAACTGTAGTGAATTTATACAGATTATAAAGGTTCAATTAGTTTTTCAAAGATTGATTAATTCTCAGTTAACTTAATCTTATGATTAAATTAACTTTTGAAACTAACTTACTGGTTTACAATAAATATAAACACTTGCGAGTTTAACTATCAAAGTAGCTTTGAAAATAAGTTATATTTCAAAGTAATAGCAGCGGAATATGAAATAAATGTATATAGTATGAAAATAGATTTTAACTAAAAACACAAGAGTTAACCAAGAGGTTCAGTCTCAAGCCGAGACTTAGTCCTCTCAAAATTTATATAAAGTGATCCACACCCTGGATCTGGGTTAACAATAGTGATCACACTGTTCAGGTCAAGAGACCTCTACCACAGTTATACGTGGGATAACAAACACCAGTTCAAAGCTGTACAGGTCACACTCGACCTCTACCACTATCCACAGTGGGAAATAAAGAATGTAAATATTGTGAGTGAGGATTTACAAATCCTCCAGTTAAGGTTCAGGAGACAGTGTGTGTGTGATAATTAACAGGCTACACACACTGCTCGTAATGCAAATACTAAATCACTTAGAGCAAGATATAGAGTTTAGAATGGATCTAGTGATTGCAGTGCAGCTCTGGACTCCTTTGGATTTGATCAGAAATGGTTCTGAGTCCTTCTCTGGAATTTGACTGAAAAAAAGAGTATCGTTTCTTCTTTCAGTGCTTCCAGGTTCAGCTTGGTTATCGGCTCAGAAAATGAAGTGTTCTATGTAGTTCTTCTTTAGCATAGATTGCTCGATGTATGCTTTGTGTTCTGGAGTCTGGTAGTAGTAGTCTTGTGAGTGCAAGTTCTCCAGTTGTTCTTGGCACGTTTTGAGCTTGATCGCAAGTGTGTTCCCGTGTGCTCAATCTCTTCAAGTCTCTTGTCTTCTTTTCACTGATACATACACGTTGTCTTTTATGCCTTTTTCTTGACTAAAAGAAGGAATGATTATCCTTTTTAATCGTACTTGGTACGGTTTCCTGAAATGGCAACAGAAATCATTTAATAACATTACATGCATCAAAAGTAACAAATGTAGCCGTTAGTGTAATAAACAAATAGTGTCGAGGATATAGGATTTGA
Organism: Viscum album; assembly: GCA_963277665.1. Classification (NCBI taxonomy): domain Eukaryota; kingdom Viridiplantae; phylum Streptophyta; class Magnoliopsida; order Santalales; family Viscaceae; genus Viscum; species Viscum album. The sequence continues at coordinate 1,461,823,694 of OY728162.1, read as the reverse complement.
CTCCGCAGTTAATTATAGGTAGCCGTTTGTTTGTAGACGTGTACGATTGACTCTGTGTAGGATCTTCCATCGGTAGCTCTTCAAACTCTTCGGTTTATCAGTAGCTCGATGAACTTAGTTCCATCGGTTGCTCTAGCTCTTATCGGTAGCTCTTATCGGTAGCTCTTATCGGTAGCTCTGGCTATTATGCATATTGGTAGCTCTCATATCGGTAGCTCTGGCTGTCGGTAACTCTGGCTGTCGGTAGCTCTATGCATCGGTAGCTCTATTCAGGTCAGTGATACTTACACTTGACTGTCTTATGCAAAACACATCTAATTCACTTAGAATCATTTCAAAACTTATATAAACATGGATAATCGAGATTAACATAAATCAGAAATTATTTTAACATTATTATTAACTTGATCATCGATTTGAAAGAATTAAAGTGTAGATCAACAGTAATTGTGAATATCATAATATATGAACACATAATTGGGATTGTCAAAACATATGAATACAAGATTGGGATTATCAAAACATATGAATACAAGATTGGGATTATCAAAACAGGTGAGGTCAACAACAACGATACGAAAGGAAATGCAGAAAAGAAGAAAGCACATGAAACACACAAATTTACGTGGTTCGGTAATAATCCCTACGTCAACGGAGAGGCAGAATATTCACTATATCGGGAGCAAAATTACAGAATTTTTCAGGTAAGAAACCCTAGCCTAAAATGGGCTACAGATGGAGGAAGACGATCACTGTTCCACCAACCGCACAGGAAGTCCGCGTCGCTACAGTGAAAGACGGCCACCCAAGTCAAAAGTGCTACAGTGGCTGCCGGCTGGAAGTCCAAAAGGCTACAGTAGAGTTGACTCTAAAGTCTGCACTGCTACAGTACCTGTCAGTGTTGGCCGGTTAGCTCTGCTACAGTGGTCATAGTTGCTACAGCACAAAAATTTGGACTGGGGGCCTTCGTCTCCTGGATCCCCGGAGCAGGGGCGCGTTGCCCCCTGCAACCCCCAACGAGCTCACCACGGAGCTTGACCCGTGATAGTTGCGGGCCACAATCATTCGGCCCAATCGGATCGGGCTACACCAATCCAACAGGGCTGTCCGGAGGGAGTTTTTTTTGGGGGGGAGGGGGCTGTTCGGGGGGAGTTCTGGGGGGTGGGTTGTCCAGGAGTAGGGGGGCTGTCCAAGGGGGGTTGGGAGTGGGGGCTATCTGAGGTTGGGGGGTGTCCAAGTGGATGGGTTGATTCTGACTAATAATAAATAAAAATGCTTATGTACCAAATTAGTTTTGGGTTGTTTTAAACAATTTAAAAAAGGGATTTAAACTGAAGAGCGGGAAAACAATTATACCTTTCATTAAACATGCAAATCGACTGTTTCTCCTTCAACGACCGCTCTAACCCAATAAATATCTTCTTCACGTTAAACTACGGTATGTTGATCAAGCTGTTGGGCAACAAAGGGAACAGTCTCAGGTTCATCTTGTTCAAATAAAAACACTCATCGCTGGGACATTTTCACAACAACTTGCCAACTAGGATTCGAAGACAAAGTAACGATGAATACTTTTTCCGCTTGTCATGTCAAAATGAAAGGTTCATTATAAACTCGTTCATTTTTGTATAACATATAGTTAAAATTCACCAATGTAAACTGATATTGACCGACTTTACTTCCACGCACTGTATCAACCCGGTTACACTTTAACAATTTTTATTTCAACCCGTGTGCGTATACAACTTCAATGATGTCTGTCAATTGACCATAGTAATAACCAAAATCGACGAATGAACAATCGATGCCATTATTTTGTGTTGCTTGTTTGTCGTCAACATCTTTAATGCAAAATCGAAATCCATTAGCATCTATAGCTTTATAACGACGGGCCATTATAGATGGACCCTCAGCTAGTTGGATAAATTTTTCAGTTAGCGTGGGGTCACCTAACTCCCTCAGGTTATGAATATACATAATTCACAGAATTCAATAATGATTTCTGCAGAAAGAAATTAGTATAATACTTCACTCATAATGAAAATCAATTTATACGTACAAAATCCTCGAACCAATTATGAAATGACGCATAATGAGATTGTTGAATTTGATACTGAGTTGCACGATACATCTCTTCTTTTAGCTCATTAATGTGTTTCTTGCAAATGATAACGCGATGTTTAAATGATCAACTTATGCAAAAAAACATGTAAAAGTTAAACACTAAAAGTGATAAGACACTTACTGCATTAATAATGCAACTGATGGAGTATTGAACAAGATATATCGATGCGCTTGTATTCACTCAATGTTGTCCATATCAAATATGGTTCCTTCTCCAACTGGACCATTATGAATCTGAGAGGGCTTATCTAATTTTGTTTCAACATCCATAAGATATTCTGCACAAAAAGTAGTACACTCATTCATCAAATAACCATTAGATATTGATGCTTCTAGACGAGCTCTGTTGCGTACAAATCATTTCAATGTATTCAGATACCGCTCAATAGGATACATCCACCTGAATTGCACTGGACCAACAGCCATTACACTATCGGTTAGGTGCACTATCAAGTAAACCATAAAATCGAAAAATGAGAGGGGAAATAGTTTCTCAAAGTGACAAAGTGTAAGTACAATTTGGTCCTGCAAACTTTTTAAATCACTCATTCATTGATTTCTTAAACAAAGCTGTCTAAAAAATTACTCATCTCAATCAACGGTTGAATAAAATTGGGAGATAAACAATTACAAATTGTGATTGGAATCAACTGCTAAAGTAGTATGTGATTGTCATGACTTTTCAACCCTTGCAGTGTCCTGCTCGTCAGATTCACACACTTTGTAGTCATGGAAAGAAATGTCTCTTTCTCCTTTGTAGTCATCGTATACTGTGCAGCAGACATATATGTCTTGTTTCCCTCAGCTAACTGTAAATAAAATTGTTTCCTTATACCCATTTCTTCCAAATCACGACGTGTATTAACATGTTCCTTTGATTTTCCACTAACACCTAAAATGGTCCACAATAGATACCGCTCAATAGGATACATCCACTTGAATTGCACTGGACCAGTAGCCATTATACTATCAGTTAGGTGCACTGTCAAGTGAACCATAACATCGAAAAATGAGGGGGGAAATAATTTCTCAAAGTGACAAAGCTTAAGTACAATTCGGTCCTGCAAACTTTTTAAACCACTCTGTTGTGTAAAAATGAGAGAGTGGGAGGAAATAAAAGTAAACTGTATATATTGAAGTAGCAGCAGATCACAGTAGTAGAATTACAGCAGAAAACTAACAGAAAAACAGCAATAGAAGGAGAGAGAAAAAAGAAAAGAGAGAGAGAGAAAGAGAGGAAACCCGTGGAAGACCACTCCCGAGCCTCCTGCTGGTCGTCCTAACGAACCAGCCCTCAACAGCAGCTTGCTGTGAAAATATTCCAGAAAAATCAGCCCCCCTTCCTAACACTGGCTCCCCTTATTTAAAGGCTCACTCAGCCCCCTCCAACAAACCAACTGCTCCAAGTGGTCCCCCTCTCAGCCAGAATATTCCCCTCTCCTCCAACAAACCAACTACTTCAAGTGGTCTCCCTCCCAACCAGAATATTCCCCTCTCTCCTCTAACAGCCCAACCACCTTCAAATTCAGATGGTCCCCCTCCCAGCCAGAATACTCCCCTCTCTCCTCTAACAAACCAACAACCTCCAGCCAATGACAAACTGTAACACCTGGACAACCCCCTTTATTCCTAACAATTCTCTCCCACCTAAAAACCACCTTATCCCCAAGGTGGAACAACCAAAGCTTTTCTTGGCCGTGCATTGAGTCAGCGGCTCCTGGTGGCGGCTTTGGTGGAGGCCTCAACATCAATGCATCTTCAATACCATATGTAGGTGGATAGTGTTTCCAATATAATTCCTCTCTGTAATCTTCAATACCATATGCTCCTGAATTGGTAATACTTCCATGGAACAAATCCCTTACCAACAGTGGAGTAGATGTAGGGGCTTTTGAATCGATGATCATGCCATAGAAAATAACCTCTTTCACATCTACTTGAGGAGCATGAAACACTTTTTCCACCAAGATCACTGCAATCGTGCTGTCTTGTTGAAAGCTGCTCAACCTGCCGTTAAGAGTGTCAATATGAATTTCAGCACCCTGGTCGGGTTCACCATTTGCATCAACTTTAGCCACTGCAGCCCAAACCATTGATTTCCCTGCAGCTCCTCTAGCTATAACCTCTGATTCAACTTCATATAGGTAAACATCCTCACAAAAAATGGGAGAAACTTTCAGCCCAAATCTGAATCCTTTGCTCCCTAACCCCAAGGGGTTTTCAGAAGCATTGTCCGCACTTTGCCACTGCTTGTATGACTTGTAATTTGAATTGAATCTGGTCCTAGGAATCGTATCCTGAACTGCTGCAGCCTCTCCAACCCTCCAACTACCCAGCGTACAAGAACTGCCTAAAGCAAAATGAGATGCATTAACCAGCTGGTCGTTCTTTAATCCTCTATTAGATAAATCTGGAAAAAGGATCCTTTGTCGCCTCCTACTTGATCTGTCAACGGACTTCTGAAAATTATGTGTATCTAATTCTCCGGTAACTAGAGGTTTACAAACAGCTACTCCAAACAACGGACTAGAAGTGTATAGTCCTTCCACAAACCACAATTCCCTGTACAGAGTTGATGCCACCTTTTTAGCCAATTTTAATTGGGCTAAACACCAGGTTTCTGGAGTAAAAACAGACCTTCCAGTAAGTTGAATTTTGTTAACTTTTCTAATGCCTTGATTGAGAATTCCAGGGCACAAAAAAATGGTATTTCCATCTCTTAAGCCACCAATTGCAGGGAAAACAACATGAGAAAAAACAAATTCCCCTATAACTTCAACAATAGGAACACAATGAAGCTCCTTTAGGTACGGGAGTTAGCTCACCGGATGTCAACAAAATCTGCAGGCAAGATGGAAATCCCTTGGGATAGATGTTGTCTAAAGCTTCTAATAATAGCTATTAGGCCACTTTTCCTCTGGTTCGATCCGGTTCTGGGTAGAGTCACTGCCATGTGCCAAAAAGCATGAAATTGTGGGTCGATATCTACTTTGTGATCATTTGTTAAAGCTCCTTTAACCTTGGCATTTTCTTGGCCTAAGACTGCCAATATAACCACCTTCCAGCAAAATTGTGGGTTGGGTACTCTTACAGTGGTTTTCAAATCATATTTTCTGGTGGCCCTTGCATAACTGAAGGTTGAATTTCCTTCTTCTAGTAAGATTAGTGAACCGAAAAGGATATAGTAACCCAGAATCCAAATGACCAGAACACATGCTCCAAATTCGATCACAAAAAGTATCATATGCCTTGAATTCAGGTTCCCACTAGACACTATAACCTCTACTACATATGCCACATCTTGTCTAGCATCATTTGCACCAAAAACTAGTGCAATTTTTTTCCCCAGATCCGTGCCATACATGGTTGCCACAGACGTTGATCTTACAACCACCCAGAGAAAAGAGTAACAGATTCCTGTGTTTAGACCATGTCTGGAGCCCACTTGAGCAGAACAGTCCACTGCATCAAGAGAGAAATAGGGGCAAAGTGCATACATTGCAATCACCTCCAAATAAAACTCTGCATGTGGAGGAGTAAAATCAGAGTTAAAGGCCAGAGAATATGCAGTGCCCCGCCCTTTAGTGGCAGGACTAGAATCAGCAGCAGTGGATACCCCTTCCATAGCTAGAGCATTAGATTTATATTGAAAGACCTTCTGATACAGTTGTGTTTGATCCTCCAAGTCTCCCTTTCGGCCCCCTACATCTGCAGTTTTTGCTAGTAGTCGTTCGTAGCTCTCAACTGCTGCAGGTCGAACTGCTCGCAGACCCTTGTTTCCTGTCTCAACAACCACATTTTCTGTTTTAAACCGCTCGCCCAGCTCATATGTTGTCTCAGACTCAAACTCACTTCTCGACTCAGCCACAGTAGAAAATTCATCAAACTTAAACAAACTAAAATTTGGTTCAACGGTTACCACTACAAGCCGTTATGGACAGTTTCCAAGCTGACCCTCCAGCTCTTCACTGTTGATCCCTTTCTGGCTAGCATGGAAACTTCTCAAGTTTTCTGTCTCTCCATTCACTGCCATTTGATCCACTTTCATGCTAAAATACGGATCAATTTTTACCTCTTCGGGACTTACCAGTTTGTGTTCAAGTTGCTGCTCCTTCGTAGAGTCGCCACCAAACGTACTTACAGCAGCTTCATCACCTCGCTTCCCAGAATCTGAGCCACGAGATTCTTGCGTCTCCAGCTCTCTTGCTTCTGCTCACAAAAATAACAGCTGTTCTTTTACGTTCGTAAGCAGTTCTTGAATCACGGCTGCCTGAGCCTGTATAAATCGCATCTCTGTAGCAAAATCCAACTCCATTCCGAAAAGCCTCCTACAGCTGTGTTGCAACACACCGGCGTTTTCCTCCTCAGCAGCGACTTCTCTCTCCAGTGTCCGACAAGCTCGGATCGTCTTCCCTTGAGTGATCTCCCCAATATAACGTTCGACCAGCAGCGTACGCGGCTTCCACTACACTCACGCGACTCTAGCAAAAAGTTTGACCAGCTCTTGCAACGCCTTTCCTCCAGCGAACGTGTCTCCCACAACAGTTCACACAACAGTCTTCCCCAATGGAGTCGCCAAATTGTTGTGTAAAAATGAGAGAGTGGAAGGAAATAAAAGTAAACTGTATATATTGAAGTAGCAGCAGATCACAGTAGCAGAATTACAGCAGAAAACTAGCAGAAAAACAACAATGGAAGGAGAGAGAAAAAAGAAAAGAGAGTGAGAGAAAGAGAGGAAACCCGTGGAAGACCACTCCAGAGCCTCCTGGTGGTCGTCCCAACGAACCAGCCCTCAACAGCAGCCTGCTGTGAAAATATTCCAGAAAAATCAGTCCCCCTTCTTAACACTGGCTCCCCTTATTTGAAGGCTCACTCAACCCCCTCCAACAAACCAACTACTCCAAGTGGTCCCCCTCCCAGCCAGAATATTCCCCTCTCCTACAACAAATCAACTGCTTCAAGTGGTCCCCCTCCTAACCAGAATATTCCACTCTCTCCTCTAACAGCCCAACCACCTTCAAATTCAGGTGGTCCCCCTCCCGGCCAGAATACTCCCCTCTCCTCTAACAAACCAACAACCTCTGACCAATAACAAACTGTAACACCTGGACAACCCCCTTTATTCCTAACACACTCATTCGTTGATTTCTTAAACAAAGATGTCTAAAAAAATACTCATCTCAATCAACGGTTGAATAACATTGGGAGATAAACAATCACAAATTGCGATTGGAATCAACTGCTGAAGTAGTATGTGATTGTCATGACTTTTCAACCCTTGCAGTGTCCTGCTCGTCAGATTCACACACTTTGTAGTCATGGAAAGAAATGTCTCTTTCTCCTTTGTAGTCATCGTATATTGTGCAGCAGACATATATGTCTTGTTTCCCTCAGCTAACTGTAAATGCAACTGTTTCCTTATACCCATTTCTTCCAAATTACGACGTGCATTAACATGGTCCTTTGATTTTCCACCAACACCTAAAATGGTCCACAATATATTATCACAAACATTTTTTTCAATGTGCATGACATCCAAATTGTTCCTTAACATGTTATTTTTCCAATAGGGGAGATTGTAAAAAATACTTTTCTTTTTCTGTCTACCCGCACCACAAATATTAGGTAATGGATGAGCCACCAAATCTAGAAATTCATATACTGTGCGGATGTTTTCTTCCTCAATCTGCGATAACATTTTGACTCTTGCAATGATCTTTGGTGTTGGGATGAACTCTCTAGAACTATAAAATGTCACTCTGTCCTTTCTGAACCTGTGATGAGGGGGGAGAAAGTGTTTGTGACCCATGTATGCCCATTTTATGGAATTTTTAAGTCATACAGATTTTTTACTTTTATTGCAACAAGGGAAAAAAATTCCTTTTTCGTACTCTAGCCTGATAAATTTGCATAAGCTGAGAAGTCATTGATTGTCCACAATAAAGAAACCTGCAGTTTGAACATTTCATTCGTTTCAGAGTCATAAGTCATCACACCATCGCCCCAAAATTTATTTAACTCATCAATCAATGGCTGAAGTAAACATCAATCTTACCCCCCAGACTTCTAGGTCCATCAATAAGAGTGGAAAGTAATATAAATTGTTGCTTCATACAAAGCCATAGAGGAAGATTATACGGAACCAACACCATGGGACATGTGCTATGAGTTGCACCAACTATAGACTTGAATGGATTGAAACCATCTGCTGCCAACCCCATTCGGACATTACGAACATCTTTAGCAAAGTCGGGGTGTCTCTTATCGAAATCCTTCCATGCACAAGAGTCTGCCGGGTGGGTTAACATATCACTTTTCTGATTTCTTTCCGCATGCCATCTCATTAAATTAGAAATTTTAGATGACATAAAAAATCTTTTCAACCTCGGCTTTAGGGGAAAGTAACGCATTTGCTTTATGACAATCGGTTTTCCCTGTTTTACAGTCTGACTTTGATGAGTCTGATTTCCCCTGTTCTCTTTCCACCTGGAAGCGCCACAGATCGTACAAGTATCCAAATGGACAGTTTCTTTTCTAAACAACATACAATTGTTTGCACATGCATCTATGGCCTCATATGTAAAACCTAAGTTCTCTGTCAACTTACGACCATGGTAATACGACTCAAGAATCTTAGCATCAACAGAAAGAAACTTTTTTCAATAACACCAACAGCATGTCGAACGATGTGTCTGACCACTGATTCAAAGTCTTCAAATGCAACAACTCCATGATAAACGACAATTTATTGTAAGGAGTATTGTTTCTGACGCTTTTACGCTGGGGCGCGCGCGCGTGTCCGTCACGCATGGGAGGACGCGCGGCTCGCAGCCCCGCATTCCTGCTTTCCAAAGGCGGGCGGCATCCGTTCCTTATTCAGGGACGTCTGCTCCTTGATCGAAACCGGGATGATGGGATGTTGGTTCTTCCTTCCGTGGATTCCTCCTCGGAGCTCGTCACCTAATCCGGGTCTCCCTCATAGATTTAAGACGGGTTCGTGAAGCTCATTCCCGGCGCCATATCTACATGGACGCCAGTTAATTACGCTGCTTCCGTCAAGACGCTCCAAGGGGTCTTATCGGGGCAGCAACCTTCGGTGAGGAGAAAGGTCACGTTGGGATTTCATTGGCATGTCTTGACGCTGAGGATCAACATGTCTGTCTTCTGACCCTTATCACGGGGCTTCTCGAGGGCGCGAAAGCCCGATGCATCCCACATCAAACGCGAGGAATGTGTACCATCTGAGGTTTTCCTCAGCTTCCCATGTTTAACACGGGGTATGTCGCGAGTTTAACGTCTTGCGGAGACGGATCGGACTGATCGAAACACTGAGAGTGGATCAGATTAAAGGACCCCCCTAGGGGAGAACACCGATGTCGGGGCCAGCACGTGGGCGACTTCCCGGATACTATGGAGTGGGGTGGAGTGGCATGATCTCACCGGGATGTGGCGGCCCGGGTAAGGATCAGGATGGATGATGGAGTGAGGCATGGGGCTTATGCCCTGAGACGGCCCAAGAGGGGGAATACAGTTTAACGTCATGCAGGACGAAGGCATACAGTTTAACATCATGCGGGACGAGGAATTTGGGGCTTACGCTCTGAGGCGGCCCATGGTGGGTATGGGGGTTACGCTCTGAGGCGGCCCATGGTGGATATGGGGCTTACCCTCTGAGGCGGCCCATGGTGGATATGGGGCTTACGCTCTGAGGCGGCCCATGGTGGATATGGGGCTTACGCTCTGAGGCGGCCCATGGTGGATATGGAACCAACGTGGAGAGGTCGAAACAACTGGGTGGTGGGCTTGAACCTCGTGGAGGCTTCCTACGTACCATGCGTTAGCACGGATCAAAGTCCACGTAGTTCGCTGGCATGGGGCTTACGCTCTGAGGCGGCCCATGGGAGGATGTCATGGTCGATGCGCGCTCTAAGCCCACGTGAGTCATGCTCGGTGTGGGAAACAAGAGGCAGCAGGGACCAGACAATCACGTCGCGAAGGGTGCGTCTGTGAGAAGCGGAATGGGGCTTACGCGTTGAGCGGCCCAAAGAGGAAACAGGGGCTTACGCGTGGTTAGCGGCCCTAGGTGCCGAGGCTTACTCCAGGGTGGAGGCCCGTGGTGCGACAATGCACAGTAGGAAAGGGACTCCACTGGCCTTGGCAGGGGGGAAGTACGGAGATTCACGGGTGCAACCTTCCGTAAGAGAGGCTAGGGGCTTACGCTCTGAGGCAGCCCTTCCCTCGCGGACAAACGCCACTCCGACAAGGAGGATCTCATTCCATGCGAGGACGAGTCCATTCCTGTGGAGACGAGAGGCGTAAAAAATGTCCGAGCTGGGGGGACTCTACGTGCGAAGCACGGGGTCGGACCACAGTTTAACGTCATGTGTTAAGGACGAGGTGCTTAGCAGTTTAACGTCCTGCAGCTTGGACGAAGTGGGTTCGCTCCACACCCCTAGGGATTACATGCCCAACGTCCTCTACCCCTTGTGGGAGGGAACGCATCGGCAAGGCCGTAGTGAAGGGGGGCCGCAGGGCGAACCACTGGGGGGTCCACGTTAGCGTGGCTATGCGAAGAAGCAATAGTCGTTAACGTGCCTATGTGGAGAAGCATAAGGCAAAGCAACACAACGGGAAACACCGCCCAAGGGACCTTGAGGTTACTTTGCACGAGCCTGGAAGGCCATACGGGAAAACAACGCATGGCGCGCATGCCCGGCAGGGGAGACATCAGGTGCCGGCGCGGAAAGGCAGCCAAGGAGTTTCAAGGTGAAGGGTCCTGGGTTTTGCGCGCAAAGAGAAAGTTTGCACGCAAAACACTGGGATGGCGTGCAATTGGAGCCAGGGAATTGCGCGCGGAGAGGGAATGGCGTGCAGGGTACTGCGCGCACGGAAGGGAATTGCGCGCACTGGACACGGATTGCGCGCAAGGAGGGAACCCGGAGGAGGGGGAAAATTCACTTAAGTCGGTGGAGTTGCGCGCAAAGGCGAACCCCGGGGCAAAGTTGCGCGAAAAAAGAGATTACCTGGAAGTCATATTGCGCGCGGGGGGAGTCGAATTGCACGCCTGAGAGAAGATCCGAATTCCTCAACCCCCAAACCATCGGGGGTCTCCTTCTATTTATAGGCCTCAGCCGGCGCGGAATCCAGGCGGCGCGCGCAATCTTCCGCACCGGGAGCCGTCGGCGCGCAAAATCTCACCGCGCGGAACCGGGGCGTGCAAATATTGCACGCCTCATCAGCTCGATTACGCGAATCCCAGGGATACTTCGCGTGCACAACATTATTTCGCGCGGATCCTCCTTTATTTCGTGCACCGCTTCCCGGGCCTCCAGATCGGGCCTATGACTCCGAATATGACTTCGCTTCATCACTTCGAAACTTCCTCCGGGAGTTACGGACTTTTTCGGCGTCTACAAATGCCCCCCCTTGGAATTGGATCGGCGAGAGGTTGCAACGATCGGATTCCAAGGGAAATGCCGAAGCAGGGCCCCACCCGGGCGCGTAGCGCGCAAACAACTGACTCGGTGCGCAAAAGGACGGATCCGCACGGAATTGTCTCTTCCGCGCGGTGCGGAACCCTAGCCTCGCCTATAAAAAGGGGCGTGGGGTCGCGAATCCATACCGAAGCTTTTCCGCACGACCGGCTAATCGCTCTTGTGCGTGAAATTGCTCCCGCAGCTGTGCGCAAAAACGCTCTGGCAGCGTGGAATCCCTTCCGAATTTTGGCCGTATTTTCGTGCCTGCTCGGGGTGTTCTGCGCCTAGCGTGCCGATTGCGTGCCCATCGCTAGGATTTTGCGTGACTCCTATAGATTTCGCGCATCACTCTTTGATTACGCGCACTGCATCCTGATTTCGCGCCACTCTCGAAAAATTCGAGATGGTTGCAAACCGAGTTGATGAGGGGGAAGCCGCTGCTCGTAGGACAGAAATGGCGGCGAACGAGGAGGTTTATGGCTCCAAGGTGATCGTTTCCAACAATCTAACCTTGTTCAATCTGCTGACCCCATCCCAGAAGACGTATCCGCTGTCCGACAACCTCCCGCTCTGGAACTTTGGCATCCTGGAGGAGGTGCCCCTGCCGGGCTTCGAGGTGGACACGCCGCGGTCATGGGTGACCCGGGAGGACGAGCTTCTTTGCTACAACGTTACCAACAATGACCATCCTGCTAGGGAAACCAAACATATGGACGTATATGTTCTGAACCCGAGGACCAGGACCATTACTGGGGACGAGCCTGTCGCAGAGAATTCTCCGGCCCTCTACGCGAGCACGTTCTGTCAGAGCATCACAGATGACATGAAGGGCTGGCTGAAGGATTGGGACCTACGGTCTGGGGGCAGCTTCACCAGCGAATGGGCCTGGGCATTCTGGGTTCGCCATACCTGTGACCAGTTCGGGGATGAACTGCGGTATATCGGCCTGTTCGAGGCGGCATGGACATCGCAGTTCCACTTCCATTGTCAACCTAAACTCGGGCCGGAGCTATTCACCCGGTGGTCTCCTGACACCAACACATTCCACCTTCATCATGGGGAAGTCGGCATCAGTCTCTGGGACGTTCACTGCATCGGGGGTATCCCACTGGAGGGCTACCAATACGACGAGTTCGTTCCACCAAAGAACACATGGGAAGACAGGTCACGGACGCCCATACTGACATGGCACCTGCTGGAGCTGGCCAAAGAGAGGCTGGGGGTCAAGGAATTCCTAAAGGACATCGCCTACAAGGGTTGGTTCAGCATGTTCCTTGAGAAGGATCCGGTCGTCAAGATGCCGGGCCGGGGTAAACGATGCCCAATCGCGGCTCAGAGGAGTAGGGATGGGTCATACTGGAGGACCCTGGAGGCAGGGCAATACCAATCATGGGGCTATCGCGTCATCGAGGCCCGGGACCCGAATGTCCGGTATGCCGGGTTCCTTGCCGCCTTCCTGAGCGGGTGGCTCCTTCCTGTGCGGGACGTGAGGATGGGCGTCCGTCCAGCAACACTGGTGATGGCGGGCACCATGGCCGCCAACAAACGGTTCAACTTGGGCATCCCCGTACTGGCCAAGCTGTATGCCATCCTGGGACGCATCTCACGAGGGGGGTTGCCTCGGAGAGTATGTGGCCCCTTCCAGATTTTCCATGGCTGGGTGGCGGCTCATCTCGGCGGGTACACTTTCCCAAACGCCGTTCGTCCTCCAGGCAATGGTCTGCGATCGTCCTTGCTAAACATCGCAGGGGTGGCGCCGATGATGCTCAATGAGGAGGGCGTGAGAATCCGCATTGGCAACCATGACAACTTCAACTTCAACCTGTTCCCCACCCCAGTCGGCCAGATGGTGGACAACGGGCGAGGCTCTCTGGAATAGCAGGAATATTTCCAGAGCATTCGGGGCGGGGTGCTCGTGGCTCGGATCAACGGGAAGGTGATCTGCGAGCCTTACGTGCCACCCCGATTCGCCAGGAAGTTCGGGTACCTCCAACGAATGTCAAAGAAGGTATTCACGGCTGTCTGGAAGGAGAAGAATCCCTGCTTCATGTGCCAGATGTGGTTGATGTTCACTGCCTTCGGCTCTGGCGAAGTCATTACTCTTCCTCCCACCGGGGTTGATGCTGGCTTAGCAACCGAATATGCCGAACACTGGACCGTCGCGTACCCTGAGGGGATTTTACGCAAGCGAGTCTGGAAACTCGAGGTTACTCGCGCGGAAACCGGGCGACGGGGGAGAAGGCAAGGGGCTGCCGGAAGAGGGGAACCAGGGGTGCGTCAGGCAGCGAGGCCTGCGCAGGCCGGGACTTCAGCAGCAGGCACATCACACAGCACCGCCGTATCCTCATTACCCGTAGGGGGGTCACATGAGGCGTCCAGGGAACTTCCTGTGAAGCAGATAAGATACCTGCTCGAACCTTCCCAAGATGCAATTCGCCCGGCACTGTGGTCGGCTTGGATGACCCTGCGGCAATCGCTGAGCGTTGGAGCCATCTGGCAGAAGATAATGCAAAACGGGATCCAGCTGTTAGAGGTCGGGCTCGTTCGAATTACCGACCCGGTGAACTTCCATCGGCGGCATGCTTATTTGATGGCCATGGACACTTACGCACGCCAAAGGGGTCGGCGTGCGGAGCCACCTTTCTTAGTGAAAGTGATCCTCGGCTAGGAGCATGATCCGGAAGCAATGCCGCTGGGAGAAGGCGACAGCGACGAGGAGTCGGAGGGGGAGGAGGAGACCGGAGAAGACGAAGGCGAAGGAGAAGAAGAAGAAGAAGGAGAACCCGAAGATGAGGGGTCGCAAGGGGCGACCCACCAAGGGAGTCTCCGAGAGAGCGGCGAGATTGTCGGCTCTGATCTCGACATAACCGAGATACTCAAGGTCTGTCTGTATCTTCATTCATTTTCCTTATTCATCCATTCACCTTTTCAACTTCTAACCCATTTCCCTGCCTCACTCAGGAGCAACTGAGCGTTGGATGGGCGTCCCCACCAGAGGAGGGAGGAGAGGAACCGGTGGGACATGATGGGGATCCGACAAGGGGTAGGTGCTCCTGCCCCTGCTGTCCTGACCTGGGATTACCATAGTCAGGCCGCCGCTCTGTAATTCATTCGGCCAAGAGCTCATCAACCAGCCTCTTTTGCTCAGCAAGCTATTGGCGTAGTGTGGCCTTCTCAGGATCTTCCTCTGCCTTCTGCACCGAGGCATATGGGTCGGCGGGCTTAACAGACCCGACGGGCTCTTTACCCTTGCCGATGTTTCGGCTCAGTGTCAGTGCCTCCGTGGGTACAGGGAGACCTAGGAGGCTCCTCTGGTGGCGATTGATCCTCCCATACGGGTCCAGTGGCGGCTTGTCCCCAGGGGGTGAGTCCCCATTGAGGAGCTCCACACCGTTTCCCTCATCTGAAAGGTCAGCCATGTTGACCGCCACTGCCTTTGGCGACATTCCCTCAGGGCCGCCCAGTGAATCGGGCTGTCGGCGGATCGCACAGAAAAGAAGAGCAGCGTACTACCCCCATCCGCGGAAGTGCGGGTGGGGGTGGCTTCCTCAATAACTTTGTGGAGTACTTGAAAACTTTGGACGCATTGTTGCTGGAGGGCCCCGTGGTGGCCTAATGACTCGGGGTGCTGAACCGCAGGGAGCGCTGCTAGGTCGACCCGACGACACTGCTCACTGATATCCTCGAGATGTGCTTGACTCTTGGGATAAGGCGCTAGATGATGGCGAAGGCGGGAGTGAGTCACTCAAAGAGTCTGGCGGAAGCATTCAAACTCTCCCGGGGTGAGTGCCTCTGGCACATCAAAATCCAGTTCTGCGACCGGCCAAAACTTCTCGGGGAAGTGGCCTGCTGCAAGAATGGTCCAGAAGCTCCATGACTCCGGTTCGGGGTCCGGACCTTGCTGCCTCTGCTCGTTCACCGAGGATGGTCAGGGAACTGGCAATGGCGTCGAGGCAGGCCGCCGGGCCGGTGAGCTGGCCGGCGGGGAATCGCCGATCCCTGAGTCTTCCTCCAAGGGCTTCAGTGCCCTGGCTGCCACATCGTGATAGGATGGGCCAGCGAATGGGCCTTTTGTCACAGTGTCGGTGCTCGCCGAGGGTGTGTCATCTTGCGACTCTTCCGTCGGTCCCCAGAAAAGTTCCCCACCCTCCCTGACAAGGGCGGAAGGTGCTTCCGGGGAGGCCAGTGGCAACCGCGGGTTTGACCCCTGGGGGTACGCCAAGTCCTCATCCTACTGGATATACCTTCGGAGGGAGGAGGGAATCATACGGATCTCGCATTCAGGGAGTACGAGACTGACGCGCCGCGTCCCCATCCCTGCCCTCAACTCGAAGGGTTGGGGGGAAGGTTCCATCGTCGAGTCGTACTCCGCCTTAGAATCCGAGAAACGGACTAGTCTAATTTCCGTCTGGACTCCCCTGACATTCCTCTTACGACGACGACGCCCGGCCTTCCTGCCCCTGGGTGGCTCCTCAGGGTAAGGATGATTTCCGTCAAGGAGTCCCCTGGTCGCAACAGAACTGGGGCAGAGGGGACTGAAGGCCGGGGTGCGAGAAGCACCGGGACAGATATCGAAAGGGACATGGGGAGGAACTCCATGTGAGTGAGCGACTGGATACACAACGACTCCATACTCGCAGCCGGCAGTAGGGGGAGTGACCTCATACCCAATGCAGTGGGTGCTGGAAAGAGTCATACCCGAAGCATAGTCATCGCGAAGAAGCCTTCGGATTTCCAGGTCAGTGGCACGGAATTATCCTTCATGATGGGTGGCACTACCGCGGATTGGTCCGCGGTGGCCATTGTCAGTGCTCGTGACCGGTAGATTCGACCCAACTTGCCTGCAGGGCGGTCGGGGTTTCGATCCCAGTCAGGCATGTGGCTGCCCCTGCTCAACGTGTGCGGGGATCTGGTAGGAGGCGTCAACAGTGGCTCGGGCCACAGTGGCTGCTGGGATTGGTGCCCCAGGATGGGCATTCTCTTCCGCTCGCACCCGATGCTGGCGTCGGGTCGGGTGGGTTGGAGCCGATGGTGCGGGCATAGAGATTGCCTGGTCCTCGGCCCGGGGAGCCGGGCGATGACGTCGACGCAGCCTGGCGGGGGTTCTTGCCGTTAACCTCTGGGACGGGTCTCCGATCGGGCGGACCCGGACATCCCCCACCTCACTGGAATAGGGGATGGATGTGTCAAGGCGCTCCGGGAATAGGCTCCCGAAACGGTTGAACGTCGGAGTGGGGAGCGATGGCTCCCTGCGCGGCCCTCGGGGGCGGCGACGATAGTGGGTCGCAACCGCCTCTAGATCCAAACAGGCCAGGCCTCTAGTGGGGATGATCCCTTCCTCGTCGTACCTACGAACCAAGTCGTGGATCACCCTTCGTTGGATGATTTCTGACGGGGAGAGGGGGCGTGAGCGCCCGAAAGTCACGGCAATCGGAGCCAGAGAGACTGTGGAAAAGACGGGACCGCACGGGGTAGCCGCGTCGGTACTGCCCCCGCCCCTGCGCCGGTGGGCAGGTGGCGATCGAGCTCCGGATGCAGTGATCTGATTCCTGGAAGCAGGGAGATGAACCCATTAGTTCTAACAGTAAAATAAATTGACAACCAATAGCCCAACGTCGTTCCGTCTTCCGTGGTCGACGAGAGGGATCCACGCTGACGACGTCGCGGAACGGAGTGCACAACATCCGGACTGCCTCGACCCCTAGCGGGTTTCACGTCCCGGTGATAGGTACCCGGACCTGGTGACATGCTGATCTTTCGGCATCCCGAACGCTACCTGTCCCCATATTGAGGAGAAGAGCTTCACGTCGGGTTCACCATTTTCTGTTTCCGATGCTTTTACGCCGGGGCGCGCGCGCGTGTCCGTCACGCATGGGAGGACGCGCGGCTCGCAGCCCCGCATTCCCGCTTTCCAAAGGTGGGCGACATCCGTTCCTTATTCAGGGACGTCTTCTCCTTGATCGAAACCGGGATGATGGGATGTTGGTTCTTCCTTCCGTGGATTCCTCCTCGGATCTCGTCACCTAATCCGGGTCTCCCTCATAGATTTAATACGGGTTTGTGAAGCTCATTCCCGGCGCCATATCTACATGGATGCTAGTTAATTACGCTGCTTCCGTCAAGACGCTCCAAGGGGTCTTGTCGGGGCAGCAACCTTCGGTGAGGAGAAAGGTCACGTTGGGATGTCGTTGGCACGTCTTGACGCTGGGGATCAGCATGTCTGTCTTCTGACCCTTATCACGAGGCTTCTCGAGGGCACGGAAGCCCGAGGCATCCCACATAAAACGCGGGGAATGTGTACCGTCTGAGGTTTTCCTCAGCTTCCCATGTTTAACACGGGGTATGTCGCGAGTTTAACGTCTTGCGGAGACGGATCGGACTGATCGAAACACTGAGAGTGGATCAGATTGAAGGACTGATAGAGCGCTGTCGTGGGTGCCCTCAAATGATTAGTGTAATTTGGGGTACTTAGGTGCAGCAGAGTGGCTGACCAAGGTCGTCTCTCAAAGGAGGAAGTGAATTTAACAACTTATTAGAGGTATTCTAAAAAAATAAAATAAAATAGAATAGAATAAAAGCACTACTTTAAAGGATTGGGGTTTGTTGTAGTTTATGAATCTAGAAGAAGTTTGCTGGAAGAAGATTGTATAATTTTTTTTGTTTTTAGTTTTGAAATGAATTTCGATTAAAATGACACAACAAGAAGATGTTTTTTTAGAAATCTATTTAAAAGGCGTAATCGATCTAACTCTACCTCTTCACTTTATTATTAATCATTATCATTTAAATTAACATTAACTTAATTATGATCCCTTAATTTGTTAAATCCCAAACCCTACGAGAATTAACTTTACCACGAAGATGATGTGAATTTAACCCTAGGCTAACTTCGGAACATGCAATCGCAGCACCCTGCTTTGATTGATGTTCTAAGATTAGCTTATGGTCAGTGGTAAATTAAGGCACATATCCATTCTGGAAATGAGGATGAATTGTGTTTAGGGATTATATTTTAACTCTACAAATTTATCCTGTGTGGTCTTGTATTACCGATTAAGATCGCGCTATCACAATTTACACAAAATCCCGACCTCGCGTGTTTTTGTGTTAATTGTTCAATTACTTGCTTAGTTTCTTAAAATTTAAAAACACAATTCATGGATCATATTAAGTGAATTACAGTAGCTCAATGATTCAAAATAATTAAATGAAGAGGGTAGAATATAGATCGATTACTAAAAGACTACTCTTCCATGGGTGGCGTAATCATCGTAGAAGCGTTTTTCATGTGCAAAGGTTTATAATGGGTATAACCCAATAACGCTTCTACTCAAGAATTCCAGCCCAAAGAGGAAGATTAAGAGAAGAATAAATTTAAACAAAACACAAGAAAATAGAATAAATAAAAGATGAACAAAGAAGTTTATTACACAAATGAGAACATTACAAAATGAAGAAGAGGAGGAGGCTTCGATGAGGGGATCCTTGCTTCAAGAGCTACCCCTCTTACAATGGTTAGATAATTTGGGTGAAACAAATTCTCCTCTACCTACAATCTCCCAATGCACGTCCCAACCCCTCCAAATGAGAAAAACTCCAATTTATAGAGGGGAGGGGAGGAGAGGTTACAAGTGGTTTCAAGTGTGAATGTGGAAATTCGGCCAAATATTTTAATGCAAATTGCACCGCCCATTTGACCACCAAAACGCGTGAATTGGCCGGCCTTCCAGAAGGATAAAATGTGAGGATATGGGTCTTCTATCTCCTCTCCAAATTTGGGCTCAATACAAGCCCATATGTAGGAGTTATGGGCGCAATACAGAAGCTTATCCATTCTAGCGAGTCCAGCCCAGCTTTGACTTTATGGCCAAATTACTCCATTAAAATGCATTCTTTTGATCTAGTGTCCTGAATAAAAGTTGTAGATAATTAAGTTAGTAACACTGTTACAAAATTTCAAATTCAAATAATAAATATAAAAATATTTATATTCGAAATACTACAGTGAACTATAAAGGGTAAAACTGGAATTTTCATCAAATATTCAAATGAATGATCTAATCCCAAATATTTTATAAATAAACATATTTAACACAATGTGAGGAAATTATATCATTTATTATCAATAAAATATTCAATAAAATAGTGTTTTATCAACTCCCCACACTTACCCTTTTGCACACCTGGACAAAACCTCATATTAAGTAAACATCAATATCAAATCAAAACCAATTTTAAAACACATATCCTTAAGATATCATACCTCATAAAAAACCTTATTTCAAGTTCTCCATTTATATCATTCAATATATTTCCACTTCATTTATCCGCCCATGCACAAAACACTTACCTCGCTTGAATTTTCTCTCATCACTCAAATATCAATTTTTTTTTGCAATGTCTTTCTCATCCAAACTCATACAAGGGTCACCATAGCCTTGATAGATTCCTACATCGCTACCCGATGTGAGTCAAGGACATATGTTTATCATGAGGACTTTTCAGGGTTGTTCTGTGGCTTTCGGTTGGTAGGATTAAGATGTGAAAAACTCTGAGCCTGAATGAGGAGGGCTTGACTCTTTTGAAGCAAAATTGCATTAATCTAATTTTCACTTAAATATGGTCTTCTCTTCAATCCCCATAGTATCAATTCAGCTCCATCATCATGAAAAGTCATGAAAGGTTTACACCATTCATCATTTCAGCATAAAAAAAGTCAATCTTCTGAAACATGATTTTCTTGAAAGCTCCAGATGGGCACAACTTTCCACCTCAATTAGAAGCTCCAGAAAAGACACAACTTCACTTGTCATGAAATCTCCAGAAAAGGCACAGCTTTCAATATAATGACTTTCTTTAGCAGCAAACACATCTCTTCAGAATTTAATTTTCCACCCAAAGTATCATAGAATGTGGTGGCAAAACCCAAGACAACTTCCCCCACACTTAAGCTCAACTAGATTATGCAATTTCACTTCAAGAGTTGGTTGGATAGGGAAAATTGGCTTGTAATGTGGCTAACCTAACGGGCTTTGCATGGCTTCTAAGGGCTACAAGGATTAAATATTCAAGGTAGGCCATTATAAAAAAGTATTCTTTGAAATAGGGGCTTTAATACCAAACAAATGCCTCAATCATTTAAACATAAGTACCTCAAACCCTCAAGTTTTGACAGGAATAAATCAAATTCTGGTTAAATCAAGTATGGTTTAGTTCTCTCAAGAAGTGAGGTGAATGTAAAGAATATGAAAATAATGGTTTAGAAGCCTCACAGGAAAGTTATTTCAAATATAAAGACAATGAGATTGGCATGGGATTCAAAATTCAGCATACTTTTCATGAAATTACTAAATATTTGAACTTGAAACAAAGTCATTTCAGCATTCATTTAAGCTTAGTTTCAAGGGGTAAATTGTTTCACTTATTGATATGGATTTAAAAATGGTGATGAGAATCATTTTAGCTCAAAATGTTTCAAAAAACATAGAAAATTGTAAAATAAACACACAAAATTTGAAAAACACACAATTTTTTTTTTGAAAAACACGCAATTTTTTTTTGTTTTTTTTTTTGTAAACAGGAAAACAATTGAAATTACTAAACTAAAAGGTTCCCTCCCCCACACTTAAAATATTGCATTGTTCTCAATGTGAACCTATGAGATGATATATGCACATGAAATACAAAATTTTTAAATAGGACAAATAATATAAAAGTGAAAGGGTTAGGAACAGCCTGATGTGCTCAAGTGATGATGGGGTCATGCAGTGTGATAAAATCCACTGCATCAGTAGGAAGTCCCTCAATGTATCTCTTCAAACGTTGCCCATTGACTGTAAAGCTCCTTCCAGTGTCCTCTTGTGTGATCTCCACTGCACCATAAGGAAAAACATTAGTCACAACATAAGGACCTAACCATCTGGAACGCAACTTACCAGGCATCAACTTCAGTCGTGAACTGTAGAGAAGGACTTTCTCTCCAACATGAAACTCCCTTTGTTGGATAATTTTGTCATGAGATGCTTTTGATCTTTCCTTGTAGAGCCTTGAGTTCTCATATGATGATAATCTAATCTCCTCAAGCTCTTGAATTTGCAGCTTCCTTTGGATTCCAGATTGGGCCAAATCCATGTTGCATTTCTTTATAGCCCAATAAGCCCGATGCTCGACTTCCACTGGGAGATGACATGCTTTCCCAAAAATAATCCGAAGTGGGGACATACCAATGGGGGTCTTGTATGCTATTCTATAAGCCCACAATGCATCATCCAAGCGCTTGCTCCAATCCTTTCTATTTGGCTGCACGGTTTTCTCCAAGATTTGTTTCAACTCACGATTTGAAACCTCAGCCTGGCCATTTGTTTGGGGGTGGTATGGTGTTGATGTTTTGTGTGTCACCCCATACTTTTGAAGGAGGGAAGCAAAATTACTATTGCAAAAGTGTGTCCCTTGGTCACTGATGATGGCTTTTGGTACTCCAAACCTGCAGAAAATTTGAGCCTTGACAAAATCCACTACAACATGAGAATCGTCAGTCCTGGTGGCCTTGGCCTCCACTCATTTACTCACATAATCAACAGAAACCAAAATATACAAAAATCCAAATGAACTAGGAAAAGGACCCATAAAGTCAATTCCCCATACATCAAAAAACTCATAGAATAGTATGGGTTGTTGGGGCATCTCATGTCTCTTAGAAATGTTCCCAGTGTGTTGGCAATGAGAGCATGACTTACAAAACACATGAGCATCATGGAATAATCTAGGCCAATATAATCCAGAGTCCAAAACCTTCCTAGCTGTCCGTTGGGGTCCAAAGTGTCCACCACAAGCAAGTGTATGACAGAAATGCAAAACAGACTCAAACTCATGATCGGGAACACACCTCCTAATGACTTGGTCACTATACATGCGCCATAAGTATGGATCATCCCAAAAATAAAATCTTGACTCACTCTTTAATTTTTGGACTTGATGTTTCTTTAAATTTGCAGGGATTTCAGAAGCAACAAGGTAGTTAACTAAATCAGCATACCAAGGATGCGTACCTGAGATGGTATAGAGATGCTCATTAGGGAAAGTGTCCCGAAGTGGTACCTGATCCAAGGTGTCATCCTCTAGTGTGTGAGTAAGCCTACTCATGTGGTCTGTCACCATGTTTTCTGACCCCTTTTTGTCCTTTATATCGATGTCAAACTCTTGAAGAAGGAGCATCCAACGGATAAGTCCTGGCTTTGCATCTGGCTTCTTCAGGAGGTACCTCAAAGCTGCATGGTCAGAAAAAACAACTACTTTAGAGCCCAATAAATATGAACGGAATTTATCTAAAGCAAATATGACAGTAAGAAACTCCTTTTCCGTGGTTGTGTAGTTTGATTGGGCTGAATCCAATGTCCTTTATGCATAGGCAATCACATGTGAACGTCCTTCCACCCTTTGAGATAAGACAGCTCCAACCGCGAAGTTGGAGGCGTCACACATAAGCTCAAATGGAAAGTCCCACCGTGAGGGTTGTATGATAGGTGGAGTGGTCAGACACTTCTTTAACTCATCAAAGGAAGTCCTACAAGAATCATCAAACACAAAATCAGAATCTTTTTGAAGTAATCGTGACATAGGAAGAGTGATCTTACTAAAATCTTTGATGAAGCACCGATAAAATCCTGCATGCCCTAGGAAAGATCTAACATCACGCACACATGAAGGATAGGGTAAGGATGAAATAACGTCTACCTTAGATCTATCAACCTCTATCCCATGTTTTGACACCACATGCCCTAAGACAATGCCATGCTCTACCATAAAATGACACTTTTCAAAGTTCAGGACCAGATTCTTCTCAATACAACGATTCAACACCTTTCCCAAACTACTTAGACATTCATCAAATGAAGACCTATACACTGTAAAATCATCCATAAATACCTCCATGCAGGTCTCAATAAAATCAGAAAAAATACTCACCATACATCTCTGGAAGGTACCTGGGGCGTTGCAAAGTCCAAATGGCATCCTCCGGTAGGCAAATGTGCCAAAGGGACAGGTGAATGTAGTCTTCTCCTGATCCTCTGGAGCTATAGGAATCTGAAAATATCCAGAAAATCCATCCAAGAAACAATAGTGTGTTTTCCCAGCTAGTCTCTCGAGCATTTGGTCAATAAATGGGAGGGGGAAATGGTTCTTGCGAGTGATCTGATTTAGTTTCCTATAATCAATATACACATGCCAACTGTTTTGCACCCTCATTGGAACTAAATCATCTTTCTCATTTTTAACAATAGTAAAACCAGTTTTCTTAGGCACAACCTGAATTGGACTTACCCACTGAGAATCTGAAATGGGAAAGATTATACCTGCCTCGAGCAATTTCTCAACTTCTTTTTTAACAACTTCCAGGAGGGTGGGATTGAGTCTCCTTTGTGGCTGTCTCACCGGTTTAGCCCCATCCTCCAAGAGAATCCTATGCATGCAAATGGAGGGGCTAATACCTGATATGTCAGCCAAGGTCCACCCAATCGCCCTAATGTTCTCCCTCAAAATATTCAAAAGCTTTTCTTCATGTTCAAAAGGGAGATTGTTAGCAATGATAACAGGTAATCTCTCACCACTCAACAAGTATGAGTATTTCAGATTTGGTGGCAATGGCTTGAGTTCTAATGAAGGAGGGTGTAGTATGGATGGAGAAATTGATGCAACAAACATATCTACACAATGAACATCAGTATCAGAATAAAAATCATCACAATCAGAGAATAAAACACCAAATCCATCAGCATACTCAATAGCCATGTCATAATCAGAGTTCACATGATCAAAATCAGAATATGATTCCATTTCAAAATCAAATCTTAGAGAGTCTTGTTCCTTAAAAACGGGTGTAGAAGTACTCTTAGACATCAAACTAGAATCAATACTCATAATCTTCATAAGCATAGGACAATCCAATTCCATGATGTTTTTACTTGGTGGTTCAAAATGGGAGATAACAAAAGCAGAATGGTCCTCTGAGGGGTACTTCATGGAATCCATAACATTAAATATCACAACTTCATCTCCAAACTCCATGGAAAGTGTACCCTCATTGACATTTATGATAGTTTTTACAGTTTTGAGGAAGGTTCTACCTAAGATAATGGGGGCATGAGAACTTACCTGATCATCCTCCATGTTAAGCACATAGAAGTCTGTTGGAAAGATCATGTCTCTTACCCGAACAAGTACATCCTCTAGAACTCCCGCTGGATATGTCGTAGCTCTATTCACCAATTGCACCACTACTCTTGTTGGATTCAACTCACCAACCTGCAAGGAAGAGAATACAGAGTGAGGCATCACATTTATTGAAGCTCCTAAATCACAAAGAGCATCAGAGAAGTGCAACTCCCCTATGGTACATGGGATGGTGAATGTCCCGGGATCCTTTCACTTTGTTGGCATTGCTAGAGTTGGTGTAATGAGTGCCGAGACATTACTTCCAAGGTTATCCTCTCATTTCCCTTGAGCCCTCTTCGATTGGTACAAAGTTCTTTTAAGAATTTCGCATACCTTGGAATTTGCTTAATGGCTTCAAGTAGAGGAATGTTGATCTCCACACGCTTGAATGTGTCCAAAACCTCCTTTTACATTGCTTCTTCAGCCATCTTCTTGGTTTGAACAACCCTGTTTGGAAAAGGAAGGGGTTTAGGAGGTACATCATCAATCTTTTTCTTACCTTTATCTTTCTCCTTGGATTGCTCATTAGTTGGTATGGAATGCAGCTTCTCTAGAGTAGAGGTGAATCCCGGTGGAATGGTAGGTCCAGATGTATCATTCATTTGCTTCCCACTTCTCAATGTGATGGCACTAACATTCCCCTTTGGATTTGGAGTGGGTTGGGAAGGTAGATTTCCAGAATTCTTACTCACAAGTTCATGGAGGGCGGTGGCAATCTGACTCATTTGAGTCTTCAACTCTCTCAACTCCAAACCTTGACTCTTCAGCTCATTCTGTTGATTAAGAACAATTTTTTTCAAAAGATCATCAGTGTTAGAGTCTACCTTGTGTTGAATATTCCCTTGTTGCTGACTCGTTGATGTTTAAGCTTCGAATCTCCTTTGGGGTTGTTGGAAACCCTGTTGGTAAGGTGGAGGCTGCTGGAAGTTTGGTTGAAAAGGGGGGGCCTTTGTTGTTGTCCAGATCCATACCTCATGTCTGACTGATCTTTCCACCCTTGGTTGTATACTGTATCAAACTTCTTTTGGGGATATGGTTGTTGTTGTTACTGCTGAAATGGTCTCCCAGGGAACACTGCTGCACAATCTTCTGTCTCTTGTAGTTGTGGGCAACAGTCAGTTGGGTGGCTTGTCTCAGTGCAAATGCCACATGGCCTTGAAGGAGGGGGTTGGGATGTCTTTTGAGCCAATGCAATCTGCCTCACCATAGTTGTCAATTCTTCTAACTTAGTATCAATCAAATGACTTTCAAGAGAAGGACTTACTTGATGTACTCCTCGAACATGTGGTGTACCTCTATCACCGAATTGTTGAGAGTTTTGGGCCATTTTGTCGATCAATGCTCATGCAGCTACTGGTGTCTTGTCCACCAATGCTCCTCCAGCTGCAGCATCCACCATGCTCCTCTCCATGGATGTGAGTCCTTCATAGAAGTACTGGATGAGTAGTTGCTCACTGATTTGGTGATGTGGGCAGCTTGCACACAACTTCTTGAATCGCTCCCAGTACTCATACATTGACTCCCCTTGTGCTTGCTTGATCCCCGATATCTCCTTTCGAATGGATGTGGTCCTTGATGCTGGAAAAAATATTTGCAAGAAAAGACGTTTCAAATCATTCCAACATGTTACATCTTCAGGTTGCAAATAATACATCCAATCTTTTGCAGCTCCATTAAGTGAGAATGGGAATGCTCTTAATTTGATTTGATCTTTAGAAACATTTCTTGGTTTAAGGGTTGAGCAAACCACATTAAATTCTTTCAAATGTTTATTGGGATCCTCACCAGAGAGGCCATGAAACTTTGGAAGTAAGTGAATTAACCCAGATTTTAGTTCAAAGTCCGATTCGAGATTTGGGTATGCAATACAATTTGGTTTATAGTTAACATCAGGTGCAGCCAATTCTCGAATGGTTCTATTAAGTTCATTTCCATTGTTTCCAGCCATTGGTTCCTCTTTTATGTTTGAATTTGAATTGCTTCCAATTTCAATGTTTCCAAAAGAGAGAAATTCACCAACTGGTTGAATATTGAAACTTCCCGTAGACTGAAAATTTCTGATTCGAGCCCTAAGGCTACGTTCAATCTCAGGGTCAAGATCTAAGAGATCTTCGGGATTAGTTCGTTTCATAGATCAAATAAAAATGAAAAGAAAGAAAGTGGACCATAGTAAAATAAAAATTAGAAGTTTGAGTTGATGGTCCAAAAAGAAGTAGAAGAAAATAAAAGAAGAGGAAGAAAAATCAGATTTGGTAAAGAAGGAAGAAAGAAGAGAGGAAGAGAATAAAATGTAAAATAAAATAAATACCTCTAATTGATTGAAATAATTACTTGCCTCCCTAGCAACGGTGCCAATTTTATAGAGCGCTGTCGTGGGCGCCCTCAAATGATTAGTGTAATTTGGGGTACTTAGGTGCAGCAGAGTGGCTGACCAAGGTCGTCTCTCAAAGGAGGAAGTGAATTTAACAACTTATTAGAGGTATTCTAAAAAAAATAAAATAAAATAGAATAGAATAAAATCACTACTTTAAAGTATTGGGGTTTGTTGTAGTTTATGAATCTAGAAGAAGTTTGCTGGAAGAAGATTGTATAATTTTTTTTGTTTTTAGTTTTGAAATGAATTTCGATTAAAATGACACAACAAGAAGATGTTTTTTTAGAAATCTATTTAAAAGGCGTAATCGATCTAACTCTACCTATTCACTTTATTATTAATCATTATCATTTAAATTAACATTCACTTAATTATGATCCCTTAATTTGTTAAATCCCGAACCCTACGAGAATTAACTTTACCACGAAGATGATGTGAATTTAACCCTAGGCTAACTTCGGAACATGCAATCGCAGCACCCTACTTTGATTGATTTTCTAATATTAGCTTATGGTCAGTGGTAAATTAAGGCACATATCCATTCTGGAAATGAGGATGAATTGTGTTTAGGGATTATATTTGAACTCTACAAATTTATCTCGTGTGGTCTTGTATTACCGATTAAGATCGCGCTCTCACAATTTACACAAAATCCCGACCTCGCGTGTTTTTGTGTTAATTGTACAATTACTTGCTTAGTTTCTTAAAATTTAAAAACACAATTCATGGATCATATTAGGTGAATTACAGTAGCTCAATGATTCAAAATAATTAAATAAAGAGGGTAGAATATAGATCGATTACTAAAAGACTACTCTTCCATGGGTGGCGTAATCATCGTAGAAGCGTTTTTCATGTGCAAAGGTTTATAATGGGTATAACCCAATAACGCTTCTACTCAAGAATTCCAGCCCAAAGAGGAAGATTAAGAGAAGAATAAATTTAAACAAAACAGAATAAAATAGAAGAAATAAAAGAAGAACAAAGAAGTTTATTACACAAATGAAAACATTACAAAATGAAGAAGAGGAGGAGACTTTGATGAGGGGATCTTTGCTTCAAGAGATACCCCTCTTACAATGGTTAGAGAATTTGGGTGAAACAAATTCTCCTCTACCTCCAATCTCCCAATGCACGTCCCAACCCCTCCAAATGAGAAAAACTCCAATTTATAGAGGGGAGGGGAGGAGAGGTTATAAGTGGTTTCAAGTGTGAATGTGGAAATTCGGCCAAATATTTTAATGAAAATTGTACCGCCCATGTTACCACCAAAACGCGTGAATTGGCCGGCCTTCCAGAAGGATCAAATGTGCGGATATGGATCCTTTATCTCCTCTCCAAATTTGGTCTCAATACAATCCCATATGTAGGAGTTATGGGTGCAATACAGAAGATTATCCATTCTGGCGAGTCCAGCCCAGATTTTACTTTATGGCCAAATTACTCCATTAAAATGCATTCTTTTGATATAGTTTCCTGAATAAAAGTTGTAGATAATTAAGTTAGGAACACTGTTACAAAATTTCAAATTTAAATAATAAATATAAAAATATTTATCTTCGAAATACTACAGTGAACTACAAAGGGTAAAACTGGAATTTTCATCAAATATTCAAATGAATGATCTAATCCCAAATATTTTATAAATAAACATATTTAACACAATTTGAGGAAATTATATCATTTATTATCAATAAAATATTCAATAAAATAGTGTTTTATCAAGGACCCCCCTAGGGGGGAACACCGATGTCAGGGCCAGCACGTGGGCGGCTTCCCGGATACTATGGAGTGGGGTGGAGTGGCATGATCTCATCAGGATGTGGTGGCCAGGGTAAGGATCAGGATGAATGATGGAGTGAGGCATGGGTCTTATGCCCTGAGACGGACCAAGAGGGGGAATACAGTTTAACGTCATGCGGGACGAAGGCATACAGTTTAACGTCATGCGGGACGAGGAATTTGGGGCTTACGCTCTGAGGCGGCCCATGGTGGGTATGGGGTTTACGCTCTGAGGCGGCCCAT
Source organism: Viscum album (assembly GCA_963277665.1). Classification (NCBI taxonomy): domain Eukaryota; kingdom Viridiplantae; phylum Streptophyta; class Magnoliopsida; order Santalales; family Viscaceae; genus Viscum; species Viscum album. The sequence continues at coordinate 1,461,794,483 of OY728162.1, read as the reverse complement.
GGTGTATATGGGGCTTACGCTCTGAGGCGGCCCATGGTTGATATGGGGCTTACGCTCTGAGGCGGCCCATGGTGGATATGGGGATTACACTCTGAGGCGGCCCATGGTGGGTATGGGGCTTACGCTCTGAGGCGGCCCATGGTGGATATGGAACTGACGTGGAGAGGTCGAAACAACCGGGTGGTGGGCTTAAACCTCGTGGAGGCTTCCTACGTACCATGTGTTAGCCCGGATCAAAGTCCACGTAGTTCGCTGGCATGGGGCTTATGCTCTGAGGCGGCCCATGGGAGGATGTCATGGTCGATGCGCGCTCTAAGCCCACGTGAGTCATGCTCGGTGTGGGAAACAAGAGGCAGCAGGGACCAGACGATCACGTCGCGAAGGGTGCGTCCGTGAGAAGCGAAATGGGGCTTACGTGTTGAGCGGCCCAAAGAGGAAACAGGTCCTTACGCGTGGTTAGCGGCCCTGGGTGCTGGGGCTTACTCCAGGGTGGAGGCCCGTGGTGCGACAAAGCACAGTGGGAAAGGGAATCCATTGGCCTTGGCAGGGGGGAAGTACGGAGATGCACGGGTGCAACCTTTCGTAAGAGATGCTAGGGGCTTACGCTCTGAGGCAGCCCTTCCCCCGTGGAAAAACGCCACTCCGACAAGGAGGTTCTCATTCCATGCGAGGAAGAGTCCATTCCCGTGGAGACGAGAGGCATAAAAAATGTCCGAGTTGGGGGGACCCTGCGTGCGAAGCACAGGGTCGGACCACAGTTTAACGTCATGTGTTAAGGACGAGGTGCTTAGCAGTTTAACGTCCTGCAGCTTGGACAAAGTGGGTTCGCTCCACACCCCTAGGGCTTACATTCCCAACACCCTCTACCCCTTGTGGGAGGGAAGGCATCGGCAAGGCCGTAGTGAAGGGGGGACCCAGGGCGAACCACTGGGGGGTCCACGTTAGCGTGGCTATGCGAAGAAGCAATAACCGTTAGCGTGCCTATGCGGAGAAGCATAAGGCAAAGAAACGCAACGGGAAACACCACCCAAGGGACCTTGAGGTTACTTCACACGAGCCTGGAAGGCCGTACGGGAAAACAACGCATGGCGTGCATGCCCGGCAGGGGAGACATCAGGTGCCGGCGCGGAAAGGCAGCCAAGGGGTGTCAAGGTGAAGGGTCCTGAGTTTTGCGCGCAAAGAGAAAGTTTGCACGCAAAACACCGGGATGCCGCGCAATTGGAGCCAGGGAATTGCGTGCGAAGAGGTAATGGCGCGAAGGGAATTGCGCACACTGGACATAGATTGCGCGCAAGGAAGGAACCCGGAGGAGGGGGCAAATTCACTTAAGCCGGTGGAGTTGCGCGCAAAGGCGAACCCCGGGGCAAAGTTGCGCAAAAAAAGAGATTACCTGGAAGTCATATTGCGCGCGGGGGGAGTCGAATTGCACGCCCGAGAGCAGATCCAAATTCCTCGACCCCCAAACCATCGGGGGTCGCCTTCTATTTATAGGCCCCAGCCGGCGCGGAATCCAGGCGGCGCGCGCAATCTTCCGCACCAGGAGTCGTCGGCGTGCAAAATCTCACCGCGCAGAACCGGGGCGCGCAAATATTGCGCGCCTCATCGGCTCGATTACGCGAATCCCGGGGATACTTCGCGCGCATAACATTATTTCGCGCGGAACCTCCTTTATTTCGCGCACCGCTTCCCGGGCCTCCGGATCGGGCCTCTGACTCCGAATATGACTTCGCTTCGTCACTTCAAAACTTCCTCCGGGAGTTACGGAATTTTTCGGCATCTACAAGTATATCTAGGATATAATTTTGTTTTTGCATCATCAAGTACTTCATAAAACCTCCTAGAATCACGATCTACACCAAAGCGTAGATTTATATCACCGGTCTCAGCATTCTGAATGTTAGGGGTGTACATGCGTCGGGTCGATGGGGTTTTTGGACCCGACCCGATCGAAAGAGGTCGGGTCGGGTCAGGCGTGTTTTTTAGCTCGGACTCGACCCAACCCAACCCATACTGAATCGGGTTGGGTCGGGTTGGGTCGATGGGTTTATGGGGAAAAAATCGACTATTTCTGAATATCCCGCAGGACATCTTCACTTCGACCCGGTGCAACCGCTATCCCCTCCACCCAAGGAGCTTCCTCCCTACGCCTCCAAGTCCTGCAATCGATATTCTTAAAAATGGAGGCAGTGGAGCAGCCATCATCGGTGGTGCATGGGTGCTAATGAAGGCGGAAATGATCGTGGTGGTTCTATGATAATCCTCCCCAATCTTCTTCGCCTCTAAGTAGCGATCGCACTTCCATCCCCCCATTGTCAAAAACACACCAAGACAAACTAGTAGAACGATGCGAAAAATTAAAAATTCTAGCGCTTATAAGTTCGGTTCCATGCTCGAATGAAATCAATCGCTACACTCGAAAAATTTCAGCACTTCTAAGTTCGATTCCATGCTCGAAAAATTCCAACGCTTCTCCTAAAAAATTGAAAGAATTTTTTTAGAATGATGTGAAAATAAAAAATTGATCCCCATTATGGAAAACTTCCAGCGCTTCTAGGTTTGGTTAAACGCTCGATCGAAATCAATCGCTTCCTGATCCTCTATGGTTGGATTCCTTGTATGAAACCCCAACACTCGTCCTGGATCTGGGGAAAAAAGAGCTCACTTCCCTGGTGGATCTGGGGCTGTAGTCGTAGCTGAGATGGAGGAAGGAAACAACGAGGCGATGGCCTTGGGGTCAGTGCGGTGGAGTGGTGTCCTTCGGACGAGGTGGAAGAGATGATGAACAACAAAGAAGGCTATGCAGAAACAATAGTAGAGGCGGGGGTGATGTGCGGTAGTGACAACACCGATCGAGCAGGATGGATGGTTGGCATGGGTATAGCTAGGTAAGGAGGAAGACGATGGAAAGGGCCTCGGGTTGGGAGGGAGGGAGGCAATAGAGCGAAGTTTGATGAGACGGGGTCGCGTGAGAGGAATATCGGCTCGACGAGTCGACGCAACGCAGGTGGCTATCAGGTTGGTTGGGTCAGGTTGGGTCAAGTCTGGACACCCTACTGAATGCCAATGCCTTCAGGAGCCAACCCACGTATCATTTCAGCAAGCATTTCATGCATTGAATCATTCATCCTCGCATCAACATCCATTTGAACTGCATCTGTATTTTGACAACGAATATATTCTTTCCCATGACTCATCCAACTCTTATAATTTTTCAAAAATCCGTTCAAGAATATGTGCTCCCTCACGGTATCTCATGTGAATTGATATTTGTTTGCACATTTTCTACATGGACAACTAATAGTCACTTTGAAATCCTCCGGTGAACTCAATAAACTGCATAATGCTCTTGAAATATTTTCTAGACGTTCGATTTTGAAGATCAATTCAACTTTTATCCATAATAATACCTGTATAACAAACATTTACACAACACTTCATATTACATGCATTTTTCATATCAAATATATTTAAAATTAAGACTGACCAATTACATGTGGACCGTTGATAAAATAAACAATTTATATCTCTGAATAATAAACAAGAGAATAGATAATGGAATGGAAGTGAAAGCCCATGTCATCGCCACCATGTTGGTATGGTAAATCTAATGATGATTCTATATTCAAGAGTCTCTAATCATATTTTGATTAAAAATTAAAAAAAATGGAAATGAAATATTTCATGGCTCCTGAAATATCAGATGAAAATATGTATAATGAAGAAACTATATTGAGAATGAATTTGGTCTATAATTCCATAGAGTAAATATTTTTCAAGAAAGGAATATTATAGCTTTGGAAGCTCAGTATTCAAACATCCGGTATACTAATTTTTCTTCACAACTATTTAATTTTGCACAATCATTGGTTAATTTTTATCCTAAGGTAACTGATTGGGTCATCCACAACAAGTTTGTCAGCATTGAGCTGTTAATTTCAGGTTTGGTTTTCAAATGTGTTTCCATAAAGCGACTCACACTTATCAGATTGTCCTCTTGTAAACATGATTATTGGTTCCCTTCAATATACTATTCTTCATAATATGGAGTTGGATAGATCATGGGTCATATATAATGACATTACTTAACTCATTTGATCAGATGGGTGGGGGAGTTGATCAATTAAGAAACAAAATATATTATATATTGGGTATACTAAAAAATAGCAAACCAACATGAACAATAAGGAATCTGTGGTCCACTAATGTCATAATGCATAAATTTTGATACACTATAATCAAAATATATAAAGCAACTATAACTATAGAAAGTCAAATTCTAAATCAAAAAAAAATGAAACACAACATAATAACCTGTATGCGTATGTGGTACATGAAAAAATTCATCAAATATCAATCTTGAACTATCAACCTTAGCGACTAAGTTAATGCCTACCAATAAATTAACAGATATAATTTGTGATGAAAGTGCCCAAAATCAATTAGTGATGAAAGTGCCAATTTTAGATTTCTACATACATGTACATTGTATGTCATTCATACATGTATGATGGCAATTATATTTTCAAGTATGCATGTCCTCTGCAACGACCCGAACTTTTATTAATATTTGTTTCCTAAATTTTGTGTGTTATTTTATTTTTATACTCAACAAAACTATATTCTTTAATTAATTAAGTGAGTATAATTAAATGAGACTGTTGAGTTTCGACTGTTATATGACCGTTTCAAGTTAAACTCTTAACGTTACAATTTTTTTTGTTTATAAATACAAGTGATCTTGGTTAATTAATACAGAAAGAAGATTTGATGGCCTCATCCAGTAGTCTCGGGCCGATCTAAGCCCATCTGACGGAACTCGGGAAGGAGGTAGCACCATTGGGCTTTGCTCTGGACCAAACCCAAGCCGAAATTCATCATGTGAAGCTGGAACGGAATCGCCTTCGCGAGAAGTTCAAGCTGATAGAAATCACCACTCGGGCAATGTTGGCCGAGCTTCCCCAAGATTTTATCACCTTAGCACACCTTACACTTAGGTCCTATGCTGGTGTTATAAGGGGCTATGTAATGAGACCTTAGTTGCCTTATGTAATCCTTTGAGATAAATAAAATTGTGATTTCTTCTTATGGTGAAGTTTGTGAATTTTCAAATGTCCGGATAAATATAGGATGTATATTATTGATGTTTAGAAAAAAAAGGGATATTTTAAAATATTTATGTAAACCTTAAATAATTAATAATGTGTAATGATTTTCAAAAAATGGTCTTCTACAGTTGTGTTCAGTAAGAAATTTAGAGTCTAACAAGATCAACTTAATTTTTGGTGAATAGTAAATTATGAATAGTGATTTTACGCTTATGATTAGTAATGTGACCAAATGGATTAAGCAACATCACTTAAGAAAGTATTGATATAATTTAGGCACCTTGATTAAGTAATTTGATTCAATAAAATAGGTAAATAACTATTTCAGAAATTATTAGTCAAGTATTAGTTTTTTCGGATGAATAGTGTTTTTTAATTAAAAATTAAATTAAAAATATTTAGAAAATTATTTTTATAAAATGGAGTTCATTTTTGAATTCAGAGCATCGATATTAGGTTAAGGTGATTTTTGGGGATTTTTCTGAAAAAATTTGAATTTTCGGTGAATAGTGAAAATACAGTTTTTAGTTTCGGGTGTTTAATGACATCATTAAGGATGTAATAATTATGTAATCATTCTGGTCGACTTATGAATAGTAAGATAAGGTATGAGGTGTCCCAAGTGGCCAATACCAAGGGCAAATACCATGGGCAAGCCCATGGTTTTTCCAATACCATCGATGAGGTGTCCCTTGACAATTAATGCTTTGTTCCCTCACTTCTCCTATAAATACCAAGCCATTCTCTCATCCATTTCATTCCAAAATCCTCTCCAGCGAAGTTCTGGTCTCTTTACCTCCCAAGGAGTCCTCCCAAGGTTCCCTCAAGCCTCCCAAGGTCCCGACCTTCAAGCTTTTGGAGTTACTTTTCAAGGAAAGAGAATCTTTCACCCTCCTCTTTTAAGCCATGACTTCCTTTATGTTGTGTCTTATAGTTTCCATCTCTTTTTGTTGAGGGTGTGTTCTTATATGTTTTAATTACTGTCCATTTTATGTCTAATTGTTGATAGACCCTTTTCGCTCTCATAAATTTGTTTTCTGAAATTTTATGTGACGTCATTAGGTTGCCAAATTTTTCGTAAAAGGAATCGTGTCTTCTCTTTTCTTTCATGTTTCCTTTTCATGTGGTATGTCATTCAAATATCCATAACATGTTCTTATCTCCATGTTATTCTGTATTTATATTTTAATATGTGTTATTTATGTGTGGGTTACCCTTGTACCCTCTCTTTTTATTATTTTCTAAAACCGTGTTATATAGTCGTTATGCTGCATAAATTTCGTCTCAAAAGTTTTCTCTCTTTCTCTCAAAAAATTCTCTTGTTTTATATATGTGAATACCCAGACTTATTTCGTTTCTATGGGTGTTCATAAATACACAAAAATGATATATTTGATTCTATAATTGACATACATGTAACCCTCACTCCCTTTCCATGGGTTATAAATGACATAACAATCTCATTTTTAAGTACTTTTTAAAACGTCATGATTTTGAAATGAAACCCATTTCTTTTATTCTCTATGGGTTATTTATGAGATGTTTGATTATGATCTATGTAGATCACATGAAAGTAAAGACATATTAATGGTGCACCCTGATTGCGCTCCAATGCATTGGGTAAAGAATTAATCTCTAGAGATGACAAGTTTTACGATACCTTGGTGAATAACCTTGATAATTTTTATGAAATCTTGGGAATGGACCTTGGTGATATGTTCATGAATGTCTAAATGAAATGTTGTAGCCACATATTCAAGTTATGTTCCAAGTTCTTTTCATTATGATATGCTTATACTTCCATTGCTCATGTCTTTATGTTTTTATTCAAGTTCTTATTGATATCACTAGTACATTGATTCCCTTGTTTACCCTTACTGGGCTTTCTGCTCACCCTTTCCTATGTATGTCTTCAGGATATGAGATGCAGTAATTGTACATAGGATGAACCTATGATGAAGCCTTACAAGTGGTTTAGAAGAATTTTTTATGTTGTTTTCAAGTTTTTTTTGTTCCTGATTTCCAAGACACTAGACTTTAAAGATCCTCTATATGTAAAATGTAATGGAAAGTTATGTATTAAAAAGGCAGGATGACATATCCTCACATGTATGTGTATTCTATGTATGTACAATACAAATCTTTAATTTTCACTGGGTGTGTATAAGACACTGTTCACTTCTTATTTTCTTCACACACACTCCTAGTTCACACACATTTTCCACTTATTAATTTCTTCACACACACACCTTCTATGCACACATTGTCCACTTATAATTTTCAATGCACATTTACATTTATGTGTGCATAGCCTCTTTCTTGTGCATTAACCTAAATAAGTATGCATGATACCTTTTCAAATGATGTGCCTTTTGCAATCTTGATCAAACAGTGAATACTTCACGCAAGAATATGTACGGTCTTCTCAAACTCAGAGAAACTGTATCTTTGTACAAATAATGTCTCACTGCCTCTTGGATTCACCCTGCCTTTGTGCCATCTGAGGCGGTAAAGATTAACCATCAAATATAGCAATCAATCTCTAATTTATGGAAAACTAACTAATCTATATCAAGGATAACATCAAATATATACAATTCCAAAACAAAAAAATACCAATCTATCTTGACTTATGTTATCAAAAGAGAATATGTGGGACAATGAATGTGATGCCCCATGTTGAATCACAGGGTCCAAGATAGTGTTCCTCGTGGCCTCAAGCAGGTATCCTTTTATGCAAGATGTTTGTTACTAGCAGTAAGGGTCTGAATGTCATCAGTGCAGAAAATATACCCTTGGTATTAATAAAGAAAAGGATAAACAATAACATAATAGAGTCAATAAACAATGAAAAATCATAATCCATGGTAGGTATCTCAAGTCATATAGTAAAAACCCAAATACCCCCAAAGTGTTAGGTCAATAAAAGTGTGGAAAATAACAATAATGTGAAAAAATATTGATACATCACTCTAAATTTCATCCCAATTATACCACTAAACACCATTCTCCGTATCCTAGCCCCTATCATTAAGGCCTTTCCCTTTCTTGTATCCCAGACTATGAAGTCTTCACATCCATCGAGATGCCCATGCATGGTGGGAATATGAAAGTAGTAGGAAACAACCAATTTGTTCTTAACACATGTGAAATGGCATAAGAGTTTATTTTGTGATAATAAATAAATGTGCATGAAATAAAACACACAACCATGTTCGGAGTGGTCATGCGCTAAACAAACTTTGGCTCCGTGATGGAAATGTAGTTATAACAAGATTCATGAACTTAGTCAACCACAATGTCACGTCATGTATTCCAAAACATAAAAAAGGTAAGAGTATCAAGTCAAACCATAGAAGGCCCTCAAGCCCCATCTCTCTCTCAGTTAATCCACAAGGCCAACACATTTGTACTCTCCCTTGGGCCTTCGTATCCCAAAACTACGTCTCAAGTCATGTCCATGAATACCATCATGCCCCATTGTCACCTCAAGGTTCATATCACATAAGTCTACCATGACCCTATTAGAGGCTAAAAAAATACAATATACCCCATCATCTATCTCAATCCAATATTCATGGAACATACATCATCTTATCACGCTCCCCCTTAAGGGCTACTGAGCCACGATGAGTACACCAGTAATATTGGTACCATGCATAGAACAACACAATATAAAATATACAAAGTACGTCACATTGAAACATGGAATATCATATATAGAAACAACATATAATATTAATAATAACATATAGTATCGAAACACACACATGTGATCAAACTCAAACATGGGTCTCATGGGCTATGCAAGCACACACATGTGGTCAAACCTCAAACATTTTTTCATGGGACACACGCACACAGATACATGTGATAAACTCAAGAGTGGTATAAATCAAATAACAACACAACTTAATATCAATCCAGTCAACATATATGATAGAGCAAATATTTTCAATTAATTTATATTGAATATCATTGTTTTAAACCCAAAAAATTGTTCTTCTAAGATGAATTGTTTCATTTTTATGATAATGGTGTTATTTTGAGCTGAATTGTAAAAATTGGCCATTTTGTATTTTTTAACAGTTTTAAATTATTTCGGTAGATTGGCCATAACATTATCTACACTGATCCAAATTGCGAAATTATTTCTTTTTAAGATTCTAAACATCCAGGGATTCATTTAATATATTTGGACCAAAATCTGAATCGGCCATATGGAAGCTCAAAAGAAGATCACAAGTTGGATCAAGAAAACTGTTTTCAGTTCTGCCTAGTTTTGATATGGGATCCATAACTCAACCACTGTGGGCCCAAATCTTGTGAAATTCAGTGGGTGGACGCGCAAGGAGTTTTGGAGCATCTTTTATGAAGGAATCACCGAGTGAATTGGCCGTTTATGGGGCCATTAAAGCACCTTAATCCGGAGGATTTCGTTTTGGAGAGTCTGACTGGACAGAATAAATGCTCATAGTAAAACGGTCATAACTCTCGGAATACATGTCCAAATCCGCTGAAATTTTGACAGGACACGGCCAAGGGAATTATAAACAACATTCAAGAAGGGCCCAACGCGTGAAGATGTCATTTAATGGGGCTAAAACGCGTCGACATTCGGGTGAATAATTCTGGCTATAAAAGGAGGAGAGCTCCACCCTCTCAAGCCATCCATTCTCCATTCCATTCCTTCTGGGACACCAAGAAGGAGAACTTTTCAGATTTCTCTTTTATTTATTTTCTTTTTCATTATTTTGTAATGCCTTCTTCTTCCCCATTAAACTCGATTACCCTTACCATGGTGGGGTAAACTTTTGGAGTGATTGGGGAAGGGTTGGTTTTCTACATTATAATGCTTGAGTTCTTGGACGCAATTGAATAAATTTCTTTCTTCTTCAAAGTTGTTTTCAATTTATTATAGCGGATTTTATTATCAAGTTCGATCGTTCTTGAATATTAATTCCGTTATTTATTTTTGCCTTGGTAAAATAATCAATATCTCCCTCCACTAATTTCTGGTTTATATACGATGGAATAAACCAGGAATTAGTGGTGAAGTACTCGACAATCGTCAGTACGTGTAAAACGTGTAGTGAATGTTCTTGATTGTTTGGGATAAACAAAACCCGATCGGGAATTGCCCATTTCAATTAAGGATATTCAATACAACTATTTTACACATGGAAGGAGAGTTGACCAAACCGAGATCTTGGTAAGGTTTTCTCTCACAATAACAATTTCACCAAGGAAGTGAGAGGAAACGATTGTGGAAACTCACTTTAATCAACTAAGAAGAAGAAGTTTGAATTAAATTGAACAAGGATAGCATTATAATTAGGAAACCGACCCCGACCTAATCACCCTTTTAATTTCATTGTTTTTCAATCATTTGAATTTCAAATTTCCTTTCACAACATTTTTACCCCCATTTTAAAGTGACAACCCATTTTGTGTGCACTCCTCTTCGGGAGACATCCTAGGTCAACCACATTACTACATTTTAACTTAGTAAATAATTGTTTTTCCACGCCCTACGACAGGCGTGCGTCAATATACATGAACTCTACATTGTATGTAGCTTTCAACCTCAAGTAAAGTGTGAAGTCTTCTCACACACACTGTCAACACACATTGTTTCATAATTATTCATGCACACAAGCCCGTATACACATAAACTTCCATTTCCACACTTTTTATTCACACACAATATTCATAGAATCTTCATGCATGCCAAATTTGTGTTGTAAATTTCCCAAAATCAAAACCCTAAAACGGAAATTAGGGCATACCGGATAGCGCGACAAATCCGGAAGTGAGGGGAGTCGGAGGTGGTGTTGCGAGGGAGAGGAGGGGTAGCGGAGGGGAGCCGGAGTTGGAGGCGGTGCAACGAGGGAGGGGACGGGCGGTGGGGAGCCGGAGGAGGAGGCGGTGAGGAGGTGGCGGTGCAACGAGGGAGGGGACGGGCGACGACGTCAGCGGGGAGCCGGAGGCGGAGGTGGTGCGGTGTCGGTGGTGCAATGAGGGAGGGGACGGGCGGTGGTGCGGCGAGGGAGGGGACTGGCGGCTGCGGGGGGGGGGGGGTGGTAGGGTTTCGGGATTAAGCGCGAGGGTGGGGGAGGGGGGGGGGGGGCGCAGGTGATTTTATTTTTATTTTTTGGGAAGCCTTTCGACCGCCGTTGGCGGTCGCTATAGGGTACCAATAGCGACCGCCAATGGCTATCTCCTGTGTAAGGTGTCTCCAAAGCCTCCTTTTCTAGTAGTGTCGAGAGAAGGCCTTGCATTTTCCACGACCCCTTGGCTCTTCATGCTGCGGAAAAATCATTCGCTGAAGACCACACCTCGAACCATGATCACTCCTCTCTTGGCATTGACGACCCCGGAGACTCGCCTGGGTTTGTGAATGTTAATGATCTAAGGCATAATGAGCCATATTCTTTGCAAACCTCTACTCATGTTTTCAAATTTTCTTCCCAAATGCCTTTTGCCCCATCCAGACAACTCATGTGGTGTTTTTAACCTATCCGTGCACTCTTCTGTGAGCTCGCTGCTTGTTCCCGATATCCTCACCAGTAGTGACTCGGTGTCGCTTTTTAGAAGAGGATTAGAGGAAGCCAATAAATTCCTTCCACGTGAAAACCTTTTGCTTGCTCACATGGAGCGTTGTAAGTTGCTTCTGCAGTCCAAAGCGGCGGAGGAAAATGAGAGTGGGTATTCACGTAGTGGTTCTAGGGGAAGTAAAAATCATCAGAGGGAGGATAGAGTCATGGAAGAAGGGAGGGTCTCCAAGTAGTATGCGCTTTCTGTGGATGAGGAGGAGCTGTTAGAGATGTTTGATGAGGTGTTACTCGGTCTGCTTGGAGGGGCGTCCCTTGAGTGCTGGTCTTCAGAGAATGAATTAGGGAAGTCATTACAGGCAAGTGAGCAATCACGTGGTATTGAGAATGAGAAGAGGTTTCCAGGAGGGATGAGGCGTGTAGAGGAATAAAAATGAGAGACCGAACCCCCAAGGTGTACTCTCTAAAGGAGCCCTTGGGGTTATTTTATAATGAATAATTAAAACCACACCGGACCTCAAGTCCGATGTGGGATGAAGACTCCAACAGTCCCCCTCAAGCTAGATGTACCTAGATTGGATGCATAAAGAAAAAACAAAGCAAGCAACAAGCTGGAAACACTCCCCCTCAAGCTGGACATACCCAGCTTGATGAAAAAACAAGACAAAACAGAATAAAAGAAAAAGTTGCAAGACTGATGCTCCCCCTCACGATCGCAACTCCCCCTCAGAATGATGGATGGATGATGTTGCGGGTGCAGCAGAAGAACCACACAGAGACCGGGTCGGTTGACGGAATGCCAGTAATGCCACACTAGTGGGGTCAGTCAATGATATGTCGGGAAATCCACACTAGCCCCGGGAAAGCCGCACTTGCGGGGCCGGTGACGGGAGGCGGTGATTCCGCAGAATTGTTGCGGGGTCTGGCGACGCCAAATGGCCTGGTCTGAGGCGAGCGAAGTGCTTCGCCACGGTGGAGGAAGCGCAAGGGCATGCCGATGGACAGGGATGCGGCTGCCGGGAGTCGTCGGGAGATGGCGAGAGGCGAGGATTCCGCAGGAGGTGCCGGAGATCCGAAACTGGAAGCAGGGCAGTCGCTGGGAGAAACTGGAACCGGCTGCCGGATGAGGAGTGCAAGAGGGGGGGGGCTGCAGTAGGGAGGAACGCAGGGCGGGGGCTGACGACGGGAGATCAGCGGTTCTGGGAGTATGAGAAGGTAGAGAACGAGAGGCGCAAGTCAGGCGGGAGCAGGAAGCCACCGGGAGTAGGACCGCCGGGTGGGATCCATCGGGATGGAGCCACAGCGACTGTAGGCGCGCACAGGGAGCAGGACTACCGGGAGGGATCCGTTGGGATGGAGCCGTAGGGTCTGGCTCCGGTGAACCCGGTCAAGCTGGCAGTTGGAGAAAATGGTGGTCGGGACTCCCAGATCTGGCCAGGATGTAGTCGCGCATGATGGAGGAGGAGCGGCGCAACATGAACAAGCGGTGACGTCAGGCTCGGCATGATCCTCGTCGACCGACGGTGATGAACTCGATGGCGAGGTGCAGTAGCGCAGGGCGGATAGGATCGTGCAAGGAGGGTGCAACAGTCGGGAGTCGTCGCGCGAGGGGTCATCGTGCAGGGGCGCATGGGACGAATGCGGGATGGGAGATGCCATCGGAGAGGGGTCGATCAGACCAGAGAGATCGGGGGATCGAGCTGTTGCATAAGGAAATGTCGCGGCCAGTGAGGACGGTGCGCGAAGGGAAGCGGGGATCCGAGGCAGGCCATATAGGAGGAGTGCCGGTAGGGGGGAGATCCGCCGTAGATGGGGCCTGGTTGAGCCGTGAATCCAGAGGCTGGCCAGAGAGGGATCCGCCGCCTGGAAAAGAAGAGCCCGGAGGGGCGGCGACGGATAATAAACCTAGCCCTACATGAGGGTGGCCGCCACCCCCCACGGGGGAGAGTTCTAAGAAACCCTAGGTGGAGAAAATAAAATGGGAGGGAGGAGGTGTTTGGGATTAAGTTCTCTCTGATACCATGTAGAGGAATAAAAATGAGAGACCGAACCCCCAAGGTGTACTCTCTAAAGGAGCCCTTGGGGTTATTTTATAATTGTAGAATGAGAAAATAGGATGACCCGAACCCCCAAGGTGTGCTCTCTAAAGGAGCCCTTGGGGTGATTTTATAACAAATAATAAAGACCACACCAGATCTCAAGTCCGATGTGGGATACAAACTCCAACACTCCCCCTCAAGCTAGGTGTACCTAGCTTGGACACAAAACGAAAAAACAAAGTAAGCAACAGGCTGCAAACACTCCCCCTCAAGGTAGACACGCCCAGCTTGATGAGAAAACAAGACGAAATAAAATATAAAGTTGTAAAGCCTACTGCTTCCCTCATGATCTCAGCTTCCCCTCAGAATGATGGATGGATGATGTTACGGGCGTAGCAGAAGAACCACTCAGAGACTGGGTTAGTTGACGGAATGCCAGGAATGCCGCACTAGTGGGGCCGGCGATGGGAGGCGGGGATTCCGCAGAATTGTTGTGAGGTCCGACGGCGCCAAATGGCCCGAATCCAAGGTGGTCGAGCTGCTGCGCCACGGTGGAGGAAGTGCGAAGGCATGTTCTGGTGGACAAGGAGGCGGTTTTCAGGAGTCGTAGGGAGATGCCGACAAGGCGGGGATGTTGAGGAATCACTGGGAGACACAACGACATAAATGAGAAAAAAATTAAAGAAAGAAAGCAGTGGGCACAACGATTTACATGGTTCGGGAATAATCCCTACGTTCATGGGAGAGGCAGAATATTTCACTATTCGGGAGCACAAATTACAGAGGGGTTTTTCATTAGAAACCCTAGTTTGAAAATGGGCTATAAAACAATGGAGAATACGATCATTGTTCGAAAAGTGGTTGGCGTCGCTACAGTGAACGACGACCGGCTTTGTCAAAAGCGCTACAGTAAAGTTGACCCCGAAGTCTGCGCCGCTACAGTGCCTGTCGGTGTCGGTCGGTCAACTCCGCTACAGTGGTCAGCATTGCTATAGTTCCAAAAAAATTGGGTCGGGGGCGCGTTGCCCCCTGCAACCCCCAACGAGCTCACCGCGGAGCTCGACCCGCGACAGTTGCGGGCCACAAGCATTCGCCCCAACCGGATTGGGCAACACCAATCCAACAGGGGATTCCGCAGGAGGTCCCGGAGATCCGAAACTAGAAGTAGGGCAGCCGCTAGGAGGAGGCCAGCATGGAGGGAGTAGCGGAAGAGACGGGAGCCGCTGGATGTCGCAAGGCGGCGGGCCGCCGGGGTGCAGGCGCTGGCAGGGAGGAGAACCGCTGGATGGCTTGCCGGCAGGGGGCGGTGGAGGCGGTAGGAGATACCGATGGCTTGATGGCCATGGAGGCCGCTGCCCCCAACCGGTAGAAACCCTAGAGGCCGACGAGAATAAATAAAACGGAAGGGAGGGTTCGGGATTAGGTTCCCTCTGATACCATGTAGAATGAGAAAATAGGATGACCCGAACCCCCAAGGTGTTCTCTCTAAAGGAGCCCTTGGGGTGCTTTTATAAAAAATAATAAAGACCACACCGGAACTGAAGTCCGATGTGGGATACAGACTCCAACAATAATGAATAATTAAAACCACACCGGACATCAAGTCTGATGTGGGATGCAGACACCAACAAGGAGCAAGAAAGAAGTGGTGGATTTGAGGACTCAACTCATTCTTTGCGTACAAGCTACAAATGCTGATGATTGAAGGACTGTCGGTGAGCTGTTGAAGCAAATTAGGCGGCACTGTTCTCCCTTTGGTGATGGGTCTCAAAGAGTTGCACATTACTTTGCTAATTCCCTTGATGCACGGCTCTCTGGCACCGAGGCAGAGATTTATACTTCCTTGGATTCCAAATTATTCTCTGCAGCTGGCATGTTGAAATCTTATCAGCTTTATCTTTCAGCAGGCCCTTTTAAAAAGATTGCAGTTCATTTTACAAACCATTATATCCTTAGATTAGCTGAGAAATCTTCCATGCTTCATATTATTGACTTTGGTATCCGTTATGGTTTTCAATGACCCATCTTTATCCAGCATCTCTCGTTCAGGCATGGCATGCTCACCAAGCTTTGCATCACTGGTATTGAGCTTTCTTAGCCGGGGTTCTAGCCATCCGAAAGTGTTGAACAGACCGGGCAGCGTCTGGCGTCCTTTTGTGAGCACTTTAACATACCATTTGAGTACAATGCCATCGTGCAAAGATGGGAAACAATCCAAATCGAAGATCTCAGGATCAATAGGAATGAGGCTATTGTTGTGAATTGCTTATTCCGATTGGAGAATCTTCTGGACAAGACGGTTGTGGTGGGCAGTCCCAGAGATGTCGTTTTGAGGTTGATCCGGGAGATTAATCTGGATATCTTCACCCACACTCTCATTAATGGAGCCTATAATTCCCCTTATTTCATCACGCGGTTTAAGGAGGCGTTGTTCCACTTTTCGTCTTTGTTTGACATGTTCGATGACAGACTTCCCCATGAGGATCTGGACAGGATAATGTTTGAGAGGGGGTTTTATGGGTGAGAGATCATGAACGTGATTGCGTGTGAGGGTTCAGAGAGGGTTGTGAGACTGGAGGCGTACAAGCAGTGACAGGCCCTGATCGGGAGGGTTGGATTCAAGCAACTTCCATTGGATGAATATCTGTTGATGAAGCTGAAATGAAAGGCAAGAACTGGCTACCACATTCACTTTGAGGTCACGAAAGATGACAAGTGGATGTTGTAGGGTTGGAAGGGTCGGATCCTAAATGCTTCCACCTGTTGGGTTCCAGTTCGGGATCCTGGGTTTGAATAATACCCATGTGAACCTCCAGGTGACCACATATGCTCATTTATGGTGGTTAAAGTTCTAGTTTTTTGCAGGGCTGGCTGGCATTTTCTATGCATTCATGGTTCGTGTTAAAGGTCGTCGTCCGGACTCTGTTTTCTACTGAAGAACAAAGTGTGGCCCTCTGTTCGTCCCGCTCGCGTGAATTCCTGCTGAATAACCCAAGTTGTAATGTTGTTGGACCTGTCATTCTGCTTTTTACCTGATAGTTTTCTTTGCGGAAGGTATTAGTTCTGCTGCTTTATTTTGAATGTTTTAAAAACAATAATTAAATTATTATTATAATTGCACTAGCAGCTGGGCATGTGAACCGCTAAGAGTTTTTGGTATGATTGGCGATGGAAGAAACAATCCAAAATAATTTGAGGTATGGGATATAATAAGGAAAGATTGTAAATCATGTCTGATTTGATATAATTCTCATTCATTTCTTGGAGATGAATTTTATGAACTTTTTTTTTTGTTATTATCAATGGAATCTCTTAAATAATAGAGAAAATTATTTTATATTTTTTTTTGTTTCAGTGGAGAGCTCGACTCTTGCAAGCTCAAAGGTGGACCGAGTAGTGTTCTAGCCCAAACAATTCCAATCATTTCTTCCGATAACCTCTTCTAGGTTCTTGGTGTAGGACTACATAAGTAAATGTCTTCAGTTTTTGTTCTTCGGTTCTGTGTTTTATTCCTTGTTTGTTTTCGGTTCGCCTAGAATTTCAAGAACATGGTCCGCAATATCTTTTGTGGTTCAGTTTTATTTTCTTTACTTTTGATTAATAAAAAGACTGGTGGTGGTGGTGGTGATGTTGTGTACATAAGACCAACATGGTTCCAAGTTTGTAAATACCTATGTTTTTTACGTTTTCACTTATTTCTTTACTGCTTAGAAGTTCTTCTTTTGTTTATGTTATTCGACTTGTTTTTCGGTTTTTTGATTTCTTATTCCTCCTGAACCGCACTAATAAACTCAATCCCTTTGTCTTCGTTGGGAGAAAGTGTCTGCGTCGCACCTCAATAATTAGTGTATGTGTTATTATATCGAGTTTAGTAATTTCTTTTGTGTTAAGTTTGAGGTTGAAAAGTTTGACAGAGAGAATGATTTTAATTTTTGGAGAGTTAAGATGCGAGCTCTGCGAGTCCGCAATGGACTTGTGGCTGTTTTGTTTGGCCTTAAGAAACCGGTTACCACTGTATCCACTAAAGGACAGTCAGTCACCACCAATGTAGATATTAACCTTAACATTCTTGAGAAAGCCGATTGTATGTTATTATTGACTTTAGGATATAAATGTCTTACATGAAGTTGCTTGTGAGATCACTACTAATGTATGTTGGCTGAATCTTGAACACCTATATATGACTAAATTCCTTATTGGTAGGGTGTATGAGAAGATAACACTTTACAATTTTAAGATGTTTCCTACCACTTATTTCTGAGTTTAGATAGATGAATTTAATAAGGACTTGTTTAATTTAGCCAATATAGAAATCAACATAACTGATGAGGATCATGCCATTATTTTGTTGACCTCCCTGGATGTGTCTTTTAATTATTTGAAAGATTCCATGATGTATGGTAGCGAGTCTTATCAATTTAGAAGAAGTGAAGACAATCTTGTTGTCTAGGGATTTCAGACTCATGGTCTGAAAGAGGAGGCTCTTAGGGTTAAGATTGAACCCCAGTTGATGAATGTTAGAAGTCAACCCAAGAACAATAGCAAGGATAAGAAAGATAAGAGCTGTTTAGGAATTTTCAATGCTATGAATGAGGAAAGGTCAACTACATTAAGAGATATATTGCTATGAAAACAAACCTATGGATAGTATGATTCAAAACAATGCGTTGTGCTCCGGTTTTGTTTAGTAGCCCTTATAGTAGAGTTAGGCATAGTTGTAGATTGCCCTTCTTCTGCCTTCCTAGGGCAGACTCTGCATGCGATTTGCAAGACCCCCAGTTGGAAGAGTGGGTGTGGGTGAGCTGGTTGTCTGGGTTTGTATAGGTACATATTGAGATTCATCTTCTATCGACTTGTTGTGATTGCTTGTTGTGTGTTTTCTCCTGTCAAATTGCTTGCATTTTTCAGCGTCTCTTTTCGAGTTTCAAGATTACCTCTTTAACCACTAAGGAAGGTTCTACTCTATGTTTGTGATGAGTTTCAGGTGTTCATGTTTTTTAGGTAGTTTAAGCGATAAAGGTTTAGGTGGAGACTCAAGTATTGGTTGGTAAGATCTTTTTTAAATGTTGTTGCTCAGGATAGTTTTTATTTCTGAGCATGCTTATTAGTAGATAACAGTATAAGAGAGGGTATATGCAGACATATGCACTGTGGCACATGCTAATGTGATAATCATGCCGGGATGATTATGTTCAAGCTTAGGGTTTTTTTGTTAGTGAAAACTGCTTGAACCACCTAATAGGTTAGGCTAGTGTAGCCTGCAAGAACATTGCCTATTTTAGCTTACATTTTTTTTGTAAGGTGGAGTTTTGTGAAATTTGGAATGCTTATGTTACAAATTAAATGTGTTGTTTTGGTGATACCACATTGGCTATCTTCTCTTTGCATGTTACTTTCTTTTCTCATCCTAAATTAGTTTCTACAATGTTTTATTATAAATCTTTTATCTTTGTGTTGGATGTTGTTTTCTATGTGGGCCCGTTCAGTTGTTTTTTGTTTATTGGACCTATTGTTGGTCCTTTATCGGCTTGCTTTCTTGTGGCTTGATTTGGTCCTTTCTAATGAATTTATTGTGGTCGTTGATTAAAGTCGATCAGATGGTTGTGGGGGTGGTGTTTTGTGTTTCTTCGATGTGATTCTTCGCTATCTGGATTTTGTAGGTTTCGGGCACAGCGGAAGCACGTTGGTGGGTTAGACCAACTTTAATTTTAGCATTAAACAACGTTCAATCCGAGATCTGTCACGATATAAAATGGCGGATCTTCGAAATGGAACGAAGAATGAAAAAGAAAAGAAGATTCCCAGAACCATTGAGATAGGATCATCATATGTTGGTTGTAATTAATTTAATTAATTCACAAGAATTACCTTGGTGGAATTCTTTCTCCGTCGATGTCTCCAGTCACGATCTTGTGATCCATCGTTGCATCATAGAATCCAAGTATAGGATTCCTCTAGCGGTGATATACACGTGCTCCACGTATCTCTGGACGTCGTCGAATGGATCTCTGGGTGCTAGTGCAGAAGAACCTTCGTTTGCGATGTCCGCCTTCGACCGCTTTGATCCGGTGGAGGATCTCGCTCTCGTAACTTGAGGGCGTTCTTGGTGGAAAGGGAATTCTCTCTTGGCTTGAGAATATTTCCAAATCCATTGTGCACAACCAAAATGGCTCTTCAAAAGTGTTGGGGTTGTGAGGATATTTATAATCGGGTTTGAGGTTAATAAAGTTATGACAATAAATAAACGCGTTACGCGTTTTATTTATTTCATTAACTCTTATTGAAAACCCCCACGTCAAATCATTAATTCCTTGACATGCGCCCACGCTAATTATAATAAATATCATTTAATAAAACAATATTATATCCTCAAAATCCCTACTAGAAAACTACACGGCATGTAATAATTAATACATGGCATGTACTTTTATTTTCCATTTTTCTCCACCACATTTATTAAACCTTGAGTAATGGATATTTATTTCTTAAATAAATGTAACTTAATTACTCACTAATAAATATATTATTTTTCCCACAATATATTCTCTTGAATAACTAGTGTCGAAAAAAATTCGATCAGACATCCTTAAATAATTATGAAACCACAGTCGGGAATAATATTTATTTAACTGAGATATATGGACACACTTAGTGTGTGACCCTCTAGGCCTCTTTCTCAGTGGCATTAGGCGGAGCCTGCTTAAAGTCCAAGGTTAGCATCTAGAAACACATCAAGGCACTCATAGAGAAAGAAGTTAACGTCGCAATGACGTGTCACCTCCTACGAACGCTTACCGTGTAATATAATCCCTTTGTCTCGATATCTCTAATCAAGTGGGTTGCATGATAGTGTCATCAATCCATGTGCTCGATTATTCTTTGTTTGACTTCCTGGAATTGAACTCGCCCATACCTTACCATGGCCATGGATTTATTTAGGCTATATCAATTCCATCAAAGGGCCTGAGATATCTACTTCCGTTATAGAACAGAAGGGACAAATCCTTTCTCACATTATCTATTAATGCAGTATTACTCGTGACGCACCCAACGTATCCTACCTCACTGCGAACAGTGTGTTGTCATAGTTTTTGTCAATACATCTAAGTGTGCAAGTTGTAATACCCATTTATAATAATCTTAAAGTCTAAGGACCAATACACACGTCTGCAGATAGGAACATCCAATGACACTATGAAATGTGGATTTCCTATTGGCGGGTCTCATTCTCATAATATCCTCCTGGATATTACCAAGAGCGCACACCATGAGAAGGTGCCTCAAAGTTTTATGATTCCTCACCCCTAATGACCTGTATTATTTTTGTCCCTCAAATAACATCATCCAACCATAGAACATATATTCAAGAACAGTGTTATGCCACTTTCGGGTTCTCATCATAGCAGGGATCCGCTTTGACCCTTTAATGAAACAGCTGTCCTTAGGACATTATCACATGAATTGTCACGCAGAAGAACAAACAAGATGTGATAAGGCTTTTATTAGTGAATAAAGTACAAAGTAGTTGGTTCTAGGCCACCAACTCCAACAAATTTAAGGTGATACACATTCCCTATGAAGGTTCTAAACGTAGCAGAAGCGAATGTTAGTGTTGGATTGGTGTAGCTCGATCTGTTTGGATGATGTTGGGAATAATGATTTCAGCTCATACTACACATCAAGGTGCAAATCCTGCAGATCAAGCTCCATAGTGAGCTTGTTGGGGTTGCAGGGGGCAACACATCCCAGCTCCTGGGGTTCGAGGGCTGAAGGTCCCCGATCCAAATGTTGGGGAACTATAACAACTTCAATCAACTGTAACAGAGATGACCATACAACATCGATATGGCACTGTAGCAGTGTAGACTTTGGCATGACACTATAGCAAGGCAGACCGACGACACCGACAGGGCACTGTTGTAGTGCAAACTTTGGAGACAACAGTACTGTAGCTCCGCAGACTTCCAGTCACTGACCACTGTTTATTAGCTCATTTCAAGTTAGGGTTTTCTGTGCTTGAAACTCTGAAAACTCTATGTAATTGTGCTCTTGAATTTTAGTGAAGTGATTTTGCCTCTCCGTGGACATAGAGATTATTCTCGAATCACGTAAATCTATGTGTTCATGTTCACCATCTTCTTCTTTTGTTTTAGTCTTTTCTTCATCTGCAAACCTCTATCGTGTGACTCTCGATGTTTCCGTAACAATTGGGTTGTGATCAACTCTTATTTTTTTTGGTTTCAATGTATAATCTACAATGTACATGATGATAAATTCCATGACCAATGAATTATATCTGATTATGATTAACAAAAAACACTAGAACTAAGGAGAGATGATCTTTTCATGTTAAATTTATAATTAATTTAAATTAAGAATCACCCCAGCCTTGAGAATTCTTTATTTGTAGAATAGGTTGACCTTCCAAACGCCATTTGGTTGCACTGTTGTTTCACTATGAGGATCCAATGATAGAATCCATCTAACAGTGATTCGCACGTGCTCTTACTACCACAGATCTGGGTAAGGGATGTGCCAACTTTTAATATTAGGTCTTGATCATTACTTTTTTAGTGATGATAATGGCCTATTTTATCAGCGCTTTATATTTTAGCACTGATAAAAACATCCTTTATTAGCACTTTCCAAAAAGTGTTGATAAAAACCTTTCACATTTTTATAAATGGAACCCTAGAAGATCCAGTTGGTGCTCGAGTCTCAAGCTTTCGTGGAAGTCGAGCTCTACCCATGCCTCTGTCGCCGCATCCGCCTCCGTCTCTGCTACCACTACCTCTGCCTTTGTTACCCCTTCTCTGTTACCCCCTTCTTCGCTGCCTCCTTCTCCACCACCCTCGCCTCTATTGCCCCCACCTTCACCGCCCCTCCGCCACCCCCTCCTCCACCTCTGTTGTCCCTGCTACCCCCACCTCATCGCTGCCCTCGCCGCCGCCTCCGCTGCCCCCACCATCCCTACCGCTGGACCATAAGTTCCAAACGGTCTAAATTATTTGTGCATATATATATATATTTATTATTTTTGCATATAGATTTATATTATTCTTGGAATCACTGAGATTGGAAGAGATATAATCCATGGTTTCTTGGAAAATAGAGGTATTTGACCTATATTTTATGTTGACAATGCAATATTGATTAATTCTCTTTCTTCTGAGACTTAGAATTGTCTCATATATGATTAGTGATTAATTAAATACTCCTAACTATGATTTATGGTAGTGTTGAATTTTTAACTAGAAGAAGATTCTATGTGGTCATATGATTAGACCCTTTAAAATTTTACATCTAAATGTATAGGAAGGTGAAAAAAATTTAGAGATTTGGAGGATCATAGATTATAAATGAAAGGGGGATAAATTATCTATCGCTTATGGTTGTTTATTTTTATGGATGTTGTAAACATTGTAAAAAAAAATACAATTGGACAAAATTATTTTTCTATTGGGTTGTATATGGTATTTGTTGACAATCATTGATGATGTTTGATATTATTGAACGTTGTTGAAGACTAATTTTATTTGATACTGAATGATTTATGTAATGATATTCGTTCATTGAAAGAGGATTCATGTCAATGACAATGTTTCCCAGAGGTTTTTATATTTTTGTCGTGATTTAGTTTTTTATAGAGTTGGAGCGGTTTTAGAATGAGTTGGAGATTTCTGAGAATCATAATTGTCATCTTCATATCATGGTGGATTTAAACACCCTATATAACTCCCAATGAAGTGAGATTACTTGCATATTAAAATCATCATTGATAAGATCTTCAAAATAATTGGTCATCCTGTGAACTTGAACTATATGTGACCAGATTCATGTTTATATGGAATATTTATTGATTCCTTGATTTCCTATCTTTGGAATGATCTTAAATTTTACTTTTATATTGTTTTCCCCAATCATTTGAAGTTTAATAGTGCATTATATATCAATTCATGTAAGTTTTTCTATAATATCCTATTTTAGTACTTAAAATCTTGTTTTGTGTTTGGAAAAGAATATTTTTGAATGGAAAAGGATATTTTATTAAGTGAGTTGATTTTAAAACCAAATTTTTTAGGGAATGAAAAGTATTTTAATGGTTGTGGAATTTTTTAAATATGTTTTCTCTTCTCTTTTCATTTTTACATGGAATTTTTGGTATTGAAATTAAAAGAGGATTTTGAGAAATGCATTAATTTTTGAAACCATGTGTGAAGATTTACTTGTAAGAAAGAATTTGTTTGATTTAAGATGTTTGAGATGTGGTTGATTTAATTATAAAAAATTAGAGAACATTTTTGGAATTTGTGGAAATAATTTAACATGAAAAAGTAGGGTTTCATTTTTAATAATTTGTTTTTTTTTTAAATTGTGCATGCATTTTTGAAAGAGTGTTTGAAACTGATTGGTTTATTTTAAAAAGGGTGTGTTATTTTAAAGAGGAATTTGTGTAAATGGTTGGTTTTCTAATGATATTTCAAGTGTGATTTTATAAATAGTTTTCAAATGACATCTGAAATGTAGTTTTTCTATAATATTTTAAGTTTAGATTTTTATATAATTAGGAAAATTGTTACATTATATAGGGAAGACAAGTATATTGATAATAACACCATGGAAATGGAATGCCACTAACTTTATCCAACCCATATGATATCCATCATGACCTCACTTCCACAAAATAAGAATTAATGTCTAACCCCATTGCAACTCCTAAACCTAATTTTCATCCAACATCACCTGCATGGTTTAAATTAGGGGAGTCATCTACAATTACATCTTCTTTTTTGTTTGGTGTTAGCTTCTAAGGGGATGAGTCTTAGGAAAAAAATGCAATAATAACTATCATTCAAATGTTGAGTTCCTCTTATTTGAAAGACCCATTTTGTGTATTTATTTTGTTAAATATTAATATTACCAAATCAAATAGGATGGATATGAATAAAGAATGGATGAATGTTAATCGTCTGACAAAAAAGTATGAAGATGGAGTGAAAGTGTTCATCAAGTTTACAAAAGATCATGCATATGACCCTTCTCAAATCCTTTTTTCGTGTTTATGTTGTTGTTATTCAAGACTAATTAGTCCAAAGGAGTTGGAAGAACACTTGATCTTCTACAGAATAGATTGAAGTTGTAAATGTTGGAATAAACATGGGGGAAAAGAGAATGTAGCTAGTGGCTGGGATAACACTGCATTTTATGGATCATCTGATATGATTACAAGTGTGGACAATGGAGAAGACTGTATCAAGGATGTGATTACAAATTTGAATGAAGATGAAGATCATATTGAGGAAACGACAAGGATAATTGAAGATGAACTTCGTGATTTCCCAAAATTGTTTGAGAAGTTAAAGAGTTGTGCAAAGACGTCATTATATGTTGGTTGCACTAAATATACAACATTGTCAGCCATACTGAAGCTGTATAATTTGAAAGCAGACAATGGATGGAGTGACTTCAGTTTTACAGAACTACTTTCTCTCTTGAATGACATGATACCATAAGATAATGAGCTCTCAAGCCAAACATACGACGCCAAACGAATGTTATGCTCGATGGGTATGATCTCTGAAAGAATACATGACTGTCCGAATGACTGTATACTGTTTCGTAAGGACCAAAAATCACTTACAGAATGTCCAAAGTGTGGTGTTTCTTGATACAGGAAAGATGAATATGGTCTTACGAAAGTTTTATAGTACTTTCCAATCATTTCAAGGTTTAAACGCCTATATGGAAGTGAGGAGACTACAGAGCAATTGGCGTGACACATAGATACAAGAATTAAAGATGGGAAACTATGTCACTCGATAGACTCTCCTCAGTGGAAGATAATTGATCATGAGTATCTGGAATTTGGAAATGAGCTAAGAAACCATCATCTTGTGTTATTTACAGATGGAGTGAATTATTTTGGTTTTCAAAATATAACTCATAGTACATGGCCGGTTATGTTGATAAATTATAAATTGCTACTGTGGTTATGCATGAAACAAAAATACATCATGTTATCTATACTTATATCAGGACCAAAACAACTAGGTAATGATATTGATGTTTATTTGTCTCCATTGATCAAGGATTTGAAATTATTCTAGGATTCATGTGTTATGTTGTATGATGCTTATAGAAATGAAAATTTCACATTGAGAGCTATGTTGTATGGAATGATAAATGAATTTTATGCTTATAAAAATTTGTTAGGATATAGCATTAAATGAACTCACACAATCAATTAGGTTGAAACATTCATAAAAAACCGTGTTTCTAGGACATCATAGATTTCTACCCCGACGACATAAGTACCGATCTTGAACGACATCATTCAATGGAAATTCAGAAGAACGCATAAAATCATATCCACTAACAGGTGATCAACTGTTTGAGAAAGTAAAATATGCGGACACTTATTTTGGTAAACCATTTTTGAAAAACCTTACAAAAACCGGTTGGAAAAAGAGATCATTTTTTTGAATTACCATATTGGAATTGCCTGTACGTCAGACATTTTATTGATGTTGTTCATATTGAAAAAAATGTATGTGATAGTGTCATCGACATTTTGTTAAATGCACCAAAAAAAGGATAGAATTAAAGCTATGTTGGATATGGTTGACTTGAGAATACGAGAAGAGTTTGCGTCAGTGAAGGGTGAAAAATGAACTTTTCTTCCTCTAATTGCTTACACTATTTCCAGGCAGGAGAGATATTTGTTTTTCAACTTCTTGAATGACGTAAAGGTTCCAGAGGGGTATTCATCAAATATTAAGAATATCATGTCAATGATCGATTTAAAGTTAAAGGTTCTGAAATCACATGACTGCCATGTTTTTTATGCAAGATCTAATTCCTATAGTTTTACGTTGCATTTTTCCCAAGAATGTCTGTCATACATTAACCAAGCTCTGTTTCTTCTTCAAATATGTATGCAACAGAGTTATAAACCTGACGAAATTTCCAATTATGGAAAGATAAATTGTTGTCATATTATGTGAATTGGAAGTGTTCTTCCTGCCAACATTCTTTGATATGACGGTTCATTTAATGGTTCACTTGGTGAGAGATATTCTAATATGTGGTCTTGTACACTATAGATGGATGTACCCCATTGAACAATATATGCAGATTTTGAAAGGGAATGTCAAAAATTGAAGTCGTCTAGAGGTTTGTATTACAGAGTGATATATTGTTGAGGAAGTCGTTGAATTTTGTACTGAATACCTGTCTTGTGTGAAAAGAATCGGTCTACCGAAATCTCATCACACTGGGTGGTTTGCGGTGAAGGAATTTTTGGAAGTGACGTTGTCACAATCAATATTACATATCAGGAGCAGACCCACCTTTATGTTTTGCATAACAGTTTGGTGGTTGCCCCATATGTTGAAACCCACTAAGAAATTCTTGAGCATTTAAATCCATTAAGGGCTGAAATATGGATATCAAATACACATAATCAACAATTTATAGGATGGTTTCAGGACCATATTTTTAAGGAGTCAGATAAAAATCCAAATTCAATTTCAGAATGACCTTGATAGCTAGCTAGAGGACCAAGTGTGTATGCATTATCTTACAATGATTATGTAATTAATAGTTATAAGTTCTATACAAATAAACATGATGAAGATTGTACCATGAAAAATAGTGGAGTTACACTTGTGGCTGAAGCGATGTATGTTTCTAGTACTAGGGAAATAAATTCAATTTACGCAAATATGTCATACTTTGACATCATCAAACAAATATGGGAGTTGGATTATACACCATTCTAAGTGCAGATTTTCAATGCTAGTGGGTTGATAACAAGAGTGATGTTAAAATAGATTAATTAGGATTCGTGAAAGTTGATTTCAGTAAGGGTACAAAGAAGAACCATTTATAATGTCATCACAGACAGTACAAGTATTTTATGTTCCAGATCCCGCAAATCGATAGTGGTCAATTATTCTGTTATTGACCAAAACCACTGAAGGGTAAAATGAAAATTCAACTAAGGATGACCCTTTTTTCAGACGTCGCAATCATTTCGCAGTGGTACCAATGAAGACAATGTTTTTTATGTCAGAGGATACCACAATGAAGAGATTTGTATAGTTGATAGAGGGGTTAAATCCCTTTAGCCTTTAAAAAAGAGTTCAATAATCAGGATATAATTTTTTTGTAATATACATCATGTTACCTCATGTTGTTATTCGTTCGTTGTTGCATTTATATATTTTAAATTAAATGTTAAACCAATTCTGCAGATGATGAATTCTGCACATGTCGGTGCTCCCAATCTCGAGGAACAACAAGTCTCTCAACCTGTTGCTGCTCGCAGTGCGGAGTAACAATCACCTTCTGCATGTGCTGGTGCTCTCAATCTTGAGGAACTACAGGTTTCTCAACCTGTTGTTACTCCCTGTGCAGAGGTACAATGACCATTTTCACATGCCGGCGATATCGCTCCATAAGAACAACATATTGACGATGTTGAATCTGAGGAAATGGTATGCGATGAAGGACTGACGACACAGAAAAAACAGGAGTGCCATAGTTAAACGATGTTAGCAAAAATCATCAAGGAAAAAATCAAAGGCATAAAATACGAGGTTGGATGGAATGCACGGAGCCATCATGTTAACCCTACAAGGTCATGTTCATTAGTTACATTAGAATCGTCACTTGATAACACATGTCTATTTATATAGATTTGTGGCACCATATTATATCCAGGCTTAAGACACTGATGTGGGAAGAGATTATAGTAAAATTATGATATTATTTCTTTATTTTACTAAAAAAAATAAAATAATGAAACATTGAATTACTCTTCATCATACCTTTTATAGTAGATGACTCCCACAAGAAACATGTATTAATGTTTTCCAGAAGGATTCACAGAGACTTTCACACAATTCTAATGAGACAACATCTTAAAGATACTGAAGGGAAAATAAACTTGCACCCACTGCTTATCTATGCACGCCTGATAACCCAAGAAGCATGAGATGCGTTTACTAACCATCGTGCAGATGTGTCTTTTCAGGTACATTGTGGCTAGTAATACATTGTTTGATGATACATGTATTCATCACTTTGATTGAAATTTTTTTATTTATGAAACAAAAACTGAGTGCTGAAAATAAGGAACGGATATCAAAACCAATGTACCCCTATAGTACAGCAAAGATGGGGTATGCTTCACTTGAAAAAAAATGGTAAATATTTTAAATCTATCATAATAGTTTTATGTGACATGAAACAAAAACATAATTATGTTCCTATGTTTATATACAGATTGACGACTACAAATCCAAAGCCACTTCCATCTCATGCCATGTGCTATGGAAGGAGACATGTGTAAATAAAGATGAGATCCTAATAGATTAAAATACACAAAAAGTGTGGGAAACATGTGTAAGTATGACATAATAATTGTTTTCTTTAAATCGCTATTACATAATAATGATTACTTGTTTTACTATATTTTCTATCTGATATAGTCACAGGAATCAAAAACACATGTACTATATGAACACATACTATTTATAGCCTTGAATCTACTGGAACAGTATGGTCGTGTCATAGGTGTAGGTTTTGGGGTGACACACTAAACATATTTTGAGAAAAAAAATAGGAGGATCAAGGTGAAGAAATGAAATAGATGAGAGAAATACTAGCTACCCTTGAAGAATAATTCCAATGGCAGAGAGAGAGATGCTAGAAAATTTTATGGGGGGAAGTAAAGAGAAGAAACAACTCAAGAACAACCATTGCCTGGCGATCTCCCCCCACCCCTACCAGCTTTGAGGTGAGTCATTACCCTCAAAGAGCTGTCTTGATCGAGGTAATAAATGTTCCAATAAATGTTTCTATGAAATGTGAATCAGATAAACATTGAAACCTTTTCTGTACTGATATTATACAGGGTGATAATGACTCTAATTTATATCTATCAACACCCAATCATCATTGTGCAGCGAGAGCTACAGTGTTCAATATCCAAAATGACATGCTACATAACAAACCACTTCCAACAGGTCATGTGAGAGTGTTGATTAGAGTAGCCCATGAGCCAAGCGTCGAGCTACTTGTTCCAATTGATGAGGGAGATATTCATAAGGTTAAACAAGCTGTTGGAACATTCATCGCATAGCCGCCACATCTTGTAAAAAAACATGTTGATAGGAGGTATTTATTTCCAATTTATTTTTCAATCTAAACCTTTAACAATTAATGAAAAAAGGTCTAAACTGATGAATGTTATTATATATGGATAAAGGGAAGAGGGTGAAATGAAATACCGACTCAAAATCATCTAAAGGATCGACCAACTGATCGAAAAGATCTACCGAAATCACCTTTACCCCACCTGTTATATATCCACATTTACTATAATTGAAGGTTCATGTGGATACAAAGTTAAAAAATTATTGTAGTCACATAGTTGATTTTGAAGAAAATATGTACATAGAGGAAGTTCAAGACTTCATTGGTGTTGAGAATGTAATTGAAATCCTTGACTATGATTGGTTAAGCGCCTTAGTTTTAAATGTATACATGAGGTATGTTTTCATGATTTGATTTTCCAAAAGCTGATATACTATGTTAATTATGACTAAATACACTTCATATTTTTGGCAGACATATATATAAAAAACAATTGAAGGGATTTATCCATGAAAAAAATGGATTCGTTAGTCCTCACATTTCTTCTATAGAACAACCAAAAATAAAATCCAAAAAAAATGAAATAGTGGCAGGCCTGGTCAAATCATTTGAAAGAAAACATTCAGATGACAGAATCTTTTTAATACCAACGATGAAAGAGTAAAACTCTACAATTTAATCATATCAAATATATTTTCATTTTTTTCATTACTTATTCATTTTTGTAATTTTAGACAACATTGGATGCTCATTGCGGTCAATTTGGATACTCCAAATATTTATTTTCTGAATTCAATGCATAGATATCCAACAAACCGACCACACATGATAGATTTTTTCAATTTGTAATACACTACATCCAAAATTTTAGAACTAAACATAAAGTTATATAATTTAGATTATGTTTTAATGAGGATTATGTTATGATAGGGCGGTGCATCAATATCGTGAAAAACAAGGAATGGGATCAGGGGCTAAGCACAAGGACCTTGGAAAGTTCTACGACTAGACAAGTATCAGGCTATATATAATAAGATTTCACTACCCAAACACATATAAAAACAAATTACTTATTCTCCTCAATGTTTTTGTAATTTCTAAAATGAACAGATGGAAAATATTGTGGTTATTATGTTTGTAAATTTATGAGAGATATCACATTTCATAAAAAACTAGCATTCCCAAAGAGGTGTTTTTGAAGATAATTACTATTTCATTTAAAATATTTATTAATCCTTTTTGTATTTATATTTTTCTAATACTATTATGACTGTCGAAAAGACTCATATTTACAAGATGATATAGATTTTCTTATAAATGAATTAGCAACATACCTGATGGAAAAATGTACACAAATAGCATGAAGATTTGACTTCCATAAAAGTAATGGATTGTTTCATATTTATGTTTAATTTACTTATTTTTTGTATTACTCATATAAGAATTGTTTTCTTATATAGGTGGATTTCTTTGTTCGAGTCGGGGTTGTAGGTTCCGGGCGCAGCGGAAGCACGTTGGTGGGTTTGCCCAACTTTAATTTAACGTTAAACAACGTTCAATATGAGATCTGTCACGATTTAAAACGCCGAATCTTCGAAATAGAACGAAGAACAAAAAAGAAAAGAAGAGTCTCGAAACCCTTGAGATAGGATCAGCATATGTTTGTTATGATTAATTTAATTAATTCATAAGAATTACCTCGATGGAATTCTTTCTTCGTTGGAGTCTCAGGTCACGATCTTGTGATCCGTCGTTGCATCGTAGAATCCAAGTACAAGATTCCTCTAGCGGTGATCCACATGTGCTCCACGTATCTCTGGACGTCGCTGAAGGGATCTCTGGGTGCTAGCGCAGAAGAACATTCACTTGCGATGTCCTCCTTCTACCGCCTTGATCCGGTGGAGGATCTCACTCTCGTAACTTGAAAGCGTTCTTGGTGGAAAGAGAATTCTCTCTTGGCTTGAGAGTTTTTTCAAATTTGTTGTGCACAACAATGGCTCTCTTTCTATGAGAATAATGTAATTGAGATTATAATACTTAGAATAATAAAATGAATTAATTTCCCGAAAGCATTTAATCATTTCATTTAATTCTTAGTAATACCTCATGTCTTAATAATGACAGTTGACCATCATTATTACTTGACATGCACCCAATGTATTACATTTAATATCATTTAATTAAATAAACAATATTTTCTCACGAATCCCGAAAAACAAACTACACGGCGTGTATATAAATATACACGGAGTGTACTTTTATTTTTCATTTTATTTATTTCCTCCACCATATTTATTAGACCTTGAGTAATGGCTATTTATTTCTTAAATAAATGTAACTGCATTACTCGCTAATAAATATATATTATTTCACCCACAATATATTCTCTCGAATAACTAGTGTTGAAATAAATGTGATCAGGCATTCTTAAATAATTATTAAACCACAGTCGGGAATAATATTTATTTAACTTGTTAAATTAATATTTAACTGAGATACATGGGCACACTTAGTGTGTGACCCTCTAGGCCTTTTTCTTAGTGGCATTAGACGGAGCCTGCCTAAATTCCAAAGTTATCATCTAGCAACACGCCAAGGCACCCATAGAGAAAGAAGTTAACGATGCAATGACATGTCACCTCCTACGAACGTTTACCATGTAATATAATCCCTTTGTATCGATATCTCTAATCAAGCGGGTTGCATGCTAGTGGCATCAACCCATGTGATCGATTATTCTTTCTTTGAATTACCGTAATTGAACTCACCCATACCTTACCATGGCCATGGATTTATTTAGGCTATATCAATTCCATCAAAGGGTCTGAGATATCTACTTCTGTTATGGAACAGAAGGGAAAAATCCTTTCTCGCATTATCTATTAACGCAGTATTACTCGTGACGCACCCAACATATCCTACCTCACTGCGAACAATGTGTCATCACATTTTTCATCAATACATCTAAGTGCGTGAGTTGTAATACTCATTAATAATAATATTAAAGTCTAAGGACCAATACACACGTCCACAGATAGGAAAATCCAATGACACTATGCAATGTGGATTTTCTACTGGCGTGTCTTGTTCTCATAATATCCTCCTAGATATTACCAAGGGCGCACACCATGAGAAGGTGTCTCAATGTTTTATGAGTCCTCACCCCTAATGACCTGTATTATTTGTGTCCCTCAAATAATATCATCCGGCCATAGAACATATATTCAAGAACAGTGTTATGGCACTTCTGGGTTCTCATCATAATAGGGATCCGCTATGACCCATTAATGCAACAGTTGTCCTTAGGACATTATCACATGCATTGTCACGCAGAAGAACAATCAAGATGTGATAAGGCTTTTATTAATAAATAAAGTACAAAGTAGTTGGTTCTAGACCACCAACTCTAACAGACTCCCACTTGGACTAGAGCCAACTGCTAACAACCTTTAACCCGCTAGCTCTCACATGATATTCATGCTTTTGCTAAGATAGGCCTTTAGTCATGGGGTCCACCACGTTCTCTTCTGTGGACACTCTGCTCACTGCAACTTCACCCCTTTGATAGAAATCCCTCAAGAGGTGATACTTCTGAAGTATGTGCTTTGTCCGTTGATGTGACCTTGGTTCTTTTGAAAGAGTCACCGCTGCAGTATTATCACAATACAATGTAATGGGATCTTTACTTCTAGACACCACATCAAGCTCCTGAAAAAAGTTCTGAATCCAGACGGCTTCCTTGGCTGCATCAGAAGTCGCTATATACTCGGACTCCGCTGTAGAATCAGCAACAACTGGCTGCTTTGAACTCTTCCAGCTCACAACTCCTCCATTGAGACAGAAAACATATCCAGACTACGACTTCAGATCATTCTGATCTATTTGAAAACCAGTATCAACATACCCTCTGATGACAAGCTCCTCGTCTCCTCCATACACCAGGAATATATCCTTAGTTCTTCTCAGGTACTTAAGGATAGTTTTAACAACAGTCTAATGTTGTTCTCCTGGATCTGCTTGATATCTGCCTACCATGCTCAGTGTATAAGCAACATCAAGCCTGGTACATAACATGGCATACATGATGGATCATATAGCCAAAGCATATGGAATTTTACTCATCCTATATTTCTCTTGTTGTGTCTGGGGACACATTTTCTTAGAAAGATGCAAGCCATGTGACACTGGAACCAATCCCCTCTTGGATTTTTCCATACTAAATCTCTTTAGTATTTGGTCAATGTATGTACCCTGACTTAGTCCAAGAAGCCTCTTGGATCTATCATTAATGATCTTGATCCCTAGAATGTAGGCTGCTTCTCCCAAGTCCTTCATAGAGAAACACTTGTTCAACTAGTCCTTAATTGACTGTAAGACTGGTACATCATTTCCAATAAGTAATATGTCATCAACATATACTACTAGGATAACGATCGCATTCCCATTAAACCGCTTATAAACACATGGCTCACATTCGTTCTTAATGAAAGCAAATTTCGTTATGGCTTCATCAAATCGAATGTTCCATGACCTGGATGTTTGCTTCAATCCATAAATGGATTTTTGCAACTTGCAAACCCGTTTGGCTTCACCTGGTGTCACAAAACCTTCTGGTTGTGTCATATAGACATCATCCTGAAAGTTCCCGTTAAGGAATGTTGTTTTGACATTCATCTGTCAAATCTCATAGTCATGGTAAGCTGTTATGCCAAGTATGATTTTTATGGATTTAAACATGGAAACTGGTGAGAAGGTTTCATCATAGTCAATTTCTTGACGTTGTATGAATCCTTTAGCCACTAGCCTTGCTTTATAGGTGCTAACTTGACCTTCCATGTCCATCTTTCTCTTGAATACCCATTTTCATCCAACAGACTTTACATCAATTGGCTCATCCACCAGAACCCAGACTTGCTTCTGATATATGGAATCCATCTCAGAATTCATAGCTTCTAGCCATCTTGCAACTTCTGATCTTTCTACTGCTTCCTTGTAGGAGAGAGGTTCATCATTGTCCAACAATAATGATTTGCCATCCTCAGTGACTAGGAAACCAAATCTCTCTGGTTCCCTTACCTCTCTTGAGCTCCTACGTAGTACTTGTGTTTCTGGAACCTCTTCCACGGGGACCTATGGAACTTGTTCCTGTACCAACTCATGTGTATCTTGAGTATCAACTTCGTCGAAGTCAATCTTGCTCCCACTATCCTTCTTGAGGATGTGCTCCCTCTCAAGAAAGACGGCTTGTCTGGCGACAGTCACTTTCTTGTCTGAAGGGTTATATAGGTAATATCCTTTCGTTTCCTTGGGATATCCTATAAAGATACACCTCGTGCCCCAGGGTGATAGTTTGTTGCCTGAGAAGGCCTTAACAAACGCCTCGCATCCCCATACATGTGTATGCGACAAAGTGGGTTTACTTTCATTCCATAACTCGGATAGAATTCCATTTTCTGCCTTAGTTGGTACTCGGTTTAATGTGTATGTTGCGGTTTGTAATGCATATCCCCAAAAGGATAATGGAAGATCCGCATGACTCATCATCGACCTCACCATATCCAACAAGGTGCGGTTCCTCCTTTCACTAACACCATTCCACTGTGGTGTATATGGAGGAGTGAGCTGAGATATAATCTCAGACTCCCGTAGAAGATCGATGAACTCTTGGTTCAGATATTCTCCACCTCGATCTGATCGAAGCTTCTTTATCTTCTTACCAAGCTGATTCTCTACTTCATTATTGAATTCCTTAAATTTATCTAATGACTCTGACTTATACCTAATTAAGTAGACATAGCCATATCTACTCAAATCATCAGTAAAATTAATGAAGTAAGAATATCCACCTCTAGCTTCTACTGGAAATGGTCCATATACATCCGTGTGTACCAATCCTAGAAGCTCTATGGCCCTTTCACCTTGTCCACCAAAAGGCGGTTTGGTCATTTTTCCTTGTAAACAAGTGTGACATCTATCAAGTGGTTTTAGCTCAGTAGAGTCTAAATAGCCATCTTGGCAGAGCTTTTTCAAGCGCTTCTCGTTCACATTACCAAGGCGATGATGCCACAACTGGGTGATGTATGAGTCATGTGAGTTTGTTTCGTTATCGATTGCCAACACTTGGTTTTCATAATTTAATACATACAAATCATTATTCAAATGTGTCATACCATAACATACATTGTTCTTATAAAAGAGACAACTCTTATTTCTGAACTTGAAAACAAATCCATCCATATCCAAACAAGATACAGAAATTATGTTCTTGGTAACACTAGGCACAAAATAACAGTTATGTAAAACCAAAATCATCCCAGTCGGCAATGAGATGTGGTAGTCTCCAATAGCCAACGTAGCCAGCCATGCGCCATTGCCAGCTCGAAGATCCACCTCTCCTCTGGTGATCTTTCTAAATTTACTTGGTTACTGCATTTGAATACAGATGTGAGCCCCACAAGCTGTATCTAATACCCAATGTGTAGAAATAGAAAGATTGCACTCGATAACGAACGCACCTTTAGCGTCCCCATGCTTCTGGGTGCAGTTCCTCTTCCAGTGGCCCTGCTTGCCACATGCAAAACACACCGCCTCTCGTTCCTTACCCTGACTCTGGACCTTCCCCTTCTTGGAGGGACGGTGCTCGGGGGCTTCAGACCTTTTATAAGTCTTTGACCCCTTTGCCTTGTCCTTCCTTTTCTTGTTCACCATAAGGACTGTGGGTTTGTCACGCCCCATGTCCTTGTCTACCTGTAGAATCAAGGTCAGAAGCTCCGACAGACTCTTCTCATTGCCGCTCATGTTATAGTTGACAATGAAGCTAGAGAAGGTCTGGGGCAGTAATGATAGGATGAGATCTGTACGCAACTCATCCGGGAATTTAATCTCTAAGATGTCCAGGCGTTCAATGTAGCCGATAAGCTTGACTACATGAGGCCCAGCTGGCGCAGACTCTCCAAGCTTTGTGGTAAACAAAGCATTGGAGATCTCATACCTCTCCTGTCTCGCCTTCTCTTGGTAGAGATCTTTAAGGTGAGACATCATGCTATACACGTCCATGTTTTCATGTTGCTTCAAGAGCTCATTAGACATGGCTGATAGCATGAAACACTGGAAATCTGTGGCATCATCCATGTGTTTCATGTAGAGAGATAATTCCTCATCACTAGCCTCTTTCCTAGGAGCAACTGGAATAGGCTCTTCCAGCACATACAATTTCCTTTCGTGGTGAAGGACGATACGTAAACGCCTCTGCCACTCTTGGAAATTGGTTCTAGTGAGAAGGTTTTCCTTCTTGAGTATGGTGCGCAATGATATGTTTGAAGTCATTTTCTTGTTGTTTCTAAAAATTAAGATGAAAAAAGGTTTAGTACTTTATTACAAAAATTGAGACAAATAAATAAATTAATACTTATTAGTCTCCCACTATTTTATCGAAATCCAATAGCCCTCACCATTGACTTCGGAATATTCTGTTGCGTGAATATTCTAGTGGAAAGGATCTATATTGCCCTTCGTATTACCCCGACTAGGGTTGGTCAATAAACTTGGAGGGTTTTAGATAGGCATTCCAAATGCCAACTGCATTAACTCGCAGCTCCTTGATCCGCTGAGTGGACTCCCCAATCCTGAAATCCTTTTATTTTGGATTTCCTCAACCTTTGCCTCTTGGTCACACCAAGTCCTGCTGTGGCAGTCAACCCTTGATGCGAACCAAGTCAAGTCAACCCAAAAACCTTGAATTAGAATTCCTCGATAATTGAAAGCACCCCAACTAGGGTTGTTCAACCACTTTGAACTATGGTTCGATTCTAACCAAGATTATGAAAGGATATACCGACTTAATATTTCTTTTGAGGGATTTTATCCTTATACGTAAATTTCCATTTTATTATCTTTGATTATATGCTTATTAATATTAAGTGGGATATACTTAAGTGATTAACCATGTCTAAGATAATATTTACGTATAAGTCGGTTTTATTTTAGTTCCATCTTGCATACTCGTTTAATTCATTAATTGTGTGATCGTGACAACACACCCACAATAAATAAACCATGCAACTGAGAGAAATAAAATAAATGGTATGATCATGAGCTTTTTTCTATTAGTTAGTTTATCTAGCGATTGATAAACTAACCCAAGACCTAGGGGAGAAACACCTTGAACCTTTCAGGTTCGTGTTTACAGTTTTCCACCTGTCCACCTTTGTATCTCCTTAGATTGGTTTCACCTTGGCTCCTAACTTGAGCCGCCTCCACTAGCTTGGGAGCTCCATCCATTACATATGCATTTATCTCACACGCAGGTGAGGGGTAAAAAGGGTTTTTAACATAAAAGAATCCTTGGGCGCGTAGACCCTACATATTAATGAGGAGATGGATTGCAGACCAACAAATTTAAATAAATTAATTAAAAGAAACCATTCACATACAAAGGTCTCGATCTAGCTCATGATCATCCATACATGCAACGATATTTACGCATAAATAAAAATAGCATTCAATTCTTTAATTGTTCTTGTTTAAGATAAATCACACTCGAATTAATTAATTATCTTTAATTAATCAATCCTTTTATCTTAAAACCTTTTTCTGAATTTCCTTGAAATTCTCATCCATCATAATTTTAAACAAATAAATTCATTTAAAATTATCTTTGTACATAACTTGTATCTTGGAGGCAACCCGGTGAATTCTCGTTCATTACGCAGATGTTAAATTAAACACATATATATAAAACACCTATCACGTGTTGTGCCTCAGCTTTACACCTACACCATGGTACACGTCTCAAGGGTTTATATAATATAATAATAAATTTTAATAAATCTGCGTAATTTGGGTGAGTACACGGCGTGTAGTTCTGACTACACGGCGTGTACTTTTTTCTTCACCGTCCATCCGAAGTACACGCTCGGGGACAGGGCGTGTTAATGTACTTCAAAAAATTTCGGAATACACGGCATGTTCTGTGGGACACACGCCGTGTAGTTTCCGCGTTACACGGTTTCCAGCCGGGCAAGCCGTGTACAGGGTACATGGCCCAACCCTAACCCGAAGGGACTACACTCTGTGTTCATTGGACCACACGTCGTATAATCCAGAAACCGTGTGCCACCTGTTTCTGGTCAACACACGGTGTCTTAAATTCTTAGAAAGAATCCAATACACGGCCTGATTTGGCAGATCAGTCAGTGCATTGAACCTAGACTACACGGCGTGTACTTCCGAATACATGCCGTGTATTCTGGTGTTGTATGGCCAGAAACATTTGGCTCCTCCAGATGAGTTCCTCTATTTTATTTTAATCAAAATTAAACGAAAAATTTGTTTCTGTGAGGTGAATGAGAAACGAGGGAGGATGAACAAATCTCGAGATTCAGATTTCCAGAACGATTAAACATGAATTGAAATAACTAAATTATTAAATGCGTAAATCACCAACAAAGAACTAAATAATTATAATAAACGACATGACTCCCTCTGATACCACTTGTAGGTTCCGGGCGCAGCAGAAGCGCGTTGGTGGGTTTTCCCAACTTGATTTAACGTTAAACAACGTTCAATCCGAGATCTGTCACGATTTAAAATGTCGAATCTTCGGAATATAATGAAGAGTGAAAAAGAAAAGAAGAGTCCCATAACCCTTGATATAGGATCATCATATGTTGGTCATAATTAATTTAATTAATTCATAAGAATTACCTCGATGGAATTCTTTCTTCGTTGGAGTCTCAGGTCACGATCCTGTGATCCGTCGTTGCGTCGTAGAATCTAAGTACAGGATTCCTCTAGTGGTGATCCACACGTGCTTCACGTATCTCTGGACGTCGCTGAAGGGATCTTAGGGTGCTGGTGTGGAAGAACCTTCGCTTGCGATGTCCGCCTTCTACCGCCTTGATCCGGTGGAGGATCTCACTCTCGTAACTTGAAAGCGTTCTTGGTGGAAAGGAAATTCTCTCTTGGCTTGAGAGTTTTTCCAAATCTGTTGTGCACAAAAATGTCTCTCTTTCTATGAGAATAATGTAACTGGGATTATAATACTTAGAATAATAAAATGAATTAATTGCCCGAAAGAATTTAATCATTTCATTTAATTCTTAGTAATACCCCATGTCTTAATAATGACAGTTGACCATCATTATTACTTGACATGCACCCAACGTATTACATTTAATATCATTTAATTAAATAAACAATATTTTCTCACGAATCCCGAAAAACAAACTACACGGCGTGTATATAAATATACACGGTGTGTACTTTTATTTTACATTTTATTTATTTCCTCTACCATATTTATTAGACCTTGAGTAATGGATATTTATTTCTTAAATAAATGTAACTAAATTACTCACTAATAAATATATATTATTTCTCCCATAATATATTCTTTCGAATAACTAGTGTCGAAATAAATGCGATCGGGCATCCTTAAATAATTATTAAACCACAGTCGGGAATAATATTTATTTAACTTGTTAAATTAATATTTAACTGAGATACATGGAAACACTTAGTGTGTGACCCTCTAGGCCTCTTTCTCAGTGGCATTAGACGGAGCCTACCTAAAGTCCAAGGTTAGCGTCTAGCAATACACCAAGGCACCCATAGAGAAAGAAGTTAACGTTGCAATGACGTGTCACCTCCTACGAACGCTTACCATGTAATATAATCCCTTTGTCTCGATATCTCTAATCAAGCGGGTTGCATGCTAGTTTCATCAACCCATGTGCTCGATTATTCTTTCTTTGACTTCTCAGAATTGAACTCGCCCATACCTTACCATGGCCATGGATTTATTTAGGCTATATCAATTTCATCAAAGGGTCTGAGATATCTACTTCTGTTATGGAACAGAATGGACAAATCCTTTCTCACATTATCTATTAATGCAGTATTACTCATGACGCACCCAACATATCATACCTCGCTGCGAACAGCGTGTCTTCACAGTTTTCGTCAATACATCTAAGTGCGCGAGTTGTAATACCCATTAATAATAATCTTAAAGTCTAAGAACCAATACACATGTCCGTAGATATGAACATCCAATGACACTATGCAATGTGGATTTCCTACTGGCGGGTCTCGTTCTCATAATATCCTCCTGGATATTACCAAGGGCGCACACCATGAGAAGGTGTCTCAAAGTTTTATGAGTCTTCACCCCTAATGACCTGTATTATTTGTGTCCCTCAAATAATATCATCCGTCCATAGAACATATATTCAAGAACAGTGTTATGACACTTCTGGGTTCTCATCATAATAGGGATCTGCTATGACCCATTAATGCAACAGCTGTCCTTAGGACATTATCACATGCATTGTCACGTAGAAGAACAATAAAGATGTGATAAAGCTTTTATTAATGAATAAAGTACAAAGTAGTTGGTTCTAGACCACCAACTCCAACAGGGGTGGTTTTTTTGAAGATTCTCATGCTCGTGAGAGATAGGACTTTGAGGCTACAACTCGAAATTCAATGAGAAGGTAAATTTTTTTTAATATACAATGTTTTTTCGCATAATATTATTTTTTCTCTACTACATTAACATAATCTAAATTAAATATTTGACTACTTAATATAAAAAGTGTCACTCACTGAAAATCGAGAAAACACACTCGTATTGTCTTGATAATTTTGGACAACGATTCATAAGTCATTTGTGATGTGTAGGAATGAGTCTCATTTCAAACTGATAAGCAATGTGACTAGTATGACTCAATATGT
Organism: Viscum album; assembly: GCA_963277665.1. Lineage (NCBI taxonomy): Eukaryota > Viridiplantae > Streptophyta > Magnoliopsida > Santalales > Viscaceae > Viscum > Viscum album. The sequence goes on along the minus strand of OY728162.1, from coordinate 1,461,752,888 downwards.
GTGTTTTCAGTTTGAAATGGCATTTTAGTAAAAAAACACAACTCACATACTGAAAACCAAGCAAACACATTCAGATTATTTTGATACTTTAGGACAACAATCTATAAGTCATTTTTGGCATGTAGGAATCAACTGCACCTCAATATGATGCATGGTGTGGCTGGTATAACTTAAAGTGTCTCTTTTTATTTTTAAAATTGACATTAATTTTAGTAAAAAGAACAAGTGACATACTGAAAACCAGGCAAACACATTTTAATTGTTTTGATAATTTAGGACAACGATCCATGAGTCATTTGTGACGTTTATGAGTCAATCACACATCAATATGATGCACGGTGTGATCGGTATGACTCCAAGTGTGTTTTTTATTTAAAATAGACATTAATTTAAGTAAAAAGAACAAGTGACATACTAAAAACTAAGAAAACACATTCAAATTGTTTTGATATTTTAGGACAACGACCCATGAGTCATTTGTGATGTGTAGGAGTCAACCAAACCTCAATTTGACACACGGTGTGATCGGTATGACTAAAATTATTCATTATAATGATGCAAAACGGGCATATAGCCCGCGGGCTTTGCGAGTATAGGGTAGATGTGGGGCGGGGCATACCTAAAAATTTTGATCATTAAGAACACGGGCCAATGAGGGTTGAGCCCGCGTAGGTGTGATCCAAGGCCAGTTGATCCCGTGCGGGTGCGGGCTTACCCCCGGGCCTAATTAAAAAAAATATATTTTTTACAATATTTGCTTCTTTAATATTTTAGTTTTTTTAATAAAAAAAACCTTGATTAAACCATGACATATGATCTCTCACAGTAATGATCATACTAATTCATCATTCATTCACATGTGAATTTTAAATAGTTTTATATTTATTATTTTAATATGATAATATGATATTTATATTGTAATTATTCACTATATTCACATGGTGTGTCATCTCACCTCTCGAAAAATGGAACTCATCTTCCTTGCATATGGTTTCAATTCTAAAAGAGTTATTATAATCATAATATTTTTTGGGTTGATTTAATTTTGTTATTATTTAATTTTATTTTTTTATTAAGAAAATAGGATAGGACCTCATGAGAACCCTAATAGCCTCATTTGAAACCGATTGTTGTTTAAAAATTCATCTTTCATTTACAGGTCCAACCGTTTGCATCACCACATGACCAACATCATCATTCATTACCCCTTGTGGATCACTCACCTACTTTGCATTGTAATAGTTCATCACCACATCGGCATCGCCGTATGCCACCATTAACTCATAGAAAAAAATTCTATCACATCCCTTAAAACTCTAGTTATTGTCAATCTATAATTCTCCCCGCAACTACCATTAAGAATGAGAATAAAATACAATATTTAAATGATTATAAATAGTATTTTTTTTAAAAAATGCGAACAACCCGCAGGCTTATGCGGGGCGAGGCAGGCTTGAAATTTTTTGTTCACATTATATGTGGGTTTTTGCAGACAAACTCGTGTGGGATCAAACCCACGCATGTTTGGCCTGCCCCACCCCAACCCGTCAGTTTCGCATTACTAGTTCGTTATCAGTTTATAATTGAAATTTTAGTTCAAAACATGTCACTCACTGAAAACCAAGAAAACACGCTTTGATTGTCTTGATAATTTAGGAAAGTGATTTATAAGTCATTTTGTGGCGTGCATGAAGCATTCACACATCAAACCAACGCATGATGCGACTAATATGACTCAAAATGTGTGTTTCCAGTTTGAAATGACATTTTAATAAAAAAACACAATTGACATACTGAAAACTGAGCAAACGCATTCAGATTGTTTTGATACTTTATGAAAATGATTTATAAGTCATTTGTGACATGTAGAAATCAACCTCACCTCAATATGATGCACAGTGTGTCCGGTATAACTCAAAATGTCTCTTTTTATTTAAAACTGATATTAATTTTAGTAAAAAGAACAAGTGAAATACTGAAAAATGAGAAAACACGTTGAGATTGTTTGGATATTTTAGGACAACGACCCATGAGTCATTTTTGATATTTAGGAGTCAATCGCACCTTAATAAAAGCATGGTGTGACTGGTATGACTCCAAATGTGTCTTTTTATTTAAAATTGATACTAATTTAAGTAAAAAAGAACAAGTGACATAATGAAAACCGAGAAAATGCATTCCGATTGTTTTGATACTCTAGGAAAAAGATTGATATGTCATTTTTGACATGTATGAATCAACTGCACTGACGCATGGTGTGACCAGTATGACTCAAAGTGTCAGTTATTAGTTAAAAATTGACATTTTAGTTCAAAATGTGTCGCTCACTGAAAACCAAGCAAACATACTCCAATTGTCTTAATAATTTATAAAATCAATTCATCAGTCATTTTTGACATGTATGAAGTAGTCTCACATCAAACTGACCCACGATGCGACCGATAAGACTCAAAATGCGTGTTTCCAATTTGAAATGACATTTTAGTAAAAAAACACAATTGGCATACTGAAAACCGAGAAAACACATTCATATTGTTTTGATACTTTAATAAAATTACCTATAAGTCATTTGTAATGTTTAAGAATAATCTTCATCTCAATATGATGCACGGTGTGGCCTATATAACTAAAAGTGTGTCTTTTTATTTAAAATTGACAATAATTTTAGTAAAAAGAACAAGTGGCATACTGAAAACTGAGAAAACACATTCAGATTGTTTTGATAATTTAAAAAAATGGTCCATGAGTCATTTGTGACATGTAGGAGTCAATTAACCTCAATACCATGCACGGTATGACCAATATGACTCCAAGTGTGTCTTTTTATTTAAAATTGACATTAATTTAAGTAAAAAAGAACAAGTGACATACTGAAAACTGAGCAAATACATTTGGATTGTTTTGATACTTTAGAACAATATTCTATGATTCATTTATGACATTTAGGAATTAACCACACCACAATCTGATGCATGGTGTGACCGGTATGACTCAAAGTGTTTGTTATGAGTTTAAAATTAACATTTTAGTTCAAAATGTGTCACTCACTGAAAAGCAAGAAAACACGCTCTGATTATCTTGATAATTTAGGACAATGATTCATAAGTCATTTGTGACGTGTATGAAGTAGTCTCACATCAAACAAATACATGATACAACCAGTATGGCTCAAAATGCGTGTTTCTATTTTGAAATGATATTTTAGTAAAAAATCACAACTGACATACTAAAAACTGAGCAAACACATTCGAATTGTTTTGATACTTTAAGACAATGATTCATCAGTAATTTTTGACTGGTAGGAATCACCTGTACCTAAATCCGATGTATGGTGTGACCGATATAACTCCAAATGTGTCATTATTTAAAATTGGTATTAGTTTTAGTAAAAGAACAAGTGACATACTCAAAACCAAGCAAACACATTCAGATTGTTTTAATATTTTAGGACAACGATCCATAACTCATTTGTGACATTTAGGAATCAACCCCACCTCAATACGACGCATGATGTGACCGATATAACTCCAAATGTGACTTTTTTATTAAATATTGACATTTTATTAATGTATTCTTTCATATTAATGTTTAATTTAATTCTTTATAGTATTACTAACATAATATTTGTTTTCTTATATAGGCGCAATCTTTTGATCAGGTTGAGATGATTTTTTTGCAACTGATACCATGAGCATACATTTTTTAGAGGGTATCACGTGCATCAAAAGATGAAATATTAAAGTTTTTAAATGTTTGTTGGGTAATTGTAAATGTAATTATATAAAATATTGTTTGAAATCTATATAGTGATGTTTTTTTGTATATATCATGGGTAGAAATTTTTGTATTTATGATGTCAATTAAATGTATATAACATTATTTGAAATTATATGTTTTTGATGGATGTGTTGTTATATTAACAACACATTGAAGCCAACTAGGCCTTTATCAATGCTAAAATAGCATTGATAAAGGTGTCCTTTATTAGCGTTGTAATTAACAACATTTTTTAGCATTGTTAAAAGCCTTTTTGTGCGCTGTTAAAGGGCATATGTGTAGTAGTGTCCTTTGATCTCGAAGCGTTGTCGATGGTACTCTGGGTGCTAGTGTGACGGTACTGATCGTCTTGCATCACTCCCTTTGATCACTGCCATGTTCCCTTCGATTTGGAAGGATCACCTCTTAGTATCTCCATCTTGAGAGGAAGGAGGAAGAATTCCACATCTGTCATTCTTGAGAGAAAACCATATATATGTTTCTCATATTAATAAATCTCTAGGGAAGAGAGGAGAGGTGTTGTACACAAGATGTAATGACTCATAATTTTATCTATAAAATTTCCCTTTTGAATATATAATTGTGTCATATTTAGTAATATTATATTATATTATGCACACACACCACATGATAAAACCAACTGCATTTTATTATACTAATTTAAACATTATATTTAGAGAATAAAAAAGGCCATAAGAATTGAAAATATTACAATGAGATGAAAAATAGAAAATAAGATAATAATAATAATAGGAAAATTTGGATCTACTCGATCCTCCAGAATAATCGCACTCACGAACAAAACTATAGAAATGAAGTAGAATATTAGTAATGAAATACGTATTTTAAAAATGAAAATATTTATATAACCTTGATAGAAAATAGAAGTTAATGAATAATGAATGAGATATGAGACATTTATAGGAAGTATGAAACTTATATTTTCATTACACATCTGACAATTGGAATAGTAATATGACTGTTAAAAATAGTAACCTGAATGTTAGAATAGTACCATCACTTATTGAATTGTAAAATAATATATAGGTATCTTATAAAATGAAAATATGATACATTTCTAACATGATACAAGTAAATAAATATTGTAAAAATGACAAATTAAGTGTTTGTATTTTTTATAAAACATAAATGTTTTAATTGCACTTTTATAATAAATATAACTATTTAAAAGAAAGTTTATTATCATAAAATGTATTTATAAATTAATATTAAGTTGTAATATAATGATAAGATAATTTTATGAGACCATAAGTAATTTTTTAAAGGCCCATAAAATTGATCATAATATTAAAATTGATATTTTTCAAATAAATGGGGATTTTATTTAAAAATTAAAATTTTCATATTTATAAAATTATTTTTCATAAATGGATTTCATTTTCGAAATCCACATGTTGAAAAATGTTTAGGGTGAGTTTTTTGTTTTTTTTTCTAATATAGTTAATTTTTTATGAATAGTGAAATATGAAAAAATATGATATTTAGCATTATAAGCTAAGTACATGAATTTTTGAGTCATGAATGATATAAACACTCATTAGTTCGAACTTGCATGCACTATTTACTGCATATAGTCACAAGATTCATCACTATTTGTAGTCTTGAGTCAAAATAATAAATCATTGATTATAATATTAAAAAATGCCTCTCTCCTCCCCTTACAAATACCACCCATCGCAGCCCATTCTCCTCACACTTTTTGAGCCCTATAGCTTGCCAAATTTCAGCTCAATTTCCTTCCCAATCCTCTTCTCCACATCCTAGTCTTGTTGGTCTCATCAAAAGACCAATTCAAGTTCTTTAAGGAGTTTTTGAAGGAGACGACATTCATGAGATAATATTCTAAAACAACATCTTTTAAATTCTTTTCTTCTTCTACCTTCTCCTCATCTCCCTCATCCAACATGGAATAATAACTCCAATATCATACATATACTGGAATGTTATAGCACTATAATGAAATATCTATCATCCATTTTCTTCTCTTCTCATCTTATTCTAAAAAATGAAACCATTGTTTATATTATGTCAGTTTAACACTGTTTTGATCAGATTCATATGGCCCTCTGATTGATTATGGGTGGTTAAATATAGTTTCACAATCAATCGTGTCGGTAGGGTTTATCCGTGGAAACACCCAATAGTTCCCACATATGTAATGAGCTACGAGCTTGCTTTCCAAAGGTAGGCGGTCATCAGGGTTCCTTACCAACGACACTTAGGAACTCACGTTGATCGAGAGGATGAGAGGTCAGATGCATCACACCCTTCTCCCTTTTGAGGGAGTTATTTCATACTTCGAGACTCTCGTATAGATTTAAGATATGTTTTTGAATCTTTCCCAAATCTTGGTATGAGATTGGTTACCCTAACAAAATGATCGGGTGTTGAATCCTTGTACATGTCGAAGGGTGTCCTATCAATGGCACTATTTGTATGTATCAAAGGTTCTCCATCATGCTACCCATTTTTGCAAAACAACGAGGGACTGATTGTACTTTGAAGCCATATGACTGGGCACTCTAGAGTTTACTATCGTCTAGAGAGGCAATTGGTGTTTTGGAATTGGGATTGAACCCCCAGGAGGCGTCCTACGTATCCTGTGAAAAACAGAAATCAAAACCCACATAGTTCGTATAGGACCATGTTGTGCAGTTTAACATCATATGGAAATGTCGTACATGAGGGAATTTAAGCATTGGCTATGGAGCTTGAACCTTAGGAATGTGTCATATGTATCCTATTTATAACATGAATCAGAATCCTCATAGTTCAGTTGTTACAAGCATCTATGCCGTAAAAGATGGGACAAAAAATGTTTGAGTGGGACTTATACACATAAGTTTTCCATGGGCTGCCTCATCGGAAGTATGACCCTTTGAGTGAAGAAAATATGTAATAGAAATTACACATAAATGAAACCCCATATTGGGGCATTATCCTCATGCTATAATGGCATAATCATCACCAATCGCTAAGCCCACGTGAGTCATATAGGTTTCAGGTGCAGCGGAAGCGTAGGACGAGTGTGTACCCAACTATGCAAATTTTCATGATTGATGATTAATTTGGGATCAATATGACGATAAACGATAGTATCCATGGAATTGAATCAAATATAAAAGACAAAGGAGAGAACCCAGAATCTAGAAGAGAGGATTGACATATTTTGTTTATAATTAATTTAATTAAATTAAAGAATTACCTCAAAGGTGATTCTTTCTTAGTTGATGCGTTCGACCACGAATCTGAGGTGCGGCTTCATTGCAATGTAGAATCCAAGGATAAGATTCTTCTAGTGGTGATCCACATGTGATCCACGTATCTCTGGATGTTGCCGAAGGAGTCTTTGGGTGCTAGCACGTAAGATCCATGTGCTTGTGATGTATGTCTTTGATCGCCATGAGAATCTCTTCTAAAACGTTCTCCTAGATCCGGTGGAGGAGGATCTCTCTCGTTTTTTAGAGTGTTCTTGGAGAGTGAAGAGTTCTCCAGGCTCGAGAGCTTTTCTCCAAGGATGTTGTGCACATGACCACTGGTTAGTTAGTTGCATGACCCCTTGGCTAATTAGAGAATAATAACATAACGGAGAATTTAATTCACCAGGTAATAATAAATAATTAGCACAAGTGTCGTTACTTATTTTATTATTGCATGTGAAACCTCATGTCAAATAATAATATCAATGCTATTATTTCCATTACATGTGCTTAACTTGCACATTATATTTAAATATTATTTAACCAAATAATATTTAATATTATTTCTCACCGGACCCATAACTTGATCCGCCAATCCTCCTCAATATTTACCAGGACTTGAATAATGACAATTTATTTATTAAATAAATATAACTACATTATTCTCTAATAAATAAATATTTTGTCCGCAATATATTCTCCTGAATAACCAGTAACAAAATAAATGCAATCAGGCATACTTGAATAATTATTAAACCACAACCGGGAATAATATATATTGAACTTGTTAAATAATAAATTATTTAACTGAGATACTGGATACACTTAGTGTGTGACCCTCTAGGCCTCTTTCTCGTTGACATTAGGTGGGCTTTCCTAAAGTCCAAGATTACTATCTAGAAACGGGTTAAGGAACCCAAGAGAAATAATTTTATGTCACAACAACATGTCATCTCATATGAATACTTACCATGTAATATAATCCCTTTCTCCTGATATCTCTAATCAAGAGGGTTGCATGCAAGTGTCATCAACCCATGTGCTCGATTCCTCATTCTTTTAATTTCTAGAATTGAACTTAACTAGAGAACACCATGTCCATAGATTTAGTTAGACTATATCATTTCCATCAAAGGGCCTTAGATATCTACTTTCGTAGAAGTGAAAAATCATTTCTCACATTATTCATTAATGTAGTATTACTCGTGACACACCCAACATATCCAACCTCATCGTGAACATCTATCATCACAATTTTTGTCAACACGTCTAAGTGTGTGATTCATAATATCCATTAATAATAATCTTAAAGTCTAATAACCAATACACACATCCGCAGATAGGAACATCCAATGACACTTATGAATGTGGATTTTCTACTGGCGGGTCTTATTCTCATAATATCCTCCTGGATATTACCAAGGTCACACACCATGAGAAGGTGCCTCAAAGTTTCATGATTCCACACCCCTGATAGCCTATATCATTTTTGTTCCTTCAAATGATATCATCCGGCCATAGAATATATAATTAAGAATAGTTTCATGGCACTTCCGGGTTCTCATCATAGTAGGGATCCACTATGACCTTTTAGTGCGATAGCTATTCTTAGGAAATTATCACATACTATGTCATGAATAAGAACAATCATGATGTGATAAAGAGTTTATTAACATTTATATAATGAATATAGGTTTATCATAAAGTACAAAGAAGTTAGTTTCTAGGGAACCAACTCCAACAGACTCTCACTTGCACTAAAGCCAACCACTAACAACCTTCAGTCTGCTAGCTCTCACATGATATTCATGCTTCTGTTCAGATAGGACTTTAGTCAAGGGGTCCACCACATTCTCTTTTGTGGACACTCTTCTCACTACAACTTCACCCCTTTGATAGAAATCCCTCAAGAGATGATACTTTCAGAGTATGTTCTTTTTTATTGATGTGACCTTGGCTCCTTTGCAAGAGACACCATTGTAGTATTATCACAATAAAATGTAATGGGATCCTTACTGCTATGTAACACATCAAGCTTCTGGACAAAGTTTCGAATCCAAATAGCTTCCTTGGATGCATCAGAAGCTGCTATATATTCAGATTCCATTGTAGAATCAGCAACAACTGGCTGCTTTGAACTCTTCCAGCTCACAGCTCCTCCGTTGAGACATAAAACATATCCTGATTATGACTTCAGATCATTTTGATCTGTCTGAAAACTAGCATCAGCATACACTCTGATGACAAGCTCTTCGTCTCCTCCATACACTAGGAACATATCCTTAGTTCTTCTCAGATACTTAAGCATAGTCTTGACAACAACCCAATGTTGTTTTCTTGGATCTACTTGATATCTTCTTACCATACTCAATGCATAGGCAACATCAAGTCTGGTACATAGCATGACATACATGATAGATCCAATCGCTAAAGCGTATGAAATCTTACTCATCCTATCTTTCTCATGTTGTTTTTTAGGACACATTTTCTTAGAAAGATGTATACCATGTGACACTAGAACCAATCCCCTCTTAGATTGTTCCATACTGAATCTTTTTAGTATCTGGTCAATGTATGTACTTTGACTTAGTCCAAGAAGCCTCTTGGATCTATCATGAATGATCTTGATCCCTAGAATGTAGGTTGTTTCACCTATTTCCTTCATGGAGAAGCACTTGTTCAACCATCCCTTGACTGATTTCAAGACTTGTATGTCGTTTCCAATAAGAAATATGTCATCAACATACACTACTAGGATAACGACCACATTCCCATTAAACCGCTTGTAAACACATGACTCACATTCATTCTTAATGAAACCAAATTCTCTTATGGCTTCATCAAATCGAATGTTCCATGATCTGGATGCTTACTTTAATCCATAAATGGATCTCTGCAGCTTGAATACCCTTTTAGCATCACTTGGTGTCACAAACCCTTCTGGTTGTGTCATATAGACATCTTCCTGAAAGTTCCCATTAAGGAATGCAGTTTTGACATCCATCTTCCAAATCTCATAGTCATGGAAAGCTACTATGGCAAGTGTGGTTATTATGAATTTAAACATGGAAACTGATGAAAAGGTTTCATCAAAGTCAATTCTTTGATGTTGTTTAAAACCTTTAGCCACTAGCCTTGATTTATAGGTACTAAATTGATCTTTCATGTCTAGTTTCTTCTTGAATACTCATTTACACCCAAAAAGATTTACATCAACTGGCATATCGACCAGAACCCAAACTTGGTTCTGATACATGGAATCCACCTCAGAATTCATAGCTTCTAGCTATCTTATAGCTTCTGATCTCTCTACTACTTCCTTGTAGGATAAAGGTTCATCATTGTCCAACAATAATGAGTCACCATCCTCAGTGACAAGGAACCCATATCTCTCTGGTTCCCTTACCTCTCTTGTACTTCTACACCGTACTTGTGTTTTAGGATCTACCTCTTCCACGGGGACCTGTGGAAGTTGTTCTTGTACCAACTCATGTGTGTCTTGAGCATCAACTTCATCAAAGTCAATCTTGCTCTCACTATCCTTTTTGAGGATGTGATCCCTCTCAAGAAAGATGTCCTATATAGCAACAATCACTTTCTTTTCTGAGGGGTTGTATAGGTAGTATCACTTTGTTTCCTTGGGATACCCTATAAAGATACATTTCATGCTCTGGGGTGCTAGTTTGTTGCCTGAGAAATCCTTAACAAACACCTTGCATCCCCATACACGTGTATGCGACAAAGTGGGTTTCTTTCCACTCCATAGCTTGAACGAAATCCCATTTTCCACCTTAGTTGGTACTTAGTTTAATGTGTATGCCATAGTTTTCAATGCATATCCCCAAAAGTATAATGAAAGATCTGCATGACTCATCATCGACCTTACCATGTCCAACAATGTAAGGTTCCTCCTTTCACTAAAACCATTCCACTGTGGTGTATAAGGTAGATTGAGTTGAGATAGAATCTCAGACTCCTGTAAAAGGTCGATGAACTCTTGGTTAAGATATTCTCCACCTCGATCCAATCAAAGCTTCTTTATCTTCTTACCAAGTTGATTATCTACTTCATTCTTGAACTACTTGAATTTCTCAAAGGACTTGGACTTATACCTCGTTAAGTAGACATAGTCATATCTACTCAAGTCATCAGTAAAAGTAATGAAGTAAGAATATCCACCTCTAGCTTCTACTGGAAATAGTTCACACACATCAGTGTGTACCAATCCTAGAAGTTCTGTGGCCTTTTCACCCCATCCACCAAATAGTGGTTTAGTCATTTTACCTTGTAAACAAGTGTGACACCTATCAAGTGGTTTTATCTAGGAAGAGTCTAAATAACCATCTCGACAAAGCTTTGTCAGGCACTTCTTGTTTACATGACCAAGGCAGTGATGCCACAACTGGGTGTTGTATGAGTCATGTGAACTTGGTTCGTTATCAATTGCCAACACTTGGTTCTCGTAATTTAATACATACAGACCATTATTTAAATTTTTCATTCCATAACATATGTTTTCCTTATAAAATTAACAACATTTATTTCTGAACTTGAAAATAAATCCATTTGTACCTAAACTCGATACAGAAATATTGTTCTTGGTAACACTAGGTACATAATAATAGCCTTATAAAACCAAAATCATTTTTGTCAGCAATGTGTGGTGGTAGTCACCAATGGCAAGAGTAGCTAGCCTCGCACTATTGGAAGCTCGCAGATCCACCTCTCCTCTGGAAATTTTTTGGAATCTACTTGGTTCCTATATTTTACTATAGATGTGATCCCCACAAGTTGTATCCAATACCCAATGCGTAGAAATGGAAAGATTGCACTCGATAACGAACACACCTTTGGCTTCCCCTTGCCTCTAGGTTCAGTTCTTCTTCCAGTAGCCTGACTTGCCACATGCAAAGTATATTGTCTCCTTTTCCTTTCCCTGCCTCTAGATATTCTTCTTCTTGTTTGGACGATGCTCAGAGGCTTTAGATTGTTTATAAATCTTAGGCCCCTTTTCCTTTTCCTTCCTATTCATATTCACCATAAGGACTGTGAGTTTTTCACACCCTGTGTCCTTATCAACTTGGCGAATCAGGGTAAGAATCTCTGATAGACTCTTCTCATTATTTCTCATATTAGAATTCATAATAAAACTAGAGAAGTTCTTAGGAAACAATGATAGTATGATATTTGTACGCAACTCATCTGGGAATTTAATCCATAAGATATCCAGATACTCAATGTAGCCAATAAGCTTGACTACATGTGGTCCAACTAGCATAGACTCTTCAAGCTTAGTAGTGAACAAAGCATTGAATATCTCATACCTCTCATGTCTTGACTTCTCTTGATAGAGATCCCGAAGGTGAGACATCATGATATAAGCATCCATTTCCTCATGTTGCTTCAAGATATCATTGGTCATGGATGATATCATGATGCACTGAACATCCGCAGTGTCATTCAGATGTTTCTCATACTCAGAGATTTCCTCATCACTCACCTCATTTCTAGGTGCAACTAGTAAAGGCTCTTCCACCACATAAAGTTTCCTCTCATGGAAAAGGATAACCTGAAGACGCCTTTGCCACTTCTAAAAATTAGTGTCGGTGAGAAGGTTTTTTGTCTCGAGTACGAACCACAATGATATGTTTGATGTCATTTTTGATGTTGTTTATAAAAATAAGATGAATAGAGTTTTAGTAATTTATCTTGATAAATATAGACAAATAAATAAATTAATATCTATTAGCCTTCCACTATTTTGTTGAAACCTAATAGCCCTCACCATTGGCTTTGGAATATCACGTTTCTTAGACATTCTAGCAGTAAGGATCCATATTGCCCTTCACATTACCCCAACTAGGGTTGGTCAAACAAATTGAAAGGTTTTAGGTAGGAATTCTAAATTCCAACTACATTAATTCATAGCTCCTTGATCTGTTGAGTGGACTCCCCAATCCTGAAATCCTTAATTTTGGATTTGATCAACCTTTGCCTCTCAGTTACACCAAGTTCTACTAGGGCAGTCAACCCTTGATGTAAACTAAGTTAAGTCAACCCAAAGCCTCAAATTAGAATTCCCTTATAATTGAAAGCATCCCAACTAGGGTTGGTCAAACACTTTGAACTATGGTTTGATTCTAACCGAAGTAATGGAAGGCTATACTGATTTAATATTTAATTGAGGGATTTTATCCTTTATGTGTAAATTGCTATTTATTATCTTTTCAAATGCTTGTTAATATTAAGTGAGATATACTTAAGTGATTAAACATGTATTGATAATATTTATGCATAAGCCATTTTATTTTAGTTCCATCTTGTATGCTTGTTAGTTCATTAATTATGTGATCGCGTCAAACATCCATAATGAATAACCATACAACTAACATAAATAAATAAAGGGTATGATCATGAGCTTTACTATTGGTTAGTTTATCTAACGGTTGATAAACTAACCCTGACCTAGGGGAGAAATACCTTGAACCATTTAAGGTTCGTGTTTACAGCTTTCCACCTGTCCACCATTGTATCTCCTTGGATTGGTTTCGCCTTGGCTCCTAACTTGAACTGCCTCCACTAGCTTGTGAGATTCATCCATTGCATATGCTTTTAACTCATACGTTGGTGAGGGGTAAAGGGGGGTTTACATAAAATAAACCATGGGCACGCAAACCCTATATATTAATGAGGAGAAGGCACACATGCCAACAATTTTAATTTAATAAATAAATTAAAAGGGAATCAATCACATACAAAGGTCCGGTCTAGCTCATGATCATCCACATACATGCAACAAATTACGCATTTAATAAAACCTGCATTCAATTCTTTAATCGTTCTTATTAAGATAAATTACGCTTGAATCGATTAATCATTATATTTAATTAATCAATCCTTTTTATCTTAATCCTTTTCTGAATTTCTTTGAGATTCTCATCTATAACCTTGTACATAACTTGTACCTTGGAGGCAACCTGGTGAATACCCGTCCAAAACTACCCAGTATGTATTATTCTTGTGCACACTTTATTCTCTGTGAAATATAGCATGCACGCGGAATTATAATTACAATACAACTCATACATGATGGGCAGATCTTTGAATATTACGCAGATGCTAATTAAACATTTATATATATATATCAAACACCTATCACATGTTGTGTCCCGTCTTTACGCTCACATGATGGTACTTGTCTCAAGGGTTACATAATATAATAATAAACTTTTAAATCTGCGTAATCTGGAAAAAGTACACGGCGTGTACCCTCCTCACCATCTTTCTGAAGTACATGCCTGGGGAAACGGCGTGTGAGGTGTACTTCAGAAATATTCATAGTAAACAGCGTGTCCAGTGAGCCACACGTCGTGTAGACTCTGTGTTACACGGTCACCAGCCGGACAAGCCATGTATGAGATACACGACTTGACCCTGACCCAAAGGGACTACACACCGTGTCCAGTGGGCCACACAACATGTAGTCCAGCTGATTGTGCGCCAGTCTATCCTTGTCAACATGTAGTGTAAGAATTAACTACACCGCATTTCATTAATGCACACAGCTTGAGTAATTTCCGAATTACTCCGGGCGCGTTAAACACAACTACACGGTGTGTAATCCGGATTACACGGTGTGTGTGGCAGATTACACGATGTGTAATTCCGAATACACAGCATGTACTATCGTGTTACCTGGAAATAATCATCGGCACCTCCTGATGGGATCCTCAATTTAATTTTAATCATAAAATTATTCATTTCTGTTAAATCTGCAAGAAACTATAAGGGAGGAACTGATTTCGAAATTCAAATTACAAGAATGATTAAACATGAATTGAAAAGTAAATTATTAAAGCGTAAAACGTCAACGGATTGTTTAAATAATTATAAATGAAAATACGATTGCTCTGATATCACTTGTAGGTTTCGGGCATAGGGGAAGTGCAGGATGAGCGTGTACTCAACTATACAAATTGTCATGATCAATAGTTAATTCAGGATCAATATGACGATAAATGCCAGTATCCAGAGAATTGAATCAAAGATAAAAGACAAAAGGAGAGAACTCAGAACCGAGAAAAGAGAATCGACATATTTTGTTTATAATTAATTAAACTAAATTAAAGAATTACCTCTAAGGTGATTCTTTCTTTGTTGATGCGTTCGACCACGGGTCCGAGGTGCGGCTTCATTGCGATGTAGAATATAAGGATATGATTCCTCTAGCAGTGATCCACACATGCTCCACATATCTTTGAACATCACTGAAGGAGTCTCTGGGTGCCAGCGTGGAAGATCTTTGTGTTTGCGATGTCCGTCTTCGATCATATTGAGAATCGCTTCCAAAGCATTCTCCTAGATCCGGTGGAGGAGGATCTCTCTTGTTCTTGAGAGTGTTTTTTAAGAGGGAAGGGTTCTCTAGGCTCGAGAGCTTTTCTCCAAGAATGTTGTGCACATGACCATTTGTTAGCCAGTTGCATGACCCCTTGACTAATTAGAGAATAATAACATAACGGAGAATTTAATTCACCAGGTAATAATAAATAATTAGCACAAGTGTCATTATTTATTTTATTATTCCACGTGAAACCTCATGTCAAATAATAATAGAAATGTTATTATTTCCATGACATGTGCTTAACTTGCACGTTATATTTAAATATTATTTAACCAAATAATATTTAATATTATTTCTCACCAGACCCATAACTTAGTCTGCCAATCCTTTTCAATATTTATTAGGCCTTGAATAATGACTATTTATTTATTAAATAAATATAACTGCATTATTCGTCGATAAATAAATATTCTATCTGCAATATATTCTATTGAATAACTAGCGACGAAATAAATGCGATCAGGCATGCTTGCGTAATTATTAAACCACAACTAGAAATATTATTTATTTAACTTGTTAAATAATAAATTTTTTAACTGAGATAATGGCTACACTTAGTGTGTGACCCTCTAGGCCTCTTTCTCATTGGCATTATGCATGATTGCCTAAAGTCCAAGATTACTGTCTAGCAACGGGTCAAGACACCCAAGAGAAAGAAGTTGATGTCTCAACGACATGTCACCTCATATGAACATTTACCGTGTAATATAATCCATTTGTCCCGATATCTCCAATCAAGCGGGTTGCATACAAGTGTCATCAACTCATGTGCTCGATTTCTCATTCTTTGACTTCCTTGAATTGAACTTTCCTAGAGAACACCATGGCCATGAATTTCGTTAGGCTATATCATTTACATCAAAGGGTTTGAGATATCTACTTTTGTAGGAGTGAAAAATATTTTCTTGCATTATTCATTAATGTAGTATTACTCATAACGCACTCAATATACCCTACCTCACTGTGAACATTCGTCGTCATGATTTTCGTTAATACATCTAAGTGCACGAATCATAATACTCATTAATAATAATTTTAAAGTATAATGACCAATACACACGTCCGCTTATAGGAACATCGAATGACACTTATGAATGTGGATTTCCTATTAGCGGGTCTTGTTATCATAATATCCTCTATGATATTACCAAGGACACACACCACGAGAAGGTGCCTCAAAGTTTCATGAGTCTCTACCCCTGATAGCTTGTATCATTTGCGTTCCTTCAAATAATATCATCCGACCATGGAACATATATTCAACAATAGTGTCATGACACTTCTGGGTTCTCATCATAACAGGGATCCACTATGACCTTTTAGTGCGACAACTATTCTTAGGACATTATCACATACTATGTCACGTAGAAGAATAATCATGGTGTGATAAGAAGTTTATTAATATTCATTCAATGAATACAGATTTGTCATAAAGTACAAATAAGTTGGTTTATAGGGCACCAACTCCAACAAGTCGTGCTCGGTGTGAGAAACAAGAGGTAGCGGAAGATTGGACACATTGCACGAGAGCGTGAGATTGAATTGTGCGGGGCTTACGCACTGAGGTAACCCTGATGTTTGAGTGGGGCTTACACACTGAGGTCACCCGGATATTCGAGAGGAAGCCTCGTAGAGGATATGCCTCCAGAAGGAAAGACATGATATTTATGTTTGATATGAAGCTCGGGCCTCCGAAAGACGTCCTACGTATCCTACTTATAGCAGGAATTAGAGTTCTCGTAGTTCACAAATTCCTAGCTCGCTGATGGGTAGGGAAGGATGATTAAACTCAAAGGGATTATTGCCCCAAGGGTTTAGGAAAGCCAAGGACTTATACCAAGGTGAATGCACATGTATGAGGACATTTATATCATGTTATTGACATGACCATCATAGATCTCTAAGTCAATGTGAGTCATGCTCGGTGCGAGAAACTAAAAATGACAAAAGATTAAACATGTTGCAATGAATACAAGATCGAGTTTGTGCGAGACTTACACACTAAGGTTCCCTTAAGGGGAGTTGTTTGATTACAAGTTCTGTGAAGAGTATAGAGGCCCAAGTTTTCATAAGAGGTATTATGATGTGAAGGCTACATGGCATTTGTGAGGGCGTTATGGGGCTCAAAAACTTGACTGTCCCCAAATCTCATTAGAATCCAACCCATTGTTCCACATCATGCTTTGATGTCAATGGATCAATGAAAAAAAATTCAAGACAGTTTAATAGGATGAATTTACTATTTTATCATTTAAATGTTTCATAACTCTTGAAACTTAAATTGAGTTGAGTCGTAATTAATGAAAAGTCGGGTCATTACATTATGTTTTCTACAGTTTGATGTTACAGGGTTCAACAAACTTGAGAATCTAATTAAAAATTTGTATCATCGTTAAATGATAATAAAATGACTGATCACCATGGTTATTATTGGTTTAAAATCCCTCCTAAAGATAACAAGGGGCAACTTGTTGAAGTGTCTCCTCCCTCCCACTTTTGGAATTTTAAATACATCAAATAAAATAAAATAAACTACAACGTTTTTTTGACTTTATTGGCCACTCACCGAGTAATTTCTTCGGGTAAAGGTCATAAAGGGCATGTGATTTTAAAAAGGGTTATCCGTGGTCGCCGTGGCTATGAATGCTTGGCCGGGCGCAGCTTGGTTTTTCAAATTGATTAATTGAAAATGTACTTACTCATCACAAAATAATAAGCTTCAAAACAGTCACTTAATAATTTTAATACACAAAATTATTATCTTTTTGTTTCATTTAAATAATTAAAAATATAACGTTTTCCCCGCGATGCATCACTTACCGTAGACCGGAGCTGCGTGATCGACGGCGGATGCGAACCCGATCACACTGACGCTGTACTCCGTCGCCGACTCTCGGGGAAGCTTCGCGAACAAGGAACTTCGAGGTTATTGTAATGATCCCTAAGCATGCATTCGAAGCTGATTCGGTTCTTCATCGCTTTGGTCCTTAGGTACGCCCCATCAATGCTCCTCTGATTTAGCTCAGCTCACTGTTTGGCTTCCGTATCGGCCTCATTTATCTCCTGCTCCTATGAAAAGGTCTGTGTTTTAATTGCCTCCCTTCTTCTTCTTTCGAGCATGTAGTTTGTTGATTTTGTGCGTTTCAGTTAAATTCCTGTTTTTGTAAATGTTTGGTTCGAGCTCAGTACTGATCATTTGGCTAAGGGTTCTTGTGTAGGTTTCCCATGGATCCCCCATTGAATGATTTCTTGTTCGATTCCGGTGGCGAGGATCTTCACCCCCGTTCCGATCGAGACCCGAATTTCACTCTGGAGTTCCCGTTCAACGATGACTCTCTGGATTTTAATCTCTTGAATCATGCTCTCCCTCCACCCGCTCAGCCCGCCCCAGCTCTCCCGCCTCCCTTGGCTTCCGTTTCGGTGGCCAGTGCTCCCGATGATGACTTTTCCGACACCGTTTCCAAGTTCATACAGGAATTGCTCATGGAAGAGGATTTCGAGAGCATGCCTTGTATGTTCCACGACCCCTTGGCTCTTCAAGCTGCGGAAAAATCATTTTCTGACCTCATCGGCCAAGACCACACCTCGAACCATGATCACTCCTCTCTTGGCGTTGACGGCCCCAGAGACTCGCCTGGGTCTGGGAATGTTAATGATCCGAGGCATGATGAGCCATATTCTTTGCAAACCTCTACTCGTGTTTTCAATTTTTCTTCCCAAATGTCCTTCGCCCATCCAGACAGCTCAGGTGGTGTTTTTAATCCATCCGCGCACTCTTCTGTGAGCTCGTCGCTTGTTCCCGATATCCTCACCGGCAGTGACTCGGTGTCACTTTTCAGAAGAGGATTAGAGGAAGCCAATAAATTCCTTCCGCGTGAAAACCTTTTACTTGCTAACATGGAGCGCTGTAAGTTGCCTCTGCAGTCCAAAGCGGCGGAGGAAAATGAGAGTGGGTATGAACTTAGTGATTCTAGGGGAAGGAAAAATCATCACAGGGAGGATGGAGTCATGGAAGAAGGGAGGGTCTCCAAGCAGTCTGCGCTTTCTGTGGACGAGGAGGAGGAGCTGTTGGAGATGTTTGATAAGGTGTTACTGGGTCCGCTTGGAGGGACGTCCCTTGAGTGCTGGTTTTCAGAGAATGAATTAGGGAAGCCATTGCAGGCAAATGAGCAGGCAAGTGAGCAATCACCAGGGCTTGAGAATGGGAAGAGGATGCCAGGAGGGGCGGGGAGCAAGAAAGAAGTGGTGGATTTGAGGACTCAACTCATTCTTTGTGCACAAACTACAAATGCTGATGATCGAAGGACTGCTGGTGAGCTGTTGAAGCAAATTAGGCGGCACTGTTCTCCCTTTGGTGACGGGTCTCAAAGAGTTGCACATTACTTTGCTAATGCCCTTGATGCACGGCTCTCTGGCACTGGGGCTCAGATTTATACTTCCTCGGGTTCCAAAATCTCTTCAGCAGCTGGCATGTTGAAAGCCTATCAGCTTTATCTTTCAGCAAGCCCTTTTAAAAAGATTGCAGTTCATTTTGCAAACCACCATATCCTTAAATTAGCTGAGAAATCGGCCACCCTTCATATTATTGACTTTGGTATCCGTTACGGTTTTCAATGGCCCATCTTTATCAAGCATCTCTCGTTCAGGCGTGGTGCGCTCACCAAGCTTCGCATCACAGGTATTGAGCTTCCTCAGCCGGGGTTCCGGCCATCCGAAAGTGTTGAACAGACCGGGCAGCGTCTAGCATCCTTTTGTGAGCGCTTTAACATACCGTTTGAGTACAATGCCATTGCGCAAAGATGGGAAACAATCCGAATCGAAGATCTCAGGATCAATAGGAATGAGGCAATTGCTGTGAATTGCTTCTTCAGATTGGAGAATCTTCTGGACGAGACGGTTGTGGTGGGCAGTCCAAGGGATGCTGTTTTGAGGTTGATCCGGGAGATTAATCCGGACATCTTCACTCACGCTCTCGTCAATGGAGCCTATAATTCCCCTTATTTCATCACACGGTTTAAGGAGGCTCTGTTCCACTTCTCGGCACTGTTTGATATGTTTGATGACAGACTTTCCTGTGAGGATCCGGACAGGATAACGTTTGAGAGTGGGTTTTATGGGCGGCAGATCATGAATGTGATTGCGTGTGAGGGTTCAGAGAGGGTTGTGAGACCAGAGGCATACAAGCAGTGGCAGGCCCTGATCGGGAGGGTGGGATTCAAACAACTTCCATTGGATGAATATCTGTTGATGAAGCTAAAATGCAAGGCAGGAACTGGCTATCCCGTTCACTTTGAGGTCACTAAAGATGACAAGTGGATGCTGCAGGGTTGGAAGGGCCGGATCCTAAATGCTTCCACCTGTTGGGTTCCAGTTCGGGATCCTGGGTTTGAATAATACCCGTGGGAACCTCCAGGCGACCACATATGCTCATTTATGGTGGTTAAAGTTCCTGTTTTCCCTATGATTTGCTGTAACTCTGTCATTTGGAATGAAACAGCGAAGCGGTTTTTGTGCTGCTGGAGAACAAAGTGTGGCCCTATGTTCGTCCCGCTCGTTTGAATTCCTGCAGAATGACTCAAGTTGTAACGCTGCTGGCCCCGTAGTTCTGCTTTTTACCTGGTAGTTTTCTTTACTGAAGGTATTCGGTTCTGCTGCTTTATTTTGAACGTTTTTAAATCAATAATTAAATTATTATTATAATTGCACTAGATTCTGGGTCAGCGAAGCACTAAGACTGTTACGATAGGATGACGGAAGAAACGCTCCAAAATCATTTCTGATTTGAGAGAAATCGCATTCATTTCTTTTAGATGAATTTTATGAACTTCTTCTTTTATTATTATTATAATTGCACTAGCTTCTGGGTAAGCGAAGCACTAAGACTGTTACGATAGGATGATGGAAGAAACGCTCCAAAATCATATCTGATTTGAGAGAAATCTCATTCATTTCTTTTAGATGAATTTTATGAACTTTTTCTTTTATTATTATTATCAACGGTATCTCTTCAATAATCGAGACATTTATATTATATTTTCTTTCTGTGAAATTTGGCATGGTTATGCTACAAATTAAATGTGATGTTTTGTTGATGCGACGTTATGTATCTCGTATCTGCATGCTACCTGCTTTTTCCAAGCTATATTAATTTCTTTAACGTGCCTTCATCCATGACTTTCCTGCTTCCTTGCAGCCTTCTGCACATCTAGCGAGGTGCGTACATTGCCGCGCCAATCCGAACGAGGGGTGCGGACCACCCGCTGCACCAAGCGACGGAGTTTTAATCGGGACCGACTAGAGCGCCGGCCCTAGGCATTACCCCTTTGGGCTTTATTATGCATCTTTTATCTTTTTGATGAGTGATGTTTTCCGTGTGGGCCTTTTTGGTTGGGCTTTGTTAGGCCTGTAGCTAGCCCTTCGTCGGTTTGCTTCTTGTGGCCTGGTATGGGTGTTTCTTGGGGATTTAATGTGACCGTTGATTGAAGCAGATTGGACGGCTGTGGGTGCGGTGTTTTGTGTTTCTTCAATGTGCTTCTTCGTTGTCTGGATTTGTGGCAATCCGCATCCCCTAGTCTTCTTGTTGTGTGTTGTGTGTCCTGTGTTGTGCTCGAGGCCAATCATTTGTCCGCCTCACCATTATATTTGATCCAATGGTTCTCAAAAATTTTGTTTCAGTGGAGAGCTAGACTCTTGCGAGCTCGGAGGTGGACCACAACGAAGAACACAAGTGCGAATTAACATTAATTCCTTATTTGTTTTTATATTAAAAACATTGATTAATTCTGTTTTCATTATTCTGCCATTTAAAATACATATATGTTTTGTTATTTTCCTTCAATGCACATCCACGCTGTCAATCCATATTATACTGCCTGTTTCATTCTCAACCGCTGATTTGAGTCGCCGCCCAAATCATTCTGGCCGTCCATTTGTCCGTTGCTGTTCGAACAGAATCATCAGCTCACCTACTTTCGTTTTCATTCTTGCTTCATGGTGAGCTCTGATTAGGGCATGAGGTTTCTGGGAACGGCCGCTCGCAGGGGGATTAATCACCCCTGCTACGGTTTTTCCCGATAAAGCATTGAGATCTTTCAGTTCCCCTTCATCCCAGAGACTTCTCGGAGTTCCTTTACTCGGATCCTGGCTCTTGAACCCCGATTTTGGGGTATTCTCGGCGGCATCGATCTCCGCGGCACAGTGTTGGTGTGTCGCCATCGGTGGAACATCGCTTCGGTCTTCTTCGGCTTCAGCGTCTTGAAGGCCACCACGCGAGGCATCTCGAACCAGATCCAGGTAAAGAAGAGATCTGGACCGCCGGACGATTCGTGCCCGACACTGTAAGTTGTCCTTTTCTCCTACGGGTTTTCTGAACAACACTGTAATAGTTTCCCTGTTTCTCGCCATTTTGGGTGAATCCATTGCATTGTACTGTTTTTCTTTTGGAAATTAATAAAAGCGTTTTTGTGGTGTTCTTGCCGTGCAATAGGATCCTTAAGGATCCGAAGCACGTAAATCCTGTCTCTATTTACTTTTCCTACAATTTCCTTTCTGTATTACGGTTCTTGGTTCGCCTGCACGCCGCCAGCACCATTCTGCTTTCATTTTGTTGTTCCCTAGTTGTTTGTGTCCACTGCATTGAGACCCCTCAAGCACAACAAGTGGTATCAGAGGGACCTTTGGCTGCTCTGCTGATTTAATCCGACCTATTGTTTACATTGCCGTTAGTTCTTTGTCTTCTGTTTTGTTGCAATTTCAATTAACATCCACAGTAATTCATTTGCTGTATTGTTTTTTATAAGGATGTTCTTTGTACTGCAACCTGCCTACTGCATGTTATTTACAAAATTGCATATTGCTGTAATTCCTTTACCTGCTTGCCTGTAACATTTATTTGCAGGCCTTTGAAAATTTGTTTCTTGATCCTGCTGAACATAGTCGCTACCAGCACCTTGCTGGCAGCCCCTTTGCACTATTTTACAACTTTGTTTTGAATTTGTCTAGTTATTTTTTGATCACTGGATAGTGTTTTAGTTTGCAGTTCTTTGCATTTGGGTTTCTATTTTCCGCAATTTTGTACCTGTTTAATTCAGCCTGTATATTGATGCTGTTTTTTTTTTCATATTTCCTTTTTGGGTGAAATCATTGTATTCACCGAATCATTTCACCTTCATATCTCACGGTACACGTTTACCCAGTGAGATCGGTTGATTTTTGGTGGCGTACGCTTATCGTTCTCCCCAATCATTCGACATCTACTCATCTGGATAAACATGTCTGCAATGCGATATGAAATCGAAAAGTTCGATGGAGACAACGACTTCAATTTACGGCGAATAAAAATGAGGGCATTACTTGTCCAGCAAGGTCTCATTGATGCCCTCTCTGGGCCCACTAAACCCATAACAACTGTAAATGAAACTGACCAAACTATTACTGAACACCAACCTGTGCCCCCCGACATTCTTGTTCCATAGTTCCCTTTTGTTGTCCTTAGGAGATAAAGTCCTTAGGGAAGTGGCCTTTGAGTCTACCGCTGTCGGCATCTGGCTTAAGTTAGAAAAACTTTACATGATTGCCTCCCTTGTAGGTAGGTTGTATAAGAAGCACCACATGTTCACCTTTAGGATGAGACCAGACATTTCTTTGAAATCTCATCTTGATGAGTTCAACAAAATCATGTTAGATCTAGCCCATATAGATGTCTCGGTAGATGATGAAGATCAGACCATCATTCTCCTGATCTCCCTTAACCATAGTTATAGTACCTTGGTAGAGACCATGATGTATGACCCAGATTCCTTGACTCTAGAAGAAGTCAAGTCCGCCCTTCTGTCCAAGGAACTTCACACTAAACCTAAGGTGAAAGGTGAGACTGAAAGTTTGTTCACTAGGGGTAGACCCTAGGTTAAAGGCAAAAAAAAAAAACAATTTAATAGAGATAAAAGTAGAAGCCACAAAGAACCTAGTCAAGAATCAAAACCAAAGAGTAATAATAATAAAGAAAGAAAAGTCACTTGATTCCATTGTGGCAAACCTGAACATATTAAGCCTGAATGTAGGAAGCTCAAACGTGAGCAAGAACGTGCACAATCCACTGACCAGTCTCTCATTGTTGACTCTGGCTATGACACCGCCGAAGTATTAAATGTTTTCAGCCATACACTCGACAGAGAGTGGGTCCTTGACTCTGGCTGTTCCTTCCATATGTGTCCATACAAAGAGTCATTTTCAGAGTTGGTCGAGAGAGTGGAAGGGGATGTCATGTTAGGAAATAATAAGTGTAAAGTGGAGGGCAGATGATCTGTTCTGTTAGAACTTGACAATCAATCTGTGATTACCTTGCTTGATGTAAGGTGGGTTCCCAACTTCCAACGCAACTTAATTTTCTTAGGAGTCCTTGATCAAAAAGGATATACCTTTAGATCAGAATCGAGATCAATTAAGATCTCTAAAGGATCTAGGACCATTATTAGAGGGTCTCTCACAAATGGGTTGTATGTCTTGGATGGCGAGACCCATTCAAGGCAGTTGGGTAGTGTTTACATTACAAACACTGACAATACTATGCTTTGACATAGATGGTTGGGGCATGTAAGCTATAAGGGATTAGAAGAGCTCAGCAAGCAGGGGCTGCTGAATGACATAACGCCAATAAACTTGCCATTTTGTGAAGACTGTATAATGGGAAAGTCTAAGAGAGTTAGTTTCAATAGATCCACCTTCAAAGCCACCACCCCACTTGAATACATCCATTCAGATTTATAGGGTCCAGCGAGGACTACCTCTCATGGTGGAGGATCTTACTTCGTCACTTTCATTGATGACTTCTCTAGGAAGGTCTGGGTGTACATCTTGAAGCACAAATCAGATGTCTTCGACACCTTTAAGACCTGGAAAGCTTCGGTCGAAAATCAGATCGGAAAGAAGATAAAGACCATGGGGACAAACAATGGATTAGAATATCTGTCAACAAACTTTATTGAGTTCTGTGAAAAAGAAGGGATTAAGAGACATAGGACTGTTAGGGATACTCCCCAATAGAATGGGCTAGCAGAGAGGATGAATAGGACCATCTTAGAGCGTGTTCGGAGCATGCTTGCATGCTCAGGCCTCCCCAAGTCTTTCTGGGCTGAGGCTACTAGCACTGCAATTTACCTTATCAATAGGTGTCCCTCTTCTGCTAACCAGTTCGAAACTCCTGAAGAGTTTTGGACTGGGAGGCTTCTCTCTTATTCTTACCTTAGTTTTTTTTGGTTCCACAGCCTATGCACATGTTATGACTGATAAGTTGGAACCAAGAGCTCTGAAATGCATTTTCATTGGTTACCCGGGTACCAAAAATGCATTATTAGTAGGGACGTGGTCTTCCATGAGTCATCCTCTACCAAGACCAATCCTACCCATCAAAGCAGCAGTGAACCAGACCTATCAAGTCCAATGAACCCGAGCCTTTGACTCATTTTGAGACTGATCTTCAGCCTGATCAGCCTGCTTCTCAGCCTACTGCAGTGGCTGATGCTGAAAGCAGTTCCAGTTCAGATTCGGATTCTGAACCCCCTAATGATTACAGAGACTATCAATTGACCCGTGATAGACAAAGGTGGGTCCCCAGACCTCCTGTTAGGTTCAACCAATATGACATGGCTTCCTATGCTTTTCATGTGGCCCAAGATCTCATCGACGATGATCCTCAGTCATATAGGCAAGCTTTGAAAGACAAAGACTCTAAGCATTGGGTCTTTGCTATGAATGAAGAGATGCATTCTTTAAAGAAAAACCATTCATGGAGTGTTGTGAACAAACCAGTTAATGCTAAGGTAATCGGTTCCAAATGGATTTTCAAAAGGAAAGGATAATACTGAGGGAAACAAAATCAAGTTCAAAGCTAGGTTAGTAGCTAAGGGTTTCCTCCAAAGGGAGGGAATTGATTATTCTGAAATATTCTCTCCAGTATTGAAGCACTCTTCTATTAGGCTCCTGTTAGCCTATGCTGCCTATAAAGACTTCCACATTGAGCAGTTAGATGTTGAGACCGCTTTCTTGCATGGTGACCTGAAAGAAAAGATTTATATGCAGCCTCCTGAAGGCTATCCTAGTGAATTCAAACCACATCAAGTGTGCCTCCTGAATAAGTCTCTATATGGCTTAAAGCAAGCCTCAAGATAATGGTACTTAATGTTTGACTCATTCATGTTAGGCAATAAATTCACTAGAAGTCAACATGATGCTTGTGTTTATTTCAAGGAAACGAGGACCTGCATTATTTATCTTTTGCTGTATGTCGATGATATGCTCATCATATGCAAGGATTTGAATCTTATCTCTTCTATCAAAACCTAGTTGAAAAACACTTCTGAAATGAAGCACCTGGGTGCGGCCAAGCAAATTCTTGGCATAGAAATCATTAGGGACAGACCTAATAAATTACTCTATCTTTCTCAACATGGTTATATTTTAAAGGTTCTTAAGAGGTACATGTTTGAAACTTTAAAACCTGTTAATATACCTCTTGCTCAACATTTTAAATTGTCTTTGACACAAGCCCCTGCTACTAAAGAAGATATTGAATTTATGTCTAAAATCCCTTATGCCAACATAGTTGGAAGCATAATGTATGTTATGATTTGTTCACGCCTTGACATTGCTTTTGCGGTTTGCACCCTTAACAGGTTCATGGACACACCAGGGAAGCCACATTGGCATGCCCTTAAGTGGCTTCTTAGATATCTCTCTAGTTCACCTAGTGTCTGTTTATGTTATGGTAGGAATACTGATTCTGCTGACCTTATCTGTGGTTATGTGGATGCTGATTATGCTGGAAATGTAGATACCCATAAATCTCTAATCGGTTATGTGTTTAGTGCATTTGGTGGTGCCATTTCTTTGAAGTGCAACATGCAATCTGTTGTTGTACTTTCAACTACAGAATCTGAATACACAGCCTTGACTGAGGCAATCAAGGAAATATTATGGATCAAATGTATGACCTCTAAACTTTGTATTTACAATTCTGCTATTAATGTTTATTCAGATAGTCAATCAGCTATTCATTTATCTAAAAATCTTGTTTTCCATGGTAAGTCAAAACATATAGATATTAGTTTACATTTTATTAGAGAAGTTATAGAATCTGGAACCGTGTGTATCAATAAGATACACACCGACATAAACCCGACTGATAGTTTGACTAAAGCTGTGGTCTTGTTAAAGTTTAAATTTTTCCTAGATAGATTAAACTTGGTTCAGATTCCATGACCCCTAGGTGCAAGAACATCACTGTTTTTTAATTAAAAATGGTGGAGATTTGTGAATTAACATGTTTTAATTCTCTATGTGTTTTTATATTAAAAACATTGATTAATTCTGTTTTCATTATTCTGCCTTTTAAAATACATATCATATGTTTTGTTATTTTCCTTCACCGCACATCCACGCTGGCAATCCATATTATACTGCCTGTTTCATTCTCAACCGCTGATCTGAGTTGCTGCCCAAATTACTCTGGCTGTCCATTTGTCCGTTGCTGTTCGAACAGAATCATCGGCTCACCTGCTTTCGGTTTCATTCTTGCTTCGTGGCGAGCTCTGATTAGGGCATGCTGTTTCTGGGAACGACTGCTCGCAGGGGATGCTACAGTTCTTCCCGATGAAGCATTGAGATCTTTCAGTTCCCCTTCATCCCAGAGACTTCTCGGAGTTCCTTTACTCGGATCCTGGCTCTCGAACCCCGGTTTTGGGGTATTCTCGGCGGCAGCGATCTCCGCGGCACACTGCTGGTGTGTCTCCATCAGTGGAGCATCGCCTCGGTCTTCTTCAGCTTCAGCGTCCTGAAGGCCACCAAGCGAGGCATCTCGAACCAGATCCAGGTAAAGAAGAAGAGATCTGGACCGCCGGGCGATTCGTGCCCGACACCGTAAGTTGTCCTTTTCTTCTACTGGTTTTCTGAACAACACTGTAATAGTTTCCCTGCTTCTCGCCATTTTGGGTGAATCCATTGCATTGTACTGTTTTCTTTTAGAAATTAATAAAAGCGTGTGTGTGGTGTTCTTGCCGTGCAGTAGGATCCCTAAGGATCCGAAGCACGTAAATCCTGTTTCTCTTTACTTTTCCTTCAATTTCCTTTCTGTATTACGGTTCTTGGTTCGTCTACACGTCGCCAGCACCATTCTGCTTTCATTTTGTTGTTCCTTGGTTGTTTGTGTCAACTGCTTTGAGACCCCTCAACCACAAGAAGAAGTGTTCCAGCCTTGATAGTTCCAATCATTTTTTCCAATGACCTTTTTCGAGTTCTTGGTGTTGGTATGGATATATGTCTTTAGTTTTTGTTCTTGGGTTTTGTATTGTATTCTTTGTTTGTTTTTGCTTCGCCTAGAGTTACAAGAACATGGTCCTTAGATAGCTTTTGTGGTTGGGTTTGGTTTTCTTTCATTTTTGTCTGACTTTGCTTGTAAACATGTTGTGTTTTCTTTTGCATAATAAAGACTTGTGGTAGTGTTCTTGTCGTGTGCATAGGACCAACATGGTTTGAAGTTAGTATATACCTGTGTTCTTTACATTCCACATATTTCTTTATTGTTTTGAAGTTTTTCTTACTTCTATTTTTGGAGTTCAACTTATGTTTTTTGATTTCCTCATCTTGAAGTGCATTAATAAACTTAACTCCTTTGCTTGTCTTTGGTGGGAGAGAGTGTCTTTGTGCCCCCCTCAATAATTGGTATTGGAGCTATTATATTGGGTTTAGTGATGTCTTTTGTGTTAAGTTTAAGGTTGAGAAATTTGACGTAGAAAACAATTTTAATTTGTAGAGAGTTAAGATGCGAGCTTTGTTTGTCCATAATGGACTTGTAGCTGTTTTGTTTGGCCTTAGGAAACCAGTTACCACTTTGTTCATTGAAGGATAGTTGGTCACTATCTATATAGATATCGACCCTAATAGTCTTGAGAAAGTTGGTTGTATGCTGTTATTAGTTTTAGGAGATAAGGTCTTATGTGAAGTTGCTTATGAGACCACTGCTAAAGTTAGTTGACTGATGATTGAACACCCATATATCACTAAATTCCATCTTGGTAAGCTGTATAAGAAGAAGATGTTTTACAATTTTAAGATGTTTCCTAACACTTGTCTAGATTCAGATAGACAAATTTAACAAGGTCTTGTTTGATTTAGTTAATATAGATGTCAACATAACTGATGAAGATCATGCCATTATTTTGTTGAACTCCCTGTATGAGTTTTTTAATTTTTTTAAATGATGTATGGTAGAGAGTTATTACTTTAGAAGAAGTTAGTTGTGTTGTCTAGGGATCTTTGGACTCATGGTCTAAAAGAGGAGGCTAGTAGAGTTAAGACTAAACCCCAGTTGATGAATGTTAAGAGTCGACGCAAGAACAATAGCAAGGATAAGAAAGATAATAGACAATTTAGGAATTTTCAGTGCTATGAATGTGAAAAGATCAACTGCGTTAAGAGATATTGCCTTGAGAACAAACCCATGGATAATATGACCCAAAACAACGTGGTGTGCTTCGGTTTTGATAGTCCTGATGTCCTATAGGTTATGTTTGGCAACCCTTACAGCAGAGCTAGGTGTAACTCTCTATTGCCTTTCTTCTGCGTTCCTAGGACGTTCCTAGGACTGCGCATGCGATTTGCAAGAGCCCCCAGTTGGAAGGAATAGTGTGAGTGGGCTGGTTGTTTGGATCAGTTTAGGTCCAGGTGGAGATTCTTCTCCCATTGGCTTGTTGTGATTGCTTGTTGTGTGTTTTATACCGCCAAATTGCTTGCATTTTTGAGCTTTGTATTTTTTTGAGTTTCAAGATTTTTGCTTTTAACCACAGAGGAAGGTTCTTCTCTCTATTTGTGATGAGTTGCAGGTGTTCATGTTTTCTTGGTAGCTGCAGCGATACCAATTTAGGTGGGGGCTTAGGTATTCGTTGGTAATCTCTTTTTTAAATGCTGTTGCTTAGGATAGTTTTTTATTTCTGAGCATGCTTATTAGTAGACTGATGTAGATGAGAGGGTATTGGCAAACATGCACTATGGCATGCTAGTGTAGCATGCAAGAACATCGGCTGTTTTAGCTTACAATTTTTTTTGTAAGGTGGAGATTTGTGAAATTTGGCATGCTTATGTTGCAAATTAAATGTGTTGTTTTTGTGATCACACATTGTGTATCTTCTCTCTTTTTCTTGAGAAAGAACCATGAAGATGATCTTAGCATAGAGTAGTTTATAGGGAACAGAGGAGAGGTCTTGTGCGAGCCTCCCTGTGCTCATGTAGTATAGATTTTCATTGTTTATCCCCTCCCTGCACCGATGTAATAATTTATTTTAATATTTACTGTAACGTCCCGAAAATTTCTTTATGTTATTAATGGAAATCTTATTTTATAATGAATATTTTATTATGAGCACATAGAAATACTTTTACATTTTATAATAAATATGCACATCATGAACAACTACAACTAGGAACATTAAAAGGATTATCTAATGATATAATCTAAATTGATTTTTTTGGAGACTATAAACATATTCGGTTAAAAATGTGTTTCATGATAAATGTATAAGTTTTAAATAGAATTTATTTTCATCAAATGATCGTATAAAACACTTTTTAAATGATAATATATTTTAATGAAGCCCTAAGCAATTTTTATAATGACCATAATGTTTATTATGCTATAAAAATTATCAATTTTCAATAAATAAGGATTTTATTTATAAAGATTAAATTTTCATACTTAGAAAATTATTTTGATAAAATAAACTTCATTTTTGGACTCAACACCTCAAAATTAGTTTAGAGTGTTTTAGAATTTTTCTAACAAAGTTGATTTTTTGGTGAAAAGGTGAAAATTGTCACTTTACAAAGTACTATGATTTTATGTCATCGTTATTATGTCAGCATGACTAAAAATTTATGAAACATTTTATTTAATAAAAATAGCATTTAATAAGTATAAAAATGATTTTGAAAATATTAATTTTAATTTAGAAATTTATACTTTACATTTGGGATCCAAGAATTGTATTTTTAAGATAATAATTATTTTGAGTTTGTGTGCATTAATTGGATTGGCTGGAAGGTAAGTTTCAAATTAGGTAGCCTTTGAACATCCAACCACTATCTCCCACTCATTAATAAGTCATAAAATTGGTTGGAATTGATTGAACCCATAAGTGGTTGACTTATATAATAAAATAATCTATATTTTAACCCTTAAAACCACCCATCATCAAGTATAAATATCCCCTTTCCTTACTTTCCACACCAAAGCCTTTGAGTATGATTTCTATCTCAATATCCCTCTCAAGAGTCCCTCTGAGGTTGTTCCAAGGTTCTAAGGACTCACTAGCTTTGAGAAGCATCCTCCCAAGGTAACAGATCTTTTCCTCCACATATTTCGATTCAAGTTCTTCTTTTGTATAAGCCTTTAATTCTCAATTTATTATGTTTTCAAGTAATTTTAAATACCCCCATTACCGTGAATATGATGTCTTGTTAACGAGAGACTTCATTTTGCTCTCATTATAGCTTTTTTCTAAGTTGTTACTCTGCAGAAGTAAGAGTTTCCTCAATTCTTTTCATTTTCAAGTTCATTACTTTTGTAATGTTGTCTTTTAAATTTATTTTCATATACTTCCATGCTTTTCATTCCATGGTATTATATTCCATTTGATATGTTGTAAATGAGATTTTATTTATTCCTTCAACCCTCCAATGGCCCAAAGACCTTCATTTTTTTTATTGATTTTGGTAATCCACCTTTCAAGGGGTGAGGTGGAACCCTTACAAGGCCCGTAGGTGTAAGTATTACATGGCCCGTAGGCCTTAGATGAATTCATTGCCCGTAGGCTTCAAACATTACATACAACCTAGACTAACTACTTGGAACTGCTCCTCCCCAGCATCTTCATCGTGAAATCAACTCTCCACCTTCGCATGACTGTTCGACTAGGCTTTCCCGTGCATGCACAGGCTTGTCCCGATGACAGGTGTCATACCCTCTCATTCTTGCAATCTGTTTAACTTCTGCTATGGTGAAATCCCCTTGCTCCTCCTTCTGAAGCTTGTTCCTTGTAGGTTGTCTGGTTTGCATCTTCACTTAAGGTGGCTCGAATGCCTTGAGGTGGCCCGAAGGCCTTACTGACCCAAAAGCATGGATGACCTGAAGGCCTTAAAGGACTCGGGGACCAAATCGGTGGCCCGAAGGCCCAAATGGGGGAATATTCCTGGCTGCTACAGTGCCAAATAATGCCTGCTACAGTTCCGCTATAGTACCTGATACAGTTCTGCATAGTCCCTGCTACAGTACTGCTACAGTTCCTACTACAATACTGCTACAGTACCCCCCAGAAATTAGCCTCCGCCTGGATTTGATCCCAGATCTCTTGGATGCACTTAAGGAATCCTCATTATAACATTTTCCTAAGGCGTTACTATGCTGAAACAAGGGTTCCTCACCCCTCATTTCCCCATTAATTTTATGAGCCTTATTAATTATTTATTGTTTCAATGAAAAATGTTATTATGCATCTTTGTTATAATTTCCTTACTGTGTTATCAATGAAATATCATCATTCCCTTTCATTATACCACCTTCATAAACCGTTGTAATGCTCAAGGTTTCCCATAGCAATAAAACCATCCTAAATTTGGTAAAGAAAAGTGTGTGTGGTTTCCCTAGAAACGACATCCTTATCTGGATACTATAAGTGGATGCGGTTTTGGGTCAGATGTATCTAGAGATTAAAACCCCAAAAAGAGTTGTTTGGGTATATCCCGACCATCATTCTAGTGCACGATGAGTGGACCCTTACTGCGCACTTGGTTTGACACCCTCAGGGGATTTGCTTTGGATAATTCACATACACTTTATAAACTATAATAAAGGCTCGAAATATGTGGATTGATATTTACATTGAAAGGGTTTTTTTATCTCCTGATTTGTAACCAATGATCACGTTCTCTTTCACTCTCCATATTTCTCATGGATTTTACCTTTCTTATCCATGTTTATGTTCCAATGTATATGTCGTATGATGAAATTATGTTCTCTATAGAGAATGATCCATCACTGCCTTTGTCTTTCCTTATCATCAGCTATGCGTAATAAAATTCTTTTATTCCAATGCCTTTCCATGTGAATACCCTTGCATGCTTCTTTTGGTTGAAGGGTATTCACCTAGATACCTATACATCAATTGATTAGGGAAATTATGACTAAACTGTATACCCTTTATCTATACGGTGTAAATACCTTAGACTTCATAATATTGATTAATGGGTATTTACCTATAAAGTTATCAAATTTCATTGGATACCCATTTAATTTCCAATGGGTTTAACATGATATGATTATTTTATGTACGTTTTCCTTATGTAGAACACATGAATTAAGACATATGAAGGGTACGCCCTAATATCCCTCCAATGCATTGGGTAAAGAATTTTTCTCCAGAGATGACATGTTTATGATACTTTGGTAGTATGACTTGGTAATGTTTGATGACACATTGGTGACAAACCTTGGTGAAATGCTTATGAATGTCACATGTTATGTTGTAGCCACATTTTCATGTTATGCTTCATGTACCTATGATCAAGTTATTCCTCATGTACTTATGATCATGTTATGCTTCATATACCTATGATCATGTTATGCCTCATATACTTACGATCATGTTATGCTTCATATACTTATGATCATGTTACGCCACCTGTACCCATGATCATGTTTTGCCTCTAGTTCTCATGTTCATGTTCTTATATCATGACTCATGCCTTACCCATGATGTTCTTTTATTCTTTGTTTTCATTGGTTATCCCTTACTGGGCTTTATAACTCACCCTTTTCTCATGTTTCCCCATTTCCCCCAAGAATTTCAATGAAAGTGATCCATATAGGGGAGTTACATGCATGGAGAATCCTTGTGGAAGAAATGCATATTGTACCTTGTGTTGTAAACGTAGTTAGTTCCCAAAGACAATGAATTTTAGATCTTAGGTTTTTTTAATTCATGAAATGTATTAAAAAGTATGCACCATATTTGAAGGTGTGAGTCTGGGGTGTCTCATTTAGTATCAGAGCAGAGTTTGGTTATTTTTGGGAATTGAAATTTGAAATATTTGGGTATAGAGCATTAGATAGATAATAATTTTCTCTAATGGACTAGGTTAAGTATAACTAGTATGACCCATATGATTAACATCTTCTAGGTATTTATAATGAGTCTTTTCTATTGGTAACATATACCTAAACATTTGGGTTTAGTAAGTGTTATTCCATCCATCCATCACAACTTTTTTTATTTTTAAACACTTTTAAGGGAAAAGTGATAACCCTCACAACTTACCAGTTTCAGCACTAAAAGATACTACCGATTTTTTGAAGAACAGTTTGAGTTGGTTAGAACCAATCTCCCTAAACAATATCCAGGGAATAGAATTTACCTGAGTGTCAGGGTAGTCCTTTAAGATGCCTTCATACAGATGCGCCGAGTTGTCCCAAGATTGCATGTATTCCTCCTTGTAATCTTCCCCATGTTGAAGCCTCTAACCAGAATACATACTTTCTTATCAATCTACTCGCCTTGCTCCTTTGTAGTGGTCACATGAAGGGATCTAAGCTTCTTCAACACCTTAATATCCAGAGATTCCTCTACCATTTCTTCATCCGAGTGCATTAGTAGATCCATGTGTTCTAGCACTGAGGAAATCTGTCGTTGAGGGTCTTCATTGGAGCCTGTCTCACGCTGCTTCCCAGGGTCCACCATCTCCTTATCACCCATGGGAATGACATGTTCAACAACCTTGTATCCTACAGACACCAGGTCATTGGAGATGTCGGCCACCTCATGCTTTTCAGAATGTCTGTACCTATTTGAGGGGGTGATGACTGCACTTATAGGAGCCTTCGGGGGAAACTTACCCTTAATTGCGGATCTAGTAACAGGAGGACTAGGTAGGTTGGAGTAATAATTCCTATGGCGCACCCTCCTGTTGTTCATAATGAAGCCGTTAGAATACATAATCATGTTCTTTCCCTTCCGCGAAGAGGATCTAAGATACTCCTCCTCAATAACCAGTTCCTTGGACTCAGTGGAGTTCGAAGCCTCATCCATTTCCTCTTAAGAAGCTTCCACATTCACCAAGGGGTCCTCACTATAATCCACCCCTTTTAATGCCTCACTGGCATGATAGTCCTCTTCTCCTAACACTGCAAACTGGTTTTGAGGAGTCAAATTCGATCCCCTAGATTTAACCTTCTTAGCATAAGAAATTCTATCCCGTGTGACCTGCTTTGACTTGTATGAAATTCCTGTTTGTTCAAAGCCTCAACCCATAAATTGGAACTGTGCTGAGGTGTTCTCCAGTACTAGACACTGGGAATCCTCACCAGTGTCTTGGTCCTCACAGACAACCTCATTCACCGCATCTTCATTGGTTGTAATTGGTGGAGCCATCTATAATGCCTATGTAGCATCCAGGTGGACTTCCCACTCTTCCTACCCAACCCCCTCCTGGTCCAGTCCTACATGCTTACTGCCCCCAACATTCTCAACATTGCACATCCCACTATCAACAGCCTCAGACGAGCATGCCACACCCAAATTGAATTTCAACTGATGAAAATGTCAGTGACTCATGGGTTAACTTGAAAATTTAGAGACAACTTCCGAGGAACCATGACTTCTTCACATAGGGCCCTAAAAACAGGAGAGGCAGTGCGATGAGCCCCTAACTGCGACTTATTCATTATTTGTCAGCATGATTAAAAATTTATGAAACATTTTATTTAATCAAAATCTAATTTAATAAGTATAAAAATGAATTTAGAAATATTAATTTTAGTTTAGAAATTTACACTTTACATTTGGGAACCAAAAAATGTATTTTTGAGATAATAATTATTTTGGATTTATGCGTATTAATTGTGTTGGATGGAAGGTAAGTTTCAAATTAGTGAGACTTTGAACATCCAACCACTCTCTCCTAATCATTAGTAAGCCAACAAATTTGTTGGAATTGATTTAACCCACAAGTGGCTGGCTTATATAATAAAATAACCTATACTTTGACCCTTAAAACCACCGCTCCTCAAATATAAATACCCCATTTCCTCCTCATTTTCCACACAAAAGACTTTAAGCATGATTTATCTCTAAATATCCCTCTCAAGAGTCCCTCCAAGTTGGTTTTAAGGTTCAAAGGAGTCCTCTATCTTTATGAAACATCCTCCCAAGGTAAGGGATCTTTTTCTCCACTTCTTTTGATATATGTTCTTCTTTTTTATAAGCCTTTGATTTTTAATTTATTATTTTTTCAAGTGATTTTAAATACCCCCATTACTGTTAATATGATTTCTTGTTAATGATAGATTTTATTTTCCTCTTATTATAGTTTTTTCCTAAGTTGTTACTCTGTCAAAGTAAGGGTTTCCTCAATTCTCCTCTTTCATTTTCAAGTTCATTACTTTTGTGATGTTTTCCTTTTAAATTTCTTTTCATATACTTCCATGATTTTCATTCCATGGTATTATATTACATTTGATATGTTTTAAATGTGAGTTTATTTATTCCCTCTCATAATAACCTTTTCTTAATCTGTTACTATGATAAAACAAGGGTTCCTTACTGCTCATTTCCCATTACTTTTGTGAGCCTTATCAATTATTTCTCATTTCAATGAAAAATGTTATCATGCATCATTGTTATAATTTCATTACTATTTTATCAATTATAGATCACCATTCCCTCTCATTACACTACCTTTCTAAGACTTTTTAATGATCAAAGTTTCCCATAACCATGAAACCATCCTAACTTCAGTAAAGAAAAGTGCGTGTGGTTTTCCTAGAAAGGAAATCCCTGTTTGGGTACTAAAAGTGGACATGGTTTTAGATCAGATGCATCTAAGGATTAAAACCCTAAAAAGAATTGTTCAGGTATATCCCAACCATCATTCTAGTACACAGTGAGTGGGCCCTTATTATGCACATGGTTTGACACTCCCAGAGGATACACTTTGGATAATTCACATACACTTTATGATCCATAATAAAGGACTGAAATATGTGGATTTATATTTACATTCAATTGATATCTCTACTCCTTGAATGTACCCTTAACCACTTCTTATTATCATTCCCTCAATTTAAGTACTACCCTTTTCAATGTAAATATCCCATAATTTATAAGTTGATTGTTGGCTATTCACCAAGATAACTACATTAATCCATTAAAAGGGTTTCTTTATTACCTGATTTGTAACCAGTGATCATGTTCTCTTCCACTCCATATTTCTCATGGATCTTACCTTTATTCTCCATGTCCACGTTCCAATGTATATGTTGTATGGTGGAATTATGTTCTCTATATAGAATGATCCACCACTGACTTTGTCTTGCCTTATCATTATCTATGCGTAATCAAATTCTTTTATTCCAATGCCTTTCCATGTGAATACCCTTGCACGATTCTTCTGGTATAAGGGTATTCACCTAGATACCTATACATCAATTAACTGGGGAAATTATTGACTAAAATGTACACTTTATCTATACGGTGTAAATACCTTAAACTTTATATAATATTGATTGATTAGTATTTACCTAAAATGTTATCAAATTTCATTGGATACCTATTTAATTTCCAACTACTTTATCATGCTATGATTATTTTATTTATGTTTTCCTTATGTGACACACATGAATTAAGACATATGAAGGGTACTCCCTAATAACCCTCCAATGAATTGGGTAAAGTTTTATGACACCCTGAAGATGAACCTTGGTGATATGCTTATGAATGTCTCATGTTATGTTGTAGACAAATTTTCATGTTATGCATCATGTACTTATGATCATCTTATGCCTCTTTTAATTTTGATCATGCTATTCCTCATGTACTTATGATCATGTTATGCATCATATAATTATGATCATGTTATGCCTCATGCACTTATGATCATGTTATGCCTCATGTACTTATGATCATGTTATGCCTCATATAATTATGATCATGTAATGTATCCTTTACTCATGATCATGTATTACCTCTTCTCCTCATGTTCACATTCTTATATCAGGACCGATGCCTCACCCATGATGTTATTTTATGATCCATTTTCATTAGTTATCCCTTAATGGGATTTATATCTCACTCTTTTCTTATGTTTCCCAATTTCCCCAGGATTTGCAATGAAAGTGATATATATAAGGGGGTTACATGTGTAAAGAATAATTGTATAAGAAATGTGTATTGTACCATGTGTTTAGTTGTAAATGTACCTAGTTCTCAAATGCACTAAATATTAGATCTTGGGAGTTTGTTGTAATTCACGTCATGTATTAAAAAGTATGCGCCATATCTAGAGGTATGGATTTAGGGAATCTCATTTAAAACCAATAAATATTGAATCAATATAATTTCTTGGTTTGAAAAATAATGTTTATTTTAATAATTAAATTCAAATAGAATTTAATTGAGTTCAATAGAAACACTAAGTGTGTGACCCTCTAGGATTCTTCCTCAGTGAAATTAGGTAGGTTCACATAAAGTCCAATATCGACATCTAAAAACATGTAAAGAAATCCAAGAGTAAGAAATTAATCTCATAATGAAGACAACCACATACAAACACTCATTTTGTAATATAATCTATTTGTCTCAATATCTCATCAAACTAGTTGCATACTTGTGTCATCAACCTATATGTTTGATACACCTTTCTTTTACTTTATGAAACAAGATTTTCAATACACCATGACCATGAAATTTAATGTGATAGTTCCATTTCAATAAAAGGGTTGAGATATCAAAATTTATAAAGATGGAAGAGACAAATATTTCCTTGAATTATTCATTAATAACATATCACTCATAACACACCCAACATACCCAACTTCACCATGAACATATGTTGTCATAGTTTATGATCATACATCTATGTATGAAACTCAAGATATGAATTAATAATAAAATTAAAGTCTAAGGATCATTAAACATGCTTGAAAAAATAAATATTTAGTGACATGTAAACATGTTTAATTCCAACAGGAGAAACTATCCTCATAATCTTCAGTCTTTGAAATTACCAAGTGAAAATTTTATGAGATAAAGTCTTATCCGCTTATGAGTACTAATACCTGAAAGTTTTCATCATCTATACCACATCAGGTGGTGTCATGCAACCATATGACTAAGTTTAAGAATATCATAATTTCATTTCAAAGTTCTCATCATAACAGAGAACTGATATGACCATTTCAATGTTATAGATACTCTAGGACATTATCATTTTAAATTCATGTAGAAGAACAATCAATATGTGATAATAAATGTATTAATATTCACTT
This sequence comes from Viscum album, assembly GCA_963277665.1. Taxonomy (NCBI): domain Eukaryota; kingdom Viridiplantae; phylum Streptophyta; class Magnoliopsida; order Santalales; family Viscaceae; genus Viscum; species Viscum album. The sequence continues at coordinate 1,461,713,128 of OY728162.1, read as the reverse complement.
ATTTGAATATATATAGATAATATAAATTACAAATAAGTTGGTTATAAGACACCAAATCCAACAGACCCCTACTTAGACTAGAGATAACTACTAACAACTTTTAGTCCGTTAGGTCTCACATGATGTTCTTGATGGATATATATCCTAAATACTCTCTCTCTCTCTCTCACACAAACACAAGCTGTATTTAGACTTTCATACAAACTATTATTTTCATACATGAATAAGGTATATTATTCTATGCATCTTACGTTGGACACTTGATAAATCCTCCACTGAAGCTATCATTTAATAAACCATTTCATAAGATGAAACTTGTGGGAGGAGATTCATTCATGCAATGAATATATAAAATGGTCAAAGAATTAACTCATGCATTGAAAACACACGAGTTAATGCATGCACTATTGAGGAGTGTCCTCTAGATCTTTATCAACTCCACAACCATGTGATGATAGGTAATGGTGAATGTGCTTGGTTGATGCTTGGCAGGAACTCCTTGGAATTTGTTGCTCTCTTCTCCAACCACCTCCACACCTGAGACACTATCATATCGTGGTGGTTGGAGAATCCCGCTCAAATGTTGATTGATTCAATCTTGAACCATGGATACCTCTGGAGGTGGGATTCCATTTGAATTCCATGCAGTGATCTCTCTCAAACCCATGCAATGCCATTCAAGGATTATATAGTTTCTTCTTCAGTGAACGGTACACATTTACAACATATTCTTCATTCCAGTTTATTACACAAGTTTCATATTTATTGCATAGTAGATCCCTGGACAAGGGATTTAACCACTTTCACTTGATCTAATAATTTTTATGAAACCTTAACAAATCTATGCAGTGGTATCAAAGTAACCCATGGACTTAGGTTTATAAAATCATGAGTGAAATGAAGAAATCATGAAAAACAGAGCATTTTTTTACACTAGTTGATAAATTCGGGAAAAATGGATTACCCTTACAAAGAAGTGTTATAAGGGTCATTCGAACTTACACGTATTCATAGTGGTTTGTGTAAGGGTTATCCCATCTTACCCTTATGTAGAGTGGTCTATGTAAGGATTATCCTAATTTACCTTTACGTAGAGCAGTCTATGTAAGGGCTATAAGTGCCCACCCTTACACAATGCGGTCTACGTGTGGGTCGTCTTGGTATACCCTTATATAGCTAGTCTATATAAAGGAAACCATTGAGTTACCTTTATCCAGTTGGGTTATGTAAATGTAAAGTAATGTACCTCTACAAAGGTCACCCCTAGTGCGTAAAGGTAAACAAAAAACACATATTTTTTTATTAAGTTTGTTTATGTTTTTTAAATTGTTTATAAATCACAGTAAAGAGTATTTTTGGGAATATTTTAAATTCATGAAGAGTATATAAAATAATTAATTATAAATTGTTTATAATTAATTAAATAAATGTTTTTGAAACATTTATTTATAAAATATTCCAAAATATTAAATATTAATATTTAAAATACCTTTTAACATATAATATGACATACCTTATTATCTAAAAAGGGTTTATTTAAAAAATCATAAGGGTAAGTGTTTATAAATTACTAAGTCTAAAATATAAAAATTTTATATTTAAAATTATGAATTATTCATAATCTATTATTTTGAATTGTGAAAATTAAAGAAGCCTTATTTGGGGATTATTTAAATCACATCAAAAAGTTGATCTTGCTTTAAATAAAAAAGTATATGATATTTAGATTATGTAATTTTTTTCGTAATATTAATTGAATTATAAATTTTTTTATAATTCAGAAAATATCATATAATTAAAATAAAATGTTATATAATGAAGAATATGAAAGAGTTCATATTGAAATGAATATAAAATTATTATGTTCAAAATTATGAAATTCCCATAATGATAAAAATGATTATAATATTTTTATAGTTATATTTTATTTATGAATTATTCATAAATAGGTATTTCATGGTTAAATACTTCAATTATTCATTTATTTAAAAGATACTCCCTACTTTATTCATGTATATAACTTGTTTATATTATGAGCATGTATGCTTTAGTTTAAGATGTTAAACTTTTCCTTGTGATCATCATACATGAATTTAAGTAGTTACATGCTAGATATGATGATGAATTTAATTTTCCATCTATCTCATCCTTGGTTTTTTATTTGGGTTATGAGCTTGAATATAGTTGTTCAATATAGTTTATGCATATTAGGTGTTATAATAGTTATGAATTGAATTACATCTTGAGTAAAGTCTCCCTGGGGAGAGGGACTTGGGGCCAGACTACCTACTTACCCAATGACCTATGCCTTGTTTAGAAAGGTGAATGAGGTTGGCTATCCCTCCCTTTAGGATTACTCATCTAGATATTTTAAATCTCATATAATTATAAGCCTTCACATGATGATTTCATGTACCTTATGAATATGATGCATTCAGAAATGTATGAATATACTTGAGTTCTATTTTTGGGTGAATAACACAAACTTGTGGGATGTGTAAAGAGTTACACATCAATATAGTTTGAACATATTGGTTTGGTGGGGAGAATATGATTCAAAACTAAATCAATGGAAGAATGCATGCATAGAAGGGAATATCATGAGATAAAATGGTGAGATTGAATCCCCTTAAAATTCTAAGTGTTACTTTTTTTCCAAATCGACACTTATCAAGACCTCAACCACCCAAACGGGTAGGTTCTATCAAAGAAGGGTGCCTATAGATTATCTTGTGTAAGACAAGAAAGTAATGGGTGACACTAGATCACCCTTAGGTAGGTTCAGCTAAAGTAGAGTGACCCTATATTGTCTTTTGTTATCCTGTTCTTGGAATTTGATTTCGGTTTCACTTAGCTGATAAACTATTAGGAAGGACACCATAAGAATGGTGTTGAGTTTATCTATATGATGGATTGGATAAAGAGTTGTCCACATGACCATACAATAGTCATATATGATATGACTGAGATGATTCCATACTTAAATAACTATGTGGTGGGAATAACTTCAAAGAAGACTCATTTCTTTATAAAATATGAATCTTGGACCGCTAATGGATATGGTATGTTTTAAAATGGGTCATAATTTTAATGGGATCCCATTTAATAAAATTACTTACTAAATGGAAATAAAACATGATACTAATTTGATAAAATCTTATATTGTAGAAGAATAAAATCATCACCATCAAACAAAATTTTGAGATTAATCCTTATAAGGATAAGTTTAATGTATGTTACTCATAATACTGGGAACTTTAGGAAAAGTTATTAAGAAATATTTATGATTTAAGAAAAGTTCTTAAGGAAAATTTATGTGTTAGAATAGTTCCTTTCTAAGTAACCAAGTGTTAAATTTTTTCAACAAGTGAATCTAGATGATTATGGAAGTAAAATAACACACTTCAGGTTTCAAAGGCATTATATGAAAAATGATTTAAGGAATTTTATTCTCATATACTCAATATGATTGGACATGCCAATTGATATTCAATATGGTTGAATATTCTAATGACTTAGTGATACTAAAGGTTTCCATAAAGCTTTATTGGTTATATAATTCAATTATAGTATTTTGACAGATATATGATATCAACTGTATGTTTTACAAAACAGTGTAAATATAAAAAAAGGTCAAAACATGAAAAAGAATATAAGATTAGATCTTGAAGGTTACTTTCAAGTAATAGAGAAAATATTTTGTTTTATTAAAGACTTGGATACTTTAAGCTTGGATAAATGTATCATCATATGCATATTTTTTATCTCATTTAGCTCTTGAGAAGAGAATGTAGAATTTTTTTGTTTAATAAAATGTGATGGAAGTTTGTAACACACACACTTTATGATTTATTCAATTGTATAACATGATTTAAGGGGGATTAAAAATGGATTGTTATGTTTAGGGTATTTATTCTATTATCATTTATGGAAATGTTCTAAAATATGATTGAATTCAAGGAATGTTTACTCAATATTCTCAAAGTGTTGGGAATATATATAAAATAGGTATATGTTTTCCAAGTTTTAAAGTGTTGTATATACAATACAAGTGATGTTTCCTTCTTATAGATTTTCCCCTTCACAAATCCCAAATCCCTTCCCCTCTTCCCTTTAATCTCACTTTTCCCCAAAGTCATTTAATGTTTCAATGGTGTTTCTTTTCTTCTGATATCTTCATTAGAGTTCACAACAGTGTCATATTTACTTAACCTATCATTAATTGTATGGTTCAGATGGATTTGAACCTTCATCAATGTATTTGATAGGTTTATCAATGAAGCATGAGACCTATGGGATCACATGGTGGTGGGGCTAATCAATTCCTAAAACTTCCTGATTCACTTCTCAAATGAATATTATTTGATTACTTCTTAGAATATGACTCCTTGACTATTTCAATCATTTTTATTCTACCTACATTGTTGGACATTTAAATTTCACTTGAATCATGACTTGCCTTCTTCAGTGATTTGGGAAATCCTTCCTAGTCTCCCCACCCATTCCAAAACCCAACCATCCTCAAAATTATTGGTAATTTATTTGGTCGCTATCTATGCTCATATTGGAGAATGTAATCACTCTGCCACCCTATTACCCCTTAAATTTGTGTAGATGTTGGCAGTTCAAATCCTCCCCTATAATTTTCTTGGATTAAGATTGAAGGCTAATACACACACAAGCAGAATATTCAATATGAATCCTAGACTGATTTTTATCTGGGATCTCTTCAGTAAGGTAATTCAGTACAATGATGTTGCCAGTGTTCTCAATTTGTTGGTAATGCAGGGGATTCATTGGGCGAGACTAAGGCTTGTATGGATGGATCTACTGATGTTTATTCTCCATCTTTGCAGCCTATTATTCTAGGCTCGGAATATATGGTTCCCGCTAAGATTGATACAAGATCTTTTGGAAAATCTTGGTTTGAAAATTTCATCCCTTAGGGGGAAGGCTCTTCTAGAAATGGTGCACCCTCATGAGGGATTGGGTGAGAAACTTATTGGTATTCTCATGATCAAGCTTTATCAGGAGTCAATTCTGGTTTTGTTGTGAGGGAGCTACCCATATCCTCACTTGAGGTGCAAGTCCCCTCTGTTTCTCTCTAGTTTAAAAAACATTCATTTTTTAAAATAAAAATGCTTTGGGTGGAACTGAATTTGATGTTTGGAAAACTATTATACCAAAGTGGAAAATGAAATAGGTTTCTAGCATGAAAACCTCATATTTACATAGGTTTGAATTAGGATATAAGGAATTTGAAAATTTTGGTATAGAAGATGAATCCTAGACATCTTCAGATTGTGAGTAGGAATAATAGGTGGAGGTTCTCATTACCTATAATTCAAATAAAAAGATAGAAATTAAATTTTGATTTAGGGGGTTATCCATTCAACAAAGGGAAAAGAATAAGGAAGTGTAAATATTATTCTAATATACCAAAACCAATGGTCACTAGATCAATTGGTAAGGTCCTTAGTTCTATTTATAAGCAGATGGAGGAAAAGTTATGGTCAGCTTTGATGCTACCTATGGTAGGTGCAGTATAGGATCTTGAAAATTTTTAGGTGCAAGAACCACCCACTAAGCTCAACTAGTTCAACATGGTTCAATAGAGGATATGAGTGAGAAGATGGAGCCCGAGGTCGAAGGTGGTAAATGGAGAGAGCAAGAATAAAATGAGGCACCTTTACCTGGAACGGTCATGTTGAATCCAGAACCTTCTAGGGATCTCTTAATCCATTATAAGGAGGTTATGATGGAGAATGAATCTTCTATTAAAGTCTCCTCTATGGATGTGTAAGAAAAAAACCTATTTTGGAGATGTCTCAAGATCATTTATAGGTAATATTTTTGATTTTTTTGAGTATATCTTGTTTGGGTTTTACCTTGGGGAGTTTTTAGATGAAATTGGAGAATTTTGGAAGGAAGTGGGGCAATGCATGATTGGCGCATGGTTTTTCTAAATCGTGCACCCATCCCAAAAAATCCTATAAACCCAAGTAGAGGGGATTTACATGGCTGACACACAGTTTTTCAAACCATTCACCCTCTTAGTAGTAACCATGTGACACCCCTAGGTGGGTGCATGGTTACTGCACATGGTTAGGGAAAACCATGCGCCCTGTAAAGGAAACCATGTGTGCGAGATTTTAATCCCATGAAGATTAGATTAAAAATACCCAAACCCCTGAAATTCAACCAAAATTGACCCCAAATCTACCCTAAACATTTTATCTCATTTTTGGAGGCTTTTGGATGGATTTCATGTCTTTATGACCTCTATTCTTGGAAAATCAAAGCCCAGATTGAAGATATGCACCTATCCTAGTAAAAGAATCTCATCCTGTTTGGTTTCTTCCCGCTCTCCCATCTTTATCTCATCCTTTGAAGGAATTTTTCCTCTTTTTTGTGATGGATCTAGATCTAGGTTTGGTAGATCTAATACGGTTGATCTTGGATCTAGGTTTTGGATCTAGATATCATTCTTCATTGTGTAATTGAACATCCTGCTTCAAATTGAGGATTTCCATTGGCGAGCATCCATCAAAAATCTTAAGGTAGGTGTTCTATTATTCAAATCCCAAAGTCTTGATTTCAATTATGTTCATGTAATTATATAATTTCTATTTATTTTTTAGAAATTTAATTTCTTAAATTGAATTAATTAATTTGGTTAATTAATTAATGGGATATTGGGATTATGAAATTGGATTAATTGGTGAATTAATTAATAAGATATTGGGATTGTGGAAATTGGATTAATTAATTAGTGAATTAATTAATGGGATATTGGGATTTTGAAATCTTATTAATCAATTGATGAATTAATTAATGGGTTATATAGTTAAATGTGGATAAATGAATTAATAGTGATTTGTTCATATTTTTCCATGTGTTTAAATTGAAGAACCATGTTTATTGTGATAAATTGTGATGGAAAAATGTTGTGAAATATTAGTAAAAGGATTAGTGTTGATTAATTTTGACTGATGTGATATATGTGATTTGTGTGATTGATTGATAAATGTGTGTAAGACATGGACTGTTGCTTCAAAATCCTATAGTAATAAACTAAAATATGTGTGTGGGACATGGACTGTTGCTTCAACATGAGTGTGAGACATAGAATACTAATTCAAAAGCCAAATTATGTGATTGTGTGATAAATGAGTGTGGGAAACAAACTTCTACTTCAAAAACCCACTTGTGTGATTGTATGATAAATGAGTGCGGGACATGGACCGCTACTTCAAAATCCCACTTGTATGTTTGTTTGATAAATGAGTTATGGGTCACAGGATGCTACTTAAAATACCGATGGGGTGCGAGACATGGTGATCTAGACCCAAAATGTTGGCATTAGAATATGGTTTCAATTGGTCGTAATATTAATTGAAATGAAATGATAATTGATAACCATGGTATTGCGATATTGTTTAGACTCCCACATGGGCCAAAGTAGGTATTGAGGTTTGGGTGTCCTCGAGAACCTAGTGGTTTTTATGTTTAAATAAAGAATAATTGAATATATGTAAATTGTTTACTTTATTGCTTTTATTTTATTCTTTATACCACTAGATACACTGTTATTGACTGGATATTATTTTAGAGTCCATTTGTGGTGGCCTAATAAGTTGTATTCACATCCTATTTAGGCTGTCTGATTGGTACCCGAATAGACTTGATGTTTGTAGGACAAGATAAGGGAAATAGTTTTATGTTAGATAGATTATATGGGACGGAGCATGAATGAGGGAACAAAACATGATTCAAGACCCACTTGGGAGTTGTCAGTATATTTATTTATTTTGTTTTTTTTGTATATTGACACTTGACACATTTAAAATGATATATCTATTGTTTAGTTTTGGATATTGTATTCTTGTTTTGGTCATCATTTGATTTTTGTATTATTCTGGTTATGGTTATATTGTTTGGTTGTTTCTTATTTATTTCTGTTGTTGTATTAATATGATAAATAAGGTATAGTCTCCCCATAATCGATATTGAACCCTCACTTCTAGTTGGCAGCCTATGGCGTGTGGGGATGTGCACTTGGGATGTAACATACTAGCTTGGGGAATCAGTGCATGGCACTTAGGTTGGGATGCTACAAAGTGGTATCAAAAGAGTTCTTTTCTTTTTCACTTATCTTACTATTTGGGGAAAGGTAGACAAGAGACTAGGAATAGTCAGGACTTGGATATGAGCTCATTCATGGAAGTATCCACCCACGTACGGGGTAAAACCTAAGTACCCAGGGTGGGATTGTTGTTATTGATGTGTGTTGTTATAGTTGGATATTATTTCATATTGGGTTAGGAAGTTGTTGTGTGATGTTATTATTTCTGATATTTTTTCTGATATTTGAATCATGGACTAGTATGGCACAAGATTTGAGTATAAATGCATCATTCTTAGAACTTAGGATTATTTTATGACATAAATCATTTTAGTCACACATGGAAAAGTAAATTTTGGGTAAGTTATTGAACTTGAAATGTTTTTTTTTGCTTGAAAAATTGAAATAAAAAGGTGCCTAATATGAAATTGAAAATTGTAAATGATGAAAATTATGAATAAATGAGTGTCTAATGAGAAACTTGAATAATTAGAATGATTTTACCCTTTTATAACCATGAAATAGATGTAGTATGGTTAAGGGTGGTGATAACACCTTGGTTTTGACTAGGTGGTGGGGAAAATGGGGGAATGACTTGTTAAGGATTATTTTGAATCCTTATTATGTAAATGTGTTAAAGTTTTGAAATGTATCTTAAAATGTGTGTTTGGAATTGTAGAGATATTCCTCCATTATGATTCTTGTTGAGGGGACAACAGGAGGCACTACTGCAAATTGGGGCTTTAACGGTGTTAGTTAAAGTGTTTTATCATCACTTCAAAAGAGCTGATATTGCGAGCGATGTTGAGGGGGGGGGGGTCTTTAACATCGCTAAAAAAAGTGTTGTTAAAGGCACCCTTTAACAGTTCTAAAAAAAATCACTGATAAAGGGTTCCTTTAAAGGTGTTTTTAGTGCTATTAAAGGTTGTCTTTTAACTATGCTAAAAAAAGCACTGTTAAAAATATGAAAAAACGAAATAAAATTTCCACGCACCCTAGAAACCCCCTTTCTCAGTGCTTATAGCACAATTTATTAGCAATTTACACTACCAATCCACCATCATGAACACCACCCCCATTCCTTAGTACTAAAAGGATACCCCAAATACCTACGGGTGCCTGGATTTGATCCTAGGACCTCCCTTATACGACTAAATAATCTTTAGCACTATGCCATGCATGTTTTTTTGTATATTTAACGACTATTCTATTTATTTGTATATATTTTGAAATGTGTGATATATATATAATTATATTTATTTAAATATATTATATATTAATATTTATATATATATTTATTAGAATATATATATATGTTTATTAATACAGACATATATGTATATATAAAAATTATATATACATATTAATTCATTTTTATAAGGTAAATAAAATGGATAATTTTTTAATTTAAATAAAATGAATAATAAATATTTATTTTATATATTTAAAAATACATTTTTACATAAATATGTTGATATATGTATTTATACAAGTGATTTATTATAAGTAAATATAAGAAAATATGCCTAGATTTAATTATAAATATAACTATACTGTGAAAAATGATAAAACTCCAAAACCATAATAAAAATATGAATTTAATCCCTTGGAATAAATTTATTCCCATAAAAAAATCCAATAAAACCCCCATAAACAAGGCTGAAATTCCATCGAATGTTAAACAATTGGGATGTCCCAACTAAAAACTCAGTTTGGAGTCCTTTAGAGCCTCTTTTTACCTCAAAAAATAGCAATCAAGATCCCACTAGTCATGAAGGTGTAGATTTTGTTACAATATTTGATTTGATATGTGGTAGATCCTAAATGGACACTCGGATAAGAAGTTACGATCGTTTGAAGTTTGAGTTATGTTTTCAACTTATTTTAGATATTTTATTTTTTTTGTTTTTTTCTCTTGAAATTGTTATTAAATGACTATTACTCAATAATAATTAGAAAATCATTAATTAAAAATATTTTTTAATTATTTTATAATCCATTTTCACTAAATATCTTATATATTAAGTGCAAATGCTTATTTAGCCTTATTTAAAACGTATTTAAAAAATATATATTTTATTTATATCAATATAAATAAATTTATATATTAATATATTATTTTAAATGAAATATTTTTTTAAAATATAAACTTTATCAGTGCTCGTAAAAAAAAACTGATGGGGGTGGGGGGTGGGTGGGTCTTTATCAGTGCTTCTAAAAAAGTGCTAATAAATACCCCCTTTTATTAGTGATTTTTTTACAAGCATTGATAAAGACCCCATTTATTAGTGCTTTTTTAAAATCAGTAATAAAGGTCCCCCTATATAAGTGATTTTAGCTAGTGATATTAAAAGGGGGCCTTTATCAATGCTTTTTTACAAGTGCTGATAAAGGGCCCCTTTTAACAGTGCTAAAAAAAGCATTATTAAAGACCCCCTTTAATAATACTTTTTCTAGCACTCTCAAATAGGGTCATTAACATTGATTTTAGATAGTGATGTTAAAACCCTAGCATTGGATAAATCTAGTTTTTTAGTAGTGAGGTTATGGATGGAAATGATCCTCTAGTAGTGGAACCTGAAGCACTGATAGTGTCAGGTAAGGAAGTCAGGGAGCAGTTCCGAGAGAACTTTGCTTAGTTCATGTAGTTCATGGAAAGAGACCCAGGGAAGGTTGTAAAAAACATGTTTGATCTGAAATAGGAGTTCCAACTATAGCACCCTCCAATATTTACCAGAGAGGGTGTACCTAAGGCCGCTGAGTTCTGGATTGAGTCTATCTAGATGATACTTGACCACTTGGAGAATCCATGTGAGAAGAGAGTCAAATTGGTAGCTTACATGTTGTGTGGTCAATAAAAGTGGTGGAGGGACATCCAGACTCAGGATGGACAGCTGGATAATATGCTATGGAAGGAATTTCAGGAGAAGTTCTTGGAGAACTTTTACTTGGAGATGCTGGGACATGAGAGAACAACTTAGTTCATGAGGTTGACCCAGGGGAGTATGTCTGTTATGGACTATGCTTGTCACTTTAGAGATTTGAAGCACTTTGTTCCAACATTGGAAGGAGATGAGGCGACCATGACCAAGAGGTTTCAGGATGGGATTAAGTGTTAAATTAATTCCTAGGTGAATATCTTCAGGATGAAGATTTTTTCAGAAGTGGTGGATCAAGATCTCATTTTTGGGGGGAACCTAAAGAAGTATTCTGGTGGAGGAAATGTGGTTTCTATTAGATGATCAAGAAGTATGACATCCAAGATCAGGAAACATCATAATGAGAATGTTGACTAGGGAAGTGGAAAATAGAGTAGCTATGGGAAGGATCAGTTACACAAGAACTTTCTTGAGTGATATTTCACCAGTGTGGTAGGTCAGGTAACTTTTATAGACAATCCCCCTAACTACTGGTAGAGTGAGAAGGCAGTAGCAGGATGGGACATCTATAGAAGTTCCACAAGAACCCACAACATATGGGTAGTGATGTAGTATCTAGACATATTCAGAGTATGGGAAGGAGATCTTCTACACCGTATCAGTATGGTAGCTGGAGTTCTACTGGCTGTGGAAATAGAGGTAGTGGACATGGTGCTTCTGGGAAAGAGCAATTGTATTATTATAGTGGTGTAGCTTAGAGAACTTAGACTACATCAAATGGAAGAGGGTCAAAATGGTTGCATGTTGTTCAGCCCACACTGGTGGATAGTGAGGTTAGACCGTTGATAATAAGAGGTACTATTCTTGTAGATTCTATGCATGTTAGTGCCTTATTTGATATTGGTTCCTCTCATTATTTTATATATGTACAACTTGTGAATAGTTTGAGCCTGGTGGTGAAGTTTGTGAGTAGGGTTATGATAATAAATACATCATTGGGAGTGCGATCAAGAGACATCTTCTTGTACAAAGGGTGTTCTCTTGAGTTTGGGGAGTATTGTTTTAGTTGGGATCTTTATGTCCTTGACATGTCAGGATTCAACCTAGTTATGGGTATGGAATGGTTAGTAGAATACCGATACTAGGTATATTATTATCTTAGGAGAGTTATTTTTATGTCTCCTAAGGGTGAAAAATATATTCACCGTGGAGAGTGGGATATACAGGCAGGCTGAGCAGGGCCAATTCATCAGCAACTGGGTGAGCTCACCATCCAGGTTTCAAGTCCTTTTTTGGATGAAGGATGTGCTAATTATGATTTCCTTCCACCTGTAGTGGAAATATTTTATTATGTTTTTCCTAAAGACTTCTTAGGGACTCCACCTTAGAGAGATGTGAAATTAATAATTGAGCTCATGCTAGGGGCTGATCCAGTTTCTATTCCACCATAAAAATTGTCACCAACAGAGCTTCAAGAGTTCAAGAATCAACTGTAGGAGTTTATGGATAATGGGTTTATCCATCCAAGTACTTCTCCTTGGGGTTCATCAGTTTTGTTTACTAAAATGGATGATGTTACTCTATTCTTGAGTATCGATTACTGGAAGTTGAACTAGATGAATGTGAACACGCTTTTGTTTTCTCCAATATTAACATGAGATCAAGCTTTCATCAGTTGAGAGTTCAGACTTTTTATATACAAAGGATTACTTTCAGAAGAATTTATGGCCTTTATGAGTTCACAATGATGTCATTCGGCCTAATAAATGCACTAGCAGTGTTTATGGCCTCAATGAACCGAATCTTCTATCCGCACATGGATCAGTTTATGGTAGTATTTGTGGATGAAATCTTGGTGTAGTAAAAGACTCATGATGATCATTCCCAACATCTTGTGTCACGACCCGACCCAACGGGGCTCGAGCCGCGACTCCCCAAGCCCGCCTCCAATAGGCCAGGGGCTGGCGACTAGCGCCGAGTAGGCTATCACACACATGGGAGGCATTAGCCTAAGGTACCTGTACACACGCACCCACAAACACCTCCATGAAACAGTGCAGAGATATAGAAACTAAAAAGTAAATGCATGCATACAATCTATCCCAAACCAGAGTGCAACAGCAAAAGTACAAGGGCAAAACAGGGCCCACCAAAAGGAAACTACAAAGCGCGTCCAACCTGCTCTGAAGAAGGGGAACGCTGCCACAAACACCCGCCGGAAAGCTCGCTCGGCACAGCTCCGGAAAACACCCCGGTCAACTCGCTCACAAAGCTCCACCTGCTCCGGGTCCTCCTGGGACTCCGTCAAAAGGCCTGTGGTCTGCACAAGACACAAACATGTGCGGGCAAAGCCCGTGCAGGGGTGAGTATAAACATACTCAGTAGGCACCCCAAAAACCCAAAACCCAAGGGAGCAACTGAAGGCAACAGTCCGCTCAACCCAGCCAGAGGGAACCCAGACGAGAGAGAAACTCCATCTCGTGACCATCCTCGGCTAAACACAACTAGTCAGCTCAACTCAGCTCAGGTGTATGCCCATACATACACCTTGAACTATCCAGATATACACAGCTCACGCCACAAAGCCACAAGAGGTACCGACCTCATCACCAGCAACTGTCCAAAACCAGGAGAGTACACCACGAACACTGTCATACCATATGACACTCATCCGAGAGATACACTCCATCAGGATACTCGCAAACATCTCAGACGCTCACCCGTGAGACCATGGTCGTCGGATATCATCACCGAGGAAACATCACCGGAACACCATAACCACCAAACTCCTCGGATAGGGGATCGCCGCTAGGGTCCGCTAGGGGATACCAAGACCCACTCCGGTATACGTAGCTCACAGATAGGGGATCACTCCCAGGGTCCGCTGGGGGATACCACGACCCGATCTGGCATACGTAGTTCTCACAGATAGGGGATCACACCCAGGATCCGCTGGGGGATGCCACAACCCGATCTATCGCTCGGCAGAAGCTCCACACTCAGATAGAGGATCATCGTCCATATAAAGATGGTCACGACGATACCGGAACCCTATCTGGTATAACTCGCGATGTAGGGGATCGAACCAACGATGCCGCAACCCTACCGAAACCACGCGCTGAGTAGGGGATCACATAACCAACGATACCGCAACCCTACCGACATCAAGCGCTGAGTAGGGGATCGTATAACCAACGATGCCACAACCCTACTGTGCACGACCCACCGCGTAGGGGATCATATTTCCGATGATGCCACAAACCCTACGGGGTTAACCTGCTAGATAGGGGATCGCTGCCCAAGAATAGGTGGTCACAGCGATACCAAGAACCCGATCTAGGGTAAAGATGTTAGAGGATCCACTCCGGGCCCACCGGAGGGATACCATAACTCTAACAGTTTAAACACCCCATCGAGAGGATCACAAACCCATACAAAGGTTGTGATGCCACACGAACCCTCGTGGGAACGAACCAAGGGAGAACCCTCAACCACTGCTGGTCCAAACGTCGCTAACCTGAGCGACCCGCCACAACGCCACACTGCGCACCTCCTAGGCCAAAACCGAGGCCACCATCGCGTTCCACGCAGAAAAACACGCAGGATAGGCTGTTCACTTGCCCGAAACGGAGCACCGGTGAAAAAGACACTATTCACCGCAGCTAGCTCGTGCGGGGCCCACACAACGATCCCGAAACCCATCGAGCGGATCACACCACGACGATCCCCTCGAAAAAACAAGCGGAATCGACTAGTCGCTCGCCCAAAACGGACACCCGGTGAAAAAGGTACTATTCACCGAAGGCCAGCTCGGGTGGGGCCCACGCCTGGATTCCGAAACTCGTCGAACGGAACGCACCATTGCGATCCTCTCAGAAAAACACACAGGATCGACTATTCATCTGCCAAAATCGGACTCCTGGTGCAAAAGCTGCGTTTCTCCGCAAACGCCAAAACCCGGCCTCGTGGGGCCCGCACCCCGTTCGCAAACCCAACACCCGGAAACCATCTCAAAAAGTCCGTCGTACCATCAGGGTCTCAACGCCACTGACGGCACGTCAATCGGACGCTCCGGGTAGAAGTTACAACGGCCCGAAGTCGTAAAATAATAAAATAATATTATTTTATACGACGTTTCTCGCTCCCGGGCCACGATCCCGAACCTTTGAACCCTCGAACCCATACCGGAGGGTTCGCCTCGTCGTCAGGGTCACGTCGCCGCAAACGGCACGCGAATCCGACTCCCGAGGTGCAAGATAATGGGGTTTAAAGACCCCCATATGCGAAAAAAGGCCGGACCGGCCCCGACCGGCCGGTCCGGCCGGCCGGGACCGGCCGCCGCCGCCGGCCCGCCCTGGCCGGCGGCGCTCCGCCGCGCGCCACCGCGGCTCCGCCGCGGGCCGCCGGGGGCACCCCGGTGGTCCGTTTTGCGATCCGGAGGCGCCTACGCGACCCTCGGGACCCGATCTACACTGCTACGGCTTCAATTTGCAGAAAAACGCAGCAAAAACGGGATCGGGGATTAAAACTCAAACCGCCTACCTCGCGGGCGAAACGCCGACGTCCTGCCTCAGATCCACGCTCCAAAGCTTCCGCTGCGCGCTCCTGGAACGTCCGCCGTCGAATTCTGAGCTCGTGGGCGCTCCGTTTGCTCGATTCGGCAGAGTGGCGGCGAAGAACGACGAAGAACGGCGAAGAACGATAAAAGGGGGGGGGGGGGGGGGGGCGCTGATATTTATATCAGCCGCCCGCCGGCGCCAAACCAGCCTCGGACCCGACG
Organism: Viscum album; assembly: GCA_963277665.1. Lineage (NCBI taxonomy): Eukaryota > Viridiplantae > Streptophyta > Magnoliopsida > Santalales > Viscaceae > Viscum > Viscum album. Next base: position 1,461,697,344 of record OY728162.1, on the reverse strand, counting down.
CCCGATGCGAACAAAAGTAAGGTCACCCCTAGGGTAAACGCGCCGTTCTGAACGCAACGGAGGTCTCAAATTTTTCATCCGAGACTCCGTTCATAAGTTATTCGAGCCGACGCTCGCACACCAACTTGCCACTTATTTACGGAAACGCCCCTGGTGGCGTTTCTCACCGCAGCCCGCGCCCGCAAAGATTACACCCCGCCTAGGGTAAACGGCACGTTCCGGACGCAACCGTGCCCTCAGATTCCCGTTATGAGCTACCGTTTAGGAGATATCACACCCCCGCCACGTGCATAGTATAAAAAAACTTAATATTTTTATAAAATTAATTCCGGGCACACCGGGCCTCGGAATCGCCCGCCGTCTTCGCGCCTAGCTCTGGAATTATTCGTAGAAATATTCCAAAGTCTGACAGGTCCAAAAACCCGAGTCACTACATCCTCCCCCCCTTAGAACTTTTCGTCCCCGAAAAGCCCTAAGCACAAGGAAAGCGACTGGACTCTCAACTGGGTCTCACACACCAGCGAGCTCACCAACAAACAACCACTCAGGGTCTTACCAACGCCCTGAACAAAACTCGAGCAAGCAACAAAAGGAAAGAGTACCGCTAAACAGTGTCTATCAAACTACTGCAGTAAGTAGAAAAGACACAAGGCGTACCTCTATCCATCTGTGGTGCCTCTGGGTCGACTGCCTCCAGGGCATGCAACTGTCCTCGCCCTCGACCACCAGCTCCCTGAGCTTGGCGTGGACCACCTGGGGGTGGGGGTGGTGGCAACTGGTACTGTCTACCACCGCCTCCCGCTGCACCAGTTCCGACGCCACGTCCGACGCCCTGTGGACCTCCTTGCTCGAGACGCTGCCTCTGCCAAGGCGGTCCATCGACCGACTCCCTCTCAGCAGCACGTCGGGTCGGACAATCTCTAGAAAGATGTCCCCGACCATCGCAAGCGTAACACCGCCTCTCCTGCGGCTGACCAAATCTGGCCTGCGAGCCCTGTGAGCTCCGAGGCTCAGATCCTCCATCCTGGGGTCGCCTCCTGAAACGTCGGCCACGTCCAGACCCCTGAGTCTGTCGTCGGCTACCAGATGCCGATCCGACCGACGAAGTCTCAGCTCTCGAGTGCCCAACACTAACAGGCGAGATCTGCTCAGCCAGAAAGCTCTCCACCACCAGCGCTCGCTCCAGCACTCCAGCATAGGTGGGCAGGCACAAGGAAACCACACCTGCTCGGATGTCCCTGCGTAAGCCCTGCTCGAAGGTACGAGCCCTAAAGAACGGGTCTCGAACCATATCCAGGGAGTAGCGCGACAGGTCTGTAAACCTCGCTGAGTACTCCGACACAGACATGCTCTCCTGACGAAGCTGCAGAAGCTCCTGGATCCGCACTGACCTCAGCGTCACCGGATAGAACTCATCCCTGAAGAGCCGCTCAAACTCTGCCCACGTGAGCGTCTCCTCGTCATGGGACTGCATCACCAAACTCCACCATCGCCCAGCAGAACCATGCAGAAGGCTCGCCGCTAGGACCACCATCTGATCTGGAGGTGTCCTCACTAGGCGGAAAACTCGAGTAACTGCCTCGAGCCAGTCATCAGCTGCCTGGGGGTCTGGATCACCCCGAAACCTCAGAGGTCGCTGCCTCTGGAACTCGTGAAACGCACTCAGCCTGCGTGCAACCTCGTTCTGCACCGCCGGCACAACCAGCTGCTCGACAGGTGGTGGCTCAACTGGCAGACCACCAGGAGGTGCAACCTCAGAACCTGCGCCCTGCTCCACAGCCACTACACGGGGCGGGTCATCAGCACAATCCTGCTGCGGAACCCTCACTGGCTGTCGTCGTGGAGGCATCCTGAAATACATTCAAGACACACCACAGTCAAAGAGTATATCTGGAGAGCTGACTCAAGAAGGACAAGGAAAAACCAAAAACCCAGTCCTATATGATGCATGTACCATTATGTCCCCGCGACCAGTGTACGAATGTCCCGAGTCGAAAGGTAGGTTATCAGAGTCCTGGTGTATGGATACGTCGGCCGCCGCACCAACACTGGAGTCCCTGGCCTGAAAGCCGAACTCGAAACACCCTAACACTGCCGCTATGCAACCCAAACCAACTCACAGCTAGACCAACTACGCTCTGAGATCCCAAAGGTGGAACCTCCTCTGATACCACTCTGTCACGACCCGACCCAATGGGGCTCGAGCCGCGACTCCCCAAGCCCGCCTCCAATAGGCCAGGGGCTGGCGACTAGCGCCGAGTAGGCTATCACACACATGGGAGGCATTAGCCTAAGGTACCTGTACACACGCACCCACAAACACCTCCATGCAACAGTGCAGAGATATAGAAACTGAAAAGTAAATGCATGCATACAATCTATCCCAAACCAGAGTGCAACAGCAAAAGTACAAGGGCAAAACAGGGCCCACCAAAAGGAAACTACAAAGCGCGTCCAACCTGCTCTGAAGAAGGGGAACGCTGCCACAAACACCCGCCGGAAAGCTCGCTCGGCACAGCTCCGGAAAACACCCCGGTCAACTCGCTCACAAAGCTCCGCCTGCTCCGGGTCCTCCTGGGACTCCGTCAAAAGGCCTGTGGTCTGCACAAGACACAAACATGTGCGGGCAAAGCCCGTGCAGGGGTGAGTATAAACATACTCAGTAGGCACCCCAAAAACCCAAAACCCAAGGGAGCAACTGAAGGCAACAGTCCGCTCAACCCAGCCAGAGGGAACCCAGACGAGAGAGAAACTCCATCTCGTGACCATCCTCGGCTAAACACAACTAGTCAGCTCAACTCAGCTCAGGTGTATTCCCATACATACACCTTGAACTATCCAGATATACACAGCTCACGCCACAAAGCCACAAGAGGTACCGACCTCATCACCAGCAACTGTCCAAAACCAGGAGAGTACACCACGAACACTGTCATACCAGATGACACTCATCCGAGAGATACACTCCATCGGGATACTCGCAAACATCTCAGACGCTCACCCGTGAGACCATGGTCGTCGGATAGCATCACCGAGGAAACATCACCGGAACACCATAACCACCAAACTCCTCGGATAGGGGATCGCCGCTAGGGTCCGCTAGGGGATACCAAGACCCACTCCGGTATACGTAGCTCACAGATAGGGGATCACTCCCAGGGTCCGCTGGGGGATACCACGACCCGATCTGGCATACGTAGTTCTCACAGATAGGGGATCACACCCAGGATCCGCTGAGGGATGCCACAACCCGATCTGTCGCTCGGTAGAAGCTCCACACTCAGATAGAGGATCATCGTCCATATAAAGATGGTCACGACGATACCGGAACCCTATCTGGTATAACTCGCGATGTAGGGGATCGAACCAACGATGCCGCAACCCTACCGAAACCACGCGCTGAGTAGGGGATCGCATAACCAACGATACCGCAACCCTACCGACATCAAGCGCTGAGTAGGGGATCGTATAACCAACGATGCCACAACCCTACCGTGCACGACCCACCGCGTAGGGGATCATATTTCCGATGATGCCACAAACCCTACGGGGTTAACCTGCTAGATAGGGGATCGCTGCCCGTGAATAGGTGGTCACAGCGATACCAAGAACCCGATCTAGGGTAAAGATGTTAGAGGATCCACTCCGGGCCCACCGGAGGGATACCACAACTCTAACAGTTTAAACACCCCATCGAGAGGATCACAAACCCATACGAAGGTTGTGATGCCACACGAACCCTCGTGGGAACGAACCAAGGGAGAACCCTCAACCACTACTGGTCCAAACGTCGCTAACCCGAGCGACCCGCCACAACGCCACACTGCGCACCTCCTAGGCCAAAACCGAGGCCACCATCGCGTTCCACGCGGAAAAACACGCAGGATAGGCTGTTCACTCGCCCGAAACGGAGCACCGGTGAAAAATACACTATTCACCGCAGCTAGCTCGTGCGGGGCCCACACAACGATCCCGAAACCCATCGAGCGGATCAAACCACGACGATCCCCTCGAAAAAACAAGCGGAATCGACTACTCGCTCGCCCAAAACGGACACCCGGTGAAAAAGGTACTATTCACCGAAGGCCAGCTCGGGTGGGGCCCACGCCTGGATTCCGAAACTCGTCGAACGGAACGCACCATTGCGATCCTCTCGAAAAAACACACAGGATCGACTATTCATCTGCCAAAATCGGACTCCTGGTGCAAAAGCTGCGTTTCTCCGCAAACGCCAAAACCCGGCCTCGTGGGGCCCGCACCCCGTTCGCAAACCCAACACCCGGAAACCATCTCAAAAAGTCCGTCGTACCATCAGGGTCTCAACGCCACTGACGGCACGTCAATCGGACGCTCCGGGTAGAAGTTACAACGGCCCGAAGTCGTAAAATAATAAAATAATATTATTTTATACGACGTTTCTCGCTCCCGGGCCACGATCCCGAACCTTTGAACCCTCGAACCCATACCGTAGGGTTCGCCTCGTCGTCAGGGTCACGTCGCCGCAAACGGCATGCGAATCCGACTCCCGAGGTGCAAGATACGGGGGTTTAAAGACCCCCGTATGCGAAAAAAGGCCGGACCGGCCCCGACCGGCCGCCGCCGCCGGCCCTCCCTGGCCGGCGGCGCTCCGCCGCGCGCCACCGCGGCTCCGCCGCGGGCCGCCGGAATCCGCCGGCGGATCTTCCGCGGACCGCCGGGGGCACCCCGGTGGTCCGTTTTGCGATCCGGAGGCGCCTACGCGACCCTCGGGACCCGATCTACACTGCTACGGCTTCAATTTGCAGAAAAACGCAGCAAAAACGGGATCGGGGATTAAAACTCAAACCGCCTACCTCGCGGGCGAAACGCCGACGTCCTGCCTCAGATCCACGCTCCAAAGCTTCCGCTGCGCGCTCCTGGAACGTCCGCCGTCGAATTCTGAGCTCGTGGGCGCTCCGTTTGCTCGATTCGGCAGAGTGGCGGCGAAGAACGACGAAGAACGGCGAAGAACGATAAAAGGGGGGGGGGGGGCTGATATTTATATCAGCCGCCCGCCGGCGCCAAACCAGCCTCGGACCCGACGCCCGATGCGAACAAAAGTAAGGTCACCCCTAGGGTAAACGCACCGTTCTGAATGCAACGGCGGTCTCATATTTTTCATCCGAGACTCCGTTCATAAGTTATTCGAGCCGACGCTCGCACACCAACTTTCCACTTATTTACGGAAACGCCCCTGGTGGCGTTTCTCACCGCAGGCCCGCGCCCGCAAAGATTACACCCCGCCTAGGGTAAACGGCACGTTCCGGACGCAACCGTGCCCTCAGATTCCCGTTCTGAGCTACCGTTTAGGAGATATCACACCCCCGCCACGTGCATAGTATAAAAAAACTTAATATTTTTATAAAATTAATTCCGGGCACACCGGGCCTCGGAATCGCACGCCGTCTTCGCGCCTAGCTCTGGAATTATTCGTAGAAATATTCCAAAGTCTGACAGGTCCAAAAACCCGAGTCACTACATCCTCCCCCCCTTAGAACTTTTCGTCCCCTAAAAGCCCTACGCACAAGGAAAGCGACTGGACTCTCAACTGGGTCTCACACACCAGCGAGCTCACCAACAAACAACCACTCAGGGTCTTACCAACGCCCTGAACAAAACTCGAGCAAGCAACAAAAGGAAAGAGTACCGCTAAACAGTGTCTATCAAACTACTGCAGTAAGTAGAAAAGACACAAGGCGTACCTCTATCCATCTGTGGTGCCTCTGGGTCGACTGCCTCCAGGGCATCCAACTGTCCTCGCCCTCGACCACCAGCTCCCTGAGCTTGGCGTGGACCACCTGGGGGTGGGGGTGGTGGCAACTGGTACTGTCTACCACCGCCTCCCGCTGCACCAGCTCCGACGCCACGTCCGACGCCCTGCGGACCTCCTTGTTCGAGACGCTGCCTCTGCCAAGGCGGTCCATCGACCGGCTCCCTCTCAGCAGCACGTCGGGTCGGACAATCTCTAGCAAGATGTCCCCGACCATCGCAAGCGTAACACCGCCTCTCCTGCGGCTGACCAAATCTGGCCTGCGAGCCCTGTGAGCTCCGAGGCTCAGATCCTCCATCCTGGGGTCGCCTCCTGAAACGTCGGCCACGTCCAGACCCCTGAGTCTGTCGTCGGCTACCAGATGCCGATCCGACCGACGAAGTCTCAGATCTCGAGTGCCCAACACTAACAGGGGAGATCTGCTCAGCCAGAAAGCTCTCCACCACCAGCGCTCGCTCCAACACTCCAGCATAGGTGGGCAGGCACAAGGAAACCACACCTGCTCGGATGTCCCTGCGTAAGCCCTGCTCGAAGGTCCGAGCCCTAAAGAACGGGTCTCGAACCATATCCAGGGAGTAGCGCGACAGGTCTGTAAACCTCGCTGAGTACTCCGACACAGACATGCTCTCCTGACGAAGCTGCAGAAGCTCCTGGATCCGCACTGACCTCAGCGTCACCGGATAGAACTCATCCCTGAAGAGCCGCTCAAACTTTGCCCACGTGAGCGTCTCCTCGTCATGGGACTGCGTCACCAAACTCCACCATCGCCCAGCAGAACCATGCAGAAGGCTCGCCGCTAGGACCACCATCTGATCTGGAGGTGTCCTCACTAGGCGGAAAACTCGAGTAACTGCCTCGAGCCAGTCATCAGCTGCCTGGGGGTCTGGATCACCCCGAAACCTCAGAGGTCGCTGCCTCTGGAACTCGTGCAACGCACTCAGCCTGCGTGCAACCTCGTCCTGCACCGCCGGCACAACCAGCTGCTCGACAGGTGGTGGCTCAACTGGCAGACCACCAGGAGGTGCAACCTCAGAACCTGCGCCCTGCTCCACAGCCACTACACGGGGCGGGTCATCAGCACAATCCTGCTGCGGAACCCTCACTGGCTGTCGTCGTGGAGGCATCCTGAAATACATTCAAGACACACCACAGTCAAAGAGTATATCTGGAGAGCTGACTCAAGAAGGACAAGGAAAAACCAAAAACCCAGTCCTATATGATGCATGTACCATGATGTCCCCGCGACCAGTGTACGAATGTCCCGAGTCGAAAGGCAGGTTATCAGAGTCCTGGTGTATGGATACGTCGGCCGCCGCACCAACACTGGAGTCCCTGGCCTGAAAGCCGAACTCGAAACACCCTAACACTGCCGCTATGCAACCCAAACCAACTCACAGCTAGACCAGCTACGCTCTGAGATCCCAAAGGTGGAACCTCCTCTGATACCACTCTGTCACGACCCGACCCAACGGGGCTCGAGCCACGACTCCCCAAGCCCGCCTCCAATAGGCCAGGGGCTGGCGACTAGCGCCGAGTAGGCTATCACACACATGGGAGGCATTAGCCTAAGGTACCTGTACACACGCACCCACAAACACCTCCATGAAACAGTGCAGAGATATAGAAACTGAAAAGTAAATGCATGCATACAATCTATCCCAAACCAGAGTGCAACAGCAAAAGTACAAGGGCAAAACAGGGCCCACCAAAAGGAAACTACAAAGCGCGTCCAACCTGCTCTGAAGAAGGGGAACGCTGCCACAAACACCCGCCAGAAAGCTCGCTCGGCACAGCTCCGGAAAACACCCCGGTCAACTCGCTCACAAAGCTCCGCCTGCTCCGGGTCCTCCTGGGACTCCGTCAAAAGGCCTGTGGTCTGCACAAGACACAAACATGTGCGGGCAAAGCCCGTGCAGGGGTGAGTATAAACATACTCAGTAGGCACCCCAAAAACCCAAAACCCAAGGGAGCAACTGAAGGCAACAGTCCGCTCAACCCAGCCAGAGGGAACCCAGACGAGAGAGAAACTCCATCTCGTGACCATCCTCGGCTAAACACAACTAGTCAGCTCAACTCAGCTCAGGTGTATGCCCATACATACACCTTGAACTATCCAGATATACACAGCTCACGCCACAAAGCCACAAGAGGTACCGACCTCATCACCAGCAACTGTCCAAAACCAGGAGAGTACACCACGAACACTGTCATACCAGATGACACTCATCCGAGAGATACACTCCATCGGGATACTCGCAAACATCTCAGACGCTCACCCGTGAGACCATGGTCGTCGGATAGCATCACCGAGGAAACATCACCGGAACACCATAACCACCAAACTCCTCGGATAGGGGATCGCCGCTAGGGTCCGCTAGGGGATACCAAGACCCACTCCGGTATACGTAGCTCACAGATAGGGGATCACTCCCAGGGTCCGCTGGGGGATACCACGACCCGATCTGGCATACGTAGTTCTCACAGATAGGGGATCACACCCAGGATCCGCTGGGGGATGCCACAACCCGATCTGTCGCTCGGCAGAAGCTCCACACTCAGATAGAGGATCATCGTCCATATAAAGATGGTCACGACGATACCGGAACCCTATCTGGTATAACTCGCGATGTAGGGGATCGAACCAACGATGCCGCAACCCTACCGAAACCACGCGCTGAGTAGGGGATCGCATAACCAACGATACCGCAACCCTACCGACATCAAGCGCTGAGTAGGGGATCGTATAACCAACGATGCCACAACCCTACTGTGCACGACCCACCGCGTAGGGGATCATATTTCCGATGATTCCACAAACCCTACGGGGTTAACCTGCTAGATAGGGGATCGCTGCCCAAGAATAGGTGGTCACAGCGATACCAAGAACCCGATCTAGGGTAAAGATGTTAGAGGATCCACTCCGGGCCCACCGGAGGGATACCACAACTCTAACAGTTTAAACACCCCATCGAGAGGATCACAAACCCATACGAAGGTTGTGATGCCACACGAACCCTCGTGGGAACGAACCAAGGGAGAACCCTCAACCACTGCTGGTCCAAACGTCGCTAACCTGAGCGACCCGCCACAACGCCACACTGCGCATCTCCTAGGCCAAAACCGAGGCCACCATCGCGTTCCACGCGGAAAAACACGCAGGATAGGCTGTTCACTCGCCCGAAACAGAGCACCGGTGAAAAAGACACTATTCACCGCAGCTAGCTCGTGCGGGGCCCACACAACGATCCCGAAACCCATCGAGCGGATCACACCACGACGATCCCCTCGAAAAAACAAGCGGAATCGACTAGTCGCTCGCCCAAAACGGACACCCGGTGAAAAAGGTACTATTCACCGAAGGCCAGCTCGGGTGGGGCCCACGCCTGGATTCCGAAACTCGTCGAACGGAACGCACCATTGCGATCCTCTCGGAAAAACACACAGGATCGACTATTCATCTGCCAAAATCGGACTCCTGGTGCAAAAGCTGCGTTTCTCCGCAAACGCCAAAACCCGGCCTCGTGGGCCCGCACCCCGTTCGCAAACCCAACACCCGGAAACCATCTCAAAAAGTCCGTCGTACCATCAGGGTCTCAACGCCACTGACGGCACGTCAATCGGACGCTCCGGGTAGAAGTTACAACGGCCCGAAGTCGTAAAATAATAAAATAATATTATTTTATACGACGTTTCTCGCTCCCGGGCCACGATCCCGAACCTTTGAACCCTCGAACCCATACCGGAGGGTTCGCCTCGTCGTCAGGGTCACGTCGCCGCAAACGGCACGCGAATCCGACTCCCGAGGTGCAAGATAATGGGGTTTAAAAACCCCCGTATGCGAAAAAAGGCCGGACCGGCCCCGACCGGCCGGTCCGGCCGGCCTGGACCGGCCGCCGCCGCCGGCCCGCCCTGGCCGGCGGCGCTCCGCCGCGCGCCACCGCGGCTCCGCCGCGGGCCGCCGGAATCTGCCGGCGCCGGCGCCGCCGCGCCGGTGCCGCGCCGGCGGATCTTCCGCGGACCGCCGGGGGCACCCCGGCGGTCCGTTTTGCGACCCGGAGGCGCCTACGCGACCCTCGGGACCCGATCTACACTGCTACGGCTTCAATTTGCAGAAAAACGCAGCAAAAACGGGATCGGGGATTAAAACTCAAACCGCCTACCTCGCGGGCGAAACGCCGACGTCCTGCCTCAGATCCACGCTCCAAAGCTTCCGCTGCGCGCTCCTGGAACGTCCGCCGTCGAATTCTGAGCTCGTGGGCGCTCCGTTTGCTCGATTCGGCAGAGTGGCGGCGAAGAACGACGAAGAACGGCGAAGAACGATAAAAGGGGGGGGGGGGGGGGGCGCTGATATTTATATCAGCCGCCCGCCGGCGCCAAACCAGCCTCGGACCCGACGCCCGATGCGAACAAAAGTAAGGTCACCCCTAGGGTAAACGCGCCGTTCTGAACGCAACGGAGGTCTCAAATTTTTCATCCGAGACTCCGTTCATAAGTTATTCGAGCCGACGCTCGCACACCAACTTGCCACTTATTTACGGAAACGCCCCTGGTGGCGTTTCTCACCGCAGGCCCGCGCCCGCAAAGATTACACCCCGCCTAGGGTAAACGGCACGTTCCGGACGCAACCGTGCCCTCAGATTCCCGTTATGAGCTACCGTTTAGGAGATATCACACCCCCGCCACGTGCATAGTATAAAAAAACTTAATATTTTTATAAAATTAATTCCGGGCACACCGGGCCTCGGAATCGCCCGCCGTCTTCGCGCCTAGCTCTGGAATTATTCGTAGAAATATTCCAAAGTCTGACAGGTCCAAAAACCCGAGTCACTACATCCTCCCCCCCTTAGAACTTTTCGTCCCCGAAAAGCCCTAAGCACAAGGAAAGCGACTGGACTCTCAACTGGGTCTCACACACCAGCGAGCTCACCAACAAACAACCACTCAGGGTCTTACCAACGCCCTGAACAAAACTCGAGCAAGCAACAAAAGGAAAGAGTACCGCTAAACAGTGTCTATCAAACTACTGCAGTAAGTAGAAAAGACACAAGGCGTACCTCTATCCATCTGTGGTGCCTCTGGGTCGACTGCCTCCAGGGCATGCAACTGTCCTCGCCCTCGACCACCAGCTCCCTGAGCTTGGCGTGGACCACCTGGGGGTGGGGGTGGTGGCAACTGGTACTGTCTACCACCGCCTCCCGCTGCACCAGTTCCGACTCCACGTCCGACGCCCTGTGGACCTCCTTGCTCGAGACGCTGCCTCTGCCAAGGCGGTCCATCGACCGGCTCCCTCTCAGCAGCACGTCGGGTCAGACAATCTCTAGCAAGATGTCCCCGACCATCGCAAGCGTAACACCGCCTCTCCTACGGCTGACCAAATCTGGCCTGCGAGCCCTGTGAGCTCCGAGGCTCAGATCCTCCATCCTGGGGTCGCCTCCTGAAACGTCGGCCACGTCCAGACCCCTGAGTCTGTCGTCGGCAACCAGATGCCGATCCGACCGACGAAGTCTCAGCTCTCGAGTGCCCAACACTAACAGGCAAGATCTGCTCAGCCAGAAAGCTCTCCACCACCAGCGCTCGCTCCAGCACTCCAGCATAGGTGGGCAGGCACAAGGAAACCACACCTGCTCGGATGTCCCTGCGTAAGCCCTGCTCGAAGGTACGAGCCCTAAAGAACGGGTCTCGAACCATATCCAGGGAGTAGCAGGAAAGGTCTGTAAACCTCGCTGAGTACTCCGACACAGACATGCTCTCCTGACGAAGCTGCAGAAGCTCCTGGATCCGCACTGACCTCAGCGTCACCGGATAGAACTCATCCCTGAAGAGCCGCTCAAACTCTGCCCACGTGAGCGTCTCCTCGTCATGGGACTGCGTCACCAAACTCCACCATCGCCCAGCAGAACCATGCAGAAGGCTCGCCGCTAGGACCACCATCTGATCTGGAGGTGTCCTCACTAGGCGGAAAACTCGAGTAACTGCCTCGAGCCAGTCATCAGCTGCCTGGGGGTCTGGATCACCCCGAAACCTCAGAGGTCGCTGCCTCTGGAACTCGTGAAACGCACTCAGCCTGCGTGCAACCTCGTCCTGCACCGCCGGCACAACCAGCTGCTCGACAGGTGGTGGCTCAACTGGCAGACCACCAGGAGGTGCAACCTCAGAACCTGCGCCCTGCTCCACAGCCACTACACGGGGCGGGTCATCAGCACAATCCTGCTGCGGAACCCTCACTGGCTGTCGTCGTGGAGGCATCCTGAAATACATTCAAGACACACCACAGTCAAAGAGTATATCTGGAGAGCTGACTCAAGAAGGACAAGGAAAAACCAAAAACCGAGTCCTATATGATGCATGTACCATGATGTCCCCGCGACCAGTGTACGAATGTCCCGAGTCGAAAGGCAGGTTATCAGAGTCCTGGTGTATGGATACGTCGGCCGCCGCACCAACACTGGAGTCCCTGGCCTGAAAGCCGAACTCGAAACACCCTAACACTGCCGCTATGCAACCCAAACCAACTCACAGCTAGACCAGCTACGCTCTGAGATCCCAAAGGTGGAACCTCCTCTGATACCACTCTGTCACGACCCGACCCAACGGGGCTCGAGCCGCGACTCCCCAAGCCCGCCTCCAATAGGCCAGGGGCTGGCGACTAGCGCCGAGTAGGCTATCACACACATGGGAGGCATTAGCCTAAGGTACCTGTACACACGCACCCACAAACACCTCCATGCAACAGTGCAGAGATATAGAAACTGAAAAGTAAATGCATGCATACAATCTATCCCAAACCAGAGTGCAACAGCAAAAGTACAAGGGCAAAACAGGGCCCACCAAAAGGAAACTACAAAGCGCGTCCAACCTGCTCTGAAGAAGGGGAACGCTGCCACAAACACCCGCCGGAAAGCTCGCTCGGCACAGCTCCGGAAAACACCCCGGTCAACTCGCTCACAAAGCTCCGCCTGCTCCGGGTCCTCCTGGGACTCCGTTAAAAGGCCTGTGGTCTGCACAAGACACAAACATGTGCGGGCAAAGCCCGTGCAGGGGTGAGTATAAACATACTCAGTAGGCACCCCAAAAACCCAAAACCCAAGGGAGCAACTGAAGGCAACAGTCCGCTCAACCCAGCCAGAGGGAACCCAGACGAGAGAGAAACTCCATCTCGTGACCATCCTCGGCTAAACACAACTAGTCAGCTCAACTCAGCTCAGGTGTATGCCCATACATACACCTTGAACTATCCAGATATACACAGCTCACGCCACAAAGCCACAAGAGGTACCGACCTCATCACCAGCAACTGTCCAAAACCAGGAGAGTACACCACGAACACTGTCATACCAGATGACACTCATCCGAGAGATACACTCCATCGGGATACTCGCAAACATCTCAGACGCTCACCCGTGAGACCATGGTCGTCGGATAACATCACCGAGGAAACATCACCGGAACACCATAACCACCAAACTCCTCGGATAGGGGATCGCCGCTAGGGTCCGCTAGGGGATACCAAGACCCACTCCGGTATACGTAGCTCACAGATGGGGGATCACTCCCAGGGTCCGCTGGGGGATACCACGACCCGATCTGGCATACGTAGTTCTCACAGATAGGGGATCACACCCAGGATCCGCTGGGGGATGCCACAACCCGATCTGTCGCTCGTCAGAAGCTCCACACTCAGATAGAGGATCATCGTCCATATAAAGATGGTCACGACGATACCGGAACCCTATCTGGTATAACTCGCGATGTAGGGGATCGAACCAACGATGCCGCAACCCTACCGAAACCACGCGCTGAGTAGGGGATCGCATAACCAACGATACCGCAACCCTACCGACATCAAGCGCTGAGTAGGGGATCGTATAACCAACGATGCCACAACCCTACTGTGCACGACCCACCGCGTAGGGGATCATATTTCCGATGATGCCACAAACCCTACGGGGTTAACCTGCTAGATAGGGGATCGCTGCCCGTGAATAGGTGGTCACAGCGATACCAAGAACCCGATCTAGGGTAAAGATGTTAGAGGATCCACTCCGGGCCCACCGGAGGGATACCACAACTCTAACAGTTTAAACACCCCATCGAGAGGATCACAAACCCATACGAAGGTTGTGATGCCACACGAACCCCTCGTGGGAACGAACCAAGGGAGAACCCTCAACCACTGCTAGTCCAAACGTCGCTAACCCGAGCGACCCGCCACAACGCCACACTGCGCACCTCCTAGGCCAAAACCGAGGCCACCATCGCGTTCCACGCGGAAAAACACGCAGGATAGGCTGTTCACTCGCCCGAAACGGAGCACCGGTGAAAAAGACACTATTCACCGCAGCTAGCTCGTGCGGGGCCCACACAACGATCCCGAAACCCATCGAGCGGATCACACCACGACGATCCCCTCGAAAAAACAAGCGGAATCGACTACTCGCTCGCCCAAAACGGACACCCGGTGAAAAAGGTACTATTCACCGAAGGCCAGCTCGGGTGGGGCCCACGCCTGGATTCCGAAACTCGTCGAACGGAACGCACCATTGCGATCCTCTCGGAAAAACACACAGGATCGACTATTCATCTGCCAAAATCGGACTCCTGGTGCAAAAGCTGCGTTTCTCCGCAAACGCCAAAACCCGGCCTCGTGGGGCCCGCACCCCGTTCGCAAACCCAACACCCGGAAACCATCTCAAAAAGTCCGTCGTACCATCAGGGTCTCAACGCCACTGACGGCACGTCAATCGGACGCTCCGGGTAGAAGTTACAACGGCCCGAAGTCGTAAAATAATAAAATAATATTATTTTATACGACGTTTCTCGCTCCCGGGCCACGATCCCGAACCTTTGAACCCTCGAACCCATACCGGAGGGTTCGCCTCGTCGTCAGGGTCACGTCGCCGCAAACGGCACGCGAATCCGACTCCCGAGGTGCAAGATACGGGGGTTTAAAGACCCCCGTATGCGAAAAAAGGCCGGACCGGCCGCCGCCGCCGGCCCGCCCTGGCCGGCGGCGCTCCGCCGCGGGCCGCCGCGGCTCCGCCGCGCGCCGCCGCGCTGGGCCGCCGGCAGCCGCGGCTCCGCCGCGGGCCGCCTCGGCTCCGCCGCGCGCCGCCGCGCTGGGCCGCCGGCAGCCGCGGCTCCGCCGCGGGCCGCCGGAATCCGCCGGCGCCGGCGCCGCCGCGCCGGTGCCGCGCCGGCGGATCTTCCGCGGACCGCCGGGGGCACCCCGGTGGTCCGTTTTGCGATCCGGAGGTGCCTACGCGACCCTCGGGACCCGATCTACACTGCTACGGCTTCAATTTGTAGAAAAACGCAGCAAAAACGGGATCGGGGATTAAAACTCAAACCGCCTACCTCGCGGGCGAAACGCCGACGTCCTGCCTCAGATCCGCGCTCCAAAGCTTCCGCTGCGCGCTCTTGGAACGTCCGCCGTCGAATTCTGAGCTCGTGGGCGCTCCGTTTGCTCGATTCGGCAGAGTGGCGGCGAAGAACGACGAAGAACGGCGAAGAACGATAAAAGGGGGGGGGGGGGGGGGGCGCTGATATTTATATCAGCCGCCCGCCGGCGCCAAACCAGCCTCAGACCCGACGCCCGATGCGAACAAAAGTAAGGTCACCCCTAGGGTAAACGCGCCGTTCTGAACGCAACGGCGGTCTCAGATTTTTTATCCGAGACTCCGTTCATAAGTTATTCGAGCCGACGCTCGCACACCAACTTGCCACTTATTTACAGAAACGCCCCTGGTGGCGTTTCTCACCGCAGGCCCGCGCCCGCAAAGATTACACTCCGCCTAGGGTAAACGGCACGTTCCGGACGCAACCGTGCCCTCAGATTTCCGTTCTGAGCTACCGTTTAGGAGATATCACACCCCCGCCACGTGCATAGTATAAAAAAACTTAATATTTTTATAAAATTAATTCCGGGCACACCGGGCCTCGGAATCGCACGCCGTCTTCGCGCCTAGCTCTGGAATTATTCGTAGAAATATTCCAAAGTCTGACAGGTCCAAAAACCCGAGTCACTACATCTTGAAATTATCCTAAGTACATTGTGTGATCATAAACCATACGCCAATCTATTTAAGTTTCAATTTTGGATTGATCAAGTACACTTATTAGGACCTATCATCCTAGAGGAAGGTGTGTTAGTGGACCCAGATAATGTACAATAATTGGTTTCTTGAGATCATCCCAAGAATGTTTACAATATCCATATATTTTTAAGGCCATCAGGATATTACCATACGTTCATCTAGGACGTTTACTATTTGAAAATACCAATTTCACGCTTGACCAAAAAGAAATAAACGTTTGAATGGTCTGTAGCTTGTGACAATGCTTTCTAGAAGCTGAAGAAGCATTTGAAAACGACACCAATCTTGATCCTACCTGATCTAGGTGAGGAGTATATGGTGTTTTGTGAAAATTCTAGGATTGGTCTTAGAGAATTGTTGATGCAGGGAGATTGTGTTGTAGCGTACGAGTCTCTACAATTGAGGCCATATAAACAGAATTACCCTATGAACGACCTTTAATTAGATACCATGGTTTATGATTTGAAGTGTTGGAGGCATTATCTATTGGGTGAAAATTTTACTATGTATAATGATCAAAAGATCTTAAAGTATATATTTTAGCTATGAGATTTGAATCTCTAGTAGTGGAGGTGGGTTAATTATATGAAGTATTTTGATTTTGAGATAACATATATGGCCAAAAATGGAAACAATGTTGATGATGCTTTAAGTAGTAAAACTTAGACTCAGGAAGTTCAAGAGTCTAGTTCCAAGTAGAAAATGATGAATTTACTGGCTGAGATGCATGTTGTGGTTCGGGAGGGTCAGGAGCAGATGACTCTCATATTAGTTTCAGTGGAGTATACACTTTTGATCTAGATTAGAGATAGAAAATATGAGGATCCAAAATGTTTGGCCTTGAGGGAATGTATTGAAAGTGGGGATTCACCTTTTGACTGGACTATAGATGAGGATGAGATAATCTATGTTAGGAATCATGCTATTGTGCCTATGAGCATGCGGGAGGAGCTTATGTGTGAGTTTAATTCCTTGAAGTGGGCGGTGCATCTAGGTGTGAAAAAATGTACCATGACCAATGATGAAAGTTTTGGGGGCTGGGCATGAAAAAGAAGAAAGTAGGGTTTGTGAAACGATACTATATCTGTTAACAAGTGAAGTTCGAGCATCAATGAACTGGTGGTTTACTACAGTACAACCGTTGCCCATTATATAATTGAAGTGGGATGACGTTACCATGGAATTTGTGGTGGGTTTATTGAGAACACCTAGGAAGAATGATTCTATTTGGGTGATTGCGGACTGGCTAACAAAAGTGGTTTATTTCTTGCATATATGTGAGACTTTATCAATGGACCAGTTGGGAAACATGTATGTTTGAGAGATAGTTTATATTCATGTATCACTATAGAGTATAATTTCAAATCAACACTCATGCTTTACTTAATGCTTCTAGTAGGGCTTGCATAAGGTGCTTGGTACATAGGTTTTATTAATTATGGAATTCCACCCATAGATAGATTGGCAGTTGGAACATATGATATAGGTGCTTGAGGATATTCTTCAAGAATTCATCATAGACTTTGGAGGGTCTTGGGAGAAGCACCTATAATTGGTGGAGTTTTCTTATAAAAACATTTATCAGTAAACTATACAGATGGAACCATATGAGGATCTTTATGGTAGACCATACAGACCATCTCTATGCCGAATAGTGGTTGGTGAGTTAGAGTTGTTTGGACCAAGTCTTGTGTAGGATACATCAGAGTAGGTACAGCTGATTCAGAAATGTATGGCTATGGATCAGAGTAGAAAAAAGTCTTATGCTAGTAGACTTCGATGACCCCTAGATTTTACAGAGGGAAATTATGTGTTCCTTCAAGTTTCTCCTAGATTGGGTCACTGTAGGATTCTGAGATAGGACAAGATGGTGCCTAGGTTTTTTGGACCGTTTGAGGTTCTGGAGAGAATTGGGCCATTGGTGTACCGATTTTCTCTTTTATAGAGGTATAGTGCCATGCATAATGTCTTTCATGTGTCACAACTTTAGTGGTATCACCCTGACCCTTCTCACTTGATCAATGTGGATGATGTTGTACTTAAGATCGATGCTTCCTTTGAGGAGCATCTGACACGTGTGATGGATCATAGTGATAAAGTGTTTCGTGGAAATATCATGTTGATAGTTCGTGTATCACGGAAACATGGGCTTGTTCAGGAGAAAAATTGGGAGAGATAAGTGGATATGCAGGCTCCGTTTCCCAATATGTTTTACCTTGAAATCTTAGATATGATTATGAGTATAGATTGAGGAAGGGATGTTATAATGTGGGGAGATTTTAAGAACCCAACCTTTTCTTGAGATGTCTCAAGCTCATTTATAGTTACTATTTTTCCTTGTTTTGAGTATATCTTGTTTGGGTTTTACCTTGGGAAGTTTTTGGTTGAAATTAGAGAATTTTTGAAGGAAGTGGGTCAGTGAATGGTTAGCGCACACTTTTTCAAACCATGTGCCCTCTTAGTAGTAACTGTGGGAAACCCTTGGGTGAGGCTCATGGTTAGGGAAAACCATGTGCCCTCATATAGGGAACTGTGCATGTGGTATTTTAATCCCTTGAAAATTAGATTAAAAATACCATAATCCCCATAATTCACCCAAGATTGACCCTAACTTATCCCTAAACGTTTTATCTCATTTTTTGAGGCCCCTGGACAGATTCCAAGGCCTTATGACCTCTATTCTTGGTGAATTAAAGCCCAGATTTAAGATCTACACCTCTCCCAGTAAGATAATATTATCCTTTATAGTTTCTTCTTATTATCCCATCTTTATCTCATCCTTTGAATGAATGTTTTACTCTATTTTTGATGGATCTAGATTAAGGTTTGGTACATCTAATCCGGTTGATCTTGGATATAGGTTTTGGATTTATTTCTTGTTCTTCATTATGTGATTGAATGTTCTACTTAAAATTGGGGATTTATGTTGGTGATCGTCCGTCAACAATCTTGAGGTAGGTGGTATATTATTACAATCATAAAGTCTTGATTTTAATTACATGTATGTAATTTTATAATTTCTATTGAATGCTTAGAAATTTAATTTCTTAAATAGAATTAATTAATTTGGTTAATTAATTAATGGGATATTGGGATTGTGGAATTGTATTAATTAATTAGGGAATTAATTAAGGTGATATTGGGATTGTGAAAATTGGATTAATTAATTGGTGAATTAATTAATGGGACATTTGGATTGTGGAATCAGATTAATTAATTGGTAAATTAATTAATTAGTTATATGGTTAAATGTAGATAAATGAATTAATGGTTATTTTTTCATATTTTTCCATGTGATTAAATTGAAGAACCATGTTTGTTGTGATAAATTGTGATGGTACCATGTTATGAAGTGTTAGTAAAAGGATTAATGTTGATTAATATTGATTGATGTGATATATATGATTCGTGTGATTGATTGATAAATGTGCGTGGGACATGGATTGTTGTGTAAAATGTCTATAGTGATAAACTGATATACATGTGTGGGACATGGAATGCTGATTCAAAATCCCATAGTGATAAATGAGTGTGGGGAATGAACTACTGCTTAAAAATTCCACTTGTGAGATTGTGTGATAAATGAGTGTGGGACACAGACCACTACTTAAAAATCCCACTTGTGTAATAAATTATTGTGGGAAACTAACTACTGCTTCAAAATCCCACTTGTGTGTTTGTTTGATAAATGAGTTATGAGTCATAGACTACTATTTCAAATACCCACAAGGTGTTAGACATGGCGATCTAGACCCAAAATATTGGCATTGGAATATGGTTCCAATTGTCCGTAATATAAATTAAAATGAAATGATAATTGATAATCATGGTATCGTGATATGGTTCAAACTCCAACATGGGCCAAAGTGAGTATTCAGGTTTATGTGTCCTTAGGAACGTAAGGGTTTATGTGGTTAAATAAAGAATAATTGAATAGATATTAATTGTTTACTTTATTGTTTGTATTCTATTCTTTATATAACTATATACATTGTTATTGACTAGATATTATTTTAGATTCCATAGTGGTGACCTACTGAGTTTCACTCACAACCTACTCAGCCTTCCTGATCGGTGGCTGAATATACTTTATGTTATTAGGATAGTATAAGGGAAAGAGTTCTATGTTAGATGGATGATATGGGATGAAGCATGGATGAGGGAACCAAATGTGATTCGAGACCCTCTTGGAACTTTTCAATGTCTTTATTTATTTTGGTTTTTTATATATTGACACTTAACATGTATTTATCATGAAATATCCATTATTTAGTTTTGGATATTGTATTCCTATTTTGGTCATCATGTGATTCTAGTGTTATTCTGGTTATGGTTACATCATTTGGTTGTTGCTTATTTATTTCCGTTGTTGTATTACCCTAATAAATAGCATATAGTCTCCCCATGATTGAT
Source organism: Viscum album (assembly GCA_963277665.1). NCBI lineage: Eukaryota > Viridiplantae > Streptophyta > Magnoliopsida > Santalales > Viscaceae > Viscum > Viscum album. Next base: position 1,461,677,049 of record OY728162.1, on the reverse strand, counting down.
ATTGGACCCTCTCTTCTAGTCAACAACCACTAACATATGGGGAGGCGCGCTTGAGGTCATGGGACCGATCGGCTCGGGGCACCGATGCATGGAACCCAGGTCAGGACGTTACAGGAGGACCATGAAAAGATGATTGTAATAATTGATATTGAATTATAGTAAGTGAACATATTATTTTACTAAAATTATATTACAATGAACATTTTAATATTTCATGACACAAAAACTATAATTTTATATAATGAATATCAATTTTGAACTTATTAATTCAAAATAAGCTTAGAATGAAAATTTGAAATTTTCCCTTAGAAATAAGCTTTTATGAACAATTGATAATGTAGTATTTAAATAATAATAATTTTATTTATAATAATGTTCTATAATATTTATAATTAACCATGTATTTATTATCAATTTGGTATAAATAAATACACGACCATTTGGAGGTAAAAAGAGATATTTTTTAGAAAACTATCTTTAAGTGCATAATATTTTCCCATTTTAATTAATTAAAATAAAATCTAATAATTAATTATTTAAATGAAATTTATAGATTATATATCTAAATATATGAATTTAAATTCATATAGTGATGATTACTAGTCATAGAGTTAATGTCATATCATCTTATGCTTGAAAAATTCATTTTCTTAAAAACTCGTTTTTCATCATGTTTTGTGGGTTTATTTTTAAATTAATTTCTACCACATATAGGAATTTAATTTGATAAATTTTTTTCCATATTTGGAACCATTATTTCCCATTTTTTTAAATAGTTCCCTTTTATTTTTTGTCATTATGAATAGTAAACATGCTAAAAATTTGTTACCACAGTAATAACAAAACTAGTAAAACTGGGTTAAAAGTATAGGTTTAAACCTTAAAATATATATAACACTTGACTTTATCCTATTGGGTGAGTGGTTTTTTAAAAAAATATTTGTTTATGGAGTTAAATAATGTATTTTTAAATATTATTTTAAATCTAGGAACCCAAGAATGACTTTTGTGAAGATAAGTTATATTTTATTCAAATTAAAAACTATTTTTGGGTCTTTGAATTTAATGGAATGGTTGGAAGATTTAATTCTATTTTAGATTGATCCAAAAGTATAAAAAACCTTCATTTTTTTATTATTTAAATAATAAAATTCATAGAAACCAATTTATTACTTGATTCTAAGGTAAAATGATTTTTACGCTTAAATCAAGTATTTCCCTAAAAATTGATTTTTATGCATTTTATGTTGTTATATTAAAAGTATTTTTTTTCCAAATATAGAAATTTAATCCGGAATCTGTATGTCCAAATTTTAAATCTACATGTAAAAATTTGGAATCTTCATGTCCAAATTTGGTTATAATTCCCCTTTTATTTTTGGTTATATAATCAAGTTATCATGGTAAAAATTTAAGTTATCATAATTAAGGTTAAAATGGGTTTATAGTGCTTTTACTAGGTGATAAGACTCAAAATGTATCCAAAACTTGTTTAAATGTGATTTTTTGAGTTTATTTCAACCCTATCACACCATATATTTGAATATATTGTTTCCTTGGTTCCACTTGACTTGATTATGATGTATATATATTATTTAATCTCTTATATAATTCCAAGTGTGTCATTTCCTTTTTTTTTTCAAAAAAGCGTGTCATTTCCCTCATTTAAAAAGTGAACCTCATCTCCTCCCTTATTTAAAATTTTTGAGTTATCTAGATAAAACTACACTAATACTATATTATCTTCCTTCATTACTATATATTTTTATCTTTCCCAAAATACCATCATTTCAAAGATTGTGGTGTAAGCCGAATAAGGTTTCTCAATGAAGAGGTATAACCTCTTAACTGAGTACTTTCAATTTTGTTTCTACCTACTATAAATATATGGTATACATTATAAAATAATTAATTTATTATTTTAAAAATACTAAGGTGTTATTTTTATGATGAAATAATCATTATCCATTGTCTTTCCATCCTACAAAAAAGTTAAAAAATCACTCGTGCGTATATATGACATACCGTCTCCACATAGTGGTGTAATATGTTTTTTTATCACCATTTTACTTAGATAGTTATAAATATGGAATTTATGAATATATATTATATTTTTTACATTATTATGATTCTATAAATATAATATATCATTTAAATTCTTACACTTTCACTTGTTAAAAAATGATGACATCGCTCATGCGTATGTGTGGACTACCACCTACACAAAGCGATGTGCTTCATTTTTCATGCATGAATTTCAAGGATGATTCATAATATATATATTTAATATATATGATATTTATATCATTATTAACATTATTTATATGATACAAGAATGATCAAAACACAATGACTATAACCACCAAATCAAAACATACATGAAAAACGAAGCAGTTAACACCTGAAATAATGATAATAATGAAATATTCTTAACAAATGGATGATAAGATGTTATAAGTGGATCATATATGATATTATAGATATGTATATAGTTCTGTTATGTAATTATAATAAATCTAAATTTATTATATAGGAGCTTAAAGCACATTCAACTAAGTAGAAGTGTGAGGTAAGAGATTTCTTCTCAATTTCCACTCTATTGAGACATATTTGGTATTATACACCTATTTTATTTTATGTGGTGTATATAATGTCTATTTTATGTATTTAAAATTAATATATATTTATTAATGGTGATTAATTTTTCAATTCAAGTCTACTCTTTCACGAGGTTACAATTTAAAAATTACCAAAGTGCTAAAAATTTATTTTATAATATCATTTTTGGGATTGCTTATATTTTTTGTTGAATAAACCTTATAATCCATCTATTTTATTATCATATAGATATTTAATTAGTTTCATTATTTTCTTCCAACTTTTCCTCTCTTTTCCACTTGAATCAAACAAAGAGATTTTTAAAAGAAAATCCAATCTTGTTTCTCATTTTTATCGATTATATTTTTTTTCATGTCCATATTTTTCAAAATTATTTTAAAAAAGTTATTTTTATTTACTCAAATGATTTATTAAGAAAATTTTATGCTATAATTTAATTTTTATAAGGTTTTAAAGGAATATTTATAATATTTTTTGAAAGGTTTATTTTTGAATTTCTTTACAAAAAAGTCAAAAGGAATGTCTTTTTAAAGTATATGGAATTGATAGATTTTCCTATCACCATAATAATTATATGATATTTAACTTATTATATAAGTTTTCAATGAGTTTACAAAGAAAATTATTTAATGAAAATTTATTTTAACTTTTTTATTTCCCTTTTCTTCTATTTTTCAAAAAGACTTGATTTTACTATAAAATCTACTTTTATGATGAATTGAGGGTCATCTATCATCTCTTGATTATTTTTTAGTCATTAAATTTATCTTTAAACATTAAATTTATCATGATCATATTTCACTAGAAATATCCATATTCATTTTATCATGGATATGCCTATTTCTTAAACCGTATAAAATTTCCACATATGGTGTTTTACTATGAAAATTGTTTAATTTACTGGGAAAATATTGATATTTCATATTCTTTACTCAATAAATATATTTATTGATAATACATATTTTTTTTATTAAATTGATCATTCAATATATGAGGAATAAATTGGACATGTAGTGATGGATAGGGCTCGAAATTATATATCCCCTCAATGTATCGATAGGTATCATGAGACTAACCAATTGGATAGCCTTATTAAATGGCTGTTTGGTATATACCTACACATTGACTTAAACTGTCTTGGAATAAGACATCAACGGTAAGATATCATGATGTATGAGATCATGACATCTACCAGTATTTATTTTATTCTTTGAGAATTCAATTATTATTATCCATGATATCATTACTTTGATATTATCCGTGGATACATTTCATGCTCAAGTTATTGATTAAGGGAAATTTATTTTTAGTTATTTACCTTATCATATTGATTATTCCTTATTTCATAATGATAGATTTCTCTATATCTAACCCCTATAATGCATTTTATCTCACCCTTAATTCATTTTACTTTCACTAGTATATGAAGAAGGAATCTTTGAATGAGCTTCAAGAATTAAAAATATTTACTTTTACTATGTTTTATATTTTATTTCCAGTATAAAATGAGAATAATGTATGTATCTAGTTATTTAAGACTGCTAAACCAATCGATCCTTAGTGATGTGATCCCTTGTATCTTATGAAAAAGTAATAAAGTAAGAACTGGATCTAGGTTACTGGAGTTGGTGTTATTATAGCTGGTATTAGAGTGAGTTTAGTAGAAACCTTGAGAACTAGATTTGTGAAAACATATATTAGAGAATATAACCTAATGATAGAATTTAAGGATATTTCTAATTGTATGATAATATCATAATTTTTTTGGTAAGATAGAGATTATATGGTTTTCCTAAAAATACATTCTTTCTAGATACTACAAGTGGATGTGGTTTTAACACATATGCATATAGGGGTAATAACTCTAAAAAGAGTTGGTTGGGGATATATCAGTGTTTATTCTAAGACACAGTGAATGAGACCTTACCACAAACCTAGTTTGACACTCTTAGGGGACATTCTTAGGTAAATTCATATTTTATTTATGAACCATCATGAAATATTTGAAAATATTTTTATGATTTGAAGAAACCATGTTTATGATTTTTAGATTAACTATGCATAAATTTCCAATCTATGTTAAGCATTAAACCAATTATATACCATGATTTAAAATTCATAATGTTATGAACTAATTCAATTTATACCATTATTTAGAAATGGATCATTGTAGAAAAAATGGTATCAATACTCATGGCCAATGTAGAGATTTCCCCGCTGAGCAAGCCAATGAAATTGCTATTGGAGTTGAGTAGATAATGGAAATATTAGGGAATTTAACCCAATTTATGACTAATAACCTTTCACATATGAAGAAAAATGATGTTCCATGACATGATACATGTATATTGGATCGTTTCATGTGACATAATCCTCCATCTTTTAGTGAAACCACTAATCCAGTGGTAAATGAGCAATGAATTACATCCCTTGAAAACATATTTATGGACTTAAGATGAAATGAAAGGGAAAAAGTAATGCTATTAGTGTTTTGTATTAAATATTATGTTGATCAATGGTAGTTATTGATTAAAAATATTAGAGAGGAAGAACAAATACAACATATAGAATGGAGAGATTTTAAATTAACATTATCTGACAAATATTTCCATTATGAATAATAAACTAAAATAAAGAGAGAGTTACCCAACTTAAATCAAAAGGAATAGGTGAGTGTTATAGAGTATGAGGATAACTTTACAAGACTGTCTAGATATGTGTAACATCCCGACCTAGATGCCACTAAACCGGTGCTCTAAGCCGGTAGGTTATAAGGCCTGAAGTGTGCCTCCCCATATGCTATAGGCTACCAAATTGTAGCGAGGGACTAGGGTGTGATAGTGGGGAGACTATGCCCTCATATTAGAGTAAGAAACAACGGGAAAATAGCTAAGTATCATACACAATGGAAAGTGAACAGAGTGCGGAAGTAGTAAACAACCGAAATAGAACATGCTGTAATAATAAATGAAATTCTATAAAATCTTGAACATTTATGTCATACAATAAAACACTAGTAACCCACTAGGCTGACTATACAGATACAAAAGTACAAAAGAAGTTGAAAGTAAAAGTACAGGGCTGTTGGAGTTGGTTCCCTAGAACCAACTTCTTTGTACTTTATGATAAACATATATTCATTATATGGATATCAATAAAATCCTTATCACATCATGATTGTTCTTCTATGTTACATTGCATGTGATAATTTCCCAAGAGTATTTATTACACTAAAAGATCATAGTAGTTCCCCACTATGATGATAACTCATAAGTTCCATGACACTATTCTTTGATATATGTTCTATAGCCGGATGATATAATTTGAGGGAAAAAAATGATATAGGATATCAGGGGTGAAGACTCATAGGACTTTGAAGCACCTTCTCATGGTGCACGCCCTTGGTAATGTTCAGGAGGATATTATGAGAATGAGACCCACTAGTCGGAAATCCATATTTATAAGTGTCATTGGATGTTCCTATCTATGGAAGCGTGTATTGGTCCTTAGACTTTAAGATTATTATTAATGGGTATTATGACTCATGCACTTAGATTTATTGGTGAAAACCATGACAAAATATGTTCTTGAAGAGGTAGGATATGTTGGGTGCGTCGTGAGTAATACTACATTAATGAACAATGCAAGAAAGGATTTATCCCTTTTGTTTCATAACAAAAGTTGATATCTTAGGACCTTTGATGAAAATTATATATCCTAAATAAATTCATGGCCATGATGTTCTATAGGGAAGTTCAATTTTTGGGAAGTCAAAGAATGAGAAATCAAGCACATGGGTTGATGGAACTTGCATGAAACCCATTTTATTAGATATATCAAGACAAAGGGATTATATTAAATGGAGAGAATTCTTATGAAGTGATATGTCATTATGGAATTAACTTATTTCTCTATGGGTGCCTTGACATGTTTCTAGACATTAACCTTGGACTCTAGGATACTCTGCCTAATGCCACTGAGAAAGAGGCCTAGAGGGTCACATACTAAGTATATTTAGTATCTCAATTAAATAATATATTATTTATTATTTAATAATTTGAATAAATATTATTCCCATTTGTTGTTTAATAATTATTCATGGATTCATGATCAAATTTATTTCTACACTAGTTGTTTGAGAGAATATAATGTGGGTGGAATAATTAATAAATATTTATTTTCAATTTAGTGAATATAATATTTATATATTTATTGGTGAATAATTTAGTGATATTTATTTAATAAATAAATAGTCATTATTCAATGTTCAATAAATATGTTGGATGATTGAAGGATTGAGTTAAGGGTCCAGTGAAAAATAATAATATTGAATATTATTTTATTAAATAATATTTAATTATAACTCACAAGTTAAACACATGTCAGGAAATAATAATGTTTCTTTTATTATTTGACATGGGGGTTTCTCTGGGATTAATAAAATAATTAAGGTACTTGTGAAAATTATTTATTATCATCCTAGTGAATTAAATATCTGGTTATATTATTCTCTTATTAGCTAAGTGATAGCAAAGAAATGATTATTATTTTTGTGCACAACAAATTGGAGAAAAGCTCTCAAGCCTACGAAGTTTTTCCGTCTCTAAGAACACTCTCAAGAACGAGAGAGATCCTCCTCCACCGAATCAAGGAGAACACTTTGAAACTAGTTCTCAAGGTAATCAATGGAGGACATCGCAAGCATAAGGATATCCCATGCTAGCACCTGGATAATCCTTCAGTGATGTCTGGAGATATGTGGAACACGTGTGGATCACCACCAGAGGATATCTACCCTTGATATCTATAATGCAACGACAGTACACCTGTAGATCTATGGCTAAACGCATCAATGAATAAATAATCACCTTGGAGGTAATTATTATTTAATTAAATTAATTATAAAAAAATATGTTGATCATATCTCTTGGTTCTGGGGGAAATTATTCTTTGTTTAAATCCTTGATTGAATTCCGTGGATATTGGAATTCAACATCGTATTGATCCCAGATTGATCATCGATTATGGAAAAAATTAAATTTGGGCACTGTACCTCTCATGATTCCACTGTGCTCGGAACCTAAAAGTGGTATTAGAAGGGGCATATTATTATTTATAATTATTTAAATAATTCGTTGATGATTTAATATTTAATAATTTAGTTTGTCAATTCAAATTTAATAATTATTTTAAATCTGAATTACAAAATCTATTTCTTCCTTCATCATTTCTCGTAGATCTGACATAAATGATCAATTTTATGAATAAAATAAAATTAAGGATCTCATATGGAGGTGCCAAGGATCCTCACCATACAAAACCAGACTACATGCTGTGTAATAAGAATTACACACCATGTAGTATTGTTCAATGCATCAAGATTTGGTTTGGTAATCGATTTGAGGTCTTGCATTAATTAGGTATTAATGAAACCATTAATGACATTTAATCCAGGTAGTGTTTACCAGGATTAACTGGCACATGGAAACCAGACTACATGCCTTGTGGAACACTGAACATGGTGTGTAGTCCCTTCGGGTTAGGGTTGAGTTGTGTATCCTATACACGGCTTGCCTGGATAGTGATTATGTAGTGCAAATTCTACATGGCGTGTGGCCCACTAGACATGCCGCGTATTCCGAATATTTAAAAATTACACCTCACATGATATTTCCCCAGGTGTATACTTCAGATGGATGGTGAGGAGGGTACCTTCCATGTAATTGGATCTACATACTGTGTACGCTTTCCAGATTTCACAGATTTAAAATTTATTATTATATTATGTAACCCTTGAGACATGTACCTTCATGTGGGCATAAATATAGGACACAACATGTGATAGGTTTTTGATATATATATATATATATATATATTTAATTAACATCTTCTTAATGTTCAAAGATCTGCACATCATGTATGAGTTGTATTACAATTATAATTCTACATTCATGTTACATGTCACAAAGAATAAAGTGTATACAAGTATAATACATGTTGGATAGTTTTGGATGGGTATTCACTGGGTTACCTCCAAGGTACAAGTTATGTACATAGTTAATTTTAAATGAATTTATTAATTTTTTTAAAATGACAATGGATTAGAATCTCAAGGAAATTCAGAAAAGGTTTAAGATAAAAGGATTAATTAATTAAATATAATAATTAATCAATTTGAGTGTGATTTATCTTAAATAAGAACGATTAAAATATTGAATTATAGTTTTATTAAATGCATAATTTCGTTTCATAAATGTGAATGATCATGATCAAGACCAAACCTTTTTTATGTGATTGGATTCCTTTTAATTTATTAAATTAAATTATTGACCTGAATGCCTTCTCTCCTCATCAATATGTAGGGCCTGTGTGCCCATGGTTTCTTTTATGTAAAAACCATTATACCCCTCACCTATGAGTGATTAAAAGTATATATAATGGATAGAGATCCCATGTTAGTGGAGGTAATTCAAGTTAGGAACTGAGGTGAAAACAATATAATGAGATACAAAGGTGGACAGGTGGAAAGCTGTAAACATGAACCTAATTGGTTCAAGGTGTTTCTCCCCTAGGTCAACGGTTAGTTTATCAACCGCTAGATAAAATAACCATTAAAACAAGATCATGATCATACCCTTTGTTTTATTTATGTAAATTTCATGGTTTATTCATTATGGATGTATTTTCGCAATCATATAATTAATGAATTAAACAAGCTTTCAAGATGGAACTTATGCATAAATATTATCCAATACATGTTTAATCACTTAAGATTATCCCACTTAATATTAAAAATCATGTGAAAATATAATAAATGACAATTTACACACAAAGGATAAAACACATCAATAAAATATTAAGTCGATATAGCCTTACATTACTTCAGTTAGAATCAAACCATAGTTCAAAGTGCTTGACCAGCCAAAGTTGGGGTGCTTTTAATTATTAGGGAATTTTAATTTGAGGTTTTGGGTTGACTTGACTTAGTTTATATAAAGGATTGACTGCTAAAGTAGGACTTGGTGTAACTAAGAGGTAAAGGTTGAGGAAATCCAATATTAATGATTTCAGGATTGGGGAGTCCACTCAACGGATCAAGAAGCTGCGAGTTAATGCAATTTGAATTTGAAATGCCTACCTAAAACCTTTCAAATTGCTTGACCAGCCAAATTTGGGGTAATGCGAAGGGCAATATGGATCCTTTCCACTAGAATTTCCAATCAACTGGATATTCTGAAGCCAATGGTGAGGGCTATTGGGTTTCAATAAAATAGTGGGAGACTAATGAATATTTATTTATTTATTTGTCTTAATTTTATCAGATAAAGTTCTAAAACTTTGTTTATCTTATTTGTAGAAATGGAATTAAAAATGACATCAAACATATCATTTTGATCCATAATCAAGAAGGAAAACCTTATCAGCAGCACAAATTTTAGAGGAGTGACCAAGGCACCTTCAGGCCATCCTTCACCATGAAAGAAAACTATATGTACCAGAAGAACCTTTACTAGTTGCGCCTGGAAATGAGGCGAGTGATGAGGAGCTCTATGTATATGACAAACATCTAAATGATGCTATGGATATTTAGTGCCTCATGATATCATTCATGACTAATGATATCTTAAAGAAAAATGAGGAAATGGATGCTTATAGAATTATGTCTCACCTTTGGGATCCCTATCAAGAGAAGTCAAGACAAGAGAGGCATGAGATCTCCAATGCTTTGTTAATCTTGGAGAGTCTGTGCCAGTTGGGACACATGTAGTCAAGATTGTTAGCTAAATTGAGCATCTGGACATCTTAGAAATGAAATTACCAGATGAGTTGCATAAAAATATCATAATATCATCACTACCCAAGACCTTTTCTAGTTTTATTGTAAATTATAATATAATCAATAATGATAAGAGTCAATTGGAACTTCTTTCTTTAATTCCCCAAGTGGATAAGAACATGGGGTGTTAAAAACCCTCAAACCTTATGGTGAATAGGAATAGGAAGGACAAGGAAAAGGGGACTAAGTCCTATAAAATTTCTAAAGCCCCCAAGAACCGTCCAACAAAAAAGAAGAAGATCCAAAGGTAGGGAAAGGAAAAGGTGGCAGTGTGTTTTCCATGTGGAAAGACTAGACATTAGAAGAGGAACTGCACCCAGAGGAAAGGGGAAGCCAAAGGTGAATTCATTATCAAGTGAAATCTTTCAATCTATACACATTGGGTATTAGATACAACTTTTGGTGATCACATCTGCATTCAAATGCAGGAAACAAGTAGATTTTGGAAAATTTCTAGAGGAAAGGTGGATCTACGAGCTACCAATGGTTCAAGGATGGCTTCTATTTCCATTGGTGAATACCAACTTTCGTTGCCGACCAGGATGATTTTGGTTTTACATGATTTTTATTATGTACCAATTGTTACAAAGAACATAATTTATATATCAATTTAAGATACATATTGGTTTATTTTCAAATTTGGAAATAAAAGTTGTTTATTTTATAAGGACAACATATGTTATGGTATGACACATTTAAATAATGGTATGTATGTATTAAATTACAAAAACCAAGTGCTAGAAATTGACAATGAATCAAGTTCACATGAATCATATAACACCCAGTTGTGGCATCTCCGTCTCGGTCATCTAAATGAGAAGCGTTTGACAAAGCTCTATCAAGATGATTATTTAGACTATTCTGAGCTAAAACCACTTGATATATTTCATGTTTGTTTACAAGAAAAAATGACCAAACCACTATTTGGTGGAAATGGTGAAAGGGACATAGATATTTTAGGATTAGTACACACTGGTGCATGTAGACCATTTCCAGTAGAATCTAGAGGTGGATATTCTTACTTCATAACTTTTACTAATGACTTGAGTAGATATGGATATATTTTATTGATGAGGTATAGGTCTGATTCCTTTGAAAAATTCAAGGAATTAAAGAATGAATTAGAGAATCATCTTTTCAAGAAGATAAAGAAGCTTATATTGGATAAAGGTGGAGAATTTATTAACCAAAAGTTTATCGACTTTCTATAGGATTTTGGGATTCTATCTCAACTCACTTCACCATATACACCACAGTAGAATGGTGTTAGTGAAAGGAGGAACCATACCTTATTGGAAATGTTAAGTTCAATGATGATTCATGTAGATATTCCATTATCCTTTTGAGTATATTCATTCCAAATTGTGACATAAACATTAAATCGAGTACCAACTAAGGCAACAAATGGAATTCCCTTCAAGTTATGGAGTGGAAATAAACCCATTTTGTTGCATACACGTGTATGGGGATGTGAGGAATTTGTTAAGGCTTTATCAGGAAAAAAATAGAACCTTGGGGTACGAAATATAACTTTATAGGGTATCCTAAGGAAAAAAGGGATAATACCTATACAACCCCTCAGAAAAGAAAGTAAATGTCGCTAGACAAGCCATATTTCTTGAGAGGGAGAACATCCTAAAAAAGGATAGTGGGAGAAATATTGACTTAGATGAAGTTGATGATCAAGATACACATGAGTTGGTATAGGAACAAGTTCTATAGGTCCCTATAGAAGAATTAGTTCCTAAAACACAAGTACTGCATAGGAGTGTAAGAGAGATGAGGGAAACCAAGAGATATGGTTTTCTTGTAAATGAGGAAGGCAAATCATTATTTTTGGACAATGATGAACCTATATCCTATAAAGAGGAAGTATAGAGCTCAAAAGATATAAGATGGATAGAATCTATGAATTTTGAGATTAATTCCATGTATCAGAACCAAGTTTGGGTTCTGGTTGATGCACTGGTTGATGTAAATCTTGTTGTATGTAAATGGGTATTCAAGAGGAAACTGGATATGGACGGTAAATAAAGTACCTATAAAGCAAGGATAGTGGATAAAGGGTTTAAAAAATGTCAAGGAATTGACTACAATAAAACCTTTTCTCTAGTTTCCATGTTTAAATCCATGAGAATCATATTTGACATAGCAACTTACCATGACTATGAGATTTGGTAGATGGATTTCAAAAACACATTCCTTAATGGGAACCTTTTGGAAGATCTCTATATGAAACAAACAGAAGGTTTTGTGACACCAGGTGATGCTAAAAGGATTTTCAAGTTATAGAGATCCATTTATGGATTGAAGCAATCATCTAGTTCATAGAACATTTGATTTGATGAATCCATAAAATAATTTGGTTTCATTAAAAATGAATGTGAGACATGTGTTTAAAAAAGGTTTAATGGGAATGCAGTCATTATCCTTGTAGTATATGTTGACAACATATTACTTATTGGAAATGAAATACCAGTCTTACATTTAGTTAAATACTAGTTGAACAAGTGCTTCTCTATGAAGGACTTAGGCGAAGCAACCTACATTCTAAGGATCAAGATCATTCGTGATAGATCTAAGAGGCTAGTTGGACTAAGTCAAAGTACATATATTGACTAGATACTAAAGAGATTTAGTATGGAATATTCTAATAGGGGATTGGTTCGAGTGTCACATGGTTTACATATTTCTAAGAAAATGTGTCCCCAGACACAATAGGAGAAAATAGAATGAGTAAGATCCCATACGCTTTAGCGATAAGATATATCATGTATGCCATGTTATATACTATACTTGATGTTTCCTATGAACAGATCATGGTAGGAATATATCAATAAGATCCGGGAGAACAAAATTGGGCTACTATTAAGACCATCCTTAAGTATCTGAGAAGAACTAAGGATATGTTCCTGGTGTATGGAGGAGATGATGATATTTTCATTAGAGGGTATGATGATTCTAGTTTTTAGACAAATAATAATTATTTAAGGTCATAATCATGATATGTTTTCTGTCTCAATGGAGGAGTTATGAGATGGAAGAGTTCAAAGTAGCCGGTTTTCGCTGATTCTACATTGGAGTCCAAGTATATAGTGGTTTCTGATATAGCTAAGGAATCTGTATGGATTCAAAACTTTGTCCAGGATCTTGAAGTGGTACCTATTAGTAAAGACACTATCACATTGTATTGTGATAATACTGTAGTTGTGGATCTTGAAAAAGAGCCAAGTTCACATCAATGGAAAAAGCACATACTCTATAAGTATCACCTCTTGATGGATTTATATTAAAGGTGTGAAGTTGTAGTGAGCAGAGTATCCTTGTAAGAGAATGTGGTGAACCCCTTGACTAAAGACATATCTCAGCAGAAGCATGGATATCATGTGAGAGCTAGAGGACTGAAGATTGTTAGCATTTGACTCTAGTACAAGTGGGAGTCTGTTGAAGTTGGTTCCCTAGAACAAAATTTTTTGTACTTCATTTCATTGTATGGATATCAATAAAATCCTTATCACATCATGATTATCCTTCTGGGTAATATTGCACGTGATAATGTCCCAAGAGTAGCTGTCACACTAAAAGGTCATAGTAGTTCCCTGCTATGATGAGAACTCAAAAGTTCTATGACATTATTCTTAGATATATGTTCTATAACCGGATGGTATCATTTGAGAGATATAAATGATACATTCTATTAGGGGTAGAGACTCATAGGACTTTGAGGCACCTTCTCATGGTTTACACCCTTGGTAATGTCCATGAAGATATTATGAGAACGAGACCTGATAGTAGAAAATCCACATTTATAAATTTCATTGGATGTTACTATCTGCGGATGTATGTATTGGTCCTTATAGTTTAAGATTATTATTAATGGGTATTATGAATCGTTCACTTAGATGTATTGGTGAAAACTGCAAAAACATATGTTTGCGATGAGATAAGATATGTTGGGTGCATCACGAGTAATACTGCATTAATGAATAATGTGAGAAATGATTTGTCCCTTCTGTTCCATAATCGAAGTTGATATCTCAAGACCTTTGATGGAAATGATATAGCCTAAATAAATCCATGTCCATGGTGTTCTATAGGCAAGTTCAATTTTTGAGAAGTCAAAGAATGAGAAATCAAGCACATGGGTTGATGGAACTTGCATGCAACCCACTTGATTAGAGATATCAAGACAAATGGATTATATTACATAGTAAGCATTTGTATGAGGTGACATGTCATTAAGGTATAAACTTCTTTCTCTATGGGTGCCTTGACGTGTTGCTAGATTCTAACCTTGGAATTTAGGCTAATACTCCTAATGCCATTGAGAAATAGGCCTATAGGGTTGCACACTAAGCATATCCAGTATCTTAGTTAAATAATATATTATTTATTATTTAACAAGTTAAATAAATATTATTCCTGGTTGTTGTTTAATAATTATTCATGGATACTTGGTCACATTTATTTCAACACTAGTTATTCAAGATAATATAATTTGGTGGAATAATTAATAAATATTTATTTTCTATTTAGTGAATATAATATTTATATATTTATTGTAAAATAATGTTGTGATGTTTATTTAATAAATAAATAGTCATTCAAGGTTCAATAAATATGGTGGAGGATTAGCAGACCGAGTTAAGGGTCTAGTGGGAAATAATAATATTGAATAATATTTTATTAAATAATATTTACTTAAAACTTGAAAGTTAAGCGCATGTCAGGAAATAATAACGTTTTTGTTATTATTTTAAATGGGGAATTCACTAGGATTAATAAAATAATTAAGGCACTTGTGCAAATTATTTATTATTACCCTAGTGAATTAAATGTCTGGTTATATTATTATCTTATTATCCCAGAGATGGTAAAGAAATAATGATTATTGTTGTACACACCAAATTGGTGAAAAGATCTCAAGACTAGAGAGTTATTCCCTCTCTAATAATTCTCTCAAGAATGAGAGAGATCATCTTCCATTGGATCAAGAAGAATGCTTTGGATGCAATTCTCAAGGCGATCAAAGGCGTACATCTCAAGTGAAAGGGTCTATGCTAGCACCCAAAGACTCCTTCGGTGATGTATGAAGATACATAGAACACGTGTGGATCACCGCTAGAGGATATCTACCCTTGATCTCTACAGTGTAATGATGTTACACCTACAGATCTATGGCCGAACACATCAATGAAGAAAGAATCACCTTGGAGGAAATTCTTATTTGATTAAATTAATTATAAAAAAATATGTTGATCCTTTCTTTGGTTTCGGGGGAAATTATTCTTTGTCTAAATCCTTGATTCAATTTAGTGGATACTGGAAGTTATCTTTGTATTGATCCTGAATTAATCATCAATTATGGAAAAAATTAAAGTTGGTCACCATCCCTCACGTGCTTCCGCTGTGCCCATAACCTACAAGGGCTCTACTACTAACTCTGAGTCAGACCATATACCTGGTCTCTAGACACTGTCGAACTGCACCATCCTAATCAGAAGTACCACACGAGCAGCTCCGATCAATAATGCGACACTAGGCCTCAACCATATCCACCATGAAACCCGTACTCAACCTAAAAAGAAGACATAAGGTCTACACAGACATCGAGGTGCACGTGTAGGGGTGAGAAAGAATCTATGTAGACCACCCCAACACACAACTTGTAACTATGCTTCTAAAAGTGCATGCAAATGAAACGTGATCAGCCTAGCTAAAGCACAACCAAAAAGGTAGTAAAACCACATGTGAGCCCACAGTCAAACCCAAGGTCTTTAATCCCTGTCAACTGGGAAAGTTCCACCATGTATGACCACAACTATATGCATACACATGTATAGTCCCATACCCATACATATATACATATATATGAATATTCATTGGTATGTGAATCAAATAACATAAAACCACATCAATAGTCGATCCTTGGGTCCATAATCCCAATCGCCTGAACATCCTGTACAAGGGAATTGAGCTGGACGTCGTGCCAATCAAACCGTGTAACATTAAGTAGATCTCTCTGTCTATAATCCCAATCGATATATACCTTCTTTGGACAATTCTGGAAAAGTCTCTGAGCAAGCTAAGTCACTATAGGAGGATACACGTCCTACACCGGGGTTCACCCATACTCACCTCCAATCACTGAAACAAGGATACCGTATACTGATGATCAATCCTATAAAGATCACTGTAATACCAAAAGTGCTAAATCACAAAGGGCCGTATCCAAGGAAATTGTCCAAGTCATCCTCATGAAAAGTGTAGACCTTAAAGGACTGGATCCAAGGAACTCATCCAAGGCATTCACATCATAAGTGTAGACCATAAAGGGATGGATCTAAGGAACTTGTTCAAGGAATCCACATAAAAAGTGTAGTCCAAGTAGGCTGGGTCTAAGGAACTTGTCCAAGGAATCCATATAATAAGTGTAGATAACAAAGGGCCAGATCCAAGGAACTCATCCAAGGCATCTACATCAAGTCCCATGGGCATCCCAGTGGAAAATCGGTCTAGGCACTAGTTGGGGTCCTAGGAGTATGTCAACAGCACATGTCCTATGTGAGCCTAAGAAAGCCGGATCCATGGGGTAGTAAGGCCTGAGGAATACCATTGAATCAATATCCAAGGGTTATACTCAACCCAATGCATCCACTACCGCATTCTAGATCTATGGAGAGAAATATGTGGCATCTATCAAATCAATAAAGCGTTACACATGAGTATACCCACTCATGTAAACCATTTCACACTCCATCATAAGACATGGGTATACCTACCTAGTCATCACAGGTTGAGGAGAGCGTAATAATCCCCACCGAAAACATCTAGAATATGAGTCTATCCAAGTCATTACTACAATGAGGATCCAGGTATCACTCAAGGCATACAATCCAACATGTAAGGATCAATTTCCAAGTCACAAGTATTACCTATGGGTATACCAGTAAATATCATAAATGATGTGGCTCAAAATCTGGATCCTAGGATAGAACGTATGGGAATCCCAACAAGAAAGAAAGGCACCTCATGCCAGACTCAACAACCACTAAATAGAAAGAACCTTTGGTAAACACTACTAAATTAAAAAAACCAAGTTAGAGACATGAAAAAATGAGTGAGGGTGGATTGAACTCCCAACCCAACACTCCATCCAAACCCCCATGGGCGTATCGGTTTGTCATAGGTTCTAGGGGACACCCAAACACCATCTCTACCCAAACCTGATATAAAATATCTGGGTTGATCAAGAAACAGGCACCCAATGGGTCCCTTAAGTCAAACACTGAGAGGCTTCCTACTTGGGATTCTTCAGGTAAACACAAGCGAAGGCATCCTACTCAGGATCCTTAGCTATAAAGGCAAAGGAGAAATCCTACACAAAATCCTTGAATGATAAAAACATAGGAATACTAAAATAGGGATCCTCTAAATGATAAACAAGTGAAGGATCCTATAAGGGACTCCCTAGATCAATATATAAGCAAAGGCATACCTCATGGGATCCTTAGAAGCATCTGGTCTCATGACCTCATATTCCAGAAGGGAATGTCTCACAAGGGGAACATTCTCAAAAGAAAAATGCCACGAGAGATAGATCATAGCTCATCTTAGATCAAAGGTATCTACTAGGTTAGTCTGAACACCCAAAATATCATTCACATTCAAGTCTCACTTTTAGGAGACAACTAGATTCGATAAATGGAGGAAGAACCTCTCCATTTAGATAAAATCTCTAAAACACCCATTATAAGTCTACATAATGCTCCATGAGTTTTACCATTGAGATCTACATAAAAAACCAATAAGAATGGACTAATCTTAGGACCAATTACAACTATAGGGCTAGAAGGCATGAAAAACCCTCGAAGGGTTATAAGGGGGGAAGTATACGGCATATAGAGACCATACACGACCTGTACCCCCAACTTGCCACATGGGTGTGTATTCTCATCGGCCTGACTATGTAAACTCCCCAGGTACACGATGTGTACCCAACACAAGTTACATGCCCGTGTCCCTAAACAGGCTTGGTTGTATACTTGTCCAAGCCATTTAATTATACATGACATGCTACCCTACACGGGGTTTGGCGGTGTACCCCATACATCAGTGTATCCCTACGTGGGTAGACATTCTTGAGTACTCGGCCACACGAACAAGTACCGGCACATGGAGTGTACACCCCTATAAACAAAATGTACTCCCAAAAGAACGAATTCCTAAAACCATAAGAACACACAACATTTAACCCTAAACAACTTGCCGTGCAACCTCGTTTCCCTGAACAGAAAACCCTCAGATCACCCAAATCGCCCATTTAAACCCCCGAAACTACAGATCGGGCCTCAAGAGGCCACCAGAAAGAAATATATGGATTTAAAAATGTGAAACAACCATTTTAAAGGGGATTTATGGTAGAAAAGTAAATGGGACTACCTTTGGGTAGAAATCACCAAATATTCTCTTGATTTCACCATCCATGACTACCGCATGTCGATCCAGCTCATCGAGAGCTTTGTAGCGGTACCTCCCTCTCTTACTCTCTCCCTCTTTATCTATCTCTCCCTCTTATCCATTAATTTGTGTGGCGTAAGATCCATCAGAGGGACATACATGAGAATCATAAGTAAGAAATAATAAAATAAAAAAAAAGAAAGAAAAAAAGAAAAAGAAAACGAAAAAGAAAAAGGAGGTCTGGGCCGACCCCGATGCCTGACTCAAGTTTATGAATCACCTAGGCTAAAATTCTCGGTCTAGACTCAACATAGAAGAAATAGCATCAATCCTAAACTCCACTCAAAATATATGGCTGAACGAACCTGTGAAAATAAATTAATATTTAATTTAATAAATAATAAATATTAATTAATTTTCCAAAATTCAAACGGCTCAAATTTCTACCAAACTTATGTCCTAGGGTAAAAACCCTATTCTGGGACCAAAATAGTGGTCAGAAAAATTTTCAAAGATCATCTTCTTTGGGAAAAAGACCATTTTACCCCTTTACAAGCATCTGAAAGCAAAAATTCAAATTGTTTCTCAAAACTAAAGTACATAAAAATATGGATTCTTACAAACTCAAGAACTAGAAGCCATGATAGTTCCCAAGAAGCCAGGTGTATGGACTAGCAGCCATGCTCTCAACCCAGCATCTTCACAACCAAGGTATCTAGATTGTCCAATGAATAATCTCACATCATCAACAACTTCCTTCTATGCGAAAGACATTCAACCATGACTGACCTATTACTCTCCACCATAAGAATACTCTTATCATCATCTCAAAACCAAAATCTGAGCTCAATAACACATAGAAAACACTTAAGTTCAACTGAAAATGAGTTTCACCACCCTCAAATGGCCAATGGTGCACTCACCACCATATGTATTACCTTACACTGCTCCTCAAGCACAACCACAATCGGTTCCCTTCCTCAATAGGGAATAACATTTAAAAGAAAATGAGCTCAGAGCAGGGATGACTCTCTCTCAACATACTCAAGAAAAATCAAGATAACACATGATCATCTCTAACAAGAGTATACTAATATTCCACCATGGCATATACAAATCCCTTCGAGCCACACTCACATACTATCAAAACCTGACCAGGATTCAGCCATGGGTCAACTATCTCACGGTACCCCAATATTTCATGATTTCACCTCTACCATAGAGGGACATTCTAACACAACTTTTAGGATCCAAGCCCACAACAAGTCTTGATACATCATTCCACAATTCATACCCTACCACTCACCGATTTAGATTCAAATGATACCACATGAAACTAGCGTGTACCTTTATCACCTGACTCGTACTTCAGTGAGTTGTTCAACACAAGGCTAAGCTTACCGAGCTACAGGGAACATTAGTTTCATCAATCCAGAAGCACCCTTGGAACTCCTCTCCAAAATTGAGCACCTCAATTATGCTACGATTTATTCCATGATATCCCACCATGTGGCATCATTATATTCACGAGCATCTACCCAAACTCTGACTATTTTAGAAATAGTGAAAGAATACCAGTCGACCAGGCCAGGCACCCAAATAGTCATTCCCTTTGAAGCCAGTCTCAAGAACAAGAACCCTTGGTGATTCGTCAAAACTGAGGCATCAACATGCCTATAACGCAATACTCAAGCACCTACCATGACTCAATCTCAAAACGAGCATAAAACCAAGACCACTGCCTTAAAAGGCATCTAAAAACATGATCCAACCTCTCTCACACAAGTTTCCATAGAATAAAATAGATTTCGACCTACAAGGGTCTGAGTATAAACTAAGGGCCTCTAGGTCTCCCACCTAGCCCTATAGAAAAAGACTCAAAAAAGGTCACAAGGTCTAACCACCTATCCTAAAAGATCAAAACCTCTAAAAACTTTGTAAACATCACAACGACCAATGAGGTTCAAAGATGAAAACATAGCCTAAAAGGTCCATAATCCTCTCCAAGTATCCTCAAAAGGAAATAATCCTTGGAGGTCACAACCAAAGCAGAAGAGAAACTGAACTGACACTCATCAGGCATTCATACACGGAAATACCCCCTGGAGGTCCAATTTACAAGAAAGTCCTGGTATCTATCGAAATCGTACTCAGTGATCTGACTAGATAACCACATACCTAAAGAAAAACACCCAAAAATTTTACAAAAAAGGGAATCACATGCCATATCGACCAACTAGGGCCACTGCACCTTCTGTGCACAACGAATGAGTCATCAACCTCAAACCAAAACACCTCAACATAGATCCACATAACCTACCATCAGAGGGAAATATATGTGTAAGTAGGCCCAAAGGCCCCACTTGTTAGTAAAATCACACACTAGCAGGCCTATATGATGTGAATCTTATATGAAAAATATGATGCATGAGACGCCTCTTACCTTTTCTATCCAAGAGTCAAAATTCATATATGGACTCTTACCAATGGCTAAGATCTAGAGATCCACAATGAATCATAAAATTCACACAAAACACATGCATCACTCCAGGAAAAAATCATATACAACTGTAACATCATAAAACAAAACAACAATCCCATACCTTGGTAACCAGGACTTCCTACCATAACAAGTGTTCTTGATGCACCGGTCCGATAACTATAACAGGTTCCGACACATTCATAATACTCCTGTCTACCATATCCCAAATAGTAAAGACCAAGAAAATAAAACAACTTTGATACCACTTTGTAATGTCCCAACCTGAATGCCACTAAACCAGTGCTCCGAGTTGGTGGGTTACAAGGCCTCAAGTGTGCCTCCCTATATGATAGAGGCTTATGACTAGAAGTGAGGGCCTAGGGTGTGATAGTGGGGAGACTATTCCCTTATATAAAAGTAATAATCAATGAAAAAATAGTTTAGTATCATACACATTGGACAATGAATAGAGTGTAGAAGTAGTGAACAACTAAAATAGAACATGCTGTAATAATAAATAAAATACTGTAAAATCCCAAACAACTATGTTATACAATACATCAATGGTCACCCACTGGACCGACCATATAGATAAAACAATACAAAAGAAGGTAAAAGCAAAAGTATAGGTCTCTACTACCAACTCTGAGCCAGACTATGTACCTAGTCTCTAGAAACTATCGAACTGTACCGTCCCAATCATAAGTACCACACAAGCAACTCCTCTTGATCATGCAACATTGGGACTTATCCCTATCCACCATACAACTCATAATCAACCTGAAAAGTAGATATAAGTTTTATATGTACACCGAGGTACACATGTAGGTGTGAGAAAAAATATCAGCAGGGAACCCAAATAAGCAACCTGTAACTATGATTCTAAAAGTATATGCAAAAGAACATGCTTATCCTTGCTGAAGCACAACTAAAAAGGTATTAAAACCACATGTGAGACCACAATCAAACCCATGGTCCATAATCCCTGTCAATTGGGCAAGTTCCATCATGTATTTCCATAACTATATACGTACACATGTATAGTCCCATAACTATACATATATACATAGATATGAATATTCATTGGTATGTGAATAAAATAACATGAAACCAAATCAGAAATCGATCCTTAGGTCAATAATCCTGATCTCCAGGACATCATGTGCAAGGGAATTGAGTTGTACATCGTGCAACTCAAGCCGTGTAACATCAAGTTGATCTCTGGGTCAGTAATCCCAATCAACATATACCTGCTTCAGCCAACACTAGAAAAGTCTCTGAGCAAGATACGTAACCACAGGGGGATACATGTCCTACACCTGGGTTCAACCGTACTTGCCTCCAATCATATAAACAAGGATAATATATACCGACTGTCAATCCTATAAACATCATAACCACCATGGCCATTCTGTAAAACTACAATTGTTAGAACAAAAAGGGTTGAATCTATAGAAATAGTCCAAGTCATCCTCATAAAAAGTATAGAAAACAAAGGGCTGGATCCAAGGAACTCATTAAAGGCATTCACATCATAATTCTAGACCATGAAGGTCTATATCCAAGGAAATTTTACAAGGAATCCACATAATAAGTTTACACCACAAAGGGTAGGATCCGTGGAACTCGTTAAAGTCATCTACATAAGAAGTGTAGATCATGAAGGGTTGGATCTGAAGAAATCTCCCAAGGCATCCACATCGAGTCCCATGGGCATCCTAGTGGAAACTCAGTCTAGGAACTGGTTGGGGTCCTAGGAGCATGTCAACAACACATGTCCTATGTGATCCCAATCAAGTCGTATCCACAGGGTAGAAATGCCCAAGGCATCCCATAAAATCAAGACCCAAGGGGCATACTCAACCCAAGGCATCCACTACCATGTTACAGATTCCTGGAGAGTAGTTCATGGACTCTATCAAACCAATCACATGTGACACATGAGTATACCCACTCATGCAAACCATTTCACATTCCATTATAATACATGGGTATACCTACCTATTCATCACAGGTAGAGGAGAGTGTAATCATCCCCACTGAAAACATCTAGCCTATGAGTCCGCATATAACATTCCTACAATAGGAATCTAAGTATCACTCAATGAATAAAAGTCAAAACATAAGGCTCAACATACAAGTCAAAGGTAGTACCTTCGGGTATACCGATAAATAAAAAAAATAACATGGATTAGAATCCAGATCCCAAGAGAGCATGTACTTGCATCCCAACAAAAAATAAATACGCGTCACATAAGGATAAACATACAACAACCAGGAATCACCTTTAGTAAAAACTGATGCATCATAAAAACCAAGTAAGATACATAAAAAAATGAGTGAGGGTGGCCCGAAATCCCAACCCAACACTCCAACCACAACCCCACAGACATATCAGTTTGGAACAGGTTTTAGGTTACACCCAAACAATATCTATACTCAAATACGATGTAAAATATTAGGGTAGGTTAAGAAATAATCACCCACTGGATCCCTTGAGTCAAATAATGAGAGGCATCCTACTTGTGATCCTTCAGGTATACACAAGAGAAGGTATCCTACTCAGGATCCTTAGCTGTAAAGGAAAAGGAGAAATCCTACATAGGATCCTCAAATGATAACAACAAAGGCATCCTACAATAGGGATCCTCTAAATGATAATCAAGAGAAGGACCCTACAAGGTACTCCCAAGATCATCATATAAGAAAATTCATCCATCAATAGATCCTTATAATCATTTGGTCTCACGAACTCATAGGCCAGAAGGGGACATCTCACAAGGGAAATGTTCTCAAAAGAAAAACACCATGGGAGATAGATCATAGATCATCTCAGATCAAAGGTCTATACTATTTTGGTACGAACACCCAACCTATCGTTCATGTTCAAGTCTCTATATTAGGAGAAAACAAGATTCAATAACTGGAGGAAGAACCTCTCCATTTAGATAAAATCCCAAAACACCCATTAGAAGTACTCAAAAATATCCATGGGTTTTACCATTGTGATCTACATGGAAAACCACTCAGAATGGACTAATCTTAGGTTTAATTATGACTCTGGGTATAGAAGGCATGAAAAACCCTCAAAGGGTTACAAGGGGGGAAGTACACGACACATAGAGAACATATATGACATGTACCCCCCAACTCACCACATGGGCGTGTATTCTCTGTAGTCTGGGCATGTAAACACTCCAGGTACACAGCGTGTACCCAACACTGGTTACATTCCCATGTCCCTCAATAGTCTTGGCCATCTAGTTGGACAATCCGTTCACTTTTACACAGCATGCTAACCTATACAGGGTCTGGCTGTGTACCCCTACATGGGTAGACATGCCTGGGTACTCGGCCACATGGAAAAGTAATGATACACGACATGTACACCCATGTACACAATGTGTACTCCCAAAATATCATCTTCCCCAAACCAAAAGAACATATGGTGTGTCACCCAATACTACACACTGTGTAACCTAGTTTCCCTGAATGGAAAAACCTCAGATCATCCAAATCGCTAGTTTAAACCCCCGAAATAATAGATCAAGCCTCAAGAGGCCAACAAAAAGAAATATACAGATTTAAAAATGTGAAACAACCAATTTAAATGGGATCTACAATGAAAACTTAAATGGGATTACCATCAGGTGAAAACTGCTGAAGCTTCTCTTAATTTCACCATCCACAGCTACCGTATGTCGATCTAGTTCGTAGAGAGCTTCATAGTGGCACCTCCCTCTCTTACACTCTCTCTATCTATCCCTCTTTTACCTTAGGTCGCATGGCGTAGGATCCCTCATAGGGGAGTACATTATAAGAACAAGGAATAAATAAGAAAAGAAAAAGAAAATAAAGAAAAGAAAAAGAAAAATAAAAAGAAGAAAAAGGGGGTTCGACCCATCCTCAGCGCCCGACTCAAGTTTATGCCTCACCTAGGATAAACTAACCATTTCAGACTCAATAGAAAAATGGATTCTCAATACTATGATCCATTAAAATGTTATGGCCAAATGAACCTACACAAATAAATTAATGTTTAATTTAATAAATATTAAATATTAATTATTCCACCAAAATTAGAACAACTAAAATTTCCACCAAACTCCTATCCTAGGGTAAAAACTCCATTCCGAGACCAAAAGAGTGGTCAAAAAAATTATATGAGATCATATTCTAGGGTAAAAAGGACATTTTACTCCTTTACAAGCATTTGAAATCAAAAATTCAAATTTATGATCAAAACTACAATCCAAAAATACATGGTTTCTTACAAACTCTCCACCATAAACCTTATCGTCCCCAAGAGGCTTAGTGTAAAGACCAAAAACTATGATCTAAACCTAAGAATCTACACAACCAAGCTATCTAGACTATCCAATGACCAGTCTCATAGCATCAACAACTTCCTTATACTTAGAAGATATTCAACCGTGACTGATCTAGTACTCCTCACCATAGGATTACCCTTATCATCATCTCAAAACCAAACTTCGAGCTCAAAAACACATGGAAAACACTAAAGTTCAACTAAAAATGAGGGTTACCACCCTCAAATAGACAATGGTGTACTCCCCAACATATGGATTACCTTACACCACTTCTCAAGCGCAACCTCAACCAGTTCCCTTCCTCAACAGGGAAGAACATTTAGAAGAAAAGGAGCTCAGTGTAGGGCCAAATCTCTCTGAACATACTCAAGATGAATCAAGATAGTTCATGATCATATATAACAGGAGTACACTAATATTCCACCAAGGCATATACAGATCTCTCTGAGCCATGATCACATCCTATCAAAACCTGACTAGGATTCCGCCATGGGTCAACCATCTCACGGTACCCCAACATTTCACGATGTCACCTTTACCTCAGAGGTACATTCTAACACAACTTATGAGATCCAAGCCCATGAAAATTCTTGAAACATCGATACTTAGATCACACTCATCCACTCACTAATTTAGATTCAAATGAAACCACACACAACTAGCGTGTATATTTATCACCTAACTTGTACTCCAATGAGTATTTCAATACAAGGCTAAGATGACTATAATACGTGGAACTCAGTTTCATCAAGCCAAAATT
The DNA here is from genome assembly GCA_963277665.1 of Viscum album. Lineage (NCBI taxonomy): Eukaryota > Viridiplantae > Streptophyta > Magnoliopsida > Santalales > Viscaceae > Viscum > Viscum album. The sequence goes on along the minus strand of OY728162.1, from coordinate 1,461,650,560 downwards.
ACCCTTCAAAATACTATCCAAAATCAAGCACCTCAATTATTCCTAAATTTATTCCATGAAGGCCCACCACACGACATCGTTATTGTCACAAAAATCTACCCATGCTCTGACTATTTTAGCAACAACATAAGAACACCAGCCGACCAGGACAGACACCCAAATAGTCCTTCCCATCGAATCCAGTCTCGATAATAAGCACCCTAGGTGATTCATCAAAACTGAGGCATCAACATGCCTATAATGAAAAACTCAAGCACCTACCATGCCTCAATCTCAAAATGAGTGTAAAACCAAGATCAATGCCTTAAAAGGCATCTAAAAACATGGTCCAACCTCTATCATATAGGTTTCCATAGAAAAAATAGACATAAACCTAAAAGGGTTTGAGTATAAACTAAGGACCTCTAGGTCTCCCACCAAACCCTACAGAAAAAGCCTCACAACTTGGTCAAAAGGTTTAAACACCTAGCCCCAAAGATCAAAACCTCTCGAAAGCAGGTAAAGATCATAATGACCAATGAGGGTCAAATTTAAAATCATGGACTATAAGGCCCCTGATCCTATTCAAGAATCCCCAAAAGGAACTGATCCCTGGAGGTCACAACCAAAGAAGAAGAGAAACTGAACTGACACTCATCGAGCATCCGTACACGATAATACCCCATGGAGGTTCAGTTCATAATAAATTCCTAGTATTTATCGGCATTGTACTCATCGAACTGACTAGATAACCATATACCTAAGAAAAAACACCCAAAAGGGTCACAAAAAAGGGAATCACATGCCATATCGACCAACTATGGTCACTGCACCTCCTGTGCATGAAGACTAAGGCATCAGTCGCAAACCAAAATTCCTCAACCTAGATCCACATAACCTGCCATCAGAGTGAAATATATGTGTAGGAAGTCCCAAAAGCCTCAGTCATCAGTCAATCCAATATGATGTGAATCTTATGTGCCAAATATGATGCATGAGACGCCTCTTTCCTTTTCCAGCTAAGAGTCAAAATCCATATATGGAATCTTTACAATGGAGAAGAGATAGATATCCATAATGAATCATAAAATCCAAACAAAAAATGTGCATCAATCAAGGTGAAAAGAATATACAACTGTAACATCGAAAAATAGAACAACAATCCCATACCATGGTAACCAGGACTTCCTATCAGAACAAGTGTTCTCGATGCACCAGTCTGATATCCATCACAGGTTCTGAAACATTTTTAATACTTCTATCTACCACATCCAAATAGTAAATACTAGGAATATAAAACACATTTTATACCACTTTGTAATGTTCCGATCAGAATTCCACTAAACCAGTGCTCTAAGATAGTGGGTTACAAGGCCTCAAGCGTGCATCCCCATATAAAAGAGGCTTTTGTATAGTAGTGAGGGCTTATGATGTCATAATGGGGATATTATTCCATTATATCAGAGTAAGAAACAATATAAAAATAGATAAGTATCATACAAAATAGAAAGTGAACAGAGTATGGAAGTAGTAAACAATTAAAATAGAACATGATATAATAATAAATGAAATTCTATAAAATCTTGAATAGCTATGGCAAAGAATACAACACTGGTCACCCACTGGGATGAACATATATATACAACTGTACAAAAGAAGTTGAAAGTAAAATTATAGGTCTCTAATACCAAATCTGAGCCAGACCATATACCCTGTCTCCAGACACCATCAAACTACACCAGCCCGATCAGAAGTACTACACGAGCAGCTCCACTCGATCATGCAACACTGGGACTCATCCTTATCCACCATGAAACTCATGCTCATCCTGAAAAGAGAATGAATTTTATAAATCCTATATATTCAAGGGAAATAAAGAGAATAATAGGGTGGATGAGAACCAAGTAAAAGGTAACTCATCAAAGAATAATAAGGGAATAGATCACTTTCCATCATGTAAAAATCTTAAAAATAAACATCATGGAAAATGATTGAAGGTAATATGAGTTTTTTTATAAGTAAAAAGATGAGGTTCATCTCGATAATGAATGTAATGGGAAGAAATAAAAAACTACTATCTAGTGCTTCAACTATATAGAAATTGAGAATTATTCACACCAATGTCCCAAGTGTTAAGGGAACCTAACACATAAGAGGTTTAGGGGAGAAATCCACGATTATATGATTACTATAACTGAGTTTAAAGTTCCTAAATATGTGGTGGTAGGTACGTTACTAATATCCTCAAATATAGCTAATGATTTATTTTATTATGGATATTTTCACTCTTATATCCCCCATTTTTCCAAAAAAATTAAATATTTCCCTATCACCTAAAGAAGGGAGTCATTAATCAAGAATCCAAGTGAAAATATTACCACAAAAGGATGTATCAGTCTATTCCCATTATGACACATAGATATCACCTATTTAAAGTCTTTATTATTATACCTATGGTTGGATTTGATATAATCCTTGATGTGAATTGGATTTCAAAAAACAATGAAAAAATTTATTTCCAAGAGAAGGAAATTATGATTTTTGATGAAGATGTAGAATTCCTCATCTTTAGAGGGGAGACTTTATCATCTATATCATGTCTTGATCCACCTCTAGTGTCTCTTTTTAATGAAATTCTTGGGGAAGTAGAGTAGAAAAAAAATAAATATGGTAAATGTAATTTTCAAATTTAATATATACCTATTTTATATGAATACATTGATGCATTTCATAAGGAATTACCTGGAAAATTAACAAAGCATGAAGTTGAGTTTTAAATTTATTTAAACCCTGATGAAAGATCTATATCAAAGACTTCCTATATAGTGGACACTATGTAATTAGTGGAGTTGATGAAACAACTATACGAGTTGTGTGATAAGGGATTTATATGCCCGAGTGTTTCACCTTGATAAGCCCCTATCCTTTTTGTTAAGAAGAAAGATGGATCTATGAGGCTATGAATTGATTATAGGAAAATAAATGCTATTAATATAAAGAACAAGAATCATTTAAATTGTATTGGAGAATTTTTCACTAAAATTAATAAATTTAAATATTTTTTAAAGATTGAATTTTGTTTTGGATACAATAAATTGTGAGTAAAGAAGAAAGATATGTCTAAGAAAACATTTCACATGAGGTATGAATATTAGAAGTTTATAGTAATGTCATTTGGATTGTCTAATTCACCCTATATTTTTATGAATCTAATTAATAGAGTATTCAAGTAATGTTTTGATATTTTTTTGTGTTATTTATTGATTATATCTTGGTGTACTCTAAAAGTTATCAGGACTATAAGAATCACTTGCAGATCATTATTAAGACTCTAGAGAAAAAGTGTTGTGTGAGAAATCTAGAAAGTCTGAATTACATCTTCAATTTTTTTTCTTAGCCACATTGTTTCCAAGTATGGAATCTTAGTTGATCCTACAAAGAAAAATGTATTTAAAGAATATCCTACACTGATGAACATAACTGATGTATATAGTTTCCTTGGTTTGGTGAGTTACTATCAGTGTTTTGTTCAAAATTTTTCCCAATTGGATAACCCATTAGCCAAGTTAACATGTAAAGGGGTTAATTTTATATGGATAAAGGAATGTAAATAATGTTTTGAAAAAATAAATATAAGATTGATCAATGATCTGATATTGAATCTATAATTGAGAAAGGATTGATTTGTAATATATAGTGATGCATTGAATAAGGGACTTGGTTGCATCCTTATACATAATGATACAATTATTTATTATGCATAAAGGTAGTTAAAGACTAATAAACAGAACTATCCAACCCATGATCTTGAGTTGACAATAAAAATAGTTTCTTTGAAGCTATGGATACATTTTCTCTATGGTGAAAGATGTGATATATAAAAAAATTAAGAGTCTAAAATACATATTTTCACAAAAACACTTCAACACAAGGAAAAGGTGATGACTCTAGATACTTAAGGATTTTGATTGCTAAATACACCAACTCTTAGGGAAGGAAAATAAGGAAATGAATTCATTTTTTAGGAAATATCATGGAGTCCAGACCAAAATGAGGATTGATAGGGATCTCATGTTCATTGATTTAGTAAAGATAGATATGATAATTATTAAGGAAGGGGAAACATCACTTCTTTTTAAAATGATTACCAGAATATCATTATTTTAAATGTTAAAAAGTTATCATCCCGATGATGGGATTTTTCAAAAGAAAATTAAATTCATGAATTATGAGAAATTGTAATACTTTTTTATAAATATGGTGTTCTAAAATTTGTAAAGAATATATTTGTTCCATTTATACCTGAGTTGAAAAAAGAATTATTAGATGGTTCTCATAGCTTGAATTTCTAAATTTACCCCAGTAGCACTAATATTTATTGGGATTTGAAGGAATTTTTTTGGTGGGATAATATGAAGCAGTATATTTCTAATTATACATCAAGTACTTGATTTGTCAATAGGAGAAGACCGAGAGACAAAATCCTAGAGGATTCATTCAACCTGTACCTATTCCTATGTTGAAATATAATGACATTACTATGAAAATTTTCACTATATTACTAAATACCCTTAGAAAAAATTATATAATATGGGTTATTGTTGGTCACCTTACCAAATCTACACACTTCATCGTTATAAAATAAAGTTTACCTCTTGAACACCTCACATAAATCTATATTAATGAACTTTTAAGACTTCATAGTATACCTATTTAAATTTTATTTTATCTTGATCCATGATTTACATCGAAATTATGAAAAAATATCCAGAAGGATCTTAATTTCAAGCTTTATTCAAGCACTACCTATCACCCTTAAACCGATGGAAAGTTTGGAAGGACTATTCAAGCATTAGGAGAAATGACAAGGTCATGCTCACTTGAATTTCAAGGTACGTGGGATTAGTATTTACCATTAGTGGAGTTTTTTCATAATAAAAACGTCAATCCAAGTATTAAAATGGTTTAATACAAATAATTATATGGAAAAAGATGTCATACACCCACTTTTTGGGTTAAAGTTGGTGAAAGGAAGCTTGTAGACCTAAAACTTTTTGAGGAGAAAATGATGAAGGTAAAGACTATTCAAACCCATATTAAAGCAGTTCAAAGTAGGAAAAAGAGATATGAAGATAATAAAAGGAATTATTTGGAATTTCAAATGAGAGATCATGTTTTCTTAAAAGTATCTTCATGGAAGGGTGTTATAATATTTGATATGAAAGAAAAAATAATCCCCAAGTACATTATACCTTTTGAAATTTTAGAAAGAATTGGAGTTGTGTATTATCATTTGGAAATGTCACTAAGCCTTTATAAAGTGAATGATGTGTTCCATATCTCAATATTAAGGAATTACATTTCAGACCCACCACATGTTCTCATCTTTGAATAAATAGAATTGGAACTTGATCTATCTTACTATGAAGAACCTATCCAAATCATTGACACTAGAGAACAAGTGTTACAGAATTGGAAAGATTGATCATAAAGGTACTATAGATAAACCATAAAATAAAAGAAGAAACATGGGAACTTGAGGATGTTATGAATAATGACCACTCTCATTTTTTAGAAAGTAATATCCATGAGAATTCGGAGGAAGAAATTTTTGAAGGAGGGAAGAATGTAACACCTGAGCTTGAATTATAGTAAGTGAAAATTTTATTTTCATGAAAATATAGTACAATTCACATATTAACATTTCAGAGAATGTAAATTTTAATTTTATATAATGAATACTAATTTTTAACTTACTATGTCAAAATAATCCTAGAATGACTTTTTGAAAATTTCTATTATAAATAATCATTTATGAATCATTGATAATTTAGTATTTAAAAAATACTAATTTTATTTATAATAATGTTTTATGATAGGAATAATTATCCATGAATTTATTATCAATTTGATATAAATAAATACAAGATCATTTGGAGGTAAAAAGTAATATTTTTTAGAAAACTATTTTTAAGTGCATAATGTTTTTCCATTTTAATCAATCAAAATAACCTATAATAATGAGAGATTTAAATGAAATTTAAATATTATATATCTAAATATATAAATTTAAATTCATATAATTATTATTACTAGTAATATATTTAATGTAAGACCATATTAATCTAAAAAAAACATTTTCTTGAAAAATCATTTTTCATCACGTTTTGAGGGTTTATTTTTACATTAATTTCCACCACTTATAGGATTGAAATTTTATAAACTTGTTTTCATATTTTGAATAATCATGTATAAATTTGGTAAATAGTTTAATTTTATTATAAGTGGATTATATATGATATTATAGATATATATGCAGTTTTTTATTTAATTTTAATAAATCCACATTTATTATACAGTAGGTTAAATCACATTCAACTAAGTGGAAGCAAGTGGTAAGATATTTCATCTCAATTTCCACTCTATCGAGATATATTTGGTATTTTGAAACCATTTTATTTTATGTTGTGTATATAATACCCATTTTGATGTATTTAACATTAATCTTTATTTATTAATGGTGAGTTAAGTTTCAATTCAAGTTTAATCTTTTAAGGGGTTAGAAATTAAAAATTTACAAAGAGGTAAGAATTTATTTTAAAATATTATTTTTAGGATTGCTTATATTTTTCATTAAAGGAATATTATAATCTATAATTCATAAATTCTATATATTTTATTATCATATATGTATGTAATTAGTTTCCATGTTTTCTTCCAAATTTTATTCTCTTTTGCACTTTAATCAAGAAAATAAATGTTTAAAAGAAAATCCAATCTTATTTCTCTTTTGATAGGGTGCATTTTTTTTCCATGTCCATATTTTTTTTTAAATATTCCTTTTTATTTACAAAAATGATTCATTAATGAAATATTTTGTTAACTTAGAATTTTATAAGGTTTAAAATGAAACTTTCTAATGTTTTTTTAAAGATTCATTTTTTACTTTCTATATAAAAAATTCAAAAGGAATGTTTCTTTTTAACATATAAGGATTTAATGAATTATCTCACATATATAACTATTTTATGATATTTAAGTTATTCTACAAGTTTTAAATGGTTTTAAAAAGAAAATTATTTAATGAAAATGTATTTTAAATGTTTTAATTCCATTTTATTCTATTCTCCAAAATAATTGATGTTACTAAAAAATCTAATTTTCTGATGAATTAATGGTCATCTTTCATCTCTTAATTAATTTTATAGTCATTAAATTTCTCTTGAAACATTCTATTTCTTATAATAATATTTCATCATAGATATCCATATTATTTGTATCATGTATATTCTTTTTCCTAAACCATATATAATTTCTACATATGGTGTTTTACTATGAACTTTGTTTGATTGAGTAGGGAAATATTACTATTTCATATTCTTTACCCAATATAGATATTTGTTGATATGACATGTTTTTTATTAAATAGATCAGTCAATTTACAAGGAATGTATCGGATATGTAGTGATTGGTGGTTCCAAAAATCACATAGCCCCTTGATGCATCAATAGGTATCATGAGAAAAACTAGCTAGATTACCTTATTAAATGGGTTTTTGGTGTATACCTACCCACTGAATTAAACTGTATTGGAATAATCCCTTGATGGTAAAATATCATGTTGTTTGAAATCATGATGTATGACATTATGAATTTTATTTATTTAGAATATAATAATTAGTATCCATGAGATTATTACTTTGATATTATCCATGGATGCATTTTGTGCTCAAGTTATTGATTAAATGACATGTGTTTTTAGTTATTTACCTTTCCATATTGATTATTAATTATTTAATCATGATATATTCTGCTATATGTAACCCTTAATGAGTTTTTGATCTCACCCTTATTATGTTTTCCTTTCCCTAGGATATGTAGACAGAATCTTTGAATGTGTTTCAAGGATGAAAAATATATACTTTTACTATGTTTTATATTTTATTTCAAATGTAAAATTAGAATCATGTATATATCTATTAATTCAATACTACTAAACCAATTGATCATTAGTGATGTGATCCCTTGCATCTTATGCCAAATTAAAAAGTAGACACTTAATCTGGGTTACTAGAGTTGGAGTTGTTATAAGGATAAATAGAAATATTATAGTTGATACCAATAAAAAAAAATTGAATGGATTAATACTCAAAATTGAATTTTACTCCTGGGTTTTAATCAAGGAAATATTAATATGAATGAGTTCATCAAGACATGGGAAAATATTACCCTACTATTTGAGTATATCATTAACATAGAGTTAGAGTGGTGTAAATTTCCTCTTTTTTAGATATACATAAGATATGAAGATCAGATAACTTATGGGTGTATTTTAAAGGTTATGTGTTTCTCATTAAGTTTAATTTCATACTTGTTTGGGTTACTATTCAACCCCCAAAGTTGGATTTTTAAAAGTGAATAAAAACATAACTTAGAAAGATTTTTTTATACATACACAAGATATCAAAATCAAGGTAATAATTGATGTAGCTTATAGTTTATATTTAAGTAATAAAGGAAAGTGTTTTTACATCGGAATATTGAATGTAAAAGAATATATTAAGCTCATATGGAACTTAAAATGATTTGAATTTTTATGTCATTTGTATTATATTATAAGTGAATTCATTAGCTAACAAATATTTTTTTTTGAAAAATATGTGAATATTAGTTGTATAAAAATGGTTTATGATTAATCTAATTCCATAACATATATTTTGAAAGATGAAAAAAAGATTAAAAATGTTTTATTTAGTATAAATTAATTATCTAGATGTTTTAAAAAAATGAGGGAATGTGTTCCCACCAGCCATCAGTGGAATATTTTAATAGTCCCTTTTCCAAATAAAAATGATTCAAACACATAGAATACCATATAGTAATAATAAATTATTTTTTAATTATTCATACTAAAATAAAATAAATGTTATTTTCTAAGTGCAAAGTAGTTTGTGTATCTTAGAAAGATTTTTTGAAAAGAATGTATTTTCTAATAGGTTGGTGGGGGTATATTTAAACTTAGGGAAGTTCAAAGTTAATAAATAATGGTATATATACCTATCTAAGATTATTTTTTTTTCACATAATATCCTAAATAGTGGAGGATATGTGATGATAAATAAAAATGTAAAGTGTTACATTTAGTTTTCATAGAAGAGTGAAAATCACTATTTACCATAAGATTATACTAGTAAAATTACAAAGTGAATTACTCTTGAAATCCTAAAATATTTTAGGGTATGGCGGTGAAGATAAATATAAATAGTTACTTTAGTTACCATGAAAAAGTAAAAGTCACTTCATCCTAAAAGAGTTTAGGATGTACTGGTAAACAATAATGCAAATAGTTACATTAATTCAAGGAAAATGTTTAATGGAAAGGGTTCTGAGGATGATGACGATGAACATAGAAATAATTCTAAGTAGACAAAAAAATTTGACATCGTAAAATTTGATGTTATTAAGTTAAGGAGTTTGAATATATTAAAATATTTGAACTTTGGGAATATGATTCCTAAATATCACCATTATTCCAACTCGATTACTTAATAGGTGTTTCTCACTAATGAGTTAGTGGGAGGGTTTTATCAGATGGTCACATAAATATGTGGTGGGAATTACATATAGTTGTATTGAGTTAATAAAACCTATAAATTGAAATGAAAATATGGATAATCTGGTAGTTTATTGTATATTATATGATAAACAAGTGCTTATTTTAGGTTTGTTATATATTCTTAAAATGGTTTAAGAGTATAGAATGTATTATATTATAAAAAAGAGGAAATACCCATTTTATTGTTCTTTAATGTTGGATGCATAAATATATATATATATATATATATATTTTATGAAGTGTAATGATAATTGAACTCTAAAAGTATGACTTTGAGTAATCCCTAAATGATGTTCCTCACAAAGTCTTATAGGTCATGATGAAATATTAAGGTCCGCATGAGTAGGATTCTTATATAGAGATACATAATATGATCTAAAGGAACCAAAACATTTTTTGTGTGTTGGAATACCCACTAAGTATACCACATGGAGTGTCATTCACATGTATTTTCTATATTAGAGGTGAAAGGATCATATTTGGGTCTCTATACTTAAGGTTGGTGTGATACCTAACATTTAAGCTTTTATAAATTTATACCCTAATTATGCAATTAGGCATATTGACTTAGCTAATTAGGGGTTATTGGGAATGTTTTTGACCATATAATCATTTATATCCCAACTATATATGGGATTTATCCTCTTGTATGATGATTATGACATATGGGACCTCAATTGAGATAGACTATGGAGTGTACAACCAAACCTAGAAAATACATATAATGTGATTATCTATTTGGATGAGTGACATGTGATGTTCTCACCCATACAGATAAATGGAATCTAATATATTCATCAACCAATTCGTTTTATACTTAAAGAATCAGGAATTTATGAATTTAATATATGATATTGATATAATTCACTTGCTATGATCACTTGATATCCTAGAAAAATAAAAAATATAAGAACACACATTTTTCATATGATGCAAACCAGTGGAAATAAGTATAGAGATACATGTGTTCCATAGAGATAATTCCAAATACCTTTGTATCTTGAATAGGATTGTTTCTTATCTATAGGATGATCTTTTCTTACATTTATGGATCTAGTGATTCATTTTTTTGTCAACACTACAAAGGCCCATATAGTCACACATTTTGGTTAAATGAATGAGGATTGATTTTGGGCCAAATATATACTCTAAAATGTGTTTTAGAGTTAATCCAAAAGTTGTTTTGGATAGATATTCATGAGGTATTTCATATGATGTAATGCGTAGTGAAGTTAATGATAGATTTCAAAATGTGTTTTAGAAAATATTTAAAATGAGTTTGAATATATTTTCACAAGTTATTATATATGATAAAATATAAGGTGAAATGAAACAAAATCATTTATACTTTAGTGATAGTGAGATATTGATGGATATATTCCCTAAATCCTTATATATATATATATATGATATATATAAGTTATATTTAGAGTTTCATGAAAATTATGATTTTTTATACATGAATAAGGTATATTATTCCCTACAGCTTATACTAGACACTCGAGCAATCCTCTACCGAAGTTATCATTTAATAAACCATTTAATAAGATGAAATGTGTGGGAGATATGCATTCATTTTATGAATGTATAAACTATCCAAAACATTAACTAATTCATTGAAATCACATGAGTTAATGCATACACCATCAAAGAAAATCATTGAGGGATTTACAAATCCCACTACTATGTGATGGAATATAGTGGTGATTGTGCTTTCTTGATGCTTGGATGAAACTTATAGGTATTTTATGATCTCTTCTCCAACCACCTTTAGACTGAGATACTATCTTTCCATGGTCGTTGGAGAATCCTTCTTGAATGTCAATTGATTTAGGTTTAACCCATGGATACCTTCGAAGGTGGGATGCCATTTGGTTTCCACTTGGTGATAAAGATGATGCAGTGAAATCTTTGATTAATGGTACACATTTACAAAAATATCATTAATTTTAGTTTCTTATGTATTTTTCATATTTCTTGAATGGTATATCCTTAGGAAAAGTATTTAATATATTTCTCTTGATATAATAATTGTTATTATACCCTAATGAATCCCTATAATTCATGTTTGTACTGAGATAGGGATTTAGTCAATGGGTCTTCCATGTTGTCTTCTATGGAAACTTTACTTACTATGGCATCACCTTTTTGAGAAAAATCCCTCAAGAGATTATATCTATAAAGTATGTTCTTTATTTACTGATGTGACCTAGACTCCTTTTCAAGTTCCACCGCTGTAGTATTATAAAAATACAATGGGGTAGGGTATTTACTACTAGGAATCACATCTTTCTCTTAAATGAAGTTTCATATCCAAATATCTTATTTAGCTGCATCATAAAACAAAATATACTTATAATCTACTGTATAATTTATGACCATGAGTTTATTTGAGCTATTCCAGATCACAACACCTACACTGAGTGTGAAGATGTATCCTGACTGTAATTTCAAATATTCTTGATCTTTTTGGAAACTAGCACATGTATATCCACTAATTAATAGTTTTCTATATTATTTATAAAATATGAACATATCCTTAGTACACCTCAAATACTTAAGGATAGTCTTGACCACCATCCAGTGGTAGCCACTTGGGTTAGATTGATATCTACCTACCATGCTTAAGGCATAGGATAAATATAGCCTAGTATATAACATAACATATATGACTAACCCAACCACTAATGCGTATGGAATACTTTCCATCATTTATCTCTCCTCACTTATCTGAGGACACATTTTCTTAGAAAGATGAATGCTATGAGACATTGGAAACAATCCCCTCTTGGATTGTTCTATACTTAATATATTTAGTATATTGTTAATGTTTGTAACTTGAATTAGTCCAAGAAGCCTCTTAAATCTATCTCAATGTATCTTGATCCCAATATTATATACTTCTTAACCTCAGTCTTTTATAGAGAAGCATGAGTTTAACCAAGTCTTAAAAAATTATAAGATTGGTATTTCATTTTCAATCAATAATATGTGATCAACACATAATACCAAGAAAACAATTACACTCCCACTAAAACATTTGTATATGAAACCCTCACATTCATTCTTTATGAAACCAAATTTATTTATGGATTTATTAAAGAAAAATTTCCATGACCTGGATGTGTTTTTCAATCTATACATGGATCTCTACAACTTGCATACCTTATTAACATTAGAGTCACAAAACTTTTTGGTTGTGTCATATAGAAATATTTCTAAATTTTACCATCAAGAAAATACATTTGGATATCCATTTACCAAATTTCATAGTCATGGTAAGTTGTTATGATAAGTAGAATTCTTATGTATTTCATCATAATGACTGATGAAATGGTTTCATCATAGTCTAAGCCTTTATGCTGTTTAAACCCTTTTACAACCAATTGTTCCTTATAGGTACTGAATTTCCCATCAAGTTCTAGTTTCCCAATTTGAAACCAACAATATTTACATCCACTATAGTATCTACCAAAATCTATACATGGTTTTGGTATATGGAATCTATTTTAGAATTAATTACTTATTTCCATTTGGAAGCTTTTGTGCCACTTACTAATTTTTTATAGGTTACCAAATCATTATTATCAACTAATAACAATTCAACATATTTGGTGACTAGAAAAACATATCTTTCAGGCTCTTTAACATATATTAGACTCCCATAAAATACTTGTGTCTCTAGAATATCCTCTTATATGGGGATTTTTGGAATCTGTTCCTATGAAAACTCTTTCGTATCTTGATCCATGAATTCATCAAATTTTATTTCACTCCCACCATCTCTTTTAGATATATTCCCCCTCTCAAGAAACATGGTGCGTCTTTTTGATGATTGTATTTCATACATGTATTTTATAGTGTTTTAATATATTTATTTCTCTATTTAAATGATTAATCTTTCCAATTTGTGAACAATTTAACTTTTTTTAATGTGTCATGGTAGTAATAATAGATTTATGAAAAAAATAATGAAAAGGGGTGAATATCGGCATGACACTAAATTCTGAGGATATAGTGGAGCTTCAGAACTGGAGCAAAACAATTACACATCATGTATTTCATCACACGATATGATTTTATCAAGAAGATAATTTCACTCAGGACAAGTCATGATGCCATTACACAATGTGAAAATAAGCTACATGTTATATACATAAATACACATCGTGAATGTTCATGGTAGAGAAGATATGAAAAATCCACTACCAATGAGAATTTCACATTGTGTAAAATATTAAATATTGTGAATGTTTTTATGGATAGAAAAATAAATGACATTGGTGGTTGAAGGTTTATGAAAACCCTTTATATTCATGCCTCGATCGAACAGTAGGAGGGATCCAAGTATGGGACTAGAGGAGGTAGTGCGATACCAACAAATGAAATCCATGCACAAAGTGATCATCCAAATCGCTGCTTTACCACCTTTCTTTACTACCTTTACTCCTTGGGTACCCATGCTACATGTTCTTATCATGCCTAACATGAGAGAGTAGTATTCTTTGTACCGAGTGATATGATTATAGGGGGATGTGCTGCTTAGGAATTATTTATATTTATTATTCTTGTTTTGGATTTTCAAAACACCATTTATCAATTCCATTTCATCTTATTTCTGTATTTCATGACCATTGATGTTATATGAGGATTATCATTTCATTGCATAAATTGAATGACCTATTTAGTGTATGACCATGATTCAATCTAGGTTATTTATGTTTAAATAGGGTTTTGGGTCATCTAGTATTACAATTGAACCTAGTAGACAACCATTCCAATGGTGAAATCACATGATTATTATAGGGTACCCAGACCAAGGATCCCTACTAACCTAATTCTAACACCAAACCTGAATAAATCCATTATCAATTGAATACCTAGCATAAAAACCTGAAAATAACTAAACCTAGCATGTATTCTATCCTAATATCAAACACAATCCTTACTAAACTAGATTATCTTTCTTGAATCAATCAAAAAATTTCAATTTCAATTTATTTAATTAATTCATAACATACAGATCATATCTATTTATTCAAAACTTAGACTTTCCAAATACTATATTTTTAGTAGTTTGTCTTAGTTTTATAAATTATTAAATTTGTGTATCCCTATAGGAAATTAACGATGCCCTACAGGCTGTCACTTTCTAGTATTACCTTTTTATTTAGGGGGTCCTATAGGTAATATCCCCCTTTTTCCATGGGGTATCCTATAAATGTACAATTTGTGCCTAGGGGTGAAAGTTTGTTACCTAAAGTGACCTTAAAAAATTCTTCGCATCCCCACACATTCAAATACATGTATTTCTTTACAAACTAAAGTTTGTATAGAATATATTTTGTCACTTTTATTGAAATTTTATTTAGTATGAATGTTACTATTTGTAATGTGTATCCCCAAAATAATAATGAAATACTTGCATGAATCATCATTTATCTCACCATGTATAAAAAGGTTCTGTTCTTCTTTTAACTTACACTATTACATTGTGGTGTATAAGTAGTGAGTTGGGTTATTATTTAAAACTCCCATAGGATATTCTCCACTATGGTATGGGTAGAGTTTAATTATTTTATTACCAAGTTGGTTCTAAACCTTATTATTATATTCCATAAACTTCTCAAAGTAATACAACTTTTACTTTATTAGGTATATATATCCATATATACTAAATTCATTAGTAAAAGTTATTAAGTATGTGTATCAACCCATTACTTACACTAGGAAAATTTCACAAACATCAATATATACTAATTCAATAACCTTTGTGGCCTTTTCACCAATTCCAATAAATGGTGATTTGGTTGTTTTACCTTGAAAACAAGTGTGACATATTCAAAGTGGTTTCATTTCAAAGAAATCTAAATATCCATCTTTGTATAATTTAGTCAAGAACGTTTCACTTACATAACCCAAGTGGTGATGCTACAGTTGGGTGTGATATGAATTATGAAAACTAGATTCATCATGAATTTCTATTACTTGGTTTGTGAAATGAAACACATAAATATTATTATTTAAACATTCCTTACTATAAAAAATGTTATCATTATAAAATAAACAACATTTATTTATAAATTTGAAAATAAATCTTGTTGTTCGGAGTAGGGAACTCAAGAGGGGGTGAATTGAGTTCCTATAAAAATTTCTGTTAAAAAATTTATTTAGAAATTCACCTAATTTAAAATATAAACAGCCCAATTAACCAAAGTAGCAGATTTATAAGAGTTTTGAATATTCAATTAATTTCTCAAAAAGATTGATTAATTATTAGTTACACCAATTTGAAATATTGATATAACTTTTGAAATTAATTTACTAAATCAGAAAAAATTATAAACACTATCTAAGATCAACTATCAAAGTAAGATTCAGTTTTCTGAAATATGCGTAAAAGTAGAGAAAACTAAATTTGAAAACACAGTGGAGTAAAACAAGAGGTTTAGTTTCAAGAAGAGACTTAATCCTATCCACTTGGTGATCACCTATCACCAAGTAGTTTATATTAATAAACTTTACCCACACCATGGATCGAGGTTCACAACAACACACAAGTATGTCCAGGTCAAAAAGACCTCTACCAAAGTTATTCATGGGAAAAAATAAAATCAGGACATACAGGGATCTCTTCTATAGTTATACGTGGGTGAAAAATGGTGTATAAAGATAAGTGAGTGAGGATATCTTATATCCTCCAACTTAGCTTAGGAGATAGTGTGTGGTTATACTACAGACACACACACAACTTGAAAAGTAGTAAAATTATACACAACAGAGAATAAATAACGAGAGAGGGTTTAGAATGATCTAAGTGATGTTATTGATGCTTCTGGATTTCTCGAGTAAAGAAGATGTTGAATTGGATTCATCTTCTAGAAACAGACACAAAAAAAGTTTCATGGAAGCTCTGTGTTTTGGTTTCTAGTGAGGTGAGATGCCCTTCAAAGGGTTTCTTCACTAGGGTTTATTGCTGCAAGAATTTTGATACTTTGGTTCTCAAAAAATCCTTCTTGTTCATAGTTAGCAATAATGAGTGTTCTTCATGTATGTATTTAGGTTTACTTTACATGTTATCTCTATATCGCACACTTGATATATCTTATTTTATTTTTGCTTGACTGATTTCTTTTTATATGTTAGAGGTCGATAATATGCATGTTTGGGACATGTGATATATCTCATACCTCTAACATCCAAGTTAATTATGTCTGCAAAAATTCATACAAGTAAATTAATATAATTAAATAACCCAATATGACCATTAGGTAAAAGTTCAAATTTTGAGAGTAAATAAATTTTCTAAGTATTGTATGGTAGGTCATCCTATAAGTAAGTCCTTCTATTAGTAGGTCAGTGCACCAGTGATTCCTTCTATTGGTGACTCCTTCTATCAGTGAATCCTTCTATCAGTGAATCCTTCTATCAATGAATCCTTCTATCATTGACTCCTTCTATCAGTGACTCAATGCGTTGGTATGTCAGTGCATCTATGTCACATACTATTGATGAATTGTTCTGTCAGTGACTCAAACTATTAGTGAATTAGTCTTGTATCTGTCAGTGACTCATTTGTTCTGTTGGTGAGTCGTTCTGTCTATTGATGAGTCATTCTGTGACTTAACTGTTGGTGACTCATACTTATCGATTTTTTTTCTTTTACCTAAAATATAGTATAAACATCAACATAATATGTTAAACTTATAAATAAACATAGATAAATATAATTAAACATATTTTAATTTAATAATTAATACATGAATAAACATGATTTGACATGATTTGAGATCATTAAAATTGGAGAGGGATAACAATCTCCCCCTTTTTGATGATAAAAAATCATGGAATTATAAAGTACAATCAGTTTATTTAGAAATATCAAAGTAGTTATTCTTATTACTATCTCCTATAACCAATTAGTGCATAATTAAGTAGAGTGAAAATAATGCAATAATGTCTGCATAGTAAAACTAATGAATAATTCTTCTTATTTTATCCCACTTTTGGGATTATCAAAAAGATTAAATGCATTAAAGAATAAATATCAAGGAAGAAAATAAATAATCAGAGCATGAAAAGAGACAAGATTTCATTAATAATAAAAATTACATTGGATATTAAAGTTCAAAAGTACAAAAAAGAATCCTTATCAAATAAATGATCCAAACTAATAATTCTTCTTCAAAGAGAAATCCAATGTGGTCTTTACCTTATCCGAAGCAACAATGGTAGGAGTATATGTAGAAGTAGTGGATGGAGGTTTATAATGAATTCTGAGAGAGGGAAAAGGAACTCCTAGAAGGACTAAATGGGCCAAGCTGATACTAGTAGAGGAAGGAGGGATAATATGTTCCCTAAAAACAATAGGACAAATCTGTCTAAAAGCTTGAGCAGGAGAGAGTGTCAAAGAAGTTATTCTAGAAGAAGTAGATCTAGAAGGTTTTAGAGGTGGTCAGAATGGAGTGGTAGGAGGGGAAACAATCATAGTACTATGGACATGTAGATAAGGCTTAAGAATGTTGATAAAATCCATGATTATCTCCCCATCATAATGCATAGATTTTGTGAAATCTTCCTTATTCTCAATGAAATGTGAAATTGTAGGAGTAAAATACTTAATCAACTTCACATGATCTCTTAATGCTTGATTCACTAGAGGAATTCTTAGGTTGTCAACTAAAAACTTGAAGTGGCTGTCTAACTGATGCTTTGTGTATATACTTTTAAAATAAAAATCCAATTTCTTAGTTATTTCTTCTCGAGCAGTTGTAGCCTTGTTGGAATAAAATTTGACCATGTCATAGATATGATCATTGTTCAACCTGATTTTTTATAGACTTTTCTGTTCAGTTCCACCCATCCTGATTATCATCTCTTCTCTAATGACAGTCTTGACCATATCTATGTATGGTGGGTGAGATGTATGAGCTGCTGATCAAGATTACCCTTGCACAATGTCTCTCACATCTTTCCTTATCTGTCTCAATATTTCACTATCTAAATGGCCTAATAATGATTGAATTTCTTCCCTTACCACTATTTTAATCACCTCACTGTCTGAAAACTGAACATGAGGAACATAGAGAGGTGAATCCATATATGTTGAGGAAATATTCACTTCATCCTTGACTACTGAATTTACAAGGGCAAAATAAAGAGTTGGTGTAGCATCCTCAATAGGGGATTCAGAAGAGATGTCATTAATTTTTAGAGATTGGCCTATAATGGATTTTTATTCACTGAGAAGTTGGCTAACAACATCTACAAGCATGAACATTTCATCAGACACCTTCTAACTAGCTATCTTAATAGCTTCTAAAACTAATACCAATAGAGGTTTGAGATTGGAAAAAACTCTTTCTATAATAAATTCTACATAATTCTCACCAAGTGGTGCTATAGGTGTAGGTTGACCTTGATGGATTGATCTCAAAATAGCTAACATGTCTTCCTTAAATATTTCAAAATCTAATTTGGTGACATAATAACCTGGAAATGAAATCACTAAGGGTGTGGAAGTAGAAGAAGATGAAATTGATGGAGTTTCCTCAACTAATAATCCTCTTGAAATATCCATCCTCTCACCATCATTTGAATCTGGATAATACAGACCAAGAGAAATACAACTGGATAATTTTCCCACTCAAATAACATAGAAGCATCCAGAGGAGTGAGTGTATCAACTCTCACTTTCCTAGTTGAGGATCCCCCTAAATTTGAGGTCTCCTAACTTGTTGCTCCCCCTCAACTTTAGGTATCCTCCTAACATACACAAACTAAGGTACTAGGCCTACCTATGCTCTGTATTCATTACCAACCTCAACGACTTCCTCAATCTCAGCACCAGCTTCTACAGGACCAGGAGGTTTAACAAACTGTTTCTGATTCTCAAGACTAAATTGTCACCTTGATCATCATAAGGATGATCATAATCACTGTCACTTTCACCACTTTCATCACTTTCATGATCAGGTTCATCTCCTTCACTTACACTATCACTTTCTCCACTTTTATTACTAGATTCTTCATCCCCTTCTTCCTCACTATCAGAGCCACTACTACTACCACTTTATTCTTTTTATCTATCTACTTCTTCTTATTATATAGATTCCTCTTCTAAATAATTTGATCTTATTTTATATTCCACACTACCATATTCTTCATTCTTATCATCATAAACCAAAATAGGTTCCTTGGATGGAAGGTCTATAGGTGGACTAGTTGGACCATATAAAATTCCCCTTGTAATTTCAACAATATATGAACCACTCCTATCATCTATAGGAAACCCTTATTCTCTAGAAGATTTAGCTTCCTCTTCATCAGAATAAACAACCTCATTATCTGGTCCTAGAATAGGATCAATCACATCTCTTAGCCTAGTAGGATGATCAATAGGATTCAAATTTTCGTAAATATTATCATTATCTTCAACCTGCTCCCTCTTCTAGGGATTGAAATTTATCTTCAATATTTTTAAAATTTCCTTATTTAAGAAAACTCCACTACAAGAAGAAATGGTTTCTTTATTCTCACCTATAAATCCTTTTTTCCTTTAGCATAGAAAATATCATTCTTGGATAGAACAAAGAATTAGTCTTACAATATATCTTTATTATTTCACTTATATGGTCTATCAAATACCTACATAGATTCAATTTATTCCTATTCTTTAGAAAGTACAAGATATATACATCCTGATATTTCAGTGAGGAAAAGTCCCCTTTCTTGGGATATAACTGGTGTTGGATAAACTTAAATAAAATTCTACTTTCTCAATCCAACTCTGAATATATAGGCCTTATATGTTCCTCATTACCAGTGAGCTCCCTTAAAGTTATCTCATAAAAAACCAACTCACTGGTGGGTGGAATACTTCCCTAGTAGTCATAAAATACTCTTTCATGTGGTACATTGAGGCATTCTACCCAATGCATTGAATAAAAATATAATATCCTTTCATTCACTACTGATTTGATCCAATACATCTCACTGCCTTCTAGAATGAACTCTTCATGAAGATAAAACTCATGCACAAGATTAGGGTAATACAACCTATCATTATTTGAAAACCAATCTATCCACCCTTGAGTTTGCAACACTCTTAACAAAAGACACTTAATAGATAATAACCATTAGGAAAACACTTACTTCTTAGGCATTACCACACAGTTCACAATATGCAAATGAATAGGATTATAATTGCTCAATTCTCCTTTCTACCTCTTCGTGGGTTATGACTCATCTTCATATCCTTCAAAGAAGCACTTTACTCTATCCATTCTGAAGGTTTAGTTGAAGGTAATATATTGAATGGTTTGAAAGTAAAAGTGAGTAAGGGTAAGAGTGTGAGAGTGGAATTATGAGAGTAAGAAATAGGATGGATCCACTATATTTTATCATTTAGGTCTTTATATGTCATAAATCAAGTAAACTGGGTTAAACTAAAATGAAATAAAAAACTGCATCATTTTGGTAAAATAAAATAGATAAAAATATTGGGTTCCATCAATGAGTGGCCAACGGTGAGACATTAGTGTCAATGTCATCAAGACAATGGTGTAGGTGAGACATCGATATTAGTGGCAGTGAGATAATTATCTATGAGACACTATTAGTGTCTCATGACATAACTTGACACTATTAGTGTTAGCATGACATTTTCAACATGAAACTGTCGGTGTCGGCATGAAATTGTCAATATGAAAATATCAGTGTTAGCATGGCATTGTCAGTTTCCTATCAGTGAGACATCTGTACTAAGTTTTAACACAAAGTTATTGACAGTAGGTCCTTATGAATTAATCATCCCTAATTCATGTCTGATGTAACTCATCCTCTCAAATTTCAATGGATTAGTGAATATAGTAGCAGTATAATGTTCTTTGCTAATAAATTCTAGAGTTATATCACCTTTTTGATAATGATCTCTCAAAAATTGATGTATTACATCAATATGATTTGTTCTAGAATGAGAAACATGATTATTTGATATGTTAATAGCACTTGTATTATCATAATTTATAGTGACATGTCTAAACTGATATCCATAATCTAGTAAAGTGTGTTTCATCCTCAAAATCTGAGTATAACAACTGCCAGTAGCTATGTATTCAACTTCAACAATAGATAATTCAACAAAATTCTTCTTTTTACTACACCATGATACTAGATAATTTCCAAAAAAGTGACATGTTTTGGAGGTTCTCTTTCTATTTATCTTACAACCACCAAAATCAGCATCTAAATAACTAACTAAATCAAATTCTTATCCTCTATGATAGCACAATCCAAAGTTGGAAGTATACTTGAGGTATTTTAAAATTATTTTAACAGTAATTAAATGAGATTATTTGGGATTATCTTGAAAATGGGTACACATACACACACTTAACATAATTTCAAGACTACTAGTAGTTAAGTAGAGTATACTTTCAATCATTCCTCTGTAAGTGGTTTGATCACCAGATTTACCATTTTCATCAAGATCCAACTTACAGGTGGTACTCATTAGAGTATAACTACTTTTTATACCATCAAATCCAAACCTTTTTAAAAGATATTTAGTATATTTACTTTGATTTAAAATAATACATTCTTTATTTTGAAAGATTTAATATCCAAGAAAGAATTTGAGTTCTCCCATTAAACTCATTTCAAATTAAATTTGCATAATTTTTGAAAAATAAATACATAAATAATTTTTTGAAGATCCTAAAATTATACCATCAACATAGATTTGAGCTACTAAAACATCTTTATAAATTATTTTTATAAATAGAATAGGATCAGATATACATTTTTTAAAACCATTAGAAATAAGAAAAGTACTTAGCCTATCATACAAAGCTCTTGGAGCCTATTTTAAACCATATAAAGCCTTTGTTAACTTAAAAAAATGATTAGGAAAATGAAATTTTGTAAAACTAGGGTGTTGTTCAGAAAAAACATTCTCAACTATATACCCATTTAAGAATGCATTTTTGACACCCATTTGATATAGTTTGAAATTTAGATGAGCTGAATATGCTAGAAGTATTCTAATGGATTCAAGTCCAGAAACTAGTGCAAAGTCTTCTTCATAGTCAATACCTTATTCTTGAATATATCCTTGTGCAACCAATCTAGAATTATATCTCACAATGGTGCCTACTTCATCCAATTTGTTTCTAAAGACCCATTTAGTGCCTATGGTCAAGGTGTCTTTAATTCTACCCCTAGTTTTCAATCTTTATTTATTTCAAATTGATTCAACTATTATTGCATAACCATCACCCAAAATTCATTATTTATTATATCATTAATGTTTTTAGGTTCAAGATGTGATAAGAAGCCTTGATATTAAACTTGGTTCCTAATAGAATCTCTAGTATGTGTCCCTTTATCTAAGTATCTGACTACAGTATATAAGGGATGGTTCTTGAGGGTTATAACAGATCTAGAAAAGGAAGGATTAGTTATTTCAGGTTCATCAGTAGGTTCAGGTTCACTATGATTAGAGTTTGGAGATTTTCCTGAATTGAAGGATTTAATAGATTGATTAATAGAAGAATCAAGGGGTCTATCATTTATGTCCATATTGGATAGATCATTATCAATATTTTTAATAGGGGTTTTAGGTTCATGTGAATTTGTTTCATCAAATTTAACATGTAAAGATTCTTCCACACATTTGGTTCTTTTATTAAAAACTCTATAGGATTTACTAGATATTGAGTAAACTAATAAAATTCCTTCATCACTTTTAGATTCAAATTTTTCAAGATTTTCCTTTATATTAAGGATGTAAACTTTACAACCAAACACTTTAAAGTAGCTAAATTTGGGTTTCCTAATGTTCCATATATCATAGGGATTTTTCTTAATAATTGGTATGATTAAGATTCTGTTAATTATGTAACAAGTTTTATTGACAGCTTCATCCCAAAAATAAATAGGTAAGTCATACTCATTAAGCATAGTTTGGGATATTTCTTGTAAGGTTATATTTCTTTTTTCAACAAATCCATTCTGTTTGGGTGTTCTAGGAGCAAAGAAGTTATGATTTGTATATATTTTGTGATAAAAAAGATTCAAACTCTTGGTTCTCAAACTCAAAACTATGGTCAATTCTTAAGGGTTTAATCATAAGACCACTTAGGTTTCTATAGATCTTGCATACTTGGTTAAGTAAGAATAATCTTCACTCTTGTGAGCTAAAAAGAAGGTCCAAGTATACCTAAAGAAGTCATATACAAGAACATAGACATAATGATTCTCATTAAGACTTGAAACTCTAGATGGTCAAAACAAATCCATGTGAACCAACTCAAATGGTTGATAATTTGGAACTTATTTCTTTGGTTTGAAAGATATTTTGTGTTGTTTTCCCTTTTGATAAGGATTTCAAACTTTATTGTCTGGAAATTATAGTTTGGGTAGATCCTTGACTAAACCTTTTCTTATAAGATTTATAAGTGAGTGAGTGTTATAATGTCCCAATATCTTATGGAAAAGCCAATATTCTTTATGAAAGACACTTAAGAAAGAAACATTTTTAAAAACTAAAGAATCCAAGATTATAACATAAGCATTCTCATTTCTAAAAGCAGTAAATACTAACTCATTTTTAAAATTAAACAGATTACATGCATCATTTTAAAATTTAACATTTAAAACATCATCACATAATTGATATATATTGATAATATTGTACTTTAATCCATAAAAAAGTACTTTGGAAATTAAAATTGAATTAGTGTTACCGAATTGGCTAAGGCTAATTATTTTTCCTTTAACATTATCACCAAAAGTGACATTCCCACCATCAATCTTTATAAGATTCTTGAAGCTCGATTAATCTCCTGTCATATGCCTTGAAAATCCACTATCCAAGTACTATAATCTTTTACAAGATATCTTTAAGCATGATTTCTATAAATACAATTCAAACAAGAAAATATTTGGTACACAGACTTGCTTGGGTCCAGTAATATTAGTAATTAAAGATTTGGGAACCCATACTTGCTTCATGGGTTTCCTATAAATAGTTTGTAGAGTATTGTAAAAATAAAATCTATTTGGTATGAAAAAACTATAAGTATTAAAAGAGTTTCCGCTACTGGAACTTACAGCAAATTTTTCAAATCTAGGTACCAAGCCTAATTTTCCATATTTTAACACAATTATTTTTACCAAAGTTTCTTTATCCTGGTTGATATCCTATACCAGTAGCATATTTTGGTGAAACCTATTTACCAAGAATTTGAGTAAGAGTATTCTTTCCATTGGTAAAATTTTCTATATCCATTTTTAACTACTCATTTGATAGTTTAAGCTCATTGTTTTCTTTAAGAAATTGAGCATTTTTCTCTTTCTCTATAGTAAGCTTGGATTTAATAGTAGAAGTGAGAGCATGTTGTTTCATTAAAACTTTATATTTATCTTTTAATTCATTGCATGTGTCTTCATTAATTTTGAAGTGCTCAAACATTTCCTCAGTGGTAATGTTTTTAGAATAAGATTTATCTCCAAAATAGTATAAATTTTGTATAGAAGATTCAAGGGTTTCCTCATAAGTTTTTTTTTCATGAATCACATGCTAGATTTTTCACCTTTCTCACCATGTGATGATTTTCACTCACTAGAGTTATCCTCATAAGCACTCCATGTGGAATTCATTGACTTTTTTTTATCTTTTATCCTTTTCCTCATATTTCTTCTTATACTTTAAATTTGGATAGTTAGCCTTTACATTTCCTCTTCTCTTACATTCATAATAGACTATCTCATTTGATTGGAACCTCTTTTCTAATCCTTTTTCCATTTTCCCTTATTATCATATTTTCCTTTCTAGTTAGGCTTTCTAAAGAACTTATTTCCTTTTTATAACTTCTTAAATATCCTGGACAAATGATCCATCTCCTCATCACTGTCAATTAGTGATTCTTCATTGCTTGAACTGTCAGAATGAGTTTGTGCCTTCTCTTTTTATTTGTGTTTAGAAGTAGTGGTATTGAAATCCATTGATTTTCTATTTGGTTCATCATCATCTTCTTTTTTTACCTTCAATTATTCCCCATACATCATGATCTTACCTATAAGCTCCTTTACTGGAAAATTAATGATATCATAGGATTCTCTTTTTGACACCGAGGTTACCCTCTATCTGTCTCATAGATATATGAGAATTTTCATGATTTGTTCCTTAGTAGTAACATAATTTTATAGAGAAATAACAGTATTTAAAATTTCATTATACATGAGATACATGTCAGAGATAAGTTCATTGGGATTCATTTTGAAGTTATTATATTTAATATTATATGTATTAAGTCTCATTTCCTTAACACTAGTTGTTCCTTCTTGTGAAATAGCTAGAGTATACCAAATTTCATGGTCTGTTTTACATGAAAAAATCCTATTGAATTATTCATATCTTAAAGAAAAATACAAGGCATTAATAAATTTGTATTTATTATTATAATCATTCTTGGTTGGGTCATCACATGTATTTCAAGCAGTAGTAGGAATCTTATATTCATCTACAATTAAAGACTATATCTCAAAACCCATACTTTCTAAATTCATTTTCATCTTAATTTTCCACTAAGTATAATTAGTTCCATTGAAAAATAGAGGTTTGTTGGTAGCATAACCTTCTAATATATTATCTATAATAGGTTTTTAAATAGAAAAATGTTTTAGAATTAACAAAAATCTCGATATCTTTAAAACACAACTAAAATAACAGTTGAAAATATTTAAAAAATATTTGAAAATATTGAAAATAGAAGATTAAAAAAAAACATATGATACCAAATTTTGGTCAGAGTAAGACACTCAAGAAGGGGGTTAATTGAGTTCCTATAAAAATTTTGGTTAAAAACATTATTTAAAAATTACCCCAATTTAAAATCTAAACATCACAGTTAGCCAAAGTAGAATATTTATAAGAGTTTTGAATGTTCAATTAATTTATCAAAATATTTATTAATTCTCAGTTACACCAATTTGAAATATTGATATAACTTTTAAAAGTAATTTACTAAATAAAAAAAATTATAAACTCTATATAAGATCAACTATAAAAGTAAGATTCTGTTTTCCAAAACGTGTGTAAAAGTAGAGAAAACTAAACTTGAAAACACAATAGAGTAAAACAAGAGGTTCAGTCTCAGGTAGAGACTTAATCCTCTCCACTTGGTGATCACCTACCACCAAGTAGTTTATATTAATAAAATTTATCCACACCTTGGATCAGGTTTCACAATAGAACACAAGGCTATTCAGGTCAATAAGACCTCTACCACAATTATTTTTGGGAAAAAAATACAACCATTACACATAGGGACCTCTTCCACAGCTATAAGTGGGTGAAAAATGGTGTAGAAATATGAGTGAGTGAGGATATCTTGTATCCTAAAACTTATCTCAAGAGATAGTGTGTGGTTATACTATACACACACACACTACTTGAAAAGTAGTAAAATTATATGAAACATAGAAGAAATAATGAGAGAGGGTTTAGAATGATTTGAGTGTTGTTCTTGATGCTTCTAGGCTCCTTGAGTAAAGAAGATGTGGAACTAGAGTCTTTTTCTAGAAATAAACACCAAAATAGAGTGTCATGGGAGCTCTGTGTTCAGGTTTCTAATGAGGTGAGATACTCTTAAAAGGCTTTCTTCACTAGGGTTTGTTGCTTTAAGAATTTTAAGACTTTGGTTCTCTACAAATCCTTCTTGTTCACAGTTAGTAAGAATTATTTTCTTCATGTATGTATCTTACTTTACTTCAAATGTTATCTCTATATCACACACTTGATATATTTTGTTTTATTTTTTCTAGAGTTATTTCTTTTTATATAGTAGAGTTCGACAATAGGAATTTTTGGGACATGTGATGTACCTCATAACTCTGACATCCAAGTTAATGATGTCTAAAAAAGTCATAAAATTAAATTAGTATCATTAAATAACCCAATATGATCATTAGTTAAAATTTATAATTTTGAGAGTAAATAAATTTTATAAGTATTGAACAATAGGTCATTCTATCAGTAAGTCCTTCTGTCGGTAGGTTAATTCACCAATGACTCCTTCTATCGGTTACTCCTTCTATCTGTAACTCATTCTATCTGTTACTCCTTTTATCGGCGACTCTTTCTATTGGTGAATCCTTCTATTACTGAATCTTTATATAAGCGACTCCTTCTATCGATGGATCAATGCGTCAGTATATCAGTGAATCAATGTCACATACTATTGGTGACTTGTTCAGTTAGTGACTCATACTATCGGTGACTCAGTCTTTCATTTTTTGATGACTCATTTGTTCTGTTGATGAGTCGTTCTATCTGTCGGTGATTTATTCTGTAACTTAACTGTCGATGAATCATACTTATCCATTTTGTATGTTTACCTAAATTATATTATAAAAATCAATAGAATATTTTAAACTTATAATTGAATATATATAAACATAATTAAACATATTTTACTTTAATAATTAAGACATGACTAAAAATTATTTGACATGATTTGAGATCATTAAAATTGGAGAGGGACAAAAAATATATCTGAATCAAGAATGGACACATAAATAATGTTTTTGGAAACTAATGACACATAATTAAAATTCTTTAAAACTAAGATTATTGCACCTGGAAACTTGAGTTATATTTGGAATTTGAATCTTCTTCAAGGTACCATATTCATCTTATGTAAAGATGAACTCTAAAATTTTATCTTGGCCTTATAAAATATGATACAAAAACATCTTTATATCACATATATAATTGTTAGAAGTTAGTGAACTTCAAATGGACTAATCATTTTGGTCCATGTTCACCATATTGAGGCTTTGAAAAGTCTACCAGATGTATCAGTTGTGGATGTTGAATCCACTAATGAATGGTAAAGTCAATGGATGGATAGACACAAATATAAGATGGTGGTGGAACTTGTTTGACTAAGTGATGACCTATATAAAATAGTAATGGGACCAAATGTTGATTTGAATCAATCAAAGAACTTTTTTCTTTTACTTGAGATAAGTTTAATCATTGATACATAACTTATAGTGATATATATCCTTTTATTTTTGGAAAAATAAAGTTTAGTAGTCTTCTCCTATGGATCTAGGAAAAGATTATAAACTACATAAGTATTTTTTTTATCAAAATTATCTTTCCTTTTGTTTATTTGAATGTTTTTTGAGTTATTTAGAAGATTTTTTGAAATGTGAAACTTAATGGTGGTGAATAGGGTGCAATAGAATTCCTATTTCCATTTCTCTAAGATGTATGAAAGTTACAATGGTTGTTTCCACAATATAGAACCATCAAAAGGTGATATCTTCCTAAGAATGAAATTTCTATCATCCATTGAACATATAAAGGTTTTATCTCCCATAATTGGTATCAAATAAAGGTTGGTTACACTCAAAAAATCAGGTAACATTCTCATTTTCCTCATATTCAAATTTATTTTTGTTGGGTATACTATCATTGAAAGATATGATATTGAAAGAGAGAAAGGTTCTGATTAGCCAGTTTTATGGAACCAATTATGGCTTATGAAGAGTAAAAATAGAAAATTTTATCAAATAAAAGTATCTAAAAATTACATTAGAAGGTATAAATCTTGAAAAAATGGAGAAAGGTGAATGGGAAAATTTTTACAGAAAGGAACTTGGATTAGTGAGAATTCCATTAGCACAGAACATGAAATTTAATATTCAGTTAAAAAGATTACAAATGAGTTGAAGACAACCTTGGTAGACATGTAGAAAAAACTGATTAAATTAAATAAGGTGTTACTAATGCAAAGTATATTTAACATGAGTTTATCATAAGAAGGTCCAATTAAAAATCTTGTGAACAATTTCAACATGATCTAGAGCCAATTTTAAGTGGTTAAAGTTACTTTCATGGATGATGTCTGGCCAATTATTCTACTCTCATCACTACTATAATCATATAAAAATATGGTTACTATGGTAATAAAATATTATGGAAATACTAATTTGGTGTTTAAAGAAATCTAAAATTCGATCTTCAATGAGGAAATCCATATAAGAGAGATCTAAATACCTTCCATAAATTCTCTAAATACTGACAGAAGAGTAGAATCAACAATGAGAAGGAATCATCAATGACTAGAGGATAAATCGAGGGAGAAAAGTCATGAAAAGTCGGTTGGTCTAGGTCTTACAAGATGGAATTAAGGGAATTGAGGAAATATTTAGAGTAATTTTCAGAATCACAAAGAAGGTACCAAAAGGATAGCTTCTAGAAGCTCAAAATCTATTAACACAACCAAAGATGGTAGTGAACTTGTTCTTAACACCAATTTCCTAGTAGATTCATGGTTGATTGAATTCATTTTATCCTTTCAATCAATGAAATGTCATAGGTGCATGATCGAAAATGTATCTTTAATCTTTAAGAAAGTTCATCTAGTTGACGATGAAGCTTTATAAGTGATTGTAAAGGGATATGTGAATCTTCAGATGAATAATGGGTGATTCCTACAACTCAAGGAAGTGAGATACATTCCAAGTCTCCAGAAAAAACTTATCTCTATGGGGTATCTAGACGATACAGGATATGGAAAAAACTTCACCAAATAACTAGGAAAGTGACTATAACAACTCCGGTTTTTATGTTTGTACCTTATATATATGAGTTTTTATTTATAGTTATCATGGTGTTACAGGTTTCTTAGAACTCCATAATGGATATATTAAAAATATAAAATATTATAGTGCTACATGTATTGGTGAAGAAACCTTTGGGGGGGGGGGTGAATAAGGCATTGAATAATTTTTTTAATCCCAACCTATCCTTTTACTCCCTTTGGAATTCAACCACTATTTTTGATTAGTGAAATTAGATCTATTAATGTTCATCCTAGAAATAAATCAATGTATGCATGAAAGTAAAGTAATAAAGAGACACAAAATATTTTGACAAGGTTAAATACAAAGAGACACTCCTTTCCATGTTGGTTATTCACCCCAACATGGATTCTAGACTATAACGATCAATCCTTGATTATAGTGGTTTGGTGCTTCCCACACCTTCAATGCTAGAGTCTCACTAGAATTACAAGCACCTATTTAACATAAGACTTTGTAAAACATCTTCATATTTTAGTAATTGAGTCACACAATAGTATTCTTGTATACATTGAGTCACATAGGTTCCATAGAGTCCCACCACCACAACACACACACACACACATATATGCAAGAGCTTAATTTAAATTTCTTCTTGGAAGAGATCTATGGTTCTACACAAGGTTCTTGTAAAGTCTCAAACTTATCATACAAAGATATTACATATCTTTAGATAATTATTCATTACATTACAAAAAACACATTCCTAAGGATCATAAAGGTATAATACCTTTGGAAACTTGGACACATAAACAACTAATACATAAGTGAGCTACAT
This sequence comes from Viscum album, assembly GCA_963277665.1. Taxonomy (NCBI): domain Eukaryota; kingdom Viridiplantae; phylum Streptophyta; class Magnoliopsida; order Santalales; family Viscaceae; genus Viscum; species Viscum album. The sequence goes on along the minus strand of OY728162.1, from coordinate 1,461,619,527 downwards.
CATCACCCACTATGTTCTTCATAATAAATTTCATCATAATATGGGGAAAGGAAACATAATAAAGAGTAATCTCAAATTAACAATAAGGGTGAACCAGAGAGAGATAAATATATCATGATAATAATGGTATGAGAACATGAGAATAAAATTTTAAAACCACACCCTTTATATAACAGATCATAAACTGGAATCATGTCATAAATCTTGGCAGTTCATAAGACATGAGTCATAATGGAATAAAAGAACATAAATCATGATAACATAACATTGGAATAAGGAATATATTTTTAGCATACACATAAAAATTTAAAATCATTTCCTTAGTATTTCAAGGATCATTTCCAAGACTATAATAGCGGAATGAGTTCACTCCCAAAACCATCATAGTAGTTAAGGTTCACTCCCAATCATATGGAAAAAGTCCGTTACTTAATTGGGTTCACTGCCCATTCCAATACTATTTATCTTATGTGATATCAATAATTACCAAGTAAATTAGAGGTATATATAGCTCCCACCCATCATGTAATGAAAATAATACATGATTTCTCTACAAGATCATAAAATATTCATCACATCAGAACCAAAGAAAATAAATGGGTTTTATAAAAATTTTCATAAACATTCCATCATTTAATCATAGTACAACTCATGGAAAAAATTAGGTTTTATAATAATTTTATCATGGTATAATCCATGGAATAGAAATGGATTTCATAAAAATCTTGTCATCATAAACATAAACCATTCAGAAAATAATAATAATGGTATCCTTGGATCATATCCCCAACAAAGCATAAGTAACATCAAAGGATGTCGTCCTAGATAAAAAATGATTTTGAAAGATCACTTGAAGCATTTATAGATGAAAATATTCTTTCCACTTTGTAAAGATATTTTTAAAACATAAACATTTTCAAAATCTGTTTCACTGAAAATAACCTTTGAAACATATAAAAGAATATTTAAAAATCATTAAAAAATTTCTTGAGGAAAATATCCTTTACAATTTTATTTTTTTAAACATTAAAAATTTTATAAATACTTTTCATTGAAAATAAAATTTGAAACTTATAAAGAAGCTTTAAAAACTATTTAAAACATTTTTAGAGGAAAATATCCTTTACACTTTGAAATAAAGTTTTTTAAAACATAAAACATTTTAAAAATAATTATATTTGAAAATAACCTTTGAAAAATTATAAAGGAATCTTTACAAAAAATTAAAACATTTCATTAGAAAAATACCACTCCACTCTGAAAAAAACTTTTTAAAACATAAAACATTTTTAAAATACATTTCTTTGAAAATAATATTGAAAACTTATAAAGGAATATTTAAAAATCATTTATAACATTTCTTGTGGGAAACAACATCTCCAATTTGAATTTTTTTTTTAAAACATAAAACATTTTCAAAATATTTTTCCTTGAAAATAACCTTATAAAATTATAAATGAATCTTTAAAATGATGAGTTGGTTATGGTGGTAGAAAATACCATTCATGCCGTATACTTTAAAACAAATATTCCTTTCACATTTTCAGTAAAAGCCAAATGGGCCTTGTTTGGAAAACAACATGAAGATTCATTTTAAAACACTTTTTAAAAATTTAAACATGGGTAAAAATTTCTTTAATAAATAAATTTCATAATGTTAAAATATTTTTGAATATATTTTTAGAAAACATGGATATAAAAGAAAAGGATTTTCGACTGAAGAGATAAATAAGGTCGATTTTCCATAAAAACATTATTTTAGTATCTTGTGTATATTAAGAGAGGAAAAACAAAGGGAAAAAATATATTATAAATAAATAAACATATTAAAATAAAATTCATGAATTTATTTATAAATATATTATAATATTTCATCATTTAAATTATAATTATAAATAATCCTGATAAACAATGATATTGTAACATCAAACCTTTACCAATTTGGTATCTTTTGAGTCATAGGACCCATTAAATAATAACATAAAGTGAAAATTTGAATATCATAAAAAATTATATTCATGATATAAAATTTCAAAGGATAAGTATATACACCTCATAGAATAATATAGGTACATAACACAACTTATTCATCAAAGAAGGAAATTTGAGACAAAAAATCCATTACCACTTTGATAACTTTTTAACAATAAACCCTATGAAGAGAGACCATAAAATAGATATATAAATCAAAATAATTTTCAGGAGAATAATTATAATATATATTCATGGGAAGTATATACACTATATAAAATAAATAGGTGGTGAATATGACACGTGTCTAACATAAGTAAAAAGTGAGACGAAAATCCCTTACCTTAAGTATCAAATTCCTTCCTAAACATTAAAACCACCTGTATAATTAATATAAATTATAATAAATCTATTATATATTAATAATTATATATTTCATACCATATATGATTTACTTAGGATCTTTTAAAACCCATTTATTAACAATTCCATGTTAAAGTCACGTTTCAGGTAATAATTGCTTTGTTTTTTATGTATATTTTGATGTGTTATTTTTTTGATCCTTTTAATTTGATCATAGTCACATCATATACATAATTTTAATCATTATATAAATATAATATATATTCATTATATATTTATTTAGAGTAATTAATAAAATTTAGAGATATAAAATGAAATACACCGTTCATAGAGACGGTATATCTTACGTATGCATGAACGCTATTTCTATTTTCTTGATGGATTGAAAGGAAAAAGGCAAATAATATATTAAAATTATATAATCATTTTTATTTCATATATATTGAATATTTTTATTAAATCCATCCTTATTATCTTCCATGTAAAGTGTGAATGAATCACATCGCTTCACAAGGCAGAAGTCCACCGTACACATGGGCGATATTACCATATTCCCACAAAATAGAAAGTAAGAAGTTATATATGATATAATAAGTCCATAAGTATAAAAATATAATAAATACCATATATAAAAATTTAATCTATCATTATATACAAACGTGATAGGTGTTAAAGAAAAAATGAATAACATCAGCTCATGAGGCGGTAGTCCGCTGTACACATGAGCAACATTATTATTTTCCAAAAAGTTGGGAGGTAAGAAGTTTGATGTGGTATTATATTTACATAGGTATAATAATATAATAAATTTTATATATAAACATTAAACCCATCATTATATCCATCCATGAGAGGTGGTTATGGAAAATGAATAACATTGGTTCACAAGGTGGCAATCCACCATACAGATGAATGCTGATTTTATATCCCATTTAATGCAAGAGGATAAGGATTTAGGTTATTACATTAAAATAATAACACATCCGTTTTTTAAATATAATGAGGTTATTATATCATAATATTTTAATAAAAATTTATGTAGGTGGAGAAATAAATAAAATAAAATTCTGAATTAGGGATGTTACTTCTTCTTCAAACAATTTCTTTCGACTTGGACAAAAAGGATTCTTAGATTATTATTTTTGAACAAAATAATGCTTATAGTATGGGAGGAGTTAATTAAAGAATTTATTTGGTCATTTATTATCTAATAAAATTTGTTTTGAAAGTGTGAAGAGGATAGTATAGTGGGTGTCTTTTTATAAATGAGGTGAGTGGAACAATTGAAATATTTGAAAAGAAAAAGGTGTACCCAAATTTTTCACATGACATAAGGATAAAAAATGGTACATTATCTGAACTTAGATGTTATAGGGTTGAAAAATTCCTAGATAATGAGTTTTTTACAAGTTTCCAAGTTATTTTACCCCTTATAATTTTTAATTTAACCCCTAGTATGCTCATTTTAACCTTAACCACAATAATTAATATTTAATATTTTTTATTATTCATTATGATAAAAAGTTAATTTTAACTTATTAGAAAATATAATCTATTATTATTCCAAATATGGAATCAATTTTCCTAAATTACATTCATATAAGTGAAAAATGTATTTTAAAATTCATCCCGCTGATGTGATAAAAAAGTGGTTTTCCAAAGAGAAAAGTTTCAATTTTTTTAAAAGTTTTTATATAAAAAATTAATATAAAATTTATTCCAATGAAATAAATTATATTAATATATATATATATAATTGAACTAATTTAACTTTTAAAACCATAATAAAATAAAATTTATCTTGTAAATTCCTTGAATGAAAATGCAGTTTTTTAATAAAAACCATCATTTTCACTATTTACTGAAAAATTTATTGTTTAAGAAAATTATCAAAAAATAAATACAAGATAATTTTTAAATTAAAATTTAAAAAATTAATTTAATTTTTTAAAATAAATTTTCTAAAATTGGAAAAAATTTATTTTAAACATAAGTACACAAAATACGACAAAACTGATTTTTAAAAGAGTACATTTTTTATGAATAAAATTGGATTTATTTAATCTCATTCATAGAAAATAAATAAGTTGAATATTATATATCATATTTAATATATAATATATAAATTTATTTAATATCATTCACAAAAATTTATTTTTTTAATTTATTGATGTAAAACACATTTGTGCGCATAAAAATAGTTTTTTTGAAAAATATTTTCTTTATTTTAAAATAGTTCTTATTTTAATTTAAAATTAATTAGTCACCAAAGAATTAATTTTATATACATGTGTAAACCATATATTTTCATAATTTAGTTAATCCTATTCATACTCTCTATTTCAACGACTAGGTGATAACTATCATATTAAATAATAATATTTTAATAGTATATCACATTTCGTTAAAACTCTCTGTTGTGTGTAATGAAATCTATTGAAGAAATTAAAATTATTTTATTTTTTTCCTAAAATATCATTGTGTTACATTCTACCCCCTTAAATAAATTTCATCCTTTCAATTTTAACTTGTTCTCGACAATCAAGGGTTAAACATTTGAAAATACCCTTTTGGGAAACCCACATCATAAAAAGGGTTAATAAAACTTAATTTTGGAAAGAGAGAAAGGGATATGTGAAGGTCATATAGAATAACACACACTAGGTTTAAAAAAAGTAGAAGATATACATTGAGTGAATATTTGGACATGGAATAAAATTTTAATGTCCAAATAATTATGGAGAGTGACATAGATCATTGATCTCAAGAAATTGAATGACCATGAGAAAACCAACAACCAAAAAACCGTAAACCATGAAGGTATGAAAAATTTCATTAATATCATCATAAGTAATGGTAAAAGGATAATATTTTATTTCAAGATCATTTTCATAAATTTAGACAACTTTAATGAGAAGTTATACTTACTTGATTTCATTCCATTTCATAAGAACAATCTCATCCTTTGGTTGTTACTTGATTAATTTCCACTTAATCTCTTACTCTAAGAGTTGATTTTTTCTTGTCTGAAGTACTGAAGTATAACAAGATATAAAAAAGAATAATATCCAATTCCTTATATCTCTAGTTATTATAAAAAAAGGTTATCATAGGTTATTAATAAATCTTTATATAGTGAATTAATACATTAATATCTAAAACCTCATTCAAAGTTAAACTTAAACCATTATAAAAATAGTTAACCTTATATCCCTTTCAAAATTAATGTTTTATAAAGAAGGTCACTAAATTTCACAAAATTAACTTAAAATTAATCCCCCAAATATCATAAATTATATCTTAATGTCACATGAAAAATATGTGAATACATTGATCATATATTCTCCTAAAAAATAAAAACTCAATAAAAACATACACACTTTCAAAAATTAACTCTTTCCTCATAAAATCATAGGTTATTGAATATATTTAATAAATCAAAACATTTTATAAACTCCATCGATGATAACATAAAATGCTTCATCCTTAAATTATTAATCATGTACAAGGTAATCAATACTATCTAATTTAATTTATTCATATCCATCATCTCTTTATCCTAACATCATTGTCTCAACATTAGGAATATATTAAGGGTTATATTCCCTAAATCATGTGTTTTCTATAAAATACCACCTTGCTATTAAATCACATTTCTAAGTCATCAATAAAATTAAAAATATTCTTGCACATACTTAATTAAATGATTCTATAGAATAATCCTTACATATTTCACAATTCATATAACATAATTCTTGAATTCCAATACATAAACACTTTAATCACACCAATTCATTCTTAAACCATTAACTATGATTCATTATATTATTACTTAAAACCTCTTTACTAAAATATAATATATAATTCATGTATTAACATTCGTCAACCTCAATTTAATCACGCTTCTTATGTTTAACATAAACAATACTATTAGAACAACCCATAACTTTTATATGTTATTCGTAGTCTCTTCAGCATCAATGGTATAACCATTACTCGCACAAAATTACTAATTTTCTTCACAAGATTTCCCCCTAGGACATTAATTTTTATAATTCCCATATTTTACATATTTAAAACATTCAAATTTCAATGATACCTTATAGATAACATTATTATCATACGTTTTTTTAACTAAAAATTTCATTTTTCCTAAGTAATTACTTGATTTTTGTTCTTATTTTCCTCACTCAAAAACATATTCCTGTTCCTTTAAGGCATTGAATTAGGTGATTCTTTCTATATTCTTGACATATAGGAAACTAGATCATCTTTCCTCTATAATACCCACCAACCAAACTCAACAAAATCTATCATTATCTTATTTGGTGAGTCAAAGAGTTGGTTAAGATGAAATTTTTTAATCATATATCATGATAAATAATTAATCCTAATCAAAATATACTTCAATACAGTCATCATCATATTTTATTTCTCATCAACACATTATTTATCACATTCATCATTAACAAAATTATTTTTGGTTCCAATCATTGACTAAAACCAAAAACCACATTGTGATAAACACTTATAATAGTGGTGAACCACATAATCATGAAAAATAATCTATACAATGAAACCAAATTTTCAATTTATACCACCTTTATCTTAACCCAGTTCATTTATATTCATAGTTTATTTAAATCCTTAATTATGGTTTGTAAAGAGTTTGTTAATTTCCAAAGCATATCCCATAGGAGTTTCAAACCAGGTGCACAGCAAGGACCATTTTTGTGCACTAGGTGATGGTCAATTCTAGCTCAATGTGACCTTTTTAGAGTTATTACCCCTAGGTACCCCTGTTCTAGAGCCACATCCACTTGTAGTATCTAGAATGAGATGTAATGTTTTGGAAACTACTTTCTCTATCCTTTAACAAAATTCCAATACATTTTCCTATACTTTAACTTATCCTTAGAATTATCCTTATACACATACCTAGACACATCCTTAGAAATATCCCAAGTGATCTCAGTAATGTTTTCTCATCCTAGTTTTTAAAATTTAACTAAAACTATCCTATGATACCAAATATAGTGACCCAAACTTCTTATATACAAATATTTTATTTTTTTAGATGAATATTCATTACATTACATAAAAACACACCCATGGATCGCAAAGGTATAATGCCTTTGGAAACCTGAACACATAAAAGACTGGTCCATAAGTACACAACATCATCTCCCACCATGTTCTTTATAAGTAAAAACCTTATTAGACATATCATATATAATACCTTTTATCATAACATGGGAAAATGAAACATAAGAAAGGGTAATATTAGATGCCAAATAAGGGTAAAATAGAGAGATATAGACATCTAATGTGCATTAAGGTATTGGAGAATGAGAATAAAATTTGAAAAACATAGCCTGTATATCATAGATCATAAAATTGAGTCATGGAATAAATATTGGTAGTTCATAAGACATGAATCATAATGGAATCAAAGAACACGAACCATGAGAACATAAAATTGGCATAAGGCATATATTATTGGCGTGCACATAAGCATATAAAATCATTTCCTCATTAGTTCAAGGATCATTTCCAAAACCATAATATTGTAATGGGTTCACTCCCTAAACTATTGTAGTAGTCAAGGTTCACTCCCAAGACTATCATATTGGAAAAACTACCCTAATGAACTGGGTTAAATCACCATTATAGTATTATTTATCTCATGAGCTATCAATATTTACTTAATTAATTAGAGGGATATATAGGTCCCACCAATCACAAAATAAAAATCATACAAGAATCTACCACAAGATCAAAAAATATTCATCATATTAGAACCCGAGAAAAGAAATGAGTTTCATAAACATTTCATCATAACATAACATATGTAAAAGAAATAAGTTTCATGATCATTTCATCATTTCATCATAGAATAACTCATGGAAAAAATAAACATGTTTCATAATCCTTTTATCATGGTATAACCCATGGAAGTGAAACAGGTTTCATAAAAATATTTTTATCATAAATATAAACCATTCATAGAAAGAACAGTAATTAAATCCTTGTATACTATCCCTAATAAAGCATAAGTAACATAAAATGATGTTATCTTAGATGGAAAATTATTTTAAAAGATAACTTGGAAAATTTCTAAAGGAAAATAGACTTTCCACTGTGAAAAACACTTCTTAAATCATAATTTATTTGAAATCCTTTTTATTTGAAAATAGCCTTTGAAACTTATAAAGGAAGCTTTAAAAATAATTTAAAACATTTCTTGAGGAAAAAATATTTCCAATTTGTATTTTTTTAAATCATAATAAATTCTATAAATTATTTTCTTCCAAAATAAACTTTGAAACTTATAAAGGATGCTTTTAAAATCATTGAAAACATTTCGGTATCTTGAGTACATAAAGAGAGGAAAAATTAAGTAAAAACATATATTATCAAGAAAAATCATTGGATAATTAAATTAATGAATTTATTGAGAAATATATCATAATATTTCATCTTTGAAATCATAATCATAATCAATACTAATAAACAATGAGATTGTAACATCAAACCTTTGCCACTCTGGTGTATTTTAAATCATAGGAACCATTAAATAATAACATAAAATAAAAATTTTAATATCATTAAAATAAATATATTCATGATAAAATATGTCTAATGGGTAGTATATACACCTTATAGAAGAATATAGGTTCATAACATAACTCAGGTCCCAAAGAAGGCAATTTGAGACAAAACATACCTTATCACTTTGATAACTTTTGAACCATAAACCCAATGAAAGAGATATAATAAAATGGATATTTAAATACAGATATTTTTTATGAAAGTTTCATAAAATAAATTCATGGTCAGTATATACACCACATAAAATAAATAGGTAGTGAATATGGAATGTATCTCACAAAAGTGAAAAGTGAGATGGAAATCCCTTACTTTAAGTATTGAATTCCTTCGTACATGTTTAATACTCCTAAATAATAAATATAATTTTATTAAAAATATATTAAATAACCATATTTATTCATATAATTCCATATATTATTTACTTATGACCATTTATTACCCATTCATTAAGAATTCCATGTTAAAGTCACGTTTCAGGAAATAACTATTTTGTTTTCCATGTATGTTTTGATTTGTTATTTTTGTGGTCCAATTACTTTGACCATGGTTATATCATCTACATAATTTTAACCATGAAATAAATATAATATATATTCATTATATATTTATTTATATTAATCTATAAAAGTTAGAGATAAAAAATGAAATTTAACTTTCATGGAGATAGCAGGTCGTACGTACGCATGAACATTGTTTCCATTTTCTTGAAATATTGAATTAAAGAAATTTAAATAATATATTAAAATTAATTTTTTTATTTCATATATATCACATATTTTCATTAAATAGATCTTTACTACCTTCTATGTAAAGTGTGAATGAATTACATCATTTTGTGGGGTGGTAGTCCGTCGTACAGATAAGCAACATTATCGTATTCCCTTAGAATTGAAAGTAAGAAGGTATATGTGATATAATAATTATATAAGTATAATAATATCATAAATATCATATATAAGTATTTAATATATCATTATATTCATCCATGAGAGGTGGTAATAGAAAAATGAATAACATCGCTTCGTGAGGTGGTAGTCCACCATACACACGAGCGACATTATTATTTTCCAACAGGTTGGGAGATAATAAGTTTTATGATGTATTATTATTATAGTGGTATAATAATATCATAAATATAATATATAAACATTATATCCATCATTATATTAAGCCTTTATAGGTGGTGATGGAAAATAAATAACATCAATTCGCAAGGTGGTAGTCCACCGTACACACAAATGATGATTTCATATCCCATTTTATGGAAGAGGATAATGATTTAGGTTATTAAATTAAAATTATAAAATAATATTATATGGAATATATTTATGTTATTATATAATCATATTTTAATTATAATTTATCTAGGTGGATTGATAAATAAAATAAAACACTCGGGTAGGGACATCACCTCTTCTTCAGGCAACTTCTTTTGGTTTTCACTAAAATGAATATTAGATTGGATTTATGAAAAAAATAAGGATTTTAGAATGGGATGAAAGAATTTATGATTCTATTTGGGTAGGTATTGTCTGATCCAATGGGTTTTTAAAGTGTGAAGAGGAGAGGATAGTGGGTGAACTTTTATAAATAAGGTGAGTGACACACTTGTAATTTTTAAAAAGAAATAAAATGAACCACATTTTCACATGAAAAATGATAAAAAATGGGACATTATAAAATTTTAGAGGTTATAAGGTAAAAATTTGGATAGAAAATGGGTTTTAGACAAGTTTATAGGTAATTTTACCCCCTATATTTTGTAGTTTAAACCCTGGTAAACCCGTTTTAACCTCAACCATATTAATTATTTTTTTATTATTTTTACTATTTATTATGGTCAAAAATTAATTTGAACTTATAAGATAATATAAATTATTATTATTAAAAATATGGAATATATGTTTCCAAATTAAATTCATATAAGTGTCCAAATTTAATTTAAAACCAATCTCACAAATGCGATGAAAAAATGGTTTTTCAAAGAGAAAAGTTTCACATGTTTTAAAAATATTTTTATCAAAATTCAATATAAAATTGATTCTAATAACCTAAATTGGGTTAATAGATATATAATTTAAATAATTTTACTTTTAAATCTATATTAAAATAACATTTTTCTGGTAAATTCTTTGAATGAAAATACATTTTTTAATAAAAAACAGTATTTTTCACTATCTACTGAAGAATTTATCGTTTCAGAAAATTCTAAAAAAATCAATCCAAGATAATTTTAAAATTATGATTTAAAAAATTAATTTAATTTTTTCAAATAATTTTTTAAAATTTTCAAAAAATAATTTTAAAAATAAGTGTTCAAAATGTGACAAAACTACTTTTTAGAATAATGTAATTTTTAAGCGTAAAATTGGATTTATTTTATCTCATGTCCAGAAAATAGATAAGATTAATGTTAAATATTAGATCGAATATATAATATATAAATTTATTTAATACAATTAACCAAAATTTATTTATTTAATTTATTTATGTAAAACATATTTTTTTGCATAAAAATAGTTTTTTTATAAAAATATTTTCTTTTTTTCAAATGGTTCTTATTTTAATTTCTAATTAATTAGTTATAAAAGAATTAATTTTATATACATGTGTAAACCATATATTTTCATATTTTACTTAATCTTATTCATACCCACCATTCCAACGGTTAGGTGATAACTATCATATTGAATAATAATATTTTAATAGTATGTTGCATTTTGTTAAAACTCAATGTTATGTGTCATGAAATATATCAAAAAAATTAAATTTATTTGATTTTTTTTCATAAAATTTCAGGGTATTGCAGTGATTATACACTAAATAGATAAATATTCTTTAATTTATAGTAGAGTCATAAAATGACTTTAGATCTTCAAATTGTTTTTATGCAAGTCGGTCTCCACCACAACTTAGTTACACAGTTCTTTAATGAAAACTACTCATCTAGATTCCTCTATTATCATGAAATTTGGATCTCACAAATTGTTATCATATTGATGAAAGAATCCTCCCCCTCCTATTCCACCTCTCCTTCTTCACTATAATATGTAGCAAATTCTTCTTCTATTAGTCTTTGAGAGGTCGTCTGATCTCACACAATATTATAACTCTCAGATTCTCTGTTTTCATGATCATAGCAGCAAATAATACTTATTATTTTTCTATTTATTTCCTCTCAATATTCACAACTTATCACATGAATGGATTATTATATTAAATTATCATTTAATTTTAAATTCCCACTAATGGTATATTGAGGGGGAAAATTGATATCCTTCTCAAAATAAAAACAATATAATATCCATTATTTGGTTTCCATGTATTTTTGTGAGCTTCCTTTTCAACTCAAAATGTATTCATAAAATACACTCATTTAATGATTATAATTTTTGAAACTCATCCCAAAATATATTTAAAAAATATCTAAAATAGACCCAACTTCTTCTTCCTTAAGATATGTACACTAAAAATCCTCACATCAAATTTCCATAACTGTATGAAATTCACAATAGACATATATAGTGTGGAAGTCATCTTCACTACTGGTAACTCACAATAGTTCTAATTTATCAATTTATGGAAAAATTCCCCAACTTTAATCATATATACTCATGAAAACTCAAATAACCATGGATCATAATGATGTAGGATTTAATGAACAACATCTTGGGACTTGATGGAATAATATCTACATTATTATTGAAAACATGATAACTTAAATTTTTTTCAAGAGATTCATGTAGTGGTTTTATTTATTTTTATTTCTCAAACCAGGCTTAGATCATGGATTCTCTAAGCATCATGATATTTTGTACTCAAATTAACAACATAAGCATCGATATATTTAATATCCTCATAATTAAATAATTCTAGAAACTCCTCTTTTCATGTCACCTCGATCTTCCATTTCCCATGTATGAAGATCATAAAATCATTCATATCATGCTTGTATCACAACCTTTTATATGTTTTTATGATATTTATACCATTATTGATCATCTCTTACATCATTCCAAATGATTTATTCTTCATATTCAATAAATTTATAATTTTTTATTTTTCACCCAATACTTAATAGAAATTTGGCTACCTGAATTTCCATTTCATGTATTTAGGTTCGATTATATGAGGAATTCCCTTACATGGTTCTTCATATATCATAATTTATACATGTGGTGTTCCCATTCCAATTTGACTTTGTGAGTCTTTCATTTTGTATGTGAATATGAATTTGGAAATGTAGTATAATTCAGCTATGTGAAGTTTGGATAGGCCATGAAAATTCCTCTGGGGAGGAATTTGGTTAATTCAATTCATTTGTCTTTATAAAGCTTGATTCCTTTATGCGGTTTTAGAATTTGGATACATAATAGATCTTGGTTATGCAATGTTGCGTACATGGGTCCTTTGGCTACATCATTTCATTCATGTACATGAATCTTCACATAAGTAAATATTTGAATACATGGAATTAATATTCATGGATTTGGATATGCAATAATTAAATTACATTAGAATTAATGTATATAAAATATAGAATTATCTATTTTTAATTTTTTTTCAATTTTAAACTAGGCCTCCTCCACTTCGACTCTATCTAATATCATCCATTCATACACACATAAAAATAATTTTGGAAATTTTTAAACCTTTATCAACACTTAAAAATGATTCCCAAGGACTTTATAACATATTCAAATACTCAAAGTTGAGTATTTACTTGAATAACTCTACCAAATCATGTGAAAATATTCTTTAATAAATCCTTAAAAATATATATTTACTCCAACCTTTATCCAGGAGTTTTTAAAAATCAATAAGCACTGATTATAACATACACCATGCCTTGTACTCCTCATATTAGTATCCTATTTTATCTTTCTCTTCTCAATACTCTAAACATGATTTATAAAATTTCTCCACAGCCACACCGACTCTCCATCCATAGGCTCTGTAACATTATGTTACCTTATTTTAGGTAATTCCATTCTCTTTACTCATTTTCCCCTTTAATTGGGTGCGTCTTTGTACTACTGAGTATAGAGAAAATGTTTTGAGAAAAAATTAACTAAAGTTTAGGGATGCGTGTTTTTTTAATTAATGAATTCTAGGTATAAAAATGTAATAATTTTTTGGGGTTCTCCCCAAGTTCAGAGAATTCCCAAGTTGGTTTGAGATTTTTGTAAAGAATATGGAGTTTTCATTATATTTTGAGGATTTACATGCCATGTAATGAGAGTATAAGATGTGTAATGTTCTCTAGAATCGAGTTGTGAGCTGAGTACACATCATGAAAGATTATAATCCATGTAAGGGTTACATGCCGTGTAATGTTAAAATATCAATTTTTAATAAAAAGGTGATGGGTTTTTTAGTTATGTGGGATTTGTGGATTATACGATGTGTAAATGGATTAAACACCATGTAAGTCTCAAGAACAGGGATTTTAGTTCACTGTATTAGTGATTTGTTTATTCATTCAATGTGAATAATCCTTTCTCTCAACCTATAGCTCCTCTCTGGTGATTTTGGGAGCCTACATCATTTTGGATTGATTCGTTTGGGATTAGATCATTAGGGTGGTTTTGTTGTATCTCTTTGGGTAAGATATCCTTTCTGCTTCTTCATTCCCTTTGATCTAAGTAGTACTATTGCGTTGTACTATTGGTTTTCTTGATCCATGGTGTTATTTCTCTTGACTCCTTTACAGATCTATTGTGCTATCTTATTCTAGGGGCCAATCATTTGTTGGTTGTGGTGTAAATGGTGTGTGTTCTTGAGGTATGTTTTGTTTCCTTTTCTCTATCGACCCTTATATTAAATTTAATCAATTATGAGATGAGTGGATTAGATTCTAGGTCCTATGTTGTTGTTTTTGGGTTCTTTCTTATGGTGGATCCTATTACAGGCATGTGCCAATTGAGTTTTGAGGTTGGTGGTTCCATCTCTATACTGTGTTGGTAAACCACATTGCTTTGGTTTTTTGATAATTTTTTTATTAAATTAAATTGAATGATTAACTAATTTTATTTGTGATGTTAGAAATGGGTTTTTATAAAATATGGTTTTCTCCTGGTTTTGGTAAATGAAAATGGGTTTTTAAAGGATTATAAAATTGTTTTATGAAATTGTTTTCAAATAACGATATGATGAAATGGTTTGGAAAATAGAATACATGGTAAGCCATGGGTATTTAGGTGGAAAGTGTAGTAATAATCCTCATCTACTGTGTGGGGGTTTTCTTATGGGGCTTTCCTCTACTCCCTGAGCCTATTGTTCTTGGGACTTATTAGAATTTTTGGGGGGTTCACCTTTTTGGTGTTCTCCTCTAATATAAAGACTCTATTCATATGTATAGAGGCTTGATGTGTGAATGATTTTATATGTTTAGGCCTGATCTTCCAAGCTATCCTAATCTAGTGGGATCCTTTGCGTGATGTTACCTGTGCTTTTAGCCAATTTGGGTTGTTTGATTTGTACTATTTTTATTTTAATTCTTTGTATTTGATATAATATGTGATTCATTATTTGGTTTATCATGATATATCTATTTTGATATATGTATATGAAATTATTTAGAACTGATTTACCTACTTTATTTGGAAATGTAGAAAAAGGGTAAAATAATTTTTTTATCATGCTTTTGATATAAAAACTGCTAAACTATATATCATTATTTCTTTTCTTTAAAGTTGATCAGGCTTGTATTATTGTTCATAGACTTGATATAGAAAACCTAGGTGTGACCCTATTGAGCCTGTTATCTCACACCCTATATACCCCTTTGCTGGTGCGTAGATCTGGTTATGTCTTTCAATGTAGGGGAATGCAATGTGCCACAATGAGGTGGTTAGGTTTTTTATTAGCTGGGTTTGGGTAGTTGGATGGTGATATGGTGGGAGTTTTACAACATTATCATATATATATTGTTGGATTATCTATTTATATTTTCTATCCTATGTAGTTGGAATTTTCTCTTAGATATTATTTTTCTACTATTTTAGTTGTATAACTTCTTACGTCCTCTATCTTTTATGGAACATATATATATTCATGTTTTTGTCCACTGTTTCTTTCTTTACATGTGTATATATGTCATGTTTTCTACTTTAGGTTTGGAGAAATTATTCCCTCTATTTATTTTTGATGCCTGGGTTCTAGTAGCTAACCTATGGGGATTGGGAATACCCTTCGGATATGTAGAAGTTTGGTTCGGGTTCATTATATTTTAGTATCAAAGGAGGTTTACCATCAAGAGTCTATATCTTGGGGAATTTGGTAGATAGAAGATAGAATTTTCAAGACTTGATAGGTATATTTTAGTGAGTGCTTATCTAGATCATACCATGATGAGACTCAAGTTACCATGGGATGTTGAGATGTGTGTCTCCTATTTTTAGGTTTTTACTTTAATATAAGTTTTTTCTTATGATTTTTCTGGTTTGAAATGAGATTATTCTATTATCTAATAATTTTTTTTTTCAGTGTACAACAGTATGCCTCTGAGAGGTGTTTTGTGAGTTCCTTAGGAGGGTGAAACTGATCCTCCTAAAGGTAATCCTCATATGGATTAGAATTTTATTGAGGCAATCACGTGGACAATTTTTGTTGTAGATTAAAATGTACTACAAGATTATAATGTAGTTGTTAAGGTATAGTTGGTAGATATAGGAGATAGATATTGATCATGGTAATTCTTGAATGAGAATGCACCATACTTTATAGGTACAGATGAACCTCAAGAGTTGGTGGACTGTCTTAATAGGATTGATAATATTTTTGAATTCTTGGATACACCTAAGAGTGTCAAGGTGAAGTGAATGACATTGAGACTTGAGGTTCCTATAAAAAGATAGTGGGATTCCATGGTATAAAAGGATATAAATGTGGTATTTGACAAGAAGTTTTTCAAGACTCCCTTATTCTAGTATTCTTTTCTAGAGTTACTGATGATGGAAAAGTCTCTAGATTTCCTATCTCTTTAGTTGAGAGAGATTTCAGTGTCAGCGTACACCAATCGATTTGTAGATCTGGTTTGTTTTACACTAGAGGTTGTAAGGAATGACCAATTGAAACCTTAGAAGTGCATGCGGGGTTTTTGACTAGATATAAAATCATAGGAATTTATCCTAAATCTTTCTACCTATGTAGAGATAGTGGATAGGGATATGATGGTAGAAATGAGTATGGTAGGAAAGGTTGGGCATTTCTCTCCTTCTCTTCCACATAGTGTTAGCTTCAGTGGCATGAAAAGAAAAAAGATGAATTGGTGGGATCATTTTAGGAGTGGTGAAGGTGGTTCTCAAAAGAACGTATCTTTAGAAACTCCTTTTATAGATATTTGTGTGCCTCTGACATGATACTAGTGTGTCAAGGTCATAAACACACAACGTTCTTTTACTTCATTTGAAAATATGTGCAACAATTATGGAAGTTATGGTCATCTACAAAATTTCTTTCTAACTATGTCAACACCTAGATATGGTCAGGGATCATCATCTCTAAAGGATACTATGGTGAATTCAGATGCTTCAAATACTATAGGGATCTAGCCATAGTCTTTAGGAGTGAAGAACCTTTATGAAGTAGATGATTTTATGATGGAGGTAGATACGAGTCTAATAACATTGATAGGTACCATCTTTATTGTATCTTCCAAAAGCAATTTATTTATTTGATACTGGTGTTTCCCACTTTTTTATATATGAGATTTTTTTATATAATAAAAGTTACAGTGGAACTCATGTCCTTTGTTATGGAGTTAGAAACACCTCTTAGAAAGAGTAAAGAGCATGCATTTTGATGTCCTTGTGCATAGTCGATAGATGACATGGAGTTTTTATGTGATTTTATCATTCTTGTTATGAATCTGTTTGATGTGATCATCAAGATGTATTGTCTTGTTTCTCATCATGATGTGGTAGATTTTTATCAATAATTTGTTTCATTTATTTTGGTTTATGGGAGCTCACATGTGTCTTAGGGAGAGTGGGATCTGAGGTCTAGTCTTATAGGACCTTTCCAGAAAGAGATCACGATTTTTTTGTATGCCATAATAGTTAAGTCAGATGATGTTTTTTTTATTTTTGATATTCCCACTATTGTTTGGGACTTTCCTGAGTTTTTACATATTATTTCTCAGAGCTTCCTCTATAGAGGGAGGTGGAGTTTACGATTTTCCGAGTTCCAGAAATGAAACCAATTTCGATACCTTCTTATAGTATGAGACCAGAGGAGCTGAAAGAGATCAATATTTAGTTGGAAGACTTGATGGAAAAAGGGTATTGTTTTCCCTATTGTTTCAACTTGGGCATCCTAAATACTCTTTTGTAAGAAGGTAAATGGTTCAGATCAATTGCGCGTGGACTATTAGAAGTTTAACTAGTTAATAGTTAAAAAAAAGTATCCTTTGGCTCATGTGGATGATTTTTTTGATCAGTTAAAGGGGAAAAAGTAGTTTTCAAAGATCAATATTAGATCGGGTTATCATCATCTTAGAGTTCGGGAGTCTGATATACTGAAGAAGGGTTTTAGGATTAGGTATGCCCATTACTATTATCTTGTGATACTGTTTGATATGACTAATTCTCCTACAATTTTTATGGATTTAAAGAATATGATATTCTATAAGTATCTTGACACTTTTTTGGTAGAGTTCATGGATGATATTTTGGTTTACTCAAGATCTGAGCATGATCATGAGCACCATTTGGGTTTGGTTTTTGAAATCTTGAAGAGTAACCATTTGTATCGAAATATTTTGAAATTAAATTTCTGGATCCAATAAGTGAAGTTCTTGGGGCATTTGATTTTTGAGCATGGCTTATTAGTTGATCCTGAGAAGGTAAATCTATCTTATCATGGGAAGATCCACATAATTTATTTGATATATATAGATTCCTTAGTCTTTCTGGATATTATCGAAAATTCTTCAAGGATTTCTCAAAGTTGGAATCACATTTGACTACTCTTACCAAGAAATGGGTGAAATTCATATGAGATTCAAAGTGGTAGTCTTTTTTCTATGATTTGAAATTAATTTTTATATTATATCCTATTCAAATCTTACATGAGACTGAAAAAGGATATGTGGTTTTTTGTGATGCTTCTGGTGCTGGTTTGGGTTTTGTGCTCATGTAGGATGATTATGTAGTAGCTTACAACTCTCTTCATCTTCAACTATATGAGAATAATTACCCCAATCACAATTTATATGTAACACCCCAAGCTTCCATGATACGCTTCTCTTTCAATAATGCAATAGCTTGCATTGTACACAAGTTCGAGATTCTAACATGCTGCGACCAATCAAAGTAGCCGTTATGAATAGTAATACCCACTTTTTGAAAATTTATAAATTTTATTATTCAAAATGGACTTCATTTTTGTATTCGGAATATCGAAATTATCATAAGTTGAATTTTTTGTAATTTTCTGAGAACTTCCAATTTTCTATGAATAGAAAAAAAAAACATAAAAACAACCTTTTTAATCAAAATAATTTATAGTGATAAATTATACTATTGAGTGGTTTTAAAGTATAATTACAATATATTTTTACCATTTTATCCAATTGTGGTCATTATAATTAATTTCACTTTGAAATTGGACATAAACAATTGTCAATCTTTTGATATATATTGTTTCTTAAAAACACGCTATATGTTGTGATAACGGGAATTAATTATTGAACTAATTGATTCAAATTATATGTTTTTAATTTTTTAAAATAGAAATCATATTTTAATTTGGAATAGAAAATATATCTTAGGGTGAATTTTTGGTATTTTTCTGAAAAACTTCAATTTTTGATGAATAGTGAAACCACTAAGTGGTAGTTAAAAAAATGATTTGTCGTTTAAATGAAATTTTACCTCTTCTTTGAATTTAATTTCAAAAATCCGACATACATGGTTGTAATTAGGAAGTAAAATGTGGTTCAATGGGATGAAAATAATTTTTGGTGAATAGTAACTCTTGAGTTTTATTAACCGCAATTAAAGGTAATTAGTGTAATTTAAGGTAAATATAATGTTATAATAATATGAAATTACCTTTAAACTTGTCCTACCCTTATTGGATGAGTCATTACAGACCAAGAAAATCCATGGGTCAACTTGGGGACCCCATGGAGCCACTTGGGTAAGAAAATGACATTAATAACTTTTTATTTAAAGTAAAAATAAAATTGTCACAAACATGTGTTGTTTTACTAAAAAAATTATTACATGGGGTTATATAATTTAACGTTTAGACTATAAATATTCATTAGAAAGCTAAAAATATTTACTACATCTTGGTAAATTTTTTATAATTTTTAGACATTAAAAAAATAAATTTATTTATGACACCATGATGATGCAATGATTACCTCATTAATGAACAATTTAAATAAAATGAAATGATAAAGTAAATTCTAGGAATTACACTTGTCTAAAACCTATTGGATGGGTGGATTTCGAACCCTTATCACCTTATACTCTAAATATATCATTGTGGGACCTTTAAAATCCGAAAAGTATTTCATAATAAAGTAACATTTCAATCTTTCCAAAAAAGCCCCTCCTCTCCTCTTATAAAAGGCCCCAACATCTACCACATTATTCACACCTTAAAAGCCATTTGGATCGGCCAACCTCTGCCCAAATACTCTCTAAACTTCCCTCCCTTACTCCTAGATGTATCAATTTGGGCAGAAGTGTTCCCAAGGAAGCCATTGGCTCAAATCAAAAAGAGTTACCCGATTTTAAGGCAATGTCTTCTCTTATGTTCTTTTGTATTATTTTGCTCCTCCAACCCCTTAAACTCTTTTTATTCCTTTATTTTGTAATAAAAACACTATATTCAATATACTAGGATGTTTTTATGATAAGTATTTTATTTAAACTTACACACACCTTCGTCTAATGGTTAAAGAACATACTGTTTCTGTGGGTGGCGAATTACTGCCTCACGAAACGATGATTGTTCAATCTTCTTTTAACACCTCTCATGGTGTCCATTATGATGAAACTATTTCTATATATGATATATATTATGTTTATGGTTTCTTTATGCTTCTGTATTTTTCATTTATGGCATACCTTTATGATTTCCACTATGGGTAAATGCGATAATTTCATTTTAGGAAGTGCGGACTACCGCCCCCTGAAAGTGATTTGAATTGTTAATACCATATGTGGGATGTATAAAGTATGGAGTTAATGATATTATATATGATATTATACTAGAATTATAATATACCTTTATATCATCATGATTTCATTCCATTAAATACAAAATAGAAATGAAAGTTGCGTTCATGCGTACGTATGGCTTACCGTCTCCATGAACGATGCATTTCATTTCATACCTCTAAATGTTATGTAATATTATAAATTCATGTATATATGGATATATATGATATATATGATATCTAAATCATGAATATAATTTTGGAGATAATGGATATTCTACCACATAAACAAATTGTAATTATAAGTAGTTTATTATTGACTCAAATACCAAAGATCGACAAAAGGACTGTTATTAACTTAAATGACTACATAATTTTCATAACATGGTAATAAGTGATATAAAAGGGATAATGAACATGAAAAAGGTTCTTAAGAATGTAGAGATTAAATCTAGTTTATTATTCAGGATATTAAATAATGATCGAGTCAAGTCGGACATGAGGTAAGGGACTTCATCTCAATCTCCTTTCATTGAGGCACATTTTGTTTTATACACAACATTATTTTATACGGTGTATAAACCCCTTTGAATTTTATGTTTATTCAAAAGGAATATTTTTTATACGAAGCATTTTACTAAACGACAAAAAGTAATGTTTTTTTTCATACTTATGCGGCGACAATGACTTCTCCGCCGCCGTGACCACTATTTGAGTTTTGGCTTCCTCTACAAGCCATAACTTTTTTTAAATGAAAAATAAATACCAAGTTTTACTTTTCTTTTATTTTGGTATTGAAAATGGTTTTATTATATCAATGTTTTGTATTTATATCTTGTGATTGAAATGTGGAAATGTTATGTTTCCTTTATTCATGTTTTATGTGATACGATTATGTTATGGTTTATGATATGTTTAAAACTTTTCATATAAGGAATACATTGGAATTAGTATGTGATGGGTGGAGCCCTCTATAGCTCCTCAATGCATCGGTAGGTCTCATGAGACAAACTAGTGTCTTGGCACAAGGCCTTGACAAAATATTATTTGTAGTCTTGGTACAAGGCCTTGGCTACGTGGTTATGATAGTATGGCATTATGCATTCCATCATTATGAAAGTGGTTATTGATATTGCATGTGATTATTTGACTAGTAGAATATCCATGTGAATAAGTAAATGGCATTATTTCATTTTACTTTTGCCATATTTTGCTAAAGTTCAAGTTTAAAAGGATTTTGTTTTAGTTATATATTGCCTTAAATGTTTGTGTTTATTTATGAAAGTTTCTGCTATATTGTTATCCTTACTGATCATCTGAGATCACCCCTTTCTATGTTTTATTTTTCCCAAGATGTGAAGAAATATTTTATGACTGACCTGTAGGGATAGTCTGAAGGGGATATGAGTGTGGACTATAGAGACTATGTTATTGTAGTTTTTAACTTTATGATGTAATGTAACATTTATGAATGTATCTAGTGTTTCCAAGGCTACTAAACTAATCGGTATTTCGAGACTTGATCTTTTGTGATCTTGCCAATGTTATGTAATAATTCACCGACTCTGGGTAATTGGGGTCAGGGCATTACAGTTGGTATCAGAGGCAGTTTAGTACTAACCTTGGAAGCTAGATTTAGATAAACTCTGATTAGAGCACATATCCCTATGATAAACTTTGAGGATTAGTGTAGAATAAATACTTAGAATTTTGGTATTATAGAGATTTTGTGAGTTTTCCGAGCAATAAATCTCTGTCTGGATACAAGTAGGTAGAGGCGGCTCTGGTACAGATGTACCTAGGGGTAAAACCTAAAAACACCGCTTTGAGCTAAACTCGAACGGGAACTGGTGCATGACAACGGGCCTTGCTGCACTCTTGGTTATGACACTCCCGAGGGATATGCTTAGGATAATTCTCATTTTTACAAACCATTATGAAAGGTTTATTAGTATATACTTAATCAAAGAAAACATCTTTATGATTATGGATTATATCCATAAACCATTCAATTTATGTTAAGTATTTTACAAGTTTGGAATTATTCATTGCAATTCAAAAACTGACCTAGTTAATGCCATTGTATAGAAATGTTTCTTGGTATAAGCAATGTGAACTCCAGCAATACGTATGATCCAAAGAGTAAGAAGGATCATATATTTCATAGTATTAAGCTGACATTTAGAAGGGAAATAGTCTCCCATGTGTTCTCAACATATGAAGAAATAGTATCATGTGTTAATAAGATAAGTAAATAATTCTCTGAGTCCTATGTATTTGAAGGTAAGAAAGAGAAGAAAAGGATGGAAGAGAGAAAGATGGATAAAGGGAAGAGGGAAAAGAAGAATTTTCCAATATGTGATAACTGTGGGAAGAAACACCCTGGAACTTGCCTGAAGGGAATGAGAGTTTGTTATAAGTGTGGAGAAAAAGGACACCAAGTGTGTGACTGCAATGGTAAGAAAAAGGTTTCAAATGTACAATGCTTCATCTGCAAGGAGTGGGGACACTACACAAACCAGTGTCCAAATCACCAGAGTATGCCCCAAATTATGCTATTGGATAATAATCAAGTTATGATACTACCACAGATGAGGGGGAATGATTAGAGTTCTTATGTTGTTATTAAAGAATTATGTCATTTGAGTGTTGTATCAATGATGTACTGGTTATAAGAATAATGTGATATATATAAGGACTGTACTACAATACATGTTGTTTTCATTAAGGTTTTAATATGATGAAGGTAATCATATTTTTAGTATGTGACAATAAGAGAAACTTTACTTTTTTTGGGGAATCTGATGTTACAATTGATTTTGGAGTTTAGAGAACTTTTAGAGAAAGTCTGGATAGAGGTATTTTGGATAACTTTAAAGGTTATAATGGATTATATTTTACATTGGATACTATTGTTAAGGTTATTTTTGGATATTTATAAAAAGGACAACACACAGACCGTGTGACAACCCGTCGCGTTAGACAAAGATGTGGGAATCAAACACACAACCATAGTGCGATTGGGATTTATCGCCTACCACTGGACTACGTGAAGACCCTGGAGTGTATAATGTAGTCTTTTTAGTTCTAATAGAGGAATTATAAATTTATTTTTGGAACCCTATACGGTTAGGATAAATAGAATATTTTTGAGTTCTATTACCTTTTGGAGTGAAAGATGGGTTTGTGGTAAAAATTTAGTAAGGAATGAATGTCTACATGACAAGTAAGTACATTTACTTACGTTCTTCGTAAATCTCATTAATAAATTCTTCAACTTTATGAAAGGTAACTTAAAACAAAAAAATGTTTTCTATTAACTTTTCCTACCGGGGAATCAAAGACCGTTTAACCAATCACAAGTTTGTGATTATCTTGTAGTTAACTTTCTCCTAATCCTATTTTCTACAACTTTCCATCAGACCTTGATGGTTTGTTTCTGTTCCATATCCATGTTTTCATATAATCCTAGTATGGGCTATCTCGGGTGACCTTTGTACTTCTCTTTCTTTCTTTTAAAGTTATATTTTTATTAACCCTATTTCTGATGTGGGTTTTCCACAAAGGTATTTTCTACTTTCAACCTTTTATTTTCGAAGAACAATTTCAAATTGCGAGGACACAATTTATTGAAGGAGGGTAGAATGTAACATCCCAAGATTCCACGGTACACTTTTATTTCAATAATGCAATAGATTGCATTGTACGCAAGTTCGAGATTCTAACACACTTGGACCAATCAAAGTAACCGTTATGAATAGTAATACCCACTTTTTGAAAATTTATAAATTTTATTATTCAAAATGGACTTCATTTTTGTATTCAGAATATCAAAATTATCCTAAGTTGAATTTTTTGTAATTTTCTGAGAACTTCCAATTTTCTATGAAAAGAAAAAAATACTTAAAAAAAACCTTTTTAATCAAAATAATTTATAGCAATAAATTATACTATTGAGTGGTTTTAAAGTATAATTAGAATATATTTTTACCATTTTATCCAATGGTGGTCATTATAATTAATTTCACTTTGAAATTGGACATAAACAATTGTCAATCTTTTGATATATATTGTTTCTTAAAAACATGCTATTTGTTGTGACAGCGAGAATTAATTATTAAACTAATTAATTCAAATTATATGTTTTGAATTTTGTAAAATAAACACCATATTTTAATTTGGAATATCAAATATAGATTAGGGTGAATTTTTGGTATTTTTCTGAAAAATATCAATTTTTGATGAATAGTGAAACCACTAAGTGGTAGTTAAAAAACCGATTTTTCGTTTAAATGAAATTTTACTGCTTCTATGAATTTAATTTCAAAAATAAGAAATACATGGTTGTAATTAGGAAGTAAAATGTGGTTCAATGGGATGAAAATAATTTTTAATGAATAGTAACTTTTGAGTTTTATTAACCGCGATTAAAGATAATTAGTGTAATTTAAGGTAAATATAATGTTATAATAATATTAAATTACCTTTACACTTGTCCTACCCTTATTTTATGAGTCATGGGAGACTAAGACAATCCATGGGTCAACTTGGGGACCCCATGGAGCCACTTGGGTAAGAAAATGACATTAATAACTTTTTATTTAAAGTAAAAATAAAATTGTCACAAACATGTGTTGTTTTACTAAAAAAATTATTACATGGGGTTATATAAGTTAAATTTTCAACTATAAATATTCATTGGAAATATAAAAATATTTTCTACATCTTGGTAATTTTTTTTATAATTTTTATACATTAAATAAATAAATTTATTTATGACACCATGATGATGCAATGATTACCTCATTAATGAACAATTTAAATAAAATGAAATTATAAGGTAAAATCTAGGACTTACACTTGTCTAAAACCTATATTATGGGTGTATTTAGAACCCTTATCACATTATCCTCGAAATATATCATTGTGGGACCTTTAAAATCCGAAAAGCATTTCATAATAAAGTAACATTTCAATCTTTCCAAAAGAGCCCCTCCTCTCCTCTTATAAAAGGCCCCCACCTCTACCACCTTATTCCCACCTTCAAAACCATTTGGATCAGACAAAATCTTCCAAAATACTCTCTAAACTTCCCTCCCTTACTCCTAGTAGACTCACTTTGGGTAGAAGTCTTCCCATGGAAGCCTTTGGCTCAAATCAAAAAGAGTTACCCGATTTTAAGGCAATGTCTTCTCTTATGTTATTTTGTATTATTTTGCTTCTCCAACCCCTTAACTATTTTTATTCCTTTATTTTGTAACAAAACCAGTATCTTAAATATACTAGTATGTTTTTATGAGAATTATTTGATTTACACTTACACACACCTTCTTCTAATGGTTAAAGAACATACTGTTTCTGTGGGTGGAGAATTACTGCCTCACGAAACGATGATTGTTCAATCTTATTTTAACACCTATCATGATGGCCATTATGATGAGACTATTTATATATATGATATATATTATGTTTATGTTTTATTTATGCTTCTATATTTTTTATTTATGGAATACCTTTATGATTTCCATTATGGGTAAATGTGATAATTTCATTTTAGGAAGTGCGGACTACCGCCCCCTCAAAGTGATTTGAATCGTTAATGCCATATGTGGTACATATAAAGTATTGAGTTAATGATATTATATATGATATTATACTGGAATTATAATATACCTTTATATCATTATGATTTCATTCCATTAAATATGAAATATAAATGAAAGTAGCATTCATGCGTACGTACGACTTACCGTCTCCATAAACGGTGCATTTCATTTCTTACCTCTAAATGTTATGTAATATTATAAATTCATGTATCTACTGGATATATATTATATATATGATATCTACATCATGAATATAATTATGGAGATAATGGATATTCTACCACATAAACAACTTATAATTATAAGAAGTTTATTGTTGACTCAAGTACCAAAGATCGACAAAACGACCGTTATTAACTTAAATGACTACATAATTTTCATAACATGGTAATAAGTGATATAAAAGGGATAATTAACATGAAAAAGTTTCTTAAGAAAGTAGATATTAACTCTAGTTTATTATTCAGGAGATTAAAGAACGATCGAGTCAAGTTGGACACGAGGTAAGGGACTTCATCTCAATCTTCTTTCATTGAGGCATATTTTGTTTTATACACAACATTCTTTTATACAGTGTATAAAACCCTTTGAATTTTGTGTTTATTCAAAAGGAATATTTTTTATACGAAGCGTTTTACTAAATGACAAAAAGGAATGTTTTTTTGTCATACGTATGCGGCGACAATGACTTCTCTGCCACCGTGACCATTATTTGAGTTTCGTCTTCCTCTACAAGCTGTAACTTTTTTTTAAATGAAAAATAAATACCAAGTCTTACTTTTCTTTTATTTTGGTATTGAAAATGGTTTTATTATATCAATGTTTTGTATTTATATCTTGTGATTGAAATTTTGAAATGTTATGTTTCCTTTATTCATGTTTTATGTGATACGATTATGTTATGGTTTATGATATGTTTAAACATTTTAATATAAGGAATGCATTGGACTTAGTATGAGATGGGTGGAGCCCGATATAGCTCCTCGATGCATCAGTAGGTCTCATGAGACAAACTAGTGTCTTGTCACAAGGCCTTGACAAAATATTATTTGTAGTCTTGTCACGGGGCCTTGGCTACGTGGTTATGATAGTCTGGAATTATGAATTCCATCATTATGAAAGTGGTTATTGATATTGCATTTGATTATTCAACTAGTAGAATATCCATGTGAATAAGTAAATGGTGTTATTTAATTTTACTTTTTCCATATTGTGCTGAAGTTCATGTTTAAAAGGCTTTTGTTTTAGTTATACATTGCCTTAAATGTTTGTGTTTATTTATGAAAGTTTCCACTATATTGTTATCCTTACTGAGCATCTGATCTCACCCCTTTCTATGTTTTATTTTTCCCAAGATGTGAAGAAATATTTTATGACTAACCTATAGGGATAATCTGAAGGGGATATGAGTGTGGACTATGGAGACTATGTTATTTTAGTTTTTCACTTTATGATGTAATGTAGCATTTATGAATGTATCTAGTGTTTCCAAGGTTACTAAACTAATCGGTCTTCCGAGACTTGATCTTTTGTGATCATGCCAATGTTACGTAATAATGCACTGACTCTGGGTAACTAGGGTTGGGGAATTACATATATATTTCCATATTTATGAATGTGCTTAAGTTCTGGTGACAATATCATTTTTCGGAGAGGTTCACAGTCTATTCTAACCATAAGAGTTTGAGCTATATATTTTCTTAGAGAAAATTGAATAATAAACAGAGGCAATGGTTGGAATACCTTTAGACATTTGAATTCGATATTGCATAGATCTCAAGGAATGGTAATGTTATTTAGGACACTCTTAGTAAGAAAGTTCCATCACAAGCTTTTCAAGAATCGAAGGAAGAGTGGAAGCTTATGGGTCTTTTTTCTCAGTTGCATCTGGATGCCCAGGAGGCTGATTCTGGAATAATTATTACCAATGTTCAGTTATAATAATATATCCTTGAGTCTATTATGCATATTCGATATTAATATGATGATTTTAGAGGAATTTTAGAAACCATATATAGCGGTGAGACCATTTCTGCTTGGTCTCTCTCTTTAGGTTGTATTCTTAGTTTTGGGGATCGGTTGGTCATCCCAAAATCAGTGTGGATATTGGTTTTATTTTATTATCATAATTCATTGTGGGCCATTCATATAAGAACTATGAAGATGTATTATGACATTAGATAGTGATTCTGGTGGCCAAGTATAAAGCGTAAAATTGCTAATTATGTGTCCTGTTATTACAACTGCCAATAGATAAAGGCAAAGCATCTGAAACCTTATGGTTTTCTCCAACATCTTCCGATGATGGTTTGGAAATGGGATGATGTATCCATGGAATTTATTTTTGGATTAACATGGACTCCATGAGGGAGGAATTCTATCTGGGTGGTGATTTATTAGTTGAATTTTTTTTATCATTTTATTTTGATCACCACTAAAGTTGAAGATCTAGGTAAGATGTATGTGCTGAAGATTATGAAGTTTCATTGGGTTTCTTCTTCCATTGTTTTAGACAAAGTTCCTAGGTTTACTTTGTGGTTCTAAAGGAGTCTCTAGGAGGTGATGGGTACTCAAGCTAGTTTGAGTACAACTTATTATCCATAGATAGATGATCATATAGAGCATGTTATTCAGATATTAGAGGATATGCTCCATGCCTGAATTTTTTATTTTGGTAGATATTGGGATAACCATCTAGTACTATTTGAGTTTTATTATAACAACAATTATCAATCATCAATTAGAATGTATTCTTTTAAATATTAGTATGGTCTCCCATGTAGGTCACCTCTTTGTTGGGTAGAGGTGGGAGAAGCTTCTTGGTGGGCCTAAGTTTAGTTTAGGATATGTCTATGAGGATTTAGGATATATGTCGGCATATGGTTACAGTCCAGAGTTAGAAGAAATATTATGTGGATCAACAATGTCATCCTTTAGAGTTTTCTATAGGTGATCAATTTTTCTTAAAATTTTCTCCTCAATTGGGTCACCATCATCTTGAAAAAAAGGTAAAGTTGTCCCCATGATATGTTGGACCATTTTAGGTCACTAATCGACTTGGGAAAGTTTCTTATCAGTTTGAATTATTGGTTTAGTTGATAATAATTCACGATGTTTTCCATATATCAAATCTCATGAAATACCATCCTGATCACTCTCATGTTCTTAGTTATGAAGAGATTTAGTTAGATATATATATATCTATTATGAAGAATCCAGTAGAGATAATTTAATATCAAGTGAAAGTCTTGCATGGGAATTAGATTACTTTGGTTAGAGTGTTATGAAAACATGGATTTGATTCTCATAAGACTTGGGAATGTGAGTTGTTGATGTGGGGCCAGTGGTCTCACCTCTTTAATAGAATTCATTCTTCCACATGACTTATTAGGGATGACAAGTTTTATAGTGGGGAGTTTATAACATCTTATTACTGAATTTAAGGTAATTCCGTTATCTTTAATTTTTCCCTCTTTAATTTGGTTAATATTTGGACTCCTAAGGATGGAGAACATTTTTTGAAAAAAATAAAATGAGTTCAGGAATGTATGTTTATTATTTTTTTAATAAAAGCATATAACATTAATGAAAAAGGTCAGAAGAAGTACATGTGCAAAGCCATGAAGGGAAATTGTCCAACCAGAGCTGGGTAGTATTGAATGGGCCTGAGGACTCTAGATGATGGGCCATGTTGTTACCTTCCATTTTGGTTAAGGAGAACGTTCATAAAGAGAAGAATTAGAGAAGTGAGATAATTCTTCTGATGATGATGCCAAAAGACTGGAGTCTGCCTTTGTTGTGATTAATAGCATTGATTACGGTAAGACAGTCAGACTCAATGATGATATCACCCCATCCACATTCTCTAGCGAGCATCAAACCAGTAAGGATGGCTGTAGATTCAACAACTACCGGTTCCCAGAATGCATGATGTAGTTCATATTTAGCAGTAAGGATTTTCCCCAGATGATTTCGGGTAAGGAGGCCGAGGGAAACAAACCCATCCTTTGGAATGTATGTTTATTTGAATTAATGGAGTCTGGGTATAAACATGTAATGTCATTGCAAGGTTCTCCCTGAATTCATAGAATTACCAAGTTGGTTTGAGTTTTTTTGTAAAGAATATGGAGTTTTTGCTGTTTGCTGGGGATTTACACACCGTGTAATGGGAGAATATGAAATGTAATATTTTTTAGGTTGAAGTTGTGAGTTGAGTACACATCGTGAAAGATTACACTTCATGTTAGGGTTACATTCCATGAAATGTTAAAATATAAATGTTTAATAAAAATGCGATGGGGTTTTTAGTGTATGTAGGATTTGTGGATTACACAATGCGTAAATATATTACAGTTCATGTAAGTTTCACATGCAGGGATTTTAGGTCACTATAAGAGTGATTTGTTTATTCATTCAATGTGAAACCTTCTTTATCTCAACCTAGATATCCTCTCTAGATATTTTGAGAGACACCATTCATTCTAGATCAATTATTTTTGCATTGGATCATCTGGGAAGTTTCATTGCATCTCTGTGGGTAATAAATCCTTTCTGGTTCTTTTTTTCCTTTGATCGTAGTAGCGCCGTCACATTGTGATATTGTTTTTGTTGATATATGGTGCTGTTTCACTTGATTACTCTATAGATCTGTTGTGTGATCTTATTCCAGGGGTCAATCCTTTGTTGGTTGTGGTTCTAAGGGTGTGCGTTCTTGAGGTATGTGTTGTTTCCTATTCTACGCTAACCCTTCTATTAAATTTAATCAATTATGAGATGAGTGGATTGGATTCTAGGGAATTTTTTTCATTGTTGAGTTCTTTCTTATGGTGGATCCCATTGTGGGTGTGTGTGACCCGAGTTTTGAGGTAGATGGTACCATCTATAGCCTATTTTGGTGAACTATATTACTCTAGTTTTTGGTAATTTTTTTATTAAATTAAATGGAATGATTGAATGATTTAATTTATCTGTGTGGAAATGGGTTTTTGATAAAAGATGGTTTCCCCTAGTTCTGGTAAATGAAAAGGGGTTTTCAAAGAATTGTGAAATGGATTTAAAATCATGATATGATGAAATGGTTTGTTGAAATGGTTTTAAAAATAGAGCACATGTGAATCCTTGGGTACTTAGGTGGAAGGTGTAGTAATAGGAATCATCTACTATTGGGGGGGTTTGCTCATGGAGATTTCCTCTACTCTCTAGGACATTTGTTCTAGGGATTTGTTAAACCTATTGGGGGGGGGGGGTTCACTTTCTAGAGTGTTTATATGCTCTCTAGACTCGATGTATATGTCTATAGGCTTAATGTTTTCATGATTTTCTATGTTTTCATGATTTTCAATGTTTCGGTATGATTTTCTATTTGTACTATTTTGATTACACTACCTTAGATTTTATATAATATGTGATTCATGCTTTGGTTTGACATGATATATCTATTTTGATATATATATATATATATATATATATATGAAATTATTTTTAACTGATTTACCAAATTTATTTAGAAATGTGGAAAAGGGGAAATTAAATTGTTTTTCCTTGATTTTTTTATAAAAACTGCTAAAATGTATATGATGCATTGTTTTCTTTAAAGTTGAGAATGCTTGGATTTTTGTTCAGAGAATTGATATAGAACACATGTGTGAGACCCTACTGAGCTTGTTAGATCACACCCTACATAACCCTTCAGCAGTGAATATACCTTGTTATGTATTTCGATGCATGGTAAGGCAAGCCACCACAGTGAGGCAGTGACGGTTTATGTCAGCTGGGTTTGGGTAGCTGGATGGTGATATGGTGTCAGTTTTCCAACGCTATCACATGGAGACTGTTGGAGTAGATTTTTATCTTTTTTTCCCTATGTATTTGGACTTTCCTCTTAAAGATTGTTTTTATACCATTTCAATTGTTTCTATTCCATTGTTCTCTTTCTATTATGATATATATATATATATATATTCATGTTTTATTTTACTGTTTCTTTATATACATGTCTATATATGTCATGTTGTCTACTTCAGGTTGGGAAAAATCATTCCGTCTATTTTTTGTTGATTCCTGGGTGCTATACGCCAGCCTGTGGGGATTGGTAATTCCATTCAGGTATGTGTAAATTCGGGCCGAGTACTATTTTGAGAGGGTATATTGGTTGGGTTTGTCATTGGATCAGTATCCAATAAATCTATTATTAAAAATATTGAAGACAAATCTTATGAAGATAACTCTTGGACTTCCTCCCGCCGCCCCGCGACGCCCCGCTGCGCCCCAATGCCCCGCAGTGCCCCACCCCCCCGCGGCGCCCGGCACCCCGCAGCGCCCCGCCACCCCCGCCGCCCCACGCGGCGCCCCAGAGCACCGCGGTGCCCCGCGCCGCCCCCTGCCCCGCGGTGCCCCGGCACCCCAGTGCCCCGTGGCGCCCCGTGGTGCCCCGGTGCCTCGGTGCCCCGTGGCGCCCCGGCGCCCCGGCGCCGTGCCACACCGCCCAGTGAGTACTCAACTTTTCTATTCCAATGATGGTCGATCCAACACCTTTGATCCTTAGAGATTCATCATTTCCAAATGTCACTGTTACTTCTTTAAAGTCTTTTACATTCTTCAACAGCTTTAAGTCTCCTTTCATATGAGATGAACATCCACTATCAAGAATCCATGGACGTTCTCCTTTTGTAGCTTTCAAAGTAGTTTCAACAACAAGAGATTTTTGTTCTGCCTTTTCCTTCACTTTCTATTGCGCTTCTTTCAATTTCTTAGCCAAATCAATGTGTTCTGGCCAGACAACCATGCATTCTTTCTTTTCAGACTTATCAGACTTGTCCCTTTCAGCTTTTAAAAACTCTGGATTTTGAGAATTATTAAGAATATTTTGTTGCTCTGGTAACACACTAAGTCAACCCTTGGCAAGATTTCCAGGTCGATCACATCTTTCACAAATAGTTTCCAGTGGTTGGAACCTATTCTCAACTTTCACACCAGTCTTCTCAGATATCTTCTGAAATTTATTTGGAGAATTTCTATTTTGAAAGGATTGACTCCCCCTCAATCCCTGTCTTTCAAAACATATGGAATAGTTGTAATGTTGTTGGTTGAACCAACACATATTTTCCATGTGTCGGAATCCACCACAATACCAGCAGTAACCATAGAAAGAATATTTTCCTCTATTCAAGTTGAGTTTCTTCTTCTTCAGTACTAATGCTCTCATAATCATCATTATTCACTGTTTCAAAAAAGGTACACTCTCTAGCTTTCTCAGTAACAAATGTTTCTGATTCAGTATCAATCTCATCATCTTCTTCGTCTTTTGACAAAAAGCTTCTTCTTTTTGATTTGAAGAACTTTTTATTCCGACCTCTACCAGATTATTTATCTTTTTGACCTTGTTTCTTCCATGACCTTCTTGGTCCTCTATCTTATTTATCACTGACGTCATCTTTCCCTTTTTGAGGGAAATTAGCCACAAAGTGGCCAAATGATCCATATTAAAAACATTTCAAATGGAGTTTCCCTTTGTATTTCCCTGTGCCTCTTTTAACATTTTTAGAAAACAAGGATAGAATTTCATCAAAATATTTCACATTCTTCAGCAGCTTTACGTCTCCTGTCATATGAGACAAACATCCACTATCAAGAATCCATGGAGGTTCTCCTTTTGTAGATTTAAAAACAGTTTCAACAACAATAGATTTTTGTTCTTCCTTTTCCTTCACTTTCTATTGTGCTTCTTCCAATTTCTTAGCCAAATCAATGTGTTCTAGCTAAACAACCATGCATTCTTTCTTTTCAGACTTATCAGACCTATCCCTTTCAGATTTTAAAAACTCTGGATTTTGAGAATTATTTAGAATCTTTTGTTGCTCTAGTAACACACTAAGGCAACCCTTGGAAAGATGTCTAGGTCAATCACATCTTTCACAAATAGTTTACAGTGGTTGGAACCTATTCTCAACTTTCACAAATATTTTCTAGTGGTTAGAACCTATTATCAACTTTCAAAACTTGAGGTGTGTATGGTGAACTAAACTCATGCCGAATTCCATGTTTCTCAAGGTGGATTTCAAACTCTTCATTATTATACTCTCCACCATTATCAGTTCTCAACTTCTTCACTGAGTACTCACATTCCTTCTCTGCTTTCCTCTTGAAACTCTTAAACATTTTCAGAGCATCTGACTTACATCTCATGTACATAACACAAGTAATGCAAGTAAAGTAATCAATGAAAGTAATGAAGTACTTATCTCCATTTGTTGATTGCTTTCTCATTGGTCCACATATATCAGAATGTATAAGTTTCAAGGGTTGTTTTGAATGAATTTCAACTCTCTTATGAAAGGAGTTTTTAATCTTCCCTTTTTCACAAATAGTGTAGCACCAATCTATTCTTCTTGATAAATTAGGCATATCTCGGACACTGTCTCATGTTGATAGTTTGCACATATTTCTCTGACACATATACCCTAGCCTTTTATGCCATAACTGATTTTCATCCGCTACACCCATGTAACAAGAGTTCTACACTTCACTAACTTGGAAAAAATTCCCTCTTGTACGTTGGCCCCTTGTAACTATATTTCGATCATTTTCACTTTTCACAACAAATCCATATTTTCTGAAGATCACTTTGTTTCCCTCATCATAGATTTGTGACACACTAAGCAGGTTATGTTTCATCCCATCAACATATAGTGTTTTTCTGGATTTCATCTTTTCTTTTCCAATGATGGCCGATCCAACACATTTGATCCTTAGAGATTCATCATTTCCAAACGTCAGTGTTTCTTCTTTAAAGTATTTCACATTCTTCATAAACTTTAAGTCTCGTGTCATATGAGACAAACATCCACTATCAAGAATCCATGTACGTTCTCCTTTTCTAGATTTCAAAGTAGTTTCAATAACAAGAGATTTTTGTTCTTCATTTTCCTTTACTTTCTGTTGTGCTTCTTCCAATTTCTTAGCCAAATAAATGTGTTCTGGCCAGACAACCATGAATTATTTCTTTGCAGACTTATCAGAACTATCCCTTTCAGCATTTAAAAACTCTGGATTTTGAGAATTATTAAGAATCTTTTGTTGCTCTGGTAACACACTAAGGCAACCCTTGGCAAGATGTCCAGGTCGATCACATCTTTCACAAATAGTTTCCAGTAGTTGGAACCTATTCTCAACTTTCACACCAGTCTTCTCATATATCTTCTGAAATTTATTTGGAGACTTTCTATTTTGAAAGGATTGACTCCCCCTCAATCCTTGTCTTTCAAAACTTGTGGAATAATTTTAATGTTGTTGGTTGAACCAACAAATATTTTCCATGTGTCAGAATCCACCACAATACCAGTAGTAACCATAGAAAGAATATTTTCCTCTGTTTAAGTTGAGTTTATTCTTCTTCATTACTACTGCTCTCATAATCATCATTATTCACTGTGGCAAAAAAGGTACTCTCTCTAGCTTTCTTAGTAGCATATTTTTCTGATTCAGTATTGCTATCATCATCTTCTTCATCTTTTGAAAAAAAGCTTCTTCTTTTTGATTTGATGAACTTTTTATTATAACCTCTACCAGAATATTTATCTTTTTGACCTTGTTTCTTCTATGAACTTCTTGGTCCTCTATCTTCTTCATCATTGACGTCATATTTCCTTTTTTGAGGGAAATTAGCCACAAAGTGGCCAACTACTCCACATTAAAAACATTTCAAAGGGAGTTTCCCTTTGTATTTCCCTGTTTCTCTTTTAACATTTTTAGAAAAAAAGGATAGAATTTCATCAAAATTTTGACATACCTCATTTTTAGAGTCAGATTCACCAGCTTCATCTTCAATATGAATTTTCTTCTAATTTTCTTTATTTCCTGCCTTGAAAGACATTTCTCTATCAGATTTTTCTTTTCTCTTCATGGTATTCTCCCTTATAATCTCATAAATGATGAGAGTACTATGCAAATCATCAAGAGATAGTGTTTTCGGGTCCCTATCTTCCAGTGATGAAACTTTAGCATCAAATTTGTCAGGCAGAATTCTCAAGATCTTTTCAACAAGTATAGCATCCTCCAACTTTTCACCAAGACATTTGATTGTACTGACAATGTCATTTACCCTAGTAAAGAAGTCCCCAACATATTCAGATTCTCCCATTTTCAATTCTTCATACTTCAGCCTCCAGATTTGTAGTTTTGCCTTCTTAAATTTTGTATTCCCTTCATAGATATTCATTAACTTATCCCAGATGATTTTAGCTGTAGTGACACCTTTCACTCTTAAAAACTCACTCTCTGAGAGTGATGATAGTAATGCATTTTTAGCTCTTCCATCATTCTCAATATTCTTCTTATAAACATGAGTAAGAGTAACCTTGTCATCAATAGGAGGAAATCCATCTGTTGTAGTTTCAAGAACTTCATATCCAAGAGATATAAGATAAGGCATCATTCTGTCCTTCCAGATGTGATAATTCTTTCCATAAAAAATCGGAATCCCCTTACTATTCACTCAATTTAGATTCTCCATCACAAATTCTCTTCAACCACTTCAGCAAAGAATAAACGAAGGGAACCTCCCTCTGATACCAATTGAAGTTCCCAGTCAGGATCCAAGTATCACTGAGAGGGGGAGGGGGTGAATCAATGATATCTTTTTATTTTTATGTTTCCTTTGAATTGAAACAACCTTCGCCTCCTGTTAAAGATTTTATTCTCTGCTGAACACACAACCACAAGAACAAAAGATTTACAAGGTTTACTACTCAACAAGAGTAGTTACGTCCTTGGTATAGTACAGAAATAATCCAGTACCAAAAAATCCACTAGAAAACAATCCTTTGATATGGAATACAACGAGTAGGATATAACCTTACACTCATGTAGCCTGACCCTGGGAAAGAGACTATAATCGCCGCTGAGAATCAACATGCTGTTCCAGGTGACTGGAATCCTCTGAGGTCAGCTGAACAGGCTGGAAATCATTTTAGAAAGCACTCTATCCAAGGAGTAAATGAAGAAATAAGTACCCTTTTTTATATGATAGAATAACTATAAAGTCCAGTTATCTCTTAAAGAACTAAGAGGGGCCGTGGATGACTTTAGATCAAAAGAATCAACCATCATCTTTCCAACTAGTCTATCTAGAGGTGCTGTTTGATTCAACATGGAGTGCATAAGCCCTGCCGCCACACCGCTACCACACCACCGCCATGCCGCTGCTATTAAATATGAGATGATATTAATTATTTATAATTAATATACTATCCACTTCCTTACCCTTTCACCCATTAAGGGAATAATATCATTACTTGTGTGTACGTACGACCTACCGTCTCAATGAAGTGATGTGATTAATTTCTCATTTAAAACGTTAAATAATGGTCATAAAAATGTATATAATGAGTAAATATGATATTTATAAAATTATTATCATTTTTAGATGATTTATTTGTATAATATTCACAATAACCAAAACTTTCATGACAAAACATACATAATAAAACAAGACAATTAACACCCAAAACAACGAAAAGAATGAAATATTATTAACAAATGGGTGGTAAAATATTATAATAGGATCATATATATGTTATTAAAATTAATATGGTTCTGTTATAAATTAATAAAATGCTTAAAATCATTATACATGTGGTTAAATCTTGTTCAACCAAAGGGAAGCGTGAGGTAAGTGATTTTATCTCAATTTCATTTCATTGAGGTATATTATAATGTTATAAACCTAATTTATTTATATGGTGTATATACTACCCCTTTTAAATGTAATATAACTGATCCTTAATAATTCATGGTATTTTAACTTTTAATTTTAATTATTTCATTAAATGGTATTTGACTTGAAAATTACCAAGCGGTAAATAATTTCATAACTCAATTTCTTTTCATTGGGTTATATCACTTCTTCATTATCTTTGATATTCTAAGATTATGTGTGTAATGAATTTTCATTATATTATGTTGTATTTACACTTTTTTATGTGTATTTACATTTGATACATATAATTGATTCATTGATTAATCCTCACTTCAACATTATGATCATTGTAAGGGTTTCTCGTCTCAAATTGTCTTCTTTGGAAGATATGTCATGTTACACAACTATCTTATTTTATGAGGTGTATCTATGACCCATTTGATATGTTATATAATTAATAACTATATATTCATGGTATTTAATGTTTCAATTTATTTTATTCATTTCATGGGTCTTACGATTCAAAAGTTACCAAAGTGGTAAGAGATTTAAGTTTCAATCTCATTTAATCGAGATTGTTTATACTTGAATTTACATTATAGGAAATTATTTTATAATTATATAATAAACCAATTTAATTTTCTTATAATTTAGTAATTTATTAATTTTTCAAGTAATAGTACCATTTCCCTCTCTTTTTTTACCTAAAATGATTGGGAAAATGTTTTTTTTATAAAACCCTTCTTCAATTCTCTCTTTGGTCAAAAATACTTTTTATTTTAAATCTATATTTTCTAAAAATGCATTAAAAAAATGTTTTACTATGATTTTTTGAAGTCATTTTTACTTATAATTGGATTTTAACAGTAAATTTTAAAATCATTTTTCTTGTCATTTTCCAAATAAGGTACTTTTGATTTTTCTTATAAAAATGTGACAAATCTATTTATTTTTAACATACTCGGCATGAACAGAACATTTCCATCATCATGAACACTCATTAATTTGAGGATTAGTTTCTAAGTTTACAAGGTTATTTTTAAATAATATTTTTCTAATATTTTTGAATTATCTAGTTTTTAAATTTTATTTTCAAAGTGAAAATAGTATTTTCCTCAAAAATGTTTTTAATGATATTTTCATGGTATTTATATTTAGAAATGAAAAAAACCTATATTATACTTATAATACATTGGGAATATATTATAATGATATAATTATTATCCTTTATTTGGATGGTTTATAATCAATTTGACCAGTTATATTATTGAGATTTACTTTCATGTATTCATTAAATTTACCTTGAAATATTAAATTTCTTATGATAATTAGATATTACATTTACCCTATATCCATATAATTTTACATAGATTTTATTATTTCTTAAAACATATATCATTTTTTCATATGGTATTTTACTTTTAAAGTTATTTGATTGACTGATTAAATATTTATATTTTGTATTATTTATTCAATATGAACATTTATTGATAAGGTATATTGTTCATGAATTAAATTGATCATTTGATATATGAGGAATTCATTGGGAATTAATTGATAGGTGGGGCCTAGAATTATATATCCCCTAAATTAATTGGTAGTTCTCATGATACAAATCATTTGTCCAAAATTAAATGGGGTTTTTCCCATAGTTTTAAACAATATTATGAAAGGTCTTGATAGTATATATATCATGATGTCTGAGATCATGACACCCAAAATTAATAATTTCCATTATTTATAATTTATTTGTTATTATCTATGCTATTTTTACATTAATATTATTCATGGATGTATTTTTCTACTCAAGTTATTAAATGGTATGTGTTTTTAAATATTTACCTTTTCCATATTGATCATGCCTTATCTAATTATGATTATCAAGTTATTGATTAAATAGAAAGTGTGTTAAATTATTTACCTTTGTATATTGATTATACCTTTTTTATTCATGATATATTCCATTATATGTAACCCTTACTGAGCATTTGAGCTCACCCTTATTTTGTTTCATTTTACTAAGATATGAAGAAGAATTTTTTGAAAGAGTTCAAGAATGCCGAATGTTTTCCATTACTATGTTTTATTTTTTTATCCCAAATGTAAAATAATTATCATGTACGTATTTGGTTCTCCAATAATACTAAATTGATCGATATTTTGGTATTTTTACCTTTATATATATTCCAATTTAATAAAGTAGACACCATCTCTAAGTTACTAGATTCAGGGTCATTGCAGTTGGTATTGAAGAAAGTTTAGTAGAAACCTTAAGAACTAGATTAGTAAAAACATAGATTAAGGAAACTAAAAATATAGAAGACTTACAGGATAAGTATATAAGAACATACTAAAATTTAGGTAAGTTATATATTTTTTGGTGTTTCCCTAGCAATATATCTCTATCTGGATACTACAAGTGGATGTGGTTTTGGCACAAGTCTATCTAGGGGCAATAACCCTAAAAAGAGTTGGTAGAGTATATCTTGGCCATAATTCTAGTGCATGGTGAGTGTTACCTTATTATGCACCTAGTTTTACACTCCCAGGGGATATTATTAGGATAATTTACATTTTCTTTACAATCTATTATAAAGGATTTGAAAATAAAAAGAAACCAGGTTTATGATTTCAAGATTAACGATACATAAATTTTCAATTTATGTTAAGTGTTACACCATATTTATAATTATAAATTATGATTTAAAATTCATAATTTTATGGGATAATACAATATATTTCAATATTTAGAAATGATTAATGGAAGAAATAAGGGTATCGATACTTGTGTCCAATGTAGCGATTAACATGATGAGCAATTTAATACAATTGGTATTAGAACTGAGAAAATTATGGCTATATTAGGGAAACTTAATCAGGTTATAAAAAATAATCTTACTTGAATGGATAAAACTATTGTTTTAAAATGTGATTATTTTATGTTGTATCCCTTCATGTGATAAAATCCCCCATCATTTAGTGGGACTACTAATCTAGTGTTAACTAATTAATGGATTAGGTCCCTTGAAAAGATATTTTTAGCCTTGGGATGCAATGAAAAGGAAAAGGTTACACTTTAAATGTATTTTATAAAAGGTGATGATAATTAATAGTGGTTATTGATCCATAATACTAAGTATTAAGAGAAAATATAACACCTGAAATAGATTGATTTTAAAGAAAAAAATATTCGATAAATATTTCCATCATGAGAAATGAACTAAAATGAAGAAAAAATTTCTTATATTTAAGAAAAATAATAATAATAAAGTATTTTGAAGTATGATGATACCTTTAAAAGATAATAAATTTATTCTATATATTACATTCACAATAAATAACACAATATTGACTATTTCTTTTAAGGTATAAAGTTAAGTCTCCAAATGGCGCTGTTCTCTCAAAATATTTTGTCATATGATGAAATATTTTTATGTGACATCAAAACATAGCAGCAATTTTATAGAGTCTATTTATTCAAAGGGAGTAAATAGAAGAATAGGATGAAAGAGAAAAAAATAGATAAGGATAATAATAGAAATAAGAATTTTCTAACATGTGATAATTGTGGAAGGAAACACCTTGGTACTTTCTTGAAGAGAATTGGAGTTTTCTTCAAGTTTAGAGAGAATATCCATTAATCACGTGAATACAAGGGTAATAAATAAACCTTTAATGTTTAGTGTTTCAAATATAAGGACATGGAGAACTACATAAATGAATTCCACAAGCATAAAGAGAATATACCTTAGAAGAAGCCAAGGGATCAAGGTCAAGCTTATTTTATTACTACAAGCAAAGTGGAATGATTACATTTATTATGTATTTGGATTAATGAATTATGTTGTGTAAGTATTTTATCAATGATATTATAGTTATAAGAACCATTAAATGTATAATTATTTTACCTCTGTAGTTTTTCTTTAAGTATTTGAAAGAATATTTTTAATGGTACTGATAACCAATAAAAGTGATTTAGTGGTACAGTTGTATTTTTAGAGAACACATAATTAAGGTAAAGATAAATATTAAAATTTTCATAATGTTAAGTTAATGATGTTTATTTGGGATAAATAGATGATTGAAATTGATGATATAAATGGGATAATATTGACAACTTTGGAACTAATTAATGGTTTGATAACCAAGTGGTTTATGTTATCTTTGATGGAGTTTACAACATTTTTGGATTTATAGAATATATTCAATAATATTTTATTTTATTTAAGGAATGAATAGAGTGTTAATTTTTTTGAATAATTCATTTTTATAGGGTTTATAGTAATTTAGGTTATTAAAATGTTTTAGGATAATATATAATCAAGGTATTCACATATTTGGTATGTGAAATTATGAGTTACTTTATGTTGTTTGGGGATAAATGTTTGGTAAAATATTTCAAATGTATGGGTTTTAATTTGTTCAAAAATATTTTATAGGAGTCTCAAGTATTAAAATAGTGCCATATATAGAATTATATGGAATAAGATTTCATACTAAAACTTTTTGGGATGAAGTTGGTGAAAGGAAACTTATAGGCATAAAACTTGTTGAGGAGATAATGAAAAAGGTAATAAAAATTTAGGCTCATATTAAAGTAGCTCAAAGTAGGAAAGATAGTTATGATGAAAATTAGAGGAAGTATATAGAATTTCAAGTGGGAGAACATGTTTTATTGAAATTATCTCCATAGAAGGGTGTCATAAGGTTTGGTAAAAATGGAAAACTGAGCCCTAGGTAGATTAAACGCTTTAATATTTTAGAAAGGATTAGAGATTTGTAAATCATTTTTCAATACCACCAAGCCTCTATAAATTTCATGAAGTATTCCATATATCACTATTAAGGAAGCACATTCCTGACCTAATGAATGTGATCACCGATTAATAAATATAATTAGAACTAGATCAATCTTACTATGAATATCCCATCCATATTCTTGATATTAGGGAAAAAGTATTGAGGAATTGGATGATTCGACTAGTAAAGGTATGTTGAAGAAATCATAAAATAAAGGAAGAAATATGGGAACTATAGTATTTTATAAATAATAACTACCCTAATTTGTTTATAAGGTAATATACATGGAATTTTTAGGATGAAATGTTTTGTAGGAGGGAAGAATGCAACACCCCAAGACTTTATGATATACTTCCTTTCAAAGAAATTCAATCTCATCGATAGATTGTCATACACACAACCTGGATCCAAAATTATAGTAAGTGAAAATTATATTTTAATAAAACAATAATAAAATAAAATTTTTAATATTTCATGGCACAAAAATTCTAATTTTATAGCATGAATATCAATTTTGAACTTACTTGTTAAAAATAATCCTAAAATGATTTTTTTAATTTTCTATTAGAAATAAGCTTTTATAATGTAGTATTTAACTATTAATACTTTTATTTATAATAATTTATTATATTATGTGTAATTAAAAATTTATTAACTATAAAGTCTATATAAATAAAGATAAGAACATCTAGATATAAAAATGGATATTGTTTAAAAAACTGGATTTTTCTTCATAAAACTGTTTTTGTTTAAAAAGTCATAATAAATGTCCATTTTAATTAATTGAAATAATATCTAATGATGAATTATGTAAATTAAATTAAAAAATTGTATATCTAAATATATTAATTTAAACCAATCTATTTATTATTACTTTTCATATAGTTAATATAAGATCATTTTATACTTGAAAATACATTTCTTGAAAAATAGTTTTTTGACAAGTTTTTATGGTTTATTTTAAATTAGAATTTTCCACTTATATGAGTTGAATTTGATAAAATGGATTAAATATTTTGAATCATAATAATTAATATTAATTAATAAGGTCAAATTAATTTTTGGTTATAATGATTATTAAAAACACTAAAAAATTAATTGATACGGTTAAGGTTAAAATGAGGTTTTTCACATTACATACACTTGTGTTA
This sequence comes from Viscum album, assembly GCA_963277665.1. Taxonomy (NCBI): domain Eukaryota; kingdom Viridiplantae; phylum Streptophyta; class Magnoliopsida; order Santalales; family Viscaceae; genus Viscum; species Viscum album. Next base: position 1,461,575,151 of record OY728162.1, on the reverse strand, counting down.
AAATTAATTTTCCACACACATAGAATTTTTATTTGATAAATTTTATTTAATATGTATAATTATTTGGTAAAAATTATATAAAAATGGTTATTTTATTTCTGGATTAATGGAAAAATTACATAGGTTAAAAAACTAGTTAATGGGGTAAAACTAAAATGTTAAAATAAGTAAAATTTCAGGATAAGGGAATAAAATGTTTATTTTAATGTTTTATAGGTTTTTATAGACTATAAATTCCCTAAAATACATTATTTATCAATTTTTGAGGCACTTGGGGTGAGATTTACTTCCCATTATTGAATGGTTTTGGGTATATACAAAAGTGCCACTCCACATCAATTATAAAAGGCACTCACTCCCCTCACTTATTCACACCTCTCAATCCATTTGGATAAAAAAACCTACCAAGATATATCCCCAAAATACTTAGTCACATTATAAAGTAACTGGTATTTCAAAAATACCTACCCTATGGTCTTTAAGAAGAGACACAAAGGAGGTTTCTCTAAGAGAATATAATCGTCTTAATGAAGATATTTCTTTTTTATTTATTCTTTTATAGACATAAATTATGTCTTGAAAAATACAATATAATAACAAAAGTATCAACCATATATTGATATATTATTATGATGATTAAATAATATTTATCCATCTCCATCTCCATCAAATGGGAACACAACATCATCACTCATGTGTGTGGTAGACTACTACGTCACGAACCAATGCGATTTATTTTACATCATCAACTCACATAGATAGTCATCATAATGAAAATAATAAATATATATTATAAATATGACATGAAATTAATTATTTAAAATTAATATACCATCCAATTATTTACCCTTTCACCCATTAAGGTAATAATATCATCACTCGTACGTACGTATGACCTACCATCTTCACGAAGCGATGTGATTCATTTCCCACAAAAAAACTTAATTAATGGTTTTAAAAATGTATATAATGAGTAAATATGATATTTATATCATTATTATAATTTTTGATATGATTAATTTTTATTATTTTCACAAGAAACATATCTTTAATGACAAAACATGCATGATAAAACAAGGCAATTAACACTCAAAACAATTTAATATTATTAATAAAAGGTGGTAAAATGTTATAAGAGGATCATATATGATATTATAAAAATTTATATGGTTTTTTTATAAATTAATAACATTCTTAAAACCATTATACAATAGGTTAAATCATATTCAACTAAAGGTAAGTGTAAGGTAATGGATTTGTCTCAATTTGCTTTCATTGAGGAATATTGTAATGTTATGCACCTAATTTATTAATATAGTGTATATAATTCCAAATTTAAATGTAAAATCATGTTTCCATCATAATTAATGGTGTTTAATTTTCAATTTGAATTATTTTATAAAATTGGATTTGACTTGGAAATTACCAAGTGGTAAATAATTTCATAACTCAATTTCTTTCATTGGGTTATATTAATTCTTCATCATCTTTGATATTATTAGATTATGTGTAAATTGAATTTTGATTATATTATTCTTTATTTCCATTTTTTATGTGGATTTATATTTGATACAAATAATCCATTCATTTATTAATCCTCACTTCAATATTATGATTATTGTAAGAGTTTCTAATCTTAAAGTGTCTTTTTTGGGACATATGTCATGTTATATGAATATCTTATTTTATGAGGTGTATCTATATCCCATTAGATATTTTTCTATCATTAATATATTTATATTCACGACATTTAATTTTTTATTTAATTTTATTACTTTCTTTGGGCTTACGATTCAAAATTTACTAAAGTGGAAAAATATTTTTGTTTCAATCTCATTTAAATCAAGGTTGTTTATACTTGAATTTTCATTAAAGGAAATTATTTTTTCATTATATAATAAAACTCTTTCATTTTATTCTATTTTTTTAATTCATGATTTTCCCAATTAATAGTACCATTTTATTCTCATTGGCATTTAAAGTGATTGATATTTTGTTTAATAAAATCTATCTTCATTTATCTCTTTGGTCAATTTTTTTTCTAAATCCATGTTTTATAAAAATGTGTTCAAAAAATGTTTTACTATGATTGTTTAAAGTTATTTTTACCTATAATTGTATTTTTATAAAAATATTTAAGATTAACCTTCGCACCATTTTCTAAATAATTCATTGTTTACTTTTCTTACAAAAATGTGAAAGTAATATTTATTTGTAATGTACTTGGAATGAATGGAAACTTTCCATTGTCATGACCACTCATTTAATTGTGCATTCTTTTAAAATTTTATGTGTTTTCTCAATGTTTTTTTAATAAATATTTTGAAATTTATAGTTTTTAAAATTTATTTTCAAAGTGAAAAGTGTATTTTCATCAAAAATGTTTTTAATGAAATTATCATGGTATTTCTATTCATCAGAAATAATAACCATTTATCATACTTATACTTAACTAGAGATATTTTTTAATGTCGAAATCCTTATCTTTTATCTAGATGGTTTATGATTAGTTTGATCAGGGAAAGTATTTAAATTCACTTTATTTAATTCATTAACCTTCCATTAAAAAAATCAATTTATTGTGATTAGTGGAAATTAAATTTATCATAAATATCCATATTATTTATCATGGATATACTTATTTATTAAATTGTATATCATTTATGAATATGGTGTTTTACGTTTAAAGTTATTTTATTGACTTGGTAAATATTGATATTCCATATTATGTATTCAATATAGATATTTATTGATAATGAATATTATTACTAAATTAAATAGATCATTCAATATATAAATAATAAATTAGACATGCATTGATAGGTGGGGCCTAAAAATATATAGCCCTTTAACACATCAGTAGGTCTCATGATACAAAGTAGTTGGACAAAATAAAATGGGTTTTTACCCATATTTTTAAACAATCTTGTGAAAGGTGTTGATAATATAGATATCATGATGTTTGAGATCATGACATCAAAAATTAATAATTTTCATTATTGAAAATTTAGTTATTATTATCCATGATGGTTTTTCATTAATATTATTCATGGATAATTTTTTTTACTCAAGATATTAAATAGAAATTTTTTTCTAGATATTTACCTTTCTATATTGATTAGGGATTATCTAATTATGATAGTAAAGGTATTGATTAAATGGAATGTGTGTTAAGTTATTTACCTTGCTATATTTATTATTTCATATTGATTTATGATAGATTCCACTATACATAACCCCTACTAAGAATTTAAGATCACCTAAATCTTGTTTCCTTTCCTTAGTATATAAAAAAATTCTTTAAATGAGTTCAAGGATTCTGAGTTTTTCCATTACTTTGCTTTATTTTTTATCCCCAATGTAAAATGGGCATCATGTATGTATTTTGTTCTCCAAGGCTACCAAACTGATTAATATTTTAGGATTTTCCCCTTGTATATATGATAATGTAATAAAGTATACACTAATATTGGGTTGCTAGATTCATGGTCTTTAGAGGGAAAATTATTTCATTTTCCATAACATTCAGTTTTAACATTGTTTCTTCTAGTTAGATCTTTTGATTAAAACAAAAAATCATAGTATGAGCAACAATAATCATAGTAGGAAATCATAAAATCATGAAATTAATTTATAGGTTGTCTAAATATTTTAAAATTCTTTTTAATCTATGAAAACTTAGTTTTCAACTAGGTAATCCTTTGTTAGAATCTATTCAAATATATTATAATGGTTCATAAATAAAATGTGAATTAACTCAAGAATATCCCCTAGTAGTGTCAAAATATGTCTATAGTAATATCCCTTTCATCGTGCACCATAATTATGGTTGAGATATACTCAAACAAATATTTTCAAGGTTATTACCCCTAGATAAATATATGTCAAAACCACATCAACTTATAGTATCCATCCATCCAACATTGACATTGGACCCTTTGTGAGATAGTTGTTTTAATAATCACAACTCATGCCAATCATGATAATTCATACATTATGTTTTAAGTAATGTTAATCATGTCAATGAATATTTATAAATGAATAAATTCTATCACATGGTTTAATAAATTTTAATAAGTCAATAAATTATGGATATTTTTGTTTTAATATATTTACAAGTGTATATTTACATGTATTTATGAATTTCACTTAATCTAGTACTGTTCTGTATAAGACAAAAACTTTGTAAATTTTTAAAATTCCCTCATGCCGATTGGTTTAAGGAGTCATAGATGGATGACTCACCGATGAAGAAGTCACCAATCGAAGAAGTCACCGATCGAAGAAGTCACTGATCAAAAAAGTCACTGCTCGAAGAAGACACCGATGCAGGACTTACCGATAGAACAAACGACACACCGATGACCGGTCACACTGATAGTTCAAGTGACTCACCGATGGATGACTCACCAATGGGTGATGCACCATTAGTTCAAAGGACTTACCTATGGTTTATTCACAAATGAGTGACACACCAATAGTTCAATATGAGACTAATGAAAACTCATTGATGCCTGAACAAACCGATAGCACAAATGACTCACCAATGCCCAGAGTCACTGATATTGATGGAAATGACTCACCAATATAGGGAATCATCGATGCTGATAGGCCAATGCTGAAAAAACTATATCGAATCACCGATTTTTATGACTCATCGATAGTCATAAAAACTTTATTTAATTTATTAATTCAAATTTATATCTAACAGTCATATTTAGAAAAATTAATTTTTCTTAGATTATTTAATGTTTTCTATAAGATATTCAGAGGACATTTCGAGGTACATGCACATGGGAATATCATTGTGTTTTATGGACCACAAAGTATAAAATAATTACAAGATAGATCATTCAAGATATGAGAAAAGTTGCAGTACCGAAAGCAAGTGAAAAAGTGCCGAAGAACACCTACAATTCTCGAGTATACTTCCAAAACCCAAGAACTCAAAAGTAAGAACATACAGTAAGATAAAAAATACAAGATAAACCTACTAAGATGACCTGAACATCTTTCCAAAAAGAATCTGAACATTTCACACTCCTAGAATCCAGACCATAGAGACTGCGATACTCTGTTTTGGAGTCAACTTCTAGAAGAGGACTCAAACTTAATTTCCACTACATCATCTAATTCCACAGATGCACTTCATAACACACATTGACTTCTAAACCTTACTCTATATCTTTAGATCTATTGTGTTCATTTATTTACATTTCTGAGAAGTGCGTGTATCTGTCTATTAGACACGAACTGACTCTTGTGCATAAATGGAGGATACTTGATATCCTCAAACTCACTCTCTATTTATCTCTTTGTATCCAACATAGAACTATGGAAGAGGTCATTTTTGATCAGTTTGTTGTTTTTCCCACAAATGTGGTATAGGTCAAGTGTGACCTGGACAACCTTGTATATTGTTGTGAACCCTGATCCAGGGTGTGGATGAAACTGTTTATTAATTTAAAATACTTGGTGGTAGGTGATCACTAAGTGGAGAGGATTAAGTCTCTGATTGAGACTGAACATCTTTTTCATTTCTACTATGTTTTTACCTTTTAGTTTTACTTTGTTTTTATCACATATTTCATAAAATAAATTTAACTTTGATAGTTATTTTAGCAAGTGTTTATAACAGTTTTGAACACGTAGATTAGTTTCAAAAATTATATTAATCTTTAGATTAGTATAGCTGAGAACTAATCAATCTTTTGAGAAATTAATTGAACATTCATAACTCTTATAAATTCAATAAAAACTGAATTAGATTATATTGTTTAATTGGGGGAAATTTTCAAAGAATCAATATTTAAACAGAATTTTTTATATATACTCAATTCATCCCCCTATTGAATATTATACTCAATTCATCCCCCTATTGATACCAACATTTGCGTATCACAGGTTCATGAATTTTATGTTTTCAAATCTGTTTCAAATCTTTTTTAACTATGATTTTAGTTGTATTTAAAAGATATTAAAATTTTTATCAATACTAAATTTTTATCTCTTTAAAATCTTGATCTAAATTTTTTATTATGGATAATATACTAGAAGGTTTTTCTACAAACAAACCTCCATTATTTAATGGAATAAATTACGCCTAATGGAAAATTAAAATGAAAATGCACTAAGAGAGTATGGGTTTTGAAATTTGGTCTTCAATTGTAGTTGAGTATAAGATTCCTATTACTGCTAGAACTACATGAGATTACCGAACTAAGACTTCTTCTAACAATAATTTCAAATCCATGAATGCCTTATACTGTTCTTTAGGAGATAAAGAATTTAATAAAATTTCTTCATGTAAAACAACCCCTGAAATTTGGGATAATTTTTCTATTTCACATGAAGGAACTTCTAGTTTTAAGGAAATGAGACTTAACACATACAATATTAAATATGATAAATTTAAGATGAATGTTGATGATCCTACTTCTAAAATTTATCTCAGGTTTAATGAAATAGTGAAGATTATGATCTCTCTGGGAATAGATGTTACTGCCAAAGAAAACATTATGAGGATTTTCAGATGCTTACCTGATAGATGGAGAGGAAATTATGTCTCTATTAGATAATCATGTGACATATAAAAATTACCTGGCAAAGAACTCATTGGAAAACTGATGATGTATGAAGAAGAGATAAAAGTAAACAAATAAGAGAAGGATGAACCTAATAGAAAATCTGTAGCCTTTAATACTACTACCTCTAAGAATAAGGAAAAAGAGAATGTGATAGCCTCTATTCAAAGCTCTAGTAATGATGAATAAACATTATATAGTGATGAAGAGATGGATCAGATAGCCATAAGATTTAATAATTTTTATAGGAAGAATAAGTTTTTCAGGAAGTGCAATTATAAATGAAGATATGATAACAATGGAAATTGGAAAAAGGACTGGAAAAGAAATGAAAAATCAGATGATATTGTCTGCTATGAATGTAAGAGAAGAATACATGTCAAATCTAACTGTCCAAAGTTAAAGTACAAAATGAAGTATGAAAACAAAAACAAGAAGTATAAGAAAGCTATGAAGGCCACCTAGAGTGCCTCTAAGGATAGCTCCAGTGAACCAGAAACATCTCATTATGATAAATATGACAAGGAAAATATTTTTCTTATGAAAAACACATCTTATGTAACCTTAGACTCTCCTACACACAATTATTATTATTCTAAAAATGAAAGTGAGTCTGAGAATATGACAAGTGATGAACTATTGGAATACTGTAACATGCTGGAAGACACTTGTAATGTACTAAAAGTTAAATATAAATCTTTAAAGAAACAAAATTCTCTTAATTTAACTATTAAATATGAACTTACTATTGAAAAGGAAAATAATGCTCAACAACACAAATAAAAAAACGAATTAAAAATGTATAATGAGCAATTAAATAAGTATTTAGAAAAATTTACCAATGGAAAAAACACTCTTACACAAATGTTTGGTAAACAGATATATTCTAAGTACACTTTTGGCATCGGATTTTATCCTGGGAAATTTTTTTATCAAAAACACACATTATGACTAAATCTGGAAAATCTGTTTCTTTGCCCAAAAATCACGATTTTACTACAAGTTCCAATTCTACAAAATATTTAATTACATTGATTTTATATGGACCAAACTATGTTTTTTTTAAATACTTTATATTCTACATATAAGAAACCCATAAGAAAATTGTGGGTTCCTAAATCTTTTATTACTAATGTTTCTAGGCCCAAACAAATATGGGTACCAAAATCTTTTATTGGATATTTTTTTAGATAAAATGTATAAAGAGTTCCTGTAGAAATATTTGGTACTTGGAAGTGGTTGTTCAAGAAACATGATAGGATACTACTCAATATTCAAGAATCTAATCAAGATTGATGGAGTACATGTCACATTTGGTGACAATGGTAAAATAAAAATCATCAGCTTAGGCCATATTGGTAACCCTAACTCTATTTAAATTTCTAAAGTACTCTATGTTGATGGATTAAAGTATAAATTTGTTAGCATATCTCAACTGTGTGATAATGGATTTAATTTCAAATTAAAAAATTATTTATTCCATGTTTTTTATACAAAAAATGTCTTAGTATTTACTGATCTTAGAAATGTTATGCATATGCTATAAATTTAGACAAAATAGCATCAAAGAATGTTCCCTGCCTAAGTTCCTTTCACAAAGATTTTTGGCTATGGCACAAAATACTTTGACATTGTAATGTACACTCCCTTAATAAATTAACCAAAAAAAGTTTTGTTAAAGACCTGCCCGAACTAGAGTTTCTAGACAATAGGGTATGCAATCCTTGTCAAAAGGGAAAGAAATATAAAATCGCTTTCAAACCAAATAAAGAAGTTACAACTTCTCAGCCTCTCGATTTGGTTCACATAGAATTGTTTGATCCATATAGAGTTTCAAGTCTCAATGGGAAAGCACTATGTTTATGTTCTTATAGATGACTTTGCTAGGTATACTTGGTCCTTTTTCTTAGCTCATAAAAGTGAAGCTTTTTCTCACTTTACCAAGTATACTAGGACTATAGAAAATCTTAGTGGAATTAAAATTAAATCTTTAAGAAGTGATCATGGTCATGGGTTTGAAAGTCAAGACGTAGAATCATTTTTCTCACAAAATGGATATAGGCATAACTTCTCTACTACAAGGACACCTCAACATAATGGTGTAGTACAAAGAAGAAATGGAACCCTATAGGAAATTGCCCGAACTACGCTCAATGAATATGACCTACCAATTTATTTTTGGGGCTATTAATACATCTTGTTATATAATAAATAGAGTCTTAATCAGACCTACCTTTAAGAAAAATCCTTATGAGTTATGGAATAATAGGAAACCCAAGGTAAATTATTTTAAAGTGTTTGGATGCAATGTTTATATTATAAACAATAAAGATAATCTAAATAAATTTTCCTTGAAAAGTGATGAAAGAATATTCCTTGGATATTAAACATCAAGAAAATATTATAGAGTATTTAATAAAAGAACCAAATGTGTGGAGGAATCTATACATGTCAAGTTTGATGAAACCAATCTACATGAACCTAAGACCTCACTAGGGAATCTTGAAGAGGATATGTCATATATGGACATTAATGCTAAACCCACTAAACATCCTACAAAGGAATCTGTTAAAAATTCTAGTTCTATAAATTCTTTAGAATCTAGCCATAATAAAATAGAACCAAGTGATGAATTTAAAATAACTAGCCCTACTTTTACTAGACCAACTAGAATTATTAAAAACCACCCCTTAGATGATATATTTGGAAATTTAGACAAAGGAACAGAAACTAGAGCTTCCTTGAGAAATTAGGTTGAACTTCAAGCATTATTGTCAAACTTGAACCTAAAAATATCAATGATATGATAAATGATGAATTTTGGGTGATGGATATTGTAAGAACCTAGATATTATTTTCAGGTATGTTTTTTTGGTGTTTTTGAGGAAAAGATGAGTTTTTGGAAATTTTTGAAGTACATGCCGTGTACTTATATGTACACACCGTGTACTCTTTTTCCACATTTAGACATGTGATGGCCGTGTAATGGCTGAGCACAAAGCCGTTTGTGATGGCCTGAAGACCACCTTATGTGAGGACCGAATAAGGCGAGTACACGTTGTGTACTTTTTTTTCATTAAACGTACTGGGGTCGCGTCTGATGGAAAAAACACATATCTTCTCAACCTTGTTCGTCTAAGAGCATCCATATGGTAATGATCTTCACCGAGCCCCTGATCGACCATCCGTTCTCTGAATTGAACTCCGTCAGTTGCGTTGGAATCACATCAGTGAGTTCTATCTTCTTATTGAACACCTTCTTCTGATTAATTCACTCTCATGAGATATACTTGGTTGAACGTTTTACACATTTTTGTAGATATACGACATTCTAGGACAATTCAAGGCTTGAGGTTCACATATAATGATCCTGCAACATTGAGGTAAGTAGTTTGTGCCTTTTCGTAGTTAGTCTATGAGTTATATGTGCAAAAGTGCCCAAAACCCTTGAACGGGGTATTTCATGTTTATGTTTTAGCCCTAATGTTTTCCTTCTATGACTTGGTTGATTGGATAGAGGTTATATGTTATGAATAGGGTTTATTTTTCCATGATATGAAGCTTTTACCCATGTTTTCTTGTTTTGACCATTTGGTCTAGTTTTTCCTGTCAGGCTGCTGCTTTGTTTTCTATGCCTAGTATTGTTAGGATGGAGTGTTTTATATAACATGTTGTTATGCTGTAGATTGTTAGACAAGTAATTCTTAAGGTTTACTTTGGATTCCATGTATTTCTATGCTCGTTTGACATACACAGTACCGTGAGAACCTGGTGTAGTAGACCATAGAGATAATGGACGCGAGGGCTTCTCAAGAGGGTCTGTTTTTACTGTTACGATGCGATACCATAGGGGGAATTGACATAAGTTATTCCTTAGAGTGTTTTTAGTTCCTTGACATGGGCCATATGGGGATTGAGACATAAGTGCTTCCCCAGAGCACCTTTTAGTTACTGATATGAGACTATAGGGGGAATTTATGGTGAGTGCTTCCTTAGAGAGTCTGTGATAAAGCTGAACCAGAGGGGTTAGACTGTGTGTACTTACCAGGGGGTTGCTTATGTTTTATTGGTAGGACCAGAGGGGATTAAGCTGTGAGAACATCCTAGAGAATTACCTATTTGTGATTATCTGCTTACTTGATATGTGGTGTTTTAATGGTTTGAAACTATAGGAATGTTTACCATTGAGTACTTATTTGTTTACTGCTTATTTTTCTTATTACCTGCCATATATATTCATTGAATATTAGGCACAGATCTCTTGGTGGTTTCCTACTGGTATTTAGTCTCACACCTTGTTTGGGTCATGCTTTTGGGACCAAACAGATTATATTGTTGCGGGTATAGATAAGGGAAAACACCCTTCTACTTCAGGTACTTGACTACTTTGGGAGCTGGAGAGCATGGGACCAAGTTGAGGTTTGCGATGCTGAGGAGATGTTTAATGTTTCTTTCATACTTTGGTTTAGTACTTTATTTCATTATTGTGAAATGTTAGGCTGCTTTCCTAGACATATGTATCATGCATCATTATATATGTGCTCCAACTACTTATTACTTTCAGTCTTCCACTGTTTACTAGTATATGGTATTATTATTACTTCCTCTATTATATATCTATTTACTTCCACTGTGTTACTCTACCAATGAGGGCATAGTTTTCTCACTATCACACCCAAGGCCCTAGTTTCTAGTCGGCAGCCTCCGACATTCGGGGAAATGCGCTTGAGGCCATGTGACAAACCGAGTATAGGGCGCCTCTGGGCAGCTTTCGAAACTGGGACGTTAAAAAGTGGTATCAGAGGATTCTTTTCTTCTTGACTTACTGTTTGGAGCCTATAGTCAGGGATAGGATGGAATAGGTACTTGGTAATGAGTTGTGCCTGAGTGTAGCTAACCCGTGTATAGGGAAAATCCAATTTACCTCGTTTATTGTAATCTATTTTCTGGTTTTGCAATTTTATAGTTGATTTGATTTCACCATTGGGTGATTCACATGTTTTGTGATGTTATTGTTGATGTTATTGAGGTTTTATTTCTATTGAAACCGGATGAGATGAGGGTATTCCATCTCATGCATCATATAGGAACTTGTTAGATATCACATGTCATGAATTATTTCCATGCCATTTAGTGTGCATTAGTGATTGTATGCTGTTGTGATAGGTTTTGTGCTATATATGCATGTTGTTGTGATATATGTTTTGATAAGAATACCTATTTTTTGACAGGGTGTTAATTTGTGGAATGTCTTGTTTGAATGAACGCCAAAATTCGGTTATTGAGGTGTTATGGGCCCTCATGGATCGGAATTTGGCGGATCATTACTATGTATTCCTTTTATATGACATGTATAAGATGCCAATATTTGATTTTTGGGGATTATGGGCCATCATGGATCAGAATTTGGCACTTTAATGTTCATTTTAGTGTTTTCTGGGCTTCCAGAGTAGTTTTTGAGGCTTACTATCTGGAAAAACCCAGAATACACTGCGTGTAATGATGAATACACACCATATGTCCTTTTGTTCTGGAAGAAATTGTTTTTTTGAGTACATTCCATGTACTATATGTACATGTCATGTACTATATGTACATGTCGTGTACTGTATATACATGTCGTGTATTCTCTAACCGTGCCACTGACTATGTGGGTAGAGACACATGGCTGAGAACTCTTTAGGGGAACATGCTGTTTACCAGTTGTACACACCGTGTTGTGTAGACCTTGTGTCCACCCATGTGACTAACGACACAGATGGACGAAAGCTTAAGTTATACACACTGTGTCTTGTTTGAACATGCTGTGTAGTGTAGACTAGGTATCCGGCTGTGTAGCGAACAACACGGGTCGGTGAAACCTTTCTAGTACACACCATGTCTGGCACAAACACTCCGTGTAGAGTGAGTTGTGTAACTGACCGTGTGACTAAAAACATGGGTTGGTAAAGTTGGTATAGTACATGACATGTTGGCACTAACATGCCATGTAGTATCATTCTAGGAGAACCATGTGGATTAACTGTGTAGAAGAACTCAGGTAGGGAAATAGGATTCAATTACACGTCGTGTTTTATGACAACACGCCGTGTGTATGGGGTGTTACACGACTTGGGTTGGAAAAAGTACATTCCCATGTGAAGGCTTAAGGGAACATGTTGTGTAGGCATTATACATTCTAGGTATCCATGTTTTGAAAAAATTGAATGCTTTATTTTTCTTTTTCCCTTCTTACACTTAAAGTTTTAAGTCCTTGACAATCTTGATTTAAGTTGTGTGCTTGACCTTGCATAGTCCTTCCACCGCGAAGTCCACCAGTTGTCCGCCAGTTACATGGCAGTGATTAGACACCAAATATGGATAATCAGGGACTACCGGCAAATCCTTCAGTTGTGCCAGTCTTGGAACCATTCGTTATTCCAGACATAGGTGCTGATGCACAGTTACGAGAGGGATTTATATGGTTCATGTAGAGCTTCTGAGGAGTACCTCATCCTGTCCCTTCTATGGTAGAGTTGATGCAGGTTTTCTAGTAGCAGTATCCTCCCACCTTCACAGTGGAAGGAGGACCTCAAGCTGCATAGTCAGGGTTAGAAGCCATGTTTTCTATCTTTGAGCATCTGGAGACACCTCCAGAGAGGAGGGTGAAGCTCGCTACGTACTTGCTTTGGGATTCCTTGAAGAGATGGTGGGATGTGTTCTCATAGGAAGGAATCTAGTAGGTTATGGTGTGGGATGAGTTCCAGCATGCCTTCTACGACTAATTCTACCCAGAGACTTTGAGGGCCAATTGAGCCTGAGAGTTCATGAGTCTGGAGAAGGGTACTCTCTCAGTCATGGAGTACTCTTCTCGTTTCACTGAGTTGTAGTGCTTCAAGCATATCCTAGGAGGTGATGAGTTATTCTTAGCAAGGAAGTTCGAGGATGGTATCAAGAATGACATCCTATATCAGGTGAACATCTTTAGGTTGACTTCCATCACTTCTATAGTCAACCAAGCACTGATCACAAAGAGAAATTTGAGGGATTATGGAGTTGTGAGCTAGGGTGGTTCGACATCCGGAGTTATTATCCCTCCTAATGACAACAGGAATCACCATAGGGGGTCTTCGCGTGGTGATCCAAGGAGGCTAGACACTTCTTCTGGTAGATAGGTGGTGTGCTACCAGTGTGGGAATAGTAGGAATATGAGGACACATTTCCCAAGGGACCCGGGGGAGTGCCAATCTTGTGGAAAGATGGGTCATCTTCATCGCTTCTGTCAGATATTCTCACTAGAAGCTGGTGAAATGGATTCTTTTATGATTCTGTGTTTAGGAGCAGCACCACCAGTTACTCCTCAGTCAGGTAATTGGAGTTCCTCTGGCCATTCAGGCCAAGGTGGAGATCATGGCTGTGGTAGCCAGTATCTAGGCTCTCAGTGACAACAGGATGGATCAGCTCAGAGTGGTCAGGCAAGGTCATAGGGTAACAGTGCAGATAAAACTTTTGCAGTGGAGTAGACCCAATAGAAGAAGGATCCCAAACCCTCTAAGGTTCGAGGTACGATCCTAGTTGCCTCAATTTTAGTTTCAACTCTTTTTGATATAGGGGATTCCCATAGATTAATATTTTTTGCTATTGTGGATAGCCTTGGGATATGTATCTTTTCTCTTGATGATATATTGACTCTATAAACACTATTGGGGACAAGAAGGACTAGTGTATGGTAGTACAAGGAGTTCCCTCTTGAGGTTGCTGGGTGTAACTTCTTTTGGTACCTCTATGTCTTAGAGATGATAGGATATGACGTCATTCTCATAATTGATTGTTTAGTTCCATTTCAGGCTATTGTCGAATATTATCGCCATAGGGTGAGTTTCACATCACCGGAGGGCGAATCATTTCTTCATAAGGGAGAGTGGGATGTCCAGGTGAGTAGAGTAGGACTTGAGCATCATGGATTGGGAGGAGTTATAGCCCAGTTTGCTAGTCTGTATTTGGATGACCATGGGACTTCACTGATGGACTTTCCTCCAGTGGTGTATTGTTTCAAGGATGTCTTTCTAGAGGACTTTTCAGGTTTTCATCCAAAGAGAGAGGTGGAATTTTCTATCGATCTTGTTCCAGGAGCAGCACCAGTATCCATTCCTCCTTATAGGATGGCTACACTAGAGTTACAAGAGCTCAAGAAGCAGTTAGAGGAGTTTTAGAAAAAGGGTTTTATCTGAACCAATAATTCTCCTTGGGATTTGCCTATTCTATTTTTAAAGAAGGTAGATGGTACCCTCAGAATTTTTGTGGATTATCAGAAGTTGAACCAGTTGACGGTCAAGAACCGATATCCCTTGCCGAGGATTGATGATCTATTTGATCAACTTTGAGGAGCCCGTGTGTTCTCAAAGATTGACTTGGGATACTATTACCATCAGTTGTGCTTTAGACCATTATATGTACCTCTTACATCCTTTTAGAGCAGGTATGGTCTATACGAGTATGTGGTTATGCCGTTCGGTCTCACAAATGCGCCTGCAGTTTTCATGGCACTGATGAACCGAGTGTTCCATCCATACTTGGATTTTTTCATGGTAGTCTTAGTGGATGATATCTTGGTGTACTCTCACACTCTATATGACCATGCCTCACATCTTGATGTCATTTTGAGTACACTGAGAGAGAATCAGTTATATGATAAGCTCTCAAAATGCCACTTTTGGATGGACCAGATTCACTTCTTGGGTCATGTAATCTTAGAGACAGAAGTATCAGTAGACCCAGAGAAAGTGAGAGAAGTAGTTTCCTGGGAGTATCTGAGGAACTTCTTTAAGGTATAAATTTTTCTAGGGCTGTATGGATACTAAAAATAGTTCATATAGGAATTTTTATTCTTAGCAGCACCATTGACTGGTCTGACTAAGAAGGGTGCGAAGTAATTGTGGTCATATTCTTGTGAGTCAGCCTTTCAAGAGTTGAAAGGGAGGTTGACTTCAGCACATATACTAGTGTTTCCAGAGTCAGTAAAGAGCTATACTATGTAATGTGATGCATCAAGTATCAGTTTGGGAGCTATGCTTATGCAAGAGGAAAGAGTCATTGCGTATGGGTATTGGTAGTTGAGGCCACATGAGAGGAATTACCCGACGCATGATCTCAAGTAGGCTGTAGTTGTTCGTGAATTATGTTTTTGGAGACATTATCTTATGGGAGATAATTTTTTGGTTTTCAACAATCAAAAAAGTCTCAAGTATATCTTCAGTCAGTGTGATTTGAATTTGAGACAGTGAAGGTGGGTTGAGTACCTTCAGTCCTTTGACTTTGAGCTTTCCCATACACCTGGGAAGGGTAACCCAGTAGCTGATGAGTTGAGTAGGAGGACTCAGGTACAAGTAGTTAAGGAGGCCAATAGTGAGTGGAAGCTTATGTCTCTATTCTCTAAGATGCATTTGGTGGTTCATGAAAGATAGGGGCATAATTTTATTTCTTATGTAGCTATTACCTATACTCTTCTTGACCGAGTGCAAATGAGGAAGCTATCAGATTCTGAAGGCCCAGTCCTCTGGGAAAGTGTGTCAAAAGAGGACCCTATTCCTGGATGGACCATAGGCGAGGATGAGATATTGAATTTTCATGGGTACGTATGGGTGTCAGCAGACATACACGAGGAGCTGATGCAAGACTTTCACTCTTCAATTTGGGCAGTTCATCCTGGTGTCACTATAATGTATCATGATCTACATCGTCAGTATTGGTGGCCAAGTATGAAGAGAGATGTTTCTAGTTTTTTCATGAGGTGTTCCACCTACCAGTAGGTGAAGGTGGAGGACTAGCGACTAGTAGGGCTTTTAAAGTAGTTAACCATTCCCGAGTGGAATTGGAACAATGTCTCAATGTATTTCTTGGTAGGTTTACTGAGGTCGCCCTGAGGGGATGATGCAGTATGGGTTGTCATTGACCGACTCACTAAGGTTGATCACTTCTTACTGATCAAGGACATCTTCAACATTTATGTGATGGGAAGACTGTACATCTGAGAGATTGTACATTTACATGGAGTTCCACACTCCATTGTTTCAAACAGAGACGCACGTTTTACTTCTCAGGTCTGGAAGGGGCTACAGAATGATTTGGGTATACAGGTACTTTTGAGTACATCTTACCAACCCCAGATGGATGTCCAGTCCGAGCATATGATTTAGGTGCTTGAGGACATGATTCGATCATGCATCCTAGATTTTGGAGGTTCTTGGGAGAAGCATATACCTCTTGTGGAGTTTTCTTACAATAATAGTTTTCAATAAACTATTCAGATGGCACCTTATGAGGCTTTGTACAGTTGTCCATGACGATCACCCTTATGTTGGATGGAGGTAGGAGAGAAATCTATGATAGGACATAGTCTTGTCTAGGATACCACAAAGTAGAAAAATTTGATTTGGAAGAGGATGACTACTGCACAATCTCGATAGAAGTTCTATGCTGATCGTCAGATACGACCTCTGGAGTTTGAGGTCGGAGATCAGGTTTTCCTACGTGTCACACTAAGGTTGGGGCATAGAAGGATTAGGAGGCAGGGTAAGATTTCACCGAGGTACTTCAGTCCATTTGATGTGTTGGAGAGAGTTGGGATAGTTGCCTATCGGTTGCAGTTACCTCAGAGGTATCGGGCTATGCATGACGTCTTCTGCGTATCTCAGCTTTGACATTACTTATTAGACCTGTCTCATGTTTTTTTACCCAATGAGGTTGAGTTAAAGGTGGATGCCTCATTCAAGGAGCATCCTATCCATATTTTTGATCAAAGTGCGAAGGTTCTCCATGGATGGTTTGTTCCTCTGGTACGAGTGCTATGAAAGCATGAGAAAGTATAGGATGCGACTTGGGAGAGGGAGGCCGATGTACGATCATAGTGTCCAGAGCTGTTCGAGGTTTCTTCTTATATGCCGCCTCACTAGGGAAATTTGGGGATGAATTTCTTTAAGGGGGATGTTTTTAATAACTCAGATATTCTTTTCAGGTATGTTTTCTTTTTTTGGTGTTTTTGAGGAAAAGAAGAGTTTTTGGAAATTTTTGAAGTACATGCCGTGTGCTTATATGTACACACCGTGTACTCTTTTTCCACATGTAGCCATGTCCTGGACGTGTAACGGCCAAGCACACAGCCATGTGTGGTGACCTGGAGACCACCTTATGTGGAGGCCGAATAAGGCGAGTACACGTCGTGTAATTCAAAAGTACACGCCATGTACTTTATTTTTTTCCTTAAATGTACTGGGGTCACATCTAAAAGAAAGAGCACATCTCTTCTTGACCTAGTTCGTTTGAGAGTGTCCAGATGGTGTAGATCTTCACCGAGCCCTCAATCGATCATCCATTCTTTGAATCGAACTCTGTTAGTTCTGTTGGAATCACATCAGTGAGTTATCTCTTCTTCTTGAACACCTTATTATGATTCCTTCAATCTCATGAGATATCCTCGGTTGAATGTTTTACAATTTTTTGTAGATATATGTAATTTTAGGTCGATTCAAGGCGTTATATTCATGTATAACGACCCTGCAACACTGAGGTAGGTTTTTTGTTCCTTTATATAGTTAGTCTTTGAGTTATATGTGCAAAATTTCCCAATACCATTGAACAGGGTATTGAGTGTTTATGTTTTAGCCCTAATGTTTGCTTTCTATGCCTTGGTTGATTAGATAGAGGTTATATGTTATGAATTTGGTTTATTTTTCCATGATATAGAGGTTTTTTTCCATGTTTTCTTATTTTGACTATTTGGTCTAGTTTTGCCTGTGAGGCTGCTTCTTTTCTTCCATTCTTTGTATTGTTAGGATATATTGTCTTATATGACATGTTGTTATGATGTAGATTGTTATCCAAGTAGTTCTTGAGGTTTAATTTGGATTCCATGTATTTTTGTGCTCGTTTGACTTATACAGGGCCATGAGAACCTGGTGTAGTAGACCATAGGGAGAATGAATGCAAGGGCTTCTCCAGAGGGTCTATTTTTTCTGTTACGATGTGAGATCATAGGGGGAATTGATGTAAGTGATTCCTAAGAGTGTCTATAGTTCCTCAATGTGGGACATAGTGGAATGAGATATATGTTCTTCCCCAGAGCACCTTTTAGTTACAGATACAAGACTATAGGGGGAATTTATGGTGAGTGCTTCCTCAAAGAGTCTGTACTAAAGCTAAACTAGAGGGGTTAGACTGTGTGTACTTCCTAGAGGGTTGTTTGTGTTTTCTAGGTAGTACCAGAGGGGATTAAGCTGTGAGAACATCCTAGAGGGTTACATGTTTGTGATTATCTGCTTACTTGACATGTGGTGTTTGAATGATTTGAAATTGTAGTAATGTTTACTATTGAGTACTTCCTTGTTTACCTGTTCTTTTTCTTATTACCTGCCATATATATTCACTGAATATTAGGCACAGATCTCTTGGTGGTTTCATACTAGAATTTAGTCTCACACCCTATTTGGGTCATGATTTTGGGCCCAAACAGATTATATTGTTGCAGGTATAGATAAGGGAAAGTGCCCTTCTACTTCAGGTACTTGACTGCTTTGGGAGCTAGAGAGCATGGGACCAAGCTGAGGCTTGCTATGTTGAGGATTTGTTTACTGTTTCTTTCTTACTTTGGTTTAGTACTGTATTTCAACATTGTGATGTTTATGGGTTCTTTCCTAGACATATGTATCATGCATCATTATATATGGGCTCCAAATTCTTATTACTTTCAGTCTTCCACTGTTTACTAATGTATGGTATTATTAATGCTTTCGCTATTGTATATACGTTTACTTCCACTGTGTCACTCTACCAATGAGGGTATAGTTTCCCCACTATCACACCCAAGGCCCACACCACTAGTCGGTATCCTCTGGCATTCAGGGAAATGTACTTGAGGCCATGTGACCAACCAAGTACAGGGCGCCTCTAGGTGGATTCTAGAACCAGGACGTTACAACTATGAAAGAAGAGCTTAATCAGTTTGAGAGAAATAAATTCTAGAAGCTTATTGATAGACCAAAAGATACCTTGACCATAGTAACTAAATGAGTGTTTTGGAATAAGGTATATGATACTATAAATATATTTAGAAACAAATATATATTGGTTGCAAAAGTCTATAATCATGAAGAGGGAATTGATTATAAAGAGACCTTTGAACTAGTAGCTAGGATTGAAGCTATTAGAATCTTACTTACTTATGCAACACACTTGGATTTCAAATTTTATCAAATGGATGTGAAAATTACATTATTAAATGGTTATATAATTTAGGATGTTTTTGTTGAACAAACCCCAGATTTTACAAATTCACATTTTCCAAATCATGTTTTTAAATTAACTAAAGATTTATATGGTTTGAAATAAGATCCAAGAGCTTGGTATGATAGATTAAGTAACTTTCTTATTTCTAAAGGTTTTACAAAAGGAGTTACAGATCATAATTTATTTATAAAAAGAATTTATAAATAAGTCTTAATAGCTAAAATATATATAGATTATATTATTTTGGTTATTCTAAAAAATCTTTATGTAATGATTTTTTAAAAAATGATGCAAAGTGAGTTTTAAATGAGTTTGATGGGTGGACATAAATATTTTCTTGGATTTAAAATATTTCAAATCAAATAAGGTATTATTATAAATCAAAGTAAATATACTAAAGATATTTTGAAAATATATGGCTTTGATGGCATTTAGAGTTGTGAAACACCTATGAGTTATACATATAAGCTAGATCTTGATGAAAATGGGAAATCTTTTGATCAAAATCCTTACAGAGGAATGATTGGGAGTTTTATTTACATAACTGTTAGTAGTAAAAACATCATGTTTAGTGTGTTTATGTGTGAAAGATTTCAAGAAAAACCAAAAGAGTCACATTTAAATGCTATTAAAAGAGTGTTCAAATACCTCAAATATATAACTAATTTAAGATTGTTCTACCCAAGTGTTTAACCTTTTGATATGGTTATCTATTTTGATGCTGACTTTAGTGGATGTATGTTAGGTAGAAAGAGAGCCTCTAGAACATGTAAATTTTTGTGAAATTATTTAATTTCATGGTGTAGTAAAAAGAAAAATTATGTTGCATTATCAACTACTGAAGTAGAGTACATTGCTATTGGTAGTTTCTGTGCACAAATTTTGTGGATGGAACACACCTTATTAGATTATGTATTTTAATTCAGACATATCTCCATAAATCGTGACCATAAAAGTGCTATTAACATTTCTAAGAATCCAAATTATTATTCTAGAATAAAACATATTGATGTAAGGCATCACTTTTTGAGAGATCACTATCAAAAAGGTGATATAACTATTGAGTTTATTGGGACTAAGTATCAAATTGCAGATATATTCACCAAACCCTTAAGCTCTGAGAGAATGGGATACATCATACATGAACTAGGAATGATAAATCTATAAAGTCTATCTGACCTTATCCACTTAGAAAAATCAGTTTGTCTGTGACACCGATCAAGTGAAACCGATCAGTGAAATCAATCAGGTGAAACCAATCAGTGAAACCAATCAGGTGAAACTGATCAGTGAAATCGATCAGGTGAAACTGATGAGTGAAACTAATAAGGTGAAACCGATGAGTGAAACCAATAATGTGATATCGATCAAGGGAGACCAATACCGTTAGACTAAAACTGATACCGATAGGGACTTTTTAGTAAATCTGTCTGTCTATCTGTTTTAAAACAAAATGACACAGCTTCATTCTTTTCATTTTACCATTATTCTATTTTATATTTTTATGAAGTAAAATCCCTAAATGATAAAATTAATTTGATCCAAACTACTTCTACATTTCGACCCTTCACTACCCTCACTCTACCATTGAGCCTTCAACCATTGGAATTCTTTTGAACTCTAACCTTCAGAATGGAAAAGAAAAAGAGCATGATGGAAGGACCTAGTGAATATTTATCAACCAAGAGTCAGAATGGTGAATCTAGTAGTACCAAAGGTTCTGTGAATCCTAGGTTGGGAAGCCTCTAATTAAATACAGATAAATAAATGTCTGTCGAGTGGTTTCTGTCGAGCGAGTCTCTCTTGCTGAAAGTTTTGGTATCTCAGGGGTGGATCAGCTAGTTTTCAAACAATGAGAGAGCTTTCTATCCCTAGATGTAACACCAATTCTATCTCAACTTAAAAGTGTTTTTGGAAGGAGATGAGGAGGCTCAGATGAATTCAGTGGTAAAGTGTAACGACCCAATCTTTTTGAGTAGTATATTAACTTACTCTTAATGATTTAATAAGATGTTAATGGTTAATGCAGAAAGAGGAGGCGATGGCTTCATCCAGTAGACTTGAACCTTATGAAGCCCACTTATCAGATCTTGGGAAGGAGGTAGCATCTGTGGGCTTCTCTTTGGACCAAGCCCAAGCCGAACTCCAGCGTGTCAAGCTTGAACGGAAACGCCTACGGGAGAAGTTCAAGTTAGTAGAGATTACTACTAGGGCAATGTTATCTGAGCCTCCCTCAGATTCTCTCACCATATCACACCTTACATTTAGGTCATATTCCGGTGTTATAAGGGGCTATGTGACGAGACCCTAGCTTCCTTGTGTAATCCCTTCGGGTGAATAAATTGAGATTTCTTCCTTTAGTGATGTTTGTGAAATTTCAATTGTCTAGATAATTTTAGAATGTATTTTATTGATGAATTTTGAAAAAGGGATATTTTAAAATATTTATGTAAACCCTAAATAACTAATGATGTGTAATGATTTTCAAAAAATGGTCTTCTACAAAAGTGTTCAGTAAGGAATTTGGAGTCTAATAAGATCAACTTAATTTTTGATGAATAGTAAATTATGAATAGTGATTTTACGCTTAGGATTAGTAATGTGACCAAATGGATTAGTAATTTCACTCAAAGAAAGTTTTAATATAATTTAGACACCTAGATTAAGTAATGTGATTCAATAAAATGGGTAAATAACAGTTTCATAAATTATTAATCAAGTATTAGTTTTTTCGGGTGAATAATGTTTTTTTAATTAAAAATTTAATTAAAAATAATTAGAAAATTATTTTTATAAAAATGACTTTATTTTTGAACTCAGAGCATCGATATTATGTTATGGTAATTTTTGGGGTTTTTTCTGAAAAAATGAATTTTCGATGAATAGTGTTTTTATTTAAAAATTAAATTAAAAATATTTAGAAAATTATTTTTATAAAATGGATTTCATTTTTGAAATCAGAGCGTTGATATTTGGTTAAGGTGAAATTTTGGGATTTTTCTGAGAAAGTTGAATTTTCAGTGAATAGTAAAAATACAGTTTTAGGGTTTCGGTATGTTTAATGACATCATAACTGTGTCATGATGATGTCATGAGATATTTTAAGGGTTGGCCAGCCAAGGGTGATGAATTATTGTTTTGGGGGCCCCATGTGGCCTAACTCCTTGATAAATTCCAAGGGAGAGCACATGGGTTTGAGAAAAGCACATGTGAGGTGTCCCTTGGCCATTATTGCCTTGTCCCCTCACTTTCCCTATAAATACCCACCCTTTCCTCCTTTATTTTTCACTCCCAACTCTCCCCCAACAAAGTTCTGGTCTTCTTACCTTCCAAGGAGTCCTCCCAAGGTTCCCCCAAGCCCTCAAGGTCCAAAACTTTGAGTTTCAAGAGTCACGTTTTAAGGTAAGGGATCTGACCCCTCTCTTTCTTTTCATGTAGTCTCTTTTATGTCGTTCCTTTTATGATCCATGTTCTTATGTGATAGGATGTTCTTTTATATTCCTCTTACTTCCCTTTTCATTCTTATATGGTGAGAGATCCCCTCTTACTCTCATCATTTCATTTTATGAATGTTTAAGTGATGCCGTTAGGCTGCCGAATTTTTAAGGGATTCTTTCACCCTTCTCATTTTTCAAGTTCGATTTTCATGTCAAGTATTTCAAGTTCCTTTTTATTATTTTGTGGTATGATCTCTATATCTATCATACTGATCTCTTATTATCATATGATGAGAGACCCTATTTGATCTTGTCAATTCATTTTTATTGAAGTTTAAGTGACGCCGTTAGGCTGCCGAATTTTCATAAGAGAAATATAATTTTTGTCTTCCTTCCGTGTTTTTCATTTTAAATGGTATGTCCTTCCAACTTCATTACCATGTCCATATATCCTTCTTATTCTGTCCCCCTACTGTTTTATGGATCATTTATGAGTGGGTGACCCATGTACCCTCTCTTTTCAATGTTTTCTAAAACCTTGTAACATAGCCGTTATGCTGCAGAATTTTCGTCTCAAAATGCCTCTCTCTTTTCTCAAAAATTATTTTATGTTATAAAGTGAATACACAAAGCTATTATTTATACAAGGGTATTCACATATATATCAAAATGTTCTATTTTAAATTCTGGGATTTACATACATGAGACCCACTTTCCCTTTCCGTGGGTTTAAAGTGACGTAAAGATCATGTCTTTAAAGCAGTTTTTAAAACGTTATGATTATGAAATGAAACCCATTTATTTTATGCTATGTGGGTTATTTATGAAATGTTTGATGATGATATATGTGGATCACATGATAATAAAGGAAAATTTAAGGGTGCGCCCTGATAGCGCTCCAATGCATTGGGTAATGATGTAACCACTAGAGATTACAATTTTCACGATACCTTGGTGAATAACCTTGGTAATTTTCAAATGACAGCTTGGGGATGGACCTTGGTGATATGTTCATGATTGTCTATGTTAAATGATATAGCCACATCTTCAAGTTATGGAAAATGTTATTTTTATTATGAAATTCCTCATGATTTCTTTCTCATGCCTTAAAGTTCTTTTCATGTCCTTATTGAAGTATCTCAAGTTCACATGTAAAATGTTCCTCTTGTTTCCCTTACCGGGCCTTCTGCTCACCCTTTCTTTTGATGTATGTCCCCAGGTTATGAGATGAAGTAATGAACCTATAATGAACTTAAGGAGAAGCCTTTCAAGTGTTTAAGAAGAATGTTTTTTGTTGCTTTCATGTATTATGTTCCTGGTTTCCAAGACACTAGACCTTAAAGATCCTCAGTTTTGTGTAATGTAATGAAAGTTTATGTTAATAAATGGCGGGATTCTATAGTTGGTATCAAAGGATGGTTTAGTTATTTGTGGAAATTAGGATATAAAAACTTTAGGAAGAACCCTATAGAAAAGTTTAAATATAGGAAAACTTCCTGGTATTTTGGTAAGTATTGAGTAAGTGGTTTATCAAACAAATACATCCCTGTCTGGATACGAGAAGGTAGAGGCGGCTCTGGCACAGATGTACATAGGGGTAAAACCCGAAAACACCGCTTTGAGCTAGACTTGAACGGGAACTGGTGCACGATAACGGGCCTTGCTGCACTCTTGGTTACGACACTCCCGGGGGATATGTTTGGTTAATCACAAGCTTTTTATGAATCATTATGAAAGAATTATAGAAAAGTGTAATTGTCTAAGCATGAAGTCTTAGTTAAAAGATCCATAAATGAAATAAGTTTCTTACTAAGTTTTTATTCTTTTAGAAAATGGCGGGCAATAGGAGGAACCGTGCCGATGGTGACCGCAATGCACCATGTGCTGACGACCCTCCGATGGAAGCCGGAATGGAAACATTCATGCGAATGATGAACCAACTGACTCAAGTTATGAGTAATAACTTGAATCAAGCTGAGAGGCTGACCTCACCACGAAGGGATCAACTTTCTATTGAGTCCTTTATGCGTCAACGACCGCCAACATTCAGTGGATCTACTGACCCATTGGTTGCGGAACAATGGATAAGCTCCATTGAAAAGATCTTTTCTGTAATTCATTGTTCGGAACAAGAAAAAGTCACCCTTGCTGTTTACCGCCTAGAGGGAGAAGCTGATCAGTGGTGGTCACTGATCAAAAACACGAAGCCACGAGGAGAGATGGAAGCTATGGAGTGGGAAGAATTTCGGGGAATTTTCTTTAACAAGTATTTCCCTCGTTCCATGAGAACGAAAATGGAGAAAGAGTTTCTCAAGCTGAAGCAGAAGGAGAACGAATCTGTTGGAACCTATGAGATGAACTTCACAAGGCTTTCCCGTTATACCTCAAGCTTCGTCATGGACCCTAATGGGAAGGTTTATAGATTCTTTGGTGGACTACGACCTCATCTGCGGAAGAATCTAGCCAACAGGGACTATGATAGATATGAAGAAATTGTTCGAAGTGCTATGAAAGTTGAACTAGAGTTTGGGGAGACACAGTGGTCTCACAAATCTAATGAGAAGAAGATAAATCTAGAACCAAGCCTGAGAAGAAGTTTTGATCAGGAAAGAGGTGGAAAGCATATGCAACATCCCACATGCAATAAATGTGGAAAGAAGCATTCGGGGAACTGCTTGATCGGAAGTGGTAAGTGCTATAGGTGTGGAAAAGAAGGCCATATTTCTCGGAATTTTCATAGTGATGTGAAGCCTCAACTTCCCAACACTAACGACAGAGGAAAGATGGTTCTGGCCCTACCCGAAGTCACATGATTCAAGTGTGGACAGCTTGGGAACTTTTCTAATCAATGTCCAAATCCGAGGGTGGTGGAGGGGAATCACCATCAACCTCAACAGAGGCCAAGGGAGCAAGGTCGTGATTTCTCTATCACAACAGCTGAAGTTGAAGTCCCGAACGATGTGGTAGTAGGTACTCTTGTTGTCCTCTCAAAACTAGCAAGTACTTTATTTGATTCTGGTTCTACGCATTCCTTTATTTCTTCCAAGTTTGCAAAGAATATAGAATCAATCCCCGAATTGCTTGAGGTAGAGTTGTCAGTCAAGACTCCAAGTGGGATTATCCATGCATCAACAATGTTTAGAGACTCTAGTGTTTACTTTGGTGAGCACAATATTATCGCAAATCTAGTAGTCATTCCCATGATGGAATTTGACATTATACTAGGGATGGACTGGCTCTCGAAGTATAATGCTAAGATCAAATGCAGAAGTAAGGAAATCTCAGTAGTCTTGAATGAACGACCTACAGTTATCTTCCAAGGAGAGATATCCCGAATTGATCCCTATATAGAAGCACCTCCTATAGCTTTCTTTATGGAGTTAATCGGTGACGATGAAGAAGGAAAAGGGAGAATACAAATAGAAGATGTCCCGATTGTTCAGGAATACATGGATGTACTTCCTGAGGAGTTACCTGGACCTCCCCCAGAAAGAGAGGTAGAGTTCTCCATTGAACTCATACCTGGGTCTCAGCCGATATCAAAGACTCCGTATAGAATGGAAAATGTGGAGCTAGAAGAGTTAAAGAAACAACTCCAAGACTTGTTGGAGAAGGGGTTTATCTGACCGAGTGTGTCTCCTTGGGGAGAACCAGTTCTCTTTGTGAAGAAGAAGGATGGATCAATGCGGCTATGCATTGATTATAGAGAACTGAACGGGATCATAGTGAAGAACAGATATCCTCTTCCAAGAATTGATGATTTATTTGACCAACTTCGCGAGGCTCAATTCTTCTCTAAGATTGACCTTCGATCTGGTTATCATCAACTGAGGGTGAAGAAGGAAGATATTCCAAAGACTTCCTTCTGATCAAGATATGGGCATTATGAGTTTACTGTTATGCCCTTCGGCTTGAATAATGCTCCTGCTATTTTCATGTATTTGATGAATAGAGTCTTTAAGGACTACCTTGATAACTTTGTGGTAGTTTTTATTGATGATATTTTGATATATTCAAAAAGTCGTGAGGATCATGAAGATCATCTAAGGGTTATATTGAAAACTCTGCGGAAGGAGAGGCTCTTTGGGAAGTTCAGCAAGTGTGAGTTTTGGTTACAACAGGTGGCTTTCTTGGGGCACATCGTAACCAATGAAGGAATCTCGGTTGACCCTGCAAAGACAATGGTTGTAGAGGGGTGGCATCAACCCACAACAGTAACTGAGATTCGTAGTTTCCTTTGTTTAGAGGGATATTATAGGAGGTTTGTGAAAAAATTTTCATGACTTTCTAATCCACTAACCAAGTTGACTCGAAAAGGGGTTAAGTTCATATGGACAAAGGAATGTGAGGAAAGTTTCCAAGAGCTAAAGAAGAGATTGGTTACTGCACCTGTGTTAACACTACCCTCTATCGGAGAAGGATTCGTTATTTTTAGCGATGCATCTCTGAAAGGGCTTGGGTGCATCCTCATGCAAAATGAAAAAGTAATTGCTTATGCATCTCGACAGTTGAAGATTCATGAGCAGAATTATCATACGCATGATCTAGAGCTGGCGGCAGTTGTTTTTGCTCTAAAGATATGGAGGCACTATCTTTATGGGGAGAAATGTGATATATACACTGACCACCAAAGTCTAAAGTATATTTTCACACAGAAAGAATTGAACATGAGACAAAGGAGATGGTTGGAGCTTATTAAAGACTATGATTGTTCAATTTATTATCACCCTGGAAGAGCAAACAAAGTCGCAGATGCGTTAAGCAGGAAAGATCCTGTTGTTCTGGCAACAATGAGGATCCTAGGAGATCCCTTGATTAAAGATCTAGTAAAACTGGACATGGGAATTATAAGGAAAGGGACATCATCAACCCTATCCCAAATGATTTCTCAACCTTCATTACTAGAGAAGATCAAGAAGGCTCAAAAAGAAGATCCTTTGCTGCAGGAGAAGTTGGAGGCTGTAAAAGATGGGAAGTTCCCTGATTTCAATATTGATCAAGAAGGTGTATTGAAATTTCGTACAAGAATATGTGTTCCATCTATTCTGGAGATAAAGAAAGAACTGATGGATGAATCTCATAGCTCTACTTTATCTATACATCCGGGAAGCACTAAGATGTATAGAGACCTTTGTGATCATTATTGGTGGGATAACATGAAGAGGGAGATTGCCGATTACACTAAAAGGTGCCTGGTGTGTCAGCAAGTAAAGGCAGAACGACAACTTCCTAAGGGGGTATTACAACCGCTACCCATACCAGTATGGAAGTGGGATAATATCACTATGGACTTTGTAACTGGTCTCCCGAAAATATCTAAAGGAAACAATGCGATATGGGTTATTGTGGACCGTCTCACCAAGACAACCCATTTTATCTCTATTCGGGAAGATTTCTCTCTAGATCAGCTTTCTAAGATATACGTGAAGGAAGTGGTAAGGCTGCATGGGGTACCACTATCCATCATATCTGATAGTGACCCAAGATTCACATCAAAATTCTGGAGAAGTCTTCAGCATGCTCTGAATACTGAATTGAATTTTAGTACGACCTATCATCCTCAAACTGATGGCCAATCTGAAAGGACTATTCAGACACTCGAAGACATGTTGAGATTATGCTCAATGGAATTTAAAGGTGGATGGGATCAATACCTCCCATTAGTGGAGTTCTCCTATAACAACAGCTTCCATGAGAGTATTCAGATGGCACCCTATGAAGCTCTGTATGAAAAGCGGTGTAGAACTCCTACTTGTTAGGATGAAACTGGTGAGAGGAAGCTTCTTGGGCCTGATCTCGTGCAAGAGATGACGGAACAGGTTCATGCCATCCAACAACACATAAAGGCTGCTCAGAGTCGGCAGAAGAGCTATGCTGACAATCGTCGAAGGGACTTGGAGTTTGGTGTTGGTGACAAAGTCTTCCTTCGAATTTCTCCATGGAAGAGAGTCATGCGGTTTGGGAAGAAAGGGAAGCTCAGCCCTAGGTACATTGGCCCCTATGAAATCCTTGATCGCATAGGAGCAGTGGCCTATCGTCGAGCACTTCCACCAAACCTAGCTCAAGTTCATGATGTCTTCCATGTATCTCTCTTGAGGAAGTACATACCCGACCCATCGCATGTACTGAACCCAGAGGTGGTACAACTGGAACATGACGTCTCTTATGAGGAGCAGCCAGTGGAGATCTTGGACCGTAGAGACAAGGTTCTACGAAACAAGACTACCCACCTTGTGAAAGTGTTGTAGAGGAATCATAAGTATGAAGAAGCGATTTGGGAGCCTGAGGAAACAATGAAGCAAAAGTACCCTCACCTTTTCGACTAGGCCTCAAGTGTAAATTTCGGGGACGAAATTTCTTAAGGGGGGAAGAATGTAACGACCCAATCTTTTTGAGTAGTATATTAACTTACTCTTAATGATTTAATAAGATGTTAATGGTTAATGCAGAAAGAGGAGGCGATGGCTTCATCCAGTAGACTTGAACCTTATGAAGCCCACTTATCAGAGCTTGGGAAGGAGGTAGCATCTGTGGGCTTCGCTTTAGACCAAGCCCAAGCCGAACTCCAGCGTGTCAAGCTTGAACAGAAACGCCTACGGGAGAAGTTCAAGTTAGTAGAGATTACTACTAGGGAAATGTTATCTGATCCTCCCTCAGATTCTCTCACCATAGCACATCTTACACTTAGGTCATATGCCGGTGTTATAAGGGGCTATGTGACGAGACCCTAGCTTCCTTGTGTAATCCCTTCGGGTGAATAAATTGAGATTTCTTCCTTTAGTGATGTTTGTGAAATTTCAAATGTCTAGATAATTTTAGAATGTATTTTATTGATGAATTTTGAAAAAGGGATATTTTAAAATATTTATGTAAACCCTAAATAACTAATGATGTGTAATGATTTTCAAAAAATGGTCTTCTACAAAAGTGTTCAGTAAGGAATTTAGAGTCTAATAAGATCAACTTAATTTTTGATGAATAGTAAATTATGAATAGTGATTTTACGCTTAGGATTAGTAATGTGACCAAATGGATTAGTAATTTCAATCAAAGAAAGTTTTAATATAATTTAGACACCTAGATTAAGTAATGTGATTCAATAAAATGGGTAAATAACAATTTCATAAATTATTAATCAAGTATTAGTTTTTTCGGGTGAATAGTTTTTTTTTAATTAAAAATTTAATTAAAAATAATTAGAAAATTATTTTTATAAAAATGGATTTATTTTTGAACTCAGAGCATCGATATTATGTTATGGTAATTTTTGGGGTTTTTTCTGAAAAAATGAATTTTCGATGAATAGTGTTTTTATTTAAAAATTAAATTAAAAATATTTAGAAAATTATTTTTATAAAATGGATTTCATTTTTGAAATCAGAGCGTTGATATTTGGTTAAGGTGAAATTTTGGGATTTTTCTGAGAAAGTTGAATTTTCAGTGAATAGTAAAAATGCAGTTTTAGGGTTTCGGTATGTTTAATGACATCATAACTGTGTCATGATGATGTCATGAGATCTTTTAAGGGTTGGCCGGCCAAGGGTGATGAATTATTGTTTTGGGGGCCCCATGTGGCCTAACTCCTTGATAAATGCCAAGGGAGAGCACATGGGTTTGAGAAAAGCACATGTGAGGTGTCCCTTGGCCATTATTGCCTTGTCCCCTCACTTTCCCTATAAATACCCACCCTTTCCTCCTTTAGTTTTCACTCCCAACTCTCCCCCAAAGAAGTTCTGGTCTTCTTACCTTCCAAGAAGTCCTCCCAAGGTGCCCCCAAGTCCTCAAGGTCCAAAACTTTGAGTTTCAAGAGTCACGTTTTAAGGTAAGGGATCCGACCCCTCTCTTTCTTTTCATGTAATCTCTTTTATGTCGTTCCTTTTATGCTCCATGTTCTTATGTGAGAGAATGTTCTTTTATATTCCTCTTACTGCCCTTTTCATTCTTATATGGTGAGAGATCCCCTCTTACTCTCATCATTTCATTTTATGAATGTTTAATTGATGTCGTTAGGCTGCCGAATTTTTAAGGGATTCTTTCACCCTTCTCATTTTTCAAGTTCGATTTTCATGTAAAGTATTTCAAGTTCCTTTTTATTATGTTGGGGTATGATCTCTATATATATAATACTGATCTATTATGATCATATGATGAGAGACCCTATTTGATCTTGTCAATTAATTTTTATTGAAGTTTAAGTGACGCCGTTAGGCTGTCGAATTTTCATAAGAGAAATATAATTTTTGTCTTCCTTCCATGTTTTTAATTTTAAATGGTATGTCCTTCCAACTTCATTAACATGTCCATATATCCTTCTTATTCTGTCCCCCTACTGTTTTCTGGATCATTTATGAGTGGGTGACCCATGTCCCCTCTCTTTTCAATGTTTTCTAAAACCTTGTAACATAGCCGTTATGCTGCAGAATTTTCGTCTCAAAATGCCCCTCTCTTTTCTCAAAAATTATTTTATGTTATAAAGTGAATACACAAAGCTCTTATTTATACAAGGGTATTCACATATATATCAAAATGTTCTATTTTAAATTCTGGGATTTACATACATGAGACCCACTTTCCCTTTCCGTGGGTTTAAAGTGACGTAAAGATCATGTCTTTAAAGCAGTTTTTAAAACGTTATGATTATGAAATGAAACCCATTTATTTTATGCTATGTGGGTTATTTATGAAATTTTTGATGATGATATATGTGGATCACATGATAATAAAGGCAAATTTAAGGGTGCGCCCTGATAGCGCTCCAATGCATTGGGTAATGATGTAACCACTAGAGATTACAATTTTCACGATACCTTGGTGAATAACCTTGGTAATTTTCAAATGACACCTTGGGGATAGACCTTGGTGATATGTTCATGATTGTCTATGTTAAATGATGTAGCCACATCTTCAAGTTATGGAAAATGTTATTTTTATTATGAAATGCCTCATGATTTCTTTCTCATGCCTTAAAGTTCTTTTCATGTCCTTATTGAAGTATCTCAAGTTCACATGTAAAATGTTCCTCTTGTTTCCCTTACTGGGCCTTCTGCTCACCCTTTCTTTTGATGTATGTCCCCAGGTTATGAGATGCAGTAATGAACCTAGAATGAACTTAAGGAGAAGCCTTTCAAGTGTTTAAGAAGAATGTTTTTTGTTGCTTTCATGTATTATGTTCCTGGTTTCCAAGACACTAGACCATAAAGATCCTCAGTTTTGTGTAATGTAATGAAAGTTTATGTTAATAAATGGCGGGATGCTATATAAAGGGAAAGTAAATCTCTTTTACTTCAAAGGAATGTGCCGAATTCTTAGAGATGCTACGTGAGGGAATTTATGCCGACTATCAGGGTAATATTCCACCAACCACAGATTTATTTTTTATGAAAATTCATTGAAATATTTGACTATAAATGAGAAATCAAGGAGATTAATAGCTATAGAATTAGATGGAGAGGCCAGATTGCTTTTTAAGTTCATCTAACACCAAATCTGCCCAAAGAAGGGAGATTTTTCTGGTTTAAATTATCAGGATGTTTTCCTGATTTATTTATTGAATAATGGGGTGAAAGTGAATTTATGTAGGTACCTTGTGGTATATATTTATGATATGATCAAACCCTCTAAAAAGGAAACCTGTTTATACTACCCAAGTATGATTTCTGCAATGTTTAAGAAGCTAGGGTGTGTAGAGGATGGATATGAAGTGATTACTGATTGTAGTGGTTTTTGCCTGTATAAAGATATCTGAAAGAGGATTAAGATTTTTTGGAACTCATAGAGGAGAATTTGGGTGGTAGATGTGGAGAAAATTTATGAGGATTATAATCCTATAGATCATCCTACCAGACCGAGGGATCAAGCAGATCCATGTCTCAAACCTGGTGAGAAGGTTGTGTATTCTAATGAGGAACCTGAGCCTGAGCTGTAAAGAGAAGAGGGATCTCCTATAGAAGTGACCCAAATATTAATGACATCCCTAAAGACTTTTCATATGGACCTACCCATCCACCATTAGAATTACCTTCTCGAGAACCTTTGTTGGGTGATGAAGATGAGGAAGAGACTGAAGACTCTAGAGTTGAAGGATATGTGAGTAAGTCTGATGATGATAAGTATAATGATGATGATTATGAGGATGATGATGGTGATCATGTGAGTCACTCACTAAAATCTAGACAAGTTGTAGATAGTTCTAGCGAAGAATCTATGCATAGAGAAGATGATGAGGCTAATAGATAGGATGATGCTAATCCTGTTAGACAAGATGCTCCTGATAATGATAATGATAGAGATAATAGAAATGAGGACTTGTATGACCACCCTGATAATTCTCAAGGAATAATTCAAGAACTTAATTAAATTATAGATAGAGGTAAAGAGGAAGAATAAAAAGCTCAAATTTCGCCTATGATTTTTAATTAGGAGGAACCTCAAGTGGTTGGAGTGGCTCAACTAACTGGAGTAGCTAGAGTTCAAGAAGAAGCTCAAGTTCATAATGTACTAGTGCATCAAAATTTTGTTTTAGATGGAGATCAATAATAATAAGAATATGAAGGTTAGATTGTACCTATGCCGTAAGGAATAAGAGTAAGAATTGATACTATGGAACCTAGAAACTAGAACTTTTCTATTGAGTGGAATAGAAATATAGGATATATTCTATTTGGGTTGGATTATGATTTGGATGAGGAAATGGTAGCTCCTCCTGCTCCACAAGCTGATATGGAACTGATTGCTCCTGCTTCACCTACTTTTCTTTATTTTGATGAGCCTATTGTACCTTCAGTGCCTAGTGACAATATCACCAAGGATGATATAAAGAAATACAAAGTTGATATTTGTGAATATGTGAGATCCGCTATTGGAATCATAAGTGAAGCTTCTACTTATGGGAATATTCCATTGGCATATGCTTATAGGATTGCAAGAATGATGATTCAGAAGATACAACCAAACCTAATCACTATAGCCAATACCATTATTAGAAATAATAAAGTACTGAGAGAGGAAGTAAATAAAATGGGTCAGGATCAGGTATCCCTATCCAATGATTTAAAAAACACACTTGGTGGTGTTATGGAGGTTATTAGGAACCTTGTTACACATCTACTGAGTGTATATTTGAAAAATTTGAAAGAGGATCTTGGAAATATAATTTTTTGTGCATCCAATTTGAGAGTTACCTGGCCTACTGCTGATATAGAGTCCCTCAGGATTGTGATGAGAGAGGAAATGAGGTCCATTTAAAGTGATTCTGATAAAGATACCCTTTCCAAGGTACATAGGAATAGTGACACTTGTTTATAATATGATGAGACAATGTATAAATGAGGCATGTGCTGCTCAAAAAGAGATTAGAGAAAAAGTGGAGAAGTATTTTTCTAAAATCTACACCAATCATGATCTGAACAACAACTTTAAGTACTTGGATGAGAACCTCAAGATCCCACCCGTAACAAAGGCCTTAAATATACAAGTGATCCAATTGAAAGATCTTACACCCACTTTGGAAAAGTTTATAGAGAATAATGAGGATTTTGAAAAGTCTATGCAGTATGGGGGTGAAATCATAAATTATTTTATCAAGATTTTAAATCCCTAAATACATGTAAAAGATGAATCTATAGTGGTCCCTATAGCTGCTTCCATTAGACCTAGTTCCCTGCTTCCTACTTAGATGACAATATCTCAAGCCTTATCTAAGGTCAGGCCAATGATCCAAGAGCAACCTCAAAGTCATGTTTTGTCAGATAGGAGACAAATCCTTTTAGCTAATGTTCCTACACGTGTTGTTTTACCTGGTGTTTCTATTCGATCAGCCCTTCCTACATCCAAAACACCACATCTATAATCCACTCTTGACCCTTCAAAAAAATGGAAAGCTCTTCAAAATTCCAAGCCTTAGCTATGGATCATTTTTTTGATAGGGCTCTGTACTTGTTTTTTTGATGAGTATCCTTTTATGGTTGTACTCTATGTACCTTAATGAATATCTCTTTCACTCCACTATGTTTCAAATTTTCTTTGTGTTTTTTTTCTTTATCCTTTCTGTTTCTTTTCACCTTTTTGCTAATCCCAAAAGGGGGAGAAATCTATGGATGGCATAAAATCTTAACCTAAGGCGGAGACTCATGGTGGCATAGGAAAGATGGAATGCAATCAATAGAAAATATAATATAATAAATGGTTAGCATGAAAGTGCTCTGATATAACTCTATTAAAAGGAACCTTCTATATATGCTTTCACACAATTATTGAGGGGGGGGGGTCTTAAATGGAAAGATCTTATAGTTTTATTGAGAAATAATACTCACTGTTGGTATGCTAAGTCATTTAATTCTTATTTCTTAATATCTTGTATACATCATTAATTCCATGATTTGTGATTATAAAAAGGGGGATATTGTTGGAACCTTTGTGAGATAGTTGTTTTAATAATCATAACTCAGGCCAATCATGATAATTCATACATTATGTTTTAAGTAATGTTAATCATTTCAATGAATATTTATAAATGAATAAATTATGTCACATGGTATAATACATTTTAATAAGTCAATAAATTATGGATATCTGGGTTTCAATATATTTACAAGTGTATATTTACATGTATTTATGAATTTCACTTAATCTGGTACTATTATGCATAAGACAGACACTTTGTAAGTTTTTCATAGTCCCTCACACCGATTGGTTTAAGGATTCACTGATGGCTGACTCACCGATGAAGAATTTACTGATAGAAGAAGTCACTGATCGAAGAAGTCACTGATCAAAGAATACACTGATGCAGGACTCACTAATAGAACAAATGTCACACTAATGATCGGTCACACTGATAGTTCAAGTGACTTACCGATGGACGAATCACTGATGGGCGATGCACCATTAGTTCAAAGGACTTACTGATGGATGAGTCACCGATGGGTGACACACTGATAGTTCAAAATGAGACCTATGAAGAATCAATGATGCCCAGACAGACCGATAGCACAAATGACTCACCGATTCCCAGAGTCAATAATACCAAAAGAAAGGACTCACTAACAGAGAGAATCACCGATTCTGATAGACCGATGCTGACAGACCGATGTTGGCCCACCGATGCTTATGACTCACCGATAGTCATAAAAATTTTCTTTAACTTATTAATTCAAATTTATATCTAACAATAATATTTAGATAAATTAATGTTTCTAACATTATTTAATATTGTTTGTATAACATTCAGAGGAATGTACGAGGTGAATTAATATGGGAAGATCATTATGTCTGCTGGATATCGAAGTATAAAAGAATTACAAGATGGGTCATTCAAGATATGAGAAAAGGTACAGTACCAAAAGAAAGTGAAAAAATGTAGAAGAACACCTGCAATTCTCGAGTATACTTAAAAAACCCAAGAAATCAAAAGGAAGAACATATGGGAAGATCAAAAAGACAAGATAAATTGCTGAGATGACCTGAAAATATTATAAAAAAGAAGCTGAAAATTTCACACTTCTAGAAGCCAGACCATAGAGACTATGATACTCTATTTTGGAGTCAACTTCTAGAATAGGACTCAAACTTCATTTCCACTACATCAACCAAGTCTAGATCTGTAATTCATAACAAATAGAGACTTATAAACCTTACTCTACATCCTTATATCTATTGTGTTCATTTATTTACATTTTTGAGAAGTGTGTGTATCTATATATTACACACACACTAACTCTTGTGCATAACTATAGGATACTTGATATCCTCAAACTAAATCTCTATTTATCTCTTTGTATCCCACATAGAACTATGAAAGAGGTCGTGTGTAACCTGTTTGTTGTTTTTCCCATGAAGAATTGTGGTAGAGGTCAAGTGTGACCTAGACAACCTTGTGTTCTATTGTGAATCTTGATCCAGGGTGTGGATCAAACTATTTATTAATTTAAACTGCTTGGTGAAAGGTGATCACCGAGTGAAGAGGATTAAGTCTATGCTTGATACTGAACCTCTTGTTTCATTTCATGTGTGTTTTTACCTTTTAGTTTTACTCTATTTTTATCACATATTTCATAAAACTAAATTGAACTATGATAGTTATTTTAGAAAGTGTTTATAATAGTTTTGAACAAATAAATTAGTTTCAAAAGTTATATTAGTCTTTAGATTAGTACAGTTGAGAACTGATCAGTCTTTTGAGAAATTAATTGAATATTTATAACTCTTAAAGATTCACTACAAAATGACTTATATTATATTGTTTAATTGGGGGAAATTTTCAAATAACCAATCTTTAAACATAATTTTTTATAAATACTTAATTCACACCCACTTGAGTATTCTACTCTGACCAACAATTGATATATTTTATTTAAAAAAAGGAATGAGGCCAAAATATATCAAGGAGGTATAAATTAGTGTAGCCTAAGGGAATAAAATTAAACTAAAATAATAAATTTTATGGGAAGGGATTATGTTCTAGTAAATATGGTGCATGGGTTACCTAGAGAGCACTGAGTAGTAATCAAATCAGCGACCTTGTTACCCTCCCACTATGTATGAGAGTGATCCATGTGGATGTTGAAAAAACTTCTATATCTCTGTAAAAAATAAATAATACCCCAAGGGATAAAAATAGCCTTTAAAATAGATATGAGAAGAATATATGATTTTATTTCAACCTAGTTTAGAATAATACCATGAGAGAAGCATAAATCCAATCCCATGTGAATGGAAAAAAAATTATTCAATGAGATAATCCCTATGACCAAAGAAAGCACTAAAAGAAAATAAGACATATATGGAACTATACCAAATAGCTCCCCCATGTATTTTTAGAAAAAACACACTCATTTATTTACTATAACATAGGATGTTCTCCTATACTTTGACTTATTTTAAGGGTTATCACTAAAGTTTCCTTATTCGAGTTTCGAAAAATATCTAAACCTTTCTCTGATACTAACTATAGAGACCCATACATTCAATACATAAATATTAAGTTTCATTAGATTGATATTCATTACAAATCTATATGATTCATACTAGAACTATAAATATTTAGTGCCATTAGAAACATAGATACATAAAAAACCAATACATAAAATATTTACATCATTTCACATTAAATTATTCACAACTAGAAACCTTTTTATACATATCAAACTTAAAACCTTTCTTCATAACTTGGGGAAGGAAAAAATAAGAAAGGGTGAGCTCAGATGCTTAGTAAAGGTAAACACAAGAGTTATAAATCAATTATAATGAGTGAGTATAATATTATTAGAAGTATATGATAACATGATCACAAATAATAATAATCATGCCCAATTAGTCAAAGATCTTTAATCATGAAATATTCTATGAGGTATTTTCAAACAAAATTCATAAGATATAAGAGTAAAAAATAATCAATAATCAATCATGAGACATGAAAACATAACATAATAACAAGGTATAAGTTTTTTTCATACAAATAAGTACATAAAATAATTTCCTTAGTCAAAGATCACTACTAAGACTATCATAGTGGATTTGGTTCTTTCACCATTCTGTCATTCCCTGATTCAAGGTTCATTCGCAAGACTATAATATTGAACAAAATCCCTTACTAAACTAGGTTCACTCCCCATTACAGTCCTTATTATCTCATGAGATATTCATATTTACCAAATTCATTGGAAGGATATTTAATTTTGGGCCCACCCATCACATAATGAAAACTATATATATGTGTGACACAAGATCATAAAACATCATCATATCATTATATGATAACATGTGGAAAGGATACAAGTTTCATAAAAAAATTATCTTCATAATAATAAACCATCTAGAGAAATAATAAATATTGTAACATTGGATTATATCCCCATTAAATAATAATAAACATCAAAGGGTGTTATTATAAATAAAAACACCTTTAAAATATCACAAGGATATTTTTTGAGGAAAACACCCCTTTCATTTTGAAATCTATTATTTAAAATATAAAAACCTACAAAATATTAAGGAAATTTTTTCATTTGAAAATAATCAGGGAAAATTATAAAGTAATCTTAAATTAAAAGGGTATTCATGATGTTTGGTAAATCCATTCATGTGGTATATGATAAAATAAAAACTCATTTCATGTTTTTGATATAACTCAAAAGTACCTCATTTGAAAAAGAAGAAGATTAATTTAATTTTTTTTTATAAATTAAAACATGGGTAAAAAATACTTTGATAAATAATTGGATAATACTACAAAATTCTTGAAATTTTTTAAAGAAAAATATGGATATGGATGAAAAGATTCTCGATCGAAGAGAGAAATAAAGTTGGTTTTCCTTAATACCATTATTTAGATATTTTGAGTACTTAAAGAGATTAAAATGAAAAAAATATGTAATCTACATTAATAAATATAGGATAATAAAATAAATAATTTTTTTTGGAGAAATTGATCATATAATTTCATTGTCAGAAAATTTAATCATAAGCAATCCTTGTAAAAATGAGATTTTAATATAAAACCATTACCTCAAGCCCATATTGCTTCATAAGAACTATAACCTTCTATATAATAAATTTATTTATTATGATTAAATAATAAAACCATATTTATACCTATATTACCATACATGGTTTACTTATAACATATTATCACATGTTCATTAATAATCTTTCATTATCATCATTATTTCAGGTCATAATTGCTTTATTTTTTTTGTATGTTTTGGTTTGGAAATTATGATACTTATAATTTAATAATGTTTTATTAATATATATAATGTTAATAATTATATAAAAATTATATATTTTTATTATATACATACTTATAACCATTTATATAACATGTTGATGAAAAATGAATTACATCACTACGTGATGAAGGTAGTCCGCACGTACGGCGGAGTGATGTTTCAATTTTTTAAAAGATATAATGAAATAAATGTAAATAATAATTAAACTTTAAAGAAACTTTATCATATCATTAACTTTATATATATACATTAAATCTAACATAATAACCAACCATAAAATACAGTGGTGTAAAATGAATCGCATCACTATGTGGAGGCTATAGTCCATACGTACGCATGAATGATACTTTCATCTCCCTTCTTATGGATAAGAGGTGGTCAATAGTTGTTAAATCATAATAATAAAATAAAATTATATTTATTATAATTTACTAATATTTTTTTTATTGTTACAATAATTTTAGATGAATTAGAAGAAGAAATAAAATTGAAATAGCTTGGTTAATATTTATACCTCTTATTTGAAGACCTCCTTTTTCTTACACCTTAAGACTTGAAGGATTGGTATTAGGAAAATAATATAAGTTATATTATGAATGTAAGTATTATATGAATAAATTTTAGTATGTATTGGTCAATATATAATGTTAAAATGGTGCGAATAAGGGAGGATAAGATGTTCCCTTTTATAAGTGAGGGGAGACACACAAATGGAATTTCTTAAAAGATTTCAATTATATAAGGTCAATTTCACTGGAAAGTGGCTCAAAATGGGTAAGGTATAAAATATAGGATAATATAAGTCCTAAATAACTTAAAAAAAATAAAATTTTATAGGTTTTTGTGGAAATAATATCCTTATCACTTGGTTTAACCCCTAGTAAACCATTATTAACCTTAATCGTGGTAACAAAATATTACTATTATTACTATTAATTATGATAAAAAATAAGTGGACCATTTTATATGATATTTATTATTATTATTACAAATATATAATTCATTTTACCATATTAAATTTATATAATTAGTAGAATTTAATTATAAATAAGTATACAAACCACAACAAAAACCCATTTTAGAAAAATTCTTTTTTAAGCATAAAAATTTATTTACTTCCATTCCTTGACTTGTAAAAACCATATAATGAATGATAAAATATAAAATTGAATATATAATATATAAATTTCACTAAAATAATTAATAAAAAGATATTAGTTTAATTTATTAAGATAAAAACACATTGCGCATTTAAAAATAGTTTTTAGTAAAATGTGTTTTTAAGCCAAAAAATAAACTTATACTAAAATTAAGTATAATGTTTATTAATATATATTTAATTATTTTTTATAATTAAATGTTAATTATGTTTCTTTAATATTAAATTCAAAACATAATGTGACTTTTAATTGAAAATAAATGATAATTTTTGGTATTTTTCATTATTCAATAAAAAATAAATCTTTTTAGAAATATTATAAAAATCCACCATAACATAATATTGACATGATAGTTTCAAAAATTATATTCATTTGTTAATTTTTTTTCTAAAAACAGTTGAAACTAATTATAATTTTTATACACAAAATGAAATAAATTCCACTTTTTTAGAAAACATATTTTTGAATCATAAAATGAATTTACTGAAAATTGAGTACTTATTTATTATGGATTAATCAATAAAATTTCATTATTAAAAACATTTATATATAATATTTTTATAATTTTGTTATTAATATTTATATTTTTAAATTTAATGGCTTGTTTACAAGGGATTACTTTATTATGGTTCACTTAGAATCAGGGTTGCATGTAA
Source organism: Viscum album (assembly GCA_963277665.1). Classification (NCBI taxonomy): domain Eukaryota; kingdom Viridiplantae; phylum Streptophyta; class Magnoliopsida; order Santalales; family Viscaceae; genus Viscum; species Viscum album. The sequence continues at coordinate 1,461,533,327 of OY728162.1, read as the reverse complement.
GACAAGCTATCAAATACTTCAAGTATATTTCGAAGGAAATATATATAAAATATTAGGGTGTTACATTTACAGAGGTAAATTCAAGGTATAAAGATATCCCTAAGGTTTATTAATCTGTTCTATATATTTTTTATGGTTTGATAGGTTACTTTTCACCTAGCCTTACCCCCACACTAAGTCCGAGAGCATGACATTTTCCACATGTCACAACTATAGAGAAACATGGATGAATTGTCAAATATTATTAACTTGGGTGAGCTAGAAATTGAGGATGGATCCAAGTTTTTAGAGTACCTAATGATCATCAAGTATTGACATGAGAAGATCCTTTATGGGTATGATATCCCACCAGTGAAAGTTTATTTTTATTGGTAAAATACATTTATCGAAAAAAGAAAAAAATACAATAGTTTGAAGGAAGGGATTTTAAAATAATCTCTTTGAAAGATAGATATTAAATCCTCAGGTAATACCATACAAGAAATGAGATTCTTGAAACTCAAATATTTATTTTCAAGTTCATCAGCAAGGTAATTTGCCTCCTAAAAAACCTAAGTGATGAAGTAATTCTTGTTTGAGAGAAAATACAATCATTTGTTCCATTGTGCAATCATCTTCCAAGATAAATAATAATTACCAGATCTAAAATCTTACATAATATAAGTATATATTCATTCAAACTATAATTTTTTCCATCCCCATTGTTGTTCCATATCTACCACTTTGATCAATCCAAGAATTTCATCCACAATAGACGATTCAATTTCACATGGGCCATATAGACATCCCATGATATTACCATTATGGTCTCAAAAAAATACATCAAAGCCTGAAGTATATGGCTTCCCTCTTGAAGTACCATCATATTTTTACTTGAAAAATCTAATAAAAGTAGATTTACAAATGAATTTAAAAGTTAAGTTTGGATGAAAATAACTACCTCAAATATTAAAACATTTTAGAATAGAAAATTCATGTATAGAGTTATTATAATGATCATTCTAGATGGAGTTGGCACCCCAAATATCCATAATTATTTTATCCATAGAATATTACATGATTATTTGTGTTTTTTCATTATTTCTAAAATTCCAACTAAAGAAGATGATATAAAACAGTTCGATATTGGCCACCATGAGAAAATTCATTATCTGCTGAGAAAAAGAAAGGCTAAAGTAAGCCCTGATGAGATCCTATATTGAATCTTATTATGGTGGATACAACTCAAACATATTAAATACCATCTACCATAAATCCTAATAAGTATTATATCTTAGGAAAATATTATTAACATATTTTTTTGTGATGTTGGAATAAGTTGTACATTGAGCATAAAGAGATTCCCACTAATTGTAGGAGTGCATTAACCAGAAGCTTCAAGAAACCTATCCTCCACACCTTTATGAATATGGAGGGTCTAATCGATCTTTTATTGAAGCTGAAAATACAATTGTAAACCTTACCATGATTATAATTTCTACAATAGATCCTTAAAGTAAGAACACTATTCATTCTAGGTTCCTAGATCATAATATCATCCTGATTTATGAAATTATAATTAATCACAACATGCTTAATAACATCAGGAAGGCTATCCAAGTTATTCATTTGGTCTTTGATTTTAATATTAATGTAAAAATAAAGATAATATGATCTAAGAAGATCTATAAATGGAATACCTGTATAATTATCAATCCAAAAGTTCAGTAGGGAATTCATATTAACTATCCAGTGGGAGTTTAAATGAATACTGAAGAAAATATTTTTAAAGGCTTACTGGACTGGGGATTTAACATAATTCATATGTATAGATTTCATTTTTTCTCAAAATCTAGATATTAGAAATCCAAGGGAGTTTTATTTTTCATTGAACAATCTCCAAATAAATTTATATTTAAGGGATTGATTAAAGTTACCAAGGTTCTTGATTCCAAGGCTTCCAAGATCATAAGGTTTAAAAAATTGCTTCCAAGGCATGGCAATGATCTTTATTTCATGTATAGAATCACTATAAAGGAAGTTTTTGATGGAAGTGTTGATATTCTTGAGAAAAATTATGATCTATTTATATACCATAAAATATTAAACAAATTTGGAGACAATAATATGCATCACAAGGAAGAATATTCCCATTATTAAAAGAGACTTACCTTTCCATGATACCAATAGTCTTAGAACCTGACCTAAGACATGATTAAGATGACAATATCATGATCTTCCCTAAAATAAAGGGACACCAAATTAAGTAAATGGTAACACTTATTATTTTAATCCTAATTGATTAATCATATCCACTTTTATTTTTGTAGAAATAATTTTTCTAAATAAGATAAAAGATTTATTCCATCCAATCTTCTACCAGAAACTATTTCATAGATTAAGTATTAATTTTTAATATTTATAATATTAATTTTGTCCCATTTGGTAAACTAGACAATTTTATCATAATAAATAGGTGTAAATGAGTAAATAAATATCTGGTATCCATTATGGTCTTCAACTTACCTTTATCAACCATATTTAGAAAAAGATTTCTAAGGTAATCCACTATGATAGAAAAAATAATGGTAGAAAGAAGATATCCTTGTCTAGACTATAACACCCCGACCCCTCTAGATCGGAGCCAGTGAATTACTTATTACATTGGAATGGTTAGAAGGAATGGAATATAGAAGGAACAATAAGTTTATTAGTCTTTAAGAAACTATATACATATATGTAACTCAAATTAAATTGGAAAAGGTTACAAAATACAATACATAACAAAAACTAAAAACTGCATCCACATAAACTTAATAAATGATCTCCTCTTAATAACCTATTGAAGGTAAAAAAAAGAAAGGGGTGAGATAAAATTCTCAGTAAGGGTTACAAATGGAAGAATCATGAATTCAATAATAAGTGAATCATAAACAATTTGACATAATAAATATGGAATGGTGAATAAATGAAAAACTCACGCCATTAATAAACTGAGAATGAAACTGAATCCATAAATTTTTTCATAGTGAAAACCTTATGGATAGTAATGATAGATAATGAATAAAGAGAATTATTATTAATTGGAAATCATGTATCTGGCACATGATACCACTATACCATCAAATTTTTTTAAGTCTGTGGGTAGAAACCTGTCTAATTTTTGGAAACAAACTTGTAGGGTTTGTCGCTAACTGATTTGTCTCATGAGACTAGTCGATGCATCGAGGGGATATAGAATGAACCACCTACCAATTCAAGTGAAAATAATTATTTATACATATATTAAATACAAGTACAATATACCCTATCAATATCCTTATAGATTAGAGAATACATATTCATTAATGTTACTATAGTTAAAATAACATTCCAAATAAACACCACATATAAAAGGGTATACAACTTAAGACAATACTCATGTACATGAAACCAGACTATGGATATATAATATATTTACAATTTAAAATGAATAATTATCTCAAATGGGTTGTAGATACACCATATAATAAATATTAGGTGTACAATAGTAAGGTCTCAATGAAATGAAAATTGAGACACAATCCCTTACCATATTGTAATCAATTGAATCGTATGAACAAAAGTCAAAAATCACCAAATTAATCATAGAATAACATAAATATAAATTGAATCATGTTATTATATATAAAATGGTAGTACACATATACCACATACAATAAATAAGTGGAAAATAATGAAAATCTCACAAAAATGAAAGTGAGATGAGAAACCCCTTACCTTATGCTAGAGTGTGTTATTCATTTGTTTTAATGACATGAATAATCAAATTTATATTAATTAATTAAAATTACATAACCTACTATAAATGTAATTGATTTATTATAACTTTATTAGGTTCATTAATATCCCTTTTTATGGGTTTAAGCGGTTCAATTTTATTATTTTGGAAGCATTTTCTTCTTTGGTTTTCATGATCAGTTTACTTGTATTCATGAATGGAAGTTCATTTGAAATGTGGTTAAACATGAAGAATTGTTAATATATCTTATTAATGAAATTATATAGATATAAATTATATTATATTGATTCTATATTATATACCATGATGATGATTCATTAGTTAAAATTTAATTACAAATGTTTGGATTAACTTGGAAGATTTGTTCATAATGAACTTGTTTTGTATTATTATTTTATATTATGAGTGTGTAAGGATTAAAAAAAATTAATGAGATGAAATACATATATTATTATCTGTTTCAACCATAAAAAAGTTTTCATGACCATAATTGAAGATGGTAATGAACAATTGAGAACCCGTCATCCTTGAATGTGATAAATTAACACATCTCGGATGGTGTTTTCATATTTAGTATAAGAAGAGGGGTAAAGAGAGATGATGATGAAATATTCCATTAGCATAATATAATTCCATATAATTTAAGGTATGAGAATTATCATAGAATTTTGATGAGGGGAGATGAGGAAAGAAGTAGAAAAAAGGAACTCAAAATAGAAGAAAAAATTGATAAATCTCTCACGAAAATTTGGTAGCCTAACAGTGTCACTTAAAATTTCATAAAATAGTTTTATGAGATAAAGGGGGTATCTAATCAATATTAAATAATATGGATAGAAAGGGTAATATAAAATGACATATCCCAAAAAAATCCAATTGAAAATAAAAGAGAAAATATAAAATGAAAGCTTTAAGAAAAGAGAAGGGTGGTAGATTCCCTTACCTTGGAGAGTAATTCCCAAAACATGAAGGTTGTGACCTTGGGGGCTTAAGGACATCTTGAGAGGATTTATAGGGAGGAATAAATACTAGATATTCATGCATTATGGATTTGGAATGGAGGAAAATGAAGGTATGAGTGGGTATTTATAGTAAATGGGAGGGAGTTTTTTATTATTTAAAAGGGACACCTCATTAGTGGTTTTTGCAAAACCATAAGATTTAACATGGTATTTTCCCATGGATTTAGCCATTTGAGATACCTAATGTCATATGATACTGTAAAAAAGTCTACCATCCTTTTATATTTAGTTATTACATCATTATGATGTCATTAAACTATGGAAAACTCAAAACTGTATTTTTACTATTCACAAAAATTCAATTAATTTAGAAAAATCCCAAATATTTACCCTAACCATTTATCAATGTGTAAAAATAAAAAATGAAATCCATTTTTTTAAAATAATTTTATAAATATTATTAATTTAATTTATAAATAAAATCATAGTTAATTTGAAAAATAACAATTTTAATGGTATAATTAGTTTTATACCACATTGAAAAATTAATTAAGATCTCATTATATTATTACCTTAAAAAATAAAATATTATCATTATTTACTATTCATAAGGGTCATATTACTATTCATATTACTATTCAAAAGGTTTTGTTACTATTCATCAAAAAATCAAGTTGGTTCTATCAGACTCCAAATGACTTACTGGTCATAACTCTATATGACCATTTTTCAAAATTCAAATCATAAAAGTGGAAAATTTATGTTTAATGGATAGATTATGACTATCTCCTAAATAACCAAGTGTTGTTTCAAAATAAGAGAGTGCTTTATGAAATATATTCTATGAATAGAATGTATTTAAGAGAAACATACCATAAAATGTTTGGGGTGTTATAGTATTCCTTCCTTCAAAAATTTTGTCCTTGAAAATTTTCATGAATAAATCCCTCTAAAAAGATGTGGGTGGTTCTTCTTTATAACATCCTCAGGTTCCCACGTTGCTTCCTCTATATTATGGTTTCTCCAAAGAACCTTTACTAGACTATTTATCTAATTTCTCAATACCTTCTCCCTTGTGTCAAGAATCTAGATAGGCTCTTCATAGTATGACAAATCATGTTCCAGTTCTATTTCTTCATTGGTGAGTACATGCATTGGGTTTGGCATGTATTTCTTCAGCAATAACACATGGAACACATCATGAACTTTGGAGATACTTAGCATAATTTCTAAATGATAATCTACATCCATGATTCTTTCTAGAATTTCAATTGGTCTGATGTACCTGGGGCTTAGTTTCCCTTTCTTACTGAACTTTAAGACACCCTTCCATGGACATACTTTCAGAAAGACATGATCTCCCACTTGGAATTCCAAATCCTTTATCCAGTTGTCATCATAACTCTTCTGCCTACTTTGGGCTACTTGAATATGGACTTGGATTATATTTACCTTTTCTGTGGTCTCTTTAATAAGTTCTGGACCTATAAGTATCCTCTCACCAACTTTGTCCCAACAAATTGGAGTTCGACATATCTTTCTGTATAATTCTTCATATGGATCCATTTGAATACTATAATGGAAACTATTGTTGTAGTAAAATTCCACCAAAGTAAAGTATTTATCCCACATACCTTGAAATTCAAGATAGCATGATCTCAGCATGTCTTCCAGAGTTTAAATAGTACTTTCAGACTGTCTGTCAGTTTGGGGGTGATAAGCAGTACTCATACGAAGCTCAGTATTCAAATCCTTCTAGAGACTTTTCAAGTATTTTGATGTAAATAAGGGATATCTATCATACAAAATTGATAGACGTGATCCATGAAGTATTACAAATTCATTAATATAAAGTCTTTTCAGGTTCTCAAGTGGTAAATCCTCCTTATAGCAAAGAAATGGGTTGATTTTTTGAGACGATCAACAATTACCCATATTGCATCATTCCTTCTAGGTGTCCTCAGTGGTCTAGTGAAAAATTCCATTGTAATTTCATCCCACTTCCACATAGGAATAGGTAGATGTTGAATCACACCTCTAGGATGTTTTCTCTCTGCCTTCACTTACTGAAAAACTAGGCACCTTGACACGTAGTCAACAATTTCCTACTTCATATTTTCCCACCATTTTTTTTCATATATCTATTAATATTTGTGCTAATAGGGTGTATAGATAAATTTTAGCTATGAGAATTGTTTAATAGTTATATTTTTAGCTAAAGTACTGATAGAATGCAAAATATCTTCCCAAATTTTAGAACTCCTTCCTCATACACGAAGTCTTACAATCTCCCATTCTTAAAAAAATTATTTTTCTTTTGGAGATTTTCATCATTAGATTAAGATATTTTTATCTTCTCTAGTAAAGATAGTTTAGAAATCATTTTAAAGAAGAAATATTTTTTTCCTTCCTTAACAATTCCCATATCCCTCTTTAGTAGATCCATGAATATAGGATCTCTCTCAATCCTCATTTGAGTCAAAAGCCCATGATATTTTCTAATTAATGCATCTACCACCTTATTTTCCTTTCCTAGGTGGTAATTTATTGAACAATTGTAATCTTTTAGTAACTAGAGCCATCTTCTTTGCCTCATGTTGAGTTCTTTTTGTGTGAAAATGTATTTCAAACTCTTGTGATCTGTGTATATCTTACATTTTTCACCGTAAAGATAATGTCTCCATATTTCCAGATCAAAGATTACATATTCTAACTCAAGATCATGAATTGGATAATTTTTCTTATGAGTCTTCAAATTACTTGATTTATAATCAATAAATTTATCATTTTGTAGAAGGACACAACCCAACACATTCTTTGATGCATCACTATATATTACAAATCCATAACCTCCAAATGGAAGAGTAAAAATTGAAGAATTGGACAATATTATTTTAAATTATTCAAAGCATTCTATACATTCCATCGTCCACAAAAACTTAACTCCTTTACATGTGATCTTGGTTAGAGGGTTATCCAGTCAGGTGAAATTCTAAACGAAACACCGATAGTAACCTACTAAGCCAATAAAACTACGTACCCCAGTTATGTTCATTGGCTTGGGCCATTCTTGTATTGCCTTTATCTTCATAAGATCAACTAGGATTCCATCCTTAGAGAAAATATGGTCTAGAAAATATGGACTAGAAAATAAACTGCTTGAAACCATAATTCGCATTTCCTAAACTTCTCATATAATTCATTTCTTCTAAGAGTTTTCAAAATAACCCGTAAGTGATTATCAAGGTCTTTATAGCGTTTTGAGTATACCAAGATATCATCTATGAATACCACAAAAACTTTATCAAGATTTTCCTTGAAAAGTATATTCATTAAATCTATGAAAACATAGGGTGCATTAGTCAGTCCAAAAGGCATCACTGTAAACTCGTAATGCCCATACCTAGTTCGAAATGCTAGCTTAGGAATTTCTTCCTTCCTCACATGTAGCTGATGATATCCATATCGAAGGTAAATCTTTGAAAAGTATTTTTCTCAATGAAGTTGATCAAATAAATAATCAATTCATGGTATATGATACTTATTATTTATTTTAATAGAATTGATTTCCCTGTAATCAATGCATAGCCTCATGGATCCATCTTTCTTCTTGACAAAGAGGAAAGGGGCTCCCCATAGAGAAACACTTGGTCGAATAAATCCTTTTTCACTCAATTCCTTTAGTTGTTTTTTAGCTCCAGTAATTCCAAAGTGGCCATTCTATAGGGAGTCTTTGATATAGGTCTTTCACCAAAAATTAAATCAATAGAGAACTCAACTTCCCAATCTAGACGATGTCCAGGTAAAGCCTCTATAAATATGTCAATGTGTTCTTGCACTATATACACATCTTTAATTTGAAGATTTATTTCCTCACCCATAGATATTGGGTTCTATTCCTCTCAAAGAATTTTATTCAATAGAGCTACTGGGGGTGGATCTAGATAAGAGTCAAATGGTGAGGTTTCTTCTCTAAAAATAAGGGATTCTACACCATTTTTAAATATTGTAACTTCCTTATTCTTCCAACAGATCTTCTCATCATAATTTGATAGCCAATTCATACTGAGAATTATATCAAAGTTATTCATTGGTATGATGATAAGGTTAGTAACTAAAGCACATTTATGTGCCATGATGGGACTGATCGACATGCCCTTGTTGCAATGATACACCCCCTAGGAGTTTTGACTGAAAAATACTTTATTAAATCAAGTTGGACATATATAATATTTTGTAAAACTAGGAAGATATAAATGAATGCGATGATATAGAATCAAATAATGCATTGGGAAAATTTGATGAAGCAATTAAAGTACCTTCCACCACATCATTAGGAACTTCAACCTCCGCGGTTGTAATCACATAAGCTTTCCCTTGATCTCAAGGAATTTTCTGAGGCACGTTTCCTTGGTGATTAGGACACTCATTTTCATAGTGTCCCATCTCTCTAAAATTTTATCATTGAACATCATTAACTTGATTCTTCCGCTTGCAGTCACTAGATCGATGACCCTTTTGTCCACACTTGTAACAGACTCCAATTCCTCTCAATCATTTCCCATGACGATTCTTTCCCTAGTTCTTATATAATGGGAATTTCTTCTTTCCCTTGTTCTTCTTTGGTGCTTTACATTTTACTTAGTTATCAGAGTACCAATTTTTATCTTGGATTCCCTTGAAAAAATTTGATCTAGTAAATTCCTTCTATGTTTTTATGGCACTTGATACAATTTCATCATATGATGAAAATGTTTGAGAAGCCAGTTACCTTCAAAGAATTGGAATAATACCTTCAAATAAATGACCAATTTTTTCTACCAGGTCACATACGTAATCTATGGCATACCTAGTTAGCCTTGTAAAGCTATCCCCATCCTCTACAATAACGTCTTCTTCCATTTTCTTTAATCTAAAGAATTTCCTCTTAATTTTGGTTCATTGTTCAAGAGGGAAATATTTGTCAAATAATATTCCCTTAAAAGTCCTCTATTCCATATATTCTATTTCTTATTCCTCTATGATATTATAAATCAACAACCACCATTGATCAACATCGCCCTTGAGACAATATATTTCCAGTACTGCCTTTCCATTTTCATTGCATCTTAATTCCATGAATATCTTTTCAAGGGTCTTGATCCACATCTCAAAAACCACTAGATTAGTAGTCCCACTAAAATATAAGGGCTTCTGCCGCATGAAACGATCCAAAACAGGTGTGGAATGGTTATTCGTTACAACTTGAGTAAGTTGTCCCAATATAGTCATGATATAATCTGCTCAAACATTGACTGTGTTGATTTTATCAGTGGTGAAATCCCTAGTTTTCCCATGAGTATTTATTCCCATTATTCCATTAGGATCCATTTCTAAATAATTCCATACACTAGATTAGGTTATCAATCTCAAATAGAAAATCACTTAACATAGATTGAAATTCTATGCATAAATAATCTTATAAACATGGTTTCTATGAGGAAAAATTTACATTAAAATCATTCATAATGGATTGTAAAGAAAATTTAAAATATCCTAAACACATAACCTAGGAGTTTCAATACAAAGAGTGTAGCAAGGCCGATTTTCATGTACCAGGATACCCCGGGTCAAGCCTAAAACTCCTTGTCGGAGCTTTCATTCCTATGTGCATCTGTTCCAGAGCCACCTCTACTTGTTTGTATCCAGACAAGGATGTATTTACTAGAAATATTCACATAATATATTCCTTACCAAAATATCTGGACTTTCTTGTATTTTTATCCTCAAATACTACCTTAGGTCTTTGTTACACACTCTACATTTTTTAATCTAGTTCCCAAGGTTCTTACTAAACTTCCTCTGATACCAACTGTGACACCCTGACCCCTCTAGACCGGAGCTATTATGTTACTTGTTACATTGGAATGGTTAGAATGAATAAAATATAGAAGGAAAGATCAGTTTAGTAGTCTTGAAGAAACTATATACATAGATGTAACTCAAATCACATCATAAAAGGTTACAAAATATAATACATAACAAAAACTAAAAACTGAATTCACAGAAACTCATTAAATGATATCCTCTTCATAACCCGTTGAAGGTAAATAAATGAAATGGGTGAGATAAAATTCTCAGTAAGGGTTAAAAATGGTGGAAGAATGAATTAAATAATAAGTGAATCATAAAAAAATTGACATAATCAATATTACATGGTGAATAAATGAAAAACTCACGCCATTAATTAACTGAGAATGAAACTGCATCCATAGATTTTGTCATAGTGAAAACCTCATGGATAATAAGGACAGTTAATGAATAGATATAATTATTATTAATTGGACATCATGTATCTGGCACATGATACCTCTATATTATCAAAATATTTTATGTTTGTGGGTAGAAACCCGTCTGATTTTTGGAAACAAACTCGTAGGGTTTGTCGCCAACTGATTTGTCTCATGAGACCCGTCGATGCATAGAGGGGATATAGTGGGACCCACCCAATACTAAAAGTACAAATAATTCATTATATGTAGATTTAATACAAGTACAATATTCCTTATCAATATCCATATAGAGTAGAGAATACAGATTCCTCAATATTACCATAGTTAAAATAACTTTCCAAATAAACACCGCATGTAAAAGGGTATATGACTTAAGATAATACTCATATCCATGAAACCAGAATATGGAAATATAATATATTTAAAAATTCAAATGAATAATGAACTAAATGGGTAGTAGATACACCACATAAGAAGGATTAGGTGTTCAATACAAATAAGGTCTCAATGAAATAGAAATTGAGACAAAGTCCCTTACCATATTGTAATCAATTGAATCATGTGACCAAAAGTCAAAAATCATCAAATTAATCACCAAATAACATGAATATAAGTATAATAATGTTATTATATATCAAATGTTATTAAAAATATACCACATACAAGAAATAAGTGGTGACTAATGGAAATCTCACAGAAATGAAAGTGAGATGAGAAACCCCTTACCTTATGCTCGAGTGTGTTCATAGTTTGTTTTAATGACATGAATAATCAAATTTATCTTCATTAATTAATAATTAAATAACCTTATATACATGTAATTGATTTATTATAACCATATTAGGTTCATTAATGGCCCTTTTTATGGGTTTAAGAGGTTCAATTTTATTGTTTTGGAATCATTTTCTTCCTTGGTTTTCATGATCAGTTTACTTGTATTCATGAATGAAAGTTCATTTGAAATGTAGTTAAACATAAATAATTGTTAATATATCTTATTAATTAAATTAAATAGATATAAATTATCTTATAATTATTTTGGGTTATATACCATGATGATGAATCATTAGTTAAAATTTAATTACAAATGTTCAGATTAACTTGGTGGTTTTGCTCATAATGAACTTGTTTTGTATTATTATTTTATATTATGAGTGTGTAAGGATTATAGAAAATTAATGATATAAATACATATATTCTGATCTGGTTAAACCATAAAAAGGTTTCATGAATATAATTGAAGATGTTGATGAAAAATTGAGAACCCGTCATCCTTGAATGTGATAAATTAGCACATCTCAGACAGTGTTTTAATTTTTAGTATAAGAGGAGGGAGAAAGAGAGATTAAGATGAAATATTAAATCAGAATAATATAATTCTAGATCATGTAAGGTATTGGAATTATCATATAATTTGGATGAGAGGATATGAAGAAATAAGTAGAAAATAAAGGAACTCAAAAATAGAAGAAAAAAATAAGAAATCTCTCATGAAAATTCAGTAGCCTAACGGCATCAATTGAAATTTCATAAAATAGTTTTATGGTAGAAAGGGGGTCTCTCATCACTCTTACATAATATGGAAAGAAAGGGGAATATGGAATGACATATCCTAACATAATCTAATTGAAAATAAAATAGAAAACATAAAATAAAAGCTTTAAGAAAAGACAAGGGTGATAGATTCCCTTTCCTTGAAGAGTAATTCCAAAAATGTGACCAGAGCATCAAGTATTATGGATTTGGAATGAAAGAAAATGAATGTATTAGTAGGTATTTGTTGTAAATAATAGGGAGTTTTTTATTAATTAAAAGGGACACCTCATTAGTGATTTTGGCAAAACCATGAGCTTTACCATGGTATTTTCCAATGGTTTTAGCCACTTGGGACACCTCATGTCATATTTTAATATACAAAAGTCTACCAGCCTTTTATATTTAATTATTACATCATTATGATGTCATTAAACTACCGAAAACACAAAAACGTATTTTTACTATTCACAAAATTCAAGTATTTTAGAAAAATCCAAAAAATTCACCGTAACCATTTATTGATATTTAGAGTTAAAAAATGAACTCAATTTTTTGAATATAATTTTATAAATATTATTAATTTAATTTTTAAATAAAATCATAGTTAATTTGAAAAATAACAATTTTAAAGGTATAATTAGTTTTATATCACATTGAAAAATTAATTAAGATCTCATTATCTTATTATCATAAAAAAATAAAATATTATCATTACTTACTATTCATAAGGGTCATATTACTATTCATATTACTATTCATAAGGGTATGTTAATATTCATCAAAAAATCAAGTTGGTTCTATCAGACTCTAAATGACTTACTAGTCACAACTCTATATGACTGTTTTTCAAAATTTAAAACATAGAAGTGGAAAATTTATATTTAATGGATAGGTTATGACTATCTCTTAAATAACCAAGTGTTGTTTCAAAGGAATACAATGCTTTATGAAATATAGGCTATGAATAGAATGTATTTAAGAGAAACATACCATAAAATGTTTGGGGTGTTATATAAACCCTATTGAACATTTTAATATCCCTTATGAGATCCATTAATAAGAATATAAATGTGTTTTGATCTTAGATGAATTTTGATCTATTGAACAAAAACATCATCAAATCCAAAATTGATAAAGACTTTACAAATGAAGCCCCAATCCATAGTGTCAAATACTTTCTTGATGTCCATATTCAAAGAAATGTTTCCACCTATACTATATTTACTTATAAAATTAAAACATTATAGGGCCATGAAAAAGCATTTCTATACATTCCTCCCTTTAACAAAGCCAAACTAATTCTATGTTATCATTTTATTCTACATTCTAGCCAACCTGTTGGATATAATTATAACTATAATTTTATGAATGGTATTAACCATATCTACTATCCTAAAAGATATTATGTCTCTTTAATTCTCAATTTTTGGAATGATAATAATAAATTGGGAATTTACACCATTTGTAAGAGAACCACCTTTGAAAAAAATGAGACCATCCTATAAACATCATGTTGAATAATTTCATATAAGGTTTGAAAGAAAAAATTTGTAGAACCATCCGAGCTAGGAGAACTTCTAGTATTCAGGACAAAGATAATATCTGTAATCTCAAAGTAAAATGGAATTGAAGTTAACATAGAATTATCCTCAACATTTAGCACTTTAGGAATGATAGCTTCCATAAAATTTTAATTTCTCATGGGACCATTGAATAGATTCATAAATAAATATATCACATGATTAAAAATGGATTTCCTATTATCTAGGACTTGATCACCATCCATGAGTAGTGATAGAGGCCATTTAACATTTTTAAATATTTTAATGGAGTTAAAGAAATTTGTGTTCCAATCACCATCATTTATCCACCAAGTTTTGAAGGTATCTTTTTGAATCCTATCCTTGATATTCAAGAAATCATTGAGCTTAGTTGAAACCATACCCTCATTTTCCCAGTTTCCAGAAAATTGACTACTTTTTATCAACTCTTGGATAAGTTATAGATTAGCTTCAAGAGAAGAAACATACATGTATAATCCACTAAAAAAGATCTTATCAACTCCTTCAAAATCTTATTGAGTAGTTTAAGCTTAAAAATACAATACATTGCATTGTCCTTATAATTATTTGAGGTCCATATATCCTAGACAATATTCTTACTATCTGAGTGAAGTTCCCAAGCATTGTTCAACATAAAGGTTGAGGGAGGTTTCACTTATTATTCCATGACACACATGATAATATGATTATTGTTAGAATTTATTATTTCCAATATAACACATGAAATAGAGACCCAATAATTAAAAGAGGCATCATTAGAAAAAAATATATCAATATTACTAGACACTATTCTGTTTAGGACCTTTATATACCAAGTGTTTTTTTCTCCCACCAGGTTGATCTAAATAAATTACTACTCTCAATAGAAACCCTAAAATTTGTTGATGATATCAAATTATTCAGATCACACAATTTCTTATTAGTATTTCTAATTGAATTGATATCTCTAATTAAAATCCAAATACCACTAATAATTTTATAAAGTTAAAAAATTTCCATCCATATAGGTGTTAAGTACTAATATCTGTTAAATTAATAAGAAAAAGAATAAAATTGTTGCTTTCTCTCCCATTTAAAACTATGTGTGAAAAGTTGTTCACTAGAACTGAACATAGAAGGTCTCTCAAGTTTAGAGTGATCCAAAACCCAGAGTCTTATGATATCAAAATCTGAATGATTCATACACAGTAGGTGAAATACCCATCTTTATATAGAATAAATTATGGTAGAGAAGGATATTTTAGGTTCATAAAACCAAATCAAATTAGGTTTGTGATTTTGTATAAAAATACTAAGGGAATCAATAATATCAGGGTTTTCTGGACCTTGACAGTTCCAAAATATGATTTTAATTTTGTATTGCATGAAGGGGTATTACCCCTTATGTTTTTACTGCTCAAATTCATTATCCTACTTGATTTCTTTATTCCTTTATCTTTTTTCGGATCAATAGTAGTGTTGTCATGCCTCTATTTATCAGGAATTTCATTTTTATTTCTAGCTATTTTGTGAACTTTTAAGGTGTCGCTAAAGTATCCCCTATATCAATGGCATAAACATCCTCTTTCATGGTATTTCTATGATTTTTTGAGACCATGTGATCTGATTTTCTAGAAATATTGATCTGATGTCCCAAATTATTAATAGTATAATCCATGGTCTTGTTTGATCCATCTATTTTAATTGCAATATGATGTTAAAACTGTTATAATAAAGTCTAGATATCCTAAAAATGTAATGAGACTATAAAATCCTTGATTTCTTTAGAAAATTCCACAACCAAGAAAATTTCAATGTCATCTATATAAGGCATATCTCTCTTTTTATTTTCAAACAGAGATAATAAAGTCTGAATCTCCTTATAATTTAATGATACTACCAAATTCTTGATTTCTTTGGATAATTACAAAGCTAATATAGTTTCAATATCATCTTTGGAATGTATGAATGTATTATTTTTATAATGAGATAATATATTCTACATCTCCTCATAATGTAATGATAATACCAAATCCTTGATTTTTTTTGGAAAATTCCACATTTAAGCTAGTGTCAATGTAAAATTTGTAAGGATTTTCCATTTTCCTATTTTTATTTGACAAGTCAAGGAAAATAGTTCCATAAAGGATGTTATAAGTGTTGTTTTATTTTTCTTCCTCTTTAATAGGAGCATCCTTGGAACTTCCAGAAGTAATGTCTTTTTATTGACTCTTTACCCATTTCTTGGAATCAGTTTTCTTTACAGGGCCTTCCTTTTTTTCAATATAGGGTATTTATTATTCTTTTTTTATTGAACTATGTCAATTTTTTAGAATCATATCCTGAACTTATTTTCTTATTTACCATTCTATAGTTGGTAATGAAATGTCCAAAAATCTTGAATACATTATAGAATGGTGGAATAAATTCAAATTGAACCTGTACCACAATTTTATGACAATTTTAAATAAGTATTATTACATTTGGTGGCTTAGATTCTAGGTTTAAATCAATAATAACTATATCATACATTCCAATGTACCCAATTAGAGTATATTGATCCACCTTTAATGGAATACCAATGCATGTGGCTAAGTCATTGACTATCTTTGGATGCCAGAATTTTCACAGTAAACCATGTATCATGATCCATATTTGAGCAGTAGAATTACTTTGGTTAAAAGGTCTTAAGTTCATATCCTAGTCAAAGGTACATAGAAGTCCAAGTTTCAAATTGATATTTCCCATCTTCCAAGCATTATTGAAATCCTCTTTTGTCTCAATTATGAAATAAAAGTTACCTTTTCCCTATTGGAATTGATATCTAGTTTGTAACATTATGGATGTGTGAGATTTAGAGTTTTATATATGTATTGGGACAAGGCTTGTCACCTTTGAAATAAGTTATGCGAACAAGAAGAGAAAACTTACATCAATTCAATATTTGTTGTAGAGCTTCTAGGTCAGCCACCACCAACATGACAACATATTATAATTTTATAATTTTTGGAGATTTGTGTGGATCCACTTGTGAAATATTTGATTTAGATAGAACTCTTACAAATTATATGAATTTTATTTTTGAAAGATTATTTTGGAACTTAGGTTCCACCTAATTCTTATTCGAAGATCCCATAACCAACCATTGATTTTTGTCTATTTCCCGAACATCCTCCTTGAAATATATTTATAAGTTAGGATAAAATGGGGACCTTGAACCACTGTAGTTCTAGAAGATTGAATTTTCAACATCTCCATTTTGAAGATGGTCATTTTCCGTTCTCAGCATTTCCTCTATACCATCCACTAGTGTGAGTTCCTTGGTATCATGGAAACCTTCTAAAAATATCATAGGAGTATAAGATCCAGATAAGAGTTCATTACTATCATCTTTTTGAGTAGGTTTTTATTTTTAGGGTGAGAATCCATAAGGATGGGAATAATATAATGATTCTGGTTTTGATGTTTGAACCATATATATATATATATATATCTATTTTATTTTTCAAAGTTGGAATGGTGATACAGGTGTCTCAGGATCCCATAATCGATATATTAAAATCATTAAATATATTAAACTTTGCACACACATATTTTTCAAATAAATGGGTTTTGTGTTAATTCAAGTCTTGAATGGGAAAATTAAGACCACAGTTGAATCTGTAATGTGGGGTTTACCCTTGGTGTGATATAGGTTTCATACACATTGGGTTTCAGGATGATAAGATATCTTATACATATTAAAATGAATAGAATTTATTAATTAATTTTATTTATTTTAAAATTTTAAGCTAGAAAAAAACCCTATATAATATCCTATTTATCTAATATATAAGTTTATTCATATAACCTAGGAGATTGAGAGGTATAGGAAATATCATCATGGGGAAGGAACTTCTATGATCGAACAAAAGAGGAATCATGGAACGATGCCATATGATTGTGGGGAATTATGGAACGATTGGAAAAAATATCCTATTATTAAAATAAATTACTAGAAAAAAATTATTCTCTAATGATTTATATATTATTGAGGAAGGGATTTTGTTTTGTTATTTTTCCTCAGTTTTTTTTCATTATGATTATGAGATAACTCCTAACAACTAACTGAATATAATTTATTACCAAACATGTTTAATTCTTTATTTTTATATAGTTTTATATATTGATAATTATTATTTGATATCAATAAATGAATGGTGGAAAAAACTAAACATGAACATCAATCATCATTTACTTTAGTGTTTTATGTATTAATCTTCCTTTCTACATGTGTTCATCATTGGTATTCATTTGACTGGGGGTTCAACTATTTCTAGGAAACAAATTCATTATGAATTTGATATTTGGTTCTATGGATTATAGTTAAAAGTTTATAATTATGGTTTTCAGCATGATGGAGGTGAGATTTTGATGTTGTAAGTCCAAAAGAGGATCATAGATGTTGTTTCTATGAACCAGTGTATTTGGATGACACATGAGGGAAACAACAAATGGTTTTTCGGTGAAGAACAACCATGATCCAACTTCTAGCCAAGCCTTAATGGTGATCAACTCAGGTTTTGGATGTATTAGGAATGATTTATGAAAAAATTAATGAAAATGATGGATTCATGAAGATCCATGTAATGGAATTTACTATTTATGAAAATCCCAACTACATGCTATGCATTCTAGAAGAACACACACCGTGTAGTCCACTATTTGAAAAAACTTGGGTTATGATGTTAAGTTAAATATCACATGTCATGTGGTTGTACCTAAATGCGGTGTCACCTTACCTGTATAGCTTAACTATGTACATGGATCACACACCCAATAACTTGAGTGGCACTACATGTTATATCCCTAGAGGTACACATCATGTGGTGCTATTCAGATATCCAATCCATGTTTAGGGAATAAAATATCATGTACCCTAGGTAGTTGGAGACCCCATGGGAACCTAATGAACATGCTATGTATATCCCACGAGATGTTCAATATTCCATAGATCCTCTAAAAATCATATTTGGGCCTATGTGTAGTCCATTCTGAGCATAATTCCAAAAAAGATATGATTTTATCCTTTTTTGACATTTTAGGTACAACATGAGGTGATGTGAGTGGGACACTTCTTTCAGTGATGATTTCATAATTACTAGGTTCAAGAGTGATCATTAAAGTGATTTTATGGTTGGTACCCCCCTTAAGATTTGGTTTTATAGATAATGGGTCCCACATATCATATATACAGGTAGGTTTGGTACTCCCACCACATATTATCTTGGGTTATCTATTTATGGAGTTGGTACTCCCCTTTCATAAAGCTCTGATGGGGAACAAGTCCTCCATTGGGGTTGGTACTCCCTTGGATGAGGCATCTTCCCATGATGTTCAGGTCATACATTATATTCTAGTGAGTTTTTTGGGATACTATCATTGGTAAAACATTGGATCTTAATGTTTTGAACAAAAAAATATTTCTTAGATGTCGTCAAGATTAATATTCCTCTCTATTCAACTAGGGATTTTTCTTTATGATCATTTATGTGTTGGGGTTTTCCCCTCTTGTCTTATGGGTTGAGCTGACTATCTTATTATTATTGATACCTTTATGTTTTTAGGGTATCTTACTGGGTATGCATATAATCACCTCTATATGGGTTTCTCTTGCACATGTCATGTATTATGCAGAATACAGACAACATGGTGAAGTCTTTAGTGGATTCAGAGTAGGTGGAACTTAACATTACTAGGATACTATGATCCTGTACAATGGTTAGTTTCTGATATCATGGGTAGGAATCTATAATTCATAATCAATGGTATTATTGGGTTGGGATACTTTCCATTTATTGGTGGTGTATTTTACCCTCTTTTCACTTGGATTATATTATTGTACTATGATGTTTTACCTAGATATTATTGATTTCATTTGGTTACACTTTAGAGGTTTGAACATTTATTTTTATCCTTAAACTATTTTATATAGTTTTTTAAAGTGTATAGGTACTATATAATAAGGCCTCATAACATGTGAGATGTGCCTACTCGACACTAGTCTCCAGCCCCTGGCTTACTAGAGGTGGTCTTGGGGTGTCACTCTTAGCTTACTTCCAGCTCAGATAGGGTCCTGGTGGGTCAGGTCATGACTGTGACTTGTGGGTCTATGGTTGTAGCATGCGGAGTAAAATATGAGACCCTTTATCTAACTATAACTTTATATAGAAGTGTAATTATTATAATTAAAATCTTATAATATCCATAGGCCAAGCATTACAAACTTAGTTTCCATAGTGTGAAGAACATGAAGTTTCTAGTTGGGAAGGGAATTATAAAGATCGATCACATAAACATCAAAAGTTGTGAGAGATATGTGATGGGAAATAAAAATATGGTTTCATTCAATTTGAATTTCCATAATACTTAGAACCTATATACCCAAGTTAGTTTACTTGGATGTATGGAGACTTACCCCAGTTTGATCTCATGAAGGATTAATTTACTTAATCACATTAATAAATGATGGGACAAGGAAGTTATTTAGGAATTTCTTTAATAACAATTCATATGTTTTTTGTACTTTTATATAGTGGAAAGGTATGGATGAAAAAAATAGTGGTAGGAAATTAAAATTCCTTAGGTTAGACAATAATGGGGAATACAACAAAAGTAAATTCTAGAACTTATGTTAGAAAAAAGTGATCAAGATTAAGTAGGAAGTACTTATAACTCTATAGTATAATGGAGTGATAGAGAGAATGAACTATAATTATACTAAGAAGAAAATATATAGGTGTGTGCATTATGGAATTCCCAAATCTATTAGAGTGTAAGAAATCAACACTACTAAAGTGATTTTTTTTATTAACCAAGGTGAAAAAGTCAAATTCTAGGAAGAAGAAGAGGAAAAGATTACGGGGCCCTAAAATGATGAAGCCTAAGGGAATCCCCTCAGACAAGATCCACACATTAATAAGGAAATGATCCAAATCTAGAAAAAAAGTAACTATCCCTCTTTGAGGAGCTCTAAAATATAAGAAATCTACGACTTTATTACCTCCTCTCTAAGTGTGAAGAATGTCCATTCCATTGCTTGTGAGTCTATTTCACTTACAAATATTCTCCAATAAGTTACCAAAAGTTGGACTCCATAAAATATTCATATTCTTATCTTATGTTCTGATCGATGTAAGGGAAAGAGTCAAGATGTAGGCTAAGTCTAAATCACATTTTTCTCATAGAATATGGAAATATTTTTTTTTTTCAGACTCTAGGATGATGAAAATCACACAATAATCATAATTTAAAACATTCTATTCAATGGGAAGATCCTATGGAGGGATAAAAACATGAATGAATCAGAAGTTATGGGAAAAAATTCAACCACTGAAGTAAAAGATGATCTGGAAAGAAATAATAGAATATAAAATGAATCAGTGACCCTAGACATCAGAACAATTTCATTAGCAATTTAACAAATGGAAAGCATGCCATAAATATCAAGGTCTATTGAATCTATTGTGAATGCTCTAGATATTGAGAAGTTGATAGTCAGGGAACATAAAATTATAGTATCATAAATACAATAGTCTCAAATAGAGTTGTGAATATTTTCTATAATTATATGACTAGTACAGAGGTATGAGATCAATTTAAATTTATTAAATCTAATGGATGTTGGGGAACCTGAATTCCAAAAGTGGTAACAACAATTAGTGACTTGAAAAAGTGAAAGTCATCCATGGAGGAAAAAATTAATTCTCTTAAGTTCAGTAGAACATGATATCTGGTTGAACTATTATAAGGGAATCAAGCAATGGAGAACAAATGGGTTTTTTGTTTAAAGGAGGAAGATAATGGAAGTAGAAGATACCAGATGTGTTTGGTGGTTAAATGATTCCAATAGAAGGAAATAATATATTTCCTAGAAATATTTTCATTATTATCTAATCATATTACCATCCATATGATGTTGAGCCTTATTACTTCTAATTTTTTACACTTGGAGTAGATGGATGTTAAGACTACCTTTCTCCATGGGGATTAGGAAGAGAATATCTATATGAAGAATCACAAGGGTTTTTAAGACCTTCAAAATAAGGGCCTTATTTGTAAGTTTAAGTGAATCCTTTATAGAATTAAACATGTACCTTGTCCAAGGAACCAACAGTTTGAAAATTTTATGAATTTGGAAGGTTTTACAAGATGCATCACCAATCATTTTTTTATAAAAATTTATAGAATTATGGGACTTACATCATACTCTTACTCTATGTGGAGGACATATTTCTTGTTCTTTATAAGATTTAATGGATTCAATAGTTGAAGGGTAAGTTGTTCATAAAATTTTATATGAAGGATATTTCAATGATAAGAAAATCATGGGGATGAATATAGATAATAATTGGAATATTTTACTTTATTCTTATCCTAAAACAAGTATATTTAGAAGATCAATAAGAAATTTTGGTTTACAGGATGCAAATGTGTCTCAACCCACCATTTTGGAAACTTAAAATTATACAAGGAATAAGCACTAACATCAGAAGATGATTCTCAATACACGGATAAAGTTCCATATGCATCAACTATCAGAAGCTTGATGTATGTGATGATATTTACATGGAAATATATTTTATTTGTAGTGGGAGTGGTAATTAAGTCCATGTCAAACCCTAGAAGGGAACATTGTGAATTCATGAAGTGAATCATATGATACTTAAAGGGATCCGAGAAAACGATGGCCTACTTTGGTGATGATGATCCTTTGTAAGGACTCACATATGTAGATTTTGCTGAGGATGTAGAAACATAAAAGAGCATGATGGGATTATTTTCTATCTTTGTTAGAAAAATGGTCAATTTTATGTCTTGGATATGACCTATGGTTAATTT
Organism: Viscum album; assembly: GCA_963277665.1. Classification (NCBI taxonomy): domain Eukaryota; kingdom Viridiplantae; phylum Streptophyta; class Magnoliopsida; order Santalales; family Viscaceae; genus Viscum; species Viscum album. The sequence goes on along the minus strand of OY728162.1, from coordinate 1,461,510,376 downwards.
TTCTACAATATAATAAATATACATAATAACTATAAAATTAAGAAATGAGTTTTTCGGGTTAATGAGCTTGCTGAAGGATCTTAGTGTTAGAGTTGATGCCCTAGAACCAAATTATATATACTTTATGATTACCTATATTTTTTTTGAATATTAATAAATTTATTATCACGAAATGATTGTTCTTATAAATGATATGATATATGATAATGTCATAAGGGAAACTATCAAAATGAAATATCATAACAGTTCCCCACTATGATGAGAACCTAGAAGTTTGATGATAGTATTCTTAAATATATATTCTATAGATGAATGATATAATTTAATGGAGAAAAATTGATATATGATATTAGGGGTGTAGATTCATAGGACTTTGAGACACTTTCTTACAGTGCACGCCCTTGGTAATTTCTAAAGTAGGTGATTATGAGGACTTAAACTGCCAGCTAGAAATCCACATTTATATTTTATTAGATGTTACTATATGAATACATGTGTAATGATCCTTATAATTTAAGATTATTATTAATTCATTTAATGAGTAGTGTACATTTATGTATTGATGAAAACCATGAATACATATACTCATGGATATGTAGGATATATAGGGTGCGATAAGAGTGTTATCATGTTAATGAATAATGTGAGGAAGGATTTTTTCCTTCCTAGTTTAGTAGAAGCTAATATGTCACCATTTTTTATGGGAATGAAACTAACCAATTAAACCCATATCCATGGATTTCTATTGGAAAGTCCATTTTTATAAAGTCAAAGAGAGATAAAATCAATCACAAAGGTTGATGACACTAGTATGTAACCTACTTGATTAGAGATATCTAGATAAAGAGATTATATTACAGAGTGAGAATTCATTTGAGGTTTCATGTCATTGTGGGAATAACTTATTTCTCTATGGTATCCTTGGAAAGTTTTTAGACACCAACCTTGGACTTTAGGTCATGTAGGCCAATTCCATCAAGAAAGGGCCCTAGACGGCCACAAAAAAAGTGTATTTAGAACCTCAATTAAATTTTTTATGGATTTAAAACATTGGATAAATATTATTTTCATGTATGGTTTAATAATTATTTATATTAGTTTGACCACAAAATATTCAATCTCAAATTATTAGAGAGAATATATATATATATGAGTTGAATATTTAATAAATATTTATTTACTGGGTAATTATTTATTTAATTAAATGAATATATAATATTTATTTATTCTGGTTTATTCTCATGGTAAAAAAAGTATTTATTTATTTAGTTTCATGAATATTTAATAAATATTTATTTACTAATTTTGTGAGTATAATATTTATTTGTTTATCAGTGAATAATGAAGTGATATTTAATTAAATAATTAATTAATAATTATTCAATAACTGATAAATATTGAGGAGGATAGAGGACTTAGTTTAATGATCCAAAGAGAAAATGTTATATTAAATATTATTTTCATAAATATAAAATTATTTATTCTAGGAAATAAAATTTATTATATTTGTGAGTTTAGCGCATATCAAGTAAATAATAATAATTCTATTTTTATTTATATATAGGGTTTACTGAGGATTATGAAAATAATAAGGTTTCTTGTGAAATTATTATTTTATAACCTTAGATCTATTTAAATTTGGTTATAAAATTTTATAAAATGATATCCATACTTATCATTATTACCAATGATTTCTATATAGTATTATATCAATCCCTATAGAGATCCTCTCTTAAAACACTCTTAATAATTTTATGAAATTCTCCTCCTCCACCACAATGTCTCCTTCTAACATTGAAATAGTTATTTATGATAAAAAATGACCATCAAAAGCATTATAACCATCAATTATAGCACTCAAAGGATTCTATAATGGTGATCAAATATTTATAGAATATGTGGGGATTATAAATAGAGGGAATATACTTTTAATTACTATGATTCAATGATATTATGACAAGAGGACTTCATCTGATCATTGAAAATGAAGAAAGAAATTCAAAACTAGGAATTTATTTATTCAAATAAATTAATTATAAATTAAATATGAAAAGATTCTCTCATCTTGGTTTTTGTGTTTTTGTCAATTAATATTTAATTTAATTCTATTTCTCATGACATTCTTCATTATATACAACTTATATTATTTGTAGACTAAAATAAAATTCCGAGTTAACTCTTCCCATTAGGCACTTTTGTTGTGACTAGAACCTTCAAGTTGTATCAATGTGGTCACATAATAATTTATAATTATTTATTATTCATTGAATTATTACATGAAATTTTTGTTAGTTTTTCACTTATAGTTTATTTATTATTTAATTAAAAGTTTAATTAACACATTTTTGATATATTTAAATGCTTCGTTAAAGTTTAATATTATTTTGAAATGACCTAACATGATATATGTGATCACTGAGAGGGGGAAGGGGTGAATCAATGATCTTTTCTTTTAATAATTTATTTATTATGAAAAAAAATTCACCTCATATTAAAGAGTTATAAATTTTCTGAAAATAAGAATACAATCACATTAAATTGGAATATTATAATTTATGTGGATCACTATTCAGTAAAAGTATCTAGTCCTTAGCATGGTTTAGAAATAATCAAATACCACACAATCCACTAGAAAAATACTATTTATTTGGTTATAAAAATATGGGATAATATTTACAATTTCATTGTATTTTTATGAAAACTAAAGTGTATATACACTCAATACAAATAATATGTAAAAAATATTTCATAAGAACTTTTTATAGAACTTCACCAATAGGCTTAGAATATTGTTATTATACTACTTGTACTTTGTTAAATTTTTATCTTATTGAAAAAAACTTATTCTAAACTTTATTACCCATTAGAAGACAATAAATTATTTCTTAGATAATTATATAAAATTCTATCCATTAACTATTTGATATGTTTCTTACTTTTTTCATCCAATTTCACTTTGTTCGTTCGATTCCACTTTGTTTATCCAATTCCACTTTATTAATCTGATTCCACTTTGTTCATCTAATTCCACATTGTTAGTCTGATTCTAGCTAATGTAAATGTTTGTATGGTGAATTTATCTAATTTACTCCAATCACTACACTTATGATCAATACCAAATTATTATTCTTCTTCAACCAAGAGATTCCTTGGTTGTAAACTTCATGCTCAAACTATGTCTTTTTGAAGTTCACATGGTATCTCTATCCGAAACCCATTATATAACACTTCAACTTTAGTATGTGTGAACAACACACTCTTCTTTATGACCTTTTTTTTAATTTTTTACTTTATACCTTATTTGCAGTTGTGAAATAAGAAGAAAAGGTGAAACTTCTAATTTTATTTCCCACCCAATGAAAACTCAAAATTAAAATACCCCCTTAGTAAAATTTGTTTGGATACTTCTCAAAGATTCTAGATATTTCTTCAAGATTTGATAAAATATGATCACAAAATTCTTAAAAAAACTCCATTATTCACCAATAATAATCAAAAATCATCCTCCCATGATATTTGTAACTTTCAATGATAAAAAAAGTATCATTACTTTTGATATCTACACTAAAACTTTGTAAATAATTTGAACTAGAAAACACATTATTACGTTGAAAATTTATCAGGTAAGAACTTTGTAATAAATTTTACATATTTATAATCTCTATCTGATTGTTCATTAAAAAACATCATAGAAATTTCTAAATAAATATTCCAAAATTCATCCTTCATTTAATGATCTTTATACTAAAAATTTCATCCAATCATATTTTATAAAAAAAAACCTCATAAATTTGTATAAGTATATGAAATGGAATTTGGAAGAAAATTTTGTCCAATATAATTCACTCAAATACATTTTTTGATTGGAATTCATACAATTTATAATTCATCCAATAACATTCTTTAATATCCTACATTTGATAATTATCAACGTTTCCTTGTTTTCCAAACATCAAAAAGTATTTTTTTCTAATAAAAACTTTATGAATCTACAAATTTAAAACTTATTAAACCCCATACAAAAAATTCATAGAAAATAATATTATTCATTCATGAATTTTTCTAGTAACCCTTTCATATTTCCTCAACAATTTAAGAAAAAAAATCATATCAGACAAAAAAATTATGGTAGATTTATTATGGGAAACATTCTAAGAGCTTTATAGTATGAATTTTGCATATAAAAATGAATATCTTACCCCTTTATACTAAACAATTTAATCATGAGATATTTATAACTCATGATGTTTAAATATTTAAAAATAATAAAGCCCTTTGAGGTTTAGTTTTTACTAAAAACCGTGTCTGATGATTTTGTAAGAAAAATATAATTATTCAACACAAATAATCATCTAGTAACCTTTGTTTTTATAATGTAATTTGTTTTTTATATTCACCAGTTTTTGGAAAACTTTGATTATTTATCTTTGGATAAAAAAAGATAAAAATTTATTAAACATATTTCAAAACAACTTACAACATCTTTGAAACACCTCCAAACTTCCTAGATTACCACACCCCCAGTTTCAAAAAGTAAGACTTTATTTATGTATTTTATGTATGAAATGTTTTTGGGTGAAGTTTGGGAGGTTTTGGATGATTTTTGAATTTTTTTAGGAGATTTTATATAGGTGAATAGTTTGAGAACAGTTAGTAGAAATCATGCAACACTTTCAAAAAATTGTGCAAAGTGTGATAGAGGCTTCTAGGTAGGCGCATGGTTAGGATCTCGGTTTCGACAAACCATGTAGAACCCTAGTTGTAATTGTGAAAAGTGGAATATAGGTAAAAAAATTTGATGAATGGTTTTTCTAATCATATTACCAAACTATTCAAAGGGTGTTGGGAGGTATTGGATGGCACATAGATTTCCAAACCATGCGACCCAACCATGCACAATTATTTTTTTATAGATCCTAAAAAAGTGGATATCACTAAAATTTACTCTTAAACCTATCAATTTTATTTATTTTAACCCTAACTTGGGTTTTCCTCCTCCCAAAGGCTATTGAGACTTTACTCTTTAATTAATGACCGATCATTTGATAAATCTTACTGTGTTAAGGGATGAATTTCTTGGTAAGTCTCCGTTATTGGTGGTTTTCCTTAGATATACACTCTTTACCTTTCTTGGATTCATATATCTGATTCATTGGGGATAGATCTAGGATAGTTTATGCTAATAATGATAATATATAGATATTTTTTTATTAAAGAATGAGATATAAGGTGGTTTTTTTGAGATTCAACGTAGTTTTGTTGAATAATTCATTCCATTCTTCGTTTACGCCATAATTTCCAAGGTAGGTGGATTCACTCCCAACTCCTCTTATTAGAACTCAAAGGATTAGTTTAAAATTGTTTCAATTACATGAAATTGATTATGATATTGATGTAAAAATAATGGTAAAAATTCTCTATAGTGATGGTTTTTGGATTTGTTAAATTTGGTTGTAGTGCAAAGTGTTGGTTTATAGATTATAAAATGATGATTTTAAAAAGAGATTTTTTTTGATTCATGGAAATGGTTTTATAGTGATGTTTTCAATAAAATAAATTTTTTATTTAAATGGATTTAAATGGTTGATTTGGATTTTTTTGGAATAATGGTTGGTGTGTGTTCATGTGCATTGGGATATATATGGGTATGAAGTCTCCCCTATCACTAGTGGGATAGATAATAACAATAAATTTCCCCCATCAAAATGGTTCACCAAGTGATGGATTGGTAAAAGTATTAATCACTAATCATGAGTTTATAGAGGTCTATAGTAGCATGATTTGTATGATGTGTGCATATGTAGAACATAAAGGGTTATGCCAAAATGAGATTTGAGAAATGGTTTTTAAAGAGTTGTTTGGTTTCTTTTCTTGAAAATTGTTTGGTGTAAAACTGCTTGGATTTGATGTAAACTATTAAAATGTTTTAAATTATTTTATATAAACTCTTTCATATAAATTTTCTAACATTATATATCCAATTGTCATGATTAGGGAAGTAATTTTGGGAAAACCAATTGAGTTTCATTACTCACCCCCTACTTTGGAACTATGGTGCTTTTGTAGACATCGTTTATTAAGAAATATGTAAAGAGAAAGTATCAAATTTATTTAGTGGTGATTTTTGATACTTTGGAATGGATTATGAAGTTGCAGGTTGGATCTTGGTGGGATTTGGTTACTTGGTTTCTTTGTATTATTCAAGATTTGTTGGTTTTTTATTGCAATTTGTAGTTGATGTTGATCTTGGTTTCCACTAGGTACTCTAATATAGTTTGTCTTGATTTGTTATACATTGAGTTGTTTACATTATTTCTATTAATCATTTGATGGTTATTTGGTTATTTTATACTTGGTTGGGTTGTTTTATTTTCTAATGAAAAATCACCCCGCAATGGTTAATGAAGCCCTCAACATTTATTTAAAAACTTTGGCATCTTCAGGATATTACCTAAGGCCAAGTAACAATTCCTCCTCATCTCAAGACAATGAGGATGAGTGTGATTTTACAAGTGGTATTACCTTGTTTGGTCCTTGACTTTCAAATGATATCAAATTTCAGTCTTGAAGTTGAAATTCATTATGGTTTCATTCTCAAGTTGGGATGGTATAAAGGTGTTGGATTGTTTGAACTTTAAATTTAGAGCATAAAATGGTGTATCTAACCTATTCATGAAGAACATTCAGTTACTAGAGATATGGGTAAAAATATATTTTGGTTACACTTATAGGATATGTAATATAAATTTCATGGGTTTATCCAATGAGAATAACATGACACACATTGATATAAATGACTTCCCACTAGAAGGGAATGTTTTATTTTTTGTAATGATTTATAATTTGGTTAAAAAATGTTTATCTATGAAAAGTATTGATTTATTTCAAATGTGAGGTTTTGAAAACAATATGATTGTGGTATTTTGAAAATGGTTTTATTTTCAAAAGCATGGTGGAATTTTCAAAAATTGGTTGAAAATATAAAGTGCGCAACTTTGGGAAAGTCTTATTGTGATAGTTGTGATTTGGTAAATTTGAAATTGTTAAGACTTCAGTTTATAGAGAGTGAGACTTATGTATTTTTTTTTTTTATAGAAATGCAACCCAATATGCATCATAGAAACCAAACAGAAGAGGCTGCTGAGAACGTGGTTGTACTTGAGCCATAGGTGAACCAATATATGGTCCAGAGTATTGTCTAAGCTTTTTAGGTTGTGGATAGAGAGAACTAAAGGGATGAACTAGGAAAAGTGGATCATCCCATTTAGTTCTAGAAGTAGAATCAACCCATATTTGGGGGTGATATAGAACAAGATAAGGTATAGGTGTGTATGAATAGGATGAATTTAATCTTTGATTTACTCAGAACACTAACAGGGATTAAATTCACGTTATTGATGTATATGTTGGAGGATCTTGCACACAAATGGTGGAACTTAGATATTCAGGATAAACTAGACCAAGTAATTGCATGGGAAATTTTTTAAGAATTTTTCAATAAATAATTCTATCCTTATACATTCAATAATGATATACTTTTTCATCTTTAAGCAGAAGGACCTCTCAGTGACAAAGTATACAACTAAATTTATGAATTTATTCCACTTTATGACTGAAGTTTCTTTTAGTTCATCCTTAAAGGAACATGTTTTTAAATTGGTTATGAGGCAATATATTTGATCAAATATTTTCATGATTTGTATAAAATATTATAAAAATATGTTCAATAGAGTGATGGTGGAAGAAAGAGTAATTTTAGGTAGTATTGTTGGAGAAAACATGTTGATACCTATGTGAAACATTGAGAACTCTAATGCTTGGAACAAGAAGAAGAGAGAAAAATATTTACAAAATAAAATAATTGAACATAATTGGATGGATAGATTTTTGAGTATTCCTCTAAAACTAAATATCAATCCTGGATTTTTTCAATGTGGTTCGTTCAACCACATGAAGTGAGATTGTATGAAACCACCTAGAGCATTCCATAATTGCAACCAGACGAGGCATCTTCAACTCTATTGTCACAGTGATATGAGGTTGGGTGTTTTCCACACATATAATGTTTTATAGATAGTTTATACTTAAATGTTATAAGGGAATCATAATACCTCTCATCAGCAGAACCAAGCTAGCCATTGTGATTTGACCATATCACAATTTCCTATTCATTTTTACTCTTACATCACTGTGTTAAAACTAATTTTGTATTGTTAATTACAATTATTATAACACATTTCAATTAATGATTTATTAAATAATTTCATATTTATCACTTTTAAAAAGGGTTATTTCACTTAATATTATATTTTCATTGTAGGTGGAGGTGATTTGGAAGATCCACAATGAAGTTCATGAAATGCGGCCTAAACTGTGCATGAATCCAAGCACACTAGTGGATTGAACCGCACACTTATACTAATATGTGCAACCATTTGACCTGAAATTTTGTTACATGATCAAAAATTTAGCGGGATACAAATTTTATGAAGTAACCCAAATCCAATTCATCCATTCAGAGGTTGAAATGAACCGATCTTTCTAATAAAATAAATATGAATAGATTCAAAAGTTTTCCTCTATATTTTGTAAATATATATTAATATATATATTATCGAGACACCAAATTTTACATGAAGATATAAAATAGGTCTTAAAATAAGTTTTTAATTTTTTTTAAAAAATGGGATATGATTTTATAAAGACCCAAAACCATGGTCCAAGTGGTTTCTCGAAATCAATGTGCCCCAAGCCACCTCCCATTTTGGAAATAAAAGAACACATTGGGCACCACATTTATTAGTTAGAATAAGATGAAAAATTATAACATTTTTGAGTCCCAAAGTAGTCATATAATAAGTCATAGAAGTTCTGTAGACTATGGGAATTGATACTTCATCATCATTATCTTTCTCTCCTCCCATGGAGTTCTAAATGCCTTGTGATCACCTGGGGAGAAACATGATGTAATCTCAAGCTTCATGTTTTTAATATTTGAATGATATTTTTAATTAAATATATTTATGTATTTTTATTCATATTATATTATTATTTTATTTATCTATTTATTGGTATGTCATACTCAACTCATATGATCATGTTTAGGAGTACTCTTTCATTTGATGTTTTACACACCATTCACCATTTCTTCTTTTTTCCCCTTTTAATTATGGTGTTTTTGTGTTTAATATTAGTAAATTGAACTCTAATAAAAAATTTAATGGACATGTAATTTCATTTCATTATAACACATTGAAATAACATACAATCCTGGATATCACATTGAGTTCTATGTGTGTTTCCTTGGTGAATTTTAGTAATGAATTTGAACAAAAATCACCCAATCATCAGCGGTATCCAGTGAATCATTGTGTGTTTCTGACTAAACCCTAGGAGGTATAATAGTGTAAATTTAGTAATAAAATATTTATAGGTGTTATAAACCAGGTAATAAAAGATCATAATCCTATCTCTTTAATCAATGAAGGATGAGAATCATGATATTTCACTGGGTTTAACACACTTAACGAATTCTGTTATTTTTTTCTTTTTTTATCACTTTCATTTTTCTGTTGACTTCTTAAATTATCAGACCACATGTTTTCAAAACTCTCATTCCCCTTTAATTTTAATAATTAAAACCATATTGTTTAATTAATTATATAATGTTCCATTGAGAGATGACTTAGGGTTCCTTCTATACTGCAAAAATTATAGTAAAAAAAACATCTAATTTGATGTGCTCGACAATATGATAAATTTTTTTCACCATTACTGGGGAGACAAGATAATTTTTATTATTATTTATTTCCTTTTATTTATCTATTTTACTTTTTATTTATTACTTTAAATATCCTCTTCCCTTTTGGTTGTTTTGTTTTTGTTTTTTGTTGTTTCTGTGTGTTTCTTTTTCTCTCTTTATCTCTCTCTTATTATCTCTCTCTGATAATGTAATGTAAAATTATATTTTCTTTTCTAATTTAATTATTCTTAATTTATTTTATTTTATCCATTTTAATTCATAAAAATAAAAAAATAATACAAAAAAATTCAAAAATTATTTGCTTAACCCGATCAGAAAAAGAAAAATCGCTTGAATTTGACCCAAATATTAAATAGAAACTTCACTCAAAAATAAGATAATATAGAGTAGAAAAATAAACTAATATTGAGGAACCCCTTTATAACCTAATTGGACCCAAACTAATCAAAAATTGAATCAAATCATACCCCATAAATCATGGATGCAAATAATCAAACCTTAAAAGAAATGACCACCCCCGATGTGGAGTACCAACCATTTTACATCCAATATACTAGGGAAGAAACCAACATTGAGATGATATTAGGACCCATCCAACTACTTCCAAAATTCCATAGTTTTTATGGTGAGTACCCTCACAAAAATCTTAAGGAGTTTCACATAGTATACACCACCATGAAACCCCAAAATGTGTATTAGAACCTCATTATTTTAGGGACTTCCCTTTCTCTCTTGATGGTGTAGCCAAATACTGGATATACTATCTGCCTACCATAATTGGGGGATGTAATGACCTTAAATGACACTTTATAGAGACATTTTTTCCTACCTCCCAAATTGCATCAATTAGAAAATAAATTTTTAAAATTAGGAAATCACACGGATAGACCCTTCATGAATTTTGGGAGACATTCAAATAACTTTGTTCAAGTTTCCCCACCACCAAATTAGTGAATAATTTATAATTCAATAATTCTATGAGGGATTTGTCCCCATGGATCGTGGAATGATAGATGATGTAGCTGGTGGTGCCCTAGTTGATAAAACTTTTTCTGTCGCTCGTGACTTAATAGCCAACATGGCTCAAAATTCACAATAATTTGATACACGAGCAATTGCACCGAACTGAGGAGTTCATGAGGCAATTCATTCATCCCTATAATAAAAGTTAGATAATAAACATGATGAGATTAATACCCTTATAAGGTAATTATCTCAAGAACAAGGTATTTCAAACTCTCCTCCTGTTCCATTACATTATGGAATTTCTTCTGATAACACTCATTTTTCTGACCAGTGTCCACAACTTCAGGATTCATCTGAGTCTTATGTAGTGGTATTACTTGGGCATCAATTCCAACTAAAAGATCCCTTAAATAAAGAACCATTCTGACCAAATCCTAATGTTGGTTTTAAATCACTATCATAGTACTGATAAGGAGGCAACTCGAGCTATCCTAAACAGAAATAGTATCAATAAGGACAAGGTTGGAAAACTTATTATACTTTAGCATCTCAAAAAATCCTCCTCATCCCAAATCTGAACCAAGCCTTTAGGACATGGTTAAGAAAATGGAAACCAAAAACCTCTAGTTTCAACAGACCATGCAATCATATATTAAAGACCTATGAGCTCAAGTGGGATAATTGGAAAACACCATCAATGAGATAAAGATGCAAGGTTCTAGACAACTATCATCCCTACCAGTTGATAATACAAAAGACAAAGGTAATTTATGTGAAATCAAACTTCTTAGTGGTAAAGAAGTTTCTTCTTCAAATGATTATAAAAAAAGGTATGTCACCCTCTTTAAAAATATCTTTCCCTACCCTCAAATGATTATAATGATTAAAAATAAAACAAAAATGATAAAAAAAATTCCTTGAGGATTCCACTAAACAATCCATTCCTCTTCTTTTCCCTCGAAAAATCTCTAAATATAATAATTTTTTTGATAATGAGATTTATAAAGAGATAATAGATACATTTAAAAGGTAAAAGTTAAAATTATTTTATTGGATAATGTTAAAAAAAATCCTGCGATATGAAAAATTTCTTAAAGATATTTGCACCCAAAAATGGCGACTGAAGGGGAATGAGAGAGTAAACCTAGGAATGAATGTCTCAGCCTTAATAAAAACATCAATTCTAATCAAATACAAGGATCTAAGAACTATCATGATACATTACACCATAGAGGAAACATTATTTTTTGATGTAATTCTAGATTTGGGTTCTTCAATTAATATTATGAATTACTCTTTGTACACTTATCTACAGGTTAGAGAGCTTCAACCAATGGTAATCATCATTCAACAAGCCCACCAGAGCACAACACGCCCATAAGAAGTGATTGAGGATATCCTCACAAGAGTGAGGAATCGTATCTGCCCATGGATTTCGGTGGAGAAGAGGTAAGTTTTAATATCCTTGAAGCTATGAAAAATCCCAATCAAGAGCACTCCACTCTTCCTATAAATTCGATGAAAGTTCTCTCTAATGACACACACACTCAAAACACTCTCTCCTTGACCCATACTATGATTCATTTTCTTCTTCTTAACTCTTGGATGATTTGAGTTTTGATTCAAATTTTGAGTGTTGCGTGGGTTCAAAAAATTGTAAATTTTGTGCTTTAATTAAAGACTATGTTCATTATGAGGTACCCATGACTGTTGATGATTCTAAAAATCACATTTCCATTGATTCTATTTCCTTAGAGAATAAACATGAACATATAGACAATTTCATGGACCTCACTCCCCCTAAATACCCTCCCTCAATCCAAAAAACACCAGTGTTGGAATTGAAAAGACTTATATATATTTTAAAATATTACTATCTTGAGGGTATTGAACAATTGACCATCATTATTTTCAATAACCTATCTCTATAGTAGGAATAAAAACTACTCTACTTTTTGAGAGAGTGTAAAAAGGCGATAGGATGGACATTTTCTAATATTCCTTTGATGATCCCATATATCTGTATGCACCATATACTTTTAGATGATGAGGATAATCTTGCAAGGTAATCTCAACATTGGTTAAATTCTCTCCTTGAAGTGGTAAAATTGGAAGTTTGTAAATTACTTACCCTTGGGACCATCTATCCCATATCTGATAGTAAATGGGTTAGCCTAGTGAAAATTGTTCCTAAAAAAACTATAATAATAGTAGTTTAAAATAAAATGAAAAAATTTGTTCCAAAACATGTGCAAAATAGTTGGCAGGCATCTATTGACTACTGTCGACTGAATCAAGCCACATGAAAGGACTACTTTCCTCTAACTTTCATTAAACAACTGTTAGAAATACTGGCTAGTGAGTCCCATTATTGTTTCCTTAAAGGATATTTGGGTTATTTTAAAATCCATATTGCCCCTGAGGATCAAGAAAATAAAAACTTTAGTTGTATATTCAGCAAATTTTCATACAGAAGGATGCCTTTTGGTCACTATAATTCTCGTGGTACTTTTCGGGATTGTATATTAAGTATATTTTCAGAATACGTTGATAATTGCATGGATGTTTTTATTGATGATTTCACAGTTTTTTGAACTTCATTTGATGACTGTTTGTAACACCTAAGTTCTATCCTATGTCATTTCATAGAAAAATATATTGCATTAAATTGTAATAAATTCTATTTCATTATAGATTAGGGGATAGTTCATGGGAAAGTTAGTTCAAATGAGGGAATTCATGTGGATAAATCAAAAATAGAATTAATTTCAACCCTTATATATTAAAAATGTGTATGCTGGTTTTTACTACTAATTCATTAATAAATTTAGTAAAATCAAACTTCTCCTATCTTGATGGTTTCAAAAGGATTCTGAATTTTTATTTTATATTTTTTTTGAGGATTATTTCAATTCACTAAAAAGGAGTCTCACATCACCTCCCATCATCCAAACACCATGGTGGGATCTCCCCTTTGAACTTATGTGTGATTCCTATAACGTTGTAGTTGGGAAAATTTTGTCACAAATGTTTTAGAATTCACCTCATGTCATTGTATATGCCTCTCATACCCTTCAACCTACCCAAGAAAACTATACGACCACTAAAAAATAACTTCCTTATATTTCATTTTCCTTGTAAAAATTCCATTTATATCTTATAGGGATCAAGAAAAACAACTTGCTTATCCATTCAATGAGGGGAAATGATAAGTAAAAGGAATTGTGATCACTTTTACCTTTGATGAGAATAAATATTCCTCCCCTTCCCCATAACCCATTCAAAGGGCATCCATACTAGAGTAATCTCCTATCATTTCAGGATGGGCCTAACGACCTTCACTTTTATTTCACATTGACAGATTCATTTCTCTGCACCCTCATCCATCATCGCCCAGACATCTTCCATCGTGGGATCATCCTTTTCTCTTAGTAGAGAAGATAAAGTGTTCCTTTTTTGAATCTCTCATGTTCTCTTGTTTCTCACACTGATCATGACTCACACGAGCTTATGGGTCTGTGATAATACTACATTGGCACAAACCACCACGAACTATGAGAACTATGATTCCCACCATAATTGGGATAGCTAGGAAGTCTTCATCTAGGATTGATATCCAAACCATATCCTCAATGAAATTATAGATCAAACCCCACCTTTAAATGGGAATCTCCCACATGTGAACCCCAATCATGTCACAAATCAAACCGAACTATGAGGGATTTGATTCCTAATCAACTAGGACATGTAATAAGTATCCCTAAAATCCAAACTCTATACCCAAATCACTATAGAATTATTATATCCATATTATTGGTGGGGTCATATTCATCCAAGAGACCGTATCTTTAGTAGGCATCCTAGTTCACCTCGACATAGGCCCTACATTGGATCTTGACTAGGCACCTTTTTCCTAGACGTCCTTACTGCAAGACATTAAATTTCACGGATGGGTCCTCGTCACATGAACTGAAAAGGTGAGGTGTCTAGTTAAGTGACACCTAAATATAGTTCTAATTACTATAAAGAGGATATATAGGAAACCCAACTCAAGGGTTCGATCCTGATATCGAAGCAACTTTCTTCCCCCTTGGATGATGATAAAATCCAGAGCACGTCTTCTTAGGGCTTAAAATAGCATTGTCTCAGAACTTCTTAATCTATGTATCCCCATGATTGATCTTGAAACCTAGGGGTAATATATGGACACACTCTTTGGAAAATAACCAAGGATTCATGAAAATTTGAAAATTTCGTAAATCTATAAGATAGTCCCAAAGTAGGAAATAGTTCCCCCCAAAAGGGTGTGATGAGCCTGACCTCACACCCTCTGAAATAATGGAGTCCTAAAGTTTTGTTGGCCAAATAATCATCCAACGGGTGCCTTATTTTGGAAATAAGGTCCATGAATCATGGATACTAGTTATTTTAGGTGTTTATGGTTCCATGAATAAACCCATTAGAGACCATCTGAGGACATCGTATCCAACATAGGCCGATTGCACAGACTCATACCACCCATTTGGAAATTGCCTGATAGGATCATGCAAATGTGGAACCTATTTAATGAAAAAAAAGGATACATTGCACAATCCTAGTGGGACCATATTTCCCTATTAATATGTGGTGTGACATGAATTTAGTCAAAACAAAAATGGTGAACCTGACATGAATCCCTTACCAAGGTGGAAGATTACCCCACATCAAGCCCCTTTCACATTGAAAAGGAAGAGGGACAAGCATGATCCTAAATTTTACATATGATCATAAAATGCTAATTTGATAGGGTTTTTTGTCTCTATATTTCATATATAAAACATTTATTTATCAGAGCTCTCTTCGATCCAAATGGAATCTAAATAAATTGCTCAGACACGCATGTCAGCGACCACATGGGCAGTTGGACCCCCAACAAAGAACATGACCCCTCACCTACCGCGTGTCTTAAATGTTGGGTTTCAAACACGTTTATCAAAGAGTACCACAAAAATGGTACCCTATCTATAGAGGAGGCCGCCAGGGAGACCCTCTAATTAGTGAAGGCTCTACAACCGCCTCTCCAACCACAACCGACACCCCAACATAGGATAACCCCAGTGGACATCTACAACATCTTTGAGAGTCTATCCCTAGAGAACGATAACAAGTACCTCACTTATCTTAGGTATGAATATGAAGTTGATTCTAATGAATTCATCCAAAATGCACAGGAACCCCGTTCAAGGGATCCTTCCAGAGGATGTAACCATTAGCAGTGTACCGTCTAATATCCTCGCTCTGAAGAGAATCCCATACTAAGGGAACCTGCTGAAGTCAAATAGACATGGGCACCTAGGGTTTCTTGCCGAGGGATAAAAATGCATAATTAGAAATAGGTTATAATCTTGGTTCCTGAGGAGGATGTCTTCCACATGAACATGGTGGCATGTAATAGGAATTCATACAATCCTGCCCCTCCTACTGAATCCCTCCATGGAAATATGGCATCAATATAAGAGCAGATGCATATCCCTGACCGCTCTTATGAATCCATCCAAGGAAATAAGGTGAAAATATGAGAAAATGTACATTTTTTAGTGCTCACTGATCCCGTAGTGCATATAAAACAGTAAATTATAGGTCGATGAAAATATCTATCAATGCGTAAGAATCCCATAATTTAAATATGATGGTACCCAGATATAAGAAGGAAGAAATATCTACTGATGTAAAACAATCCCACTACCAAAATAGGGTAGAAAATCACGGGTAGTAATAAAACAATTCCAATGTATATGAATCCCACCAGTCACATACGGTGGCAATCCACATGGAGATGCAAAGTCATACTTACTATAACAAATTCCAACTGTCAAATATGATGGAAAACAAATATGAGCAGAGTCAAATTCATGTGGATGTAAATAAATCACATGAGATAGATACATTGAAAAATGAGTAGATGAAAATTACTGCTTGTGAATACAAATCCCACCATCAAAATACAATAGAAACTGGGGAAAATATCTAGTGGAATACTCATTCATCTTCCCTAACATAGTAGAACTACCAGTACCCCTTGGAAACTCATTGAGGATCAGAGCAGGCACAAAATCTTATTTCGACATCATAATGGGAATTCATACCCATTCCAACCAAAGATATATCTCAGTACAGCTTGTCCATGATGGAGGATCAGACATTAATTATGGACTATATCATTCAAACATGTCAAGATGTAATTACAACGATAAAAAAGCTAGGAGTCGGGACCATGACATGATCTCCTTAGGTGGGATGATTTATCCTCCAAATATGATAATCACTCCAGCGTAGAACAGAATCCATACTCTAGTCTAGGAGGGTTAATGAAAATATTACATGACAAAAGCACTACCAGATCGGGAACAAATTCTCATTCCAAATGGGGGACGTCGGTCTACTGTGGTGGCCACTCCAGGGTAGGCATATATCCCTGCCAGAACTCAAGATGTTCATCGAAGTATCTAGACAACATCACAGGAACCAACCAAATAGGGACCCGTACATGAAGGCCATTACCAATAGCAGGCAAACTTATTTTCCTACAAGAGAGTCCACAAAAATTAAAGGCACCAAAAGTTACTAAAATATGGAGAGAACATTTAGGATTCTACTATGCTAGAAGCTGGTATTTTTGATGCCATAAAAAATCTTTCAATGGAGGCTCAAGATCCTATCATTCCATTACCAAATTATTGAAGTGACAGTAGAATTTGTGGAGGTCCCCCCCTGTAATGTCTCTACCAATATCTATAAAGTTCCTCCCTAGAGCACCCACATGGGATTACTATGTGGGCTATAAATGATCGATACAGAGAGTCGATCTACTGATGCACGCTAAGATAGCCCTACCTATGACAAGAATATTGTACATTAAGAAGGTCCTCCCTTTACTGTAGTCCACTCTAATGGTCCTCCCTAGGTTATAAACTGCAGATATGTTTCCCCATGTAGTTGGATGTCAAGTTGTGATGGTATTCCTCTCCATGATAGCAGTCAATACGAAGGGCCTTCCTGCTATGACATCAAGAAATGAGAAGCTCATCCCCTCATTGTAGTACATATTGAAGTCCCTCACAAGAGTGTACACTAGAGATACTCTCCTTATAGAAAAATCTATGATGGTAGTCTTCGGGATATTAGTAGTCAATGTGAAGGTCCTCCCCTCAATGATGCTAAACAGTAAGAAGGTACTCCCTTTGATGTCATCCACCCTAAAGATCCTCCCTAGGGTACACACTGCATAATCCATCTATATGGTTGGACACTAAGATATGATGTTAGTACTCACCATACCTACATCGACTACAAAGATCCTCCCTACAGTACAAATTTACACTGGTGAGAAGATCCTCCCCTCATCAGATCAAATGTGAGAAAGTCCTCATATGTTGTGGAACTTGAAAAAATGTAGTACGATGTATGGGATACTCTATCCTTGAAAATAAATATCCTTTCTCAAAAAGAGGATGGACTGGGGACACACTCATCTTCTATGATACCCTTGTACCATTCAAATGTCAACAAGACTCCCTCCGACCCCATTGATTGGAATGAAATCTTTAGGGAACCATCAAACCAGGCAGATCAAGTAGAAGATTTTCTAGAGGAACAACAACCAGATGTGTTTCTTGTGAGAAGACAACTAGCTAGGAATGAAATACCAGTGATTTATTGGCCCCTTACCACTTATTAGTTCAAAATACCAAAAGATTTTTCATAAGAATGTATACATAATATTTTCCTCAATATCTGGACAACTCTCCACCAGTTAAAAACAATTTTTTCCCTACGATGGGTATATAGATCATGTTCTTGGGAGAGTTTTTCTGTTATATTGACCTAGAAGGGCTTCCATCTACATGACGAACACAATCAGAAAGGTGAAAGAAATGCATTGGGATAGCCTGCCTCCATGGGCTACAAAAGTTGTGCTACCTTATCAGCAAGGCTCCTTCTAGTGTTCATATTTAGGGATGAGGAGAACATGGACCACAACACTTTACCCCACTTCCCATCCAGCAGAACTCACCAGAGGTGAAATCCAGAAATGTCGTCATCCCAAGAATACATTTAAATGAAGTCCCTTATTAGGAAAGGTGGAACGATCGACAAGAACCAGCCTTGAGTAAGTCTTAAAAGTGTTAGTTCTGACAAGGGCAAGCCAGTGAGAAGCTCCTGAACCAGGCCATCTAGAACATCCATAAGACCTCCAATTTAAGAGAATCTAATCAATGAGCATTGGTCATGTCCCCAGAAGTAAGAAATCCATGTGTAGACTCGATATAATATCCAAATAACATCCACATAGGGATGTGTGAGATTAAGAAGGCCTCAATAGCAGTAGCTGCCACCACAATATGAGACCATCCCCAACCCATAGGGATGGGAGTTTTTTTAAATCAAAATTCCCTCATAAGGGAAAAAAATCTGGGCTGAGTCACATCAATAGAAGAATGGGATCAACCCCAACCCGTAGGGCTGAGATAAATTTTACCTCGAATTCGCACCCAACATATGTTTATCTTCTCCTGTATGGGGAGAAAAATGGATAGAGGGGTCACCTGTTCCATCCTGTATTGTGTATCACATCCCCTAGAACGGAGGCATACTGCAGGGTCATATTAGGTCTCCCTTCAATCCACTCCTTGCTAAGAAACCCAAATATCATTACATACTATCTAGAGAAGATCCAAAAAAATACATAAGAATCTCTTGTACTATTCAGCACATAGTACACCACCCCCAGTGTGGTATGCATCGGTTAATATCGTGGAAGTCATCTCCATATACCTCGTTGAAAATGATAAAAATAATGTTGAAAGAGGAGAAGAGGGTTCCCTCCAGGAGACGATCCACACCAAAACTAGAGGGGTGAACACTAGAAACCAAAGATTTTCCTTAAATCTAAGCACCCATTCAGTCTATCTGCCCTTACCTCTTGTGAAAATCCTCAATAAAGAGAAGAATAAGATCAAGGTTTATGAACCAAATAATCCTCCCTGTGAATATAATTCCCCTACACTTGAAAATATGTTCTCTTGATAGGAGGAAGAGATGAAAGAGTTGAGGTGAAACAAGGCCGAGTTGTTAAGAGAACGATGTACTATCGGGTATGTTCCTTAGGTGAAACATCAACACACACTTCCATAGGATGTAACTTTTCATCACAGCCTCATCCCAATGAATAAATCAAAGTTAGAAGGCTTATTCAAGGTATCACAAGGTTCATCATTCTACATGAACCCAATCCTGGTAGGATATCAATATTTCCCTCCGTTAAGGATGCAACCAGAACAAATTCAGAAAAATCTACAAAGGATACCCCTGGGTGGGTATCCATATCAAGGTCCAGTAGTACAGACACATCCAATATTTTACCCTACTGCGCATATTAATGCTCATGCCCAATAGGAAATGAATCAAGGTCTATTGAATACCATCATGTTATTAACAACTCGAATAGAATCGATGAAAGGATGACACACTCTAGTATAATAGGAATGAAGGCCTTACCTCGAATGGGTGAGTAGTGCCCCACCTCCACCAAATTTCAAGAATCTTGTATTTCCAGTGTTTAATGGATCAGGGGACCCAGAATAGCATCTAATGCACTACTCTTACTACTATGATCCCATGATGGGAAATCCATAGAAACAAGAGGCTATGAAGATCAAATTCTTTGTGTGAAACATACAAGGTTTAGCGTTTATGTGGTACACCAGTTTGCAAGCTAACTCAGTAGCAGGATGGAAGGATCTTCGGTGTGAGTTCCTATTTCAGTTCAGCTTGACATTTCTAAAAACAATATTTAGTGATCTCATGAATTGAAAATAGTGAGAGAATGAGAGATTCTCAGACTTCATCACCAGATGAAAAGGTTTGACTTACTCCTTGAACAAGACACTCCCCTAAGATGATATTATTTCCATGTGCATCAATAATCTCTGAGATGAGATTATAACACCACTCATTTCGGTGAAGTAAAAAAGTGGGTTCTTAGATTTATCCACCACCACTCGAAGGATAAATGATTCTTTAAAATGAACTAATCTTAAGTCCTGAGTAGCCCCATCATCCCAAGTGAAAAGAGTAGGGAGATCCGAAGTGGT
The DNA here is from genome assembly GCA_963277665.1 of Viscum album. NCBI lineage: Eukaryota > Viridiplantae > Streptophyta > Magnoliopsida > Santalales > Viscaceae > Viscum > Viscum album. The sequence continues at coordinate 1,461,489,514 of OY728162.1, read as the reverse complement.
GTCTATCACGCTCAAGCCACCCCCTACACCATATCCTGTTCCAAGGCCCCCACCAAATCTTGTAGGGCCCTCTAGAAGTTATCATCCACCCACTACCCCCATAAAGATGAGTGGAGGGAGGCCAAATGAAATAAATTAGATGAAAAAATAAATAAAGTATACTCATTATGGGATGACCAAGTCCGTGGTTACTTCATATCCACCATGAATTGCAACTTACATTGGATTCTAGAGACAAAGAGAGACGATGAAGTAGGTCATGAGGACCGACCAGATTACTATATCTTCCATCGGATATTGGGACACAACATTTAGGAGTTATTTCTCTTCAAGTAACTCCTGAAAAAGATGATAGATCCTGGACAGGTCAATATGAGACCACCGCTAGTACAAGTGGCATATGTTTCCACAACCAATCCTGAAAAAGAATGGGATTAGAAAAAGGTTTTTAACAAGAAGGTACAAAAGTTTGATATTTGGATGAATTAGTAAATAGTCAACTAATCTTGTGTCATACTTTAGATACATTTTAATCAACCAAACATGCCTCCAATGACTCCTAATGAAACATAACCTTCACCCTCATCTCTATAATTCTCCATAGGATGGATTACCAAAAATAAGTCCAATTAGAAGGGTGGAAATAAAGTGAAAGAAGATGAACGTGCACCAAGGCTAATGTTTTCATTGACACTATAAGATTTCATTCCATCAAATATAAAGGAACGAGCACTACCCCACCAAACAAAACAACCAGAAGTAGATGATGAGGAAAAGACATAATTAGAAGAAGATCTAATTTTTGGCTCCATCAATGCCATCCATTCGATGGATCCTTTCTCTAACAATGAGTACAATTATCAACCATAATTCCCCACACCCAACTGGGGAGCCAAAGAAAGAATCTCCAAAAGTTAGAGATACCAAGAGAGATGCATCCATGGTAGAAATCAAGTGTATGGCTGAAAACCTACTCAAACCATCAGTATTACAAAAACCCGCAATAGGATCCTACAACAGATCTGATAGGGATAGGAAAATTTTCCTACCACCACAGGAAGCCACCCTAGTACAATCATAATGGAGTGTCTATTAGTGGAAGAACAAGTGACTAATTACCCTTTTCAAGTGAGCAGATAGGCTCAACCCAATCTATAAAGGATAGAAGCTCCTCCAACTCTAGTACCAACGTCCGATCCATCTTCATCAAATGCTCAATCCTTTAATGTTCCTAGGAAAGAGAATCCCCAACCTGGGAAGTGTGGTCCTTTAGGTCAGAAATATGACATTATGAAAAAGTTAGCTTCAACGCTAGATAAGCTCTCAATCATGGATTCGTTGAATCTATCATAAGATCTCAGGGAAGCTCTCATAAGGGATTTGTTGAGTCCCTAGGAGTTTGAAGCCAAAGTAGCCACCGCTAAAATCTACCAGATAGAGATCAATTCTGCATAATTCTATTAAATCATCTCTTTTACATATTATGATGATGATATCATTATGAAAGGACACATCAAACCATTATACATGTTTAGAATGATAAATATCATTGATATCAAAAAAGTCTTCATTGAAAATGGATCCAGGGTTAATCTCCTCCCACTATGGACACTCCATTGGTTAGGATGAAATGAGGATAATCTAATTCCATGCAACATAACCCTATTGGGATACAAAAAAAGAGATTAGAATCCGTTAGGGCCAATCAAGCTTGAAACCCAATTCGGTGACCTCATAGCTAACACAGAATTATTAGTGGTCTGAAATAACACGGATTTCAATGCTCTTCTTGGGAGGACCTAGCCACATAAACATGCATCAATCCCCTCATCTTACCATCAGTGAGTCAAATATAGAATCAAAGGAAATAGTTAGACACTGCCTGACGATAAAGCCTCATTTGATTCCTATGAGTCAAACTACATTAATGCAATGTTCTATAAGCAAAAGAGGAAATAACCCTAAACTGATGCAGTTTATTGGGTAACTGTACCAAATGGGTTGAAAATGTTTCCTACCGATCCCCTCAAGCATCTTGGGGAAGAATACGTACTACCCATCAATCAGATTGAAAGAAAAAGTCAAAATTTTGATGCATATTATACAGTCCTCATGATCTCAGTTACGACTACCGATCTTGATAATGTATAAAGTCTCATTAACTCCTAAGATAATAAGGAATTTTTGTATGAAAATACCCTTGAACCGATAGAAAAACTCTAGAAAATTCCCTCCCCACCCACTGATATAGGAATAAGTGTCTCCTCTTTCATGGAAGATGAGGAAATTATTTTAACCATTGATATATCTTTTCCAAAGAAGCCCCCACCAAGGTCCTAGGCAGAAGAGATGACCTTTCCTCCCAGACACCAAAATGGAAACTCCTCCCTCATATATGGTGAAATCATTTCAAGGATTGTTTCCCCATTAGAATACAAAGATGAAGATGATGAGAATACAAGGGAATAAGAATGATAAGAAGAGGACCTAAGGAATTCCCCTCAAGCATTTTAGGAAGGTGTTTCCACCATAGTTGATGAACTCAAGGAAATCAACTTGGGTATGGAATAATACCAACAAACCACTTTGGTTAGTGAAACTATGCCTCTTGAAGAGAAAGAGATATACACCTCTTTTCTGAAATAGAATAGAGATATTTTTTCCTAGAATTATATGGAAATTAAAGGTCTTTATCCAGAGGTGGAGACTCACCACCTAGGCCTGATAGAAGATCACTATGGTTACACGCAAGTCGCTAGAAGGACACACCTAACACATGCTACCAAAATAGAGGTTGAATTTGAAAAGACCATCAATGATAACTTCATTCGAGAGGTCCAAAACCCCATCTGGATAGAAAAAAGTTTCCCCATAAAGAATAAGAATGGGAAGATCAGGGTCTGCATCGATTTTATGGACCTCAACTGGCACTGGACGAAAGATGATTTCCCAATCCCGATCATAGAATTGATAATCGACACAACTGATGGATATTAGGATATCTCTTTCACGGATGACTATTTAGGATATAACTAGATTCGAATGGACCAAAAAGTTGAAGAATCCTCCACCTTAAGGGATCCCAAGGGAGTGTTTTTCTATAAGGTGATTCTTTTCAGTCTGAAAAATGATGGCGCCACATATCAGCACTCCATGCACTGCATTTTCAAACCCTTATTGGGAAAGTTTGTTGAGTGTCATGTTGATTATATGGTGGTTAAATCACGACAATTCTCGGACCACCTACTTAACCTTGAAACCTTCTTCAATAAACTACGACAACATAGTCTAAAAATAAACCCCCTGAAATTTTATTTCAATGACACCTAAAGGAAATTTATTGTCTTTAATGTATGCCACCATGGAATCAAAGTGAACCATGAGAAGAAAAAGGCCATCCTTGGAATGTCACCACCTCAAAACCTCACTGAGTTGAGAGGAATCTGAGTAAACCTAGCATACATTCGGTGCTTCATAGCCAACCTTTCAGGTAAATGTTTTCCATTCACCAGGTTGATGAAGAATGGTGTAGAATATCAATGGAATGGATACTGTCAGAAATCATTCGATGATATAAAGAAGTATCTCTTAAGTAAACAGATGCTAATTCCACCTGTTGAAGGAATACCACTTATTCTATACATAACCGACTTAGAGTAGTCTCTAGGTGCCTTTATCATGCATAAAAATAATTCAAACAATGAGAACAATCTCTATTGTGTCATCTGAACCATTATTGATGCTAAGTCTCATTATTCAAATACTAAGAAGAGACACCTTTAATTAATATTTGCAGTATAGAAGCTGAGACATTACTTACAACACCATAAAGTCCATTTGGTCTCACATAGCAACCTTCTCAAGTAAATTCTCATCCGTCCAATGTTAACAAGATTCTTGTCATGATGGGCGGTCATCCTACAACATCATTGTGTTGATTTCACCAAATTTGAAGGCTTGGGTACTATTGGACCACCCTGATATAGGATTGTGTTGATTTGACCAAATTGTTTCATTCCTACCATGTCCATGCCAATTTAATCCATCAACCCCCAGAGTTGGTTCACAAAAATAAGAAATCATAGCCATTTTCCATATGGGTAATGGACATTTTAGGACCATACCCTCCCACCACAGACATAAAATTCAAATATATTATCACATACATTGAGTTCTTTTTTAAAATAGGAATAAGCTACACCCTTAAAAGAAGTTGGGTAGAAAAGAATTATCATATTTTTGAAGGACAATATCATTACTAGGTTTTGTGTCCATCACATAATACTAATGGAAAACAACACCAATTTATACTCTATTGAGTTGTGAAAACTCTATCGGGAGTATGGTATCAAATCCAACTATTCATACCACTACCATGCATCCTCCAACAGATAGATAAAATCTTTCAACAAGACCCTATCTAACATACTCCAAAAGATGGTGTACAGGGATAAGAAATCATGGCCGAAAAAGGTTCTCCATTATCTTTGGAAATATCAGACCACATCCCGTACCACTACTCAAGCAACCCCGTACTTGTTAGTATATGGAATGGAGCTGGTTCTGCCCATTGAAATTCAAATGCCATCACTTTGAGCCACTATATTTGAACAACTATCTACATATGAGTGATCCCAAAAATGGTTTGATGAGCTAGAGCAATAGGATGAGAAAATATTGCACACTCTGCACCATTTGGAAGTCTAATAAAATCACATTGTATGAGCCTTCAATAATAAAATTCACCTCCAATATTTCCTTGAAAGAGAATTGGTGTTGGTCCTCAGAGCCCCGATGATACTCAAGAAGAAACCTCCAAAGTTGGATCTAAAATGGGAATGGCCATATATTATTCAAAATTTTTACTTCAACAGAGCATATTAACTAATTTCAATGGATAGAAAGCTCCCCATATCCCCCACCAATGAAAGGATCCTAAAGAAGTACTTTGTGTAATCACGATCAAGCCTGTCTTAGATACATGAAGTTAAAATTCATAGTTCCACCTGCATCCTATCCACATGACATTAAAATGTATAGAATATGTCCTAATCGCATGAAAATTAACTACACAATGAAGTCATCTTAGATGCATGACATTAAACTGCATATCCCCAACAATGTTCTCTCCCAAGATAAAATTGTATCCGACATCGGTCACCTAGCATGTTGTGCTTTAGAACTACGTAAAACTTGATTACTATGAATCAATGGGATAATTATGGACACCTTGACCTTATGTCTTGGTCCAAAAACAACATGACATGGAGTCATTCGTTGTACCCTCTATTGTCCCTATAGTATAAGAGAACTCCTCATCATTACACATTTCTCACACCGTGTATGACTCCCACGAGCTTAGGAATGACGGTTAGGATTACCCCTGTATAGAAAAATCACAGAGGAGTATAATAATCCCATAATATTTAAATCATGGTATAAAATCCCCACTCTTCGTGCACATCTCAGAATGGAAAGGGGGATCTTTAGAACCATGTATGTCTTGATTCCCACACTCACAGGATATGTAGTGATGTCTGGATTATACATATTGGTCCATCCACTAGTCAAAATCAATAATGACTCTCTCCCTACATACATGTCAAACTTGTATGTGGAGAATTTTAATTTTAACCACACAACGTTAAACTGCGTAGCCCCAATAGTGTTGTCACCCAAAGAGACATTGATGCCTGCATCAGTCACCTAACAGGTAGCTCTAGAACTACGTGTGGCATGATTTCTTCCCTTCAGGATATGTAGTGATGCCCAGATCATCCATTCCGGTCCAGCCACCATCAAAAAAAGAAAAACATAAAATTCACCTCTATGTTCATGGGACCGAATGGAATATGGAATTCCAAGAACTACGTATGGATTTATTCCTGCTCTTACAAGATATATAGGGACACCCATATTCTTCATCCTGGTTTATCCACCAATTAAAAAATTTCCTCCTTCTGATGTATAAATCAAACATATATAGGAAATTTCCTTCAATAACTACATAATATTTTATTTCCAATTAAATGGGATATGTATAAAACCTCCATGAGGTTCAAGCCCTAAACTTCACTCACCTCATCCTTTTCACATTAGTTCACTTTTGTCCTTAATATATGATGTTAACATACACATGACACTAGAACTACGTATGGATTGATTCCAAACCACTAATGGGACATGTAGTGATTCCTGGGACTTCCTGGGTATAACCATAATGGAAAAAATTCCCCCTCTGTATATAAACCATACTTGCACAAAGAAATTCACGAGTCCTTACTGTATGATGTTAAACTTCATGGACAAAGAAGCCCTAACCACACAACATTAAATTGTAAGGTATCTAAAGAATTATGTATGGATTGTTTCTCAGTATAATGAGATATGTAGCAACACTTGAGCTGATAATCCCAGGTCCAAACATGAAAAATAAAACAATGGGGAAATTTCCGCTAATTCTACGCATGTGAAATGAAAATAGATACAGAGGATTTCAAATCTTAGATATTACATCTAGAAAGAGTCAAAATACCATGATTCCCTTTATAAATGAATCAAATATATGCAAAGGATATCTTAACTCATAATTAATCACAACTCGAACATTCCTCACGTACCTAGGAAATATATTTTTTCATCCATCAAACTCCATGACTTGGAAAATCTTGAGTCACCATAATCATCCACGACTATCAGAAATAGACCACTAGTGTCTTGTAGACCCATTTTCTTGACTATGCATATTATGCCTCAGTGGCTCTGAATACATTGCCTATAAAAATGTTCCGTCAACCAAAGGAAAATTCATACTCAAGAGAAGATTTCCCTACTTCCATACGCTCAATGGATCATAAGACTCGCACCATCCCTCTTGAATTGATATATCTCAGAATCATGGTTTACACATTCTTCCCTCGCTCTAGTACATGGAATACCGGGAATATCCAAGATGGATTATCTCATATTTATGAATAATCAATTTTATGTTTCTTCATTGAAACATGATGGTTAAAAAATGTTTTCAACATCCTTTCCACAATATGTTAAATTATATAGAAGAAGTCCTAACCACATGAAATTAAACTGCATGGCCCAAATTCATAACCACATGAAATTAAATTGTATGGATTAAGTTCTAACTAAATGACATTAAACTGCATAGCCCAAAGTCCTAACCGCATGACATTAAATTTCAAGGACCGAAGTCCTAACCGCATGAAATTAAAATTCATGGCCCAAATTACTAACAGCATGACATAAACAAAATACATGGTTCCCCAAGTATATCTAAAATTACCCCACTCTTCATATAAAAACCAAAATTTGTGTAGGGAACCTGGTCTCAGGATTCCTAGATCTTCAATGATGGGCCCTAATCCAACAAGGGATTCAAAATATCCCACCTCACATATAAGTTATATCTCTATAGATAGAATCCCAATTCCCCGAATAATCATGGAATTCAATGAATAATCACATCCTGAGTGTTTCTGATGTGTCCAAGACAACCCTCTCCCTTCACCAAAACCTGTGTTTTGAGTGATCTTGGATCATTATAACCCTCTATGGCCATCAGAATTAGAAAGTTACTATCTTACATACACCTTTTTTTTGAGTATACACATTTTGCCCTCAATGGCTCTACATACGTTGCCTATAAAAATGGCATGTCAACCAAAGGAAAATTCATCCCTAAGAAAGTATTTTTCTATTTTTGTATGAAAAATGGATTCTAAGCCCCATTTCATTATTCCTGATCCAAGAACCATCAAAACCATTTTTTACAATCACTTTCCTACTCACATCCTTGACATGTTAGAAAACCCTGACTCAATTTCCCCTAGTTACTCAGATCTTCTACATACATGTGTTGATCGAATGACGTTTAAACAATATGATATTCAATACCCAATATTCAACCTTAGGCTATTTCATGTAAAAAATTTATTTCCCCCCCGACCTTGCACAAGAAATGAATATTCATATGAAATTTCTACATACACCTTTCTCCATTGATGAATCCACATCCAAAATAAAAATTCCCATCCATATGTGTGAATCAGATCCACATACAGATAAACCTTAAAAGAGATATGTAAAGCTTGATGCCTTCCCTAGAGGATATGTAGTGATGTCCTATCCCACGTTTCGGGTCCATCCATGAGACAAAAATGCCCTATCCCTGTCTGTGCAAGGGTCAGACCTATGTAAAGAAACAATTTATATAGATAGGATAAAAATGCCTCCACTTATTACCAATATTCTCAGAAAATTTCAACCAGAAACATCCCCTTTTCAGGATTAAGCACCCCTCCTCACACAACATACTATATATCCATAAAGGTCAAAATCTCTATAATCCTCCATGGAAATCATAAATGGAAATCTAGTGTCTTACAAATAACCTTGTTTGACTATGCATTCAATGCCCCGATGGATCTGCATATGTTTCCCAAAAACATGGCCTGTCAAACAAGGGAAAATTCATCCCTAAGAGGGGATTTTTCCTACCTCTATATACCCCTTTGACACCTATGTATCACCTCAACCTTTGGATTCAGAGATCCCTTGGATTACAATTTACATATTTCCATATTTTAATGCCCAAAAGGTGAAGGATGTTCTTGAAAAAACCATTTTAGAGGAAGTGAATCATTTACCATCCTCTAGTCGGTGTAAGATGATTATGCAAAACAGGTCCCAAATGCCCTGGTTGTATGATGTTAAACTACACCATGCCTCAACCCTCCTTTACATTGGAAAAATTCATGTAGGAGCAGTGCATTATCAAAAGATACTACAAATGAATTTTTTATATTTATATGTAATTACTTTAAAGAGACACCCACTATGGTCCTCAATAGAAAAATGAATCCAAAGCTCTATAAAAACTTCATGGACATTAGAAATGGAACGCAGTCTTACAGACACCATTGTTTATCTATTTATAAAAATTACCCGACGACTCTACAAATATTGCCCACAAAAATGTCCTGTTAACCAAAGGAAAATCCATCCTCAAGAAAGGATTCTACTATATCTGTACGCCCTATGGCTTCTATGACCCATATCATATCTCATATCCAGAAATCACAAGTCAGGGTCAAGAAAAACCCCTCATCCATGTCTGAAGGTTTCCAAGACCTTCTTAGTTAATGAATTATGGACTGGGGCCCTTACCTCGCAAGTTATAGTCCAAGATATTTGGCCTAAAACATTTGTGTAGTTATGGTCCAAGCTGTTCCAACTAAAACATCAGTGAAATTATGGTCCAAGCTATTCAACCTAAAACGTTAGTAATGATAGTCTGATTCACAAGACATTAAACTACACATGAAAAAGAGACACTACACTCTCTATGGTAAAAACCCACAAAGGGAACCTTGGGTAAAAGTTGAGTGTCAACTCGCTAAACCTATGCAATATATGGTTTAGTAAAAAATGTTGAGCAACAAAAATCAAGTGATATAGAGATTGTTAGGGAGAAAAACCATAAAGGTTGTCCTAAGAAAAATTCAAGTTATACCCACTAGACCCACACTATAACAGTCTTAGGAAAAAATTAGGGTGATAATGAAAAAAAGAACAAAGTTTTTAGGATTCTCTATGTGACCCTAGCAAGAGTAAAACCGCAATCGCTGGGCCCCTTGGTTCAGGAAAAAATCAGATCATAAGTTGATTATTACTTTATCCTAGATTATGATTCAACCTGATATCTGGTTGAAATTATTATTTAAAATATGGTTGATTACAAATGACTAAGAGTGTAGGAAAAGAGTAAAAGAGGAAAACTAGAAAGAAAAATGTTTTTTCATTATAAAAAAAAGAGGAAGTGAGAGTGGGAGGAACATCCACAATCTGAAGCCTCTTCCTGATATCAAACTAGAGGTGGTACATGGCATCCCAACAGATTACAATGAGGCCTGACTTGCTCATTTCAGCAGGCCTATAACTACCCGATGAGGGCCATCAAGGGCTTGTTCTAAAGAATCCCTCTGCTCAGCTTCAACTTCAACCATTGAGCACAATCGCTTCATAATAGTATGGAGTTCTAAGCATTTCTATTGGATTAATTCATAATTATCATTTAACGATGAGAGTTGTGATTTTAGTTTAGCTATGGGATCCTCACACTCACGCATATCCTCCATATGGGTGATCTCCTGTTCATGATCACTAGACTCCCTAGCTTCTGGATGAAGCAACTCATTAGTAGTATCAGGGAAAGGCTTAGCTTGATTGTTATATGTGTTGAACCGATCAAGGTCACTTTAACAAGAAGCAAGATCTTCTCCATCTATAAAAATTTGGTGCACAACGATATGCCGACGTCAGTAATAAAATCCACCCAAACCTAGATTGGGAAATAGTTTTATAAATTTATCCTCATCATTGGAAAAATCTATTAGGGGAGTTTCTGTGGAAAGAGTACGAATTTGACACCATGACCACTTCTGCACAACTCAATTCCTCCTAATAGCATCAGAATCTTGGTCCTCCTCCACTGTGAAAGGTATACAATGAGGAAGTATAATTTTAGCGGATAGAAGTACCTTGAGATGAGTCACCCAAAAAGGGGGAATTTCCTTCACAATAGATGGTTCAGCCTCCAAGAGTAAATGAGGGGGGATGTCAGCAAGATCAGGAACATTAGGTGATGTCCTACTTGGACTAGATTCTATAGGATCACAAAACACATTGGCCAAAGATACAAGATCTAAATAACTCTCTACAGAAATGGGTTGTGCAGGTGAAACCCCTTCTAAATGCATGTGGTAACAGGTAGAACACCTTCTCACCATAGGAAAGGGAGTAGTTGGAAAAATCAACATGATTAGGACATGATTTGAAACAACTAACAGTCTTTGAACCTTTCAAAATGGCCTTGAAAATACCCCATCAGGATAGAAATCCACCCACAATTGGGCATACTCTAATGAAAGGTAAGTTTATTCAACTATGGGATGAATAAGGACTTCCACATTAGAATTCTCCTGTGTCATGGCTAACCACAATTGGAAAAGAATTACGAGGTGATATTTTTGCTTCACCAGAGTAGTAGGGAGAGATGTGATCTTTTGAAGGTATCCAAACTACCTAGAGATCCTATAAGGAATGAAAGGCTCACAAATGGTCACCCTGTCTATGCGTGCAATCAAGAATCCACCTCAAAACATGATAATATGAGAAATTTCTTCAGGAGAACCTCTCCTAGTATCTATCTGTAACACCCTGAGATTTTATGAGAAATATTATTTTTAATTACTTTGATCTCTTGTGTTGTATGCTACACCAAGATTATCTTTTACTACACACAATATAACATCCCGACTTTTTATCACATAAACTTTCATTACATTTGAAAAAACCGAAGATCTTTAAGGCATGAGAAAGAAATCATGCGATATATCATAATAAAAATAACATTTTTTGTAACTTGAAGATGTGGCTACAACATTTAATATTGACAATCATTTAGTTTCACCAAGGTCCATCCCCAAGGTTTCATTAAACATTACCAAGGTTATTCATCAAGGTATCAGTCTAAAAAGTCATCTCTAGAGATTAAGTCTTTACCCAATGCATTAGAGCGCTATCTGGGCACACCCTTGAAATGTCTTTATTATCATGTGATCCACATATATCATCATCAATCATTTCATAAAAAACCCATATAACATAAAAGAAATGGGTTTCATTTCATAATCATAATGTTTTAAAAACCGCTTTAAAGACATGATCTTTATATCACTTTAAACCCACGGAAAAGGGAAAGCGGGTTTCATGTATGTAAATCCAAGAATTTAAAATATAACATTTTGATATATATTTGAATACCCCTGTTGAAATAAGATCTTTGAGTATTCACTTAATAACATAAAATAATTTTTAGATAAAGAGAGAGGCATTTTGAGATGAAAACTATGCAGCATAACGTCTATGATACATGGTTTTAGAAAACATTGAAAAGAGAGGGGACATGGGTCACCCACTCAAAAATGATACATAAAACAGTAGGGTAATATAATATAAAGTATTTAAGAACATGGTAATGAAATTTTAATGATATACCATATGAAATGATGAACTTTAAAGGAAAACAAAAAATAAGATTTCTCTTATGAGAATTCGGCAGCCTAACGACGTCACTTAAAACTTCCAAAAATGGATTGACGAAATCAAATAGGGTCTCTCATCATATTAACATAAATGATCAGTATGATATATATAGAGATCATACACCAACACAATAAAAAGTAACTTGAAATACTTGACATGAAAGTAGATCTTGAAAACGAGAAGGGTGAAAGAATCCCTTAAAATTCGGCAGCCTAACGGCACCACTTAAAATTTCAAAATACTAAATTGAAGAGATCAAATAGGGTCTCTCATCATATGAAAATAAAATATCAGTATGATATATTTAGAGATCATACCCCAACAAAATAAAAATGAACTCTTCAAGACTTGACATGGAATTAGAACTTTGAAAAAGGAGAAAGGTAAAAGAACCACTTAAAAATTCGGTAGCCTAACGACGCCACTTAAAACTTCAAAATACTGAATTGAAGAGATAAAATGGAGTCTCTCATCATATGATCATAAAATATCAGTATGATAGATATATATATAATTCCCCAACATAATAAAAAGGAACTTTAAAGACTTGACATGAAAGTAGAACTTGAAAATGACAAGGGTGAAAGAACCACTTAAAAATTCGGCAGCCTAACGACGCCACTTAAAACTTCAAAATACTGAATTGAAGAGATAAAATGGGGTCTATCATCATATGATCATAAAATATCAGTATTATAGACTAATAGATCATACCAAAACATAATAAAAAGGAATTTGAAAGACTTGACATGAAAATAGATCTTGAAAATGAGAAGGGTGAAAGAATCCCTTAAAAATTCGGCAGCCTAACGGCGCCACTTAAACTTTCTTAAAATGAAGTGATGAGAGCAAGAGGGGGTATCTCATCATATGAACATGAAAAGGGAAGTAAGAGGAATATAAAAGAATATCCTTCAACATAAGATCATGAAGCATAAAAGAAATGACATAAAAGAGATTACTTGAAAAGAAAGAGAGAGGTAGTATCCCTTACCTTAAACGTAACTCTTAAAACTCAAAGGTTGAGACCTTGAGAGGCTTGAGGGCACCTTGGGAGGACTCCTTGGGAGGCAAGGAGACCAGAACTTCGTTGAGAATGATTTTGGAGTCCAAAGGATGAGATAATGGCTTGGTATTTATAGAGAAAGTGAGGGGACAAGGCATCATAAGTGGGTTTCTCAAAACCATGTTCTCTCCCATGATATTTCCCATGAAGTTAGGCCACATGGGACCCCAAATACAATAATTCATCACCTTTGGTCGTCCAACCCTTAAAATATCTCATGAAATCACCATGACACAGTTATGATGTCATTAAACATACCGAAACCCTAAAACTGCTTTTTTTTACTATTCACTGAAAATTCAACTTTTTCAGTAAAATCCCAAAAATTCACATTAACCAAATATCAATGCTATGATTTCAAAAATGAACTGCATTTTATAAAATTAATTTTCTAAATATTTTTAATTTAATTTTTAAATAAATACACTATTCACCGAAAATTCATTTTTTCAGAAAAAACCCCAAAAATTACCTTAACATAATATCGATGCTCTGAGTTCAAAAATGAAATCCATTTTATAAAAATAATTTTCCAAATATTTTTAATTTAATTTTTAATTAAAAAACACTATTCACTCGAAAAAACTAATACTTAAATAATAATTTATGAAACCGTTATTTAACCATTTTATTGAATCACATTACTTAATCAAGGTGCCTAGATTATATTAATACTTTCTTTAAGTGAGATTACTAATCCATTTGGTCACAGTACTAATACTAAGCATAAAATCACTATTCATAATTTACTATTCATCAAAAATCAAGTTGATCTTATTAGACTCTAAATTTCGTACTGAACATAATTTTAGAAGACCATTTTTTGAAAATCATTACACATTTTTAATTATTTAAGGTTTACATAAATTTTTTTAAAATATCTTTTTTCTAAAATTCATCAAAAATATGCATACTATATTTATCCGGTCATTTTAAAATTCATAAACTTCATCATAAGCAGAAATCCCAATTTTTATTTAAAACAAAGGATTACAAAAGGCAGTTAAGGTCTCCTTACATAGCCCCTTATCACACCAGCATAGGACCTAAGTGTAAGGTGTGCTAAGGTGAGAGAATCTGAGGGAGGCTTGACCAACATCGCACGAGTAGTAATTTCTATCAGTTTTAACTTCTCGCAAAGGCGATTCTGTTCTTGCTTCACACGATGAAGTTCGGCTTGGGTTTGGTCCAGAGCAAAGCCTAGTGGTGCTACCTCCTTCCCAAGTTCTGTTAGATGGGCTTCGATCGGTCCAAGACTACTGGGTGAGGCCATCAAATCTTCTTTCTATAATAATTAACCAATATTACTTGTATTTAGAGACAATAATCAAAACTTTTAGTTTCCAGCGGTCATATTGACCAATGGTCATATAACTGTCAAAACCCAATAGTCTCATTTTAATTATACTCATGTTATAAAATGAAACATTTTTGTTGAGTATAAAAATAAAATAAAATAACACATAAAATTAGGAAAAAATATTTATTCAAAATTTCGGGTTATTACACGCAACACCGTATTAGCTTGTATTATACGCAAGCACTATTCTTGGCTTGTGTTGCACGCAAGAGCGACCTTATTCAATGGTGTGTGTTGTACGCAATACCGAGTTTCACTAAACAATGATATATTGTTATAATATTATTATTAACTTGTCGTTATGAATAGTATTAACCACATTTTGAATTTTATAACATTATCATTCATCTTACACATTATCTAAAACATGGTATGAGAACAAAATAATTTTTGCGAGTAAAATAAGCATTTTTCAAAAAATGCAGTTTTGCCGCCTTTTGATGGCGTACCCACTGTAAATCTAGTTTTTGACATGTTTATAAGTTCAATTTGACAAATAAAACTTCTTCCTTGGAATGAAGATATAAAAATTTACTTTGGATAAATTTTTGACATTATTATAATAACCTTCATATTTTGATGAATACTAAAAATACGATAAATTTTAATTAAAAACAACTTTTTTCATCAAGATAATTTATATGGTTAAATTATAATATTTAATGGTTTTAAAGTATATATAGAATATATTTTTAACATTTAATATAATCTATATAATTATCATTAATTTTACATTGAATTCATAGGTAAAAATATTTCAATCTTTTGCAATGTTTTAAACAAAAACCTTTTTTTTTCGACAGCAGGATTAATTTTAAATTAAATATTGCAACTTATGTGTTTTGAATTTGAAAAATGGATTCCATATTTAGAATCAGTTGGCCTAAATTATGTTAATTGTCTAATTTTTATTTTAGACATTACGAATAGTAACTACGGTAAATTTTATTTCATACAGTTAAAGGTAAATCAGGTAATTAAGGGTAAAAATAATAGTCTAAAATTACCCTAACACTTGTATTAATATAATTGGATAATTATATTGCATCCTAAAATATACTTGGGTCTAAATGGTATCTTTTGGAACCCACTTGGATTTGATTAAGACCTTTAATTTATTTTATTTAAAGATAGTGAAATATGCCTCACTCTAACTTTCATAATTAAAGTATTTTTAATATAAAGATATACTGAATATAAATTCAATTATAAATACTCATTTAAAAGCTAAAATATTTTTATTTATCATGGTAATTTATTTGTAATTTTTAAGAAATATATAATTACCTTAATATCTTATACATTAATGATGCATAAATTATTTATTTAGTGAAAAATCAATAATATAGTTTTTATTAAACTAATAATACCCATAAATGACCAAAAACCTACCCAAAACTTATTGGTCGTGTACATATAAACCATAATAATCTAAATATAGAATTTTCTACTATTCAGAGTCTTATAAAAACGATTATGACACTTATATTATTTTATTTTAAATGATGTCAAAGTTGTCTCTTTCATACTTTAATAAAAATAACATTTTAAAGGTTGGGTGTTTTAGAAGTTAAATTCAACTAAAAGTATTATTATGAATGATATTTTATTTATATTCATCATAGTATTTATTTTTAATTTTTATTCAAAAAATAAGTATATTAAATAATTATACAAAAACATTGTAGTGATTATTTTATTAAGAGAAATATCAAATAAATGGTTTTAAAAATATTAAAATAAATATTATATTAACTAATTAATATACTCCAAGAATTTTTTAGATGAATATGAAATTTTGGAAACCTATTAAATATTTTGTTTCTAATATATTATCTATATGTATTTTATTTAAATTCGAATAAATGAATGGTGTTAAGATTCACACTATTGTTATTTTATAAAAATAACATATTATTAAATTATTTAAAAAGCATAAAAATATTTAAAAATTACAAATTGAAAATTATATGGTCTAAAAGGTTATAAAGTATTAAATTAGGGGAAATTTACAACATATAAGTATGTATTTATTACAATTTAAAATTTAGAATATTATTACCACAAATAACATTAAATAGATCAAATAAGGATAAATCAAAATGATAAGGTTTAAAATAAACTTAAAACATGTCTAAATAATATTGTTTGATGATATTACAACCCTATATAATTTCATATTCTAATTTAGTCGTTTTTAAGGTTTTTAATTGGGGTTTTAATTTATTATAAATTAATATTTTTTAGGTTTCCAAAGGTGCCCCTCTCCTCCCTTATAAAAGGACACCTCCTCCCTCTCCACTTGAAACCATTTTTGAGCTTCAAAATTCGTCCAAACCCTATCCATTTAACTTATCCACTTCCCTATAAACCTAATAGAGGTTCTGGTCTTCTTAAAAGACCAAATGTTGTGCCCTAAGAGGAGGTTAAGTGGAGGCGCGTCGAAGAAGAGGTAATATCCTTTACCGGTTCTTTCAAACTTATTTCTTCTCCTACTTCTTCTATTTGAGTTGTTTCATTATTAAGTAATAACTCCAGTATCACTTGTATACTGATATGTTATTATTAGTATGAAACAACCATATTCTATCTTCAATCCATCATATGGAAAAAATGAAATCACCACGCGTGCGTACGTACGACTTACCGTCTCCACGTCTTGGTGTAATCTTTTATTTCATCACTAACATACTTGGATGGGTATAAGGATGGAAGAAATAACTATATATGATTATTTTAAAGTGATATTTATTCTGAAATATTATACACCATACACTTCAATACAATTCCATAATAATGGTAATGATATCATCACTCGTGCGTACATACGGCCTACCGTCTCCACGATGTGATGCGACCCGTTCTACATGATCGTCATTGAATAATGATTATCTAAATGAATTTAATGAATAAATATGATATATATTACACTAATACCATTATTTAAATTATTTATCTATAACCTAAAAATAGGAATAATAATTTATTCAACAAAACACGCATAAGAACATAAAGCAATGAACACCCGAATAACAAGTAGCAATGAAATATTACTAATAAGAAGATAAGAATATGACCATATATGATTCTGGAATAGGTCATTGACATTATTTAAATCATTATATAGGAGGTTTGGATACATACAAAGCATATCAGACCTAAGGTAAGGGATAATTATTCCAATCTCGTTCTTATCCGAGATTGTGTATTCGTAAGTAATTACTTGGGTTATATTTATCATCCATGTACATGTTTTCTAAAAATATTTTCATGTATGATTAAAGTCTCTTTTTACCCATTTTTGACTTTTACTACATGTTATGTAAGGAATCATTCTTTTTTTTACCATACGATGTACTTTTTGACTTTTCCAGAAAAATTATGAGGAGAATGTTTTTTTAACTTATACGGAATGAATGGATTTTTACGGTTTCATAATGCCTTCTTTCCATGAAGATTCCTCTATAATATTTCATGGTTATTTTAAAAAAAATTATTTTCTTTTAAAATTGAATGAAATTTTGGGAATATAAAATGATTTTGAAAAAGAAAGGATATTTTCATCAAGAATTCATTTCAAGTGTCTTATCAAAAATCTTTCCCATCTAAGATGAAATTATTTAGTATGATTATGTTTCAAGTATAATGTATCTATTATTTAAATGGTTTGATTTTTATTATGATGAAATGATATCCATTTTTTATATGGATTATGTTATAATGGGATGATGTTTATGAAACCCATTTTATTCTTTGGGTTATGATGAATAATTTATGATTATTTTGTGGCACATGTAAGAAAGATTTCATTATAAGATGGGTGAGACCCATATCTCTCTCCAATGAATTGGGTAAATATTTATATCTCTTGAGATAAATATGGCTGGAATAGCATGTAAATCTGGTTTAGTAATACAGGGGTGGAACGATAAGTAAACTCAGTTCAGTAATGGACTTTGTCCACTATTATAGTCTTGGCAGTAATGCCTTCACTACTATGAAAATAATATCATGTGATTAATGGTTTTCCATAATTACATGTTTTATTCCCATGCCATTTTATTATGATTAATGTTTCTTTATGATCTATGCCTTATGTACTGCAATGTTTTATGTCATTGATCATAATTTTGATGTTTAAATATTATGTTCATGTTTTTGCGTTCAAATGTTTATGGATTGTTTTATGTTTTCCATGTTTACCCTTACTGAGCATTTGAGCTCACCCTTTATATGTTTTCTTTTCCCCAGGATATAAGGAACAATTTTAGGTAAGAAAAAAGGGTAAAATCTTTATGGGAGATGTTGAAGATCTTTCACCATGATTAGAAGATTATGTTCCGAGATTCCAAATACACAAAACTATTACGGTCCTTGGGTGTCTGTTTTTGTTATGTATTAAGTATTCTGAAAAAGTAATGTAATGTCCATGTACATCAATCTTGGGTCTCTACACTATAACTGGACCATGGGGCACCACGTAATGCTCAAAAGAGAAGTGGGAGAAATTACTTAGAAAATCAATCACGCCTTCCATGCTCAAATATTTTTCATGGACAACATCAATGTTAGGAAAGGATAGATGGAAGTCAGAATGAGGAACTGTGTTCGTATGCATGTACTCATAATAAGGGAAATTCTCTTCCATCTAGCCATATAAAAATTGAAATAGCCCACAGAAACTATGTGGGGGGTTTCCCTTCCTATATCCACCCTAAAAATTTGTATATTCAGGAAAGAGTATGAACAACAAAGTTTATAAGACATCCCTTCGCCAATGTGGCTTCCATAATCGAAGTGCAGTCCCTAACACTGGTATAAACATCATGATAGGGGAATATCCACCCACATAGGAACATGGAAAAGAAACCTACCCACCTGATCTTAGGCAACATGTCTTGTCGAATTTCAAAACCCCAAGTGGTGTATTGACCCCCCTCAAGGGTAGCATAGTAAGAACCATGAATGTGCCGTGAATTCTAGGTCAGATAGGTTCGGCTATAGTGAAATCACAGCATCATCCTGTTCACCTAAAAGAATATCCCTTTCTAATACTGAAACGAGATAAGTGAGTGGGTGTGAAGGGGATGACCAAGTATCCTCTCCACTATAAGAAATAATTCTTCTGCCAATGGGGATACTTTCTCAACATTCCTCTAGGTGATAGCCACTAGTAAAGATTTTTTGTACATATCGCCAAGGATAGGAGTCCCCCTATCTAGTAGATATCCTATATACTAATACCCACTTCACTATGGGATAAGTAAAAGGTGTTGGTACCCAGACACCAATGACTGAGCATCTCATGCAGTATCTCGCCTAATGAAAAGATGGAAAATTGGGAGAACCTCACCACTTGATATATATTGATAGCTTTTAGTGGCATAGAGGCTTCCATGATGTTTTAGTGAACCTAGAACTCCCAAGTCCACTCGTCTGAAAAATACCCTTCCGATCGTAGGTCCCATTTTGAGCTCCACTGTTCGTTAGGATTACCTCGTGACATGTTAATAATATATGGATAATATTGGATAATGGAATTCAAGGATATACTGCTAGGGTACTGGCCACTATGAGTCCATAAGGTACTGCTTAGGATGAACTCACCCTCTTGACTCAAATTAGTGATGATTTGTCCAACATTAGATATTTTTCCCTATTATGCCAATGGGATGTTCCAAATTTTATGAAAATATCACCATGATCGATCCCTGGAAAAGGAGCATCATCTGGGAGATGAAAACTATAAAGCGCTAGTAGATTGGATAGTGGACATGCTATTAGATCTAGAGAAAGAAGATCTCAGAGAATACCCATTTGAGGAACAATGACATTATATAGTTTATCTTCGACATTCTTATCCATGGACTCCCTCCTCCCGATTTATTCTCCTGAGATAATAGGAAAATCCATTCCTTCCTATAATAAAAAGACCCAAATAGATGGCCGATCCAATGAGAATGATTTGGAAAAAAGGCCAAAAACTCCAAAGGACCAAAGAGATCCTCCAAACTCAAAGCACCACATACTGAAACCCATGAATAGTACATAGAATTCATTCCCTGTGAACCGATAGTATGCGGAATTCCCCACAAGATGCTGTCCCACAGAGTGTTGTCCAACAAGTTGATTGGTTCACGAAAGGAGAAAGACATGTACTGAGCCTCATTGTGCAGATATTCAAAAGTTCATAGTTTAGAGATTTAAAGTCTAATTTGGAAATTTAAATGTTCATTTCACCTAAATTTAAGAGCACGGGATGAGTGTTCCATGTAGCATCTTACTACGCAGCAATTCAAACTTACTTTTTGAAATTCGATAGTTTAGTTCATGGATTCAAAGTTCAGTTCACATCCAAGGAAACTATGAAGGGTAATAATTTTGTAGAATGCAAGGTGCGGTTCAAGGATGAAAAATCTTTTGAGGAGATGGTATGTGGAAGTAATGAAAACCAAGAGTGATGTGCAGAGTACCTTTCATTGGAAAACTAGGTAAAAGAAAAAAGACCTGGTCCCCCTATATATAGGCATGGCCCCCATAATAGTTTTACCTTTATACGACAAACTAGTTCAGTTTGGGACTATTTTCTACATCGTAATAGCCTCCCATTCATTCTAATTGGACCCCATTCTAATGGGGAGAATTTTCAGGGTCCCAAAAAATCTAAAAAGGGAAATAAAATACCCCTATAAAATTTATGAAGGAAAGGGATGCATGTGGGGATGAAAAATTGGAGGAAAATATTGAAGGAGTCCAATTTTGAAGAGGACCCAGACTAGTCTGCATACTGGTTACCAGGAAAGGTCTGCAGAAGGCAAAAACCGTGAACAAAGCGGTATGCGAGTGGCTTGCAAAACACTGGCCCAAATATCATTGGCCAGCAAACTAGGTAGTCCACATAATGAATGAAGAAAGGTGTTGGGAAACTAAAAACCACATCATTGGTGGAATAGAGTTGGAGAAATTCCACCTGCGAACCACATCATTGGTGAAAACATAATGGAGAGGTACACCACCACATTCCAACCTCACGGACTGAGTAATTAACGGATGAGACAAGGATAACAACACCCCACAAACTGTGTCATTCTCAAAAGTGTGGTGGTGATTTATTCCGCCGTGAATTGCAACACCAAAAATATCGGTTGATAAAGTCATCCGTGGGCCGAGCAATTTCACCATGGGTTTCTACAAAATATTTTGTGTTCTCATAGATAAAACCCCCTCAGAACTCTATAAAAGGAACCCAAGGGGAGTTGAGGAAAGGAGATCAGATTTTGAGAGAACTGGGAGTCTATGGATTAAAGTCTTCTAAGGAAAAAAGTCAGTGAAGTACAGAACTGCAAACAGTTTGCCGTAGGAACAAGCAAAATGAGAACCATAAAAAGGAGAGATCATAATAACATGGGTAAAACAAAAACCTAAAAGGTGAACTATGAACCATACTCCCTTTATGGATGAACTTCCTATGAACTTTGAGATGAATTCCCCATTTTCAATTTGGCGTACCTCAAAACACATCTCTATGAAGATGAAACCCTACCTGACATAGGATTCTATTGCACAGTGGGACTCCAGCGCCGCATACCACCATATTATGTGAACAAATCCCAAGGTCACATACCACCATGGTATGTATATCACAACCATATCTTCATAGAACCAAAATATGTGGACAACATCCAGATCTGTGTATCACCATGGTATGTGGATGACCCTTTTACCCATATAGAAAAATACTATGCAGAAGGAAACCTAACCCTCATGAACAAATGGTACATGGATTAGGGAACCTTCAGTCTTTCTACCTTCCAATAATAATCATGACCTTCCATTTCCATACTATTATACAAATCCTCTATGTAAAACAGTCTATTGGCATCAGGAACAAGCCTCTTCCTAAGCCACATGACCTGTATGAACAGACCATCAAGTACATCAGCACACCATTTTGAGTCTACATACCCATGGTAAGAGAAGTCATGAAAGTAATCCCCATATCGGTATAGACCACAAGAATGTTCTTAAGTATACATTCCCATGGTAACTTGGAGTCCAAAATTGGGATACTAACATGGACCTCCCATTCTAGGGATCAAGGGTAATCACTTTCTTTTCCAATCAATGAGGGGAAGTGATAATTAAAAGGAATTGTGCTATATTTTCCATTTGATGAGAAGAAATATTCCTCCCCTTTCCCAGAATCCATTCAGAGGGCACCCCTACTGGATTAAGCCATTAGCCTTTCAAGATAGACCTAAACGACCTTCACTTTCATTTCACATTGAAGGGTTCATTTCTCTGCACCCTCGACCACTGTCGCCCATGTATATTCTGCTATGGGATCTTCATTTTCCCTTAGAAGATAAGAGAAAGTTTGACTTTGTTTAATCTCTCACATCCTTTTGTTTCTCTCACCGAGGATGAATCAAATTGGTTTAAGGGTATGTGATAATACTACATTGGAACAACCCACCATGAACTATGGGAACACTGATTCCCACCACAACTGGGATACGTAGAAAGTCCATATCTAGACCCAAGCTCTATATAAGCTACTTCATGAAATGAGTGATCACAACCCCCCCCCCCCATTTAAATTGGAAGCTTCCATGCATGAATCCCAATCAAGTCACAACTTGAACTGAACAATGAGGGATTTTATTTCTAATCAACTAGGATATATAGGTAGTATCCCTAAGGTCCAAACTTGATACCCAAATAACCATTTCATTCACCAGGCCATATTTCTGATGGGATCATATTAATCCAGGTGACCATATATTCCTATATATCCTAGGCCACCTCGACATAAGAACCACATTGGATATTTACTCGGCACCTTTCGCCTAGATGTCCTTGCCACATGATGTTAAACTACACGGATGGATCCCCATAACATGACCTTAAAAAGTGATGTGTACAGTTAAGTGACACCAAACTACATGGGTTCTGATTCCTCTCAAGAGGATATGTATGAAACACAGCTCATGGATTTGATCCCAATATCGAAGCAACTTTTGTCCCCTTGGATGATGATAAAATCTAGAGCACCTCATTTTAGGGCTTAAACTAGTGTTTTCTGAGTAATTTATAATCCATGCATCTCCATGATTGATCTTGAAAACCAAGGGTAATCTGTAGACACACTCTTTGGGAAAGAACCAAGGATCCATGACCATATAATCATTTCTTAAATCTATAAGAGAGCCCCGGAGTAGGCAATAATTCTCCCCAAAAGGGTGGGATGAGCCCGACCTCCCATCCTCTCGACCAATGGAGTCATGAAGTGTCGTTGACCAAATCATCATCCAATGAGCGCCTTCCTTTGGATTCCAGGTCCATGAATCATGGATACTTGGGACATTGGCTGTTTCTAGCTCTGCGAATAAACCCGTTAGAGACTATTCAAGGACATTGTACCCAACATAGGATGATTTCAAAGATACATACCCCTTATTTTGAAATATCCCTCCAAGATCATAAAAATGTGACACCTCCTTAATAACATAAAAAGGATACACTACCCAATCCTGGTGGGACCATATCGCTCTATAAATACGTGGTGCAACACTAATCAGGCCTAAAAACCTATAGAGGACCCTAAAGTGACTATCCCTTCTTTTTATTGTGTTATTAGGACTCTTAAACATCATCCTTTAGATATTATTGTTGGAGAATTAGATAGAGGTTAACAAACTAGAAATTATCTAAGAAACTAGATTGAACATCAAGCCTTCTTATCACAACTTGAACCTAAGAACATCATTTATGCAATTAATGATGAATTCTAAGTAATGGACATGAAAGAAGAACATAATAAATTTGAAATAAATAATGTTTGGGAACTCATTAATAGACATAAATACACCTTAACTATAGAAACTAAATGGGTGTTGAGAAATAATGTTGATGAATCTATAACAATAGGAAGGAATAAGGTGATACTAGTTGCAAAAGGGTTTAATAAAGAAGAGGGCATAGAATATAAAGAGTCCTTTTCACCTATAGTCGAACTTGAATAAATTATAATACTAATTTACTTTGGAGTACCATGATAATTAAAACTATATTAAATAGATGTAAAAAGTTCATTCTTAATTGGGTATATAGTTGAGGTTGTTTTTAATGAACAACCACTAGTTTTCAAAATCATCATTATCCAAATCACGTTTTTATGTTAAAAAAATATTTATACAGTTTGAAAAAATCTCATAGACCATGGTATGAGAGTATTATCTCCTTTATTATTTCAAAAGTATTTTAAAAAGGTATATATCATCTTACTCTATTTATAAAATTAATTTCAAAAGATGTTTTAGTTGTTCAAATTTATGTAAATGATATTATTTTTGGATCTTCTAAAAATTCTCTATGTATTGAATTTTAAAAAATGATGCAAAATGACTTTGAATTGACTTTAATGGGTGAACTGAAATCGTTTCTTGGTTATCAAATTTTTAAAAATAAATAAGATATTATTTTAAAGAAAATTAAATATACACAATACCTTCTAAAATGTTTCAATTTAGAAATAAATAAGAGTAATTATACTCCTATGAGTACCACCTGTAAATTGGATCTTAATGAAGCTAGGATAATAGTTTACCATAATACTTACAAAGGTATGATTTGATGTCTTCTCAAATTAACTGCTCGTTGACCCGAAATTATGTTTACTGCATCTATGTGTGCTCATTTTAAAGTAAACACAAAAGAGTCACACTTTGTTTCTATAAAAAATATTTTTAAATACCTCAGGTATACAACCAATTTTGGATTTTTCTACCCTAGAGAACAAAAGTTTGATATAATTTGTTATTGAGATGCTGATTTTGGTGGTTGAAGGTTAGATAGAAAAGTAAACTCTAGAACATATCACATTTTGGGAAAGTCTCTAGTTTCACGGTTTATTAAGAAACAAAATTCTGCTACACTGTCTACTATTGAAGTTGAATACATAGTTATAGGTAGCTGATGTACAAAAATTTTGTAGATAAAATAGACATTACTAGACTTTGGATATCAATTTTGACATGTACCTATAAATTGTGACAATAAAAGTTCTATAAATATTTCTAAAAACCCTATATATCACTCTAGAACAAAACACATTGATGCAAGACATCAATTTTTGAGACATCATTTTCAAAAAGGTGATAAAAATCTTGAATTCATTGGCAAAAACATCGGCATACTAATATTTTCAATACAATTTTTTATTTTTAGACAATGAACTATATAAAAAATAAATTTGGAATTATTAATTTTGGTTAAGAATAATTTTATGGGACTCACCATTGAGCTATACTCACCACTAGGGTTTACCCACTGTTGAGTTTTACCCACCATTGAGTTTTACCCAATGTTGAGTTTTACACACCGTTGAGTTTTACCCACCATTGAGTTTTACCCAACATTGAGATTTAATCACAGTTGATTTTACCCACTGTTGGAGTGTTAGCCATAGTTGGAATTACTACCCAATTGGAAACTTTTTTTCTTTGTCAATATTTTGTGTTTAAGATGTAGTTTTCATTTTGGTTCTACAAATTATTTATTTATTTAACTTTTAATTAGATTAAAATGTTATTTTAATTTTGATTTTATGAATCCCTAAAATTCAAAAATTATATAAATGAGATGTTTTTATATTTTCAATGCTCTATCCTTGGAAAATTTTCTCTCAATCCATGTTGCGACCCTTTCTCTATCGACCAAAGACCTTCCCTCTTCTTTGCCCAAAACGTTTTAGCTGATTTCCATGGTTATATTGAAGTGAGATGTAGTTTCTTATTTTGACATGTCACATCCTTTAAAGAAGCATAGAGGTGAGTTGATCCATTCTCTTTTTTTTGATCCAATGAATCCCAAGCTTTCAAAAGGAGTTATGGTCATTGATAAAGAAGTTCAATATGAGTCGTTACTTTCAAGAAGGTATTTGGTGCTTAGAGTTATGAAAGACTAGAAATGGGTGGAATGGTTTTATTCAAATGAGACACCTTCCTATCTGAGGATGGTACATCAGTTTCATCAGTTTTTTGATTTTAATTTTGAGGAAAATGAAGACTAGGTGAGATCCAGGATAAATGTACATAAATTAGTTTTCTATTCAAGTTAGTGGGAAATTTTTTTGAGTGTTAATCATGAAGGTGTTTCAAATTATTATCAAAAAACTATTCTAGATAGAATTGATACTTTTTTATGAATATTCTTTGGCAGATTTAACTAGTTATGGGATATAAAGAAGGCTAGTTTCTATTGAACTTGATGATGAATGTCAGTTTCTATTCATATTTAACCAGTATATTCTATGCCCAAGGAAATTGAATTATCCATGACGAGGCATCAATATGATTATATTTTGTGTCTTATGAAAATAGGAGAAAAGATTAACTTGTGTAGATACATAATGATTCACATGATGGAGATGTTCATACCATCATTAATATTAAATTCCTTAATCTATCCAAATTTTATTTCAGCCATGATAGATGCCAAAGGATTAGTTAGTGATGTTTAATAATCTTTTATGAACTATAGAGTATTTTTTTATTATTTTATTTATCTTAAAAAGAATGAAAATTAGTTGGAATCCTTGGAAGAAACAACAAATTGATGACAGTGAAAGGCTGTATGATGATTTCAATTCAGTTGACTATCCTTTAAGACAAAAAAAATCTTATGGATCCTAGTTTGGAGCCATATGAGTTGGTTGAGTATTCTGATGAAGAGGAAGAAGAGGCTATTGTCAATAGTGGGAAAGAGAAAGAGTTCCCAGTAGATAAGGGTAGTGAACAAGATCTACTTCTGAGTTTTCATGATATTACCTATAGTGCACCTAGTCTACCTAGGTCTCTAACTTCTAGAGATACTCTATTTAAAGAAGGTAGTGATGAGGAAGAAAAAAAAATATGGTGAAGACCAGTTCAAAATAATTTTGATGTCTTTTTAAGAAAATGGTGAAAATAGTGATGAGGATGAAGTAGAAGAAGATGAAGAAAATGGAAATGAAGATGATAAATATGGAAATGAGGATTGAGATGGATATGAAAATGGAGATGACAATGATGAAGGTTTTTATGGTCTTGGTGGAATCATTAGAGCTTAGGATGTTGAGATTCCTTAGGAACTTTTTTCTTCTCTACATTTCTCTATTTCTAGATCTGAAGAGAGACCCATACTTGATGAATATATTGATAGATCATCAAGAGAAGATAAGAAATAATATTTTGAGAGGGTTAAATCATAAAGTTTGTATAGTTATTCAGATTAACCTACTATAGGTGGAGACTTTAGTGTGCCTAAAGATGATGCTCCTAATTTTATCAAACTTTCTATTGCTGAGTAGTTAGAAGTTGAGCTTACTACTATTGAGAAAATAATTGATGTATAGAGATATTATGTCTAGATGATTTTTTTACTTACTATGGTTATGTTGACTATTTCCGATTCTCTAGTTGTAAAATATCATCATATGACTTCTGTTAGTTGGATTGACCCAATGTTTTAGAAATGTGATAAATTTTCAGGTGAGTTTGACAGCCCACCAAAGCATAGTGGGCCTTGTATTCAAGAAGTAATGGATCACAAGGGATCATGTTTTGATCGTATTGATGATACTATTGAGTTTTATAAGTTTGACTATGAGATATTTACAACATCTACCCTTACTTTAGTTCTAGTGGATGTTTTAATAAGAGAAGAATTATATTATTTTAGAGAAAATATTCTCTCTAATTTTTATTTATTGTTGAAAAACCAACCTACCTTGGTTAGCAAGATCAATGATAAAGATGAAAGAATTTTTTAGGGATTGTGATTTAGCATATTCATCCCAAGATGATGCTTCACATTCTAGAAATATAAGTGGAAAATAATAGGTTGAAAAGTGATATGGAAGCTCTGAAATCTATAGTAGAAGAGACAAGGCCTTGTTTTATAGAGTCCATGGCTATTTCTCTAGAAAGGATAAAAAATATTACTTCCATTGCTTCTTCATCAAGTGCTCCACCTCCAAATTTTGATGTTGACTTGATTGGATCTGTAGTTAGAGAAGAGCTTTGTGTTGTTGCTACTTCAAGTTTTCTACTAGACATGCCCCGAAAATTTTTAAGGAAACTTGAGCATAACATTAAACATATGATGGTTAAGGAGTACATGAAAGATATAAATTCTAATATAGATACCATAACAAAATAAATTAATTATTTTCAATCTCGATGTTATACTAATCATGAGTTGAATCCTCATTTAAAGTTCTTGGTTGAAAATCTAAGGATGCCTCCAGTTAGACTAGGGTTAAAATAACAAGTGAATTAATTAAAGGTTATGACTCTTCTACTTAAGATATTTATGGAAGAGACGAAGGATTTATTAAGTTCCATGTAAATTGGTTTAAATATTATTATGGATTTCATAAATCTTATGAAACTCTTTATTCATGTTTCTAGAAATGTTGTAGTGGATTTGGATTCCATTCCTATTACAGCTCATATGACCCCTCCAGTTTCTACTCCAGAATACTTCAGGTCAGGTAAAACCATAGACCTTAATTCTCCCTTACTATATCACTTCCAAACCTATCCTTACCCATAGATAAGAAGTGAAACATATAAGTCCAATTATCATTTTTTATACTCCTTATCTCACTTATGATCCTACTTATATCCCTTGAGTTACTTTATCCTTAACTACTGATCCTTCCGCTTCATACAAATGGAAGGAAAAAGAACCACATGATCCTTCTACACAGCCTAAAAATCATTGTTTATTCAACTATTTTTCTTTGATGGGGATGTTTTTGTATAAAATTTTTGTGTACCTTTTTGGATGAACTTGATGAGAATTATATAATTATTGATATTCTATTTCTTTTACATTTCCTTTTTTATATTCTCTCTTTGATAATCCTAAAATGGGGAGAACACTTTATAGAATTTATTTATTAATATATATGTATTTATTTCATACCTTTATTAGTGACATTAATTATGATTCCATATATGTTTAGTTACATTCTTGGAATCATCTTTTATTTGATACTAATTACTATCTAATTTCCTTTGATACTATGTGTATCTTCTTTACCTTTGATTCAATGGTTTATAAAATGGATGATTTGTGATCATAAAAAGGGGAATATTATTGGAACCCTTATTTTAATGATAAAAAAATAATTTTTCATATATTATTAAGAAGTTTTATGTTTTATGGTAGCATTTTATAATATAAGATATATTTTTGAAAAATTGGTCAAGTTTGGAACTATAAGGACCTGACCTTAAACATTACTTAATATTGAATTAAATGAATAATTCACATTGAGGATCTTTTCAGGTTTAGAGTTTTAGAGAATTAGGACATAACTATTACATCTCAAAGATTACAAGGTAGACACATCTACTCAGTCTCCATTTTTTCACAAAATATAAACTCTTGAACAAAAGAGTCATGTCTAGTTCCATGTTTTAGACATCATGAAATTTCCTTGATCCCATCCTTGACCGTATTACACTTTAATTCCTCTGGAGAAACATTTCAAAAACTTTGGATGATCACAAAAAGCTCAGTAAGGGATATAAAAATACGGGAAGGAAACATTAGTCCGCTTATACTTTAGAATCAATGAAAACACACTTTACTCATAAAACATAAGAAATTTAACATACATCATGAAATAATAAGATTTATGAATAACTCATAAAAATCAAAAGACATGAAGGTAACTTGAGGCATACATAACATACATACATTTTAGATATCACAGCTACATAGGGAGTCACATTTGGAATACCCATCACAGTATATTCCCTAAATATCTTATGAGAAACATTAAAGTTTACCTCTATCATGCTACCCAATGCATTGGAGAGTTATATCGGGCTCACCTGCCCTTAGTCTATCACAGAACCACCTGATTTCATAAACAATGACCAAGAACCATAACACAATCGTATCTCATAAAACATGCTTAAAGGAAACATAACATTTCCATTATTAAATCACAAGATATCAATACAACACATTGATATAATCCAAACATTATCAAAATCCATTTTCAATACCAAAATACATAAAAGTGTATATGGTATTTATTTTTTATTTAAAAAGTTAAGGCTTGTAGAGGAAGTCGAAACTCAAATAATGGTCACGACGGTGGAGAAGTCGTTGTCGCCACATACGTAAGATAAAAACATTCCCTTTTGTAGTCTTGTAAAATGCTTCGTATAAAAAGATTCCTTTTGAATAAAAGTAAAAGTCAAAGGGTTTTATACACCATATAAAAGAAAGTTGTGTATAAAACAAAATATGCCTCAATGAAAGGAGATTGAGACGAAGTTTCGTACAAAGATGATATCCTTAGATTAATGATAAATAAATTACATAATTATGTGTGAAAAATATAAATACACCCAATATAAGTAGATATTAAGTGTCAAAAAATCAGAGTCATTCACACATATTCATAGAATGAGATATTCAATAAACTACAAGTTGAACCCAAAGAAATCAAAATTGGGTTAAGAAGTTCCCTTGACAGCCTAACGTCGTCACTTTAAAATTCAAAGAAAATGAGTTGCTGAGACAAAAAGGCTATATTATCACTTGGAAATAAATTTTACATCAATAAGGATATAGAAGAACATATCCCAACATAATAATATGTAAATTAAAAGACCTAACAAAATAAGTCTTTTAAAAAGAGGAGGGTGAAAGGTTCCCTTACCGAATTGGGTAACTTTTGAAACGTACACCCCATGAAAGAAGGACTATAAAACATTGATGTAAATATTCATAAATTAAAGTATATTACACAAATATTAGAATAATGGGATGTACATACACCACTCAAAGTAAATAGTGGAAAATGTAGCATAAATCTCACTGGAATAAAAGTGAGATGAATAATCCCTTACGAAAACTCAGCAGCCTAACAGCGCCACATAAAACTTACAAAAATGAATTGAAGAGATCAAATAGGGTCTCTCATCATATTAAAATAATATTTACAGTAATATTAATATAAAATAACATCCCACAACATAATAAATATGATCTTAAAAGAAATGACATAAAATAGTGTTCTTAAATAGAAAGAGAGAGGTAGGATCCCTTACCTCGTGTCTGACTTGACTCGATCAATATTTAATCTCCTAAATAATAAATGTGAGTTAATTTATACTTGATTAAGAACCTTTTAAAGTTCATTTTTCCTTTTATATCACTTATTACCATGTTATGAACACTTTTTAATTATTTAAGTTAATAACGGTCGTTTTTTCGATCATTGTTACTTGAGTCAAAAATAAACTCCTTATAATTACAAGTTGTTCATGTGGTAAAATATCCATTATATACAGAATTATATTCATGATTTAGATATCATATATATTATATATATCCAGTATATACATGCATTTATAATATTACATAACATTTAGAGGTAAGAAATGAAATGCACCGTTCATGGAGACGGTAAGCCGTACGTATGCATGAACGCTACTTTAATTTCTATTTCATATTTAATGGAATGAAATAATAATGATATAAAGGTATATTATAACTACAGTATAATATAATATGTAATATTATTAACTCCATCCTTTACACGTCCCACATATGGCATTAACGAATCAAATCACTTTGAGGGGGCGGTTGTCCGCACTTCCTAAAATTAAGATATCGCGTTTACCCATAATGGAAACCATAAAAGTAGGAAATAAATGAAAAATACAGAAGCTTAAGGAAAACATAAACATATTATATATCATATATAAATATAGTGACAACTTAATGGCCACATTTTAAGGTGTTAAAATAATATTGAACAATCATCGTTTCGTGAGGTAGAAATTCGCCACCCACGGAAAGAGTATGTTATTTAACCATTAGACATAGGTGTGTGTAAGTGTAGCTCGAATACTTGTTATAACAACATCCTAGTATATTTAAGATACTGGTGTTGTTATAAAATAAAGGAATAAAAATAGTTTAGGGGGTTGGAGAAGAAAAATAAAACAAAAGAACATAAGAGAGGACATTACCTTTAAATCGGGTAACACTTATTGATTTGAGCCCAAAGGCTTCCTTGGAAAGGATTCTGCCCAAAGTGAGTCTTCTATGATGAATAAAGGGATATTGGGAGCTTATTTGAGTAGATTTTGGATGAGACAAAGGGCTTTAGAAGTGTGAGAGATGGGTAGGAAGTGGGGTGTTTTTATAACAGAGAGGAGGGGCTCTTTTGGAAATCTTGAAATTATTATTTTATTATAAAATGAAATTCGGTTTCTAAAGCTCCAAAATTAATTAAAGTAGAATATAAGGTGGTCCATGTTAGAAATAAAATCATCCAATAATAATTGGACAATTTTTGGATATTATTTTAAACATTGTCTTCTTATTTATTTAAATCATTCATTATTGACATAAACATTGCATCATCATTGTGTCATAAATAATTTTATTTTTTTGATGTCTAAAAAAATATAAAAAAATTACCATGTTGTAGTAAATATTTTTAGATTTATATTTAGTATTTATAGTAAAAAATATAACATATATAACCCCATGTAAAAATTGTTTTAGTAAAAAAATACATGTTTTTGATATTTTTATTTTTACTTTAAATAAAAGGTATTAATGTCATTATCACCCCAAGTGGCTCCATGGGGTCCCAAAAATTGACCCATGGTTTGTATTGGTTGGAAATGACTCAACCGATAAGGTTAGGACATGTGTCAACATATTTTTATATTTTATAATATCATTTTTATCTTAAATTACACTAATTACCTCTAATCGCGGTTAACAAAACTCAAAAGTTACTATTCACCAAAAAATATTTTAATCCCATTGAACAAAAAATTTACATCCTAATGAAAACAATTTATGTTGAATTTTTGAAATTAAAATCACATAAGTGGCAAATTTTCATTTAAACGAAAAATCAGTTTTTTAACTACCACTTAGTGGTTTCACTATTCATCAAAAATTGATGTTTTTCAGAAAAATACCAAAAATTAATCCTAAGATATATTTGATATTCCAAATTAAAAAATGATTTCTATTTTAAAAAATTCAAAACATAAAAGTTGCATTAATTAATTTAATTATTAATTCCCGCTGTCAAAACAAATAGCATGTTTTTAAGAAACAATATCTATTAAAAGATTGACACTAGTTTAAGTCCAATTTCAAAGTGAAATTAATTCCAATGACCACCATTAGATTAAATTGTAAAAATATATTCTAATTAAACTTTAAAACCAATTAAAAAGATGATCTAATCATATAAATATATTAGATTAAAAAGATGTATTGAATTAAAATACCACATTTTCACTAAAACTGATCTTTATCGGAAAAAATAACAAAAAATTACACAAAGTAAATTTTGATGTACAGATTCTAAAGAAGGATTTTATTTTCAAATATAACATATAAAATCTTCAAAAGTATATTTAGAAAGGGTTCTCCATCAAAAGGCGGTTAATCGACCTTTTAAAGAATATTAGAAGATTTATGCTTAAAATTGGATTCATTCGCATTTTAAGCCTCTAACATTTATTGGAAAAAATTAAAAATATTTGACAAAAATATATAATAATTTTTTAGTTAGTTCTGTTCATTCCCACCATTACAACGGCTATGTTAAATAACATTTAAAATAATATTATTTTATTATTAGAGTGCAACGTAAGATTTCAGAGAAACTCATTGTTGCGTCTTGGGTACGCCATCGAGCATAGCATTCCCTTTAAATTAATATTAGCATTTTATTAAAAAATATGGATAAATATGAAAAATTAATATTATTTATTTACCTAGGATGTTACATCATTCCCCCATTTTGGGAATTTTGTCCTCGCAATTTTTAAAATTGGGCTTGGAAAATTCATTGAAAGCCCCACATCGAAAAATGAGTAAATTAAACTGTCACTTTAAAAGAAAGAAGGGGAAGTACAATGGTCACCCAAGTTAACCCATAATAGTATTCCATGTAAGAAAACATGGATATGGGAGAAAAAAAGGGTCATGTTCTGAGGGAGAGTGATAGAAAACATATTTAGGAGAAAGTTAACCACCAGAAAATCACAAACTGGTGATGGGTTAAATGGTATTTGATTCCCCAGTAGGAAAAGTTAACAGACAACATTTTGTTTTTAAGTTACTTTTAATTTAGGAATTTATTTATGAGCCTAACTAAATCATAAGGAAACATACTTAATTGTCGTGTAGACTCTCATCTCCTACTATATTTCTTACACAAACTCATATTTTCTCCGAAAGATAAGTATTTAGGATGACTTGCTCACATTAAGAGTGATATAATCAACTTCTTGAGAATAATATAATCCACAAAAGAGAACTATACATTTCACATGTCTTTAGACCTTAACCAAAACCAAAACCAAAAAGTTTAGTACAAGATTAGATAATCCCAAAATTGATAATTTTTTTACAAAAAGAAAAACTACTCCTAATCTCCAAAATTTGTCAAACAGTACCCAAAGTTCAATAAAGACCATTCAATAAACATCTATCCATAAAATTCTTCAAAGTCAAAAAACTAAGATTGAAACCCAAATCTATGAATGATTTAATCATATAGTCTTCTGAGGTAAATCTTAACATTTATCTCCAAATAACATCAGCTTCTCTTAAAGTATCGTATTGAAAAAAATTAACCTAATCATATATCCATCATGATAGGTCAATAATTTCCATATATAAAGCAAAATAAACTTATTATTGATTAATAAAATCATCTAACTAAAAATAATTAGTCAAAATAACCAGAGACTTCATGTAGTACTATGTTAGGCGATAAAGACCAGTCGCACTTTGGTTGTGGGTTCGATTCCCACAGTTTTGTCCGACGTGACGGGTTGTCACATGGTCTGCGTGTTGTCCTTTTTCCAAAACTACATAATACTTAAAACATTCCCCAAAACAAGATAAAATCTTCAAAAATAACCATAACATAAATTAACCTCATGTTTATCTCATGTCATTCATATTCCATCATAACATATAGTAACCCATAATTACCTCAAAAGTAAGGATCATATAAACCCTAATGGTTACATTTATAATTATTACCTAAACTTTCACATCGAGTTGGTTCCCTCGTACATGATGCATTAGAGAACTCACCAAGGTTCAAGTGGTTGATCATGACTCCTGATAGTTGGTTTATAATAACCATGAGATTTCTCATTGAATCCCCCATTTCATCCAGTCTCTTAATCAGAGAACCACCATAATTTCCTTCAAACCTATTGTCACTTTGGTGCTTTCTAGATCCAAACATTTACTAAAACTAAAAAGGTCAGTGTGAGTATATCAACAAAATCATCATGTACTAAATAGGAAGTTAAACACTAAGATATAATTATCCAAGTTATATCAAACTCAGTCAAACTTTCATAAATAACAATAACTCTATCTAATATAATAACCATTGTGGTTATACACAACTTGTCACTTATGCTTAAACAAAACTCTAACCTATAAAGTTATCTAAACTGACCTTTGATACCAACTATAAGGCCCCAGCCTTAAACATTACTTAATATTGAATTAAATGAATAATTCACATTAAGGATCTTTTCAGATTTAGAGTTTTAGAGAATTAGGACTTAACTATTACATCTCAAAGATTACAAGGTAGACACATCTACTCAGTCTCCGTTTTTTCACAAAATATAAACTCTTGAACAAAAGAGTCATGTCTAGTTCCATGTTTTAGACATCATGACATTTACTTGATCCCATCCTTGACCGTATTCTACTTTAAGTCCTGTGGAGAAACATTTCAAAAACTTGGGATGAGCACAAAAAGCTCAGTAAGGGATATTAAAATACGGGAAGGAAACATTAGTCCACTTATACTTTAGAATCAATGAAAACACACTTTACTCATAAAACATAAGAAATTTAACATAAATCAGGAAATAATAAGATTTATGAATAACTCATAGAAATCATAAGACATGAAGGTAACTTGAGGCATACATAACATAGATACATTGTAGCTATCACATCTACATAGAGAGTCACATTTGGAATACCCATTACAGTATATTCCCTAAATATCTTATGAGAAACATTAACGTTTACCTCCATCACATTACCCAATGCATTGGAGAGTTATCTCAGGCTCACCTGCCCTTAGTCTATCATGGAACCACCTGATTTCATAAACAATGACCAAGAACCATAACATAATCGTATCTCATAAAACATGCTTAAAGGAAACATAACATTTTCATATTTAAATCACAAGATATCAATAAAACACATTGATATAATCCAAACATTATCAAAATACATTTTCAATACCAAAATACATAAAAGAGTATATGGTATTTATTTTTTATTTAAAAATTTAAGGCTTGTAGAGGAAGTCGAAACTCAAATAATAGTCACGGCGGCAGAGAAGTCGTTGTCGCCACATACGTAAGATAAAAACATTCCCTTTTGTAGTTTTTTAAAACACTTCGTATAAAAAGATTCCTTTTGAATAAAAGTAAAAGTCAAAGGGTTTTATACACCATATAAAAGAAAGTTGTGTATAAAACAAAACATGACTCAATGAAAGGAGATTGAGACGAAGTTCGTACAAAGATGGTATCCTTAGATTAAGGATAAATCAATTATATAATTATGTGTGAAAAATATAAATACACCCAATATAAGTGGATATTAAGTGTAAAAAAATCAGAGTCATTCACACATATTTATAGAATGAGATATTCAATAACTACAAGTTGAACCCAAAGAAATCGAAATTGGGTTAAGAAGTTCCCTTGACTGCCTAACAACGTCACTTTAAAATTCAAAGAAAATGAGTTGATGAGACAAAAGGGTATATAATCACTTGGAAATAAATTTTACATCAATAAGGATATATAATAACATATCCCAACATAATAATATGTAAATTAAAAGACCTAACAAAATAAGTCTTTTAAAAATAGGAGGGTGAAAGGTTCCCTTACCGACTTGGGTAACTTTTGAAACGTACACCCCATGAAAGAAGGACTATAAAACATTGATGTAAATACTCATAAATGAAATTATATTACACAAAGAGTAGAATAATGGGATGTACATACACCACTAAAAGTAAATAGTGGAAAATGTAGCATAAATCTCACTAGAATAAAAGTGAGATGAATAATCCCTTACGAAAACTCAGCAGCCTAACGACGCCACATAAAACTTCCAAAAATTGATTGAAGAGATCAAATAGGGTCTCTCATCATATTAAAATCATATTTAAAGTAATATTAATATAAAATAACATCCCCCAACATAATAAATAGGATCTTAAAATAAATGACCTAAAATAGTGTTCTTAAAAAGAAAGAGAGAGGTAGGATCCCTTACCTCGTGTCTGACTTGACTCGATCGTTCTTTAATCTCCTAAATAATAAATATGAGTTAATTTATAATTGCTTAAGAACCTTTTCAAGTTCATTTTTCCTTTTATATCACTTATTACCATGTTATGAACACTTTGTAATTATTTTTGTTAATAAAATTCGTTTTGTGGATCATTGGTACTTGAGTCAAAAATAAACTCCTTATAATTACAAGTTGTTCATGTGGTAAAATATCTATTATATCCAGAATTATATTCATGATATAGATATAATATATATTATATATATCCAGTATATACATGAATTTATAATATTACATAACATTTAGAGGTAAGAAATGAAATGCACCGTTCATGGAGACGGTAAGCCGTACGTATGCATGAACACTACTTT
This sequence comes from Viscum album, assembly GCA_963277665.1. Classification (NCBI taxonomy): domain Eukaryota; kingdom Viridiplantae; phylum Streptophyta; class Magnoliopsida; order Santalales; family Viscaceae; genus Viscum; species Viscum album. Next base: position 1,461,451,179 of record OY728162.1, on the reverse strand, counting down.
CATTTCTATTTCATATTTAATGGAATGAAATAATAATGATATAAAGGTATATTATAACTACAGTATAATATCATATGTAATAATATTAACTCCATCCTTTACACGTCCCACATATGGCATTAACGAATCAAATCACTTTGAGGGGGCGGTTGTCCACACTTCCTAAAATTAAGATATCGCGTTTACCCATAATGGAAACCATAAAGGTAGGAAATAAATAAAAAATACAGAAGCTTAAGGAAAACATAAACATATTATATATCATATATAAATATAGTGACAGATTAATGGCCACCTTTTAAGGTGTTAAAATAATATTGAACAATCATCGTTTCGTGAGGTAGAAATTCGCCACCCACGGAAACAGTATGTTATTTAACCATTAGACGTAGGTGTGTGTAAGTGTAGCTCGAATCATTCTTATAAAAACATCCTAGTATATTGCAGATATTGTTTTTTTACAAAATAATGGAATAAAAAGAGTTTAGGGGGTTGGAGAAGAAAAATAAAACAAAAGAACATAAGAGAGGACATTACCTTTAAATCGGGTAACACTTTTTGATTTGAGCCCATAGGATTACTTGGAAGGGATTCTGCCAAAAGTGAGGCTTCTATGATGAATAAAAAGATATTGGGAGCTTATTTGAGTAGATTTTGGATGAGACAAAGGGCTTGAGAAGTGTGAGAGATGGGTAAGAAGTGGGGTGATTTTATAACAGAGAGGAGGGGCTCTTTTGGAAATCTTGAAATTATTATTTTATTATAAAATGAAATTCAGTTTCTAAAGCTCCGAAATTAATTAAAGTGGAAGATAAGGTGGTCCATTTTAGAAATAAAATCTTCCAATAATAACTGGACAAGTTTTGGATTTTATTTCAAACATTGTCTTCTTATTTATTTAAATCATTCATTAATGACGTAAACATTGCATCATCATTGTGTCATAAATAAATTTATTTTGTTTGATGTCCAGAAAATATAAAAAAATTACCATGTTGTAGGAAATATTTTTAGATTTATAATGAGTATTTATAGAAAAAAATATAACATATATAACCCCATGTAAAAATTGTTTTAGTAAAAAATACATGTTTTTGATATTTTTATTTTTACTTTAAATAAAAGATATTAATGTCATTATCACCCCAAGTGGCTCCATGGGGTCCCAAAAATTGACCCATGGTTTTTATTGGTCAGCCATGACTCAACCGATAAGGTTAGGACATGTGTAAAGATATTTTTATATTTTTATAATATCATTTTTATCTTAAATTACACTAATTACCTCTAATCGCGGTTAAAAAAACTCAAAAGTTACTATTCACCAAAAAAATATTTAATCCCATTGGACCAAATTTTCCATCCTAATGAAAACAATATATATCTAATTTTTGAAATTAAAATCACATAAGTGGCAAATTTTCATTTAAACGAAAAATCAGTTTTTTAACTACCACTTAGTGGTTTCACTATTCATAAAAAATTGATGTTTTTCGAAAAAATACCAAAAATTCATCCTAATTTATATTTTATATTCCAAATTAAAAAATTATGTCTATTTTAAAAAATTCAAAACATAAAAGTTTCATTAATTAATTTAATAATTAATTCCCGCTGTCAAAACAAATAACATGTTTTTAAGAAACAATATCTATTAAAAGATTGACACTAGTTTAAGTCCAATTTCAAAGTGAAATTAATTCCAATGAACACCATTGGATTAAATGGTAAAAATATATTCTAATTGAACTTTAAAACCAATTCAAAAGATGATATAATCATATAAATAAATTATATTAAAAAGAGGTATTGAATGAAAATACCACATTTTCACTAAAACTGATCTTTATCGGAAAAAATAACAAAAAATTACACAAAGTAAATTTTGATGTCCAGATTCTAAAGAAGGATTTTATTTTTTCAAATATAACATATAAAATCTTCAAAAGTATATTTAAAAAGGGTTCACCATCAAAAGGCGGTTAATCAACTTTTAAAGAATATTAGAAGATTTATGCTTAAAATTGGATTCATTCGCATTTTAAGCCTCTAACATTTATTGGAAAAAAGTAAAAATAATTGACAAACATATATAATTATTTTGTAGTTAGTTATGTTCATTCCCACCATTACAACGACTATATGTTAAATACCATTTAAAATAATATTATTTTATTATTAGAGTGCAACGTAAGATTTCAGAGAAACTCATTGTTGCGTCTTGGGTACGCCATCAAGCACAGCGTTCCATTTAAATTAATATTATCATTTTATTCAAAAATATGGATAAATATGAAAAAGTAATATTCTTTATTTACCTAGGATGTTACATCATTCCCCCTTTTGGGAATTGCGTCCTCGCAATTTTTAAAATTGGGCTTGGAAAATTCATTGAAAGCCCCACATCAGAAAAGAAGTAAATTAAAATGTCACTTTAAAAGAAAGAAGGGGAAGTACAATGGTCACCCAAGTAAAACCATACAAGGATTCCATGTAATAAAACATGGATATGGGAGAAAAAAAGGGTCATGTTCTGAGGGAGAGTGATAGAAAACATATTTAGGAGAAAGTTAACCACCAGAAAATCACAAACTGGTGATGGGTTAAATGGCATTTGATTCCCCAGTAGGAGAAGTTAACAGACAACATTTTGTTTTTAAGTTACTTTTCATTGAGGAATTTATTTATGAGCCTAACTAAATCATAAGTAAACATACTTAATTGTCGTGTAGACTCTCATATCCTACTAGATTTCTTACACAAAATCATATTTTCTCCAAAAGACGAGTATTTAGGATGACTTGCTCACATTAAGACCGCTATAATAAACTTCTTGAGAATCACCTAATCCACAAAAGAGAACTATATATTTCTCATGTCTTTAGACCTTAACCAAAACCAAAACCAAAAATTTTAGTACAAGATTAGATAATCCCAAAACGGATAATTTTTTTTACAAAAAGAAAAACTACTCCTAATCTCCAAAATTTGTCAAACAGTACCCAAAGTCCATTAAAGACCATTCAATAAACACTATCCATAAAGTTCTTCAAAGTAAAAAACACTAATATTAAAACCCAAATCTCTGAATGATTTAATCATATAGTCTTCTGAGGTAAATCTTAACATTTATCTCCAAATAACATCAGCTTCTCTTAAAGTCTCGTATTGAAAAGAAATTAACCTAATCATATATCCATCATGATAGGTCAATAATTTCCCTAGATAAACCAAAATAAACTTATTCTTGATTAATAAAATCATCTAACTAAAAAGAATTAGTCAAAATAACCAGAGACTTCATGTAGTCCTATGTTAGGCGATAAAGACTAGTCACACTTTATTTGTGGGTTTTATTCCCACAGCTTTGTCCGACGTGACGGGTTGTCACATGGTCTGTGTGTTGTCCTTTTTCCAAAACTACATAATACTTAAAACATTCCCCAAAACAAGATAAAATCTTCAAAAATAACCATAACATAATTTAACCTCATGTTTATCTCATGTCGTTCATTTTCCATCATAACATATAGTAACCCATAATTACCTCAAAAGTAAGGATCATATAAACCCTAATGGTTACATTTATAATTATTACCTAAACTTTCACATCGAGTTGGTTCTCTCATACATGATGCATTAGAGAAGTCACCAAGGTTCAAGTGGTTGATCATGACTCCTGATAGTTGGTTTATAATAACCACAAGATTTCTCATTGAATCCCCCATTTCATCCAGTCTCTTAATCAGAGAACCACCACAATTTCCTTCAAACCTATTGTCACTTTGGTGCTTGCTAGATCCATACATTTACTAAAACTAAAAAGGTCAGTGTGAGTATATCAACAAAATCATCATGTACTAAAGAGGAAGATAAACACTAAGATATAATTATCCAAGTTATCTCAAACTCATTCCAACTTTCATAAATAACAATAACTCTATCTAATATAACAACCATTGTGGTTATACACAACTTGTCACTTATGATTTAACAACACTCTAACCTCTAAAGTTATCTAAACTGACCTTTGATACCAACTATAAGGCCACGGCCTTAAATATTACTTAATATTGAATTAAATGAATAATTCACATTGAGGATCTTTTCAAATTTAGAGTTTTAGAGAATTAGGAAATAACTATTACATCTCAAAGATTACAAGGTAGACACATCTACTCAGTCTCCGTTTTTTCACAAAATATAAACTCTTGAACAAAAGATTCATGTCTAGTTCCATGTTTTAGACATCATGACATTTACTTGATCCCATCCTTGACTGTATTCCACTTTAAGTACTGTGGAGAAACATTTCAAAAACTTGGGATGAGCACAAAAAGCTCAGTAAGGGATATAAAAATACAAGAAGGAAACATTAGTCCATATATACTTAAGAATCAATGAAAACACACTTTACTCATAAAACATAAGCAATTCAACATACCTCATGAAATCATAAGATTTATGAATAACTCATAGAAATCATAATACATGAAGGTAACTTGAGGCATACATAACATACATACATTGTAGATATCACAACTACATAGGGAGTCACATTTGGAATACCCATCACAGTATATTCCCAAAATCTCTTATGAGAAACATTAAAATTTACCTCCGTCACATTACCAAATTCATTGGAGAGCTATCTCGGGCTCACCTGCCCTTAGTCTATCACAAAACCACTTGATTCCATAAATAATGCCCAAGAACCATAACATAATCATATCTCATAAAACATGCTTAAAGGAAACATAACATTTCCACATTTCAATCACAAGATATCAATAAAACACATTGATATAATCCAAACATTATCAAAATACATTTTCAATACCAAAATACAGAAAAGAGTATGTGGTATTTATTTTTCATTTAAAAAGTTATGGCTTGTATAGGAAACCGAAACTCAAATAATGGTCACGGCGGCGGAGAAGTCATTGTCGCCGCATACGTAAGATAAAAACATTCCCGTTTTTCATTTAGTAAAATGCTTCGTATAAAAAGATTCCTTTTGAATAAAAGTAAAATAAAAATGGTTTTATACACCATATAAAAGAAATTTGTGTATAAAACAAAATATGCCTCAATGAAAGGAGATTGAGATGAAGTTCCGTACAAAGATGGTATCTTTATATTAAGGATAAATCAATTACATAATTATGTGTGAAAAATATAAATACACCCAATATAAGTGGATATTAAGTGTAAAACAATCATAGTCATTCACACATATTCATAGAATGACATATTCAATAACTACAAGTTGAACCCAAAGAAATCGAAATTGGGTTAAGAAGTTCCCTTGACAGCCTAACGGTGTAACTTTAAAATTGAAAGAAAATGAGTTGATGAGACAAAAAGGGTATCTCATCACTTGGAAATAAATTTTACATCAATAAGTATATATAAGAACATATCCCAACATAATAAGATGTAAATTAAAATACCTAACAAAAGAAGTCTTTTAAAAAGAGGAGGGTGAAAGGTTCACTTACTGACTTGGGTAACTTTCGAAACGTACACCCCATGAAAGAAGGACTATACAAAATTGATGTAAATACTCATAAAAAAACTATATTACACAAATAGTGGAATAATGGGGAGTACATACACCACTCAAAGTAAATAGTGGCAAATGTATCATAAATCTCACTAGAATAAAAGTGAGATGAATAATCCCTTACGAAAACTTGACAGCCTAACGACGCCACATAAAACTTCCAAAAATGGATTGACGAGATAAAATATGGTATCTAATCATATGAAAATAAAATTTACAGTAAGAGGAATATAAAATAACATCCCCCAACATAATAAATAGGAGCTTAAAATAAATGACATAAAAGAGAGTTCTTAAAAAGAAAGAGAGAGGTAGGATCCCTTACCTCGTGTCTGACTTGAATCAATCGTTCTTTAATCTCCTAAATATTAAACTTGAGTTAATTTATACTTGATTAAGAACCTTTTTCAATTCCATTATTCCTTTTATATAAATTATTACCATGTTATGAAAATTTTGTAATTAATTAAGTTAATCACGGTCGTTTTGTCGATCATTGGTACTTGAGTCAAAAATAAACTCCTTATAATTACAAGTTGTTCATGTGTTAAAATATCCATTATATCCCGAATTATATTAATGATGTATATATCATATATATTATATATATCCAGTATATACATGCATTTATAATATTACATAACATTTAGAGGTAAGAAATGAAATGCACCGTTCATGGAGACGGTAAGCCGTACGTACGCATGAATGCTACTTTCATTTCTATTTCGTATTTAATGGAATGAAATAATAATGATATAAAGGTATATTATAACTCCAGTATAATATCATATGTAATATTATTAACTCCTTACTTTACACGTCCCACATATGGCATTAACGAATCAAATCACATTGAGGGGGCGGTAGTCCGCACTTCCTAAAATGAAGATATCATGTTTACCCATAGTGGAAACCATAAAGGTATGACATAAATGGAAAATAAAGAAGCCTAAGGAAAAAATAAACATATTATATATCATATATAAATATATTTACAACTTAATATCCACCTTTTAAGGTGTTAAAAGAATATTGAACAATCATCGTTTCGTGAGGCAGAAATTCACCATCCACGGAAACAGTATGTTCTTTAACCATTAGACGTAGGTGTGTGTAAGTTTATCTCGAATAATTATTATAAAAACATCATAGTATATTAAATATACTATTTTTGTTACAAAATAAAGGAATAAAAAGAGTTTAGGGGGTTGGAGAAGCAAAATAAAACAAAAGAACATAAGAGAGGACATTACCTTTAAATCGGGTAACTCTTTTTGATTTGAGCCCAAAGGCTTACTTGGAAAGGATTATGCCCAAAGTGAGGCTTCTAGGATGAAGAGAGGGATATTGGGAGCTTATTTGAGTAGAGTTTTGAGGAGACAAAGGGCTTGAGAAGTGTGAGAGAGGGGTAGGAAGTGGGGTCGTTTTATAAGGGAGAGGAGGGGCTCTTTTGGAAATCTTTAAATTATTATTTTATTATAAAATGAAATTCGGTTTCTAAAGCTCCAAAATTCATTAACGTAGAATATAAGGTAGTACATGTTCGAAATAAAATCATCCAATAATAATTGGAAAAGTTTTGGATATTATTTTAAACGTTATCTTCTTATTTATTTAAATCATTCATTAATGACCTAAACACTGCATCATTATTGTGTCATAAATAATTTTATTTTTTTTATGTCTAAAAAAAATATAAAAAAATTACCATGTTTTAGGAAATATTTTTATCTTTTTAATGAGTATTTATAGTAAAAAATATAACATATATAACCCCATGTAAAAATTGTTTTAGTAAAACAATACATGTTTGTGATATTTTTATTTTTACTTTAAATAAAAGGTATTAATGTCATTATCACCCAAAGTGGATCCATGGGGTCCCAAAAATTGACCCATTATTTTTATCGGTCATAACTCAACAAATAAAGTTAGGACATGTGTCAATATATTTTTATATTTTTATAATATCATTTTTATCTTAAATTACACTAATTACCTCTAATCGCGGTTAACAAAACTCAAAAGTTACTATTCACCAATTTTTTTTAATCCCATTGAACCAAATTTTATATCCTAATGACAACCATGTATGTCAGATTTTTTTAATTCAAATCAAAGAAGTGGTAAAGTTTCATTTAAATGAAAAATCAGTTCTTTAACTACCACTTAGTGGTTTCACTATTCATCAAAAATTGATGTTTTTCAGAAAAATACCAAAAGTTCATCCTAAGCTATATTTGATATTCTAAATTCAAAAATGATGTCTATTTTAAAAAATTAAAAAAATAAAAGTTGCATTAATTAATTTAATAATTAATTCTCGCTGTCAAAACAAATAGCGTGTTTTTAAGAAACAATATCTATTAAAAGATTGACACTAGTTTAAATCCAATTTCAAAGTGAAATTAATTCAAATGACCACCATTGGATTAAATGGTAAAAATATATTCTAATTTCACTTTAAAAACAATTCAAAAGATTATCTAATCATATAAATAAATTAGATTAAAAAGAGGTTTTGAATTAAAATACCACATTTTCACTAAAAGTGATCTTTATCGGAAAAAATAACAAAATTTTACACAAAGTAAATTTTGATGTCCAGATTCTAAAGAAGGATTTTATTTTGTCAAATATAACATATAAAATATTCAAAAGTATATTTAAAAAGGGTTCTCCATCAAAAGGTGGTTAATCGACCTTTTAAAGAATATTAGGAGATTTATGCTTAAAATTGGATTCATTCACATTTTAAGCCTCTAACATTTATTGGAAAAAAGTAAAAATATTTGACAAACATATATAATCATTTTGTAGTTAGTTTTGTTCATTCCCACCATTACAACCTCTAGGCATTAACTACCATTTAAAATAATATTATTTTATTATTAGAGTGCAACGTAAGATTTCAAAGAAACTCGTTGTTGTGTATTGGGTACGCCATCGAGAATAGCGTTCCTTTTAAATTAATATTAGAATTTTATTCAAAAATATGGATAAATATGAGAAATTAATATTCTTTATTTACCTGGGATATTACACTCACCATTATAGATGTGTCACCACCAGGGCCAAATCACCAATGAGATGCAATTTTGTAAAAGTATTGTAAACACTCTTCTTTACATATGAATCTTAATTGAGGATGAGAAATTTGGATAAGCATAGAAAACACCTACCATTAAATATTACTCATGTAAATTTGAAAAAGTATGGAAAAGACCTACTATCAGCAATGAGTCACTGCCATGATAAAAAATTAGCTAAGTATGGGAAATACCCACCACCAGAGGATGAACTTCCTTCATAATCAACCTTTCGTCAAAATAGAAATTTGTAAATGTTTTGAAATGGACTACTACTGAGATGAGTCACTGTTGTCCTGAATCACTGCTAACCCAATCCACCGTTAGGATGACTCATCACTAGAGTTATATCACCATTCAAAGGAGTCACCTCCATTGTTTCTATTTATTTTGGATTAAAAATTTATAATGGATATATTATGGAATTTAATGTTGAGAGTTATTTGAATTATTTTTTCTTAAATTATTGTTGAGATTCATTAAAGTCTATGTGAGTTTTATAGTATGAGGAGTAGAGGATCTAGATGAATCTCTTTGCATGCTACTATTGAAAGATATAGAATACTCTCTCATGTGTACTTAAGATAGATCTGTATGATAGATAGAGATATACATGTACACCTAAAGTGAGATGAAACTATATTTCAATAACTAAACAGAGAGTGTAGTGAAGTGTGACTTGCAATAATTATCCTTACCAAAAACCAAATGTGGAAGATTAAATCTCATCAGACTTTCAATTCCTTCATATAGTTAGAAAAAAAGAGTTCACACCACTCTGTTCTGTTTCAATTTTTTGAAACACGACTCGAGTTTCATTTAAAACTACATTCAAGGAGTCACAATATTCAGAGAATACCAAACATATAAACATAATATTTCTACATATTTTTATTTTGTCTTTTTATTTATTTTCTTTACATTACAAGTAGTGTGGTTTACTCTATTTATTTAAGAAACACTAAATCTTGTACCTTATCTGAAATATACTATATATCTTATCAAACTCTCTTTTCACCTGTTTTACTATGTGTTGTAGAGGAGTTCCTTCTGTGGACTGTGTTTGTTTCATTACCATGATTGTTGTGGAAGATATTCTTCATGGCCTGGATAGCTGTTTTACTATTGTATACCCAATCTAGGTTATGGATCCAAGATTATTTAATATAATCTTCTTGGAAGCAGGTTAATTCCAAGTGGAGAGGATTAGGTATCTACTTGAGAATGTACATCTTGTATTCTTTCCCATATGCATTTTGATTTGTATATTTTATTTATGATATTTAAAACTGAATCTGTTTTAAACTTTAAACAAAACTAATACTCTCATATATATTCTATTAGTTTTATATAATATTTTTATTAAGAAAATTTATTACAATAGTTAAATTACATTTTATAATTGTTTTAACTGAGACATAATTAATATTTGAGAAATATTTTAAAATATCAGAACTTATATCAATCTACTATTTTGATTAACTGGGATATTTTAATTTAATTGGTTGGTTTTATTTAAACTTTTTTTAGATATAAATTTTATTTGGTACTCAATTCACCCCCCTTTTGATATAATCACTTCGAAAAATAGTATAAATTAATAAATAAATAAATTAATTAATTACCTTTATATTAATGAACATATGAAGTCTTTAGAAGATACTCGTCATAAATTAATTCATAGAAAATAAAATGGCATAACCAATAATTATAGATAGTTACAATAAATAAATTAATCATTTATTAATTCTTCAAAAACTTTGTTAAATCATCAAGTATATATGGTTCCATAGGGTAAATATGTTTTAATGCTAAAATTAATTATTTAATGTAATTTAAACCCATTGTTTATTAGGATACTACAAAGTGTGTACTTATGAGCTACATGTTGTGTACCTCATTTTTTGTGTATCTGGGATAAACTTTTGGGGTGTTGGTATGTATCTTATATAGATTACATGGAAAGTACTATCTAACTACATTATGTGTTCTTAACTTAAAATATGTTTATACAACATGAAAATTGACTCAATGCATTCTTTACAAGCATAAACACACAACATGTAATCTGACTACATACCCTGTGCTCCTCTTTTTTTGTGTCTGCATAACCCCATAAATGACTTGGTATGTTCTTTAGAAGGGAAACATTGATGAGTTACAGGCCGTTTATGCTGGATATACACCATGTGTTTCATTAATTATCAAATCCTTCAATCTCACACTGTTAGAAACCATGAATTTGACCCCATGGTTAGCATGAATTTTTTCATAAAACCATGTAGACCACATGATTTTCATGACAACTACATTTTAAGTAATTTGAAAAAACATGTACTAGGTTTTCCCAGTCTACACGTGGTGTACAATAAACGCACCTTCTATAATAACCGATCCCTACTCTATGTATCCAATGCCATGTATAAGTATAGCGACCCATACTTTACATACATTGTTAGTACTTAAAAATTGAAGTACACTTATTACAACATATAACAAAACCATGAAAGGACCGTATAAGTATAGTGTCTTTAGAAACTGGGAAACATAAACAACTAGTTCATAAAGTGTCTACACTGTCTCCCATTTATTTCATCATATCTATAGTCCCTTTTGGCATATCTTACTTAATAAGATTCTTCATGACCTGGGGAAAGAAAACATACAAAAGGGTGAGCTCAAATGCTCAGTAAGGGTAAACAAAAGAAATGTCAATCACATCATATTCATAAGAACATAACATTTTGGAAATCTTACCTTGCAAAAGAGATCATAATTTCATAATATGGGATAAATCATGGTAGTGAAATGTAATCACAATAATCATAACCTAAAACATGAAGCTTTGTGTCATACACACATAATCATAGAGAATCATTTCTTATTAGTCAAGACTCATTTCCAAGACTATCTTAGTGGACAAAGTCCATTTCTGAACCGAGTTCATTCCTCGTTTCAGTCCTGTTTCACTGAACCAGTTTAACCTGCCATTCCGGCCATGTCTATCTCATGAGATATAAATTCTTTACCCAATAAATTAGAGGGAGATATAGATCCCACCCATCTCATAATGATACCATTATTATGTGTGACACAAAATCATAAACCATACATCATAGCATAACCCATTTAATAAAAATGGGATTCTTAAACATCGTGACATCATAAAATAATTCATATAAGATAAAGGAATTCATAAAAATAATTCCATCACAACATAATCAAATCAATATAATAATAGGGATATAAATATAACCCTTTATTATCTTATATGGAAAATAATTTTGATAAAACACTTGAACTCCATTTTTGAGGAAAATATCCTTTCTACTTCAAAAATGCTTTTCCTTTATTAACATGTCATACAATTATAAACTAAAAGAAGTTTATTAAAAATAAACTTGAAAAGTTGTAAAGTAACCTTCTTGGAAATAATGTTTTAATAATCTATTCATGCCGTATAAGTTAAAAAAACATTCTTCTCGTACTTTTGTCGGAAAAGTCAAAAAGTACCTTGTATGAAAAACGAAAAAAGATTCCTTTCATATCTTTCAATAAAAACTCACCGAAGGGTAAAATTGGATTTAAAAAATTGTAGGTGGAAGGAAATAATATTACATATTGAGGAAACATGTATGTGGATGATAAAATACACCCCAGTAAATTCCAAAGTATAAACAATCTCAGATAAAAATGAGATTGTGATATTTCCCTTAACTTAGGTCCAATTTGATTCGTAAGTGTCTGAACCTCCTGTATAATGATTTAAATAATGTCATTTAATTATTCTAGAATCATACTCATTCTTATGATATCATATATGGTCATATTCTTAGCTTATTATTAGTAATATTTCATTTCTACTTGTTATTCAGGTGTTTATTACTTTTTGTTCTTATGCGTGTTTTGTCGAATAAATTATTGTTCTTATTTTTAGGTTATAGATACCTAATTTCCATAATGGTATTAGTGTAATATATATAATATTTATTCACTCAATTCATTTATGTAATTATTATGCAATGAAAATCATGTAGAACGAGTCGCATCACATCGTGGAGACGGAATTCCATACGTATGCACGAGCGATGATATCGTTCCCATGATCGTGGAATTGTATTTGAGTGTATGTATACTATTTCATAATCAATATCACTTTACAATAATCATATATATATTCATTCTTTACACCATTATACCCATCCAAGTAAGGTGGTGGTGGAAAATAGATTACACCATGGTGTGGAGACGGTATTCCGTACGTACGCACGCGTGGTGATTTCATTTTCCATAGGATGGATAGATGGTGAAATAGGGTTGTTTCATACTTATAATAACATATAAGTATATGAGTGATACTGATGTTATTAATTAATAATGAAACAACTAAATAAGAAAAAGTGGAAGAAGAAATAATGTTGAAAGAATCGGTAACGGACATTACCTCTTCTTTGAAGCGCCTCTTTGATACCTCCTTTTAGGGCACTAAAATTGATCTTTGAATAAGACCAAGACCTATAGGATATTTCTATGGAAGTGGAGAGGAGAAATTGGCAGGGGTTGGCCGAGCTAGAAGGCTCAAAGTGGTGTGTGGAAGAGTGGGAGGAGGTGCCCTTTTATAAGGGAGGAGAGGGACACCTTTGGAAAAACTAAAAATATTATTTTATTATAAAGCCATATTCGGTTTTAAATAGCTACAAATTGATTTATTTCGAAGATAAGGTGGGGATGGGTCGAAATAATATCATCCAATATAATTTTGACACGTTTAGTTTACTATTTTAACCTTATCATTTAGATTTAACTTTAAGTTAGATAATTTTACTTTTACCGTGTCTTTTTGTGTTCTTACACTATAAGGTTAATAAACATAATATAACAAGACAAAATAACCCCAAGTTGTTTATTATTAATATATATAACATTATCTAATTCATTTGTCCAAACCTTAGATTTTTAGGAATAAAATAACAATTAATAATATAATATATGTTTTAAAAACTATTTTATGTCAATTTTGACACTATTTAGTAATTGATTTTTGTGAAAATCATAAAAGAATTATTAGTTTTAAAAAAGTTAATTAAATCAATACTAACATGTCATATTAACCTAGAAAATTTGTGTAATTCCTAAAAAGTCTCAAATTACATTTATTTGGGTATTTATAACATCAATTATGTCAATATTTCATTAATAAGATAATTAATGCATCATTTTTGTGTCATAAACAAATTAAATTATTTAATGTATAAAAATTAAAAATAAAATATCATTATTTAGGAAATTTTTTTATCTTTCTAATGAATATTTATAGTCGAATTTATCTTATGTATAACCCTATATTAAAAATGATTTACTTATTAAACTTTGATTTTAACTATTTTAACCCTTCTTTAAATAAATTAATATTAAATTTCCTAATCTAATCCATGTGGGCCTAAATGGTCATATGTTATTCCTAAGTTTTTTTTGGTTGAATTACGCTTATCCAATAGAATTAGGATATGTGTTAGGGTAATAATAATAACATTTTTACCCTTAATTACCCTATTTACTTTTAACCATGGTAAAAAAAAGTAAAAAGTTACTATTCACCAAAAATTATTTTCATCTCATTGAACCACATTTTACTTACTGACATTAACCGTGTCTCTCGGATTTTTTAAATTTCATTCACAGAAGTGGTAAAATTAAGGTTTATGTAAATTTGCAAATTCTCTTTGGAGGTGGGTAAAAGACGGTGAAAAGTTCAATAAAATTTTTATATATATGAAATTATTATAAAATTAGTCCAATGAATTACATTGAACTTATATAGGTATTATGTACCAAATTTCACCTAAAATAAATTTAAATAAATAAATAATTATTTAAATAAAAATTCGGTTTTTAAAAGTAACACACTGTTTTCACTATTCATCAAAAATTGAAAGTTTCTAGAAAAATACCAAAATTTCACCCTAGGCTAATTTTTGATATTCCAAATCCAAAAATGAAGTCCATTTTGAAAAATAAGATTTAAAAAATTTCAAAAATTGGTTATTACTATTCATAAAGGTTAAATTTAATAATATTTTAATAACATATCATTGTTTAGTGAAACTCGGTATTGCGTACGACGTAAGCTATCGAGGAAGGTCGAGATTGCGTGTAAATCAAGCCAAGAAAGTGTTGTGTGTAGTGAAAGATTCCTTTGATGATTTATATAACATAAAAACAAAATATTTCTCATAAAAGTCTCGGGTGTTACATTCTACCCCCCTTAAAATGAATTTTGCCCTCGAAATTTGTCACTTTGTAACAAACAGATGAAGATACCTCTCTCTTATCAAATCCTCAAACTCACATGTAGCTTCTTCTAATTGGTGGTTCCTCCATAAAACTTTCACCAAGCGAGTGGTCTTGTTCCATAGGAATATTTCACTACAATCGAGAATTTGTATCGGCTGTTCTTCATAAGAAAGATCTTGTTCCAGCGGTACAACTTCCGAGCTGAGTACATGTGAAGGATCAGGTATGTACTTTCTCAAGAGAGATACATGGAACAAATCGTGAACTTGAGAGAGATTTGGTGGAAGATCCAATCGGTAAGATACCTTCCCAACACGATCTTGAATTTCAAAAGGACCGATATATCTAGGGCTCAACTTTCCCTTCTTTCCAAATCTCATGACCCTCTTCCAGGGAGATATTTGTAAGAACACTTTATCACCCACTTCAAACTCTAAGTCTTTTCTTCGGTTGTCAGCATAAATTTTTTGTCAACTCTGAGCTGCTCTTATGTGTTGTTGAATAGATCTGACCTTTTCTGCCATTTCATCAACAAGATCAGGTCCTAATAGCTTTCTTTCCCCAACTTCATCCCAGCAAGTTGGAGTCCTATATTTCTTTCCATAGAGAGCTTCATAAGGAGCCATCTGAATACTGGAGTGAAATATATTATTATAAGAAAATTCCACTAAAGGTAGGTGTTTATCCCAACCACCTTTGAAATCCATAGAGAAAACTCTCAACATATCTTTTAGAGTTTGAATTGTCCTCTCAGACTGACCGTCTGTCTGAGGATGATAAGAAGTGTTGAAACTCAAATCTGTATCAAGAGTATGCTGAAGACTTCGCCAGAACTTTGAGGTAAACCTTGGATCCCAATCAAATATAATAGTAAGTGTTACTCCATGCAATCTTACCACTTCCTTCACATATATCCTGGAAAGCTGATCCAGAGAGAAATCCTCTCTAATAGCGATAAAGTGTGCCGACTTTGTAAGATGATCAACTATGACCGAGATAGCATTATTGCCTTTGGATGTTTTAGGAAGTCCTGTGACAAAGTCCATTGTGATGTTTTCCCATTTCCATTCGGGTATGGGTAATGGTTGTAACATCCCCTTAGACTTCTGTCTCTCAGCTTTAACTTGCTGACAAACCAAGCATCGAGAGACATATTTAACAACATCTCTTTTCATGCCATCACACCAAAAGTACTCTTTTAGGTCCCTATACATCTTCGTGCTTCCAGGATGAATTGAGAATGAAGAACTATATGCCTCATCCAACAGCTCCTTCTTTAATTCAGGGATGGGAGGAACACAAACCCGATTCCTGAACTTTATTATCCCATCACAATCAAGGTTGAATTCAGGAACATTTCTCACCTTCTTTTGTAACTCTACATCTTCTTTTTGTGCCTCTTTAATCTTAACATGTATAGATGGTTGAACATTCATTTGAGAAAGATACAATTTTCCCCTTTCATTATAATTCCAAGATCCATCCTTTGTAAATCCATATATATTGGATCTTTTGTGATCCTCATCATGGATAAACTGGCATGGTCTTGTCAACTTAATGCATCTGCCACCTTGTTTTCTTTCCCATGGTGGTAATGAATTGAGCATTCGTAATCCTTAATCAGCTCCAACCATCTTCTTTGGTGCATATTCAGCTCCTTTTGTGTGAAAATATACTTTAAACTTTTATGATCAGTATAAATGTCACACCTTTCTCCATAAAGATAATGCCTCCAAATCTTTAATGCAAAGATTACCACAGCTAACTCGAAATCATGATTTGGGTAATTTTGCTCATGGATTTTCAACTGTCTTGAGGCATAAGCTATCACCATATCATTTTGCATAAGAACACACCCCAATCCCGTCTTGGATGCATCACTATAGATCACAAACCTTTCTCCACTACAAGGCAGTGTGAGAACAGGTGCATTGGATAACCTTCTTTTCAACTCCTTGAAATTCTCTTCACATTCCTCCGTCCAAACAAACTTAACTCCCTTCTGAGTCAACCTGGTGAGTGGATTAGATAATCATGAAAAATCTTTCATAAAACGTCGATAATATCCAGCCAAACCAAGAGATCTTCGGATCTCAGTTACTGTTGTTGGTCTCGACCATCTTTCGATAACCTCTGTTTTTGTTGGATCCACAGATATCCCCTCTTTTGAGATTACGTGACCCAAAAATGAAACTTTTTGAAGCCAAAATTCACACGTGGTAAATTTGGCATAAAGCTTCTCCTTTCTCAGGGTCTTCAATATAATTCTCAAGTGATCTTCATGTTCTTCCTTACTCTTTGAATATACAAGAATATTGTCTATAAAGACTACCAGAAACCGATCAAGATAGTCTCTAAAGACTCTATTCATCAGATCCATGAAGATAGCAGGGGCATTAGTAAGACCAAATGGCATCACTATAAATTCACAGTGTCCATACCTTGTACAGAAATCCATCTTTGGTATATCCTCCCTTTTGACCCTTAATTGATGATACCCTGAACGAAGATCAATCTTGGAAAAGTATTGAGCTCCGCGTAGTTGGTCAAATAAGTCATCAATGCGTGGGAGATGATATTTGTTCTTGATAGTGATCTTGTTAAGTACTTGATAATCAATGCAGAGTCTCATTGATCCATCTTTCTTCTTAACAAACAGAACAGGTACTCCCCAAGGTGACGCACTAGGGCGTATGAACCCCTTATCAAGATTCTCTTGGAGTTTCTTCTTCAATTCCTGCAACTCAATTGGGGCCATTCTATAAGGTGTCTTTGAAATAGGCAAAGCACCCGGTACAAGTTCTATTGAAAACTCTACTTCACAATTTAGTGGAAGACCCGACAATTCCTCCCAAAAGACATCATCAAACTCCCGTAAAATGGGAATATTCTTAATTGTGAGTTTGTCTCCAACCATTTGAGATAAATAACCCTCATTTAGTGGAATCAAGACCCATAAGATGGAAGAAATTTCCACTGGAAGGTTATGTTCATCCTTGCATCGATAAACGATCATAGATTGATCTGGAATATGAAATGTGACTTCCTTTATTTGGAAATTGATATGAGGTCCATATAGATAAATCCAATACATGCCAAGAATCACATCAAATTCCACTATAGGAAGGATCAAAAGATTTGCAGGAAGCACTTTCCCACAAACTTCAATCGGAGAAGAATTATAAACTTTTGATGTGACTGTTGTGCCATTAGGGGTTGTCACAGCTAACTCAACATCTAATTGTTGAGGTAATATGGTGATACCCTTAGAAAATTTTTCAGAAATAAATGAGTGGGTGGATCCAGAATCAAATAAAACATTTGATACTTTAGAGTGGATAGTAAGTGTACCTTTCACCACATCATTATCGTACTCCACATCGCTGATAGAAATTGCATGTGACTTTCCTTTTTCTTTAGCTTTAAGAGTTTATTTAAGTCGATCATCATCATCAACCCTTGGATTAGGGAATTGATTGGCATATTTCCCCATTTCCTTACACTTGTAACATTGAAGTGTAGGAGGTACACTCTGTGTAGCCTTTTCATTGTTCGCCTCACTAGACATGTTCTTCCCATCATTGCGGCATTCAAATGCCCGATGACCTTCCTTTCCACATTTGAAACATTTACTTGTCCCTTTAAGACAACTCCCTCCTTGTTTCTTTCCACACTTTGAGCATAAGGGAAAACTCATCTTCTTTTTAGTGTGCTCTTTATATTTTCCTTTGAATTCAATTTTACTCTTCTTATCAAACCCATATGACTGATGGGTTACTCCAATCTCCATCTCAACTTTGAGAGCACATCGAACGATTTCCTCGTAGCTATTGAAGTCCCTTATGGCTAACGCCCTTCTAAGACTTGGTTTTAAGCCACTAAAGAATTGATCGATCTTACTCTCAAGTTGGATAATAATACCAGAAGCGTACCATGTAAGTCTTGTAGAATTTGCTTCATAGGTACCAACAGATTTATCATCCTTTTGCTTTAGTTCAAGAAACTCCTTGTCCATCTTTTTTAAAGAATATGAGGGAAGTACTTATTGAAAAATAAGTTCTTGAACTTTTCCCATTCCATGGACTCAATTTCATATCTTGTCATCGTATTCTTGATAAGATTCCACAATTGATCACCATCACCTTTCAAACGATACACTGCTAAGATGACTTTATCATGTTCAGAATATTGAAGAACTGAAAATATCTTTTCATTAGTACTGATCCATTATTCAGAAACTAATGGATCAGTAGACCCGCTGAATGAAGGTGGAAGCTATCTCATGAAGGATTCAATAGAATGTTTCTCCTTACTTTGCTCGTTTGGAAGTCCTGCATGATTCATAGCTTGAGAAGGTTGTGTGAGAATGGATACAAGATTTTACATTCCAGCTCCCATAACATTTGGTTGCTCAGGGGGACAATCATTTCATTGACCGTCACATTCCGTATTAACACGGTTCCTTCGAGTTCCAGCCATTTACTAAAACCAAGAAGAATAGCGTGAGAAACAATAATTATAATAGGAAAACCACATAATCAAGAATAAAATTTCACACTTAAGGTATTATCCTAGGTTATTCATGGCCATTTCTAAAACACTAATATTGTGTTCTATGCTTAGACTTATCCTTAGGATTCTTACTAAGGCTTTCAGATCCTAGTTTCCAAAGGTTGACTATACCTTTCCTCTGATACCAACTATAACGACCCATAATTTACATACATTGTTAGTACTTCAAAATTTAAGTACACTTATTACAACATATAACAAAACCATGAAAGGACCGTATAGGTATAGTGTCTTTAGAAAATGGGAAACATAAACAACTGGTTCATAAAGCGTCTACACTGTCTCCCATTTATTTCATAATATCTATAGTCCCTTTTGGCATATCTTACTTAATAAGATTCTTCATGAACTGGGGAAAGAAAACATACAAAAGGGTGAGCTCAAATGCTCAGTATGGTTAAACAAAAGAAATATCAATCACATCATATTCATAAGAACATAACATTTTGGAAATCTTACCCTGCAAAAGAGATCATAATTTCATAATATAGGATAAATCACGGTAGTAAAATGTAATCACAATAATCATAACTTAAAACATGAATCTTTGTGGAATACACACATAATCATAGATAATCATTTCTTATTAGTCAAGACTCATTTCCAAGACTATCTTAGTGGACAAAGTCCATTTCTGAACCGAGTTCATCCCTCGTTTCAGTCCTGTTTCACTGAACCGGTTTAACCTGCCGTTCCAGCCATGTCTATCTCATGAGATATAAATTCTTTATCCAATGAATTTTAGGGAGATATAGGTCTCACACATCTCATAATGATACCATTCTTATGTGTTCCATAAAATCATAAACCATACATCATAGCATAACCCATGTAATAAAAATGGGATTCTTAAAAATCGTGACATCAAAAAACAATTCATATAAGATAAAGGAATTCATAAAAATAATTCCATCATAACATAATCAAATAAATGTAATAATAGGGATAGAAATAGAACCCTTTATTATCTTAGATGGAAAATAATTTTGATAAAACACTTGAACTCCATTCTTGAGGAAAATATCCTTTCTACTTAAAAAACACTTTTCCTTTCTTAACATGCCATACAATTCTAAACTAAAAGAAGTTGATTAAAAATAAACTTGAAAACTTGTAAATTGATCTTCTTGGAAATAATTTTTTAAAAATCCATTCATGCTGTATAAGTTAAAAAAAACATTCTTCTCATACTTTTGTCGGAAAAGTCAAAAAGTACCTCGTATGAAAAACGACAAAAGATTCCTTTCATAACTTTTACTAAAAACTCACAGAAGGGTAAAATTGGATTTAAAATTTTTTAGGTGGATGGAAATAATATTAAATATTGAGGAAACATGGATGTGGATGATAAAATACATCCCAGTAAATTACAAAGTATAAACAATCTCGGATAAAAATGAGATTGTGATATTTCCCTTACCTTAGGTCCGATTTGCTTCGTAAGTGTCCGAACCTCCTGTATAATGATTTAAATAATGTCATTGACTTATTCCAGAATCATAATAATTTTTATGATATCATATATGGTCATATTATTAGCTTATTATTAGTAATATTTCATTGCTACTTGTTATTCGGGTGTTTATTACTTTTTGTTCTTATGCGTGTTTTGTCGAATAAATTCTTATTCTTCTTTTTAGGTTATAGATAACTCATTTCCAGAATGGTATTAGTGTAATATATATCATATTTATTCACTCAATTCATTTATGTAATCATTATTTAATGAAAATCATGTAGAACAAGTCACATCACATCGTGGAGACGGTATTCCGTACGTACGCACGAGCGATGACATCGTTCCCATGATCGTGGAATTGTATTGGAGTGTATGTATACTATTTCAGAATCAATATCACTTTACAATAATCATATATATTCATTATTTACACCATTATACCCATCCAAGTAAGGTGGTGGTGGAAAATATATTACACCACGGCGTGGAGACGGTATTCCGTACGTACGCACGCGCGGTGATTTCATTTTCCGTAGGATGGATAGATAGTGAAATATGGTTGTTTCATACTTATAATAACATATCCGTATATGAGTGATAATGATGTTATTAATTCATAATGAAACAACTAAAGAAGAAGAAGTGGAAGAATAAATAAAGTTGAAAGAATCGGTAACAGACATTACCTCTTCTTTGAAGCGCCTCTTTGAGACCTCCTTTTAGGGCACTAAAATTGGTCTTTGAAGACGACCAGGACCTCTAGGATATTTCTAGGGAAGTGGAGAGGAGAAATTTTTAGGGTTTGGCTGAGGTTGAAGGCTCTAAGTGGTGTGAGGAAGAGAGGGAGGAGGTTCCCTTTTATAAGGGAGGAGAGGGGCACCTTTGGAAAAACTAAAAATATTATTTTATTATAAAGCCATATTCAGTTTTAAATAGCTCCAAATTGATTTATTTGGAAGATAAGGTGGGGATGGGTCGAAATCCTCTCATACAATAGAATTTGGACAAGTTTAGTTTACTATTTTGACCTTATCATTTAGATTTACCTTTAAGTTAGATAATTTTACTTTTACCGTGTCTTTTTCTGTTCTTACACTATAAGCTTAATAAACTTACTATAACAAGCCAAAAGAACCCCAAGTTGTTTATTATTAATATATATAACCTTATCTAAGTCATTTGGCCTAACCGTAGATTTTTAGGAATAAAATAACAATTAATAATATAATATTTGTTTTAAAAACTATTTTATGTCAATTTTGACACTATTTAGTAATTGATTTTTGTGAAAATCATAACAGAATTATTAGTTAGAAAAAAGTTAATTAAATCCATACTAAAATGTCATATTAACCTATAAAATTAGTTTAATTCATAAAAAGTCTTAAATTACATTTATTTGGGTATTTATAACATTAATTATGTCAATATTTCATTGATAAGATAATTACTGCATCATCTTTGTGTCATAAATAAATTAAATTATTTAATGTCTAAAAATTACAAATAAAATACCATTATGTAGGAAAGATTTTTTTCTTTATAATGAATATTTATAGTCTATTTTATCTTATGTATAACTCTATATTAAAAATGATTTACTTATTAAACTTTGATTTTAACTATTTTGACCCTTCTTTAAATAAATTAATATTAAATGTCTTAATCTAATCCATGTGGGCCTAAATGGTCATATTTTATTCCTAAGGTTGTTTTTGGTCGAATTACACTTATCAAATAGAATTAGAACATGTGTTAGGGTAATAATAATATCATTTTTACCCTTAATTACCCTATTTACTTATAACCGTGGTAAAAAAAGTAAAAGTTACTATTCACCAAAAATTATTTTCATCTCATTGAACCACATTTTACTTACTGACATTAACCGTGTCTCTCGGATTTTTGAAATTTCATTCACAGAAGCGGTAAAATTAAGATTTATGTAAATTTGCAAAATCTCTTTGGAGGTGGGTAAAAGACGGTGAAAAGTTCAATAAAATTTTTATATATCTAAAATTATTATAAAATTAGTCCAATGAATTACATTGAACTTATATAGGTATTATGTACCAAATTTTACCTAAAATAAATTTAAATAAAATAAATAATTATTTAAATAAAAATTCGATTTTTAAATAGTAACCCAGTGTTTTCACTATTCATCAAAAATTGAAAGTTTCCAGAAAAATACCAAAATTTCACCCTAGGATAATTTCAATATTCTGAATCCAAAAATGAAGTCCATTTTGAAAAATAATATTTAAAAAATTTCAAAAATTGGTTATTACTATTCATAAAGGTTAATTTTAATAATATTTTAATAGCATATCGTTGTTTAGTGAAACTCGGTATTGCGTACGACGCAAGCTATCAAGGAAGGTCACGATTGTGTGTAAATCAAGCCAAGCAAGTGTTGTGTGTAGTGAAAGATTCCTTTGATGATTTATATAACATAAAAACAAAATATTTCTCATAAAAGTCTTGGGTGTTACACTAAGTGTAGTAAACTTTGGTATAAAACCTCTACTCTAGCTACAAGCTGTATAACCAAATTTACCAGCTAGAAACTTTGGAACCTCCCGATGGAATCTCTGATAATTCTTCATCCATTATTGGTCCCTAAAAAGATATGAATCTTTAACGATGAATATTAAAATTTAAAAATCATTTTAATTAGAATTCATATTAAATAACTAATATTCTGGAAATGAAATATCTAAACACTACTGCATATAATCAATCAACTTTCAAATAAAAAATTTTCAATTTTAACACGAATGCTCCAATACAACTTGAAGGTTCCAGAAATAGTAGATGATCCTTTTTGGGTGAATAACCATTAAGGTTTTTGTCGAATTCTATGGATCATTCATCAATTTTTCAAGAATTGAACATCATGAATACCAAAATTTTTCCATCAAATATTGATATAGAAATCGAAAAACATAGTGAGTATATTTTTCATGTTAAATTTATAATTGATTTAAAATAAAATAGAAGAAATATTACATCATCTTGGTATCTTTATTTTATGAATATTTTGATTATATGAAATCCCTTTTTGGATTACCATCATTGTGTAGGGAGGAACCATAGTATTTCCCCACTAGTGGTGATCCAGAAGTAGTCCTTTGATCCCCAATCAACACTGATGGAGTGATGAGTGATAGCATGGTGGATCAATGATATTGTGTTATTTGTCTTAATCGTTTTAAGTTCCTTTAGGATTGATTGATTCTACCTTGTTCTTATCATTCTTAAGAGGATGAGAGAAGGATGAATCTTCATAGAAATGCATTGTACATAATGATTCTCAATTCACAATTAGCTCTATACAATAGACATAACAATTTATTTATAGATTCAGGGTTTACATTAAAATATTATTAAATTTCACAATGACTATTAAATAATATAATAAACCATATATTACCCCAATCAGTATAATAATTACAATATTTTTATTTTATGGTGTGCACTATCTGGCATAATGGTAAACATTATTTTACTGTCTTTAAAATTAATATTTATCACTGGACATGATCTCAGTCTACTCATCCTCCCTACCTTTATCAAATAACCGAATAAATATTTATTCATAAATAAATATCTTATTCATAATCTAGGAAATAAAATATTTATTAAACAGTCGATAAATAAAAAAATATTTTATCAACAATATAGAGAATAAATATTTATTAATTATTCACATAATTAAAAAAATTATTTATTAATGAATAAGTAAATATTTATTTCTTTGCAAATATTTTTGATCAAAAATACTAAATAAAATTATTCATTATCCTTTATAATAATATTAATTCTAATAATTAAATTCAAATATAATTTAATTAAGAACAATAGAAACACTTAGTGTGTGACCCTATAGGCTTCTTTCTTGCTGGAATAAGGTGGGATTGCCTAAAGTTCAAGATGAATTTCTAGCAATGGGTCAAGGTACCCAAGAGAAAGACGTTAATGTCGCAACATTGACAACCACACATGAATTCTTATTGTGTAATATAACTAAATTTTCACAATAACTAATCAATAAGATTGGATAATCATGTCACCAACCTATGTGCTTAATACTTTATTCTTTGAATATTTGAAATAAAATCATCATTACACCATGGGAATGTAATTTAATGTGAAAAAACTATTTAAATTAAAGGTTTGATATATTGACTTCTAAATTATAAAAGTGAAAATTACTTCCTTGAATTATTCATTAATAACATGTCATTCTTAACTCAACACACTAACCCTACTTCCTACAAACAAATGACATCATGATTTTTGTCAGTACATAAAAGTACACAAGTCATTAAAATCATTAATAATAATCTTAAAGTCTAAGATAAATTAAACATTATTGCATATAAGAATATCCAATGACACATAAACATGTAGAATATTTATGGGTGGTTCTTTCCTCAAAATCTCATGTCGTAGAGATTACCAAATGTGGACTTCATGAGAAAAAGTCTCATCTTCTTATGAGAACTCATACTAGGCAGTTAAAATTCTAGGTAACTCATCATAGTATACTATTCATCAATATAAATATATTTAAGATTATATTCATTACATTTCAAGGTTATCATTATATAAAGAAACTTCTATAACCTTATTAATGTGATAGATGGTCCATAAAATTACTAAATTAAATTCATGAAGAAAAATGAACAATATATAATAATATATATTTTTAACATTGAAATATTCAAACATAATAGGTGTCCTAATCAGAAACTATCATTGATGGAACTGAATAAATCCTAACAACCAATCGGTTATACAAGTTACTGAGCTCCTCCACCTTAATTAAATCACTAATGAGAAGCAAATAAGAAAAATTGGCCAAAAAATCAATAATCACGAATTTAACATCTTTCTCACTTGGATTATGAGGTGAGTAGATCAAAAAATTATTTGAGATCTCATCCCACTTCCACACTAGAATGTGAATAGACTGTAACAACCCAGATAATCATTTGTTATCAGCTTTGATCCTATAGAAGCTCAAACACTGAGAAAGAAAATTGGTAAATTATTTCCTCATCCCATGACACCAATAATCACTCCTCAAGGTATAAAACATCTTGTTTTACTCAGGGTTCACTATCTCACTCAAGTAATGCCCCTCATGAATCACCTCCAGCCTCAAGATCAAAGAAAATACCAGTTGTACCATGAAAAGGAGAGAACCATTGGGAGAAATAGAACAATAACCTAAGGTATCCCCACTATTTAAAAAACTACTAATATACTGGAACTCAAGTTCATATTACTTCTCACTCTGAGCCCAATCAACAAGAGAGGGGGCAACATATACGCTAGTCAAAACTACCTGCTCTCAATCCACAAAAACCTATAACCTTATATTAGAAAATAAAATCATCAAGCCCTGCTCATCCACTAATTCCTAAATATCATGGAGAGTAAAATTTCTTCTCAATGAAACAATGACAAAAATCCCCCTTCCCAATAGTATAATATATATAAATATCAAAAGTATAAAGATACTCCACCCAATGTGTTTTTCTTAGGTTCATGTCCCTATGGGTGAATATATAAAATAAGTGTTTATGTTCTAAATAGGACATAAAAAAAGAGGTAACAATTCCACATCTTCAATTAATGTATAAAAATTACCAATTCTAGGTTATGGGTGGGGTAGACCCGATAATGTTGAATAGCTTACATAATCCATAAGCCTCAATATCATCATCATGTATTAGTATTCACCCAAAAACCATAATTGTGGCATTAAAATACACCATATAAGCTTTCCCAATCTCAAGAAGAATCAAAACTGATGTGGATATCAAAAAGAACTAAAAAACCTCAAATATAATGCTCTCACTTTTCACTACACTCAAACTTCACTCATTTTCTAGTCATCGTTGTCAAGAGAGAAGCTACCATAGATTAGTCCTAAATAAAGATCCTATAACAACTTGTGAATCCCATATTTCTCACTATACTCAAGTTCAATGGAACTACTTACCGTACCCTGAAAAGGAGAGAACAATAGGGAGACATAGAAAAATCACCTAAGGTATCCACACTATTTAAAACACTACTAATCTACTAGAACTCGTGGTCAGATTTCTTCGTATTCTAAAACCAATCAGCAATAGATGGGGTAACCTACACATTGATCAAAACCACATGCTCTCCATCCACCTAAACCTATAATATTTTATAAGTAAACAAACTCATCAAGATTTATTTATCCACCAATTCTTGAATAGTTTTGATAGGAAAAAATATTCTTAATGCATCAGGGAAAAAATTCCCCTTTCTGAGGGTATAATCTATATCAATATAAAAAGTCTAAAAATGATTCACACAATGTATCTATCTGAGGTTCAAGTCCCTATGGGTGAATATATAATGTGAGTTTTTATAATATAAGAAGGTCATGAAACAATCCCCAAAGAGGTAATGAATCCACATCTTCAATTCATGTACCACAATTGCCAATTCTAGGTTTTGGGTGGGGAATGTTTAGTCATGTAGGAATAGTTTCCATGATATATAATCTACTAAATCATCATCCTATATCGGTATTCACCCCAACTCCACACCTAAGGCATAAAAATACACTATATAAGAATTCCTAGCATCAAGTATAATCAAAACTAGAATATCTCAAACATACCTACAACTTCTCAAAAAGAATGATGACACTTTTTAGTACACTCAAACTTCACACATTTTCTAGTCAACATTGTCAGGAGATAATCTATCATAGATAATTCCTAAATGAAGATCTTATAATTCCTAGTAAATACCATATTTATTCTAATATAAAACAAATGTTTTGGTTAATCACAAGTAATAACTTCCTGAATCTTCTCTAGATCCACTGAAACCCCTTTATCTGAAATCACATTCCCCAATAACTTAACCTCTTGAATCTAAAACCAAAACATGGATAGATTTAAATATAGATAATTCTACCTAAACAATCCTTAAACAACCTATATATAGTTAGTGTGGTCTTCCTCCATCTTAAAATACACAAATATTACATTCAAAAATGACAATAAAAGAGTCAAAAAGGAGATGGAAGATTTGGTTCATCAAGGGCATAAAGACAACAAGAGGAATGGAAATGAAAAAAGGTATAACCAAATACTCAAAGTTTTCATAATAGATTATAAAGGTGGTATTAGGGACATCCACCCCTTAGAACCTCAATTAGTGGTACCCTGATATCAAAACGATCTTTGAAAACTAATAGGATCCTATGAGATGATCAAAATGATAATGAATTCTTGGGAATGGGTATTTATTCATTACAGTTACTAAATTAATTATATAATAATCTATTAAAAGTTCAAGAATCTTATCTCCATTCTTTTTAAATATAACCAGTGATTCCCATGGTGACTTACTAGGGTAAATAAATACCTTTCTCTTACTCTATCAAATTAGTCAGATCCATCTAGTATGATAGTAAGGAAATGGGGCTTGTACTTAGGAGTATATTGACAGTATATTCAACCTATAATGGGTAGGAAACCTAGAAATACCCTCTAGTAACACATCGGGGTATCGATACATAACCATTGGAAAATAAAATATTGTACCCTTCTCTATGACATCAAGGAACATTCTGCATAGCTGAAATGAGTTCAATCCCACTTCAAAAACAATAATCACAGACCTCTCTCATCACGGAACCTACTCACCTTTTAGGACATGAGTTATCCCATATAAAGACATAAACTAGAACCTTATTTAATATTAATGAAATTATTCTTTGAAGTTAATAAAAAAATCTATACTAATAATGAGGTAGAAAACATACATGTCTAACATGATGAAATCCCACATAACTTTCACATAAATGATTAAAACACAAAAATATGAGAACTTAAAAACTTGATCTATTTTCCTAACTATTAAGGTAATAAAATCCATCATAAAATAAAAAACCCAAGGTACAAGTGCCTTAGCCTAGTTGGTGAGGACTCGCTAGGTGTATCTAAGAGACCTGAGATCAAATCCGGGTGAAGGCATATTTCCGGGTCACTGTAGCAGGTACTGTTCGGTACTATAGCAGTCAGAACTATTCATCCATTTGGGCCTTTGGGCCACCGGTTTGGTCATTGGTTCCTGAAAGGATTTCGGGCCACACAAGGCCTTCAGGATAGTCGATTCTCAAGGCCTTTGGGACTTCTTAAGGCCTTCGGGCCACCCCAAGACCTTCGAGACACATGAATGTAAGCCCCAAACACACTACAAAAAAAGGAGCAACCCCGAATGAGGATTCAGAGCAGGTGCACTCACCAGATCAGAGCCAAATGGATTGTCAGAATGAGAGGGTATGACTATGCCATCAGTACCAGCCTGTTATTGCACGAGAAGCCTAGCCAGACGGTCATGCAAAGGTAGAGAGCTACTATCAAGATGAAGATGCTAGGGAGGGGAAATTATTTGTAGATAGTCTGGTTGAATTCTCAAAGACCTTCGGGTCAAGTAATATCCTAAGCCTACGGGCCATGTAATCTCTGAGCCTAGGGGCCTTGTAAGGGTTCCCCCTCATCCCTTTAAAGGGGGGGGGGGGGTTATCAAAAAACAATAAAAATGAAGGCCTTCGGGCCATTCAGGAAACTCAAAAACCCAAGGATTAAAGAAGATGTAATGAGGTAAATAATTGAGAAGCACCTGTATAAAATAAAAATAAAGCCATGGAAGAAGTAACAGACATCATACCTTAGACAATGGCTATTCCAAACTCAATGTACTCATGTTCCATATCTACGACATAGAAAGATCCTAAATTAGGCCCACCTCAATCTTACTTCACCTAGTGAAAATCCTATTTTACCTAAGGGTGAGATCATTACCCGTTAAAATCATCTAATCACATCTATGAACCTATAGATAATTAAGAACCCAATAAACCCACTTGCAGAGGAGTCTTATAGAATTACTGAAGGTAACTCGATTACCCACATTGGTGGTGTGTCCTAAAATCCTCAGGGAAAGAAGGTTTTGTATGGATAGATTTTACAAAACAAT
Organism: Viscum album; assembly: GCA_963277665.1. Lineage (NCBI taxonomy): Eukaryota > Viridiplantae > Streptophyta > Magnoliopsida > Santalales > Viscaceae > Viscum > Viscum album. The sequence goes on along the minus strand of OY728162.1, from coordinate 1,461,421,154 downwards.
AATAAATGTCTAGGAAACACCCTAAAGATACTATTGGGATTATTCTTGATGACTAATAAACACTCTTTCCACTAACCTAATGAGTTATATCACAATTACCTATCTTTCTAGATTAAAAAATGTTTCCATCACCTATTGAAGGAAAATAATTGAGCCCTATCTTCTTGGCCAGGCCCACCTCTAAAATTTATACCTTATCAACCAATTCAAAATTTCTTGGAAAACAATTAAGGATAATTATTAACTAGATCTTATCCTTAAATCCAATTTCAAAACACCGATATTTAAGATAATCATTCATGAGTAGCTTAGGAGACATATGAACCAACTTAGTAATCTCAGAAGCATAGAAAATCACTAAATGGTCTCATTACTCCATCATGATGAACACATGATACTTTAACACCCTTATTGTCTTTGGATAGAACATATTGTTAAAAATCACTTTAAATTTAGTCTATGTGAGACCCTCATTCAACTTTTCTATCACCATAGATTCCCAAAAATGTTTACTAGGTCCATCCAATATAAATGTGGAGAATCCCACCTTTGAGGTATCAAGGGTATTTATAAACTAAAAGATATGATCAATATATTCAAGAAACTTCTTAGGATTTTGGGTTCCCTTATCACCATAGAATATTGGTGGATTTTTCTTAGTTAACTACTAAGCATGGTACACTACCCATGACTAATTCTAGCTACACTTGTAGAGTAAGGATTGGATTGTATGGATCACCAACTCCACCAAAACTGGATCAACTAAAGGGATTTCCTTTGGGACATAATCTGCATCTCCCCCTCTATGCCTAGATAAGTCCCTTTTGGGATGCATTATCTATAAAATAATAGACACAAGATCAATGAATTCACACTTGAATATCAAAAAAATAATTAAAAAATAATTAAATATCATAATAAGACTCAAAAAATGATCATAATTATTAATGTAATATTTAAATGAAAAGGGGTGAAAAAATCAAAATTTTAAACATCATACCCCTATAAATGGTTTGGATGCACGTTTAGGAAAATCGTGTGCAAGAAATGTAAGTTCCAGTGGAAGTAAATAAACACAGTCACACAGGATTAACATGGTCACTATAAACCATGACCTAAAACTATATATCACCTTATATTCTTTTTTTTTCATACCAAAATTCAAAAAACACACACAATATTTCCTCATAAATCATAATAAATAGGGAAATACATAAAATCACTAATAAAAAACACATAACCATGCTAAACAAAATAAACACAATTCTAGACCAGCCATGGAAATGTGAGGTTTCATATAAAGAAGATCTAGCAAGGAAATCCTTCACCACTACTACTCAAGCACTAATGGTCCTAGTTCGAGTATACCAATGAACCCAAAAATAACCTTTCTATGTTATCATTTTATAGTGAATTAGACTATTTTAACATAAAATATCACCCATTCTATCATCCCTCAAGGTCTAAAGAATGATCTTGATCACTAAAAGCTAGAAACAAGCACCAAGGTATCATAATTAACCATTTAGAAATTATTTATCCCTTAGAAATACTACCTGACCCATCCATGAATTGGATAAAACCAACAAATTAATTAACATTAATGAACATGTACCAACATATTAATATAGTAAACATAGTAATGAATAGTAACAAATATCACTACACTATCATGTCACTGTATACAACATATCAGATACAAGGAAAAAACATGATATCCATATTTAAAAGCACAAAATTTAAAAGTTGGGAATGAGTCCCAAATGGGTAATACCAGACATCCCAATGATACAAAATCACAAAACAATATCCCCATGAACAAAACCCATTGAGGCCATTTCGTCTTCATCTAAAAGCTCAAGACAACGATAATGAAGAATAACCAACAAAATTAATTATACCCTTACCTTCACCCGTGTCCTACAAAAAGAAGTTTTCATACACCCAAAGGAATATAAAGGGTTTTAGGAACAATACCCTATGTGATTACACCAAGAATATATATAATAATTTTATCAATAGGACCAATAAATACAATTTGAATATAATTTTTAAAAAGAATTTTACTTTTAATACAAGTTCACTTGAAATCATTTTCCATTTTTAAATATTTTTATTTTTATCAAAAAATCCATGTTTCAACGAATGGATATAAAAAGGATCAAATAAAGAAATAATCCACCCAAAATCACATTCTTAATCCACCCACTCATGTAATCAATGTGATTATAAACATAAATGTGATCATAAAAACAATTAAATGTAAATAGGCATAAAAAAGATATCTCAACCAAACAAGGCACTGACATAATGAATAGAAGCATATAAATTAACCAAAAAAATAAATATGCAACATAGGCTCTAAACATAAGGTTCTAGTGTGACTTTAACTAAAAAAATTTGTTTTTAATCTATGAAAAAAAAACAAGTTGGAACCTCTCTCAGTCTTCCTCGAGCCTAAAATCCAAGAGCTCTATGAGTCCCTTGGTCAATGTTTTTGAATCTCACTCGGTGTTCCTCCTCCCAAAGGCCCACTCCGTCCCTTGATCAAAACTTTGAAATATCACATCGTCTTCCTCCCAAAGTGTCTCTTGGAAATTTGGACAACATACCAATCTTATAAGTCATTCACACCGACACACCCAAGGTCCTATATATTCTACTCATTGGAAAACATATCAACAAAACAAGTTCCATTTAAAAATATATTCCAAAATAAAAAACAATAAACCAACATTCCGTGTTTTATAAAATACATTAATTAAGTTAAAATAATTTATAAAACCTCTTTATAAATCCATTTAAAACCATAAAACCTCTTTGATCAATTTTATCAAACACTTGGAGTGCATTCAATCCAACTCCTTTTAGAAACCAACATTAAAACATAAATTTTCCAATACAAATAATGAATCACATAAAACATGGACTAAAAAATAATTATAAATCAATTCAAATGAAGTTTTATAAATAAAAAAATGAGGTTTTGAGGTATTAAAGGTATTCCATGGAAAACACCATTAAATAGAGACAACTACCTTGTAATGTATTTCAAACTCGTTGCCTTCAATGAAAACCACTTAATTTAGGAACAAGAGGTCCTTAAACACCTAAATCATATGAAAATATACCAAACCCCCTTTAATAGCATTTTATTCAACCAACTCATCATCAAGGTTTTTCACCTTCCATGTAAATTATGGAATAAACTAAGAATAAGGGAAAGGATAAAGAAATTTTAAAGAACTAGGATTACATCATTTTAAAACTCAAAGAAAGAAAGGATAATCCACCACCAAGGATAGGGGAGAAGATATAATTCCACAAAATGGGGATACACATGTGGGATAATAAATGTGTCTAAAATGATATAAATCCATAAAGGGACTTTTGGTAAAAAAACAAATTTTTAGCAACTCAGACAACTCGTATGGTTTGGCCACATGGTTAGGAAAACCATGAACCAATCATGTTGGAGCTTCTGTCACGCAAAAACTAAAATGACTTAGTTTATAGATATCCTAACACAGATAAAGTATTCTAGAGCATACTATCCCCAAAACCTCACCCTCACATGGTTAAATTCATGATTAGAAAAACCGTGCTCTAATTGTGTGTCATGGTCTGTTTTTCTCAAAAAACATGATTTTTAACCCATGGTACCTAGGAACTCCTTTAAAAAATTAAAAATTATATAAAAACCCAAATAATGCATACTAATGACCCTATGGGTGTCACATCATGGGTGAAAAATGTGTAATTTTCCATCGCATGTCGTGTATCCATGTCACACATCTAGTATCCTTGGAACATTCTGATGGGATCTTATAAAATTATTTATCTATTATTGGATTGTTATTGGTCATATATAATTTAAAAATCATGTTATATTTAAATTTATGTTAAATAATGAAAAATGGAAACAAATACTAATGAACCAAATAAGGAATTGATGAAAAAAATATTAAATAATAAAAAATTATAATTTAACTACTTTGAAACAACTTAAAGGATTTGTGGTGTAATAGAAGTGGTTGTGGTGGTACCCAAAAGTTCCTTTATTAGTATTTAGGGATTATATAATGAAGAAATTTACAAATAAACCTCATACTATTTTAAAAGAAGGACTTTAATATTTAATTTAAAACAACAATTATCATAACCTGATAATTCTTCTTGTTGTTGATCAATCTAATTGCTTCTCTTATCATATCGTAATTCTGGTGAAGAATACAAACTATAATTCCTATATAGGTATCTATAAATGCTCCATGGATCTCCAAACATTACTCAAGGAATTCAAAATGCTATCCAATAAGAACCAAGTTCTTTCTATAATTTTAAATTGATAGTAACAATAAATCTATTTAGAATTATATTGTTCTTGAGAGGGAGGAAGATGATGTATCTCTCAACATTTGGAGAATCTTAGAGTTTTATTGTTGTACACAAAAACACATAACCCTATAAATGATATAAAATAGAATATATAATTACGGTAAAATATTTGATAATTGTGTTAAGTCCATTCATCAAATATTCTATCCAATATATTTCCCATGTTTAATAATGATAATAATAATAATATTATATCTCTTGAAATTCACTAAACTCATGGATATTTAAATATAATTTTTAAATAGATAAGTTAATAAATATTTATTTAAATGATATTAAATGAAATATATCATTTCCATTGAGCCCTTAACTTGACCTAACGATCCACCTCAAAGTTTATTGGACTTTTAATAATAAATATTTAATTAATTAAATAAATATTATTCATTCAATACACAAAAAATATTTATAATCTCTATTCTCGTGAATAAATATTCATTTTAATATTCACGTAAATAAATAAATATTTATATGAATATATTCACTAAACTGATTAATAAATAAATATTTATTTATTACCTTATGAATAATAAATAGGAAATTAAATAAATATTAAATTCACTAATATTGAAAATAAATATTTGTTTTAATATTCAACTCACATATTCTAAACTCGAGAATCTGGTGATTGATTTTATGAAATCAACTTAAATTTAATAATTATATTTTTTATAGATGAGTATAATATGTATTCATAATATTAAATTAAAATAGTATTTAACAAAGATTCTGTATAAAAATAATGTGTGACCCTATAAGTCTCTTTCTTAGTGGAATTAGGGGAATTTATCCAATATCAACTTCAATAAACATGTTATGTCACCCATAGAGAAACCAATTAATTTCAAAATAAAAACAACCATTGAGAAATGATACTATGTAAGACAATATATTGTGTTGATATCTCATCATGTAGGTTGCATACTTTGTGTCATCAGGCTATATTCTTGATTTATCTTTTTTTAATCACTAAAATGAACTCAACGATAAAAAAATATAGCCATGGACATAATTAGAAAGATTCATTTAAATAAAAGGTCCATAGATATATTTTTACCTTATCTCAAAAGTAAAAAATATTTTCTTATCTTATCTAATAAAGGTCACATCACTTATGATGTACCCAATGTATGTTAACTCTCCATGATAATATATCACAATGATTTTTTTTACATACATCAACGTACATGCTTGATTATATACATTAATAAAAATATCAAGTCCAATGACCAATTAATGAATCCTTATATAGGTGTAAATAATCCAACACTAGTAGCCTAGATTTGGTGGTTACTTTTTTACTTTGGCATAAGATACAAGAAATCACATCCCACAGGGCCAAATAGTTTAGTTGTCTTCGAAACCTAGATTCATACTTTAATCTAAAATTAAATTTGAAAACATAAAATAAAATATTTTATCTTCTTTGAAAACATTATTATTCCCTCTAGAATATAATTTCACATCAATCATAATACACTTCTTGGAATCCTGGGGAAAGTAAGTATAATAAAGGGGTGAGCTCATATGCTCAGTGAGGGTATGTATACAATGGAAACTAACATGGAATAAATAAGGAATCAATAACATGGAAGGAATAAATGGTTATCAAATAATTCCATATAAATAATCACATTATCTTGAAACATATACATGGATATCATAACTATTAAAATAATCACAAGGAAATAAATAACTAATTTTATAATTATGTAATGCATTATTTTGGACATCTTAAACTTATCGTCGAGGCCTTATTCCAAGACATATACATAAATGGGCAAGGCCTAAACCAAATACTAAACCTATTTTGTAACATGATTCCTATTAATGCATTTAGGGTCAATGTAATTTCAGGGCCCACCCATAAATTAATAATATCAATGTATTCATAGCATGAATAAGGAATACAACTTAATCAAGATTCCTTAAAAATAAATAATTGGCCGTATTGGAAGAATTAACATATGAAATGTCAATGATGTCGCCAGAAAAACTAATCATAAACCATATAAATAAATATGGTTTATGATACCATTAGAGTAAATACTCAGTACATTAAAATGTTTATTAATGGATATTGACATTGGTGAAAATAATTTAAAAATATCACTAAACAATTTATCAAGGAAAATACCCTTTTCACTTTGAAATCACTTATTTTAAATATAAATTCTTTCTAAATACCAATGAAATTTTTTTCCTTAAAAATAACATTTTTAAATTTTAAATTAATCTTAAAATAATTTTATGGTCATGATGGTGTTAAATTTTATTCAAGTTTTGTATGTTAAAACAAATATTCCTTTTACATTTTTGGTTAAAACTCAAAAGTACATTATTTGGAAAATGAAAAAAAATCCTTTTAAAATATTTTGTGAAAAATAAAAAAGGTTAAATATTTATTTAATAAATAATTTTATAATATTAAAAACATTTTAAAAACATCTTAATGGAAATATAGACATGAAAGAAGAAGATTAACGACTGAGTAAAAAAAGCCAGTTTTCATTAAAAACTTTATTTTGGTATATTCAGCATGTAAAGAGAGAAAAATGAAAGGAAAACATGTAATTAAAAAAATAAAAAAGGAAAATAAAATATATTTATTTTAAAATATTAATATTAAATAATTCCAGAAATGAATATTAAAACCTAAGCAATATTGAATAATGGTGAGATTGTGAAATAAACCCACACCATATGCCCAACTTACTTCTCATGTGTCTAAACCTCATATATAATATATATATATATATACTATAAATATATTAAATAAACATAATAATATATATCATATTATATATTATTTACTTATAACCTTTTATCACCCATTTTTTACAATTCTTTATTAAAATCACTATGTCGGGTGATAACAACTTAATTTTTCATGTATGTGTTGGTTCTGTAGTTTTGGACCTTGTACTTTGATCATGGTTATATCATATCTTGAATGTTTATCATTATAAAAATATTATATATATTCATTATATATATAAATATATATTTATAATCATCCATAAAATATTGAGATAGAAAAATGAATTATATCATTCATGGAGACGGTAAGTCGTATGTACACATGAACACTGTTTTCACTTTTCAATGGATGGAATGAGAGAAATTTAAATAATAAATAAATTTTAAATAAACATAATTATTTCATATATAATATATATATTTATTTAATCTACACTTATTACCATCTATGTAAATCAAAAATGAAAAAATGGATCACATCGCTCGGTGGAGGTGGTAGTCCACATGTACACACAAGTGAAATCATAATTTTTTGAGGGAATAGAAGGTAATATGGTAGGTATGATATTATAATTACATAATAATAATTATTTAATAAATATAATACAAAAACATTAAACCTATCATAATAACCATTCATGAAATATAGTGATGGAAAATGAATTGTATCACTACATGGAGGCGGTAGTTCACATGTAAGCATGAGCGATAATTTCACTTCCAATTTGACAGAAAAGTGTGTGGATAGTAGTTATTTAATAATCATAATAAAATTTAAATATATTTATTATAATAAAATAATTATTTTATTTTAAATACCATGGATTTAGATGAGGTAAAAGAAGAAGTAAAAGAATAAAGTGACGGGTTAAGGCGATTACCTCTTCTTTGAAATAACTCCTTTAAACCTTTTATTAAGAACAATAGGGCTGGTATTTTGGTAAGAATAGAACCTATGGAATGTGTATAAGGATTTATAGGGGTATTTTTTGGTTTTTTGCAAGATAAATTTTTCAAAAGGTATGAATATGTGAAGAGAGTAAGTGCTGTTTTATAATTATGGTGAGTGACACACTTGTAATTTTTCAATGATTTAAAATATTATTTACTCACTATATTGGAAAAATGGATCCAAAATTACCCATATTATAATGGGATAATTATAATTTATAAAAAAACCAACTATTGGTGTTTAATAATGTTTTTATGTAATTTAAACCCGTTAGTTTTTGATTAACCCTCGGTAAACCTGTTTTAACGTTAACTGTGATGAATAATTTTTACTATTTTTACGATTCATTATGGAAAAAAATGAATGTGAACTCATTAAAAAATATGAAAATTATAATTAAAAATATATAATTAATTTTATCAAATTCAATTAATATAATTGGAATAATTTAATTTATAATTAAACCCAAAAAACATGATGAAAAGTGGTTCTCTAAAAAAATATTTTCTTAAGTATAAAATTGGTTTATACTAAAATGCACATAAAATTAATTACAATAACCTTAATTAGATTATTCATTGTATAAATAAACTAATTTTAATTTTAAAATAATTTTAAGAAGAAAATTAACTTCATAATTATTTTAATCAAAAAGACAATTTTTTAATAAAAATCCATATTTTTTACTATTTATTGAAAAATATATATTTTCAGAAAATTACCAAATATTCACTATAAGATAAATTTAAAATTATTATTTTAAAAAATTATGTTCATTTTGTTAAATATATATATTTTTAAATGTTTTTTAAATTATTTATATTATTTTCTAACAATAATCATCAAAACCTATGTTGAAAAAAATGTATTTCTAAAGCATATAATGAATAAAAAACCATGTAATAATTTATCAATATATTTTTATTATATAATTCATTTATAAATTTTTATAGAATTTTTTATTCTTATTCATACCACCAATTTAATTTTTAGGATATAATTGTATACAATATTACAATTTATTTTGACTCGGGGTTGCGTGTATAACAAGATATTGATGAAATTAAATTTATTTAAAGATAAAAATATCATTAAATATTAAGGTGATACATTATTCCCCCTAAAAATAAATTTCACCCTAAAAATTTCTTTACTTATATACAAGAAAATTAGGATAATTCTATCTCATAGTGTTCTCAGGTTCCTATGTATCTTCTTAAAATTTAGGGTTTCACATTAAAACTTTTACCTGATGACTAGTCTTGTTTTGAAATACTTTTAGTCTATGATCCAAAATCATCACTAGTTGTTCCTCATAAAAGTGAAATTTTCATAATGGTATAGCTTATGAGTTCAATTCATGTTAAGGGTTTGGTATGTAATTCCTTAGAATAGATACATGGAACACATCTTGAACTTGAGAGAGTCTCGATGGAAGCACTGAACGATATGTTATGACCCTGAAATGATAAAGAATATCCAAGAGGAAAATATACATAAGGATATAATTGAAATTCTTTTCAAAATAAGTTATCTCCATCTTGAAACTCTATATCTTTTTTATTATTTCCACTAATATTTTTGAGTCTATATTTACTTTATTTTTTTAATGACTCTAATATTCTCTTCCATTTCATCATCTAGAAAAGGTTCCAATATATTTGTTTCACTATATTCATTCTAGCACATTTTAATTTTTCACTTCTTACCATAGTGGGATTCATAAGGAACAATTTTAATTCTCCAGTGAAAGATAGTACTGTAATAAAATTACAAAAAAGGAATGTGTTTATAGAAATAACCTTTGAAATCCATAAATAAATAACTTAACATGACTTTTATAGTTATTATGGTCATCTCAGATTAACCATATTAATGAAGATGATAATTAGTCTTGAAACTCAACTATGTATCTAGAGCATGCTGAAGTATTTTTTAGAGCCTTGAGCTAAACCTCAGACCCCGATCAGAAAAGATATAATGTGGAATGCAATGCAACTTTACCACTTCATTAATTTATATTCTAGAAATATGATCAAGAGAAAAATATTCTCTAATATAAATGAAGTGTGATTACTTTGTAAGGATATGAAATACAACCCAAATATCATTATATATTTTTTCACATTTTGGGGGTTCTAATGAAAAATTCCATAGTGATTTTTCCCATTTCAATTCTTGTATGAGTAATGGTTCTAAAACCCCTTTAGACTCCAATCTATTGGATTTAATTTTTTGACATAACTATAACTGAGATACATACTCTACAATATCCCTTTTTATATTATCCCATAAGAAATAATATTTTATATTTATATACATCTTCATACTTACATGATAAATATATAACTGGGAACTCTTAACTTTATCCAACAAAACATTATTCATGTATGGTACAATGGTATACATACTTAGTTATTTAACCTTATCATTCCAGCAAGATCATGGTTGAACTCAAAAAACATTCCTCACATTCTTTTATAATTCCACAATTTCTTAATGTGGTTTTTCAATCCTATTGTGGATGTATTGTTTAACATTAATCTAAAAAAGATATCATTTATCCCCTTTCTTCATGATTTCAAGTTATATATTCTAAAAATATATTAAAATTGTATCTATTTCAATCCACATCATGGAAAAAATAGCATGATATTTACAACTCAGAGTATCAGCTACCTTGTTTGACTTCCTAGAGTGGTAATGTATTGAGAAATCATAATTTTTGATCAATTATAACCATATTATCTAGAAAATATTCAATTAATTATATATAAGTATATACATAAATCATTTATGATTATTATATACATCAAACCGTTCACTATAAAGATAATTCATTTATATATTCAATGATAAAATTAACACTTCAAACTCCAAATCATGGGTAGGGTAATTTTTCTTGTTAATTTTTAATTGGTGAGAGGCATATAATATCACAATGTAATTAGTCATAAGGAAACATTAGGGTCTCTTATTAGATGAATCACTATAGATAAAAATCCTTTTCTATTACAAGGTAGTGTAAGTACAGGCATGCTGACTAATCTTCTCTTTAGTTCTTTGAAACTCACATCACATTCATTTGTCTATAAGAACTTAAAATCAATATAAGTTAACTTGGTTGGTGGATTAAATAGTTATGAGAAATATCTCAAAAAGTATAGGTAGTATCGACCCAACCCAATAAAACTATGGATCTCAATTACTGTGGTTGGTCTGGGACATTTATCAATGACTCCTATATTTTAAGTGTCCACCAATATACCCATACTTGTGATTATATAAACCAATAATAAAACATTATGAAGCCAAAATTCACACCATAAAAATTATCCTTACTCAGGGTATTCATAAAATTTATTAAATGTTCTTCATGATCATCCTTTTTCATGGAATATATTAGAATATCATATACAAAGGCAACCGAAAACTGATCAAGGTAATCATTAAAGACAATATTAGTTAAATATATGAAGATTTTGGGAGAATTGTTAAGTCCAAATGGAATTATTATAAATTCATAATGACCATACATTTTATAGAAGGCTAAATTGGGTATTTCCTCCTTCTCGATCCTTATCTGATTAAATCCAAACCAAAGATCAATCTTAAAAATATATATAACTCCATCTAATTGATTGAATAAATCCTAAATATGGAAAATATGGTAATTTTTCTTAATAGTTAACATTTTATGTTCTAAATAATCAATGAAAAGATACATTGTACCATATTTATTCTTAATAAAAAGAACAGGTGCATCCTAGGGAGAAGAAATAATACAAATGAATACCTTATCCAAATTATCCTAGAGTTTATTCTTCAATTCCCACAACTTAATCTTGGCCATTCTATATGGATTATTTGAAATAATAATAATAGTAGTTATGAGTTCTATTCATAAAAAAATCAGGATTTGGGGAAAGAATCAGATATTACTCAAGAAATACATCAAAATATTCCCAAAAGTAGGCTCATTTTCAGTGTTGAGTTTCTCCCTTACCATTTGAGATAAATATCCATCATTAATAGGTAAAAAATACATATGATATAATTAACTTCCATTGGGTGTTTAGGATCATCCTTACATTGGTATATGATTTAAGGTTGATATGGAATATCAAGCATAACTTACCTTCCTTTAAAATTGATATGGTAGTTATACCAAGAGAGATAATACATACATGAATTTAAATAAATTTCAATTGAAGTAATAATAAAAATATTTATAGAAAGAATATTCCCACAAAATTTTATCAGAGAGGAGCTATAGAAATATTTTTTGGTCATTATTCCATTATAATTTTTCACTATCAACTCAAAATCTAATCATTTAGGTAGTTATGTGATACCATTAGAAAATTTTTCAGACATAAAAGAGTCAGTAGAACTATAATTAAGAGAAAAAATTCAATCTTGGAGTAGATGATAAGTGTAACTTTCACCATGTAATGAGGAACATCCACTTTGGAAATAGTAATTTCATAATCTTGGTGTTCTCCCCTTGGATTCTTTTGTGGTAATTTACCTTAACATTTATAGAGTTAGTTGGAATAGTGCCCCATTTACTTATATTTTAAGAACTATAGTTTTTTAGATCCTCATTTACCATTGCATTCATGGGAATGATGGAATATTTCTCCACATTTTAAGAAACATAATGTCCCTTTTAAGCATATACTAATGAGTTTCCTTCTACAAGCATCACAAGTTGGAAAATTTTCCTTTCTATTCTTACCCTTATCCATATTTCCCAATCATCCTCTTACCCAGTTTATTTTCTTTGAATCCATATTACATGGATAATTATTTACTTATCTTGATTGAACATGATACTATATCCTCATATAATGAAAAATATGGCAGACTAGTTCCCTTAGAAGGATTGGATTAAGTCCATCAAATAAATGGTCAATATTTCTCACCGGATTAGGCACATAGTCCATATCATGCCTTTATATCCTTGTAAGATTAGCTTCATACTTAACAACATTTACCTATTCCTTTTTTATTAGAATCAATAATTTTCTCTCTCTCTATATTTTTTTTTCATGAGAATTTTTTTTAAAATAATATCACCTTAAAATCCTTCCACTCCATGATTTATATTTCCTCCTCATACTTAGTGTTTTGAATCAATGAACACCACTGATCTTCATACCCTATGAGATGATAAACCACCATGAAATCCATATCCCTTATGTTACTTTAAAAATTGAGAAATATATTTTATTGGTATATTATCTATTTATCATCTAAAATTTTATTTGTGGTTCTATTGAATTATTAAGGTTGTTTTTGCATTAAATGGTCTAAAATTGTTACACCATGTTGTATATTTGTAGGCTGATCCATATAAGAAAGTATATTGGACATAACCTAAGTCAGCTTCCCCAATATAGTTATAATTTATTCAGTTCTATCTCTAGCTAAAACTCTAACATCATTATAACAATCAGGAGGAAAATCACTATATTGATTACATGCATTGATACTATTCCCACCATGCCCTCATGCCCATAATTATTTTCAGTTGATGCAGACCTACTTTCCAAGGGAAGGTGGCCACTTGGATTTATCCAAGAGTCCTTAGAAGATGCATGAGTTGAGAGTATGGGAGGTTGAGCTCATCAAACCCTGTTGGGAGGAATAATTTATTACTCTAGGGCTCTCTTATAGATTTAAGCTATATTCATTATTACTTTATTAAATAAAATGTATAGACTATGATTCCTCTATGTTAACAATTATTATCATGTGTTGAATCTAGAATCCTCTGTATATATATGAGGTTATTCATTAATGGAGACATATCTACACATCCAAGGTTCTCCATCGATGATACCATTTTTGTATAAATATTAAAGGTTCTTTTATCATTTATTATCAAATGCTAATTTTAAGCCACATAATTTAGAGGTTGATAATTTAACATCACCTAATAAGATGAAAATTATTTTGATATCATGATCAGGCCCATGAGGCAGGCTTCTTATATATCATTGTGAAAGGAATCACAACCCACATAGTTTGGTGACACTTAAAGAGACAAATTTTACCTTTTATGTTTATATAACAAGGACCAAACTGTTTTGTTTAATGTCATGTAGCAAGGATGTTTAGGAGAAAGGTGCCGAGTCATGATTGGTGTGGGACTTATACCAAAGCTGTCTGAAGGTCCTCGAGGAGATGTGGTATCCCGGGTGGGGTATGATCTTATTGGGAATATTTACCAATAAGGATAGTGATGAAATGAGTTCAAGAAGGAATATAACCTTCCATGTTGGATGCAACCCTACTGGGGATATGGCCCATATAACATTAGGGTGGGTTTGGGGTGTTGGGTTTGGACCTCAAGGAGGATTCCTATGTATCTTACTTAGTCACGATTAAAATCCCATGTAGTTCATATGGTTGGGGATTACACCTTTAAAGGAGGTCCATAGGTTGATATGATTGGGGCTTATACCGAATGGGAGGCCCATATGTGTTATGGTTGTGGACTATATTGAATAGGAGGCCCAAAGGTTGATATGGATAGAGTTTATACCGAATTAGAGGCATATAAGTTGATATGGTTGGGGTTTATACTAAATGGGAGGTCCATTGGTTGATATGGTTCAGGCTTATACCAAATGGGAGGCCTATAGGTTGATATGGTTGGGGATTATACTGAATGGGAGGCCCATTAAGAGGTGAGAGAAAGATTCATAATGGGAGTCTTATCCTGAGATGAGTATTTTATCATGTGGATGTCATGATCATTGCTAAAATATAATCCCATGTGAGTCATTCTCAGTGTGAGAAATAAGATAAAATCAAAGATAAGAAAAACCACACAATATTTTTCATCCACTGGTGGATGAGGTTAGGGTGATAGGAGAGAGAATGGGATTTGAATATGCCAATATCTTCTTTTTTTGTAACCAGGATAGTCACATATGAATATTATTTGTCTACAGCCTGCCAAAGAAGGGTAGGGTCTTACTCTATGAGGGTTTCCCTATTCCCGATTGCAAATAAGGGGGGAGGATAAACTTCTATCCCTCAGAGGGAAAATCATGCGTCATCCACCCCCTTACCATTTATAATGGGATCCCCCTGACACTACATAGAATTTCAGGACCCTCTTTACCATGGGAATGTATTATTGAGAAAATTCAAAGGACACCCCTTGTTAAATAAGTTACCAATATGACCTTATTTACCATGGGATTGTATGCTCAAGAGGACATACTAATGTGTCCAGTTATTTGATCATACATATCCGAAATATTTAGGGGACCTCTTGGCCTAATGGCTTGTGATGGGTCCCAGTTTGATGGTTCACGAAGGGTGGTTCCTAAAGTGGCCCAATTAGGTGCTTTAGGGAGGGTGGTTCGTGAAGGGGCCTGATTGGGTGATTCACGAAGGGTGGTCTGCGAAGAGTCGTTCAGGAAGGGGATGAGTAAGGTCTTGTCACCTTGCAAGGGGTGTTCTGAAAAGAGGCCCAGTTGTGTTATAGTTCCCCACGATGGGTGATATGCGAAGGGGCCTAGTTGGGTGTATGTGCTTCACAAGGGAAGTTAATGGAGAGGGTTAGTTGGGTAGTTTGCGAAGGGTCAAGGGAAGGTTGAGCACTTTGTGGAAGGGTACTAATACTAAAAGACCCCATCCCATATATTGTTTTATATATAGGATAGAGTTCTAAAAATATATCATCCAAATGTGATTAGTAGGATAATGGTATACAAAGGGAATAACTTTGCATATGGTCATCCCAAAAAGGATTGTTTTCTATGTAGATAGATTTATATACCCTATTTACTTTGTAATATATTGTAAATTTAAACCTACCAAAATCACATTCTTAGACTATATCGCACATGAAATCCACTCTCAAGAAATTTATTCCAAAAATATACCCTCCATTAGTCTATGTGTGGGGTTTTTTATAAGGGTACAAATGTAAATGCTCAACCACCTCCCATGAAGGATTTGGGTTTGCAGGTATCCACCTCACCTTGCAAAGGGAAGTTTCATTTATAGAGGTGATGAAAAATATACTTCACCCCCTAGAGTGTTTTTTTCATTTTTGGGAATCCAAAGATACTACCTCACCCCATAAATCTATTTTCATTTGTAGAGTCTTGAAAAATACATCTCTCCCCATAAGTGAAAATGCATTTGTAGGAGACCTGAAAAGGATGCCTTGTACTAAAAAAGAAATTTGTTTCCCGGGAGGGAAAAGAAAATACATCTCACCTCGCAAATGAAAATTCATTTTTGAGAGACTTGAAAAGGACATATCACCCCACAAATGAAATTATTTTGTGGGGATAAAAAGAAAAGACATACCACATCACGAATCAAAAATCATTTATGGGGATCCAAAAAAAGATGACTCACCCTAGATTTTTTTTGAAGGGTATGCTAAATGAGGTTGTTTTGTGAAGTTTCATTGTAGATAAACTATGTAGAACAATGAATCACATAGATAACATAATATGTGAACTACATGGGTACTTTTTGGCTCATAGTAATTTACCATTTTAATATTGATGAAGTATACTAGTTGATCTTAATAAAACCTTTCCAAAATGCATACAAAATTCTTCTTATGTTTCATGAGAACTTTTTTTGACCCAAAAAATGCCCCCTGTCAGAATGGGGTCTAATATATATGAAGAGGAGTCCATCCCAAGGAAAACATTGGTCCGATTTATTACTTTGGATAATGATTTAAACGATATTTTTGGACCTAGATAAGGGACCAAGGCTATAAATGGTGTCATATGTGGCTCATTGAACACTTTTTTATTGATATTCTTTATAACCAACTCCGATCTTACCCACATATCTCCTCCTCATATAATTTTTCTTTTCGAATGACCTATTCCACATATAAAAAATATTATCCATGAACTCGAATTTTCCACAAACCATTTATCTAATTTATGGTTTTTTTATTCCCATGTATCAAAAAGGTTATCCACATAGTGGCTGAAATGACTCGCGGTCTGAACTTAAGCACTTCGCGATCAGCATAGTACTATGCGGTTCAAAAAATTTTGTTGTATTTATGACATAATTTTTATAATTTCTCTTGATAAGAGGATAAAATGGATCCTTGAAAAAAAAATCTCCTATGACAATGATTTAGAGAATAAATTCCAATGACCATAATATTTTAAATTTCCTCCAACATCACATCATCCCTTAAAAAGTTATTATTAAGAGTTTCCTTTTGGTAGATCTTATGGATTACTTATTTTCCAATAAATTACTAATAAACAACATCAAACTTCAAGATGATTTTTCCATTCTATTAGGTGATAAAATTATTCCATATTCTTAGTTTTAGGTGTCTTTGTACTGTGTTCATGTGAACATTTCTACTACGGGACACATCATTTCTAAATTAGGTCAAGAGAAGGTTTCCATTATGAATGGTTCCCCATGGACTCAAAGAAACTAGCATAATGATGACATATACCTGTTGTATTCAATTCTATATTACCCATACATTATTAATCTCTCAATAAATTATATCAATAGAGGATATAGTTCCAAGTGGTATTTGAGATCTAGAGGAATATTTTATCATGAATGGGCTTGGGCATTGTGGGTGCACCAGCATTACTTGGAATTTTCTGATTGATTAGAGATTATCAGCTTGTATATGGAAGTATGGATTTCTCAATTTATGGTATATTAAACAACTAAGGTATTAACTAAATTGACCAATCATTGATTTTTGGGCACCTAAACCTTTCATTTACCAATGGAGAAGTCATAATCATCTTGTGAGATATTTAATAATTAATAGGAACTCACCTTCCTGTCAATATTTATGATGAATTTATCCTTACAGCTAACACCTATGAAGATACGAAACATGTTTCTCCATTAGAAATATATTTATTCATTGTGGTAGAGAAATCAATTGGTTATCCTCTTCACACTTATTCACTTATTCCATTTTTTGACTAGATAAAGCTATTTTTTCAAGCTAGTGGCCTCAGGATGAAAATTTAGTGTACTATGACCCATAAAACATAAAATTCTCAAGGTTTTACTACTCAATACTCATCCACTCTCAAGGAATGATTTCATACTACATGGTGTTACTATATCTAGCCAGTTGTATTTCTATAATTTGGGTTGGAAGAATTTTTCACCCTTTTTTAAGTGGATGGGTTTTCCTATTTTTTTATTCCTATAAAAGTGTTAAAGTCTTAACTATGGTGATGGAATCCATATTGGAAAACACATAAATTTAGATTTTCCCAATCTTACTCACATTAAAGTGTTCTTGGGTCATATATAAGAGGGTGATACCCACATTTACTTTTTATACTATTTCAATTTTTATATGGATAGGTGGAGGAACACCTTTAGTGTTACGAATTTCAGTATACCAAAACAATCACATGTTTCACCTTTAACCCCACATTACTCAACATTTTTCTATGCACCTAATATACCTAGGAATCAGTTTTGCTATTTAGTTATTAAATGATATTTCCTAATTTTATTTCACTCCTTATTCAGCACCCTCTTGAGCATTGGTAGATAATGGTGGAGGTTCTTCATAAGAACACTCCTACGCTATCTCATTGTAATGTAGGATTATGATTGATCATGTAGATGGGTTAACCATTTTCAAGCCTTATAATACCTATAAGTTTACCCAAAAATTTGGATTTTTATAATAGGTTTCATCTTTACACCTTAATAGGATTAAAAAGTAATCAAACTCAGACATCCTTTGATAATTGTGGCTGATGATGATGTAAGAGGATTTTTGAAAAGAAATTTCTTTACCTCCCATGAATGTTCTGACTAACTTGTCATGGGGTTATTAAAAAATGTGGGTTGAATAATTTCTAGATGGGGTGTTAGGGAATCTAGTATAATGAGTTCATAAATTGCTAGTTTTTCATTATTTTCTTTCTATCACACTAACTTCACAAACTTATTAAAGGGAACAATGTTCATCCTGGCATTGTAATCATTATTATGGATTTTCATACTCAAATTATCCTTTTAGAGAGTGTGGTGTGAACCCCAAATTTTTTATTTTCATTATTAGTAGCCCTAATAACACTATTCCTAGTGGAACAATATTGATAATTACACCAATTGGTTCCAAACTTACCAGCTATGTTCTTAAGATAAATCAAGGGGGATATGTAGAGGACTTTACCACGTCAGTGTCACATTTTGGGGTGAATTAATCCATATATAATGAGATCTAGGATTATATTCTTGTAAAAATGGGTGAAAATGGTTAGGATCTTAGTGCTACCATTGAATATTAGGCTATGCTAAAATGGGATTGGCATGAAATTTACACTATCATCATATAGACTCATTTGGTGAAGATTATTGATACGATGAACAACCTTAGTTAAATTTTACTTGTCTTAGGTGCATGTGGGTTTGATTATCATCACTTTTATGTACTTATCCATCAAGTACTAATATCTCGGGGGGAGTTGGTTACTTGTAAATGCAATCTGATCTAGTTTAATCTTTCCAATCTTCATTCAAAATATTTAAAGGATACTAATACTAAGTTTCATCACTTAGTGGTAGAAGAAGCCTTCTTTTATGATCATATGGTTGCAAAAACTATATCTTTTTAAAAATATAAGGCTCATTTAGATAGAATAAATGTGAAACTATCATAAAAAAATGGGATTGGAATCTATTAAACAAAAATGACAAGATCTAAATACATTCATTAAAAAAATGTGTCTGTTAACTAAATCTGAGGTTGGGTAGAGAATTAATATTGATTAGGCCCTTAATGGATCATGTGAGGAGTTAGAAAATATTATGAATAACGAAATTCAAGTTTCATTTTAGTCTTTTAATATTTCTGTCTTTTCCAAATAATGTCAATGAGTGACTCTAGGATGTGGAATATCCCCCAATTTTTTTCAAATGAATGATTTTTTTCTCAATCAATTGTCTATTCATTACATCATTACCTTGAAATTTCAAAATTAATACTATATTTGAATCATTCTATTTTTATAATTTCCATTCATTAGTTTATATAATTTTCAATAATGGGAATTGGATAATGCTTTAAATTTGGATGTTCAGGGTCATATAGGACTAGCAATTTTTGTTTGATGTGAAATAGATTTGATCAAATGTTATGAGAGTATTTATCCCAAAATAGGTTTTTATTCCATGAATATAAGACTCCCTACATGGATCTACCCCATGTTCAAGGAGATGGGGAATTTTATTCTTAGCATCTATCCATGAATTAAGTAACATGTCTCTAAATCTTCTATGTAGATCAAACTCATACATAGGATATGTGGTACTAATATTATAAGGTGAAAATTGTTTTATGTTCCAAATAATTCTATATGGATTAAAGTTTCATGTAAATAAGAAAATGATTAATATATTGTGTTTTGGAGAAAATACTAGTTTTAATCTAGAAATTAATCTTCAGGTCCTCTAAGATCACATGAGTCATGATCATAATGATAAATAAGAGGTAACATGGGGAATAATTTAAACCTGAACATAAATATATGGTAGGGAATATGTAGAAGTCTTATTATCCCAATTTTGTTTCATGAGGGACATGCTTGTTTTCAATGGAAGCCCATGGTTAGGCCTTATATCCCTTACTAATGAATCCTTGATAAAGGATGAAACCCTTACATTGATCTAACTCTTACATAGAGTATGGTCATTTTTATATTTTATCATGGAATAAGATTAAAATAATGTGAGTTTTAAAATCTAATACCAGGTACCTTTGCATGGATCTTTCTCTCATGTAGGTAATGGGCCATATGTAATTGACCATGTGTTGTGTAGTTTATTTTCATGCTATAGGGACTCAGGCGTTCTATAGTTTAGGTATATGCGACAAAGACCAAAGCTGCACAGTTTAATGTCATGTTGTGGGGATTTATGATTTCTGTCTCTTATGGTCACATGGATTTTACCAAAAGATTATTGATTTACCATTCAAGGGTAGTATAATTTAAAATATTAGATCATTCTTCAGTATTGAAGATGGGAGGTTTTAAACTATAATCTTTGGATTTTTAAATTTGAAAAGTTATATAGAACAAGTATTAAAGGAATGACAATGTACCATGCTCAAAAAGAGGTTTTCCATCATAATGTTTTTAGGGAATACATGGATAGAATATGTCTCTACTAATAATGAATATTCCTTTGGTTGAATGGACTTTTAAAGGAGGCTTATGCATAGCCAATTAGGGGCATGTTATCAATATTCAACACAAAGGTATCCTCAAGAAACTAACATTCTATTAGCAGTACCCAAGGAAAGATTGTGTAGATTAATTATTTCCCAGACAAAGAGTTTGATTTGTGTTGGGAATTTTCTTGAGTATGAAAGGAATTTTTCATGTCAAAACCACTCTATAACAGAGGAAAAGTTTCTTATGAAATTCTAGACCGTATGTTTAGAAATAAAATTTTTCTTCTTTTATTATTGATGGACCCTATATATAGGGTCCGATCAACACTACATATATCATCTAAGAGATAATTAATCCTTATGCAGTTTTGGAAAAAAATAGTAGGGAATGATTAGAGACTATTTTTGAAAGGTGGTTTCTAGAATTTAAGACTCCCCATGCTTGATTGAATTTTCATGGGGAATTTTTTGTTTGAGTACAAAAAAAGTGGAGTGTGAACCTATATTGAAACCTTCTATGAAGATCTGGATCATACATAGATGCATGGGAAATTTTTATATTATATTTAAACCTAGGATTGGAGATATTAGCATTATTATGTATCTCAAACTGTTTAGAATCAATCTAAATATGGTTCTTGGAAATAGGGGTGGTAGGAGAACAACACTCATCATTGTTTTCTTCTCAGGAAAGGGAAATATGCATCACTTAGTAGATGTAAATCCTACAATTTACTGTTATGTAGTAAGGAAATTTGGGTGTGACTTTTAAGTTCATGTATCTAGGACTAAGTCAATACTTACATGAACTGGTATTCCTTGATCTTTTTGAGAAACCCATTACCAAAAAAATCCTAATCCCATGTGATAATTGATCAATGTGAGAAATAAAGAATGAAAAATATTTTTTCCAAATCATAGAAGTGATTAAAAGAAATTATATGGGTTTTGTATCAGGATATGGCTAGGATATGATATAGGATTTGAGCATTCCTACGGTTCTCATGAGGGTAAGAATCAAGCCATACATAGTTCTTGAGAACTGCACAATTTAATGTCATATGTTAAGGATATTTTTGAATTTATATCATGGAAACATTGAGTGAAATAGGGCATGTCAGATCATGATTTATTCATAATTATTTAGACATGAATAAGGAAATTACAAACCAAAGCCTTGGGAATTCTCGAATCATAAAAATTGATACAAGAAAATTATGCAAGGGATGACTGTAGACCATGTTCAAAAAGTATATTTTCATCTTAGTGGAATCAAGGAATATAAGGATAAAAGAGATATCTCTCTAAAATGAATATGCATCTGGTTGATAGGGATTTTAAGGAAGGATTATATAGATATAAAATAGGTCATGTTACGCATAGTTAATACAATTGTGTCCTCAATAAATTGACATTCTATTAAGGATTTATGAAGAAAGGTTATGGAAATTTTAGTTTCCCCTAGATAAGGAGGATGGTATATGGAGGGAATTTCTTAGAGTACAAAGGAATAATTTTATCTCACTTTAGACATGGGGTGTGAAGTCCCCTGCATAGATCTAACTCATATATAGGGAAGACATAATTTTTTTCCATGATGTGATGTTGAATGAGGGAACCCAATTAAGACCTCATGTTTAGATATTTATTCGTTTGAAGAAGGGGGAATTTCATTATTTTTTGTTTGGGACTAGGTTATAAGTTTTGAGAGTCACTACGTATCTATTCAATGTGAGAATCAATCCATGCATAGTTCTAGAATAAATATTCCTATACAGGACTAACCCGTACATAAGGACCTGGACATTTTTATATTATGGTTAAACTATGATTGGGGATCCTAGAATCACTAACTATCCTATGATGAAAGGAATCAAAACACATGTGGTTTTATGAGGAATATAAGGTAAGAAAACAACACCTAATGTTGTGATCCATTCAAGCACATGCTGAAATGTTATGCAGTTTTATATTATGAAATGTGTATATGGACTATGAAATTTTATGTCAAGTGAAAAATACACAGTCATTTAGTTTAAGATCCTATGATTATGACATTAAACATGATATTTTATGTCATACAGAAATGATTTTATGTTTGTAGATTACACCTACATAAGAGGACTATGGGAGAATTTATTTTTCTTTTAGAACCATGAAGAGAATCTCAACTCATGGAGATTAAAGTTTGGTCAAAGATTACACCTAAGAGGAAACCCATAGAAACATTTCTTGGATATAACACTGTAGGTAACAAATGTGTTTGAGGTGAATATGTGGATGAGCTTAGGGATTTAATGTATATACATCACTATGTATCTCATCAATATGAGAATAAAGACACACATAGTTCTAAAAGAGAGATGTCTATGAAGTTCTAACTAATAATTAAGGATGAGTAAATTTTTATATTATAGATGGACCTAGGATTGGAGATCTGGGAATCACTACATATCCTATAATGACAGGAACTAAGCCACACATAGTTCTTGGTTGGTGGTGTGGTAGATGACCAACACCCTAGGTTGTGATCTATTAAATCATGGATATATATGTTTGTGTAGTTTTACTTAATGAAATAAGGATGATAACTATGCAGTTTTACATCACGCAGTGAAGATGATGGTGTCTTGTAGTTTCAGGTCATACAACTAGGACCAATAATTTTGGGAAAGAGGGTTTTGTGGACCAGTAAGAAAAAAACCCAATGTGAAGGGAGGCCTTGGGGAAAAGGGATGGTGATAACCATCTTATGTATGTGGGTAAATTTTTATAAGGTCCTAAGATAAGAGGCATAGGCATCACTATGTATAATATGCAGATAGAAACCGATCCACACATAGTTCTTGAAGGGAGGTGTGATAGGGGGCCAACACTAAAGGTTATGATCCGTTCAAGAATGGATAGAAATGTATGTGCAGTTTTACATCATGAAACAAGGATGTTAACTATACAATTTTACATTATGAAGTTAAAATGATGATGTCTTATTTTTTTAGGTTTTATGACTATAACCTATAGTTTTTCTTTTAAGTTCATGAATACAAGAAGGTGAGGTTATGAAATTTAATATTGTATGGTTAGGATGTTGGTGTCATGTAGTTTATTATCTTGTGATCTAGATGATGAAAATGAAATTTAATGTGCTTTAGACATGAATTTGGTGTTTAGGGATTACACCTATAGAGGTGGATCATGATTTGGTTCTTCTAGAATCACAAGAAGTATTTCTTAAGAAATACTACATTGTTAAGGGTGTAGTGAGTTCCAAATCCATTTTGATTAATGAGTAACCTCCATTGGAGTGGAAACTATTTATGTAATAAGGTCCTTCCCACTTTTTGTTTTAGATTTGGTGGTTTATTCCCTAATATCATCAGGGTTATGAGAACCTGTACTAGTTCTCCTTGGAATAATGAGTAGAGAAAAACTTTCTTATTGAATGATCATTCTATATTATTTTGGAATATTTATAAATTATGTAGGGTATAAAACCTCTTATCATTGAGTTGATATAGTTTATCAAAACACTTATGTGATTGTTCATCATATGAATTTTTTTATAGATAGATATCTATAGTGTGGGTAATTTAACATCTATGGGAAACACTGATTTTGTTCCATAAACTAGCGAATACAGAGTTTCCTAAGTAGCAGTATGGGGTAAAGTTCAGTAGGCCCACTAGGTATGAAAAATATTGTCAGGATAAGATTTCTTTTATTTATCCACCATTTTTAGAAAATGTTTGATAGAGTTTTATTGAAATACTCAATTTATCCATTGACCACTGCATGGTAGTGGGAAGAATGATTGGATATGATATTGTACTCCCAATGAAATTCTTTCAATTAGAAAGAAAATAAATAGGTGCCATTTTCTATCAGTATTGTGTAAGGGACACCAAATCTATTAATGATGTTTGAATTCATGAAATTGATGATGATTTTGGTTCCAACTTCTATAAAGGGTATTTCCTAAGGCCATTTATAGAAGAAGTTAAAAGTAGTAAGGATATAATTGAACTTATTAGCTATATATGGAGGGTACGATCTTACAATATCCATCCCCATATAGAAAATGGCTAAGAGTATCTATTTATATGCAAAAAATATGGGGATTAATGGATGAAATTGGTGTTCCATTGTAAGGAATGACATTTCTTGACAAATTTAATGAAATCCTATATCATTGAAGGAAAAAATATCCAATCCTCTTAATTTGGTGAGAAATATTAGCCCATGACTGATGGGAACCACAAGCACTATAATGAACTTCTTCCATGGTGGAAATTGTATCCTTTCAATCAAATCATATGAGGAGGATTCCATCAAATGTTCACTTTTAAATAACTTTCTAATGACTCAGGCTATAATATAGAGTGAAAATGACCATCCATCACTGAACCTACACTTTTCATGCTCTATTTGGAAGATGGGTCCCATTTTTCATATATTCTAGGTTGGGTTCCATCCATCCATTTATAGTATTGTCAAGTTTAGGATTACAATTGATATCACTGATATCTTCCATTAAAAGTTGACCAAACAGTAATATGATTCTGTGGTGGATGATGCTGACAACTGTTTCATCCCAATATAGATTTGTTAAGGATTTAACATCATTTGTTAATATACATACCTGAGAATATTTTGAATATTGGACATGAGTTAATTTCCACTCATAGGGGAACTATTCAAAAAACCCTAATACATAATTATGTAGGGGGACTATGAATTCTTCTATAATGGAATAATCACCAATGATCTTCTTAATTACCAGCTTAAAATCCCCCTTGATTCTTAGGTGAGTAATTGATATTTTATAATACAGTTCTAATCTTGTAATTAGGGATTGGTTTTCAGCTTCATTGTAGGTTAACCCTTATGATAACAGAAAATATTAAGGTAATATTAAATTTTTGTGTTAAATGTCAGTGATCCCTAACCCAACATTATTGAGCTTGGGATCTTGTAGTGTCCTTCCAGTTGAACTATTGGATGAACCATAAAATTACATTTCCCACATTTTAGTAGTGTCATGAATTTAAAATGTTTCATTGCATGGAAATTCGGTATTCATTGGTACTTATTCCATAGAGGGATGTTCCACTAGTAATCCTACTAATTATTTTACTTTTATATCCTTCTATGGTATGAACCAAATGTTAATATATTCCAAAATGACTACCTATTGTAGGAAACATCCATTAAACATGGGATAATTGATGATATATTTGAGATGGTTCATTCAATAGATCAAAAGGACCTCACAGTGTTACAAGTAATTCTTTAGCTTCTGAATTATAAAAATCAATGCCAAATAGTTATTCTCAATGTATGAATATTGATTCTCAGTGTTGAGCATGGAGTTAATGAGATAATAAAGGATATTCTCACTATTCACATCATTTTTCTATATAAGGAAGGAACCTAGCGATCATTATAGAGATGTAATATATAGAATTGTAATATTTCCTTCAACTAAAAGCATCAAAACTTGTTGTATCAAGAGATATTTCTTTAGTATATCAAAGGATTCTTGATAGTCATTATTGCACTGAAACATAATCCCTTTCTTAATCAATTTAATGAAGGGAAAAAAATTTCTTTCAAGGGTTTATAGATGCATATAATGTAGGAAAGGTGTCACTACAATAATCTCAATTCATTGAGGTTTTGATAAGGGGACATACCTATAATTTTCTTGGTCTTCTTGGGGTCAACTTCAATGGCATGGTGGTGTACAAAGAAGGTGAAAAATTTCCCTAAAGTAACAACAAAATCTCATTTTAGGGGATTCATCTTTGTACTATTTTGTCGAAGTTTTTAAAACATGGTTTTAAAATCATAAATTCTATTAGAAAATTTCCGATATTTAACCACAAAATCATCTAAATAACATTGGACTATTTTTCCACGAAAGGGTTTGAAGATACAATGCATGACATGATGATAGGTATCACCAACATTCTTCAAACTAAAGATAATTACTTGGAAGTAAAAAAATCCTTAGGGGCCATTATGGTGGTGGATTATTGATCTTATGGGGTTATTTGGATTTGATTATATCTTAAATATCAATATGTGAAATAAAGGTCTTGAAATATAGCTATTTCATTAATCAATAGTTTTGTGATTAGAATTGGGAAATCAACTTCTAGATAGTGCCGATTGAGGTCTCTGAAATCAATTGAAAATTTGATTTTACCATTCATCTTCTTGACCAAGAATATGTTGGTGATCCTTTTTTCATATCGAAATTTATGAATAAACTTATATTTGATGAAATTATCAACTTCAGCTATAACCTTATCAGCATGATTCAGATGTGTCCTTTTGGTTACCTTCTTGTAGCCATGATGGTCTTCTGGTAAACCTAGTTGATGGGTAGACACATCAGGATCTAGGCATAAAATCTATGTATAATTCCAAGAAAAGACAACCCAGCTTTTATTTATAATAGAGATATAAATATCATATTCATCGTGGGACATAGATGTGTTGATCAACATTATCACAAATCCTCTTATTTACCTAATTTTATATGTAGGATTTCATCAACAGTGGTAGATACCCCTTCACCAAATATTGGAGGAGCATTTATGTGGTCATTTTCTTCATATTTTTTCTTTTATTCTTCCTCAATGTTGATGTTGGGATGGTAGAGAGATTCATGGGAATATTTAAGTTAAGTGGAAAGAGAAGTTCCCCATGATCTAGCTTCCAATGGGGATATCATGAGTTCTATAGGTTCGGTGGATGAAGTGGTAGATTGCTAATGTTATGATGATAAGGATGGAGTATTTTTATCTGAGGTATCTCCTCCAATGGAAGAATAAAATATTTTTCAACAACCTCAAGTTATACTTACATATATGATATCAAAAAAACTAGTAAACACATATCTTAATCTTGGAATATATCTTCAACCAAACTGATGGAAAGCACATATTCATCACTAAGATCTCTAAACGGATTAGCTAAATTCATTTCCAAACCAATCAGATTTGTAACTAGAGAAACATCATAATTTATCTATTGCTTCCCATATATTAGATGGAATACTATATCAATATATTGAGATTCAAAAGACTATAATAGAGAACATTCACTATGTAACATATCAATCTTTTTATTTCTATAGTATTTGAGGAATTGATGATATGATGAAGGGATTTCTACATGTTGGTTCCACCAATGCGTTCCTAAAAATAAATTGAAATATATAGCATCGAAGATTACCAAGAACTTATAAATGGACACCAAATATTTAAAATGAGTTTTGATCTTAATTCTATTGAGGGGTTTTGGTTCACTTTTATCAGAACCATGAAAACTTATAGTGTAAAGGGAAAAATAAACTTAAGTTTATTATAGTCGTAGAAGTGTTCAAATCAGAATGAGGATGACACAGAAGCTATTATCAATGAAATATTAATGGATATCAATGTCATCTAATCTTTCAGATACCTAAACGGGTCTAATATGTCCCTATATGCCATTATTTCTATCCTCTTTAGTGAATGAGATAAAAGTATGAAATTTATCATGGTAAACATATGCACGATATACCTTAGTGGAATAAACTTCAACTGCAAACTCTTGAGTGAACAATAAAGCATCTATGAGTGTTTCTCATAGATATATTGAAAAATTGAGAGAATGCATTATTGAAACATTCACTAGAACTATGAAAAGTTGTTTTAGGATGTCACATTTATGAGTAAAATTTCTATGTTTCACCATAAATAACTATTAATTAGGAGGAACTTTTAGAGATGACGTTCTTGAGGTAGATTTATCGGATAATGGAACAGATTTAGAAGGCATTATATCTTCTATTGAATCGAGCCTCTTGGCCTAACGACTTTCTTGTTCTGGAAAAAGTTTTGCCCATTCATTAATAGATCATACAAAATGATTAGTTAGAAATGATTTTCATATGTGTGGAGGGTTTTTCATACTCTCACTGGGTTTTTCAAAGGGCTTTCCCATGAGTTTCTTCCACATATATAGCTCTAGATAGAATTTTGGCTGATATTTTATATTCGACCACGGTTATGCCTCCCTCTATTTAATCAATCCCTACGACCTCAACTCATGTTTCCACAATTTGGTGTAGGGAAATCAGTTTGATAATAAAAATCACTATCAAATAAGGGATCCGTCCAATGAATGAAATTAATTGAGCCAAATACCAACTCTTCATCTGATGAGGACTCAGTTTGATTGGTTTGTTATTGTTGTACCATTTGGTGGGGAAAAACCCATTCTTTTGGGGATGATGAAATGAAGTCTATGAGGCTCAAGGATATTTTTATCCCTAGTGCAAGTTCTTATTCCCACATTTTCTTTCTACCCATCAAACTATTTTATTTCATGGAAGATTTTCCTTTGGAGGACTGAGTTGCTAACAGAGTCGGCTATGACACAGTGGAAGTATATGGGGGAATAATTGGTTATTTTAACTATGAATTGAGAATATCATGATTTTAGTTGATCATATTTTAAGTTATCAAATCAATGAAATTTTGTGTGCCTTTATTGGTAAATTCCTTCCATTCACCTTGTTCTTATAGAAGAGTGGTAAAAATGCATGACACTTGTGTTGGTGGTTTACCTAGCATCACTTTCCCTAAATCAACCATCCTTTGAAAGATATATTTGAAGATGAAATAATCGTGTATGGTGTGGATTAACATTCAATGAAAAGGGGAAATAATTTGAGTGATATTCAAGAATTTCTTAATCAAGTCTTCTATGTTCTGGTAGTGTTAGAATGTTGTTTTCCAAAGATTCTAAGAAATAACTAATTTTTTTTCATCTCATAAGGAGTAGGCTCTGTTCTTATATTCTTAAAAGTGAGAGAATTTTGGATCTCTCCTTTCATCCCAATGACGTTGTTGTCAAAATTTGTATTTCACTGAAGGAGGTGATGCATGATAAGGTGCAGGGTTCAAAAAAGGATCTCGCACAAAGGATGGTTATAAAGTGACAATTTCAATTTCTTATCTTCTTGTTCTCTTTTCATAGGCTATCATAACTAATAAATATTTAGATATGTTTCATAAGATATATTACTCCAATCATTGAGCATCAACAAAAATATCTTGGAATACACCCGCGTATTTGAAAAGAACGAGTGGTGTTCATAATTTGTCATGGAAGTTCTACATAGAAATTGCCAAAAAATAATATATTGGAAATTAAAAATTCATAGAGTAATTTAGACACATCCACCTGAAAATAAATTATAATACTCTCACATTTTCTCATTTTTTTAATTTTCAATAAGTCGAGGACTATTGTATTTCACAGCATTGAACTAAACTGGTAATGAAATTGATGACGAAGGTCTTACGATCCTTTGATCAACCTTATGGGTAAACTGGTGTACCTAAAAATTATTATTACCTGCAAGGTCTAAAAAACCACCAAAGATTGGTGGAATATTGTTATAATAAAGTTCCCATTATAAGACCAAATTGAGATATATAATGTGTCATATACTGATCCAGATCTTCCAAGCCATCAAAGGTTGAAAAAATCTAGTTTCCAAAATTTTGGTACCAATTTAGATGGATAAGGGAGTAATAAGAGTTTGATGTTACATAGTGCTTCCTTCTATTGTCAAAGAAGATAAATCAATTCACTTTTTAAAGGACTTGAAAATCTGACGATACTAAAGCAGTTCGATCAAAGGATACGTATCACGATGGTGTGTTTCGTGATGAAATCTTAAGAATGGTTATGTAATGTAGTGAATAGAGCAATGAAAAAGAAACATACAATCTGGATGCGACATAAAATAACGTTTTAAGGTCGTTCCTTTTCCTAGTGTTTTCCAAATTTTAGGGCCTGAAAATCGGGAGATGAAGAAATGTGTTTTTGGAAAAGGATGTTGCATACAAGTCTGAAGATGGCTAGGTATGTTGTTCACAAGTGGAGTTCCATGACCCGAACATCAAAATATGGAAAAGGAGAGGCTTTCGCAAAAGATTCGGTTTTGCAAGAAAGATTGGTTTTTGCGTGCAAGATTTAAGGGAGTTTGGAATATTGCACGCAAGGCATGATTCAAGGTCCAAACTTCAAAAAATGGCAATGGAATGAAGTGAATAAATGATTAAAAGAAGTTTTCAAAAAATGAGTTTGGCGCAAAAGATACTTACTCACCCAATGCGACGTCAAATGGGGTTTCACGTGACATGTCCGGATCTTGCATGACACATTGAGTTTTTTTAACATGGGGGTTAATGAGGTCTATAAATAAGTGGTGAAACCCTCACATTTGTAATGCTCGAAACTTAGAGAAATCCCAATATCTAAGGTATGAAAGAATTTTAAGTAAAGGGGAGTGTGTGAAAGAAATATAGTTGTGTTAAAGAAGGATAAGTTTCACATACGAAGGTAGTTGCGTGGAATATTGAATTTGCACGCAAGAGGTGTTTCCCGAAAATAGTTAAATCTTGAATGCATGGCATAACAATTGTGAGAAAGACATCTAAAAGGGTGTGCAAAATATTTGAGGTCTTTTCACCTATTCAGTTGTGCATAAGGGATTTCTTACCAGCTTCTGGGTAGGAAAGTGAAGAATTGTACTTCATAGAATACACATGTTCAATTGTAAAGAAGCATTAAAATACTGTAATTCCCTATTTGTGCTAAGAGGGTGCACACACACTTGCATATTGTTTTCCAAGTAATACATGAGTATAAGGGTATACCCTACTCATTTAATTCCACATCAAAGGATTGATTTCTAGTGGATTGTTTGGTACTGTATTGTTTACATACCATACTAAGGACGTAGATACTCTTGTTTAGTAGTGAACCTTGAAAATATTGTGTTCTTGTGGTTATGCGAGTTCAATAGGGAAGAAACTATTTAACAGGAGGTGAAGGTTGTTTAAAAAATAAAGAAACATAAAAATAAAAATATATCATTGATTCACCCCTCCACCTCTCTATGATACTTGGATCCTGACTGGGAACTTCACGAAATTGGGTGGGGGAAGTGTTGCATCCACCCGTTCAGGATGTAGTTCTCTTTCCAGCAGTAATGGTGCATATTGTCTTTATATAACTTTGAGTTGGGATAATAGTGGCTCAATAGTGTTATCATGTCTTGTGGGAATTACCACTTGATAAGAGACTATAGTAAGAGGCACAACATGAAGAACCAGCTTTGTTTATTATATCTGCACTTGTTCTTGAATTAGATGGCTATAACCTGACAAATTTTTTTTCAGGTTTCATTGCCAAAAGAGAAAAATCTTTGAATTCGGATATAATTGGTTAAAAATAGACTATTTTTTTGATATGTTTTTGATAATCAATTGAAAAGATATTTTTTTTATTTTATAAAAATCACTTCTTGTAGAGTAACAGAATCCAGAGGAGTGAAATGAGGTTCTATTGAAAGAACGTGTCTTGCAAGAAGATGAACCCTGAGTAATTTGATATTAGGCCTCTTTGATTCTATCTTTTATATCTCATACTAAGATAATATCTCAAATATTGTAAGGGGTTTTACACCTTATAGTAATATGTGTTATTGAACCATAACCTTACCCCTTTCTTTTTTTAATTCTCATTGAGGAGGAAATTGAGCATTCAGGGGAGTCCCCAAATTCTTGGTAATCCTTTGATTTCTAGTGTGCACACTTTCTTATGATATTTCAATGAAGACCATATTTCAAATGGATATATGATACTCTTTTTCTCCCATATTAGGCAGATATTCTACTATATTCTTAGAAGTGTTGCTGGTGAAATTAACTTATGAAAATTACATTATACACTTTTCCTCAGTCATGGAATTTTTGGAGAGCTAGTTTCTCCCGAAATGTTTACTAGAAGATCCATGATTCCTAAGAGTAGTTGCGCTCTTGACAGGTTGTTTCTAATTAAATTTTTCAAGGGAATCCATCATTTCCTTTTGGGATATCTTTGAAGAGATTTGGTGAAGAGTAACCTGAAGGTTAACTCTGGATAATTTCATTGTTTGCGTCCCTGAAGAAGAAATTCCTTCATAAGATGGGATGAACTAGGTAGATTTGTTTTGTATAACTTCACCCAAGTGAGTGAATAATAACTTTTATTGAGGCTAATGTAAAACTACCCTATCCCTATGGGATGAGTGTGCTTCTTTTTCACTTCAATAGTGTTTCGAGCTATATTTGTTGGCTTCAAGGTTTGTGTTAAAAATGCCTCTAGCCCTGCAGGCTGTAGTTTCTCCTTTATTACCATAGTTTCAATTACTGCATCCAATATTCTAATTTTATGAAGCATTGTTCTAAATTGGGTTGGGTGCATCATATGACCTATATTTGAGCTACCTACTACCAAAGACATTTGTGATATTTCTGACATTTTTTCTATCTAATGATTGACTTCCCTTAAGTCAGAAGTCTGTTTGATATCTTCATATGCCTAATGAAAAATCATTTCAATGGATTTTTATCTTCTAAACTAATGTCTTTAAGATCTTTTATGGGATAATTCCTATCAAGAAGACCATTTATTGTGGATAGAGTTGTTTTCTTGAATCTACCCTAAGGAAATGACGTTACATTATGTCACTATTGGAAGATTTTTTGATCAAGAAGAGAGGTAAAATGCAACACACCGTGTTCCCCCAATCCCCTGAATTGAACAAAAAATGGGGTATCAACAATTATATTACATATTTTTAATGAATCTAGACATTCACATTGAATATATCCTTTCTATTTTCCATATTTCAGGCATAATTCATCTAGGAGGGTTTCTAAGTCAATTTGATGGTGCATCTATTATACTACCTTTATATGATTTGGATATTCATTATAAGGTAATACATTTGTTTTCAATTGATGAAGATTATTCCATATGTTGAGGTAGATATAGTTCACACAATCATCTGAAAACACCTCCGGAATGCTAAATTTAGGAGTGGATAAGGGACATAACATTACTGGTATATAGTCCTTTTCCAACTATCTTCTCATGAGAAATATTTCCGCTTTGTCTTTTATGAGAGATTCCTCAGCCAAATCTAAAAAAATGGACATTTTACAATTCTTTTATTATAAACAACAAGGTTAATAAGAACTTACTCTATTGAATTATAAGGTAGGGGATTCAAGGAGTGCTCTAAGAACAACCATTTCCTTGGGATATCTTCTAGTTGAGAAATAATATCACTTGTCAATGATGAGGCATCAGGAATGAATAACCCTATTTTACCAAGTGCCTTGTGGTATGAGGGCTTTCTCAAGTTTGATTTATCAAGGAGAGGACCTTCTTGATGAAATGAAATGTTGTTGTAAGGAGAACCTTCAAAGTGGATTCCATTATAGGAAGCAGTATTGGTATCCCTATGGGTAATTTTTAGTTCCCTAAAGTACTATGAAAAAACAAATTTATAAAACTCAAACTATGATATCAATTAATTAAAATGTAGTACTAGTAAAGTTTTAGGTATAACCGAAAAGGATGGAAAATTATTTTGATTAGGTTTCAAATGATTTAATTCTATTAATTTGATGAATTCAATGAGAACATATTTATTTGATTGAATTTTAAAAAACAAATGAATAAATAAAGGTTTAGTAGATTGGTTTGGTTTGAAAGAATATTTTGAAAGTGTTTGGGGTTTTGTAATATTAGGGTTCATGTGAAAATGTATTTTAGAAAATAGGTTGGTTTATTCATGATTGGTTTTGGAATCAAAATGAGGTTGATCCAATGGTCATGGTACCTCTTCCTCAACATGACAATACCATATTTCCCTTGGTCCAGTAATTTAAGGTGTTGTCGAATCATGTTTGTCTCAATACAATTTTTAAACCCCATTTCTCTTAAATTTGAAAATGGTTATAACTTATTTAGGGTCATCAGTTGTTCAATTTTAATATACCTTTTTAGTAAATCATTAATGGTGATGATAAAATAAAAAGAAATGGATTGTAAGGTTGAATAATAAATTGCATGAACCAAATAAATGAATAATTAAAAATAAATAAATCCAATACACCTTCACCCTTCGATTACATCACCATAGAACATAGAGGTATTACAACCTTATCCTTGAGATTGGAGGTTTATAGGGAAGGAGAAAATAAAATGGAATCATAATGAAAAATAAATAAAGAACTCAGGGAGGTCACTATGCAATACCGCTTCTCACTCAAAGCTTTTTTCTCTGATTCAGAATAGAATTTAGTAGCAGACAACTCCTAACTTTATAGGCTTTAGATAGGGTTTTCTCATCACATTTCATGATGTGTAATGTGATTTCACATTATGGAATCCCAATCCAAGTATGACTCCATGATTTTTGAATCTTTGTGTATCTTGTGCAAATCTCATTTGAATATTTTGACCATTGACTCTTTTCATGAAGTGAAATTAGGGCTCATGACTTCTAATTGGTTTTAATAGTATGAAACCTTTATCATGACTTGTTTTGGTGTCTAATTATCATGATTATGTCACAATGTGTAAATAAATTTCATGTCCTGTAATCGGGTTATTCTAGTTTTACAGGTTTTCTTCTTTCTAAAAAATCTGTTGTTGCCCCGCTTTGCTTCACTTGTGGTACACAGTGTCTTTATTCTCTAATTTCCACCTAGTTAAATTCATTTTTCACAAATTCATTATTTATAACCATAAAATATAAAAAAATTGTAACATTCCAAAAGTGGAATGAATATTCAATTAAATACAAAATTGTTACTTTCAAATACCCTAAAATATATGCATGAAATACACTTATCAACTATGTCATGGATTGATGTTATATTATAGAGAGAAAGTATGAAACATATACCATGGAGAGGACCTTTAGGTTGGATGATAGAAAGGGGATTCCATATTGTTGTTGGATATTCTGGCCACACAATGAGCTACTGAGTCACTAATCTGTAGATGGACTCTCAAGATTGATCAGATTCTTAACATGAAGTGGGCCTTCATGGTAAGATGTTTGGGAGGACCTATAAAACTACTGGAAGTAAAATTTTGGGGAGGACCTTTGAAATTTTATATATTATCTTCATGATTTGGTGGTTAAGTAATATGATATTAAGTCCCCATATATATTTGTCCAATTTTATAAAAAACACTAGAATTCAGTAGAGAATGGTCATGGACAAACTCTTAATTCTCTGATTTATATTGGCAATGCATATTTTAAGTTGTACACCTATGGGAATGTGGATCTTCTTCATATGGGTGAAAAATTTTCATATATGGAAACCTCTTTGATGAGATACATCATTATTTTCATAATTTTATGATAAATTTTTGGAATTTTGGCAGGGATATATGTCTACCCCAGAGTGGACCTTAAAGTATACCAATGACATCTAGTTGGAATGTGGATATGTGAACAATATACTTTTTCATTTTTCATGGGATTACCATGACCCTACTGCAAGGGAGCACAAATATGCGAATTGTAAAGACCCAGACCCCAGTTTCCCAGATCTGGTACTACAATATGCTGTGTAATTTTTTTGAAAAAGAAAATGAATAATTACACATCATATTTCATAATAGAGGATCTTTACCTGTCTAGATTTTGGAGAATTAGATTCAATCATTACATTTCCACAAAACATGAGAAAATAAGATTCAGTGCTCTGCCTCTACAAAGATAAGTACAAAACTTGTAAATCTACTAAACCAGTAAAAAGAAACTAAAACATAGGGCGAGCGTTTAAAATTCCCATTAAGGGGTTTTCTAAACAATTAATAAATTATTTTAAAACATTTACTTGAAACAAAATATAAACTTTAATATCATTTTATTAGAATAAAATATCTTTTTCATGACATGACATTATCATTTCCCTAAGAGTTACTAAAAACATTTTGATGAGAATATTATGATAAAAAATTACAGTACTTATTTAAAAAATAAACGTATAATGTATTATAAAAATATGTATAAAATTGAACAAAAATACATGAAATTATACTTAAATATGAATAATGGCCACACATAAATTATCCATAACATACCAGTGGTGCGTATACAAATTTTCATCTGAAATAATACTTGTTAAAAATTTGTACTTAGAACATGGGTTCTTAACCATGGGTATTCTACTAGTTGAATAACCACATGAACTACCAGTTACAAGCTTCATATTGATGGAATGTATAATGTCGTACATTTTAAAACATACTATTAAGGCCTCGAATGATAAATCTAAAAATGATTAAGGCCTAGGCCAAAACCATATCAAAAGATGGGAAAGGCCTCAACCAAGTCCATATCTATTTGTCTCATGAGACATAGTGATGCATCCAGAAATAACATTGAGGCCTCATCCAAGACATTTGAAAATTATTAATGTCTCAACCAAAGATATATCTGAAAATGGGAATGGCCTTGGCCAAGTCCATATCTATTTTGTCCCATGAGAACTACTGATACATTGAGAGGCTGTATCGAGCCTCATCTATCACATAATAAGTCCAATTCATTCCTGATATGTCTAGTAAAAATATTTCTTTAAATCAAAGTGTCCCTTACCACTTGGAATTATTTTAATATTAGTTATAGA
This sequence comes from Viscum album, assembly GCA_963277665.1. Classification (NCBI taxonomy): domain Eukaryota; kingdom Viridiplantae; phylum Streptophyta; class Magnoliopsida; order Santalales; family Viscaceae; genus Viscum; species Viscum album. The sequence continues at coordinate 1,461,383,296 of OY728162.1, read as the reverse complement.
TGAAAATAAATTCATTGATAAATTCTTGTGGAATATAATCTTTAAACAATCCAAATTGTCTCATAACACTTTGAAAAGTTTAATTCTTAATCCATACAATATCATAAAAAGATCAAACCCATACTTGAAATAGAATACTCTATTTGTAAAGCACAAATAAGTAGTAAAATGAAATAAATACATACAAACTCTGTAAAATGCATGGAATGTCATTTATAAATTAGGCATTGGTCATAACTAACTATGAATTACATACCATGAGAGGAAAATGCAGTTCTGCACATGAAATTATAGCTTACACACATAAAATTATAAATAAGAATATTAAATAAAAAAATTTAATTCTTGGAGTAATCCACATGCTTGGAAATATTGAAAGTAAACCTTGAAATTAATTTAAAAGCATGAGCTTTTTATGAATAAATGGTGTGTCGATGTTATGATTAACGCATGTACATGATTGTATGCCGATGCAACATCCTTAATTTTGTTATAACATGATGACATGTTATGCACAATTGTTTCCTAAAAACATTACGATAAAAAATATAACATGTTAAAAAACCTTTTATCCTTTGTATATATATATATACCTACACATATACCATGGATTTAAGTTCTAAATTAAATAACTTAATGTTTCCCATATATATATATACATTTAAATTTATATGAAATGGTATTTATAATATTCTAATTCATGGGATAAATTCATATTTAATAAAAACTTTGATGAATAAAAATATCCATATTTAACAAGAGTTAAAACATAGTTTGATACACATAAAAAATAACCATTTTTCATAAAAACATAAATGACCTCAATTAAAAATATAAACAAACATTAATCACATATGCACTTATATATATATATAATTCATAAATATTAACCATCATGAAAATTTACTTATTCATAATTAAATTTCTTAATACACACTCTTTTCATAATTACGTGGAATACTATTTTTCATTCATGTAATGAAACACTTTATTCATAACCCATAAACATCCATTTGAAGGTAGTTTTGATAGATGTAAATTTACTCAATGCATATTCTTGTATGTATTATGTGCATAATGTCATGAGTAATCTTGGTTATGGTCATATATCGATAATCATAAATTGAATGCATATAACATGATTTTTATTTCATAAAATTTAAAATTGTCAACTTTAAATTAATAACTATAACTTAAGATGTCACTTGCATAAATCCTTGAGATAATTGATGATGAATAAATAAAAAAAATCTTAGAGATAATGTTTTTTAATAATATACTATTGAATCAAAATTTATAATAAGAACATGAATTCCTATAATAATCAAGTATATATATATATATATAAATCCTTATAGATTTGAAAATAAGTTTTTCCATGTTTATACATGTTTCTCTTCGTGCATTCCAAACATGTAATAATTTAATATGTCAATGTATATATATATATATATATAATTGACATTGAATTTACAACATTCATCATCACGGAATAAAAAAACATATTTGAGTAAAACATCGATAAATGAGAATATTCATTGGCAGAACTAATATGATGTAAATTAAAGATTAATTTTTTTGATATATAAATATAAGTGTGATAATAGTTTTTATATCATACATAGAAATAATAATCCGTGAGTAAATATAATTTTTATTGAGAAAACCCGTTATACCAAAATGAATTAAATTTAAACATAACTATACTCTCTTCCATTATTATTTCTGAAAATATTTAAATAAATAAAAATTTGAACATAGAATTGGATAATAGATGTTTTATTATGAAATAATCAACAAGTATATGTTTTAATATTCAGAAAAATAAATAAATATGAATACATGTATATATATATATCTGTGTGTGTGTGTGTGTGTGTAAAATAACATATTTTAAACAATAAATTTAATCCCTTACATTAAAATCGAACCAGCATCACATTATTCAGCTTGAACCCATAATAAAAATGAATATACACATGTAGGAGTTATCAGAGTGACCAAATATGAGTGCAAAGGTGTGCACAAGGCAGCGCAGAACTCAAACCATAGAATAAAATTAACACAATGATAATAAAAAAATAGCAGTCCCCTTACAGTAGATTTTAAAACTTATTTTAGATAAGTACATAAAATTATCCCTTTTATATTTTAGAATATATATATATATATATATATATATATATGATTTTTGTAGATTCAACTCAAACTGACCCATTATTTAGACTCTTACAAAATGAATTCCGAAATCAACAATAAAAAACAAAAGATCATAATATCTCCCTTACAACGGAATGTATATAGTTATGATAAATAAAATTCCTTACGATAAATTTAAGGAACAATTAGATTTTTGATTTTGGAAATAAAAAATTAGAGGATGTTTAAACAAAATTACTAAAAAAAGTTTCCATTATAATTAAATAATGACAAAGTAAATTCTGAAAACATTGGCAGTATATGAACGAACTATGTTTGAAAATAAAACAAATTAACATAGGTATATAATTTCCCTTATTATATAAGTTTAATCATAAATAATTATTAAATACCTTAAAGATTTATTTATAGGATAGGTGGAAGACTTTGTTTCCATTTTTATCATAGAATATGTGCAAGGGTGTACAGAGGAAAGGTATAACTCAAATACGGACAGAAGTGATACCGAATGAAATTTCTATTGAAATTCTTCAAAATTTTTTATATAATGACATATAAAAGATTGATATGTAAGCTGGGTACACAAATTATGATAGTTTAACTACACTAACACACAAACAAAGAAAAAAAACAATAAATAGGTTCATCTTGGATTAAAAAAATGTTAGAATATGATCTTCTGAAACAAAATTATGCGGATCAAAATAAAAGAATTCAAATAACATAGACATTGGTTCAATAAAAAAAAGTTTTCAATTAACCCAAAAAAACCAATGGACATCAACAACGAACCAAAAAAGTTGATTATGTTCATAGTGTAAAATTAAAAAAGGAACTACAAACAAAAACAGGGAATACGACGTCCATAAATGAGATTTTAAAAAAGTTTCTAAAAAAAAGAAACACCCACAAGTCAAAGAACTAATTCGTAGATCTTGACCAAATGAAACCCTAAAACAGATCTCCACCTCATTCATAGATGATGCTAATCATCCTCCATCCACAGCGTGACTCAAATCGACTCTCAGGGCTCGAACTCAACCGTAGGCCGCGACTCCCGCTGCTCGAACCCAACAACGTGACCCGGATACCCTAGGATCCTATGGTTGTGCATGACATGATCCCTCTACCATAAAAACTAATCAATACTTCCTTTTAAAAATAAACATCCATTTTATTTTTTTTGTTTTTTTATGATTGTTTTTTAAATTTATTCTCACATTTTAACCCATTTTTATCATTTATCATTTGTTTTATTTTTCTTAAATTTTCTTTTTTTTTTCACATTTCCCAACCCCCTTTTTACTTTCCATTTTTGATTGTTTTTTTAATACACGCCTCACTATTATCATTATTGGGTTTGTGTGTCATGCACCATTTATTTTCCATTAATATATATTATTATTCTTTTTTTTCAAAAAACAGAACAATTTATGTTTATAATAAAATAATAAAACATATATATATAATAATAAAAATGATAATTATAACTATATATAAATATATATTAAATGGAATTATTATATATATACTAAATATATATATTTATAAAAAATATCATATTTTCGTATTTTTATTATTCAAATTCGTTTTTACACACATATATATAAATTATTTTAACGTTTTCAAATATATAAATATAAATACATTTTTTTTATTTTTTTTTATTTATTCTAAAACAAAAAATTGAAATAATAATTTTATCATGTTATATTTATAAAAAATAAATTTTCTATTCTAATATTATTTAAAACATATATGTGTGTGTGTGTATTCGTATCATATTTTCAAAAGTCAAATTTTATAAAATCAAATTATTTATATTTTTATCTTAATAGAATTATTTCAAATGAAATAATTATTGTCATATTAATATTTATATTGAATATAATCAACGTAATTTAGTATTTTTATTATATTTATAATTATAATAGTTATTCAAAATTTTATAAATTTAATCAATTACATATATTCATTTTAATATATATATATATAATTCTATAAAACAATATTAGTTTCTTGAATATTAAATAAACCATAATTTTTAAACTATAAATAATATGAATAATTAATTTTAAGTATTATAATTAAGTGAATTAAAATACTTAATTTCAAATATTATTTTTAAATAAAAGCACCTCAAAAATATTATTAGTTGGTTTTAATCATAAAAAAATCCATTTAATAAAATATTTATATAATAGAATTAGGTTTAGAACTTCTGGGTTGTTACATTATCCCCCCATCAAAAAATTGTGTCTTCACATTTCATTTCATTAGATAAAAAGAATTCTGAATTTCTATCTTCAGAATTTAGAAAAACTTGAACCGCAAACTTCTAAACTCGTCAATATCTAATATCCAAATTTTTCTAGACCATTCCTCTGATACAAATTGTAAATCCCCAAGCCCCAGTTTCCTGAAGCTGGTACTAAAAGATGTTGTGTAATTTTTTATTTGAAAAAGAAACCTAATAATTACACATTATATTACATAAGAGAGGATCTTTACGAGTCTAAGTTTTAGATAATTATATAGAATAATTACATTTCTACAAAACTGAACAAAATACGTTTCCATGCTCTGCCTCCAAAAAGATAAGTACAAAACTGGTAAATATACTAAACCTATAAAACGAAATTAAAAATTAGGGTGAACATTTAAAATGCACAATAAGGGGTTTTATAAACAATTAATAAATTCTTTTAAAACATTTACTTGAAAAAAAGACAACCTTTAAACTCATTTTCTTAGAATAAAATATCTTTCTCATGACATGTCATTATCATTTCCTTGAGAGTTACTAAAACCATATTTAGGAGAATCTTATGCTCAAAACTTACTGTACTTATTGATGATAGGTTCTTAACCATGATTATTCTACTAGTCATATAGCCACATAAACTACCAGTTTATAGATTCATATTGAGGGAATGCAAAATGCTATACATTCTGAAACATACTGTCAAGGCCTTGGCTGATACATCTAAAAATTATTAAGGCCTCGACCAAAACCATATCTAAAGATGGGAAAGACCTCAGTCAAGTCCATATATATTTTTCTCATGAGACCTATCGAGGCTTCAAGAAATACCATCAAGGCCTCATCCAAGACATCTAAAAATGATTAAGGTCTCGGCCAAAGCCACATATGAAAATGGTCAAGGCCTCATCCAAGTTCATATCTATTTTTTCCCATGAGAGTTACTGATGCATCGAGAGGTTGTAGTGGCCCTCTACCGTTACATAATAAGTTTAATGTATTCTTCATATGTCTAGAAAAAATATCCCTTTTAAATCCAAACACCCCAAACCACTTTGATTTATTTGAATCTTAATCATAGATGACAATAAAATCATTGAAATTGTTTTTAGTTATATAATATTTAAACAATCTAAAGTTTCCCATAACACTTTGAAAAGTTTAATTCTTAATCCATAAAATACCATAAAAATATTAATCCCATACTTGAAATAAATGCCTCTATTTGTAATGCACAAATAAGTAGTATAATGAAATGAATACATACAAATAGTCTAAAATTCATGAAATTCCATTTATAAATTAGACATTGGTCATAACTATGCATAACATACCGTGAGGGGAGAATGAATTTCCACACATGAAACGACAGCTTCCGCACATAAAATTATAAATAGGCATCTTAAATAAAAAAATCAATTCTTGGAGTAATACATGTGCTTGATAATATCGAAAGTAAACCATCAAATTAATTTTAAACCATGAGATTATTATGAATGAAATGTGTATCGATGTTATTCTTAATTCATGACCATGATTATATATAGAAACGACATCCTTAATTTTATTATTACATGACGACATGTTATGAAATTTTTTTTCCTAAAAACATGATGATAAGAAATATAACATGTCGAAAAACATTTTATCCTTTATATATATATACACATATACCTATAAATATACCATGAATTTATGTTCTAAATTAAGTAACTTAATGTTTCCCATAAATATATATATATATATATATATATATATTTATATGACATGATATTTATAATATTCTAATTCATGGGATAAATTCATATTTAATGAAATCTTTGATGAATAAAAATATCCATTTTTAATAAAAATTAAAACTTATATTGATACATATAAAAAATAACCATTTTCATAAGAATATAAATGACCTCAATTATATATATATATATAAAAACATTAATCACACATGCAATTATATATATATATATATATAATTCATAAATAAAAACCATCATGAAAATTCACTTATTCACAATTAAATTTCTTGATACATACTCTTTGAATGATTATGTGGAATACTACTTATCATTCATGTAATTAAACACTTCATTCATAACCCATAAACATCCATTTGAATGTAGTTTCGATAGATGTAAATTTACTCAATTCACATTCTTTTTTTTATTATGTGCATAATTTCATGAGTAATATTAGTTATGGTCATATGTACATAATCATAAATTACAGGCGTATAACATGATTTTCATTTCATTAAATTTAAAATTTTCAACTTTTAATTAGTAACTTTAACTTAAATATGTCACTTGAATAATTCTTTTTAATAATTGATGATGCTTAAGTATGAAACAATATCAGACATAAAATTTGTTAATAATTTAATATTGAATTAAAATTTCGAATAAGAACCTGAATTTCCATAATTTTCAAATATATATATATATATGTATATATATATGTATTTATATATATACACTCATATATATAAATCCTTATAGATTTGAAAATAATTTATTCTATGTTTATACATGTTTCACTTTGCGCATTCATAACATGTAATGATTTAATATGTCAATGTGTGTTTATATATATATATATATATATATTTGACATTGAATTTAAAACATTCATTGTCGCGAAAAAAACACATGTTTGAGTTAGACATCGATAAATGAGAATATTCATTGGCAGAACTAATATGATATCAAATTAAAACATAAAAATTTATTAGATACATAAATATAAGTGGGATAATAGTTTTTATATCATACATATAAATAACAATCCTTTAGTATATAGAATTTTTAGTTAGACAACCCATTATACCAAAATGAATTAGATTTAAACATAATAACTATAATCTATTGCATTATTAATTCTAAGAATATTTAAATATATAATAATTTGAACATATAATTGAACAAGAAACGTTTTATTGTGAAATAATCATCATGTATATGTATTAATTTTATGAAAAATAGATATATATTAAAACACACACACATATATATATGTATGTATGTGTATGTAAAATAACATATTTTGAACAATAAATTTAATCCCTTGCATAAAAATAAAAACAACATCACATTCTTCATCTTGAACACATAATAACAATGAACATTCAAATGTAGGAGTAATCAGAGTGACCAAATATGAGTGAAAATGTGTGCATAACCTAGCACAAAAATCAAACTGAAGAATAAAATTAACACAATGATAATAATTAAATAGCAGTCTCCTTACATTATATTTCAGAAAATATTTTAGATAAGTAGATAAAATGATCCCTTGCAGATTTGAGAATATATATATATCTATGTATGTATGTATATATATATATATATATATATATGTTTTTTGTAAAGTCAACTCAAACTGACCCATAATTTACACTCTTACAAAATGAATTCTGAAATCATGAATAAAAAACAAAAGATCATAATATATCCCTTACAACAGATTGAATATTGTTCTGATAAATAAAATTATTTACAATAAATGTAAGAAATAATTAGATGTTTGATTTTTTAAATAATAGATGGGAAGTTTTTTTGAACAAAATTATTAAAAAAAATTTCCCATACAATAAAATTTCGACAAAGGAAATTCTGAAAACAATTGCAGAATATGAACAAACTATGTTTGAAAATAAAATAAATTATTAGAGGTAAATAATTTCCCTTAAAAAATAATTTCAATCATAAATAAATATTAATTCCCTTAGATAATTATTTGCAGGAGTGGCGTAAGTCCTCGATTCTATTTCCATCGCAGAAGATGTACAAGGGTGTGCATAGGCAATGTTGAAATCAAAATATGGATAGAAGTGATGCAGAATGAAGCTGCTATTAAAATTATTCAAATTGGTTTATATACTGACATATACAAGCTTACTATGCAATATGGGTACAACAATGCTGATAGTAAAACTACACGAGCACACAAATAAGGAGAGACACAAAAACATGTTCATTATAGATTAAAAAAATGTTTAAACATGAAATTCTGAAATAGATTTTTTCAGATCAAAATAAAAGAAAACAAACAGTATAGTCACAGATTCAATAAAAAAACAATGTTTTCAATTAACCCAAAAAAATGAACAGATATCAACTATTTTCAAAAAATCAAAGATTCTAGTCGTAGTCCAAAATTAAAATAGCAACTAAAAATGGAAATAGGGAATATGACATCCGTAACAGAGATTGTTAAAAAGTTTCGAACAAAAGAAACACATACAAGTCAATAACCAACTTCACAGATCTAGAATAAATGAAACCCTAACATAGATATCCACCTTATCCTCGGATGACACAACTCAACCTCTATCCACAGTGTGTCTCGACTCGACTCTTAGCTCTTGGACTCAATCGATGGCCGCGGATCCCACTGTTCAAACCTGACAACGCAACCTGGTGACCCTCAACTCCTCTTTCTATGCATGACATGATCCTTCTCCCATGAACCATAATCAATAACCCCTTTGAAAAATGCACATCCATTTTATCTTTTATCTTTTATTTTTGTCTAATATTTTTTAAATTTATTATTGTATTTTAACCCATTATTTATTATTTATCGTTTTTTCTTTTTCTTAAATTTACGTTTTCTTTTAACATTTCCCAAACCTGATTTTTATTTTTCCTTTTTGAATTTTTGTTTAAGGCACACCACACTCTTATCCTTATTGGGTTTTTCTGTTTCATGCACCATTTATTAGCCGTTAATATATATATATATATATATAATATTTTTAAAAACAAAATAATTTATGTTTATAATAAAATAATAAAACACACACATATATATAATAATATAAATAATAGTTATAACTATATATATATATATTAAATATCATTTTGTTATATATACACAAAATATATATTTATAAAACATATCATATTTTCTTATTTTTATTATTTAAATTAATTTTTTGCATATATATATATATATATATTTAAAAAAATGTTTTTCATTTATTCTAAAACAAAAAATTGAAATAATAGTTTTATCATAATATATTTATACAAAATATTTTTTGTAATATAATCTTATTGAAAACATAAATAAATATATATATGTGTGTGTGTGTGTACATTTATATCATATTTTCAAAAGTAAAATTTTATAAAATATAATTATTTATATTTTTATCTTAATATAATTTTATCAAATGAAATAATTATTATCATATTAATTTTTATATTGAATATACTCAACATAATTTAGTATATTTATTATATTTATAATTATAATAATTTTTCAAATTTATAGAAATTTAATCAATTACATATATTAATATATATATATATATATATAAATAATTCCATTAAACCATCTTTGTTTCTAGAATATTAAATTAAAAATAAATTTTGAAACTATAAATAATATGAATAATTAATTTTAAGTATTATAATTAAGTTAATTAAGACAATAGATTTCTAATATTATATCCAATGAAAAAAATATTGAAAATTTTATTAGTTGGTTTTAATTATAAATAAATCCATTTAATAAAATATTTATATAATAAAATTGGGTTTATAATTTTTGGGCTATGGCACATATGCTCCATGGTGACTCTCGAATTATTTAGCATAGTTAGTTTAAATATGGAGGTACGGTTTTGTGCTCGAATCCTAATCACTACTGATGCTATAATTATATCCTTGAAAAATTTTAGAATATGGATTGGAATAGATACATGTATTTTCATCATTACCAGAATATAAGGAGTGAATTCATCATCTAGAATGAGAATATACCTTCATTCTTTAGATGGAGCAACAATATATTCCTTCTATTTCTCTAAGTTATTGTCAGGATATACCAAAAAAATTTATATGTGTAGTTAAAGATATGGGTCTTCCCCCTATTGGTTTATTTGATATATTAGATATTTTCTCCGAGTTCCACCAAGTTGGTCTGGTGGGATTGATGAGTGTGTAAAAATGTGTACACCTGCTCATGATTTTCCACTAAGTTTGTCTTGTGGGCTTGATGGGTGTGGGAAGCTGTTTCTTCATGCTCGTGATTTTATACCAAGATGGTTTGGTGGGATTGATGGTCATGGGTAGGTGTTGGTTCCTACTCATGATTTTATTCTAAGTTTGTTTAGTGGGATTCTTCAGATGCTACAAAACTATATCAACATGATTGACTAGTGTGGGAAGGTGTTGGTGCCTGCTTGTGATTTTCTTCCATGTTGGCCATGCAGGTTTCATTAGAGAGAATAGAGGTATGAATATACTCCTTGAAAATTGGTTTATGACCTCATAAAAATTTACTAGGTTCCTAGGACTGAGTTACATAGGTTGGAATCCCGAGAGCAGAACCACCATTATGGTAAGGGCATAGTGTCACGGGACATTGTCAGCAATAAATGTTGGAAAGATCCATTTGGTGGGACCCCATTATAGTTTTCATAACGTCATTAGTGACCTATGAATCAGAATCCCTAAGATAAGGGAGGGATATGTTACATCATTCTGGTGATATAATCCTACAATGATTTGACACAGAATCTAGTGCCATTGGATTTTGGACCACTAGTCATTGTTGAGTAGATGGATGGAGGGGCTTCCTAAGCTATATAGATTATCAATTGCAATTTTCCATAATGGTTGGGTGAGTGCCATTTTGGTGGTACCCATGAATGAAAATTTTTAAGACTTGGCATTGATGATGTTGGGTCGGTGATGGTGTCCTATGGTTTAATAAGGACCTAACAACAGATGAAAAATTTTAGATTAGCAGGAAGTATGCCATTGGATTGGATTGAAAAGAGTTCTTGGAAAAAGTGTCTATAATACATGTGAAAAACACAAACACGAATAACCATTATAGAATCATATCAATAAATGAACAAATGCATAAATAATTATTTTGGATCCATATATTGGGACCACTTTATTTATATGATTAGGGGCCTGATGGGTGGGAGACACAGACATCTTGGTTAAGGATTCATGTCGGGTTCACCATTTTTCTGATTGTGTGAGACCCAAAAAACAAAAATTTACTGATATTTTATACAAGGGAAAAGGATTCACATCACGTTCATCATTTGTTTCCCTCCATGGTATCACACCCATACTAATTTTGAGTTGATGCAGACCTGCTTTCGAAAGGTAGGAAACCACTTTTATTTCAACAATGAGACCATAAAAGATACAAGTATAAAAAAACTTCTCTTTAATTAACATTAATACATGATTTATTACATTAAATTACACATAATACAACCTGAAAGATTAATAAATCTAGTGCATTTTAAAATTATATACGTAACATAACATCTTGAAAATGGGATATGAAAAAATTATTTAAAACATCTTTAACATTCTTCTAAAATTTCATGGATTTTAAAACTGCACAAGATAACCTGGGGACAAACATAAGAAAGAGGTGATCTATAAATCCCAATAAGGTAATAAACAAGTAATAATGTGATACATGTAAGACATTAGTCATATCAATGAGGTATAAAAAGAGTTCTAATGATAAACATGAACAATGAGACATCATATGACATGATAATCATAACATGAGAAATGTGGAAACAACTTAAAACATTTCATCATAATCATAGGTCAATGATAAATCGCCAAGAAATCATGGTGGGAAATTACCATAAATAAATCAAGTTCACTCCATATCCGAACATGACACATCATGATTCTAAACATTATCCAATTCATTAGAGCACTATATAATTCTGTGCACACTCATCACTTTCATTTCATTATTATGTTTAAGTGTGCCACCTAGATCATAGAAATTTATTTCATTCATCATGGAATTTTATTCCATGATAAAGGAGTATAGAATACATAAATATATGTCCTAAGTCAAAAAAATTTACGATTATAATTTTTGTGGCCCTTTATAGGAAATGGGTATGGTATTCACTATATAATTGTTTTGGCATGGAAAATAGTGGTGAAATTTCAGTAGCAAAACGACGTCACTTAAAAATTCATAAAATGGGTTTATGAGAGAGAAAGGGGTATATCAACTCTTTAAAATTAAATTTTAATTATCAAGGACATGGAAATACAAATAAAAAAATAGTAATTGGAAATATAACATAATATAATAATGAAACTTGAATAAATAAGATAAGGTGAGGATCCCTTACTTGAGTACGTGACTCAAAATGCTTGGGAGGGATTCATGAGAGATTAGGGGAACCTTGGGAGGACTATAGAGAGTGTAGGGAAGAGTATGGAATTGGTATAAGGATTTTTAGTGAAGAGAAAAGAGATCTTGGATGACTTTATATAATAAATGATGAGAATTTATAATTATTCATATTTTAGACTCTATATAATAAAATAACAAAACCAAAATCCATACCTTGGGTTTTCCAATGTTTTTTATCAAATGGGAGTGGTTATAATTATTTTATATGTCCAAGGTAGAAAATTAATAGAATAATTCCCTTCCTTATGTAGAGGTGAGTCGCACTCTTAAAGAAATAATTTTAAAACCTTAAAATATATTAATGGTTTTGGAGGAATAATTTTGGATTTATAAAATTGATAAAATAAATATAAAATAAAATTATTTTAAATTTAAAAGATAGAGTTGGTATTTGAAACCTTTTATATTAATTATTACATCACTTTTGTGTCATTATGATGTCATAATACATAAATTATATTCATACAGTATTTAATTTTTACTTGAAAATTTGAATATCTCAGAAAATTATGAACAATTCACTATTGAATAATTTCTAAATTCAAATTTCAAAAATAATATTAATTTTAACTAAATAAATTTCCAAATATTTTAATTTTAACTTTTAAAATAAAATTTACATTTATCAAGAAATGATTAGTTTTTTGACAATAAAAGTTTTTGTTCCCTTATAAGAATTACATTTGACTTCATAAAAAATTATATATTAATTTATATTTAATAAAAATTATTTAATAATAATATTTTAATAAAATATTAATTACATAAAAATATCTTAATTCTATAAAATAAATTACTGAATTAAATTTGTATATTACCAAAAAATACTATTTGTGTTTTATTGAATCAAAATGGAAATAATTTATAAAGTAACAATAATATAATGAAAATATATCAATTATTTAATAAAAAATAATTTACATTATAATATTTCTAGGATCTTGATACATATCCCTTTAATACACCAGCAAATGCCCTAAGGGTAAGGTGCACGATGGTGGGAATTTCATAGGAAGCTTTGATGAACATGGTTTGGGATATGATCTTGATGAGCTTGAACTTCTCCCATAAACAGTTTTACTCATGCTTATGTTTTTAGATCTAAGATTTCTCTTTGTTAATGAAAAATCCCTTAGATTCTATCTCCCTCAAAATCATTGATAAATGGGATTCAGATGGTACAATCCTACTGGTTGAGGCCATCACCTCCTTTGTCTGTGTTAATTGGATTTGTTAAAATCCTATATTTATACTAATCATGTGGTCACATTTAAATGTTTATATAATCAATGAAAATTATATTTAGTGGTCTTTTAAATTCAATTTGATATAATAAAATAATTTCATGTGTTTTCTATAAATATATTACATTTAATTAAATAAAATAGTAATTTTATTTATAATAGTTCAGGTCATTAAAATTTTCCCCCATAAGAAATATATAACTCAAAATTTTCCTTTCCCATACTAAAACATATGAGGGTAACTTTGGTTCATCACTTTATCTGGTTTTAACATCACTTATTCAAACTTATGGTTTCTACACATCACTTTTACCATATTCATTTCATTATTTCATTGAAATTTGTTTCTATGATGTAATATCTTTACCGAATCCTCCTCATAGGAAAGTCCATTCTACAATGGTACCACCTTTGGATAGAGTACATGTGAGGGATATGATATGTAATTTCTCAAGAGGGATACATGGAATACATCATGTACTTGAGATAGGATCTTTATGAGTACTAGTCAACTGGCTACCACTATAATGAAATGAAGCATCTCAAAGAGGCTGATGTTTCTTGGACTAAGTTTTCTCTTATTCCCAAATCTCATCACTTTCTTCCATGTAGGAATATAGAGTAATACAGTATATCCAACATAAAACTCTAGTTCTCATCGATGATTGTCAATATAGAACTTTTGTTAACTATATTCATCCTTGATGTGCTACTGAATGGTATTGACATTTTCCACCATTTTAGGGCCTAGTAGTTTTCATTCCCCAATTTCATCCTAACATGCAGGTGTTCTGCACCTCTTCCCATAAAGGGCTTTATAGGGATCCATTTGGATGCTTGAGTGGAAACTGTTTTTATAAGAGAACATAACTAGAGAAAGATATTGATTCCATCATATGAAGTCAGTTGAGCATGATATCAACATTCCCTCAAGTGTCTAGATAGTCCACTCAGATTGGCCATCAATTTGAGGGTGATAATCCATGTTTTAGTTCAATGCATTATTCAGATCATTTGTAGACTCTTCCATAACATTTAGAATTATATTTTATCTCGATCAGAAAAAATCGACAGTGGTACTCCATGAATCCTTACAACTTCTTTGATTTATATCAGTGCAGTTGGATCTAATGAGATAACCTCTTAAATCTAAATAAATTTATTATTATTTCTTGTACAATCCCAAATAACCCATATATCATCGTTTCCCAAGAATGTCTTCATAGTTCTAGTGAAAAGTCCATGGTTATGTTTTCCCATTTCTATACTGGTATGGGTAATGGTTGAATTATCCCCTTAGATTTATGCCTTTCAAACATCAGTTTCTGATATACCAGGTAGTTTTATGTATATTTAGAAGTCCCCTTCTTTATATTCTCTCACCAATAGTTATATCATAGATCATGATATGTCTTTGTGCATTTTGGGTGAATAGGGAAATTATAACTATTTGAATCATCAAATAATTCATTTTTTATCTCATTATTTTTTGAGTATACATAGTCAGTACCTAAATCTCACAACCCCATCTTCATTAACACTGAAATCCTAGTATTTACCTTTTCTTATAGTTTCCACTTTCTTTTAAATTCCAAAATTATAAGGCCCCAGCCTTAAACCTTACTTAATATTGAATTAAATGAATAATTCACATTGAGGATCTTTTCAGGTTTAGAGTTTTAGAGAATTAGGACATAACTATTACATCTCAAAAGATTACAAAGTATAAACTTCTACTAAGTTTCCATAAATTAAAAACTCTTAAAAAGAAACATGTCTAGTTCCATGTTTTAGGTAGCATTAATTTCCCTCGATCCCATCCTTGACCCTATTCCACGTTAAGTCCTGTGAAAAACATTTCAAAAACTTGGGATGAGCATAAAAATCTCAGTAAGGGATACACAAAGAATGAAAACTGTTAGTTTTTCAAAACAAAAAGTAAACCATGTATAATTTATCAAAGTAATACTTTTCACCTTTTCGAAGTAGTAAAAACTCTTCACTGAATAAAAGCTCATTACTTACCCTTCGGTAACCAAAAGATTACCATAAAACCCATATAAAGATCACATAACATATAAAGGTAACTTGGGACATAAAAATACTTAAGTGGAACAACCATACGGTCGACTTCCACACATACTTAATGGAATAGCCATACGGCCAAATTCCACACATACTTAATGGAATAGCCATACGGCCGACTTCCATACATACTTAATGGAATAGACATACGGCTGAATTCCATACCCAATGCATTGGAGGTTATAGCGTAACCACCCATCCTGGTATTCACTTCACCACCCATCATATGGTTTATCACATAACCACCCGTCAAATGTCCAAGTACCATTATAAAAATCATAAGACATAAAACAAATATAATGGAAAGAAAACATTTCCACACTTTGATCACAATATATCACTTAAATATATTGACATAACAAATCCTTTATAAAAACCATTTTCAATACCAAAATACTTAAAAGAGTATATGGTATTTATTTCATTTTAAAAAACATTACGACTTGTTCAGGAAGCCAAAGACCAAATAATACTCACAGCGGCGGAAAAGGTTGTTGTCACCGCGTACGTTAAAAGAAACATTCCTTTTTGTCGTTTTGTAAAATGCTTCATAGAAAAAGATTCATTTTGTATAAAAGTAAAAGTCAAAGGGGTTTATACACCTTATAAAAGAAATTTGTGTATAAAACAAAATATTCCTCAATGAAAGGAGATTGAGATGAAGTCCCTTACAAATTCGGTATCCTTAGATTAAGGATAAATCAATTATATGATTATGTGTGACAAATAAGAATACACAAAATATAAGTGGATATTAAGTGTAAAACATTCAGTGGTCATTCACACATAATCATGGAAAAACAAAACCAATGACATAGATATTTAACTCAATGAAATGAGATTGAGTTATGATTTCTGATACAAGTCCGTCTAAATGACATAAGAATTTATCAATGAGATGATTATGTGTAGAAATAGTATATCGACACAAAAGTTTGTGGAAACTAAAACATAGAGATTCCACACATAATATTGGCATAATAAAATCAAGAATTAGAGGTTTAACCCAAAGAATTGAAAGTGGGTTAAGAAGTTCCCTTACAGAAATTCGACAGCCTAATAGCGTCACTTCAAAACATATAAAATGAGTTGATGAGAGATAAAAATGGTATCTCATCACTTGGACATAAACTTTGCATTAATAAGGATATATAAGAACATATCCCAACATAATAGTATGTGAATTAAAAGGAATAACAAAATAAGTCCTTTAAAAAGAGGAGGGTGAAAGGTTCCCTTACCGACTTGGGTAACTTTCAAAACGTACACCCCATTGAAGAAGGGTCATACAATAAATATGTAAGTACCCATAAATGAAATTATATTACACAAAGAGTATAATAATGGGCATTACATACACCACTCAAAGGAAATTGTGGCAAATGTATCATAAATCTCATGGGAATAAAAGTGAGATGAAAAATCCCTTACGAAAACTCGGCAGCCTAACGACGCCACTTAAAACTTCCAAAAATGGATTGATGAGATCAAATAGGGTATATCATAACATTACAATAAAATGTACAGAAATAGGAATATAAAATAACATCCCCCATCATAACAAATAGGTGCTTAAAAGAAGTGACATAAAGGAGAGTACTTAAAAAGAAAGAGAGAGGTTAGATCTCTTACGAAAATTCGGCAGCCTAACGACGCCACTCAAAACTTCCAAAATGTATTGATGAGAGAGAATAGGGTCTATCATCATATGAAAATAAAAATTACAGTAATAGTAATATAAAATAACATCCCCATAATAAGAAAGATGATCTTTAAAAGGAATGACATAAAAGAGTGTACTTAAAAAGAAAGAGAGGAGTAGGATCCCTTACCTCATGTCCGACATGACTCGATCGTTATTTAATCTCCTGAATAATAAAATTTGGTCAATTTATAATTGCTTAAGGACCTCCTTTAAATATTATTATTCAGTTCATATCACATATTATAATGTTATAATAATTGGTTAATAAAGTGAGTTCGTATCAGACGTTTTTGTCGATGTTCAGTACATGAGTAAAAATTGAACTTGTTGGAAAAGCATTTTCCATGTAGTTATAGGTACATCTTCTCCAGAATCGTATTTATGTTTTAAATATCATATATATCCAGTATATATTCATTTTATGCTATTCCATAGCATTTGGAGATAACAAATTAAAAGCTCCATTCATGGAGACGGTAGGCCGTACGTACGCATGAACGCTACTTTCATTTTTTTTTCCATATTAATGGAATTAAAACAAAATGAGAGATATATATATCATAATTCCAGAATTATACCCATCATTTAGATGTAATATATTACATATATATCCATTATATATATGTACTTATAATAGTACATAACATTTGGAGATAAGAAATGAAATGTACCGTTCATGGAGACGGTAAGCCGTATGTACGCATGAACGCTACTTTCATTTCTTTTTTTTGTATTCAATTGATTGAAATAATAAGGATATAAAGGTATAATATAATTCCAGTAGTATAACATATGTAATACCATTAATTCCATCCTTTATACGTCCCACATATGGCATTAACGAATCAAATCACTTTGAGGGGGCGGTAGTCCGCACTTCCTAAAATGAAGATATCGCATTTACCTATAATGGAAACCATAAATGTATGCCATAAATGAAAAATAAAGAAGCTTAAGGAAAAGATAAACATATTATATATCATATATAAATATAGTTACATATTAATGGCCACCTTTGAAGGTGTTAAAATAATGTTGAACAATCATCGTTTCGGGAGGTAGAAATTCGCCATCCACGGAAACAGTATGTTCTTTAAACATTATATGTAGGTGTGTGTAAGTGTAGCTCTAATCCTTATTATAAAAACATCCTAGTATATTGATGATACTTGATTTTTTACAACATAAATGAATAAAAAGAGTTTAGGGGGTTGGAGAAGCAAAATAAAACAAAAGGACACAAGTGAAGACATTACCTTTAAATCGGGTAACTTCCTTTGATTTGAGCTCAAAGGATTCCTTGGAAAGTATTCTGCCCAAAGTGAGGCTTCAAGGAGTTAGATAAGGATGTGGAGAGATAAAATGGGCAGGGTTTGGCCGATCCAAAGTCTTTGGAAGTGTGGGTAAAGAGGTAGAGGTGGGGGCATTTTATAAGAGGAGAGGAGGGGCACTCTTGGAAAGGTATAAAATATTACTTTATTTTCAAATGAGTTTCAGATTGTAATGGTCCCACATTGATGTGTTTCGAGTATAAGGTGATAAGGGTTATAAATCCACCCATCCAATAGGTTTTTTACATGTGTAGGTCTTATATTTTACATTATCTTTCCATTTTATTTTTAATTATTTATTAATGAGGTAATCACTGCATCATCATGATGTCATAAATAATTTAATAAATTTAATGTCTAAAAATTATAAAACAAATATCATGATGTAGGAAATATTTTTAGCTTTCTAGTGAATATTTATAGTCCAAAATATCATTTATGTAGACAAAAGTAAAAATATTTTACTTAGGTGATACATTCTTTGTTACATTTAACATTCTTTAAAAATAAAAAGATAAAAAGTCACTTTCTCACAAAAGTGATTTCATGGGGCCCCCAAGTTTGGCACAAGAAATCCCATGGTCGGCCATGAGACAACGAGTATCCTTTAGACACATGTTGTGGTCATTTTTTATTATTATGATATTATTTTATTATCTTTAACTACCTGATTACTCATTAATCAAGATAATTAAAGATAGTAACCGTTGTTTCTATTCATAATGTCTAAAAATAAAAGAGTCTTAATTACATAATTTGGAACTTATGATTCCAAATATGTAATCCATTTTACCAAATTACAAACACATAAATTGCAAAAATTAATTTAAAAATAATTCCCATTGTCAAAACAAATAGCGGGTTTTTTAGAAATAATATTTATGAAAAGTTTGACACTTGTTTATGCCCAATTAAAAAGTGAAATTAATCCCAATGACCATAATTGGATTAAATGGTAAAAATATATTCTAATTACACTTTAAAACAAATTAAAAAGATAATATAACCATATAATTAAATTATATGAAAAAGCACTTTTGATGTAAAATGCAGTATTTTTCACTATTCATTGAAAAATGAACATTGTCAGAAAAATACCAAAAATTAACCCAAGGTAAATTTCAATGTACCAATAATAAATAATATGTTTTTTTTGAAAAATAGAGCTTATAAAATTTTCAAAAAGTTGATTTAAAAGGGGTTCTCCATCAAAAGGCGGTTAATCGACCTTTTAAAGAATATTAGAATGTTTACGCTTAAAAACTGGATTCATTTGCATTTTTAATCCTCTAACATTTATTGTAAAGAGTAAAAATATTTGACAAACATATATAATCATTTTGTAGTTAGTTCTGTTTATTCCCGCCATTACAACGGCTAGGCGTTAACTACCATTTAAAATAATATTATTTTATTATTAGAGTGCAACGTAAGATTCCCAAGAAACTCGTTGTTGCGTATTGGGTACGCCATCGAGCATAGAATCCACTTTAAGGTAATATTAATATTTTATTCACAAATATGGATAAATATAAAGATGTCATATTCTTTATTTACCTGGGGTGTTACATCCCTTCCCCCTTTTGGGAATTGCGTCCTCGCAATTTTAAAATTGGGCTTGGAAACATCTTTGAAAGTCCCACATCAGAACAAGAGGCAGTAAAACAATCACTTTAAAATAAAGAAAAATAAGTAAAAAGGTCACCCGAGTTAACCCATACTAGGATTCCAAGTATGAAAATATGGACATGGAGGAAAAAAACAAAGGGTCATGTTCTGATGGAGAGTGATTGAAAACATGTTTAGGAGAAAGTTAACCACAAGAAAATCACAAACTTGTGATGGGTTAAATGGTATTCGATTCCCCAGTAGGAAAAGTTAATAGACAACATTTTTGTTTTAAGTTACATTTTATTGAGGAATTTATTCATAAGGAAACATTTTCACATATCATGTTGACTTTCAACTTTTATTAGATTCCTTACACAAACTCGTATTTTCTCCAAAAGACGAGTATTTAGGAAGAATTTTTCACATCAAGAGTACTATAATCAACTTCTTGAGAATCACCTAATCCAAAAAAGAGAACTATATACTTCCCATGTCTTTAGACTTTAACCAAAGCCAAAACCAAAAAGGTTAGTACAAGATCAGATAATCCAGAAAAGGATAACCCTTTATAAAAAGAAAATCTATTCATAATCTCCAAAATTTGTCCAACAAAACCCGAAGTTCAACGAGGACCATTCGATAATCAATTTGTCCATAACATTCTTCAAAGTAAACCAAACTAAGATTGAAATCAAAATATTTGAAGGATTTAGTCTCATAGTCTTCCAAGTTAAATGGTAACATTTATCTCCAAAAAGCATCAGTTGCTTTTAATGTCTCGTATTGAAAAGTAATTAACCTAATCACATATCCTCCATGATGGGTTAATAAATTTCCATAGATAACCCAAAATCAACTTAATCTTAATTCATAAAATCATCTAACTAAAAATAATTAGTGAAAATAACCAGGGACTTCACGTAGTCCAGTGGTAGGCGATAAATACCAGTCGCACTTTGGTTGTGGGTTTGATTCCCACAGCTTTGTCCGACGCGACGGGTTGTCACACGGTCTGCGTGTTGTCCTTTTTCCAAAACTATATAATTCTAAAACATTCCCTAAAACAAGATAAAATCTTCAAAAATGATCATAACATATTTTAACCTCAAGTTTATCTCATGCCTTTCATTTTCCAGCATATCATATAATAACCCATAATTACCTCAAAAGTAAGGATCATATAAACTCTAATGGTTACCTTTATAATTATTACATGAACTTCCACATCGATTGGTCATCTCGTACATGATGCATTACAGAACATACCAAGGTTCAAGTGGTTGATCATGACTCCTTGATAGTTGGTTTAGAACAACAACGAGTTTCCTCATTGAATCCCCCATTTTATCTAGTGTCTTAATCATAGAACCACCACAGTTTCCTTTAAACCTGTTGTCTCTTTGGTGCCTTCTAGATCCATCCATTCACTAAAAACAAAAATGTTAGTGTGAGTATATCAACAAAACCATCATGTACTAATGAGGAAGGTAAACACTAAGATATACTTACTCATTCACTTTATCTAAAACTATGACTCTTTTTGAAATCCTAACCATTATGGTAATGTCACTTGTGCTTAGAGAATACCCTAACCTATAAAGTTATCTAAACAGACCTTTGATACCAACTATAAGGCCCCATACTTAAACCTTACTTAATATTGAATTAAATGAATAATTCACATTGAGGATATTTTCAGGTTTAGAGTTTTAGATAATTAGGACATAACTATTACATCTCAAAAGATTACAAAGTAGAAACTTCTACTAAGTTTCCATAAAATTTAAACTCTTAAAAAGAAACATGTCTAGTTCCATGTTTTAGGTAGCATGACTTTCCCTTGATCCCATCCTTGACCCTATTCCACGTTAAGTCCTGTGAAAAATATTTCAAAAACTTGGGATGAGCATAAAAAGCTCAGTAAGGGATACACAAAGAATGAAAACTGTTAGTTTTTGAAAACAACAAGTAAACCATGTATACTTTATCAAAGTAATAATTTTCACCTTTTCAAAGTAGTAAAAACTCTTCACTAAATAAAAGTTCATTACTTACCCTTCTGTAACCAAAAGATTACCATAAAACCCATATAAAGATCACATAACATATAAAGGTAACTTGGGACATAAACATACTTAAGTGGAATAACCATACGGTCGACTTCCACACATACTTAATGGAATAGCCATACGGCCGAATTCCACACATACTTAATGGAATAGCCATACAGCCGACTTCCATACATACTTAATGGAATAGCCATACAGCCGAATTCTATACCCAATGCATTGGAGGTTATAATGTAACCTCCCGTCCTGGTATTCACGGCACCACCCGTCATATGGTTTATCACGTAACCACCCGTCAAATGTCCAAGTACCATTATAAAAATCATAAGACATAAAACAAATATAATGGAAAGAAAACATTTCCACACTTTGATCACAATATATCACTTAAATATATTGACATAACAAATCCATTATAAAAACCATTTTCAATACCAAAATACATAAAAGATTATATGGTATTTATTTCATTTTAAAAAACATTACGGCTTGTTCAGGAAGCCAAAGACCAAATAATACTCGCGGTGGCGGAAAATGTCGTTGTCACCCCGTACGTTAAAAGAAATATTCCTTTTGGTCATTTTGGAAAATGCATCGTATAAAAAGATTCCTTGTGTATAAAAGTCAAAGTCAAAGGGGTTTATACACCCTATAAAAGAAATTTGTGTATAAAACGAAATATTCCTCAATGAAAGGTGATTGAGACGAAGTCCCTTACAAAGTCGGTATCCTTAGATTAAGGATAAATCAATTATATGATTATGTGTGAAAAATACGAATACACAAAATATAAGTAGATAGTAAGTGTAAAACATTCAGTGGTCATTCACACATAATCATGGAAAAAAAACCAATGACATAGATATTTAACTCAATGAAATGAGATTGAGTTATGATTTCCGATGCAAGTCCGTCTAAATGACATAAGAATTTATCAATGAGATGATTATGTGTAGAAATAGTATATCCACAAAAACGTTTGTGGAATATACAACATAGAGATTACACACATAATCCTGGCATAATATAATCAAGAATTATAGGTTTAACCCAAATAATTGAAAGTGGGTTAAGAAGTTCCCTTACAGAAATTCGACAGCCTAACGACGTCACTTCAAAACTTATAAAATGAGTTGATGAGAGATAAAAAGGGTATCTAATCACTTAGACATAAACTTTACATTAATAAGGATATAAAAGAACATATCCCAACATAATAGTATGTGAATTAAAAGACATAACAAAATAAGTCCTTTAAAAAGAGGAGGGTGAAAGGTTCCCTTACCGACTTGGGTAACTTTCGAAACGTACACCCCATTGAAGAAGGGTCATACAATGAATATTTAAGTACCCATAAATGAAATTATATTACACAAAGAGTATAATAATGGGAAGTACATACACCAATAAAAGGAAATTGTGGCAAATGTAGCATAAATCTCATGGGAATAAAAGTGAGATGAAAAATCCTTTACGAAAACTCGGCAGCCTAACGACGCCACTTAAAACTTCCAAAAATGGATTGATGAGATCAAACAGTGTATCTCATCACATTAAAATAAAATTTACAGCAAGAGGAATATAAAAGAACACCCCCCATCATAACAAATAGGAGCTTAAAAGAAGTGACATAAAGGAGAGTACTTAAAAAGAATGAGAGAGGTTAGATCTCTTACGAAAATTCGGCAGCCTAACGGCGCCACTCAAAACTTCCAAAATGGATTGATGAGAGAGAATATGGTATCTCATCATATGAAAATAAAAATTACAGTAAGAGTAATATAAAATAACATCCCCATAACAAGAAAGATGATCTTTAAAAGGAATGACATAAAAGAGCGTACTTAAAAAGAAAGAGAGGAGTAGGATCCCTTACCTTGTGTCCGACATGACTCGATCATTCTTTAATCTCCTGAATAATAAAATTTGGTCAATTTATAATTTCTTAAGTACCTCATTTAAATATTATTATTCAGTTCATATAACATATTATAATGTTATAATAATTGGTCAATAAATTGAGTTCGTATCGGACGTTTTTGTCGATGTTCAGTACATGAGTAAAAATTGAAGTTGTTGGAAAAGAATTTTCCGTGTAGTTATAGGTACATCATCTCCAGAATAGTATTTATGTTTTAAATATCATATATATCTAGTATATATTAATTTTATACTATTCCATATCATTTGGAGATAAAAAATTAAAATCACCGTTCATGGAGACGGTAGGCCGTACGTACGCATGAATGCTACTTTCATTTTTTTTGCCATATTAATGGAATTAAAACAAATTGAGAGATATATATATTATAATTCCAGAATTATACCCATAATTTAGATGTAATATATTAAATATATATCCAATATATATATGTACTTATAATAGTACATAACATTTGGAGATAAGAAATGAAATGTACCGTTCATGGAGACGGTAAGCCATACATACGCATAAACGCTACTTTCATTTCTTTTTTTTGTATTCAATTTAATGAAATAACAAAGATATAAAGGTATACTATAATTCCAGTATGATAACATATGTAATACCATTAATTCCATCCTTTATACGTCCCACATATGGCATTAACGAATCAAATCACTTTGAGGGGGCGGTAGTCTGCACTTCCTAAAATGAAGATATCGTGTTTACCCATAATGGAAACCATAAAGGTATGCCATAAATGAAAAATAAATAAGCTTAATGAAAACATAAACATATTATATATCATATATAAATATAGTGGAATCTTAATGTCCACCTTTTAAGGTGTTAAAATAATGTTGAACAATCATCGTTTCAGGAGGCAGAAATTCGCCATCCACAGAAACAATATGTTCTTTAACCATTATATGTAGGTGTGTGTAAGTGTATCTCAAATAATTCTTATAAAAATATCCTAGTATATTTAAGATACTGTATTTGTTACAAAATAAATGAATAAAAATAGTTTAGGGGGTTGTAGAAGCAAAATAAAACAAAGGACACAAGTGAAGACATTACCTTTAAATCGGGTAACTTCCTATGATTTGAGATCAAAGGCTTCCTTGGAAAGGATTCTGCCCAAAGTGAGGCTTCAAGGAGTTAGATAGGGATGTGGAGAGATGATATGGGCAGAGGTTGGCCAAGTCAAAGGCTTTGGAAGTGTGGGTAAAGAGGTAGAGGTGGGGGCCTTTTATAAGAGGAGAGGAGGGGCACTCTTGGAAAGGTATAAAATGTAACTTTATTTTCAAATGAGTTTTAGATTTTAATGGTCACACATTGATGTGTTTCAAGAATAAGGTGATAAGGGTTATAAATCCACACATCCAATAGGTTTTGGACATGTTTAGGTCTTATATTTTACATTATATTTCCATTTTATTTAAATCCTTTATTAATGAGTTAATCGCTGCATCATCATGATGTCAAAAATAATTTAATAAATTTAATGTCTAAAAATTATAAAACAAATATCATGATTTAGTAAATACTTTTAGCTTTATAATGAATATTTATAGTCCAAAATATCATTTATGTAGACAAAATTAAAAATATTTTACTTAGGTGATACATTCTTTGTTACATTTAACATTCTTTAAAAATAAAAAGATAAAAAGTCACTTTCTCACAAAAGTGATTCCATGGGGCCCCCAAGTTTGGCACAAGGCATCCCATGGTAGGCCATGAGACAAAAAGTATCTTTAGGATTGATTTTGTGGCCATTTTTTATTATTATGATATTATTTTATTATCTTTAACTACCTGATTACTCATTAATCAAGATAATTAAAGATAATAACTGTCGTTACTATTCATAATGTCCAAAAATAAAAGAGTCTTAATTACATAATTTGGAACTTATGATTCCAAATATGTAATTAATTTTACCAAATTACAAACACATAAATTTCAAAAATTAATTTAAAAATAATTCCCGTTGTCAAAACAAATAGCGGGTTTTTTATAAACAATATTTATGAAAAGTTTGGCACTTTTTTATGCCCAATTAAAAAGTGAAATTAATCCCAATGACCATAATTGGATTACATGGTAAAAATATATTCTAATTAAACTTTAAAACAAATTAAAAAGATAATATAACCATATAATTAAATTATATGAAAAAGTAGTTTTGATGTAAAATGCAGTATTTTTCACTATTCATTGAAAAATGAACATTGTCAGAAAAATACCAAAAATTAACCCAAGGTAAATTTCAATGTCCCAATCAAAAATAATATGTTTATTTTGAAAAATAAAGCTTATAAAAGTTTCAAAAAGTGGATTTAAAAGGGGTTCGCCATCAAAAGGCGGTTAATCGACCTTTTAAAGAATATTAGAATGTTTACGCTTAAAAACCGGATTCATTTGCATTTTTAATACTCTAACATTTATTGTAAAGAGTAAAAATATTTGACAAACTTATATAATCCTTTTTTAGTTAGTTCTGTTTATTCCCGCCATTACAACGGCTTGGCATTAACTACCATTTAAAATAATATTATTTTATTATTAGAGTGCAACGTAAGATTCCCAAGAAACTCATTGTTGCGTATTAGGTACGCCATCGAGAATAGCATCCCGTTTAAAGTAATATTAATATTTTATTCAAAAATATGGATAAATATAAATATGTAATATTCTTTATTTACCTGGGGTGTTACAAAAATTATCCCTTTGAACATTATTTATCTTTTCTAAAATATATGGTTGAGAAATAATTTGTGAAAGGATTGATGATGTTCCTTTCTATATGATTCATATATATATCCTTTACAAATATAATAAGATATGATACCACTAAATTCGGATCAATTATATAATTTATGGGTCCTTTCTACTTATATAATATGCCACTTTATTCACATTCCAAGGATGGTAGTGGATTTAGATGTTTTAGTTCTTGATCATATCTAACCATCTTCATTCTCTCATATTCAACTATTTATATGTAAATATATATTTGATACTTTTGTGATACATATATATTTCAAACTTCTACCCATATAGATTATGCCTCCATATTTTCAAAGAAAATATCACTGTAGACAACTTGAGATAATGCATTGGGAAGTTCAGTTCATGAACTTTCAACTTCCTAGAAGCAGAGGCTATGAATTTTTCACTCCGTATCAAAACACATACCAATCCTTTTTTTGAAGCATCATAGAATACTATGAAAAGTTATCCACTTGTGGGAAGTGTGAGTACAAGGGTAGTGATAAGCCTCCATTTAAGTTTTTTTGAATCTCTCTTTACACTCATAGTTCCAATTAAAATTGACTCCCTTCTGAGTTATCATTGTTATATTCTTAGAAAATCACGAGAGATTTCTCACAAATCGATGATAATACCTATCTAATCCCTGGAAAGTACAAATATCCATCACATATTTTAGTATTGAATATACTTAAATTGCTTATATTATTTAAGGATCCAGAGATATCCCATTACTTGTGATGATATTCCCCATGAATGAGGCTTCCTTCAACTAAAACTCACATTTGTTGTACTCTGCATAAAGATTCTCCTTTGGAATGGTCTTTAGAATAGTTCTTAAATGATCTTGATACCCCTTCTTAGTATTTATGTATATTTTTATATCATCTATAAAGACTACCAAAAATATTCAAGGTAATCTCTGAAGACCCTATTCATCAATTCCATAATGATTTTTGGATCATTTTTGAGTCAAAATGGCATTACTATGAACTCACAATGCCCATACCTTGTATAAAAATTTTAGAATATGGATTGGAATAGATACATGTCGTTTCATCATCACCAGAATATAAGGAGTGAATTCATCAGCTATAATGAGAATATACCTTCATTTTTTAGATGGAGCAGTGGTATATTCCTGCTATTTTTTTAAGTTGTTGTCGGGATATACCAAAAAAAATTATATGTGGAGTTAATGATATGGGTCTTCCCCATATTGTTTTATGTGATATATTAGCTATTTTCTCTGAGTTCCACCATGTTGGTTAGGTGGGATTGATGAGTGTGTACAGATGTGTGCTCCTGCTCACGATTTTCCACTAAGTTGGTCTGGTGGGCTTGATGGGTGTAGGAAGGTGTTTGTTCATGATTTTGATTTCTACCTAGATGGATTGGTGTACTTGATGTCCATGGGTATGTGTTGGTTCCTACTCATGATTTTATTCTAAGTTTTTCTGGTGGGATTCTTGGGATGCTACCAAACTATATCGACAGGATTGACTAGTGTGGGAAGGTGTTGGTGCCTGCTTGTGATTTTCTTCCAAGTTGGCCATGCAGGGTACATTAGAGGGTACAGAGGTATGAATATAATCCTTGACAACTAGTTTATTCCCTCATTAAAATTTACTAGGTTCCTAGGACTGAGTTATATATGTTGGACTCCCAAGAGAAGAACCACCATCACGCTAAGGGCACAGTTTCATGGGACATTATCAGTAATAAATGTTGGAAAGATCCCTTTGTTGGGACTCCATTACTATTTGGATAACATCATTGGTGACCTATTAATCAGAATACCTAAGACAAGGGTGGTATTTGTTATGTCATTCTGGTGATAGGATCCTACAATGATTTGACACAGAATCTAGTGCCATGGGATTTTAGACCACTAGCCATTATTGAGTAGATGAATGGAGGGGCTTCCTAAGCTATATGGATTATCAACATTCCACCATGGTTGGTAGAGTTCCATTTTGGTGGTACCCATGAATGAAAATGTTTGAGACTTGGCGTTGATGAGGTTGGGTCGGTGATGGTGTCCTCTGGTTGGATAAGGACCTAACAACAGATGCAAATGCTTATATTAGCAGGAAGTATGCCATTAGATTGGATTGAAAGGAGTTCTTGGAAAAAGTATCTACAATACATTTGAAAAACCCAAACATGAATACCCATTATAGAATCATCTCAATAAATGAACAAATACATAAATAATTATTTTGGATTCATATATTGGGCCCACTTTATTTATATGATAAGGGGCTTGATGGGTGGGGGACACAGACATCTTGTTTAAGTATTCATGTCGGGTTCACCATTTTTTTGATCACGTGAGACACAAAAAACAAAAATGTACTGATATGTTATACAAGGGAAAAGGATTCACATCACGTTCAACATTTTTTGTTCCCTCCATGGTCTCACACCCATACTAATTTTGAGTTGATGCAGACCTGCTTTCCAAAGGTAGGCAACCACTTTTATTTCAATAATGAGGCCTTAAAATATACAAGTATAAAAAACCTTCTCTTTAATTAACACTAATACATGATTTACTATAAAAAATTACACATAATAAAACCAGAAAGATTAATAAATCTAGTGAATTTGAAAATTATATACATAACATAACATCTTGAACACGATATATGAAAAAATTATTTAAAACATCTTTAACATTCTTCTAAAATTCCATGGATTTGAAAACTGCAAGGGATAAGCTGGGGAAAAACATAAGAAAGAGGTGATATATAAATCCAAATAAGGGAATAAGCAAGTAATAATGTGATACATGTCAGTCATTAATCATATCAATGGGGTATAAAAAGAGTTGTAAGGATAAACATGAACAATGAGACATCATATGACATGATAATCATAAATGAGAAATATGGAAACAACTTAAAACATTTAATCATAATCATAGGTCAATGATAAATCACCAAGAAATCATAGTGGGAAAATTAATATTAATAAATCAAGTTCACTCCCTATCCCAACATGAAATATCATGATTCTAAACATTATCCAATGCATTAGATCACTATATAATTCCGTGCACACTCGTCACTTTCATTTCATTATTATGTTTATGTGTTCCATATAGATCATATAAAATTAATTCATTCATCATGACATTTTATTCCATGATAAATTAGTGTAAAATACCTAAATGTAAGTCCTAAGTCAAATTTTTTTAAGAGTATAATGTTTATGGCCCTTTATAGGAAATGGGTATGGTATTCACTACAAAATTGTTTTGGCATAGAAAATAGTGGTGAAATTTCAGTAGCAAAACAACGTCACGTAAAAATTTATAAAATGGGTTTATGAGAGAGAAAGGGGTATATCACCTCTTTTAAATAAAAATTATCAGGGACATGGAAATACAAATCAAAAAATAGGAATTGGAAATATAACATAAGATAATAAAGAAACTTGAATAAAGAAGATAAGGTGAGGATCCCTTACTTGAGTGCGTGACTCAAAATTCTTGGGAGGGGCTTCTTTAGAGCTTGGGGGAACCTTGGGAGGACTATAAAGAGTGTAGGGAATAGTATGGAATTGGTATAAGGAGTTTTAGTGAAAAGAAAAGAGATGTTGGATGACTTCATATAAGAATTTATGGGGATTTCATAATTATTCAGATTTTGGACTCTACATAATAAACTAACAAAACAACAATCCATACCTTGGGGTTTCCCATGTTTTCTATAAAATGGGGATGGTTATATTTATTTTATTTGACTAAGGGACAAAATTAATAGAATAATTACCTTTCTTATGTGGAGGTGAGTCACACACTTAAAGAAATAATTTTAAAACCATAAAATATATTAATAGTTTTGTAAAATTCATTTTGGCTTTATAAAATTGATAAAATAAATATAAAATAAAATTATTTTAAAGGGAAAAGATATATTTGGTCTTTGAAACCTTTTATAGTACTTATTACATCAGTTTTGTGTCATTATGATGTCATAATACAAAAATTATATTTATACAGTGTTTAATTTTTACTTGAAAATTTGTCAAACTCATAAAAATTCACCATTGAATAATTTCTAAATTCAAATTCAAAAAATAATATTCATTTTAACTAAATAATTTTCCAAATATTTTAATTCTCACTTTTAAAATAAAATTTACATTTATCAAGAAATGATTGGTTTTTTGACAATAAAAGTTCTCGTTCCCTTATAAAAATTACATTTGACTTCATAAAAAATTATATGATAATTTATATTTAATAATAATTATTTAATGATAATATTTTATTAAAATAAATTACTTAATTGAATTTGAATATTACCCAAAAATACAATTTATGTTTTATTGAATAAAAATAGAAATCATTTATAAAGTAAAAATAATATAATGAAAATATGTTAATAATTTTATAAAAATAATTTACATAATTTTATTTCTAGGATTTTGATACATATCCCTTTAATACACTAGCAAACTCCCTAAGGGTAAGGTGCACGATGGTGGGACTTTCATAGGAAGATTCGATGAACATGGTTTTGGATATGATCTCGATGATCTTTAACTTTCCCATAAACAGTTATACTCATGATTTTGTTTTTTGATCTCATATTGGTCTTTATTAATGAAAAATATCTTAGATTCTATCTCCCACAAAATCTTTGATAAATGGGATTCAGAGGGTATGATCCCACAGGTTGAGGCCATCACTTCCTTTGTCTGTGTCAATTGGATTTGTTAAAATCCTATATTTATACTAATCATGTGATCATATTTAAATTGTTATATTATCAATGAAAATTATATTTAGTGGTATTTTAAATTCAATTTGATATAATAAAATAAGTTCATGTGTTTTCTATAATCATATTACATTTAATTAAATAAAATGGTAATTTTATTTATAATAGTTCAGGTCATTACAATTTTTCCTAATAAGAAATTTATCACTCAAAATTTCTTTTCCCACAGTAAAATAGATGAGGGTAACTTTTGTTCATCACTTCATCTGGTTCTAACGTCACTTATTCAAACTTATGGTTTTTCCACGTCACTTTTACCATGTGTATTTCATTATTTCATTGAACTTTGTTTATATGATATAAGGTCTTTACAGACTAATCCTCATATGAAAGGTCATTCTACAATGGTACCACCTCTAGATAGAGTACATGTGAGGGGTATGATATGTAATTTCTCAAGAGGGATACATGGAATACATAATGTACTTGAGATAGGTTCTTTGGGAGTACTAGTCAACTAGCTACCACTCTAATGAAATTTATCATCTCAAAGAGGCTGATGTTTCTTGGACTAAGTTTTCTCTTATTCCAAAATCTCATCACTTTCTTCCATGTAGTAATATAGAGTAATAAAATATATCCAACTTAAAACTCTAGGTCTCATCGATGATTGTCAATATAGAAATTTTTTCAACTATATTCATCTTTGATGTGCTACTGAATGGTATTGAAATTTCCACCATTTCAAGGATTAGTAGTTTTCATTCCCCAATTTCATCCTAACATGCATGTGTTCTGCACCTCTTCCCATAAAAGGGCTTCATAGGGATCTATTTGGATGCTCTAGTAGAAACTGTTTTTATAAGATAACAGAACCAGAGAAAGATATTGATTCCATCCTCTGAAGTCAGTTGAGCATGCTCTGAACATGACCTCAGATGTCTAGATAATCCACGTAGATTGGACATCAGTTTGAGGGTAATAATACTTGTTTTAGTTCAACTCATTATTCAGATCATGTTGTAGACTCTTCCATAACATTTAAATGTATATTTTATCTCGATCGGAAAAAATCAATAGTGGTACTCCATGAATCCTTACAATTTATTTTATATATATCAATGCCATTGGATCTATTGAGATAACCTCTTGAATCAAAATAAAGTGAGTAGTCTTTCTTAGGCAATCCCCAATAACCCATATATCATTGTTTTCCAAGAATTTCCTCATAGTTCAAGTGAAAAGTCCATGGTGATGTTTTCCCATTTCTATATGGGTATAGGTAATGGTTGAATCATCCCCTTAGATTTATACCTTTTAACAATCAGTTTCTGACATACCAGGCAATTATATGTTTATTTAGCAATCCTCTTCTTCATATTCTCTCACCAATAGTTTTATCGGAGATCATGATACATCTTTGTGCATTCTGGGTGAATAGGGAAATTAGAACTATTTGAATCATCAAAAAATTGATTCTTTATCTCATTATTTTACGAGTACACATAGTCATGACCCAAATATCACAACCCCATCTTCATTAACACCAAAATACTAGTATTTTCCTTTTCATATAGTTTCCAAATTATTCTAAATTCCAAAATTATCCATTTTAACATCATTTAACTTTTCCAAAATAGATGGTTGAGAAATAATTTGTGAAAGGATTGATGATGTTCCTTTATATATGATTCTTATGTATATCCTTTCCAAATATAAGAAGATATAATCCCTCTAAATTCTCATCAATAATATAATTTTTGGGTCCTTTCTACTTATAGAATATGACACTTTATTCACTTTCCAAGGATGGTAGTGGATTGGGAAGTTTTAGTTCTTGATTATATCTAACTATCTTCATTGTCGCATATTCAATTATTTATATGTAAATATATAATTGATACTTGTGTGATACATATATATTTCACACTTCTCCCCATATAGATAATTCCTCCATATTTTCAAAGAAAATATCACTGTAGCCAACTTGAGATCATGCATTGAGAAGTTCTGTTCATGAACTTTCAACTTCCTTGAAGTAGAGGCTATTAATTTATCACTCCGTATCAACAGACATCCCAATCCCTTTTTCAATGAATCGCTGAATACTATGAAAATTTCTCCATTTTTGGGAAGTGTGATTACAATAGTAGTGATAAGACTCCATTTAAGTTCTTTTAATCTCTCTTTACACTCATCATTCCAAATAAAATTGACTCCCTTCTCAGTTATCATTATTAGAGTCTTTGAAAATCATGAGAAATTTCTCACAAATCGATGATAATACCTATCTACTCCATGGAATCTACAAATATCCATCACATATGTTAGTATTGACTATCCTTCAATTGCTTATATTATTTTAGGATCCATAGATATTACATTACTTGTGATGATATTCCCCACGAATGATACTTCCTTCAACTAGAACTCATATTTGTTGTACTTTGCATAAAGCTTCTACTTTGGAATGGTCTTCAGCATAGAACTCAGATTCTCTTGATTCCCCTCCTTAGTGTTGTATTATATTTGGATATCATATATAAATACTAATAAAAACATTCAAGGTAATCTCTAAATACCCTATTCATCAATTCCATAAAGAGTTTTGGAGCATTTTTTGAGTCAAAATGGAATTACTATGAACTCACAGTGCCTGTACCTTGTATGAAAAGAAGTCTTGGGGAAATCCTCCTTCTTTACCCTAACATGGAAATATCTTGACTTTAGATCCACCGTGGAGAAGTATTATACTTCATGTAGATGATTGAACAAGTAATCAATTTCTGGAAAAAGGATACCTTTTATTTATCGTGATCTTGTTGAGCTCACAATAATCAAAACCAAGGCACATTGACTCATCCTAATTATTAACATGGAGTACCGATGCACCCCATGGTGAATCACATGGGTGTATCAACCCTTTATCCAGATTACCTTATTTTTTTCTTTAGCTCCATAAGTTTGAAAAAAATCATTCTGTACAGAGTCTTGGATAATGGTAATTCCTTAGGTAGAAATTTGGTCGAAAATTCAACCTCTTGGTTAGGAGGAAGACTATAAAATTTCTCATGAAACACATAAGTGTATCCCCTCACAATGGGAACATCTTGAAGAATTATTTTTTCATTAGACTCAAATATTTGATAAAGATAAGCTTGATTATAGGGAAATAATTTCCATTCTTAAGATGTTGGTGCCAAAGAAGATTCATTATCCTCCTTACAATCTTATAGAATTGGGGTTCGATTCACAATACAAAGAGTGATTTCCTTCTCATGGAAATTTATGTTTTATCTATATAGAGAAATCCAATCCATAACCAAAATTTCATTAAATTATACCAAATGGATTATTATTAGTTTTGTTGATAAGTTCATGACACAAATTGGGATAGTGGAGGAGTTATATACTTAGGATGAAATAATTTCCCCATTTTCCATTTTCACCAAAAAATATACTTTAATGCTTTGTGTAGGTGTTTGAATAGTCTTACTAGACTATAATGATATAAAGGAATGCATAGAATCTGAATAAAAAAGTAAATTCACTATTATGGAATGAATAACTAGCATACCTGTCACCACTTCATTTTCGGGATCCACCTTAGTGGTTATGATAGAAAAATCACTCCCTCACTTCCTTGTAGGTTGTTGTCTATATCAAAAAACCATTATCTTAGTATATTTATTAGAAAAGTTCTTGAATTCCATATAGTTGAATAAATGAACAACACACCGAGGTTTGATTGGAGCATTCTTTCCCCCATAATTTTAGTGGGTTTCTCCTATCGGCAGTCGCTAGCTAGGTGCTCTTCCTTCCTACTCTTAACAAATTTCTTAATTTCCCTTAAGAAATTTCTGGGATTATTCTTTTCATACCTTTGACAAGTGAGATGTTGAAATTTATTAGAAGCATTAGATTTATCCCTAAAGACACTAGAATTAAACACCAATTTCTTGTTTTTATTCACATGATACCCTTGATATTATTCGATCTCCATTTTGACTTTGAGGTCACATCATATAAATTCTTTATAGCTATCAAAGTCACAGATCACTTGGGTTTTTTGTAGACTAGGTTTTATCCTATAAAATATGTGATCAACCTTATATTCGGGGGTAATGGAAAAGTAGGAGAAATATCATGAATGTATTGTGATGTTTTCCTCATATGACCCAATATATTCGTTTTCATTTTTTTGATGGCAAAAAATACCTTTCCTTTTTAAAGAAAAGAGTGTGAGGAAAATATCTATCAAAAAACATTTTTATCAAGTCCTTCCACTCCATCTCTCCGATCTATTCACCATGATTCATATTCTTGATCAATTTAAACCACTGATCATCTCATCCATCTATATAATAAAAAGATAATAGTACCTCCTCTTTCTCAAAACATTTAAGGATGTAAAAGATATTCTCAATGGAGTAGATCTATTGATATATGTTTTTATTCAGAACCTGAGTATGATGATAGAGTATTTTCATGAATTTCATGATTCCTATTCCCATAGGCTTATATATCTCATTGGGGAAGTCATCACATTACCCATCAAATTGATTAATTACCTGATTCCTCTTATTTTTCTCCATTTTATAGAATAAAAGAAAAATTATGGATGAGTATTTTTATACTATTAATCACATAAAGTGGAATCCAATGACATTAATATGATAACTTATTAATTACATTTATTTATTAACTTATGCATTTATAGACTTATATATATCTTATCCATGAACTATTTCCTAAAATATATTATTATGGGAATATTTTTCATTCCCTTAATAATGGTTCGTAATTATATTATGAATTTACCAAATAATATCCCCCATGAGTGTCAAACTAGGTGTACAGTAAGGCCCATTGTCGTGTACCAGGTTACACTGATTTAGGCTGGACACACCTTGTCGGAGTTGTTAACCCTAGGTACATATGTGCCAGAACCACTTACACTTCTAGTATCCAGATAGATTTATATTTTGTTGATAAACCACTTACTCTATACTTACCAAAATTTAGGGATGTTTTTATACTTAGTCTTATACCGAAAAAATTCTCTAGAATTTTCTAATCTTCATCCAAAAATAACTAAATTTTTTCTTTAATACCAAATATTACAACACTTTTTTTTATTTCACATTAATACAGGATTTATTACATTAAAGTAAAAATAATAAAACTAGAAATGTTGATTAGTCTAGTTTCTTTAGGAGTTAGGTTTGTATCATAACATCTTGAACATATGATACACCACATTATTGAAAACTTCCTCAACATGCGTCTAAACTTCCATGGATTTTAAAAATATATGGGATAACCTCAGGATAGACATAATAAAGGGATGATATATAAAGACCAGTAAGGGAATAAACAAAGAATAAGGTGATAGATATTAGAAATTAGTAATATAAATGGGGAATAAAAAGAGTATGAATTATATACATGAACGATAAGACATGATATAGCATGATAATCATAACATGGGAAATGTGTAAACAACTTAAAACACTACATCATAAAAACAAATAAAGGATAAAACACCAAGATATAGTGGTGGAAAAAGGCCCATAAAGGAATCAAGTTCACTCTCTATCCCAAAATGATTTATCATTATACTAAAAATTACCCAATTCATTGGAGAACTATATAATTCTGGGTGCACCCATCAATTTCATTTCTTTCTCATACTTAAGTGTTATATATAGATAAAATAACATAGATTCATTCATCATCATATTTTATTCCAAGATAAATGAGTGTAGAATAAATACATGTACATACTAAGTAAAATAGGTATAAGTGTATAAAGGTGAATATCCTTGATATGAAATGGGTACGGTATTAACTACACAACTATTTTGGCATGGAAAATCGTAGAAAAATTTCAGTAGAAGAACAACATTAGTAAAAAATTCATAAAAGGGGTTGATGAGAATTAAAGGGATATCTAATAAATTTTAAATAAATTGGTATTTATTAGGAAAATAGAAATAAATATCCCAAATTTAGGAATTAGAAATATAAGGAAAAATATAATAAAGAAACTTGGATAAAGAAGAGAATGTGAGAATTCCATACTTGAGTCTATGACTCAAAATGCTTGGTAAGGGTTTCTTAGGAGTTTGGAGGTGCCTTGGGAGGACTATAGATAGTGTAAGGAAGAGTATAGAAGTTATTAAATGAGTATTAGTGAAGGTAAATTGATTATTGGGTGTGTTTATATATTAAATGAGGTGAATTTATTTATTATTTAGGTATTTGAATCTACATAATAAAATAACCAAGACCACAAACCATCCCATGGTTTTTCATATGTTTCTTTTCAAACTACAAGTGGTTATCATTATTTTATAATTAAAAGTGACTAAAATAATAAAATTATTCCCTTTAATATGTGGTGGTGGGTCACAGTCTTAAAGAAATGATTTTAAAACCTTAAAATATATTAATGGTTTTTGAGGATTCATAATGAATTTATTAAATTACAAAAATTAACATAAATCACATTATTTTAAAGTTAAATCATATATTTGATAGTTTATACCTTTAATATAATTTATTACATCACTTTTTGGTCATTATGATGTCCTAATACACATTGCATATTTTTATTTTTTACCCAAAAATTCTACTGTCTCAGAAAATTATAAAAAATTCACCATTGGAAAATTTTGATGTTATGATTCCAAAAATAATATTAATTTTATCAAAATAATTTTCTAAATATTTAAATTTTTACTTTTAAAATAAAATACACAATTATAAAGAAATTTTGTGTTTCTTTGACAATAATAGTTTTCGATCCATTATAAAAATTACACTTGACTTCATAAAATAATATATGTTCATATATATTTAATATAAATTATTTAATAATAATATTTTATTAATATATTATTTATTTCAAATATCTATTAATTTATCAAAATAAGCTCCTTAATTTAATTTGAATATTACCCAAACATATTATTTGTGTTTTATTTAATGAAAATAAATTAATTTATAAAGTAGCAATTTTATGATGAAAATATATTCATTATTATATATACAATAATTTATATACTCATATTTCTAGAGTTATAAAAATCCCTTTAGTACACCAAAAAACTACCTAAGGGTAAGGTGTGTGATGGTGGGACTTTCATAGGGTGGTTCGGTGAACTTGGTTTGGGTAGTGATCTCGATGAGCTTAAAATTCTCCCATAAATGGTTTCTCTCATACTTACGTTGTTGGATATGAGATTCAGATTGGTAAAGGTAAAATCCCATATATTTTATATCCCTTAGAATCTCTAATAAATGGGATTCATAGGGTACGATCCTAGTGGTTGAGGCTCTCACTTCCTTTGTCTATGTCAATTGGATTTGTTAAAACCCTATATTTATGCTAATCATGTGATCACTATTCAATGACTATATTATCAATGGTAATGATATATAAACATATTTTAAATTAAACTGGATGTAATAAAATTAGTGCATGTGTTTTATATAATCATATTATATTTAATTAAATCAAAAGGGTAATTTTATTTATAATGCTTCAGGTCAATACAACATGGGTCAAGAGGATGGGAGGTCTGTCTCATCACACCATTTTGGGGGGGAATTATTTCCTACTTTGGAACTCTCTTATATATTTAAGACATATTCATGAACCCTT
Organism: Viscum album; assembly: GCA_963277665.1. Lineage (NCBI taxonomy): Eukaryota > Viridiplantae > Streptophyta > Magnoliopsida > Santalales > Viscaceae > Viscum > Viscum album. The sequence goes on along the minus strand of OY728162.1, from coordinate 1,461,343,516 downwards.
TGTTACATCCCTTGTATGGACTAGGTCTCCTATATGATAACAATTATTAACATGTGTTTACTTTAGAATCATTTATATATATTAAAGGTTCTTTATCGATAATGAAATATGAGTGTATCCAAGGTTCCCCATCGATGGTACCCTTTTGTAGGAAAATTTGAGATTTTTTTATTTTTTTATTATCAAGCTATTTTTTAAGCCACAAAACTAGGTGTTCATTAATTTAGCATCACCAAGTAAGAGAGAAGTCATTTTTATATTGGGATTGGCCCATGAGACGAGATTCATACATATTCTTGTGAAAAAGAATCAGAATCCATATAGATCAGTGTAACTTAATGGGACACCTCATACCTTTTATGGTCATGTTATGAGGAAAAAACTATGTAGTTTAACGTCATGTGAAAATGAAATCTAGGAAAAAGGTTCCTAGTCAAGATTTGTGTGAGACTTATACTGAAGCTCCCCTAAGGGCTTGGAAGAGAGGTGGTCTTAAATATGGGGTATGATATTATCGGGAATATGGACTAATAAGGATGGTGATGAAAGGGGTTTATAAGTAACATGTCCCTCTATGTTTGATATCACCCGATAGGGTATATGGATCAAATAACATTAGGGATAATTTGGGGTGTTGTGTTTGGACATCAGGAAGGATTCATAATTTTATTAGTTAGTTGAGAATAAAATCACATAGAGTTTTTATGGTTGGGGGTTACAACTTTGAAGGAGTCCCATAGGTTGATATGGTTGGGCGTTATACTAAATAAGGTTCCCCTAGGTTCTATTTTTGAGGCTTATATCGAATGGGGGTCCATAGGTTGATATGGTTGGGGTTTATATTGAATGGGATGCCCATAGGTTGATATGGTTGGAGATTATACCGAATGGGTAGCCAATAGGTTGATATGGTTTGGGATTATACTCCATAAGAGTCCCATATGTTGATATGGTTGGGGATTATAAGGAATATGAGGCCCATTAAAAGGTGAGAGGCTGATTCATAAAGGGATTCTCTTCTTATGATGGGCAGTTGATCATGTGTACTTTGTGATCATAGCTAACCTATAAGCCTATGTGAGTCATGCTCGGTGTGAGAAAAAAATGAAATTAAAGATCTGACAAACCATAGAATCTCTTTAATTCATTAGTGGAAGATGTTGAGGTGATGGGTGAGAGAAAGGGATTTGTATGTGCCTATCTATTCTTTTGTTTTCGTAACTAGGATAGTCACATCTAACTACCTATCTAGATATGGCCTAGAAATTAATGGTAGGGGCTTACTCTAGGAGGGATTCCATTTTCCGAATTTCGGAGAAGAGGGGAGGATAAACTGATAACCCTCAAAGAAAAAATAATGAGTGATCCACCCCTTACCCTCTGGAATGGGGAGGCACCTAGAACTACCTTTAAGGTTGGTACCCTTGTTAGCATTATAATGCCTTTTTGAGAACATTCTGAGGATCCCCATTATTTAGTAGGTTTCCAATAGGACCACATTTACCATGGGTATGTATGCTTGGGAGAACATTCCAATGTGTCCAGTGATTTTATCACATATATCAAATGTATTTTGAAGAGTTCTTGGATAAGTAGTTTATAGAGAGGGTTGTTTGTATAATTTATGAAAGGGATGATGGTAGGGTGATTTCTTTATAGAAGGATACCAAGACTGAAGGACCCCATCCCACATACTGTTTTCTATACCAGATGGTGGTCCATAAATATTTTATGCGCATTTGATTAAAGGAATTTTAATCTAAAAAGGGAGTCAATGCTTGGTTGGTTGGCCCATAAAGAATTTTTTCTCTGCAGAATTATTTTTATACCCTCTTAATTTTCAATATCCGGTAAATATCTACCTACTAGAATCACTTTCTTGGACTTTCTCACACATGAAATACACTCTTAAGAAATACAAACCAAAAATTAAAACCCCATAAGTATATGTGTGTGGGTTTTTATAAGGGTACAAATATAACAACTCAACCATAACCCATGAAGGATTTGGGTTATTGGGCAGCTACATCACCCCACAAAGTGAATTTTATTTTGCCAGGTGGGGGGGGGGGGCTGAAAAGGGCACTTCACTGTATAACATGCTTTTTTTATAGGGGACCGAAGATACTGCCTCTCCCCAAAAATAAATTTTCATTTGTGGGGGATTAAAAAAGACTTGTTTCCATAAAAATTAAAATTTATTTTCAGGTGACCCAAAAAAGAAAATCTCACCCCACAAATTAAATATGTTTACAGGGATAAAAAAGAAAAGACATCTCACCCCAACAATGAAAATTCATTTGAGGGGGAATTGAAAAGTATATATTACCCTGCAAATGAAATTCATTTTTGGGGAGAAAAATAAAATAATTATCATAGAGCAAATAATAATTCATTTGTGGAGAGTCAAAGAAAAGACATCTCACCCAAAAAAAAATTCATTTGTGGGGGAAACTTTTCTGGGGTGCTTCATGAATGTTATTTTCAAATGTGCTATGTGGATAAATTAATATAATATAGATCATGATATATGTACAACATAGTTACTTTCTGGACCATCATAATTTACCATTTTAATCTTGATGAAGTAGCCTGATTGTTCTTAATCTAACCATTCCAAAATGCATAAAAATCCTTCTATTTTTTCATGTGGTATTTTCCATTCCCAAAAGATATATTTTTCATTCCTTCCACTAGGTGACATTTCAAAATAATGGTATAAACTTTATTTGATCCTAAAATCATGAATTACAATGTATAATTTTGAAACTAGTGAAAAGCTTAACATAAATTAAAATTTTATGCATAACTAATCTAACAATCATAAACATGGTTTCTTTGGAAATAATATATAATTATAAAAATACTTTTAAATATTTAATAATAGTTTATAAGTAAAATGTGAATTAACCCAATAATATTCCCTGATATTATTAAACAAGGTGAGTAGTAATGAAACAATCACCATGAACCAGAATGATGACGAAGAAACACTCAACCTACACTTTTTAGGGTTATTACCCCTAGATAAATCTGTGACAAAAAATTGTACACTTCTAGTATCTAGACTTATACATATTTTTGCGAAACCCACACAATATATACCTTAATAAAACATCAGGATATTATTTTATACTTAGAATTATCCCCAAAGTCAAATATAGGGTTATGTTCCCCAATCTATGTTTTCCTAAATATAGTTACCAATGTTTCTACTAAACATCATATTATTTAAACTATAAAGTCCTAAATCCTAGTAGTATAGAGTTGGTGATTGCTTTATTAAATTAGAAATAGATACAACCAATCACATTCCAAAGGAACGAATAGTTATTAGTCTTAGAAAACTATATACATACATAATATGACATTAAATTTGAAAACATAAAATAAAACATAGTATTTTATTTTAGAAAATTGTTTTTAAAAATAGAATATACTTTAAAATTTACAACAATAAACTTATTTAAATCCTAGTAAAAGGAAAAATAAAAAATATGTGAGCTTAAATGATCAATAAGGATATGCGTACAGTGGAAGCTAACATGAAATAAATGCAGAATAAATAATATGGCATGAATAAATGGTGATAAATTAATTCTATATATATAATCACATAAACTTGAAACTTATCCATGAATATCATAAATATTCATATAATAATATGGAAATTAATAAATTATTTCATAATGATGAGAGGAATAATATCGGACATCATAAACTTATCGTCGATGCCACGTTCCTAGACATCAACATAAATGGGTAAGGCCTCATCAAAATACCAAACCTATTTTGTATCATGATACATACCAATTCATTGAGGGGATATAAAATTATAATAACAACCCATAACATAAGAATTATAACACATTCATCAAATGAATTAGTAATTAAACTTAATCAATATGCCTTAAAAACAAATAACTATCCATTTTGGAAGAACCATTATACAAAATGTCAATACTTTTCGAACTTAAATTGATCATAAACCTCGTAGAGAAATATGGAGTATGGGATTATTAGATTATATCCTCATATAATAATAATATTCAACAAATGATATTGAAATAGATGAAAATATTTTAAAATTTTCATTGGAAATTTTCTTGAGGAAAATACCCTTTTCACTTTGAAACTGATTATTTAAAATATAAAAATTTATCAAATATTAAGGAAAAAAATTTATTTTAAAGGAACCTTTTAAAATTATAAACTAAGCCTCAAATAATTGGTTGTTAATGATAGTTGGAAATTTCATTCATGATATGAATATTAAAACAAAAATTGTTTTCACATTTTTGGTAAAAATTCAAAAGTGAATCATTCTAAAAATGGAAAGAAAATTACTTTTAAAAGATTTTATAAAAATTAAAACCAGCTTAAAATAGTATTTAATAAATCATTTTATGATTTTTAAATCATTAATTGAGACATTTTTAGTAAAATATGGACATAAAAGTAAAAGATTCCTGACCGAGTAGAAAGACAAAGTCAGTTTTCCATGATAATATTATTTCAGTATATCGAGTACATAAAGAGAGGAAATGGAAAAATAAATTTAATTTATAAAAATAATAATATTAGAATAAAATAAATTTATTTTAGGATATAAATATCACATAATTTCCCCAGAGGATACCAAAACATAGAAAATCATGAATAAAGATTAGATTGTGAGATACTATCTTACCTCCTATCAATATTCCTTCATATGTGTTCAAAAATCATGTATAATAAATATATATTTATTATACATATGTTAAATAAAAATAATCAAATAAATAATACCATATATGATTTACTTATAACCTTTTTCACTAGTTTATTAACAATTATTTATTAAAACCACTAGTCTATATGATAACTACTGCATTTTTCATGTATGTTTTGGTTTAGTGGCATTGATCCTTGTACTTTAATCATTGTTCTATCATATAAATAATGTTAATAATGATATAAATATCATATATATTCATTATATATATATATATTATATTCCATAAAAATTGATTTAAAAAAATTAATTACACCGTTCATGGAGACGGTAGGTCATATGTATGCATGAATGTTGTTTTAACTTTTCAATAGATGGAATGAAATAAATGTAAATGATAATTAAAATTTCAGGAATATTTATTATATCATATATAAAATATATATTTATCAAATCTACCGTTATTATGGTTCATGTAAATTGGAAACAAAAAATGGATCACATCACTTTGTGGAGGTGGTAGTTCACACGTACGCAAGAGTGATGTTATAATTTTCCGACAGATTTGAGGGTAATAAGCTAGATATGATATTATAATTCAAGAATAGTAATTATTTCATAAATATAATATAAAACCATTACACCCATCATAATAACTATTCCTAAAATAAGGTGATGTAAAATTAATTATATCCCAACTTGGTGCCAGTAGTTCACACATACGCAAGAGTGATACATTCACTTCCCATTTGAATGAAAATAGATGAGACAATGTTGATTTCATAATAATAATACAATTTAATATATTTTTTAAAAATAATTTATTATTTTATAGTAAATACCATATATTTATTATAGGTAAAATAATAAGTAAAAAGAGAGTGATTGGTTATGGAAATAGCCACTTATTTGAAAGAAATCCTTTAGATCTCTTATTAAAGACCTTCGGGTTTGGGTTTTGGGAATTACATCAAATAAATAACATGAGAAAATATTTTTGAGAGGTAATTTTATAAATTTTTTGGATCTAATTTTTTTAAAAGGTGTGAATTAGTGAGGGGAAGAAGTTTCCTTTTATAATTGAGGTGAGTGGAACACTTGTAAATTTTCAATGTTTTTAAATAATTTTAAGTCTCTATCTTGAAAAAATGGATAAAAAAAGAATCATACTAGAAGGTGATATTTTTAAGGTAAAAATAGTACAAACCAATGGGGTTTAATAATATTTTTATGTCACTTTAACCCTTATCATTTTTGACTAATCCCCAACAATCATATTTTAGCCTTAACTACGGTGACCATTTTTTACTATTTTTATTATTAATTTTGAAAAAAATAAAAGAGTAATAAAATTAAAAATTATACATGATGATTCCAAATAAGGAAAATATTTTCTCAAATTCAATTCACAGAATTTTTAGAATTGAATTTAATATTAAACCTAAAAAATTCGTTGAAAATCTGTTTTCTAGAAAAATGTTTTCTTAAGTATAAAACTTTTGTATACTAAAATCCACATAAAAATAATTCTTATGTTCTTAATTAAATTATTAATAATATAATTTAACTAATTTTAGTTTTTTAATTTTTTTTTAAAAAATATGACCTTGTTAATGTTTTAAATGAAAATAGAGGCTTCAATAAAAAACTATTTTTCCACTATTCATTAAAAAATCAATATTTTGAAAAAATATGAAAAAATTCACCCTAGAATAGTTTTGAAATGATTATTTAAAAAATGAAGTTAATTTTTTCAAATAATTTTTCTATAAGTTTCATAAATTAATTATATTAGTTTCCCACAAAAATCAATAAAAACCTTTTTGAGGAAAAATATTTTTTTACAGTATATAATGAATTAAAAAAACTGAATACTTATTTATCAATATATTTTAATTATAATATTTTTTAATTTTTATAAATGCGGTTATTATTATTAATAATCCCAATTTAACAACTAGGATATAAAAATATACTATATCACAATTTATTTATATTTAAGGTTCCATATATCACATGTAATGAGAGAAATTAAATTTATTTAAATTGAGATGTATCATAAAATATATGGGCATTATAAAATGAATATATAATGATATATATAACATGTGAAATTTATATTTGTTATTTTTACTCATAAATTCCCTTCTTAGAGATTAACAAGTGATATTTTCCTGAGAAGAAGTCTCAATCCAACACTTGATAGTCAAACATCATCTATGTCCCACTAGATAGATGTGATCTAAACTATATGACCTATATTTAAGAATATTTTCTTATAATTTCAAGGCTATCATTATCACGAGTAACTTATATAATATTTCTAAGTGAAAAATAATATAATTACATTATGTAACACCCGGATATGTTATGAAATAATTTTTTCAATTTAATTTAATTTTTTCAATTTCTTGTGTTACACACAACAATGAGTTTAAATGAACCACAATTTTCTATTAAAATATTATTTAATGCGATAGTTATAAAAAAATATTAAATTGGAGGGTATTAATAAATTTAAATACTTTTTGAAATATATATAAATCTATTGATAAATTCTTAGTAAATAATCACTCATTTTCTTATAGTCATTTTAATTTTCAAAAATATATTCTTTTTCAAAAAGTATTTTTATTGATTTTTTTAGGAAAAATTATTGTAAATTTATTTAAATTTTATAAATTCTATAAAATTAAAATCATATTAAAATTATCTTAGGAATATTTTTTGATAATTTTCTAAAAATATTGATTTTCTGGTGAATATTAAAAAATAATGATTTTTATTCAAACAATATTTTTTTAGGAATGAAAAAAGTTCCGATTTTTTTTAAAAATGGTTTAAAATTAATTTTTTCTATTAAATCTAAAAAATCCAATTAAGTTCATTGGAATCAATTTAATTTTTTAATTTAATTTAAAAACATTTTGATACGTAAAAGACATTGTTCTGAAAAATTGTTTTTATTCTCATAACATGTTTTGAAGTTAATAAATTACACTGTTCACTATTTGTGAATTATATCAAAAAAATATATAAAATATTTACTCAATAAAATCTTTTAATATTAACTTAATATTATTTTAGGCATGGGATAAGAATAAATCTTATTTTATGCATAAAACTATTTTTTATAAAAGTTGTTTTCAACAGGTTTTGCGCACTTATTTATAATTAATATATCCCACTTATAGGTTATTAATTAGATAAAAAGGTTAAATTTTGATATTTTTGAGTTTTGAAATTTGTTAAATAGGTCCCTTTTTTTGGTCAATAAGAATAATAACCATGATAAAATTTATCACCCCAGTAAAGGGTAAATCAAGTTAATCTAGTTTAAAACTAAGTGATAAGGCCATAAAATTTTATCCTAATTATTACTGGATGAAGAAAATTAGAACCATAGAACCTTATTCTCGAAATTAAGTTATTTAATGTACACATTTCCATAAAAGCGAGATATATAATATTGAAATCAATGAAAGTTACAAAATGAAATTCTCTTAGTTTTAAATATCTGTTATATTTCCACATAGGGACAAAAGAAATTTATAAATGAATATAAATGTTTATTTTTATATTGATGAAATTATTTTAATTATATATATTATTTTAATTTTTATAAATTATATAATCACCTTAAATTACTGTGCAATAGTAATAAAATATTTAATCAATTAAAAAAAATTAATTTAAAAATATTTAAAGTTATATAATTTTAATGAGTTAATATATACCATTAATTTTTTATATATATATAACATAATATGGATGTGCTAAAGTATTATATTCTATACCCCCTTTTACTTGATGTATTTAAACTCGAATTAAAAGAATAGTTTTAAAAATGACATTAATTATATTTTTTAATAAATAGTATTTTATTAAATGATATAAAATTCATAAAAATCTTATATTATGCCTAATTAATGATATATGGTTTTAAAGATCAACCATGGTCTATTTAAGGGTATTTTTTTATTTTATAATAACATTATTAACCCTTAAAGGGTATAAAACATTAATATTATGGTATTTATAAAAAGGGTTAACAAGGGTTAAAACATAAAGATAAGTGTACAAATTTCGTCTAAAAATTCACAAAATTTATAGGATCAGAGTTTTCAGAATAATCAGAATATAATATTCAAATATTATCAATTTGGATCCATTTTTACATAAAAATAAAATTATATCAATTTAATATTTTAATAAATTACCTGAGTTCCCTTCCCCTCCATTATAAAATAACACCCCTCCTTTCTCTTATTCACACCTATTTAAGCCTTATATCTCAACAAAAATATAAAAAGGTATCTTATACACTCCCATAAACTCATTATATTGGAATTTTTATTCACAAAAGACCAACCCTAAATCCCTTAAGAAGAGATCTAAAAAAGTTATGTCAAAGCTAATGTAATTTCCTTAATTGATCACTTTCTTTAAATTATTATTTTTCATCATATAAATATTTATTATTGTTATGAAAATTATAAATAAAGTATCATAAATATAATGAATAATTATTTTTATTAAACTACCATTATTCACCCTCTTTCCATCAAATGGGAAGTGACAATATCGCTTTCGTATACGTATGACTTGTCGTCTCCATGTAGCATTAAATCTCTTTTCCCATTTCTATATATTATGTATTGGTTTTATGATGGTTTTAATTTTCATATATGAAAATTATTTCATAATTATACTTTTATATTGATTATATCTAATATAGCTTCTTACCTTATCATCTGTGGGTAATTGATAACGTCGTCCATGCTTACGTGTGGACTACCACATCCACAAAGCGATGCAATTGGTTATTCATTTATATTTTAAATGGATGGTAATGATAATGTATTTAATTAATATATAAGATATAATAATTATTATTTAAAGTTTATTTTTTATTTACCTTACTTTTTTCCCTCCCTCAAAAAATGGAAACAACGTTCATACGTATATACGACCTACCTTCTCCATGAACGGTGTAATTCATCTTTCTATCTCTATATTTTATGAATAAATATAAAAAATTTATATAATGAATATATATGATATTTTTATCATTATTAAAAAAAATAATATTATTTGACCTTGATCAAAATCCAAGTACCAAAACAAATGAAACAAAACTTATAAAAAAATGAAGCAGATATCACCAGGAACCATGATTTTAATAAAGAAGTGCTAACAACTGGGTGATAAAAGTTCATACGTAAATAATATATGATATGATATATATGATTATGGTTCTTTAATATATGTATAATACATATATATTTATTATTTATGATCTTCAAATTTATACAAATTAATTCGTACCATAAGTAATGTATTTTTATCTCACTTTTATTTCTATGGGGCACATGCCTTATACACCACTTGTTTCTTTTTTGTGGTGTATACATTTCACATGAATGCATTTTATAATTATTTTCATTAAAATTAATGTATATAAATATCCATATAATTTTATTTCTTTCATGGTATTATGACCCAAATGTTACAAAAGTTGTAAGAGGTTATTGTTTCAGTCTCATTTTTTATTAGGATTGTGTATGAGTATGATTCCAATGATGAAATATTATGATTTACACCTCAAGAAACTCATAATTTTCTTATAATTTAGTTATTTATTGAAATTACATGTTTTTCATTAGTTTTCCTCACATTCAATACTCAATAGACGAGAAATATTTTTTAAAGAAAATCGACTTCATTTATCTCTTCGATCAATTTTTTTTCTTCCATATCCATATTTTATTAAAATGTTTTAAATAATGTTTTCATATTATTATATAACTGTTTAAAATAATTTTGTAATTTTTTGTAATTTTTAAAAAATGTTTTAAAAGGAATCTTCTTGTCGTTTTACAAATAATGTTTTTTTCCTTTTACCAAAAATGTGAAAGGAATGATTTCTTTTAACATATATGATGCAAACAGATTTTCCTACCATCATGAACACTAAATATTTTGAAGATAAATTTAACACTTTACAATATTATTTTCAAATAAAATTTTTTCTATAAAATTTTGGATATATTTTTATTATAAAATTGATTCTCAAAATAGAATGGTTATTTTATTCAAGAAATAATTCAGTGATCTTTTAAAGGAATTTTAATATATGATAACATAATTTGATGATAATTTTGATTTACTGGGGATAATATTCATTGATACCATTGTTAATATTTCTCTAGATGGTTAATGTTTATGTTTATGAGATGTTTATAAAACCCATTTATTTTCCATGGGTTATGTTATGATGAATTGGTGAAATGTTCATGAAATCCATTTTATTTGTATAGGTTATGATGTGTTGATATGATGAATGTTTTATGATATTTTGGAACACATATGTATATTTTTTATTATGTGATGGTGGTTACATTATTACTAATGACTGTGGTTAAATTATAACCAAGGATAGTGGTTACATTGTAACGAAAGATTTTGGTTACATTATAATCAAGAATAATGGTCACATTATAACAAAAGAAGGGTGGGACCTATATCTCCCTCCCATGAATTAAGTAAATATTGATATCTTATGTGATAAATGGTTCTATAATGGGGAGTGAACCCTGTTTTTAAGGGACCTTTTCCACTATAATAGTTTTGGGATTGAACTCTAGCTACTATAATAGTTTGGTGAGTAAACCCATCTGACTATGATAGTATTTTAAATAATCCTTGATTACTACAGAAATGATTTTATATTCTTAGGTATATTTCAAAAACTTATTTCTTATGCCAATTTTATTTTATCACGGATCATATTCTTTGATTAATTTATGATTCATGTCTTATGAACTACAAATATTTATGTGATGACTCAACATTATGTTCTATGATATGAGTGGTATGTTTTTTAAATTTTATGATCATGTTATCATACCTTATGTTCATGTTATACTCAAGTGATCATTGATATGTCCATTTTATAGAATCAACACCCTTTCTTATGCTTTATTTCCCCAGGTTATAAAAAAAGTACTAAGTATGATATGTATAATAGGGGTGATAGCTATAAATAACTTAATGGCAGATGATATAGAAATTTTATTATTTTTTTATATTTCCTATTTTTGAAGGCTATATACCTATATGATTTTGGTGTGGACAGTTATGTTAGGTATTGAATATTCATATAAAAATATGTGATATATATGTATTAAAATTCTAGGCCACTATAGTTGGTGTTAGAGAAATATTTATTTAACCTCTGGAAACGATGATAAGAAAAAATTAGTGCGAAACCCACAGATAAGTCTTAGTAATGGATAACATCATAATTTTTTGGTAATGATCATGGATAACCGAGTTAAATCTTTAGGTATCATAGATTAAAAATGTGTTTTAATGAATTAATGTTCATATAAATTAATTTTCATTATTCCACACCATGACTATTATTGCTCACACTATTATTTTTGGTTTTAGTAAATGGTTTGAACTAAGAGTACCCATGTTAATTCTGGAAAACTATAGAAATATTTTACTTAGGAGTATCCAAATGAAATAGTATTTCAAAAGTGAAACCTTGTGATTATTACTAATTATTTATCATGATATATTATTAAAAAAATTAACCTTAACCAACACTTAGACTCATTAAAGAAGAGAAGGATAGAGTTCACTAATATTTTTAGTGGTGGAGACTATGAAGTAAAGAAGATTCAATTTTATATATATAGAGAATATGGAAAGAATCACTCAAGTGAATATGTCAGAGGGAAATAAAGATGTTATATATATATATATAAATCAATGGAATATAAAAATTAATTTTCAAGGGGAAAAATGTAAAGTTATATGGATGGAAATGAGGACCATCATAGGGTACCATTTATAGCTTAATGTCTTATGTGTAAGAAATATGACCATTATCCATGCTAATTCTATAATCCAAGGGTGAACTCTATGACCAATGAAACACCTATTCTATGAAATTAATTAAGTGTTTATTCATTATGATTCACAAAATATGTTTTGGAAGAGTTATATCAATGATTCTTTTCGGATATAATAACCATGAAACATCTAAGGATTGTTCAAAAGTAGAATTTGAAAAATATGTTTAGTTGGGATAAAGAGAATATTTTTATTGGTATGATAGTATTAGTTTCCTTGAAATTTATTAATTGATGAAAAACTGATTTAGGTTATATTTTATGATTTTTATTGCATTTTTGAATTTATGAAATATATGTAATTTTTTTCGAACTTATTTTAGGAATAAAGACTGCGTTAATTTTTGGAAGCATATATATATATATATATATATTTCCTATGTGGTGAACTTAAATCTTATGGATATAATTATGGGTGTATAATTATAATTTTGATCATAAATTCAAAGGCATAAAATACACATTTTTAATTTTTTGGTCATGGTATTTTGAGGTGATTTGAAATTTTTTGGAAGAATACTATATTGATGTTAAATAACCCTTTTGGTTAGTATATTATTTGATTTTAAGTTAGTTATGGTCTATTGGATAGTGGGATATAGATAATGTTGATGGTTTAAAAGTGAATAATTTAAAAGGAAATATTTTCAGAGATATTTATGGTTAAGTTTAGGATTACCTTTCAGGTTAGTGTCTAAATTTGATTTATGTTATTTTGGGTGGATTTCACTTTATTAAAAGATTATATAGTGGTTTATCAAAATTATTAATGTTATTTGGAGAGATGTTTCTTTAGGTTGATATTTAACAAGTCATTTAACGTGATATATTATTTGGGATGACTATAATTAAATTTTGGAAGATGTTAGTTGAAGGGTATGGAATACTTATTTAGGTTAAAACATTATTTAATATTGATTATATTGAGGTTATGTTTTATATAGGATTATTTATTGAGGCTAACCTTGGATGTTATTATTAAGTATTTTTAGATTAATGTTGTATTTGTTTATATAAATGTTTATACATTATAGGAATTATATTACCTTGTGTTAACCATTTTCTGTTTTTATTAATTCTTTATGTTAGTGGAAAATAATTATTTACCGTTTTGATACGTTATAAGTTGATTTTAGTGATTTAGGAATATAAATGTTATCTTGAATACTCATCGTTTCAAAAAAAAGATCAGATTAAGGTGATAATTCATTAAAGGATTAGATTATTCTCTTCAAGTTAGTATATTACTTATGTTATTAGTGAATATGGTAAAGGTATTTCTAAACCCTAGGAAAGGGATCTTGAAACAAAAAATTTATCCTATTACATTATTTTTTGATGAATCAATGGTATTTTTATCCATCACATATTTATAGTTTTGGGGTTTGTTAGCTTTATCCAAATCATGTTCTCTATCACTCTCTATTAGTCCTTGGGAATTAGTTTTCTATTACATATCCATGTTTTCACATTCCACTAATGTTATCCGATTATGATACCTATTTTTGTGTTATTTTATATGACCATCATATTTATCATTCTCTTGTATCAAGAGGATGATTCACTAACCCTTTTCATGATGTGGATTTTCAACAATAGAATTTTTAAATATCAAAATATTGATCACTGAGCATAATTATATATTTTTAGGATAAAATTTAGTAATTTTAGGAGAATGTAATACAATAATATTTTATGAAATATTTTTCTCAATATAATTTAATTTTTAACTAAAGTAATTTTATTCTTCAAAAGTATATTTTCTTCAAAAAGGATATTTTGTGAAAATATCATGGTTAATTTATATAAAATTCCGAAATTTTATAAAATGAACCTAATTTTTAAAATCAAAATATGAAAAATATTTTATGATTTTTTTTGAAAATATTTATTTTCTATTTAATATTGAAAAATATTGATTATTATTGAATACTTTATTTTCGTTTCAAGCATATAAAAAATTTAAATTCTCTTAAAAAATGTTCTAAAAGTAAAATTAGTTCTATTATATTTTAAAAAATACAATTAAGTTCATTGGAATCATCTTTATATATTAATATTGTATAAAAACATTTTTATACATAAAAAGGCATTTTCTAGAAATTAGTTTTTGTGCTCACAATATATTTTTATCTTAATAAATTAAATTTATCACTATTGGTGAATTATTTTAATTAAATTTTTATATCATATACTTAATAATTTTTTTTACTATTCATATAATTTTTTCTAGTAATGGGATAATAATAATTCTTGTTTTATTCTTAGAAACTGTATTTTTCTAAAAGAAAGTTAATTCATATTTATTTCACTTATTTTAAAATTAATTTTGGACAATTATTGGTGTTTAATTTTATAAATTTGATTAAATATCTTTAATTAGGATTTTAAATGTTAGTAAACCTCCCCCTTCTATTTTTGGTTAAAATGAATAGTAACAGTGGGAATCACCTTGATAAAGGATAAATAAGGTTAATCAAGGTTAAAACTAAGTGATAAAGCCATTATTTCTCATCCTAATTAATATTTTATGAATTTTAACAAAAAAATTGTCACCTTATTATTGGAATGTAGTTTATTAATGTACATGTTTACATTAAAATGACTTATATGATATTTAAATAATGGAAAGTTACAAAATATCACCCTCTTAGTTTTAAATATATATTATATGTCCACATAGAGAAAAAATCAAGTTATAAATGAATATAAATTTATATTTTGATCTTAATAAAATTATTTTCATGATATATATTTATTTATTATTTTAAAAAATTACATAATTACCTTAAATTTATGTGCATCGCTAATAAAATATTAATTCAATTAATATAAAAATAAAATAAATGATTAAAAAAAATAAAAGTAATATAATTTTATTGAGTTATTATGTAAAACGAATTTTCTAAATCTATATGAAATATTAAAGATGTTTTAAAGCATTTTATTATAAATCGACATTTTTCTTGATGTAATTAAAGTCAAATTAAATGAATAGTGTTAAAAATGATATTAATGATATTTTATAATAAATAATAATTTATTAAATTATATAGAATTAATAAAAATATTATAGTTATAAAAAATAATTGGTAATGGGTTAATAATAAACCATGGTCCATTTAAAAGTGCTGAAAAATTTAATATTACATTATTTTTCAAAAGGATTAAAACAAAAAATAATGGTAACAATACGATCCCAACTTGTCCAAATTTTATTATATGAGATTATTTTGACTCATAATCATATTTTATTTGAATCTTATCATTTTCATCCATTTGGACATGAAAAGAAATTTATATTAGTTTAATATTTTATGAAATTCCAAGAGTCCCCTCCCCTCAATTATAAAAGTCACCCATCATTTATTTTATTTACACCACTTGAGCCTTCTATCTCAACCAATATATGAAGATTAATATTCTATCCTCCCCTATCAACATTATAGAGGTGTTGGTATTCCCAAAAGACCAAACCTAAATCCCTTAATAAGTGATCTAAAGGAGCTATTTTAAAGAAGAGGTAATCACCTTAACCAATGAATTTATATTTAATTATTCATTTACCTAAAATAAATATGTTATATTCTTAATAAAATAATAAATGAATCATAATAAATATACTTAAATGTTATTATGATTGTGAAAATCCCATTAATAACCCTCTTTCCATAAAATGGGAAGTGAAAATATCATTTGTGTGTACGTATGACTTACTATCTCCCCATAGCGATACAATTTATTTCCCATCATCATATTTTATAGATTTTTATTATGATGGGTTCAATGTTTATATATGATACATATAAAATAATTATACTTATGTAATTATAATATTATATATACTTTGTTTCCTTCCAAAATGTTGTAAAATGATAACGTCAATCATGAGTACGTGTGGACTACCACCTTTATGAAGCGATATAATTTTATTTTTCATTTATATTTCACATGTATGGTAATAAAGATGTATTTAATGAATATATATTATATATATTATTTTATAATATTTACTGAATACGGTACTTATTGACTTTTTACCAAAAAATATGAAAGGAATTTTATCATTTAACTTATACAGCATGAACAAAATTTTTCACCATAATGAATGATAAATGTTTTGAAGATTCATTTATAAGATTCTAGGATTATTTTAAAATAAAATAGTTTCCATAATTTTTTTGGAATACTTTTATTTTAAATGAGAGTTTCAAATTGGAAAGATTATTTTTTCTCATGTAATATTTCACTGATTTTTTAAATGAATTTTTATATATAATAATATCCATTGATGTTAATTATGATATTCTGGGTATATGATCCTTTTATTCCATTCTTAATCTTTATCAAGATGGTTAATGTTTATGTTTATGGGATTTTTATGAAACCCATTTATTTTCCATGGTTTATGCTATAGTGAATTGTGGAAATGTTTATGAAACCCATTTTCATTTCACAAGTTATGATATGAAGATATGATGAATGTTTTATTATCTTATGAAACACATATATATAGTTTTAATTTTGGTATGGTGGTTACATTATAAACAATTATGGTGGTTATGTTATAACAAATTATAGTGGTTACTTTATAACCAAGTATGGTGGTTATATTATAACTAAGGATTGTGTTCACATTATAGCCAAGGATGCGTGGGACATATATCTCCCTACAATGAATTGAGTAAAGATTTATATCTCATGAAATAAATAGGATTGGAATAATAAGTGAACCCAGTTTAGTAAGGGACTTTATCTACTATGATTGTCTTGGGAGTGAACCTTGATTATTATGATAGTTTGGGGAGTGAACCTATTCCAATATGATAGTATTTTCAATAGCCTTGACTACTAAAGAAAATTATTTTATATGCTTAAGAGTATGCGACAAACTTATGTATTATGAAAATGTTATGCTCTCATGACTCATGTCCTTTGATTATATTATGATTCATATCTTATAAACTACCAAGTTTTATTCCATTACTCAATATTATGATATATGATATGTTGGGTATGATTTTAAAATGTTATGATCATGTTCCTATACGCTTATTTCCATGTTATTCTCAAGCGATAATTGATATATCCCTTATTTACCATTACTGAGAAACCGATCTCACCCTTTATTATGTTTCCTTTCTATAGTTTATGAAGAAAATTACTAATTATGATATGTCTAGGAAGGGTTATAGTTATAAATATCTTAGTGGAGAATGATGTAGATCCTTTATGGAACAATTTTTCTATTAGTCCATGTTTTTAAAGGCATTAGACCTATACAATTTTGTCATGGATTGTTATATTATGTAATAATTATTCATCTAAATAGATTTGATATATATGTTAAAAAGTCTTAGTAACTATTCATTATCATGTTAATGTTATATAGAAAAACTCTCATCATGGGATAATATATTTATTAATATTTTATTAATCAAAAGTAAAAATTCAGTTAGTTATAGTTAACCAACTCTAATAGTCTCCCACTTTCTACAAGATCCATGTTCTAACTGTAAACTTGTTATATTTTACATGATATAAATTTTGATATTGGGGTAATTCTATATCATACCATCCTTCCATTTTCTATTATGTATACTTTTTTTATTGGAACATCACTACTTTGAGAAAATCCGTCAAGAAGCGATATAATTGAATTTTTACCTTTTGTATTCTATTATAAATATGAAATATTAGCTAATACCATAGTCATAAGTTTATCATGTATAAATATATAATGTTAATACTTTAATATCTTGGTATAAATCAAAAATATAGAATGATTAATTTCCCAAACATCTTTTTAAGATGAATCAAAATCCACAATGTACTTTGTCTTTATAGAATAGTTCATAATCACTATAATAAGATTTTATTTCTTATTTAGTTAGCCTTATTATGATATATATGATAAAATTTATCTTAAATAAGATTAGTTTTGTTTCCCCTTGATAGGATATATTCAAAATTATCTTATTACTTATTACTCATGCATCATATTTTCTCATGTTCCGTTAAATAGTTTTGAATGCTACCATAAGTAGTTTTTATAGTTATATTGGACATTTTACCACTATAATTTACACAAAATAAATGTCAAACCCATTGTACCTCTCACAATATTATATGTTTTAATGATAAAGAAGAAAATTTATTATTCAAAAAATTTCATTTTATTATATATTAGTTATTATATTTTGATATCAAGTTAGTAAGTTTATTGATTCATCAATGAGTTCCAAAGGACTTCAGATGGTCATTTTGAAGGCCCTTATAAGATAAAACCACCATTTAACGAGTAGAAATCCATAAATAATTTATTAAAATAAACATAAGAATATTAATATTCTCTTACCCACTGGATACCTAATTTAACCCCACTGAATAATTGGTAGAGGTGGAACAACTTAATGCACAATCAGTGAGTCCCAACATCCGGTCAGTTTCATTTTTACATAAAGTCAAACTAGCCATTTTATGTTTCTCTATATATACACTCTCACCACACAATAGATATTTTGACTCCAAGAACCTATAAAAACACAATGAGACTTTTATAGGCTATAAATAAACCCCAAATAAGGCTTGGACGATATTGGTTTTCTAGCGATTACTTTTGTTACTTCACTTGAGATATATTTTTCACTTCCTTTTTTGTTTTGTTTTTCTCTATTATTCTATTTTCTATCATTATATTATTTTTTAATTTTATTCTTATTGATATATTTTAGATAATTATATAAAGGTTTTTGAAAAAAAACATTTTCTCCTCCTTCTTCATGGGTTCTCAAACCATTAAACATAGTTTTTTGGGTTTCATGCTATAACCGTTAAAAATAAAGTGCCTATTCCTTTGTATTGGGTTTCTTGCTGTAGCCATTTAAAAATAATGGGTGTTACTAGTTTTTGAATACCATTAAATACAAGGTATAATGGAACCCCCAATCCTTTGAAAGGATGTCATGTAGGCAATCATATTGTGTTTTTTGAAAAAATTCTTTATCATCTTTCATTGTCATTTTATTTATTTATTTTCCCTTACTATTTAACATTATTTATCATATAATGTTATAATGGTTATTATATTTATTTTTAAAAGTCAATTAACCCCCTATATCTATCCAAAATAGACAGAAATGGCATAAGATATATCCATGGTTTCCAAACCATAACCAGTTTCAAGGAATGAACATAATGGATTAACACTTCCCCTAACACTTAAGGTTCTCGCAAAGGATACTCCATGGGCCAAGGTTTATTATTTTGTGGATTGGATTATAGTTATTGTAAAAACCATATATCTATATTTATTGGGATCATTGGTTACCCCATTTAGAAAATAATTATGCATGGTTATACACCCACATAAGAATCAGAGGAAAAATATACTCCTAATGATATTACGACATTTGAAATTAATGGAAAATCCAGGAATACCCTTAATTAAAAGTTAGATAAAAATAATTTTAATCATATTTAGATGTGTAAAATTACACATGAACTTTGTAAGCTTATTGAATTCATACATGAGGGAACTAACAAGGTCAAGGAAACTAGATATGACGTGTATAGTCAAGACTTTGAATGATTTTGAAGGCATACTAATGGATCCATTAGAGATTTTTACCTCACTTTAATAACATGTTAAATGGTATAAAATCTCTTGGTGATGTTCTTAATATAGAAACACTTGTGAAGAAGATAATTTTATTATTGAAATTTTCTTATTTTCCCAAGGTAATGAAAATTCAAGAAACAAAGGATAGAAAAAAAAATGCTGGTAGAATAAATCATTGGATAACTCATGAAACATATTATTACCATGAAGATAAAATTTTAAAATGAATAAAATTAATCCAAGGAAGTCAAGGAAAATAATAATATTTTATTTAATTAAATCAAATATGACTCTTAAAATAGTGATGCCAAAAATTTCTCACTTTTACATGAATATAAACATATTCATGAGGGAGGAAAAATTATTTTCATCATGCTAAAAAGGATAATAAACATGGATAAGTGGAGGTAACTTTATATTAATGAATGAGTAAGGGACACATTAAAATTGAGTGACCCACATTCAAAAATAATTTGAAAGAAGATAAAAAAAAATAAAAAATCATTCAAAGTCTCTACATTGAATACTAGTGATGACTCCCTCTATTAAAACGAATTAAGTGATGATATTGAAAAATGACTCATGGAACATATTGAGATATATGATGAGGTAAATTATATTAGTACCTCTATTTATTTAGGTAATTTAAATTAATAAAATATTAAATTTTATAGAGATCATCTCAAGGATGGATTTTGTGAACTTTCTACAAAAAATAAATCTATTAAAAATAAATACAATCAAGTAATTAATGAGAAGGATCAACTCTCCAATGAAAATGTTGAATTATATATAAAATTAAAAGAGAAACCAAATAAAAAAAAATTAGAATCCATTTTTAATGAGAATAAAAATTATCATTCTATGTTCACCCAATGTGGGTATAATTTAAATAAAATTCTAGGTTCCCAATATCATGTGAAAAATTACATTGGGCTTGAATTATAAAATCAAGCTCACACATATTAAATTAATACTTTTATAAGAGTATTCTCTCAAAATAAAATTTTAAATTATTTTATCTAAATAGGTAATATTATTTATGAATGTGATTGTAAAAATTATTAATATGGTGGACCTAAAATATTATATATCTTTTACAATATTTATTTTGAAAAATCATATAAAAATAATATGCATTATAAATCAATTTTTTTTGGACATTAATATACACTAATTAGTTTGGTTACCAAATGATTTAATATAATGATTATATTATAGGATCAATTTCTCAAGAGAAAATCCCAAGGGGATATATGGTACATTAATAGAGGTTTCACAAGACCCGTATGTGGTGACTACTCTGAGTTCAACTATCTAAAAAATCTTTTTGGATATCAAGTAACCTTTTGTGATAATTTATGGAGAAATTTCATCTGTATAAGTAACATTATTTTATTAAATTCTACCATTATTAAATATGTTTTATATCTTGTTTGTTAGAAACATAATTTTTTCAGTATCCGCCAATTGTTTCATAGAGGTTTTAAAATTTATTTTGATAATGAGGATCACAATGTTATTGACTCCAAAAGAAATATTTTATTTTAAGATTATCAATTTAAAAAAAATTATATATGTTATTTAAAATATATTACTAGAAAAAATGTTAAATTTATAAGTGAAAAAGGAAGTGAGTCATGGATATGGCATATGAACCTTGGTTATTATAGAACACACACACAGAGAGACATTTCAAAATCAATTGAAATTAACTAGTTTGAGATTTTATTAAATTGTATTTAAAAAATGACAATTCATGTGATACATGCCAACTTGGTAAGGAAAAAATATATTATTTTAAATATAAAAATTAAGTATCAACCTCAAAATAACTTGATATTTTACACATTTAGTTTTTTTGGATAGACCTATGTTGCAAGTATAGGAGGAAAATCTTTCACTTATGAAATTGTCGATGATTATAAATCATCTACCTGGATTTTCTTATTAAATCATAAAAACGAGGCTTGAAAAGTCTTTATTAAATATAATAAGAAGTTTAAAATTGAAAAATACAATAAAATCATATCCATTCAAAGTGGTTATGAGGTAGTGTTCAAAAATAAAGATTTTGATGTACTTTTTACTTTAGTACGTTATAATCATACTTTTCTCTACTCCTAAGAATCTTGGTTAAAATGGGCTGTTGAAATGAAAAATCAAAAAATAAAACTGATTTTAATAAATATCCTGAATTAATTTAAACATCCACGTTATTTTTGGGTATATGAGGTTAATATTGCTTGTTATAACTTGCATTGTGTCCTTATAAGAACCATCCTTAAGAACAACTCATATGAGATTTTTAAAGGAAAAAAATACTACAGATGGATATTTTAAGGTGTTTGGGTTTAAATTCTATATTATTAACACTGAAGACAAATTCGGAAAATTTGACCCCAGATTTGCTGATGGTATTTTTCTTGGGTACTCTAACTCAAGTAAAGCATTCTATAACTTTAATAAAATAACCATGTCCGAAAAAGAATCCATTCAAATCAAAATTAATTAGAAATTTTAAAAATCTCATCCCAAAATTGATGATATTAACATTGAACTAGAAATTTTGAACTTAAATAAACCACCTCCTTCTAAATAAATTTAGGTTTGGGAAGAAATACCATCTAGAACATTACCTAAGGCATCAGTGAAGTCTAAACACCATATATTATGAAATGTTATCAGTGATTTTCAAGCGAGTAATCATATTGAAATAGTGATTTTAAGTGAGTTGGAAAATCATGATTTTGTTTCAAACCTATAACCTCTAAATATTTATGATTCTATTAGCATTGAAATTTTTCTCTTGTAATGTAATATGAGTTGAACCAATTTACGAGGAATAAGTTTTGGACTCTTATTGAAACATTAAATGATCATCCCTATATTGGTACCTAATGGGTTTTCATGAACAAGTTAGATTAGAATGAAAAAATTTCAAGTAAAAATATAGAACCATAGTTAAATTCAATAATAAAGGTATTTCATTGATTATAGTGATACATTTTCACCCATCGCATGACTTGAGTCTATTAGAAAATCATTGGAACTCGAAACCCACATAAATTTTAAGATTTTATAAATGGATATTAAAAGTTAATTTTTGAAAAATTTTATTGCTGAAAATATTTTTATTGAACAACCATCCATTTTTAAAGATTAAAAATATGAAATAATGTTTTTAAGTTAATTAATTCTCATTCTGATTTATAATAATCCAATCAGGTTTGGTATGATCAGTTAACTGAATAACTCTTATAAATTATTTTAGAATTGGACAAGATGATCCTACTTTATATTTCAATGTATTTATTAATTATTAAAATATATGTTTATGATGTTATTTTTAGTTCTATAAAATAATATATTTATAATGAATTTTTTTATTTAATGAGAAAATAATTTGGTATGAATTTACTTAGATAATTATTATTTTTTTCGATTTTCAAATTTCTAAAAATAATGATGGTATTTTTTAGACCAAGAAAAATTCCAAAATTATTTATTAAATTATCTTGGAATGGATTAATTCATGGAAATAATTAGACCTCTGAGTAATTATTATAAGATAACATTGGATGAAATGGGTCAATCTGTTGACAATAAGATTTATATGGGTTTGATTCAGAGTCATATTTACCTTACTGTGACCCAACTGGAAATTATGTTTCATGTTTTTATTTGTGCTCATTTTCATGAAAAATGTAAAAAATTTCATTTAAAATATCTTAAAATAATTTTTATATATTTAAATGTTTCTATAATCCATGTTTTATTTTAAATAAAAGATAATATTTTGGACTTATATGCTTTTTGGATGTTGCTTTCAGAGGATTCTAATTGAATAGGAAAAGTTCAAGTATGAATTTTCACCTCATAAGAAATCCTTAGTCTCCTGCAGTAAGAAGAATAAGAACAAAATTGATCTTTCCATGGATGAAGGAGAATATATAGCTTCATTGAGTGGTTTTACCCTAATTATTTAGATTAAAAAAACACTCTTAAATTATGGTATAACATATGACCATGTTCCTATTAAATGTGATAATACTAATGAAATTAGTTTTTATAGGAATCCCATTAAACACTCATGTACCAAGAACAATGATCTTAGGAACCAATTTTTGAGGGATCACTTTAAAAATGGATATAAATTGTTAGAATTTATTTTCACAGATCTTTAATTAACCAATATTTTCACCAAACCCCTTTCATTAGAACATTTTGATTTTATTGGGGGGGGGGGTAGGTATG
Organism: Viscum album; assembly: GCA_963277665.1. Taxonomy (NCBI): domain Eukaryota; kingdom Viridiplantae; phylum Streptophyta; class Magnoliopsida; order Santalales; family Viscaceae; genus Viscum; species Viscum album. The sequence continues at coordinate 1,461,318,999 of OY728162.1, read as the reverse complement.
GATCTCTTGGTGGAGTTAGTTATGGATCACCAGTGACACTTACTTTTGACTCAGTAAAGGTTAAAGTTGATGAATTTCATAATTGTTTTCCAATCCTTTTATTATTTCTTAAAAATATTGCTACCTGATTTTATATCTCATTGTTTTTAAAAAATTTATAGAGATATTTCACATTTAATATATACATGTTTTATATTTTTAGATAACTTAAAATGGATAAGAATATTTTAAAGGGGATAATATTTAGTTTTTTAGAATATTTATTAACTGTCTAATGAAAATAATTTATTATATAATTAAAATTATTATTTTATCATATTGTTTAAACTGTGTTTTATTTTGTAGAATGCTAATTTTTTTATATAATGCTATTTATTATTATGAATTTAATGACTAGTGTATGTCATCTTTTATTCATTTTAAAGCATGTATTTTTTAATATTATTTTTTGAGGGGGTATGGGGGAGTTTGTATCTACATTGAAAAATATTATACACAACCCTTATATCTTATACTCTAACTACATTTTTACTTAGAGAGAATATGTTATATATATATATATATTTTTGTAATATATATATATACATTATCAATATAACCTTTATTTATAGTTTTTGATATCCACAAAGGGGGAGATAGTTTTTAGTGCTCTGATTTATATAGATGTTTGAATGTTTGAATATATTTTTTATCTATTCAAATCCATTTAACATTTAAATTATTATTTCTTCATTTTAAATGTTTTTAGCATTGAAATTTATTTTAAAATATATTTTAAATTTAATTATTAAATATTTAAATTTATTTGGAAATTACATTGGATATATTTATTTGAAATAAATATGGTATTTTTTAACACATTTGTTAACATTTTATTTGAAGTGTTTGTGATCATAAAAAAAGTGGGAGAACATTTTACCTTTCACTCTTTTAGATGTTTAACTAATCATAAAAACCATTTATTGTTCTAACAATTTCATTTGAATATATTTTAGTTATTATGATATATTATAAAGTTAATAAGTTGAAAAATCAATCAATGAGTCTAATAGTAGATCAGAGGGTCATTTTGAAGGCCCTAATTTAGTATAACCACAAGCTAGATAGATATAAACTACTGACTATATAGTAAGAAAAACATAAGCAGCTACACAAAGACTCACTCACCAGCTACCCGGTGTAGTGACATCATCCAATTAGAGAAAAATAAAGTAGAACCTACCCACTAATTATCCCACTTTCCCAATTTTGAGACATTAAAATCCAACTCGTAAAGGTAGAATAGCTCAGTGGATAGCCAGTGGGTCCTAGCAGTCGACTGATGACACTTTTCTATAAATTAAAACTAGTTTTTTATTTCTACCTCTGACCTCTCCAACATACCAATGAATTTTTGAAACCCAAAATACCTCTAAAACCAATATATAACCTCTAGAGGTTATAAATACTCCACAAAGAATTATTGGACAATATTAGTTAGCCAACAATTAGCTTTTTTTTCACATGAGCTCCATTTGTACTTCCCTAATTCTTTTTATATCATGTTCCTTTGACTCTATTTCAATCATTTTTTCATTTTATTATTTCTGAGATAATTTAGAGTGCATTGCAAAGGGTTTTTTCTAAACAAACCGCTCCCTCTTTTTATTCTTTATAGTTGATCACTACCACTAATGTGAGTACTTTTTCGTTTCTTGTTATATCCATTTAAAAAAGTTTCTCTTCCATTATATTAGTTTTTTATACAACCAATTAAAAATAAAGGGTGTTTTAGGTTCCAGGACTCCATTAAATCAATGGGATAATAGAACCCAAAATTCATTGAGGGGAGGATACATAGGCACTAATATTGAGTTTTTTTATAAACACCTTTATCATTTTACATTGTCCTTGTATTTATTCAGATGTGCTTACTCATTAATTTAATCTACCATCTAATTTTTTCATTTTATTCATTTTATTTTTTAAAATTATATTCACCCTCTCATTAAATCCTAATTGGACCAATAAAATTCTAATGAATATCATGGCATAAAAATGATAAATTCAGAAATATGGCCTTTAAAAATCATATTCATCATAATAATCACTTATGTTTTTAACATATCATCTTGGGGAGATTTCACACCATGTGAAAATGGAAAGGATTTGATATTGAATTGTTCCAACATGTATTTTTCAATACCTCTTAAATATATATACTATGATGATATCTAAACAATATTGTGAATCTATTTCATAAGATATTTTCCCCCCAAACATGGGCTATTACATTATGTTACTCTTGTAGAAATATCTTTTATCTTGACCTAACTAATTATAAGACATAACATCTTATTTACATATGTTATAAATTATTTGGCTTAGTGAACCATAGTGATCCCAATAACCTTTTGTAGACACATGGATTAATTTTATTCTTAATAAAACCATAATATCTTATAGATTTATTATGTGAATGTTCTATGATCACGATGCATTCTTCAATCCATGAATGGATTTTTTTAATTTTATACTTTATTTAATTTATTTTGTGTCACCAATCCTTCTGAAAACATAATATAGACATATTTTACAAGGTTTAATTTAAGAAAGATGATCTTGATATCCATTTTCCCAATTAAATTATTAAAGAAGGTTTCTATGATGAATATAATTATAATATATTATAATCTGATTAATATTAAAAAAATCATTATAGATTATGTCTAGACATCAGTTAACCATCTATAAGAAATCAGTACTTATTGGTACAAACTTTTATCATCCATGTATAGTTTCTACTTTAATACCCATGAACATATTTACATTGACTATATACACTATCAAAATATGGAATTGGGTTTTGGTTCATGGGAACAATATTTAAATTCATATAAACTTTCTAATATTAGAATGTTTTCATTTACTATTTATTTTAGGACTCACTATTCTCATCGAATAATATATAATATATGTTGGTGAATATAAATCAAAATATTTGGCTTTAAATTTACTACACATTATGTTCTTTTAAAATAAACACACCCACTAAATCATATGGATTTTAGTGTTCATATACTAACTCATGTGAATATAGAGGCTTGACTTTATTAAAGTCTATATTTATCCCACTATCTTGAAAGATAAATTCTTCCCTCTTAGAGAAACATAGTAAAGAAATTGACTCATACATTTATAAATTAGTTATGTAAATATCCTTATAAGATTTAGGATAATTCATGGATATCCAATTTGTGTTTTCACTGATGTAAGTATGTTTAGTATTATTATCTTTAACAAATGGTTCCCATCTAGCAAAATAAATTGTGATATAATATATTGTCATCATATTTCATCTTATACGATATATATTTATTAATGTAGCTTGAATATAGTTAGGTGTTATGATACTTTTTGAGAAATATATCTTGAAATTAATTTTTATAGAATATTTTTTATACACATAAGACTCTTCATTTATCCTCCTTGTAATAACATCACCTCTTTGATTTTTATATTATTATTTAAGTTTAATAATGAATCCAATATATATTTAAAAGATCAATTATTTTTTAATGAAATTACATGACAATTCCACCTATATAATCTTATATCTTTTACCATGTTCATTCATTAGTTTTACTTTAGATCCATAAAATATCTTAAAAAAATATCATAAATTATATGAGTTTTCCTCTACCTTCTACATAGAATAGTTAACACATATCTTACCGAACCAATTCTAGAAGCTTTGTAGCTTCTTGAACATTAGTATTAAAGGATTTTTTATCTAAAAAATAATTTTTTCCTATATAAAAAAACTAATACCTATATTTATAAAGACATTAAACACCATTTTAGGTATATAATTTACTATTACCATTAGTTTTACTTTATTAATTATTACCATGACATAACAGGGTAGTAATTGAGTCTTATACTTTATATTCATAATTTATTTTCAATATTAGACATATATAATTCATGTACTAATTAAATATGAATCAAGAATTAAATTACATATCAAATATTATTTCAAATATGAAATAATGTATCATTATATATACAATTGGACACTAACAAACACAATGGAAGTGAGAGGGGGAGGAATACATCATTTTATAAGGAATAAAGTGAAGTGGTAGTGGCTGAAACCACTTTGAACCTCCTTATTCATTGTGAGGAGGATATAAAAAAATGAATTCATTTTAATTTCTGAAATGGATGATTATAACAAATTGTGTAATAGAACTCTTTGTGTTTACACTGGTCAAGAACAATCAAAATGGATTGAATCTCAGAATCATATTTTGGATTAGGGTTTTAATAACAATGAGATAAATATAGTGGAGTCCATCAGGACCTAGGATAAGGTATATTTATTATATGATGACCCTATTATTAAGGATCCATAGTGGATTAAATTTCTAATCATTTGGGTAATTCATAGGATATATGGTACCAATTATTTAAATTTGTAATGTAATAGTTTATATTCTCTAATTAAGTCAAATTACACACCTATTAGAGTTTTCATTCACCCTTAAAATGTATTTTTATCTTCAAAATGATTAAAATAAATATAAATCAATCATGTAAATATTTTAATATAACATGATAAAAATTATTAGTTTCATGAGAATCAATCCACTTGGAAATGTAAACCATTAAACTTAACTTAAATTACATAGAATCACCCTTCTCTAGTTACTTAGAGATTCCACCTTACTTATTATAAAATTTATAAACTTACATGGTTCATGTATTTGAATATATTTTTCTAATTTCATATTATATTTGATACACAAAAAGTGAGATATAAATATTACATAAAATGATGAATATACTGGATGTATAAGATTCTTCTTGATTATTGTTTAACTCATTACAGTTTTGTTTCTAATGAAATTTATTTCCACACATGAAGAAGATATCATCTCTTTCATTTATACCCCTATGAATATTTTGTTTCTTTGAAGGATGTTACGAGGGATAAATTTGATTTAATTTTTTAATGGGATTTATAAATTTTTCATTCAATTCATTTCCTTAATAAATGAGGAACTATGTTCCCAACATTCCTTATCTACATAGACAATCATGTTTAAAAAATTCATAAGTTGTTTCTCCGGGATATTTATTTGTTAATTATTAATGAATATAGAAGACTAAATTTTCTAAATGATAAATATATTTTAACATATTAAATGCAAGATCATTATCCAAATACTCGTTTTATCATTGAAAATTTGTTTAATGTAGTGACCATATTGTTTATCTTTAACCACTCTTTCACTTTTTCATGTTTTAAGATATGAGTTATCATAATGTATGAATCCATGTCTTTATATTTCATTTCAATATATCTATAATTATCCAATAACATGATAAAATATAAATTTAAATTATCATCTATGTATCTCATATAGGTATAATTTTCACCATTACTCACCCACTAAGGTGGATAATAATTAATAGGGGATTCTGTCATATAATAATTTTTTTATTATAGTAGTGCAGTGTACAAGAAATTGTATACATATTGAAAATTTTTATTGTCGGGGAATGCTTTTCCATCAAAGATCATATTATACTTATTTCCATTTTATATAATAGATAAAATAATATTTCAATAATTTATCATGATTTTTGAGTGTGATATAATAATTTAATTTTATTAGTCTCCCACTAGTTTATCTAATACATAAACCCTCACCACTAGATTTGGAATATCTGTTTCTTTGAAAATTATAGTGGTAACGATCTATATTCTTATTCTCATAACCCAAACTATTCTTATTCAAATTACTCAAAGGTTTTTTGGAAGAATATTATTTTCAACTACATTAAATCACAATTCCTTGATCTGTTTAGTGGACTCCCCAATAGTATAATATTAAACTCTAATTTTCTTAATGCTTGCCTAATATTTTTATTAAGTAGACAATGGAAATTACACTTAATACAAATTTGGTCAATTTAATCCATTATACTTCTTAAGACTCCATGAAAATTGATAATTTTTCTCGACTATCACCTGAAAAAAAATTTAACTAGGGTTTCATATTTACACATAATATAGAAGTGATATCTAAACTAATAATTCCTTTTAGGGATTTTGTTTAATTTATGCTTAAATTTTCTTTATTTTATTCTTCACATACTTGTTAATATATTTTTTATTTTATATAAATAATTAACCATATCTGGTAAAGTAATTTATAGATGGTGGTTATATTTTATTTCATCTTACCATACATATTATTGTATTTAATTTATTTGATAACATTTAATCATAAAATAAATATGCATGTTATGAACCAACCTGTATACCCTGGTACATAGATACCTAAACCAAAACTGATATAGAGAAAAGGAAACTTCTGATCCCCACGGGTTGGTGACTAGAATCGGTCATCATTTGATAAAAATATGGGAAAAAAGTTTTCTCAAACATATTAGAAGAAAAAGATACAGATCAGTATACTCAAAAATACCAATGGGAGATAGTACCAGAAACCAAATACGTATATAAAAAACCTAAATAGAAAAAATTAAACTAAAAGAAGTCAAACAAGACAAAATTCACATCCCAAATTAAATGTCACTCCAATCCCCAAGAGACCAAGAACATCTACCTCCTTCAAGAGACACTTTCGCTTTACTCATATTTGGTAGGATAAAATCTAAACATTCCCAAAGAAAAAAGGTATGGTGATAGCTAAAAACACTAGTATGGTCTCAAAAAGTGTTCCATAATAAGATTCCACAATATTAAACCAAATCATGCATTCAATTTCATTCAAAACAGGCATGGAATTACATTTTCATATTTAAAACAAAAAATGATTTTAATTTCAAATGATGGAAAATATTTCCAATATTGATTAAATAAACACTTTATGAAAAATATTTTATAAAAATCATTAGACTTGAGTAAAATATTTTCACAATCAATAGAATATAAATCACTAAAATCACAATAAGAAGCACAATCATATTTCATGTTATATGATAGTTTTTGTTTATGGGATCCTCACACATCTAATTTTAGTGATAATGGAAATGTGAACACACATCCCTCATGCTTTGGCCAAATAAGACTCATAAACATCCCAACTGGAAGAAGATCTGCCAAATTAGGTTTTTTATAGTTTTAAATCATCAATCCATTAATGGGGAATTACCACCCTACCATGTTTTCCCCAAATAAACTACCTAATAACCGGGATTTTATATGCTTAATCAATAAATAGAAAAGGGAAAAACCATTTCATTTCAGAAAACTGCACAATTTCCAACCTTTCCTTTTCAATATTCCAATTCACATTCTAAAAATACATAAATTTTTCATCATTTAATTCTTTTTCAATTAAAAACCAATTAAATATTTTTATCAAATCTTTTTAATACATTTTATAAATTAAATTATCAATGTAATTTAAAAATTCCATCAATTTTAAATTACACACTAAATTCAAATTCCATCAGAATTGGGGGGTTTCCACAATGTTCCAGGAAAATTATAATCCACATTATAATTCACATTAAATTAGTTTTTTAAAATTCAATTGAAATAAATTTCAAAGCTAAGAAATTAAACGTTTAATAAATTTGAAATATTAAATGGATTCACCTAACTTTTTCATGGAATCACACACCCACAATGGGACTCACCAATAAAAGATGAAGGTGCATAAGATCTAGGAGCTCAACCTATAAACAAGATTCAACAACTTAAAGATTTGATCCATCAATCCAAAGATGACCTATCAAATCCCAATTGGAAAAGAGAGAGATAAAAAATAAATAGGAAGGACTCTTACCTGGAGAAACACACAACAACCAACATGATGATCAATCACTAAATGGATGTTCCAAAGGGATTAGAGATCACCAAAATCACCTAATAATTCCACTAGGTCATATGAGGTAGGGATAAAAAATGAGTGGAATGAAAATAATACGAGCAATTGAATTAAAACCGCCTAACCCAATAATTACACCATGTGTAACCTAGGTTCACATCATGTAATTCTTGAAGTCCTCATATTCCTAAAAATGCATTTCCATTTTTATTAAAATCTTATTTTTAATATTTACATAGCATGTATGATATAAAGTGAGTGTAAACTTAAAAATTATGTACTCATTTTAGGACATATCTAGAGGATGGTTACACATCATGTAACTCCATTAAATGTCATGTAAATCCACATAAAATATAAAAAACTGATGGTTTTGTGTGAAAAAATCTAAAAAATCACTAACTTCACCATTATAGGTATCCTCCCAATTCCTTGTTTTCCATAGTCAACTAACAGAAAATGGAAAATAAATAAATGGTCAAAACATACATGATAGTAATGTAACAGTGTGTTATAAACTCCCCAACATAAATACATTTTTCCCAAAAAAATTACATCAGGAAGCTTCTATATCAAAAAGGTGAGGCCACTACTCTCTCATAAGTGTATTGTGATCCTATTTATATTGAGAATTAAAACCATGTTTCTATAGCACTCAGATCAAAAGTATCATCCCACCAAGAAGCACCTTGGCCTTAGAATCAAAAATATTTATTGGATGCTTAGTCATGGATAAATTATAATCAACATCAAGATCCGTAAATATTAAAACATGAGATGGATCAGAAAGATAATTGTTTGGATACAATACATGAAATACATTATGTATTTATGTCAACAACAGATGAAGTTCTAAATGGTAAGACACTTTCTTCCTTCTCATCAAACTCAAAAGGTCCCACAAAACTAGAAGCAAGATTCCCTTGCCTCCCAAGACATTATTGGACCAAATTAGGTGACTAATTAAGAAACACCTCATCACTAACTAAAAATTCTAATAGACAAAAATAATGATCAACATAATATTTATATTGTCTTTGTTCTGTCAATATCCAACAATAAATAAACTAAATAATTGTTTTCATCTCTTGAACCATGCTCGGTCCAACCAAAGAATTTTCACCAATCTCAAACCAAGACATCCAATATTTACATGTATGGAAATAAAAGGCCTTAAAAGTATCCATTTTGATCATATAATGGTAACTATTTTTATAAAATCCCAAAATAGTTCCATCTAGTCATCCCAAGCTCCACCAAAATTGAGGAAATTGGCACTAATCATATCCTCAAGAATCTATATAACTCTGTTTTTATGTCCATACATCTATGGATGGTATTCCATAATCAAACAAACTTGAGATCCTAGTGCCTCTTAAATACCTATCCAAAAGTGATATGTAAAACATAGATATCTATCATAGACTTAGTAGATGTAACTCTATGGAAATGAAAAATTTATCTCACATAGAGATTCCCCTTTTTCTGAACTTTGGATGTGTCATAAATGGGTATAAAGTGAGAATATTTGTTCTATCTATCGATAAAAACCCATATCTAATTTTTCTTTATTTGGGTATCCATCAACCCAACCATGAAGTCTATAGAAGTTTCATCCCACTTATAAGTCATCACTTGAAATGGATGATGAAAACATGAAGGTCTATGATGATCGACCTTAACCAGTCAGAAAGTATAATAGAACAAAACAAAGTCATTGATTTCTCATCTCAAACCCAACCACCAGTATTGTCACCACATATCATAGAATATCATTATAGTTCCTAGGTTCACTTAACATTAGGGATTATATAAATCCCCCATCATATCTTTCTTTGTTGGAAAAGGTAAAAAGTAGTGGTTCTGAAAAAATATGATACCCACCGTCGAGAATGACCAGTAAACAATAGTTTACCCACCATAAAGAGATTTACAAATGAAAATGAATTCATCATCAAGTTACTATTATGAAGATCCATCTCAAGGATAGTGGAGGTCAACTAAACACTTGAAAAGATAACCTTGGCCCCTAATTCCCAAACTCCAATATGAAACTGTACAAAAAGGTCCATTATGTTTCAATATTTGGATGATTTTTTCATGGTTTGGGTCAGAAGTTTCTTCCTCAATGCATCATAAATGTCATTCCCTTTCCCCAGGGTATGATGAACATTAAAATAAAAAGATTTTAGGTACTCCACCCAATTACTTTAGCATAGATTCAAATATTTTTGAGATAATATATAACTCAAGATTTTGTGGTTGGAATACACAATAATCTTTTATCTAAAAATGTAGTTTTAATAACTCTTAATTGAATGCATCACCATAAGACCTTCAATTTCATGGGTCATATAATTACTCTTGTGTTCCCAAAGCTTCTGATAGCCATATGAAATGATGTGATAACCCTATATAATAACAAAACCCAAACCTGAACCTGATGCATCGTAGAATACCACATAGCGCTACTCGACCTCTAGAAGAGTCAATACCATCATAGAAGTCAAAATAATTTGTAGATCAATAAAATATATATGAATTTTCTCATCCAAAACAATATTTTCCCCATCTATGTTAAAGAGGTCATTGGAGAATCCAAATTTGGGAAATCCTTTACAAATTTGAGAAAATATATAGATAATCGAAAGAAGCTCTAAATCTAAAAAAATTAAGCGGTTGCTCCCATGTCATAAAAGATTTCATCTTCTTAGGATCAATTAAAAATATGATGATCCAATACCACATTCCCCAACAACACCACTTTTTGAATCTAGAAATTATATTTTAATTAACTAGCATTAAGTTGATGATTTCTCCAAAATTCTAGAACTTATCTCAAATGGAGCACATGATCCTCCTCGTACTTAGAGTAAATCTGAATTTCATCCAAAAAAAACCACCATGAACATATCAAGATACTCATGGAAGATCCTATTTTTAAAATACATAATGATCATGAGGTAATTGGTTAGACCAAATAGAATGAAAATATACTCATAATGACTATACATTCTCTAGAAGGTGGTTAAATGAATGTCAAATTTTATTATTCACAACTAGTGATATCCAAATCAAAGATCAATCATCGAGAACCCCATCATACCTTTTAGATGGTCAAACATATCATCAATCAATGGAAAAAAATACTTGTTCTTTATCTGATCTCTATTGAGTTTCTGATAATCCACACATATACGAAGTTCTCTTTCATCTTTCATAACAAAGAGAATAGGTGATTCCCAAGGTGACACACTCAGGAGTAAAAAGTATATCCCTAACATATCATCCATTTGAGTCTTCACCACTTTCATTTTTTCTAGTTCCATGCATCAAGAAGAAATAGATACATGTTGAGTACTAGGAAATAATTCAATAGAAAACTCTACCTCCCTTACCAGTTGAAAATTAGATAAGTTGGAGTGGGAAATTTCTAGAAACTTGATGAAAACTAGAGTGAGATCACCACTAAAGGATTCCATCTCCAGATTAAAAGAAAACACTGATATCAATTTCTCCAACTCTAGACAAGAAGGTACAACTCTATTTGACCTCAGGTACCATTATCCCAAAAATATAAGGAACACCCCATCGATCACCATAAAGGTTACCTATATAAGATAACAATAAACTTTGGATTTATTAGAAATGAGACAATCTATCAAAAAAATGATGTCAATAGGTTTCATGTCGATAACCTGAAAATCCCAGGTAAGCTCAATATTTTATAACAAGATCACACAAGCAAGACAATGAAGACCCTACCCTCTCTTCATTCTGAGGGGGTGTAATAATATCCATCACATAAGATAAAATCTCCATAGTATGATTTAAAAAATTCACAATATGTGTCTAAATGAATGAATGAGATGAACCAATATCAAATAAAGTAGTCACTAAAGATGAATTTATAGTAATAGTGCCTCTCATAGTCGTTGGACATGTATATGCTTCCTCTGTAGACTCTTCCACTATATGAAGATGCTTCGTTCTGAATGAATTTGGCCAGAACCCCTTAGATATTGAAAATATGATTGCACCATAATACTTTTTGATGATGATGATCATGTTCCACTATGTGGTGGAGAGAAGCTATAACAGAATTTCTGATAGTGTTCTGAATGACATCAGGAACCACATATTTTGGGTTCCTTAGTGAAAACCCGTTTTGAATGCCCTGGGTTTCCAAAATGGTAGTGCATCAGAGGGCCTATTTTAGGAACTGTAGGAGGTATAAAAGAAACCTACTATCAAGATCCACCATAAGACTCTTCACACTTTATCTTCACTTTATGGGAACTCACAAAATTACCAATTGGATAAAAAGAAACTCCCATCAACCATGATTTACTAGCTAGATCATGTTCAAACCTAAACACCCTATCAAATAGATCATCATAAGAAGAGATATTCAGTAAGAAAACCCGAGAAGCAATAAAAAATCTAAGCCCCATGTCAAAACTCTGAGTCTTTTCATTATCATTCGATATAATCTCAGTTGTAAATTGCATAATCTTAGTGAATAAAAGAACATATTTTTTATTATCTTTCCAGAATTATTGAGTTTAAAAAACTATATAACCTTAGTCAAAACCATAGATTTTGGAAAGAACTGGTCAATTAAGAGAACCTTGAAGTCTTTTCCCTCTTCAAACTCATGCTAATTCTCTGTCACAATAAATTCTCACCCCTCCTACTAGGTCCCTTAATCTTAAGGGTATCAGAATTTACATTAATATCTTCGAGAGTTTCTAATAAGTAAAAGATAATCTCAATCTTTATCATCTAGTCCTAATATTGTTAAGAATCATTAGATCCTTGTAAATTAGGTGGTTTTTGATTAAGGAACTCCTAAGAATGATTTCAAGATTTATCCCTTGGAGGTTTCACAATTGGAGCTTGAGAAGGTACATGTGTAGTTTCCTATCCCAAAGCTTGGACAACACACACCACAACCTCAACTGAATTATGTTCTATGGGATGTCATCCCCTTGTATTTCATTAGAAAAATCCTCATGTATCATATTAAAATTTATTCTTGGAGGAATTATGATACACAAAATCAAAAAAAAATTGAATACATCAGAATATTATCAATATCATCACTCAAAAAAGATAAATAATGGAAACTAATCCCATTAGATAGATAAATACGAGTTGTATTTCAACCTATCCAAATCAGAAGTAGGGAAAATACTCGATCTCATCCTCAAGAAATATTTCCCAAACCGCCCATATTTACTTAAAGATCATTATGATGAGATCTAGATATAAACTCACATGAAATTACCTCCTAAGTTCCAACAAGATTTCAAAACTACATACTGAAATCAAGAAAAGATACTTAATAAGCACATTTGATATAACTTTTTCACAAACCATCCTAGATACCCTATTACCCTGATACTCAATCCAACAAAAACATAGCCCAAATAGAATTCTTGGTCCCCATAGGTTGGTGACTAGCACCTAGCATCATACAATAAAAATGTGGGATTGAAATTTCCTTAAACATAAAAGAAGAAATAAATACATATCACTATGCTCAGAAACACTAAAGGGATATAGTAACAATAACAAAGAGGTATATCAAAAATGCAAAAAACAAATCATTAAAGTATCAAAAGTCAAAAAACAAAAACTCCATGCCCCAAAGGACATGTCACTCCAAGCCCTAAGGGATTAAGAACATCCACCTCCAATAGGAGGTTCCTTCCATTTACTTGGGCATGTAAGGAGAAACTATTCAAACACCCAAAGTAAAAGTTATGGTGTGAGATAAAAGTCCTCATAGGGTCTCACCAAGTGTTATATAATAAGATTCCACAACATTAAACCAAATTATTCATTCTGTTTTTATCAAAACATTCATGGAAGTACATTTTCATATTTAAAACAAAACATGATTTTAATTGCAAATGATGAAAATCTTTTTAGACATAGACTAAGTAAATACTTTATTTAAAATTGTTTATAAAAATCATTAGTCATGCGTAAACAAATTTCACAATCAATAGAATATATATCAAAGTAATCAAAATAAGTAACATGGTCCTAAGAAATGTGGTAAGATATTTTATAGTTATGGGATACTCCCACATCTCTTATCAGTGATCAAAAAAATGTACACATACATCTCTCGAGCTTAGGATGAATATGAATCATATACATCCAACAGGGAAGAAAATATGATAAACTAAGTTTTTGTTAGAGTCTAAAATCATCAATACATTATAAGGGAATTAAAATCATAGCATGTTTGTCCCAAATAACCCATGATCTACCCATAATCACGTGTGCTCAATTAATAAATAGAAAAACGGAAAATCATTTTATTTCAAAATAATTCCCAATTTCCCACTTTTCCTTTTCAAAATACCAATCCACATTCTAAACCAAAAAAAAAGGTTTTTATTCACTTCATAAAATTTCAATTAAAAACCAATTATATGTTTTATGAATTTTTTTTAATAAATTTTCCAAATTCAATTATCAAATAAATTTAAAAATTTCAACAATTTCAAATAACACCCCAAATTCCAATTTTCTCAGAATTGGGGTTTTCCATTAAAGTTCCAGACTAATTAAAATCCAAATTACAATCTAAATAAAATTGTTTTTTCAAAACTAAATTTAATGCAATTTCAAACATAATAAATTCAAGGTTTAATCAATTGGAAATATTAAACTGAACCACCTACCTTTTTCATAGAATCACAAACTTTCAAAAAGACTTTCCAATGAATGATGAAGGAAAAAAATATAAGAAATCAAACTAGAAACATTTTTTAACAAATTTAAATTTAGATCCATAAATCCCAAAGATGACTTATCAAACTACAATAGAAAAATAGGGAGAGATGAAAGAGATAGGAATAACACTTACCCGGAAAGACCCACCATAACCAACATGATGACCAATTGCTGAAAATATGTTTTAGAGGGATTGGAGGTCAACAATATCACCTAGGAATGGTTAGAGGTCATTAGAAGTATGGATAAAAATTATTGGAATATAAACTATCTAAGTATCATAATTAAAATTCTTTTCCCTAATAATTACATGGAGTGTAACACATGTATACATCTTGTACTTCCTGAAAGTTCCATACGCCAAAAAAAGTCACCTTTTTATTAAAATCATATTTTTTTAAGTGGTTCCCAATATGTACATGGTGTCTAACCTTGAACACTATGTACCTATTTTATGGAATCATCCAAGAATTGGTTACAGGTCATTTAACTCCATTATAAGGTTGGTAAATCCTGAATAGAATGAATAAAAAGTTCATTTTATGATAAAAAGTACAAAAAATACCTAACTTCACAGTTACAGGAATCATTCCAATTCTATATCAACCTTACTAAACCAACTAAAAATGAAACACAAAGTTAAGGTTAAAAAATATAAGATAATAAGGTAACGGAGTTTTATAATGCACCACATAAATAAATAAATAACCATGCAGTTGAAAAATAAAATAAATAATTGATGTAATCATGAGGTTTTAACAACTAGTTGATTTATTGATCGAGAGATAAAACAATATCTATCCTATGATAAACAAAACCTTTATTTGATACATATCTCGAGTTGAAGAATTTCCCTATTAGTGCGTGTATCTCCTTTGTTAGTTTCATCTCATCTTGGTTCGAAACGTTCTCCTCTCCCTACTAGATCAATTATTTACATTTTATTACCCACACATAGGTTAGTAGTAACATGGACTTTAGTGTTATGTAAAATAATATTTTTGACACAAATGCCTATACATAATAGAGGGAGGGACTATACATAGATCACTATATTTTATTTAATAATAAATTTATCACAAATATTAAGAAATAAATAATTAAATTATCTAAAAAACAATGAATACATAGGTCAGTCAATCTCATAATCAATCTTAATATAAAACAACTACACATTTAACAATACAACATTCATTTCATTTCATTCTCATCATTATAATAAATTTTATCAAATAAATAAATAAATAAACATTAATTCATTAATTCATTATCTTAATTATCTGTCTAGGTATTCATTGAGATTCATAAGATTCACATCGTGTATTATTTTAAGAAATTTAATTTTAAGGTATAATCATTTATTTACATGTCATGTACTGATGGGGCCACACTACCTATTCCCTCCTTACCAATTTAAAATCCAGTTCTAGAATTTTTAATATATACATAGAATGTACTTGAAACAATACATAATGAACCTTTTATGTTTAATTAAAACCATTTATAAAGTTTTATAGTTATATGATGTGTACTACTTTATAAAAAGACATGTGACTTACATTGTGTATGGTCATTTTCATGTATTATATACTTACATGACATGTCTGCCTACACAATATGTCATGATATACACTATGTTGTATTCCATGGTTCAAGGTGTATAGTATGTATGGATTGTATAACCACATGAAATGCCTGGAATATTCTTAAAATGTACCATATATGATTATTGTTATGTATAATATCTGTGAAATAAACATACACACAATGTATTTATTGAATTATATAGATAATAATTATTAATGAATTTAATTCTACACGACCCACTGAAAATTACTTAGCGTGAGCATGATATAGAAAAAACCATATCACGCAACATCTAAAGATAGCTACATGTCATGTAGTTTAGTCTAACACTAATTATGAATGTGTTTGAACCAAATAACACGCCTTTATTAGTGTGTTCTTTACATGATTTTTCATGAATTTCATGGTGTGTACAACTAGTTACACAATGTGTAATCCATTTTTGGTTACCCACACAACATGACTTAGGACTCTATGTTTATTCCACATGGTTATCTTGTGTTACATGATGTGTACACCCATATGTACACCATTAAATCACCTTATTCCATGTTTCTCATCTATCAGTCAATACACAATGTGTAATAATGATGTGTAATTTGACCACAAGGTTTCCACACATTATTTTTTGTTAAAACTAGGTGGTGTTACACATTATGCACACTAGCTAAACATAGTGTGATCCTTTCCATAAAGTGTAGTAGCTGGATGTCAATACATGTTATTTAATGACACCATATACTGAACTCCACACAATGTGTCATTATTATTGTGGATCACCCATGTTTTGGAAGACCCTGAGTATAGAAACCTTGAGTTGTCATTACACATTGTGTATCTGTGTAATGAGGAAAACATCCTTAACATCTATGGATGGGTTATTTGAGAATTTTTCATATATTCTTATCTTGATCTTGATCATATGAAACTAAATGGTCATATAATCTTAAATTTTCGTTCAATGAATGAAAAAATGGAAATTAGTACTAGAAAAAAAAATGTGAAATTGATTATAAAAAAAATAATTAATTCAAAATTATAATTTTAATTCATTGGTACCACATAAAGGTTTTAAGGCCCAATGAAATTGGTCATGGTGGTTCCGAGTAATGTTTTTCATCTGTTTTAAAAAATTATATCTGAAGAACCTGATAACGAAAATAAGAAATTTTTAAGAGTGGATATTTCAAATTTATTTCATAATTAATTTAAAATATGAATTAACTCATCTTGATAATTCTTCTTTATATTGTCTAATGTAATTTCATTCCTTATTATAACCCCATTACAATTAATAATTCAAACTAGAATTCCTCTAACAGTATCCACATGTGCTCCATGAATTTTTGAAGGACACACTTGGTATTCTGGGTGTTAGAATAAAAGAATGAAGTTTCTTGTGCCATTTATTTCTGATAATAACAAGAAATACCCATTATAATATTCATACCAGAGGTCATCAATACCATCAAAATATCATTTATAAACCTAAAATAGTATAGTAGAAAATTTTGGAAACCTTGTAAAAGTGGGTAAATGTTCTAGGGATTTATTTTATCTCTAAACTACTAAAAAAATAATAAATTAATTGATATTTGGAAGAATGTAGTGTATAATTTCAAGTGTATGCATTAAGTGGAGTGTGAGTGTTTTTAATAGTGTTAAAAAATGGTGGTAATGTGTTAGAAATATATGATGCTATTGATTTTAATGATACCAAAGAAAAAAAAGTTAATATAACCTATTTTAAATGTATTTTAATTATTTAAAAGAGGACTAAAATGAAATAAACTAGAACGTAATAGAGCAGATAACCCTATTGAGTATAGCCATGTTGAAGTTGTAGTATAATCTCATCTATTGAGTGAGAGTATTAATAAAATAAACACACAGAGAATAGTGTATAATTCATTATCAAGGTCATGACATCACCTAAATTGGTTTTTTTCCATATTCTTTCACCAACAAAATCTATTGATAATTATTGATGATAAAAATATTATAAATAAATGAATGGTTTTTTATTGAAAACTTCATCTCCCAAAACAATACAAAAAGAACTCATCTAAAAGAAATATAAAATTATTAACTAAATAATTCGACATCATCTCTTGACTCAAGGATAAACTAAAAAAATACAACCTAATCAATTAAATATTAAATTAGACAGATTATTTCATTGTAGGGATATAATGAATGAAGAAAAAAGGGAAAATAGGTATAAGATCTTGAATTACTGAGGTTAAAATTACTCTAATACAATGTTCAATATAATAAAAAATATCATTGCACAAAACATTTTCAAAGAATAAAAATGGAGGAAGTAAGAATAAAAAGACGAGGAAGAAAACCCCCCTTTGAAGTGTAGCTCAAACCCCTCTGGTCTACCGTCTACTCCTTTTCAAATGTTCCGTCTAGTGATCCTTGGTTAATAGTGTTTTGTTATAGAATTTAGGTCTAGAATTTTTCTAGATTTTGGAATTCCTCTTGTGCTTCCTTTCTTTTCTATTAATTACCCAATGCACGACTAAAAGTACATGTGTAATCATCTAATTTGTTAACTCCCAAATGAACTTGTTTCCTATACATGTCATGGATTTAAGAATCTTTCATGTGACCTAGAACCTTGTAAGAAACAACAACCAATATCCAAACATCTATTTTTGGTGCCTCCACCTCCCCCTTAATCCTTGATAACCATCCACTCCTTCACTACTCCAAAAAATTTATCCTCATAAAGAAAAAATTATATACCCATATAATACCCCATGACATTGTAAGATTGAATAAGTTAATTCCAAATATTCTCAAAATCCATCAACAGTGGTGAAAAACAATAACTCATGTTGTATTAAAATGATTTTAAGCTTTTGAGATGCTTGACATCAGCTTTATCAACGCACACCATCCAAAATATGCTGAAAATGTTAGCATCAAGATAATTTTCCCATAATTTAGAATCCTCTCTACTATTCCCAATTTTCCCAAGATTGAACCTAAACTTGACCTTCATCACATATCTAGTTTAAAAATGGATCATCAAAACAAAATTGAGTTTCATCTCTAAATTCATCATCCAGGGTCTTGTCATATGCATTAGGCTCTAACATCAAACCCGTAATCATTCTCCACAGTAGGGTTTCAGAAAATCAACATTGGCTTCAACCTCAGTTTAAATGGTGTTTCCATTGCTGACTTGACATTGGTCTTCAAAAGGTATTTTGACCAATCACAAGACTCACTATGTGTGATTCATAAAAATACCTTTTCCACACTAGCATTGCTCCAGCTTGAGATGGTTATGTAGAAGCAAATTAACGGACATCTAAAATAGATGGATATGGTAGGAAAATTTGTCTGGAAATTGATTATTTCCCTTTGATTGATCCAAAAACCCCAATTGGATCAATGAGATACAATGGTTCAAATATGGCCAATGATGATATTCCTAACTAAAATTCCATAAAAATATAATAATATTAGTATCCTAAAAAATAAAATTAAACAATTTAGATTCCATTCACAAAATTATTTTCTAATTTCATTATTTAATAAAATAAATATCATTAAATTAATTAGACAATTGGTTCTCAAAATATTTTTCAAAAAGTAAATTCAGAATTCATACCAATAATAATTGAAAATAAATTTCAAAAAATATATTCCTTAAGAAATTTGAATAACCATATTGTCATAAAATAAAATTCACATAAACAATTTCAATCAAAAAAAATATTCAACAAAAATCAATTTCCAAAATAATAATTCATTACAACACATGTAATTTTGACTTTGAGTATAAGAATATTTAATTAATGTTCTCAATGTATTAAAACATTTAGACACAATAACATTTCAATTTTATCATCATCAACGTTACCATTTTTATTAAAAGAAACAAGAAACAATTCAACACAACATGAGACTAGGAACGACAATGCTCAGGGAGGCCAGAAATAATGGAGACTAAGGGAATCCCCCCAGATCAAGTTCACCCCCTCTTGTTTAAGCTGGGAAACATGGGAAATGCATTGAAATGGGATACCTGGGGTCGCCATAGAAGCCAAATAATCGGCCACCTTATTCCCCTCCCTCCACATGTGAGTGAACCGAGTATTACCGTCGAGGAGTGCTCTGCATTTACGGATTGTGTAGGTAATGGACCAGGGTACTGTACCATGTCCACACAAAGCCTCACAAATTAACATTGAGTCTGACTCCACTTGTGAGATATGGAGCTCTCGTTGGCTACATAATGAGATACCCAAAAGAACAGCCTGCGCCTCTGCCTGTAGGGAGTTACCAACACCATAATACGCCGAAAATGCTACAAACACACTGCCCTTATTATCCTGGACCACACCTCCGCCATGCATGTCTCCAATCATGCATGACCCATCTGTATTCAACTTGAGGCCAACACCAGGGGGCTTCCACCTCACCCAGGAACCTTGCTTCCATGTTCCCACCTACTGGACAGCAGCTTGCAGCGCACCCCCTGCTGGACATCCGCCTACTGCGTGCCCCCTAATGGATAGCAGCCTGAAGCGCACCCCTTGCTGGACAGCCTGCATCGCGCCCCTGCTGGACAGCCTGCTACGGGCCCCCCTGTTGGACAGCCTGCCATGCCCCCTGCTAGACAATAGCCTACAGCGCACCCCCTGGTGTACAGAAACCTACTACGAGCCCGCCTGCTGGACAAAGTCCTACTGCAAACCCACCTGCTGGACAGAGACCTGCTTCGTATACAGCCTGCGCAATGACTGCGTGGCCAACCAGAAACCCTCGAGCCTGCCCAGATCAAGCAGACTGCATCTTGTGCTGAAGATAATTCTACAGCTTGTGGTGCGCACACCCTCATACCTGGCCCAGTTGTGTGCATTCCACACCACCCAGCATCCCTCACTGAAAATTCAGGCTCGCGCCGAGCTCTCCTTCCTTGCCCCTATTTACCCCTAAAACCATCCCTCCAAAAAGTCCCCGATGTTGGTCGCCGATGAAGAGCAACCCTTACATCTCTCGAAGAAAGCCTAGACCTGCTCGGCCCACTCTCCATCGAATAAAATGTGCTTGATATCTTCCTACCTTATATTCTCACAACAATGGAAACCAGATGTAATACTAATCAGGAGCCTTTTGATATTGTCATCAGTTGGAAGGGCCCGATGCTGTATCCACCATGTTAAGAAATTGAATTTGGTCGGTATCTTCTTACTCCATACCTGACCAAACCAGTCCCCTTGCTACCCCTAGTTATAGCTAACACTATAGAAGTCTTTTTCATTAAAACACCTCGAAATGGCGGGAGTAAAAACACATTGATCCGGTTTCGAACTCAAGGTTATGAAGTCGTAAATCTCCCGCTGATCTGTGTGGAGGATTTCTCTGAAGAACTGGGGGTACTGACACACCTTCCTAAATGAAATCAATGGGGCTAGATAGCCCGGGTAACCGAGGACAGATTTTGCCCAATTGTGTTTCCAGAACATGACTTTTCCCTCCCCAATGATCCACTTTGATGAATTAAGTAGACATGGGAACTTGGTGCACGCCGAAGACCAAAGCAGAGACTCCCTCACTAGAGAAATTTGAGCATTGACCCCTAAACGAAGGGACATAATCTTTCCCAATAGAGTACGCTCTTCAATTATCTCCCAATCCAGATTCGCATGCATGTACTTGATAGTAATCTCGAGACTTTTAATGTTGATCCCTCCCTCTGCAATAGGACAATCCATCTTCCCCATGACACCCAATGTCGCTTCCACTTTGAGGATGCATTCCAAATGAACAGGGACAAGATTTTATCAATAACTCTGATGACTCCCTTCAGCACATTGGTAGCTGAAAGAGCATGCACGGGAAGGTTGAAAGAACACTATTCACAAGAGTGATCCGACCACCGAAGGATAAGAAGTGGTTATTCCAATTAAGAATTCATCCCGTGATATTTCTCACCACATTATCAAAATATCTAATTCACATACGGCCCAAGGATACAGGGGTACTGAGATATTTCATAGGAAATAGGCCACGATCCATCCCCAAGCTTCCATCCAAAACTGCCACCCTGCTCGGATTACAAGTGTCTACCACATAGAAGCCACTATTTTCTTTGTTGATTTGTTGACCACTTTAGTTGTAGTAATCCTCAAGGATCTTGGACAAGACCTGCACGGAATGATTCCCCATATTAATGAAAATCAGGGTATCATCTGCAAATGTCAAATGGGAAATAGGAGGAAGCCCCAGCCGCCTCCGGTAAGGAAGGACAAAACCTCTTGCAAGACCACTGTCAATCATCCTACTTAATGTGTCCTGCATGAGAATGAAAATGCTCAGAGATAATAGATCCCCTTGCTTGAGACCTCTAACCTTCTTAAAGAAACCATGGGTCTAACCCATAAAGGACACTGCCATCCAAACCGAGCTGAAACACCTTAACATGATGTCACTAGACCATATGGAGAAGCCCATCTTGTGGAGGACCCTATTGATGAAACCCCATTCAATACTATCATACGCCTTGTTCATGTCAAGCTTGATAGCCACATTAAAACCCCAGGACATGACTGAGAGATACCTTAACATCTCCTGGTCCATCACTATGGCCCCTTGGATAGATCGGTCCCGCACAAACCCATGTTGTTCCTTGGATACCCATCTATCCAGGTACCCATCCAGCCTCCTGTTAATAATACAAGCCAGAATTTTGTAAGTAAAATTGCACATACTCACAGGCCTATAGTTTATAAGGGATGTTGGGTCCTTAATCTACAGAAGCAAAATGAGGGTCCTGGCTGAGGAAATTCTCAGGAGAGTTCCCCCTCTGAAGAAGTCCTGGATGGAATTGATGATATACCTCTTCATGACCTCCAAGGATTGGATATAGAATGATCCCGGGAATCCATCTAGGCCTAAAACACTATCTTGATTAAGGTTTAGCATGACCGCTTTTATCTCCTCCTCCTCCAGGACACTCTCCAACACCTAATTATCCTGAGTAGAGTCAAGTCGGGGAATTCTCTCCCAGAAATCCTCACCCCCCATAGGGTATCCTTGATGAATCTTCAGATTGGGACCCACAAGGTGGTCCTTGAAATACGAGAAGGCCATACCCCCTACCACATCCTTGTCATCAAAAAAGGAACTGCCCTCAAGTGCCAGATTTGGTTTAACTATCTGCCACCTCTCCCTAATGAAAGCGTGAAATAAAGCCATGTTCTTGTCACCCTCCATTATCCATTTAATACTCAAGCATTCCCTTTCCCTACTTTCCTGCAAAAGAAGCAAAGCCTCCAGGGATTTCTCCTTTTCTGAGAGCTCGCCAAAGAAATCATCATCCCATACCTCCTCGTTGCATGACTCAAGGCACTCAACTTCCCTTTTGATCTCATTCAACTCCTGGTCCAAGGGCGGGATGCCCATGGCCCAAGAATGCATATCCTGCTTAATCCTCCTCAACATCCCATGCAAAGCTACCCACAAATGTCCCTTAATCGGAGCCTCCCAGCTTTCTCTGACTAATTGGGGATAGCCCGGGACACCGGCCCAGTGTCTCATATACCGAAATCCCGACTGCGATGCCCCCCAGTTTTCAAGGTCAACAATAGGGGGGAGTGATCAGAAAGGCTATGGGTCAAGTGTGAAACCTTCACCTATGGGAACATAGACACTGCATAAACATTAGTCAAACAACGATCGAGCCTGCCCCAACAATGACCATTTCCCCTTCGATTATTGCACCCAATGAACAGATCCCTAGAATACCCTAAGTCCAACAACCCTTTCCCTACCATAAACTGACCGGAGGACCTGCTAACCCGCCTTGGGAAATCCCATCTCTCCTTCCTTTCCACTTCATCTGCCACAACATTAAAGTTGCTGCCCAAAATCCAAGGTCGATCCCCTGGTTTGAACCCATTCAGGTCAGTCCACAGGGTATCCCTCCTCTGAGCATCGCAGTTGCCATAAATTAAAGACACCAAAAGAGAGAACCCATCATGGGACACCCTCGTTGTAATGTATTGATCCCCCGCTTGAATAAACTCCACTAAAATATATCTATGCCAGAGGACCCAAATATGCCTGTTAACCTACTCCAACTGAAGAGAAGCATGCATCCTCACCTTTCAGGAGAACTCAATTATCTTATCAGCCTTCTGCTTGTGCTCGATTATCGCAACCACATTAACCTTATGTTTCCTAACTTCTGAAGAAATTAATTCCGATTTATCCCTTTCCCCAACCCCATAGGCATTCCAAATAATGAAAGGATTCATGAGAAATGGGGCGGCCCAGATTTGACCCCAGGCGACCAGGTCACTTTTGAGAGGGAAACATCACAGTCACGAGCCTGCAACTTCCTCAAGGAATATCTCGTGCTTACTCCCGAACCATTCCCCCAAGGAACATTAGGGGAGGGGGACAGGATATGAGGGAACTCTTCCATCTTCCCCTGCACCACTTGACTGGGAGACCTTCCCTTATCACCCTCTTATAGTAGAAACACACCGCAAGAAGATGAGGGACCTCTTGCGCATCCAACACTTTCCAAAATCCTGCCCTCCGGAGGGTCCCATGAATCTCGGGGAACATCATCAACCATGCCCCTACTGTAGAGGACTTGCTCCAGGACCCGGAAGAGGTAGGCCTCCCCTGCACCCCAAACTCCAGACCTAACGCCGAACTAAGCTGCTCACCACTGCTCAGGCACAAACCCAACTGCACACGAAGAGAACCCTGGGACAAGAATCTCTATAAAACAGGGACTACCTTCAGCAGAGAAACCGACCCTTCGCCAGTCACTAGCACCCGGGAGAAAGGGCTCAGCCGAGGGGGAGGTACCCGGAGATGATCACAAACACCACGCTGAACCGCTTGAACTAGCCCCATCCCTGGGGAGCTTTCTGCAAGAGGAGGGACTAAACCTCCACCCATATGAACCTCCAAAGAGGGGGAGTAGACACCCTTGGGCCCATACGCAACGGCCGAGCCCTGCCGCATGGGCGCTTGAAATCTACCCACCGCCGCAGAACGAGGAAGGACCCCAGGCTTGAGGGCACCCGCTGGAAGAACCATTGGACGTTGCTTCATGCATCGCTACACCGAATTCCCCTGTAACGAGCAGGCCACACAAAACCAAGGATACACCAGGTAGCCAATATCCTGAAGCCAGAAAGCCTCACCCTGCACCTTCACCGATAAACTCTCCAGCAGAAGATGGGCCAAATCTAGATCAACACATATGCGGGGGGCCATCATCTCCACACCACTTCGAGTGCACCCATCCGTATAGAGAAATCCACCCAGCCCATCTCCAATAACCTTTAGAAAAGTGAGGTTCTGAAAGGGTACTGGAAGACCAGGAAAGCTTACCCACACTGCCGCCCGAGAATCCTCCCCCCTTAATGTGACACCATCAACCAGCGGGACAGATTGAAGTGCCACCTCCCAAATACCTAAGGCGCGTTACACCAAGCCTGGATGAAATCCACCTCTGAAGCCAGCACCATGAAATAGGAGCACCTGTGAATTGACACAACCTGAGCCTCCTCCTTCAGGCCCCAAGATCCCACAAAACGCTTGAAAACAGCAAGCGGCATCTTCGCTGCTCCAAAACGCGCGACCAAGGACCATTTGAGCCCTACCACTGCCTGATCGAACGTCGAAGAAGGGATTGACAGCTCGCATCACTGCCCTTCCCGCGCCACCGAGTGAGAGAACAGACCGATACTTGGGAAGCACAGATCCGAGTCCTTGGACCCCTCACCTCAAAGCACCTCCTTGAACGACTTAGCCGGATGGAGCTGGATGGAAAGAGGAGAATGTGCCCCCCAAGGTGAAGAGAATCCTGACGCCGGAGACCCTACCCCAGGATTGAAGGCCACCATAGACAGGATCACTATCGGAGAGCACAACACTGGTAAAGGGCAAGGCAGGCAGATTTTAAAATCATCAAGCGCGTGCAGCGCGTTCTCCGTGAGCGAGATGGAATCCATTACTTCACACTTCTATACATTTCGCATTTAAAAGAACACATAATATCATAATGAATTCACATTTTAATTCAAGATCAATAAATCATAAAAACTCAATCAATTAAATAAAATTTTGTTCTCAAAAGTGACCAAAAATATAATTAAAATTAATTTGAATACTATATCATATAATGACTTCATAAAATTTCTCAAAACATAAGAATTTATTTTCCTCCAGCAATTAATTAGTCAGTTTTAGTGGAAAATAATAAATATAAAGGGTGGAAAACTAGAATTCTGAAAATAATTAGTTATCAAATAAATTTCCCCCCATGGAAATCTCTCATGCTAAAAAATTTTATTTCCCCATTAAAATAATTTCAAATTAGTGAAAATTTGGGTCCCTATTTTGCAAAATGATTTTAAATTATAAATTTAAAATTAATTAAAAAACCTCAATTTTCATCCAACTAGAAGTAAAAACTTTTCTTTACCTCTAGGTGAGTCTGCTCACATAATAAAAAATAATGATAAATAGATACTCCTTTTGGATTAGAAAGCTTAATAATTACTAGAAGAATAAATTATCCATCCATCAGATTAAATAATTAAATAATGAAATAAAAAAGGATTAACTTGGATTAGGATTTTCATTTCACAGACCAAGTGGATGCATATATTATGAATTTAATTCTAATTAAAAAGATTAAATATAATAGTAGTTGTAAAAAAATTCCACCAATTTTTTTCCAATAATACAATTTTATAAAAGGGAAATAAAAAACGATGTTCTCAATTAAATCTATGGTTGAATATAAATTAAATGCCATACACTAAAATAATAATCAATAAACTTAATATGAAAATTTCCCATTGAAAATAATGAAGGTAACAACTTAGAAAATAACCCATTTTGAATATATTTGATGATATTTAAATGATTTCTCAATGAAATAAAATTTTTCACTGAAAAGGGCCCCCACACTTAGAACTCAACATTATCATTAATGTTGAACCTTAATGTGTAGAATGAATTTAGATAATTTATTTCATTATGGTTTTCAATTTATTAGTGATAAACATGTTCAAGGGGTCATAATAAATATCATAAATAGAAGATTTCATTATATAATTTCTAGTCATTTCTGAAACTCTTAATAAGTAGAAAAATTTCTAGTAATCATTCATTATATATTAAACATTTTACATGTATTGTTCAATTGGAAGATCTCAAAAATTTTCAAATTAACTATAAAATATAAAGTAAAGTGCTTATTTCATCATATAATCCCAAATCAACGAGTACAAAACAAATTTATTTATAATAGAAATTAAAAAATTAAAAAATGGGAAAGCATATTTTTAATTATTTCATACTTGGTATTCAATTAAAAATATAATAGATTATATAGTCTAGTCATTTAAAATCATTAACAACATGGAATATACCTATTGACATTGAGGGTTTAATTTTAAAGTTTTAAGATCAAAATCAAATTTAAAATAATAAAAAAAGAATGGATAGAAATAAATAAACTAAGGAGCATAAATAGGTTATAGAATGAAAAATTTACTCCCTTGGAGTCGGTTATTTTTCCTCCTAGTTCAAAAATAACATATTTTTCCAATCATCATGAAATGAAAACAACAGTTTCTTCTAATAAAGAACTAAAAAAAATCAATTTCCAACATTAAACTCAAAAAATAATTTTAGGATGAGTGAAATCACAACTTAAAAATAAGGAGAGTGAATTACTCAAAGTCATATAACCCACCCTAGATCATAGTTTTAATTTTTTTTAAATAATTGTTGACTTGATTCTTAGAGTATAGATGAATAAAACCAAAGTAAATTTAAATTTATTTTCAATGAATTGATACTGAAAAATGCCTCTTTTATCAAAAAATTCTAATAAACATATCACTAAATATGTCTTCCAAAAAAACTAGAAAATTTTCAATTGATAGGATGTACAGACTTAGTGTAATGTTTGTCAGTATGAAAAGTGTTTCACAATCAGTAACAAATAATCATCAATAAAATAACTATAAAATCAAGTACAAACATATAAAATAAAAAGTTAGTAAAACATAGAAAATTTCGTTCTAGTAAAAGTGTAATAAGATTTAAAAATTATTTTCAACAATAAAAAATAATTATCCTTAAACATTAACAACATAGTGTACTGACAACTTTAAAAACTGGTGTGTGTATTATAGTTTAATCTAAGTAAAATTACCATCAGTTAAACCATAGTCCAAAACATTCCTATTAAAAATTAATAGTCTGAATGCTAAAAATCATCTAAAACTAAAAGAATCACTCCCTCTAATAAAAATGTTCCATCTTCTAGAAAATCATGATCCACCCATTATCCTCTTAAGGATAATAACTAAACATAATTTTACATTTAAATACCCATAGAAGAAAAAAATCAATACCAGTTATTAGAATTTTAGTTCAAGAGAAATAAAACAAGGTACATGATTAAAAATAGTATCCATGAAGCATAATTCCATTGATGTTTGATGTAGTGAAAAATGGAAAAACTTTATGTCACTTCTAATAACAAACAATATGGTGAGAAATATCTCATAAGTCTTTAGATGAACAAAAATGGGGTGACACTACTTTATTTAGGGGTTTAAAATATAAAATAAGAAATTTTTTATTAAAATAATATAAATTGTTTAATTTAAAGTGATAAAATCACAGGTTTCCTTCGATACAGTTCTAGTTTTAAATTATCCAGCCAGACTCCCCTATAAAAAAACAAAGTTATTATGTTGTTGTATGTTATTCTCTATAAACCACCATAATTATTTGGAACCTTTATTTTTTGGTGAATTTTTTTTAAAATTGGATCTATATTTTTTAGGGAAGAAATAAAGTTGCCTTATATCTAGCACATAACCCTAGAAGTCTACATCAACAAAGATGAAAATAATGATATACTTTTTTATAGAAGATAACTTGACACTATCTAATTTAATTTTCATGATATAATCAACCTAATCACAGTTCTTTTGAGGTTTTATTAGGGTATATAAAGATTCCAAGGAAAAATAATAGTTTTATAAGCATTCCTTAGAAAAATATATCCCAGATTGAATGTAAACTATTGTAAAGACTACTGAGTTTTTAAAATTAGTTTCAAGATAAATTTATTCAATTCTATAATAAAAAAGTTTAAATCATTTGAAAAAAAATTTAAGACCATTTATATGTTTTTTTAATCATAAAAATTTTATTATGAAAACCGTGTTTCCATTTCAATAGTCAATAGATCTTCATGGTTGAAACAAAAATCCATGATTTTCAATTAATCCACCATCATAAAAAACTCCACAATCAGTTAGGGGGTCTCATAATTTCACAAATTTAGTGGTGCGTATTTTTCATCCACAAAAAATCACTTTTCACAGCATCTTCAAATTATAGTTTGTGAAATTTTTTGACTAACTTGATTTTACATATTATGAATTTCTATTTTAGTTACCTGAATAATTCCATCATTAGAGATCCAAAATGAGTTGTTCAATTTATCACTTTTTCAAAAACCAGTTTTATGTTCATGATTCTATTCTTGTATTAAAATTTTTTAACTTTAACAAATTCATAAAAAATTCCTTTCATTGATCAGAAGGCCTAATTGGTTCTAATTGAAAGTCTAAAAAATTGATAATTTATTCCTATCATCACTTTCTAGATTATCACATATTTTCTATAACACTTTATCATAGTGATTCACTAAAAATATCTTTATGATTATTTTAAAAACACTGCACTCATCATTATTTAATCCATTATGGAAACATTATAATAAAACTCTAAAGGTGACTCCATGATTAGGAAATTGTACTGCAAAGTAATTGAACCTGTCCCAATTCCTTCTAAAATTATCCTCATCACTCTTAAAAAATACTGTGATCAAAATCATATAGTTTCTAAATCTTTTACTAGTTATTCTTGTCATTTTATATAAATTTTGGATCTATTATTTAAGTGTAAAAATATTCAATAGAAACTTTACATGAATGATCACATTCACAATATAATATATTTCAATTCAACCAGATAAAAGCTTCAATTTTTGTAGGAGTTTATAGAAATATTCATCACTCAAGGACAAGAGTTTTTTATTCTGTTATTTTTTTTAAATGTTTTTTTATTTATTTAAAACCCTAAGAAACTGAATCCAAATCATCCTTGAAAATGAAACCATGTTTTTAGGGGACATATGGTCATCATGAATATCAAAATATCATTTATAGAACCACATATGTATAATAGTGAATAGTTGAACCAAAAGGAAGGAGGTTAAATGTTCTAGAGATTTATTTTAACTCTAAACTACTATAAACACAAGAAAGTTCATTTATATTTGAAATATAGTAATATATAAATTCAAGTGTAATTATTAAGTGGTGTGTGAGTGTTGTTAACAATTTCAAACAATAGTGTTAAGAAGTTAGTAAATAGATGATGCTACTGATTTTAAATATATCTGGGAAAATAAAGTTAATGATTTTTTTTAAAATGTAATTTCATCCATTAAAAGATAACTAAAATGAATTGAATCAACACCTAAAAGAGTAGAAAAACCTCTCAAGTGTATCCATGTTGAATTTGAGGTAAACACTTATCTATTGAGAGAGAGTAATAAAATAAGAAAAACAAATAGAATAGTACTTCAATCATCATAAAGGCCATGAAATCACATGACTTGGTGTGTTTGTCCGGATTATTTTTCCAAAAAAATATCTCAATAATTTTTTAGGATAAAAATATTCTAAATAAATTAAATATTTTTAATTTAAAACTTCATCTTTAGACTCAATCCTAAAAGAAGTCATTGAAAAGAAAATTGAAATGATTAACTAATGAATTTAGCCTTTATCACTTGAATCTTGGTTAAAATCAAAATGAAAACCCAATAAAGTTCAATTTTAAATCTTTAGATAATTTCATTACAGGGATATGATGATTGAAGATAAAGTGAAAAAAGGTACAAGATCTTGAATTTTCAAGGTGAAAATTAATCTAATATCATGTTCAATAGAATACAATTTTTTTCTTCAGAAAACATCTTCAAAGAATAGAACTAGAGGATGTAAGAAGAAGATGATGAGAAAGATAAATCCCATTTGAAGAGCAGCTCAAGACCCTATGGTATGCCTCCCACACCTGCTCAAATTTTAGGTCTATATCTTCACATTTAGTAGTGGTGTGTTATAGAAGTTAGGTGTAGAATTTTTCAGAATATTGGAATCTTGATTATGTTTCCATTATCATATTTTAATCTTCCTAATGTACCACCTAATGTACATGTTTTATTTTCTAATTTTTTAACTCACATCTAATCTTTTTTTATCTCACATGACATGGTTTTAGAAAATTTTCACAATATCTGCCACCTTTCAAGACACAACACCCAATAACCAAACATATAACATTGATGCCTCAACATCCATCTTAAGCCTTGATAACCATATTTTACTTATTTGATATATAAAAATCCATCCTTATAAGAAAATGTTCTTGGATAATTTGATACCCCATGGAACTGTAGTAGTTAATAAGATAATTCCATAAATTTGAAAAATCCATTAATAGTAGCATAAAATAGTAGCTCACAATAGATCTCCATGATTTTCTATTCTATATATGTTCAACATCAGCTTCAGCGATGCCCACTAGCCCAAATCTAGAAAAATGTATAACTATAGGATAATAGTCCCATTATTCTAAATATTCTCTAATATTCATTAGATTACCCAAGAATCAACCTAACCTTTAAATTCAATAAAAAACTAGTTGATACGTGGATCATCAATAGAAACTCAGGCTTCAGCTTTAAATTCCTCATCCAATGGCTTATCTTCTTCATTGGGTTTCAACATCAAACCCACACTCATTATTAAAAATAGGTTTTCTTACAATTTTTGTTTATTTTAACCTTGGTTTGAATGAAATTTCCATCATCGACTCAAATTCAATGTTAAAAAAAATTCAAACCACTCACAAGAGCCTCTCTATGTGATGAATTTAAATTGCTTCACCACATCAGCACTTCTCTAGATTTAGATAATGATCGATTAGTATCCTAATCGAAATCTAAAATAGGTGGATGGGGTAGGAATATTCTACCACCCCAAATTCATTCTCAACATTCGATTGATCTGATGAACTCAATGGGATTAAAGATATCTAATAGTTAAGACTCATCCCACAATGATAGTCCCAACTAAAATTCCATAAACATATATTGTTATTAGCATCCCATAAATAAAATTCAACAATTAAAATTAAATTTCTATAATATTATTTTTAATTTTACTATTTAGTAAAATAAATTTTATTAAATTAATAATAAAATTAATATTTAATATATATTTCCAAATGTAAATTTAAAATTTTGAAAAATAACAATTTAAAACCAATTTCAAAAAGATATATTACCTAATAATATAAATGACCAGATTTTCTTGAAATTAAATGTACACACACAATTTCAATGCCAAAATCAACTAAAATAAATAAATTTACAAAATATTAATTCATTACAACTCATGGAATTATGAATTTTAGAAAAAGAATATTTAGTTAATTTTCTTAGAGTATTAAAAAATTTGGAAACAAGAATTTCTCATTTTTATAAAAAAAAATATTTTTTGACTGCATCACATTTTAATTCAAATTCTACCAATTATAAGAAATCAATCAATAAAAGGCCATTTTGAGCTCAAAAGTGACAAAAAAATAATAGAAATTCATGTTAATACTGTATCATATAATGAAAAAATAATGTACTCTCCTACTCTTAAGATATATAAGGATGGTAATTCTCCCAGGCATGTGAAATCTTATATTATCACTAGTATGCACAAGAAATATAAATCCAAGAAATCAAATAAAATGGAATATATAATAGGGTTAAATATTTTATAATTATGATAAATTAATTAATAAAATTGTCAATATAATATACTCCCCAATTCTAACAATAATATTATTTATTACTTGTATCTTATTATTACAAAATTAGGCATAAATATGTATATGGTGATATTTGAACCCCTTACCTCTTGGTTATTCAATAAAGCCTTTACCACTCTACTAAATTATAACAAATCAAGTGGAATCAAGATAAATAAATTTCATGTCTTCTTAATTGTATTTAGTTATATTATATATATTTATAATTATTATAAAAATATTATGTGACTTCTCATTAAAATTTTTAAAATCTTTCTTTCTGACCAAATTTGGATTTCATGAATTATATAGATTTATTTCAAATCATAATTATTTTTAATTATCAAATTTTAATTTGAAAAAATGAATTTTATTTTTGAATTAATGAATTCAAAATTATCTTAGGATGAAATTTTAATAATTTTTTTAAATGATTGATTTTTTTAAAGAATAGTGAAAAATATCATTTTTATTGAAAATTCTATTTTCTTTTAATATATTTACAAATTCATATTATATTTTCTATTAGTTTAAAATTTTATTTAGTTTTGATTTGATTAAAAATAATCCAATTATAGTCATTTTAATTAGTTGTATACATTAATTTGATATTAAAAAAGTTTTATATATAAAAAAGACATATTTATGAAAAATGTTTTACATTAAATTTTAAGAGTTTAATTTTAAGTAAAATTTGTCCAAATATATGAATAAAATCATAAAAAATGGATTCATATTTGGAATTAGGGGATCCAATTTTTTTTACATTGGTCCAATTTATTTTTTTCATTTTTAATAGTGATCTTAGTATATTTTTATCACCAAAGTAAGGTTAAATCGAGTAATTATGGTTAAAAATTATATGACAAGCACTAAATAATGACCCTAAGATGAAAATTTATTTCATTGGATGATTATATTTTATCCATAAGCATCCAATATTTTAATATGTGATATTTCTTCCATTTTGATGTGAATTTGACCTTTATAATATTTAATTAAAGGATAAAGTAAAAAATGAAACTCTCTTGCATTTAATATCTACAATATTTTGTGATAATGATAAAAAAATTATTTTTGGTTATAAATATTATTTTTAAATAGAAATTATTTTTTATTATTGTAATTTATTTCTATTTTTTATTGATTAAATAATTACCTTAAATGTTTACACAGCACTGACACAATATTT
Source organism: Viscum album (assembly GCA_963277665.1). NCBI lineage: Eukaryota > Viridiplantae > Streptophyta > Magnoliopsida > Santalales > Viscaceae > Viscum > Viscum album. Next base: position 1,461,284,658 of record OY728162.1, on the reverse strand, counting down.
ATTCAATTAACATAAAAAATAGATAATATTAAAAATATTAAAATAAATTTATTTCTAACGAATTATTGTGTTCCAAAATTATTTTAGAAAAATATATCATTTTATGTATGTTTTAAATTATTATATTCTAATTCATTTACTATCATGTTGTTTTCAATGCCAAATTAAATGAATAGTTTTAAAATTCACATTAACGATATTAAATAATAAATAATATTTTATAAATGATTTAATATTACTAAAAATATTACATTCATCAAATTGAATGAGATATCATTTATAATATCAACCACAATCTACTAATGAGTCTTTTTTTCCTTTCATAGTAACCTCGTTGTGTCCTTTAGTGTAGAATACATTGATACTATAGTAAATGTCAAAAGGGTTAAGGGGGGTTAAAACCAAAAGGTAATGATAAAAACATATTATAATATAGAAACATTTTATTCTATGAGAGTATTTGGATTCATCATTATATTATATTTTAAATATATAATTTTGGATTCATTTAACCATGAAAATTAATTTATATTAATTTAATATGTTAACCAATTCCAAGAGTTCCCCTTCCCTCTCTTATAAAAGGACTCCTCCTTTACTCTTCAATTAAAATTTTAAAAAACTTTTGTTTCAGTCTATACCTAAAAAATACCTTCCTCAAATAACTCTTAATGTCATAGAGATTTTGGTTTGATAATAAAACTATCCTAGACAATATTTTTGGTGTAAACATTAAGAGATTCATCAATGAAGAGGTATCATTCTTAAACAATCATTTTTTATTTTATTTCTTCTTATAACTCCCTAAAATATTATTCCAACATGATGAAATAATAAAACAACTACCTTAAATACAATAATATGTTATTATTTAATTAAAATAACCTATATCTATCTCCTCTTCCATCAAATGGGAAACAAAACCGTCGTTCATGTGTATGGAGGACTACCGCCTCTTGAACCAATGTAATTCATCTTCCATCTCCACCACTCACATATGGTTTAATTATGGATTTAATATATATATATATATATGATATTTTTGAAATATTTATAATTATATAAAATTAATATATCATATATTTTCATATATTTCTATTTATTGAAAAATGATAACATCATTCATATATGCATGTGGATTACCACCACCATAATTTAATTTGATTCATTTTTAATTACCATATAATGTGGATATTATATATAAGTGTATTTAAAGAAATAATTATCAATATTTAAAGATAAAATAAAACATTCCTTCCTTCCATAAAGAATATTGAAAAGTGAAAACATCACTCATGCGAACATATGGTCTACTATCTCAACGATTATAATGTAGTCAATTTCTCATAACCATATTTCATATTTGATTTTGACATTAATATATATATAAGTAAATTATAATTATTTCATTATTATTTTTCTAAATATGATATAATAATGACCACATTGTACATAGTCATCCGACTAAAGTCATTTTGGACATATGAGATGAATATCGTCAAAACATCAGACATGAACTTAATTGATTTTGTAATTGGTTATAACATATTAAAAGGAATATTAAAATTGAAAAAGTTTCTTAAGAAATTAAATTATTAATTATTTAGTAATATAAAGAACATTCATGATGATTCAAAATCAAGGTAAGGGGTACTTTAATTTTATAACCTTGTTTAAAATGTTTAAAATATTTATTTTATTAATATATTTATTCCAATCACATAATATTAAATTTTTTTATTGATGTATTTATATGAAAATAAATTAATTATAAAAGAAATTTTATTCCCCTTTTTAATTTCTTTCAATGGTTTTAAAAAGGAATATTTTTACCTATTTCATACACAAAATTTTGACAAAAAAAGAAGTGTTCTATTTTAACGTATATGAGATCAACCAGTTTTACTACCACAAAAACAATTATTTGGTTTTGGATTACTTTATAAGGATACATTATTTATTCAAATAAAAACAATCAATAACTTTTTTCAAGAAATTATATTTTTGAAAATTGGGTTTTAAAGAAAAGGGATATAACAATATCTCGAAATTCATTCTTATGGGTGTAATGAATGATTTTATGATTCATGATTTCATGTATCATGATTTAGTTATAGTTCTTAGGAATTATTTATAATGACATGTGGTTATGTTATAAATCTTGGATAGGTGATCCCATTATATCTCTATTATTAAATGGGTAATGGTATAGTGTTAATTGATTAATTTTATCATAAGATATTATTGGAATTTACTAGGAAGGCTATTCCATTTTTAATCATGAAGGATGTTCAATTTTTAACCATGAAGGTTATTACATTTGTAAGAGTTATTTTATGAGTGAATGGAAATAATGACTCATGTGACCTATATTATTTTTCTATTCATGATATGTTTTTTTATAGAAAACATTAGACTTCAAAAAAGGTAACCAACAAGTGCAATTTTAAAAGGAAAATATATGATACTTCTTAAAGGTGGAATGTATAACCTTTTTTAAAAAAATTTCATGAGTTTTTAATTATTTATAAGAATGATTTTTTAATAGTTTCCTTTAATATTTCATTATGAAATAATTTATGAAAATTGTTGGGAAGATAAGTTTAATTCTTAGGTAAGGAAATATTTATTTTGAGATAAAAGTTTATTTTTTTTAAAAAAACTTTAATGAGTATTAATGGACTAATGGATTTCATTCTTATTTTATGCATCTTAATGAGTTTTTTTATCATATCACATTTTAAAATCTTTTTTATTGAGTTTTAATGATGATTAAGGAAAATTATTGGATCAAGATCAAAAATGCAAAGATATGTCATAAAATAAAAATAATTATATATTAAAAACTTTGTTTTTGAAAAAAATGTATACTAAGAAGAAGTGTATACTTTGATATGTAACATTTATTTTTGTAATTGTGACAAAATTATTCTCTAAAACTCTAAACATAAAATATTTCTTTTAATGTAAGAAAATTAAATCATGTCTAAAGGAATATGAACATGTATTTTTTAAAATAGGGTCTTTATTATTGGTATAATATAAAAAGTTTATATAACATTATAGGTTAGGATGATTTAAGAAAATACCTTTAAGTGATTTTAACTTATGGTTATAAAGTTACAACATTTGAATATTAAATTGTTTCTTCATTTAAAAAATATAATTTTAGAATGGAGTTCCAAAGAGGAAATATGGAAACTAAAGTGAAAAGGTACCAAGAGGGAAATATCCTTCCAAAAAAGAAACCAAAATATATATTGAATTGAAACTGAGAAATTTTTTATAGTAATGAATCATATTAAATGGTATATTAATGGTGGGGGAATATATGATATATAATAACCATATTTACTATATAGGAACATTAAAATAATAAGGAATTGTATGAGACAACACCTTGTAGCATTCAGTGGGTCTTCTGACCTAGTGGTAGTTGAGGAAAGGGTAACATCTCTGAAAAGATATTTGAAGTCATGAGATCATAAAAAGGTTACTCTTTCTATTTATTTTTTAAGGTGAATATGATCAATGGTGGTTAATGGTTATGAATAATAAACAATGTGAAGAAATTTATACCATGGAATGGGCTGAATTTGAGAACATTCTCCTTGAAAAATATTTTCCTAAGGCTGTTAGACATAGGATAGAGAAACAATTTTTTGAATTGAGATAGATAGAGGATGATTTAAGGGCCACAAATTAATAAAAAGTTTCTAAATTTTCATGGTACACAATTGTTTCTATCCCGGATCTTATTAGTAAAAATAACTGATGTTACTCAAGATTAATGCTAATATATTGAAGGGTGTTAGCTTACCATAAATTTAAAGGTTATGGGAAACATGATCGATATTTTGAGAAGGTGGAAATGGAGTTTTCCAATTATCAGGTGTTATATGAAAACATTCAAAGTGGTCTATGTGTCATGGGAAGGAACTCATAAAATAAATATGATGGTATAAAAATTAAGTTTCGAGTTTTTGATAGGTGTGGTAAAAACCATCCTAAGGAATACCTTATAAAATTTGGGTAGTGTTTCTGATGTGGGGTGTCCAGGTAAATGGTTCATGAATATAATGAAAAATCATTTTAGTGGTAAGGAAAATTTTGATAAGAAGGTAGTAAAATGTTTAAATGTAATGATATAGCTTATTATATATATGAGTGTCTAAATAAGAACATGAATGATGGGATATTATCAGACTTAAAGAAAAAGGGTTCCGTGAAATCCTTTTTAACTACTTCAATATATGTTGGTACATCAAATTAGTAACAAGTAAATTTCTTGTTTATTATAAATAATATAATTTCTTGTTTGATTATGCATCTACACATTCATTTATGTGTATGAAATGTTCCACTAAATTGGAAACTTCACCTCAAGAAAGAAATCCAAAACATATTGTAAAAACACTCATGGTAAGTTTTAAGGAAAAGTGAAATTATAGTAATCTTTATTTTGTTTTCTGTGGAAATACATTACCTATAAACCTTACTATGTTTCACCTAGTAGAGTTTTATATTATTCTGGGTACTAATTATCTCTTTTTTGACCAAGATAAGATATATTGTAGACCCAAAAAAGTTTTTTTTCAGAAATATAATCGATATGTATATAATAATGAATTCATAATTTTTATAATATATCAAGAAGCTAAGGGATTTTTAAAAGATGAATATAAAATTTATCTTGCACATATTATTCAAAATAAGGGAACTATTTGGATTAATGATGTGCCAGTAGTAAAAGAATACATGGATATTTTTTCAATGAGTTTCTTGGTGTAATACATGATCCTGAAATTGAGTTTACTATTGTATTAGTTCATAATGATAACCCAATTTTAACCCCCCTTATCGGATGGATCAAGTAGAACTTCTGGAATTAAAAAAGTAGTTTTAGGCTTTTCTTGTTAATGTTTTCATTCTTCCAAGTACTGCCCAATGGGGAGACAATATTTTTTTTATTAAAAAGAAAGATAGTTCCATGAGGATTTACATTAATTATAGACATTTTAATGACATTACTATTAATAAAAATTATATGTTTCCTCATACTGATGACTTGTTTGATCATCTCTATGAATCTTAGTATTTTTCAAAGATTTATTTTAGGTATAGGTACCATTAGATGAGTGTGAAGGAGGAAAAAATTATAGAAAAATTGTTTCATAGTAGGTATATGTACTATGAATTTTTTATTCCATTTGGGTTGAAAAATTCCCCAACTATATTTTTATATCTCATGAATAAATTTTTCCATGAATATTTGGAAATGTTTATGGTTATTTATAGCGAGGATATCCCGACTTATTCAAAAAGCTATAAGGAGCCGGAAAAAAAATATAATGATTTTTTACAAACACTGAGAGAAAAGAAGCTATATATATGATTTAGAAAATAAAAGTTTACATCATATTTTATTCTTGAGACACATCTTAAATAAATATGGCATACTAGTTGATCACACAAAACCTAAATTGGTCTAGGAATGATAAAAACCTAAAAATGATACTGAGATTATAGTTTTTTGATTAAGAGGTTATTATCAGTTATTTGTTGTAAAATTTTCATCCTTATCTAGAACAAATACTTCGCTAACACACAATGTAGTTAGGTTTTTATATAGGAGTGTGATTAATGTTTACAATAATTTAAAATTTGTTATTTAATTCTCATGTTTTTCCTTACCATCCAAAAATGGTGACTTTATTATTTACAGTGATTTTTATTTGAGAGAACTGGGTTTATTATTAATGCATAATGACTGGGTAATTAATTTTTCATTATATAAATTAAAAAAACATGAGAAAATTTTCCTACACAAGAGATTGAACCGGAATATATAATGTTTTTTTAATAATTTCAATACATCATTTATATGAAGTAAACTATGAAATATATACTTATCACAAAAATTTGAAGTATTTATTTACTCAAAAATAAATGAAAACAAGAAAAAGGAGATGGATATAATTGATAAAGGATTATGGATGGGAAATTCATTACCATATAGAAAAATAATAAAAAGTAGATGATATATTGATTCGGAAAAATAATGCTACAGTAACCATGTTATGTTTAGAAAATGAACCTTTGGTTAATGATTTGTTGAATTTTTTAGTAGAAAATTTACATTTTATAACTTCCCCTATTTCGTTTTAGATGTTAGTATAATAATATATATCATAAAAAATTTAGAAATAGTATAATGAGGATAATGTTTTACTGGAATATGTAGAGTTTATTAAGAAAGGTAAGATGCCTAAATTTAATGTTTACAAAGAAGAAGTTTTGAGATTCATAAGAAGGTTATTTGTTTCATGTGACACCTAGTTGAAAAAATAACTAATGAGTAAATCTCATAGTTCTCCATTTTCTATTAATCAAGATAGTATCAAAATTTATAGACACATTTGGGAACATTTATTGTGGGAAGGAATGAGGAATGATTTTTTTAATTTTACTGTGAAATTATTGAATTTCAAACTAGTTAAAGCTAAACAAAATTTATGAAGTGGATACTTTAGCCTTTTATTGTGTTAGAATGGAAATTAGAGAGTATATATATTAATTTTTTGATGGTTTTCCCAAGTAAATCTAAAATTAATAATGTGATTTGGAAATTTTTTGATTAATTAACTAAATATATTCATTTTCTTCCCAAATGAGATAATATGTATTTGGATCAAATTTCTAAAATTTATGTTAAAGAGATAATTATGTTAAATTAAGTATCTATTTATATTATATCTAATCATGATCCTAGATTCACCATTGATTTTTTAAAAAGTATTCATATGTTATTGGGTACTTAATTAAATTTTAGTATTACTTTCCATCCTCAATCTGATTGACAGTCAAAGAGAACGATTCAGAATATAGAGGATATTAATCAAGCATGTTCAATGGATTATAAATAAATTTGGTATTAAAATATAAATTTTGTTGAGTTTTATTATAATATTTTTTTTATTCTAATATATAGATGAAAATTTTTATACTTTATATGGAAAACAGTTTAAGTCTCCTCTTGTTGGGATGAAGTTGTTGAAGGAATGTTGTTGGGACTAGAAATGGTATATGAAATGGTAGATAAGGTGAAGATGGTACGGTGGTACATGAGGGTGTATTAGAGTAGTTATAAAATTTAAATAGATAAATATAAATAAATTTATGTTAGGAGATCATGTTTTTCTTAATGTATATCTATGGAAAAGTGTCATTTGTTTTAGTAAAAAGGGAAAGTTACTAATGTAGTTTATTGCACTGTATATAATCCAATATAAAGTTGTATTAATTTCATATCCAGTGGATTTTCCTCTTAGTTTATCATAACTACATGATGAATTTCATGTTTCTTTGTAAATAAAATATATAACTAATGCATCTCATATTTTGAGCCCTGAAGTAGTACAGTTAGTTTAGAACCTTTCATATGAGGAACGTCCAATTTAGTTTCTTGACTCTAGAGGAAAAGTATTTCAAAATAAGGTAATTTTTGAAGTAATGTTCTTTTTTGTAAAACCATATGTTTTAAGAAGAAACATGATAATATAAAAATGATATGAGGGAAAGATATTCCCACTTGTTTAATAATTGAATAAAATTTATGAGGATATAATTTATAAAAGGGGGAATCATATAAAAACAACAGAAAGGTCAATATAAATCATTCTAAGGTCTTATTAATATTCATTAATTATATTTTATATATTTAAAATTATTGTAATAACATTAGTTCATTTTTTAGTTAAAAAAAAAGAATTATTTCTAACCAAATTGCATTTTCATGAATTATACGGTTTTACTTAAAATAATAATTTTCAAATTATAGAATTTTAACTATAGAAATTGAGTTTTATTTTTTAATTCATCATGAAAAAATTATCTAAGTATGAATCTTTGAAAATTTTCTAAAAAGATTTATTTTTTAACGAATTGGGAAAATATTATTTTTTATTAAATATTTTGTTCCATTTTAAAGTATTTAAAAAGTTATATTCAATTTTGTATTTGTTTTAAAATTTAATTAGTAATTTTTTTATTAAATATAATCTAATGGAATTCCTTGGAATAAATTTTATAATTTAATTTGGAATAATTTTTTTTTTAAAATGATTTCTTTTTCTGAAAAACCCATTTTCATCACTTTTTGTGGGCTTACTTTTAAATTAAATTATTTCACTCATGTGAATTGATTTTTTAGAAATGGAGTAAATATTTTTATTCATAGTATCCAAAAATTTTAAATTGTTCCATTTTATTTTTGGTCATTTTAAATAGCATCTTTACTAAATTTTTATCACCATATTAAAAGTAAATCATGTAATTAAAGTTAAAAATAATATGATAAGGATAAAAAAATGACTCTAACACTTGTATTTATTTAATTGGATGAATGCATCATATTTAGTGAAAAGAATAAATACATATTATATTTGTTTATAAATTTCATTTTATATACAAATTATTATTATTTATCATGGTAATTTATTTCTAATTTTTAGTGATGAAATATTTGTCTTAATTCTTACACAACACCGACACAATATTTCTTTAATTTATATAAAAATTAAATAAGTGATTTTAAAATTATTAAAAAAAATAATTTGAATGAATTATTTTATTCTGTAATTTTTTTAGAAAAATATAACAAGATATGGATGTTTTAAAGGATTATATTATAATTCATTGGGTTTCATATTGTTTACAAAGGTGAAGTAAATGAATAGTTCCGAAATTTACATTAATGAACTTAAAAAATAAATAATTTTTATTAAATGATTTAAAGTTGAAAAAAATATTATCTTTAGAATGTTGAATGTGATATTGTTTATAATATTAACTGTGGTCAATTTATGAGACTTTTTACCTTTTAATGTAAGTTTTTTGGTTCATTTTGTGTAAAAATATGTGATATCATGGTAAGTGTCAAAAGGGTTAATGGGGATTTAAAACCAAAATATAAGGGTAAATATTATTGTAAAAGTTTCCAAATTTTATTTTATGAGATTATTAATATCTATAATTATATTTTATTTAAAATATATTATTTTTGATCCATTTTCCATGGAAATTAATTTATATTACTTTAATAATTTAATTCCAAGAGTGCCCCTCCTCTCTCTTATAAAAGGGCATGTCCTCTCCCCTTTACTTCAAACTTGAAAAGCTGTTTGGTTCAGCCAATACATTCTCAAATCCATTACTTACATCCCTCAACATATCCTATATGCATTGGTTAGATCATAAAACCATCCTAGGAGATATTTTTATGTAAACCTTAAATGTTTGTTTGAAGAAGAGGTATGGTTCTTAATGATTTTTTTTCATTTTATTTATTCTTTTACCTCATTAAAATATTCTTCAAAAATGATGGAATAATTAAAAAGTTATTTTATATAATGATACTTTATTATATTAATGAGGTAATGTATATCCATATCCTCTTCCATCAAATGGAAAATGAAACCATCGTTCATGTGTACAACTGACTACCACCTTATGAATTGATGTAATTCGTTTTCCATCACCATATATTGTGAATAGATGTAATGTTGGATTTATTATATATAAATATATTATATTCATGAAATATGTATCATTTTGTAAAATTAATATATGAAATATTTTATTACCTTTACATTCATTGAAAAATGAAAATGACGTTCTTATGTACATGTGGATTACCACATCCATAAAGCTATGTGATTCGTTTTTCATTACCTCATAACATGGACAGTATATGTAAGTGTATTTAAAGAAGAAATATTGTATTTATTGTATTTATGATATAATTATTATTATATAAAGATAAAATAATACTAACCTTATTTCCATAATGATCATTAAAAAATGGAAACGCCACTCATGCATATGTATGACCCACCATCTCTATGATTGAAACGTGGTCCATTTATTATAACCATATTTCATGGTTAGTTTTAAAAGTATAATTTATATATATAAATGATAGTTATTTCATTGCTATTGTTCTATATATTATTTAATAACACCCACTTTGACCACAGTCAGCCTACCAAAGTCATTTTCAATATATGAGATTAATATAATCAAAATGTTTGACGTGAACTTAATTGATTATGTAATTGATTAAAACATATTAAAAGAACTAAAAAACCAGAAAAGGGTTATTAATAAATTAAATATTTATCTTATGTTAATTATTTTGGAATATAATTAATTTACGGACGAGTTGGACTCGTGGTATGAACCACTTTATATTAAAAACCACATTCCAAATTTATTAAATATTTATTTCCTAAATATTTTTATTCAATTTTAATATTCATAAAATTATTTTATGGATGTATTTATATGAACATAAATTATATTTTAAATTATATTTTATACCTTTTGTATATCTTTAAAAGGATTCAAAAGGAACAATTTTACTTGTTTCATACAAAACATTTTGATAAAAAGAGGATTTTCTATTTTAACATCTATGGTATCAATAGAATTTATGACTATTTAATAAATTATTTGATTTTGGATTCCTCTATAAGAATCTATTTATTCTTTAGATAATAATTCCTCTTTCCTTTATTTTCAAAATTTTAGTTTTTATAGTTGTGTTTTAAATAAAATGGATTTAACAATATCAAAAAATTATTTGTTATGGGTAAAACAATTATGATGAAATATTTTATGTATCATAATTATGTTATGGTTTTCTAAAATTATTTATGATTTTGTGCGATTCTATTATAAACTACGGATGGGTAATCCCGTTATAGATCTGTAATTCATTAGGTAAAGGTATGGAGCAAACCAATTTTCATTCTTTTAATATATTATTATAATTTACTAGGAAGGTTATTACTTTTTTAACTATAAAGGTTATTCCATTTTTAACCATAAATGTTATTATATTTGTAAGGTTGTTTGTATGAGTGATATAAAAATAATTCTTTATGTAACCTGTATGATTTATCTATTCTTTTCATGGGTTCTTATGGAAATATTATAATTTCAAAAGGATAATCAACAAGAATATTTTTAAAAGTAAATTATATGTTTCTTCTTAAGGTTGAAATATATAACCTGTTTAAAAAAGTATTCGAGAGTATTTTTTGGTTTATAATTATCCTTTATAAGTTTTAGTTTGCCTTTAACATTTATTATGAAAGGTATTATGGAAAGCATTGGTTAGAGAAGTTAACTTCATATGTAAGAAAATGTTTATTTTTAGATCAATGTTTATTTTTTATAAAGGAAATTTTCTATGAGTATTCATGGAAAACAGGTTTATTTCTAATTTTAAATTCCTTATTGATATTTTTATTCTCATCATATATTTTAAATAAAAGTCATAAGGTTTTTATGATGGGTAGGGTCAATGATAAGGTCAAGATGAAAATTGTGAAGATATGTCATGAAAATAAAACTAATTATATCTTAAATTTTTTTCTTTGTGAGAAAATGGATACTAAGTGTAAGTATACACTTATGGATTTAATATTTATTTATGTTAGGGTGATGAACTAATTATCTAAAATTATAAAACTAAACTATCTTCAAGAATTCAATAAAATGAATTCTTGTCTAAAGATAGGAGCATATGTATTGTCTAAGGATGGTTCCTTATATAAATCTTTTATATAGTGACTAAAAATATTTTCATATAGTTATATATATACAAATAAATACATTTAAACACAGATATATATATATATATATGTATATATATATGTATATATATATATGAGTATATATATATATTCATAATTTATAAATACATATATATAAAAATATAATTTAAAATATATTTATATAAAAGTATTCATATAAAAATCTACAAATATATGAAAATATATCTTTAAATATCTATTAGATATATATAATATAATGACTATGTGTTTAACATGTAATACTTTAAAATATTTAAAATATTTTTTTAATATTAGAAATTGAGTTGGAGAGAGATTTCACGACATTTGAAGGCTTGATATTGATATAATAAAAATATTAGATATATTATATCATTTGTGCATAATTATAATGAAATAATGGATTTACTCCCTAATGATGTCTCAGATGGGAAATATGAGACCTCCAATAAATCTGAAACATGAGTGTTACCCTAGGGGCGATATAACCTTAGTGAACGTCGGGTGTCTGGATTAAGTGTTGTTGTGGGTGGATTAGTAATTTAATAAATAAAAAAGTAAATTTATTATTGGCTATATAATCAGACATAATCAACTCTATTTAATAATTATTATTGTAATACCCTATGGTTAGCCACATAAATATAGGGATTCAATAGGATCCATTGGGGGAGAATTCTTGGATGAATTACAATGGATCGTGGGGTAACAATTAATAGCCAAAGGAGTTCATGGATCTGTCAACCAAAGTGATGTAGAACCATTCTTCATCAGTGGTCAATCCAAAATTTAGGTAGGGAATTTTTATTATTTTTATTAATCTTTTTTCTAATGTCAAATGTGAATCAATTAGACCAATAAGAATTGATATAGAGTTCCATGTTTGATTATGATTAATGATTTTATCTTCATAGAATTATGAGTGCATACTTATTTGTTTATCCTTTTCATTTGTTTATTTTCTCATTGAAAATGGAATCCAAACTAAAAAGTGGATGATTTTCATTCCTTAGTTTTTTATTTTCCTCGTTTTTTTGGTTTTGTGGTTTTTTTGCCAGCCTACATGGATTTATCTTTAGAATTCCTTTTGTCCAGTGATTTGATCAATACCTGGTGAATGAAAATTATGAAATCATCCTTTATCTTATATAATCATTCCGTCATGTTCATTTTTAGAATGTATGGTACATTTGAGGTTTTGAAATGATGATAGATAATCCAGTGATGGGTTGGAGGAGGCCAATTTTTGGGTGTGGTGTTTTGGTGATATAAAGTGAAAATAGACGATTCTTGAGAGGATTATATGGGCATAATCTGGCCCCTGGTGAAAATAAGACACAGTTAATTATAGATCAAGGTTCTATGTCAAGAATCATTACTGGAATAGAGGATACAAAGGAATGGGGTGGATAAAATTGAAGATTTAGGGTTTCTGTAAAATACCGACATACACAACTTGTATGAAAATAACACACACCATTTATTCCCTTTGATACAATGGCTAAGGTATTAAAAAAATAAAATATCCCACACTGTTTGAGACCTACCACACATCATGTGACATTTTATTAGTAAATCGGTGAATACCCTTGGGATAAACATGCACATATATGGGTAGGTACATGGGTATGACTGGAGTAAACTTTCATAAGTTATTGTACATGTGAATAGACATGGGTAGGTAGAGACTTATCAGGACACACTATATACACCCAGTACACACTCTGTACGTTTTCCAGGGTAGTTGGAGGCCCTCATTATCTATATTCTAGACCAATTTCTATAGGGTTCTTCCACTTACTCTATTCATAAGATGGTATACTGTGACACTGCATCCTGAGAAAAGGATTTGAACCCCTCTATAGTTTTAGTCTCAATTTGAGTTTAAGAACCCCTATGTAAGGCCTATGGTGTGATCCACTATCTTCTTTCTTAATTATACTGTGTTTGGAATACTGTAATGACTTCCAAAGTGTTTGATCCCCATCCTATAGGGTTTTAAATAGGTAAGAATATGAACCCACCATTGGACCTTGATGAGATCCCCTATCTTTGTATTGGTATCTTTTTAGATATAGTGTGTACTACTTCATATAGAGGCTCAATGACCATTACATCTCATATTAGTGACATCAATGTTATTATACTTGTTGACTGAGTTCTCTCGGATGAGTGCTACCTTGAAGCCTCAATCATGTTCCTAGAATGAATATTTTTCCATGAAATTTATTATGAGACATGGAGTTTATCTTGATTATATATGTTTTAATATTGTTATATATCATATTTTTATTGACTTGTCTTGTGATGATGATCTAACTACTCTCTTGAGTCTTTAAGTTTCATGATTTTGGGGTGTCCTACTGGGTATTGTTATACTCACCATTTCATGGGATCTTCTTATACATGGCATGTATTATGAAAATGAAATACATTATAATTAAATTTATATTCGTCTAGGAGAAGGTAGGGAATAGTTGATCTAATAAGACTGTAGTTTTTACTGGGTGTTTCATTTGATATCAGTCCCCTCATTCTAGAAGTATAATCTCTTTTATAATTTTGGTGGGTTTTTAATTAGCCGATTATGATTTATAATACTTGTTTCATTATATTTTTATAGATATATATATAAGGACCTGGCCTTAAAACATTAAATAATCTTGAATTAAATGAATAATTTACATTAAGGATCTTATTTAGGTTTAGAGTTTTAGAGAATTAGGCCATAAATATTACATTACATCTCAAAAATTACAAAGTAGACAATTCTACCCGGTTTCCATTTTTTTCATAAAATAAAAACTCTTAAAAAAGAGTCTTGTCTAGTTCCATGTTTTAGACATCATGACTTTTCCTTGATCCCATCCTTGACCCAATTCATCTTTATGTCCTTTTAAAAACATTTCAAAACATGGGATGATAATAAAAAGCTTAGTAAGGGTTATATGATAAAGAAATATAACATTAGTCCATAAATACATACCAAGAATAAGCTCATGCCTCATGAAATCATAACATTTATGAATAACACATATTAATAATAAATCATAAAGGTAACTTATAGCACCCATAACATACTTACATTGTAGCTTTCACAGCTACATAGGGAGTTACATTTGGAATACTAATCACTATATATTCCCTAAATCTCTTAGAAGAAAAATTCACATTTACCTCCATCATGTTACCCAATGCATTGGAGATCTATTTCAGGCTCACCCACCATAGTTTTATCACGGAACCACCTGTATATGTAAACAATCCCCAAGAACCATAACATATTATTAAAATATAAAACAAAAATAAAGGAAAGATAAAATTTCCACATTTTAATCATAATATATCATTGAAACATATTAACATAACAAATCAATTGTCAAAACCATTTTCAATACCAAAATATGTAAAATATTATATAGTATTTATTGTCCTTTTAAAAACATTACGACTTGTTTCAGAATCCATAGATCAAATAATACTGGCGGTGGTGGAAAAGGTCATTGTCACTGCTTATATTAAAAAGAAACATTATTTTTTGTCATTTACTAAAACACATCATAAAAAAATATTCCTTTTGAATGAAATTATAATTCAAATGTTTTTGTACACCGTATAAAAGAATGTTATGTATAAAACAAAATATGCTTCAATGAAAGGAGATTGAGATGAAGTCCCTTACCTCATGTTCGACTTGACTCGATCATTCTCTAATCTTATGAATAATAAACTAAAGTTAATTTATACTTGACTAATAACCTTTTATAAGTTTATTATTTCTTTTATATCAATTATTACTGTGATATAACAATTAGTTAATTATTTGAGTTCATATGGGACATTTTGTCGATGTTCGAAACATGAGTTGAAATTGAGCTTGTTATAATTATGAATTGTCCAAGTGGCCCAAATTCCATTATCTATAGAATGATATTCATGATTTAGATATCATATATATAATATATATCTAGTATATATATATATATATGTATTTATAATAGTACATAACATTTGGATGAAAGAAATAAAATGCACCGTTCATGGAGACGGTAAGCCGTACGTACGCATGAACACTACTTTCATTTATATTTCATATTTAATGGAATGAGAACTTAATTATAAATAAGTATATTATAATTCCAGTATAATATCATATATAATTTTATTAACTCCATCCTTTATATGTTTCACGTATGGCATGAATGAGTCACATCAGTTTGAGTGGTCGGTAGTCCACACTTCCTCAAATGCAATTATCATATTTACCCACTATAGAAACCATACGAGTATTCAACAAATGAAAAATAAATAAAATTAGAAACAATATAAATATAATATATATCATATATAAATACAATTCCATTTTAATGTCCACTATAATAGGTTGTAGGAGAATATTGAACAATCATCATTTCGTGTGGCGTTAGTTTATCATCTATAGAAACAATATATTCTTTACCCATTAGATGAAGGTTTTTGTAAGTGTAGTTATAATACATCTCATAAAAACAACCTAGTATACTGAGGATACTGGCGTTGTTATAAAATAAAGGAATGAAAAAGTTTAGTTGGTTAGATAAGTAAAATGAAACAAAAGAACTTAAGAGAAGACATTACCTTTAAATTGGGTATCTCCCTTTGGTTTGAACCAAGAAGTTTACATGAATTGCCTTCTACTTAAAGTAAGGCTTCTAGAAGGAGGAGAGTGATGTTGGGAGATTAATTAGGTAGAGGTTGGACAAGCCAAGGGGTTTTATAAGTGTGAGGAATGGGTTATAAGTGGGGGCATTTTATAAGGGGGAGGAGGGGCTCTTTAGGAAAGTTTAAAAAATTTATTTTATTATATAATTATTTTCAGTTTACAAATGTCCAAAACTCATTACAGTTGACGATAAGATGACTCATTTTCAAAATAAAATCATCCAATAAGAGTTGGACATGTTTTGTATTTTTTTATCATTATGATTTTATTTATTTAAATCCTTTATTAATGAGGTAAACACTACATCATTATTGTGTCATATATATTTTTATTTATTTGATGTCTAAAAATCCTAAAAAATTATCATGATGTAGGAAATCATTTTATCTTTCAAATTAACATTTATAGTTAAAAATATAACTTATATAACCCCATAAAAAAATTTATTTTTTAGAAGATATATGTTTATGTCATTTTTGTCTTTACATTAAATTAAATAATATATAGTGTCATTATCACTCCCAAGTGGCTCTTTTGGGTCCCAAAATCGACCAAAGGATTTCCATGGTCAGAAATGTATCAAACAATCAGATTAGGACACATGTTAGGGTAATTTTATATTATTATAATAATATTTTCTTACCCTTATTTACTAGATTTACCCCTTAACCATGGTAAATAAATTTTTTACTGAAGTAAATATTCATAATGTCTAAAAATAAAAGTTAACTATTCACACAATTCAGACCTCCTGATTCCAAATATGGAATCCATTTTTCCAAATTCAAAACACAGAAGTGGTAGAAATTAATTTAAAATTAATTCTCACTGTCAAAACAAAAAGCGTGTTTTTAAGAAATAATAACTACAAAATATTGACACTTATTTATGTCCACTTTTAAATTGAAATTACATACAATGACCAAAATTGGATTAAATATTATGAAAATAATAAAATTAAACTTTAAACCCAATTAAAAATATAATCTATCCTTATAAATAAATTAGATTAAATGGCAGTTTGGAAATAAAATACTGTATTTTTAACTATTCATTAAAAAATATTTTTATCAGAAAAATACCAAAAATTTTTCCAAAGTAAATTTTGTTGTCCAGATTATAAAGAATAATTTTATTTTGTCAAATATAACATATAAAAGTGACCAAAACTATATTTAAAGAGGTTTTACTATCAGAAGGTAGTAAATCGACCTTTTAATGAATATTAGAGAATTTATGCTTAAAATCAGATTCTTTCTTATTTTAAGCCTCTAAAATTTATTAGATAAATGTAAAAACATTTAACACACATGTATATTCATATGGTTTTTAGTTTTTTCCATTCCCACCAATACAACAGGTAGGTGTTAACTACCATTTAAAATAAAATTATAATATTATTTTTCTGTATGACCCAATGTTGTGTGCAACGTAATATTTCGAAGAAAACCGTTGTTGCATATCTAGTACGCCATCAAACATAGAATCCCCTTTATTGTAAAATTAATATTTAATTCACAAATATTAATAAATATGAAATTTTAAATTCTTTAATTACCTTGGATGTTACAATAGATGTATTCATGAATTATGGTATCAGTTTACTTTTACCTCCAACATTGTATGGGTATTTGGAGATGTATTTATGTGTATAGGTGCCTTAGACTAAGGCCTCCCATGTGTATGATTTGTCTACTCAGTTATAGTCATATTTATTTGACCTATTGGAGTCGGTATTGGGGTGTATCCTTTATTTTACCACTAACTAGGTGGCCTCTAGTGGTTTGAGTCTTGATAGAGTGGTATCGATCAATTCTTATTAAGACCAGAGTTTGAAGATTATCTGTAAGTGGGGTTTTGTTTTGAAACATAGGAAACAATGTTAAAATGTTTCAAGTTCTTCTCTTAGGTTGTAGAATCTATTCTTGGCATTTAATATGATGTATCCATTCAATAGTACTCTAACAACCTTTTTATTGAATTAGTACATGTGGAAACTGGTTGTGGGGAAAACCTTGGTTCCATAATCATATAGGAATGAGTTTTAGTTTCTATGTTCTTATATAGTTATATATATATATATGTAAACTTGTACCATATTACATCTTGAATATT
Source organism: Viscum album (assembly GCA_963277665.1). Taxonomy (NCBI): domain Eukaryota; kingdom Viridiplantae; phylum Streptophyta; class Magnoliopsida; order Santalales; family Viscaceae; genus Viscum; species Viscum album. The sequence continues at coordinate 1,461,266,202 of OY728162.1, read as the reverse complement.
TCATGATACCTCTATGATGACTTCTAGCTAGGGTTTTACAACACTATCATGATGATGACCTTTTTAGCAATGAGGCTTCAACATAGGTACTTGTACAGGAGGTGCTACCTATGAGTGATTTTATAATCTTACAACCACCCATTTAGTATAATGTTTCACCTTATGCAATGATTGAGGATTTATATAGGATGAGAGAACATCATGAGTTTTAATGAAAAAAAACTCCTAGGTATTTAGGTGATATGGACCCTTAGGAAGAAAATGACTGGCTCGAGGTAGTTACGTGAGTTTCCCTATTAGTCAGGACCCATCCTGACCAAATGGTGGTCTTAGAGGTGATATTTCATCATATATTCACAAGATGATGGTGTGGTTTTGTGACTCAGAATCCCAAAAAAGAAACTATCCCATATATATATTTCAAGTGTCTCTTTAGATAGGATTTTTATCTGTCCACTTTTTGAGCAGTATGTAACTATGATCTTTCAGAGATTTTGAAGGAAAGTACGAATGTTGTAATGTATTAATCAAGGTTCACTAATCTCTCATGATACTCCATTTATATGGTTTGAGTTTCTCTCTTTTGATCCTGAAACATTGAGTATGACCTCCAAAAATATGGTAAGGATGGTTTGATATCTCTTTGAATCAAAAATTATGTTGGAGTTCTCGAGTGATATTTGGTATATAAATATTCTTTTAAGAGAATTTTTTGATGTTTGGTGTTGGTACTGGGAACTCTGGAGAGAATAATTTGGTATCTAGAAGATGACTTTAGATTTAGGGATCCATTATTATGAGGTTATTCTATATAAATTCTTTGGATTAAGGGTCTTTACTTCATGTCTCATAGGATAATTATAGTTATCCATGAGAGAGAGAGTTTCTCCTTGGACGGGTTGAGATATCTTGTACAAGATTTTTTGACCCACCACGAGGCTAATAAGAGATTGTCGATGAATCAACTAGGTAGAGGCAATGACTATATTAGGGAGTCATGTAGTGAGGAAAATGTGGAAGAGAATATAAAAGAGAAGATGAGAGTGTAAAATGGTTTAATTAGTTTCAACCACCACCCCTAAGTGGTCCATGATAGGCTCAGGGAGCTAGTGATTAGAGATTAGGGAATTTGCAGGATTTGGAGGCTTTAGACCTAAAGGATCCAGATATGATTAGAGGTATGACCAATGTGTTTTCTAATTTTTATGAAATACTAATAGATACATCTTTATTAAATTATTTTCTTACCAAATACATTGTAGAATAGCTAGAGACTTCAGTAGATATTTTGGTTCAAACCTTATACTTGGAGACTCCCACTAGAGGTGATTCAGGGATCACACAATTATTCCAACAGTGTGACCTAAATATTTTTGGGGATATCTTCCTTTGGGATATTTTTTTCCATGATATGGTCTTATGATTTAATCCTTGGTATGGACTATCACTCCACAGTTCATGCCCATGTCGACTATTTCAGGAGGAGGAAGAGGCGAGTAAATATTGATGGGATTGGGTTTTCCATATTCAATGAGATAAAAACATAGGTATAGTAGTATAAACATATAAACAATAGGATATATCCAATTAATCATAAATTGGATAGTATTACCCTAAGAGTATCAGATATTATGCGTTACTTGTTTCATTCAGTGGTGGTGGAGTATGGGGATGTCTTCCCTAAGGAGGTGTCAGGCTTACCTACCCAACAATAGGTAATAATTTTGGATAGAATATAGCCTTGGTATTTTTGTAATATCTAAATATGTATATCATATGGATACCATGAAGCTTCGTGAGCTAAAGGTGTAGTTGGATGAGTTAAAGATAAATAGATTTGTTATACCTAGTGTTTCCCCTTGGGTAGCCCCAGTTTTATTTTACAAGAAGGTGGAGGATCACTTGAGGTTGTGTGTAGATGACCATCATATGAACTATGTGAATTTCAAGAATAATTTTCTACTACTGAGATTTGATGAACTCTTGGACTAGTTAAAAGGGTTGAGATGGTTCTCAAAGATTGACCTCAGGTTAAGCTATCACGAGACTCGATTTCAGGATGAGGATATACTAAAGAAGAAATTTCAATAAGTCTTTGCTCAATATGAATACTTAGTGATGCATTTCAGTGTGAATAATTCCCCAATAGTTTTCATGGGTCTTATGAACATGATCTTTCATCTCTTCTTAGATTTTTTGTGGTGGTATTCATCGATGACATACTGGTGTACTCAACATCAAAGTAAAAGAAAAGTGATACTTGAGGTTAGTTTTTGACATACTCTTATTTCAATATCATTATGTAAATCTATGAAAGTGTTAATAATAAATGAGGATTCGGCCCCAACCTTTTAAAAAAATCATTGATATGGATAGATTCTATCATAATGTCTTACTTTATTTATCTAGGATTATGTAAACCTTGAATACTTTACCTGTAATGGTAATCCTTTCTCATAAATGGAGATGTTCCATTAGGATTTTCAAGACTCACTTTAGAAAACAATGATTACCCCCATCATGGTACTAATAGATGAGGGTTTTGATACATATTGGTCTATAATGCCTCTAGAACTGGGCTTAGATGTGTTAATATATAGTGTTAGGTAGTGATTTTTATGTGTATCATTGGTTGTGATCCCATGAGAATAACTACGTGGCTAATGATCTAGATCAAGCAACAATTTTCTTGTCCTTGAAGATGTGCTGAAATTATATTATGTGTGAGATATACTCTAACCAAAAGAGTCTCAAATATATTATTTCAAAAAATGATCTCAACTTGATATATTGGCAGTGTCTATAGTTTTTAAAAGATTACGGCTTCACGAAAACCTATAATCTTGAGAAGGGGAATGGGGTGGAAGATTCTCTAAGTATGATAAATTGTTTGTATTGTTAGGACACCTTTACGTGTAGGTGATAATTAGACATCATAGAGTTCCCTTGAAGATCATTTTAGACCATTATTCTCACTTAATTTTATGGTTATAGAGAGGATTATATAAGATTTTTGGACTTAGTTACATTTGAGAATAACGGTTCACACCCATATGGATGGTCAGATTGAGTGAACCATTTAGGTCCTAGAAGAAATGATTTAAGATTACATGTTGGAAATTATCTATAGTTTAGAGGAACACACACCCTTGGTAGAGTTAATGTATAATAACAACTACCATTCTACTATTTAAATGGAACCATTATTTACCTTTTATGAGAGACCCTTAAAGTCACCATTATTCTATAAAGGTCAAATAAATTCAGCAATGATGGGCCTAATGTTAGTTACATTTATAGTAGATATAGTGCAGATCATCCAAGAGTGGATTAAGAATACTCTAAGCCATCATAAGCCTTGTTTAAACTGATGAAAAATTCTTTTGGAGATTGATGATTGATACCATGTGTTCCTGAAGGTATCACATCGATGAGGATTATATAGATTTGGCTGGGGTTAAAAGTTTTCTCTTAGGTTCATTGACCATTTCTAAATACTATGTTTGGTTGGAATGTTGGTTTACCACTTGGTCCAATCAATTTAGTTAGACTAGTTACATGATGTCTTCCATGTGTCATAGCAGAGGACTTATGTGCACGATTAGTAATATGTTATAGATGGGTATGTTTATACATAGAGGATGAAGATATCTTCTTATAGTATTCAGTAGAGATTCAGTATATATAGTAGAATATCATCTGTGGGAGATTGATTCTTGTTGTGCTTAATAGGTGACAACATAAGAATCCTTAGAATAGAACCTGGGAGTGGGAGAAATAGATGTGAGCTCAATAACCTCATCTATCTGAGTAGGATTTTCTTTTTCGAGATGACAATCCCTAATGTGGGGATAAATTAATGACTTAGTTTTTTCCTTGTAGTTTTTTTTATATTTTATAAAATATTTTTGAGGTATGGTGAAAATTTGAAATGGGATTATGGGGCATGGGGAGGCTCTATATTGATATAATAAAAACAATTTATATATTATATCATGCACATATATTTTTTATGAATTAATGGATTAACTCCCAAAAATATTCTCCTATGAGAAATATGAGATTTCATTAAATCTGGAACGTGGTCTTTACCATAGGCACGACATAAACATTGTGTGCATTGGATATGTGGCTTAAGTGTGGTCATTGGTGAATTCATAATTTAATAATTAAATTAAAAAATTTTATATGTTATATCATCTGGCCTAGTCTTCTATATTTAATCCCTATTATGGTTAATCCCTAGGGTTATCTATATAACCCTTGGGATTCAATTTTAGAGGATCATTCTTGGATGAATGAAAAAGGATCATGGTGAAATAATTAGTGCCCCAAATTTTTTCATGGATTTCATCAAGGAAAATGATGTCGAAATATTCTTCGTTGGTGATCAACACAAACTCAAGGTATGGAATTTTTTATTTTTATTAATTTGGTTTTTTTATCCATTTTAAAAGTTAAATTAATTAACAAAAAATTATTGATTCTCTATTCAATGGTTGGTTATGGTTTTCAATTTCATCTTCTTAGAATTTTTAATTGATATTTCATAGTTTATCCCCTATATTCATCAATTTATTCACAAAATAACGAAATCCAACCCAAAAAATGGTCATGTTTTGTTCCTCAATTATCGCTTTTATGGCTTCTCCTCGTTCTGCATGCGTTCATCGCCGGTATTCCTTTGGGCCAATGGCTAAAAAATTACCCGGTTAACGATCATTGTGAAATCATATTTTGGCATGACATATTATTACCATGGGTTTAGGTTTTGGATGTTATGATTTTGGTTCCATGATGATGATAGATGATGCTATGTTGAATTATAAGAGTCCATTTCTAGGGTTTGGTGTTTTGGAGATGGAGAGTGATGACACATGAATCCTAAGCAGATTTGACGACAAGAATATAGCCACTAGTGATTTAAAGGATTGGTAAATGCAAGATTCAGGTACAAATATGGGAATAATTTCTAAAATAGAGGTTGTGGAGGTTTGAGGAGAAGACATGTGAATGTTTAAGAATTCTGGAATGTCTTAAAATACACAGCGTGTAGTCCAAAGAACACAAGTTGTGTAGTGCCCTTAATGTAGCATCTTAGGGTTTAGAAAAATAAAATATCACACATCATGTGGGACCTACTAAACACTATGTTACTCATGACTGGAAACTCAGTATGTACCCTTAGGTTACATAGGAACATATATGACTAGGTAAAAAGGAACGATCAGGTACATAGGAACAACCAAGTACACATGAATGAACTAAGCACACAGGCATGACCATGATACTTTGACATTGACATGTACACGATCATGGCCAGTGTAGATGGGAATGGAAAAGTAAATGAGAATGGGTTGTTGAATACATGAACGTACATGATTAGTTCCAGACATAGCGGGACATGATGTGTGCTCCCAGTACACATAGTGTACTTTTTCTGGGGTAGTTGGAGGCCCTAGTTCTGTTTAGTGTGGACAAGTATCTCTAGGGTGCGTCACCTTTGTCTACCCTAAGAGGGTACATTGAGGCATAACATCTCGAGAAAAATATGAGATCTTCTCTACAGGTTTAGGCTCAATTAGTGTTCATCAATTCCTCTATGTGCCTGAGGTGTGATCCTCTATCATATTTATTCTCTAGGTTGGGTTAGTAATATTGTACCTAATTCCAAGGTGTGTAATCTTGATCCTAGTAGGTTTACTCTGGGTCAAGGTTGGGAATCCACCATAAACCTTTGGTGAGATCCCCTATCTATGTATCAACATATTCTGGGATTCAATGTTAACTACTTTATGGTGAGGCCTAATGAGCAAGACCTCTTGGATGAGCACCATCAGTGTTATCAGTCTCATGGAGTGAGTTATCCTAGACGAGCATTTCCTAGAATCCTCAATTAAGATCCGACGATAGATTTTTTGATGTGACCTTTATTTTGAGACTTGGAGTCTATATTGAGTATATCTGGGTTATTATTATTATGTATAATATCATGATTTATATGCCTTGTGATGATGAGTTGACTACTCTCTTGATGATTTATGCTTAGTGATTTATGTTTTTCCTACTATGTTTTATTATATTTACCTCTACATAATATTTTCCTACACATTTTGTGATTTATGATGATGAAAAACCCTATGATGGGGTTTTAAGTTGAGCAAAAGACGGTAGAGAATAGTTGATCTAAATAGATCACGGTTCATAGCAGGTGTTTTATATGATTACAGTCCCCGCCTTACATAAGGTTGGACTATTATAGTTTTTGGGGGATTATATTTGGAACATTATGATTTTCTATACCTGTGTCATACACTAATGTGGGATATTCATGTATGCATGTATTATGGTATTTTTTTTAACACCAGTATTGTATGGGTATTTGGAGATGTGTGTGTGTGCACAAACACATTTGGATAAATCCTTTCATGTGTATGATATGTCTGCCCAATGTTGATTGCCAACCCCAAGCCTATTGGTGGTAGTCTTGGGGTGTCTCACTTGGCTTACCACCAGCCAAATGGGCCCTGGTGGGTCAGATTGTGACATATAAATATAAATAAATTTTTATAAATGTTTATAAAAACTTATATATATAATAAAATATAATTATTTACAAATATAAATTATTATTTACATACATATATATCGATATAATATATATAAATGTAAATAAATATATATAAATAAATATCTTTATCAATAAATATCTATAAAATATAAATAAATGTATATAGCCTCTGGCCTGAAGGACTTAGATTTTTCTATTTTTATAATGAACCCACATTATTAACTATGTTGAGAGAGAAATCTTATGTGACCAAAAGGACTATAGGAATAATATCTTTGTGGGATAAGAAGATCAAATTCCTAGAGACACACAAGCCTTGACATGTGTCCCAAAGACCCTATAGTGCAAGTACACCTCCCTACCTTCTTATAGACTGATGCCAGCACGTCTCCCCGAAGTCGCGACTGTGGTTCTCCATCAATGCCTCAGATGAGGACTATTGATATAGTGTTATCTCAACCACTCCAAAGATATCACTTCTCTATCCAACCATCTTTGTATCAACAACCCTTATTTCCATAATATTACACTCTATTGGACTTGAAGCTTCCCCCATACAAAGCTCAGTGGTCCACTATGGACAGCTTGAAGGCCCAGTATGTATATGGGATAAAAGCCGAATTTGAATGAATAGTACTACTACTATAGTACGTCATTATAGTATTCGTACTACTACAATGATACAATACTTCTATAGTACTACACAAATTAAACATTTCCTAGTTTTGAACTTGACTCATAATGCAAGATTATAAGGGACCTTACCACTTGGGCAAGCCCCCAACTATAATATATATATATATATATAATTAAATATAATTGTATATAAACATAAATATATATAATTATATATAAAAACACATATATAAATACATATATATACACCCATGTAATATTTATAAGTACATATAAATATATATTTAAATATAATTCTATATAAACTTATATATATAAAAACAAATATAAATATACATACATATATAAATGCATATATATACTCATGTAATAAAAATAAATACATATGCACACATATCAATATATATAAATACACACACATATATTTATATAATTAAATAAAATTGTGTTTAAACAAAAATGTATATAAGTAAACATATAAACTCATAAATATATACACCAGCATAATATATATAAACACATATAAATAAATTTATACCCACATAATATATAAACACATAAAAATATATATAAATATATATAAATGTAATATAAATTTATATGAATATACATAAATATACATAAATATTTATAATTATCTATAAATTATATATATATATACATAAATATATATGAATTATAAATAAGTATCTATAAATAAATATTAATAATGTTATATATATAATTATATATATAAACAAATATAAATAGACACACACACACACACACATATATATATACGTATATGCATATATGTATGTATATATATAAATATAAATACATATAAAAACATATATATATATATATATATGTAAATACATCTAAATATCTATAAATATATATAAATATACATAAATATATATAAATACAAACAAACATATATTTATGTGTTTGTGTGTTTATATGTAAATATAGTCCAATATAGATAATTACTAATTACTAATTATCAATTAATAATCAAGAATTAGTAAATAATGAATAATTACTATATAATTAAAAAAAATAGTTTTTTAGTTTTAAAAAAACTACTCAGTAACAGTTATAAATATGTAATAATTAATAATTATTTAAAATTTCATAAAATAAATAATAAATGAATATAAATTATAAATTATTCTTATTAAATAATAAATAATAAATTATTATAAATTATTAACAAGTAATTAAAATTTTAATTAATTTGTTATAATTAATTTTGTGATGGTTTTTAAAAAATTTATTCTTTGATTAAATAAATTAATAAAAAGAATAAAATTTCAAATTTAGAGGTGGTTTAATGCACTGCTAAAGACTACCGCTAAATGGTGGTGTTTTTAATAAATCATTGTGTATTAATTAGTTTTTTTAAATTATTACTAAAAAATAAAAATGAACCACTTAGTGGCTGTTTTGAAAACTATCACTAAAAACCCACCACTAAAAGATCATTTCTATGTAGCATAAATTGGTGAATAAAGAAATATATATTTGTTACATTTTGAATATTAAACATGTTATTAAATAAATACAACACTCTCTAAACTTATGAATAAATAATTATTTTAATATTTAACTCGCATAGCATTAACTCGAATATCTAGGGATTGAATTTATAAAGTCAACTGAACTTGAATCATTATTATTCCCCAAACTAAGAATAATATTTATTCCTAATATTAAATCCAAATTAGTTTAAATGATATTCAGGATACACTTAGTGTGTGACCCTCTAAGATTCATTTATAGTGGCATTATGTTAATTTACTTGAAATCCAAGATCACTATATTGAAACATTTCAAGGCACCCGTGGTGAAATAATTTAGTGTCACAATGACAAAAAAGACCTACGAACACTATTAAACTTTAATATTTAGGAATATATTTCTTTTTAAATAAAATATTTATTGATAGATTGCTTCACACACAAAACCAAACTAAATTGGGTAGTAAAATATTATGTAAATATTATTAATAAAATTTAATAATAATAAAAAATATAGTAAATAAAAATATTATAAAATATTATAAATTCATATAAAATAATATTAAGAACACTTACGGTTTTAAAAGGGTATTTTCCAATAAAATCAGTTTTCATTATAAATCATTTTTTCATTTAAAAGATAAATTTATAAGTTTTTTAATTTTAATTTTGTAAAATGAACATTATTTTTAAATTTATAATTTTAATATTTTATTAGGATAAATTCTTTATATCTTTCTAAAATAATTGATATTTAGTTGAATAGTGAAAAATACAGATTTTGTGAAAACCATCACTTTTATGACGTTATCATAATACAAGAATTACTTAAGATAATTTTAATCCTTTTTTATATAAAAATAAATATATTTATAAATAAATTTAAATCATTTTAAAATAATATGTTGAATATATAAAACCTATGTTAAATGTTTTGGAAACATAAGTATAATTTTACTCTAAACTTTTTTAATTCCCTTATATTACAAAAGATATTTTCCCTTGCTTATAGAAATTAAATGTAACAAAATGGATTTCAAATTTTAGATAAACATTTTCATATTATTTTATAAGTTTAGTTTCAACTTCATTCATAAAATTTTGATTACTATGATCAAGGTCAATGTTCATGATAATGGTGAAAGGGTTATTTTTAATTAATTGTTTTCTTAAAAATGTGTAATTATTATCTAATAAAAAAAATTAATCTATTATAAAAAATTAATTTAATATGATTTTTAAATCTATTTATAAATATATTAATACTCATTCAATTTATAATCAATAGTAAATAAGATTAAGAAACCTTAATGGTAAAAAAACATTTTTTCTACAAATTTTTTTTTCTATATATTAAATGTATTAATTTAAAATATAATATCATCTTAATCATAAATTTATTTTAATTAAATTAAGTACACATTTTGGTTCAAAAAAAATTAATAGGATTTATCTAATATTTTTAGTAAAAATTTAGTTACTTGGGTAAAAACTAGTTAAAAAGGTAAAAACCAAAACTCTTGTGACAAAAAACATGAAACATGTTTAAAACATGTAATAAAATGAATGTTGGAAGATTTCCCAACCTTATATCACCCAAAAATTTATTATTCCCCACTTTTGGATCTATTGAACCCACAATAGTGTCGTACCATCATTGAACAATAGTAGGTATTTACCAAAATTCCATTTTCTTCACTTATAAAATTATATCACTTCCACCCCATTTATCCACCTATTACAAATAATTATCTCAACAAAAAATCATCCCCAATAACTCTTCAAGTCTCTCCACATTTCTTAGAAACATTGTTCTTTCAAAAAGACCATGCTGAGGTGTCTTATGTTTCCCACGAGAGAACATCCTAAGTGAGAGGTAATGTTTTCAACTACACTCTCTTAATTATTTTCCTCTCTAACACATTCAAATATATTCTATAAATAGAATTATGGTATCATCACCATTATTAATATTATTAATTTTTATATAATAATTTAATATATATTTTCTTCCCTCATCCCAACCATTAGAAAAACAAAAATGTCACTTGTGTTATGTGCGAACTACTGCCTTTGTAAGCGACATGATCCATTTCTCATAAATGACTTAAATAAGGTTCAAAGGGGTAATTTAATGAAAATATATTACATTTAAAACATTTTTAAGAAATTAAAAAAATAAATCAATTCATACCTCCATTACGTTTTATATAAACTAATGCATCACCCGTGCGTACATGCAGACTACCGCCTCCACTAAAGTGTTGTATTTAGTTTTTCACTCTAGTATTTTATTACTCTTACAACTAAACTATAAACTGATTCAAAAAAATAAAAAAATATCATTATGATTCTATTAAAATGACATTATTCTAAATTAATCACTTTATTTACCATACATACCCATAGATTAAAGTTTGTTCTTTTTTGGGTTGGTTTAACCACCTATATGAACAAAGCTATAAATTTATATAATGGTAAACTAAGGAAACAAAAATACTTTTGATATAAAGAAATAATAAGAAAATAATCGTTTTTTTTTATAATGGTAATAATAATATTTAACCAATTATTTAGATACGATCCCTAAATCATGTAAATTATCAAATCTAAATCTCTATAGACTTCATCACCACAAATCATAACTGAAATAAATATGAAATAAAATTATAAAATTATAAATAATTATAAAAAAATCTATTCTAGTTCATATTATTTTCTCTAAATTATGATCTTTGAATCTATAAACAAAAATCAACACTAACATGACGAAACTAGTACTAAACAAATAATCAAAGTTAATAACATCTGGCGATGAAAATAAAACATATCTACCTAATATATTTGGAATAAATGATTATACATAATGTAAATAAACTATTATAGGTACGAATAAGGTAAAACAATAGTTTATTAATATATTTATTTTAGTTATAAATAGGTTGAAGTGCTTTCATGGAATTTAGGAATTAAAGTATGAGTTTTTGCATATAAATTTTTATTTATTGAGATATGATGTGTATTCACCACTTATTCCAGTTATGGTGTGTAAATATTGGGCATGAGTTTCTTTTATAATATTTGTTCATGAAATATAAGGGTTTTACAAATCCATTACTTGTTCTACAATACATATGTTTTCAATTATAAATATAATGATTATGTAAAGGTTATTTATCTATATTTTCAATTTCACGTGACATGTTAGATATTGGGGAAATTCATTTTTTTTAAATAGGGTATTAAATACCCTATACTTCATGTATAATGAATACATTTAATTTTAGGATATTTTAGTGTCCATTTCATGGTAATCCTCTTATATTCTTTTAATTCTTACATCACCATTACTTTATGGGTTTCTTATTTGATTGGAACTTCAAATCGATATTTTTTTAAAAAGTATTTCATCTGGGGAATTTTTATGAACATTATTTCTAAAATCACCCATCATTTTACCATCCTTTTATATTTTTGTTGTTATATATGTTTTCTCACTATTTTATGATCCTCCTTGGAATTTTTTTTACTTATTTTAAGGATAAAACATATCTCTTATTTTCATCCAAGAATCCTTCTCTTCCATGACTGTATTCATTGAATAATTTTACAAACTTCCTTATATATATATATATGTCTTAATAACTGATTAAGGTCATATAAAAATAATTTTACCATCTTTAAAATTTTTATGAAAATTTCTAATGTTTTTGTATGGTTTGTTTTTATAAAATTGTTAAAAGGATCATTTTTCAACATTTTCTATGTGAACACATATTTTGACCATATTTTGACTTTTTTATGAAAATTACCTTATATTTTTTTAATTTTTTTAAAAATAAATTATTATTCTTCAAGTCTAGTATAGTATTTATATTTAAATAAAATATTTTTTAAATTTTAATAATATTTTTTTATTTCAAAAGGGATTTTCCTAATGCTGCTAAAAAAATATTTTTCATATGAGCGGTTACACCTTTATATATTTTATGCTTGATCAAAGATATTCTTCAAATGATACCAAATACATTTTTTATCAGGATGTATTATGAATTTTTATTTTCTTTTAGAGGAATAATCCATCATTATTTTTTCCTTTCTTAACTATCCATTATGTATAAAAAATATTTTTCGTCTAATGTATTCCCTATATTAACAGCCTATATTTACATCCATTTATTGAAGGGTGTTCACATAGATTCCATAAGAGGATTTAATAGGGAATTATTGAATAAAATATATACTATTTATCTATACATTGTAAATACCATATACCTCATCATCTTAATTTATGGGTATTTACCTAGAAATTTAGTAAATTTATTTACATACTAATTTATTTTCCATGTGTTTATCATGATATGATTATTTATGGAATTATAAATTATTTATTTATGTATTTCATTTTAAAGGGATATTAAACATATTTTCATTTAATGGGTTCTTTATAATATGATAAATTTTTGATTTCAAGTGACACAAATATTTATAGATGAATGATTAGTGGGGGCCTGTATTTCCCTCTAATGCATTGTATAAAAGGTTATATCTCATGAGACATGTATAGATGATCAAAATTTAGTTACCTCACTAACATTGGTTCAAGTGTGTGATTCACGATAGTAATTTTTCCATATTCAAATGTTTGTGCCCTATTTCTATGGTATCCTATTGTTTCATTCTAAAGGAATATGTTTGATGAATAATGATACCACACTCTTCTAATTAATGTATTTTTATTTATTCCATGAAAAATGATTTATGATCTATAATGTTTCCGATATGATTATATTATGTTATTTCCACGAACCTTTATTATACTCATATTCTCATCTTATGCTCACTTATGATCTTTGATTGATATCACTTAAATTTAACCTTACTAGGTTTTTGATCTCACCCCTTTCTATGTTTCTCTTTACCCAAGTTATGAAGATGAGGGAAATTTATGATAATTCAATAGAGGATATATATTGGATTGAATACATATAAATTTTCAAAAGTAATGTAAAACAAGTTGCTTATATAGCTAGTCTTTAAAGAAACTAAACCTTTTATTCATGGGATTGTGAGATTATTTATATAATAGAATTTGTAAATAATGGAATTTTTTTAAGATAATGATATGTTTATATAGCCCCATAACACAGTTTTTAAAATCTAGCGTCCAAGAAACTATTTTTTAGCATCAGATCCAGGTGTGCAGGTCTGGAGCACCACAATTGTTATCATGTCAAGGTTTAGTTATTTTTTAGGACTAGTTTAGTTATTTTTAGGATATTTTATGTATTTTTGGAAATAATTAAGATAAAAATTTACATAAAACCCAAAGGATAAGTTTCAGGGATAAGACTAAGTACATTATAACATCATGAAGTTTTGGTAATGTAGTGATTATGTGGTTTCTGAGAAATTACATCCACATATAGATAGTGGAAAGTGGATGTGTCTATGACATAGACAAGCCTAGTATTAATTACCATGAAAATTATGGCTGATACTTCAATAAATATTCACTTGGTGAATAATAAGAAGTCATAATACTACTTTCCTGGAAAGAAACTCCTAGGGGGTATGTTTTGGTAAATTCAAATTCTCTCTATGAACCATTATGAAGGATTTAAATTGAATTTTAGGGTGTTACTTATAACTAGTAATTTTAGAAAACCTATTATAAAAATGAACATGGAAAACCTAGGTTATAATGAATGAGTGATCAGTTAATCCAATTATATCATAGTTGAACAAAAATTATCGCAGGTTGAAATGAAATTATCATTGTAGACAATATCTTAATATTGAGTTTTCATAAGATTATTTATTCTGGTTTAATGGATATTATCATAAACATTTTCGTTTTAGTATTTGGATGAAAAAAGTATATTGAAAATAAATTTGTGGAAGGTAAGTATATGGAAACTCCCTGGACTTAGATATAAAGGTATATTTGAAATAAATAGTTGAGAATATTAATATATTCTTATTATAAGGGAAATGATATGTTACATAGTATTACCTAAGATAGAAATTTTTGTATCTCCTATGAAGCTATATCATGATTCATGATTCTCTTTTATATACCCATTAGTATTGTAATTAGTAAGAAATAATTAAAATTATAAAAATGAAATTTATTTAAGGTCTTAAAATTTAAGAATATATTTTCCTTTAAATAAACATTATCAATGGATTATTTTCCATGAAACGCCAAACTAAAATGAACTATGAAAAATTGGATAAATATTTTTACGAAAATTTAACAATAATAAAATATTCATTAGATAAAAGTAATGCAATCAATTATAAATTTATACAAAATAGGATTAATACCAATTAATTATTTATAAAGGCATTTTAAATAAAAATAGTTTCTCTTTATAAATTGTATTTTCATTTACCAGTTAAATTTATAAATTTATAAATTTTAATTTTGTAAAAGGAAATTATTTTTCCAATTTATTATTTCAATATTTCCTTTTTACAAAATTTATATATTTTCTAAAATGATTGATTTTTAGGAGAATAGTGAAAAATACTAATTTTTCTAATATCATTACATTCATAATTTTATTATAATATAAGAATTAATGAAATGTTTTTTTTAAAAATTAATATAAAAGAATATATATAGATATTATTATAAATTATTTATAAATATAATGTTGAATTTATAAAACTCATGTTTAACATTTTGGAAACCTCAGTAATATTTTCCTGTAAAACTATTTTTATGCCCTTGTATTAAAAACAAAATAAACACTTGTAGAAACAAAATATAAAAAAAGATTTCCTATATTAGATTAAATTTTATATATTATTTAAGAAGTGAAAGTTTGTTTTTTTGCATAAAAGTATGATTACTAAGATTAAATTTAATGACCATGATAATGGTGAAACTATTATATTCAACGAATTATATTATTAAACTTATGTAATTATTATCTAAAAAAATAAATTAATATATTCTAAAAAAATACTCTAATATAAAGTCTAGATAAATATAAATATATTAACACTCATTTAGTTGGTAATAAATAATAAATATGATTAAGAACACTTAATGGTAAAAATAACAATTTTCTACAAAACTAATTTTCTTTATATTAAATTTTCTAATTTAAAAGTTATTTTTCTATTATTAATAAACTGATTTAGTTAAAATGGAGTCTAAATTTACGTAAAGAAATTACAAATTTTGTAATAGGGTTTATATTATATTTATAGTATAAATTTAATTTTTTAATTAAGAAACAAAATAGTAAAATCTAAAAATCTAGTGTTAAAAGAGTCAAAACATGGTTAAACATGTGTTACAATTAATGGATGAGGATTTTTCAAACTTATATCACCCAAAATTATTTAGTTTTCCAATTTTTGGGATATTTAACATTTAATAGTTTCATTATATAGTTGAAAATGTAATGGGTATGTACAAAAATGTCATCTTCTTCACTTATAAAAGGAGATCACTTCCACCCCATTTCTCTAATACTTCAAAAGAATTATATCAACCAAAAATCTTTCCAAGAATATATTTAAATATATACCCACATAATAGAAGTATTTTTATTTTGAAAAGACGAATCTAAGGTTCCTTAAGGTGATTCCTAAGGAGAATATCCAAAGGGGGAGGGTATCTTCACAACCAAACTCCCTTAAATATTTTCTTATCTCAGTCCATAAAATATATTATATACATGAAAGAATGATAAAATATTTTTTTAATATTCTAAAATGTTCTTATAATAATATAATATCCATTTACACCCTCCTCCCAACCATATAGAATAATAAAATGTCACTACTATTATATGTGGACTACAACCTCTATAAGCGACATGATTTAATTCTCATAACTTACTCATAAGGTTAGTTAAAAGGGTGTATTTAATGAACACATATTAAATTTAAAACTATATTAGTATTATAAAAATATATACCAATTACTACCTCATTACTACTATATGCAAAAAAACATGTCACCCATGCATGCATGCAGAGTATAACCTCCATGAAAGTAACATATTTTTTTCACTGTAGTATATTCTTACTTATAAAAAGATCTTAAAACCTAATTAACCACCTTAAAAACATCTAAATGATATCATTATGATTTTTAATATGAATATTATGCCAATGAAATAAATTTTTTAACCATACTCACCCATATATTATATATTCATATTATTTGGGTCAGTTTAACCACCTACATAAACAATGCTATAAATTTCTATCATGGGTAACTAAGGAAACATAAATACTAGTGATATTGTAAAATTACCAAAACAACCTCATAACCAAATTTTTCATCATAGATTATAACTAAAATAAATTTTAAATTTAACTAAAACATTATAAATCATTATAAAAAATATATTTCAATACCTATAATGATATTAAAATGAATAAATTTGAATCTATAAATGAGAATCAACCCCATAATTATGAAACCAGAACTAAATAAAAAATTGAATCTAATAACATCTATTGCTAAAAATAATATATAAACAACTAATATATTTGTAGTAAATAATTATAAAAGAAATGTGTTAAATGTTATATTTATGAATATAGTTCTAATGTCAGTGAGTATTATAGTTATTTTTGTTATACATGTGGTTACATTTCATTCAAGGAATCCAGGAATTATAGTAAGGGTTTTTGCGTCTCAATTTTTCTTTATTGAGATATGATGTGTATTGACCAATTATCCCATTTTTTAGTGTATATATTATACATGGAACTAATTTATCACCATATTTAATGAAATATAAATCATATACAATTAAATTTAATTTTAAACCCTTCATGGGGTTTAAAATTTAAAAATAATGATGATGTAAGGGTTATTTGACCCTATTTTTGATTCCATAAGTAATTTTTGAAATTATGCACCATAATTTTTTATATGAGGTATTAAATACCCTATTTATATCAATTATAATTAATATATTTTATTTTATGATATATAAATGTATATTTCATGGTAACCCTCTCTTATTCTTTTTATTATTACATTACAATTACTGTAAGGGTTTTTTCTTTGGTATAAATTTCAAAGTATGATTTTCTTTCAAAATAAACTGAATTTGGAGAATTTTTATACTCATTGTTTCTAAAAACACCATAAATTTATCAAAATATGATTATTTTTGGGTATTTTATATGTTATCTTATCATTTCATTTTCCCCTTGGCTTATTGTTCACCAATTATAAAGAAACTGATTGTACCTATTCACTTTTTTGTTAGGAATCCTCTTTTTGCATGATTGTATTCATTATATGTTCTTTTTAATGTCAATATACATGAATTTATAATTGAATAAAGTCATATACTACCATATTTACTATCTTTAAAATTATTATGAAAAAAGTTAATGTTTTCCATATGGATCATTTTTATCAAAATGTGAAAAAATAACTTTTTAATGTTTTATATGTGAGCATATATTTCTAAAATATTTATCTTTTATATGATAATTACAATCTATGTTTTAATGTTTTATAAAAAATGTTACTCTCATAGTTTTTTAAATATTTCGTTTTAAATAATTTTTTTCAAAAATATAAATAATGTTTCTTATTTCCAATGCGATTTTACTAATACTCTTAAAAATGATTTTCAACTATGTAAACATCATTTGATATATTTTATGTTTGATTAATGATATTATTGAAATAATACCATAAATATAATTTCTTAGTATGGATTATGAAATGTTATTTTCTTTTATTGGAATAATTCATCACAAATTTTGTCATTCCAAATCTTCCCCTATTCAAAGATATGATATTACTTAAAATGATTTTAATCTATAATATATCAAAATTTATTTCCTTTGATTTAATAGTGTTAACCTATATATCATACTTAAATTGATTATTGAAATTATTTACTATACCACATAATTGTTTTCTATATGATGTAAATACAATATACCTACTCATTATAATTGATGGGCATTTACCTATAAAGTTACTGAATACCTTTTGATACCAATCCATTTTATATTGGTTTATCATGATATTATTATTGATGGAATTATTAATGATTTCTTTATGTGAATACATTTAAAAAGGATATGAAACCCATATTCTTTCCATGGGTTCTTTCTAATATTATGAATGATTTATTTCTAATGGAACACAAATGTATGGATGAATTAATAGCATGGGCATACATTTCACTTCAATTCATTGTTTAATAGTTATTTCTAATGAGAAATGTATATGAAATAATGATTTATTTAGCTCATAAGTATGGTTTCAGGTGTGTAATTCATGATGGTGATGTTACCCTATGTTAATGTTTATGCCACATTTCTAAGGTATTCTGATGTATTCATTCTCAAGGATCATATTTATTGACAATTATTTCCACACTCATTTTATTCATGTCTTTTTTCCTTATTCCATGACTAAATATTTGTGATATAAGTTTTTTTGGTATGATTATCTTATGATATTTGTATATACCTTGATTATACCTATATTCTCATCTTATGATCACTTAAAATTTTTTATTACCATCACTTATGTTTACCCTTACATAGAATTTGAGAACACCCCTTATTATTTTTCCACTTCCCCAGGTTATGAAGATGAGTGTAATTTATAAGTATTCTAGAAGGGAATATAGCACAGATCTATTATAGAGAACTGTTCAAATGTAATGTAAAATAATTTTCTTATTTAGACAGTCCTCAAAGACACTATGAGTTCCATTCTTGGGATTTTGAGATAATTTAGGTAATGTAATGTATAAATTATTTAAATTATTCAAAATAATGATATGTTTATATAGGTAAATCTCATCTTGTTCCAAATATAATGTTCAAATAAAGTGTTTTTATCATTTAATACAAGAGTATGGGTCATGGGTGACTCAAAATCTACTGTTTAAAATAATCCTTCTGCCTTGATATATCATCAATAAGGTTATTTACGTTTTACCATCAACCCATATGCTTGATTTATCTTTATTTGAATCTTTAAAATGAACTAAAGATGAAATACCATGACCATGGATTTAATAAAACATTTACATTTCAATCAAAAGACTAGAGATATATTCTTCCATTTACTTGTAAGGAACACATAATTTATTGATTTTTTTAATTAATGTCATATCACTTGAGGCATATCAAGGATAAACATCCATACCATGAGTAAATTTCATTCACAGTCTTCATCCATACATCAAAGTATTTGATTTAGGATATATATTAATAAAAATATCAAGTCTCTGCAATGATATGAATTTCCATAGATAGGAATATACAATGACACATATAACATGTGGAATTATTATTGGTGGGTATATCCTCAATAAATTCCCTTCATGGAGACCATCAAGTGTGAACTTCATGTCAATAAGTCTCAATGTCTTAAGAGCCTTTAACACATCATAGTCAAACATAATTTGTGTACTATTATACAGATATAATCCAAAGAATTTGACATATGTTTAAAAATATTATCTTATTATTTTTCGGTTCTCATTATAGTAAGGAACTGTTATAATCTTTTGATATAAAAAATACTCTATGATATTTATTAATATTATAGTAATCAAAAGTACAATGTTATTTGGTAATAGGGAACTAACTCCAACAAGGGATATTATGAACCTACAAATTTTACTCACTAATTGAAATTAAAACATTTATATATAACAAAATACCTTCATGGTGAACTATATAATAAGAATATTTATAATTTTAAGATTCCTCATGGAACTTGTATCTAGGTTTACATTGAAGAGTTTAATAAAGATCTATCAAATTGGCCAATATAGATATAGAAATGAGAAATGAAGACAATAAAATTATATTATTTACTATTGAGGTTGTTTCCCTAGAACGATATAATTTTTTTTATTAATATTATATTAATTAACATATTGTCACATAATTATTGGTCTATTTCATAATATTAGTGTGTTGCTACCATATGGTTGTATTGGATTTTATAAGAATATAAATTAAGTAATGGTTATATGTTTAATAGAGTTATGGTAAATTGAGGTGGATAAGTTCCATGAAGTATTATATGAAGTTGTTAATATATTTTCTAAAAATATGAAATAATATTTATGTGGAATAAGCTATGTATTTCATAGTTGGAGGATTTCATGCAAGAAATGTTGTAAAATATATACATGTATTTACTTGGCGATGAACATAGAGAGTCATGAAAATGATGTAAATTCTTTGGTTAAGTATATATACTTGATGATGTTGGAGGTTCATGGATGCTTTAAACCCAGATATATTTTGATGTAGAATAACATAAAGTAGTATAAATGATGTGAATTGTAAGAACTGATTTTTTCACTCAGGT
Organism: Viscum album; assembly: GCA_963277665.1. NCBI lineage: Eukaryota > Viridiplantae > Streptophyta > Magnoliopsida > Santalales > Viscaceae > Viscum > Viscum album. The sequence goes on along the minus strand of OY728162.1, from coordinate 1,461,245,150 downwards.
ATGGGTCCTTAAATTTTGGTTAAATCTTTACCTTGTACCTAATATGGATTCCCAATGAGTTATAAATGGTCTTTATGGGTGTTAGGGGCATGTTTGGAGCCCAAAATCCCTCTTTTTGGGAAAAATGGATAGGTTGCATAGTTAGTTCATGATTGGAACACAATTTTGCTAACTGTGCATATTGGAATTTCTAGATAGAACCCCTTCGCACGATTTGTACATGGCCATGAAGCCTAACCATGAAATGTTCTCTTATACCAAGAAAACCTCTCTTGATTTTCATATTGTTTTTTAAACTGTGTGGACAAACCGTTCACATTCCATATTTCTAGGTAAATTTACAAAATTTTTCTTAATGATCTATTAAGGAACCTCCATCTTCCCTAATCCAATTTTATGTAGGATTAACCTATTTATCTCTCAATTTGGACCTTTTTTAAGATCAAACCTTGGAACCAAGATATCTACTTCATCCGATAATCTATCGAGCTTCTATTGGTCATGTTGGATGTGCAACGATAAGTACTCGAGTCCTCTTGATCCTTTCTCCTTCTCTTTTTCTCTTGACCGACTTCTCTAGGTGTGAGTGTTTTTCTCTTTTTATTATATCTACATATATCTTATCTAAATCAATGGAAAATACCGAAGGAGGAGAGTTATACAAGCCTAAGGTGGGTGGTCTATAACTCATCCCTACAGTTCATTGATTTTGGATGTTTTGTGTGGGGACCACTGATTTTATCATCTTCTATTTATGGAATTAGTATCCCATGATTATACTTTTTAGAATGATATAGATATGATCATTCTAAATACATGATTAATTTTTTGTGGTTATGACCAAAACATCATCCTTCCCATGTCGAAGGTTATTCCATAATTGTTGTTTACTGTTTTGACACACTTGTTCCACCCTTCAAGAATGCCTTGTCACAAACTTTCTACGGGTATGTATTTTTATATTAATTGTCTTGATATATTTTGTGAATTTCATAATGAAAAGTACCATTTATGTTTACCACTTGATCCGCCAAAGGAAAGTGCTTCAAATTTATAATTAAATGTGAATGATTAATTGGTTTCATATTTGTAGCACTGCTTACCACATTAATGGAAAGTAGTGTAATGAACCTTGAATATAAAATATTCCTCAAATGGATTAAATGGTTGCATGATACTTGGCCTTGTCACACTAATGAAAGGAATGTATTGAACCAAATGTATTGATAAAAAGGTTTCATGCTACTTGACCTTATCACACTATTGAAAGGCAAGGCTTGAACCGAATGAGAAATTACAGGACTTCATAATCAAGTAGAAATGGATTAACAAGAGATTTCATTAGATTTTAATCGGAGAATTCTATGATCACTCAGGAACCCTATTCCGATTCAAGGATATGGCATGCTTGGGTTGAGACCCCCCAAGTTCTCAATCCTTGTCTCTTCTTGGATGCCCAATATGATACCATATGATCCCTCATGTTTTAGTATATGATTCCATGGATACAATCCTTAGATCCCTTCAATATCATTACATGATGCGTTGGATATACTCCTTGGATCCATCATTGACAAATAGGTTCCATGGTTAAATCTTATCGAGCCTAGTCATTACTTAGCCCCATTTTTCCTTAGTCAATCACCTTGGACTTGGTAGTCACCTCATTGTGGAATGCATTGAAATATGATCCTTGTATTTCTCCCTTACCCAATTCTAGGATATTATTATTAATGAGTTGGAGACCCTTGAGGTCTATGTCACATTGGTTGTTACTTTGGGACATCCCTATTAATTTTCATTTATTATGGTTTCCTTGTTGAATCTTAGAACCATCCCTATTTATACGATCACAAGGTAATGTAAATAATTTCTAGGGATTATGAGACCTATAATTATAAAATTGGTAATTAATTAATTAAAATAAACTGTTACATGGATAGAAACTAGCCGAGGGCTGAAGAAGGTACTTCGGTATTTAGTTACATTGTACTGCTTTAATTTATATATGCATGCTTGAACACTGTTTCACTTTCATTACACGTGCTAGATGTTATATACACCATTGGTGTTGGCCCATTGATATTTATCCCACACCCTCTTTGGGTGTCTTTTGGTACTTGAGGAAGATTACATGGTTGCAGGTGTTAACAAAGGGAATCATACAACTTCAAACACTTGATTGCTTGTGTTTTAGGATAGATCTTGATAGAGGATAACCGATCCAGATCTCGGGATGCTTGGGATATTATTTTATTTACATTATAATTTTTTGTAACATGTAATTTCTGCTCTCTTGTATCAATGTATTCTAGTTCTCCTACATGGAATATCCTCATCTTTTGTTCAATGCTATTCTTGTTATTTCAATTATTATTACTGTTGTCTCTATTTTTTATTATGCATTCTATTTATATATATTGATTCTTCTATTTACATATTTTTACATCCATCCAATGTGCTACACTTTTTTAATTAGGGAATAGTCTCCTCACGGACACACCCTAGTCCCTTGCTACTAGTCTATAGCCTCTATTTTTCAGGGAGATACTCTTGAGGCCAGGTGGCCCATCGAGCTTGGGGCACTGATCAAGTGGAATCTGGGTATGGGAAGTCACAAAGTGGTATCAATGGAGTTTATTATCTTGATTTAATATTTGGAGACAATATATTAGTTATTAGGAATACTTGAGACTTAGTAATAATCTGTGATTGGGCATCGTGAACCCATGTCCAGGTTAAAAACCAAGTTTCCTAACTTATAATTGTTTTTATGTTTTTTCTTATTATAGTTGATATTATTTCCCCATTAGGTGATGCACATACAGTGTGGTGTTCATAATTATTACTCTTTTTGAGGATTTTATTTCAACTTGGGCCCGATTATATGAGGGCAAGGAGCATTGTTACAAGCATCATTATAGGGTCCAATAATTCACATGTCATATATATTTCCATGCCATATAGGTGAATTTAATTTCTTTTAATTGATTAATTTTCTTGTGATTGTTGAGTGATTTTGTGATAGTTTCTTGCACATGTATTACTTTTGGTTGCGATTGAGTGATTTCCCACCTCAATTCACGGTGTGGATGGGCCCTCATGGGTTGGGATGACTAATTTACAGAGTTGAGCCATTATGATAAAAATAAATGAGTGTAATTTCTAGTGATAGGTGTATAGGAACTGATTCACCAGAAATGACTATCTATTATAAAGTGAAACATTACATCTAAAATAAATGGGTTGCACCTCCTTATCATGATTCATCATGTTTATGAAAGGTAAAAGAGTGAAACTGGCGATTAAATGTAAAATTAAATGAAACTTATACCTAAGCACTTACCGATACCTGGATGTCTAAGTGGGTAGTTCAGGTAGTATTCCTTGAGTAGTGATTTTATTACGTTCAACTTCTACTAGTGTTTCTTTATTTTTTCTTAAGATTTTTCTGAGGAGTCTTCTTGAAAATTATTGACTAATGCTTCCACGATGTACTCATTTAATACACTAGGATGTTGGTGAAGACCATGATTTAGATGTGGTGGGCCCTGAGCCTCCAGTATTACCTCGAAGAGTTCAACATGAGAAACCACCTGATGTACCTGAACTAGGAACTAATTCCCATTTTCATGATATTTTCCAACATCTGATGTAGTCCATGCATAGTGATCTATGGTGTGAACCTACGATGACTGATATAACTCATGAGTTCCAGCAGCAACATCCTTCCACTTTTTCAGGGGATGGCAGTCCGCAGACTACTGAGTCTTGGCTAGAACCCACCCTATATATCTTTGATAACCAGGAGGTAAAATATAACTATGGTGTAATGAACATAGATATGCCATTAGGGGTAAAGATAGATGGAATATTCTAGTGTAAGGATTGTCCCCTTGAGTCAGGTATTTACCCTTTGTTATGAAACCTCTTCATTCTTCCGATAAAAGGCTTCAATGCCATTCTCGGAATGGACTGGTTTGACTAATATCATGATTTTTATAATTCTACCATCTTAGGGTATTGTTTACGTCACCAAAGGGAAGTAGTAATCTATATAAGGGTGAGTGTGATGTCCAAGATGGTAGAGACAGACCATAGCATCATGGGCTAGGTGGAGTGACCACCCAGATTTCAAATTTGTTCATAGAGGATTAGGGTTTAAGATAAGGTGATTCCCCTCCAATAGTGGATCATTTTAGTAATTTATTTCCTAAAAACTTATCTAGATAAATTAAAAAGAGGGAGGTAGAGTTTACACTGATCGTGTTCCAGGAGAATATCTAGTGTCCATTCCTCTATACAGGATGGCACCTACAGAGCTTCAAGAGCTCAAGAGGTAGTTAGAGGATTTAGAGGCCAATGGTTTTATACAGACCAGTACATACTTTTGGGTTTTTCCCATTCTTTTTCAAGAAAGTAGATGGAATTATACATCTATGCATGGATTACAGAAGGTTGAACCATCTTACGGTTAAAAACTGGTATACACTACCCTGAATAGATGATCTCTTTGACCAGCTCTGTGGAGAAAAGGTCTTCTTTAAGATCGATCTAAGATCAGTTTATCATTAGGTGTGAGTCATACCATCATACATATGTTGTACAAATTTCCTTATTAGGTATGGTTTGTATGAGAACATTTGTATGCTATTCAGTCTTACAAATATGACCATCATTTTCATGGCTTTGATGAATATGGGTTTCCACCCCTATTTGGATTTTTTTTCATGGTCTTTGTGGAAGACATCTTGGTGTATTCTCACACTTGTAGCAACCATTCCAAACATCTAAGATCATTCAGAGTACACTGAGAGAGATTAATCATTACTCCAATATTGCTAAGTTCCACTTTTGGATTGAAAATGTTCACTTCTTAGGCTATAAAATATCATAATTAGGAGTATCTATTGACCTAGAAAATGATAGTGCTATAGTTTCCTTGGTGAATAGTAAGAACCTGTTTGATGTATAGAGTTTCTTGGGGTCGAATTGAAATTACATTCATTTCATACATGACTTCTCCCATCTTTTTTCACCTCTTACTGGTCTTACAAATAAGGATGTCATGTTCTTGGGGTCATAAGTGTGTGAGAAATCCTTTCAGGAGATAAAATGGAGGCTTGCCTCTACACCCATTTTGATTCTTCCCATTCTTGGAAAAGGTTATACCGTGTTCTATGATATATCATACATAGGACAAGGAGCAGTTTAGTTGTAGGAGGAAAAATTTGTTATGTATATATCTCAGTAGATGAGGCCTCATGATAAAAACTACCAGACACATGACCTTGAACTAAAATCAGTTTTCCATGACTTACTTTGTTGGAGACATTATCTGATGGATGTGTTCTTTGTGGTGTAAAAAAACAACAAGATGCTCAAATATATATTTTATCAACATGAAATGAACCTCAGATAATTAATATGGGTCAAGAATATATAATTATTTTATTTTGAGCTCGCCTATATGTCTGTGACGGGAAATGTGGTTGTAGATGCACTGAGTCAGGAAACTCAAGCATAGGTTGTACGAGAATCTAGTGACGAATGGAAGTTAATGGACCTATTTTCTCAGTTTCATCTAGAGTTTCATGAATGTCACGAGAAATATTACCTCTCATTCTTGATAGTTACCTCTTCCCTCCTTGAGAATGTGAAGGGTATACAATTTTCAAATTCTGAAGGCTTGGTTCTCAGTGAGAGTATATAAAGAGATAATTAACCTATAGATTGGTCTTTGGATAGAGAAGAAATCCTGCGTCTATGTGGATATATCTAGGTTCATATATATATTAGAGAGAAATTTATGAAAGAGTCCCATGCTCCATAGTGGGAAGTTCATCCAGGAATCTCAAAGATGTATCGAGATATGTGACACCAATATTGGTTGATTGGGATGAAATTTTCGATAGCATGCCTTATCACAAGGTGTTCCACCTGTCAATAGGTGAAGGAGGAGCACTAGACACTTGCAGTATTGCTACAATTACGTACAACCTTGTAACGAAAATGGGAAGATGTTTCCATAGATTTAATAGTTGGTTTAACTAGGTCTCCAAGGGGTATAGATTTTAACTGGGTATTCATTGGATAACTAACAAAATAATCCCACTTCATTCCTATTTTGAATACTTTCTCAGTTGATAAGCTGGGAAGACTATATGTCCATGCGATCATACAACTAAACAGGGTCCCTCATACTATCATTTTAGATCAAGATTCTCATTTCATGTCAAGGATCTAGTAGGGATTGTAAAAGCCTATGGGGACTCAGGTGATTCTAAGCAGAAATTTTCACCCTCAAAATAACATACAATCAGAATGTACAATACATGTTTTATAGAATATGCTCTGAGCATGTGTCCTTGATTTCAGATGTTCTTGGGAGAATCATATCCCTCTCGTTAAGGTAACCTATAATAAAATATTTGAGGAAAATATTCAAATGTATCATTTTGAGGAATTATATGTTAGGATATTAAGTTCACCCCTGTGCCAGCTAAGGGCAGGTGAGGTAGCTAAACTAGGTCCTCATATCATTTAGGATACTTAAGAGCATGTTTAGCTAATAAGAAAGCTTATGACTACTGATCTATCTAGAAAAAAAAATATGTCGATCTCCATTATTGACCTCAAGGGTTTGAGGCTAGGGAGAGTGTTTTTCATCAGGTATCACATAGTATTGGGAATATATGGTTATGAAAGTAGGGAAATTTTTCACCTCGTTATATAGGGGCATTTGAGAATCTAGGTAGAGTTGTGATGAGAGCCTATCAGTTCCTACTAACTCAGAGGTATTGTGCCATGCATGATATCTTTCATGTTTCAAAACTTCTCCAATATAATGTAGATATGTCTCACACTTTTGATCCCATGGAATTGAAGTTAGATTCCGATGATACCTTTTAGGAGTATCTAGTATGCATCGTTGACCAGAGCATGAAGGCACTCAGAGGTTAGTCTATCCCTCTAGTATGGGTGTTGTGGAAGCACAGCTGGGTATAGTAGGGAACATTAGATAGGGAAGCCAAAATATGTGCTCAGTGGATGGAATTGTTCTCAGATAGTGTTTCCCCACCTTGGAAGGTGAACTTGTGGATGAGTTATTTTAAGGGGGGAAGATTGCAAGAACCCGATTTTTCACTCAGGTATGGATCCTTTAAATTTTGGTCTAAATATTTAATTTGGACCTAATATGGATGAACAATGAGTTAGAAAAGGTCTTGGGAGTTTCTGGTGTAATTTTGGAGCTCGAAACCCATATTTTTGGGAAAACTGGACATGTCACACAATTAACACATGGTTTGGCTAACCATGGAGATTGAAATTTCAAGACAGAACCAAATCAAATGTTTTGCGCGTATCCATGTAGTCTAACTATTAAATGTGCTCTTCAACATATAAACCCTTGTATGGTTTGAACATGGTTTGCAAACTGTTCAGACAACCCGTGCAAAGACCATTTTTCTAGGTAAATTTACAAAATTTCCTTTAATGATCTATTAAGCCACATCCATCTTCTATAATCTGAGATTATGTAGGAATAAACTATCTACCTCTCAATTTGGGATCGTTTGAAGATATAAACATGGAATCAAGAGATATCATTCATCATGAAACCGATTGAGCTTCTGTTTATCATGTTGGATGCACATTGGTATGTACTTGAGTCCTCTAAATACACTATCCTTCTCTTTTTCTCTCAACTAAGATATCAGGGTATGAGTATTTTCCTCTTTCATTGATCCACTATGATCTGAGCCTAATCAGGGGCCAATACCGGAGGAGGAAAGCTATATAGGCCTAAGGTGGGTGGTCTAAAACTCAACCCTAAAGTTGGTTGATTTTGGATTTGTTGTGTGGGGCCCATCGATTTCATTGGGTGCCATTTATGGAGTTAATATGCCATGATTATAATTTTTAGTAATGTATAGTTTTGCTCTTTCCAAATACAGGATTAATTATTGGTGGTTATGACCACAAGTCCATATTTCCCATGTTGATGGTTATTCCCTAATTGTTATTTACTGTTTTCACATGCTCACGCCACTGTTTGGGTGTGCATTGGATTGAACGTTCTATGGTTAAGTGTTTATATATTAATTTGATTTATTTTTATTGAGAATTTCATATTTGAAAGTACCATTTATGAATAACACTTGACCCTCCATAGGCCAGTGGTTCAAATTGAAAATTAAATGTGAATGATTAATTGGTTTCATATCTGATGTATCCCTTACCACATTAATGGAAGGTAGTGAAATGAAACTTGAATATGGAATACGCCTCAAATGGATTAAAGGGTTGCATGTTACATGGCTTTTTCACATTAATGAAATGGAAGTCTTGATCCAAATCACTTTTTAAAAAGGTTACATGCTACTTTCCCTTATCACAATAATGATGTCAAGGCTTAAACTGAAGAAGATACTACATTACTTAATAATAAAATAAGAATGGCATGACTTGAGGTTGCCTTGGATTCAATGATATGGATTGCTTAGGTTGATACCCACCTAGATTCTGATCCTTTTCTATTCATGGATGCTCGGTATGATACGATAGGATCCCTTATGTAGTACTACATGATTACATGGATACACTCCTTGGATCCATCATTGAAAAGTAGGTTTCATGGTTAAATCCCATCAGGCACAGTCATTGCTTAGTCTAGATTTACTTTAGTTGATCACCTTGGACTCAGTAGGCACCTCATGGTGGAATTCCTTGGACAATGATCCTTGGATTAAACTCTTACCCCATGAAAAACTACAATTATTATTGAGTTGGTGACCCTTGAGGTCTACGTCACTTTGGTTGTTACCTTGGGACTTCACTATTAAATTTCATTGATCATGGTTTTTATGTTACATCTTGGAATATTCACTATTTATACTATCACAATATGATGTAAGTGTTAGATATTCCTCATGAGATCTATCATTATAAAATTGGAAATTACTTAATTAAATGAAGTGGTTACATGCTCAGACACCAGCCAAAGTATGAAGTAGGTACATGGTTAATTAGTTACATTATACTGATTTACTTTATATATGCATTCTTACATACTATTACATTTTCATTAAATGGTCTAGATGTTATATAAACTGTTGGTGGTGCTCCACCGAGATTTATCTCACACCATCTCTAGGTTTCATCTGGTACTCGGGGTAGATTACATGGTTTCAGTTATTGAAAAAGGGAAGCATATGGATTTAAACACTTGATTGCTTGCTATTTAGGATGGATCTTGATAGAAGATCACCAATCCAAAGCTCAGGATTGTTGGGATAGTCTTTTATTTCCTTTATACTATTGTGGAACATGTAATGCATGCTGTCTTATATCTATTTTCCAAGTTTTCTAGTACAAGACATATCATCATCTGATGTTTAATGTTATTCCAGTTGTTTCAATAATTATTAATATTGTCTCTATTTTAAAATGTTTCTTCTATTTATATATATTTCTTCTGTTATTTATCTACGTTTACATCCATCCACTGTGATATACTTTGTTAATGAGGTTATAGTCTCCCCAAGGACACACCCTAGGCCCTCATTGCTAGCTGGCAGCCTCTGGTGTTCAGGGAGATATGCTTGAGGCCATGTGGCCACCGTGCTCAGGGCACTGATCAAGTGGCATCAGGTTCTAGGACGTCACATGAATATAGTTGTGTTGTAAATGGACATATTTCTATGTTTTTTTAATATTTTTATGTGAAAAAATTAAATAATTAGTTTTAATTTTTATTAGAGAATATATTTTTCATTAGATGTGATTGCAACTCAATTTTTATTTTACAGGCGAGTTCTAATCGACAACATAAAGGACCACACCCTAGAGGAAGTTGAGTTCAATTCCATTGGAAGTATAGATTTAGAAATTTTAACACCATAGTCTATAGATATATAATAGGAATCTCTTTTTTCATAGCTCTATGACACAAAATTGGGTTATGTAGTAGAGGGTTTGAAATTAACAAAAAAAATTATTTTTCTGATTTTTGTATTTACAAGAAGTTTTACAATGGAATACCTCAATTCCACAAGAATTTTAGTGGAAAAAATTTCATGGAAAGGTATTAGGCTACATTACAAAGGAAGATAATTGATTTTTTATTACTCTAGAAGATTTTGGATTCCCACATTTCAAGTCATGGTCTATGCCTTAAGGCTTCAATAATTTCAATAAATAACAACTAGAAATCCATAAGCTTTTCTGTAGAGCATGAAGTAAAATAGTAGAACATTATTTTTTTGTAGTTTTAATAGTAATGTTAACATGAATTTATCTGGTGAGTTTGGTAGTTGTTCTATAATATAGTAAATACCCTTTAAATACTAAATGTTGGAGATTAAATGGATGAAAATAAAAAGGATGAATTTTATGTGATATAATTTAGTATCTAATTATAGTTTTAATTTCATATTTTAAATTAAATCCATGATCTGGGTATATAAAAAATTATTGTACAATATTGAATGTGTTTAATGGGAAATATAGAGAATAGTTATTGAGTGCTCCAAGTGAAGAATCAGAACTGTGTGTTCCAAGAGAAGGTGTGGAACTCTGTGTTCAAACACGATGAGTATAACATTAAGGAGATTATTGATGATTTTATATGAAGAAGAATAATTTTAGAAAATGGATTTATATTTTAGATTAGTGTCGACAAAAATGAATTCTTTCATGCATATTCTAGAAGATAATTTATGATTTTTTACATGTTATTGAAGATCAGGTTTGACAAATGGAAGTGTTTTGTATACACATGAGTATTAAGAGGAAGATAATTCTATACTTAGAATTATTTTATGTGATTTTTTTTCTACTGTGAGGACATAATGAAGATTAGTGATACAAGTCTCTTTTCAATATTTATTTTCATCCCAAAGTGAAATTAGAGGAATCATTTGGAATTCACTAAATCATCAACATCGGGGATTTTGTGATATCGATTTCATGTATACATATTAATGTGTTATTATTGTAATTAAATTGAGAATATACATACTAGTCTATATACATATACCGTCATTGAACGAGTGAACATAGATGAATAGGAGGGAGTGTCACTTGGGAAGCAATATGTTATCCCTAAAATTTTAACCCCATTTAAATAAATGAGTATAAAAGATAAAGTGGTGATGATCCTTGGTGAAAAGTGACCTTACATAAACATTGTATCCACACAAATAGTGGGTGATAATGTATTCTATTACACTAGAAAAATGTTGAGTGTATTCTGATTAGAGTAGCCTATTCAAGGTGAAAATGTAAAATCATTATATGCATTTTATTTACAAATATATATCTATTCTTGTAAGTTATGTGTGTTAAATAAAAATTTAATTAAAGGTTTAAATAAATAGTGTGACTTCCAATGAGTAAAAAATATCATAAATAAAAAAGAGGATAAGTTTGAAAAAGATTTAATTATGTGAACACCTTGATTCCCCCCCTCTTAGGGTGTCTTAGGTCCCCAAATAATGTGATAACATCATTAGAGTGTTTATCCTATAAGAATGTTATTGAATTTAACTATAATAATGATAATGTAGAGATACTATGATCATATTCTTAAATATATGTTCTATGGTCATGAAAACATCTCTCTAACGGGAAAAATGATATTTGTTTATCATGTACTAGATGATCATAAGACATTGAGACTTCTACTCGTGAAATTCATACTTGGGGATCTTCAAGAAGGTATATCATGGAGAAAACCTTCCAATAAGAATTTTATGTGTCCTAAGTTTCAATGGATATTACTATTTATAAAAAAAATTATTGGTCGTTAGACATGATATTATTATTAATGTATATCATAAATCACATACTTTATTGCATGGTTAAAAGCAGTGATGGAATATTCCAATGAGGTAACAAACATTGTGTGTGTCATAAATAACATTAAATTAATTTAATAAGTCAAGAAATGAATTTTCCAATTTGTATTTAATGTAAAAGATATTTTTAACCATTTGAAATAGAACTTTATGGTGAAATCAATAGTAATGGGGGATTATAGATGAGTTCATTTTAAAAATTCAAACAAACATAAATCAAGAATATGTTGTGATGACACTAGTATACATCCAGCTTAAGGAGATATCAGTTGGAAAAAGTATTATATTACTGACTAAAAATCAATTTTTTATTCAAAATCATTTTTCAGGAAAAAATGGGAAACTCGATACATGAAAATACCCAGATCAAGATAGAAAAAGTATTATATTACGAAGTAGTGTTTGTAGAGAGGTTTATTTATATTAACGTCATTATGTATAGGTTCCATGATGTGTTGTTAAACATTGATCTTGGACTTTAGGTAAGATAATATAATTCCATTGAAAAAGTGTCTTAGAGTATCAAACATCAAGAGTATCCAAAATATCAATAAATTCTATTGAATTTAATATTAAGAAAAAATATAATTCTTGTTTTGTGAATAATAAATATTCAAGTGAATTTGATCACAAAAATCCTATCACAAACATTCAAGTTTAGAATTCATGAATTGAATTTTATATCTTGTTTTTGTATTCCTTAGGTAATAAATAAATATTTCATTATTAACTATTATAGTGAATTAATTAATATAAATTTTTATTTATTTATTTAAATTTTAACAATAGATTTTTATTCTTCAGCTTAGTAAAGGTAAGAATTATTTATTTAAAAAATAATATTTATTTAAATATACATTTTATTATTCCTGGTTTAATAAATTGTATGAAGGATTAACATGTGGATTTAATAGTATGGTGGTAAATTTTATTTAATATCCTTTAAATTAATAGTAGAATATTTATTCTATAAATGATATTTAAATAAATTCATGTCATCTATATAATAATAATAATAATATTCTATATGGATATTACTTATAATAAATTAATTGATAAAGGGTCACAATGTAATTATCAATTATTTTAAATTAATTAAAAATTGAAAGTTATATCATTTTATAGAGCGTGAGACTTATTGTTCACATAAAAATTCTTTCTAGAATTCTCTCATGCCTACAGAGTATAATCCGCCATCCTCCCTCTCAATAACATAGATTGAATAAGAGAACACCTTGTTGCAATAGATCATTAATGCTGTGAATATCGTGTCTCTACTATACTAGAACATAATCACTCAAAAACACCATCTATAGATTCATGGAGAACATGTTGATACATTGAGAGGAATCTCTACCTAGACTCTCTACCATAAAAACAATGCATCGATAGTGGAAATAAAAAATAATTAAGAGGATTATTGCATTTGTCGTCATTCTTATTTTAAATTAATTATAAATTAAATGTCAAATTTCATCACTATGATATTTCAGGGCTCCATTAGTCATGTTCATTGAATTTTATACATTTTTAACACTGAAATACAAAAATTCTGCAATTTTACTTTTACTATATACTAGAACATTTAAGTTGTATTTGTGAAGCAACATTATAATTTATAATAATTTATACTTTATTAGATCAATTTTTGAATTATTTTTCTTTTTTTCACATATAGATTTTTTTCTTATTATTATGGCTCGGATAAAACATTCATGTGAGTTTGTATGTTCAATAACAGTCCAAAACGCATGAAGAATGCATAAAGATTCCATCGAGGAGTGCTAAGGTCACTAGAAACATAACATGGTTCTATGACATGTATTAATAAATTAAATTTAGTGTACCTATGGTCAAATGACACATGGTGGGAGCCATTTAGTTCCTTTCTCTCAATGTGACTCGGTATGTGACTTTATTACACATTGTGTATTTACCACTAGTACAAGACAAAATTTTATAGGGACCACATAACAAGTTGCTGGTGAAAATGTCATGTAACCCCACATAATTAAACATGTTGAAAAATTAATAGTGAGTCATGGGGTTAGTATGTTACATCACTACACACCATGAACTGATGGTCAACGAAGCGATGTGTCCATATGTGGACTATACACTATGTATCTAGAATGTACATGGTGTATAACTTATGTTAACCCATGAACGGTTCACTTTGAGTCTTTTTTTTTTCATGTCGCGTGGGTCAAAACATGGTGCTTCAAATGCAATAAAAAATATACAACTACACAATATGTAATGGTCATCATACACACCATGTACTTTACATGAATTGTAAAAAATACACTCCATGTATATATATGGTGTGTCATGTGGTCACACATGTGATGAATACTATATTGTTCAACCCTCCGAATTGTATTCTATGAATATCACAACATGTTTCATTGGAATACATTCCATGTAAGTACACAACATCAAAAAATAACTATGCATAACAAGTGTCACATGACATGTCAAGTGATATTATATACTTTTTAAGTATTAGAAGTCCAAAAAAGAGATTTTTATATTATATAGAAGCTAAAAAACTTTTGGAATCTCATTATATATGGGGTACTAAAATAAATTTTTTACGATTATAAATTTATTTAATTTATTTAAAATTATCAAGGATATGATTCTTATGCCTCAGGGTTTTTTAGAAAAATATTATTAAGATCATGAATTAATTAATTAATCCTAGTAAATTTATCTTAATTATAATGAGTTGAAGTGTATGCTAATAATTGTAAATGTGCATTTGTTTCATGTTCTGATTGATCGTGATCCTTGAATAACCTATGTATGTATTTGATTTAAATTTAATTTAATTATTATTTTATGATTTAATGTGAAATTTATTATTAATTTTAATATGAGGATTTGGGAATCATTCCTACCAATATTATTATAAATGGGCTGTTGAGTCCAAGGATTAATTTATTTACACAAAATCCCTTGTTCTCCTCACATTAATGTGATTAATTTTTTTAAAATGATGGAATTATTAATTAAAGGAGATGATTCATGTCCTGAGTTGAGGTGAATCTAACCAAGAAGATTAATAGGAGAATAAAAAAATTTTGTAACTCATGACAAGGGTAGGCTTAAGGGTTTATTTCCCTAGGGTCAAGGATGGTTTATCGCTGCTTAATTAACCATGCAGTAGATTAAATCCTATTCTCATATCACACATTGATTATAATTTTTCAATTCCTGGTTACTTATTTATTAATGTTACTTATGGTTTATTTGGATGATTAAATTTTTTCACATAAGATAAATAAATTAACAATCATGATAAAATAAAATAAAATTAAATTAATATGATTAAATTATTTTATCAGGCATGGTGAATTAATAATTTAAGTTTAAAATAATATAAAAAAATTATGTGAAGAATAAAATAAAGAGTAATTACACTTATATTAAAAAAATATCAATGAAAATATAAAGTCAAAAAACTACTTCCATTTATTTGTTAGGATACAACCATAGTTAAAGTGTCATTTTGTCTATACTTTGGGAACATTACATTTGCGGGATCTCTTAATAAATATAATGGGTTTAGTTAAACAAATTTTTAGTATGGTTAATAACCATAGTCTATATAATATAATTTGGAGGCAATTTTTGAGAAAATATGTGTACAAGATTTCAGGATTGGGGGGTCCAATCAACAGATCAATGAATCATAAGTTAATGTTTTCAGTAGGTAAATACTTCATAAATACTTTCAAGTAATTTTTAAAGCCATAGTCTAGGATATAGAAAGGTAAATATGTATCAATTAACCCTCATATTTAAATAAAAAGATATTTAGAATCTAGTGTTGAGGGTTGTTGGGATTTGATAATATAGTGGGAGAGTTAATTAATTCCTTAATTACATCTTAACTGGTAATCATGATAAAATAATAAAATATACAATTATTTTTTTATAAAATATAAAACAACTCAACCTCATAACTTTCTTTGTGATCTATCTTGTAGAAAGTTAATCTCATCACCAGTTCTAACTTCTAGGTGTGGTACATGTGGTTTCGTATTATACTATTCTAAGAGAGGGAATTTTATTTTATAGTCCCCTATTCCTAATAAGCATTCTAGGGAGTCAAGTTAGCAGGATAAAAATCTATTTTATAAACATGTTTATGATCCATTGGATGTCGAATTCCTCCAGCTATTATCCATGACTAGTGATCTCCAGAAGAATCATGAAGACAAAGATTCATAATACGTGTTTTCTAATCTCTATTATATATATTAAGAGAAAGAAATTCAATATAGGTATGAAATATCCGAGGGTATATTTATAAGGAATCCATACATAGTTATATATATACCTCATTTAGTCTAAAATATTATATTCTGTCTGCACTTTACTCACGAATCTCTTCAACCTCACTCATTCTAAGTAGATTAAGGTGTTGTTTCAAGTAGATTATGTTGAGACGTTTCACTGTATTTGGAGTAGTAGGAATGCGGCTGTCTACAATAGAGCTAGGTTCATTGTAGACCATGTGCTGGAGTAGATCCTGTCTGCAGTGTGGGCTACCAAAACCCTTCACTCGAAACTTTCAATAAATTTATTGATGATTGGGTGGTCCTTAGGAGGATGAACATTGCTGGAGATTTCTCAGCCCCTCGACACACGATGGAAGTTTTCTGGACCCCACCACTTGATGGATGGGTCAAGTGTAATAAAAATGAATCTTTTAGGGGTAATCCGAGCCACTAGAGTTTTGGAGCCATCTCCAGGGATGGAAATAGGGACGTCATTGAATGCTTCTATGGAAATTGTGGAAGTTTCATGACGCTTGAATTTGAGATTATGGGTCATATTATAATGGTTGATACTTTGATCCAAATAAATTGGAATAATTTATGATTTGAATGTGACTCTACCACTCTAGTGCGAGCTATAAGAATCGAATAGAGGCATCTGTCATGGGGGCTGGCTACCAAATGGGATAACTATCTTGAAAAGCTCTCCTATTTTAACTACTTCACCACCCATGCTTTCTAGGAGGCCAACTATATTACGGATGGGATGGAAAATAAAGGGGGTAATCATGGAAGAGTGTCATCATGTGACCTATTTTCCCGGTGACATGGTTTCTATTTTAATCCTGGATAAATATAGAATTATGTCATTTCACTATTTGTAACTCTTCTGTTTTCTTTTAATACAAGGGCCTCAACACTCACTTTTCTAAAAAAATGAAAAATGGTCTAAGACTAATGTAAAAGATAAAGGACATTCATAACATCCTTATAATATGTAAAGTATCTTAAAGGAGGATGAAGATAAGGATGTTTTATGTTTTTTTATGGAAATAAGAGCCAATGGAAGAAGAATTCTTCCTTGTTAAAGAATTAAGGGGAATCTTTAGGTTTATTCATTATCAAGTAAAATACATCAATTTATATATAATGGATATTACATATAGCTTATGTATGTAACAGTTATGTACAAATATAAGAACTATGTAGATTTCATTAGATTTAAGAGGTGGATATTTGAGATAGAAATAGAATGAGATTGGTTACACTAATCGTAAGAGGCCAAAATCTCATTTTTTTGTATGCAATGGTTTTATTTTTGAATAAAAATTATTATGTTCATAGTGTAACCAATAATATAATTTATATATACATTTTATAAATAATTTGTTTCATGTTCATGTTTATAAATAATTTTTTTTTACTTTTACAAGGATAACATATGTTATCGTATGAAACATATAAATAATGGTCTTTATATAAAAGAATGTAAAAATCATGTATTATTAATAAATAATGAATCAACTTCACATGAATCATATCACACCCAGTTGTGGAATCATTCATTTAGTCATGTAGATAAGAAGTATTTGAAAAACAATTATATCAACAATGTTATTTCAATCATTTTGAGTTGAAATCCTTGGATATATATCATTCTTTTTTATAGGAAAAACATAAAAATTATCTATTTAATGGAAAAGGTTAGACAGATACAGAGTTTCTAGAATTAGTTCATACATATGTGTGTGGACATTTTCTAGTATTAACTTGAGGGGAATATTATTACTTTCTTAATTTTACTGAAACTTTTAGGAGATATAGATATACATACTTGTTGGTGTATAAGTTTTATTCCCTTCAGAAATTTCATAGATACAAAAATGAATTACAGAATCACTTTGTAAAAATATAATGGTACTCTTTTTATAATGAGGTGAAGAGTATCTTAACCAATAATTAATCAATTTTATAAAATAGTTTGGAGATTATCCCTATTCACTCCTCCTTATACACCACATTAGAATGGTGTCAATGAAAGGAGGAATAACACCATATTAGACATGGTGGGATCAATGGAAATTTTGGTAGATCCGTTATTATCCTTTTTGGGATATGAATTAAAGACTATGGTATACATAGTAAACTAAATGTTAGGAATAATTCAAAACAAGTTATAGTATGGAAAGAAAACATCTTTGTCATATATTTATGTATGGGGATCTGATTCATTTATTGAGGCTAACCCTATCAACAAATTAGAATCACAGAGCATGAAGTCCATATTTAAAGGATATACAAAATAAAATAAAGTATATTATCTATAAAATTCCTTGAATAAATGGGTCATAGTTGACAAGCATTCCACCTTTATAAAAAGGGAACATATCTCTAAAAGATATAGTGAGATCATGGTTGACATTGATAAAGTCTAATATTTGGATTTACAATATTTGACATAAGATAAAATTACACAAGACCTAGGGGAATATATTGTTCTTGGTAAAAAATTAATGTATTAGAGTACTAGGGAGGATATAGAACTAGAGAGATACAATTATCTTATTACTGTGTAAAGTGACACATTATTAGTTGAAAATAATAAATCTATTTACAATTATGAAGAAATAAATTGATCTAAAGTTTAAAAGTTTAAAAACATCCATGAATTATAAAATGGATTCCATATACCATAATCAAGTTTGGGTTTTACTACTTCCTCTAGTTGTTTTAATACTTCTTAGGTGTAAATGGGTATTAAAGAGATGTAGGACATGGATGGAAATGTAAGTATCTATAAGGATCAATTGGTTGATTAAGGTTTTAATAAATTTCATGGAATAGACTATGATGAAAACTTTTCATTAGTTTCTATGCTAAAATATATAATAATTATAAATTCCATAAGAACATTCTATGATTATGAGATTTGGAAAATATATTTCAAAACCACAATTATTAATGGAAACTTTGTTGAAGATTTCTACATGAAACAACATGATGTGTTTTAGACACCAAGGATTCCAATAAGGTATAATAGTTGAAAGTTCAACTTGTGGATTGAATAATAAATCAATATCATAGAACATCCATTTTTATAAATCTATAAGAGAATTTTATTTTATTAAGAATTAATGTGTTCCCTATTACTAAAAAAGGTTTAATTGGAGTGTAATAGTTTTCCAAGTATTATATTTTGGTGATATATTAAAAATTAGAAACATTTATACTGATCTTACAATCAGTTAAGAAATAGTTAAATAAATAATTATTCATTAAATAATTAGGTGAAAAATACTACATTATAGGGAATGAGATCCACCAAGATAGATAAAAAATACAACTAGAGTTAAGCGAAGGTATATACATTAATTATGTATCGAAAAGATACAATATGGGACAATCTAAGAGAATATTTTTTTTATTATGTCATATGGTAAAGATATATTTAATATAATGTGTCCTCAGTCACAAAATAAAGAAAATTAATTAGTAGAATTAATTAAACAATAGTGATTGTATCTATCATGAATTTTATTCTATGAAATAGACTCATTGTAACTTGTGCCTTGAGCATGGTAAGAAGATATCAAGCACACCTAGGAGACCCAAATTGGTTATATTTAAATTATATCCTAAAGTAGTAGAGTCATATAAAAGATATATTATTAGTTTATATAGGATATGGGTAATTAGTTGTAAATGTATACACAAAAACTAAATTCCAATTATATAATAATGATCTGAAATCATAATGGGGACATGTGTTTTTCTTTAATGGATGAGTTTTGAGTTATAAGAGTTCTACTAAGACAATAATCATCTATTTTAAAATAGTTTCTATGTATATTATGACTTCTAATGAAACTAAATACACAATGTGGATATTAAACATCATCTGTAATATTTGTTTTACATCCATTTATAGATCATATCACTTTGTATTGTGATAATATGGTAGCAATTATTCTAGTTAAAGAGCCTAGGTTACATCATTGAATTATGAATATACTTAAGAAGTATCATTTATTGATTTATTTTTTTAAGTGGTGATATAGAAATAAGTTGAATATCCATAGAGGAGAATGTGGAATCCCAATTTACTATAGCCTTACCTTAGTTTAAGCATGAATGTCATGTGTGAGAAAGAAGATGAATTATTGTTCATAGTCAAATCTAGTGTAAGTGAGAGTCTATTGGAGTTGATTCCCTAGAACCCACTAACTTTGATATTTTTATTAATAGTATATTGGTTAATAGATTATCACATAATTATTTTTCTTCAGTATAATACTAATATGAAAAAAATCATTTTATTATAATTCATGTCAAAAGTTTATAGCAGTTACATGCTAAAACTAGAACCTAGAGTTTCTATGAAAATATTCTTAAATAAATATCTTGTAGTCTTAATGATTTCTTTGTAACTAGATATATAAGATGTTAAAATATAATATATTGGAGGCTCATGTTACATTGATACTTCCTCTCATGATGTTTTCACTTTATGATCTCCAAAAGGGTGGTACAGAGGATAGACATATCAATAGGAATTACATGTGTTATTTTTCATTAGATATTAATATTTTTGAATGTTTTCATTGGTATTGAGAATTGGTATTATTATTAATAAATATCATGAATTACATAATTTGATATATGGTCCAAAGTCGTGATGATATATTCTCATGTTGATGTAACATGTATTGGGTGCATTATAAGTGACATGACAATAATTTAATAATAAAAAAAGGATATACCACTTTTGAGTTAATGAAAAAAGATAAATTTGGATATTTTAATGAAATATAACTTTATTATAAAATACTTTGTCATGATAGTTTATAGACTAGTTAACTTTATAATGTTAAAGAAATATATATCTATAATATATGAAAATGGAACCGGTATACATCCAAATTGATGAGATATCAGTAAATTAAAGAATTATATAACATAATAGTGTTTATAGAAGGATTTTTGTTTTGTGAAATTAGTTATTTTATGTATGGGTATCATGATGTATTAATTGACACTAATGTTGGAATTTAGTTAAGATAATGAAATTCTACAGATAAAGGGGTCTGAAGGGTTACACTTTAAGTGTATCTGAAATATCATTAAATTCTATTTAATTTAATATTAATAACAAAATATTATTCTTGGTTTTTGAATTAATAATTATTCATGTAATGTTGATGGTATAAATTTTATAACAAGGTATTTGATTTTAGAATGCATGAGTTGAATTTTACTACGTTTTTATTAATTCACCATGTAATAAATAAATATTTATATATTCACCCAAACAATGAAAAGATTAATATCAGTATTTATTTTATTTTTCAAGTATTAAAAAAAAATATTTATTTTTGAGTGTAGTGAATGTAATATTAATTTATTTATTCAATGAATTATATTTATTTGAATAAATATTTTATTATTCATGGTCCAATAAATTATATGAAGGAAATTATATATTTTATGTAATAAATTTTAAAAGAATATTAATTAATTTATATAAAAAATTATGTTCAAATAAAATCATGTCATGCATATAATAATAATAATAATATTTGAGGAGGCGGTTACTTAAAATAAATAAATTTATAATGGGATATTATTAAATTATGATTTATTTAACCCTACGGATAAATTCCAAGTTATAACCTTTTATAGAGTGTGAGACTTAACATGTAAAATGAAAGCCTCTCTAGAATTATCTCAATCCTATAAAGAATAATCATCCATACTATCTATCAATAATATAGAGAGAATAAGATAACACCTTGGTGTAATCGATGAAAAATGACATGAGGCACTTGTCTCTGCTACGCTAGAAAATGAATATTTAAGGACATTGTCCAGAGATTTGTGGAGTACATGTGGATACATCTTGAAGAATCCTCACTCAAATTATCTACCACAAAAAAAATAAATTTTAATGATGAAATGGAAATTGATTAGGAATACTATAAAATTCAAGGTAATTATTATTTTAAATTAATTATACATTAAATTTCAAGTACACCCTCTAATAGATTCCAGGGTTATGGTTTTCATGTAATTTAAAATTTATCTATTGACACCAATGGAAACAATCTGGAACTTATCTGACATGAAACTTTATTTACATCCTTATTTTATTCATATAACTATTTGAAGGATTCTCATATATATATATATATTAAGGAGTTGATAGCCCTTAAGAAATCGTTGGCCATGTAATTGGTTGTGATCCATGATATAGCCTAGCATCCAATCATAGTTTTACTTATGTATACTTGGCTATTCTAATCTATTAGAATGATATTCTTCCAGATTTCTCCAAATTATGTTCACTATAGATGGATATAATTTTGAGAAACTTGTATGTGATTATAGACTTCAATGTCTCATACCTTTTCTCAAGATGAGTGTACCACTTTCCACCATGTCACTTCACCTAACTGTCATGATCTCTATTAAATTTCAGTTCCCTAAAGACCTATATGTTCATTTTAACATTGAATGGTTGGCTCTATTTCTCCTTTTTTTATTGAAGAAATAACTTAAAGGAGAGGAGGTGGAGGAGGAGTTGATACAAAGATCTAGTTTTTTATGTACCTTGATCATTGGAGTACTATTTTAGAAGAGAGTTTATACCTTGTTATTTTAGAGGAGGATGATCTCGATGAAAATGGATATTTAGATTTTCATATTCAATATATTTAGTATGAAAAATGTTCTTATTAATAGAACATTATCTGATAAGTGTGTAAACACTTTTTATCACCCTTTTCTTTATATTCTATTTAGTTTTGATTTCATGGTCACATTGTGTGAGTACATATAGTCAGTAGTGGTCATTAAATCCCTATGATTTGGATGATCAGGGTATCCTAGTTTAATTAGGATAACTCCCCTAGAATCTTTTTTCATTATGATTCTATTATTTCTTGTTTTCTTTTAAAAAATTATTTTTTCTATTCAAAATCAATCTGGTTTCATATCCACTATTTTTTATTATGACTCTATATTTCATTTTTTTTAATAAATATCATTATTAAACTGAATCCCTACATTTCTTTGTTGAGTGGATTAATCCTGTTTCACAAATATCTTTCCTTAATAACATATTTTTATCCATTAAAAAATTTAATCACATTGTTTTTTTACATACCAAATATATTACTTGTTCATGATTAACACAATTTATATGTTGAGAAAATTCTCAATTTAACACATAGTATTTCTCGATTGAATCCCCGGAAATCAACATGGATTTCAACTAATATTATGATTCATAAAAAAATAATTCATATAATTTTTTTTATAATATTAACATCCCTATTTATGGTTCTATCGAAATTCAATTTTTAGTTCCAACCATGGGGTTTTTCCATTTAAAAAATTCTTAGACAGAAGTTGTAGTTTTTGAAAATAATTAAACTTTTATATCATATATTATCTATAATTAAACGGATTTGGAGTTCAAATTGAAGTTCAATAGTCATGGTTATCCCATGTTTTTTGAAACTAAACAGATGAATAAGTTATGAAGATATTGACTCATTATTTGGGTAGAATGGTTGATAGATTAAGATAAAGAAGATTATTATTATAGAAATATGTTTTAGAAGTTATCATGAAAATTATAATTTATTTTGTATTGTTTTAATAAATTGAAGAATAAATGAAGGTGATTTGAGTGTATAACAATGTAGAATCATATAATTTGAATTAATATAGAGGCCTTATAATATTCTTACTCTATGAACCATGTCACGGGTTGGAATATGATGGTATGAGAGGCCATGTTATAGATAGTAGAAGTGATATCCACAATATTTTTTTTTTGATTTCACTGAAACACATTATGGGTAAGTGAGAACTAAAAAGAAGACTACATGAGCCAAAAATACCCACTAGTGGGTTGGGTAAGGAACCACTCTTAAGACCAGACCATCCCAAAAGAAGAAACTAAACAAAAACCATAAAATGGCTGACAAAAGAACCTTATCCAGAACTAACCCACCCAAAAAACCCTAGGGAAGAAACATCTCCAGTGAAGTCACCCAATGCCACCCTATGCTAAATATCCATCTCAGGCCTGGAAAATAACCAAACCCCATCACATCACAATATCCCACAAATAACCCCTTTCAATAGAAAATCATGTCGTCATCTTTAGGAAGCAGCACCACCGCCACACCTCGAGACTATGCATCCATACACAAGGGTACACCGTAGAACCACCTACGATGCACCAAATTAAAGAAGTCACACCAAAATGGATACAAAAGAGGGTCCCTGAACACACTTCCATTATAGAGGTAACCAAAACCACTAAAAGCATTAGGGGTTTTTTGAACCAGACAATATGAAGTCTTGCGTGAGGGTGTATAGTGAAATAGTTGAGGAAATAACAGAATGGTGGATCCAAAATGGGGAGACCCAATACCATCTGATGTCAGGGAAAGAAAAAGGAAATATGCAAAGGGATATACCAGAGAAAAATAGGGCTACATGAAATCCAAGAAGTAGAAACCCTCAGAAACTGGTGATGGAGGGTGAGAGACAGTGAAGGCTTTGTTTATAGTACTCTGAATGCATAACCAAGGTATGAAAAATAGATATGTCAAGAAGAAAGGATTAAAGGATTAAACTAATAAATAGAAAGGGTACGTCTCCAGCTCTGAACGTTCCTAAGGTCACCATCTGTTACCGTATAATGACCCTAGAGTAAGACAACGACCCTGTCATGTTCCAAAACCAAAAACCCCAACCGACCAAGAACCCAATTCCAGATACTAAGCATAGATGACATCCCATCCGCTAAACACTCAACATTTTGGATCTGAGTCATAAAATCCATGAGGAAGAGACAAAGGAATAATAGGAAACCAAGGTGAGCATTAAGACCCCTCCCCATGGGAGGAATAAACCCTAGAGGGGGACCATCAATGCACTTTGTAATATAAATAACCAAAACATGGAACATTGAAATATATCCATCGATATGAATTAACTCATGCTAAAGCATGGTGAGAAAATGATTAGGGAACTGATTTTTCAAAATCACATACATTGTTATGTAATAATAGAGGACATTTTAGGTGCAAGAGTTATGTTTAGAAAATATCGATGTTCATGTTATAAGAATATATTTTTGGTGATTGATGTTATAAGAAATATCATTGTAAACATTATTTAATCATTCTAGTGGTGATTGTGTCATAGTTAAAGAAAAATATAAAAACATACAATTCCTAGGATAAAACATGAAACATTATTAAAAAAATAGATAATGATAAATAATATCATATTTTTTGGTTATAAAACCCAAACCGATATATATGGGATGTGGGGGGATCATGATATAAAAAACCTCTTATTTTTAAATGGATCTTCTTTTTTTAATAATAAATGCTTATTCTATCAATTTTCACATTAAAAACACATAAAATATATCAAACATAAAAGAAAACAACAAGCACAAAGAGAAAAAGAAATTACTTGGTTTAACCAAATGTTCAACATCCCAGGAGTATACAAAAAAAATTTATTGTGTACCAAATAACTAATTTTTTTGTGATTACAAAATTCATGAATGAGCACTCTAAGCTTGGACTCACTACCTTAATGAATTTTTATCTTTATCACCACTACACAAAGAGTCACTTTACCTTGATACCCTCATGTACTATATTAGGATGATTATATCTTAGGCTAGTTAATAAAAATAATATTTTTTTATAATAACACAAAATAAGGAAGGGGGTTTTCTCTTTAATACACCAATATGATTGACTTACTATAAAGAACCCATCCCTAGATCCCTAGAGTCAATGATCACATTATTAAATTGTAATAAGATTAAAGGAATCAAATCCAGAATTAAAAAATAATTTAACTGTTTTAGTAAACTAGATGCATACTTTAAATTCACATTACAATTGAGAAAATAAAATACAAAAAAGTGTTTTCTTTGAGAATTCTGTTATTCCTTATAGTGTATCTCTAAATATCAATCACAAAACACCTCAAGGAATTATAGTAAAAATAAAACATAATAAAGTGGGTATCTCCAATGATTAGTAAGGGTAAGAATGCAATGGTAGATATCATGAATAAATAAATAATAGTCAATATAAAAAGGTAAATAACTGAAACACATTTCATTAAATTAATAAACATAACATAATATGGATTAAATAAATGATGATAAAATAAGTCCTTGTAAATAATCGCTTGATATTTAAAAATTTATCCATCAATATTATTACTATTACAATAATCACAAGAACATGAATAACTAATCTCATAATGATAGAATTCATAATTCCAAAAATATGAAACATACTGTCAAGACCATTCTGAGGATAGTTTAAATATATGGGTAGAAACCCATATAATTTTGAAAACTAATTTATCTCATGAGACCTGTTGATGTGTCAAGGGAAAATCTATAACTTGTACTTAAGCATCACTTATTATGTCTAATTCATTCCTCATATGAAAGGGTAGAAACATAATCATCATAAAAATTATTGTCGAAATACTAACATAAAAAATGATAATACCTTCCCTAATCAAATTAACATAATCATGCACCATCCAAATTAATCTGGTGAATGATTATCAAATTGTACTTCCTCTATCAAAATGATAAACCATCCAAAGAATTAATAAGTATGATATCACTTCAACATATTCCGAGTGAATCCTAAGTAAAATAAAGGTTTGATGGCATTTTTCAATAGAAATACAATAATAATTTCAATAAAAAAACTTTTTTTAGGGAAAATAAACTTTTCACTTTGAAAATATTTTTACAACTAAATGTTCACACAATATTTTTTAAATAATTTTCTTTGAAAATATTTTTTGAAAATTATAAAATAATATTTAAATAAATGATTGGCCATGACAAAAATAAATTCCATATATTTTCAGTATGTTAAAATAATGATTCATTTAATTTTTTTGGTAAAATAGAAAACATTACTTGCTAAGAAAATGAAATTAATATTCCTTTTTTTAAAGTCAAAAAGGTAAAAATTATTTTAATAAATCATTTGGAGAATGTTAAAAAAAATTGAAAACATTTTTAGAAAATGGGGTTTTGGAAGAAAAAGGATTTTCAAATAAAGAGAGAAATAAATTAAAATTTTAAGATAACTAAATTAGTTGCAAATATATTTATTTTAGGATATAAATGTCAAATAATTCTCCAAATGGAGACTTAGTCAAACCAATCTCGAATAATGGTGATATTGTGAAATAAACCCATAAAATGTTGGAAACTTGAATTAGAATCTCCATGAAATGAGACATTAAATAAAATGAACATAAATAATTTCATGATATAAAAATTAAAAAGGGGTATTATATAAACCATATAAATTAATAATTGGTGAATATGGTTTATGTATCATGGAAGTAAAATTTAGTTATAAAACACTTACCTCATATTTGAATTTCATCATGTGTGTCTGAACCGCCTATATAAAAAACTTGGGTTTATTATACATATATTAAATAACTATAATCATATATATCAATCTATATATGATTTAATTGTAGTCTTTTATTACCTGTTTATTAATGATTTTTTTTTATGATCATTGTTTGGTTGATAATTACTTCGTTTTTCATGTATGCTTTAGATTAGTAATTTGGGACCTTTTTATTTTATCAGGGATAAATTGTATATATAATGTTAAACATGGAATAAATATCATACATATTTACTCATTGTAATCATTTAATGTTAGATATATAAAATGGGTTACACTATTTATGTAGAAGGCGAGTCGTATGTATGGATGAACACTATTTCCATTTATTTTGATGAATGAAATGGAAATAAAATGTTAATTAAACTTTATAGAATAATTATTATATCATATATATAATTTATATTTACCAAATACAACATTATTACCATCCTTGAAAAAAATTAAATGAAGAACAATTCACATCACTGTATGGAGGCGATAGTCCACACGTACTCATGAGTGACATTACTGTTTCCAATGGATTTGAAGGTAAGTTGTTAGAACTGATATTATATTTATATAAGTATATTTAGATAATAAATATCACATATTTTAATTAATTTTAACCTCAATAACTTTCACTTATGCATAAGTGAAAAATGAATCACGTCGCTTTACATGGCGGTAGTCCGTTGTACACACGAGCGACATTATCACATCCTCCACAGACTAGAAAGTAAGAAGGTATATGCGATTAATAATTAAAAAATTATAAAAAATTTCATAAATATCATTTAAATATGTTTAATTTAGTTTTATATCCATCCTTTAAAGGAGGTGATGGAAAACAAATTACATCGGTCTATGAGGCGGTAGTCCGCCGTACACATGATTTGACGATTTTGTTTCCCATTTGATAGAACTAGAGATGGATATGGGTTATTTAATTAAAATAATAAAATATTTTTATATATTATATACTATTTTTATTGTATTATCATAGTTTAATAAGTACTGAAGGATGTTTTAGAAGAAATAAAACAAATATGCATGTTTAAGGATTTTGCCTCTTCTCTAGAGAGCCTCTCTAGGTTTATAACTAAAGCCTTTATAGGAGGGATTAATAATGAATATAATGAATCTATGATGTGTGTAGAGAATAAAATAGGGTATTATGGATTTTATTGGTTGAAGGAAATATCTTTTAATGTGTGAATAGGGAAGGATATGGGTGGCCTTTTATATGTGGGGGAGAGGAAACACATGGATTTTTTGAAAAGATAAAATGATACCCACATTTTTATCATGAAAAAATACTATAAAATGTGTAATAATAAAACCGTATAGGTTATATGGTCTAAATATTTCCAAAAATGGGTTTTGGATAAGTTATATGCATTGTTTAACCCTTATCTGTTTAGTTTACTCCTGATAAACCCATTTTTACCTTAACCGCGGTAATTAATTTTTCATGAATTCACTGAAAATCATGGAAAAAAACGTAATTTTATATTATTATATGATACAAATAAATATCATTCTAAATATTTAATCCATTTTTAAAAATTTAATTCACATATGTAGTAGAACTAAATTTAACATTAAACTACTGACGAGATGAAAGAGCGGATTTTCAAAGAGAAAATTATCATAAATATAGATTGTTTTAATAGAAAAAGTCAATATGAAATTTATTATAATGACCTAAATTACTTTAATTTTAATAAAATTTTATTAATTATACTTTAAATCTAATTAAAAATATAATTTAACTTTTTAAATAATTTAAAGTAAATGGTAGTTTTAATAAAATTTAGTATTTTCCACTGTTTATTATAAAATTTATATATCCATAAATTTAATGAAACTTCACCCAAATATAATTTTTACAGTTATATTTAAAAAATATATTTTTTCAAATAAATATTCTATAATTGGTTGAAATTAATTCTAAATTATGTGCATAAAACGCGATTGATACACCTTTAGAAAAAAAATGTTTCAGAAGACATTACTTTTTTCTTTCAAATGATTATTTTTTTATTTTTAATTAATAGATATCCATTTAATTTATTTTATACATATGTAAAGAAAATAATTTTCATAAATTAGTTATTACTATTCATACCCTCCAAACTAATGGCTAGATTATAGTATCCATGTTTAGATAATTATATTTTAATAGAATATCACATTATGTTTATACCCAATGTCACATGCACCATAAGATATCATAAAGATTTATTTTAAAAAAAAAATAAATATATCATTAAGTCTCAGGGAATTATATAATCTTATAATATTTATCTTTCATGTCATATAGGTTATCAAACATGATATTCCTCTTTTAAAATATAGAGGTGTCACATTCTTCCCCACCTTAAATAATTTGAATCCTCACAATTTAATCTTTAACACGGTAAGCAAGGGTTTGAAATTTTGAAATACCATCATTGGTAAATTTAATGACAAAAATGGTTAATAAAAATCATCTAGTTTAGTGATAAAGGGAAGTACAAATTGCATTAATAATAACACATAACTAGGTTTCCAAGTTAGATAACATTTGCAGGAAGGGAATATATTGACATTGAAGAAAAGAATAAATAGTAATAGAGAGTGATGGAGATCATTAATCATAATAATTTGTGTGATTTAGAGAATTTAAACCCCAAAAAAATTGATAAAGGGTAAAAAATGATCACTTTATTAGAAATAAAGGTATTAGGATGACATATTTTGTTTCAAGATCCTTTTCCTAGAGTTGAGGACTTCTTTTACCATTTACACTAATATCATAAAGAAATATAGTTAATTGATATATATTTATTTTATAGTCATGATTTCATCCTTTGGATGTGTTTCAATCAATTACTACTTCATATCTTACTCCAATAAATGAATATCCAATAGGAATTTTTATACTTAAGGCACTAAAATTATCATTTAACAAATCATTGAAATAATAAAATAATGAAAAGTTATTCCTAATGTTTCTAAATATATTTCAATAACAAAATGGTTAACATAAGTTATCTAATAAAATAAATTTCAAAATAACCCCTTCTATAAATAGCTAACCTTAAGAGTCATCAAAAAAATGTTTCTCCAAATTCAAAGTCAAAAAATTTAGAAAGAAGGCCATTAAAATTCCAAAATCAACATAGCATTAGAATCCCCAAAAAAACATAATATAACTCTTAATTTCACATACCAAATATGTGAATAACTGGATCACCTTAATACCTAAATTTAAACTTGCTTGATTCCAAAAATAAAATTTCAGTTTTTCAAATATATTCTATAAATCCACAAAGGTATTAAAATCTAGAAAAAATAACATGAAGCATAAAATCAGTAACCAATTTCATGGTCACCAATACTAAATAATAAACATAACATTATCATTACTATATCAACATTGAGTATATATTAATGGTTATTTTCCCTCAATCATCTGTTTTCAGAAGATAAACTTATCACTGAATCAATTTTCCCTATCATTGGTTCCATACAACAGATGATCTCAAATCCATAAAGAAAAATTAATGCAGTACAATCCATAATAATTTCATAATTCTTATAACCATAATATAATTGATAAACTACTCCTATAACATAATTCTAATATTCAGAAACAATCACATTAATCATTCCACTTCATTCTTAAACCATTAACAAGGATTAATCATCTTATTCCTTAATAACTCCTTCATTTCTTATGCCATTTGTAGTCTCTTCATCATCATAAATATAACCATGATTAATATTTACTTTCTAATTATCATCATGAACATTCCCCACAAGACATTTATTTTTATAATACCTAGACATTCAACATTTAAAACATTCAATCATCGATAAAATTTTAGGGAGACCATTATTCTCATCCATTATGTTAATTGAACATTTAATTTTTCATAAAAAATTATTTTCATTTCATCCTTCTTTCAAAAACATAAAACATTTTCCTATTCCATTGAGACAACCTCTTTCGTGTCTCTTTCCATATTTTTGACATGAAGGAAACCAAGTGTTCTTTTCTCTATGGTCTCCACTATTCATGATCTAAGTATACTCTACCATTATCTTTTTTGGTGATCCTGAGTGTTGGTTAAGGTGTAAGTTGTTAATAATATGCCATGTTAACTAATTAGTAATAATGAGGATATCCTTTACCCTGGTCATAATTCCATTTGGTTTCTAATTAACAAAGTATCTATCATATTCAACATTAACCCAGATTATATTTGTTTTATCCATTGACTAAAACCATAAAAGCACAGTGTGTGAAACACTAATCATAGTGGTAAATATCATAGTCATTAATAATCATTTATAGCATATATAAATCATTACACATTCTTTTTGGTCTATTTTACCTTAATTTTTTCCTTGGTTATTCAAGTTTATCATCTATAAGAATCCTTCATGATGGTGCATAATGATAATGTAAATTAACCTAACCATATCCCTTAGGATTTTCAAACTAGGTCACAATAAGGCCTGTTTTCATATACCAAGTAACTCACAAGTCAATCCCTTCATGAATTTTTCAGATTAATTACTCTTAGGTACATCTATCTAAGAACCATGTCCAATTTTTGTATATAGACATGTCTGTATTGATATGAAAAACAACAAAATCTATACCTTAACAAACTTTTAGTGTGTTATTATATAGTTATCCTCAATTTATATAATATTGTTATATTCACTAATCTAGTTTTTTCTAAATATAGTTCTCAAGGTCTCTACTAAACTTCCTCTAATAACAACTATAAAGACCCCGACCCTAGTAGCCAAGAGTCAGTGTTTACTTTATTACATTGGAATAAGATATAATGAATAACATCCTAAAAAAAAATAGTTTAGTAGTCTTGGTAAACTAGAAAATAATTTATTTCAACATTAAAATATAAAAAGTAAAATATAAAAAGTTTTTTCATTGATAACTCCATTATTCTTTATAGTGTATCTATGTATATCAATCAAAAAATACTTCCTCGTATCCAATAAAAAATAAAATATAATAAAGGGGTGAGATCATATTCTTAGTAAGGGTAAAAATATAATATAAAATATTATAAATAAGTAATAATAATCTATATGGAAAGGTATATAACTGAAACTCATACCATTTAATCAAAAAAATGAGCATGATATGTCAAAAAATGATGATAAAATAAATCCATATAAATAATAAAATTATCTTGAAACATATAAATTCATATTATAACTAATCGAATAATCACATGTACATAAATAAATTATATCATAATGATGGAATGAATAACTATGTATAATTAAAACATATTTTCAATACGTTTCACAAGATAGTTTAAATTTCTAGGTAGAAAGCCTTTTAATTTGGATAACTGATATGTCTCATGAGACATATCAATGCATCAAGGGGCTATCTATAACTAAGATCCAACCATCACTTACTAATTACAATGAATTATTCATATGAAATAGTATAAACATAATCAATATAAACATTTTTATTGAAAAACTAACATACGATGTGCTAATACTTACCCTAATCAAATAAACATAATCACAAACCTAACAGAGTAATATAGTGAATGGTAAAATTATTTATAATATTTATTTAAATTGATTATAAACCATAAAAATAAAGAATAAGGATGATATCACTATAATATATCCCTAGTTGATCATAATTAAAATAAATTATTGGTGTTGTTGATGAATATAAATACTATAAAACATTCATTAAAAACATTTTTGAGAATAATAAAAATTTCACTTTAAAAATATTTCTAAAACTATAAGTTAAAAAAATATTTTGAAAATAGTTTTATTTTAAAATAACCTTTTAATATTATAAAATAATATTTAAAACGTTGAGTGGTCAGGATGGTATGAAATTATTTGTGTGATGAATATGTTAAAACAGAAACTCCATTCACATTTTTAGTAAAATCCAAACAAAAATTGTTTAGAAACAAAATATAAAGACTCATATAATTTTTTTTATGAAAAGTGAAAATTTCATAAAAATTTATTTAATAAATCATTTGGATTATTTTGAAAAAAAATTTGAAAACTTTTCTAGAAAAAATGGTTTTTGGAAGAAAAAGGATTTTCGACCGAAGAGAAAAATAAAGTCAGATTTTATAGAAAACACTTTCTTAATAATTTTAAGTATAAAATAGTGGAAAAAATGGTAAAATTAATTAAATTTTTTATAAATTACTAGAATAGAGTAAAATATATTTATTTTAGGATAAAAATATCAAATAATTTCACCAAGGATGATTTAAAAAAAATAATCTTGAATAATGATGAGATTGTGAAATAAACTCTCACCTTTATGATAACTTTTGAATGATAAGAACCATGAAATAAATAACTTGAACATAAAATTTAAATAATATTAATATAAATTGTTTCATAATATAAAATATAAAAATGTAAAATATATACACCACAAAAAAGAATAAGTGGTGAATACAACATATGTTGCACAAAAGTAAAATTAAGATGAGAAACCCTAACATCAGGTTCAACTTCCATTGTGAGTGTCCAATGCTCTGGTTTAATAAATATATGTTTATTAAAAATCTATTCAAGAACCAAAATATTATATCTCATACCATATATTACTTACTTATAGTCTTATATCACTCATTTATTGACAATTCGTTGTTTAAATCATTTTTTCGGGTGATAATTGTGTCATTTTTCATGTATGTTTTAAAATGGAAATTTTGTTCCTTTTAGTTTTGTCGTGGTTACATAATCTAAATATTGGTAAAAATGAAATAAAAATAATATACATTAATTATATATGTATTTATATTAATCTATTAAAATTATTGATAGAAAATATACTACATTGTTCACAGAGACAGTAGGCCATACGTACGCATAAACGTTGATGTTGATAGATGAAAAAAATAAACAAAAATATTAATTGAACTTTACATAATAATTATTATATCATATATATAATTTATATTAATAAAATATATCCCTATTAACATTTATGAAAAAATTAAATAAAAAACATTAAGCATGGTTATATAGAGGTGGTAGTCCAAACGTACACACGAGAGATGTTATTTTTTTCCAAAATATTGGAATCTAAGAAGTTATAATTTATATTATATTTCAATAAATATTTATAGATAATAAAAATCACATATATTAATTAATATTATCATTCCTACCTTTCATTTAAAGTGTAATAAAAAAATGAAGCACATCACTTCGTGAGGCAGTTTTTCATCGTACACATGGGAGACATTATCATATCCCCCACAGAATGAAAAGTAAGAATATATATTTGATATAAAAATTAAAGAAGTATAATATTTTCATAAATATCATATAAATATGTTAAATCTATAATTATATTTGTTTTCACCAGAAAACGTATCCCCAGAATTTTCTAAACGTTCATACATGATCCAAGATCGTAACCCGTTTTTCATGCTTTGATTTGGTATGTCGTAGGGACCGAATGGAGTTACGGATTAGGAGTTATGGACATTTGAAGTTGGGTTGGAAAACTGTTTCACGGAGCCCATTTGAAAAGCTCCTTCCACCGCAGTTTAAGGAGGAGATATGCTCTGCAAACCCCTTTAACGTTCACGAACCCGCCGCAGAGAAAAGAGGCAGGATACTACGCAGACCCCTTTGATATTCGCGAACCTGCTATGGAGCAAGGAGGTAGGATGCTCCGCGAACCCCTTTGACATTCGCGAACCCACCTTAGATTGATTTCTGCTTCTCAGCACCTCCATCGCCTATAAACACCCATCTCTCCCCCCTTTATATGATGATCATTCCACCCCTTGGGTGGCCGATCTCCCAGTTTGCGGATCTCCTCTTTCCTTCATGAAGTGGCTCCATGAGTCCATGCTTCTCTAGTAGCATCCTTCGCGAAGATGATATGTGATTCTAGGCTCCGAGATCACCTTTCCTTCACAAAGATGCTTCATGAGACCCCATGCTCCATGAGCACCTTTACTCTATGAAGCTACTTCGTGAAGACCTATCCTTTGTGAGGATCCTACCTTCATGCCCACTAGTCCATACCGTGGGGGTTGTGCCCCCACACCCTCGCTCAGAGTAATTTCCAACCAATAATCCTAGCCCTCCGGGCCTGTCCCTTCGCTACTGTCACTGACCCCCATGATAAATGGAGAGTCTCACCGCAAAATTTTTAGGTTGGGATGTCGGAATTTTCCATTGCACCCTTATGCACACCCACCTTCCACATATGGAATACCATGATTTGAGATACTTCTTCACACAACACAGAACACCTTGAGTCGACATATTCATCTTGGTTTATTTATTATATTGTGAGTTGAGATTCTCATCATCAATTCCGCTAAGTACCTTGAGACTAACTATTCCTCAAATAACTCATCCAAACCCCTATCACCTGACTCCTATGCCAGGTTGAACCATAAAGGTCAAACCTTGCATAAGTCCCAATACCAAATATTCCTAGGAACCTTATACCTAATAGTCATATCTACATGACTTTAAACATCAATAATCCCTATATGACAAACATAGAATGCCTCTTTCTCAATATAAGAGATGCTATGTGTGCCAAGAATAAGATGCCAACAGTCCTCTCTACATGACTATAAAATATAGTATTCCCTATGTTCCAAATATTGGATGCCTCTTACTCAATATAAGAGATGCCTTGTGCGCCTAACATAAGATTCCAATAGTCCTCCCTATATGACTATAAACTGTAGTACTCCCTATGTGACAATCATAGGATGCCTCTTACTCCAAAAAAGAGATTCCTTATGCTCTATGCATGAGATTCCTATAGTCCTATCTACATGACTATAAACTATGGTACACCCTTATGTGCCAAACATAGGACGCCTCTTGCTCCAAACAAGATATTCCTTATGCTCTAAGCATAAGATGCCTAATTCCATGATTACTGTGGTGTAATTTCTAGAGAGTTGGAATCCATTCAAACATTCCATCACTCTACCTCATGATTTGTGTGTCCTTCCTTTGGATCTTCATCCTCTTTAGTGTTTGAAGGGACCCACTAATAGCCTGGTCTGATGCTGCATCGGCTCACCTACTATCCTGGGCCAACGCCCCTGAATTCTTTGGACGACACTTTGATCTAGGTCCTGTGTTTCGAACATTGTCAATAGTCGACCCTCATTTGTTTGTCCCCATTTCAGGATAATGCGATATGGATGCTGTGTTTCAAACATGGTCAACAGTTATCCTTTATCGCCATGCCACCCTCACCGCATTCCGAATTTCGGGCTTGTGATTCACACTTCTCATATACCTTTGTTTAGACTGATTCCAACTCCCTTGGCATTATCCATCCTATTTATTAGCACAATGATGAAGGCCTCATACCACCAATGGGTTGGGTTGCCCTCATGGCCAGACATGAGGAAGACATTACGGGAAGCTTCCTTACGTAATCCTCATCCACCATTTCTACTCCATAGTGGCACCCGAGAAGCTTCTTTACATAAGACCCATTAACCACTTCCACTCCATAGCGGCACCCCGAGAAGCTTCCTTGCATAAGACCCATTCACCAATGCCACTCCATAGCAGCACCTAGGCAGCTTCCTTGCATAAGCCTCATCCACCACTACCACTCCATAGCGGCAGCCGGGAAACTTTCTTTCTTAATCCCCATTCTTCATTGCTTCTCTATAATGGCACCCGGGCAGCTTCTTTGCATAAGCCCCATTAATCACCCTTTATGGATGCACATTTTCACCATTATCATTAGGTCATTTCCACCTCTTGTCTCTCATACAGATCATGACTCACGTGGGCATAGAGTAGTAAGCATTAACTATGGCATCCTCTCTGGGAAGCTTAGAGTGTAGGCCCCACACCCATCCTGAACTACATGGTCTTTGATATTTTACAAGGCATGATATGTAGGATGCATCCTTGAGGTTCAAACCCCATTGATCCCGAACATATTCACATCGGTTCCCACTCCTCCTAAACTATGTGGACTTTAATCCTTGATAAGGAAAGGTACATAGGAAACATCACTAAGGTTCAATCCCACAAACCATTGGTCCCAACCACCTTCACGCCAGTCCACCACCCTTCTGAACTACGTGTACTTTGATCCTTCCCAAGGAAAGGTACGTAGGAAGCCTCCCTAAGGTTCAAGCCCACCATACATTGGTTCTGACCATCCTTCATGTCACCTTCGTCCCACATGACGTTAAAATGTATGCCCCTTTTCATATTGCATGATGATAAACTACATCAACCATCCATCGGTAAGCCGTTGTGACCCTATCCAGTGGTAATACATTGCGACCCCATCCAGTGGTAAGCCGTTGAAGTCCCCAATCGATGGTAAGATGTATTCAGATAAACTACGTGGACTTTGATTCCCAGCCATGAGGATATGTAGGAAGTCTGGCCAAGGTTCAAGCCCATCACTCATGTCTTGTCCTGATCTCTCCCCCTAGACTATGTGTTTCAGGAAGGTCATGACCCAACCTAGAGGTTCTATTTTCTTCAGATCCCATCCATGTGTCCATTCTCACAGGTCTTCTCCTCAGGTGTTCCATCGTCCCATCAAACAATGAGGAATTTGATTCCTTGCCACGGGGATACCTAGGAAGTCTCTTCGAGGCAAAATCCCAACACTACCATAACCTTCATGACATATCCATCTCATTCCCCCTCCACTTCATTAAACTCTCCATCATCTATCCTGATTCTTACCCGGGCCACCACATCCCAGTGAGATCATTATATTCATCCCAGATCCACTCCTTATGACACCCGGGAAACTAACCATGCATAAGTCCCACTCAATCCATAACCATCCACCCAAGAGTATCTCTCTTGCGATGGGATGTTATCCATGTGTAAGCCCCATCATGTATTCGGGTTGTTTTCCTCTGTGTACACCCTTTTTAATCACCCATTAAAACTACGTGGGTTTTGATCTCTATCTTCTACACATGGTACGTAGGAAACCGTCCCAAGGTTCAATCCCAGCCAAAGGTAAACCTTGGTGTTCTCCCACTCTGGGGTGCACTCTCTCTCATCCTTCCTCAGTGGTGTCCAGATCAGCCTTCACGGTGTGACATCTTCCCTTTATGGGACACACTATTCCCGGTCTTCTCTTATTGAGTGTTCTAACCCATCTACCTGGTAAACACTCCTGGAGCTCCCTCATAGGGATGTCCCAACCTGATCCGTCTCTATGGGATATTGTAATCATCCTCATTCCATCTCTACAAGATGCTAAACTCATATCCTACCTCATGTTAAACAAGATATGCCTAAGGAAAACCTCAGAAGACACCTTTGGTGTAACTATCTCTTCTAGACATTAAAATCGTGGCATACCCCATGTTCAACATGTGAAGCCAAGGAAAACATCAGAGACATGCCTCTGACATAACATACCCCGTGACTGAAGTGGGATGACTCGTGTTCTGCCCCCTTGAGATGCCTTATTATGAAAAATAATACAGGTTCCCTAATGTCCATGCATCCAGATATGACCTGACATGCCTGATATTACCGTCTACTCCAATCGAAGGTTACTACCATGTCAAGTCCCCATGGAATGTCCTGACAGAAGTAGTGTAATTGACCTACATCCACAACGATATGACACTGGGAATGAGATTAACGAACCAAGACTTAATCTTTAAGGGAGACTCAGACTAGGAAATGAGTTCTGAGGAGGAATCCATGGTATGAGGAACCGACATCACATCATTATATTTAGATCAAACAGTATTTGTCCCTGAATAATGAACGGATGCCTCCCGCCTTTGGATAGCAGTAATGCGGGTCAACAGCTGCATGTCCTCCACATAATCAATGATTTTGTTTCCCATTTGATAGATTTAAAGATGTATATGGGTTATTTAATTAACATAGTAAAATATCATTATATAGAATATATTGGTGTTTTTATGTTATCATATTTTAATAAGGTTTTAAGGTGGTGGAAGAGAAAATAATACAAATATGCACAATTAATAATTTGACCTCTTTTTGAAAGCACCTTTTTAGGTTTATAATTAATGATTTATTAGAAGTGATTAATAATATAAATAAGTTCTATAGGATGTGGGTAGGTAATTAAGGATGGTATTTATATAGGTATTTCATGAACAAAAGGGTTTTGGAATTGTGAAGAGGGGCGGAGATGGGGTAGTCTCTTATAATTTGGGGAGATGACACACATGAAAGTTTTGAAAAGATAAAGTGATACCCGTGTTTTTGTCATACAAAAAGACTCAACAATTTTTCATTAGAGAATATTAGAGGTAATAATGTCTAAATATGTCTATAAAATGGGTTTTGGGAAAGTTTTAGGTTATTTTTAACTCTTATATTTCTATTTTAACCCCTGCTAAACACATGTTTACCATAAATATGATAATTATTTTTTTACTATTTTCATTATTTATTAAAATAAAAAATTAAATTAAGCTTTTTAATTAATATAAATTATTATGTTTCTAAATATTTAATCCATTTTTTTAAATTTAATAAAATTAAGTTATATAATAAAATTTTAAATCAAACCATAGACCCGACAAGAGTTTTTTTTCCAAATAAACAATTCTCATAAGTATAAAATGTTTTAATATCAAAATTCAATATGAAATTTATTCAAAATTCCAACATTTTTTGAATTTTAATATAATTGAAATAAATTTACCTTAAAACCAATTTAAAATATAATTTAACTTTTTAAACAATTTAAATGAAAATACATTTTTCATTAAAAATCAGTATTTTTCACTATTTATTAAAAATTTAATCTTTTACGAAAATTTTTAAAAATTCACAAAAATAAAATTTTGAATTATAAATTTAAAAGATGAAGTTTATTTTTTGAAATAAAATTTCTATAAGTGGAAACTTTTAAATTAAATTATGTGCACAAAGTGTGACTAAACCACCTTTTTAAAAAATATCATTTTTCAAAAAGCATTTCTTTTTATTTAAGAAGATTTTTATTTTATTTATAATCAATGAATTAACATTGAATTTATTTTATAATTTTTTGTACCATATAATTTTCAAAATTGTTTTATTCTTATTCATAATCAAAAAGTTAATGACTATGTTATAATGTTTATGTTTAAATAATAATATTTTAATAGAGCATCACATTTTGTTTAAATATGGCGTTGTGTTCATTTTAATATATTGATTTTTTTTAATTTTTTAAAATGAAATATATCATGAAGTATCAGGGGATAAATTCTTATATAATATTTATGTATCATTTCGTATAATCTATTGAACATGATGTCCCTCTTTTAAAATCCTATTGTATTAAACTTCATGTTTATTGATCTCTCATATTAAAGATCCTAGATATTCAAGAAATCAACAATCACCAATTATCAAAATTTATTTTTTATATATATTCCTCTAATAATGACTATCTCCTTTAAAAAAAATAATGTAATATATTCAGTTAATTTTTTTTATTAATAAATGGGAAATAACATTTCATTAATGTTTTCCCAAATTATGTGTTTTATTTTCTCCAAAAAAATATTCAAACTTAAAATACAATGTTCAATAAATCTTTTTATGAACCACAATATTTTATCTCCCCTTAATCTCTAAACAAATTGTTTATCCTAGGAGAGAGTAAACCAGGACTAATAGGAAAAGGGAGAATAAATGATTGTATAGAAATACATACTCTAAAGCAATGATTTCCCATCAATTTTTGTTTCATATAAATGATAATGTTTGATATGAAATGATCATATGAAGAGTGAGAAAGACAAAAATGGTTCAAGGTAAAATACAATGTTCACTAAATTTTATTATCAATTGAATAATCTTTGATGTGAAATATTTGGGAAATCACTACCCAAATTCATATTTAATTATCAATAAGAACTAGGTCATTATTAGAGAGATATCCCAACATTCACATGTACACTAATAAATATGAGGAACCATAAAGTTGATTGATCTTTACTTCTTCGACCACAAGTGCCTTCGGAAATTGGATCTCATGTTCACCCATAATCTTTTATTAAAATTTCATCCACACCCTTGAAATTATTCTTGGAACAATTGGTAGGATAACTCAAAGTTTCTTAAAAATTGATCAATTTATGATTCCATAAATACATATTTCTATTCCCATAGAATGCATGATATATGACATGATTTCTCTTCCCAATGTGGGATTACTAGATCTAAAAGATATTTAATCTAAATCAAAAATATATATAAACACCATTCAATGAGGAACAATTCATTTTCATGTGAACTCCATATCTAATAAAATATACAAATATATTTTGAGGAAAGTTTATATAGAGACCATGTACATAACAATAAAATAAATTATTTTCCTCAGATCCAGTAAAGAAATTTTTTTCCTGACCTAGCCACAATGGTGTGACCCAATCCTTTGTGGAATGATGAATGATGGCGTGGTGTAAGTAAATTTAGATAATAAATAATTAAAAATTAAAAATTAATTACCCCCCTATTCTGATTTGACTATACCTTGCAATTACTTAGGTAAATGTGTCATGATGCAATTAGCTATCATGTGGAATGTCTATCCTTCATGTAAACTATTTCATAGTGAAACCAACCCAATGTATTATGATATATTGCATTAGATTAACACTCTTCACAAATAGAATGCCCATAGTGGTGAAACCACAACCTTAATTCCATCATGTTCCTAAACATAGAAAATCATCATTTCTTTGTGTCTCTACTCAAATAAAAAGTGCTTCCAACTCATCTGAGAGAATTATTTTAATAAATAGAAAAAAATACTTTCCAAACACTTGATTGAATTGACTAAAGAAACTAGTCATATCATGCCCATGATGTTAAATTTTCAACAAACCACACCATATGATAAAATAATTTTGGTGAGAGTAATCCAACCCTCAGTGTAAGAAAAATTACAAATTAATGAATCCTTAATTTAGATCAAATTAAAACTCCATTTTATTAATTTAATTAATAAGGGTACTCTCCTATCACCAACACTAATGAACCACCAACAATAATCAATAAATATTCAATCTTCCTAGAAACCTCCAATCTCCACATTTTTATATCTTGGAAACTAATAAATAAATACAAGAGGTCCCCATTCTTCAGCTACCAACTTTATCATCACCTATAATAAGAAACTAGAATCTCTCCCCATTTTCAAGAAAATATTATTTTGTATTCTCTCTATTTATCAAAACAATTAAAATAATAAAACAGGGAAATAAATAATTAAAACTTACATGGATTTGAGGATATAATTAAATACCATAATACCTATCAAGTGTGGAACAATATCCTTTGTTGAGGGATTTGTGAATAAATTTGTTACTTTCTACTTAGTTAAAACAAAATCCAATAGAATATCACCACACTATACCTTATCCTTGATGAAGTGGTACCTGCTATCAATATTATCCAACTATGAATATTGCATTATAATATTTTATAAGTTTATCACGCTTTTATTTTCATACCAAATCATAAATGGGTATGATACATTCACCCCTATGTCTTCAAAATGTTACTTCATCCACATAATTTTTCTATTTCTAAAATTAATGTAACTCATTGTACTTCCATTATAATAAATGTGTCAGAATTTTTCTTCTTATATTTCCTTGAAAATAATCTCCCTTAAATTAATAATGTACCTCTAAGAGTAAAATTTCAATCTCCCACATCTTTAACCAAATCGACATTAAAATAACCATATATATGAAATATTATGTTTTTGTCACACATTAAACAAAAATTATGATTCCCTTTCATATATTTCATGACCAATTTCATCATTTCAAGATGTGATACATTTGGATTGTTTTCAAATTGTGTACAAAGAGAAATTGAAAATATGATGTCCAGCCTGGACACAATCAAGTAGGATAATAATAAGCCTCCAGAACACTATTTGATCTAATGTAATTATTCATAATGAGAACACTTATTTTGAATAGTAAATAGAGTTAAGTCCTCTTTATTATTCCATTCCTAACGTGTTCCATAATTAATGATAATAATTTAATTATAAAAGAAATATTGAACCTATAATGTATATTATATGAAAACATAAGAATAATGTCATCTCAACAAACATAGACATATCAAAGGGTCACCTAATTTTGAAATAAAGTCTAGAAAAGTTTCTTATGTGTTTCTAGAAAAAATAATATCATCGATATACAGAATCACAATGAGTGATTTTTTAATGCCTCCCTTAACATGAATATTAGAATACACAAATTATTTTTTGAATTTCATTCTTTTTAATCTACTATTTAGATTTGAATATCATGATCATGGAATTTTTTTGTGCCCATATAATGCCTTATTCACTTGAAAAACTCAAGAACCATCACCATTAAGGATAAACCCTTCCAATTATTCAATGCATAAATCTTATATAATTTCATTATTAAAAACTATCACTTTACATCCATTTTAAAATATTCACATTTTTTTTGAGAATATATATAAATAAAGATCCAAATAATTTATTGTCTTGTGACTGAAGAAAATGTCTCATTAAATTCAATACCTGTAATTTGAGAGTATCCTTTGAAAACA
Source organism: Viscum album (assembly GCA_963277665.1). Lineage (NCBI taxonomy): Eukaryota > Viridiplantae > Streptophyta > Magnoliopsida > Santalales > Viscaceae > Viscum > Viscum album. The sequence goes on along the minus strand of OY728162.1, from coordinate 1,461,200,909 downwards.
TGAAAATCTTTGTTTTCTACTAATTTTCCTTTCTCATTTATTTTATTCATTAAAACAATCTTCTTATTAAACATATATTTATCTTTGGGATGTACTCCACATACCAAATTTTATTATTATTAAATTTATTTTTCTATTATTTCATTGTTTCTATCTAATACTCATATTTCATGGCTTCATCAATAGTATTTAGTTTATCTAGTGAAATAAAATTTTTATGACTGGAATTTGTATAATTCCTCTAGGTTTAACACATTTTCTATATTTACATGGATTTTATCAACTTATAAATTCTTCTTAAGTATTGTGAATTTAGTTTATCCTCATTTAAAGTTGTCTTCATTGATAAATATTTAAAAATAATCATGGTTGATTTTGAAAATCTACTCATACGTCCAAAATAATCCCATGTTGTCCAATGTTTACTTAGATAGATTCATAAATGTTATCATAAATAAGAAATCATGTTTGTAAATTATTTTTATTTTAAAACATAATTGCATCAATTCTTTCCATAATCATTCTAAAATTATTATTGTAACACTCATGTCTCCTTCCAATGAGTGTGTATCCAAGAAATATACTTTAAAAATATCTCTCATTACATTTTATTAAATTTTTTATTTCAATCTTGATACAGAAAGGATTTAAAAATACCTTAAAATTTATGTATCATGGATTCTTTCCAAACCATAACCCATTAGGTATGTTGATAAGATCAAATTGAATTAGAAATTGATTATGACTATAGAAAACCACTGTTTTGATTTTTCTCTAAAATAATTTCTATATTTTAGGCTTCGATAAGGTGGTTCTCCCCATTTCCAATAAGATCCAATTATTATGATTGTCTACACCATTTTGTGGTGTACGGATCTGTATATTATGTCCTTATAGCATTCTTCTCATAATATTCCTCAACGTATTAATTTTTGTATTAGGATCCATTTTCAGGCTCAAATATTTTGATAAAACATCCCAATTGATTCTTAATAATTATTTGAATGTTTTTTAATATCTCAAGATATTTTTATTTACATGAATTAAAACTTTTATAATTCATATTAATAGAATTATTTTAAAAACTCATAATTTTACTATCTTTATTTTTTTTATTTAGGCTTGTTGTTATGCATACATTTATGAATAAAAACTCAAAAGGTTTCCTTGTTATGATCTCACCAGCTGAAAACTCTTTTAAACCTTTTTCATTTGTAAAATGTATAAAAAATATTTATCCTTTAATGATTTATCCTTAGTATATTCATCATAATTTCATATTTTATTAACTTATCCATGCTAATTTTCCCCAAATAGCTAAGTATTTTATGCCATAATTTATTTTCCTCCTTTATTCTCATTCATAAAGTATATTAATCATTGAAAATTAGAAATTGATTGTTGGTTTCTCATTACCACTTAATTAATATTATTCCATACTTTATATTTCTAATGAAACATAAATCATTGTGAAAGATCACCTCATTCCTATAATCACAAATCTAATAGAGACTCAAGATATTTTGTTTCATCTTATTGATAAATATAAAATCATTGGATATAATTTTACTAATATTCTCTTGATATTAAGTGATCCATCATTACTGAAATTAATAGAACTGCTATCATACCTTTGGATTCATTTCAACAATATTTTTATTGAAAATAATTTATGATGAGAATCTACTATCGAGTATCCAAAGAATATCCCCTTTCCATATTTGTAGGAAACCTAAAAAATAATTTATTTATCTTTCTTATTCCTCTATTAAAATTATTTAGAATTATAATTTTACTTCAATTTCACTGGTAGCACTGTAGGAAACTTTTTAATAGTGAATTCATGATTATAAAACCTCCAACAAGTTTCTTTAATCTAATCCAATGGATTTTTCAATTGTACCTTTTCTTTCATATTTTTTTCCTGTCTAGATTCTAGAAACTTTAGGTGGAATACCCCTAAATTCATAGTCTCTATTTAATTAGGGGAGTGATTAATTATACCAGAATACATAAATTTTGTGCCCATAGGTTCTGTAGCACCAAAAGAATATTTTAAAGTGAAATATCCTTGGGACCAACACACTTTTTGGTGGTCCACCCATCCATGTATTGATCCTCAAGGACAAAAAATTATATTAAAATTGTCTGGGAGGACTATCATCATCTTCTTCACTATGAACGAATTATAAATAATCTTGATGTACCCAAATGTATTAGGAAGATATTGATTGTTTTTCAATCAATATTGTGAAATGTTGAATGTTTATGATAATTGAGAAATGAAGGAGGGAATGTGTATCCACCCAATTAAAGATAAAGACAGTTGTCTATGTCTTACGTAAAGCATATAGAAGTTGTTTTCCATGTTGAATATATAGAAGTGAAAAGGAAGAAATAGTTTTTATGTTATAATACCTTAACCATCATATGATTGATAGTAATTTTCCTCAAGTAAAATAAAAGTGATGTAGGTTTAATAGAGTTTTATACAAAAGTTTTTAAATAATTGTATAGCTATTTTTGTGTATAATTTGAGATCTATTAACAATGGAGTTAAAAATAGATGATGGGGGGGGGGGTTAATTGGTCTCATAGTTATTTATGACCACGAAGAAATTTATTCTCCAGTGATTGACTTAAAGTAGCAACCTAAGTTCAAGGGAACAAGATCTACTGAGGTAGATCTATAAGTTGCATGATCCTAATCAATCATACATATAGTGACATTATATTGAAAAATATACGTTGGAACAATTCAAGAGATGAACTGTTGCCTATGTCACTTGGCATAATCTCTTCATGTTGACATGTTCGGTACATGGGAAGAGAAAAACACGGTGAGTTGAAATCCATACGTCAGAGTGATGGATCAATCACAAATGCCATGAAATGTACAAGAACTAATATTTCCAAGGTATAGTTAATAGTAAGAAAATATTAGTTATATCCATGAGCACTGTAAGGTATGCAGTCAGAACCATCTAATTGTACTTTGGTAAGTACAAAAGATATGTACTTGGTAAATGGAGAGAGAGGATACTAATTTTTGGGTACACAAACTAGTATTTCGTAGATCAATGTGTTCTACTATCATAGTAAGGTTAAAGACTATGAGAGATTCAAGATTATATAATCCAATGGAATCCATACCTAAAATAACTGAGTACATTGCAACTTATAAGATATCCAAGAAGAAGACATGCAACAATAAGTTTCAGTTATGGGAATTGCACCTAGTAAGAAAAGTATTATCATAATAGAAATTATGATATTCTTACTAGCCAAGATGTCAAGCTATGACAATGGACATATGGTATATACTTGGGATACCATCTCTTGAGAAGTTTTACTCAAGGAGATAAGGTCGCTATAGTAGAATAGCCATGCAGAGGAATCGTGGCAGACCCAGTAGCTAAATCTGTTACTCAGTAAAAACACGATGTTAATCATGTGAGTTGCTAACAAGTTTGGTTAGGAAGTAGGATCTAGTGCAAGTGTGTGTGTTGAAATAGTGGGTGCCTAGACCAACTATTCATTTCTCTGATACCAAAAAATAATCTTGAGGGCATTTAATTGAATTAAAAACATCAATATTGTTTTTAATTCTATTTAACGTTGTTCAGTCCTAGTTAATTAATTTAATTTTAAAAATAAAAAATAAATAAATTAATTAATTTAATTAATCTCTCGATTAAATTAATTACACTGCAATAAATTTTAATAACCAAAATTAATATTTAATTAATTTAATTATCAATTGTAATTAATTTAATTATTTTAATTAATATTTGATTAAATTAAATCACTCAGGCTCATATAACTTTAGGTAGGGCCTGTTCGGGTTCGGTTAAACCTATGCAGACCCACTCTAGGTGTTACCGACCTCGTGTAGGGGAATTATGGGCCGGACAGGTCCACCCAAGCCTGTTCCGAGCTGGGTCGACCCACCCAAACTTATTACAGAGAAGAGTGAGTTACCTATCCGCTAATAGGACCGGGCGGCTGTCAGAACGGGGTAGGTCTGCGGCGAATCAAGCTAGACAAACTATGTTAATCCAGCAGATGTAGTCACATCCTTCCATGTACATGTAACCAATCGGTCGGGGCTGGCCAGGAGGGTGCGGTCCAGTAGGGGAAACACAGGGAGGCAGTGATGGTGCAGAGCGGTTTGTTGTAGCGAGCGGCGACCAGCTGGGAAGCCTGCTAGGATGAAGGAGGGGTGTCCACAGTTGAGGCCAAAGGTCGTCAGACTGGGTCCTAGAGCACAGAGGCAGCCGTATAGAGAAGGCTAGATCAAGGTCGGAGAGGCTGGCCTGCCGTGCCTGGTCTAGGGACCACACAAGACGGCTCCACCGGGAGTCCGAAGCGGCACCATCCAGGAGCAGAGCGAGGTGGTCAGTGTGTTGGGAGCTTATTTTCTAAAGCCATAGGGAGGAATCAGTCGGACTTTCCATGCTCGGTTTAGGAATGGAGGTGGTCGGCTCAGCTCTAGTGACGCTTCTGGAAGAGGAAGGTGGCGGCTTGGTTTAGTGCACCGTTGTAGGTGCAGGGAAGGTGCCTTTTATGGGGTGGCTAAAGCAGCATACAGTGGGGTACCTGTTAGTCATGGGAGGTTGTGCCAGCTCCTTCTATAGTGGGTCTCTGCGGGAGGGAGATCGCTTAAAGGAGTATCCCTTGTTCCACGGAGCTGCGGGGTGGCTGATGGTGGTGCCAATCTCTACAGCCTGACCTGGTGTTGTTCGCTGATTTAAGAGGGGAAGACCGATGTGCCACAGTGTAAGGGATAAGGCCTCCTGAACCTAGAGTGGGGATAGGGAGTTCAACTGGTGCGGGAGGGAGCCTCACATTCAGGTTAGTGGCCGAGTGCGCCAGTTCCATGGAAATATTTGCAGGAGAGGGGGCGGACTGCTCGACCCCCAAAGCAGAAAATGTTTTTATTTTATTTTACTTTTTTTGAGACCTTCCATTGGTTTCCACCCCCTTCTTCCAAATGTTTTCTTTAAAAAAGTTGGAGACCTGCAAAGCTGTTCTCCTCTCCCTTTGGTAAAATTTCCTAAAGTCTATTTTTAGACTAGAAAATTTAAAACATTATAATAATGAAATTATTATTATAAATAAAGTATTATTATTATAATTGAATTTTTATAACAATAATAATTAATAGTACTCAATAGAAAATACCATTCCTGTGTAAACCGATTTAGATAAAATTTGTTCATCAATTTAGAACCTTATTAAACTACTAGTTTTAATCCGAACTTAAAACTTCAGATGACCACAGAATGGTCATCCGGTATCAGATTAAAATAAGGTTTATGACATTAGGACCATATCAATTCCCTCTTAATAAATTAATTCAAATTTAATTTTTCTTGGCTTAAAATCGACACACGCTCAATATGATACCACTTTTTAGAATTGGGCTTGAAACAGAATCCCCAAACAGGAAGGTTTTAAATAACTTTCATCGACTATCGATGTAAACTTGTCAACTTCAGTGAATAACAACCTTATTAAATCCAATGATCTCTCATGAAGGGTTTAAAGCCAAATAATAAAGCGTAAAAATACTTGGTTTAATTATGAAGCTGAGCACGACATCTTCTGCCGTTAGTGATAAATACTTGAAGAATCCAGAGTCGAATTACTCTAGATCATCCACACATGCTTCAATGAATCTATGGGAGTGTCATTCGCCATAATCCATGTGCTAGTTCGGAATTGCAATGACACCTTCAACGCTCCAACGATCACCACATCGCTTCACTAACAATGCTTGAGAGAGAGAGTTCCATCCGATCTCTATAAATATAGAGCATCTCTCTAGATTCTAGGAGAGAGGAGAAGAGAGAGACTATCTACGAATAGTACTTGTCAAAATACCCTCTTATATTTATAGTGGTCAATTAGAATACCTAGTATCACCTTTCCGACCTTGAATAATTAATGCACTATCAATGAAATTTTATGACTATAAAACTAAGCCATAAATATTATTATTATTTCCTTGTAATATATTAAAATATAGTACATGATAATTATTAAGTCATTAACTTGACTCTTCATTCTGATAAATATTAATTGTACCTTGAATATTTAATATCTGTCAATTAATATTTTTCATGTATTTACTAAAACTCGTAAATACATTTAATAAAAAAAATCAATACTCATTATTCTAAACTCGAATAATATGGATTTATTTATTAAATTAGTGATTGTTTAACTTTGGACCAATCCTGAACCCCTGTGGTGGGGCCCACTAAATCCAAAACTCCCATTCAAATAGGGGATATTCTTGAATACGCTATTGTGTGTGACCTTCTAGGCCCTTATTTCGACAATAGTGAATAGTATTCACAAACCAAGAGCGCGATCTAGAAACTTATCATAGCCTCTATAGAAATAAGGATTATCACATAAGTGACAACAAACCAATGAACACGCACTGTGTAATATAATCTATTTGTCAGTAATATCTCATAAATCAGGACACACTCATATGTCATCGCCCTTTTATTGCTTTATAGTTTGTTGATTTAACTGGACGAATTTACCTTTGACTTCCATATCCATGGTCTTATAATGGTACTTCCATCCATATCAACATGGCATGAGATATATTACTTCTATAACTCGGAAGTAAAAAATCCTTTCTTGACCATTTAACCAATGTCATGCCACAAATGATGCACCCAACACCAACTACTTCACCACAACTTCATTTCCAAGGTTTTAATCTTGTATAAAAGTAAAAAATCAAATAACATACATTGGTAATGATCTCATGTCAGGAGACCATTACACAATATCATAGATAGGAACATCCAATGACACCTGAAACATGTAAAGTTCCTATTGGAAAGTCATTCCTCATTATCTCACTACTGGAGATCACCAAGTGCGAACTTCTTGAGAAGAAGTCTCAATGCTTATGAGCCCCCATCACATGAGGGTAAAACATCTACTGTGTCCAATAAGTAAGATTTATCTAGACCAAAGAACATATATTTAAGATTAATTTCTTAGTATCTAGAGGTTCTCATTATAGCCTGGGAGATTCTATAACCTTTCGATGCGACAATTAAACTTTGAACAATACCTTTTCAATAGTGGACATAGAAAAGTCTACACTATAATGGTATGATAACATCATGTATAGCTAATTGTATATAGGATATAGTAATCAAACTAAATGAATAGTTGGGTCTAGGGAACCTACTATTTCAACAGGTTTGAAGACCCAAAATGATAAATAAACCATGCTAGTGTAAATGAGTATATATACTATTTAAATCATTGATTGATACCACTTGTTATGATGGTTAATTATGTATGAGGTTAAGTTAAATGTTTAAGTTCAATGAAATTAATGAAAATAATATAACGAGAGTAGTTAATATTATATTGGTCCTTATGAATAGTGTTTTAGAAGTTTAAGAGTGTTTGATAGATTATTAATTGTGTTTTGATTCTTGTTTGAGATGATTAACAAGGCTTTGAGATGGTATAAAGATTATATTATTCCTTTTGAGTGAAATCTAGAAAATTAACAAATTCCAAACTCACATAAGATTCCTCACATATTGGGATTCAAAACATACATATTCATTTAAGGGGTTTCATCAATGTCTAAAATCCACATAAAGGGGTCCTCATATAAGGGTATTCAGACCTCTTTTTCATGAAACATCAAATATATTTTTATTTAATGTGATTTTATAGCATAGGGTAGACCCACAATCATCTCTTAAGGTGCATTGGTGGATTATAGTGTGTATTTTCAATAAAAATAACAAAAATGTGGGTGGGGGTGGGGGGTTGAAAATAATTATAAGAAAATAAATGAATATAAAGAGTTTAATAGTTGAAACAAAATGTTTATTTTAAAATTTATTATAAAAATGTGTTGTTGTGAGTTCACTACACACATTTCAAGTTCATTTTTCATAGCAATTGATTTGGGGTAAGAGTAATTATTTGGTTAAAATAAATTGGAATCCTGATTGCTTTTTAAGCATTTATATCAATGCATATAGAACCAAAACATGACATAAAATACTATATCCAATGTCTAGAACTTATGCATGTTATAATAAATTAAAAATAAAATTTAAATCTCAATTATTCGGGGAAGAAAATTATATTTTTTCTTGTCCAATCAGAACAACACTAGTCACACACTCAAATCATCACACCAATCAGTTAGAAGTAAAGATCATTCCATTTGATTGAATCCAAAAAATATTACAATTTATATCAAAGTAACATAATTCTAGATGAAATGTTATCAAACCAAAAATAAATCAAACTAGTAGAAAAATAAGTGTTGTAACTACCTTTACAATGTGTTTATCTCATACATAATGAGAAACCATCATTTAGTACTTTATTGAGAGGAGGATAAAGTTCGTGTGGAACTAAAACTTCATATCAACTCTCATTATGATGATAGGGAGCTCGATAACATATCAATAAATTATAGGACTCCTTAGGGGCTCCAAAATAACATCAAATTTACCCACAGTAGAAATTTTAAATGGGGTTCCCAAGGTTTCAATTTATAGAAAAAGAGGAAGGTGTTTTTGGACACCTAGATTTTAAAATACCACTTATATCATGTTTTTGGTCAAGAATATAGTCTTATATTGATGTTTGAAAAACGAATTTTTTCCAACCTATTGAATATCTCTAATAAAAACTTGGAATCATTTGGTGGAATAAAACTAAATATACAACTGAACTACAGAAGTGACATTGAGACTGTGAGAGGTAATGATTCACTCCTATGATGGCATATTTTAGCTTAAAAATGGGTGAATTTATCATACTAGTATCCTAGGAAAATGTATCCCACATGGTGGTTCACTATCCCACCAATTATAAGCCAACTTAAATGATAATATTAGTATATGAATGAATTTTAGTACACTTGATTTACTTGGATCCTCTATAGTTTTACCCATTTTGAATGCATTTTACAATGGGCTCTCCAAATCACCTCAACCTAGAATATAATCATAAAAAAAGTAATATTTTTTTTAATGGTGATAAAAATTAAATAATTGAATGAAATGTGAAATTAAATTTTTTATTATATTTGGAATTTATAATAAAAAACCAGTTTAATACTTCAATGTAAGGGATAAATAAAGCCATAAATCACTATAAGGCCCCAGCCTTAAACCTTACAAAATCTTGAGTTATTACAAGATTACACATTGAGGATCTTTTTAGGTTTAGAGTTTTAGAGAATTAGATCATGAAACTTGCATTACATTCCACATTTAGACAAAGTGGTTACATAAAAGACAGTATTCATTCTTCCCATCAATAGAAACATATTTAAAATAAAACATGGATTCTTTCTTGACACATCCTTGACATTATCATCACGTCATGTACCTTTCCCTTGACCTGTGAAAAGCATTTCAAAAACTTGGGATGAGCACAAAAATATCAGTAAGGGTTATAAAAATATGGAAAGGAAACATGAGTTCATATATACATAAGAATGAAATCATACTTTACTCATAAAACATAGCCACTTTAACATAACTCATCAAATCGTGAATAAATCGTAGAAATCATAAGACATAAAAGGTTACTTGAGGCATTCATAACTTTCTTACGTAGGGAGTAACCCTCTTGGTTACGTTTAGAATACCCATCATAGTATATTCCCTAAATCTCTTCAGAAAAACATTAACATTTCACTCCTTCGCATTACCCAATGCATTGGAGAGCTATATCGGGCTCACCCACCCTTAGTTTATCACGGAACCACCCGTATTCATAACAATTCCCAAGAACCATAACATAATCTTATCACATAAAACATGCATAAAGGAAACATAACATTTACACCTTTAAATCACAAGATATCAATACAACACATTGAAAAAACATTATGAAAACCATTTTCAATACCAAAATAAAAGAAAAGTAAAACATGGTATTTATTTTTCTTTTAAAAAAGGTATGGCTTATAGAGGAAGCCGAAACTCAAATAAGGGTCACGGCGGCGGAGAAGTCATTGTCGCCGCATACGTACGACAAAAACATTCCCTTTTGTCGTTTAGTAAAACGCTTAATATAAAAAGATTCCTTTTGAGTAAACGTAAAAGTCAAAGGGGTTTATACACAGTATAAAAGAAGGTTGTGTATAAAACAAAATATGCCTCAATGAAAGGAGATTGAGACGAAGTCCCTTACAAAGACGGTATCCTTGGTTTAAGGATAAATCAATTACATAATTATGTGTGACAAAAGAATACACCAAATATAAGTGGATATTAAGTGTAAAATAATCAAAGGTCATTCACACATATTCAAAGGATGACATATTCAATAACAACATGTTGAACCCAAAGAAATCGAAATTAGGTTAAGAAGTTCCCTTGACAGCCTAACGACATCACATCAAAATGAGTTGATGAGAAATAAAAAAAGGGTATCTCATCACTTGGACATAAAATTTACATCAATAAGGATATATGAGAACATATCCCATCATAACAATATGTAAATTAAAATACCCAACAAAATAAGTCTTTTAAAAAGAGGAGGGTGAAAGGTTCCCTTACCGACATGGGTATCTTTCGAAACATACACCTCATGAAAGATGGACAATACAACATTGATGTAAATACTCATAAAAGAAAGTATATTACAAAATGAGTAAATTAATGGGCAGTACATACACCACTCGAAGTAAATTGTGGCAAATGTAGCATAAATCTCACGGGAATAAAAGTGAGATGAAAAATCACTTACGAAAACTCGACAGCCTAATGACGCCACTTAAAACTTCCAAAAATGGATTGATGAGATCAAATAGGGTATCTCATCACATTAAAATAAAATGTACAGAAAGAGGAATATGAAAGAACATCCCCCATCATAACAAATAGGAGCTTAAAAGAAGTGACATAAAGGGGAGTACTTAAAGAGAAAGAGAGTGGTTAGATCTCTTACGAAAATTCGGCAGCCTAACAGCGCCACTCAAAACTTCCAAAATGGATTGATGAGAGAGAATAGGGTCTCTCATCATATGAAAATAAAAATTATAGTAAGATTAATATAAAATAACATCCCAATCACAAGAAAGATGAGCTTATAAGGAATGACATAAAAGAGTGTACTTAAAAAGAAAGAGAGGATTAGGATCCCTTACCTCGGGTCCGACTTGACTCGATCGTTCTTTAATCTCCAGAATAATAAACTTGAGTTAATTTCTACTTGATTAAGAACCATTTTCAAGCTTATTATTCCTTTTATATCACTTATTTCCATGTTATAAACATTATGTAATCATTAAGTTAATAATGATTGTTTTGTCGATATTTGGTTCTTAAGTCGAAAGTGGACTTCTTACAATTACATATTGTTCATGTGGTCAAAGGTTCTTTATATCCAAAATGACATTCCTGATTTGGATATCATATATATCATATATATCCAGCATATAAATGTATTTATAGTATCACATAATCATTTATAGGAAAGAAATGAAATGCACCGTTCATGGAGACGGTAAGCCGTATGTACGCATGAACGCTACTTTAATTTCTATGTCGTATTAATGGAATTAAAACTATATGAGAGGTATGTATATTTTAATTACAGAATTATATTAATCATTTAGATGTATCATACATCATCTATATCCATTATATATATGTACTTATAATAGTACATAATATTTTGAGATAAGAAATGAAATGTACCGTTCATGGAGACTGTAAGCCGTACGTACGCATGAACGCTACTTCCATTTCTATTTCATATTTAATGGAATTAAAACATAATGATACATAATATTATTTTAATTCCAGTATGGTATCATATATAATATCATTAAATATACCCTTTATACATACCACATATGGTAATAACGAATCAAATCACTTTGAGGGGGCGGTAGTCCGCACTTCCTTAAATGAAGATATCGTGTTTACCCATAATGGAAACCATAAAGGTATGCCAAAAATTTAAAATACATAAGCTTAAGGAAAAAATATACATATTATATATCATATATAAATATAGTGTCATCTTAATGTCCACCTTTGAAGGTGTTATAATAATGTTGAACAATCATCGTTTCGGGAGGCGGAAATTCACCATCCACAGAAGCAATATGTTCTTTAACCATTAGATGTAGGTGTGTGAATGTGTAGCTAGAATCCTTCTTATAACAACATACTAGTATGTTTATTATACTGGAGTTTTTACAAAAGAAATGAATAAAAATAGTTTAGGGGGTTCGAGAAGCAAAATAAAACAAAAGTACTCAAGTGAAGACATTACCTTAAAATCGGGTAACTCCCTTTGGTTTGAGCTCAAAGGCTTCCTTGGGAAGACTTATGCACACATTGAGGCTTCAAAGAGTAATATAGGGAAGTGGAGAGGCAAAATGGGCAGGGGTTGGCCGAGCCAAAGGCTTTGGGAGTGTGGGTAAGGAGGTTGAGGTGGGGGCCTTTTATAAGAGGAGTGGAGGGGCACTTTTGGAAATTAAAGAAATATTACTTTATTTGAAAATGAGTTTCGGATTTAAAGGGTCCCAAATTGATATAATTCTAGTATAAGGTGATAAGGTTTCTAAATCCAACCATACAATAGGTTTTGGACATGTTTAGGTCTTATATATTACATTATCTTTCCATTTTATTTAAATCGTTAAATAATGAGGTCATCGCTGCATCATCATGATGTCATAAATAATTTAATTTATTTAGTGTCTAAAAATTATAAAAAAAATACTATGATGTAGGAAATCTTTTTATCTTTCAATTAATATTTATATTCAAACATCTGATTTGTATAACCCCATGTAACAATTGTTTTAGTAAAACATTCCATGTTTGTCTCATTTTTACTTTAACATTAAATAAAAAGATATTTATGTCATTTTCCAACCCAAGTGGCTCCATGGGGTCCAAAAGTTGACCCATGGGTTGTCTTGGTCGGCCATGACACATCCAATGAGGTTAGGACATGTTTCGAGTTCATTTAATATTATTAAAACATTATTTTTACATTAAACTACACTAATTACCTCTAATCACGATTAAAAACTTAATAAGTTACTATTCACCAAAAAATTATTTTTATCCCATTGAACCCCATTTTAATTCTTAATGACAACCATGTATGTTGGATTTTTTGAAATTCAAAACACAAAGATGGAAAAATTTCATTTAAACGGAAAAATCAATTTTTATAAGTACCACTTAGTGGTTTCACTATTCATCAAAAATTGAAGTTTTTCAGAAAAATCCCAAAAATTCACCCTAAGCTATATTTGATATTGCGAATTCAAAAATTAAGTCTATTTTAAAAAATTCAAAACATATAAGTCACATTAATTAATTTAATAATTAATTCCCGTTGTCAGAGCAAATAGCGTGTTTTTATAAAACAATAAGTATCAAATGATTGACACTAGTTTAAGTCCGATTTCAAAGGGAAATTAATTCCAACAACCACTATTGGATTTAATGGTAAAAATATTTTCTAATTTCACTTTAAAACCAATTAAAATGATAATCTAATAATATAAATAAAATAGATTAAAAAGAGGTTTTGAATTAAAATACAACATTTTACACTATTCATTAAAAAAAATGAACTTTGTCGGAAAAATACCAAAAATTTACACAAAGTAAAATTTGATGTCCCGATTCTAAAGAAGAGTTTTATTTGGTAAAAAATAATGTATAAGAGTGATCAAAACTATATTTAATGACAGTTCTCCATCAAAAGGCGATAAGTGAACCTTTAGTGAAAATTAGGGTATAAAAACCTAAAATTGAATTCTTTCCGTATTTTAAACCTTTATCCTTTATTGGATAAATGTAAAAACATTTAGAAAACATATATAATCATATTTTAGTTATTTCTATCCATTCCCACCAATACAATGGCTACATGTTAACTACCATTTAAAATAATATTATTTTATTATTAGAGTGCAACGTAAGATTCCCAAGAAACTCTTTGTTGCGTATTGGGTACGCCATCGAGCATTACATCCCCTTTAAAGTAATATTAATATTTGATTCACAAATATGGATAAATATAAATATGTGATATTCTTTATTTACCCGGGGTGTTACATCCTTCCCCCCTTTTGGGAATTGCGTCCTCACAATTTTAAAATTGAGCTTGGAAACATCCTTGAAAGTCCCACATCGGAACAAGAGTCGGTAAAACAATCACTTTAAAATAAAGAAAGATAAGTACAAAGGTCACCCGAGTTAACCCATACTAGGATTCCAAGTATGAAAATATGGACATTGAGGAAAAAAAAGGTTCATGTTCTGATGGAGAGTGACAGAAAACATGTTTAGGAGAAAGTTAACCACGAGAAAATCACAAAATTGTGATGGGTTAAACGGTGTTGGGTTCCCCAGTAGGAAAAGTTAATAGACAAAATTTTTGCTTTAAGTAACTTTTTATTGAGGAATTTATTTTTGAGCTTAAATAAAACATAAGGAAACATACTTACTTGTCATGTTGACTTCCAACTTTTACTAGATTCCTTAATCAAACTCATATTTTTTCCAAAAGACGAGTATTTAGGGAGACTTGTTCGCATTAAGAGTACTATAATCAATTTCTAGAGAATCACCTAATCCACAAAAGATAACTATATACATCCCATGTCTTTAGGCTTTAACCAAAACCAAAACCAGAAAGGTTAGTACAAGGTCAGATAATCCAGAAAAGGATAACCCTTTATAAAAAGAAAATCTATGCTTAATCTCCAAAATTTGTCCAACAAAACCCAAAGTTCAATGAGGACCATTAGATAAAAAAATTTTCCATAAAATTATTCAAAGTAAACCAATATAAGATTGAAACCCATATATTTGAATGATTTAGTCACATAGTCTTCCAAGTTAAATCGTAACATTTATCTCCAAAATCATCAGTTGCTCCTAAAGTCTCGTATTGAAAAGTAATTAACCTAATCACATATCCTCCATGATAGGTTAATCATTTTCATAAATAACCCAAAATCAACTTAATCTTAATTCATAAAATCATATAACTAAAAAGAATCAGTCAAACTAACTAGGGACTTCATGTAGTCCAGTGGTAGGCGATAAATACCAGTCGCACTTTGGTTGTGGGTTCGATTCCCGCGGCTTTGTTCGATGCGACGGGTTGTCACACGGTCTGTCTGTTGTCCTTTTTCCAAAACTATATAATTCTTAAAACATTCCCCAAAATGAGATAAAATCTTCAAGAATAATCATAACATATTTTAACCTCAACTTTATCTCATTCCTTTCATTTTCCATCATATCATAGAGTAACCCATAATTACCTAAAAATTAAGGATCATATAATCTATAATGGTTACCTTTATAATTATTACCTGAACATCCACATAGAGTTGGCCATCTCGTACATGATTCATTAGAGAACTCACCAAGGTTGAAGTGGTTGATCATTACTCCTTGATATTTGGTTTAGAACAACTATGAGATTCCTCATTGAATCCCCCACTTTATCTAGTATCTTAATCATAAAACCACCACAGTTTCCTTCAAACCTGTTGTCTCTTTGGTTCCTGCTAGATCCATCCATTCACTAAAAATAGAAATGTCAGTGTGAGTATATCAACAAAAACATCATGTACTAATGAGGAAGGTAAACACTAAGATACACTTACTCATTCACTTTATCTAAAACTAAGACTCTTTCTGAAATCCTAACCATTATGGTAATGTCACTTATGCTTAAAGAATACCCTAACCTCTAAAGTTATCTAAACCGACCTTTGATACCAACTATACGGCCCCAGCCTTAAACCTTACTTAATATTGAGTTATTACAAGATTACACAATGAGGATCTTTTCAGGTTTAGAGTTTTAGAGAATTAGATCATGAAACTTGCATTACATTCCACATTTAGACAAAGTGGTTACATAAAAGACAGTATTCATTCTTCCCATCAACAAAAACATATTTAAAATAAAACATGGATTCTTTCTTGACACATCCTTGACACTATCATCACGTCATGTACCTTTCCCTTGACCTGTGAAAATCATTTCAAAAACTTGGGATGGGAACAAAAAGCTCAGTAAGGGTTATAAAAATATGGAAAGGAAACATGAGTTCATATATACATAAGAATGAAATCATACTTTACCCATAAAACATAGCCACTTTAACATACCTCATCAAATCATGAATAAATCGTAGAAATCATAAGACATAAAAGGTTACTTGAGGCATTCATAACTTTCTTACGTAGGGAGTAACCCTCTTGGTTACGTTTGGAATACCCATGACAGTATATTCCCTAAATCTCTTCGGAGAAACCTTAAAGTTTCACTCCTTCGCGTTACCCAATGAATTGGAGATCTATATCGGGCTCACCTGCCCTTAGATTATCACGGAACCACCCATATTCATAACAATGTCCAAGAACCATAACATAATCTTATCACATAAAACATGCATAAAGGAAACATAACATTTCCACCTTTTAATCACAAGATATCAATACAACACATTGAAAAAACATTATGAAAACCATTTTCAATACCAAAATAAAAGAAAAGTAAAACATGGTATTTATTTTTCTTTTTAAAAAAGGTATGGCTTGTAGAGGAAGCCGAAACTCAAATAATGGTCACGGCGGCGGAGAAGTCGTTGTCGCCGCATACGTACGATAAAAAGATTCCCTTTTGTCGTTTAGTAAAACGCTTCGTATAAAAAGATTCCTTGTGAGTAAACGTAAAAGTCAAAAGGGTTTATACACCATATAAAAAAGGTTGTGTATAAAACAAAATATGCCTCAATGAAAGGAGATTGAGACGAAGTCCCTTACAAAGACGGTATCCTCGGTTTAAGGATAAATCAATTACATAATTATGTGTGAAAAACAAATACACCAAATATAAGTGGATATTAAGTGTAAAATAATCAAAGGTCATTCACACATATTCAAAGGATGACATATTCAATAACAACATGTTGAACCCAAAGAAATCAAAATTGGGTTAAGAAGTTCCCTTCACAGCCTAACGACGTCACATCAAAATGAGTTGATGAGAGATAAAAAAAGGGTATCTCATCACTTGGACATAAAATTTACATCAATAAGGATATATGAGAACATATCCCAACATAACAATATGTAAATAAAAAGACCCAACAAAAGAATTATTTTAAAAAGAGGAGGGTGAAAGGTTCCCTTTCTGACATGGGTATCTTTCGAAACATACACCTCATGAAAGAAGGACAATACAACATTGATGTAAATACTCATAAAAGAAAGTATATTACACAATAAGTAAATTAATGGGAAGTACATAAACCACTCAAAGGAAATTTTGGCAAATGTAGCATAAATCTCACGGGAATAAAAGTGAGATGAAAAATCACTTACGAAAACTCGGCAGCCTAACGGCGCCACTTAAAACTTCCAAAAATGGATTGATGAGATAAAATAGGGTATCTCATCACATTACAATAAAATGTACAGAAATAGGAATATGAAAGAACATCCCCTATCATAACAAATAGGAGCTTAAAAGAAGTTACATAAAGGGGAGTACTTAAAGAGAAAGAGAAAGGTTAGATCTCTTACGAAAATTCGGCAGCCTAACGGCGCCACTCAAAACTTCCAAAATGGATTGATGAGAGAGAATAGGGTATCTCATCATATGAACATAAATATTACAGTAAGAGTAATATAAAAGAACATCCCAATCACAAGAAAGATGAGATTATAAGGAATGACATAAAAGAGTGTACTTAAAAAGAAAGAGAGGAGTAGGATCCCTTACCACGGGTCCAACTTGACTCGATCGTTCTTTAATCTCCTGAATAATAAACTTGAGTTAATTTCTACTTGATTAAGAAACCTTTTCAAGCTTATTATTCCTTTTATATCACTTATTTACATGTTATAAACATTATGTAATCATTAAGTTAATAATGATTGTTTTGTCGATATTTGGTTCTTAAGTCGAAAGTGGACTTCTTACAATTACATGTTGTTCGTGTGGTCAAAGGTTCTTTATATCCAAAATGACATTACTGATTTGGATATCATATATATCATATATATCCATCATATACATGTATTTATAATATCACATAATCATTTATATGAAATAAATGAAATGCACCGTTCATGGAGACGGTAAGCCGTACGTACGCATGAACGCTACTTTCATTTCTATGTCATATTCATGGAATTAAAACTATATGAGTGGTATGTATATTTTAATTCCAGAATTATATTAATCATTTAGATGTATCATACATCATATATATCCATTATATATATGTACTTATAATAGTACATAATATTTTGAGATAAGAAATGAAATGTACCGTTCATGGAGACGGTAAGCCGTACGTACGCATGAACGCTACTTCCATTTCTATTTCATATTTAATGGAATTAAAACATAATTATACATAATAGTATTTTAATTCCAGTATGGTATCATATATAATATCATTAAATATACCCTTTATACGTACCACATATGGTAATAACGAATCAAATCACTTTGAGGGGGCGGTAGTCTGCAATTCCTTAAATGAATATATCGCATTTACCCATAATGGAAACCATAAAGGTATCACCAAAATGTAAAATACAGAAGCTTAAGGAAAATATAAACATATTATATATCATATAAAAATATAGTTTCATCTTAATGGCCACCTTTGAAGGTGTTAGAATAATGTTGAACAATCATCATTTCGGGAGGCGGAAATTCACCATCCACAGAAACAGTATGTTCTTTAACCATTAGATGTAGGTGTGTGAAATTTTACCTTGATTAATTCTTATAAAAACATCCTAGTATATTGATGATACTGAATTTGTTACAAAAGAAATGAATAAAAAGAGTTTAGGGGGTTGGAGAAGCAAAATAAAACAAAAGTACTCAAGTGAAGACATTACCTTAAAATCGGGTAACTCCCTTTGGTTTGAGCTCAAAGGCTTCCTTGGGAAGACTTCTGCCCAAATTGATTCTTCAAGGAGTAATAGAGGAAATTGGAGAGGCAAAATGGGCAGGTTTTGGCCGAGCCAAAGGCTTTGGGCGTGTGGGTAAGGAGGTTGAGGTGGGGGCCTTTTATAAGAGGAGTGGAGGGGCACTTTTGGAAATTGAAGAAATATTACTTTATTTGAAAATAAGTTTCGGATTTAAAGGGTCCCACATTGATATAATTCAATGATAAGGTGGTAAGGTTTTTAAATCCACCCATACAATAGGTTTTGGACATGTGTAGGTCTTAGATATTACATTATCTTTCCATTTTATTTAAATCGTTTAATAATGAGGTCATCGCTGCATCATCATGATGTCATAAATAATTTAATTTATTTAGTGTCTAAAAATTATAAAAAAACTAATATGATGTAGGAAATCGTTTTATCTTTCCAATGAATATTTATAGTCAAAAATATGATTTGTATAACCCCATGTAACAATTGTTTTAGTAAAACATTCCATGTTTGTCTCATTTTTACTTTAACATTAAATAAAAAGATATTTATGTCATTTTCCAACCAAAGTGGCTCCATGGGGTCCCCAAGTTGACCCATGGGTTTTCTTGGTCGGCCATGACACATCCAATGAGGTTAGGACATGTGTTGAGTTCATTTAATATTATTAAAACATTGTTTTTACCTTAAACTACACTAATTACCTCTAATCGCAATTAAAAACTTAATAAGTTACTATTCACCAAAAAATTATTTTTATCCCATTGAACCCCATTTTACTTCTTAATGACAACCATGTATGTCGGATTTTTTTAAATTCAAAACACAAATATGGAAAAATTTCATTTAAATGGAAAAATCAGTTTTTATAAGTACCACTTAGTGGTTTCACTATTCATCAAAAATTGAAGTTTTTCAGAAAAATCCCAAAAATTCACCCTAAGCTATATTTGATATTCCGAATTCAAAAATGAAGTCTATTTTAAAAAATTCAAAACATATAAGTCACATTAATTAATTTAATAATTAATTCCCGTTGTCAGAGCAAACAACGTGTTTTTATGAAACAATAAGTATCAAAAGATTGACA
Source organism: Viscum album (assembly GCA_963277665.1). Lineage (NCBI taxonomy): Eukaryota > Viridiplantae > Streptophyta > Magnoliopsida > Santalales > Viscaceae > Viscum > Viscum album. The sequence continues at coordinate 1,461,180,821 of OY728162.1, read as the reverse complement.
ATAGTTTAAGTCCGATTTCAAAGGGAAATTAATTCCAATGACCACTATTGGATTTAATGGTAAAAATATTTTCTAATTTCACTTTAAAACCAATTCATATGATAATCTAATAATATAAATAAAATATATTAAAAAGAGGTTTTGAATTAAAATACAACATTTTACACTATTCATTAAAAAAATGTACTTTATCGGAAAAATACCAAAAATTTACACAAAGTAAAATTTGATGTCCCAATTCTAAAGAATAGTTTTATTTGGTCCAAAATAATGTATAAGAGCGATAAAAACTATATTTAATGACAGTTCTCCATCAAAAGGCGATAAGTGAACCTTTAGTGAAAATTATGGTATAAAAGCCTAAAATTGAATTCTTTCCATATTTTAAGCCTTTATCCTTTATTGGATAAATGTAAAAACATTTAAAAAACATATATAATCATATTTTATTTATTTCTATCCATTCCCGCCAATACAACGGCTACATGTTAACTACCATTTAAAATAATATTATTTTATTATTAGAGTGCAACGTAAGATTCCCAAGAAACTCGTTGTTGCGTATTGGGTACGCCATCGAGCATTACATCCCCTTTAAAGTAATATTAATATTTGATTCACAAATACGGATAAATATAAAGATGTTATATTCTTTATTTACCTGGGGTGTTACAATCACAATGCGATCAAACCCCAAACCCAAAGAATTTTAACTCTTTGGAAAAGTAATATTTCGTAAAATTATGCAAGAATATATTCTCAACTTTATGAATATTTAACAACCAAATAATATTTAATTCATGATAGCAATGTGATCAAATCAATAGCCACCCCAAGGAGTTATCCCTAGTGATTATGGGAAAAGAAGTCTCATAAATTGTATCAAAATGAAATTAAAGGAGATGTATGATACTATTATTAACAAAGAATTTAAAACTCAACCATGTTACTAACTCTTCACATGTTTTTGACAACCAATTCATGTTATTATTTCCTCTTTATATTCAGTAAATATAGGATATTTTAAAAAATTTATTCATTCCTGATTATTTCCACTGAACCATCCCTATATCCTTTGTAATAAAATTTCATGACTCGCTCACTTAAGCATTCATGGTAGTCAAACCATAATCTTAAAACCTAGATATCCATATATGTTAGACATTTTATCACCCCAATCATTATTTATTTGTGTATTTTTGGTTTTTTTGAGGGTGTAGAATAATCAGATAACAAGTACACATGCATAGGTCAATCTAGTATAGTAATTAAAAATTTTAGATAAGGAATACATGTATGGAAAAATAATTTTTAAATCTAATTTATATTAACCTAACTTATATTTACCTTCTATTAAGTATGAAATATTCACACTTCATGTTTGAGTGAAATATGGTTTGGATATATTAAATAACATAATTTTCCCATAAACTACTCATATAGAGGGTATCAATCATCTCAAAGGGTTCATAGAGATACAACACTTAATATCATCAACAAACAAAAAATTTAATAAATAAACACACCTCAATGTCAATATATTTCTAAAACTCACATGAAAATAGTGAATTTTTTTCTTTAAATGTTTATAGAATATGACATTGGATAATTCATCATGCATTTTCAATAATTTCCACGATTATGTGAGTATCAAAAATGAGTATTTCAGAACAAAAATAAGTTGGGATATAAAAATAATATACAACATGTGAAAAAGGGAAAAATAAGAAAGATGATGAAACTATTATTGAACATATTAAATTGGGGAAAAGTAAAAATACTATATAACAATAAAATAAGACAAATGTAAATAAATATGATAATAAATCCTTACTAACTCTTGAATGTATCCACCCCCTCACACACCTAGAGTGTAAATTTTCTTTGATATAAAAAATAGAATGTCAGAAGGAGGGATAAAACATGGTAGGTATCACTAGTATGTTGTATAATTAAGGTATATTTCCTCAATAGGGGACTTTAAAATGGTTTCAAGAATGTGATTCTATAATTTCCCAATAAAGGGAAATGATTGTTTTGTTTTTTTATTTTGAACCTACAAAAAACCAAATGGATATACATTAGTAACAGTGTATGGAACAAACTAGAGGGAATGAATCTTACCAAGTTAAACTTGAACCTTTAATTATAAAGGAAGACCTTCTACCCAATTTGGAATTGGTGATAAAGGATGAGGTGATCATTGGAATCATTGTTTTTATCCTTATAGATCTGTGAGTTCTCATATGAGTCTCCTCTAATTTCTTCCATCTCCTAAATCTGTAACTTTCTATAGTAACAAACATTTGAGAGGTTCATATGACATTGTTTAACATCCCTATATGCATGATTATATACCTAATAAGGAATACTAAAAGCCTTTCCAAATTCAATTTTATATTGTGGAATTTTTATTGGCTTTTTAAAAGATGTATGGTATGAACAAAGATCACCATCCAAGACTAAAATAAAATCCATCTATTAAATTGTATTGTTTTTACCAAAAATTTATAAACTTCCTAGTTTGAAATTTATTCTTGTATACTAGTTTTGGGGAGATATAAAGTATGGATTTTATGTAAAATACCTTACTTGAAAATAATACTTCTCATGTTTCATTTACAAAAAATACGAACCCTGGTAACTAATGACGATTCTTGGAAATCCAATCCTATAAAAAATTTGAGATCTCAAAATATCGACAAACACTCTAGAGTTATAAATCTTAGTAAAATTTTCTTGAATCCATTTAGACACATTTTCAACAACCAAAAAATGTAAACAAATACAAATTAAATGAAAACAAACTGATGAATTCAACTCTCCATGCATCGAAGATCTCAAAAAATTACATGGGTTATAGGGGCATTTCATTCTTTTTGAAGATATTCCTTATTAATTGAAATCATTTTCAGGACTTAAAAAATGGATGGTTATCTCGATTAAATGATATCTTATAAAGTTCATATTCAAAGACCTTTAGAGTTTTACGTTGAGAGCCATAGTGTCCCCCACAAGCCAAATTGTGATAGAAGCTCCAAAGAGAGGTGAAATCATGGTTGGGGACACACTCGTGAATAACATGGTCACTAAATATTTTCTACATGTATGTGTCATCCCAAATTTACAATTTTTAATAATTTTTATGTATTTAAGATTATGAACTATTAAAATATTTGGAGACCAAAGATGTTTCGAAAAAAATTACAATGTCAACATAATAAGTGGTATTGTCCACTACATTAACAAGGTTCTCATCATGAATGAATTATCCAATGGGGAGGGATGATTCAACATGGTTTTCCAGTGGTGGGGAAATAATATTAATATTGTCTAATACCACATACTATTCTCCTTTTATTATTAATAATTTATATACTAAATTCATGAAATTGGATCATCCAACGAATGAGATGTAATTTGGATTCTAGTTTCATAAAGATACACTATAGTGATTCATGGTTTGAGAACCCAATTAAAATGGAACCTAAAAGGTATGACCAAAATTTACCAAAGGAAAAAAATAACAAAAAATAATTTTTCATTTGTGGAATATTTTTCTTGGTTAGGGTCTAGTGTGTGTGAGGCATCGGATATGAAATGTTGAGATTGATCGACTCATAGTGATAAGGTTTTCTAAAATACATAGTTAGATGTGTCATATATGAGATAAAATGGAAAATCCCACCAAGGTGGTTGGATTACCATGGGTGATGTTAGACTCTATTTTAATTTATGAAAATAATCCTCACATTCTTTATAAAAAAAATATTTTCCTTTTTGAATTAATAGGGAGATGGAGTGTGAAATATTAGAAAATTAATGAATGAAATGATGATAAAATATAGCATAACCTAATAAATACCACACATCCTACAATTGTTTTTGGGAATGGAAAGGATTAAGTTATGTCAACTTTTGAATTACTGACATGGATACCATCCCAATAAATGAAATGTCTAAGCACTACACCTTGTAGCACCATGAAATGGAATTTATCGTAATTTAACAGTAGATTTTTGTCTATACGATGACATAGGATGGAAAAAAGACAACTAAAACGCTCATCAAAAGATGATCAATGAATAGTGAAATCATCCATGAAAACATCCATAAAAATATCCAGGTAATTTGAAAATATACTGACCATGAATTACTAGAAAGTACATGGAGCACTGCACAGACTGAATGAAAGCCTCCAATATGATAGTTTTTCAAAGGAGAATGTAATTTCTGAATTTTCCTAATCCTTATAGAAAATATGGATATGAAAGTATCTAGAATACCCATTAAGAAAGAAATTATATGAATTCCCAACTGGCCTATATAAAATATTTTTAATTAATTGTAATAGGGATTGGTCCTTAATAATGTGTTGGTTTAGTTGATAGTAGTCTATACTGACATGCCAAATATTCATAACATAGGTTGGAACCAATTCTTTATTTTCATTTTTGATTATTGTATGTTCGGTTTTATGAGGAACTACCTACATCAGACTGAACCATTTGTTGTTATAGATTTGGTAAATGATTCTAACAACCAATATTTTCATTGCCTAAATCCTAAAAACATAAAGGAGTTTTGGGTTCATTTGGTATTGTGACTACCTGACTAGTCTATCCTCATCATTTAATAAAATAGGATACAAAACAATTGATGGTCTAATACAGGGAATTCCACCAAGTTTCCATCCCAATATGTGTTTATACTCCCAAAAAGTTAAAGCAATCATAATTCATTATGTGGATGGAGTGAACTATAATGATGATAGGAAAATTGTTTATATTCCCAAGATATGAATTTTTCAAGATTTGTGGTAGTGTTTTAGGTTTCATATTAGGTGGATTTTGGATTTATGGGAGTGAATGTGAAAGTAAGAGGTCAATGATCTCATATAACTACTTATTAGTAACATCCATATAGGAGGAAAAAACTTTTAATAGGTGAGAAATATCATTGATGGTCGTATGTTCCCCAATGATGAAGAAATCATCATTTAAAACACATTAATTACACTTTTAAAAAACAAAAAATACTCTAAATATGAATCACAAACCAAATCATAAATGAGTGAAGAAAAAGAAAACAAATCAGAGTATGGGTATAAGAGAGAATGGTTTTTGTGTGTGTCATAAGATAACACTTACATCAAATAGTTAGGAAGAGTGGGGTTATCTTCAATAGGGTGTTTCATAGAATCAAGGATATTGAATCTTTCCTTTCCCCCAAAACTCCATGGAAAGTTGTAGGGTCCCAAGAAAACCACAAAGGGAAATCAAATACCCCAATAAATTTGATGAAGGAAATAGATGCATGTGGGGATGAAAAATTGGAGAAAAATATTGAAAGAATCCAATTTGGTAGAGTTCCCAAACTAGTATGTGTACTGGTTACCAAGAAAGGTCTGTAAAAGGCACAAAATAAGAAACCAAGTGGTACACAGGGCAGCCTGTAAAACGCCGACCCTCGAAACAACGGGCAGCTAACCAGGTAGTTTAGGGAATGAATAAAGAAATGCATCAGTCAACTGCAAACCTTGTTTTTGGTAAAAATACGATGGTAGGTACACCGCTGCATTATATACCTACAAACTAAGTAGTTCATAGAAAATAAAAGCCTGATAGCGCCCCACGAACCACAATATTCGTGAAAGTGAGGTGGTGACTTCCATCATCATGAATCTCAGCAATGAAAATACCATTTTACTGAGTCATCTATAGTTCAGAAATTTTCACCATGGGATTCTGAAAAAGGTGTCATGTGACCATACATACATCCTCTTTTGTACTCTATAAAAGGACCCCAAGGGAGGTCTTGGAAGGGGATCCGGTTTTGGGGAGAACTGGGAATCTACAGATGAATGACTTCTAAGGAAAAAAGTCAGATAAGTATGGAACCATGAATGGTTTCTAGTAGGTATAAACCCATTGTGAAATATAAAAATAAGAAAGAATAATAACATGGGTAAACAATGAATCTAAAATGTTAACCAAAAACTATACTCCCTTTGCGAATGAACTTCCTGCAAATTGTGAGATTAATTCCCCCTTTTCAATCTTTCATACCGCCTAGCACATCCCTATATAGACGAAAACCTACCTGATGTAGCATTCCACCACATGGAGGGACTCCAACACTACATACCACCATGGTATTCAAATGGCTCCCGAGGCTTCATACCACCATAGTATGCGGACCACACCTAGATCCATGTACCACTATGGTACACAGAACCAATTCAGATCCGTGTACCACTCTGGTATGCGAATGATCCTTCTACCCTCATGAGAAAAACACTATGCAGAGGGTACCCCACCCTATATTAACAAATGGTGCATGGAGTATGGTACCTTGGGGATTTCAACCTTGTGGTACCAATTATTCTCTTTTGTTTCCATCCCATTCTCTAAATCCTCTTCGTAAACCAGTCCATCAGCATCTGACCAATGAATCTTCCAAAGCCACTAAACCCATATTAATGGACCCTCATGTGCATCAATGTGTCATTTTGAGTTTACATACCCATGGTATGTGTGGTCATGAAAGTAATCCATACATCTGTATGGACCCCAGGAATTTTTTTAAGTCTACATTCCCATGGTAACCTAGAGTCCAACCATGGGATACTAACATGGATCCCCCTCTTCTAGGGATCAATGGTAATCACTTTCATTTCCATTAAATGAGGTGCAGTGATAAGTCAAATGGTTTTCAATCTCTATTCCTTTTGATGAGAATCAATATTCCTCCTTTTTACCATAACCCATTCTAGGGCATCCCTCCTGGATTAATCCCATATCCTTTCAAGAAAAACCTAATGACCTTCACATTCATTTCACATTAAAGGGTTCATTTCTATTCACCCTCATCTATTGCCGCCCTGACGGTTTTCATCATGGAATCCTCCTTTTCCCACTGTAGAGAAGAGAAAGCATGCCTTTTTTGAATCTCTAACATCCTATTGTTTCTCACATTGATCATGAGTCACATGGAATTAGGGGTCTCTGATGATACGACATTGTCGTAATGAACCATGAACTATGAGAACTATGATTCCCACTATAACTAGGATATGTAAGAAGTGTTCATCTAGGCCTGATCTCTATATAATCTTCTCTAGGAAATGAGCGATCATGTCCTGTTTTTGAGGGAATATTCTACATGTAATTCCAAATCAAGTCACAACTCAAACCAAACTACTAGGGATTGTATTACCTATCAATTGGGATATGTAGGAAGACTCCTTAAATTCCAAGACCAATAACCAAAGCACCATATAATTCTCCATGCTATATTCTTGGTGGGTACACATTGATCTAGGATATCATATCTTTCATGGGAATCCCAGGATGCCTTAGCATAATCCTCACATTGGACCTTGACTAGGCATTTCCCACCTAGACATCCTTATTGTGTGATGTTAAACTACCCAGATAGGTCCCCGTCACATAACCTTAGAAGGTGATGTGTCCAGTTCAGTGACACTGAACTTCATGGGTTTTTATTCTTCTCAAGTGGGTAGGTAGTAAACCCATCTCACAGGTTTGATCCCAACATTGGAGCAACTCTCATCCCCCTGGATGATAATAAACTCCCGAGCACCTCATCATGGGGATTAAACAAGTGTTTTTTTAGTAATTCTTAATCCAGTCATGTTTATGGTTGATCATGTAACCCATGGGTAATCTGTGGACACACTCTTGGGGAAAGAACCTAAGATTCATGAAAATATGAATATTTCTTAAATCTATATTAGAGTCTTGGAGTAATAAATAATACCCCTTAAAAGGGTGTGATGATCCCCACCTCCCATCCTATTGGCAAATGGGGTCCTAAAGTGTCGTTGGAGAAATCATCATCTAACGAGTTCCTTCCTTTGGAAAGAAGGTCTATGAATCATGGATACCAGGTCCGTTGTGTGTTTTGGCTCCACAAATAAACCCATTGGAGACCATTTGAGGACATCGTACCCAACATAGTCTGATTTCATAGACACATAAACCCCTTGAAATCTCTCATCGAGATCATGAAAATGCGGCACCTCTTTAATAACATAAAAAATGGATACATTGCCCAATATCAGTGGGACCATATTAGGACATCAACACGTAGTGCAACATGAATCGGGTTGAAACAAAAATGGTGAACCCAATGTAAATCCTTCACCAAGGTGTCATATTACCCCACATAAAGCTCCTTTCACATTCAAAAAGAAGAGGGCCAAGAAAAATCATCAATCTAACATATGAGCATAAGATTCTACTTTTAAAGGGTTTTTTTGTCTGTATATGTCATATATATATATATATATAATAAAAATTTATCAGATCTCTCTTCGATCCAAATGGCATGTCAATAAATTTCTCAGACACACAAGTCAGCAACCACATGGGCAGCTAGATCTCCAAAAAAGAACATGGCCCCCTCACCTACCTAGTATCTTCAACATTGGGTTTCAAATGTGTTGATCAATGAATACCACAAAAATGGTGCCCTCCCTAGAGTGGAGGCCGCAAGGCGAGACCTTTAATCAGTGAATGTTTTCCAACCGCCTCTCTAACCGAATCCAACACCCCAACATAGGAAGACCCCGCTGGCCGTCTCTAACCACTTCGGGAGTGTATCCCTGGAGAATGATAACAAATACCTCCCATATCTTAGGGAGGAAGATGAATTTGACACCAATGGATTCTTCCCAGATGCATCGGGACCCTGCTCAAGAGATCTTGATGGAGGACATTGCCACCAACAACTTACCACCTGATATCCTCACTCCGAAGAAGATCCCATGCAGATGGAACCTAATGAAGTACAATGGACACAATCCCCTAGAGCTACCCATAAAAGGTAGAGAATTCATAATTAGAGCATGTTTTCGCCCAGGTTCTTAAGGAGGTGGTCCACCACACGAATGCAGTGATGTGTAATGGGAAGGCATGCAATCCTGACCCTCTTACTAAAGCCCACCATGGAAATACTACGAATATCTATGAGCGGATGCATATCCCCACTAGCTCATATGAATCCCAACAAAGAAATAGTGTGGAACAACATGAGAAAACATAGATTTATGCTAGTTCTCACCAGTCCTATCATGCAGATAGAGAGAGAAATTTTAGGAAGATGCAAATCTCTTCCAATGTGTAAGAAGTCCATCATTCAAATAGGACCTCACCCAGCTATAATTAGGAACAAATAGAAACTGATGAAAAAAATCCTACAATATAAATAGGGTTAAAAATTTGGGGTATTCATACAACACTGTCATTACATATGAATCCCAATAGTCAAACATAGTTTCAATCCACAAGCAGATGCAATGTCATTCCTACAATAACAAATCCCACTGCTCAAATACAGTGGCATGAAAATATGAGTGTAGTAAAATTCTTCCGGTTAAAAATACATCCCATGAGAAAAATATAATGGAAAAAATCATCCATAATGTCCTCATTGTGAATAAAAATCCCACCAGCCAAATACGGTGGAAACTAGAGAAAACCGCCAGTGGAAGACTCATTCCTCTACCCCAACATAGGAGAACTGCCCATCCCCACTAGAAAATCCTGGAGAACCGAAGCAAGAAAAAAAATTCTCTGACATCAGAATGGTCATTAATACCCATTCTAGCCAAATGCGCATCTCAATAAACCTTCAACATGGTGGAGGATCATGTCAATCCATTAACCAATTATAGAAGTGACAGTAGCAGTTGCAAGGGTCCTCCCAGAAATATCGCTACCAGCAGCTCGGAAGGTCCTCCCCTAAGCACCCACGAGGGCTTACTCTATATGCTAGAAATGATCTATCATGAGAGCCTATCTCTTGATGCATGTAAGGATAGACCTCACTCTAAATAGAATATCATATAGTAAGAAGGCCATCCTCTTGATGTATTATGCCCAGATAGTCCTCCCCAAAATATACACTGCAGATATGTTTCTCTTTGTAGTCAGACATCAGAATATGATGGTAGTATTCTCCAAGGTAGCAGTCACTATGAAGGCCCTCCTCGTAGTGACATCAAGCAATGAGAATGTCCTCTGCTCATTGTATTAAATCCTGAAGGCCCTCCCTAAATTTTAAACTATAGGTACTCTCCCTACATATAGAGCTATGATGGTAGTCCTCTCCATGGTAGCAGTCATTGTAAATCTTCTCTCCTCAATGACACTAAGCAGAAAAAAGGTCCTAGACTTGATTTCATCTTCCCTGAAGGTTCTCCCTAGGGTATATGATGATGAAGCCTTTTTTATAGTTGAACAATAAGATATTATAGTATTCCTTTTCATCACAACACCGACTACGAAGGTCCTACCCATGGTCCAAATTTACACCAGTGAGAAGGTCCTCCCCACCTCAGATCAAATGCGAGAAAGCCCTCATATGTCGAGACGCATGGAAACATGGAGTTAAATATAGGGGATACCCTCTCCATGAAAATAGATATCCTTTCTCAACCAAAGTATTTCTTGAGGCCATGATCATCTTCTTGAGCCACCCTTATACTGTTGAAATTTCAACAAGACTCCCGCCATCCCCACTTCTTCGAACAAAAACATTAAGGATAAGTAAAACTAAGAAGATCAGGAATAAGATTTCTTGGTAGAACAATATAAGGATGTGTTCCTTTTGAGAAGGAAACTAGATAGGGATGACATACCCATGTTGAATTGGCCCACGACCACTTCTCAGTTTAACATACAAAAAGAGTTTTCATAATCATGTATGCCTAAAATTCGCCCCAATATCTAGAAAAATCTCCACCAGTTAAACGAAATGTTTTTTCCCTATGATGGGTATATAGATCATGTTAATGTATTGGGAGAGATTATCCAAATGATTGACCTAGAATAACTTCCATTTTCACAGTGGCCATAATCAGAGAGGAAAAAGAAATACCATAGGCTGGCTTTCCTCAATACATTTCATAATTTGTTCTGAATTATTGGAAACACCCCATTTGGTGTTCATATTTAGAAATGGGGAGAACATGGAGAACTACAGTTACCCCATTTGATGTCCAAAAAACTCACTATATGTGACATCCTACAATGTTCCATCCAAATACGACAGTCAAATGAAGTCCCTTTTCTGGAAACGTGGAACACTTGACATGAAGTGGCCTTGGGTAAATACCATAAGTGATAGGCCAGAAGAGAGAAATACTTAAAGAATCTCATGAAACAGGCCACTAAGAACATCTAGTAGGCCTCCCATTTAATAGAAACTAATCAATATACATTGGTCATGTCCTCAAAAGAAAGTAATCCACATGCAGATTCGGGTCCATATCCACCTCATGTATGTATGTGAATACATGAGATCAAGAAGAAGACAATAGCAGTAGTAGTCATCACAATAAAAGACCAGCCCCCACATATAGGGATGTGGAAATTTTTAACTCAAAATTTTCTCATATGGCTAGAAAATCCGAGCGGAGGCACTTCAACTGAAGAATGGGAGCTACCCCATCCTGTAGGGATGGGGGAATTTTTACCTCAAACTTCCACCCATCGAACGTCTGTCTTCTCCCATCCGGGGAGAAAAATTCATACAAGCATCACTCGATCCATCCCATACCATGGATCATATTCCTATGAACAAAAGAATACTGGAGGGGCTTATTAGGTCTCCCTTAGAGACACTCCCCATGAAGGAACCAGAAGTGTATTAAAGAATGGTCGTGGAATATCCACCAAAAAACATAAGAAGCTCTCTTACTATTTGGCACTCAGTACACCACCCCCAATGCAGTATGCATCGGAGAATGTCATGGATGCCAACTCCACAAACCTCACTGATAATGATACCAATAATGTAAAAATAGGATAAGAAGGTTTCGTTTCAGAGATGGTCCATACTGAGCCCAGAGGGGTTCACACCAGAAACCAAAGACTTTCCTTAAATCTAGGCGCCCCTTCAGAAAATCCTTCCTTACCACCCTTGTGAATCCTCAACAAGTATAAGAATAAGAGCATGGTATACGACCCACCTTCTCCTCCTCATGAAGATTATTCTACTATGATTGAGAATAATTTCACTCAATACGAGGAATAGATGAAATAATTGAGGCGACTCAATGTTTTTTTGTTAAGAGAAAACTATCCTACTTAGTTTGTTCCTCAGGTGGAACATTAATAAACACTTCCATTAGACATACCTCTGCATCACATGATCATCCTGAAAAATGAATCAAGGTTGGAAGGTTCATTTAGGGAAAAGCTGGGACCATCAGTCTGCCTAAACCCAATCCCAAAAAGATATCAATATTTCTCTCCATTAGGGAAGCAACCATAACATATTCACACAAATCAACAAAGGATACCCTCGGCTGGGTATCCACATCAATGTCCAACAGTGCAATAAGATGCAATCTTCCCCCCTACTACACCTATTCATTCTCATGTCCAACCGGGCGTTCATCAAAGGATCTTGAATTCTATAGAGTATTTAACAAATCAGATGGAAGAGATAGATGGACGACATGCTCTAGTAGAACCAAAATGAATTCCTTAACCTGACTAAGTGAGGAACATCCCACCTCCACCAAATTTTTTGAATCATGTGTTTCCTGTGTTCAATGGATTAGGGGGCCTGGAACAACATCTAATGAACTACTCTTTCTATTGTTATCCCATGATGGGGAATCCGGAGCAATAATAAGTTGTGAAGCTTAGATGATTTTTGCAAACCCTATAAGGTTCAACCTTTCTATGGTACACCGGTTTGCAAGATAACAGAATAATATGATGGGAGGATCTCTGGAGGTAGTTCCAGTTCTAGTTTATCTTGATATTTACAAAAACAACAGTCAATGATCTCATGAACTGTAAAGAATGAGAGAATGAGAGTCTTAGACTTCATCTCCAGATGGAATGGTCTAACTTACTCCTTGATCTGTCCACTCCCCAAGATGAAATTATGTTCATGTGAATCGATATTATATTAGATGAGTTGTCAATGCCACTCATTCCTTTGAATTAAACAAGTGCGTTCTGATACTTCACCGCTATCACTCAAAGGATAGAGTAATATTTGCAATAGACTAATCTCAATTCCCGGACATCCCAATCAGCCCTAGTAAAAAGAGTATGGATAGACGAAGTAGTGTTTGTCATTCTTATGCCACCCCCTGCACCATCTCCATCTCCATAGCACCCACCAAATCGTGTAGGGCCCTCTAGATGTTAATAGTACCCCCATTTCATGAAGACAAGAGGAGGGGGGGGGACTAAATCAATAATAGGAACACAAAAATAAAATATTTTCATTATGGGATGACTAAGTATATGGTTACATCATAGTCTCCATGTATTTAAAATTTCTTTGGCTTCCAGAGACAAAGATGGATGATGATGTAGGTCATGAGGACCATCCAGATTATTATCCCTTCCATCAGATATTGGGGCAAAATATTCATGAGTGATTTGTCTTCAAAGAACTCCTGAAAAATATGATATATTCTGAAAAGTTAACGATGGGACCATTGCAAGAGAAAGTGTCATATATTTGCACCACCAATCTTGATAAATAAAGGGACCATAAAAAGGTTGTTAACAAAATGGAACATAATTTTAATAGTTGGATGACTCAAAAGATAGTAAACTGAGATCATGGAATACTCCAGGAACAATTGATGCAAAAAAACATGCCTCCAATGAATCCTAATTAAACACAACTAACATTATTAGCTTTGAAATCCACCAAAGGAAATCCACCTAAAAAAGAAATCTGATCTGAAGGGAAGAAAGAAAGTGCAAGAATATGAACATGTTCCAAGAACAAGGTTGGATTTGAAACTCTCAGATTTCATTCCAGAAAATATGAAGGAACAATAATTTCCCCACGAAATGGAACAAATAGAAACAGATGATGAGGAAAATACATCATTAAAAGAGGAGATGATTCTTGGATCTATCAATTTCATCCATTTAATGGAATTTGTTTTCCCGAAGATGAGTATGGTTATCAACCAAAATCCCCTACACCCAGCCAGGGAGTTGGACGAAGTTTCCACAGAGGCTAGGGATACCAAGAGAGATGTAGCCATGGTAGAATTCATGAGTATGGAGGCAACCCTGCTCCAACCATTAGTGTTGGAGAAACCTACGGGAGGACCATCCAGCTGATCCAATAGGCACAATAAAATTACACTACTCCCACAAGAAACCACGCTAGTCTGATCATCCAAGAGTATCCATCATAGGAAGAACAGATTAGTAATTTCCATTGGCATGTGAGCAGATCTGCCTGACACAATCTATGAAGGATGGAAGATCCTATAGCTTTGGTACTAAGGGCTTCCTATCTTCATCAAATGATCAATGCCTTAAAGTTCCTGTGAAAGTGCATCCACAAGTTAGGAAGCACTAGCCATTGGATAAAAAATATGAAATTATGAAATAGTTAGCTTTAGTGCTAGCTAAGATCTCAATCATGGATGAACAAAATCTATTATTAGATTTTAGGGAATCTCCCATAGAGTCTTTTCTGAGTCCCTAGGAGTTTGAAGCTGAACTAGCCACCACTGAAGTCTACCAGAAAAAGATCAGTTCTAGAGAATGCCATGTAGTCATCTCCTTCACAGATCAAGATGAAGACGCCATCATGCAAGGACACATCAAACCCTTATACATGGATGGCATGATAAATGACATCTATATCCAAACATTATTCATCGACAATGGATCTAGGGTAAATCTAAACCCACGAAGGACACTCCATCGGCTGGGCTGCAATGAGGATAATCTAACACCATGAACCACAACCCCGTTGGGGTATGACAAAAACAAGAAGAAGTTGTTAGGATAAATCAATCTCAAAACCCGATTCAATGACCTCATAGCTCACCCATAATTTTTGGTGTTATGAAATAATATGGAATTAAACACTCTTATAGGGTGGCCTTGGATGCATAAACATGCCAAAATTGCATCCTCATACCATTAGTGCCTCAAATATAGCATCAATGGATGGAGTGGGACATTGCATGCTGAAAAGGCCTCGTTCGAGTGCTACGAGTGACACTACATTGAAGAAGGGTTCTATGAACCAAAGGGGAAACAACCCTCAGCTGATGGATGACCTAAACTCTCATTGAAGTTGGTTAACGTTTAAAATTTATATTCCTTATAACTACTATATATGTGGAAAGCAGGGTCAAACCCACAGGGAGGCTAATTTTGGCCACTATTCTTCTAAAACAACATTAAAAAACTCCACTTTTTTTAGTGGTGGAGTTGATTTTCTATTTTTTTATATTTTTTATTATGTTTTAATGTAACTAAATATCTCAAAACTTATATTGAAACTAATTGAAACTAGAAACAGTTTGAAACATAGAGACATAGAGATGTAGTACACTGATAAATGAACAATCTAATATAATGCTCAGAAAAAATCCTCCATTCTACTGGTTATAAAATTATTTAAATTCACATAAAAGTTATTAAAAAGTACCACTTTAATGATAATTAATTAACTCCCTCACCTAGAATTAATTCACACAAGTCAATCAATTTTAGAGTTCACCACTCCAAAATTAACCAACTGAGAAATGTTTGAAAAATGACAACAAGATGAAATAACCATAAGTACTGAAGTCTTTTGAATTTATTATCTTTTGAAAAGTGTTTCTACAATCAATCTCGCTAATTTACAGTGAAAATTTTGAAAATTAATTTATGATTATACAAGAAATTGGATGAACTCAGCATTGATCTCGCCGATCAATACTGAAAACTCAAATATGATAAACTGAAAATAGAATTAAAATATAACCAGTGGAATTGGAATTTATCTCAAACTAAATGATTTAGACTACTATCTTTATCATTATAATTACAAAAACTAAAAACATACTAGAATAGAGTACAAAAACTAGATATAATATGGAAGATAAACTCTCGAGATGATGCTCTCCTCCTGAACTCCTCCAACTCCAGGAAGTGGTTCTAGAGTCACCCTCTGGACTACCTCTGCTCTGACCTGGATCATCGAATGTGTCTCATGAATCAATACCCCCTAAAACCTACTACATTCTCTATCTTAAGTACCCAATGTATTCTGTTGCTTGTCATAGAAAATTTTCTACCGACTTCAAAATCCCTTCATATAGACACCACACACATACGTTTTTTCGCGACTAACATGTCGTGCTTGTTTTTCTAACATAACTAACTCCGGATGAGTTAGTTGGAAGCACTAAAATGAGTATTCGTCTTTGGTATGAACCTAAACAAGAAATAGAAAAACTGAAGAGTAAAAAACACAAATATAGTATAATTAAAATATAAATATTGTTATAAGCTAATTTGGAAATCATTATAATAATTAAAACATTTATAAATTACAAATTATTTAATTATTTATTTTATTAAAATAATTAGTAAAAATTTAATATATAATTAAATGATTTTAAATCAGATTATTATTATTTAAAAATATTTGAGTTTTAAATATTATCGTATCAATTAGATAAACAAATTAGTTTAATAAATTTTATAGATTGTTATTTTGAATTTAATAATTTATTTGACTATTATTAATTTTAATATAATTAATTAATATATTAATTTATTAATTAATATTATTAAAATTTATTCTAGTTTCTTAAATAAATTCATTTTAATTATTAAAATTATATTTAATTAAAAATTTAAATTTATAACTTGTTATTAATTATTTTAGTTTTATAAATTATAATTCATTAATTAGTAGAGGATATATTTTATAAAAAACTGAATTAATAATTATTTATATTTAATATTTAAGTTATATTAATATTTTATCTTAAATTTTAATTTCTGTTTTATTTTTTAATTTATTTTATTTTATTATTATTATTTTTTAGCTTTTATTCATCCCCCTCCCCCTTCTCTACGGTGTTATAGGGGAGGGGTAAGGTTCTTCATCGGCATGCCTTCACCAGGGGAGTGTTGGACTTCTCCCTGCTGCATGATTACACATCCTCCAAATAATCTGAATCGGTCTCCATAACTAAACCTCACAATGGAGATGTCCTCCTCCATTTGGAACTATAAAGAGTAGTGACAACCCGCTGTGTTGCGGCAGATCAACAGCGGTCCAAGGTGTCTTCAACAGCGGTCCTCGGCTCTGAGGCTAGTGAACTCTCCATCAGTGAACTATTTGATGAAGGGTAGAGTCAGTTTCTCCAAGCAGTGTGGTGTATCCAATTTCTCTTGACAAGGCAGTCCACATTCTAGATCCGGATCTGGAACAGCTCCGGGGTTGGCTTTGAATTGAGTCTGGATTATGAGAAATGAGTTTAAAAGTTGTTTCTCTTGTCAATTTGTTAAATTAATGGTTTGAATCAGTGTTGTTGAGGGTTAAGACATGGGTAGAAGTACTGGGAAGAATCCCTAGTAATGTTGGGTAAGATACCTTGAGTAGAAGAATGAGATGAGGATCGATAGCTTGAACATGGGAATGGTGTTGGTCGAAAATGTTGCGACTATGAGATGAAAAAAATGAACTATCGGTGAGGAGGAAGGAAGTAGGGGAGCATCAATGAGGGTCACTGTTAGTTGAATAACAAATGAGGAGCAATGGGGTGGGGGTCACCGATAGCTTAAAAAAAGGGTGTGAAAACAAAATAAAAGCTTACCATTGAGAAAAGAGGTCACCGTTACAAATAGAAATAAAAGTTTACTGATAGAAAAATTAAATTGTAAATGATTTACCAATAGCTTCCAAAATCTAAGGCTACCGACAGAAAAAAAAATAAGGTTCACTAGTGGCTTTAAAATCAAAATCTCATTGTCACCCAAGAAAAATAAAAAGGTCACCAGTACCAATAAGGTCACCGATGCAAATAAATTAAAATATTACTGGTGCATAAATAAAAATGGCTACTGACTGATAGAACACATAAAGGGTTACCAATGCACTACATAGGTAACTTAAAGAAATAAAACTAACAGTGAAGTATATAAATTAAAACTGAGTAAAATGAATTTAAAATCAAAACATAAGTAGTTAAAAAAAAGATTTAAAATAATTACCTGATTAAAAACATAAAATCAAAAATACAAAGATTGAAATTCAAAAATTAACAGAAGGATAATTAAAAATGAATTATAATTATACTTTAAAATTTTAAAACTACAATTAAATTTTTTTAATTGATAACACTTAAATAAAAAACTGTATAATTATTAAACTAAATTGATAAAAGACTTAAATTTAAAACACTATATAAATTAATTATAGGGTATGCAGTGAGTGATGAAAGATAGCATCGGTGACCCAATAGGTCACTGATGGCTCTTTTCGGCCTCACCGGTAGACTAAAAACAAAAGTTAATGAATAAATAATATAATTGAAAACTTAAGATTAAATAATTAATGTTTTGAAACTTTTAATTAATTAATTAAAAAACTATTTGAATACATAAAATTAACAGTGAACTATTTTATTTAATTAAAACTAAAACTATTTATTAATTAATTAACAGGATGGTTAAACATTTTAATTAATGAAATTAATATATTTTAATAAAACTAAATTAAAAGATAAAATATTAAAATAAAGACTCTGATAATTAACACAAATAAGGATATTAAATGATTATTTATTATTAAATTAAAATTATTAAAAATTGAAGATATTATAATTAAAAAAACTAATTAATAGATAATTAATTTACATAAGATAAGTAAGATTAAATTTATTAATTTAAAGTGTAAAAATACTTAATTAATTATAAAAATTATTTATTTTAAAAAATTAATTATAAAAATAATAAAGTACAATTATTTAGTAAAAAGATCTTAAATATTTTTTTAATTCATTAAAAATTAAGAAAAAAAGATGTTGAAAAACTATGTAAAAATAGAGCCACATCAAATTACCCCACACTTAAGCATTGTTTGTCCTCAAACAATCCCATATTTTCTCATCTTAGAAAAAAATAGTAATGTCTTTATAATTTAACTCAAACTATAACATGTCCAATATTCTCAAAATAGTGGACTGTCAATTTTTTTTAGGCTCACGAAAACAAAATTTCAAATCAGGTCTTTCCTAGAACAAATACTCAAGGTTAATTAAGACAACAATGAATCATCTATCAAAGAAGATTTCATGCATCATACATGACTCTAATTTGTGACTCATTTAATTCTAAGCTCAAGTTATAAATCAAAGAGTGACAAGAGGTACAACTTATGTGGAATTAGAAACATAATAGAGGAGCCTTATACTTTGAATCATCCCATAGGTTCCAAGAATAATTAATTTTTTTGAATCACCATAATGAAACAAACCTAAATGAATCCCATATAAACTAGTTGAACCCTTCTTAATTTAGAGTTCATCATTCCCCTCACCTTAATGAACTCATTTTTGACCGTAGAAACTTTATTTTATTTTTCCCAAGCCATGTATCATGTGCTAAGCATTGTGCAATGAACTTATTCAAAGTGTACAGAGGGATTATAGTAAACAAAAACACACCCAACATCTAGGGTCTCAGAGACTCACCATGGGATCCAAGATTCCCAAATTACTCCAATTACAAAAGTTTTTATATAAAAATTATTTACATTGTCTCACTAAGGTAATTAAATAAATAATTGAAAGAAAAATGATTCCCCTAAGATCAAGATCAAACTTCAAATTACAAGGAATTTGATCATAATTCCACTAACATGTTACCCATATCACTCTAAAAAATAGTCCCTAAACCAAGATATCCAATCAATGCACAACTTAACTTCTAAAGAAATACTATCCATAGGCAAGAACCATTTGAAAAACATTGAAGAACCTAAAATTATGAAAGAATTTTGAAACATTTTAACCATTTGTTTGAAAAAAATATTTAAGTGAAGTGGGAATTGATGAGATATAAATTAATCATATTTTAGCATAGTCAATAATTGAACCCCAACCCCACACATAAAACCTAACTTTGTCCCCAATGTTGATTTCTAAAGTGGAGATGAACTATTTAGCAATTATGGTTCAAAATAGATTTTTAATTAGAAGATTTATATTGTGTATAAAGGGCCTCTTTGAAGTTAAAACATATGTTTTCCACAAATAATAACTCATGAGAAGGTTCATTAGAAAATACAAGCACTAACATTTAAGCCGAGTGAAAAAGGTCTCCCAGTAATGTACAAACATGACATTTAACTTGGAAGTTCACAATTAATTGGGTGTAAACATTTTGACAAATTAGTTTAATAGAGCAGAAAATAGAATGCTAAAACACCACAACCTAAAGCAGATTCAATACAAAATTTCATAGCCTGTATGTACCCCCTCCCCACATAATTCCAAGCAGTGAGAATATTTTAATAACAATGAAATTCAGTTCTCAACAGTGAAGTACATGCAGATTTTATTCCAATACAAACAGAATTTCTTGGAAAAGCAAGAAATGCAGTAGTATTTTATAATGAAAATAGGATTTTCACAAGCAGCAACATAAAGAACATAATTTTTATTCAATACAAGAAATATATTTTTTAAATAATTAAGTATTAGAGAAATGAAACAATATTTAATAGTAAGATACTTCCCTGACTAGTTTTCCCATTACTCCTTCAGCATGGGAATTCCACTCCTTAAATGACAAAATAGTAGCTTCATGATTACTATGAAACAGAAAAAAGAGAACAAGAGAAAGTAGTAATAAGTACTTCTTAAAAATAAAGCACAAAAGTATCACATTATTCAAGGGTAAAAATTAAACATAGTAAAGATAAAAATAACCATGGGTTTCCTCCCATGCAGTGCTAAGTTTTATAGTCTTCAGCCAGACTTTATTCAAGACTAGTTTTCAAGCACAATGAAGGAATCCAAGCCGTTTGGTTTCCCCTCAAAATAATGTTTCACTATCTTCCCATTAACTAGCATGTGATTTCTCTCTTCACCTATAATTTTGACATCTCCATTATTAAGAACTCTCACTATAGTACAGGGTCCAGACCACTTGGACTTCATCTTTCTAGGAAAGAGTTTGAGTCGAGAGTTAAAGAGAAGAACCTTCTATATAGGTTTGGACTCTTTGGCTTGTATTATAGAATCATGGATTTTTCCCTATTTTTATAAATTATTGGATTATAATAACTCCCTCTCCTAATCTCAACAAGTTCAATCAGTTCAAGTAATCACTTCTCACTAGCACTTTTAAAATCAATGTTCAGATCCTTAACTTCCCAATAAGACTTGTGTTGCAACTCCATAGGTAAATGATCGCATTTCCCAAACAACATCATGTAAGAAGACATACCTATTGGGGTCTTTAAAGTAGTTCTATATTCCCATAAATTTTCATCCAATTTAAGAGACAAGTCTTTCCTATAGGTTGACACATTTTCTCATGTATTTTTTTTAGTTCCCTATTTGAAATTTCCACCTGTCCACTTGACTGTGGATGATAAGAAGTACCAGTTTTTTGAACACAACCATATTTATCCATAAAATATTTAAACTTATAATTTTTAAAATGTGTTCCATTATTAGAGATAAAATAATTAGGAACTCCAAATCTTTTAAAGATGTTCTATTTGGAAAATTTTAGTACAAAATTGGCCTGATTGTTGGGCAGTGTCACTCCCTCAACCCATTTCGAATCATAGTCAATAGTAACAAGTATGTACTCATTCCCATGAGATGATTGAAATGGACCTATAAAATCTAAACCCTAGACATAAAAAAATTGAACTTCTAGAATTCATTTTTAGGGTAAATCCTACTTCTTACCCACATTGACAAACCTTTGGAACTTATCACAACCAACTATAAAGATCCTAGAATCCTCAAAAAGAGCAGGCCAATAGAAACCAGATTGTAGGACTTTTTGATCAGTTCTTTCACCACCATGGTGACCTCCCCAAGGTAAAGAGTGACAACTCTCTAAAACAGGCAGCATCTCTTCCTCATCCACACATATCTTAAGGATACCATCAGTACATATTCTAAAAAACAGAGGATCATCATAAAGGTATTATTTAAGTTTAGAAATGAATTTCTTTTTTGGTTATTGGATAGATTTATGGGAAAGCCACCTACTTCCAGGATGTTGGAAAAATCTAAAAACCACAATGATTTCTTGATTGACACAGTAAACAGATTTTCATTTGGAAAGGAAGAGTTTATCTTCTTAGGATCTTCATATGGACTATGAGTAAGAGGAAACCTAGAATTATGGTCATCAACTAAATTTTCAACTCCCTACTTATCCCTAATCTCTCAATCAAACTATTGTAGTAATAGAATCCATCTAATCAGCCTGGGTTTAGTTTCCTTCTTAGACATCAAGTACTTTAAATCAGAATGATCAGTGAAAATAATGCCTTTTGAACCTAACAAATACAATCTAAACTTCTCTAGAGAAAAAAAATAGCCAAAAATTCTTTTTCAGTGGTGCTATAAATCTTTTGTGCTTCATCTAGCAGTCTACTAGAATAATACAACACATATAACTTCTTATCTTTACTATGTCCAAGGAAAAAACCTACAACCATGTCAATAGCATCACACATAAGTTCAAAAGGTAATTTCCATTCAGGTGCAGTGATAATGGGTGTTGTGGTGAGTTTTTCTTTCAATAGATTAAAAGATTTAAAACCTTTTTCATCAATTTTGAAAGGTGCATCCTTGATAAGTAATGAACATAAGGGATTAGTTATTTTGGATAAATATTTTATGAATCTCCAGTAAAAACCAGCATGAAATAAGAATCTTCTAACACCTTTAACATTTCTAGGAGGTGGAAGTTTTTGAATGACTTCAATCTTAGCAGTATCAACTTCCAAATCTCTTTTGGAAACCTTATGACCAAGAACTGTACCTTATGTAACCATGAATTGACTCTTCTACAAATTAAGAACAAGGTTGGTTTCAATGCATCATCCTAAAACTAACTCAAGATTTCCAAGACAATTATTTAAAGTGCTTCCCATAATAGAGAAATCATCCATGAAAACCTCAATGATCCTCTCAATCATATCTGAGAAGATAGCCATCATACACCTTTCAAAGGTGTCTAGAGCTCCAAACAACTCAAAGGGATTCCACCTGTAAGAAAATTTCCCAAATGGGCATGTAAAAGTAGTCTTTTCCTGGTCCTCTAAAGCAATAAGAATCTGGTTATAACCAAAATACCCATCCAAGAAATAGAAAAATTAATTTCCAGCAAGACTCTCAACCATTTGTTCAAGGAAGGGCATTGGAAAATGTTCCTTACTAGTGGCTGAATTAAGATTCTTATAATCTATACAAACTCTCCATTTTGTGGCTTTCTTAACCTGTATTTCTTCATTATTTTCATTTTTGACTACAGTGAAACCCCCTTCTTGGGAACAACCTGAACTGGGATAACTTAAGCACTATCAAAAATGGGATAAATCATTCTAGTTCCAGCAACTTAATCACTTCCTCTCTCACAACTTCTTTCATGTTTGGATTTGACCTTCTTTGACAATCTACCCTAGGCTTTTGGTCAGGCTCCATAGGTATTTTATGAAAAAAATGACGGACCAATACCCTTGATATCATATATTTTCGTACCTATGAAAGATTTAAATTACTTTAAAACATTAAAAAAATTTCTACTTAGTTTTCATTACGTTTGTTAGAAATTATGACAGGAAAAGTAGAATTCTCACCCGGAAATGAATATTTATGATGGGAATGGATTGGTTTTAATTCAAGAGTGGGTGGTTCTACACTTGAAGAATGTATCTTAGGCCTGGGAGGTCTAGGATCTTCAATATATATCTTGTAAGGAGTATTTAATGATGAAATATTATAACTTTCAAGTTCAGTTTCAAAATTAATAGTTCTACTATCCAAAAAGGGCAGCATACTATTCAGACTTTCCAGATCATAATTTAAAATGTTAATCAATGAATAATCATCAAGTTGTATTCTAATTTACCCCTATACATCATTAAAGTGTTCAGAAATGTTGGTGTAACATAACCACCCTCAAACTTACTCAAAAATCTATTATGCTCGGAAATAGAGGACTCTTCTACAGCAGAAACTCGACAGTTATCTAGTTCTAGAAAACCTTCAAGATTCAGTGTTTGAGTAGAATTTTTAACTTCTAATATCGAAACAATAGGATTTTATGCTTCTAAATATATTTATTCAATAGGGGATTGAATTTCAAATATTTTAGATTTTTTTTAGTTGGATTATCATCTTCTAAGGACTCTATAATTGAACAGTTTCTAGAAAAAGTTGGTCCTTTAACATTTTTAAAAACATTGAACACTTCTTGTTGTTCTCCAATTTTAAAAATTAACTGAACCTTAGAAACATCAATAATAGAACCACCTGTGGCCAAGAAGGGCCTACACAAGTTGATGGGAACCTCTTGATCTCACTCCATATCTAAGACTAAAAAGTATGCAGGGAAAAACAGCTTCCCAACCCCAACTAGAAAGTCATCTATCCTACCCATACGATGAGTGAAAGATCTATCAGCCAACTGCAGTGTGACTATGGTGGGTTTAAGGTCACCCAACCTCAAATTTCGAAACATTGAGTATGGGAGAAGATTAATACTAGGACCTAAATCACACAAACAGTTGAGCTGATTAGAATTTCCTAGTGTGCAAGATATGACAAAGCTACCTGGGTCTTTCAGTACAGGTGGTATTTTATTTTGAATCACAGCACTACACTCTTCAGTGAGGCTATAAGTAGCGAATTCTTGAAGATTTTTTTTGAAAAACTTTTCTTATGATATTTCAAATAGGATGGAATTTGAATTAAGGCTTGAATGAATGGAATGTTTACATGATATTTAGAAAGGAGACCAAGAAACTGAAAAAGTTCTACTATGGTGTTACTTTGTGGTTTTATATTCTTAGGTAAAGGGATGAGTGGGGAAACATTTTTAATAATATAAGGAATATACCTCACCTCATCCTCATCCTCAACCTTTTCTTTTCATTTATAGTTTATATTTTTAGATGAAAATTCAAATTGATATTCATATGATAAATTCAAGTTATGATCATTTTCATGACTTTTCTTTAAATTTCCAGCACGTGTGCAGAGCATATTCTTATTTACATATTGAAGTAGATTTTTATTTTTGGGATTTTTATGGTCTTTTTCAGTAACAATTTGAGTATTAATCCCACTTCTAGTGAAAACAACAATGGCATTATGTCTAGGGTAATTATTAGTGGTAATTGTAAGCCTACCTTCCTTCCTTGATGAAAAATCTCTAGCAAGTTATCCGAGTTGTGTTTCTATGTTTTTCATTATCACATTAGTTTATATTTTATCTAACTCATATTGATTTTGATTTTTTGATATCTGATTAATGTATCTTTCCTCTTGAGATTTAATTTTGTTCAATAATATATCAATATTAGAAGACATTTTATTATCATTTTTTCCTTATGCATTTGAAGACTCACCCCTTTGTTGATTTTAAAATTTTGGTCCTGGTTAGTTAGAGTAATTTGGGGCAGTGGAGTGTTTAATTAGGCCTTGATATTTCCATTACAAGTTTGGATGGTTCCTATATCCTTGGTTGTAATTACTTGAAAATGGATCTTCTTTAGGAGGCATCCTAGGACCATAGTTAACAAATATTGAGTTCTCTTTTTGTTGGGTTGGCATATCAAAATTAGGAAAAAAAATTCAGTATTCCCAAACATACCACACTGGACACATTGTTACCATAAATATTGGTTGGTGTTTTGACATCCAAGTTGATTAACAATTGTTTTTGAATCTTGGTTCATTAAGGATTGATGTTGGTTGGTGGTTTTAGCAAGTTGAATTTGAGTTTCATTCATTGAAACAATGTTGACATTTACATTTCCATTGAATCTTTTTCTTCTTGAATTATTATGTTGAGAGTTTAAAGAATGATTATTAAAAAATTGTCTAGTTTATTCATTTGTCTTATCATTGTAATTACCCACATTAGCTTGTTCAACTAGATTCTGTTTAGAGGAGGAAATCCCTTCATAGAAGGTATCCATGATAAGGTGAGATGGGAGTTAATGATGGTGACACTGCCTAAGCAGATCCCTAAATTTGTCCTAT
The DNA here is from genome assembly GCA_963277665.1 of Viscum album. Taxonomy (NCBI): domain Eukaryota; kingdom Viridiplantae; phylum Streptophyta; class Magnoliopsida; order Santalales; family Viscaceae; genus Viscum; species Viscum album. The sequence continues at coordinate 1,461,154,762 of OY728162.1, read as the reverse complement.
GCTTCATGAAATGATTCTCCATCCACTTGATAAAAACTAGTTATTTTTGTTCTCAGTTCACCTTTAAGTCGTCGCAGATAAAATTTCATAATGAAGGAGTTGTACACTTGATCCCAATTTTCAAAAATGTTCTCATATTTACTCAGAAACCAATTTCTATCATTCCTTTTGAGAAAAAAGGGGAAGACTCTCATTATTAGTTAATTTTATGTGAGTCCTAAAAGAGGTAGTGGTTTCAATGTATTATAGAAATCTCTAATGAAGGCTAAAGAGTCCTCATTAGATAGTCCATTAAATACAGGCATCAGTGAAATGTGTGACTATTTAAGTTCATAATTTATGGCTCGAGGAATAATTCTAATGGAAGATGGATTACATGAAACATGAGGGAGTTGGAACTCCCACATAATAGGCCATTCATTTTTTTTTCTAATAGTTATTGATGATTTTGGATTTTTTTAGATTCATGAACTCTCTCATCTATATTTTCCATTTCAAATTCGTTTTTCATTCTTGGAGCAGTTAAATGTTTATCTAATTCAGGGTTAAAAGGCTCTAATATAACACCAAAAGTTCTTTTTCTCATGAAAACAATAGTAAATAGTATTCAGTAGTAAAGAGATCAGTAACAGTTCAACAAGGAATGGAGCATTTTTTTTACAGTTTTCAATTTTTTTCAAATTTTTTTGATTTTTTATATAATTGATTTTTTCCATCTTTTTTTGAAAAAGAGTGTCTCATTCATTTTCAAAAAATGATGCCAAAAACTTGACCTAAACTGTCATTGAAGTTGTTCAATTTTTAAGATTTATATTCCTAATAACTATTATATATGTGGAAAGCATCATCGAACCCACATGGAAGGTAATTTTGGACATTATTCTTCCAAAAAAAAAAATTCAAAAACTCCACAATTTTTAGCAGTAGAGTTGATTTTCTATTTTGTTTCTTTTTATATTTTTTTATTAATAAGTAATGTCACTGAACATATCACAAATTATATCAAAACTAATTGAAACTAGAAACAGTTGGAAACATAGAGACACAGAGATGTAGCACACTGATAAATGAACAATCTAATATAACTCTTGGGAAAAACCTCCTTTCTACTGGTTATAAAGGTATTTCAATTCACTTAAATGTTATTACAGAGTACCAATTTAAAGAGAATGACTTACTTCCCTCTTCATGAATTAAGTCACACAAGCCAATCAATTTTAGAGTTCGCAATTCCAAAATTAACCAACTACGAATAGTTTAAAAAATGACCACAAGACGAAGTCCCCATAAGTCCTAAACTATTTTGAATTTACTATATTTTGAAAAGTGTATCCAGAATAAATCTTTCCAATTGACTGTGAATTTTTTTAAAATTATGTTTTGATGATACAAGAAATTGGATGAACTCAACATTGATCTCACTGATCAATACTGAACACATGAAAATGATAAAGTGAAAATAGAATTAAAAGATAACTAGTAGAACTAAAATTATCCATGAAGTAAATGATTTAGAATACTCTCTTGATCATTATCATTACAACAACTAAAAACATACTAGAATAGAGCTCACAAACTAGATTTAAGATGGAGGATAAACTCCTGAGATGATTCTCTGTTTCTGAACTCCTCCAACTCTAGGAAGTGGTTCCAAAGTCTCCTTATGGACTACCTATTCTTGGACCTAGATCATCAGATGTTTCTCATGAATGAATGCCCCCTCAAATCTATTACTTTCTCTATCTTAAGTACCCACTATCTTTTGGTGCTTGTCACTGAACATTTTCCACAGACTTCAAAATCCCTTAACATATGCATCGCACACATGAATTTTTTCATGACTAACACGTCACACTAGTTTTTCTCATGTAACTAACTCTGGATTAGTTTTTTTGTAAGAACATAGATGTATATTCGACTTTGGTATGAACCTGAACAAGAAAGAGAAAAATAGAACATTTAAAAACACGAAGGTAGTTTAATTAAAATATAAATATAGTTATTAGTTAATTAATAAATCTTTACAATAACTAAAATGATTTTAAATTATTAATTATTTAATAAATTATTTTATTAATATAATTAATAAAATGTTACTGTTGAATTAAATGATTATAAATGTGATTATTATTAATTTAACAAAAAATGAGTATTAAATATCATAGAATCAATTAGTTAAACAAATTAGTTTAAAAAATTTTATAGATTGTTATTATAAATTTAATAATTTATATGATTATTATTAATTTTAATGTTATTAATTAATTGAGTAATATATTAATTAATATTATTAAAGTTTATTCTAGTTGATTAAATAAATTCATTTAAATTATTATAATTATATTTGAGTAAATTTTTTAATTTATAACTTGTAGTTAATTATTTTAGTTCTTATAAATTATAATTTGTTAATTAGTAAATGATTTATTTTATTAACAAATTGAATTAATAATTTTTACTATTTAATATTTATGTTTTATTAATATTTTATCTTAAATATTTATTTAAGTTTTATTTTTAAATTTAACTTAAGTTATTATTATTATTATTATTATTATTATTATTATTAGCTTTTATTCTTCCACCTCCCCCTTATCCATGGTGCAACAAGGGAGGGGTAGGGTTCTTCTTCTGTGTTCTTTCACAAGGGGAGCAGTGGAATTCTCCCTGCTGCGCGGATAAACCACCTCTGATGAATCTGAATCGATCTCCTCGACTAGTACTTTCAATAGTTAAGACATATTCCATTTTAACCTACAAACATCAACGACAACCCGCAGTGTTGCGGTGGATCAGTGGCGGTCCTCGGAATCTCCAACATCGGTCCTTGGCTCTGAGGCAGGTGAACTCTCCATCAGCGAACTGTTTGATCATGGGTTGATTTAGTTTCTCCATGTGGTGGAGTGTATCCAATTTTTCTTGAAATGGCAGTTCACATTCTGGATCTGGATCTGGAATAGCTCCGGGTTTGGCTTTGAAGCGAGTATGGATTTTGAGAACTGAGTTTAAAAGTTGTTTCTCTTCTCATTTTGTTAAATTAATGGTTTGAATTAGTGATGTTGAGGGTTAAGAAGTGGGTATAAGTACTAATAAGAATCCCTATTAATGGTTGGGAAGAGACCATGAGGAGAGGAATGATACGAGGATCGATAGCTTGAACATGGGAGCGGTGTTGGCAAAAAATACTGTAACTATGAGATGAAAAAATGAACTATCAATTAGGAGGAAGGAAGTAGGGGAGCAACAATGAGGTTCACCGTTAGTTGACAAACAAATGATGAGTAGGGGGCGTGGGTCACCAATTTCTTAAAAAACAAAGGGTCATCGGGGAAAACCAAATAAAAGCATAACATTGAGAAAATAGGGAATCGTTACAAAGAGAAATAGAAGGTTACCGATAGAAAAATTAAAGAGTAAACAATTCACTGATAGCTTTCAAAATCTAAGGATACTGATAGAAAAAAATAATGGTCACTGATGGCTTTAAAATCAAAAGATCACCATCACACAACAAAAATAAAAAAGACACTGATACCAATAAGGTCACCGATGTAGATAAATTAAAAAATTACCTGTGCATAAATTAAAATGGATATCGACCGATAGAACACATAAAGGGTTACCAATGCACTACATCGATAACCTAAAGAAATGAAACTAACAGTGAAGTACAAAAATTAAAACTATGTAAAATGAATTTAAAATCAAAACATAAGTAGTTAAAAACAAATAATGAAAATAATTACATTGTTAAAAACATAAAATCAAAAATACAAATAATGAAATACAAAATTTAACAGAAGGATAATTAAAACTGAATTATAATTAAACTTTAAACTTTTAAAATTATAATTAAATTTATTAATTGATAATAAATAAATTAAAAACTGGATAATTATTAAAATAAATTTATAAAATACTTCAATTTATAATTTTATATTAACTAATTACATGGTAAATAGTGAGTGAAAAAGGATAGAATTGGTGACCCAATAGGTCACCGATGGCTCTTGTCTGCCTCACCTATATACTAAAAACAAAAGGTAATGAATAAATAATCTAACTAAAAACTTATGATTAAATAATTAATGTTTTAAAATAGTTAATTAATTAATTGAACAACTATTTTAATACATATAATTAACAGCGAACTATTTTATTTAATTAAAACTAAAACTCTTTACTTAATTAATTAGCAGGATGGTTAAACATATTAATTAATGAAATTAATATATTTTAATAAATACAAATTAAAATATCAAATATTAAAATAAATACTATTCAAATTAACAAAAATAATAATACTAAATGATTATTTATTATTGAAGTCAAATTATTAAAAAGTGAGCAGATTAGAATTAACATAACTAATAAACAAATAATTAATTTAGATAAGATAAGTAAGATTAAATGTATTAATTTAATGTCTAAAAATACTTATTTAATTATATTTTTTTTATATTTAACAAATTTTACTATAAAAATAAATAAGTAAAATTATTTATTATAAAGTGCTCAAATAATTAATTAATTTATTAAAAATTATGTGAAAAAGATGTGGAAAAACTATGAAAAAATAGAGCCACATCAATGGTATTGATTGGGTCACCACCCCAAATGGTTTAGAAATGTTCCCTACTGATCCCCTCATGTAGCTCGAGTGAAAATTCTTACAATCCATCAATTAGATTGAAAGAAAAAGTACAAATTTGTACATATATTTGTCATTCCTCATGATCTCAATTACGACTTCCGAGACTAATAATGTCAAAAGGCTTATTGACTCCTGAGATAATAAGTATGGTTCGATTAAAGATACCCCCAAACGATATCAAAACTCCAAAAAATTCCCCCCTCACATGGAGAGATAGGAAGAAGTGTCTCTTTATTCAAGGAAGACGAAGAAACTCTTGTACCCTACACTACAACTTTTCTAAAGAATGCTCTACCAAGGGTTGGGGTAGAAGAGATGACCTTAACTCCCAAACATAAAAATTGAAACTCCTCACTCAACAATAAAGAAATCATATCAAGGATTATTTCCTCATTATAAGAAGAAGATGAATATGATGAGGATTTTGGGGAAGATAAAGAAGAAGACCTAAGGGATTCCCCTACTGTATTTGAGTAAGGATTTTCCACCACCGTTGATGAACTCAAGGAAATCAACTTGGGTATGGAAGAATACCCATGACCCAATCTAGTTTGTACAACAATGCATTCTGAAGAGAATGATATATACACATCTTTCCTGAAATAGAATCGAGGTGTTTTCACCTATAATTATATAGAAATTATAGGTATCGATCTATAAGTGGATACTCACCACCTGGGCCTTCCCGAATATCATTGTGGTTATAAGCAATCCACCAAAAGAATACACCCGACACATGTTGGAAAAATAGAGGCTAAAGTTGAAAACATCATCAATGATAACATCATTTGGGAGGTCTAATACCCCATATGTCTAAAAAACATTGTACCCATTAATAAGAAGAATGGGAAGATTAGGGTCTACCTAAATTTCATGGACTTCAAGTGGAACTACCTGAAAGATTATTTCCCATTCCCAATCACAATGTTTTTGATCGATTAAACTGCTGGATATGAGGCTCTATCTTTCATGGTCGGCTATTCAGAATACCACTAGATCTGAATGGCCAAAAATATTAATTATCAACCACATTTAGGGCTCCCTAGGGGGTGTGTTTATATAAGGTGATGCCTTTTGGTTTGAAAAATGTTTGTGCCACATATCAACAAACCTTGCATTGAATTTTTATTCCTTTCCTTGGAAAGTTTGTTGAATGTTATATTGACAATCTGGTGGTTAAATCACAACAAATCTCAGACCACTTGGGTGGACCTGAGACCATTTTTAATAAAATATGATACCAACGTATTAAAATGAACTCCCAGAATTGTGCTTTCGGCATCACCTTAGGGAAATTCGTTGGCTTCGTCATACACCACCGTGGAATCGAAGTCAACCCTGAGAAGAAAAAGGAAACCCTTAGCATGTCACCACCTCAAAACCACATTGATTTGATAGGAATCCAAGGAAACCTAGATTACATTTGGCACTTCTTATCTAACCTTGTAGGAAAATGTTTTCCATTCACCAGGTTGATGATGAAAGAGGTGGAATATCAATGGAATGGAGACTGTTAGAAAGAATTCAAGAATATCAAGAAGTATCGTTTGAGTCCACTGGTGCTAATGCCTCATGTTGAAGGACAACCTCTTATTCTATACATAACCGCCTTAGAAAAATCCCAAGGCGCTATTCATGCACATAAAAATGATGTTAGGAGTGAGAATAATCTCTATTACTCAGAAAACCCATGATTGATGTTGAGACTTGTTATTCAAACATTGATAAGAGCTATCTTGCATTAATATTTAAAGTCCAAAAGTTGAGAAATTACTTACGGCACCAAAAAGACTAATTGGTCTCACATAAGAACCCACTTAAGTACATTCTTAGCCACCCAATTTTAACAAGATGCTTGTCATGATGGGAGGTCATCCTACAACAGTTCAATATATGGTTTATACCATAGAATTATATTAAAGTCCAGAAACTAGAAGATTTTTTGGCTGAGCATCCTCAATAGGAGTGGCCCCATGAGATGCTGAGCTACATGACAAGGTAGTGTTTTATATTCAAGAGAAAACCCAAATGTGGTAAATTCACTTTAACAGTGCCTCCATAAGCCCTACCAAAATAAGAATGGAAGACTCTAAATTAACAAAAGTGGTTCTAGGAGTTATACATATATCCCTTGAAAAAAAGTTCAACCCTATTCCTTCCTATTGTTGGAATGATGCACAAACAATGAATCATAGTACTAGGCCCTCATTCCATGCCAACAAATAGCACTCCAAGTGTAATCCAAACACTTGAAGATTAAAGGAATTTCGGAACTAGTCATAAAACAAGTCAATAGTGACTATAATATCAAGAAAGTGGATATGATCCCTTTTATGAGCCATTTCCAAGATCTTATGGAAGAATTATCAAAATAACTAACATTAACTTATGTTCCCCAATCAAAAAATATACAAGACGATGATTTAAAAGATTCCGCCATAGCTCTAGACGATCTGGATCAGGATGAAACAATCATCAGCATTGTACACCAACAGATGGTCTTACCATTCATTCAAGAAAAAATGGAAGAAAATAATGAAATCGGTCCCATCTCTGAGATGTATGGTCCTACCACTTGTTGGATGACTCTCATTATAGACTATCTTCAATAAGGTGAACTCCCACAAGATAGAGATGAAATGGAACACATCCGAAGAAGAATAGTCAATTTCAATCTATACAACGAAAAAAAAAAGTCCTTTACAAGAGAGGCCATAATAGAGTCCTTCTCAGGTGAATTTATGGAGAATATACTACCTCCATCTTGTAATTAATGCATTCCAGAACTTGTGAGGGCACATGAATCAATGTCCACACTCTCATAAAATTTTAAGTCATAGGTACTATTATCCCACCCTAATATATGGTTGTGCCAATTTTACCATTAGGTGACATTACCTCCAATTCCATGCCAATTTCATCTATCAACACCTAGATTTTCTTCACACAGCTAAGTACTATTTGTTATTTTCCATATGGGGAAATGAAATTTTAGGACTATACCATCCTTTCATGGCCAGATAATTCAAATATATTCTCACAACCACTGACATCTTTTCCAAATAGGAAGAAGCCACACCCCTTAAAGAATTCAAGGTGAAGATAATTTCTAGCTATCTGAAATCCCATATCAACACTACGTTTGGTGTCCCTCACACAATACTGACAGAAAACAACACCAATTTCTACTCTATTGAGTTGGAAAAACTCTACTAGGAGTATGGTATCAAAGACAACCATTCATCCTTCTACCATGCAGTGACCAACAGACAGATAGTGGCTTTCAACAAGACGATATCCAACATTCTCTTTTATATATGGGATAGGGATAATAAATCATGACCAGAAAAACTCTTCCATGCTCTTTGGGATTTTAGGACCACAAACCATACCACCACTGAAGAAACCCTTAACTTTTTAGTATATGTGATGGAGGTGGTTTTTCCTAATGAAAATAAAATTCCATTTCTCCGAGTCGATCTTTGTGATCAAATATCTGTAGATGAGAAATCCCAAAAATGGTTTGATGAGCTAGAACAGTTGGATTATAAAAGATTTCACACTATGCACCATCTCGAATTATAAAAAAATAGTATTGTATGAGCCCTTAATAAGAAGGTTTGCATATGATATTTTCTTGATGGAGAAGTGGTGTTGGTCCTCCAAGCCCTGATGATACATGGGATGAAACATCCAAAGATGGATCATGTAGACACCGAAAAACACTCAAAGCCTGAAGACGGTTTTGAAACCACGGAGTGAAGTCATATTCAGATCCGACAACCTAGGACGGAGGGACTAGAGGGGTTTCATGAAAAAAATTCATATGTGCGCAAAAAATTATTCCCCGCATGGAATGTTCTGGGTTTCACGAGAGTTCGGTGGCAGGGGTGTGAAATATTTCGTGCCCCCACCTCCGCGCGGTTGAAATTTCACGCCACCAACCTCGGAACACAATTATTTCAAACAAGCCTATTTTTTGTGCCACTGGATTCCTATAAATAGAAGGATACCCCTTCGACATCCGGTCTAAAGAATCTGAACCGACTCTCGTGCACGAAATTTGCCTTCCACGCGCGCAAAGATGGCTTTCAGGTACAGTTCTTTTCACGCCAAGTCACCTCGTGGTTTGCCTTCATTCTAGATCCCCTTGGTTTAAGACTGAATTCCAATACCCTTAGGGTCCACCCCTTGTGTTCAATCCCTTCTACTTATTCATAGGCTGGACAATTGGGCGCAATCCCCTTCAATTGCACACACCCCAGTCTTTGCACGCAATCCCCTTTAATTGTGTGCACCCTAGTCATTGTGCACAGTCTCTCACAATTGTGTGTAGTTCGCCCTCCTTGAGAAAAATACATTCTATTTGCATGCAATGAATCGAATCCCATTTACGCACAATCATCACGGATTTCACACTAGCCCGACGTTTTTTGTGTAGGACTACTTATTTCGCATGCAAACCCCAAAGGTTAGGCAAAATCCCCTGGGACCCCTCACCTCGGTGCTCCCCGAGTGTACCTTTGCGCGAGTACCCAATGATATTCTTAAAAATTCCATTAACAGGTGTCTCTCATCCCCCAAGCATCCACATCATACATAGTTTTCCCATACAACCTTCTAGGATTGTACGAAGTAACTTCAAAGTCCCCTGGACGATACCACCCGTTGTGTTGCTTTGCCTCATGCTTTATCGCATAGGCATGCTAATGAATATTTCTTCTTCACATAGCCACTCTAATGTGGACAACTCAATGGTTCTCTCCATGAAGCCCCCAATCCACATCATTACCAATGCCTTCCCTTCCACAAGGAGCAGAGGGTACCAGTTATGTATGTCCTAGAGATGTGGAGCAAACCCACATCGTCCGAGATGCAGGATGTTAAACAGCCAAGAACCACCATCCTCAAAACATGACGTTAAACTGTGACCTTGCCCCATGCCCTACATGTAGGGTCCCCCGCTTTGGACATTCTATAGGCCCACTTGTCTACATGGGGATGGGATCACCCCTCACAGGGGATGATATCCTCCTTATCGGAGTAGAGTTTGTCTACAGGGAAAGGGCATCCACCTTGGCGTAATCCCCCATCTTTTCTTGTAGGAGGTAGTATATTTGCTCCTCATTTCATCTTAGGTCCCCAGGGACAGCGAAGGGTGTGGTAGGGAAGGGTGATTCTCATTTCTTCATTTCCAAGTCCCTCTTCCACTGCACTTTGTCAACTCGGGCCTCCATCCTGGAGTAAGCCCCGACTTCTTAGGCTGCTAAGAACACATAAGCCCATGTTTCCTCTTGGGGCCACTCCACGCATAAGCCCCACCCATTTTACCATGGAAACACCCCTCACAATGTGATTTTCAGGTCTCTGTTATCTCTTGTTTCTCACACCGAGAATGACTCACATGATCTAAGAATAAGCACCGACAATGATAAACAAATTGGACCGCCTCAGAGAGTAAGCCACAATCCAACCCGAACTATGGGGACATTGATCCATGTCATGGCATGGTATGTAGGAAGCCTCTATGAGGTTCATGCCCCAATACCTTGGGCCGCCTCAAAGTGTAACCCCTAATCCATACTTGAACTACAGTGACTTTGATCCATGTCAAGGCATGGATGTAGGAAGCCTCAACGAGGTTCAATCCCCAACACCTTGGGCCACCTCAGAGTGTATGCCCCAATCCATACATGAACTATAGTTACTTTGATCCATGTCAAGGCATGGTATATTGGAAGCCTCAATGAGGTTCATGCCCCAACACCTTGGTCCTCCTTAGAGTGTATGCCCCAATCCATACCCAAACTACGGGGAATTTGATCCATGACAAGGCATGTAATGTAGGAAGCCTCCAGGAGGTTCAAGCCCCAACACCTTGGGCCGCCTCAGATTGTAAGCCCTAGTCCATACCCAAACTATTGGGACTTTGATCCAAGTCAAGGCATGGTACGTTGGATGCCTTCACAAGGTTCAAGCCCGAACACCTTAGGCCACCTCAGTGTGTCATTCCCAATCCATACCCGATCTATGAGGAATTTGATCCATGTCAAGGCATGGTATGTAGGAAGCCACCACGAGGTTCAATCCCACCACCCGGTCATTCTGACCCCCCTTCAAGTCGGTTCGCCCTCTCCCCACATGACGTTAAACTGTATTCGCCACCCGAACTACGAGGTCTTCGATCCATGTCAAGGAATGGTATGTCAGAAGCCTCCACGAGGTTCATTCCCACCACCCGGTCATCCCAACCATCTTCGCATCAGTTCACCAACACCTTGGGCCACCTTAGAGTGTAACCCCCAACAATTGTCCCACCGAACTATGCAAACTTTGATTCCCTGCAACAGGGATATGTAGGAAGCCTCTTTGGGGCTCAAGACCAACAATACCGTCACCTTCACGATGGTCCCATCTCATTCCTACTCCAATCCAATCAAACTCTCCATCATCCATCCTGATTCTTACCCGGGCCGCCACATCTCAGTGGGATCATTCCACCCCTAATCCCCTTTCTATCAAACAACATTTGGGAAGACACCCACATGTTGGCCCCATGATCGATGTTCCCTCCAGGGGGTTCCTCCATTTGATCCACTCTAATCAGTGTTCCAATCAATCTGATCCATCTCCACTGGATGTTAAACTCACCGCATACCCTATGTTAAACATGGGAAGATAAAGAAAACCTCAGATACATGCCGATGGAATATGATTCCCCACGGTTGATGTGGCATTCCTCGTGCCTCCGTGCCCTCAAGATGCCCTATAATAAGGGAAATAAGACTGACATGCCAATTCTCCAGTGTCCAGACACGCCAGTGATGCCCAACGTGACTACCTCCCTAACCGAAGGTTGCTGCCCAGACCAGACCCCTTGCAATGTCCAAACAAAAGCAACGTAATTAACTGGTGTCCATGAAGATATGGTGCCAGGAATAGTTTCACAAACAATATCTTAAATATATGAGGGAGATTCGGACAAGGTGAAAAGCTCAGAGGAGGAATCCATGAAAAGAAGAACCAACATCCCATCACCCCATTTCGATCAAGGAGCAGATGTACCTAAATAAGGAGCGGATGCTGCCTGCATTTGGAAAAATGGAATGTGGGGAAACAACCACGTGTCCTCCACCAGATGGATGCACACACCCCGTCCAAAGTGTCGGAAATAGAAATGGTGAAACCGATGTGAAGATATTATCCTCAATATAGAGACTAGTAGTATTCGAGGTATCGGTGGATTAGCATGTCACCAGACCCCGTTATTAGGCACCAGGTCCCACCAAGTGAGTAACATGCATGATGTGAAACTCAACAGATGTTGGGGCAGTCAAGACATTGATCATCCCTCCCTGTGACGTTGTCATCATGGATCCCTCTTACCAGCCATAGAAGACGGAATGGAACTGGGGAAATGGTTGTCGATTTCCTTTTCCTATCGGTATTAATGAGTTCATCTCCCTACATTCAGGAATCAGGTTGTTATATCCAGTACCTGATCACCACCAACCCACCGGCGCTAGGTCAAAGGTAATATCCACGCGGCCAGCCCGTACGGTTCGGCCTCTTCCATGACGGCCTCAACCACCATGACTATTGGGCACCCACTCGCCCTCTCCCCATCATAAATTATTTTGCGAAGGGTAATTAATGGCCTTGTACATAGGTATGAGGAAGGGATCATTCCAACCAGGGATATGGGCCACCTAGATCATGAGGTGGTTGTGACTCGCCGTCAACACCACCCCGAGGGTCGCGTAGGGAGCCCCTGCTCCCCACCCCAACATTCAATCATTTTGGGAGCTTGTCCCTAGAACACCTTGACAGCTCCTTGCCCTAGGCCGATGAGGTAGGGGAAGTCCGGGTCGGCCTGATCGGAGTCCCTATTAAAGGTCTCCCAGTGAGGGCCCCCACCAGGCTGCTCAACGCTACCGCCTGGTTCCCCGAGAGAAGGAGCAGGTAGGCCACACGCCTGCACCATCGGCTCTAGTTCACCTGACACTACGCCAGCATCGGGCGCGAGTGGAAGAGGATGCCTGCTGTGGGGCATCAACGTCAGCGACTATTATGGCCTGATCGACTGCTAACTCATATCCCCAACTCCCTATATACGTTGTGCAGGGGCAGTTATATGCCCGTCCTAGATTGAGGCCCCAACTGCCCCACAAGCATGCTGGGCTGACTCTCTCTGTCGCCAGCACGGGCAATGGCCGATGAGGACCAATCCATGGAAATTCCACCCAGCGCAGAGGCCCACTCCGTACCACCACTACGGAAGGTGTAGGTCCTCCCTCCTTCCAACCTCATCTTGGAGGTCTGCCCCGTGCCACCTTCAACCCAAAAGAGGGTCTTCCCCATGACAGCAATACTCTGTATGGGGTCTCTCCCGTTCCCACTACATTAGGTATGGTGTAACGACCCAATGTATTTCAATGGAAAATTCCCTTATTATATTTATGTCATAAAAACACAAAATAATGAACTACTATGTGATAAGTGACCTTTAATCATAATTTTTTCACCCCTATGTTTGGAATTCTAAAAATCTGACATACACAGTTGTGTTCAAGATAGTTTTTGGAGTCTAATGAAACAAAAATAATTTTTGGTGAATAGTAACCTACCCTTATGAATAGTAACCTACCCTTATGAATAGTTATATGACCCTTATTAATAGTAAATAAGAGTAACATTACCTATGAATAATAAAATAAAATTTAGACATCATAGAAAGTGATAATTTGACCTTAGTAAACGTTTTTCTTATTTTATAAGTCATAAATAATTAATTATAATTAATTAATTAATATTTATTTTCTTGAAATATATTCATAAATTATCAAATCAATGTCTAATAGTTTTTAGATAATTTTATAATACCCTAGGTAATTTTTGAAAGAACTATAAAATCAGTTTTAATCTTAAAAACTGTTTTTTAAGTAAATTATGATTTTAATTAAATATTAAATTAACAATATTTAGAAAATCATTTTTGAAAAATGGACTTCATTTTTGGATTCTAAAAATCTAAAAATGGTTGGGGTAATGTTTTGGGAATTTTCTGAGATACCTGAGTTTTTGATGATTAGTGGAATCCGATAATTCACAATAAAAGCGAAATACTGTATTAATTGAGTCATCGATGATGTTCTGCTAAAGTAAGCCCACTTGGTTTGGGATTACATTATAAAATTACTATTCTTGGTCTTTCAAGACTCACTATTCCTTGTCTTTGGTGAAATTAATAAACTAATCAATTTTATATTAAGAAAACCCCTCTCCCCTCCACTATAAAAGCCACCCTTCACTCCCTCTTTTCCTCACACCTCTAAAGCTCCAAGAATTCTCTAAACTCTACCCAAAGATCTTTCCTAGCACCTCCCCCACTTCCAAAAGCTTCTGGTCTCATCAAAAGACCAATCCTATCTTCCTTTTGGAGGATCTCAAGAGGAAGATTCTAGAGGTAATTTCTCTCTCTTCTCCTTTAATTTCCTTTCAAGTTCAAGTTACTTTCTTGATATCTCCCTATCTATCTTCATTCAAACTATTTTGTAACTCAGGTATTCTACATATAATGTAATCCTATGATTCTAATGGTATATTATATCACCCCACACCCTTCCCTCTTCGTTTTATTTTATTAAAGAGAACGTTGTTCATGTGGTGATAATTTATCACCTTCAAAAACGACATGTTCTCTTCTTCCATTTCTACCTTCAATCTGGCCATGAAACCATTTTTATGGTTGAACCAGAATATTTTATATGTATTATGTTCTATTTTAAGTTCTTTAAATAACCTATGACGATATTACTAAGTGAAAAGTTAAAATGAGTTCGTTGTGATCCAAAAACCGCTCAAATTAACCCAAATAATCTTCATTTAATTATTATATAATGATTCATCCACATGGATCTAATATAACTCATTATAAAATCATTAAAGATTATGTAATATCATTAATTACATGTAATATCAGTTCTGGATGTTTACCCATGATCTACCCAAACATCAATTTAAGAATACAAGTGAACCACTCAAGAAAACCATAAAAACGAACATCCCCAAACAATGTTTTTAAACTCTATAAGTCATCCAAAGGAACTTAATATGAAATAAAGAAACCAGAATGAACCCTATTAATGTATAAAAGGTTCTGTAATTTCTAATTAATGAATATAATGTCATTATACAGAACATTAAAGAGAAGGAGTCATTCGAGTGCAAGGTAAGGGGAAATCTCGAACCCAATTTTTCTTCCTTCAGGTTCTCCCTCTTTCACTCCATTTTTGATATAGTTACTCCACAAAGATCATTTGTTCATAATTTCATTTACATTTCTAGGATATACATGTTTGTCATTGGTTTTTATGTCCATCAAAATGTTTTCCAAAAGAAATCTTCTTTCAAGATCTCACCTTTTACCTCTCATTCAAGGTTGATGGTTCTTGTTTCAAGTATGTTGTTCCCTATTTATTTTGGGAACCCAAAGCTTATGAATATGTTATTATGAGATGAAACTCATTCCATTTGATGGGTTATTTATGTACATGATTGATATGTGATCTATTTGGCAAGCATGATAATGATAATGTTATGATGTGACGGGTGCGCCCGGAATTATATAGCGCAATATGAATGTTTAAATGTGATGGGTGCACCCGGAATTATACTGCACTCCAATGCATTGGGTCAAGTGATGAATCTCATGAGTAAATGTGAAATGATGTGTGAACATGATGCTAGCTTTGTTCACAAATATTTGTGGTAGTTAACCACTAATACATGATGTTTCATTTTTATGCATTGCCACATTTCAAGTCTTTTATTTATGCTCCACTCATGTTAATGATTGCATATGTTATGATTATTCTCACCCCATGATGTATTATTCTTGTCTATCCTCTTACTGGGCTTTTATCTCACCCCTTTTCATTTATATCCTCAGGTGGCTACATGTACTAAGGAGATGACAAGTTCTACTAAGAATCTATAGAAGAAGAAATTAAATGAATGTTTATGCTTGATGTTGTACTTGTTATGTGTAGTCCTAGTTTTCCCAAAAAACTAAACCTCTGGATCCTCCATGTGTAATACTATTATGTTTTTTATCTTTGAAATTATGCAATATTAATGTAAGAAAAGGCCGGGTCGCTATAGTTGGTATCAAAGGAAAAGGTTTAGTTAATTTGGGAATTAGGATTAGTAAACCCTAGAGAAAACCTCTAGCATAAGAATAAGTACAAACACATACACAAGAATATTTACCTAGGGATCCCATATGTTATGTTTTTGGTGTAATTGTTTAAACGAATAAGTTATTCATGACTTGTTTACTTATGTTTTGTTCTAGCCTTTTATATTTTAGAAAATTGTGGGAACCAAGAGAAATTAGGCCAATAACTCTTGCGAAGGCCAATGCAACGATTGCCCAAACGACATCCCCAATGATTTTGGATGTGGAGTTCAAAACTTCATGGCAATGCTTACCCAATTATCTCGGGTTATGAATAATAACCATAATAATGGGGAATTTCCTCCTTCACCAACGAGGGAGGAACTAGCTATCAAATGTTTTATGCGGCAACAACCACCGATGTTTTGTGGATCTTCCGATCCACCAGTTGCGGAACAGTGAGTCAACTCAATGGAGAAGATCTTTTTTGTTCTTCACTGTTCCGAGATGGAGAAGGTGACTCTAGCCGTTTATCGTCTAGATGGAGAAGCTGATCAATGGTGGGATTTGATTAAGAACACCAAGCCAAGGGATGAAATGGAATAGATGGAATGGGAAGACTTTAAGAAAATGTTTCTTAATAAGTACTTCCCATGAACTCTTCGCACGAAGATGGAGAGAGAATTCATAGAGCTCAAGAAAAAAGAAGGAGAATATGTCACAACCTATGAAGCAAATTTCACAAGGCTCGCAAGGTATGCTTCAGGTTTTGTTATCAACAATGATAGCAAAATTGAAAGATTCTTTAGTGGATTAAAACCACATCTTCGAAAGGCTCTTGAAATTAGAGACTTTGGGAGTTATGAAGAAGTTGTTCGGTGTGCTCTCAAAGTGGAGATGGAGTTTGGAGAATGGTCCCATGGCTATGGTATAAGAAAATAAAGATGGAGTTTCAAGTTGGTGGATCTAGTGATAAAGATGGGAAGAAAATACAACGACCCACATGCCAAAAATGTGGGAAGTTGCACCATGGGAACTGCCTCAAAGGTACGACGAAATGCTTTAAGTGTGGGAAGGAAGGACACCAAACTCACGAGTGTTGAAAAGACATGAAAAGGAAGGATAATGTAGTCGATGAAAGGAGAGAACCACTCGTGGTTCAATGCTACAACTGTAGGGAGCTAGGGCACTATTCAAACCAGTGCACTAAACCTCGAGCTCTCGAGGGTAATCAGCGCCAGCAACCACCAAAGCCAAAGCAACAAGGGAAGGCATATGCCATCACTACTGTGGAGGTGGATCATGATAATGAAGTCATACAAGGTACAATTCCTATTCACTCAAGAATGGCAAAAGTCTTATTTGATTCTGGTTCTACGCATTCCTTTATATCTTGCAAGTTTGATAGAACTATAGAATCGAAGCCCCGAAACCTTGAAGTAGAGATATCTGTAAAAACACCAAGTGGTGAAATCATTGTAACCCAAGTGTTTGATTCTTCTCCTGTTGACGTATGTGGGATGATTCTTCCGGAAAATCTCGTAATACTTCCCTTGGTGGAATTAGACACTATAATGGTAATGGATTGGCTCTCGTTATATAGAGGAGATATCAACTGTCGGGAAAAGGAAATATATTTTCATATTCTGAACCATCCCATCCTCCTCTACAAATCTAAAGAAGATCATGAATATCCTTTGAAAAATCCTTCAATGGTGTGGGTGATGATTCCATATGAAGAAGCATACCTTGCCCAAATGTTTGAGTCAAAGGAAAGTTCCAACCTTGAGGAAATGACCATTGTAAGGGAATACGGTGATGTATTTCCCGAAGAGTTACCCGGAATTCCCCCGGATCGTGAGGTAGAGTTCTCAATTGAACTCATACCTGGAGCTAATCCTATCTCGAAGTGCCCCTATAGGATGGCTCCTATAGAAATGGAGGAGTTAAAGAAGCAGCTGCAAGAGCATCTGGAAAAAGGGTTCATACGCCCTAGTGCATCACCTTGGGGTGCGTCAGTGCTCTTTGTAATGAAGAAGGACGGAACCATGCGGCTGTGTATCAATTATCGGGAACTCAACAAGATCACCATAAAGAACAAGTATCCTCTCCCAAGTATTGATGACTTGTTCGACCGGTTAAGAGGAGCTCAATACTTCTCAAAGGTGGATCTTCGTTTTGGATATCATCAAGTAAAGGTAAAGAAGGAAGATATTCAGAAGACTGCCTTCCGTACAAGGTATGGGCACTATGAGTTTTTGGTGATGCCCTTCAGACTTACTAATGCCCCTGAAATCTTCATGGATTTTATGAATAGAGTCATTAGACATTACCTCAACAAATTTTTGGTAGTGTTTATCGATGATATTCTCATATACTTCAAGAGAAAGGAGGAACATGAAGAACATCTAAGACTTGTGTTGGCGACATTGAGAAAGGAGAAGTTGTATGCCAAGTTCAGCAAGTGTGACTTTTAGATGAATCAAGTCACGTTCTTGGGACATGTGATCACAAGCGAGGGAATTTTTGTGGACCCTTCAAAGGCAAAGGCGATTAAAGAATGGCCCAGGCCCTCTAGTGTCACAGAAATCCATAGTTTTCTTGGATTAACTGGGTACTATCGACGTTTTGTGAGAAACTTCTCATGATTGTCAAGCCTGCTAACTAAGATAACAAGGAAAGGGGTAAAGTATGTATGGACGGAAGAATGTGAGGTAAGCTTCAAGGAGCTAAAGAGAAGGCTGATCACTGCACCTGTACTCACACTACTGAAAAGTGGAGAAAGTTTTGTGATATACAGTGATGCTTCAAAGAAAGGCTTGGGTTGTGTACTAATGCAAAATGATAATGTGATAGCATACGCCTCACGAAAGTTAAAGATCCATGAGCAGAACTACCCGACGCATGATCTAGAGCTGGCAGCCGTGATTTCTGCCTTGAAAATCTGGCAGCACTACCTTTATGGTGAGAAGTGTGACATATACAACGACCACAAGATCCTAAAGTATATATTCACACAAAAAGATCTCAACATGCGTCAAAGGAGATGGTTAGAGCTAATCAAGGATTACAATTTATCTATTCACTATCATCCTGGGAAGGTGAACAAGGTAGCTGATGATCTAAGTAAAAAAGAACCTGCTACTCTATCCATGTTGAGGATTGAGAAAGACCCTATCTTCTTGGATATGCAAAGGATGGATTTGAGAATCATAAGGGTAGGGGATACATCCTACCTTTCCCAAATGACTGCGCAACCATCCATCCAACAGAAGATTAAGGAAGCACAAAGGGATGATGTGGAGATACAAAAGAGGGTGAATGAAGTAAAGGAAGAGAAACTGCAAGAGTTCCATATCGACGATGATGGTGTGATTCGGTTTGGAACGTGGCTTTGTGTGCCTTCATCACCCAGGATAAAGAAGGAGCTATTGGATAATGCACATAGCTCAACTTTATCTATCCATCCTGGAAGTACCAAGATGTATCGTGATATCCGAGAACACTTCTGGTGGGATAACATGAAGAAGGAGATTGCAGAATACATATCAAGGTGCTTGGTATGTCAGCAAGTTAAAGCTGAGCGACAAAAGTCCAAAGGTATGATACAGCCATTGCCTATACCCATGTGGAAATGGGAGAATGTTACTATGGACTTTGTCATGGGTATCCCAAAGACATCAAAGGGGAATAATGCGATATGGGTTGTGGTTGATCGACTCACCAAGACTGACCATTTTATCGCAATTCGGGAAGACCTATCACTTGAACAACTTGCAAAGATATATGTGAAGGAAGTGGTGAGACTGCATGGTGTTCCACTCTCGATTGTCTCTGACCATGATGCAAGGTTCACATCTAAATTCTGGAGGAGCCTTCAACATGCTTTGAGTACTGAATTAAATTTCAGCATGGCCTATCACCCCCAAACTGATGGCCAGCCTGAAAGGACTATTCAGATGCTTGAAGATATGCTAAGAGCCTGCTCTCTTGAATTCAAAGGTGGTTGGGATCAACATCTCTCATTTGTTGAATTCTCATACAACAATAGCTTCCACTTGAGTATTCAGATGGCTCCGTATGAAGCTCTTTATGGTAAGCGATGTAGAACTCCAACATGTTGGGATTAAGTTTGAGAACGAAAGCTACTTGGTCTCGATCTTGTTCAAGAGATGATAGAGAAGGTTCAAGTCATCCAGAAACAAATCAAAGATACTTAAAGTTGGTAAAAGAGCTATACTGACAACCGTCGAAGGGACTTGGAGTTCGACGTTGGAGATAAAGTCTTCCTTCGAATATCTCCATGGAAGAGAGTCATGATATTCAGGAAGAAAGGGAAGCTAAGCCCAAGGTACATTGACCCCTTTGAGATCCTTGACCGTATAGGAGCCTTGGCCTATCGTCTGGCACTTCCACCGAATATGGCTCAAGTTCATGATGTGTTTGATGTATCAATACTGAGGAAGTACATACCAGACCCCTCACATGTACTAAACTCAGAGGTGGTATAGCTAGAAGATGATCTCTCCTATGAGGAGCAGCCAGTAAAAATTTTGGACCGAAGTGATAAGGTTCTACGCAACAAGACAACCCGCCTTATCAAATTATTGTGGAGGAACCATAAGTTTGAGGAAGCAACTTGGGAACTAGAAGAGGCAATGAAGGAGAAGTAACCTCACCTGTTTGTGTAAAGTGAAATTTCGGGGGCAAAATTTCTTAAGGGGGGAAGAATGTAACGACCCAAATTTTTTCAATGGAAAATTCCCTTCTTATATTTATGTCATAAAAACACAAAATAATGAACTACTAAGTGATAAGTGGCCTTTAAACATAATTTTGTCACCCCTATGTTTGGAATTTTAAAAATACGACATACACGGTTGTGTTCAAGATAGTTTTTGGAGTCTAATGAAACAAAAATAATTTTTGGTGAATAGTAACCTACCCTTATGAATAGTAACCTACCCTTATGAATAGTAATATGACCCTTATGAATAGTAAATAAGAGTAACATTACCTATGAATAATAAAATAAAATTTAGACATCATAGAAAGTGATAATTTGACCATAGAAAACATTTTTCGTATTTTATAAGTCATAAATAAATAATTATAATTAATTAATTAATATTTATTTTCCTGAAATATATTCATAAATTATTGAATCAATGTCTAATAGTTTTTAGATAATTTTATAAGACCCTACATAATTTTTGAAAGAACTATAAAATCAGTTTTAATCTTAAAAACAGTTTTTTTAAAGTAAATTATGATTTTAATTAAATATTAAATTAACTATATTTAGAAAATCATTTTTGAAAAATGGACTTCATTTTTGGATTCTACACATCGAAAAATGGTTGGGGTAAATTTTTGGGAATTTTCTGAGATACTTGAGTTTTTGATGAATAGTGGAATCCGATAATTCACAATAAAAGCTAAATAATGTATTAATTGAGTCATCGATGATGTTCTGCTGACGTAAGCCCACTTGGTTCGGGATTAAATTATAAAATTTCTATTCTTGGTCTTTCAAGACTCACTATTCCTTTTCTTTGGTGAAATTAATAAACTAATCAATTTTATATTAAGAAAACCCCTCTCCCCTCCACTTTAAAAGACACCCTTCACTCCCTCTTTTCCTCACACCTCTAAAGCTCCAATCCTTCTCTAAAATATGCCCAAACATCTTCCCTAGAACCTCCCCCACGACCAAAAGCTTCTGGTCTCATCAAAAGACGAATCCTATCTTCCTTAAGGAGGATCTCAAGAGGAAGAATGTAGAGGTAATTTCTCTCTCTTCTCCTTTAATTTCCTTTCAAGTTCAAGATCCTTTCTTGATCTCTCCATACCTATCATAATTCAAACTGTTTTGTAACTCCAGTATTATACATATACTGTAATCTTATGATTCTAATGGTATATTATATCACCCCACACCCTTCCATCTTCCTTTTATTTTATTAAAGAGAACGTTGTTCATGTGGTGATAATTTATCACCTTCAAAAACGACATGTTCTCTTCTTCCATTTCTACCTTCAATATGGTCATGAAACCATTTTTATGGTTGAACCAGAATATTTTATATGTATTATGTTCTATTTTAAGTTCTGGAAATAACCTATGGCCATATTACTAAGTGAAAAGTTAAAATGAGTTCGTTGTGATCCAAAAACCGCTCAAATTAACCAAAATAATCTTCATTTAATTCTTATCTAATGATTCATCCACACGGATCTAATATAACTCATTATAAAATCATTCAAGCTTCTGTAATATCATTAATTACATGTAATATCAGTTCTGGATGTTTACCCATGATCTACCCAAACATCAATTTAAGAATACAAGTGAAGCACTCAAGAAAACCATAAAAACGAACATCCCCAAACAATGTTTTTAAACTCTATAAGTCATACAAAGGAACATAATATGAAATAACGAAACCAGAATGAACTCTATTAATGTATAAAAGGTTCTTAAATTTATAATTAATTAATAAATGTCATTATACATGACATTAAAGAGAAGGAGGCATTCGAGTACAAGGTAAGGGGAAATCTCGAACCCAATTTTTCTTCCTTTGGGTTCTCCCTCTTTCACTCCATTTTTGATATGGTTACTCCTCAAAGATCATTTTTTCATCATTTCCTTTACTTTTCTAGGATATACATGTTTGTCACTGGTTTTTATTTCCATCAAAATGTTTTCCAAAAGAACTCTTCTTTCAAGATCTCTCCTTTTACCTCTCATTCAAGGTTGATGGTTCTTGTATCAAGTATGTTGTTCCCTCTTTATTTTGGGAACCCAAAGCTTATGAATATGTTATTATGAGATTAAACCCATTACATTCCATGGGTTATTTATGTATATGTTTGATATGTGTTCTATGTTTCAAGCATGATAATTATAATGTTATGATGTGACGAGTGCGCCCGAAATTATATAGCGCAATATGACTGTTTAAATGTGACGGGTGCGCCCGGAATTATACAGCGCTCCAATGCATTGGGTAAAGTGATGAATCTCATGAGTAAATATGAAATGATGTGTGAAAATGATTCTAGCTTTGTTCAAAAATATGTGTGGTAGTTAACCACTAATACATGATGTTTCATTTTTATGCATTGCCACATTTCAAGTCTTTTATTTATGCTCCTCTCATGTCCATGATCTTTTGAATATGTTATGATTATGCTCACCCCATGATGTATTATTCTTGTCTATCCTCTTACTGGGATTTTAGCTCACCCCTTTTCATGTATATCCTCAGGTGGCTACATGTACTAAGGAGAGGACAAGTGCTACTAAGAAGCTATAGCATAATAAATTAAATGAATGTTTATGCTTGATGTTGTACTTGTTATGTGTAGTCCTAGTTTTCCCAAGACACTAAACCTATGGATCCTCCATGTGTATTAATATTATGTTGTTTATCTTTGAAATGATGTAATATTAATGTAAGAAAAGGCTGGGTTTCTATATATGGGTTCACTCCCCTGCCACCGAACATATGTATGTAGACATTTCATGTCCTGTCACCTACCAGCATGGAGGTCCTCCCCATATCCCTTTTGACATTTGTCCCGGTGCTCCTTGCACCCCGAATTTCTCAAGTGGAAAGCCTCTCCGCCCCAGCACCAGTGTGGCCGAGGGACCCCATATCGGAGATCAGCCTTGTCCTGAGGAACTACCTAGGGGTAGGAAGGCGAGTCGTCGTCGCTCCAAGAGGAATTGTGAGGAGGGTTGGATAGGAATCTGACCAGTCCACTTCTCAGACTCCGAAGCGGAGTACGAATAAGTGCAAGAGCCCTCCCCTAAGTCCTCAGAGTCGACGGATGGTATAGGAATGAGGTGTATCATCCCCATACTTCCAGAATGTGAGTTCCATAGGATTCCTATCTCCCTTCGAAAGTATATCTAGGAGAACGAGAACCTGGCATGTCCTCAGGGACTGACCACGTAGTCTCCACCGTCATCTTCGAAAGCACCCTCTACCTCATATAGAGACTACGGAGAGCTATTTTGGGGGAAAATGGTGGAAGAGCTGTGACATAGCTCACCGTTGACAGCCGTTGATGATGTGTCAGGACATTTGGTCTCCCGTCCATTGTATTATGACATAGCGTCCAGGTCGCTATAATCCTCAGAGGACAACCCGAGAATAGGCGGCCAGTCAGCCTGCTCGCCATACTCTCCACAGGCTAGCTCGCCATCCCAGCGGTCGACTTTAGTACCACTGCCAGTTCCTCAGCCACCCCCAGTTGAAAAGTGGGGAAATAAAGGGCCCGACCCTAAATCTGAGCCGAGGAGATTTTGGTCCATCCTTGCAGCGGACCACTTCCCTGAGACGTTTTGGCCAGTCGAAGGGGAAAATTTTTGTGTGATGGAATCTCTCACTCTGGAGGAGTTTTAATGTTCCCGCCAGACCCTCTAGGTAACTCACTTCCATCTTCTCCACCAGCGAGTGTCTTATCCAATGAGCCAAGTGAACCTTGAAGATAGTGGCGAACAATGTCGTCTGGTTGACCTGGCCACACTCCCCGCGGTCCAACACCCCGAGTCACCCAATCACCACATGTTCCTCCAAAAAAAATGCGTTCAATGTTTCCACGTACTCTATAAGGTTGTTAAGGAGGCTACCCCCACATGCAAGTCCATAGTTGGGGGTAGTACGCTACCCTCCTCTTTAGTTCTATTCGCCAGTAGCCCGACCTGCTAGGCGACATTGAAGACATGCCCCCGAGAAGAGTTGCGGTCAACATGACCGATCTATTGTGAGGGGAAAATGAGTTGGAACTTCTTGATGGGAACCTCCTCCATGAGGTTGTGCCACAACTAATATACCCATCGGGGAGGATTATGCATCAGTAGAGGAACATCCTAGGTCTCCCTGCACCCACCGAGGCAGTAGTTCTAAGTCGAAATCTCGGTAAGTGCAAAGAGCTTGTCGGAGCTGTCAAGCACTTCGACCCATCAGCTTCAGTGCAGAAGACAGAGGAGGACCCTGAGAAGGCCATGTTGTGCCAACAGCATGCTGAGAATAAGAAGTTGGTCTATGGAATTCTGGATGAATGTGATGAAGAGTGACGACCCAACTACGGTGATCCTAGGATGGGGCAGCAGGGACAGGAACAACTACTCCTTGGAGAGATACCCCCAGGAATCCCTAATCATGCCACTCCTGCGAACAAGACAAAATCCGGAACTCAAAGAAAGAGGGGATAGTATTTCTCAAAAAACCCTCTTGAGCAGCGCGACAATCCAAGAAACCTCGCTCGGTCTCCCCCGGTCGCCCCAACGGACGGTCCACCAACCGCTCCACGAGCCGCTGAGCTTGTCTACCACATTGGAGAACCCAAAAATGAACTCATGGTTAGCGACCCCCCGTCAAGACAGGGAATCCCATCTAGATGACCCAATGGCAGCACTCATCTCCCACAAAGAGGCATTGAAAATGCGATAGGTGGAAATCCCACCTGAGGCAAGCCATATCCGGCATGGGTGGATGATATGCCAGCATCCCCAGGATTCAAGAATCCCAACTTCTCCACCTTTAATGGGACAGAGGACCTGCCGCAGCACCTGGACCATTTCAACTCAAGGTGTGGGCCTATGCTAGGGACTCCAGTGCAGTTGGAGGCCGCCATGCTCTGTTGTTTTGTTTAGACACTAGAGGGGTCAACATATGTCTGGTACAACCAGCTCCCCATCGGATCTGTGACCAGCTGGGAGGAACTTCGTAGGAAATTACTCTACCAACTCATCTCTTCCACTGGGAAGAAGAGTATTGTAGACCTCTTCAAGTTAAAACAAAGGCCTGATGAGAGATTCATATACTTTATTACCTAGGGGAAGCAGCTCACATAGTCCCTTGACATGCCGCTGGCTGAAGAAAAATTACTAACGATGTGTGTAGGGAACGCCAAGATAGAGCTGTTTACCTCCCTGATCACTAATAATTATCCTAGAGGGTTTCAAGACTTCTCAGATATGGGCTAGTTCCCTAAAGAAGCCCTGCAACAGGCTAGTAAGGCACGTCCGTTGCCCCCTGTAATCCCAGCGAGGAGGGCTGCCAGAGCCGAGCCCGACAAGGTGTCCCATATAGAGGCCCCCAAACAACTGGAGTTACTACTTATGGAGCCAGCTCTGCAGGCCCGCAGAGGTCCTCCACCACGGGCATAGCTTCCAGCCTAGCAATGACCGCTTCAAAATTGGCAGGCGCCTCCGCGTAACACACTGCCACCACTTAGGCGAGATAATCATGTTCCGACTCCTTGGAAGGCTCCTCCAGCCCCTTGTCAGGGTCAAGCCCATAGAGCCCCCTTTTAAGACAGAGGAAATCATACATACTCATTCAATGAGGCTCAGGTGCCTAGTTACTTCCACAACATCTTAGAGCAGGGAATTGTACACTTGCCTGAGTGTAGAAATCCAGAAGAGACGAATCTTAGTGATCACCCCAACTACTGACCTTATCACTGGATCCTGGGGAACACCCTCAGAAAATCCTATGTGTTCATGGACTGGCTCCAAGAACAGATTGACAACAACATATTCAGGTTGGGCCCAGCCCCGACACAACTGGCAGGTGTCTTTGTAGGGCCAGATAACAGTATCAATAGCGAAGGCGAGTGATAGTAGGTTTCTGACCACGGGTCTCATAAGTATAACGACTAGATGGACCGAAATGTGCTCACCCGCACCCATGGTATTATCCATGCACACCTGATTCATCCATATCCTTTAGAAGTTGCGACCACCACTTCTGTATCATTATCTCAGTCGGCCTCTTCCCAGAAGAGAATGCATATGCAGCACAAGAAAATGAAACGCGCCCCGCCAATGCCATCATCATCTCGCACTATCGGTGACTTAATGCACCCAGATATGGGAATACCTCCAAGATTCTGCCCAGTGATGGATGACTCATTAAGTGATAGTCAAGGGTACACTTCAGTTAACACCGTCGAGTTGGTAAACCCCTACATGACTCCCGACGTGGGAGAGCGCCAGGAGAACTTCCACAACGTCCATAGCCGACGACAATGTCGGTGGATCCACGAACATATGGGTCATTGGGAAACATCAGTTGGTACCTCTGTCTAGGTCGTACGTTCCACCAAGACTAGAAAAAAATCCCAGCGTATAACTCAGCACGTGGAACCTCTTCATCCGGTGTCGAGAGGCCCGCCTCCACCTCCGTTTGTGCTACTGGATCAGGACGAACCACTTCGGTCGTGCCGCGACCAGATTCTCCTAAATACAGGAAAATATCAGCCATCTGGTCCTCATACAACAATGAATCTCCAGGATTTCACTATTGAGCAGCAGGATATACCCAGTACTAGTCAACCGCTGGTCCTGCCGGTAGGGCCCGTTATGCCTCATGTCACAGAGCAGACTCCTGCAAGAAGAAGTTCGTTCGTGGTGCGGAAGTATGATATTCTCAAGAACCTCGCCAGCATCCTAGCGAGTCTTTCCATCCTTGAAGCCCTTCGCCTAGCATTAGATATTCGCAAAGCACTCACCGAGGATTTAAGAATCCCCCTCCAGTTTGTGACAGAGGTAGCAGCTATGGAAGCCTTTCATGATGAAATAGATGAGGATGCCAAATACTAGGCCATTATTTCATTCCCGGGAGAGGATGATGGCTCTACCATACAGGGGAACATCCGCCCACTGTATATCACCGGTAAATTTAAGGGCATGGAGGTTCACCGCAATCTCATCAGAACCGGCTCCGGGATTAACCTTATCCCAACACAGACACTGCCAAAGCTAGGGTTATCCAAAGATGACCTGGCTCCCTCTGATTTAAGAATCCAGGAATATGACAGGATAGGGAAGAACCCGATCGGCAAGATCTGGTATAACACCTAGTTCGATGGCCTAGTTTCTAGCACCGAGTTTATGGTTGTCTCCCAGGACACTGCGTATAATGCATTTATGGGTAGGCCATGGCTCCACCTGCACGCGGCGGTCCCATCATCCTATCACCAGGGCCTCATGTACTCCCTAAATGGTCGAGTAGGCATACTCCAAGGTGATGCATCTCCTTTCACCTCTTGTGAGGCCCGTTATCTGGACGCTGACTATTTCAAGAGTATGGATTAGTAGATTCTCGCAAGTGAGGTTGAGCCTGCCACGATCACAAGTGACCCCTGGGTGGGTATGGATGATGCCTACATCTTCCTGATCCATCGATTGGAGGCCAAGAACCCCCGACATGGGGAAATGATTTGTTGTTTCTGGTACAAGAGGAAGGCATATTTCCAAGTCTAAGCGACGGCGAAAAATCAACTCGTACTCTTACACAAACTAGGCTCAGGTGATCATGGAGCCTCCCAACCCCATACAATATCTGGATGTCCGCCCCATGGAAATGACAGTACGTAACACGTGTCTATTTCTCTAGGATGGGATTAACCAGCTCAAGTCAACACTCCACTATCGCTTTGATATCATCAAGCATGGACCCTTGGGCTGAAGACCAGATGGGATTAGATCGACCGCCTTCATCACTATGGTCTCAGTGGCGCACGGATGTCCTGATATGTTGTCCACTACTGTTCAGGCTGGTACCAGCCTCTTGATAGGATCGTCCAACCCAGAGGAAGCTTCACCCGCTGGGAATCCTTCCTCCACAGGTGAAGAAGAGGATATAGGGGATACTCCCCCCTCCTTTGAAGAAGGCATCTCTACCATGGTTGATGAACTGGTATAGGTGAACCTTGGAAGTGTGGCAGATCTAAGAGCCACATTGATCAATTCTGCCATAACCCTCGAGGAGAAGCAACGGTACATAGATTTCCTGAAACAACACTGTGATGTGTTCTCCTGGAGTTATGATGAGATTCCAGGACTAGATCATTAGGTACCCATCCACCACCTCGGTCTCCAGAAAAACCATCGCGGGTTCAAGAATCCTCCCATGGAGATGCACACTTCTCATGGTGCCATGGGTGAGGCCAGAGTTGAAAATATCATCAAATCCATCATAATCAAGGAGGTCTAGTACCCCATGTGGCTATCCAACATTATGCCAGTCAGGAAGAAGAACAGATGGATCAGAGTCTGCATTGACTTCGCAGACCTCAACCATCACTGTCCAAAGGATGATTTTCCCCTTCCAGTGATAGAATTGTTGATCGATTCTATGGATGGGTTCCAAGCCCTCTCCTTCATGGATGGTTAATTTGGATATAATCAGATCTGGATGGTCCCCAAGGATGAAGATTCCACCACTTTAGGAGCACTCCAAGGTACTTTCTATTACCAGGTTATACCCTTCGGCCTAAATAATGCAGGTGCCACCTATCAGCAGGACATGCATCGGATATTCAAACCATTCCTTGAGAAATTGGTGGAATTCTATGTGGATGATCTCGTGGTAAAATCTCACCAGCACCAGGAATATCTCAAGGATCTTTAGAATGTTTTCAGATTTCTCCATTCCTACCACCTGATGATGAACCCACTGAAGTGTGACTTCAGGGTCACCTCTAGCATGTTCCTTCACTTTGTTTTTAGGTACCAAGGTATCGAGATGGACTCGGAGAGGATCAAGGGAATCTGCCAGATGCCTCCCCCGAGAAATATTCGGGAGCTTCAGGGTTTCCAAGGCCACTTAGCCTACATACGCCGATTCATTACGAATTTGGATGGAAAGTGTAATCCCTTATCTCAACTCATGAAGAAGGGCACCGCTTATGATTGGGGCGAGGAGTGCCAGATTTCTTTGAGGAAATAAATCAGTATCTACTCCAGCCTCCGGTCTTGATGCCACCCGTCTCTGGGAGGCCGCTGTTCCTCTATGTGACTACCCTGGAACGATCTCTCGATGCCCTTCTCACCTAGAAGAACAATGAGGGGATAGAGAATAACCTCTAATACCTCAGCAGCATGTTCCTCAATAGGGAGACAAGATACTCCCCCATCGAGAAGAGCTGCCTTTCACTCATTTTTTCAGTATAGAAATTGTGTCAATACCTGCAGCACCACGAGGTACAACTGGTGTCCCAAGTTGACTCGTTGAAGTAATTCCTAGGTCGTCCCATGTTGAATGGACAACTAGCACAGTGGGAGGTAATCCTCTAGAAGTTTGACATCAGGTTCATGCCTCAGAAGGCTATCAAGGGATAGATGTTGACCGATTTCCTCGCTGCTCATCCAACTCCTGCAGACCAGTACCCGGACCTAGATTTTCCTGATGAGGCAATCCTCTCAGTAGATCATTCCATACAATGTTGGCAGATTCATTTTGATGGTGCCTCCCGGAACCCCACTGGTAGGAGGCTCAATGATCCTTGACTCAACAGAGAGGGTCTGGGTATCATTTTTTTTTACCCCAACACAAGCCGTTTGGCCGTATTCATTCTTGCTGTCGGAAGGCTGCGCCAACAATGAGGCAAAGTATCAGGTACTCATTACTGGCCTCGAGCTGGCCCTTGAGATCGACGTACCCTACCTACATGTGAAAGGGGACTCCGAGCTAGTCATTAAGTAGGTCAGTGATGACTATATTATCAGGAATCCAGAGCTCATACCATTCTTGGAATGCACTCTCTAGCTAATGGACTAGTTATCTTCTTGACCAGAGGTTACCCATGTCCTTCGATCATAGAACGGTCGAGCAGACACTTTGGCCAGCTTAGTTGGATCACTTGCAGACCCTTAACAAGATGATCTGATTATCCACATGGCGCATTAGAGAGTCATATCTCTTGTTACCCTGGATGGCGGTGATGGACTATAGGTAAGCCATCTTACCATCGCTGCCTCTATGTCAGGACCCCCAGGTCATCCGAATGTAGTGATCAAAATGGTTGTTCATAGGAGGAAACCCTTGGTTGAATACCTTCAACATGGTAATATCCCATCAGACCGGGATGAGCGCGAGAAAATCCGATGCCGCGCACTATAGTTTACCCTACATAGTAGTCCCAGTCTTGAGAAGGTCATCTGAAAGTCCATATTTGATGGTTTCCTCCTCTGTTGAATTCAGGGGGTTGAGATTCCATAGGTCATGCAAGAGGTTCATGCCAGTTCCTGCAGTGCCCATCAGGCTGGGCTGAATCTATCTCACCAGATCCGGAGATTAGGGTATTTTTGGCTCTCAATGGTCCATGACTACATCGAGTTCGCCAAGAGGTGCCATTCGTGTGAAGTTCATGCTAACTTTTAGCATCGGCCACTAGAGCCTCTCCATACTACCAAGTACTCTTGGCCCATTGCAATCTGGAGATTAGATGTTGTAGGACCATATCCACCGGCAATGGCTCATCAATTCCAGTTCATTCTAGCTGCTACAGATTTCTTTTCCAAGTGGGAAGAGGTAATTTTGCTTAAGGAATTCAAGGCCCTTTCTATCATTGACTTCATGAGTTCCAATAGCATCCATCGGTTGGATTTTCCTCATGTTATCCTCACCAATAACGACACCAACTTCCGAGCAGTCAAGCTGAAAAAGTTGTACGCCAAGTAAAACATTAACTCTAACCATACTTCCTACTACCACATGCAGGAAAATGGGAAGATCAAGGTGTTCAAAAAAACCCTCTCTAACATCCTGCAGAAAATGGTTGGTCAGAACAAGAAGAGTTGGACGGATAAGCTCCCCAAACACCCTCTGGGCCTATCGGGTGACGACTCGTAATTCCACCCAAGTGACCTCATATTCCATGGTATACAGAGTTGAGGCCGTCCTTCCCATCAAAATTCAGTTTCCCTCATTGTGCACAGTGGTCTATGACCAGTAAGAGCCAGATAGAGTAGCTGAAATTCATCTAGCTGAATTGGAGGCACTTGATGAGAATAGGCTTCGTGCCCTATATAATCTAGAAAGGCATCAGAGCAGGATGGCTTGAACCTTCCACAATAAGGTTTACCTTCACTCTTTTCTCCAAGGAAACTTGGTATTGGCCCTCAGGGCGCCGATGATACCTGGTAGGAAACCACCCAAGTTGGAGCTCAAATGTGAAGGACCTTTCATTGTTCATAAGGTTTACCCAAATGGAGCATACTCCCTGGTGACCATGGATGATGAGCATGTAACTCTTCCCACCAATTCCATGTTCCTCAAGTAATACGTTTCATGAGCCTCTCTGGTCCTGCACGATCTTAAATTTTTTGGTCCTACATGACCGTAAAATGGATAAAGGTTTGGCATGACCTTAAATTATCTGGTCCTACATGACCTTAAACTGGATGCTAGTCTGACACGACCATAAACTGTCGAGTCCTACATGACCTTAAACTGGATGCAGGTGTGGCACAACCTTAAACTGTCTGGTCCAACATGACCTTAAACTGGATGCAGGTTTGGCACGACCTTAAACTATCTGGTCCTACATGACCTTAAACTGGATGATGGTTCATCATGACCTTAAACTGCTGGTCCAACCTGACTTTAAACTGGATGGTCCCGTATGACCCTAAATTGCATGCCAGTCCTGCATGACATTAAATGGTACCTTAAAGAAATACATGTGGATTGATTCCCATCCTCATGGGATACATAGGACCACCGAAAAATTTAAATTTTGGCTCTAGCCAAATCACTTAGAGATCTACTAGTCACCTTGGACCCTTGTCCTGTTTTTTCCGTGATATTGATATGTAGGTGTGGTACAGGACTAAAACCTCTTTCATGTTGGGTTTGTGGAAACCGTGTCACCCCCCTTTCTCCTAGGAGTTCTCCATCTCTTGGATTCTCTCAAGTTGAGCCCCTTGAAACTTTTCAGTGGTTTTCTAATGTGTCCAAGAGTACTCTGTTCTAGGACCTGGAGTGTCAGATTCAACGTGGGCAAGTTCCTTCCACTTTTCAAGCTTCTTCTTCCCCTTCATTTAGGCCGCCGTTTTATTTCACACCTGATGGGACCCTAAAAATGGAAAGGATGCAAGGACTAAGGGATACCCTACCATTATGGGCCAACAACCCGGAGGGTTTTAGAAAACAAATTGATACAAGTCCCGTGTTGTGAACATGTTCAGCGGTTGATGCTCATTTGTTTGTTCCCATTTCAGGCTAATGTGAAATGATGCTGTGTTGCGAACATGGTCACCAATAATCCTCCGTTTCCACACCATCCCCTTTAGGCCTTGAATATTGGTTACATGATTCACATTATGTTCCACCCCATCATGTCTAGGTGGAATTTCGACACTCTTGGAATTGTCCCTCAGTGCACCTCCACACGTCAGGGGGACAAAGCTACAATATGGCATCCTTCAGGGCTCCCATGATCCGAGATCTAAGACAATAAACTGAGATATTATCTAAGATCTATGTGCGACATGTTCCTCATCCTCATGGGATATGTGGGATCCCCCAGACATCGTGTTTCTGGGTCTATCTCAACTGGAAGCTAGCCTCTCCTGCCCCTTATCCTCTGACCCTCACTAGCCTCTTGGGCCAAGGCTCCTTTACCGGAATTGCACATAGTGATGATATGGACCTTGTCCCTATTCACATATGGTATGCTATATCACGTTTTGCACATTCCTTCATGTCCAAGCAATATGACTTTAAACTGTGTTGTCTGGTCCTATTACATGACCCTAAACTGTGATGATATCATCTCGGCCACGTGACAAAAAAATGGAACTGCGTTGTGATGAACTCATCATAGGGACATCACATTGGGTATCAGTCATCCACCATACCATTTTTCAATGCCTGCATACATCTTGATTCTTGTAGAGATGTTGGGAATTTCTACCCTAGGCCTGTCGCTTCACAAAAAAACACCATTCACCATTCAAAGACAAACATGATACATCAAATACTGCTTCTTTTGGTGCAAGGGCCAGACCCGCACACCCCTTTCATCCTTTTCACTGGTACCTTGCCATACTACCCTTCTCATAACTATGTATGGATTGATTCTCATTCTCATGAGATGCGTAGGATTTCCCAGGAACTGCCCCATGGGCCCAGCCTAACATTTTTGTTCGGTCCCTTGACCTAAACACTTCCCCAAGGAACACATGGTAATCTGGACTTACGCCCCCATTCATGTCAGGTTTCATGATCAGCTTACCATGTGTCCCCTACATTCATTACTGGTCCCTAATATGAGTTCTAAGACCCTAAACTAAGACCCATTCCAGAACTATGTATGGCTTGATTCCCATCCTTATGGGATATTTAGGAATGCCCAAACATTTCGTCTCATGTCCAGCCCCGTGAATCACAAATCCCATCCCCTCCCACTGTCGGTCCCTTGTCCTGACCCCTCGGGGAGTTGTCTAACTACATCATTTGACCTAAAAAAGTTTGGGATTCCCCATAATGACATTGGGAAGTGATAGTTCCCTCACCAGAGAGGTCCTGTCCAAAAGTAGGAATAATCCATGATCAGATTAATGCACCCACCTAATGTGTTTCCACCACGGTGGCATAATTTCCAGAGTGTTGGATTCTGTTCGAACAAAAAACCACTTCCCCTTCCATGCTTTGTGTGTCCCTTATTTGGACCATCATCCTCTTTCACATATGTAGGGACCCCATAATAGTATGGATGCTTGGCTTATGGCCTGCCTGTTTTCCTGGTCCAACGTCCCGGAAGACTGGTGGATGATATTTTGATTTTGGTCCTATGTTGCGAATATGGTCAGTGGTCGACCATCACTTATTGTCCCCATTTCAGTGTAACACAATAGGGATGTTGTGTTTCGAACAAGGTCAATTTGTTTCCATTATTTCCACGCCCCTCCCACAATGTTATAATTTGGGGTAACGTGATTCACATTTTTCATTCTCCTATGTTCGGACTGATTCTAATGCCCATAACATTGCTCTTCTCGTGCTCTAGAGCACATTGAGAAGATGATAAATCAATTGGTCTAAGGTCCTATTCCTTTGATTGGGCCTCCCGCTTCTCCTTGTAAACCCGAATTTGAATCTCGAATACCTGAAGTTGGTTAAAACTCCTGCGATCAAAAGAAGTGATAGTATGAGCATCCCTTGTTTTTCAAATCGGGTATGGACTGTGTGACCTTAGGAATGAATTTATATTTATTTTGGGATTATGGTTGAGCACGTTGAACAAAGGGGACAATTAAATAAATGTTTCCATACATACAATTCAAAATAAGAATCAGTAAGGCAAAATAATATTATGGGTTCAGCCGAAACAGGGCCCTAAAAGGTCGACTTCTTGGATGGATATTTCCAACGCTACTACCTTTTGGTTGGTGGCCTCCAGGACTGCTTCCTGCCCCCTGAGGACCCTCTCTTAATTAGTGGACATAGAGCGTAGTTCTCTAGACCTAGCATGTGCCCGTGCCTGTTCAGTTTGGAGTTTATTCATCTGGTGACTCACTTCCACTAGTTGTTCTTGGGCGTCTGCCATCTGGGCACTCAACTGCACCATGGGCTAAAAATAGTTTAAAATGAATATCTCCTTTTTTGCCTATTCTTTGAGATGTTAGATCTCCTAATCCACCTTTAGAAATGCTCAGGTACTCCCCAAATCCTCCTGACACTGGGTGACATTGGAGCACCGACTGTTCTCACGCATCTTCTCGGCCATGCAATCACAGACCGTCGTGTGAAGGCATTGAGAATATTCCCCTCCAGCACACAGGAAATGTAGCCAGGTGTGGAGTGATCCCATCCTCTTCATCCATTCCATCTGAGGATGACTAAGAAAACGTCGGATGCACTTCCACCCTTTGTATCGCATCATCCGACTCTCCTTGGCCGCTTCTAAGTCCAAATCATCAATTTCCTTAGGATCAGCGGGCCGATAGATAGGAAAAATATCCAGTAGGCTAGTAGCAGGATCTTCCTCAGATATTCCTCCCAGGGGGTTGGGCTCTTTAGTGTCCGAGCGACCTTCCTCTCTCTCCTCGACCCTATTTGCACCTTCATCAACTGTTAGCCCTGCCCCGAAAATAGTGCCACTGACATCCACCACTCTTTGATCACCAAGTACTGGGGTCGATTTGGTTTGGGAGGCATGTCTTGGATAGGGTAGTACGTTTTACATTGACTCACTCGCGGAGGGTCTAGGCTCAGCAGCCCGATGAGCCTCCAATGTCGTGATCACTATACATACAAGGAGCACCCTAATCAATTTAGTCCACTGAAGGTGAGTACCGGTATCAAAGAAAGGAACTTACAGGAACCCAAGGTACCAGCCTCCTGTCTTATGGCTGATACGGGAGCTATCATAGTGTGGGAGCCCTCAGTGCTCGTCAGTTCAATAATGGGAGTTGGTTCCCCACCTTGTTCCATTGGCGCTTCCCCCCCTCCTTAGACTAGAGACTCTTGATCAACACCAATATGCTCCTTAGTAAGATAAGGAGGGTGGATAAGGATTTCAAAGGGGAGTGGATGAAAGGAGGAGGATAGATAAGGGTTAAAGCACACCTCGAGTAACTCAGTCACATCTATAGTAGAGCCGACAATCTCGCCACTCTCTTGGAGACTCCCTTGGTGGGATTCCCCTTGATACCCTTCACCTTCAGGCTCCTCTTGTCCTTCCCCTTCTACTTCACCTTCTCATTCTGCCTCCTCCTCTTTTGTCTCTCCATCCTACAACTCATAATTGCTTTCATCATCCTCCGATGACATCTTTTCCGGATCATGCTCCTGGCCGAGCATCTCTTTCACCATGAAAGATGGCTCCCCGTTCCAACCTCGTTGGCATGCGTACATGACCATGGTCGTTAGATATGCATACCGATGATGAAATTTCACACTATAAAAAATTCGGATAAGCCCGACTTCTGGCATTTGGACCCCGTATCGCACTATCTTTTTCCAGAGGGCTTCAGTACTCATTGGCTACCGCAGGGTTAGCCAGGCCGACCATAGTGCCAGGAAGATAAAGTCAAGATAAGGTTGAGGCAGATATCTTATTTGCTTCCCGGTAAGTTCTTTGGTCACTCCATGGGACCCTCCTCCCCTAGACGACAAGGGCGTGGCCATGCCATGAGATGTCCTCGCTGCTGAGGTCCTGGCCGGTGTGGGCCCCATTACTCAACGTGCTTCCGATCATCCCCCTCTAACAGTGCTCTTCCTGCTCTCTCGCCACCCAAGTTCCACACTGGTGACCTTGAGTTTCCGAACTCGCTTCTGCAAAATCCCCTCAGGGTATTATAAGGCCCAATGTTTATCATACTCAGTTGAGAAGCCAACATCAACCCCAGTGGGAGGAAAGGTGATAACGTTGCTAGATCTATAGGTCGTGGACATTAGCCACATTTGGAGAAGAACGCATGGATACCTTTCTTCCCAGACATCTATGTATACTTTTTTTAGCATTATCTGGAGGCACCCAGACATCCTGGTGAACCTGGACAGCACGTAAGGCTCACAGAAGATCTTCCCATCAATCCAGGATACAGTAACCCCACCTCTGATGCTTTGGAAGTACTCCCTCTTCTCCAGTGAGCCTTTCCCATCATCTATCATCTGGCCAGTCGGGCTGGGGAAATAGGCTAAATGTGAAGTTGTCATGATTACCAATTCTCATCCTTACTCCCTCCTCATTGAGTGTCAGTGGCGTGACCCCAAAAATGATCAATTGGGAAGGTAGCATGCCATTTCCTGGAGGATAGATGGAATTCTGGAAGGTATATCTGCTGTAATGAGCCGCAACCCAGCAATAGAAGATATGGAAGGGGCCACAAATTCTCTTAGGTGACCCCCATCATGAGATGCATCCAAAAATGGCATACAGATGTGACGGCATGGGGACCCCCAGATTGAATCTTTTGTTGGATGCCATGATGCTAGCCATCACCAAGGTCACTAGATGGACGCACATCCTTGTGTTTATCACCGGTAAGAGACAGCCACTCAAGAATGTGGAGAGAAATCTGGCGTACCAAACATTCAGGTCCCAACTCTCGTTTATGCTGTATCCCCAGGACTGGTAGTGCCCCACCTCCAGGATCATCCAGTATGATCTGATCTTGATCCTCTATCCCATAGTTGGTCATCGTCTCCCTCGTCCTGACATCATAACTGCCGGATCCCTTTCTAGGAATAGGCTAAACCAGTCATTGTAAGCGATGTACATAAAGAAATATTTAACCCCAGCCTCTCCTTAGACAGCTCCAATAAATGCCATGTCAGCATGGGTGTTCTTGATCCATCTCCCCAGGTGCTCATCGGCGGAAGAAATTCATCATATTTGTGGCCCTCCAAAGGGATACCCTCGATGTAGTGAATGTACCAAATACTAATATCAACTTCCCTGCTATGAAGATGGAAGTTATTAGTATCAGGGGACCACCGAGTAAATAGCTCTGGACCAAGCTCATGATGGCAGTAGAAGTGAAATTGTGATGTCCACACCGCCTCGAATAAGCCAATATGCCGCAGCTCGGCCCCAAATTCGTCACATGAATGGAAAAATTAGTAATCCCAGTCCCATTTTAGGGTGAAAATGCCTTCGGACCATAGGTCCCAATCCTACAGCCGGCCTATAGCCTCATCAGTGTTTCTATGATGAAAGGTTCTTGCATAGAGGGCTAGGGAACTCTATGCGATAGGATCACTCCATGAAATGGTCCTAGTCCTGGGACTTAGGACGTAAATGTCCATATTCTTGGTTTCCATGGAAGGATGACCATTGTTGGTGATTTTGTATAGAGGGAGATCATCCTTGAAGGTCTCCCAGGACCGCAGTCTTTCAACATCAAAACCCGATAAAGGGAACTCCTCCAAGATTCCGTAGTCACATAGAGGAATATTGTTAGACAGGGCGTACTCTAATTTGGTGGGGGTTAGCATATTGAAAAGGGAATGTTTATTGGAGAAAATCCTTTTGGCACTATAAAACTCAGGGTTGGTGACCATTTCAGCCCTCAGAGTAGTGACTTCTCCCTCATCAGCCTGATTTGTGGCCATCTTCTTCCAGCAATTTTTTGAGAAGCTGGCGCAAAATATGAGTGGTTGGCATGAAAAATCCAAGATTGGCATGAAATTTCTGGATGCGGCCTGAAAAATCCTAGGTTTTGTGGGAAAAACGATGCCTAGTCTCGGTGGAATTGCATGCAACCAGAGTAGTTTTTCAAGCAGGACAGGAGAAATTTTCACGCACGAGAGCTCGGAGCATGTTGCACGAGGAAATTCTTACGGACCATGGGACCCATGGAAGCTTTTATAGGAAAATACTGCTTTGCGTGCGTGTGCAAAAAGAAGATTCCGCACCCCATTGGGTTTTGCACGCCACCCAGGTCTTTTGTGTGCATGGAGCCCCTGGAGTTTTTCATTTCAGAGTTTCCCTTGGAATCCGACTGTTGTGACCGCTTGCCAATCCCATTCTGAGGGGGGGCATTTGTAGATGCCGAAAAACACTCAAAGGCTAAAGGAGGTTTCAAAACCATGAAGCGAAGTCATATTCCAATCCAGGGACCTAGACCGGGGCCCCATAAGGGTCGCACGAAAGAAATTCATATGTGCATGAAAAAATTATGCCTCGCGCGGAATGTTTCGGGATTTGTGAGAGTTCGACGATATGAGCACGAAATATTTTGCACCCCCACTTCCGCGTGGTTGAAATTTCACACCGCAGACCTCGGAGGGAAATTATTTCATGAAGACCTATTTTTCGCACTGCTGGATTCCTATAAATAGAAGGCGACCCTATTGACTTCTGGGTTGAAGAATCTGAACCAGCTCTCGTGCATGAAATTCACCTTCCCCGCGCAAAAATATGGCTTTCAGGTACATTTCTTTTCACACCAAGTCACCCTAGGGTCCGCCTTCATGCCAGATCCCCTTAGTTTAAGACTTAATTCCAATCCCCTCGAGGTCATCCCCTTAGGAGAAATCTCTTCCACTTGTGCGCAGGCCGAAAAATTGCACACAATCCCCTTCAATTGCACGCACCCCTGTCTTTGCATGCAATCCCCTTCAATTTCACACAACCCAGCCATTGCACATAGTCTCTTCCAATTGTGTACAATTCTCATTCCTTGCATGTAGTCATTTCTATTTGCGTGCAAATCCTCGGCTCCAATTTACAAGAAATCACCATTGATTTCGCAGCAGCCCAGTGTTTTTCACACAGGGCTACTTATTTCACGCGCAAACCTCAAAGGTTGCATGAAATCCCCCAGGACCCCTCACCTCGGTTCTCCCCAAGAATACCCTTGCACGAGTACCCAATGCTCTTCTTATGGATTCCATTCGTGGGTGTCTCCCATTCCCCGAGAATCCACATCGTACACCATTTTCCTGTACAACCTTCTAGGCTTTTACGAAGTAACTTCAAATTCCCCTGGATGATACCACCCATTGAATTGATTTGCCTCATGCTTATTCGCATATGCACACTAACAAATATTTCTTCTTCGCATAGCCACACTAATGTGGACCCCTTGATGGTTCACTCCATGACGCCCCCAATCCACTGCGTTACCGAAGACTTCACTTCCATAAGGAGTGGATGGTACCGGTCACGTAAGTCCTAGGGGTGCAGAGAAAACCCACCTCATCTGATCTTTAAGAAGTCAAACTTCCAAGCACAATTGTCCTCAGCACATGATGTTAAACTGTGACCTAGTCCCGTGCCATACACACAGGGTCCCTCACTTTGGACATTTTCCATTCCCACTCGTCTCCATGGGGATGTGATCACCCCTTATAGGGGATGATATCCTCCTTATCAGAGTGGCATTTTTCCATGGGTAAAGGGCAGCCAACTTGGCCTACGCCCCTATATTTTCTTGCAGGTTGCAGAATCCTTTCTCTTCCTTTCATCTTAGGTCCACAAGGCTAGTGAAGGGCGTGGTTGGGAAGGGTGGTTCTCCTTTATTCGGTTCCAAGTCCCCCTCCAGCTACGCTTTGTCACCTCAGGCCTCCATCATGGTGTAAGCTCTGACTTCTCGGGCTGCTAACCATACATAAGCACATGTTTCCTCTTTGGGCCTCTCCATGCGTATGCCCCACCCCCTTTCCCACTGATGCACCTTTCGCGACCTGATTGTCAGGTCTCTACTATCTCTTTTTTCTCACATCGAGCATGACTCACATGAGCTTAGAGAAAGAACCGACAATGATAAAAACCTTGGGCCTCCTCAGAGTGTAAGCCCCAAATACAACCCAAACTACGGGGACTTTGATCCATGTCAAGGAATGGTATGTAGGATGCCTCCACGAGGTTCATGCCCCAACACCTTGGGCTGCCTCAGAGTGTAAGCCCCAATCCATACCTTAACTATGGGGAATTTGATCCATGTCAAGCCATGGTACGTACAAAGCCTCCATGAGGTTTAGGCACCAACACCTCAGGCCGCATCAGAGTGTAATCCCAAATCCATACCTTAACTACAAGGACTTTGATCCATTTCAAGGCATGGTATAAAGGAAGCCTCCACAAGGTTCAAGCAACAATACCTTGGGCCACCTAAGAGTGTAAACCCCAATCCAAACCTGAACTATGGGGAAATTAATCTATTTCAAGCCATGGTACATAAGAAACCTCCACGAGGTTCAAGCCCCAACACCTTGGTCCATCTCAGAGTGTAAGCCCCAATCCATACCCGAACTACAGGGACTTTAATCCATGTCAAGGAATGGTACGTAGGAAGCCTCCATGAGGATCAAGCCCTAACACCTTGGTCCATCGCAGAGTGTAAGCCCCAATCCATACCTGAAATATGGGGACTTTGATCTATGTCAAGGCATGGTATGTTGGAAGCCTCCATGAGGTTCAAGCACACCGCCTGGTCGTTCCGACCCCCCTTCATGTCGGTTCACCCATATCCCGCATTATGGTAAACTGTATTCGCCACCCGAACTATGAGGTCTTTGATCCATGTTATGGAATGGTACGTGGGAAGCCTCCACGATTTTGAAGCCCACCACCCGGTCATCCCGTCCATCTTCATGTCATTTCACCAAGAACTTGGGCTTCCTCAGAGTGTAAGCCCCAACCATCATCCCACTAAACTACGTGGACTTTGATTCCCTACCATAGGGATACGTTAGAAGTCGCTTCGGGGATCAAGACCAACAATACCGTCACATACCACATCCCGGTGGGATAATGCCACCCCTACTACCCATTCCATCAAACAATATTCTAGAATCCACCCATGTGTTGACCCATGTATCAATGTTCTCTCTAGGGGATTCCTCCATCTAATCCACTTTAATTAGTGTTCCGATCAGTACGATCTATCTCTGTTGGATGTTAAACTTGTGGCATACCCTGTGTTAAACATGGGAAGCTGAGGAAAACCTCAGATACATGCCGATGGCATATGATTCCCCATGTTTGATGTGGGATACCTCGGGCCTCCATGCCCTCGAGAAGCCCTATAATAAGGGGCAGAAGACAGAAATGCCAATTCCCCGACGTCCAAACATGCCAATGATGACCAACATGACTACTCCCCTAACCAAAGGTTGCTGCCCTGACCGGACCCCTTGTAATATCCTGACATAAGAATCGTAATTAACTGGTGTCCATGATGATATGGCACCAGGAATAGTTTCACGAACAACATCTTAAATCTATGAGGGAGACCCAAATTAGGTGAAAAGCTCTGGGGATGAATCCACAAAAGGAAGAACTGACATCATATCATCCCATTTCAATCAAGGAGCAGACATCCCCGAATAGGGAGCGTATGCCACCCACCTTTGGAAAGAGGGAATACTGGGAAACAACCATGCATCCTCCACCTGATGGATACGCACGCCCCAACGAAAGCATCGGAAACAGATCCAAAATGTAAAGGACCATTTTTATACATAATGTTTACTCTAGTTGAGTATATTTCCAGATTTCAATTGATGTACAACTCACCATAGCACCCACCAATGAGAGGTTCCTAATGAAGTAATTTTTGTAATATTGACCAAATTTGTCTTTGCTGCATGACAATAAACTACATATCATCGCTTATGTTCTCTATATGAAACATTAAATGACATGGAAGATGTCTTGATCACATGAAAATAATCTGTATAATTAATTCATCTTAGCTGCATGAAATTAAACTGCACAGAGACACCTACTTATTCTCTATATGATGTTAAATGGCACAGAAGATGTCCCGATCATATGAAAATAAAATTTCCAATGAACTCTTTCATGATGCATGACGTTAAAATACATGTCCCCCATAATGTTCTTTCCCAAGGGAACATTGTTTTCGGTATTGGTCACCTTCCATGATGTGATTTAAAACTATATATGGCTAGATTCTTATGCATTAATTGGATACATAAAGACACCATAACCCTAGGTATTGGTCCGTCCACCACATGACATGGAATGCCTCTGTTGTACCCTCTGTAACCTCTATACTATAAGGGAACACCTCACGGTTTTTCATTTTGCACAATGAGTACAACTTCCATGATCTTTGGAAAGGAGGTCAGGATTTCCCCTAGATAGACAAAGCATAGAGGACTATAATGATCCCATCATCTTGAAAGACTAGTATAAAATGCCCACCCACTCTGTACACAGGTCAGACTAGCACAGGGGGGGATTTAGATCTCTGTATGGCTTAATTCCAACCCTAATAGGATATGTTGTGATTCCTAGATTCTACATCATTTCCTAACCACTAGTAAAAATAAATAATGCCCCTCTCCTTACGTACATGCCAGACTTGCTTGAGGAGAATTTTCATAAAAAATGCACGATGTTAAACTGCATGTACCCAATAGTGTTCCCTCCAAATAGACATTTCCACCTACATCACTCTCTTAATAAAAAGATCTAGAATTACATGTTCCATGATTATTGCCCTACAGGATCCATATTTATGCCAAAATTATCCATCCTGGTCCAGCCGCCACTTAAAAAAATCGCTCCTTCCTACGTACAAATTAGCTATACACATATAATTTTCTTTAAGGACTATGTGGAAATTTATTTCCAATTAACTAGGATACATAGGAATCCTCCATGAGGTTCAATCACAAAAATTCACTCACCTCATTTTTTTCACATTGGTTCACATTCATCCTTTTCATATGATGTTAAAATACATAGGATACCAGAACTACGTGTGGCTTGATTCCCACACACCAATGGGACACGTATTAATTCCTGACCCTTCAAGGGTCAAGACATCATGAGAAAAATGCCTCCCTATGTACATAATTCGTACCTGCACAAAGAAATCAATAGTCCTTACTGCATAATGTTAAACTGCATGACAAAAGAAGTCCTAACCATTGGACATTAAACTGCATGGTATCTTAAGAACTGTGTAGGGTGTGTTTCTCAGTACAATGAGGTACGTAGAGACACTTGAGATAGAAATCCCGACTCCAGACACACATAATAAAAAAAGGGGAAGAGGTACCCCAAATCCCCACATGTGAAATGAAAATAGATGCAGAAGATTTCAAATCTAGGCTCTTATATCCAGAAAGATTCGAAATACCATCCTTCCCTTTATATACAAATTAGGTCTATATAAATGATCGTTTAATATATAATTAATCATGGCCTAGACATCCCTCATGTACCTAGGAAATATTCTTTTTTATCCATTAAAATCCATTCCCCAGAAAAGATCAAGTCACAATAATCATCCACAACTATCAGAAATGGACGTCTAATGTCCTGTGGACACATTTTCTTAACTATGCACATCTTGCCTCGGTGGCTCTACATACATTGCCAAAAAAATGGTATGTCAACCAAATGAAAACTCATCCTCAAGATAAGTTTATCCTACGTCTGTATGCTCATTGTCTCCTAAGACTCGTCTCATCCCTCTTGATTTGAGGGCTCCCGAAATCATGGTTTACACATTCATCTCTCGCTCAATTATGTGGTGTACCAAGAATATCTTGGCCGGATTATCTCATATTTATGCATGATCCCGTTAATATTTCATCCCTACATAATAATTATTACACTATTTTTTCAATATAATTTCTATATGATGTTAAACTCTATAGATGAAGTCCTAACCGCATGACATTAAAATACATCGCCCAA
Source organism: Viscum album (assembly GCA_963277665.1). NCBI lineage: Eukaryota > Viridiplantae > Streptophyta > Magnoliopsida > Santalales > Viscaceae > Viscum > Viscum album. The sequence continues at coordinate 1,461,109,988 of OY728162.1, read as the reverse complement.
AGTCCTAACCGCATGGCATTAAAAATGCATGGCCCAAAGTCCTAACTTCATGACATTAAAATTCATGGCCGATGTCCTAACCGAATAACATTAAAAAAAATGCATGGTACTTCATGTATTGTTATAATTCCCCCACTCCTTATGCACAAACCAATGTTTCTAAAGGTAACATGGTCTCAGGATGACTGGATCATCAATGGTGGGACCTGATCTAACAAGAGAGTCAAAATATCCTACCACACATACAGGTTAAATCTCTATAGAGATACTCCCAACTCAGTGAATAATCATATAATTTCATGAATAATCATGGCTTGAGTGTTTCTGACATGTCCAATATGACCCTCTCCCTTCATCAGACTTCACTCTTTGTGTGATCTTGGATCTTCATAATCCTTCATGTCCATTGGGAATGGAGGTTCAGTGTCATTCAAAAACATTTGTTTGACTATGAACCTTATGCCTCATCAGATCTACATATATTTCCCATAAAAATGGTCAGTTAACCAAAGGAAAATTCATCCAAGGGAGAGGATTTTCATATTTTTGTATTCCTAATAACTTTTAAGCACTCTTCCATTCCTCCAGATTCAAGAACCCTCAAAACCATGGTTTACACTTATTTTCCTACTCACATTCATGACATGTCATAACACCCCAGCTCGATTAACCCTGGTTACTCAGGGATTCTTTATATGAGTCCTGATCGAATGAAATTTGAACCACATGATATTCGATACACAATATTAACCGTTATTCTAGGTCATGTCTAAGCGTATTTAGTCTCATAACCCTATTCTTGAAATAAATCTACAGATAAAGGTTCTTTATACACCCCCACCTCATTGGTAAATCTGTATCCAAGACAAAAATACCCCATTCATATGCTTGAATCAGATCAACATAGAAATGAGGCTTACAAGAACTACACAAAACATAATTCCTATTATCAAAAGATACATACTGTTATCCAAATCTCATAATCAGATCCATCAATGAAACAAAAATTTCCCACACCTGCTGTGAAAGGGTCAAATATGCGTAAGGTAACAACTTGCATGGATGGAATAGAAATTACTTCACCAATTCCTATCATTCCCAATAATTTTCATCTTGAAAGTACCCTTTTCATGTTTAGGCATACCCCTTTTCATGAGCCATACTCTCTGTCCCAAAAAATACGAATCTTCATAATCATCCATGGTCATTGGAAATATATGGTTAGTGTCTTGTAGGCACCTTTTTTTGACTATGGATAGTATGACTTGATGGCTCTGCATATGTTGTCCACAAAAATGGACTTTCAACCAATGTAAAATTCATCACTTGGAGTGGCTCTTCCTACCTCCCTACACCCTTACAACAACTATATCCCACCTCACCCCTTGGATTCATTGACCCCTCATATTACAGTTTACATATTTCCATATTTTAATGCCCAAAAGGTGAAGAACATTCCCAAAAAATCCAATGTGAAGAAGGTGAATCATTTACCCTTCTTCGTTTAGAGTAATCTGATTTTTCAAAATAGGTCCCAAATGTCCTAGTTGTATATGACGATAGACTGCACCATGCTTCAACCCTCCATTATAAAATCCAAATTCTTCAGAGAGTGTTGTTTTATCCATGGATAACACAAATTCCCTTATTTCATTCAAATTCCATTCCTTTAAGGGACAAACCACTATGGTCCTCATCAAAAAAATTAATCCAAAGATCCATAAAAACTTTTTGGAAATTAGAAATTGATGTCTAGGGTATTACATACACTTTTACTTGAATATGTGCATTATGTCCTAGTGTCTTTGTATATGTTGCCCATAAAAATGGCCTATCAACCAAAGGAAAATTGATCCTCAAGAAATTATCCCCATGAACTCTATGCCCCATATCATTCCCCATATCCATAAATAAAAAATCCATGTCTGAAGGTTGTTCGGACATTCATAGTTAATGAGTCCTAAATTGGGACCCTTTCCCCATAAGTTATGGAAATATTTGTTCGAGCTAAAACATCAGTAATAGTATTCTAGTTCCCAAGAAATTAAACTCACCAAAAAAAGAGACACTAAACTCTCTAAGGCAAAAACCTACAAAGGGAACCTTGGGTAAAAGTCAAGTGTCACCTTGCTAAACCTATGCTAAATATGGTTTAGGAAAAAAAATCTTGAGAAACAAAAAATAAAGAGACAAAGAGGTTGTTAGGTTTAAAACCCACAAAGAAAATCCTAAAGAAATTCAAGTTATACTCGCTAAGACTACACTATAATAGTCTTAAGTAAAATTTAGTGTGGTAACAAAAAAATCACAATGTTTGTGGGGTTCCCCATATGACCCTAGAAAGAGTCAAACCACACTTTATGGGCCCTCAGTTGAAGAAAAATTAGAGCATAAAGTGATTATTCATTTATTCTATATTATGATTCAAACTGATATCTGGTTGAAATTACTGTTCAAAAAATGGTTCATCATAAATAATTAAGATTGTAGGAAAGGGTATAAGAGGAACGCTGGAATGAAAAATGATTCTATTTTATTAAAAGAAATAAGAATGAAGGAAAACATCTATAGTCTAGATCCTATCCTTGATGTCAATTCAAAGGTTACACATGGTAGCCCAGCAGACTACAGTGAGGCCAGACTCGCTCATTCTAATAGGTTTAAAACTGCCTGACGAGGGCTTTCAAGGGCCTGTTCTAAAGCAGCACTATAATCAGCTTCATCTTCAACCATCGAGAACAATAACTTCATAATAGTCCTGAGGTCTTTCCCTTTCTATTGAACAACCTCATAATTGGTTCTTGAGGATGTTTGTTGCGATTTCCGTTTGGCCATACGAGCTTCGCACTCACGCAGTTCCTCTATATGGGAAGTCACCTAGTCATGATTAGTGGCTTCCTCAGCTTCCAAAAGATGCAACACATCAGTAATATCCTAAAATGTATAATCTTGGTGGTAGAAGCATTGAATCGAGAAAGTTCACCTTCACAAGTAGCAAAATCATATGGAGATATAACAATTTGGTGCTCAAAGAGATGTAGGTGTCGGTAATCAAAACCACCCGAACCAGAATCGACAAATAATCATCAATAGTTATCCACTTGATTGGAAAAGTATGTCTGGGAAGTTCCATGAAAAGAGTACAGATCTAACTCCATGACCACTTTCTCACAGCATAATGACTCCTAATGGAATTGGAATCTTGGTCCTCCTCCACCGTGATGGGTATGTTGTGAGGAAGTATCATTCTAGTAGTCAGCAGCACCCTGAGCCAGGTCACCCAAGCAGGGGGAATTTCCATCCCAATAGATGGTTCATCATCTAGGACTAAATGACAGGGTTTGGAAGCAACTTTTATAACATTGGGTGATGTCATGCTTGAACCAGCTTTGGTAGGACCATTGAACCCTTCGGCTAAAGATTCGTGATCTAAATCACTTTCTATAGAAATTAGTCGTGCGAGTTTAGCCCCTTCCAAACAAATCTGACAGTGGGTAGAATTCTTTCTCACCACATGAAGGGGAATTGATGGCACACATATCCAAGATGTGACAGGATCTAAAACAACCAACGGCCTTTGAACCTACTGAACTATCCTTTTCAATACCCCATCAAGATAACATGCTTCCCACATCTGGGTGTACTCTAATGATAGGTAACTTGAGTTTACTATGAGGGGAATGGGGAATTTCACATTAACATCCTACCGTGTCATGGTCATCCAAAATTGGTGATGGATTATGGGGTGAGATTCCCACTTCACCAGGGTGGTGAGAATAGATGTGATTTTCTGAAGGCATCCAAACTTCTTAGAGAACCTATACAGAATATAAGGCTCGGAAATAGTCACCCTATCTATGTATGAGGTCAAAAATCCATAGAAAAGTGAAATGATATAAGAATATTCTTCAAGGGATTCTCTCACAATATCTATCATTGTCTTATGGGGAACCACATAAGCTGCAAAAGAGAAGTGAGATATATCACATAGAAATTCAATTATGCCTCCCACACTCAAAGATATTTTACAGATGAAATACATGTTATAAAAAAATGGACAGAAGCTAGAACTATTAAATTTTGGTAGTATGTTGGTACTCATAATAGGGGAAATTATTTCTTATCCAGAAATATAAAAATTAAAATAGCCCACTAAGATGATGCAGGGTTTACCTTATGGTATTTTTCCTAAAACTTTGTAGATTTGGGCAAGAGTAGAAATGTCCAAGTTAATGGGTTGTCCCTCCACCAATGTGGATTCCATCATTAAAGTATAGAACCTAACACTGATATAAAAATCATGAGAGGGAAATATCCACCCACTTAGGAACATGAAAAAGAATAATTCCCTCTTGAGCTCAGGCGACACGTCTTAGTGGATTTCATAACCCTAAGTGGTGTATTGACCTACCTTAGGGGTACTGTAATAAGAACTAGGAATGAGAGATGATTTATGGGTTGGATGGGTTCAGCTATGGAGAAATATTGTCCTTTTCCCATTAACCTAAAAAATATATTCTTTTCCAATCCTCAAATGATATATGTGAGTGGGAGTTAAGGGGAAGACCTTGTAGACTCTCCACCAAGAACAATAATTCTCTTCCCAAGGGGGATACTTTCTCAACATTCCTCTAGGCTTTGGACACTTGTAAAAATTATTCATACATGTATTCAAGGATATGAAGCCCCCCTATCTGGTATACTCCCTATAGACTAATCCCCACCTTACCATGGGATAAGTTAAAATAGTTGGTACCCAAACACCAATGGATGAACAGCTCAGGTAGTATCTCGCTTGATCAAAAGATAGAGAATTTGGAGACCCACACCGCTTGATATAGATCGATATATTTTAGCAGTGCGGAGGCTTCAAAGAAGATCTGATGAACCTAGAACGACCAAGCCTACACGTTTGAAAATCACCCTCCTGATCATAGGTCCCATTTTGAGGTCCATTCTCCGTTAGGGATACCTCGAGATAGGTTTATTATAGATCATTAATATTGGAAAATGGAATCTATGGATGTACTATGCGGATTTTGGATGCTCTTAGTACACATAGAGATGCTCAAAATAAAATCACCCTCCTGACTCGAAGTTGTAACAATTAATCTGCAATCATAAATGTTTTCCCTACTATTCCCATGGGATGTTCTATACTGTATGATAATATTTCGACAATCAATTCCTATTAAAGGGTCATCATCTTGGATCACAAAAATTATAAAGTGGCAGATGATTGGATAGTGGATAAGTTATTATATCCAGTGAAAGGAGGTCTCATAGGATACCCCTTTGAGGAACAATGGAATCATGAAGTTTCTCTTTGACATTCTTGAAAATGGATGCCCTCCTTTGGATTACTTCTAATAAGATGCGAGGAAGAGCCATTCCTTCTTGTGACAAAGAGACCCACATAAATGGCTCATCTAGTTAAAATTATTAGGAAAAAAAATGAAAAAACACCAAATGAACATAGAGGTCCACTAAGTGTAAGGCTCTGTATACTGAAACCTAGGAGTGGTATGGGAAATTCATTCCCTATAAACCAAAAATACGTGGAATGCCCCATAAGATGATGGATCACAGAGTGTTGTCCAGTGAGTCAATTGGTTCGTAAAAGGAGAATGTTGTGTACCGAGCCTTATTATATGGATATTCAAAGGTCATGATTCCTATATTTAAAAGTAAAATTTAGAAATTTAAAAGTTCAGATCACTTATGGTGAAGTCCTCAGGACGAGCATGCTGTGTACCGTCCTACTATGTAGAAATTCAAACTTACATTTTGAAATTCCATATTTTGGTTTTTAGATTCAAATATAGGTTTGTGGTCAAAAAAATGAAGGGTAAGTAGTTCGTGGAATGCAAGGAATTTTTAATGGATGATGAATCTCATGAAGGAGATGGTATTCCAAAGTAAGAAAAATCGAGAGTGCTATAAAGAGTACCTTTTACTAGGAAACCAGGTAAATGAAAAATGTCCCAGGACCCCTATATATATGTGTGGTCCCCCAACAAGTCCACCTTTATACCAATAAACTAAGTTAATTTGGGACCTTTTTATACATTGGAATATCCTATTCCTCATTCTAATCAGACCCTATTCGGATGGGGGCATTTGTAGGGTCATAAAAAATATACAAAGGGAAATCAAATACCCCCATAAAATTGTTGAAATAAAGAGATGTATGTGGGGATGAAAAATTGGGAAAAAATATTGATGGAATCCAATTTGGTAGAGGACCCTAATCAGTCTACATACTTATTAAGGGGAATGGTCTAAGGAAGGCACAAAACATGAACTAAGAAGTATGTGGGCAGCCTGTGAAATGATGTCCTACGAAGGGTTGGCCAACTGACTAAGAAGTTGGTAGAATGAATGAAGAAAGGTGTTTGTCAACCACAAAAAACGCCATTAAAAAAATGTGATGGTACGTACACCACCACATACCATCCCCACGAACTGAGAAATTTGAAGAAGAGACAATACCATCATCAACATGTGAACAACGTCGTTCGTGAATGTGAGGTAGTGATTTTTCCACTGTGAATCGCAACACTGCAAATATTAGTTGACTAAGTCATCCATGAGCCAGGAAATTTCCTCATGGGATTCTGAAAAAGGTTCCATGTTCTTGTAGATATGGCCTCTTCTGCATTCTATAAAAATAACCCATGGGAAGATAAGGAATAGGACCAAATTTTTTAGAGAATTTGGTGTCTACGGGCAGAAGACTTTTATAGAAAAAATTCGGTGAAGGAACCATGAATGGTTTTCAGTGGGTATAAACATGCTGTGAACTACAAAAATAAGAAATAATAATAACATGGGTAAACCACAAACATAAAAGGAGAACCACGAGCCATACTCCATTTGAGGATAAACTTCTCTTGAATTATGAGATTAATTCTTATTTTCCAATATGGCATACTGCATAACACATCTCTATGGGAACGAAACCCTACGCAACGTAGAATTCTTCCACACAGAGGGACTTCAGAACTACATACCATTAGGGTATGTAAGTGAAACCTAAGGTCATGTACCACCATGGTATGCATACCACCCGAAGTTCTATGTACCACTATGGTACATGGACCCCATATAGATCCGTGTACCACTCTGGTGCACAGAAGACCCTTCTACCCATATAGAAAACACTATGGGGAAGGTTCCCCACCTCACATGAACAAATCGTACATGGAGTAGGGTACCTTTGGGCTTTCCACCTTATAGTATAGATTATTCCCTTTCATTTCCATCCTATTCTCTGAATCCGCTCCATGAACCGAACCATCTCCATCTGGATGAGGCCTCTTCCAAAGCAACCAGACTCGTATGAATGGACCATTGGAAGAATCATCACTTCCTTTTGAGTCTATATAACTATTTTAAGTGGAGTCATGAAATTAAACATTGCATTAGTATGGAACCCAGGAATATTTTTATGTCTACATTTTCATGGTAACTAGGAGTACAACCTTTGGATACTGACATGGATCTCCCCATTCTAGGGATCAAGGTTAATCACTTGTTTTTCCATTCAATGAGGGAATGTGATAATTCAAAAAGATTGCACTCTATTTTCATTTTTTTTGATAAGAAACATTCCTCCCCTTTCCCAGAACCCATTATAGGAAATCCCTCTAGGAGTAATCCTTTAGCCTTTCAGGATAGACCTAATGACCTTCACATTCATTTCACATTGAAGGGTTCATTGATCCATACCATCATCCACCATCACCCTAGAATCTTCCCATTTGGGATTATACTTTTTCCTCAGTATAGAAGAGAAGGTGTGCCTTTTTCGGATCTCTCATATCCTCTTGTTTCTCACATAGAGCATCAATAACATTGTCTCAGTGGTCTATGATGATATGAAATTGGAACAACCAACCATGAACTATGATAACTCTAATTCCTAGCATAAATAGGATGCGCAGTAAGCCATCATCTAGGCCCTATCCCCATATCACCTCCTCCATGAAATGAGAGTTCATGTCCCCTTTAAGAGGGAATCTTATATGCATAAGTCCCAATCAAGTCACAACTCAACCCAAACTATGATGAGTTTGATTTATAATAAATTTGGATACATATGAAGTATTCATGAGGTCTATGACCAAAACCCAAAGTACCCTAGAATTATACATTCCATATTCCAAATGGGGTCCCATTCATATAAGAGATCGTATATTTCCTAGGAATTCCGGGCTACCCCAGAATAGGCCCTGCATTGGATCATGACTAGGAATCTTCTGCATAGACATCCTTGTCGCACGATGTGAAACTAACTAGATAGGTCCCCATCACATGAACTTAAATTGTGATGTGTTCAGTTAAGTTACATCGACCTATGTGGGTTCTGATTCTTCTCAAGAGGATACAAAAGAAACCCATCTCATGTGTTCGATCCCAACATCATAGAAACGTCCATCCCCCTTGGATGATAATAAAATCTCAGACACCTCATAAAAGGGATTAAAATAGTTTTGTCTTAATAATTCTTAATCCATGCATATTCCTAATTTTTCTTGCAACCCAGAAAAAATATGTGGACATATTCTTCAGAAAAGAATAAGGATTCACAGTCATATGAACATTGCTTAAATTTATAAGAGAGTCCCAAAGTAGGAAATAATTCCCCACCAAAAGGGTGGGATGAGCTCAACCTCCCATCCCCTCGACTAATGGAGTCCAAAATGTCATTGAACAAATTTTCATCCAAAGATCACCTTCCATTGGAAATATGGTCTATGAATCTTGGATTCTAGGGTCATTGGGAATTTCTGGATAAATGAATAAACCCATTGGAGACCATCCAGGGACATAGTACCCAACATAGGCTGATTTAATAGACACATAACCCCCATTTCAATCTCCCTCCAGATCATGAAAATGAGGAACCTCCTTAATAACATAAAAAAGGATACACTACCAAATCCGGATAGGACCATTTTGTGCAATCAACATGTGGTGCAACAAGAATTGGGTCAGAATAAAAGTATATCATTTTGAATGTTGAATATTTTCTTTTCTGTTTTAAAGAATTTTCATCCAATTATTATAGGATAATTTCATTGGTCCATGGTTTCTTATATATTAAGAATTTATAAATATTTAGGGAAAATGGTATTCCTTAAAGAAATGATGAAATCCTCAATAACTTATGTTGGGAGTGTTGTTCTGTAGTTGGAATGTTTCATGATGATTATCATTTTTTGATGCTATCCAACCACTGAATAAGTATTCACAAATTGAGGCATAATTTGAATAGAGGAATCCTAAATAAATAATTGAATCAGGAATTAAAGTCTCCATTATGGTGAAAGGTATCAAAAAAGCGACTATATTATTTCATTTGGTTGGAATTAGTGGTTTTAACAAGGTTGGAATATTCCTTCCTAGATAGACTCTCTTATTTTCCTTCAATCATCATCTATGGGTGAAAATTTCATTGTAATATTTGTTATAACAAGGAATTTTTTAAATTCATCCTAGAGAGGAATGTTAAAATTTACATTTTTAAATGTATTCATGATCTCTTATCAATTAAATTATCAAAAAATTTATTGTATTTATAGATTCTTTAGGGAAATGAAAGAAAAATCGATTGTTCAAGGGAATACTCATTAATAAATGTTTATCATTTTTTTATTCACTTGAATATTTGGAGGGTAGATAAATAGATTTTTCATAAAATGGACAAAAATAATTTGTTGAAGTATTAGAAGGATATTGTTCTTTACCACTATGAAGTGCGATAATATATAAATTACCTTTTCCCTTGGTATTATCAATAGGTTGGGATGGTAGTCATCCATACCCTTGACTTTGGTTTTTTCTCATCGAGTTGAGAATTTGGAATAATTGAGTATTTATGTCTTGTATATACTATTGGGAGGTTTTTTTGGAATTTGTGGGTATTTTTAGCCATTTGTTTTATAGTTTACTCAAGGTAATGATTAGATTTTGGAGGGGTTGTTATAATGTCCTTTATGGTGGTTGATTATATCTAGTTAATGTTTAATGTTGAATACCTTTCCCTTATGTGGTTCCAATACTATTGTGATTTTTTATAATATCCCCTTGAATATAGGCTTTGTTATCCTTCCATACATATTTTTATAGATGATATGATTCTTTCTTAATAGGGTTGTCATATGGGTGACCTGGGAAGATTTCCTCACAACCATCACAAGTTTCTCTCAATTGAGGGCATTAAATAGAATATTGGGTGTTGGAAGAATAGATAACCAAATGTATTAGAGGAGGAGATTAGGATTTCCCTTAGGAATGAGAAAGTTATTGATGTTTGGAACTTACCTATTCAATATATGTGTCCACATTCTTCTCTAATTTAAAAATTTTCACCTTATAAAACCCTCTGATGGGTACACTAGACCTTTTACAAAACTGTTTAGTGTTCTGTGACATGTTTTTATGATATTACTTATCAATATTGGGATATTTTCTACAATTGAACCACTTGAAATATTGTCAATCAAGTTATGATTTATCATAATTAAAACATCATAAAATAATTTTATTAAATGTTTATTGCTTATTTGGTGGTTTGAAAATCTTTAACAATTGCTTTTAAAATGTTCCAAATATTCCCAATGTGTTTCCCTATTAGATTATATTATTCTAAAAAAATCATTCCCTATTATCATTGTTCGTGAGGTTGGGAATTATTTTTCAAGAAAGAGGAGTTTCATGTCCTTTAAGCATCTAATTGGAGATTTGACATAATATAGACAATATTTTGCAATGTTTTCTAATGAGAATTGGAATTCCCTAAGAATTTAAAATTCAACATTAACATTGCCCAATTTTAACATCAAAAAAACATTTTGAAATTAATTTATGTTCTTATATGGGCTTTATTTATCTAGCCCATGAAATTATTGAAATTAGTGAATGAGTATAGATTTGAGTTAAACATTATGTGCTTCCCAATGTATTTAAATGTATATTGGTTCGATCTTTACATTAGGTGAGGGAAGTTATTTTATTGTCTAGTTATTTTCATCGACATTATGGAGGTTTATTTCATTAATGATATTTATTTTTGAAGAAGATTAATGATTGAGAAGAGTTTTTATGTTTTGTACATCCTCCTCCAAGGGATCATTTAGTGATTCTTAGTATCGATGATGAAATATCCTCTCTAGTTTGTGTTATAAAGGAAGTATTTCATATAATGATTATTTATTTATGAATAATTCTTACAAAAATAATATTTTATTAAAATTAAAGACAAATAAATTTATATGACAAAACAAGACAAAAATTCACAAAATTCACAAATATTTTATAAACGATTCACATTAAAACAGAAATTTATATCCAGCAACAATACAAAAATTTGAACAAATTGTCATGAAATTTAAAATTGATCATGACTTAAAGATTATTTTATAGAATAGGTTAGACAGTAGGTTGTATCTCAAGGATCATTGGTGGTTTATAGTGTTTATTTTAAATAAAAACAAGTAAAAAGTGGGGGAGGTTTTGAAATAAAAAATAAGAAAATAATTTAATTTAAAGAGTTTAATAGTTGAAAAACAAAGTGTATTTTGAGAAATATGAGAAAAAGTGTTAATTTTTAGATCAATACACACATGTAAATTTCATTTTTATTAGATATTAATATGGGTTTTGAGTAAGTCATCAGTTCAAATTAACCGGAATCTCAATTACTTTTCATGATTTTATGTCAATAAATATAGAACCAAACCATGAAATAAAAATATTATAGCCAAGGTCTTGATATTATGAATTTTATAATAAATTACAAGGAAAATTGACATCTCAAATATGTTGGGAAGAAAAGTTTTCTTGTGTTTTTAAATGGATAAAATCACATGTCACACAATCCAAACATCACACCGATCAGTTAGAAGTAAACAAAATTCTATTCTCTTAAATCAGTCAATGAATTAAAATATGAATCAAAGTAATTTTATTATGAATAAAACTTTTTCAAACCCAAAATAAATCAAACATATAGAAAAATATATTTTGAAACTCCATTTTCTAGATGTTTAGCTCCTTCATAATGAACGCCCACTGTTTAACCCATCATTAAGAGGAAGAGGAAGCTCATCTGGAACTACAAATTTAACTAATATCTCCCTATGAGGGAAGGTATATATATATAACATACATATATATTATATTAATTCTTTTTTAATCCATAAGAGAATGTCCTTTCCTACTGGTTGAACATGAAAATGGGGTGACCAAGGTTCTAGTTTATCAACAAATTGGAAGCTGGTTTTGGGAACCCAAATTTAAAAATACCACATGGAGCATGATTTTGATAAACTAGATAGTCTTATATAGCTTGTAAAAAAACTAAAATTTCATTTACCCACCTATATAATATCTCTAATAAAAATATTTTATCATTTGGTGGCATATAAATCAAGATATGTTTGACTTACAAAAGTGACCTTGAGACTGTGAACATTGAAGTTTTTATCCAATGATAGAACATTTTGGGCCTCAAAATGTATTAATTGGGATTAATGTTATTATATATAAATGTATACCAAACAATTTTTCATTCTCATACCAATTATCATTCCAATTTGATGCAAGTATTAGTATAGGTATGAATTTTTGTCCACATATGTGCTTGGAATCCTGTATAGTTTGGCATTAGTTTAGTGAATTTCACTATGGGCTCTTCAAATAACCTCCACATACAATGTAATCATAAAAAAAAGGAAAAGTTACCTTTTACAATTGATAAAAATTTAATAAATAAATTAAACATGAAGTGATTTTTTTTATTTTTTAATTTATAATAAAAACCAGTTTTGCACACAGGTGTAAGGGTGAAATAAAATAGTGAATTGATGTGTGATCAGATTCATATGTGGATATCTTTGTATGTGAACTAGAAAATTATTTATCCATATAAAGGGTTTCAAATTTAGATTCTTACATAATAAAATCCACAATCTATTCATCTATATAAGGGTAACCATGTATGGGGAATATATATATTAGAACATCGTGATGCGATCCACCTATAGACCCACCATGTAAGGGGATACATAACCATAGTTTCATGTAAGAAAATTTATCCTTACATGCTAGCTGAAAATTTCAGTAATTTCTAGAATTTATGTTTTTAGGAGAAAATATATGGATATGATACAAGATCTATTCTTCATGTATTCAAAAATCACAAACACTTGTAACATATTTTGATTCATGCTTGGGATTTATGCTGATTTGATATTTAATATTTTCATGGAAGATCAATGTTGAATGAAAATTTGGAATATTAAAGTATGTGATAAATTGTGAAATTCCAAAATATATAAAAACCAATATTAGTTGATTCTTGATTTGTTATCATAGGATCTAAATATCAATATTCTGTTACGATCCATGATTTAATACAAGTTTGATGAGGATAAATGAAAATTATGATGAGATGAAAAAGGATAATTGTTATATTCATTCATGGATTTTCATATGGAATATTTTGATATATAAAATCTTTGATAAAAATGTAATTATTTAGATTGTTCATGGGTTTCTTATCATTTCTAAAAATATTAAAAATGTTTATTTTTCTCAGACTGATTTTTTGAGAAAATAGGAACATAATGGATAGATGAATTTATAGGAAATATATTTAGCCGAATACTAATATTCCATACTCTTTAAATATGTAAGAAAAATAAAGTAGGAAATTGAATTGTATATATTAAATGTTTTAAATATCACATTGGGATGGGTTTTCACTAAATGAGAAGATGAATTTAGTGTGATATTATAAAAATAATTATTTATGCTAGAATATATGGGATTTTGTAGAAGATAATAATGAAATGGGATGAAAGGGATGATCCAAAAATCTTAATATTGTGTGAATTTAATATAGCGAGGACAAATATTTATCTTTTTATTTCAGTGGATGAAATTTGAGAAGGTTATAAAAAAATTATCAAAGCCTGTAGAAACCCAGATGATATGTGGTTGTGAGAAATGAAAATGAGCAGTTGAGTAATTCTAGGATTCATAAATATTTATATTTATGAATTATTATGTTTTGGTGAAAATTCTATATAGATTTTATAAATATATTTTTAAATGAGTAAAAGGAGAAAGAAACTCAATATTTCTACAAGAAGAGTTTATGTGATCATTAGGACAAGATAAATGATAAATAGATAAGAAGAAGAAGGGTACTTATATAAATGTATAGGATACAGTGGTTACTAAGTTTAAAGGAAATGTGAGAATATGGGAGCCACCCACATATGAAAAAGGTATAGAAATGAAATGAGGATATCATGGGAACTGAATTGAGAAGGTATTTTTGACCACATTGTCGTGACACGTAAAATTGGTTATGATTTGAAGATAAATTTATAGTCTTGGAAAGAACCTAGGTCATCTTTAAAAGATCTTTGGTTGTTTTAGATAATATATTTTTAATAATAATTAATAAAATAGGGGAGTGGTTTTGAAAACATATTTAAGTAAATTACTTAATTTAAAGAGTTTAATAGTTGATAAACAAAAGTGGTGTTTTAGAATTATAAGATAAGGATATAATTTCAAGTTCACTTCACATCTTGGTGAGTTCATCATCCTGAAAAATATACATGGTTTAATGGATTCTTGTGGTTGAGGGTTGTCAAGATCTCAACTTCCCTCTTGCCTCTTAAATGATGCTCAAAGAACCACCCCTTGACACAACAATCATGTTGTCAAGGTTTGGGTGTCAATAATATAGGGTAAAGGCTACAAAAGAACACTGAAATCTTTTGTATGTTTGAGATAAATAAGACTCTTGTCTTATCTAATTAGAACAACCCAATATTCCCACTTGAAATCTCAACCCAATCGGTGTTGAAGTAAAAAGTATTTTACTTAATTTTAACAATAAAAATGCAATCAGATAAGAATCATGTAAAGATAATAAATACGTGAAATATTTAGCACACAAATTACACAAAACCAGTAGAATAAAAAGTTATGAAACTCCTTCCCAAGTTTGTTTAGCTTTCTCAAAATGATCGTCCACCGTTTTGCTTGAATTCAGGAGGAGGAGGAAGCTCGGGTGGAACTTCGTCTTCACCCTTGATTCCTATATGAGAATAAGGGCCTCCAGACCTACTTGGATGATTATAGGACTTCTTTGGATCTCCAAAATACCTGATCTTTGCCTCCTGGCCGAACATACAAATGGGGAGACCAATGTTCCATTTTATAGGCAAATGGGAAGGTGGTTTTGAGCACAAAGATTTCTTAAAAACAATTTTCACATGCGTTTCAACCTCCATACAGCCTTATATGGATTTTTAGAAAGTAAAAAAGTTGTATCCATACTTCTTGGATGTCTCCACCGACTCTTTCGCACAATTTGGACACCTATATCCTGTGATATGGACAGATAACAGCACACCACTTTTTACATCGTGAAGATGTTGTGTGCTGGACAGATCGGGTCGGTTAGGAAACCAGATATCTGAATGATCCTTGGGTTTCTTCATAGGAAATTTATCCAAATGAATTTTGGACCAAACCATAAAATATCATCTCATTGGGATGCATGGTTCAGGAGCAGTGTGTGGATGAGTCCACTGGTGTGCATGGATCTTGCACGTTGGCCCATTTTTCTTGGACATCACCATGGGCCCTCCAAATCACCTCCTCCTACAATGGAATCATCAAAAAAGGTAACATTGCATTTTTAACAGTGATAGAAATAAAATAAATGATTCAATCATGGAATGAAACCTGTCATTATTTTTATAATTTTCAATATAAATTAAGCATAGCATAGTGGTGTAAAGGTGAAAATTACACAGTGAATCATGGTATGATCTCACCCCCACACCTAAAAATTTTCACTCCTGGGAAAAGTCATATATCCAAATAAAATGAGGCATATATATACTCCCAATTTCATGAAGATTTAACATTTGAAGAAATTTTAATTCATTAATATAACGTGATCAATACAAAATCCACACAAAGGAGTTCTTCCTAGTGAAAATGAAAAAAGATGTCTCATAAATCATATCACAATGAATTTCAAAGAGATTCATGACACCAACATGAGAAAGGAATTCAAAAGTCAACCATTCCACTAACACTCTATGTGTGTCTGTGAAAACCAATCCATTCTATTCTTTCCACTTTTTATTCAATAAATATAGGTTATTTTAAAATTATTCAACATTAAATGAATTTTCACCGAACCTGCCATACATCCTTTGCAATAATATTTCAAGACCCACTCACTTAATCATTCCTAGAAGATAAACCATAAACTCCCAGACTAGATATCCCCATATGTTGTACATTTCATCACTCCCCTCATTTTTTTTGATTTTTAGAAGTTTTATTTTGAAAAACTCTCACACTCATCTATCAACCCTTATTTGATATCCTCACAACACTAATTGAAATAGTTATAACTAGGTCAAAGTAGTAGGAGGAGTGGTTTTTTACCTGCTCAAGACACAAATTTTTTTTAGGGTGTACAATAGTCAGACATTAGGTACACACACATTGGTCAATCTAGTACAGTAATGAAATAGATCTGATAAGAAATGAACATATGTAGATATCATTTAAAACTGAAAAATATTAACCTAACATATATTTACCTTATATTAAGTATGAAATATTCATACTTCGTGGTTTAGTGAAAAAATGTATGGAGATATTAGTGACACAGTTTTCCCAAAAACTACTCACACAAGGGGAATCAATCATCTCAAATGTTTCACCGTGATACGACCATTTATATCATTGACAGAAAACCAATTCACTAAAAATCACTCCTTGATGTTAACTTCATACAAATATTCCTTTTCTCCATTCTTTATGGTATTTTTACTTTCCCCTCCTTATGGTCCCTAAATCATGGAAATTTAAAATTTTTGATGGGGGAGAAAATAAAAATACCATAAAGAAAGTAAAAAATTGAAGAAATAAGAAAGACAATAAAAATCCTAATGAAGTCAACAAGATAGGAAAAGTAAAAATACAAAAAAAGGAAAAAAAGAAAAGAAAGAAAAAACAATGACAATTCTTATCTAACCCTAGAATATACCCATCCCCCACACCTAGAATGTGTAGTTTCCTTACTATAATAATTGAGAAGGTGATAATGAAGGATAAAACATGGTGTGTTTCACTGGAATGTTGCTTCTTGAACATGGAGTTCTTCCATCAGGAACTCTGAAAGGGCTTTATGGAAGTGTCTCAACCATTGCCCATTGATAGTGAAGTTTTGCTTGGTTTCTTCATTTTGAACCTGAACAACACCAAATGGAGATACATTAATAATAGTGTATGGGGAAAACCAGCAGGAACAAAGCATACATGGATGCAAATTATGCCTTGAATTATGAAGGAGGACCTTATGCCCAATGTGGAACTAATGATGAAGTATAAGACGGTCGTGAGCAGCGTTGGTTTTCTCCTTATAATTCCTAGAGTTTTCATATGCATCTATTCTCATTTCCTCTAACTCCTAAATTTGTAAATTCCTTTGAGAACCTACACCGTAAAGATTATAATGGCATTGTTTGATGGCCCAGTAGGCTTGGTGCTCAATCTCAACAGGTAGGTGACAACTATTTCCAAACACAAGGTGATATGGTGACATTCCAATGGGAGTTTTGAAAGTAGTACAGTAGGCAAATAATGAATAATCATATCGAAGACTCCAATATTTTCTATTGGGTTGAACCATTTTTTCAATAATCTGTTTTACCTATCTATTTGACACCTCATCTTGCCCATTGTTCTGTGGGTGATATGTAGTATAAACTCTATGAATGACCCCATACCGATGCAAAAGTGATTTCATTGTTCGGTTACAAAAATGAGAACCCTGGTTACTGATGATGAACCTAGGTAATCCAAACCTGCAGAATATTTGTTTTCTCAAAAATTCCACAACTATTTTGGAATCATTTATCCTTGTGGCTCGGGCCTCTACCCATTTTGACACATAATCAACTGCCAAAAGAATGTACAAGTTTCCAAAGGAATTGGGAAAGGGACCCCTAAAGTCAATTCCCCAAACATAAAAAATTTCATGAAAGAGAAATGGTTGTTGTGACATTTCATTTCTTTTAGATTCATTCCCCATTCTTTGACTATGAGGACAATATCTGAAAACATCATGGGCATCCCGAAAAAGTGTTGGCCAAAAGAGACATGAATCAATGACCTTATGAGTAGTCCGTTGGGGAACAATGTTAAGGACAGATTGGAACTCACTATCGGGAACACAACACCTAAGGGATTGATCACTACATGTGTTCCAGAGGTATGGTTCATCCCAAATATACTAATGAGACTCATGTTTTAGACTAATGGCTTGGTTTTTGTTTAAATATGTAGGAATTCAATATGCTACCAAATAATTTACAATTTCATAATACTAATGGATAACATCTTTCACTTGGTATAATTGACCATCATGAAACATGTCATTAATGGGAATACAAGGGGATGAGTCAATTTCCAAGGATGGGAGGATCCTACATATATGGTCAGCCACCACATTCTATGATCCTTTTTATCGCTAATTTCTAGATTAAATTTCTGAAGGAGTAGAAACCAGCGAATGAGACTTGGTTTGGATTCCGGTTTCTTAAGGAGGTACCGAAGGGCTGCATGGTCTAAGAACACAATGAATTTGGACCCTAAAAGATATGACCTGAATTTATCCTTGGAAAACACAATAGAAGGAAATTATTTTTTAGTTGTGGTGTAGTTATCTTAGTTAGGGTCCAATGTACATGAGGCATAGCCTATGACATGTAGAGATCGATCGACCCTTTGTGACAAGACTTCCCCAACTGCATAGTTAGAGGCATCACACATGAGCTCAAATGGTAAATCCCACAGAGGTGGTTGGATTACCGGGGGTGAAGCGAGACTCTATTTTAACTTATTAAAATCATTATCACATTCTTTCTCAAAAAAAATCCATTTTCGTTTTGGAGTAATTGAGAGGGGGGGGGGGTGCAATTTTACTAATGTCATGAATGAAACAATGGTAAAATCCAGCATGACCTAGAAAAGACCACACCTACCGTACATTTTTGGGTAATGGTAAGGATGAAATTAAATCCACTTTTGATTTATCTACTTGGATACCATCCCCAAAAATGTATTCCCCAAAACTATACCTTGTCACACCATGAAATGGAATTTCTCAAATTTTAATAAAAGATTTTTTCAATACAGTGATGTAGGACTAGGTCAAGACTACTCAAAAATTCATCAAAAGAGGATCCATAAACATTGAAACTATCCATGAAAACTTCCATGAAATTATCCATGTAATTTGAAAAAATACTAACCATGCATCGCTGGAAAGTACCTGGAGCATTTCACAGAACAAATAGAATTCCCTTATATGCAAATGTTCCAAAGGGTCAAGTGAAGGTTGTCTTTTCTTGATCCTTAGGGGAAATATGGATCTGAAAGTATCCATAATACCCATTAATGAAATAGTAGTAGGACTTACCCACTAGCCTCTCTAGAATTTGTTCAATGAATGGAAAAGGGAAATGGTTCTTAAGAGTCTGTTGGTTTAGTCAATGATTGTCTATACAGTTACACCGACTATTCTGCACACGAGTTGGAACCAATTCATTATTTTCATTTTTGATTACTGTTAGGCCAATCCTTTTTGGAACTACTTGAATGGGACTGAACCATTGTGTATCATAGATGGGGTAAATGATTTCAGCATCCAATAATTTTTTTATCTAATTTTTCATAACTTCTAGGAGGTTTGGGGTCAATTGACATTGTGGTAACCTCACTGGTTTAGCTTCATCATTTAATAAAATATGATGCATAAAAATTGATGGGACAATACCAAAAATGCCAGCAAGTGTCAATCATAAAGCTTTTATTATACTCCCTCAAAAGTTAAAGAAGTCACAATTCATGGACAAGAGGGAGTGAACTAGCAATGATGATGGGTAACTTGTTTCCATTATCAAGATGTGAATATTTTAAATCTTGAGGCAATTATTTCAGTTCCAATTCCAGTGGATTTTGGGTTGATGGGAGTGTCTGTGAAAGTGAGAGGTCACTGATCTCATATAACTACTCAATGGTATCATGCTCAAAAGAGGAATGAGCTTTTACAAGCTTAGTAGTATCATCAATGGTCAGTGGATCCTCAGTGTTCAAGAAATCATCAATTAATAAACATTCATAACATTTTTCTAATCCACTAAAAAAATCATTGTTTGACTCATTCACTATAATTTCAATTAATTAATAAATCTCAGAAAAAGTATTGGGGGAAAGAAAATTTGTTTTTTCAAGGGTAGGGAGTACATCAATTGAATTAACAGTGAGAGATAAATGTTCTTCTAAGGGGTGATCAATGTAATCAAGGATGTTTAAATGGACTATGTCACCACCAAATTAGATAGATAATGTACCATTTTGGACATTAATTATTCTTTTGGAGTTTTTCAAGATGGGTCTCCCTAATATAATCGGGTCATGTCCATTCATCCTATAATCCTCCATTTTATGCACATAAAAATCAGCCAGAGAAATTATATTTTGAACCCTCACAAGAACAACCTCTAACACACCAAAGGGGTGTGCGGTACTCCGGTTATCCAGTTAAATAATAATTCTAGTAGGATTCAGTTTCTTGACCAACAATGTAGATTATATAGAGTGAGGAATCACATTTATAAAGGAACCCAAATTAATAATATCATTAGAAAAATAATACTCCCCTATGGTGCACAAAATTGAGAATGTTTAAGATCATTGCACTTTGTGGGAAGTGATGGCTCGATCAATTCTGAAACATTCCTCCCCAAGCTCACTTTCTCATCACCTAGAAGTCTCTTTCGGTGTGTACACATATCTTATAGAAACTTGGTGTACAGTGTAATTTTCTTCATAGCATCAATCAATTGGATGTTAAACTACACTTTCTTGGAAATTTCCAATATTTCCTTTTCAAGTTCAGTTTCCTTTTGTTTTCTTGGTTGAGTGGCCATTTGAGAAAATAGAAGATAACTGTTTGTTCTATGTGACACATCAATGTATACACTCATTCGTTTGGAAGGGCTTCTCTTAGGACAAGGTTCTTCAATATATGGAACATTTTTAATGGTTGGGATAGAGGTTTCCTCAGGAGGGGATGACTCTAATAGAGGATTCATTTTACTTTCTAGTTGTCTTCCTCTCCTAAGGGTGATGGAACTAATGTTTCCTTTATCTCTAGGGTTAAATACTAGTTGAGAGAGAAGTTCACCTGATCTATGACTTTTAATTTCACCCACTGAGTTAGCTAGTTGGACAAATTGGGGTTTAAGGTCTTGTAGAGCTACCTGAGTGGTTTTTTGGAATTGAATAATGTTGGCAGGCATTTGTTTCATCATATCTTCTAGGCTAGGCTCGAGTTTTGGAGGGGTTTGTTGGAAAGACCTTTGGGGTGGTTGAGAATTTATGGGTGGTGTTGGTGGATGACTATTCTTTCCATGTTGGTTCCATTGTTATTGAGTATGGTTTGAATACCCCCTTGCCTATAGTCTTGGTTCTCTTTCCAACCAGGGTTGTATGGATAGTAAGGTTCTTGCCAAACAGGTTGGTTATAAGGGAGACCTGTAAATATTTCCTCACAACTCACTTATGTTTCCCTCAATTTATAAAATTGGTCCGAGTAGTGGGTGTTAGAAGAATATATAACACAATGGATGGGAGGAGGAGATTGGGATTTTTCATGGGAAAGAGCAAGTTGTCAAAGAAGGGTACATACCTCTTCGAACATTGTGTCCACCTTCTTCTCAAATTCATTACTTTTCACCTCATAGAAACATCGAATTGGTAAATTAGACCTTGAACCAAATTACTGTGTGTTTTGTGCCATGTTCTCAATTAGGGTTCTTGCAGTAATTAGGGTGTTATCAAATATCGCCCCACCTGTAGCAGCATTGATCATATTTCAATAAATAGGGATTAAACCTTCATAAAAATATTGAATTAAAAGTTGATCACATATCTGGTGGAGTGGAAAACTTGAACATAACCATTTAAATCATTCCAAATATTCATTTAATTTTTCCCCTTTATATTGTATTATCCCACAAATTTCTTCCCTTATTGTTGCAGTTCGAGAGGCTGGGAAATAGTTTTCATGAAAAGGCGTTTCATGTCCGCCCAACCTCTTATTAGGGAATTAACATAATATAACCAAACTTTTGCTATGTCTTATAATGAAAAAAGGGAACTTCCTTTACATTACTTGTTCTTCATCCTCATTTGCTAGTTCTAAGGTTGAACACATAGTGTAAAATTATTTTACATGCTTGTGTGGATCCTCTCTAGGATGTCCATGGAATCTTAGTAATAGATGAATTAAACCGGATTTTAGTTCAAAATTGGGTGCCTCACCTTGTAGATGAATATAGGCGGGTTTGATATCATCAACAGGTGAGGTTAGTTATTTTAGTTTTTGATAGTTTCAGCCATGTTATTCACATTAATTTTAGTTTTAATGTGGGTTTCCAAATAAGAAGAAGGATTGATATGAGTGTTGATGTTTTGTGCATCCTCCTTCAAAGGTTCTTCTTCTGTATCTCGAGGACGCTGATGTAGGATCCACTATGGTTTGGGTTCTAATGGTTGTAAGTCACCCTGAGTAGAACACATCGTACATAGTACCTACACAAGAAATAAATTAGAAAACAAAAATAAATGTAAATGTAGATGAAAAAACAAACAATCATTTAGAAAATTTACAAAGAAAATTATTAGAAACATGCACTAAAACCAAAGAGATCCCTGGAAACGGTGCCAAAATTTGTCCATGTTTTCATGAAACATAAAATTGGTTATGATTTGAAAATAAATTTATAGTCTATGGAAGAAAATAGGTCGTCTCTCAAAGATCATTGATTGTTTTAGATAATTTATTTTTAATAATAATTATTGAAAGAGTGGAGTGGTTTTGAAAATAGATTGAAGTAAATTGCTTAATTTAAAGAGTTTAATAGTTGATAAATAAAAGTGGTGTTTTATAATTATAATATAAGGAGATAATTTCAAGTTCCCTACAAATCTTGGTGAGTTTATCATTCTGAAAAATACACATGGTCTAGTGGAATCCTTTGGTTGAGGGTTGTCAAGATCTCAATTGCCTCTTGCCTCTAAAATGATGCTCAAAGAACCACCCCTTGAAATAACAATCATGTTGTCAAGGATTGGGTTTCAAGCATATATAATAAAAGCTACAAAAGAATAGATAAATATTTTGTATGTGTGAGATAAATAGGACTATTGTCTTGTCCAATCGGAACAACCCAAGATTCCCACTTGAAATCTCTACCCAATCAGTGTTGAAATAAAAAGTGTTTCACTTTATTTTAATAATAGAAATGAAATCAGAGAAGAATCATGTGAAGATATTAAACAAGTGAAATATTTATCACACAAATTACACAAAACCAGTATAAGAAAAATTACTGTAACTCCTCCTAAGTGTGCGTAACTTCCTCAAAATGACCATCCGCCATTTAGGTTGACATCAGGAGGAGGAGGAAGCTCGGGTGGAACTTCGCCTTCATCCTTGATTCCCATATGAGGATATGGGCCTCCAGAACTCTTAGGATGATGAGAGGTCTTATTTGGGTCTCCAAAATACCTGGGCTCTGCCTCCTGGACGAACTTTCAAAAGGGGATCCCAAGGTTTCATTTTATAGGCAAATGTGAAGGTGGTTTTGGGCACACAGATTTATTAAAACCACTTATCGCATGAGTATAAACCTCCGTACAACCTTATCTAGATTTGTAGAAAATAAAAGAGTTGTAGAACCATCTCTTTTCTATCTCCACCAAAAGTTTGGCACAATTTGGACACCTATAGCCTAAGATATGGATATATCAAAACACACCACTTTTGACTTCGTGTAGATGCAGTGTGCTAGATAGATCAGGTAGGTTGGGAAAACAGATGGCCGAATGAGCCTTGGGTTTTTCATATTAAATTTATCCCAATGTAGTTTGGACCATACTAAAAAATTTCAGCCCATTTGGATGCACGGTTCAAGAGCAGTGTGCATGGATCTTGCGCAGTTTGGCCCATTTTTCTTGGACATCACCATGGGCCCTCCAAATCACCTCCTCCTACAATGGAATCCTCAAAACAAGTATCATTTACCTTTTTAACAGTGATAAACATCAAAGAAATTATTTAAACATGGAATGAAACATGTAATTATATTTATAATTTTCAATATAAAACAATTTTAGCACAGTGGTGTAAAGGTGAAAATTACATAGTGAATCGTGGTACGATCAATTTTATACATTAAAAATATACAGAAATAAAATGTGGCTGACCTTTGTATAAAATGAAAAGGAAGAATAAGAGATGTTTACACATTATAAAACTTATAGCCTATTATCACTGAAGAACTAAATAACTCTTTAAGAAGAAGAATAATAAATTTGCTATAAAAATGATAGAGAATATCTTTTGGTTATAGAATAAGATATAGATTACAAGATATATTTGTTGTGTAGTTTTAGTTGAACTAATTAATAGAAGAATATGAGTGAGTGATTGATTGTGATACTATTTTTTGATAATTTTATGTCCATAATTTCATATTTTTATGAGTAGCTAGATTTGTAAAGATCATAAGAGCTTGTGTCTAAGTAGAGAAAGTAAGGTGAGGGGATTTGTTGACGTTTTGTGAAGCTATGTTGAAAGTGGATACCGATTTTCATGTATTTATATTAAATAAATTATGTAATTATAGTACTCTATTGATAAGGAAGTTGATCATATGTAGTGGATTTTGAGACATCATGTGCTAATTGGAGACCCAATTTATAGAGGATCTGGAATGTAAAAACTTTTATTTACATAATGATAAGTTTTGGAAGCTTTGTTACTTTGGGTATTAAAGGAAAATATAATGTGAATCCATGGTTTTAGTGTGAAACTTATATTTTATAAGTTCTAGTAGAATCATCCAATTATATGTATGGTGAGATGTTTAATAGTTTTTAGAATCACTATAATAGACCAACCGATGTCAACCAGACTATTCACCCAAGTTAGCCCATTTTCAGGTGAGGTAAAAAAGAGATAACAAAACAAGTCTCATATATAAGGAAAATAGACATAAAACAAGAGTAAGCAGTGGGAATAAAAGGGGAAACAACTGAGATAAATAGGAAAAAGTATAAAGTATGATAATTCTAGACAACAGGTCTCTATGTGACTAATCATCACCTCCAAACCATATCAAACTAAAAAAACAACATAAAGTGAATCCTTTATAATATATAATGATCTTCCCTTTAAAAGTAAGTAATAAAAAAAGGTCTACATCCAACGAAAATAATAATTAGGGTATGATAATCATATCCCATTAAGATACCACAAATATATCTATACATGTTATAATAACAAGAATGGTTATGTTTATGATTTAGAACAAAAATATTTTCACAACAATTTTTATATATAAAACAATTTAAAAACCTCAAATAATCCTTGAGTATTCACAAATTTCTTGTCATATTTTCCAAATATAGAAAAAAATCAGTTAATGATATTCAATATAAATATACACGTGAGATAACATCCATGAAGTAATCTATCATGAAACAAACAACTGGAAACAATAATGAACCTTCCAATTGGAATATGGATTATGGTAAAATACATACTAGACACGCATGAGCCAAACAAGACATAAGGTTGGGCCCAAATAATATTGATTCATTCCAAAATTCATTTATATACAAGAGGTTACCTCATAATGGTGTTACACACAATAAGGCTACTCATGTCTCTTTCTCAACACACAAATGTTCCCTCGATGAAATGTTTTTCAATTTATATTTTTAAAAATGATGGTCATTTTCTTTATAAAACCATTTTAAAGACAAGATAATATACTCCCGGGTTAAAAAAATCCATTATCTATTTCAAATCAAGGAAAAATAATTTTCAAATATAAAAGCCCTTTTGAAACATGAACCCGTTCCCTTTTCAATTTCAACACATGAAATTCCATTTCAAATCTCAAGAAATAAATAACAACTATAATAAATTTGAGAAATTAGGATATCTGAATAGATCCACCCACCTCAAGTAGGTAAAAACCTAACATCCTCTGATGGATGGGATTCGAAACAATTTTTTTCCTTTTGATGAAAATCTCTGAAAAAATAATGAAAATGGTTGATAGATTTGACAATATGATTACCCATTCCTACCAAAAAAAGTTTCTTAATAAGAAACATGATATAAACCGAGAGGAAGGCTTAACCAATTAGAAGAAGTGCCTAGCCCTAATAGTCACTCGTTGAACATTGTGGTTCAATGGTTACAGAATCACCCAAATTCACCTAGCGAGGATTCTAGGTCGAGAGATGAGGGATACATAAGGAAATAATGAAACATATCATTCATAATGTACATTAAAAATCAACTAAATTACATTTACATGGTGTTTAACTAATTTAAAAATCATGAAATCATTGGGGTCTGTATATGGAAAAAACCCATCACCAAATTTATTAAAAAAATTATTCATACACAGCATGGAACTATTTCACAGTGTGTAAACCATTAACACCAAATACCCAATTCTTAACTTCTTCCTATAAGATATTACATGATGTGTACTCCACTAACATGCCACGTAAGATCCAAATAATTAGAAAAAACTCTAAGATTTATTTTGAAGATCTCAAAAAATTTCTGACTTCATCATTATAGTTATCTTCCCAATTCCATTGTTATCTAGAATTTCACAACAAAAAATGAAACCATAAAAAGGAAAAAAAATTCTTGATAGAAAGGGAATGGGGCCTTACAATCTCCCCACCATAAAAGCATTCGGTCCCTAGAAAGTGCTTAATATCTTGTATTTTCAAAAATAATATACCTATGCTACCTCATCAACAAATCATACTCCCATATCTCATAGTGATCTCATCCATACATTCATAGTATCCAAACTAGGGGGATCAATTTATCACATGGTAACCTATCCTGGTGATCTATAATCTAAATAGGATTCTCACTAATATTTTATTGGTCCCAAGATCAGCCTCATCTCATATAATAACATGGGATGGATATGGTATATACCTCCTCAACTAGGAAACTTGAAATACATCATGTATAATAGGCAATCCAGATGATAAAATAAACTGATAGAACACTCTCACATTTTATCAATAGTCTCAAAGGGGCCCATAATCCTTGTTGGTGACATACCCTACTTACACAACCGATGATGTACAAAATGAGGTGAAACTCTAAGAATGATCTAGTAACCAACACCAAACTCTAGTGTCCAACGATGACAATACGCATAATATTTTTGATGACTCTGTGCCATGATAAAATGCATATCTATTAACTACACCACCTCTGTTGTCTTCTGAACAACACTCATACCAACCAAAGACTAATCTCTTAACTCTTCCCAGCACAAGGGAGATTGACATGGCTTCTCATACAAAACCTAAAAGGGTGTCATCCTAATAGAAGCATGATAACCATGTTTATAAGAAAAATCAACCAAAGGAAAATGTCTATACCATGATCCGACAAAATCAAGAGCACAATCCTGTAGCATATCCTCAAGAACCTAAAAACACCTTTATATATATCCATACAAATATGGATGATAAGATTTTCTCAATTTTGATTGGGAACCCATTTTTTTTGTAAAACATTCTAAATCCAAGATGTGAACATTGATTCCCTATCAGAAACAATCACAAATGGAAATCTATGAAGTCTCACAATCTATCAATCATAGAAGTTCCCAATATATTAAAAATTGGTCATTTCCTTTACACATTAACAAATGTGGTAATTTAGTGGGTATGTCAATAATCACCCAAAATGTGTTCTTCCCAAATTGAATTCCACACTAAACCAATGACGAAATACATGGAAATAACATTCCACATCTATATCAGAATGGGTAAACGGTGTAACAAACTTTTAGGTCTCTAGTGTTCCACCTTAACTCTTTGACTACTGAGACACCATGAGGCAAAGTCCTCAACTAAGAAACTCATATATGACCACCAATATCAATATCTCTAATTGTGGTGCATCTTTGTATCCTCATGGTGAACATACTAACATGGTAGTTTCCACTATTTAAAAACTCTAGTATCAATGAAATAATTAAAAAAACCCTATATTATAAGCACAAATATTCATAGAGATATGAGACCCCTAACTTGAGTTCTCTCCACCATTTAGGATTTCTTCTAAGCATTGGATGTCAGTGTTTATTGTCTGCTAAAGTCAAACTCACCCATCAAAAGATGAGTCAAAATTTATCAAAGATAAGAATTCTTATCCAACAACCTCCTTTAATCATAATCTCATCAATGAAAACAAACTCATATGAGACTAGTGCTCAACTAATTCCTTAATGGATTGTTTCAGTAATTTTCTACTCAATGTATCGGTAACCACATTACCTTTACTAAGATATATATATGATATAAAAATCAAAATTATAAATATACTCAAACTAGTTTATCTTTCATAAGTTCATATCCTTCTATGTAAAAATATAATTTAGGCTATTATGATCAAAACATACCGTAAACTATAAACCAAATAGATAATGATGCCACATTTTGAGTGAAAGCATAATAGCTCCAACTCAAGATCATGGGTAGGGTAGTTCTTCTCATGAGAGAATAACTAGAATGAAAAATAAGCCAAAAACTATTTCCCTTACATCGAGGAATATCCCAAACTCATACTTAATGCTTCATTGAAAACATAGTAACCTAAAATTGGATTAAAAAAAGTGCTAAAGTCAACCTCATCATCAGTTCATCAAAAGTTTTTTGACACATATCATTCCATTCCATCTTTACACCCTTACAGATTAATGCTATCATCAAAGATGAAAGCTTTGAGATGTCCCTAACAAAACGTATATAGTAACCTAAAAAACACAATATGCTCCAGATCTCAAACATGTTTTTGGGATTCTCCCAAGAAATAACTACATGTACCTTTTCAGGATCTACTGAGACTCCCCTCTCAAATATCACTTACCCTAGAAACTTTAATTCTCAGATCCAAAACACCCACTTGGAAAGATAACCATATAGATGATGATCAATCAAATTTCAAATAATGATATCAAAATAGTTTATTGCCCCTCCGATGACTTGGAGTACACAAAAATATCATCCATAAACATAATAAAAATAGTTTCTGGAACCGATGTAAGATCTGACTCTTTAAATCCATAAATACCAAAGGTGAATTAGTGAGTCCGAATAGCATAACCTGAAACTCAAAATTTCTATACTGAATTTGAAATGTAGTTTTGTATATATCCTTATCCCAAAATTTCCATTCATGGTACCCTAAACACATGTCAATCGTAGAAAAACAACAAGCCCCTCTAAGCTGATCAAAGATATCATCAATATTGGGTAAAATATACTTGTCCTTAATGGTTACCCAATTCAAATTCTGATAGTAAATACATATACTGATACTTATATATAAATTTTTAGAAATTAGTATAGGAAAAACCCACAGTGATATGATAGGATTAATAAATACTTTATCTTACAGGTCCTTAATATGTAATTTAAGCTCCACCAACTTAGTAGGTGCCATTCGATTGGATAACATAAAAATGGGAATTGTTTCATAGAGAAGTTCAATTGTATACTCAACCTCTCTCTTTGGTGATAAACCAACAAAATCATATAGAAAGACCTCCAGGTACACACAAAAAACTTTAGGTTGTTGAACACCCAAGAAAGGGTCAACTAAATCAGAAACATTTCTGAGTATTTGCATGACACTATTCCTGCATAAATAACAATCTGAACATATATTACAAATCTAGAGTTCCTATCAAATAAAAAACATTAGTGACCCGATCAGTAGAGAAAAAATGTACATGAATGTGATAATAGTGTATATAAGTCTTCATGATGATCATCCAACCCATGAAAATAATCAACTAAATGTAGTCAAGGTCAAGAAAAAAGAACTCCCAAACCACCTCAAAGATTCCTATAACTACCTAACACATGAGGAACATGAAACCATATTTGGACTGATTTCTTAATGTTCTAGACATATCCAGAAATAAAGTTGTACGATTCAAATTCAACCCGAACATGTCAAATAAATTTGATGATATGAAATATTGAGTAGATCCTGTATCAAAAAAATACTACACCATAGAATTTAAATAAACATTGTACCCCTAATAGTAGTTGGCCCCACATTGGATTTCTCTAGTGTACACACTTCTGCATAATTTCATATACAATTAGACACCTAGAAAACCCCCTTGGCCTTGAAATAAGACCTACCAACCTTGGGAGTATCAACTTGAACCTGCGATCCCCTGGTGAAAGTTGATCCAACCTTACTACCTTGGTAAATACTATCACAAAAATGATTCAGATGTCCATATTTCCTGCAAAGACAAAAAGTCATAGGATCCTCCCTGGAATGTGTCCTGGTGTTATCACACCTCTTACACTAGCCAAAAATAACCAATTTCTTCCCTAAAGAATCCCCTGAAATTTTTCCTGAAGAAAACTGTACAATCTTATGCTTCATTTTCTTACCAGAAGAATAACCCTGGGAAAATACTATACTAACTGAAGATCATCCCAGCCCATTCCTTCATGTTATATTTTCTTCAGTGAAATATTCTTTATCAATAACCTACATAAATTTTATAATACAAAAAATAACATGCATTGACTGAATATTCTTCCTAATACCCATCTCAAACCTTCTAGACATTAGGTGATCATTGGTTAGAATCTCTAGTTCCATATGTAGAAAATCAAAAAAATGGATGGATTATTCAATAATAGTACACTTCAGTTGATCCAAAGGCAAAAACTCTTGGGTCTTTACCATATGTAAATTCTTAGGATAAAAATGTTAATTAAAGATCTTCTTGAAAGAAACCCAGGTAAGATAATTATTCAACATAGCTTTCACTACAGAGTCCCACCATCTTATTCCCAATCCATCAAGCATATACATGGAAAAACAACCTAAGAATATCCATGTATATTCAAAAAGTTAAAGACCCTATCAATCCATTCAAGCCCCTCCTCTGATTCATGTGGTCAGTTTTTACCCTGGAAGACAGATGGATGATTCTTGGTAAATTAAAAGAAACGATCCACTTCTGATCCTAGTTTCATGATGTTCACTGAACCCATAGTATGAATGGTACAAATAACTACTTCCACCAAAGAAGGCTCCACATGAATAACCACCCACAAAGCCTACCTCATGACTTCACATATTGTATTTGAAAAAGATATTTTAGGAGTCATTGTCTATTAAACAAAATAAAATAGCCAATGAATCATGATAAAATTCTGAAACCATAAAATTGAATTTTGGAATAAAAAACAATGCTTTAAAATAATACTAATTTATATCAAATTATGAATTCTTTCAGAAAAATGAAACACCTTTATAAAATAACTGGTCAATCCAAATAAACTTTAAACTTAGTTTATTCAAGATACATCACACACATACAGTCCCCAAACATTGTAGATATGTTAAATTAAACAAATTTCCCATAAAATTCAATCAAATTTACCTATATACCAAATTGAGGACTTAGTAAATATTTTTCTGACCACCCATGGTAACTCATATTCAGTCATGGGAGTGAGCTAGCCATACCCCATTTAGAATCCTACTATCATAATTTGAATGATCCAACTCCTATCTACCTAAGACAATAAAAAACTCAAGAAATGACAACTCACTTCAGACTGAGTGTCCCTTTGAAACCAAATTGTAATGGACCAACCTAGATAAACCATACCAGTCACCCAAGTTATCCCATCATGGGGTGGGGTAAAACAGAGATAAACAAAAAGTATCTTATATAAGGGAAAAATATACAACTAGAGTAGAAAGTAGAAATGGGTAGATATAACTAATACAAATAAGATAAACCATAATGTATGAAAATTATATAAAAAAAGTTTCCATGTGACCAATCATCACCTCTAAACCATCCCAAATGTAAAAAACAATGTAAATAGAATCCTACATACTACAAAATGATATTAACTTTATATGTATCCTAAAAAACATGGTCTACATCTTTTTGTAGGTAGAAGTAGGGTGTGAGAAACATATCCCTATATAAAACCACTAATATATATATACACGTTTTAATAAAAAAAGAAAAATTTCAAACTTTAATGAAAAAATAGTTTTACAATAATTTTTATAAATAAAATAATTTGAATTTTTTTTCAAATAATATTTTAGTTTTTCAAAATTTCATTTAATATTATGAAAATACATAATAATTATGTAGAGATACTGAATATAAATATACATGTGACCCAACATCCATGAAGTAATCTATCATGCAATAAAAAACAAGAAACAACAATGCACCTTCTAGTTGCACTCTAGCAGATGGAAAAGTAAATAACAAACACGCATGAGCCTAAAAAGTCATTAGATTGAATCCAAATAATATTGAGTCCTACCACATCCCATCAATATACATTATCATACCTTCAAGTGGTGTTACACACACTAAGGCTGCTAGTGTCTCTTTGTTGATGCTTCAAAGGTTCCCTCCATGAAATGTTTTTAAATTTATATTGTTAAAAAACATTCTCACATTTTAATTAAACCATTTTAAAGTGAAGCCAATATTTTTTAAGGATTAAAAATTCATTATCCATTTAAAATCATGTAAATTAAATTTTCAATGAAAAAACCCCATTTCAAACACGAAACCATTCTATTTTTCAATTAAAACATATAAAATCCATTTCAAATTATAAGAAATAAATATTAACTATAGAAATTAAATAAATTAGAACACTTGAATAGATCCACCTACCTTATGAATATTGAAAACCTAACTGCCTTTGACAACATAGATTGGAAACCATAATATTTTCCTTCGAAAGGTAAAGCTTGATAAAAGACTAAAAAAGATTTATAGAAAACACATTCTGATTAACCATCCCAATAGAAAATAGTGCCTCAAACACAAACAAGAGAGATTTGATTTGAATTCTTAACCGAAGTGAATATGAACATAGGCATACTGATCAATTACTAAGCTGATAGATCTTATAGGAAACTAGTCATAAAAAATCACATTGGGAGGATTCAAGGCCAAGAGAGGAGGGAAAAAAGGAAATAATAAAAAATATCATTCGTACAGTACCATAAAAACCAACACCATGACATTTAAAATGAATTTAACTAATTTAGATGTTGTGAAATCCTCAGGGTTAATATACATTGAAATCCCATCCCCTTTTTAATTAAAATCCATATTTTATTCATACACGACATGTTACTCTTACACAACATGTAAATCATTCATATCATGTTCCCAGTCCATGGTTTCTATTTAGTAACAATTACATGATGTCTATTCCACTTACACTGTGTGTAAGTTCCCAATGAGTATTATAAAGTCTAGAATTAATGTTTAAAATTCCAAAAAAAATATAGACTTCACCATTATAGGTATCCTCTAAATTTCATGGTGGGCCATACTAACCCAACGAAATAAAGGAAACCAAAAAAATGTTAAAAACAAACATGGTATAAAGGTAATGGGTAATTACAATCTCCAACCATTATAGTTACTGATTGATTAAAATAGAAAATCATTTATTGATGAGGATAATCAATCTAGGTAAAGAGAATGAATTAAAACTAAATGTTGTAAAAATAAAACACACATCTTTTACTTTCTAAATATTCATTTCATGTGGTTTTTATTTATAGATGGAATATAAAGGGTTCCAATATCTGTAACTAGAAATAGGGGCTTAAATTCTAATGGAGTAAAACTTTCAATGAGAAATTAGGATTTGGTCAAAATAGGACACACTTTATTCGCCCATCATCTCAAGTATCGATCATGATCCTTAAGGTAATTTCAAATGATATCATAGAAAGTTCACTACTCTTGAATCTATATTTATATTTACTATTCAAATTTTAATAAATTTTGAAGAATGTCAGATTTGAGCTATTTGAAAAAGATCCTATAATTAAAGATGTAATGTCTACTATTCTTGCAATAGAATTTTAAATATCATCCAGGGCATTGAAAAATAGGAAAAATAAATAGAACAAAAATAATTGAAAAATATCAGTGAGATAAGATGAATCAAAATTATATAAGGCTGGTGGGAGTGATATTTATTTAAATAAATCTATAAACTATGATAACTTTAAAAAAAATAATAGTTATGATGAATATGAGTTTAGTGGTAAATCATTCTATATTTGTTTATTTTGGTGTAAAAGGTTATTTAAAAATGTGTTTGATAATATTTTTTCATAAATATTATCTCATATAAAGTGAATATGAAATGAAAATTCATATTTAGAAAAAGAATATGATTTCACAGAATATTCATTAGGTAAAAAGGATAGCACACATAACACCCTCAAAAATCTATTAATAGAAAATGACAAAACTGCACCACGTTATAATGAATGATATTTTAATGATAATTAACTCCTGAAAAGAGATTCTTATAAGAATATTGTTATTAAAGAAGTTATTTGTGAATTTTAGAAGCTACACAGAGTCACTATGGATGTCCAATGTGTACAATTGGAAATCAAAATAAAGAGGATAAATAAGATAGATATTTTTCTATAATAGATAAATCAAATGTATATTAATAGAATATGAAATATGAGAAGTGATTAGAAAAAAAGGATAATATCAGTTGAGGATGAGAATAAATATCTCAACCTGGGATTTATAGAACCTAAATCCAAATTGAAAAAAATAGAAATAAACCCATGCTAGGGTTTCCCATGTTTCTAAAAGGAAGTGTGTTTCCAATAAATTAAAAGAGATTAGTTTCTACTAAAAATAGACTCATTTGGTTAGTAATGATAGATTTAGATCATATAGAGATGCCTATACCTCATTCTCATTGAAAATGGAATCTTAAATCCAAATCAAATCTAGTGTGAATGAATATGTTTTGAAATGAATGCTGTAAAAAAGAAAAATATATAAAAATATGGGTTCATCAAAATATAATAAAACCCACCAATAATTCATGGGTAGATGTAGTAAATTGTGAGAATATTTAATCCTCATATATACCACAAAAGTATTGGTGTTTCAACCTAAATATATAAAATTAATCAAGGTGAATAATCAATAAACCCTGTAATAAAAGTAAAGAGAACATGATTTGTAGGATAATACTCGTGTTGTTAAAGGTTAGGGAATATGATATTTTATTATTTTTATGAAATTTAAAACCATTCAAGTTGTAAAATTCCATAAGTAAAGGGGAGTATAGATAAATATTAGAGCAAATCTACTGGAAATTTTTATTAGAATAAAAACAAAATATCTATGATAAAAATATATGATACCCTTGAAAAGTTTTGTAAATACTACAAGAGAAGTGGCCACCGCATTAAATAATTCAGGTATGTTACAAGTAATCACAAATCTCATATTAATGAATAAAACATACAAAAATAGTAGATGCAAAAGAAAATAGAAATAAGAGAAAGTATTTCTTGAGAACTGAACTGAAATATAATGATGACAAAGGAATTCATGAGAAGTTATTGATAAAAGATAATAAAGATGACACACCATATAATATAATATGCATTTACTGTGGTAGGAAATTTTATATCATAGACCATTGAAAAATGGACTTGAATATCTAGAATGCTAAAGGGATCTAGTTGGAACCATTGTTGGATTCAGTCATGTATATAAAAAAGAATATTTTCATGGTGTAAGACATATAAAATGAAGTGTTTAAGAGGTTTTATAATAAAGGAAACTTAAATACCAATGTAAATGTGTGTGGAAGGTATAAATTTTCTAGACCAATCCTAAAAAGTGCATGACTATTTTACCTTGACAAATATAGTTGGTAAAATAAAAATAAAATCCACTAGTTTTTTCATATTCAAAATCTAATGTTATAAAGAAGTATTCCATAAACAAAATGAAAAAAGATTATGTAGAAAAATAATCTTTTATCATATGGTCCGATGAACTTGAAATGACCAAACAAAGGGATAAAATCTAAAAAAATAAGAGAGGTCTAGTTTATCAAGTGAAAATACATTTTTATTCAATAAGAAACTTGATACGGAAGAAGTGTATATGTTTTTCAATGGAGAATATGTATGTGAAGAAAAATTAAATGAAATATATAAATAATAAAAACACTTTTAAAAATTAAATAATGGAGGTATTAGGTTGAGAAATAAGTCTAATATCTGGTTTTATAATAGAAGAGATGATAGGATAAGACCTTATTTAAATGCATACCTATTTATTGTTGTAAGAAAGAATTTATGGTGAAGAAAAAACAATGTTAAATCGTCATGGTTTTCTAAAATTTTAATTAATATTCATTTTTATGTGGCATTATACTTCAACTGATATCATATGTTTTGGAGATTATTTTTGGGAGAGACTACCCTTATGAAGAGGTATAGAAATCATCTCTTGGGGGGGGGGGGTCTACCAAAATAAATTAATATATTGATCATGATTTTTTTTCTAAAACTAGACTTTTGTCCAGAACTAGCAAAAGGTGAAGAGTGGGGTTATTAAGACTGATTTGGTATATAATCAAGAGATGGTTTATTTTGTGGACTTTAAAACCAATAAATTATTATTATATATTTTCATCTAAAACCTATTCATCCAAAAACATCATTGTTAGGTATTATTTGTATGATAATGTTTATTAGAGGCAGTGAATTCAAAACTTCTTTTTCCCTTACTTATTAGTATGATCCCTCTCTGTCTAGTACCCGCTTCTTTCGATGCCTTTTTATCACAGTTCCGATTTCCTTTCCTTATATTATTCTTCAGTGAAAAATACCTACACTTTTTACTTATTCATATTATACTATTCATTAAAAGATCTATCCAATATGAATTCACTCAGTTCCTTCTTCTTCCCTTAATCAAATACATATTCCTCAGGTTCTTTATTGATTTTTCAATTGCTTGATTTCTTTTTCTTATACTTTTTCTTTATCTCATACCTTCTGCTTCATCAAGATCTTATCAACCTAGAAAATAATTACTCTAAAGCTTCTCAGTTAACATCACACAATGGAACTTAACTTCTTCAATAATAAGAACAGAAAAAATAAACTGTTCAACCCTTTTCTTATCACAATATCGCTTCTTTATATAGGCATCATTTCTTCAAAAACTATGGCAAGAGTTAAAAACTCAAATTAAAAGTTCCTAGTTAAACATTGATTATCCATATCAAATATTTGCTTCATTTTATTTCATTTAAACACCCTAAAAGATAAAAGTAAAAAAATTCATATGATATATACTTTAAATATCAGAATCAATGATCTCTTAAAACTTCTTAAAAACTGAAGATAGAATCATGATCATTCCTTCATTATTATTGGTTCATTGAACTTCTATCCTAGCATCACCACAATTAATGACATTATAAGAACATTGAAAATATCTTTTAACATTAATCTGGTAATTCTTCCTAAAAAATTACCTATCTTAAGAAAGATTTTTTAATGAATATATTTTCAACCATTTACAACCTTCCTCCATAAAATGATTTCATAATTTATATATATTTTTATTTATTCATTAAAATCATAAACATTAATCTAGTATTATATTCCTAATATACTTTTAGAGGACTTCTCTACTCTTTCTATTTGTTGACTTTGTATAACTCTTTCTGGTGATTTTTTTGATACTATGTCTGATGTCTATGTAATACTATGTATAATGATATCTCTTAGATACTTCTATTGGGTTCCTTTGTTTGGAAACTTTTTTATGACACCCTTGAATCATAAAAATTTTTCTGATATAAATTTGTTCATAATATTTTATCAGATGACTCGAAAACTTATATCCAATCATTTAAAAACTTCTGTTTGATTTATTCAGTATCTCTTATACAATTACTTCACAAAAATTTTTCAGTTTTCTAAATTCACAAATTATCATCCATATTTCTTTGTGGTGATACATATTTCTTTTCAAATTCAATGTCTATTTGTCTATAACTCTGTCAATAATTCTTCCATCTAGAACATATACAACACTTATCTATATAATGATCATGTAGAAATTATTCAACCGGTTGTGTTATTAACTTTTCTTTGTTCAGTTACCTTGGTATGGAAACCACAATTCAGAAGGAAAAGTTCCACCAAGTATCACATACTTCTTCATTCAAACACCATTATCATGAATCATGAATACATTTATATAAATATTATGTTTAGTACTTTTAATAATAGAAAATCATCAGATGAATTTCCTTAATTTCAAAAAGGGATTCCTTCTTCCATTAATCTGATTGAATCACAGACATAAGGCATTTTGATATTAAATCAATAAGGAATACATCACCATGTATCAAATGATATAGTTTAGAAAACTTATTACAATAAGATTCATCAAGTTACTTAAGTCTATTCATCTCCATCCTAGAGTATTTTATTTCTCTATTTTGCAATGTTTATCTCGGACCTCTTTATAATATGATCATAGAAAAGATCTTCTCCTATCATTTATCTGTTTATCTCAAAATTCTTTTTTCTTCTAGACTTAGTTTGATAAACTTTGTCTATTAGACTTATTCTTCTTTTCAAAGAACATTTTTTCTAGAAACATAATACGGTAAAATAATTATATTTTTTAAAAATTATATTCTCCAAACATCAAGGAACATGTTATATAAATTATGATCAACTCATCAATTATCATAAGTACTCTAAATCATCAAACTATATTTTGACAACAAGTAAATAATATATTCCAACGATTCCAAAGGAATTAACACCATTTATCTTATTCCAAGATAATATGACTTGGGAACTTATTCTCTTCCTTAATGACCTTGGATTAAAACCTATTCTATTATTCATAGCCAAAACATTATCATCTTCGTTCAATCATCCAATCAATATCTTTTCCCATTAAAAATATTTGATACTTCAAGAAAACATCCAAGAAACATTTTATTTATGACTTTTTCATCATACTTAAATTAATAAAACAGTTCTAATTCATTAAGAACCATTGAAAAGAAATAAAATACACAAAAATGGTCTCTTTAACCCCCTCCCCTTTTATAGTTTTTTCAATACCTTCAGAATACCATTAAAATTTAACATGCTAATATGTGAATCTTTATATTCTTTATCTCCAATTATTTTCAAACATTAATTTCTAATAATATAACCATTATTTAAAATAAATACAAAGTACATGGGAAAAGGGTATAAATTCTTTCTTAAGATGTGTTCGGTCAATTATCTCACAATAATTTTAAGTGATCTGTGATTAGTGTAGAAAACAAATGGACTTTATTTAGATAACAAATATGAAATTTACTAATTGATCTTCATACCACATGAATTTAGAACTCACAATATTGTATTTAAGGGCTTTCTACTTATATTTTAGACCAAGGATACTAATTTCAATTTAATATAATAAATCAATATGAAACTCTGGAACTCATTTCAACAAAATAATTAAAAAAATTAAATTAAGGATGAAAGGATTAACAACTTTGTTACACTTTAATTGTATTAGTTTTACCATTTCATCAATTAATTTAATTTAATTTCTTTTTTTATGTGCTTTTTTAATAAACAATGATAATAGATTAATAAATACATACATTTTCCAATGATATTTATTTAAGAACATTTCATAATAGTCATATTTTCATGAAATAATAATTTTGGAAGATTTTTCAACACACTCTATTTGTATTTCTCTAAATGAAAAATTCAACCTAATATTCATAATTATTGCATCCTACCTTTTTATTAAAAAACGTTTCATTACGTTTTACAATTAAATGATCTTTAATGTCTAGTGTCGTGGAAATCATGAACAAAAAACATGAAAAATTAAAAAAATATATTTTAATCTCCTTGAAAAGCTTATTGAAAAGATCATCCTAAGTAAAATTACCGAATCTCATAACTTGGAGACATTCATCAAAGGAAAGGGTGAGCAGAAGGCCCAGTAAGGGTAAACATGGGAATCATTTTACTTGTGATATCAATAAGAACTTGATAAGAACACAAAGACATGAAAAATAAATGAAGAGGCAAATCATAATAAGAAAAAAATGAAGCATAACTAGAATATGTGGATAAAAGATTTATTTTATACATTCATGAAAATATCGCCAAGGTCCATCCCCAAGGTGTCATAAAAATTACTATGGTTATTCACCAAGGTATTGTAAAACTTGTTATCTCTAGAGACTAAATTCTTTACACAATGCATTGGAGATAAATCAGGGTGCACCCTTAATATGACTTTATTTTCATTTGATCCACATATATTATAATAATATATTTCATAAATAACCACAATAGAATAAAATAAATGCGTTTCATATAAAAATTGTGGCGTTTTAAAAAGTGCATAAAAATAAGAACATTATTTCATTTATAAACCATAGAAGGCGAATAAGGGTTTTATGTATGTCAATTCCAAAATAAAATAAATTATTTTTATGTATTGGTGAATACCCTTGGAAAAGAAATATGTTTAATTATTCACATAAATAAAATAAGATAATTTCTTGAGAAAAAGAGAGATATTTTGAGAGGAAAATTCTGTAGCATAATAGCTATATAAAATGGTTTTAGAAAACATTAAAAAGAGGGTGGACAAGGGTCACCCACTCATAAATAACTCATAATATAGTATAGGGAAAGAATAAAAAGAAAAAAAATATCATGGTATGGATACTTTAATGACATTCCACATGAAAAGGAAACATGAACGAAAATGGAAAAGTGATTTCTTTTACAAAAATTCAACAGCCTAACAACGTCAATAAAAATTTCAGAAAATTATGTGATGAGAGAAAAAAGGGTATCTCATCGTATGGAAATAAAAAGGAAAGTAAGATTGATATATAATATCATACCCCAACATATGAAAATTCAAATTCAAATACATAACATAAAAGAAGTGTTGACTAAAAGAGGATGGTGAAAGGTTCCCTTATCTTGAAGAGTAACTTTAAAAACACAAAGGTTGGGACCTTGGGGGGCTTGATGGAACCTTGGGAGGATTCATTAGGAGGTAAAAATACTATAGGTTCATTGTGGATGAATTTTTAATAAATGAATTAAATAATGGGATTCTATTTACAAAAAATGTGAGGGAATGTTTTATTATTTTTCAAGGGACACCTCATTAATGGTATTTTCAAAGACATGAGATTGCCTATGGTATTTTCCCATGGTATTTTCCAAATAGGAAACATCATAAAATATATTACTATACTAAAGTCAACCAAAATTATTAAATCAAGATTACATCATTAATGATGTTCTTGGCGCCAAAATATTGGATGAAAAGAACGAAGAAAAGAAAGCCCTTGCAGTATGCCTTGCGAAGCCATGACATAGAGTCCTCCCAAGCAATGCGGCCACTACGAAGTAAGAGAGGCGGGGAGGCTTGGGAATGCCCCGGAAGATCGTGAACCTGCCGTGAAGTAAGAGAGGTGAGGCACCCCACAAATTCCCCTAACATTCATGAACCCACCACAAAGCAAGAGAGGTGGGATGCCCCACAAATGCCCCTGATGTTCGCAAACCCACCACGAAGAAAGAGAGGCGGGGTGCACTGCGAACACCCTTGAGGTTCGTGAACCCGCCATGAAGAAAGAGAGGCGGGGTGCCCCGCGAACTCCCCTGACATTTGCAAACCTTCCGCGAAGCAAGAGAGGCGGCCCCCTCCGCGAATCCGCTCAATGTTCGTGACTTTCCGCGAAGCGACCGAATCCCCCTTTGCGTTGCGTGAGCTCTGCTTTGCAGTGCCCCTTGCCTATAAATACCGGGCTTCCCCTGAGCCTCCTGAGATATAAATTCTGACCTTTTTTCTTCTGTACTCCCAAATCATGAAGCACCCTTTTCTCTTCGAATCATGAGCTACGTGAGGTATTTTTTCTTCGCGAGCTATCTTTCCATTGTGTCGTTTTGATCCCGTGTTCCGAGAGGGATGCCTTTCGCGAATCCCAAGGGATTTCACGAAGGAAGGGGATCCCCAAGGGGACCTGGGTTGTCGCAAAGAGTTTATGCTTCACGAAACACCCCTCCAGTACACGTGATCCACATGCCTAGGAAGGGTCACTGTACTTCAGGAAGCACACTGCTTCACGACACTTTACTTCGCGAGGCACCTATGCTATGTGTGGCAGTGCTCTGCGAACACCCTTCCACTTTGCGAAGCACCTCCCACTTGCACCTCCACCCATTCTAAGGATTAGTCACCCAAATCGCGAAGCACACCCCTTCACATGTTCCCTTCAACACACGAAGCAACCAAGCTCCACAAGGCCTCTACCTATGGAACCCTCTGCTTGGAAATCCTTTTTCCTGTGCGACCCTCCAGGTTTGCACGAAGTGACTTCAAAGTCCCCTAGATGATAACTCCAGTTGCATTTCTTCGCCTAAGGATTATTCGCATAGGCACGCTAACATCTATTTCTTCTTTGCATAGCTATGCTAACGTGAACCCCTCGATAGTTCGCTCTGTGACCCCTCTTCTATACGGAATTGCTGGTACCTTCCCTCTAATAAGGATAATAGGGTACTGGTTATGTAAGTCCTAGGGGTGTGGAGTTATCCCACCTCGTCAGAACTAAATTACATTAAACTGCTAAGAACCCTCGTCCTCAACACATGGCATTAAACTGTGACATTGCCTCGTGCCTCTCATGTGGGGTGCCCTCACCTTGGACATTCTGCACACCCCCTACCCCTGGTCTCACCAGGGGATGATTTCCTCATTATGGGAGTGGCGTTTGTCCATGGGGGGGCATCTTGGTGTAAGC
This sequence comes from Viscum album, assembly GCA_963277665.1. NCBI lineage: Eukaryota > Viridiplantae > Streptophyta > Magnoliopsida > Santalales > Viscaceae > Viscum > Viscum album. The sequence goes on along the minus strand of OY728162.1, from coordinate 1,461,067,037 downwards.
CCCTAGTCCTTCTTACAGAAGGTAGCACCCATGAACCTCTGTACATCCCCACTGCTAGGGCCAGCGAAGGGCATGATAGGGGATGAGGAACCCCCTTTCCTCGGTCCCAAATCCCTCTCCTTCCGCGCTTTGCAACCCTCGAGCCTCTATCCTGGAGTAAGTCCCAGCACCATAGGCCGCCTAACGCATAAGCCCCTATTCGCTTCCCATAGACGCACCCTTCGCGAAGTGATCATCAGGTGCCTATAACCTCTTGTTTCTCACACTGAGAAGGACTCCCGTGGGATTATAGTGAGCACCGACCATGACACACCCTGGGCCGCCTCAGAGTGTAAGCCCCAAAACTCCCCATCTTACATGATGTTAAACTGCACACCTGAACAATTGGGACTTTGATCTAATTCAAGGCATGGTACTTAGGAAGCCTCCATGAGGTTCAAGCCCACCACTCGGTCGTTCCGACCTCCTTCATGTCGATTCACCCCCATCCCGCATGAAGTCAAACTGTATTCCACACCTTCCGGAACTATGACGATGTTGATCCATGTCAAGGCATGGTATGTAGGAATCCTCCATGAGGTTCAATCCCACCACCAGTAGACCCCCGGATTGACCTTCTCGTCGGTTCGCTAACGAAAACCCACCTGAACAATGAGGACTTTGATCCATGTCAAGACATGGTACGTAGGAGGCCTCCATGAGGTTTAAGCCCATCACCCATCGGACGAAGGTCCTTCTTCCCATCGGTTTTCCGACACCAGCATCCATTTTGAACTACGGGGTCTTTGATCCATGCTAAGGCATGGTACCTAGGAAGCCTCCCAGAGGTTCAATCCCAAAACCTAATGGACCAAGGTCCCCCTTCACATTGGTTCTCTAACATGCCCTCATCCCGCATGATGTTAAACTGCATCCCAATCCAGCGGTAAGCCATTGTGACCCTGCCACCCAGTTTTTCCAACATACCTTCATGTCAGTTAAACAACCCCTTTTTAACCTGAACTATGAGGACTTTGATACATGTCAAGGCGTGACACATCGGAATCCTCCCTGATGTTCAAGCCCCACCATTCATCTGGACCAAGGTCTTTCTTCATGTAGGTCCACCGGTGCCCCATCCCGAAATACATAGACTTTGATCCATGTCAAGGCATGGTATGTAGGAAGCCTCCCTGAGGTTCAATCCCACCACCCATTAGTCACTCCGACTCCCCCATTTACGTCGGTTCTCACCTATCGAACTACAAGGACGTTGATTCCCTACCACAGGGATATGTAAGAGGTCTCTTCGAGGCTCAAGCCCATCTCTACCGCCATCTCCATGACGGTCCCACCTCATCCCTACTCCAATCCATTTGATTTTCCATCACCCATCCTGATTCTTACCCGGGCCGCCACATCCCGACGAGATGATGCCACCTCATCCCCCCAAAGTATTCAGGAAGCCGCCCACATGCTGGACCCAATATCGGTGATCCCTCAAGGGGGTTCTCTAACTTGATCCACTTTGGCTAGTGTTATGATCAGCCCCATCCGTCTTCGATTGACGTTAAAATTGCGGCATACCCCATGTTAAACACAGGAATCTAAGGAAAACCTCAGATACATGCCTATGGAATATGATTCCCCACACTTGATGTGGGATGCCTCAGGCTTCCTCACCCTCGGGAATCCCTATAATAAGGGACAAAAGGCAGACACACCAATTCCCCTACATCTAGACACGCCAGTGATGTCTCAACGTGAATACTCCCCAAAATGAACGTTGATTCTCTGACCAAACCCCTTGGAATGTCCTGATAGAAGTAGTGTAATTAACCGGCGTCCATGGAAACATGACACTTGGAAGAGTTTCATGAACAACGTATTAAATCTATGAGGGAGACCCAGACTAGGTGATGAGTTTCGAGGAGGAATCCACGGAAGGAAGAACCGACATCCCATAATCCCATTTTCGATCAAGGAGTAGACGTCCCTAAACAAGGAGTGAATGCCACTCGCCTTTGGAAAGCGGGAATGTGGGGTAACAAAAAGCCACGCCTATCTCGCCCAAGAGGACGGACTCGCGCGCCCAAGCGAATTCATCAGAAACAAAAATGGTGAACCCCATGTGAAATTATTATCTTCAATATAGAGATTAGTAGTGCTCGAGACAATAATAGATTGACGTGTCACCAAATCCAGATATCTGTCACCGGTTTCTCCCAATCAAATAGAGGGCCTAGAATGAAACTCACCAGAAGTTGAGGTAGTTAAAACGTTGGGAATCTAGATCTTCGACGTTGTCAGCATGGATCCCTCTTACCAACCGTGGAAGATAGAATGGTGTTGGGGAACTGGGTGTCGATTCCTTTTTCTGTCAGTTCTAATGAGCTGATCTCCCTACCTTCAAGAACCCATCCACTATATATAGCACTCGATCACATCCCGACCACTGATGTGGGGGCAGGGGAAATCTCAACACAGCTACCCCGCATAGTTCTGCATTTTCTATGACGGCCTCGACTTCCGTGGTTACTGGGCACCCACGTCCCCTCTCCCCATCAAAGATTATAAAACGAAGGGTAATCATTGAACTTGTACATAAGTACGAGGAGGAAGGGGTCAACCTTATGAGGGACATGGACTGCTTGGATTAAGAGGCGTATGCACCTCGTCGTCAACACCGCACCTGAGGTCCATGCAGGGAGCTGCCCCTCCCCACTCCAACCTTCAATCATTTTGTGAGCCTGTCCCTGGAATACCTCGACGACCCTATGCCTACGCCGCTGAGGTTGGGGATGTTCGGGCTCGCCCAGCCAGAGTTCCATCCGAGGGGTTCTCAGTGAGGGCCCCCACCAGGCCGCCCCAGCACCACCACCCGACTCCCCGAGCTGAGAATTAGGTAGACTACCTACCTGCACCGTCGGTGCCTGCCCGACTGACCCGACGCCAGCATCGAGCACAAGATGAGGAGGATGCCCATCGAGGGGTGTCAACGTCAGTGGATGCTATGGCCCGAGCTGCCACTGATGTGCATCATCAATCCCCTGCATACGCCGAGTAGGGGCAGTTATATACTCAACTCAGATCGAGGCCCCAACCACCCCACGGGAAGGCTGGGTCGACTCTCCTTGTTGCAGGCATAGGTAGTGGCCACTGTGGATTAACCCGCAGCAATTCCACCCACTAAGGGGTCCCTCCCCGTGCAACCACCACAGAGGATGCGTGCCTTTCCCGCTCCCAGGCCCAGCTCAGAGATATTCTATATGCCCCCTTCGACCCGAATGAGGGCCTTCCCCATTGTAGGAACACCTCATATGGGAGCCTCTCCCATGTTCATTACACTGGATACGGAGTCGTCCCCTCTACCACGGACTGCTGGTGAGGGGGCATTTCACGTCCAGTCACTCTCCTATGTGAGGAACCTCCTCACACCCTTATTACAGCCGACGAAGGTCCTATTAATCCTATCTACCAGAGGGGTGGGGATCATCTTTATTTCACCAGAACCCAACACAGAGGTCCTAATTGTGTTTGGTCTGATCAGTATGGGTATTTCCTCACACTGATGTCACCAAGGGAACCAGGCATGGAGGTCCTACCCATGCTCCTGTTAATTCCAGTAAGGGTCCCATCCATACCAATATCAAGAATGGAGGTCCTCCCCGTGTCCCCTTTGACATCTGCACTGGTGCTCCTCGCACCCCATCCCATTCAGGTGGGAGTACTCCCCATCACAACACTAGTATGGCTGAAGGACCTTCTCACGTTGGAAGTTGTCCCTTCCCCAAAGAGCCATCCCGGGGCAGGAAGGCGGGTCGTCGCTGCTACAAGAAGAATACAAAAAATCTTTAGACTGAGATCAAAACGGTATGTTTCTCATATTCCAAAGCAGAGCATGACTTAGTGGTGGAACTCTACCCTTGGTACTCTATGTCAAGGACTGGGGTAGGAACAAGGCGTATCAGCCTCATCCTTCTAGAGTGTGAAGTCCATCAGATTTCCACCTCTCATCGCAGGTACATCCAGGAGGAGGATGTTTTGGGAGTCCCACAGGTTCTGACTATGCAGTCACTGTCATCATCACCAGAATTTCCCTCTACCTCAACCAGAGATCACGGAGAACTATTTTGGGGACCGGTGGCGGTTCAGCAATAGTGTGACCCATTTCCAATAACCATTATACCTACACCAAAAGCTGTGGCTGTCAGCCCGTTGTATCGTGACATTGTGGTCTGATCACCACACTCCTTGGAGGATGGCCTAGAATTCGGCAGCTAGTCGGATCGTTATCCGTATTCTCCACCACCCAGCCTACCATCTCAGTGGTCCACCTCTGTACCACTACCATTTCCCCACCTACCACTAGATGACGAATGGAGCAATACATGGCCAGAACCTGAATCCATGCCCAGGAGCTTCTGGAACATTCTTGTGGAAGATCACTTCTTGGAGAAGTTCTGGACGACAGTAGTATTTAACTTCTATTTGCTGGAATATCTCACCTCAGAGGATGAAGAGTGCTTCAGCCAGACCCTATGGGCGATGCACTTCTGTCTTCTCTATCATCGGGTGGTGTACCCCAGGAGCCAAGTGCACTTTGAGAAAATCGATGAGTAATTCCATCTTGTCGATTTGGCCACACTGCCCGTGGCCCAACGCCCAGAGTCACCAGGTCTCCAGAGGACCCTCCAACAAAAATCCATTCAGAGTTTTAGGGTACTCTGCAAAATCATCAGGGAGGCTACCCCCATGTGCACGTCTGTGGATTGGGGAAGTATGTTTCCCTTCTCTTCATCTCTATTCGACGGAAACCTGACTCGATATGCGATATTGAAGACGTTCCCCCAGGGAGGGTCACAGTCCATATGGCCGATGTTGGGGACAAGGAGGACGACCTGAAATTTCTGGATGGAGACTTACCCCCTGAGGATGTGCCTCCATTGTTGGACCCATCAGGGAGGATTACTCGCCAGCAGAGGAATCTTCTAGGTCTCTTTGCACCTACCGAGTCGCTGGTACTCAATCAGAATGCGAGTATGGGTAAAGAGAATGTTGGATCTGTCAAGCACTCCAACCCATCCGCCTCTGTGCAGAAGACAGAGGAAGATCCTGAGAAGGCCACATTGCATCAACAACTCACTAACCAGAACAGGCTGGTCGATGAGCTCCTTACCGAACACTCTATAGAGAGATGAACCAATGATGGCAATCCTAGGATGGGGCAGTAGGGGCGGGAATAGCTCCCCCCCGGTGAGGTGCCTCCAGGAAACCCTAATTATACAACCCCCATGGACAGGGTTGAAGATGGAACTCCCGGCAAGAGGTCGCGATATGTCTCACCAAACTCTCTCGAATAGCGCGACAATCCTAGGAATCCATCCTGGGTTCCTACAGCTGCCCCTCAAGCTGCTTCGCCGGTCGCTCCATGAGCCATCGATCCCACCAACTACGTCGAAGTGCCTGGAAACACACTCGTGGTTAGGATTCCCATCAAGACAGGGAACCTCACCTGGATGATCCAATGGTGTCACTCATCGCCCGCCTCAAGGCCTTGGAAATGCGACTGGTGGTAGTCCAACCAGATGGAAATCCATATCTGGCTTGGGTGGATGATATGCCTGCACCCCTGGGTTTTTGGAAATCCCACTTTCTCACCCATTAATGGGATGGGGGACCCGCCACAGCACCTGACCCACTTTTCCTCCAGGTGTGGCCCCATGTTGGGAACTCCAGCACAACAAGAAGCCACCATGATCCGATTTTTTGTGCAAACATTGGAGGGACCTACGTTTGTCTGGTACAACCAGCATCCCGCAGGATTGTTGACCAATTAGGAGGATCTTCACCTGCAATTCCTATACCAGTTCAGATCCACCACACGAAAGACCAGCATCACAGACCTCTTCAAGGGCATAGAAAGGCCCGATGAGCTATTCGCGGACTTCATCACCCGGTGGAAGGGGATCAAATACCCCCTCGACATGCCGTTGACTCAGCAGCAATTTCTGATGATGTTTGTGGGGAATATCAAAACAGAACTGGTTCCTTATCTGATCACTCAGAACTAACATGGAGGATTCTGAGAATTCTCAGACAAGACCCAACACCTTGAGGAAGCTCTGCAATAGGTTAGTCAGGTGCGTCTCCTACCTCATATATTCTCAACGAGAAGGGATGTTGGAGCCGAGACCACCGCAGTGGACCAAATAGAGGCCCCCAGGTAGCTAGAATTGCTGCCAGTGGCACTGGCTCTGCAACCTCACTGAGGCCTTCCACCTCAGGAACAGCCTCCTGCTCAGCAGCGACCGCCTCAGAATCGGCAGGTTCCCCTGTGCAACACGTCACCGCCGCCTCGATGAGATAACCTGGCTCTGCATCCTCGGCAGGCTCCTCTGGCCCCTCATCAGGGTCAGGATCCCAGAGCCCCCTATCCAAATAAAAGACACCAGACATACTCGTTCCGCGAGGATCAGGTCCCCGGTTACTTCCGTAGTGCCCTAGAGCAGGGGATTGTGTGCTTACTTGAGTGCAGGACAGAAGAGGTGAATCTCACCGATCACCCCAACTACTGCCCCTATCATCAGATTCCGGGGCACAACCTCAAGCAGTGCTATGTGTTTAAAGACTGGATCCAAGACCAGGTCGATAACAACATAGTGAGGCTGGGCTCGGCCCCGACACAAGTGGAGAGTGTCTTTGTGGGGTCAGAAATTAGTAGCGGCGATGAAGGAGAGTGGCAGCAGGTTCCTAGCCGTGGATCCCAGAAGTATGACTATTGGATGACTCATAAAATAGTCGACCACACCCACAATATTATTCGGGCATGCCTTAGTTATCCGGAGTCTTCATAAGCTGCAACTAGCACCTCTGCATCGTCATCTCAGCTAGCCTCTTCCCAGAAAATCAAGCATCGACGACACAAGAAGAAGCAACCCACTCCACCAATGTCATCATCATCCCGCACTCTCGGTGAATTCATGACACCTAATATGGGGATCCCTCCCAAAATCCTCCTAGCGGTGTATGATTTATCATGTGACATTTAAAGGTATTCTTCAGTTAACACCGTTGAGCTGGTAAACCCCTATATGACTCCCGATGAAGGGGAACGCCAGGTGAACCTCCCCAATGTCCCCAGCTAACACCAACATCAGTGGAACCGCGGCCATATGGGTCATCAAGGCACATCGGCTAGTGCTTTCAGCTAGGCCGTGCATGCCACTGAGACCAGACAGCAGGACCATCACAGATCTCAGCATGCGCAACCTCATAATCTGGTGTCCTCAGATCTACTTCCACTTCCGTTTGTGCTACTAGATCAGGCAGAGCTGCCTCGTCTGTACTGCAACCAGTCTCGCCTTACTACAGGCCAATATTAGTTGTCTAGACCTCAACGGGATACTGCTCTTCAGGGCTCGACCAATGAGCAACGGGGCATACCTAACACTATCTAACCACCGGTCCTGCTGGTAGGGCCCATGATGCCTCCTATCACAGAGTGGCCTCCTGTAAGCAGAGCCTCATGTTTGGCACAAATGTATGATGTTCTGAAGCACCTTGCTGGAATTCCAGCAATAATTTCTATTCTCAAGGCTCTTCTCATATCGTCTGAAATGCATGAGGCGCTTGCCGAGGCCCTAAGGATCCCCCTCTAGTTTGAGACGAAGGTAGCAGCTACGGAAGCCTTCCACGCCGAGGCAATTGAGAACGCTAAATACCACAGAGTTATCTCTTTATCTGGTGAAGATTAAGACCCTCCCATACGGGGGCATATTCGTCCATTGTACATCACTGGCCAGTTCAATGGCATGGAAGTCCACCGATATCTCATTGACATGGGTTCTAGAAATAACCTAATCCCGAATCAAACATTGCAGAAGCTGGGGTTGTTTGAGGATGATCTAACTCCCTTCGACCTCAGAATCCAGGGATATGATAGGACCGATAATACCCTGGTTAGTAAGATCCATTTGATGACCTAGTTCGGTGGCCTAATTGCCAGTATTAAATTCATGGTTGTTTCCCAGGACACCAAGTACAATGCATTGATGGGTAGGCCATGGAACCACCTGCATGCCGCAGTCCCTTCATCATATCACCAATGCCTCAAATACTCCCTCAATGGTTGAGTAAGCGTGATACAAGGAGATGTGTCTCCTTTCACCTCTTGTGAAGCCCATTATCTGGATGTTGACTACTACAAGAGCAAGGATAAGAAGATTCTGCCAAGTGAGGTTGAACCCACCCCGGTCATAAGTGATCACTAGGCAGATCTGGATGCTACCTATGTCTTCCCAATCCATCGACTAGAATCCACGACCCCCAAAATGGGGCAATACTTTATCATTTCTAGTATAGGAGGAATTCATATTCCCAGGTCCAAGCATCGACGAAGAATCACCTCGTACTCCTACACCAACCAGGATCGGGTGATCCCAGAGCCTCCTACCCCTGTATGGTATCGAGATGTTAGGATCATGGAAATGGAGGTACGTCATATGTGTAGGTTTTGCCTAGTTGGAATTAACCGGCTCAATCCGATGCACCACTACTACTTTGATATCATCAAGTGTGGCCCTCTGGGCCGAAGGACAGATGGAATTGGATCAATTTCCTTCATCGCCATGGTCTCGGCAGCACATGAATATCCTGATGTGCTGACCACTGCCACCCAAGCCGGTACCATCCTCCCATCATAGTCTAGTTTATCGGAAGTGATTACCCCCACGAAAGATCCCTCCAAAGGTGGAGAAGAGGACCTAGAGTATGCTCCCCCCGCCTTTGAAGAAGGTGTTTCTACCACGGTCGATGAACTAGTACAGGTGAACCTTGGTAGCGGGGCAGATCCAAGACCCACATTGATCAGTGCCTCCATGTCCCTTGAAGAGCAGAAGTGGTACATGAACGTCTTTAAGCAGCATCAATATGTGTTTACATGGAGTTACGAAGAGATGCCTGGACTTGATACCCAGGTATCCATCCATCACCTTGGTCTGACGAACCATCACGGGTTCATATAGCCTCCCAAAAAGATGCACCCTTCTCATAGTGCCATGGTTGAGGTCGAAGTTGAGAAGCTTATCAAATCCAACTTCATTAAGGAAGTACAGTACCCCAAGTGGCTAGCCAACATTGTTCCAGTTAAGAAGAAGAATGGGATGATCAGAGTCTGTATCAACATCCTCGATCTCAACCGCCACTATCCGAAGGATGATTTTCCCCTTCCAGTGATAGAATTGTTGATCGATTCTACGGCCAGGTTCCAAGACCTCTCCTTCATGGATGGGTACTCCGGGTACAACAAGATCCGGATTTCCCTAGAAGATGAGGATTCCACCGCTTTTAGGGCCCCCCAAGGTACTTTCTATTACCAGGTTTTTCCCTTCGGCCTGAAAAATGCAGGTGACACCTATCAGTGGGCCATGCATCGCATCTTCAAGACAATTCAGGGAACATTGATGGAATGCTATGTGGACGATATGGTGGTCAAATCCATCTAGAACCAGGACCATCTCAAGGACCTTGAGAAAGTGTTTGGTTTCCTCCGCTCCCACCACCTCAAGATGAACCCGTTGAAGTGTGGCTTTGGGGTCACCTCTGGGAAGTTTCTCGAAATTGTTGTTAGATACCGATGCATCGAGATTGACCCAGAGAAGATCAAAGTCATCAGCCAGATGCCATCCCCAAGTAATATTCTGGAGCTTCGAGGTCTTCAAGGCCACTTAGCCTACATAAGCTGGTTCATTGTGAATCTAGCTGGAAAGCGTAACCCCTTTTCCTAGATCATGAAAAAAGGCTCTTCCTATGAATGGGATGAAGGGTGTCATGCCACCTTTGAGGAAATCAAGAAGTATCTACTGCAGCCTCTGGTCTTGATGCCACCCATCTCTGGAAAGCCGTTGGTCCTTTATGTGACCGCTCTAGAATGATCTCTCAGTGCCCTGATTTCCCTTAAGAACAATGAGGGGATAGAGAACGACTTCTATTACCTCATCCACATGCTCCTCGATACGGAGACTAGATACTCCCCTATCGAGAAGAGATGCATTGTGCTCGTATTTGCTGTATAGAAGTTGCAACATTACTTGAAGCACCATAAGGTACAGTTGGTCTCCCGAGTAGACCCACTGAAGTACATTCTGAACCACCCCATGTTGACTGGATGACTAGCACGATGGGCAGTGATCCTCCAACAGTTTGACATTAGGTTTGTGCCCTAGAAGGCTATCAAGGGGAAGAAATTGGCAGCCTTCTTAGCTGCCCATCCAACCTCTGCAGATCAATCCCTGGACCCGGATTTTCCTGATGAGGCAATCCTCTCAGTCGATCATGTCGTACCATGTTGGCAAATCTACTTCGACAGTGCCTCCCGTAGTCCCACCGGTAAGAGGCTCAATGATCTGAGGCTCAACAGAGTGGGCCTAGGTATTGTCTTCATTACCTCGGCAAAATCCATTCTACCATACTCATTACTGTTGCCAAGAGGCTACACCAACAACAAAGCAGAGTATCAGGCACTCATCATAGGCCTCGACCTGGCCCTTCAGATCGATGTACCCCATTTACACATGAAAGGGAATTCCAAGTTAGTCATCATGAAAGTCAATGGCGACTATGTTTCCAGGAATCCAGAGCTCGTGCCATTTTTGGAGTGCACCCTCCGTCTAATGGCCTGATTCCCTTCTCGAACAGAGGTTACCCATGTCCCTCGGTCATAGAATGATCGAGCGGATGCTTTGGCTGGCCTAGCTGCATCACTTGCAGAACCCGAACAAGATGGTCTAATTATACATGTGGCACACCAGAGATTCATCACCCCCGCCACCCCAGAGGATGACAACAGTCTGTGGGTAAGCCATCTTACCGCCAGATCCTCCACACCTGGAGCCCCATGTTCTTTAGATGCAGTGGTTGATGCCACTCCCGACTAGAGGGAACCTTTTTTCGAGTATCTCCAAAATGGTTTCCTCCTGGATGATCGGGATGAGCGCGAGTGAATCTGATGCCGCACACTAGAGTTTACCCTCCAGAGTGGTCCCAGTCTTTAGCGGATCATCTATAAGTCAGGCTTCAATGGTGTTCTCCTCCGTTTCATTCAAGGAGTCGAGGATTCTCAGGTCATGCAAGAGGTTCATTCCAGTGCCCGCGGTGCCCACTAGGCTGGGCTGAAGCTGTCCCACCATATCCGGAGACTGGGGTACTTCTGGCCATCTATGATCCATGATTGTATTGCGTTTACCAAGAGATTCCATGCGTGCCAAGTTCATGATAACTTCCTGCATCGGCTGCCAGAGCCTCTCCACTCCACTAAGTAATCTTGGCCATTTGCGATGTGGGGACTCAATGTCATGGGACCATATCCACCAGCAACATCTCACCAGTGTAGGTTCATCCTAACCGCTACAGATTTCTTCTCGAAGTGGGCAGAGGCAATTCCACTCAAAGAGGTCAATGCTCGTTCCATCATTGACTTCATGAGTTGCAACATCATCCACCTTTTTAGAGTCCCTCTTGCTGTCTTCCCTGACAACGACACCAAATTCCAAGCAGCCAAGCTATAGAAGTTGTACGCCAGGTAAAATATCCGTTCAAAACATACCTCTCGCTATCACGCGTAGGAAAATGGGCAGATCGAGGCATTCAACAAAACCCTTTCTAACATTTTGCAGAAAATGGTTGGTCAGAACAAGAAAAGTTTTCTAGAAAAGCTCCCCAATGCCCTCTGGGTGTATCGAACAATGACTCACAATTCCACCCAGGTGACTTCATACTCCCTGATGTATGGGGCTAAGGACGTCCTGGCCATCGAGATCCAGCTGCCATCATTACGCACTGCAGTCTATGACCAGAAGGCACTAGACAAGGCAGATGAAATCAATATATCTAAATTGGAATCACTCGACGAGAATAGGCTTCATACCCTACACAATATATAAAGGAATCATAATAAGATAGACATAACCTTTAACAAGAAGGTTTTCCTTCGCTCTTTTCTGCAAGGCGACCTGGTATTAGCCCTCCAAGTGGCAATGATCCCTGGAAGGAAGCCACCTAAGCTGGAGCCCAAGTGGGAAGGAACTTACATCATTTATAAGTTCTACACTAATAGAGAATACTCCTTGGTAACCATGTATGGCGAGCACATAACTCCTCCCACCAATGCCAAATTCCTCAAGTAATACTTTACCTGAGCCCCAGGTCCCGCATGACCCTAAACTGGACACCAGTCCCGCATGACTTTAAACTTCACCATCGTCCTGCATGACATTAAACTTCTCATGATCATATGTTATGATTTTAAACTGGTCATTATCGTTCTTCATGACTTTAAACTGCAACATCGTCCTGCATGACGTTAAACTACATCACCGTCCTTCATGACGTTAAACTACTCATTATCACACTTCATGACAATAAAATGCAAAATGGTCTGAGCTCTATGAACCTAAATGAAGATCTCCCTCATCCTCAATGCAAGACGTTAAACTGCATGCTCGTCAGTCCTTCCTGACCGAGGCCTAGCCTCAGGCCCCATGCCCTTTCCCCGATCTGGGTTCTCTTCTGGGATTGTATGATGTGGTATGGGATTATGTCCTCATTTACATCGGGTTACTCACCGTACCACACACATCCTCAGATAAGATGCATTTCATCATCCTACATGACATTAAAAAATGATTTTAGAACTATGTATGGCTTGATTCTCAACCTCATGGGATATGTAGGAATGCTCAGACGCTTCGTTTCGAGCCCAGCCCCAAACTCTTCTCTTTGACTATCCCCCTAGGTATAGCTTCCTCGGAGGGTCCTCGCATGATGTAGAGTATGATTCCTTAGCCCCACTCATACGGGGATTATAATTGCGGCACCATGGGACAACTCCTGTTCTTTTATCCTCCCACGTCTTCACCGCACGACGTTAAATAGAAAGGCCTTTAAGAACTACGTATGGATTGATTCCCATCATTATGGGATACGTAGGAACGTCTGGAAATTTTGTCTGTTGGCCCATCCCAAATTCCAGAGTATTCCCCTTGGGTAAAGAAATGTGGAAGGGGTGCAAATTGTTTCCCCAATTCACTTTGAGCTAACCTCGATCTGGTCGTGCATCTCACTCCCTGGAGACGTTCGCCTCTCTTAGAGATGGGTACATCTATGCTTCACCCACTCTTTGGTTGGTATTATATCACCTTCCCTATCTGGAAGGTCCCTTTAATGGTATGGATGCTAGGCCTAAGGGCTCTCTCTTACCACTTCGGGCCAACACCCTCGAGGATTTCGAACAACAAATTGATACAAATCCCGCGTTTCGAATATGGTCAACAGTCGATGCTCATTTGTTACTCCTGATGCTGTGTTTCAAACATGGTCAATAGCTGTCCTAGATCGTTAGGTCCACCCCAAGATTTCCCAAACATCAAGTTTAGTGGTTCATTCCACCCCGTTGTATCTCCAAGCGATAAACTCCCTCCGGGCGATGCTGACTATCAGGCCCTTTGGCCTTTTTGGGCCCCGACCCAGGTTATCTCTTACGATATTGTACGACGTGGTGTGGGATTATGTAATCATTCATTTCGGGTTACTCGCCATGTTATACACATCTCCGGATGAGACACCTTGTCCTTGTCCCTCGTCCTCACTGCAAGACATTAAACTACAAGCTGGTCAGGCCTTCCTGACGGAGGCCCAGCCTCAGGCCCCTTGGCCTTCTCGGGCCACCGACCCCTGTCCTCATTGCATGATGATAAAATGAAAGCTGGTCAGGCCTTCCTAACCGTGGCCCAGCCTCAGGCCCCTTGGCCTTGTCAGGCCCCTTAGTGCATGTTCATACCCGTAGTGTATGGTGTGGTGTGGGATTACATCCTCATTCACGTTGGGTTACTCGTTGTGCCGTACAACTCCCCTATCTAGGGAATCCTATTCCTCGACCCTTGTCCTCACTGCAAGATGTTAAAATGCAAGTAGGCCAGGCCTTCCTGACCAAAGCCCAACTATTATGCCTTTTGGCCTTTTCGGGCCCCCGCACCAGGTTCTCTCTTATGGGACTGTGCAGCTTGGTGCGGGATTATGTCCTCACTCACGTCAGGCTACTTGCCATGCCGTACACATCCTCGTTATGGTATCCTTCCCCCTAGGTATCTTTGAGAACCACACGTGGCTTGATTCCCATTCTTATGGGATACGTAGGACCACCCGAATGTCTAGACTTCGGGTCCAACCCCATCTCCAGGAAATCTCAATATCACCTTGCCCCTTGGCCTACCTCTCCTAAGCTATTTCATCGACCCTTTTTATTGGTCCACCAATGTGCCTAAGGGTACTCTGGTTTATTACCTGGAGTTTTGGACTCTACTTGGACATGTTTCCACTCGCTTTTCAGGTATTGTTTTTCTCTTTATTTGGGCTTACATCACCTTTCACACCTGAAGGGACCCCCGAGTGGTATAGATGATAGGCCTAAGGGCTCTCCTACCATTACGGTCCCCCAACGAAATGGATACTAAGATTAAGGGATCAACATTAATTACAGGCCAACGCCCCTGAGGGTTTTGGACATCAAATTGATACAAATCTCGCATTGTGAATATAGTCAATGGTCCATGCTCCTTTGTTATTCCCACTTTAGGCTAACACGATATGGAGACTGTTTTTCCGCCACAGTTAACAGTTATCCTCCATCGCCATTCCAACCCCATTAAGCCCAAAATGTTGGTTACACGATTCAAATCCTTATCCACTTCTCATATCCAAGTAGAACTTCGACGCTCTTGATGCTATTCCTCAGTGCACATCTTCATGTCAGGGGAACAAATATATGGTAATGGTATTCTATAGGGATCTGCACCGATTTCCCTATGATAGACGTTCCAAGTATTGCAATAAAGACCTTCCTCCCTTGTTTACCACATCGTGTTTGACTCACGTGGGATTTGGGATTGGGTTGAGGTCTGCGCTTACTTGGAAGGCTGCCCTCCCACCAGGGTCCGAGTTCTAAGACCATAAACTAAGATCTCCCCAGAACTACGTTGGGATTGATTCCCATAGTCATGGGATATGTAGGGATGCCCGGACCCCTTTGTCTATGGGTCCAACTTGAGTTCTGCTAATTTTTCTTCTCTATCCGGCCTTCGGGACTTTGAATATGGGACCGCGTGATATGGTACATGATTATGTCCTCATTCACGTTGGGTTTGAAATAGCCACGCCATGAGTACCCCATTCAAAAAATTAGCCCTCCTATTTCTTGTCTCGCACGACATTAAAAGGCACCTATCTAGAACTACGTGTGGCTTGATTCCCATCCTTATGGGATATGTAGGACCATCCAAATGTCTAGACATCAGGTCTAGCACCACCTCATAGAGATCTTCTGATCATCCGGTCACCTAGGCCCCTTGGCCTGTCCCTCTCCATGAGGGGGATATATAGGTGTGGTATAGGGTTTTTGGCACCATGCCCTCTTTCTCCCAGGAATCCTCCATCTCTTGGCCACCCTTAAGTTGAGTCCCTCGACCCCTTGCAGTTGTTCGCCCATGTGTTAAGAGTACTCTGGTCTAGGAACAAGAGTGTTAGATACAACTTGGTCAAGTTCCTTCCACATGTCAAGATTTGTGTTCCCCTTCATTTGAGATACCATCATATTTCACACCAAAAGGGACCCCCAAGAACGACATGGATACTACGCTTAAGGGATCTCCTACCATTACGGGCCAACTCCCCCGAGGGTTTCAGACAAAAAACTGATACAAATCCTACGTTGCGAACATGGTCAGCGGTTGCTGCTCATTTTTTTGTCCCCATTTCAGGCTAACGCTACAGGATGCTGTGTTGTGAACTTGGTCAGCAGTAATCCTCCGTCGTCACGCCAGCCCCGTCAGGACTTGAATGATGGTTGAATAATTCACATTTTGTTCCAACCCATCATGTCCAAGTGGAATATTGACACTCTTGGTGCTATCCCTCAGTGCACCTCTACACGTCAGGGGAAAAAATCTGCAATATGGCATCATTCGGGGCTCCCATGGTCCGAGATCTAAGACCATAAACTAATATCTTCATCAAGGGATATGTACGGCTTGATCCTCACCCCCATGGGATGCGATGGGTCACCCAGACGTCTTGTCTCCGAGTCCAGCTCATCTGGGAGCTAGTTCCTCATGTCCCTTTCACTCTCACCCCAATTTGGGCCCTTTGGCCCGAGGTTCCTATCTCGGAATTGTATGCGGTGTGATGTGGGATCACGTCCCCATCCATGTCAGCTATGTTTCATGGCACCATACCCATTCCCCACATAGCATCGTCTCTGCTACATTTGTGTTGCATTACACTAAAATGGATTCTTGGTCCTATCACATGACCCTAAACTGTGACATTATCATCCGGGCCGCACAATGAGAAACGACACTACATTTTGATGACATCGTCATAGAGGAAGTCATTTTGGGATATTGGTCATAAGCCATGCCATTTTTCAATGCATGATATGGATTGATTCTTATGGAGACACTAGGGTTTACTACCCTAGGCCTATCGCTTCACAAAAAAAACCACTCACCTTAATGTACAAACAAATACCACTTATCTGGGTGCGAAGGCTAGACCAGTGTTCCCCTTTCATTTTCAAGAACTATGTGCAGATTGATACCCATCCTCATGGGGTACTTAGGAACACCTTTTCACTTTGCTTCAGGCCCAACTCAACTCTCATTTTTGGTCCCTCAACCTAAAACTCTCCGAGAAGCACCTGGTGGTTGGAACCCTTGGTTCCCATTTACGTCGGGTATTTGAGTTACCCCACCACGTGCCGCCTGTGTTTCCTCCCACCCATGGTCCGATGTCTATGACCCTAAACTAAGATCTCCCAATGGGAAGGGACTCGAATCCCTCTATCTAATATGTCTCTTTGTTGTATTCAGATGCGTTTTGACAAAGATCCCTAATTGTGGAATCTTCATGGAGCCATTCCTCTCATTCCATGTCTATGCTTTGTGAGCTCGCTATTTGGATTGTCATCCTCTTCCTCATCCAAAATGAACCTCGAACGACATGGATTCTAGGATTAAGGGCTCTCTATAGATTCTAGGCCTAAGGGTTCTCCAATAGTTTCAGGCCAACATCCCTACAGATCTTTGACAACATTTGCGACATGGTCCCGTGTTTTGAACATGGTCAACAGTCGACCCTCATTTGTCTGTCCCCATTCCAGGATAATGCGATATGAATGATGCATTTCCGCCATGGTAAACAATTATCCTTCATCGTCATGCCATCATAATTGTGGTCCAAATTTCGAGCATCATGATTCAAACCTTTCAACTTCCTCATGTTCAAGTGGAACTCCGCCATAATCAGATCTGCCTCTTCGCGTGTCTAGGTCTGCTACATGAATGAGTTAGCATCATTGGGCCTGTATTCATCGAGTGTCCCTTAATCCTAGAATATCCTTTCCTATTTCGCGAAAGTCCCACCATTACATCTTGTTACCCACACTGAGCACGAATCATGTGGGCTTATTAGTATTGGTAGGATGTGTACCGGCGCGACCATACTTCTCATCGTCCCGTGGGACGTTAAACTGTGCTCTCAGAATTATGTATGGCTTGATTCCCATCCTCATATGGTACGTAGGAATGCACGACCACTCTTCTTTGGGCCCAAACTAATTCACACTCTTGGCCCCTCGACCTGAAGAGTTTACTCTGAGGATACCTAGTGTGATTTGGACTCCAAGTCCTCATTCACGTTGGTTTCATAACTACCGCACCACATGATCCTTGGGCTCTTCCCTTTCATTCCACATCCTATCATATGACGTCAAATTGCAGGAGTCCATATGTCCTCAACGCATGAAACTAAATTGTGGTTCTACCCTGAACAAGTTTAGGATGCCCCATGTTGATCATGGGATGCACCAGAGCATCTTCCAGAGAGAATTTCACATGTTGGTGTTGTTCTATGACTACACTGCATTTCCAGAACTACATGGCTTGATTCCCATCCTCATGGGATGCATAGGGACACCCAGGCATTTCACCTCGGGTCCAGCCTCAGGAATCATAAGATCTTATTCCTCCCCATTTCCGGCCCATGGCATGACCCCTTATGAGGGACCATGTAACTGAAACTGTACCCCAAAAAAGTCTAGGATTCCCCAAGATGACATTGGGAAGCGACATCCCCTGTCTCTAGAGAGGTCCTATCTGAATGAAGGAAATGATCCATGACAAACTGATGCATCCATCCAGTGTGTGTCCGCCATAGTGGGGTAATTTCATGAGTGTCGGATTCTAGTAGAACAACCCATCACTCCACATTCCACACTTTTCATGCCCCTTATTTGGACCCTCGTCCTCTTTCATGTCTGGAGGAACCCCTTAATAGTATAAATGTTCAGCCTATGGACCACCTACTGTCCTTGGACAATGTTCTGGAAGACTAACAGATGAAATTTTGAGTCTGGTTCTGTGTTTTGAACATGGTCAACGGTCGACCCTCAATTGTTATCCCTGTTTCAGGCTAACGCAGTGAGGATACTGTGTTTCTATCAAGGTCAATAGTTATCCTTTATTGTCACGCCATCCCCATGGTGTTCCAAATTATGGGTATTGTGATTCACACCTTCCACTTCCCTATGTTCGGACTAATCCAAACACCCCTCGTGTTACCCCACTCGTGCGTTAGAGCACATTAGAAGAACAACTCATTGATTGTTCTAAAGACAACATCGATAACAAAACTCATACATGTGAATAAATCAAATCATGAAAGTATGTTTGAGTGTTTTTGATCCTTACAGCACTCTGGGGTTTATCCCTCCCTTGGACGGGTTGACCCCGTCAAAATAAAGTTGCAATCCCCCCCTTCGACTTGTGACATCTAGGAGTTACTGCTGACGGCTCAACTCCCGCTCCTCCTCAGCAGCGATGGGGTGCAGTTCATCAGCCTCAGTTTTGGTGCATTTTATATCAGCCAAAATGACGACCATTTCTTCGGAGGCTCACCTCATACACTCTTCTGCCTCTTCTAGCTGGGCCTTCAATCATGAGATCAGCTCCAATTGTTTGTTGATAGAGGCTGAGTGCTCGTATACCCAGGTTTGTAGCCATTGGAATTCATTTCCAACCTCCCAATGTTTCTTGGTATTTGTCACCTTCCTCCGTTGACAGCCCATGCTGAGGCCACAATCATACTCCCAGATCTTCTCCGCCATAAGATCATGGATGAGCAGATGAGGACGCTGGGAATCCACTCCCCATGTACACAGATCCCACAGTCGCGAGCGAATATTTTCCATTTCATCCAGCCATAATTCCTGGGGGAGTATTTTAAATAAAGCACATGATCAGCTTCCATGATCAGTGGTGGACTATATCACTATCCTCTTCATCAAAGGTAGTCTCATCCTAGTATGTATGGTTGACAGGTTTGTATGCTGGATACACCCTCAGGAAATATTTTATGGGATCTATATTTGGCGTTGGATCAGGTGCAACATTCGGCGTCAAATCAGGCGTGGCAGAACATGGGTTGACCGATTGATCCTAGTCATCGGACCCCACCTCAATGATCTCGGGAACGGCCCCGCCGGTGGTCCCACCAATGATAGGGAGCACTGCATCTTGGGTGGGCTGGGTAACTATCTCCAAAATTACTGGCATGCCCCTAGGAGGGGCACCGTTAGAAATCCCGACTAGCCTCGCTAAAGTGGCCCATGCCAGTAGAATAACTATATGTAACAGGGAAGGGAACTGACGTTTGTTGGTAAGATCAACATATGGTAGTAATAAGATCAGTTGAGAGGACTTACCAAGATCAAACTCCTGGTGCCGCTCCTGAGTTGATGTTGACGGGGCCCCGAAACGTGGCCCATTGTATATTGTCGGAAGGTCTGGAGATTCTGGAGGAGCCACCTCAGATGTCCTATCCCCGCCAGACATAGAACTGGTCATGGCCACAAGTGCATGTTTCGAGGGTTCTACATCATCACCCACCGAGAGGTGAGAACGAGGATTGTGAACCAGGTCCTCCTGCACAGTTCAAATATTTTTGAGAAGCCCATAATGAACTGATATCATACCTTGAAGAAAGAGACTTGTAATATTACATCGAGAGCCTCCACGAAATTGTCACGATCTGAGTCTTGATCGCTAACTTCGCCTTCCTCCAATAGGCTACCTCCACTGGCCTCGTCCCCCCAAGAGGATTCGCCTGACTCTTCCGGTAGGGGGAAACACTCTCTCGGCTTAGTGGGTGACAGCTGTGGGGGAACTGTACGGTTTAGAAATACCCTCACCTGGTCCATCATTGGACGTGTGACATCCCTGGAAGGCATGAACTCCTCTATATTAGCCAGATATTGCTCTTCCTCCACCGGAGATAATGCGAAATCAGCCCGGATAGGGCCTATACCTGGTAGGTCCATTCTGAGACGGTTCAGGTGTTTCCACATCTCAGGCAGGCCAAGAAACTACCGTTTGACATCCCAAATATCCTAGGCCTCTGGGAAAATAGAATCCTATAGCATGGAAATATAGCGCAGCCATTTCCCCGGATCCTGAGTGGATATCCTGCAAAATTCCCTTGGTGGCTGCCCCTCTGGAAGAATTTTCTCTTCTGGGACCATCAGATCTGCTATCGCTACTGGATCTGCCGCCACTGCCTCACCTTCAGCCAGTGCAGGTCTCATTGCCATTGTATCCTAGCCACCGATAGATGCTCGTTCCGCCCTCCGAACCCAACCTTAGGATAGGGGAGGCCGACCATCACTAGCTTGAACGGTTCGTTGCTTCGGCATTTACCCCGGATAGGCCACCTCCCAGCTTTTGGAATACTTATTCACCAGTCCAAAGGCTATAGTAGGCGGAGTTAATGTAATTATAATTTTCCCATAATCCCATGTGAATATGACCCACAATTTCCTCATCACACATGGATGCTCCCCATGGAGCACCTCCCAGTAGACCTGCCGGGTCAACCGCTACAGGCACTATAATTTCCTTACAAACCGGTGTGGGGTGTACGGATCGCAGAGAGGCTTGCGGTCCACCCTTACCACCATGACTCCACCTCAAAAGTCCAGGAGATAGGCCCGATGCTCCTCTGTCCCCAGACCATCGTCGTTGAGTACCCCCGTCGGTAATGGAAATAGGTGGAAATTAAACTCGTCCGCCTTCCACACCCAGTTCAGCAATAAGGGAACGGTCAATTTGACTGGAAAGCTCCAGGTAGCATTCAAGATGGATGGATGGAGGTTTGACCCTGGAGGCGAGATGGGGTTTTGATATTCATAAACCCCCTGATGTGTGCCGCGATCCACCTATACAGGATATAGAAGGGCTCGCATATCCTTAGCGACTTCTTCCCTCACTAACATGCTGTAACATCCTGTACAATCTGGAGAGCATCAGAATCCCCAGACTAACTTTCCTTCCTATGGCCAGCATGGATTCCATGATAAATGAGCTAGGCTGCACCCCCATGTTGGTATATGTCACTGATAGGATCCAATCACAGATGAGGGCCGCAATAAGCACCGCCAGTATGACTATCAACCACTGTTCAGTGCTGACGCTAAAACCCCAGGTCTTCCATTGGTTGCCCTCCAAGATTTGCCAATATGAGTGCTCTTTTCCCTATTGAGCCCCCTACGGGCAATTTCAAGGCCTCAAGGGAAACTCTCAGTTCTCTGGGAAGTTCAGGATCTTCTTGAAAAAATTCTTGAAGTGGACATCCCTCACCGCTTCTTTGTCTTCTCCATGGACAAGTCCCATCAATACCAGCGCTAGTTGCAACATTTGCTCTAGATCCTCACACGCTCTCATGATGGGGAGGAACTGATCATACATAGCCCCCAAGATTGGGTCCCCCGAAATCTAATGAACATCCCACAAACTGATGCCAACCTCCCCACGGTGCAGGTGAAAATTGTTGGTCCAGGATGACCATCTTCTTAACAGCTCCGACATTAGTTTCTTCGGTTGATAAATATGGAATTTGGAGGCCCATCCCACCTCATACAAGCCCACTCTCCTCAGTTCTGCTCCAAACTCCTCGCATGAGGAATCTACCCAGTAGGCCCATGCCGCCTCATACAAGCCCACTCTCCTCAGCTTGGTTCCAAATTCCTCACATGAGGCGTCTACCCAGTAGGCCCATGCCCAATCATTGGTGAAGTTGCTGCCCTGGAATAGGTCCCACTCATCAGACCACCCTTTCTTCGAATCCCTCAAGGCCACCTTCAGTATTGTGTGGTACATGGGAGGGGACGTCTCCGGTTGCAATGGATTCCCATCAATGTTGTTCAGATGGTTTTACATATAGTCGGTAGTGACAGGTTTAAAGTCCTCCTGCGCATGACCGTCGGCCAACATGAACCATTGACGCTGACATGGCGTGCTTCTGAACCAGCAAGCTAGTTCGTCCCTACTCGCCTCAGGAATGAAGACATCATCCGTCAGCCTGAATCCATACATGGGAAGCTTCTTGCATAGTAGATAGTTCTTTTGGATCTCTAATAATAGTTCTGTTAAAGAATTATGGTCCGAGTGGCTTCGGACCATTTCCCCCAGGCCCAGACAGTTGGCCATCTCATCCATCCGGGCTGCGTCCGCAAGCACCCCATGGGCAGCTTCTTGATGGGCCATTTGTTTTTAAAGGATTTGGAAATTTTATAGCCCAGGTCATGAAGCTTGTTCATGGAGCTCCTTCATGATGCAGAATTACAGAGCCTAGCCTCGGCCTACAAACACACGTTCTCTTGGCGTAGTCGTGGAGTCAAAGACTCACAGTTTTCCGAAAATCCCGATTCACGGAGAGCAGATGTGGAGTACGCGTAGCTTCGAGAATTGAGAGCGCAAAAGGAAAAAATTACAGAGAAAGGAAAGGAAAAAAAAGAGAATTCATCCACCTATTTATAGGCGGTGGCCCTCGGAGCTTCGCGGCCTATCCAACTCGCATGGAGCTTCGCGGTGCGTCTTACCCGCATGGCCCATGTCTGCCTCGCACGCCCTCTTCACGAGTTAGCGCTGCGAACGACTGATGTTTTTGGTGATTTCACTCAGACCTTGACCCTTGGTCCCTCTGCAGCTCCATGTCTGAGGGGGGAATTTGTGGGTGCCAAAATAATGGACGAAATGAACGCAGAAATGAAAGCTTCGCGGTCTTCCTCGCGAAGCCACAGCGCGGAGTCTCCCCAAGCAATGCAGCCACCACAAAGCAAGAGATGCGGGGTGCCCCGCGAATCCCCCTGATGTTCGCGAACCCGCTGCGAAGCAAGAGAGGCGGGGCGCCCCGTGAATTCCCGTGATGTTAGCGAACCCACCGCGAAGAAAGAGAGGCAAGACACCTAGCGAATGCCCCTGACATTTGCGAACCCGCCGTGAAGCAAGAGAGGCGGGAAGCGCCATGAATGCCCCTGAAATTCGCGAAACTGCCATGAAGCCAGGGAGGCGGGGCACCCCACGAATTCCCCTGACGCTCGTGAACCCTCTGCGAAGCAAGAGAGGCGGTACCCTCCAAGAACCCGGTCAACATTCGCGACCTTCCGCGAAGCGACTGAATCCCCCTTCGTGCCGTGTGAGCTCTGCTTCGCGGCGCCCCTTGCCTATAAATACCAGGCTTCCCCTGAGACTCCCAGGATAGACATTCTGACCTTTCGACATACTAGATCCAAAATAACAAAAGAACCCTTTTCTCTACGAATCATGAGCTACGAGAGGTATCTGTTCTTAGCGAGGTGTCTTTTCATTGTCTCGTTTTGATCCCCTCTTCCGAGAGGGATGCCTTTCGCGAAGCCCAAGGGCGTTCGCGAAGGAAGGGGATCCCCAAGGGGACCCAGGTTGTCACAAATCAATTATTCTTTGAGAAACACCCCTCATGTACACGTGATCCACATGCCAAGGTAGGGTCATTGTACATCACGAAGCGCACTGCTTCGCGGCACTTTGCTTTGCAAGACACCTATGCTCTGTGAGGCTGTGCTCCGTGAACACCATTCCACTTCACGAAGCACCTACCACTTGCACCTCCACCCCATGCTAAGGATAAGGCACCCCATTTCATGAAGCACACCCCTTTGCAAGTGCCCTCCAATAAACAGAGCCACCAAGCTCTACAAGGCCTCTACCTATGGACCCCTCTGCTTTGAAATCCCATTTCCCGTGCGACCCTCCAGGTTTGCACGAAGTGACTTCAAAGTCCCCTGGATGATACCGTCCATGGCATTGCTTCGCCTAATGGTTCTTTGCATAGGCACGCTAACAACTATTGCTTCTTCGCATAGCCACACTAATGTGGACCCTCCGATGGTTTGCTATGTGACCCCCCTTATGTACGGCATTGCCGGTACCTTCCCTCCCACAAGGAGCAGAGGGTACCGGTTATGTAAGTCCTAGGGGTGCAGAGTAACCCACCTCATCCGAGCTGTAGGATGTTAAAATACCAAGCACCCCCGTCCTCAACACATGATGTTAAACTATGACATCACCCTGTGCCTCTCACGCGGGGTTCCCCCACCTTGGAGATTCTGCACTCCCCCTCCCCTGGTCTCGCCAGGGGATTCTATCCTCTTTTTGGGAGTGACGTTTGTCCGTGGGGGGGGGGGAGGAAGGCCATCTTGGTGTAAGCCCCTAGTCCTTATTACGGAAGGTAGCACCCATGCACCTCCGTACTTCCCCACCATCAGTGCCAGTGGAGGGCATTATAGGGGATGAGGATTACCCTTTCCTCAGTCCCAAATCCCTCTCCCGCTGCACTTTGTTATCCTCAGCCCTCCATCCTGGATTAAGTCCTAGCACCATGGGATGCCTAACTTGCAAGCCAGTCTTTGCTACCTACGGACGCACCATTCGCGACATGATCGTCAGGTCCTTGCAACCTCTTGTTTCTCAAACTAAGCTTGACTCCCATGGGCTTAGAGTGAGCACCGACCATGACACACCTTGGGCCATGTCAAAGTGTAAGCCCCCAAATGCCCCGTCCTGCTTGACGTTAAACTGAACACCTAAACTACATGGACTTTGATCCATGTCAAGGCATGGTACGTAGGAATCCTCCAGGAGGTTCAAGCCCACAACTCTATCGTTCTGACCTCCTTCACGTCGGTTCACCCCTGTCCGGAATGGCGTAAAACTATATTCCAATCCTTCCTAAACTATGAGGACTTTGATCCAAGTCAAGGAATGGTATATAGGAAGCCTCCCAGTGGTTCAAGCCCACCACCAGTGGACCCCCAGGTTAACCTTCATGTCGGTTCGCTGACGAAACCCCACCCGAACTACGAGGAATTTGATCCATGTCAAGGCGTGGTACGTAAGAAACCTCCATGAGGTTCAATACCATCACCCATCGGACCAAGGTCCTTCTTCACATCGGTTCGCCGACATCGACATCCATTCTGAACTACGAGGTCTTTGATCCATGCCAAGGCATGGTACGTAGGAAGCCTACCATAGGTTCAATCCCATCACCTAATGGTCCGAGGTCCCCCTTCACGTCAGTTCTCCGACACGCCCTCTTCCCGCATGATGTTAAACTGCATCCCAATCCAGCGATAAGCCGTTGTGACCCCACCACCCAGTTGTTCCAACATACCTTCATGTCAGTTCAACAACCCCTTTTCAACCCGAACTACTAGGACATTGATCCATGTCAAGGGATGGTATGTAGGAAGCCTCCCTGAGGTTCAAGCCCCACCATTCATCTGGACCATGGACCTTCTTCACGTCGGTCCACCGACACCCCATCCCAAACTATGTGTTCTTTGATCCATGTCAAGGCATGGTATGTAAGAAGCCTCCCTGAGGTTCATGCGCACCACCCATTGGTCGCTCCGACTCCCCCCTTTACATCTGTTCTCACCAATCAAATTATGAAAACTTTGATTCCCCGCCACGGGGATATTTAGGAGGTCTCTTTGATGCTCAAGCCCATCTCTATCGCTATCTCCATGATGGTCCCACATCATCCCAACTCCACTCCATTTGATTTTTCGTCACCCATTGTGATTCTTACCTGGACCGCCACATCCTGATAAGATCATTCCACCTCATCCCCCCCAAAATTATTCGGGAAGCCGCCCACATGCTTGCCCCAATATCGGTGATCCCTCAAGGGGGTTCTTCAACCTGATCCACTCCGAATAGTGTTCTGATCAGCCCGATCCGTCTCTGTTGGACGTTAAACTTGCGGCATACCCCATGTTAAACAGAGGAAGCTAAGGAAAACCTCAGAGACATGCCTATGGAATATGATTCCCCATGCTTGATGTGGGATTCCTAGGGATTACGCACCCTTGAGAAGCCCTATAATAAGGGATAAAAGGTAGACCCGCCAATTCCCCAATGTTCAGACATGCCAATGATGTCTCAACATGACTACTCCCCCAACTGAAGGCTGCTGCCCTGACCGGACCCCTTGGAATGTCTTAACAGAAGCAATGTAATAAACCAGTGTCCATGGAAACATGTCACTTGGAAGAGTTTCATGAACAATGTATTAAATCTATGAGAAACCCGGACTAGGTGATGAGTTTCGACGAGGAATCCATGGAAGGAAGAACCGACATCCCATCATCTCGGTTTCGATCAAGGAGCAGACGTCCCTGAACAAGGAGCTAATGTCACCCGTCTTTGGAAAGCAGGAATGTGGGGTAACAAAAATCCATGCCTATCGTGCCCAAGCAGATAGAAACGCGTGCCCCAATGAAAGCGTCGACAACAGATGTCATTAAACACATAGACACTCAAAACTGTATTTTTACTATTCATTGAAAATTCAACTATTTCAAGAAAAATACAAAAAATTCACCCTAACCAATTTTTTACTTGTAGAATTCAAAAGTGAACCCCATTTTATAAAAATTATTTTCATTTTAAATTAAAATAAATAAATAAAATAAAAATGCATGACTAATAATTTCTAAAACATTTATTTAATTATATTATGATATAATTATATCACATTACCACTTAAGATGAAAAAAAAAATTTATAACTCCTTAGGTGATGTTACTATTCCATTTGTAAAAATACCATTCATAAGGGTAAAATTATTATTCAAAAGGGTAATGTTACTATTCACCAAAAAATTATTTTGATCTTATTGAATCACATTTTTCACCCTGATTACAACAATTTATGTCAGATATTTGAAAATAATTTCAAGGAAAAATTTATTTAATAATAAAATATGGGGTTTACTATTCATCAAGAAAACACTATTCATAAAATACTATTCATCAAATTGAAACTTTTTTAAAAAATTCTAAAAATTCATCCTAAGAAAAATTTGACATTTGAAATTCAAAAAATATGTTTACTTTACCATAATAATTCTCTATGTGTGAAAAATCTCTAAAAGGTACAATTTTTTACTTCAAAAATCAATTTATCAAGTTTGTCTTAATTAAACATATAATTTATTAAAGAAATCTATTCCAAGAATAGGAATGATGTAATAAAAATTTTATTTATACTATGGGATTACAACAAGTAACTAAGGCCTCATTATATAAACCCTTATAATGCCTGCATAGGACCTAAGTGTAAGGTGTGAAATCTTGATAGAATCTTGGGGTGGCTCAGACAAAATTTCCCAAGTGGTGATTTCGATCAGCTTTAACTTCTATCGTAAATTCCATTCAAGTTTAATTTTTTGGAGTTTGGATTGGGATTGGTTCAAAGTAAATCTCATTTATGCTTCCACCTTCCCAAGCTCTGATAAATGGGCTTCGTACGATCCAAGTCTACTAGATGAGGCCATAAAGTCTTTTTTCTGTATTATTTAAACATAATGATTTGTATTTATAAAAAATAATCAAAATGTTATGTGTATTGTTTCAAACGGTCATATTGACCTATGGTCATATAACATTCGAAACCCAACTTTCTCATTTTAATTTTACTCATTTAATTAATTAATATGATATTGTTTTGTTGAGTACAAAATAAAATAACACACAAAATTAGGAAACAAATATTATTCAAAAGTTAAAGTCATTACATTCATCCCCCTGAAGAAATTTCATCCACAAAATTTCAAATCTTACCCTATTAAGAGAAAAGGTGTGGGTACTTCTACCTTGTAGACTCCTCTAGATCCCATGTGGCTTCTTCACATTTTCGGTTCCTCCACAATACCTTAAATAGGTGGGCAGTCTTGTTGCGTATAACCTTGTCTCTATGATCCAAGATCTCCACCAGATGATTCTCATAATAGAGGCCAGGATCCATTGTACCATCTATGGATTTAGTACATATGAAGGTTTAGGTATGTACTTCTTAAAGACAGATACGTGGAAGAGATCATTAACTTGTTCTAGATTTAGTAAAAGTACAAGCTGATAGGCCACTAATCCTATGCGATCAAAGATTTCATAGGGGCCAACATACCTAGGGATGAGCTTCCCTTTCATCCCAAACCTCATGACTCTCTTCCAAGGTGAAATTCAAAGAAGGACATGGTCACCAACATCAAACTCCAAGTCCCTTCGACGGTTGTCATCATAACACTTTTTCCAACTCTGATCATCCTTAATGTGTTGCCGGAAGGAATGATCCTTTTCTTTCAACAATTGCACAAGATCAGCCCCAAAAATCATTCTCTCATAAGCATCATGGTAACAAGTAGCAGTTCTACATCACTTCCCATGTAGAGCTTCATTGGGTGCCATTAGAATGCTCGAGTGGAAGATGTTGCTGTAAGAGTACTCAACTAATGTGATATGTTGATCTCATCTACCTTTAAATTCCATTGAATGGGTTCTCAGTATTTCCTCAAGTGTTTGAATAGTCCTTTGAGATTGGAAATCTGTTTTGGGGTGACATGATGTACTGAAATTCATTTCAGTACACAGAGCATGTTGAGGAATTTTGTAAAATATTTATGTGAACCTCGAATTATGATCAAATACTTTATAAAGTTGAACCCCATACATTCTTACCACATCCTTCACGTAAATCCTTGAAAGTTGATTAGGAGAGAAATCTTCATAAATAGAGATAAAATGGGTAGTCTTGGTGAGACGGTCCATTATAACCAATATCACATTGTTTCCCTTGGATGTTCTCAGGTGACCAGTGATAAATTCCATTGTGATATTGTCCCAGTTCCATGCTAGTACGGGTAGTGATTGTAACACCCCTTTTGAAAGTTGTTTCCCTGCCTTCACTGCTAACATAACCGGCACATTTAATGGTTTTCAAAAACATCCATTTTCATATTATCCCCCTAATAATGATCATGATGGTCCCAATATATTTTCTTTATTACCAGATGTATAGAGAAAGTAGAGCCATGAGATTGATCCATCATCTCCTATATTTCTAGAATATATGGAACACATAGTCTTGTATGAAATTTCACTACACCTTCTTGATCAGTATTGAACTTAGGAAACTTCTCATCATTCACATCCACAAACATATTCTATAACAAAGGTTCTTATTTCTGAGATTTCTTGATCTTTTCTAGTAATGATAGTTGAGAAATCATTTGGACTAGGGTGGATGTTGTCCCTTCCCTTATAATTCCAATTTATAGATTTACTAGGTCATTGATCAAAGGATCTCTTTGAATCCTCAACTTGGACAGAACAACTGGGTATTCCCAACTTAATGAATCAGTGGATTTGTTTCCTCTTCTGGGATGATAATGAATTGAACAATAATAGTCTTTTAGAAGTTCCAACCATCTCCTTTGTCTCATGTTCAATTAATTATTTGTCAAAATATACTAAATGTTTTGATGGTCTGTGTATATATAACATTTCTCCCAATAAAGATAGTGCCTCAATATCTTTAGAGAAAAAACAACCGTAGCCAGCTCAAGATAATGTATAGAATAGTTCTTCTCATGAGTCGTCAACTGTCAATATACATATGCAATGACTTTTTTATTTTTCATGAGGATGCACCCATGCCCTTTCAAAGATTCATCACTAAAAATAACAAATCCTTCTCCACATGAGGGAAGAGTTAACATGGGTGTGATAAATAGTATCTTCTTCTCCTATTGGAAACTTCCTTCACACTCCTATTTCTAGATGAACTTGACCCCTTTTCAACTTAACTTGGTTAATGGATTATAAAGTCATGAATGTTTTTTTCACAAAACTCCTATAATAACTCACTAATCTAAAGAAACTTTGAATATCGATTATTTTTATAGGATGAGGCCACTCCTCTAAAATCTTTGTATTTATAGGCTCAGATATGATTACTTCATTGGTTACAATTTTCCGCCAGAAAGATACTTGTTATAACCAAAATTCACATTTACTGAACTTTCTAAAAAGCCTCTCCTTTAGTAGAGCTTTCAAAATAAGCCTTAGATAATCATCATGCTCCTCATGAATTTTGGAATATATCAAAATATCATCAATAAAAACTAATACTTTGTTATCAAGGTAGTACTTAAAAATCTATTCATCAAATCCATAAATATACCAGGGACATCATTCAAGCCAAAGGGAATAACAACAAACTCATAATTCGTATATATTTATTGGAAGGCAGTTTTTTGGAATATCTTCTTTCTTCACCGTCAATTGATGATAACCATATTGAAGATCAATCTTAGAGAATAATTGATCCCCACAAAGTTGGTTAAATAAGTCATCAATTCATATAAGAGGGTATTTTTTCTTCATTGTGACCCTATTTAGTTCTCTATAATCAATGCATAGACGCATTGATCCATCATTCTTCTTCACAAAGAGAATAGATTCTCCCCAAGCAGACACACACGGTCAGATAAACCCCTTATCTAAAAGATCTATGAGTTTTTTTCATTAATTCCTCCAGCTCCACATTTTCCATCCTATATGGGGTCTTTGATGTCAGACAAGATCCAGGTACGAGTTCAATGGAGAACTCTACCTCTCTTTCTAGGGGAGGTCTACGTAACTTCTCAAAAAATATGTTAATTTATTCCTGGATGATGGGGACAGTTTTTATCCTTATACTTTAATTTCCCACTTATTTAGCACCGATCAACTCTATAAAAATGGATATAAGAGGTTCTCCTAGACAAATATCAGGTTGATATATTTCTCCATGGAAGAGAACTGTAGGTTTTCCATTCAAGACTACTTAGATTTCCTTACTTCTGCATTTGACCTTATAATTATACAATGAGATCCAGTCCATCCTTAGTATAATGTCAAATTCTATAATGGGAATGACTACTAGATTTTTGATAAGATTGTTCTCACTAAAGTAAATACTAGAGTTTTTAAACACTGAAGATGCTTGGAAAGTGCCCAACTTTTCCACAATTATAGCATTGAAAATAATTTAGGGCCTGCACCATCACCCCCTTTTCATTAGTGTTGTAAAGTTTGGGATTTACATCACAATGAAAAATCCATGCAATATGGCCATCTCTTCTTTACTTGTATCAATTATCACTCCCGAGTAGGTAGTTCCCCAAAAAATTCTTCTCGCAGTTATTACATCTAGGATATTACACTTTTTTACCTTCTCTTCCCTAATAAAAGGTCCTCCATATGTTGGGATCCATTTATCTACTCTTTTCATTGGATTTATAAAACAACAACATCTCACCGAACTCCAGTTCGACTTTCATCACACTCCCCACGATCACCTCATATCTATCATTGTTTCAATTGGATAGATTATTTCAAAAATGAGGTCTCATTCCACCAAAAAATATATCAACCATCCCATTAGGATCCATGACAATGCTTGAGGTGAAATGATAATGACTTGAGGAGTTCATCTCATAGCTTCCAACATATTAATTCTCCATCTGCTTCTTCTCAAGAAACTCTTTCTCAATTTTTGTTCTCATAGAACAAGGGAAATTCTTATTGAATAAGATCTATATGAACTCTTCCCAATACATATATTCAACCTCCACTCTTGGCCTCATGTTTTTAATCAGTTCCCTCTACTGATTTGCTTCTCCCTATATGCGGTAAATAATCATGGTGACCTACTATTATTTCAAATAGTAGAGCACAGAAAATATCTTCTCGATAGAGCTGACCCATTGTTCAGAAATCAATGGGTTGGTAGATGATGAAGCTCATGTTTTCACATATTTTATACAATAATTCAATGTTTATGGACCCACCATAGTGTTATTTAATGGCAAACTGTTAAATATTTAGGTTTTTGTGTTATTTTGAGCCAAAATTAAAAAATGGCATAATTTTTCTATTTTAACAGATTTTTATCATAGGGGTATTTGGTTATTTATCATAAAATATATTTCCAAATTTTGTGATTAAATTTTTTTTAGAACCTGTTTTTTATTTTGTTTAACTTTATCTTTTGGACTAGGGTCTGATTCATACATCTAAATACATAAACAAATCAATTAAGTTGATGATTTTTCTAGGCAGATTTCATGGACCCCACCTCCATAATTAAAACCTAATTCGGTATATACACCTCCAAATTAGATTATTGTACTTGGAAATGCACGTGGACTCAATGGAAAGTTCACCAAATAAATTTCATGGTGTTTGGTATCTATTATGGGGGACATTGAATGGTATATTTATGAAGGAACCTTCCTGAAACCTCTGTCCCGAAACAAAAACCTCAAATAATAAATTCATAATGCATTCCAGGCATGTCTAATGAAGTTGAAATTTGGAGTTAAAATAGAGAATACATTAAGAAATAACATTTATGGAGACACCTATTACAAATTGGGTCATCTAATGTCACATCCATGTGAAAATATTCGAATTAAATGTTTTGAGTGGGAATTCTTCACCCCCTCTCCCTATAAATATGTGTCCCTTCTCCCAATTTATGATATAGCCACTTTTAGGGGATGATGCTGATTTTATTATTGTAATTATTATTTATATTTTTAATATACATTATTTTATTCTTCTTCTTCATATCTCTCTTTTCTTCCATCTATTTTATTTTATGTGTTTCTCCCACTGTGCTTCTTTCTAACTCCATGCTCATGGAGAGATAACCTTCTCTATTGTTCAAGGGGGAAGTGGTGGTATTTGTGTTTTATGTGATTATTGATTTGTCATGTTGTGTTCTAAGGATTAAGTAGTGGTTAAATGATTTTTGTGTGTGGTCACCCCAATTTATCTACTATTTTCTTTTTCCTTGTTTAGTAATTTCCCTTCTCATTGATATCTAATTCATTTAAATGGTGTAGTTTGGACTGGGTATTGATGTGGAAGAGATTACTTATACATGAAGAGGTATCAGTGTTTGGTAATACCCCTCAAACGAGAGGGAGTGGAGTTATAGGTTTTGATCACCACAATGAATAATGCATTGATAGATATTTTGAATAATAATTTTAATTCCAAAATGAAACCCCAAGAACAATGGTTTTCTTCTACTAACATCATTTTGTCTTTTCTTCCTTTCCATTTTGTTTTATATTTTTGATGTATTTATATATTTATATTATATTTATATTTTACGCATTTCCATTTCCCTTCCCCTATTTATAATAGTATTATATTTTTATATTAGTTATTTAATAACAATGACAATAGAAAGATAGTTTGTGGAAGTGGCCTCCTTCTGATCGACCCTAGGTTGTTCCACTATGGTACACTATTAGGAGAATATAAATTTAATTGAATTGGTTAATGAAACTGAAATCCCTACCATCAGTAGATACACTAAAGGTTGGTGGTCATTGATAGATAAAGGAATCAACTGAATGTTGTTCCTTTCATGGTGATATTGGTCTCTTAGCTTGATTTAAGTTATTTCCCATAAATTGAGTCTGTTGGTTCATCATTCTCATGAATGTTTCCATTCCAGATTCAATCGGAAGGCTGTCAGTACATGGTCCATTGTGGTCACTATTTGATTGATTCCTCCTATTGCCAAACATTCTCTAAATGAATAAAACCTTAGTTAGAATCTTATTTAATTTATGAATAGTTTATCTATAAAGTTTTTTTATGTCTTAAAACATTATGCTTAAACATAGTATTCTTTAACAACAATTACATTTCTCTATAAGTCCTTTATAATGATTCATAAAAAGATTTTTATTATCCAAACATATCGATTAAGAGTGCTAAACTATGAGTACTGTAAGACACGTTGTCTTGTACCAGGATACCCCAGGTCAAGCTCGAAACTCCGTTTCATAGTTTTCACTCCTAGGTACATCTATTCCAAAGCCACAACCACTTGTTTGTATCCAGATAGGGATTTATTTGATCAGAAACCAGTTACTTAATATATCACCAAAATACCAGGATGTTTTCCTATATTTAAACTCTTCTATATGTTTCTTCCTAAATATTTTAGAGCCTAATTCCCACAAATAAAAAAATCCTTTGAAAATAACTATGGAATCCCACCTTTTTATTCTATAACTTTTCAATACATTTTACAAATAGAGGATCTTTAATGTTTAGTGTCTTGGAAATCAGGAACATAAAACATGAAAACATAAAAACATTATATTAATCCCCTTGAAAATATTCTTGAAAAATTCATCCTATGTAAAATTAATGAATCTCATAACCCGGGGAAATTCATCAATGGAATTGGAGATCAGAAGTCCCAGTAAGGGTAAACATGAGAATCAGTTTACATGTGATATCAATAAGAGCTTGATAAAAAAATAGAGTCATAAGAAATATAATAAGAGGCATATAATAATAAAAAGTACATGAATAATAACATTAATATATGGATAAAATAATGATTTTATACATTCATTAACATATCACCAGGGTCTATCCCTAATGTGTCATAAAAATTACCAAGGTTATTCACCAAGGTATTGTAAAACTTGTCATCTATAGAAATTAAATTATTTACCTAATGCATTAGAGTGCTATCAGGGCACAACCATAACATGTATTTATTTTAATGTGATCCTCTTAGATCATAATTATAAATTTCATAAATAACCCAAAGATAATAAAAGGAATGGGTTTCATATCAAAATCATGGTGTTTTAAAAAGTGCTTAAAAATAAGATCATTGTGTCATTTATAACCCATGTAAATAGAATAAGGGTTTAATGTATGTCAATTATAAAATCAAATATATCATTTTTATGTCTTGGTTAATACCACAAGAAACGAAATATTTTTGGGTATTCATATAAATAAAATAAGATAATTTCTTGAGAAAAAGTGAGATATTTTGAGATTAATATTCTATAACATAATAGCTATATAACATGGTTTTAGAAAACATTAAAAAGAGAGGGGGAAGAGTCACCCACAAATATATAACTAATAATAAATTATAGGGATAAAATAAAAAGAAATAAAGATCTTGGTATTGATATTCTAGTGACATACCACATGAAAAGGAAACTTGAAAGAAAATAAAAAATGCGATTTCTTTTACGAAAATTTGGCAGCCTAATTACATCACATAAAAATTTAGAAAATAAATTGATGAGAGAAAAATGGGAATATAATCATATGTATATAAAAATTATAGTAAGAGGGATATATAATGTCATACCCCAACATATAAAAATGGAAATTCAAATATATAACATAAAAGTAGTGTCGACTAAAAGAGGAGGGTGAAAGGTTCCCTTACCTTGAAGAGTAACATCAAAAACTCGAAGGTTGGGACCCTTTTGGGGCATGATGAAACCTTGGGAGGTACAAATACCAGAGTTTAATTGAGGATGAATTTTTAATTAAAGCAATTAAGTAATGGTTTGGTATTTATATAAAATTTGATGTAATATTTTATTAATTTCAAAGGCATGCCTGAATAGTTGTATTTTCAAAACCATGGGATTTCCCATGGTATTTTCCCATGGTATTGGCCACTTGGAACACATAATAACATATATTACTATAAAAAATTCTACTATAATTATTACATCCTGATTAAATAATTAATGATGCAATTAAACACACCAAAACTCAAAATTGTATTTTTTCTATTCACTTAAAATTCAATTATTTCAAGAAAAATCACAAAAATTCACACTAAACATTTCTCGATGTGTAGAATTTAAAAGTGAACTCCATTTTATAAAAATTAATTTCATTTTGAATAAAATAAAATAAATGAAATATTAACACTTGACTAATAATTTCTAAAACATTTATTTACTTATACTATTAAATAATTATATCACATTACCAAATAAGATGACCAAAACATATTTATACCTCCTTAGGTGATGTTACTTTTCCATTAGTAAAATTAACATTCATAAGGGTAAAATTATTTTTCCAATGGTTAATGTTAATATTCACCAAAAAATTATTTTGATCTTATTAAACCACATTTTTCACCCCGATTACAACCATGTATGTCAGATTTTTATAAATCATTTCAGAGAAAAAGTTATTTAATAATAAAATAATTTTTTTAATATTCATAAAAACACTATTGATTAAAAACTATTCATCAAATTGAAACTTCTTAGAAAACTTCTAAAAATTCAACCTAGGATAATTTTGACAATTTAAATTCAAAAGAGATGTTTATTTTACTATAATAATTCTCTATCCATGAGAAATCTCTGAAAAGTAAAATTTTTACGTCTAAAATAAATTTATCAAATTTTTCTTAATTAAACATATAATTTATTAAGAAAATATATTCCTAATATAGGAATGATGAAATTGTAATTTTATTTATACTAGGGATTATAGAAAGTAATTACATCATTGTTACATAAATTATTTTAAAGACTTTATAGGACCTAAGAGTGAGGTGTGCCATTGTGATAGAATTTTGGGGTGGAT
The DNA here is from genome assembly GCA_963277665.1 of Viscum album. Lineage (NCBI taxonomy): Eukaryota > Viridiplantae > Streptophyta > Magnoliopsida > Santalales > Viscaceae > Viscum > Viscum album. The sequence continues at coordinate 1,461,030,349 of OY728162.1, read as the reverse complement.
TAGAAAAATTTCTCGAGTGGTGATTTTTATTAGCTTGAAATTCTCTCATAAGAGATTCTGTTCAAGCTTAATGAGTTGGAGCTCATCTTGGGCTTGGTCCAGAGAAAATCCTAGTGATGGTACCTTCTTCCCAAGCTCGGACTGATGGGCTTCATATGACCCGAGTCTACCGGATGAGGCCACCGACTTTTCATTCTGTATAATTTAACGATGGTCATTTTAATTTATAAACAATAATCATAACATTAATATTAATATTTCCATTAGTCATATTGACCAAATGTTATATAAAAGTTAGAACCCAATGGTCTCATTTTAATTATACTCACTTATTTAATTAAAAGGTTATAGATTTGTTGAGTACAAAATAAAATAACACACAAAATTAGGAAACAAATATTATTCAAAATTTCAGTTTGTTAAAATAATGGTTGATATCTTTCATATATATTACTTTGGATCTCCATGTTTAGAATAAAAAAGATTAATTCTTTTACATTTAGATTTTTAGAATTGAAAATTTACATAACTTCACCAAAGATGATATTATTCAATTTTTCTTATAATTACAAAATTAATAGTGAACTAATATGGGATATTCATCAGTTTTATTATAATTTTATAGAAAAATCCTAAAGATTATTTAGAATGTTCCTCTAATTATATTTTATTACTATATCTATTTATGAATATTTATTAGAAGGTAAATTATTTAAATAATGTTGTCCAATTTTAATAGACCATTCACTTACTCATGTTATCCACCTATGATCATGATTCATCATCAATTTTCTGTACAATAATTATACACACTTCATACAGGTTAAGAGAATAAGGTGGATCTTCCTTTCTTCTTAATGTGAACTACAAGGTTGAGATGATATTTTTAACCAAGCTTATCTATTTAATTCACTCTTTGTTGTTGAAAATATAAACATTAATTATTATTTTTTGGGAATCATGTATCTTATCACTTCTCCAATTTCCTTATTTGTGAATTTTCTCTTCTCAACATCCTTTATGACACTTTAATCACCTAGTGCAAATTTCCTCTTCTTTATAACATTTTTATAGTGGAATTATTATAGATCATACTCAAAGAGTGTGTTCATCCATGTTGTATCTAACACATATAACTTCATTAACACACAATTTTTTCATTTGATGATAGCCTTTTATGTAATTCATCTTCTTCATTTGTAATATTTTCTTAACCCTTTCACTGGCTTTGGGTTGTTCTTCAACCATATTTATTGCCTTCATTATATCTACTAGAAAAATTATTATATACATTTGGGGTTATTGGTTTCCTTATTGTAGTCTATTCATGGATTATTTTGAGTGTATTTCTCCAAATTAGTTATTTTAGATGATTCACTTGACATCAACTTCTTCGATTTGGAATCCAAGGACTCTCCACTTATCATTATTGGTATATTATTGGGATAATTAATATTTTTTACGTTTTCCTACATACTTCCTAAGGTTTATTATTATTTATTCACTAAATTATTAGGTATATTTATATTATTATATTTTTATACTTGTTGGGATGAGAATGAAACCATATTTTGACAGTCATTATTTAATACATCAAAAATATTATTATGTTTTACAATTTTGATTAAAGTATAAATTTTTTTCTTAATCTACGGATATGGATTCATCATATCAAGTTTGATACCTTTTGATATGGGATTAATTTATTATTTTTAAATTTATAGGATTTTATAAAAAATCCAATAAAAAATGCCTGAATATGTTTCTGCACCAACATTTTCCCACAAACCTTTACATTTTTATATATACTACATGTGATCAAGAATTTACAAATAATTGGGCATGCTATTTTTAAGTTTTCATCACAAATTATTTTGGTCTTAAAGGGGAATTTAATTTCATATATAATTTTATATCCACCATGGACATAGTGGTAAGATACTTATTAACTTTCTTCATCAATAATTTTGTGGATTTCATTAATCTTTCACTATTTATGAAATAAAATTAATGTAAAAAATTAATAAAATGTATGAATTCTACGTTTTTTTTCAAAATTTATTAGGCTATATCATTTAAGGAATTCATGATATTCTAATAATATGTTATAGGTATTTTAAAACAAGAATCCTCTATTAATGTTTTTATAAAAATAATAAAATTGTCCTTCTTTTTTGTAGACTCGATATATGCCTTTCATAGATTGAAAAATTTAAATTTCAACAATAGAAACATTATATTGAGGGTTTTATTGTAATATTAAAATTTAATAATATTATATTAAACATCCTTCTTCATTATATAAACTTATTATTTGTAAATGTTAACATTATCTTGTAACAATGAGTCAAGTTCCTTAATCTTCTTGAATTTCACTTCCTATTGAAAATCCATGACATCGCATATTTTTTCAAATTTTATTCATGTTCATGGATTTTTTATTAAATATTATTATTGAATACATATTTATATTAAACATATATGATGAATTTATTATAAAAATGTAAGAAACATATTTCATGCTCCATCTTTCTGGTCTCAAAGTCTCCAACATTCTTAGATAGATTTATACATTATAGAACATTTTATTGAAAATCCTTCTCTGTGTTATTTGTTTCTACTTTCACCTGGGTAATTTATTTATATATAAATTCAAATACTATAAAAAATTGATATTCTTTATTTGGGTGTGTAATACAGAATATATTTTAATCTTATAATAGATATTTCTGGAGATGTCATAAATAGATCATCATCCCAAATTATACTACATTTTTCTTCTTGAGGATAGTTTGTAAACTACCATTCATATACATTATGATCAGTAAAACTAGATCCACTAGAGGTAGGAGTTTTATCATTATAATTGGTTATAATTTAAAGCATATTTTCTTCATTTTCCAAGATAGATCTACCTTATGTAGTATGATGTCCAGAGGATATGAATATTTTTTCTAATTTATTAAAGAGGAACATCTTATAAAACATTATTTTCTATTTCACCCTCATGTTCATCATGGTCTTGTTAGAAATAAAATTTTACTCTGATATTAATGAAACTTTTCAAAAACATCAGTTTATTATAAATACAAGAAAGAAACTCAAATCTTCAAAAGAGAACAATTTAAAATATAGAGAATCCAATAGAGGTGGACCTTGGTTCTGATTGAAATTGTTAGGACAACTTCAGGGAATAATCAACACTGATACGGGGGATTAAATTAATACCGGTCAATTTTTAAACTAGGAAATACATTTTATACCTTTATATGTTAGACTTGTTAAGGTATTTGTTCTCTTATTCTATTTTCAATTACTATGAAACTATGTAAAATAAAATAGAGGATATCACACTAGGGTTTTTAAAGGATCACATTCAGTAAGAGTAGTTACTCCTTATTGTATACAATGGTGAATAGAACATAGATTCTCCACTATAATGAGATACCAAATACAGGGGTTTGGCCTCGAAAAAATATAATACCCAAGTGTGGTTCCCTACACTTTAGGTAGGGGATAAAAATCATAAATCTCTAGAGTAGTGAATTCCTTATACAACTTTATCTATTTAATTTATCTTTATACTAGATGTGTAGACCATCTTCAAATTCATAAAGTTATTTGAAACACCAGGAAATTATTCCACCAATATGAATTTTTTGGAATAGACTAGTGTTTGTTTTGTTCATACTCTTATCTTATTTACACAATAGTATACAAACAACCGTTATTATTATAATTTGTATATAAAGTGACACACAGAACCCTCATTCTATTCAAAATAATAAAATGGAATGCTATTTTTATTGCATTAGTTTTATGAATTCTTCTTTACATGTTCTTCTTCTTCACTTCCATTCACAACCTATACATCTAGAAAGTCATTCATTCAGTACTATTGATTCGATATAGTGAATCCAAAAGTTCATTTTCTTATACCTATTTTTATTCATATTTTTTCGATACCTTTGTCTTTTGATATCATTTCTCCTAGTACCTATTTTATTTCATTCTCTTTTTATTCAGTGTAAACAACCTAAACTAGTTTTTCCATATTCAAAACTATTCATTTGGAGTTCATAAAAATCCATCTTCTTCTCTATGTTATATAAATATTCTTCTTATACTTAACAAATTCATCCAATGATTTATTGCACTGTTATATTCATTCACTCCATCTGGCACCTATTATATAATCTAGAACCTCTTATTCTAATACATCAACACAAACAAGAATTACTCTTAAGATTACTACTCAACACCTCACTAGGAAACTTAACTTCTTCCACAATAATCATGATAAAAAATCAACCAATGATTATTTGGGACACAATATCCCATTTATATCGGTAGTGTTTCTATAAAAATATAATTAGGAGCATGAACATCAAAATTAATGTTCCCACTAAAACTTTGAATATCTCGATCAAAACTTTTCTTCATTTGAAAATGTTTAATCCTATCCAAGGATTCGATTAAAAAAGCATCAAAATATAATTAATTTATATTTCAGCCTTATTGATCTCTTCAGACATCCTAAAGCCTCATCTAGAATTATGTTATTTCTTTCATGATTATTGGGTTGTTGAATTTCAATCATAAAATCATCACTATGATTGAATTTAAAAATAACTTATTTAATAAATTTGAACATTTTTCCAATTTATTAATAGGAACATCTCTATATATAGATGAAATGTCTTGGAAAAGGATCAACAATAATTTTCAATATTACTCCATCTAATTATTTCACAATGTTCTTCCAGTTTTATTTATTCAGTGAACTCATAAACATTTATCTAGTATTCAATATCCTATGTATTCTTAGAGGTATTCTATGTTCCTACTATCTGGTGAATTTTTACAACTCTAAATGATTAATTTCTAATACTCTATATAATGTCTATATAACACTATATCTAATGAAATCACTAAAATACTTCTATCTAATGCCTTTACTCAGGATCTTATTCTTGATGCCATCATTTGGAAACTTCAATTTGATACAAATTCATTCAATATATTCTATCTAAAACCTTAGAAACATCTCTCTCATCATTCAGAAACATATTTTTGATTCATTATGAATATCTTGTATGATAAATTTTTAAACAACTTTATATTATATTAACTCAAAAATGTTCAACCGATTTTCTCTATCCGATACATTTTTTTGTAACTTCAATATTTAGTCCTCTATCACTTATTCAATATATAATCTATCTAGATATACTAAAACAATTCTCTTTTTGATGATTTTACATAAATTCTTCATTCAATTTTCTTAATTAATTTTCTATATCTAGTAATCATGGTCATGAAATCTCTTTCCAAAATATATAGTTCCACCAAGTCTTCTCACTTCTTCCTTCTAACACCTTTAATAAGAATCATTAATACCTTCATACAGAAATATTATTTATTACATTGAATTTCCAAAAATAATCACCTGATTCCCCTCTATTTTTTAAAGTCTTTACTTCTTATATTAATAATATTGAATCATAGACAACAACATTATGATGTTAAACTAATGGGGAATACATCACGAATAATCAATTGATATTGTCTGGACAACGAAGTTTGATAGACTGTTTCTAGTCACCTTAGTTTTTTTGCCTCCATAACGACGCCCAAATTCACATAAGAGTTCCCAATTAAAGGTACATAGAGGATTTAGTTTCATGTGAAGGGATTTAGACAAGTCTAAATTCTAAACAAAGGGATCATCATATAAGGCGATTCACATATTGTGACTTTTGTAATCAAATAATCAATTGAGTTATCCAAGTATGGGGATTCAAATTTGGAGTCTCACATAAGAAAATTTGCAGTAGAGTCATCTATGTATGGATAACCATGTATGGGGATTGAGTATATGTGAACCACATAAGGGGATTCACATATAGAGTCATCACATATGGGGATCCATAACTAGATATTCAAGTGAGTTGATTTCCCCTTACATGTCAACTGAAAAGTGTGGAATTGAAAAAAGTTATGTTTCTAGAAGAAAATATATTATGATGATACAAGAAAAATTCTTCATGGATTCAAATATATCAAACACTTGAAACGTTTTTTATTGAATCATGAGATTTATGAGGAGGTAATATTTAATCTTGTAGAAGATGATTGATATTGTGATAAATTCTAGAATATTAAATAAAAAAAATTATTGTGAAATTACAGAATATATGAAAAACTATTTTTGTTTATTCTTGAGTTGTTCTCATAGGATTTGAACATCATTATTCTTTAAATTGATACAATTCAATCATGGTTTAATGAGGATGAATAAAAATAAATATGATATGACACAAGATTGATATTCCAAAAAATTAGTGATTTTAAATGGGAATATATAGAAATAATGAATCCATGATGAAAATGGAATTAATCATATGGTTCTTGCCATATTCATAATTTCTTAAAATATCCCAAATATTAATTGTGATTAATAATAGTTTCCCATGAAAATCGGAACATGATTTCAGGATGAATTTATGGGAAATATTTATTTTCTAACACAAAAATTCTAGATTTATTTAAATATACAAGTGGAATAAATATGAATATTCTTAAGAATAACAATTTTTTTTTAAAATATTATATGGAGATGTGATTAATTATAAATGAGAAGATGATTTCATTGAGGATTTCTGAAAATATTTATTCAAGTTGGAATATATAAATTTTTTAAAAGATTCCACTCCAAAGTGAAGAAATATACAATATAAAAATATGAATGTTTATGGATTTTAATGTAGAAAGGATAAATGATTATATGTGCTTTTAGTGGAATACATTTGAGATAAAAATGAGGAGGATCTCAAATCTTGTAGAAACCTAGAAGATATATTTGGGTGTAAGAAAAAAAATGTGACCATTTTTGGAATTCATAATTATTTATATATTTTAATTATTCTATTTTTTGTGAAAATCAACGTGGCTATTGTAGTGTTATTTTGAGATAAGAAATAAAAATTAGGAAAAACATTCCTTGTACAGGAAGAGTCTAAAAGATATACTAGACATGATAAATGATAAATAGAGAAGAATAAAACATTATTCCTATAAAAGTATAGAAGACAATGCTTGGTGAGAGAAATGGAATTGTGGGAATGTGGGAGTCACCAAAATATGATAATAGTGAAGAACATAAATGTGGATATTATGTGCACAAAATTATAAATAGATTTTCAATATTTTAAAAAATAGAGGATATAAAATGTGGGTGACCTAAATATAAATGTATAGGATTAATGGGAGAGATGTGCACATTAGAGAACTAAGGTCATGCGAACACTGAAGAACTAAATAACTCTCAATGAATAAGAACAAGTAATACTATATGGAACAACTAAAGAATAAATTTTGTTAAATTAAGAAGGATATTTTGAGATGGTTATGATGTATAGTCCTGGATAATGATGAATAACAGTAGAAGATATGTTAGAGATCAAATGTACTTATAATTTTGATAATTTGATGTAAACAATTTTGATTTTTGAGGAGATGTTGGATTAGTGAAGATCACATGAGATTTTATTTATGTTGATAAAGATAGGTGAGTATATATATTGAAGTATTTTGAAGCCATGTTGTAAGAGGAAACCAAGTTTCATGTATTTATCAAAAATAATGTGTTTCATTTGAAGACTCTACCGACAAGGAAAGAGATCATATCTAGAGAATTCTGAGACATCATGTGATAATCCATGTTCTACTGATAAGAAGTTGTAGAACCTGTGAGACTCATGGTATATAGGGAAAACATAGTCTGATGCTATGATTTTATTGTGAAGATGAGTTTGTATAAGTTCTAGGAGAGGCATGAAATTTCATGTATAGTGAGATGATGTAAATATTTTGGAATCACCAAAAATTATAGTCTGTGATTCATTATACCAGGGAATCCTTGATTGGGGTAAATATCCAATAAAGGTAAAGAGTATTTCTTAGATAGAAAAAATTGTAAAAAATAGAACATGGAACTTTTAATTTTTTATATATATATTGAAATTATAATTTATTTTTAAGATGAACATAAAAGGATAAAACTATCATAATTGGAATTCAGGGTTAAATGACTAGGGGGTAAAAGTTTCCAAGATATGTTATAAGAATAGGAAACACCTAATTTAACCCCTCTTAGCTTTCTTTATTGACCCTTAAAGGGATTTTAATCATATAAATATATTTGAATCAATATTATAATTGTTTCACCCAAATTAAGAAATCATCCATCAATTCATCTTCTCCCATATGGATAACCACATATTGAGCCTATAATTTTTGTAGCCACAACTCATTCACTTTCTTATCTACTTCATAAATATCATGTAGTTTTATCCATATTCCATTCACTACTTTTATCTTCATGACTTTTTTTAACTCCTCTAAGTAGGATGAAAGTAATGTGTTTAATGATATGCCATTGGCTTATATATTTTTTTTTTTTAAGAAATGTATGTTTTCCCAACTTTCGTTAAATGTACGCCATTCTCGATGATTTCAAGAACTTCCAAACTAAGAGATATAAGATATATAATATCATATATTCTTAAAGATAAAATTATTTCCCATCAAACATAGGAAATACTGTGTTGTTTTCATTGTTCATAGGCTCTATAGATCCCATATATATATATATGTTATATGTAGTGAAAAATAACTTAGGTCTATTAGAAGACCCAGAACTATTTCAGGAACTTATAGATACCAACTAATATTCCAATGAGAGTGTAAACCATCAATAATAGGGGGGGGGGGGGTTGAAGTAGAGGTTGAAAAAAACACAGACTCTAAAATAATGGGTTATCATCTATTTCTAGTACATATATATCTCAACTGTGATGATGCACTAAAAAATAGAGTCAAAAATAACAAACACTAAAAAAGAGAAAATACAGGGTTCATCAAATTTTATTAACAAGTGGTTAATCTCTAGTGCGCAATGATTGAAATCTCACAACCCATTTTTCTATTTTATTATCAATAAGAATAAGGAATGGAAAAGATATATGAGTCAGAAATCATATGTAAAAAAATGAAAAAACCTATTTAACAATAAAATCGATCTGTACTTCTAAAACCTCAAGTACCACTAGAATATGGATTTTGTGTACACTCATATTCTACTCCTAAAATATAACCCATACCCTCATTATAATTATATTTATAATTAATGATAGACTAGCTCAAATTGTAGTCATAATAACTGGTTTCTTCAAGAAAAAATTCTATCTATAGAGAATACATGTATTATGGAGTGACTACTCCCCCCAAGATATGATCCATTGTTATAAAATATATGGAAACTAAATCATGAATATATTTAACCACAATTGAAATGTGGTGTAATTAATTTCAATTTGAACTCTATATCTACTAATATCTTTATATATAAGCACATCATGTCACAATTCATTATTTTCCTCTGATCTAGTGAAGTGATAAATTTTATGGGATTAGAGAATACAACATGCCGTAATAATTTGTGGTGTGAGAATGGAATTAAGGAAGGATGAAATTTTGATAACAAACAACAAGGCACCATAAAATCCTAACCACATTTTCATGTAACAACCAGTACCTATAATTAATTAGGGGAATTAGACATTGAAAAATAAGTTATAATGTGGTGTGTCTCTCATTTACCTCAAATCCTTAACGAAAAAATCAACCCAGATGTGATTTGAAACCTTGTATAAGACTAACACACTTTATCTACAAAACTCCCAAAACAACACAACCAAAAACATTACATCATGACGTGATTCAGATCAGTAAAAATTTATTATTTTGTATCTTTAATCTACTCTAATGAGCCTCTAACTCATTTATGATAATGTTGTTAATTAATAAAATATGAAAAAATTTCTAAACCCCATGAATAAATTTCCTCATTAAATAAGTCATAACATGAATCTAATGTGAATGTTATATATGAACCACACCATTTGATATAATTGTTTTTGTTAGATTACACTAAGTATCATTTTAAGAACATTTCCAAATTATCTACACCTCAAATAAGATCAGATCATAGTTTTCCATTGTCAATTCACATTATAAGAGGCTTTAATTATCTCCAACACTCATCAAATACCCCTAATCATCAAATACTCTTAAACAACTCTACGATATTTCAAAAAATCTACCAAATGAGATAAAATAAATTATAATTAAAGATATTATTTTATTTATAATTTTTATTAAGTTAAAGGAAATAATTATACACTAATGTTTACCCTCTGTTTTCAAATATTAATTTTTCCAATGGTATTTTTTAACCTCTATTTTCAAATACTATATTTCCAATTGTTTTGAAAAAATATTAGTTACTTGATCATTGGTTTTAATATGATCAAACTTCATTTTTTAAAACCATTATCTTTAATGAAATGATACACGATTACAATAAATTTATTTATTTATAATTTAATTGGATTCATTATGAGATCAATAATTATATTTTTTCATATAAAATTAATATAGTTAACACTACTTATTAACCAAGATTTTATAGTTTATTTTTTATTATATTTAACCAAGTATATACATTAATATAAAAATATATTTAATCCTTATAATACTAAGTGATATAAGTTTTTACTTATTCATTAAAAAACTTATATAATTTCAAAAAATATACAAAACTCATTTACATAGTTTATGTTTTGTCATGAACATATCCTTCAGAATAAAAATCATTCTATGCGACTCTATCATCTAAAATGTTTTATGAATCAACAACTACATTATTTTTATAAGCATTTGTATAAATATTCTACCTTCCATTTATTTAACTTTTAATTCAATTCCAAAGACATATTCTTGAGTACTATTTTTTTGTTCTTCAAAAAAATGAGTCATGGTCACTCTCTTAAACTAATTTTTATTGATATTTTATAAAATCATTTTTTATTTTCTTGTTATCAAGTTTTGACATAACTACTTATAATTATTATTTTTTACTTCTCATTGATACATCTATAATCATTTCTCTTTATAAAATATCTAAGAAAATACATTCATTTAAAACCACTTAAAACGTTTCTTGATTATATACACCATTTCTAATAAATATCTTATTTATAAACACCCTTAAGAATGTTATATTTTTATTATTAAATTTTCATACCTTTTATAGTGTGACTTTTTCTTCTGAACATGAATGTAAGCAATATCTTAAAAAACCACATTCCAACAGTGTTTTGACAACTTGATTCTAATAATCAATGTTTTTTTCCTGTTGTATTCATTGTTCTATTTATCTTTTCAACTAATCTAGTTTTTTGTGGTGCCAAGACATATTAGGATTGAGGCATTGTGCCATGTTTCTCAAGTTAAATTTCAACCAAAATTTATTTTTATTCAATGTAATTATGTAACCTTATTATAATTATTTTTCTTCTACATTTATTTACTAATATCATATATTTATAAATTTTCCTCACAACCTATTTATTTTAATATAATACAAAAATAAATGTCATTATATTATATTTAACTATAAAAAAAATAAAAAAAATAAAACATTTGGCATCCTTTTGTGTTATAGGAAGACACACATTTTTTTGGACATGATAAAACAAAATTTCGTCTCTTTGTTTATTGTTTTTGTAAATATTTTTCATAAGATTACCTTTCATATGAGAATCAGAAGTATCCTCTCTTTGAAATCAAAAAATATGTTTTTAACTAAATCTTTGTACTTTAAATGTTAATTTAAGTTCTTCTAGAATAATATAACCCAACCACCTATGGAATAACATATTATCTTCATTAGTTGTTAATAGAAAAGTGTTTTACTTGATTTTAATTTGATAATGATTATAATGGGTTATAATACACTATATTAAAGATCCAAAATATATTATTTTATTAGATAATAATTTGTTCTAATACAGCTTCCAATATCGATTTAAATAAATATCTAACTATTATTTTGAATTAACGCATTAATAATAAAAACATTATCATTTATTACATTTCTCATATAATTTTCGTTCTTCCACATTAATTTTTACCGATTCATTATTTCCAAATCCAATGATTCCATTGAATTAATTATTTAAAATTTTCAAAGAGTTCCATGTTTCCAATCATATAGTATGGGTATCCACTATCATGTATCCAAATGGAATTTCTTTTGACCACTTTTAATGTAAACTTGCATATTGGTTCCTTTACTTCTTTTTTTGACTCTACAAAACAACCAATTGATTTATTATATTTACAAAACAGTTATCAATTCCCAAAATATTTTCACTATATCCTCTATAATTCCCAAGTATTTAATATTTATTCTTATAAAGAATAGTTTTTAATTATCCATTTTTATTTTAAACTATTTTCCTCTAGTAATTAAATGACTAACAACCGTCATTAAATAAATTAAATTAATATCCTCTAAAAGTATTTTTCCTTTTATAATATGTAAAAATAGTTGATCTATTTTCATTAATTTCCACAAATACACACATCAAATACTTTTTTGAGCACTAAAATATTACCTTATGTGATAGAGATAGAAATAAAATTGATATTTTATGAATGAAAACTCCTTCTCAGCCTTTCTCCTAATTACTTCATAAAATCCTCTTGGATTCAAAGATATACTTAGAGTTTTATTTTTAGATTTATGTTATACTTTACCCTTCTTGACCATTTTAATTAATGAACACTAGTGTTTATAGCATAAACTTTTTATGTTTCCCCTATGCATCCAAAAAAATGATTTTTTACTAAAGAAAAATTTTGAATTCTTATGTATTAAATACTATGTTATGTAACTTATTTAAACAAATTCATTCAATTTTATAAATTTTTACCACTAAACCTATTATTTAATTTGTTATGTTTAATTTTATCATTATAATTATTTTTTTTCAAAAAAAATACTTATTTAAGGGATTTAATTCTAATATAGTTTACTTTAATAAAATAATCAATACGATCAAATATCCTAGATTGAACTTCATTCCTTATCTATAAATCAAACAAATTTTCATCACAATGTTTAAAAACATATTTTTGTTGATAAATTGTTCAAATATTGAAATTTATTTTTCATTACTACCAACATAGTAATTTTATTTGAAAAATACACTTATAATTCTTCAACTTTTTCATATTGCTTTGTGTATATAGTTATTCAAGAGAAGCTTTAGGATCACCCTAATAATCAATAATTTTCTCTTTTTATTAAACTTTACTATCAACCAATACCACTATTACATCCTATTCACCGGGTAAAAATAATTTCCCTCTTCTTCATAAGAAAATAGGACATATTCTTCTTCATTATTGAAAATTTTATTCTCATTGTTATCTCTTTTTGAATTAGAAAAAAAAATTTCATTATTATTTAGAGATAAATTGTTTGATCACAATGTTGAGGAATATAAAAAAATTCTTCTAATTTTTCAAATATTCTTAGAAATACAATATTAAAATACACAACTTTTCCACCTTAAAAATAACAAATGTAATTATCGTCCAAAAAACACTTCCCCAAATTCTATTATATTATATATAAGTGAAATTGACTAATAACTAATGTCCCACTCATCATTTTATTTATTAATATTAAAGTTTTCTAAACCTTCAAAATGAATTTTCTTAATTTATTTAGCAAAATGGAATTATAATTTAAATCTCTTCTCATAGGTTTCAAATGATATTTGGAAATCATTAAAAAAATCCCTGAATTAAGTATCTTTCTTTAATTACTTAAACATTTTAATTATATAATGGGTTAAGACTCCATAAAATCATCTTTATAAAATAAAATCATTAATATTTTATCTAAGCCCTCTCATAGTTCTAAAAAATCAATTATACCATTGTAAAATTCTTCCACCCTTTTATTTGGAAAAAAATCAATAATTTTTAAACTTGTATATTAACAACTAATGTCTTGCTTCTTTAACCTTACTATCCCCTCATTGCCTTATTTATTTTTTTATCCCACATAAACATAAAGGATTTAAAATCCAAAATAATTATAAAAATATTATTTAAAAGAGCTTAAACGAAAACATTGTATACCATATCATCATTGTTAAACATATTCTTCCATAATATATTAACATCCATTTCAATTGGGCCACTGAATAGAATAACATATATTGTATTAAAATAAAAACAAATATTAATAGATATTAAATATTAGTTCATCTTATTTTTTGAAATCTAATAATAAATTTGATAAAAATTTGGAACACCGTTAGAATTTTTCTAGATTATATGTATCAATAAATTTTGCTCATAAAAGATTAGTAAAGATTTAAACTTGTTTATTTGATAACTTTAGAAGGATAATACCTAAAATATATACCATTAAGAGAGTTTATGTTATTATTATTTATAGATGAATAATATATAGCTATATATTATAATAAATATACAATTCAAACCTTTGGCCATTGACAATTTACTAAACCAATCAAATGACCCAGTCAAACCCATATATAACTATTTAAATATCCTAAATACGATAAAATTTATTTAAATATTCTAAATACGATAATATTCCCCCTCATGTATGGTTTATAAAACATGGATACATAGTAAAACGAAAACTAAGTAATTCTTAATAATCCAATTTGAACTAGATTCACCAGCTTGACTATACAATTTGAAAATGTTAAAAAATTAAATATACAGTCACTAAAAGGGTTGATGGAGGACTAGGTAGTAATAAAAAGGACTAAAAGTGATTTATAGAGTCAGGAAGAGGAACATTGTTGATTTAAGACACCCAGTGGTGATCAGAAATTGACAAAGAAGCACAATGGAGGTTTGGGAAACATGATAGTGGTTAAAGTAGTGATAAAGAATCCTAGTGGAGTTTCATGAATCAATAAAGAGTCCTATCAGTGGTCTAGTAAAGAAAAATAAATCTTTTTAGCGGTTTGGGTAATAGTAATAGTAGATAACCATGTGTGGATTTGGATATCATGTCCATCTACAGAGTCATTCAAGCATGTTTCATACAATTAGTCTGGGGTGACTCCAAATTTAGAGAGTTATTTAAAGATGATGACATCAAAAGTCTTTTGGAATGATTCTTCATTATCATAAATATAATACTACATGTATTCCTTGGTTGGAAGCTAATGATTGATTGTGGATACAATTAGTGCTGTGTATTTTTTATGGTTATATGATATACCCAAAAAACTATTAGAAAACAAGTTTTTAATTCTTCTTTAAAATATGATTCAATCCCATAAATTGTAATTAGAAGAAACAGTTTTTAACCCTTTGTGTATCCTTTGAAAATTTACCTAGAGAGTAATAAATAAAACACCTCAATTTCTCCCATGGAAATAGGCAGACCTCCAAATCCTTTATATCCTTCATGTTCAATTTCTTTTCATTCTCTTTTTTGTTTTGTCACTGAGACCTTCCTCTAAACTAAAAAATGGTATCAAAGGTAGTGGGGTTGAAACAGTGACTGGAAAATTAAAGGTTCTTAAAATTAATTTTTGATTCCATATTCATGGGTTTATCATCAATATGATTCCAAAAATACAAACAACATCTAAAATGGAGATCAAATGATGTTCTTATAGGTGTTGAAACATCAGGTCAAACCTCTAGTGATCTAGGTTTTATAGATACTTTTATGGAGAGCCACATCAGTGCCACCTCATCAAAAAATATAAACCATTGATTTTTTTGTCATTATCTTAGCCAATTAGAGTAATTTTTCAACAATCCATGAGTTCTTTCGAAATATTTTAACTATCACTTACACATACATATATTTATTTTTTTATATTCTCACTAAATAAATGGGATAAAATAATAGTAACATGATCATCCTCAATGTATTTAATTATTCTGTCTAGAAACACAAAGTAAAAGATATTTTTCGTATTAAATATTTATGGAAACCAATAGTGGATACCACTAATATCATTGAAGTGAAAGAGGAGGGATCATAAAAAAAAGGTCAATTTTATGATAATACATCTACTAGTACCCATCTATTTGATGCTGAGTGGGGCGTGCTCAACATGAATTGCACTGATCAAAGAATGTAGTTGATCAATAAGTGAATCTTCTTTAATTTTTCTAATGAACACAAAGCTTATATTATATTATATGAATCGTAAAATATGTATGAATGGATACCAATATAGAATAGATAAAAACTGATGCACTAACTTTCCTACTTAAAGTACAAGGATCTGAATAATGTATCAAAGCATATGAACAAGTTCCCATGTATTATTAATCTTTTTAATTCCATGACGATTATGGTTGATGATGATTTTTAGGAACATTTGATGTTGATTTATTTACAAAAAATATAGGGGAAACTAATTGTTCTGGTTAACAACTCAACTCAGGATGGAAATATCCCTGTAAAAATGGTGAGGGATAGAATGCTGATAGAAGAATTGAGAGGAAATATGAGGGGTTTAAAATGTAATCATGATCTCTTAAAATTGAAAGAAAATGTAAAAATGGTAGATATGAAGCAGTGGAAGATAACCCCGAGACCAAAGTTTTAAAAATAGGTAGTGATCCAAGTCCCAAACAAGATTTGACATGACGTTCCACCACTATAGAAAGCCGAGACATATCATCCAGGAGGGTAAGAAATTATACAATTGTTTATAGGAATTAGAACGGTAAAACCCAAAATAATGATGTAGATGTTCTCAATTAATATATCCTTATTTTTCAAGAAAATTATCATGCAAATCTTTAAAGCTATGATTCCATCTATATGATTGATTTAGGTGCCTCCTAACTTGGAACTTAAAAATAGATTTATTATTATATTATACTCTAGTTATTTTATACATATTAAGATGGGAAAATATGGTGTACTCAAATTCACTAGTATTGGTAATATTTTTATTGAGACTAATACTGGGTACATGTTACTATTAAAGGATGTGGGATAATGTTCCCAATATTTATCTCATTCTAATATCAACTGGAATACTTGAAGATGCTGGATATATTAGTTATTCTTAGTGATAGAAAATATAATCTTTGCAATTGTAACAAGGTAATTTTTAAAGGTATGAAAGATATTTCTCTTTCTATAACATATGTTATACTACGTATAAGGGAATCAATGTATCCAGAAAATATGTTCTCTTATAATTTTATCCAATACAGCTTGCTCACATTAGTGATATAGGAATCAAAATTATCTCTAGGAAGAACCCATTACTATGAATAGAAGTTACACATTAGGATACTTGTGTTGATTGCATCATGGTACACTACAAAAAATACTAATATTAAAAGGGGTTATTATTTACATTAGAAGGGGTCATAACCCCTTCTAAAGTCATTAGCGGTAGTTATTAAAACCACCGATAATGTGTTCACCTACTTTCCATTAGGGACGGTTTATTCTAAGTGCTGGTATTATGACTTTTAGCGGTAGTTACATTAGAAGGGGTTAAAACCCCCTCTAATCTGGAAAAAAATTAAATATTAAAAACATTAGAGGTGGTTAAAAGAGCATTTAATAGAAACAATCGAGGAATAATAGTGGTGGTTTTAACCCCCTCTAATTTTTAAAAAACATTAAAGGGGGTTATAATCCCCTCTAATATAAAAAATTCAGAATTTTCAGAAAACATAGAGGTAGTTTTAACCCCTTCTAGTCAAAAATTCAATTTTTTTTAAGATTTTAGAGGTGGTTAAAATTGCCTCGAATCGAAAAAATGTAAAAATTATTAGCGGAGGTTTTATCCACCTCTAATGTAATAAAAGAAACTAAAAAAAATTATATATATTCGATTTCAAGTCAAGTACGCAAGGCAGGATCATGGATCTATAGTTGCTGAAGAAATCATCTCCTGAAACCAAGCTAGGGTCGCCTCTGTTTGGGGGATCGATGTTGGGTAATCCCCCTGCAAGAAACATTGCGGTGTTGTAGGGGAATAGATATTTCGGGTGGCTAGCTCTTGGAGGTGTGGAATCGCATTCCAGGCCTGCGATGGTGCACATAGCATGAGAATGAGAACCTCCATGACATTTCTTGTGGTGCTACTCACATGCTGTTTCTAAGAGAATCTAGACGTGTTTATGCCAACGACCTCAGTGTTCATGCATATTTCAGTAAAGTGTGTCGAGTTGGCCAGCTAAAAACTAGTATATTATCATCAAATCAATAGTAATAATGAAAAAATGTTGATTCAAGTATATATAATGCCTATCGAGTCACTGTTGTGTTGGCTCCCATAACAAATAAGAAAATTAAAGAGAACATTTATGAGAAATTGGAAAATAAAAATATAATTAAATCTATGTTTTATTTATAGGGAAAGCATAAAGGTATCCTATGAACTATGAGAATCAACAAATAGAATCTAAAATCCAATTGATTTTTCCAAAATATAGGTCATCTAAAAACATTGAAGACAACCCCTCACCATCGAATGAAAAGTAGCACGCCCCTCACCACCAGATGAAAAGAAGACCCCTCATTGCAAAAAACACACGAACAACAGGAAACCAAATCTGCAGTCTTCACTATAAAAAAAACCAACAAGGAAACATAAAACAAAGTTACCACATGAAAATCCAGAATGCGCCAACAGAAAAAAAAGACAACAGTAGAACAAGAAAAAATTAACAGCACAAACATACATATCCATATAACACAAGAAATTTCTCATGAGTCTTACAACATGCAATTTCTCATGCTAAACATCTATAGTATTGTACGGTGATGGTGTATTTCATGGAATCTTGTAATTTTAGACTCGGGAGTGAAATATGTGATTTATAGTGTGTATTTTGTTGTTCACCCATTTTTTAGGATATGAACTCAAGCTGCAGATCAAGGAAAATCCACTCAATAGGAAAACAAAAATGAGAGACACAAAGGCACCTAAAAGATCAGTTGGTAATCATGGGCTTTGGGAAAAAACGAGCAGAGGATGTGTATGATTAGGGAAACAAGATAAAGAAGGGGTTTCCCAGCTATACATCACATATAATTTTAATAAAAAAACCTTTACATTACGATTGTAAAAGTGAATTGCAAGTTGAATAGAGGTATACCCATGTTGTTTCCTTCAATAGTTCTTACCATCATCTAAAATAGTCTTAGAGAACAAGAACATTGTTGTACTTTGTGTAGGATTGGGTTCTTCCACTTCGTTTTTTTCTCTTTCATTTCATATAGCCACTTTGGGTTACTCTTACTGGTTTTTCATCAGTGTCATGATTCAAATTTTCAGAATATTCATTTGTTTATGAAATATTATAAACACTTTAGTTTGTGCCCAATGTGCAGGTAACCTAAAGGGGGAATATCCAACTATAAAATTGGCTAATATAGTGTTAGGTTGATTCTCCAGGACACTACACCAATATTTAGTAATATTTCATTGATATGAGAAATAGTAACCAAACAAAAGTTCATTAAAATTTAAAAACCCCAATAAATTAACCAATAAGCACCCCACTTAATTATTTCTAAATAGTTTACAGAAAACTCATTGGATCAAATACCTAAACAGTTTACACAAAATTCATTCACAAAGTAGAAATCAAGTGAAATAAAAGGATGGTAATATAGTATTAGGTAAAATACCTAACAAAAAAGACCATGTGGAGCTCTCTAATTAACATCATTTCCTCCAGATGGACTTCTATGATGTGGCGAAGGTTAATCTCCAGTCGGTCTCTCATCTTCTTCATTAATGGTAGCTGAAATAATACTTACAAACATAATGTTTTAATTTGTAAAAATAATAAGTCATCAAAAATATATGAAAAGGATTGGTTTGGAGTTAAAAATAAAAATTAGAACACAATATAAATAGATAACTGCTTGATACTTGAATTTCTTAATACTCTGCAATATCAACATTCCACAACATTAAAAAAATACACTTCATAAGAAAAAGAAACACCATAAATGGTCAATCGATTGCCTACAATCAATATAAAACGGCTTCCTAGCAAGACTTATACATTTGGTCTGGAAAAATAGATCCCTGAGAGTAGTTCAAAATCAACCTCAGGTTGATCCAACAATTATGTTATTGATAGGGATATAAATAATCCTAACAAAAAACCCTACGAACCTTATGATGACAAACCTAATGGCTGTTTGAAACGTGGACCTGGAAAATTATTTATGACACAACCTTGGAAAGTTAAGCATACAATACATAAGGCTATTTAAAACAATATTTGTCCAACATTGGTGGTTATGTTGACATCCATTAAAAAAATATTGTCCCACATTCCTTTAATAACATCAATGATTATACACATATTTTCTTTTCTTTGGGATAACTCATCCTCATTCCTTTTTCATTTAAATTAATCTAGACTCAACTTTGATTTCAAATAATCATCCTTCTTTTGAGATATAGGATGGAAATTAAATGTAGTGTCACCGATGCCTCTAAAGTTTTGAGAGGATGAGCTGAATAAACTTGTTTGGAATGCCACCAACCCAAGACATCATACTCGACCCAAATTCTCTTTCCTAAATACTTTTTCGAAAGCATAATCTTGAGAAAGTATTGAATGTTGTGACAATTCCTCTTGACTTAAATCCACACTCATTTTTTCATACATGATGATAATATCAATTTGGTTACGTCAAAAAGTAACAAAACTTTGATATGAATTCTTACTCCAATTGTTTTTTCATCATCATTAATGTATGATCCATCACTTTTTGGATGAACTGCATCCCATAGATTGTCTCTACCAATTAGATGTCCAGAGTTATTCTACTATAATAAAAAATTTTATGAAATTAAATAATATGAAATTAATTTCTAAAAAAGTAAATGATATATTACCATCTCATATTTCTTGCGGGAAAATGTTTTAGTTCTGGATGAATGTGGAATGGTTTGATTGCTACGATTTAGTGAAATTTTCTTACACATGTCCTGCACATATAAAGATGATCATTTTAATAACATTTATGAATATAAAAAAAAAATTAAATGTTTAAAAATGATAGGAATAAAAAAATATTAAAGTACCTTATGTTTTTTATTATCACGAATGAGGATATAACTTTTCCATTGCTTCTTTTTCATACCTTTAGGATAATTCTGCTCAACATTTTGGTCTTTGTTAAGCAAAAATCATAATGTTTATGAAACAAAATCACTCTATTATCTCTCCATATTTTTCCTATTGCAATATTAGAAAACCACTTTTCCATCTTATCATGCGGAAACTGAAAATTGGGCTTTATCAAAAAAATAAAAACATTAGTTGTGGAATTATAAAATAAAACATCAAGTCATTAAATAAATAAAAAATAAATACCATAATTAATTTTCTTAACACATATTCTTTTAGAGAATTTGGTATGCTTGGCCAAGATTCATAGTCAATAGGAAATTTAGTTCTAGCTATATATCCCATTGCATGTAAAAATAAACCTCATTCTTCCCTAATCGAAAGACCCTCATCATCGAAGTTCACAACAACCTTTTTATTCACTAATGGCGAAATTTCCTCCATTCATAACTTTTTAACAATTTTCACACCCTCCAAATTTAACAAAATAAAGAAATAAATTTAAAAAGGGATTAATTAAAATAAATAATTCATAAATAAAAAATGAATGTTCCTATAACATTTCATTCCAAACCCTTTGTTTTTTTCATTCCATAAACCAATTGATGTCAGAGCAAAATTCACATCTATCTCAACTTCAACGTCAAAACCACCTTTAAAACTAAATAGTTGTGGATTGTCATATGCATTGGACTCTGATATTGTGAGCTATGTTGATTGACTATAATCTGAACTTGTTTAATGAGGGCAGACATATTAGGCGATTTTCACTCGTTTTGATCTTGATGAAACATCATCAGTTGAAGGATTCCCTGATTGTGTTGTTTGTTCATTTATATTACAAACCCTTGGGATATTTTATTTAAGCATATATATACTATGATTGCAAGCATAAATAGTTTTGAAGAAACAATTATAATGTGGTTAAAATAAAAAATAACAAAAAAAGATGGCAACATCATTATATTAATAGGCCCAATAAAAAATTTCAAATGGCAGGGCCTTGTTTGGGAGAAAAGTGTTGATTCTAAGAATGAGATGAGGTTGTCCAAGGAATGTTTGGATCCACCTAGAGATACAAGATAACCGATGGAAATGATTTTCTCTCTATTAAAAGTCATAAAAATTCCAACACATCCAAAAAAAAGCATGTATTTATTTCAAATTGTTTCAATCTTCCTACATATCCACAAATAAATCATCATCTTATTCCTCTTCCCTTTCCAGTTGAATATTTTCACTTTCATTTTTGAAATATTTACTCAACTATTTTTCTTAAAAAGGTGCATGATCACATATATCCTCGTCATCTTCACCCATTCCATAAAAATCTATTGGATTAAGATGAACCATAACACTCCATTTAGAAGACTCCTCAATATAATAAGCCATTTGAGCTTGAGATGCGTAAATGAATGGTTCATGTTCTTCACATACTCTGGTGTAAATCAACTTACTAAAATTAAAAACATTAAAACCCAAATCAACCTTTCTAAAACCTCTCTATGTTATGGCATCATCACATATACAATTAGAAATAGTCACAAAGTTTCCATAGTAATTAATCTCAATAATATCTTTCAACATCCCATAATATAAAAGATCGGCATCGATTCCATTTTCATCATGGAGACATGAAACACATCTGGTCCTAGAATTCATGAACACACCAGAATTTTGTGTTTTTAATGCTTTTTCATGATCCACTTTATGAAACTTGAATCCATTAATATTCAATGCAGAAAAACTTTTAGCATTCGGAAGAGGGCCTTGTGCTAGATGTTTCAAATCATCATATATAGTCTCAACCACATCATCCAAAAATACCTAAAAAACAATAATCTTTATGAAAATAATTATCAATTCAGATTGAATTATCAATAATTCCTTTGATTTACTGGTCTAGAAAACCAATCAGCAAAGTCATTACTCACAATATTATGCACTACCGATGATGAGTGTGTTCGAACCCTCATTTTTCTCTTCACATGTAATGTTTATTACATATAAGTAATGATATTTAACATAATAAATATAATATTTAATTACTAAAAATGAAAACATAAATTGATACATACTCTATGAATGGATCCACCACCTCACAATTGAATAAGACATGTCGGTTTTCCTGTTTCGTCTCAAAGGAAGTTACGAAAAAATAAGTACCACTCCCAACTGGTCTTCCGGTATTAGAAAAGATGGTATAGAATATATCATTGTCAATATCCTTTACTTCATCTTTAATATGACTTTAAATATTGAATTTGGTCTTAATCCCTTCTAAATATCTTGAAAAAAATGTCAAACATTCTTCTAATATGTACCTCTTAGGAATAGAACCTTCTGGTTAAGCCTTATTATGAACATACGATTTTAAATTCCTCAAATATCTATATAAAATTCTAAAATAATAAGGGAAAAAATATTATGGTTTGAAATAATAAATGTAAAAAAATTGAAATTAACTTTCATAAGGATACATCCATCGATATTGTACCAGTCCCCCCCAATCATAGTTCATCAACTAGATGCACACACAAGTGAATCATGACAGTGAAAAATAATAGGGGAGATAACATCTCCAAACGACAATGTGTGAGAACAATTCGATGTTGGACATTCTCAAGATCAACAGGATTGTCAACCTTTCCACATATTTTTCCAAATAATTCACATTACTCTATCAATATTGCAGACACATTGTTCGGTAATGGATTACGTATTACAATGGGAAGTAATTTCTCTATAATGATACGATAATCTTGGATTTTTAAGCCAGATATTTTACGATCATTCAGATTGATACATCTAGAAAGGTCTCTTGAATAACCATCAGGAAACTTTATATTCACTAGACATTTAAAAAAGGTGTCTTTCATTCAATTTATCATTTTAAAAAGACATGGATGATATTTCCCTTTATCATTAATCCACAAATCCCTTTTTATACCCATTGTTTGAAGATATTTTCAGGCCTTAAGATGATCTTTTGTCCTTCCAATTTCATTCAACAAAGAATAAATGACATTATCACATACAGTTTTCTCTATATGCATGACATCAAGATTGTGACGCAACATATTAGTCTCCCAGTATGGCAATTCAAAAAATATTGACTTTTTTCCATTTTTCAGAGCTGCCCTAATTGTTATTCCCTCGAGCTCCTTTTCTTTTACCATACTGTGTTATTGTGTTTCCAAAAAAGATATTTATGTTTTCTACCTATTTGAAAATATCCATGACAGATAGCATACTTGTAGGTTTTCAAAAATCTTTATTTTCTTTCAAAACGAAATCTCATCAATCGAAGGTTATGACTATCACCGAGAAATCGAAGATGCCCCCCAAAACACCACTTTCTACTATGAGGAAAACACAATGGACTTGTGTTAAAATTAAAAGTCGGACAAACTAATCTAGTATAAGTATTCCATCCAGATAACATACTGAGTCTGGAAAATTCACTAATTGTCCACAGTAATGCTTATCACATTTTATACTTTTTTGACATAGGGACATCAAAGTTGTAAACTCCATCAACCCACAAATCTTTCAACTCCTTCAAAAGAGGTATCAAATAGACATCTATGTCATTTACCAGAATTTATTTCATAGGAATGATCATTGAAGTAATCATAGATGTTTTTTTGTACAAATTCATGATGGTAGATTATATAGTATCATTACTATAGGCCAAATATTATAACTTGAACTCATGAAACCAAAAGGATTAAAACCATCAACTGCAAGACCCATACAAACATTTTGAGAATATAAAAAAATTCAAGATGTGTGACATTAAATTTCTTCTATGATTCATAATCTCTAGGATGTCTCACCAATTAATAATTACATTTTTCACTTTCATGCCAACACATATTCTTTGTAGTTTTACTAGACCTGAACAATCGTTGCATCCTTTGTTTGAGTGGGAAATAACAAAGAACTTTTTCTGGTTTTTATTCCAAAAATTATTTCCTTCCACCTATATGTTTACCATTTATTACATATATTTTTTTCTTTATCATCCCTTCAAATACAACATAAAATTGTTAGGACAAACATGTATCTTAATATAATTAAGCCCAAGTTTATTGAAGATTTTTTAGCCTCATAAATAGAGTCAGGGATTTTGGAATGTTCAAAATAATCTCTTAGAAAAACCAAAATCATTATCATTGACTTATCAATAATTCCATATAAACAATTGATGTGATATTTTTTTATTATAAAAGGCAATTCAGAGTATTTTTTATAGCCTTCATATAATCTTTGATTCCCATCATTTAATAAATCTGAAAATTCTATAGATGTTTCAACCATGATTACCCTAAGAGATGAGTCTGGTTCATTTTCACAAAGCATATTACCAAGCCCAAATGCATCATTGGCCATTTCCTCTATAGGATCTAGATGACCGATATTATGGGGAGAAGTCTCATTTTTTATTGCTATAATAGATGGTAGTTCAACTTCATTAAATTCTCCATGCCATACCAATTTGGTATATTCAACCAGAAATTATTTTTGACTTAAATGGGAATATGCTTCAACTATGGTCAACCATTTATTAAATTTGAAATTACGACAAGGATATATTATTATTACCTCAACAGATTGATGCGCAAATGCAAAATCGAGAAATTTATTTAATTCATTCTTATACGCATAAGTTTTTCTTGACCATAAAATCCATGATTTATCCATTTCTACTGCATTAATTGAAATATAATAAATCAATTAAATATATTCAAATAAACATAGGAAAAATAATAATGATTCAAATAAATTTTATGCAACAAAAAAACCTAATGAAATTTTCTGCATAAAATGATTTCATTGAAAAATATAAAAATGTAAATCCCATTTCTATTTAAGAAAATTAAAAACCACTTTTTAATTATTGTTTTCCTGTTATAAAAAATAAAAAAAATAGTTTTTTTTCTTTATAACAATTCATGAAAAAACATGGGAATTGTGTTCTACAAAAGAACTCATGCTTTGGAATTGTTTGGAATTACTTATTGAAAAATGCTCTTATCCTTTACCAGTTATGGAAAATGGTCAAAAAAATAATTAATGTTTTTTCAATTTATAAAACAACAATGCACCTAAATTTATAAATAAAACTGCTAAAAGAATCAACACATATTATAACTAATATGTATTATAGACAGTTAACAATAACAGAAGCCAAATAACATATAATTAAAATACAAATAAAATTAATGGTGAAAATTATATGTGTATCAGAGTGAAAAAACATATTTTTATAAATAAGCAGTGATTCCAAAGATAACAATCAATATAATAATATCAATTATGAAATTACAGGAAATAAAATTTAGCATTAATTTTCTAAATCAATCCAAAGAAACAAAGAAAAAAATTGAGCAGTCCAATTACCTCATTGACCACACCTTAAATGGGGAATTATTTTCATGATTTCCAAAATGGCTTTGTGTCCCTGACCAAAGAAAAAAACATTTAAAAAATTTATGTGAGGGTTTTTTTGAGGCCAATTAATAAAGAGTAAAAAGGACAATAAGTATCCATTTATGATGAATGAAAAACCCCAACATGAAATGACCATTATAAGACCTAAAAATCTAATTCCCTAAATTAGAACCAACCCAAACCCTAGAATCATCTAAAAAACTTGTTAATATTTGTGAAAAAATAGTAAAATAAGTGGAAATGAAGGAGCATGGAGAAGGAAGAGAGAAATTAGAGGCCTACCGTTTAATCAACATGGAACAGAAGGATATATGCCGTGAATCAAAAGAGAAAAATATAGAGATATCCCATATAATTATACATGATATAGATGATGCTAGTAAGGGGAATAGGTCCACATGAGGCATACATATGGCATGGGTAAAATGGTATAATTAAAAAAAATTAAAATTGGACACAGGCATGTCATTGAGTTACCCCAGTTCCTGTAGGACATTCCTTCCCTGAATAAGAAAACAATTGTGGTTTACCTACCTACGTCCATATTGCGACACAATGATGCCCTCATAGTGTGAAACACTCTACATGTGTAACCTTTCATAGTGTGAAACTATGACATGGTGTATTCAAATAAAAAATCATATTTGTGTGGGTGGTCTCATGACATGTATCAAATAATCATAGTACAACTTATATTCACCTTAAATTTACAAAAAGGGGAAAAAAGTTCAGTCATGGTTCAACCTCCCTTAGTAATGACCTAACATACTATAGTCCCTAAGTTTATCTCATTAATTATTTCTAAATAAAATAAAATGAAAGAGATCAAGGAAGAACTTCATAAATTTCAAAAATCACCCTCAAATATTAATATAATATTCAAGAGTGACTTGGGGGTGTCACTATTATCCCCACCATGCCATGTCTTCCACATAAATTTAATTGATGAAATTTGATTCAATAAAAGGTAAAAACCACTACACTCACACATAAAAGGTAGGAGGGTTAGAAGAAAAAAATAATCCTTCTTATAAAAGGAAATGCTACCCATAATACCATTCATCGTAATATATGAATAATTCATCATGAATCATTAATAAATGCCATTCAAAACCCAAATTATCACCATTCAACAAGGAGTTATAAGAAAATGATGAGCTAATATAGGTATCCAAACCATTTATAATTCATTTAAAATTTTGATATCAGGAATAGAGATACCCAAGAGAATAAATATGACAAAAACCCTTTGTTTCTATAAAATATCCAATGAATTTATTTTAATATTATAATAAAAAACAATCCAATCAGAATTCAAAATGGAAACAAATCCCAATGAACATACAAAATATAATAATAAAGGTTCAAATAAACCATTACAATACATAATAATGGAATTAACACACTAATTTGGATCGTGGGTCAATAAGGGATGACACATGTCTATCTTAGTGTCATAGGATAAAAGGAAAGCTAACATGGGACCTAGCCTTAGGAACAATAGCACATGATGTACCTAAAAATGATAACTTATATCACTAAAAAACATAGCCTAAATTGAAATAATCTTCTTATACTATTTACCAAAAAATATACCAAATGATTCCCTTGTTCATCTCAAAAAATCAAAATCCGACAGCATATAATCAACACATATCATAACAAAATAACTAGGAATGAAAAAAATCAATGAAAACGACACTTGATTGGGAGAAACCAATGAATAATTCATGGAATACATCAAAAGGAATAAAATTAAGGATTTAATTTAACTTAATAATCATAAATTATGAATATCAAAAAACCATCCCGCAAATCCACAATACATCATAAAAACCCACCCCTGAAAAACTACAAATATATTTAAATATTAATCATTTAAAACTAATTTAAGGTCAACACACATAACTCTCTCAATGAAATGAGCTTTTAGAAAGTCACTAGAAACTTTAACAAGTGAGGGGGGGGGGGGTGATGTTGCGATGAGAGGCAGGGAAACAATCGGCAGTATAATGGAGAAGAGCGTCGTTGCGATGGGAGGTAGGGGATGCCGTCAGCCACAGAAGGGAGAGGAGCGCTGTCGCGATGGGAAGCCGGGAATCCATCCGCCACAGAAGGTAGGGGAGAGCTAAGAGGAAGGGGAAGCCACAACCAGAGTAGGGGGTAGAGCGATATCAGATGACAAGGGAGAGGGAGCACTAGGAGGGGTGACTGCGAGGGGAATAGGGTTTTCAGTAGGGTTTGGCAGGGTGATTGTAGAGGAGTGCTGCGAGGGGAATATGGTTATCTTGGGGTTGGTCGAGGCATGCGTAGAGGAGCACTGTGAGGGGAATAGGGTCATTAGGGGGGGGGGGGGGGGGTTCGGCTGGGAGAGCATCGAGGAGTGCTGCGAGGGGAAGGGTGGGTGTTCGGCAGGGCGAGCATAAAATAGGGGAACGCTATAGGAGTGAGAACCGCTTATCGGGGGTGGGTATTAATTAGGGGCAGTTCTTTATAAAAACTACCTCTAATTAGAGGGGGTTATTATTAACCCCTTCTAAATTTTATTTTGAGGATGCTTAGAATAACCCCTTCTAAATTTTTGCAACCAAATACAATGTTTTTTATCATGGTAAAATATAACATGGTATCATTTCATGGTTATTTTGAATTCAAACAAGAGAATGTTTTATATTTGATTCACACGGATTTTTGTATGATGATAAATAAGTTGATGAGTGGCACTATTAACTTTTTTACCTGTATATATGATCATTATAGAAAAGTGTGATCCTTTTATTTGAAAACTAAAGATCATGTGTAGGTTGTTTTGAATAAAATTCATTTGAAAATCAAAGATAAATAGTAATACTATAAAAGTGTGTGTCAGTAGAGAATAAAGGATGAAATCATGGCCTATTTGTGGAGTACTATAGAAGCTTCAGAATGAAGATAAAAAATCATTACTGAAAACACCTTAGCATAATGGTGTTGTAGAGAAGATGAATAGAGCAATTCATGACAGAGTTAGGTGTATGATCCCAAATGAAAATCTGACAAACACCATTTGGGGGAGTAAATGGGTACTAAAATTGATATTATCAATAT
The DNA here is from genome assembly GCA_963277665.1 of Viscum album. NCBI lineage: Eukaryota > Viridiplantae > Streptophyta > Magnoliopsida > Santalales > Viscaceae > Viscum > Viscum album. The sequence continues at coordinate 1,461,000,748 of OY728162.1, read as the reverse complement.
TTCTCCATTAGTTCAACTAAACTAATATGTTATATAATGTATTTGGAAAGGTAAATATGTTTCATATAAACATATTAGAGTATTCGGTTGTAGGATATTTTTTCACATCCTGAAAGATGAGTGGGAAAATTTGGATTGAAAAGGAAAGAATTTTATCTTTATGGGATATTCTCATTAGGAGTTTGGATATTGAATTTGGGATTCTAATATAAAGAGTATCTATAGAGGTATAGATGTGTTATTTCTTGAGGATCAGACGATGAATGATTTTAAGAATCTATAAAATTTATAGAATCTACAGTTTGGGAAAATTTTAATAAATATAAAACCAGTCTCACCACCATCAATTTTAGTTAGTGTGAGAGAGATTTATGACACCAATGATACATCACTTCTAGGTAATATGTGTCCATCTATTGATATTTATCTATCACATGATATTTTAGAATAGATTCCTCCAAAAGGGAAGTTGAGGAGATCCACCGTAGAAAGAAAAATGAGTCATAAATACCTTCCAAATTGGTATGAGATTCTCATTTATAAGGGAGTTAAAAAGATCTAGGGTGATGTGATCAAGATTAAAAAAATGATGGAATAGAAAAATGCCATGAAAAAATGTGTGAGAAAATTTCACAAGAACTATAAATTTTTTTTGGTGGAGTTATCATAGGGAAAGAAGGATCTCAAGAATAATTTGGTTTATAAAATCAAAGGGGAAGATGATAGCTCAAATATGCACTATAAATCTAGAATGATGGTTATGGGATTTGTTCAAAGGAAAGGTATTGAATTCAGTGAATTTTTTAACTGTGGTAAAAATGTATTATATAAGAGTTATTCTTATGTTGGTTATTAGTCTAAACCTAAAGGATCAATAATTGGATGTAAAGAAAGCATCAATACATGGTTATCATGATGATAATATATACATGCAGAACCCATATGGATTTACGGTAAATTATGAAGAAAACATGGTATGTAAACATAAGAGAAGTATGTATGGTTTTTATAGGCATTGAGGAAATGGTCTAAGAAATTGGAATTATTTAGGGAGAAAAATGAGGTTAGGAGGATGAATTATGATCACTATATTTTCATCAAACTATTTTATGATAGTGATTTCATTATAATTTTGTTTTATGGTTATGGTATGTGGATTATTTGAAGAGTTGTCACATTTATTGATAGGTTGAAGAAGAGTTTAAAATATATTTTGAAATGAAGGAATTAGGATATTTTACTTAGATTCTTGGTATTATGATTACCCATGATTAGAGGAATCACATGATTTAGCTATCTCAATAATGGTATAGTAAGATAGTACATGAAGGGTTCAATATGATCAAGGGGAAACCATTGAGTTCAGAACCTGAATGTTATTTAAGGCTCACGATAGGACATAGTCCATCAACTGAGGAGTAGAAAGAAGGTTTGAAAAAAGTTACTTATTAGTCAGTAGTTAGCAATCTTATGTACTCTATAATTTGCACCAAATCAAACATTTCCCATGTAGTGGTAATTGTGAGTATATTCTTATTAAATATAAGAGTGGAACATTGGAAAACTCTCAAATTGATATTGAGGTGTCTTTGTGGTACATCAAATCACTGTTTATGTTTTTGAAATGGAAATATTTTCATGGAAGGATACACCAAATTTAGGGGAGAAGTCTCGTGGAAAGTACAACTTGAGAATTGGGTTTTCTTATCTACCATTGTATAAGAATGTATATCAGTCACTAGAGTTTACAAGGATATGCTATTAAAGAAGAAATTTTTATAGGAGATAAGATATAGTTAAGAAAATTTCATTCTCTATTATAATAGTCCGATCGCTATTCACTCAGAAAGAACCCAACATTTCATTTCTTGTCCAAACTCATTGATGTGTGATATCAGTAGATTCATAATGTGTTGGAAGAAATATTATTGAATGTTGATAAAATCTACACCAATGATAATGGTGCAAGCATGATGATGATATTTTTACCAAAAGAGAATATGGAATCCAATAAAGTGAATATTGGTCTAGATTCTACCCCAAGTTGGACACGAGGAGTATATTTGTGGGGTCACTCCCAATTTTGGGATTGATTTGTGGAAGATGATCTCAACACACTTTTAGAATAATTATTCTTTGTTTGAAAAATAAAAGCATAGGTCTTCCATGGATGGAAGGAAACTATGAACCATGGTAAAAAAGAAAAATGAGGAGTTTCTCAAGGGTATATGATCTTCCTAAATAGCTATTGAAGAAACTATTATTTATTACTATTTAAAACGATGATAAGTACTAGGAATTTAATTAAAATAAACTCACAGTAACCCTAATTGTATCATATTTTTTTCATGAGAGTAATAAATTTATTTCCCACATTTTCTCCTATTGAACTAGGAAAAATAATGAACCACCTAAATCCTTCATGTTCAATTTTTCTTTATTGGATTTTGTCTATTTCAACACCTATAATTTCTACTACCCCAAAAAATTTTAAGTAGATTTGGGAGAAATACATTTTGATGGAGTGGAACTATGTACATAGAATAAATAACCAAGGAAAAGAATACCCCAATTGAAGGAAAAAAGATCATGGATCAATAATATATTAAATATGAGTGAAACTGAGCTATCAACACCCAAAATAATAACTTATCAATAAAAATTTGGACTTTGTATATGTCTAGAAAGTTGTGGCCTAGATGGAGTGAATGTGGTTTATCAATGAAGATGTGTATAAGGCACACATAGAACACATAAGGAGGAAAAACCCACACACAAAATGTTTCATTCTTGTAAATAAGTTTATCACATTGTAGACAATGTCCTTTACTTGTTAGAGCCAGATCCAGACATCTAAAAGTAATGGAACCTATCCACTATTCACACACACACATGTTCTATCACAATTTATGTTTATATGAGTGTGAATTTATATATGAAAGTGATCCCAAGATTCTTGTGCGCTAAACCTCATGGGAGTTAGATATTTATGCATAAAACCATCTCAAACAAAACAGTTACATGGAATGCATGCACTTTTCATCTTCTTTCTTATGCACAAACTTGAATGTGTATAAGTTTTTGTTATGAACAATAACTTATTCATGTGACAAAATAAACTGTATCAATGTCTTAACTATCTTCACAAAATACAAGAGTGCATGAGATAAGGTTTCTCTACAAAAAATAGTGAGATGCAGAACAAACTATCACAAGTTGGATTCCCAACAACATGTTTACTCAATAATTGTTTCAAGAGTACTGTGATAAAATTGAACACATTTGGAATATTCCTTTGTGCAAGATAAAATTATACATGAGAATCAATTTTTAGAATTATAGGGGTTCACAGTGCTATGTTTTTCTGAAAACTGGAACTCTCAATTATAATAGCAGCCCCATTGGCCAAGGGTTCTTCTATTTTTATGGGAGATGAGAACCACCTCATTACACTTCCTTAAATCCCCAATTCATTCCGCATCATGGACTCATTCAAATATCATAAAATAATTCTAAATTAGGAGTCCATAAATTCTCTTGATTAATTTGGAACTTTCTCAAACGTACATCTAGTATTATGGACCCTTTAATTTGGATGTTTGAAAATTTACTTTAGGGGTGTATCCACGTGTTCATTTTTTGAGATTGTATGCTCTTTATTTCGACAAGATCAAAACCATTTGTTATTAAAATGTTAAAGAATTTGTTTTTATTTTGGTATCAAGAACTTTATTTATTTAAACGCATGCATACAAAGCATAGAATATATGCAAGATGATTCAAATCCTTGTACACTAATCAACATGATCACATAGTGATCATGGTGGACTCAGTACAATGACATGTTGTTTATTCTATAACTCCAGCATATCAGAGTTCCATTAATGGTCGATGGTAGGGGATGACACCCCCAAGTGATCAGACAACTCAGATGAGTCAAATAGTGTAGCTAGTGAAATGTATATCTTTTTAATGTTGGATGAACAATATCCTCATTGTACACATCAAACATCAAAAATTCCACACAACTCCTCTATGGTATAAGAATGAAATGGTGAATTGGACTATTTAGAAATCTCCTCCCCCTATTTGTGCCACCTCTTACCACTTCTTCCGACTATCGCACTGCCCTATATAGTGTCACCACAACTGATCCACCTTTTTCACGAGTAGTGCAGGGTTTATATAAGACCAAACTTCGATAACACCCTACCTTCTTCCTTTGGATGATCTTCCCATGGTGTTTAACCCTAGGGTTACCCCATATGCGGTAGAGGTCTATTCCATAGTACCTTGTTTGTGTTGGCCCAATTCTTTAATAAAATCCACTCTAATACTTAGATAAATTCAAAGTAAAAAAATATAAAAGCCTTCCTCAAAGATGATTCTAATACAAATTTTCCTATTATCTTATTCTTTCTCATTTATTCTTTATGAAACATAAATATAAACTTCTATTTTTTCATGAAAACTATCAACTCAACACTTATTCATAAAAATAATTTTTTCATGTACTTCACTTAATGTAAATAATGTTCAAACTCATTGTCACAACACTACTGGAAATATAGCCTATACCCACGGTTTGAAACCGTGGGTATAGCCCATAAAACCGTGGGTATCGGATATACCCACGGTTTCATTAACCGTGCGCTGCAGTGGCGTCGGTATAGACCTATACCCACGGTTTTGTAGGAACCGTGGGTATAGCCCACTGGAATATCATATTACCCACGGTTTACATGAACCGTGGGTATACATCTATACCCACGGTTCTATAAACCGTGGGTATAGATGGTTTTTGCAGCAACATAAATACCCACGGTTTAAAGAACCGTGGGTATAGATACTTTCTGGAGATCCAGCACACTTTGCCTCTGCAAAGTGTGTTGAAACCAGAATGCAAAGTGCAACCTGAAACAATGAAACCAGAATAAACTGCACACTAAAAAAGTACACACCTTACCTCTGCAAAGTGCATCCTGAAACCAGAATGCAACCAGCAACAGTGAATAAACTCCAACCTGAAACTACAAACCAAAATGAAAACCAGAATGCAACCTGAAACTGCAAACCAAAATGAAAACCAGAATGCAACCCGAAACTACAAACCAAAATGAAAACCAGAATGAAACCTTTCTCCTGCAACTTGCAAACCAGAATGAAAACCAAAATGCAACCAGTAACCTGGAACGGAAACCTAAAACTAGAAACCAAAATGAAAAATCAAAGAAAAATAGAATGAAAAATCAAAGAAAACGAGAATGAAAAATCAAAGAAACCAGAATGAAAAATAAATGGAAATTTGCCTTAACCTTGCTCCTGCAACCTGCAAACCAAAATGCTACCCAAAGAAAACCAGAATGCAAAATCAATGGAACTGCAATGTATTGTTTTCAATGCATTGTTCAATGAATAAACTAGAATGCATTCTTTTCAATTCATTGTTAAACTAGAATGCATTGTTTAAAAACCAGAATAAAAACCAGATTGAATAATGAATTGCTAAACCAGAATGAATAATACATTGATAAACCACACTGAATAAGCAGAATGAAATCCAGAATGAATAATGGATTATTAAACCAGAATGCATTGTTTTCAATGAATTGTTAAAACATAAGAAGAGCTGGCCAAAGTGTTCAATGAATAAAAATGTTCATACTAGAAAATCCCTAAATAAATTCATAATAAAAAAGTATCAAAATCATTCATCTCTTATTAAAGATAAAGAAATTCTAATAGAGGATTCAAAATTCCAAGCTGAGAATTCCAAAAATAAGGCTGATATAAAAATAATCCTCTCAAGTCATTAGATTTCAATGTCAAGGTTCTAATTGTTTATATCCCCCACCCCCTGCACCCAAACCTACACCCATATACCCATCCCCACCCCCTGGACTCTCTCCCAACCTACACCCATCCCACCCTCACCCCACACCCAGCCCCATCCCCGCCCCCTGCACCCAGCCCCATCCCCGCCCCCTGCACCTAGCCCCCAACCCCTGCACCCAGCCCCCCTCCCCCCACACCCGCCAATACCTCTAGCTGGCGTAAAAAAATTTCCTGTAATTACAATAGGTGAAAAAATTCATTCACTTTCTATGTTTCACCATTTAAGATCACATGTAAACGCCCTTATATTTCCCCAAACTAAAATTTCTAACATTTTAAAAATTGTTTCTGTATTTACAAATGGTGAAAAATAAAAGCAACAATGAAGAGGTGGCCATGGAACCTCATAAAATTGGGTGCATCATCTTCTGGTCAAGGTTAAAAGATGAAAGAAAGGGGTATGGGAGTTTTTAAGCCTTAGGTTACTATAAAAAAGCACCAGGAACTATAAAAAATTGATAAACATGATGCTTCACGAAAGGAAGCAGGCATTGTTTTGTGCAGGAAGGTCACCCAATTGCCTATTTTAGTAAGAATTTGGCTGAAACTACCCAATATAAATTACTTTACAAAAAGAAAATAATGGATTTTGTGATGACAGTTTATCATCAGAAGCAGTACCTAATGACCAACCATTTGTTTAGTAAAACAATTCCTACCATGAAGCTACAGTGCTAGCAATCCAATTTTTGGGGGCTGGATTCCAAAGTACAAGCCACTAACCATGTCGCCGACTTGTTTGGCCCAGCTAAAGAAAATTTATCCCACTCCGTTATTTAATATTCTGGATAGAGATGGATTAATAAGGAAATTCAAATGAAATATTGGATATCATGGTAACAATCAAACATCAACAGAGTTCAGAACTTGGATATTGTTATCAAGAAAGGTCGGTGTACTTGAGATTAGTATAGCCTAAACAATCAACCCTTACCACTAATTTATTTGATGGATTCAAACTGCTTCAACGCGAATACATATTATCAAAATGCTTTAACATAAAAGGGTGACTTCATCTTTTTCTATCTGGATATTGCAGGAAAGAGTTAATTTTTCTTTCCAGGAAAGAATTAATTTTTCTTATCGTAAAATTGTGTCAATCATGGGAGGGAGTTTTTCTTCTGGAAAACAGAGCACAATGTCTCCCCATGCCAAAATGGAGCCAAAAATACTAACGATGATAGGCTAGAAGATAATAAGCGTGTCAAAGATAAAATAGTTCTCTTATGGTTTTCTATTACTACATAACAGAACCACAATGCTTGGCTAAGTGTGATGTGGGTGAGAATGATAAAAGGATAGAACTGACAGGAAAAAAGGAAGAAAATAAGTAAATCAATCACTAAATCCAAGTGAAACACAGGGAATCATACTGAAACCAGAATGTCCAGTGCATCTCAATGCAAAAATTTTTTACTTCGTCATTCTATCCTATTGTTGAGAGGTTATTTAGCGCAGAAGGCCTTGCATGAATTACTTCAATGGAAAGTGTGTCACCAGCCTAGCTTAGTGGACATGGATGATTTAATACAAATAATGAAACAAATACAAAATTGTGGGCAAGACCAATACCTCTAGTTGGCGTCCTGGCAGCTTCTTGATTGGCTGATGTGACCTACAACAAGAGAATGAAATAATCTCAGATTAAATGAAAGCAATGAAAACATAAACTCAGCTATTTATTGAGCAAGATTTATCCAAGGTGTACTCACAACTGAAAAATTCTACCACTTTTTGGGAAAATACACTGAAAATTGATCATGCAAATCTCGGAAAATGCCCATAGTTCACAATGAATGAACAGACAAGAATACTACATTCTCCTTAATAATAGTTTCAGACAAGAATACTCCATCCTCCTTAATAATGGAGAACCATGTGGCCACCATTTCCAATTTAGAGAGGTTAAAGCAGTCAATATTACAGAAATGAAAGACATAAAACCTTCTTTAAAAAAAGGTTTGACCAGCCAAAAAAATCAACTTTGGGAGTGCAGAATATACACTAGAACTTCCGCGATGTAAATTATACGAAAACAAACGGGGGAAAAAGAGAGCTTCTATACAGATTCCAGAAATGAAAATCTAAATATCCAGATCCATACTTAGAGAATTTAGGAAAGAAAATAAAATCCAAAATGAAAATTAATAAGATTAACATACCTGATTTGGAATCCACAACAGATGTGAGAAGAAAACAAAAAAGAGATTCAAATGGAACTCGTTAGAGGCCGCACGAACACAGGCCCCGCTTTCACAAATTATGACGTACACTCTCCCACTTTGGGATATGTTAGACCAGCGCCCCTCCAACGTTCAACGGAGGTCACGGACCTAGGCCATGAGCCTTTATGTCACAAATTATATTCATTTTTTCCTGAATTTTTCAAATAAATACCAGAATCTGGTAATTTTTCATAATTAGTTTAATTATAAAAAATATTTTAGACCTCATTATCTGCCTTTATCAAATGAATTTAATTATTTTAATACAAGTCTATATGAATTATTAAGCACAGAAAATTTTTCTATAAAGTAGCATGCCCCATGTTTCACTTTTAGCATCAGGGACTTCTCAAAATGGACACAATGAATGAACAAAGACATGATCCTTGCTGTTTTTATTATTACTCCCTTTTCATACATCTGAGACACCATTAACACCAAAGTTTCCACTAATATCATCCTTTGGTAGGATCATTGATTAGCGAGGATACCATTCAAGAGATAATTGAAAGTTATGAGTTTTTTTCATTAAGAAATTGTTGAAGATTGTGGTAATGATGAAGTGAATGTTTTTTCTAGAGTTTAGGATTATACTAAGAGAGATATTTTGATGGAGGATTTACCTAAGGTTGCTGGTAGGAATCTGATTAGTGATCCATCTCCCTCTTCTCCTTCCCCCTCAATTCCAACATCTTCATATATCACTAAAGATGAATTAGATGTGTTTAAATCGGAGATGTTGTCAATACTCAAACATGCATTTTAATACATCTAGAACTCTTTAAATAAAGTGAGACAATAGGATATTTAATAAACAGAATGAATTGTTTAAAAACCAAAATGCAAACCAAAATAAAAACCACAATTAAAACAGAATTAAAAAGGAGAATGCAAACCAAAATAATGCATTGTTAAACCAGAATTAACAAGCAGAATGCAAAACAAGAATAGAAAACTCACCAGGAATTAAAAATAACAAGCAGAATGAAAACCAGAATTAAAACCATAATTAACAAGCATATAGAGTATGATATATCAAATGATTCTATAATCAATATAGAGAATCAGAGTTTTCTAATCAGTTAACAATATTTGTAATATTCAAATTGGCATAATTTATCAAAACTCACCAGGAATCATTGTCTCACCAAAATAACCTCCAACGACATGTGTTCATACTTCTAAGACATCCTCTCTTTTTTTGAGAAGTTGGGGACATGAACTGGTTTCCCAATTCATGTTTCAAAATGAATTTATTAAAATCAAAAGAGTACAATAAAACCTCGAGGTGTAATTAGCTTACACCATCAGGGATAAAAAGGATTACAATGAATAACCAAGAAAAGAATAACCAAAACATAAAGTTAACCAAAGAAAATCACCAGTCTGCTCAATACTTCTAGGCTGGTTGATCATGAGAGAGATCCATCCAATAAATCAGGGATTACTAGACCAATCTTTTCATATTAGCAATCGACCTGCATTGATTGAAACAGACAGAGTTGAGTTGTTATAACATCAAGAACTTCAGGAATCAAGAAAGACAGAAGAAACCAAATAAAGACAGCAGAATTTCAGAAAACCAGTTCTGGTTCAGAGAGTCTCAAGCAGATCAGTTGATAATCAATGTAGAAATTCAGAAATAATCAAAACTGAACCAGAATAATAGAAATCTGCACTAATTTGAAACCAATTGTCACATCTCAAACCTGTTCATAATTCCAGTGACCAAATCAGAACCAGTTCCAAGAAGGAAAAGGGAAACTGAGCAGAATAAGCTGATCCAAACCACTTCATCCACAGCAAAAAAGAGATGACCTTTGAAGGTTATAGAAAAAATCTGAGAGACTCAGGATCCAAATCATTTAAAGTCCTAAACAATCAGAATTTTTGCCATTAAAAAACCTTAAACTAAACCTTCATGATGATCAGGAATACCCAAAAATAAGCCAAAGACACAAACTCAAAATCTCTCAGCAACATTCCAGAATAAAGAAGCCCAAAACAACCAGAAATAAATTCCTATCATAACAATCGGAGGCCTAGGGAACTACTCCCTATAGGATTCTTTTGGCCTTTAAATTATAATTAACATAATAACCCACCAAGCGTAGGAACTTAAACATTTAAAGTGATTCACAGGGAACTACTCCATATAGTATGGTTTTGTCCTTTAAATTATAATTATGAATTAATAATTATGCATGCGTTTTATTTGAGGTTTTAATCTTGTTATTTTTTTTATTATTCATGATGTCAATATAATCCTTTTTTCTTCTCTCTTCAGCTGCTGGGTTATTTTACAGCAGGTGAGCCCTGGACAGAAGCTTCATATGCAACTAAAAATGGTTCCAAAAAGAAGCAAAGCGACTTTTCTGCTGAGCAACGGGAGCATGAGCTTTTCTTGACTTCCAGGTTTCATCCTAGGTATGTGATGGGTTTCTTAGGATCGATTGACACTCAGGAAACAAAGCAGAAACAACAAGGAACCAAAAGTCCCATTATCGCCATGTATGAAACCTAATTCATGTAAAACTAAAATGAAGAACATTGTGTACCTTGCACCAGTTGCGGGATATCACAAGGATCCAAGAGTTCATATGAATACATGTAGAAAATAGAGGCTTGAAATCGGGAACCGTTATCGAGTATTTAGGGAAATAACCTGGTAGATGACAAGGACGAGGAGAGAAACCAGAGATAATCAGTGATTAGTTTAAAAAGAATAAAAAATCAAGGAGAAAAAATTACAAACCTAAATGCAATGAATCATCCAGGACGTTGCCAGAGGAGAGGGATCCTACAGGGGGAAGGGGCACATCGTTGGAGCTGGAGGAAGGGAGGCAGAGGCCGAGACGTTGAGGTGGAGATGCAGGCTGGGAGGTCGAGTTCGGGAGTGGATGTGGAGTCCGGAGAGGGGATGAGATGGCCGGGTACCGATGGTCGGATGGCCAGGAGGAGAACGTCGGAGGGGGAGTAGAGGGTTGGGAGGCGGAGGTCGGATAGCCGAGAGGCAGTGGTCATGGAGGGGGGGAGGGCCGGAGGCAGAGGTCTGGAACCTAGGGTTCGAGCGGGGGAGCGCGAGAGTGAGGAGGAGAACCGATGGGGGAGCGCGAGACGGAGTGAGAAGATCCCGATGGGGGTCATGAAATTGTGGATTGAATACCCACGGTTCTAAAAAAACCGTGGGTATTGATAAACAAAGAAGGCATATTCCAACGGTTTGGTAAACCGTGGGAATAGATATGTGGGGATAGACCCCTTTTCTAGTAGTGCAAGTGTTTAATCATTTAATATCAGTTCAACAATAATAAAAGTTATAAAATAGATAATTGATCAAGAATTACATCCAATGTTATGAATCCCTAACAAATCTCTATGAATTACGACTTCTCGTTATTAGGTTACTAAAAACATATTGACATGTCATTGAAAATAAATGAAACACTTGTCCCAAAAACTCCCCCTTTGTATATTGTTGTCAATAATTATTTAGAAAACTTTTTCATTTTAAATATTTGTGATCACACATTTAACCTCCTTATTGGAAATCACATTCAAAGGAAAAGTGGGGGTATTTAAAAAAAACTCTTCTCCCTTGGAATATTATTTCTTTAATACCTATAAGAGAGGGATGATATCAAATGGTTCTCTTAGAAAAGAGCCTTTATTTAATCAAATATAATTTCACATGGTCTAATACTATATAGAAGACAAGATATATAAAACTAATGATGTTATAGGAATCCATAAATTCAATCCATGTGAAACCATGATTAAAATGTATCAATTATAATTTGACGGGTTTTCAATAATCAGATTTATCAATGAAATAATAAATCTTGATCATTTCCATAACAACTCAGACTCCATTTCTTTTCCTAAAAACTTATTTTTTGAAAAACTGAATAAGAGAAATTTTAATTACATGAGCTCTTCCATTTGGACTTCCATTAAGAATTATTTTTCCAACATAATATCTAACTCTAGATGGATTGTGAGTAGAGACTCTTCCATGAATTTCTAGCTCAAAAAATGGGCTAGTGATCCTCTCATTTCTATGATTTCCCCTAATCAAATTTTTGATCACAGTAACTGTACTATCAAGGAGGTTGTTAGCTCTCATAGCCTTAATTTTCCTAACAACATTAATCATTCCATTGACATCTACCCTTTTTTCAGCACTGATGATTTTTTAATATGGGAACCTTTTCATAATTGCATTATCGACTCAATTTTTTTTTACAAGAGTGGTTTTATTAATTGTAAAAATATTTTTACATGGATAAATTTGTTTTAATAAATTATTGTTAAACCCTTTGAGATTCACTCTGATTTGGAATATTTCTCACAAGAGGATTCCCACTGACACTTGTCTTCAGTCTTTTGGGATCCGGGTTTGCTCTAAATATCGTCTTTGTAACCACAATCGTGAAGACATTAACCATATTTTTCATTCTTGTGTAACCTCTACTGATTTGTGGAATTAGGTACTTGATCGTTTTGAGTTCATATAGTTACTTAATGATTCAAGCAACTCTCGACTTCAATGTTGTATGGATTTTGAAGCCTCTTAGAAAATCAAGAGACTTTTTTTAACTGTTTTTTCTAAACTTGTGCATGTAATCTAGTATGATTGTAATGATACTATTCATAACAACTACTCACTTAGTTTACATGTAGGTCAGATGTGGATCCTCATTGCCATTGGGGAAGCTGCTTCGATTCAAAAGGGATTTTGCAACAACACGGTGAATGAACTTTGGATTCTGCATCATCTTGAAGTTAATGGTATTTATCCTCAACCAAGATGAACTTTTGAATGGTTCTGGAAAGTACTTCTCTAAGGGGGTATTAAAGATAATGTCTACAGTGCTTCTAAAGGCAACCCAGATCCTTCGGGATGCAGTGCTATTTTTAGAAATCACTTATGAAAAATTCCTGGATGCTTCAATGGCACTTGTAGTATATCCTTGGCTCTGAAGGTTGAAATGATAAGTGTGATCTATGCTATATCCATTTCTAAGTCACATGGTTGGATGAAAGGGACTCAATTTCCATCATTTAAGATATCTGGAATGGTGTGATGCACCTCACGTGGCCTCTTACAACATGTTGGATGGATTGTCTTAATTCGCTCAGGGACTTCAACTAAATTATTATGCATACCTTTCGTGGAATGAACATAGTGGTGGATGGCCTTGAAAACATGGGATTCAACCATGTCACCACATGGTTGGATGAACTCCAAGTTGATTTAATACCCCTTTGTGATAAAGGTTTTAAAATAATCCATTTTTTAGACACATGTAATTTCTTTTTTAATAATAATTTTTTTCTTTGGTCTTTGACCAAGAAGCCACCCTAAAAATAATAATAAATCTGACAAACACATCAAAACAATATTAGAATATACAAGTGAAAACACAAAGCTCCCCCTTTATCTCATTTTTTTCATCAAGTAAGAACTATCCCTTAATTAAAAAGATTTTATAATTTATAATAAGGGATGAGAGTGTGATTGGAATACCTATACCTTTAATGTTTTATTTTGACCAATTGTTTTATTTTATTCTCATGTTTTCTACCTCTTAAGGGATATACAGTTTTCTTCTATTTTTTTAAGTCAGTAGACTAAATTAAGTACAATCTCATCATGTTTTCTAAAAGTGACAGCCTCAAACACCTCCTTTAATTCCCTGAATTATTTTCTCAAAACACAGAAATTAATATGGAATAATTAGTTATATATTATTTCCTCAAAAAGTAACAATTATTTTTATAGATTCCTCTTAATGTAGCCCATTAGTTTCTAACAATATTAGCATGGGAATATTTCTTTGGAATATTTCTTTTGTTTTGAATCTCATCATTTTGAGAATCTTATCTCATCTATTTTACATCATCTTTTTTCTAAATAAAAATTTCAACCTCAGTTTTCTAGATCTTCATATTTCAAATTGGGGTTAACTTCTCATTAACTTACAAATGTTTTTATAAGATTACATTATTTCCTTTAGATTAACCAATTTTCTCAGCATCTTCTAAATTTTTATCCAATTTCTACTTTGGTGACCAAAAAACTGAGCATACTTTTTTAAAATTTTTAGTCTTCCAAAATCATTACACGATTTTCATTGGTTTTCCAGGATAACTTATCCCCTTTAGTAATATAGGGAACCAAACCTTATATCCTTTTAATGTATACATTAGCCTTGTGACCATCCAAACTATATTCATCATAATCTTATTCCCAAATATGATTTTGTCTGTGTTGATAGATCTCGTACAGATCTATTCACATTCTATTTTCATTGATATGTTTTCCTATAATTCTCATTTAAACTACACCTTGATTCATTTCTCATTGTAGTAAATAAATTTTGAACCATAAAGAGTAGGTTTTGTGACCATACTTATCACAACTCAAACAAAATCCATGAAACTGTATTCTCCCAGACTAATTCTAAATTATTCTAAAGATGTGTTGTTATTCCCTTCACTTTGGGTTTTGTGGCTTTCTTGAAAAACAATTATCTTCAATATTTGTGGGATATTTTCTCTCATTCTCCATATTCATCATATTTGTATCATTTTCTTTTAAATATGCACTATTATAAGTAACATATCCATGAAAATGATTATGTGAACTTTTACCTTACTTTTAAATATCTTAAGAACTTTATCCATTGATCTCAATAGATTTATTAAAAAATTCTTTATCTATATTAAAATAATGTATAACTATGAAAAATATTTATTTTTTCTCAAACAAATATTTTTTTGTAGGATAAGAAATTTCATCGAGATTTCATTTCATTTTATCTTGTTCAATAATTTTTAATTTGTCAATCTTGAACACATTGATAAAATATAGTTCTTTGTTGACCATGTATTTATTTTCTTCTTCAATAGGAATGTTTTATTCTTTATTCATTTCAAAAACTATTTTTCTATTTTTTTTCAACCTTCATAATTTCATTATAGAGATATTATTTTTCTTACATATAAAATTCTAATTCTCATTTTTAGATTCCATTTTTTTTCATTCCTCTTCATCATAACTACTTCTTGATGAATCACATGTTCTCTTTTCTTGGGAACAGAAACCTAATTCATTATCTGAAGAAAAACTTGATAATGAATATTTTTTTTGCTTTCTTAAAATATTTATCTTCTCTATTATTTATTGGTTCTTATTATTTTTATCAGATTTTTGTTTATGGAATCCTTCCTCATTCGATTCAGATTATTCAACCTTATTTTTGAAAACCTCTTTAAAATTTGAAAGGTTCTTCCATAGTTGAAGCATTTTGGTGGTTTCTTATTCTTTACCTTGTATTTTACCTTATTTAAATCTTTTTACATAATGGAAATGATACTATTGAAGTCATCAACGTTGTCCACATCATTGTATGATTATTCAAATTTTTGAACCTCTTTTTCTCTAAATTTTCCCATTCTCATGGATTAAAAAGACATTTAAATTTTACCATTCTTCTTAAAATATGAAAATTTTCTCATCTAATAATCTATGATTTTTTTTAAGTTCATCTGAAGATAAATGATCTATTTCTTCTTGGTTTGACACTATTGAATCAAAAAGATCTGGAAAAATCCTCATCATTTTCTTAAAAATGATAGGTTTGTTGGATCGGAAGAAAACAAGGAATGATGGCAAGAGGGGGGGTGAATTGCCTTTTAAAAAATAATTAACAAATTAAAATCAAAGTTGAAATGCAGCGGAAATAAAGAAGGCAAAACACAAGAAATTGATAACGGAGTTCGGCCAAAACCCGGCCTACATCTCCGCTCCCAACTCAACCGTTGAGAGATTCCTACCGCTTGCTTTTCAATGGTTTTAGCAAGAAACCCACTAGGCTTTGAGGTAGCACTAGAACCTATTACAGCTTGCTTTTTGTGGTTTAGCAAGAACCCACTTGCTTTTAATGGTTTAGCAAGAACCCACTAGCCTTTTTAACGGGTGAAGGCTAGCTCACCGAAAACTCAAGCCTTTTAAAAGGAAAGGCTTGAAGAAACCTCTTCACACCTTAGTGGTGGCGTGAGAACCCAAAGAAAGGGAGATGAGAAAAGAGTTTGGGGTTTGTAGGCACAACCCCAAAATTAAAGCTCAAAATAAATATACAATAAAAACCGTATTTGAGGAAGTCTTGGGCGCCTTTGATTGATTGGAGATGTTGAAGGCCGCTTCCAAGCTTCTTTGATGGGGCTCCTTGGATGTGGAAGTTGTTGGAGCTATTGGGGTTCCCTTGGAGGAAGTCACCGGAGGTTGGCCAATTGATGCAAAATATGTCCGTGGGCTTCCGTATAGTTCCGGGTGGAGTACGGGGCTTCCTTGGCCTTTATTTATAGGCATGGAACCCTTGGGGAGGCTTCGGAGCCGTTGGAGAGGCTAAAAGAGCCGTTGGGAGCCAAGTGGGCCAGCCTGGTCAAACTGCAACGGCTAGTTTGACTGGCTCCACCGGCTGGCCGGTACAGCTCCACCGGCTGGCCAGTGTTTGAGAATTTGGAGATGCTTTGAGTGCAGACTGCACCGGCTGGCCGGTGGAGGAGCCACCGGTTGGCCGGTGGCTTGGCAGTAGCTGATCTTCCTTTCCAGGCACCACCGGCTGACCGGTGCCAGAGCCACCGGCTGGCCGGTGGGCAGACAGTAGCTGTCACTATTGAACCAGGATGCCACCGGCTGGCTGGTGACAGAGCCACCGGCCGACCGGTGGAACCTGGCAGTGGGCAATGCCTCTGCCAGGTCCACCGGCTGGCCGGTGCTATCACACCGGTTGGCCGGTGGACTGAATTTCAGTCCACTTGATGATTCTTTCTTGGGCCATTTTCTTGGCAATCTTGTGCCTATCAACAAAAACACTTAAAACATAATTAGATAAGAAAGAGGGTGATTGTGATCATGAAAATCAAACCTCGAGGGGTTCGAGAGGTACAACAATCTCCCCCTATTTTGATGATCACAATCACCAAAACAATCAATGTAAAAACATAAATTGAAAAGAAATGATAAGCATGATGAAAAAGGATTCTCCCCCAATCAATCAAGAAATTTCTGCCGGTGGAACCTGGCAGTGGGCAATGCCTCTGCCAGGTCCACCGGCTGGCCGGTGCTATCACACCGGTTGGCCGGTGGACTGAATTTCAGTCCACTTGATGATTCTTTCTTGGGCCATTTTCTTGGCAATCTTGTGCCTATCAACAAAAACACTTAAAACATAATTAGATAAGAAAGAGGGTGATTGTGATCATGAAAATCAAACCTCGAGGGGTTCGAGAGGTACAACAATCTCCCCCTATTTTGATGATCACAATCACCAAAACAATCAATGTAAAAACTTAAATTGAAAAGAAATGCTAAGCATGATGAAAAAGGATTCTCCCCCAATCAATCAAGAAATTTCTCCCCCTTTGTGATTATCAAAATAGCACGGGGCATAAAACTTGATTGAGGGATATGAAAATCAAGATTTTTAAATCAATTGAAAATGATACAAATTGTTGAAAATTTTGAAATGAAAAATTGAATTGAAAAATTTTAATAACAGTTTGGATTGAAAGTTTTGAATCAAAAACCAATTGAAATTTGAAATTTGAAACCAAATGAAATTTTTGAAATTGAGAGTTTTGAATCAAAAAGAAAATTCGATACCAACTGTTGGAAATTTAGAAATGAAAATTTAAAAGAAAATTTTGAATTGAGAGTTGAAACCAAGAGTTGAGTTTGAAATGAAAATTTTGAATCAAAAAACAATTGAAATGAAAAAAAAATTGAACCAAAAATTGAATTGAATGTTTTGAATCTAAGACAAGGTTTTGAAAATCCTCCCCCTAAATAAAAAAAATGAATCATCGGGGAGAGGAAATAAATTTTGGCCCGGAGAGACTCGCTAGAAGGGATTTTTCAATCCATACTTGTCTCATGGCGGGTCTTCTCCTATAAAATTCTTCACTATAGTAAATAGATTTGGGTTGGCCATACCGGGCGTTTTTACAATTACATTCATAAATAAGGTGCCCGGGATTTTTGCAATAATTACAAAATTTATAACTAGAGCTCCCCCTTACAAAAACAGTTGGAGCATGGGAGGAGGAAGCTTGGTTAGTGTAGCCAAGTCCATTGGTGGTTCTAGATATTCGTTGGGAACCTAGGAGATTGTTCAAATTTTGTTCCCCTTGGGTGAACTTAGCTAGGGTCTCCCTTAGGTCTTTGATGGTTGATTCCATGGAATCAACATTTGGAAAATTTTGGATTTTAAGGGAGAGTTCCTCCTTCTCTTTGAGAAGTTGGTCTTTTTCGGAGGAAAGTTTTTTGAAAGAATTTTTTAAAGCAACAAATTTTGAAGATAGTTCATGAAAACCATTTTCAATTTGGTCTCTAGCGTATTGGAGATCCTCATAGGATAAATGATTTAAAGAATTTGAATTTGAAGAACAAGAGGATGAGGAGTCGGAAGATGTTACCTCATGACATGCCATTAGGCATTTCGTACCGTTGTCGCTCGAGGAGGAGGAGGAGGAGGATGATGAGGTGTCACTCCATGTCGCCTTGAGGACCTTTTTCTTTCCTTTTTCCTTTTGCGTGGCCCGTTTTGTGTTGAGTGGGCAATCGGGCTTGTAATGGCCCTTTTCGCCGCACCCGTAGCATTTTACCTTGGGCTCGGATCTTGCGGTGGGTTCTTGCTTTCGATGCTTGCGGGATTTCTTCTTCTTGTGCTTCTTCATAAATTTGTGCATTTGGCGGGCGAGATTCTCCATTTCCGAGTCGCCGCTTGATGATGAGGAAGATGAGGAAGGAGATGAGGAAGAAGATGAGGAGGAGCTTACTTCTTTTTGTACCTTGAGGGCGATGTTCTTTGGTGTCTTCATTGGTGTGCCCTCCTTTTGAGCTTGCCTCCTCATCGTGATTTCGTACGTCATTAGGGATCCGATGAGCTCCTCTACCGGCATATTTTTGACATCCTTAGCTTCTTGGATCGCCGTCACCTTTGGTGCCCATGAGCTCGGTAGGACCCATAGAATCTTTTTGACCATTGTTTCAGCTGAAACATCATCACCAAGGGACTTTCTCCCATTGCACACGTCAGTAAATCTAGTAAACATTTCAGAAATAGATTCATTTGGATGCATAGAAAAAGACTCAAAATCCTGACGGTACATGTCCAATCGAGTATCCTTTACTTTGTTGGTCCCCTCATGGGTAACCTCTAAAAGTTTCCAAATTTCATGTGCGGAGGTGCATGTGGAAACTCGATTGAACTCATTTCGGTCAAGGCCGCAATGAAGAGCGTTCATGGCTTTGCCATCAAGCTCAAAATTTATAATGTCGGCTTGGGTCCATTTGGATTCGTCGGGGGTAGACAAAGTGTAACCTTGCATGACTATTTTGTAAATGGGATATCCTATACTTCTTAAAAAAGTGGTCATGTGGGTTTTCCAATAATTATAGTCGGTCCCATCAAAAAATGGAGCCCGACCCAATGAGAGGCCCTCGGGGGCGAAAGAGGTTGATGCCATCTTAATGGATCTTAAATTTGAAACCGGGTTAGGGTATTACTCAAATTTCCCCTCTGATACCAATTGTTGGATCGGAAGAAAACAAGGAATGATGGCAAGAGGGGGGGTGAATTGCCTTTTAAAAAATAATTAACAAATTAAAATCAAAGTTGAAATGCAGCGGAAATAAAGAAGGCAAAACACAAGAAATTGATAACGGAGTTCGGCCAAAACCCGGCCTACGTCTCCGCTCCCAACTCAACCGTTGAGAGATTCCTACCGCTTGCTTTTCAATGGTTTTAGCAAGAAACCCACTAGGCTTTGAGGTAGCACTAGAACCTATTACAGCTTGCTTTTTGTGGTTTAGCAAGAACCCACTTGCTTTTAATGGTTTAGCAAGAACCCACTAGCCTTTTTAACGGGTGAAGGCTAGCTCACCGAAAACTCAAGCCTTTTAAAAGGAAAGGCTTGAAGAAACCTCTTCACACCTTAGTGGTGGTGTGAGAACCCAAAGAAAGGGAGATGAGAAAAGAGTTTGGGGTTTGTAGGCACAAACCCAAAATTAAAGCTCAAAATAAATATACAATAAAAACCGTATTTGATGAAGTCTTGGGCGCCTTTGATTGATTGGAGATGTTGAAGGCCGCTTCCAAGCTTCTTTGATGGGGCTCCTTGGATGTGGAAGTTGTTGGAGCTATTGGGGTTCCCTTGGAGGAAGTCGCCGGAGGTTGGCCAATTGATGCAAAATATGTCCGTGGGCTTCCGTATAGTTCCGGGTGGAGTCCGGGGCTTCCTTGGCCTTTATTTATAGGCATGGAACCCTTGGGGAGGCTTCGGAGCCGTTGGAGAGGCTAAAAGAGCCATTGGGAGCCAAGTGGGCCAGCCTGGTCAAACTGCAACGGCTAGTTTGACTGGCTCCACCGGCTGGCCGGTACAGCTCCACCGGCTGGCCGGTGTTTGAGAATTTGGAGATGCTTTGAGTGCAGACTGCACCGGCTGGCCGGTGGAGGAGCCACCGGTTGGCCGGTGGCTTGGCAGTAGCTGATCTTCTTTTCCAGGCACCACCGGCTGACCGGTGCCAGAGCCACCGGCTGGCCAGTGGGCAGACAGTAGCTGTCACTATTGAACCAAGATGCCACCGGCCGGCCGGTGACAGAGCCACCGGCCGACCGGTGGAACTTGGCAGTGGGCAATGCCTCTGCCAGGTCCACCGGCTGGCCGGTGCTATCACACCGGTTGGCCGGTGGACTGAATTTCAGTCCACTTGATGATTCTTTCTTGGGCCATTTTCTTGGCAATCTTGTTCCTATCAACAAAAACACTTAAAACATAATTAGATAAGAAAGAGGGTGATTGTGATCATGAAAATCAAACCTCGAGGGGTTCGAGAGGTACAACAAGGTTCATCTAACTTCTCACCAAATCCTCTAATGTTATTAACTGTCTCATTTACTATAGTAAAATAGTCATCAATACATCCTTCATCATTAATTTTAAATTCCTTAAACATACTTCTCTAAACTTTTAGTTTGTCTTCCTTGACTTTGACATTCACTTCATAGATACATTTTAGTTTATAACAAATATTGTTATCATTCCGAAGACCCATGAACATTTTAATATAACTTTTTTGTTAGAGACATCAGGATAGAATTTTGAGACTTTCCATCCTCTAAAATTTTCCTCTTATTAGGTTGTGTCTTGGAAACAATATCAGGAAGGGGTGAAAAACCCACTATTGCATCATATTTTTATTCTAGACCAAATGATAAGATATAGGGTAGCATTTATTCTTAAAAAAGTGATAATTCTTCCCATAAAATGCTAGAACACCTTGACAGTTGAAGGAATTAAAATTTTCAATCTATCAGAATACTTCTTTGATAATTATTTAGAAAATAATGCTTTGATACCAATTGTAGTGTTGTCGCCCGAATTGACCATTGAGATGGGAAGGTTGAATAAGCGGTTTTGTTTTTTGAGTCCATTTACTTTAAAATTAAACCTTTATAACTTATTAAGGTTATCATTCAACTCAATATAATCTCTCAATCCCACTTTGTGTGGAGTGGTAGTAATAGAGAAAGTAGAAGGAAATATTTTAAAGGTTTGCTACAAAGCACCACTCCTTACCATGTTGGTACCCCATCATGGATTCTTTGCTATAAAATATGTGATTAAAATTCTTTAGCTCTAAAAGAGAGAATATATTTTCTTACAGATCTATTTGAAAGGCATTTTTATCCAACTCCAACTGAGAGACTCCTCCCGCTCCTAGATCTAACCAAGAGACTTCAACTTCTCTTGACACCAAACTAATGAATTAACCTTAGATGAAAGGCTTGATAAAAATTAGGATCATTCTCTAATATTCCTCCATGAGATTGTATGATCTTATTTCTAATGTACCTATACAAGTACATTCAACAACCACTGGTCGAGTGTGTTGGTCTTTCTCAGTAATTCTGATCACCTGTGATTGACCATTTTCCTCAGTACAACTATGTTTGAGCTAATTCATTATTCTACAAAAATTACTACACTCACTTGATTTTATAAATGTTTTTCACACTATTTTATTCAATAATTAATGTAAGTAAAATAATTTGAAAATATCAAAATTATTAAATTTTAATCCATGCATGAATTTCATGGAATCCAAAAATATTGGTTTGATCTCAAGTATAGAAAATATATTAAATACTATTATTTATATTTTATGTGATTTATTTAATGATGTTATATTTTATATGAAATTATTTAACATGTGAATGTGAGCATGAAAGAATTCATGTAAGTGTTTTCACATGAAACATTAACCACAAATGTACAGTATGAACACACACACACAGTCAATATCAATTTTAAGTGTGCATGAGAATGCATTTATGCATGCATGTTCTCCAATGATTCATGGGTTCTAAACCTAATGGGTGTAATATCATGATGGGTGAAGCTGAACTCAAACAAATCAAGTGCATGAGTTGTGAGTGATGTTATTCTTATTTATGGTTTGTAAACTCAAATAGGTATAAAATTTTGATGGGAATAATCCCTTCTTAATTAGAAAACATACACTCTCTCGGTGTCTCAACCCTCTTGAAAAAGGATAATAAGGTGTCAGATTTGGGTGAATTTTGAAAACCAAGGAGATTCATAATGCATTTCCCCAATGCGTCTTCACAAAAACATGTCTCTTCATAAATCGTATCAAGAGTGTTGTCAAAAAATGAACACTCACAAAATCTTCCTTTTTACAAGCTAAAATGATTCATGATACTCTATACCTTTTATTGATTAGGGAGGTTTTTGGATATTATAAGGTCATGACATTAAACAATACATAATCTTGATTTTTAGTCAGGAATTTAATTTCCTTCACATTAAGGGTCATTTTTGGTTAATATTTTTATAGAATTAGGTCGTAATTCATAAATAAAATTTCATATTAAAGAAAATTGAATACTACTAAAAAATATGCACTTTTTCTAAAATATAAAACTTTTAAGGGAAAAAACATTTTTTTAAAGAAAAATATTCATAAAATTCATCATGACTACATCCTTTCTCAAACCCATACATGAACCTTAAGAAAATAATTTTAAAACTTTAGATGGGAGAAAATAATCTTAGTAAGGTACATAAAAATAAATAAAGAAATTTTTAGTCCCTAAATAATTATGAAACCATGAAAATATTATAATAAAGTTATACCTTCCACTAATAAAACAAAACCTCTTTATCCTACCTCATGAAATCACAAGATTGTGATAAAACTATAGAGAAAACATAAATAATAAAGGTAACTTGTGGACTAAATTAAATATCACTATTATAGAGTATTTAATGGATATAGAGGGATTGAATTTCATGGTAACATTTATAATACTCACCACAATATAAATCCTTATTCACTTAGCAGAAACCCTGCAAGTTAACTCTGTCTCATTACCTAATGAATTGGAGAACAATCACAGGATCACCCACCCTCAGTTTATCATAGAACCAACTATACTCATAAACTATTCCCAAGAAACAAAACATTATCAAATCACATAAAACAAGTATAAAATAAAAATAACATTTCAACTTCCAAATCACATTTTATTTTTACAATGCCACACACTAAAAAATGAAATAACTTTATTTGAAAATAAAATTTTAAACTTGAAAATTAAGCATCAGAACATTAAAGTGACAAAAATTTTGGAAAATAAATTATTTAAATTGTTGAGAATATTTTTAAAGTTTATTATTCCTTTTATATCACTCATTATCATGTTAACACGATTTTTAATTATTAAATTTCATGTCATACATTTTAACAATATTTGCTATTTGAATCCAAAATAAAATTTGTAAGTCCAATACAGTCAAATATATCATTATTATATCATATAAATAATAAAATTAAATAAATAATAATCATTATTATAAATCAATCAAACTTTTAAATACATTCATTGAATTTGTATATGAAAAATAAAGTACGTTAAAATCATGGAGAAGGTAAGTCGTACGTATACATGAGTAATATTGTCATTTTTCAACGATCATTATTGTAAGAAGGAAAGTATTATTTTATCATTAAATAAAAATAATATTATAATTAATATCATTAATATCATATTATTCTTTTAAATATAATTATATATATCATATATGTGATGTGATGATGAAAAATGAATCACTTCGCTTCGTGGAGGTGATAGTTCCCACATACACACAAAAAACGTTATCAATTTCATGTGCATGGAATGTAAAAACATAATTTATAAATTTTTATCTTATAATGATAAATATTTCATTAATATAATATATAAACATTAATTATTTCATTAAGACCAGTCTTGAGTCACAATAATGGAAAATGAATTATATCAGTTTGTGGAGGTGATAGTTCACACGTACACAAATGATTAATTAATATCCCATTTGATGGAATAAAATAAGTGATTAAAATTATGTAATAACATATAAGTATATTTATTTTTCTATATATACTATTTCATAATGGATGGATAATTTTTGAATGAAGTGGAAGAAGAAATAAACAGAAATACTTAATTAAAAACGATACAACTTCTTCTAATGATCACATTTTATTAACAACTTAACACCTATAAGAAGAGTCTTATTCATAAAATTATTCCTATTTAATGTGGGTAGGAATTATAGGAAGGTATTTGGGTATATATTTGCTGAAAATAATAGGATTTTAGTTGCGAATAATAGAGAATAACGGGTTCCTTTTTATAGGAGAGGGGATGTGTACTCATGAAATTCCTAAAAGTACTAAATTATTATAAATTAATTTTTTATTCCAAATGGTTCTAAAGTAATTTATTTAGAATACATGATGGTAATTAGTTTAAATTAATTCATCAAATAAAAATTAGACAAGTCTTGATTATTTTTTTAATTCTTATATTGTTGGTTTCACCGTTATTTTACCCTTTTAACTTTTATAGTGTTAGTATTTAATTTCAACATTGAGGGTTAATATAATTACCATAACATTAAAAATGACCCATAGATGAGTAATTTAGAAAAAAAATGTGACTTATAAAAATGAGTTGGACACATTTTAGACTTTTATTGTTTTTATATAATTTTTTAAAATATTATTTGTTTTTAGATATTAATTATTTCTATTTTGACACTATTCATTACATGAATTTTTAACAATATCATAACAAATTTATATCTTCAAATAAATATATTAAATCATCCCTAAAATTTCAAATTAGTACATAAAATTATATTATTGCATAAATTGTATCAAATTTTATTTATTTTAATATTTTAAATATCATTTATTTGATTCTTCCATTGATGGAGAAATTAATACATCATAATTGTGTCACTATTTAATTTAGTTATTTCTTACCTAAAAATTATAAATAAATTACCAAGGTGCAGGAAAAGATTTTTTTGTTTCTAGATAATTTTTATATTCTAATATGTACCTTATATAACCCCATATTATAAATAATTTACTTGTTAAAAACAAGCGGGATAAAATTTAATTTTATTCGAATAATGTAATTTAAATTTATTAAAGTCATCCATGTGGATTTAACCAGTTATATTTCGATAAAATGATGGGTTTTTGTAAATAAAAACCTATAAAATGAAATTAATATAATTTTTACTGTAATTTATAATTTTATCGTTACCCTTAATTACCTTTTCTTTTATTTTTTTAATTTTTTAATTTTTATTTATTTAAGCAGGGGTTTGACAGGTGTGTATTGTTAATTCTGAATGGGACCAGAAATTCATTGTCCGTGCACTCTGCTTTAGAAGCGAACTAACACCAAGCCTTCACATGGGCTAGAAGGCTCTTCTCCAAACATGAAATTGGGAGAATAAGACAAAGAGAAAGGAATTCGCACCCACCAGCTGGACCCACGTTCCCACAACCTCATGCCCTCTGCTAGAGTGACAAGCCCTCGTTATAGGGCTCGTCCCCTTAATTACCTGATTTACCATTAATTGTGGTAATAAAATTTATTACTAAAGTTGCAATTATTATATTTAAAAAATTATGTTGATCCTATTAGATCATAAAAATCACACTGATTACAAATTATTGTGTTCATTTTTAAAAATTTGAAACACTTATGTGGCTTAGATTAATTCAAAATTAATCCCTTTGACGGATCGAGAAAGAGAGTTTTTAAAATAAGAAATTTTCAAAATTCACAAAGTTTTTGTATCCATTTTCAATTAGAAATTTATTCCAATGACCTAAATTGGATTATCTGATAAAATAATATTCAATTTTACATTAAAAATAATTAAAAAATAATATACATATATAAATAAATTTGATGAAAAATCATTTTTGAAATAATATTTGTATTATTCTTTAATCATCAAAATATGAATGCACTGAAAAAAATACCGAAAACTAAACCAAAAAATATTATGATCATCTTATAAGGAGGAATTTCATTTTATTAAACATAACTTATAAAAGTGAAAAAAACTATATTTAATATGGTTTATCCATCAAAAGATGTTAAAATTTGTTTTTTCAAAAATACTATTTTTATGCGTAAAAGTGAATTTGTTCTTATATAATGTATAGAAAACATATAAGATGAATTATAAACATTACATTGAATATATTATATATATGTTTCATTAATATATTCTAACAAGTGTGATTTATTTATTTATTGGTATAAAACATACATGTGAACATTTGTTTTTGGAAAATAATTTCCTTTTATATTAAAATTTGTTTTATCTTCATTAATAATTAATTGGTCAAAAAATTAGTACTTATATATATATATATGTTCAGATTATATTTTCATAGTCCAGTTAATCCTATTCGTACCTACCATCTAATAAATATGTGATAACTACCATATTAAATAATAATATTTAGTTGTTCGTTTAAGCTTGATGTAGTAAATTATGTTTGTAACACACTAAGATTTTATGAGATATATACTTTTTCAATTTCTTTTATGCCTTTTGTTGTATGATACACCAAGATTAACATACGCTACATGAAAAACTGCATTAGCTTTTAGTATATATAATATTATTCTTGGCTTCAGTTATACACAATTTAAAGTTATTTTGAGAGAATTAATTACACAGAAGTATGAGTATAAGTTAACAATGAAATCTTATAACCTAGTCATTATAATTAAGGGTATGAATAATGTTAAATTTCTTCTACAAAACTATTTAAATGAAAATAATATACTCTATAAAATAATAAAATCACTCTTGATGGATTTTATTAATGAAAAATATTTTTAATATATTAAAACTAATGTTTAAAATTCATTTATATGTTTTCTAGACATGATATTGAAACAAATTCGATTTTTTTTGGATAAAACAAGTGTTTTTCAAAAAAAAATGCAGTATTTCCACCTTTTAATTGCACTGCCATTTTAAATATATTTTTTGAAAATTTTATATATTTTCTTTAACAAAAAAAACTTCTTCTATGGAATTGGGATATAAAAATTTTCTTTGGATTAATTTTTGATATTTTTCTGATAAGTTTTAAATTATGATGAATAGTAAGATTATACTAAATTTTAATTGAAACCATCTTTTTCATCGAAATAATTTATTTAATTAAATTATATTATTTTATGGATTTAAATTATAATTAGATTATATTTTTATCATCCAATATAATATACATCCTTAGAATTAATTTTACATCAAATTTAGATGTAAAACCATTTCAATCCTTTGCATTGTTTTTACTTTTAAAAATCATTCTTTATTCCGCCAAGAGGAATAATTTTCATTTAATTACATAAAATTCTATGTTTTGAATTTTCTAAAATGGATTAAATATTTTTAATCAATATGCCCAAATTATACAAATATATTTAATATATTTTTGGGTATTATGAATAGTAACTTTGATAATTTTTATTAATACAGTTAAAGGGTAAAACATGTAATTAAGGGTAAGAATAATATTATAAAATTACTCTAACACTGGCCACAATATCCTTGGATGATTGTGTTTTGACCTAAATCATCCTTGGGTCAGAATTCTATTATTTGAAAGGAACTTCGATGAGATTAGGAAATTAAATTTATTTTATTTAAAGAAAAGATAAATATGTCTCACTCAAATTTTAATAACTAACTATTTTTTATATAAGGTTATACACATGATAAATTAGATTATAAATTCTTTTTTCAAATAGAATCTAAATTGACATTGTTGTTGTTTTGTTAAAACAATGTTTTATTAAATTATTTATAAATCATAAAACATATTAAAAAATATATAATAATTATAATATGGTATAAAATTATCTATGGTACTTATTTATGGTATAATTAACATAAAATAAATAAAAAATACACGTTTTTAATATTTAAATCTTAATTAAAATTAAATAGAATAACTAAGTGATAATTAAAATGATAATGTTTAAATTGAAATAAGAAATTGTATCTAAATTATTGGTTGATGAGATTACAACCCTATCTCATCTCATCTTTGAAATTTATAAATTTTGGATGTTTTTGATTTGGGGTTGATTTTATTATAAATTAATATTTTTGAGGTTTTCAAAAGTTCCTCTCACCTCAATTATAAAAGGGAAAATCCTCCATCACTTCCTTACAACAATTTGGGGCTTCCAGCTCATCCACCCCAAGAAATTTCCCTTCTAAACTTCCTTAGTTACATTCTATATGTTCTGGTCTTATTAAAAGACTAACTCTAGTGCTTTTAGAGGATATTTAGAGGAAGCACGTCGAAGAAGAGGTAATCTTATCTACTGATTCTTTCAAACTTATTTCTTCTTTTTCTTCATCTTCATGATTGTTTTCATTATATAGTAATAAATACAGTATAAATTATATACTGAGATATTATTATAATTATTAAACAAATATATTCCACCTTAAATCCATCCTACAAAAACAAAGCACTATGTGTGTGTACGTACGTCTTACTGTCTCCATACCATGGTGTAATCTATTTTTCACCGCCAGTTGACTTGGAGGGGTATAATGATGGAAATAATAACTAGGATTTATTATTATAACAATGTGTTTATTATGGAATGATATATATACCATCCACATTAATATCATTTCATAATTAAAGGAATGATATCACCACTCGTGCGTACGTACGACCTACCGTCTCTATGATACGATGTGATTCGTTTTACATGATATCCATTAAATAATGATAGTTTAAATTTAAAGAATAAATTAATATTATATATATAATATTAATATAATATTTTTAATTATATAACTATGACATAAGAAGGAGAACCTGAACTTATTCAAAAAAACATGCATGAGAAAATGAAGCAGTTAATACCCAAATAACAAGTAATAATGACATATTATTACCGAACAGATGGTAATATAATCATATTTGACATAAAAAAAATATTATTATAGGATAATTAAATAAAATTATTTGAATCATTATAAATGAGGTTCTTATACATACGATGGATGTCAGACCTAAGGTATGGGGTTATATTCCAATCTCATTTTTATCTGAGATTGTTTATACGTAAATATTTACTGGGGTTATATTTATGAACCGTGTCCATGTTTTCTAAAAAGGATTTCATCAAAGGTTTACTATTATCCTATGTCTGTTTAAATTCATTTTTAACCATTTTTAATTTTACTACATGGTTTGGAAGGAATCATTCTTTCATTTACCATATGAGGTACTATTTAACTTTTCTGGAAAAAGTAAGAGGAGAATGTTTTTTAAATTATAAGACATGGATATATTTTTAAAACATATTTTAATTAATCTTACTCTACACAATTTCATGTTTATTTTCAACTCAATTATTTTCTTTTAAAATTGCATGGCATTTTGAGAAAAGAAAACATTTTTCAATAAGAAAGAGTGTTATCCTCAAGAAATAAATTCAAGTGTTTTATCAAAATTATTTTCCATCTATGATGACAATATTTAAATAGGGTATTTTTTATATCCCTATTATTACTATTATTTGATTTTGTTAATGATAGAATGATATTTTATATAGATTATGTTTTTACGGAATGATGTTTAAGAAAACCATTTTATTTCTGGGGTTATGCTATGATGAATGATTTATGTTTCTATTGAACATGTAAAAATTATTTCATTATGAGATGGGTGGGACCTATATCTACCTCCAATGCATTGGATAATGGTTTATATCTCATGAGCTAGACATGACTGGAATGGAAATTAAATCTGGTTCAGTAACACAGGGCTGAATCAGTAAGTATATATGGTTCAGTAATACATGGATGAAATGAGGAGTGAAATTAGTTTATAAATCGACTTTGTCTTATATTATGTTATTGGCTATGAGACATGGATAATATGGAAATTATTTTCTAGGAATATTTTTTTCTATAATTCCATGTTTTATTCCATTTTTTTATCATGGTTTGTGTTCCATTATGATTTATTCATTACAAACAACTATGATTTCTTTCATGAATCAAGATTTTGATATTCAAAAGTTATGTTCAGGTATTTACATTCATATATTCATATATTGTTTTATTACCAATACTAAGAATCTAAGCTCACCCTTTTTTATGTTTCCATTCCTCAGGTTATAATGAAATTTATCAAGTATGAGTACTAAAAGGGAAGATATTTATGGGAGATGTTGAAGATCCTCCACAAGTTAGAAAAATGTATTCCATGTTTCCAAAGGCACTAAAAGTTTACAATCCTTAGTCATGCATTTTTAAAATTTAATTAATATTCATATAAAATGATATAATATTCATATACGTCAATATTGGGTCATTATAGTTGGTATCAGATGAAGGGTTCAGAAAACATTGGAAACTAGGATGAGAAAACTTTAGTGAGATCCCTAGAGATATTTCTAAGGAAATGTATATGGATTTACCAAAGGATACAACTAACTATAGGTTACTATCCTATAATTATAGTAACTATCATGAATAACCTATTACTAAACCTATAATGTTATAGTTTTAAAGTAATCCCCCTAATTATGTTGTTTTTCTAGTATGATTTTTTCCTTTCATACTATTCTTTTTGGGTTTTTAAAAATGGTTAAAACCCAAATGTACCATGTTAATGATAAATGAAATGAGAAATGAAAATAAATTTCCTATTAAACAAACAAATGTCATGGGATATGGAATGGAAAAACTTATCTCTATACTTACACAAGTTATGAATAATTGTAGACTTCCAAATGATAAAAGAAGGGAACAAAATTATTTTGAGTCCTTTATGAGGTAATGTCCACCTTATTTCAGTGGGTCTTCACATCCAATGGTTGCTAAAAAAATAAATCAGTTCCATTGAAAATATATTTTCTATAGTTAGATGTTTGGAGTATTAAAAATTCATTTTATTTTTTTATCATTTAGAAGGAGATGCAAACTAGTGGTGGATTATAATAAAGAATATGAGGAAACAAGGTGAAATCAAATATATGGAATGGGATGAGTCCAAGAACTTCTTTATCAATAAGTAATTTCCTTATATTGTTCAAAAAAGAGGAAAAATAGTTCCTTGAGATTAATAAAAGGGTTGATTAATCTGTTGATACATTCCAGGAAAATTATACCAGAATTTCAATGAATTATTTTGGATTTATCATTGAACCTGATAGTAAATTTGATTTATTCTTCACTGGATTAAAACCAAGTCCATGAAGGGCGTTAGTTATAAGAGAATTTAGTTGATATGAATATATTGTCAATTTTTCTATCATGGTATAAATAGAAGTTGCTGTTACAAATCAATCTCATGGTTTAGACAAGAAACAAAAAATAGAGTTCTAAGGAAAATCACAAAACAATGGTGAAAAGAAGATGAATGTTTTCTTATGCTCAGATTGTGGAAAAAAGCATGAAGGAGACTACATTAAATAGACTAGAAAATTTTTTAAGTGTGGAAAAGAAGGTCATCGGGTTGTTAAGTGCTAAAGTAATGAGAAAAAGGTAGGTAATGATGTGAATAAAGAAAAGTCTATTGAGAATTCCCCACCCACAATTCAATGCTACAAGTGAAAGGAAGTGAGGCATTATTCTAACCAATTAATTAATCTAAGGGTTATCAATGATGATCAATGTCAACAACCTCTTAATTAAATAGACAAATTAAAATCATATGTGATCACTATTAGTGATGTTGAGTATGAAAATGAAGTGGTAGAATGGTATAGTGTTTATTTTATAGGATTATAGAATAATGTTTTAGAATCGATTTTATTATATTATGGAATGATGAAATATTAATTTAGTGGTTTACTGTTGTTTTCTACATGTATTTGAAAGTATATGTTGAGTGGTACTAGTAACCATGAAAAGTGATTAAGGTAATAATGTATTGTTTTTGGAAGACACATGATTTAGTGAAGGATGACCCTTAATATGAACATAATTTTAAGAAAATTGTATTTGTATAAAGGTATGTTGGATAAGAATAAGTAAATTGGATGAAATTATTTACCTTGGAACTAGTTATTTATTTATTGGCATGTGGGTTATGCTATAGTGGAAGAATATTTCAAGGTTTTGGACTTAAGAATAAGAAAACATGTGTGTTTTCAATAACGGTATCTGATAACTCAGGTTCTTACTGTGACTCAAGAGAATACATTATTAAGGCATTAACAAATTTGGAATGTGATGACCAAGAACTGCATTATCAGATATGAGAGATAAATTTTAAACTGATTTAGTTCACCTCTATCTATTGTTTTGGATTTTTAGCTTTCATACAGATTATAAGGTTACCAATTTGATAAAAGATTAAGTTAAACTCTAGTTTATGTTTTTAGCTAAATGTAATATCTCACTATAGGTAGACTTATTCATATTCGATAACCTGTGTTCCCTTTTTTTCTTGAGATAGATGGAAATTCCTATAATTTTGTTTATGGATAGAATGATATGATAACACTTCAAGAATGAAAAAAAATTCATTTCATTGAATAAGAGATGAAGTGGAAATTGTTCCATTCAAAACCAATTGTGAGATTATAATAAAATCAAGTTATTATTTCTTCTCATGTTCTTCAAATTAAGGGAAAGGATCTTGAAAACAAAAAGTGTTATCTTAGTACATTCTTATCTGATTAATCAGATGGTCCCTTAAATCATCACAGATTTATGGATTTGTAGTTGTTAACATTCTCCAAACCTTATTTATATCACTCTACATCAGAACTTTTTGGGTATATTTTTATTTCAAATCCAGTTTTTTCATCCCACCTATGTTTTTATATATATAAACCTAGTGATGAGTTACTTTGGATAATGATTATGTTTCTATATTTCCTTTTTAAAATTATGTTTTCATATTCCTTTTTAAGATGTGGGTTTCTATGAAAGAAACATTCATGTAAAAATCCTTTTATAACCCCAAAAAATTTTTAGTGTAGAATTCATTTTAAGGGGATAGAATATAACACCCCAAGATTTTAGGAGATATATTATTTTTAATTTCTTTGATGGCTTGTGGCGTACGCTACACCATGATTAGCTTGCGCTATAAGCAACACTGTATTAGAATACAGTATACACAACAATATGCTTGGCTTGTGTTATATGCAATTTCATTTTCTTTTGATAAAATTAATTTCATGCAATATCGAGTATAAGTGAAAATATAAATATTATAACCTAGTCATTATAATGGAGGGTATGAATAGTATTAACTATCTTCTAAAAAACTATTTAAATAAAAATAAGTGAGTGCAAAAAATAATAAAATCATTATTGATATATTTTATTAATAAAAAATATCTATTATATATTAAATCTAATGTTTAAAATTTATCTTTTTTGTTTTCTATACATTATATAGAAACAGATTCAATTTTTTGGATAAAATAAGTATTTTTCAAAAAAAAATGCAGTGTTTCCACCTTTTGATGGAGAATCCATTTTAAATATAGACTTTGACACTTCTATATATTCTATTTAACAAAACAAGCATATTATTTATAAGTGAGATATATAAATTTTCGTTGGATGTATTTTTGATATTTTTTTGATATGTTTTAAATTTTGATGTATAGTAAAATTATACAAAATTTTAATTGAAAACAACTTTTTAATAAAAATAATTTATGTAAATAAATTATATTATTTAATTGTTTTAAAGTAAAAATAGAATATATTTTTTATCATTCAATATAATTTATTTCATTATCATTAATTTTACATTGAATTCACATGTAAAAACATTTCAATCTTTTGCATTGTTTTCACTTTTAAAACCATGTTCATTCTTCTCACAACGAGAAAAATATTAAATTAATTTCTAAAAATTATGTGTTTTTAATTTTGAAAAATGGATTCCATATTTTTAATTAGTATGCCAAAATTACGCGAGTATCTTACTTTTATTTCTGTGTATTATGAATAATAACTTCAGTATTTTTTATTAATACGGTAAAAGGGTAAAATGGGTAATGAAGGGAAATAATACTATTAAAAAATTTCCCTAACACTTTTATTAATATTTTTAAACATGTTTTTTTCAACATAAATCATCATTGGGTAAAAATGGATTTCTTTGGAAGCCACTTGGATGAGATTGGGAAATTTAATTTTTTCTTTTTTAAAGAAAAGTTAAATATATCTCACTCAAATTTTAATAACTAAACCATTTTATATATAAAGTTATATAGAAGAATAATTTTATTATAATTACTATTTGAAATCTAAAATTATTTTATTTATCATGGTAATTTATTTTTAACATTTTAAAAATATATAATTATATTAAAGGCATATACTTTGACGGTGTATAAATTAATTAATAGATCGTAAATCAATAAAAAAATTATTATTAAAATTCTAAAAACCATAAAAAACCCAAAAAAATCCTAATTATTGTTGGTTGAGTAAATATCATCTATAATAATACAATGATCTAGTCATTTACCATTTGGATCCATATGGAAGATATTAAAACACTTTTATTTTTTTAAAGTGATGTTAAAGTTGTCACATTCATAATTTAATAAGTATAATATTTTTAATGTTAAATTTTCAAGATGATAAATTCAAGTGAAAGTATTATTTTGAAATATAGTATATTTATTTTCATTATTGTATTTGATTTTTAATTTTTACCCAAAATATAAGTATATTAAATAATTACACAAAATTGATGTAGTGATTATTTTATTAATGAAAATATCAAAATAATGTTTTCAAAAATATTAAATTAAATATAATTTATTCTAATGAATATTTAAAATTATTTTTATAGATTACCTAAACCACATAAATATATAATGAAAAATTTGTTCTATGATAAAATATTATATTGATATTTTTAAAAATCCAAGAATTGAATAGTATCAACATTGACACTATTGTTGTTTTGTTAAAACAATGTTCTATTAAATTATTTAAAAAACATAAAACATTTTTAAAAAATAGAAAATAATTTTAATATAGTCTAAATTTTTATAAGGTTATTATTTATGGTCAAATTGATATAACATTAATAAATATTACACCCTTTTAATATTTAAATCATAATTTAATTTATATAAAATAACTAAGTGTTAATTAAAATGGTAATATTTAAATTGAGGTAAAAACTAATCTAAAAATTATTGGTTGAGGGTATTACAACCCTTTTTCATTTAAGCATATAAATTTATTCATTTTTTAGGTTTTTGAGTGGGGTTTTATTTTATTATAAATTAATATTTTTGAGGTTTCTAGAAGTGCCCATCACCTCAATTATAAAAGGTCACCACATACTTCACTTATTCACAATAATTTGTGCCTTTAAACTCATAAAAACCATGAATTTTTCCCTTATCATCTTCCCTAATTACATTATAGAGGTTATTATCTTCTTCAAAGACCAATTTTAGTGCTCTTTAAGAAGATTTAGAGGAACCATATCGAAGAAGAGGTAATATTCACTACCGATTCATTCAAACTTCCTTCTTCTTATACTTCCTCATCACAATTTGTTTAATTATAAAGTAATAAAACTAGTATAAATTGTATAATTAGTTGTAATTATAATTATTAAACAACAATATTCCACCTTTTATCCATTCTACGAAAGAAATAAAATCATCATGCGTGCGTACGTACGGCTTACCATCTCCACGTCGTGGTGTAATCTATTTTTCACCACCACTTGACTTGGATGAGTATAATGATGGAAATAATAAAAGTATATGATTATTATAACAAGGAATTTATTATGTAAAAATATATATAGTATCTACATCAATTCTATTTCATAATTAAAGGATTGACATCATCGCTCGTGCGTACGTATGACTTAGCGTCTCCACAGTACGATGTGATTATTTCTACATGATATCCATTAAATAATGACTATATAAATTTAAAAAATAAATAAAAATGATATATATTATTTTAATATAATTTTGGAATGATAAAAATATGAACAAATAAGGATAACCTGAACTTATTCGACAAAACCTGTATGAACAAATGAAGCAGTTAATACCCGAATAATGAGTAATAATGAAATATTATTACTGAACAGATGAAAATATGATCGTATATGATATAATAAAAATGACTATGATTATGGAATAAGTCAATAACATTATTTAAATAATTATTCTATAGGATCAGATACATACGATGGATATTGGCCCTAAGGTAAGGGATAATTTTGCAATCTCATTTTTATCCAAGATTGTTTATAAATAAGTGTTTATTGGGGTTATATTTATCATCCATGAACATTTTTTTAAAAAAATATTCAAAAAATGTATAATATTCTTATATGTATTTTTAAAGTCATCTTTAACTATTTTTTGACTTTTAATACATGGTTTGGAAGGAATCCTTCTTTCATTTACCATACGAGTAACTTTTTTGACTATTCTGGGAAAAGTATCAGGAAAATGATTTTTTAACATTAATGGGATGGATGGATTTTATGCCTTATTTACATGAAGCATGTCCTAAAATATTTCAAGTTTATTTTCAAATAAATTATTTTCTTTTGAAATTTTGGATAATTTTGAGAAAATAAAACGTTTTTGAAGAAGAAAGGATATTATCCTCAAGAATTATGTTCAAGTGTTTTATAAAAATTATTTTCTATCTATGATAACACTCTTTAAATAGAGTTGTGATTTTATCCCTTTTATTAGAATGAATTTATTGTATTAATGATGGAATTATATTTTATATAGATTATGTTATGGTGAAATTATTTTTAATAAATCCATTTTATTTATTGTGTTATTCTATGATGAATGGTTTATGTTTTTGTGGAAAATGTATGATTGATTTCATTATGAGATGGGTTGGACCTATATCTCCCTCCAATGCATTGGGAAAAGGATTATATCTCATGATAAAAACATGAACGGAATGAAAAGTAAATTTAGTTTAGTAATATAGGGCTAAAACAAAAAATATATCTAGTTCAGTAATACAGGGCTGGAATGAGTTGTAAACAAGGTTCAATAATATACTCTATCCGCTATGATGGTCATGACTATGAGCCTTTCCTAGTAAGTAAAATATTTTCTACACTTATGTGTTTTCCAAAATTCTATGTTTTATACCAATTATATTTTATCGTGGTTCATGTTACTTTATGATTTATGCCTTATGAACTACTTATATTTATTTCATGACTCAATATGTTCATATTAAAAAGTTATGTTCATGTCTTTACATTCAAGTTTTCATCTATTGTTTGCTTACCCTTACTGAGAATCTAAGCTCACCCTTTACTATTTTTTCCATTCCTTAAGTTATAAAGAAATCAATTAAGTAGGAGTACTAAAGGGGAAGATATTTGTGGGAGATGTTGAAGATCTTTGGCATGTTAGAAGAATGTATTCTAAGATTCCACAGATATTAAACTATTGTGGTCCTCAGGCATGAATTTTTAAAATGTAGTGAATATTCATCTAAAAATATTTAATATTCATATACCTCATTCTTGGGTTGTTATAATGTATGATATCATATATAGTTCCTCTTATAATTATTATCCAACTCATAAATATTAATAAATTTTAAAAAGAATTATACTAAATGGTTTTATACATTCTTCACCCTTTTGGAAATTGCGGCCACCAAATGTTATTCATTTATTAAATAAGTGGTGATACCTTTCCCTTATAGGATTTTCAGATTCCCATGTTACCTCTTCAACCATTTGGGTTTCAATAAAACTTTGACCTGGTGATCACCTTATTTTGCAACACATACTCTCTATGGCCAAGTACCCGAACTAGTTATTCCTCCTAAGAAATACTATCTTCCAACTGAATGACTTATGAACTCAAAATATGAGATAGATTTGGCATATACTTTATTAACATTGAAATGTAAAAAAATGGTACCTGGGATAAAATTAAAGGAAAATCCACTCAGAAGCCAACTGATCCATCTTATACTAAGATTTCATAATGTCTAATGACCTATGGAATAAACTTCCCTTTCTTACCAAAATTCAACACAATTTTCCTTGGATAAATTTTGAGAATGATAGGACCACCTACCTTAAGAGAAATATCCTTCCTCCTATTATCCACATAACTTTTCTACCTTCTTTGTGATGTTCTCATCTATAGATGAATCGACTAAACTTTTTCTACCATTACCTCTACCAAATATACTCCCATCAACTTATTTTCACCCACATAATTCAAAAATGTTGATGTTTAACACCACTTTCATACAATTTCTAAAATGGTTATATATTTATACTAGAATAAAAAATGATATTATAGAAAACACAACCAAAGAAATATGTTGATCTCAAATTCCTTGTTAATCCATTGAAAAATCATATAGAATATCCTCTATGGTTTTAATTATTCATTATTACTAAGAATCTGATTGAGGATGAAAAGTTGTAATGAAAGTTAATTCAGTGCCCAATGGCTTCGGAAGGAATTTCCAAAATATAGAAGTGAATCTTGGATCATGAGTAGATAAAATAGAGAAAGAAACTCTATGTAACATGACAATCTCATTAATATATATCTGAGAAAGTTTATCTAGAGATAGAGTTTCTAGAAAAATAAGAAAATGAGAAGATTTAGGTAGTCGATCAATAATAACCTAGATAACATTATTACCTCGAGATGTATTTCATAATCCCACTAGGTATTCCATGGATATATTTTTCCATTTCCACAATAGAACTAGTAAAATCTAATGAATACCCTTCGACAATTGTCCTTTTTCCTTAACCTATTGAAAATTATAACATCTCAGGGTAATGCTAAAAACATCTCTTTTCATTCCATCCAACCAGTAATACTTTTGAAGGTATCTATACATCTTATTACTAAAAGGATGAACTAAAAAAAAGAACCATGAGCTTCACATAATAACTATTTATTCAACTATGAATCAAAAGGAACACATAATCAATTAAAAAATCATAAAATAGAATCATTATCAGTGTTAAATTTAGGAAAATTACACTTTTAATCCAATTCTATATTTTTCTACAACTCATGGTCTTCTTTCTATTCCTTCTTAATTCTATTTGATTGAGATGATCTCTCTAAAACATGAAAAAAGGAAAATTTCCTATAACGACAAATTGAAATCCAAAATTCATCAAATCATTAGCCCAATTATCATGTTCCAAATGTAACATGGTTAATGTCGTAATACTATTCTGAATCAATGTATCAACCACTTTATTTTATTTTCTAGGATCATAATGAATCATGAAATCATAATCCTTGATTATTTCCAACCATCTTCTTTATATCATGTTTAACTGTTTCTAACTAAATACATATTTAAAACATTTATTATTGGTATATATTTCAGATTTTACACCATAAAAATGATTCCTCGAAATTGTTAATGAAAAAAAATCAAATTCTAAATCATGGGTAGAATAATTTAACTTCAGAGGCTTCAACTCTCATAATGTATAAGAAAATACATTATCATTCTGAATTAGGACACTACTAGGTCCTTTTAATGGAGCATCATTGTAAATGAAAGATTCAACATTTCTATAAAGAAGGGCCATGAATGGATCATTCACCAATTTTCTTTTCATTTATTGAAAATAATCATCATATTATTTTATCCATATTAACTTAACACCTTTTCTTGCTAGCTTAGTTAGTGGGCTAGATAACCATGATAATTTTTGAACAAACCTACAGTAATATCCCACTAAAACAAAAAAACCATGAATATAATTTATATTTTTGGGTCTTTTATATTATTCAACAACTTAAGTTTTATCAGGGTCAATAGTTATGCCATCTTCAGAAACAATGTTACCTAGGAAAGCCGTTATTTCAACCAAAATTTTCACATGATGAATTTCTCATACATTTTATTTACCTGTAGGCTTTGTAAAACAACCCTTAGATGTATTTCATGTTTCTCTTTACTTTTAGAATATACCAAAATGTCAAAAATAAGTACAATAAGAAACATATCCATGAAATAAAGAAATATTCTACTCATAAGATCCATGAATACAATAGGTGCATTAGTTAACCCAAACAGTATAACTAAAAATTTATAATTTCTATATATAGTTCAAAAAATTATCTTCAAAATTACTTCTTCCTTTTCTTTCAAATGATTGTACCCCAAACTCAAATAAAACAATGAAAAATATTGTGCTCCTTAGAGCTCTTAAAACAAATCATCGAAGTGGGGAAATGGATAATTATTCTTAAAATGACGTAATTCAAGGATCTATAATCAATGGAAAGTCTCATTGAACCATTTTTCTTTTTAATAAACAAGACAGCAGCACCCCACGGTGAAGTGATATGTCAAATGAAATCTTTATCTACCAACTCATATAACTGGTCTTTAAATTCTAGAAGTTATACTTGTTAGAATTAAAAAGGGGCTTTAG
Source organism: Viscum album (assembly GCA_963277665.1). Classification (NCBI taxonomy): domain Eukaryota; kingdom Viridiplantae; phylum Streptophyta; class Magnoliopsida; order Santalales; family Viscaceae; genus Viscum; species Viscum album. The sequence goes on along the minus strand of OY728162.1, from coordinate 1,460,959,741 downwards.
AAATTGGATTAGCATTATAAACTAGGTAAATAGTAAATTCAATGTATTGTTTAGGTATAATACCTAGAAACTCGTTAGTAAAAACATAGAAGTACTCATTTACTACTAAAACATCATTAATATGTACATTTCCATTGTTTTCAAAAATATGTGCAATATAAAATTAATTTATATATTTTAATAGTTTCTTGGATTCCTAATATTTTATCAATGGCATTGGTTCATTCTTGTATAAAAATTTAATCTCTTTCTGAAAATAAATTTTTTCAGATCTATAGTCTATCTAAAAATGGTAAACATAAATTCAATCCATACCCCGAATAACATCAAACTCTATTAAAGGAAAAAAGCGTTTTTTAGGTAAACTCTTTCCATAGGAAATGATAATAATAATATTATAATTTATTTTTCTTTAATATTTCCCCCACGTGTTTTTTCCATAATATCTAGATTTATTTCTTCTGATGGAATTTCTAATTTACTAGAAAAATAATCAGAAATAAAAGAATGTGTAGACCCTGAATCAAACAACACAATTGCACAATCTGAATAAATAAAAAATATACTAGATAAAAAATAATTTTATAGTGTAATATTTTCTAAAGTAGATGCGATGTATTTGACTACACCTTTATGCTTATATTTTGGATGCTTCCAATTATTTTAATTTCCCGTTTAGACACTCATTTAGATAATGACCCATCTCATAGTATTTAAAACATTTTCTTGACTATATATAATATTTTTTCTTACCAAAACCATGATATTTTTCCTTGTAATTATGAGCCTTATTCCCCATTTTACCTCATTAAAATCACTTAAAATAATTAAAAAGTAATTCCTCAGTGTGTTTTTTACCACAATTCTCACAAAATGTAAACATAATCTTCTTACTATAATAGTTATTTGACAAATTCTTCCCTTTCTCCTTCCATCTCAACCTATTTTTATATAAGTTTTCAATGTACAAATGACCATTAGAAAAATTTATTCCAACATTTTCCGCACACTGAATTTTTTTGTTTGTAATTTTTAAATTCATAAGAATCAAATTCCCTTCAATATTTTGTCTTTAATACTAAGTAAAAATGATTGATTTTATTGCCAATATCCCTGAATAAATTTGGAGAATACTTTTCCAATAAAGTGAATTTTTCTTTGTATGAAGCCCCTGAATCCTCCTCATACCTCAAATCCAATAATTTGTTTTCCATCCTAAGTCTAACCGCTTTAGGAAATTATGTATCAATAAAAATATTTTTGAATTAATCCCACATAAAAGAAACAATATCCAAATTTTACAATATATTCTTAACCATTTAACACCACTCATTGGATTCACCTTCTAATGGTAAACAATACAATGAAATTGTTTTTGAACACCCCATGAAATGAAAAATATTTCTTGGGATTTAATCCATCCTTTTGCTACCACCAGGTTAGATGATCCACTGAATTATAGTTCATGTTTCCTCATTAAATAATCTAACACTTACATTTTAAGCTATGGTTTCTGTAAATGATGTCATTCATAGATTCCATCACCGTTAATATCATATGTCTACTAACCAATTATTGCAAAAAATTGTTCATTTATGATTCCGACCATCTAAGGTTAGTGATTTGGAAGGATGTTTTCCTCTTGATGCCTTTCAACTGTAGATTTCATATTTCCTATGTGAAAAAACATTATCAATAGATATATATTAAATATAGAAACGTGGTAATATTAAAATGATATATCATTTCAACTTATCTATAAACTAATAATTATTTATATATTTTCTATAACAAAATATCATTACCCCTAAAGTTATCTAAACTGTCCTTTGATACCAACTATAAGGCCCTGAACATAAACAATACACAATATTTATTTTTAGTCAAGAATTTAATTTATTTCACATTGAATATCTTTTCTAGTTTACAGTTTTGAAGAATTATTTCATAATTCATATATAAATCCACATTCTTACAAATTCGACACTACTAAACAATATCCACTATTTCCAAAATATAAAACTTTTAAAATAAAATTTGATTTATTTTTCATGAAATATCATCATAAAATTAATCTTTACTTCCTCTATTATATTACCAATCTATAAACCCTGTGGAAATTTTTTTAATCATGGGATGAGCATAAAAAATCACCATAAGGGACACAAAAACAATTAAAGAAAATGTTAGTCAATGAATAATTATAATCCCATGAAAATATTTTTACAAAGATATACTTTCCACCCAAAAAACACAAGATCTTTATCTTACCTCTTGAAATCACATGATTTTGACAAAAATACATAGAAAACATAAAATCATAATGGTATCTTCTGGAATCAATTACATTTCACCCTTATAGTAGATTTTATGGCTATATAGGGATTAACATTCATGGTTACATTCGGAATACCCGCCGCAGTATATTCCCTTAATTTTATAGGAGAAACACTACCAGTTAACTCTCTCTCATTACCCAATGAATAAGAGAGCTATCATGAGCTCACGGAACCTTGATTTATCTTGGAACCACCCATACATTAAAAAATTACAAAGAACCAAAACATTATAATAAAATATCACATTAGCATAAATGAAAAATAACATTTCCACTTTGAAATCACATTTCATTTTTACAAAGTTGCACACTAATAAAAGAAATTCCTTTATTGTAAAAAATAAATACAATCTTTTAATATAAGAATAAAAAAAATTAAATCAACAAAAATATGATAAAATCCATTCATTTCATATAAGTTAAATAAAACATTCATTTTGGTTTTTGTAAAAATAGTCAAAAAAGTAAATTTAAAATGGATTTTTAAAAGAAATTTTCTTACCTCGAGTCTGACTCGTCATGTACAATATTTATCTTCATGAATAATAAACATTGGTTAATTTTTTTTCTTGAAAACATTTTTAAATTTTGTCATTCATTTTATATAACTTAATATAATGTTACAACAACTACTTAATTATTAAATTTTATGTCGAACATTTTGATGATATTTGGTATTTATGTCCATAATGAAATTGATAAGTCAAATATGGTGAAATAGGTCATTGTTACATAATCTATAGAATAATATTCAATAAATAGTGATCATTATTATAAATCAACCATAATTTCAAATCCATTAATTAAATATGGATATGAAAAATGAACTGCTTTATAATCATAGAGACGAAAAGTCGTACGTACGCATGATTAACATTTTCATTTTTCAACGATCATTATGGAAGAAAGGTAAGTGTTATATTGTATTTAAATAATCATAATAATATCATTAAAATCATATTAATAATTTAAATATACTTATAAATATAATCCATGTGATGTGGTGATGAAAAATGAATCACATCACTTCGTGGAGGTGATTTTTCACACACATGCACAGATGATGTTATTATTTACACATTCATAGAATGCAAGAAAATAATTGATATAGTATTATTTTATAATGAACCATATGTCATTAAAATCATATATGAACATTTATTCCATCATTATAACCAATATTGAGAGACGATAATGTAAAATGAATTATATCGGTTTATGGATGTGATTGTTTACACATACGCACAAACGATTAGTTGATTTTCCATTTTATGGAATCAGATATGGATTTAGGTAATTATATTAACATAATAACTTCTATTTATACTAAGGATATTATAGGTTTTATATCATCATGTTTTGAGAATATTTGGAGGAAGTGGACTAAAAAAATAAACAAAATCTCCTAATTAAAAACAATACCTCTTCTTCCAACGATCACATTTTATTAACACCTTAACACATATAAGGAGAGTTTTATTACTACAATAATGATTATAAAATGTGGGGATGGATTCTTGGAAGTTATTTTGGCATATATAAGTGGATTCAAAAAGGTTTGTAGGTGTGAAGAATAGATAAGAATGAGTTACCTTTTAAAAGAGAGGGGATATGCACTCTTTGAATTTCAGAAAGTAATAAATTAATATAAATTAATTTCAATTAAAAATGGATCCAAAGTTATTTATTTAGAATATAAAATGATACCCAGACTAAATAAATTCATACAATAAATATTAATCAAATATTTATTAATTTTTTAATATTTTTCTTTTTGTTTTACCCCTTATTTTACCCTTTAAACTCTTACCATGCTATTATGTAATTCACACTTTGAGGGTTAATATAATTAATATAACATGACTAAAAATCAATAAATGAGAAATTTATTACATTTTAGGATGAATCAAAATTATTTTTCAGATTTTGAGATTTTCTTTAATTTAATATCAATTATTAAAATATTATTTATTTTAAGATATCAATTATGTCAATTTTGACACTATTCTTTATTTGACTTTTTTAAAATATAATAACTACATTATATATTATAAAACAATATATGAAGTCATATATAATATTTCAAATTAATCCATAAAAATCATGGATGACATAAATTATACAAAATTATATTTATTTAAATATCATTAATTGAATTTATTTGATTCTTCTATTAATGAATTAATTACTATATCGTCAATGTGTCACCATTTAATTAATTTATTTATTTCATAAAATTTTAAGTAAAATATCATGATTTAGGTAAACATTTTAAATTTCTACATACTATTTATAGTCTAATATATCCCTTATATGCCGCATATATAAAATATTTTACTTATTAAAAACAAGAGAGTGACAAAATTACATTTTCTTTGAATAAAATAATAAAAATTTCCTATAGTCTTCCAAGTTGATTCCAAAGCTCATATTTCAGAGAAATAATTCTTTTATTTCTAAACATAGTCATAAAATTAATTTAGGACAACTATTAGGGTAATTTATAGTATTATTTTTACCCTTAATTACTCGATTTACCCTTAATTGTGGAAATAAAAATAATTACAAAAGTTACTATTCTTATATTTCAAAAAAAGTTGATCATATTAGATCATTAATATAATATTTATTACAACAATTTAATTAATTTTTTAAAAATTTAAAACACCAATGTTTCTAAAACTATTTCAAAATTAATCTCATTGATGGATCCTAAAAAAGAGTTTTTAATGTAAAAATGTTCAAAAGTTCACAATGTTTTTATATCCAATTTCAATGTGAAATTTATTTAAATGATGATAATTTTGTTAAATGATAAAATATTGGTGTAATTATACTTAAAAACAAATTTAAAACATAATTCAATTATATAAATAAATTTGATGAAAAAACGGGTTTTATTTAATATTTTTATTATTCAGTATTCATCAAATTATAAAAGTTCTAAAAAAAAACTAAACATCGAAAAAAGTAAATTTTTATACATATATTACAAATAAGAAGTTCATTTTCTTAACTATATTATTTAAAATTTAAAAAACTATATTTAAAATGGGTTCTCCATCAAAAGGAGATGAAGTTGTATTTTTTAAAAAATAACCATTTTATTCCTAAAACTGAATTTCTTCTTATATCATTTATATAAAACATATATAATGAATTATAAAAATTAAATGTAATATATTATATATATTTTTAATTAATATAATCCCATAAGTGTGATCTATTTATTTATTAATATAAAACACACTTGTATACATTTAAATTATTTTTATGAAAAACATTTCATTTTATTTTAAAAATAGTTTTATATTCATTTATAATTAATTGGACCAAAAATAAATAATTATATAATGTGTGAAAAATATTTTCATAATTTACTTAAACACGTTATTACCCATTAGTCTAATGTCTATATGATAATTTCTATATTGAATAATAATATTTAGTTGTTCATTTACGATTGATGTAGTGTATTATATACGCTATTATACATAGTGTTTCTTTTAATTATCATATAATTCATAAATATTAATAAATTTTAAAATTACTTATATTACCTAGGTTTTCATAGCTATGTTTTTCTAAAAACTAGATCCCTCAATAACATCAGAAACCCCTCAGTTAAAGGGTCCTCTATTTTTATAGGTGATGATCACCACCTCATTACACCGCCTCAGATCCACAATTAATGATGTGTCATGGAATCCTTAAAATCTCTAAAAATAATTCAGCATCATGACTACATCAATGCTCTGAATTCATTTAGGATTTACTCAAACATACACAGAATATTATGGCACCATTACTTCATAGGTTCACGAAGTTCCTTTTTGGTGGAATCCTCACATGCATGTGGTGAGATCGTATGGTCCTTATTTATCCAATATCAAACCCATTAAATATTAAAATGAACTAATATTTTGTTTTCAGTTTTTCAATAGTCACTTTCTTCATTTTACCACATGCATGCAAAGCGTGGCATGCATGCATGATGATTTAAAGCCTCATCCACTCATAAACTCGATCACAGAGCAATAATGGAGGTATTAGATTGATTATATGTGTGGTTGGATTGAAATATAGTATAATGGAGTTACATGGGTTTTTAGAGGCAGGGGATGAATCCCCTGAGTGATCAGATGAATCAGATGAGCCACATCATGAGACCAATGAAATGTATGTCTTTATAACGACAGATTAATAGTATTTTCATCGTCCGTGACCTAGATAGATAATTCCACATGGCTTTATTAGGGTATAAAAATAAATTGGTTCCTTGGACCGACCATAATTCACCTCCAACTCTCCATACCACCTCATATCGCTTCTTCCTTATACAGTGCATCCCCGTACAATGGTGACTCCACTCATGCGCTTTATACATGAGGGCTAAGGGGCTGATACATTTTCCAACTTCTCTATCACCCTACCTACTTCCATGGGCAGGCCTTCCCAAGTTGGTTGACCCTTGGGTACCCTATATGGGGAAGATATCTAGTCCTTGGTAGGTCGTAGGTGATTTCCTAATTTTTTATAAAGGCCACGCTAATATATAGATAATTTCTATGTAAAAATAATAATATCAAAGCCTTCCTCAAAGATGATTTCTAGACATCTTATCTTGTTATTCATTATTTATTCTTCATGTATCATAAATATGAACTTATATTCTTTCATGTACACTATCAATTAAACACTTCTTCATGTAAATACTTTTTTCATGGACTTCACTTAGTGTAACCAATGTGAAAACTCTTTATAACATGTGTTTAATCATTCAAGATCGGTTCAAAAATCATCAGAGTTAACAACATGGAGAATTTATCAATCGTGGCATCCAATGATATGAATCCAAAAAAATTCGCCATGTATCACCACTTCTCATTATCAAATTATTAAAAACATATTGACATATCACTGACAAAAAATGTAAACCCATGCCTAAAAAATTCCTACATTGTATTTTGTTTTTAATACTTCTTTAGAACACTTCTTAGGATTAAATATCCATGATCAAACTTTTCTCCCCCATATTGGAAATCAAATGACAAGGAAAAGTGGGTATTTTCTCAAAAACATGTTCTCCTCCGTTTAAATGTTATTTCTTGATTACCTCTGAGAGGGGGATGAATTCACATTATTCTATAACAAAAGCTCCATTAGTTTTTCAAATATAAGTCTACATGGTCTAACCCTATGTAGAAAACAAGAGATATGAAACTAAGTATGTCTAAGAAATCTATAAAAATCATGCATGTGAAATTATTATTAAAATGTATCAATTATCATTAATGGGGTTGTAAATAATCATATTTATCAAGGAAATAATAAATCCTACACAAACATCAACAAACACATCAAAAAGTTCAAGTTTAAAGATAAAGCTTCCCCTTTATCTCATTTTTTCATGAACCAAGAGCTCCCCATTAATTTACAAGATAATAAAATTAAGAGTAGGGGATGAAAGTGTGATTATCATACCTTGACTATTAATTCGGAATTTTACGAATGATTACATTTCAATATCAAGGTTTCTTCCCATTAAGGGTTTCACATGTTTCTCTCATTTCATGGAAGTCAGTAGAATCCATGATGTAAAATCTCATCATGTTGTTCAAAAGTAACACTGATAAACACATCCTTTAATTCTCTGAATTATTAGTTCCAAATAGATAAAATAATAGGGAATATGGAATAACCAATTGGTTTCTCAAAAGTATCATTCACGCTGAGAGCTTCCTCTCAATATAGGCCACTATTTTCTACCAATATCGGCATGGGAAGATTTATTTGGACTCTTTCTTTTGTTTGGAGTCTCATCAGTTTGATAATATTCTTTATACCCTTGAACTTCATCTTTTTGTTGAATAATTTTTTAACCTCAATTTTCTAGAATGTCAAGTTTCAAAATGTGGATAAATTCTAATCACTTTCGACCTCTTTTTCAAAGATTACTTTATTTCCTTTATAATTTGAATGTTTTTCACATTACATTAATTTTTATCTAGTTTCAACTGATGTGTCCAAATAACTTGGCATTCTTTATTTAAATTTGAAGTCTTCTTAAAAATATTTTAATGACTTTTCATTGGTTTTATTTTGGAACCTCTCTCATTTCACAGTATCAAAAAATTATCCTTCCAACCTTGTTGTGTGTAGATAATCCTTCTGACCTTAAAAACCACATCTTCCACAACATTATTCCAAAATATGAAATTCGTTTTGGGTATATAGTTGTGTAGAAGATCTATTCACATGTTCTCTTCTTTGAGATTTTTTCCCTTGATTCTCATTGAAACTCCCCCTTGATTCTTTCTTTATTCCTAGAAAAGACATGATTAATCAACAAGTGTAGCCATTTTTACCATGCTTACCACAAAACCAACAAAATCAATGAAAATTTATTCTCTTAGATATGTTCTAGATAAATCAAAATATGTATTGTTATTGTATTTTCATTGGGGATTAGGTACTTCATGGAAATTTTTTCTCTTCCTTACATGTGAGAGATTTCCACTCATTCTTCTTGGCCCACATATTCTCAGTTTTGGATTTCACACATGTAGTATTAAAAGTAACATATCCATCAAAATTATTAAGTTAAATTTTACCTTTATTCTCTCCATCATGAGAATTTTATCCCTTGATCTCAATATATTTATTGAAATATTATTTGAACATATTAAACTCATGTTGTACTATGAAAAATATCGATTGTGTCGAAAATAGTTCCTCTTATATTGAAGTAATCTTTTCTTCAAGATCACATATCATTTTATCTTGTTTATTAATTTATAATTTGTACAACTTGATATAATTGATAAAATTTACTTCTTTCTTGAAAAAATCCTCATTTTTTCATCTATATGAATTATTTATTACTTATTCATTTTATTAGTTGTTTTTATTGATTTATTTATCAACCTTCTCAATTTATTTATTAAGATAATTGATCTATTCCAAGAATTATTCTAATTCTATATCTGTCTGCCATTCAATTTAAATTTGTTCCTCTTCATCATCACTACTGCTTGATGAATCACTTATTATCTTATCTTGAAAAAAAACTGGATTCATTTTATTAATAAAAAAATGATGATGAATCTTTATTTAATTTTGTCATAATATTTTTTCTGGTACTATTGTGTTTCTACTTATTATTATCTCATTTCTGTTTATTGGATCGTTCATCATCTGATTCTTCTTCTACTTCCTATTCTTCAACAATCTAGTTTGGAAACTTCTTGAAATAGTATCAAGTGCTACCATAGTGGAATCATTTAAGTGTATTTTTATAATTTCCCTTCCATTTTACCTTCTTTCAAACTTTTTTTATAAGGTAAATGATGTGATTGAAGTCATCACCATCCTTATCAGTATCTGAATCTTCGAATTATTCCCCCAATATTTATCTCAATTTTCCCTTTCTCATGGATTAAAAGGCAATTTCCATTTTATCATTCTTCTTTAAAGATGAATTTTTCTTCTCATAATTTATGAGAATGTTGTGTAGTTCATCAAGAGATAAATCATATCTTTATCCCAGGACTGATACCTGAATAAAAATGATCTATAAAATTCATCATCAATTTTTTGACAATGATAGAGTCATCCAACTTCTAACCAAATCCTTGAAATTTGTTGACTATCAAATTTACTCTTGTGAAATAATCAGCAAATCTTTCTTCATCATTCATTTTAATTCCCTTAAAATTGATCCAACAAACATGATGTTTCGATTCATTTACATTGAAATTCTATTCCTTGATGCTTGAATGTTTATCCCAAATCTCATTAGCAGTCTAGAGACCCGTGAACTTTCTGTTAACATTTTCTATTAGAGACATAAAGATGGAATTTTGAGCCTTTCCATAAACATACATGTTTCTATTATCAACTTGTGTCTTGGAAAAATTATAAAAAATGGGTGGAAATCACATTGTTGCAACATCTTTCACTTCTAGACCGAGTGATAGGAGATAATATAGCATCATATTCATTAAAATTTTATATTTTTCCCATCAAATATTGGAACACCTTGGATTTGGATAGAATTAATATTCACTATCAATTAGAATACTTCTTGGATCTTTAGAGGGAACCAAAATCTCTGATACCACTTGTAGTTCCCTAGGCTGGATTGACCACTAAGAGGGGAGTAGTGAATCAATGGTTTCCTTTTATGATGTACTTTTCTTCAAATTTAGACTCAAAATCTTGTTAAGGTTATCGATCCACACAGTATTATCTCTGAATATCACTTCGTGTACAGTGTTAGTAACTAAGAAAGCACCACACAATATTTTTAAGGATGGGTATAAAGACCTACTCCTTGCCATGTTCACCCCCCTACATGAATTATTCACAATAAAACAAGTGATTATAGTGATTTGGATCCAACTAAGTAATTTTTTTTATTACATATCTAAATAGAAGAATTCTCGATTTGGTTCCAATCAAGAGACTCCTTCTTCTCGTGGCTCCAACCATATGGATTAAATTTCTCCCAAAACCAACCGAAATACTTAACCTCTGGGGAATGTCTTCATCAACTGTAGGATAATTCTATGATCTTATTCCACAAGATTGTAGGATTCAACTTCCTTCTATAATTGTTCATGTATCTTTCAACAGCCACTGGTCAGATCATTTGTTCTTGCTCAATAATTCTGATCACCTTTGATTGACTATTTTCCACAGTGAAAATATGATCAGGATGATTCTTCCTTATTACTAAAGTCCCAAACTCACATGATTGTGTGAAAGCTGTGAAAACAATATTATTAAATATTTAATTCACGGAAAATACTTGTACAAGGTCAATATTATTCAATTATACTTCATGCATGATTTACATGGCATCCAAAAAAATTGGTTTGGGTATCTGAAGAAAAGAAAATATTGTGAATACCGTTCTTTATATTTTATGTTCATTGTTTATTCATGTGATGGTTTATTTCAAATGATTTCATGTGTGCATGTGAGCATGCAAGAATGAATTTAATTGTTTTAACTTGAAACTGCAACCGCACACTACCCACTTTACACACACACACACAAATAATATATCTAAATTTTACGTGTTCATGAAGATGAATTTATGTATTAAAGTGCTCCTTTAATTATTATATTCTAACCCATATCGGTGTAAGATTTTGATCCGCACAACTTAACTAAAAAAAATCAACTGTGTGGGTTGTGTTCATTGTTTTTCTTTCCTTCACACAAAACCTAATGAGTATAAGATTTTGATGTGAAAAATACCTTCTTCATGAGATAAATTACACTTTTTTAGTGTCTCAAAAATCTTTAAACAAAAAACCAGACATAGGATCAGATTTCTTCATGAAAAATAGGGAGACACGTAACACAATGTCCCAAGGTGTCTTCGAAAAAACAAGTTTCTTGATGAAGTGTTTCAAGATTATTGTGCACAAAATGAACACTTATGGAATCTTGCTTTATGAATGATAAAATAATTAGCGTTTATTTATAAATTTCACAAACTGTAGTGGTTTTCAGTGATATATTTTATAGAAAACATGAGATCTCAATAACATAGGCGATGATCACCACCTCATTAAACCACCCCAGATCCAAAATTCATGATGTGTTGTAAATCATTTAAATATTTTAAAATAATGCCTCATCAAGACTCCATCAATGATGTTGAGTCGTTTTTTATTTACTCAAACATATGCCAAATATTATAGTGCCTTTACATTGTGAGTTCATGATGTTCCTTTATGGTGGTATCCTCGTGTCCATGTGGTCAGATTGCAAGCTACCTACTTCTCGGTTCTTGAACCCATTCATTCTAAAAATGACTGGAAACATAATTCTTAGATCAGCAGTAGGAACTTTCTTCATTTTAGAACATGCATGAAAATATTAGCATTCATTCATGTTGATTTGAAGTCTCATCCACTCATCAACTCATTCAGTGAGCAATCACGGTGGTGTCAGTTCAATGAAACGTGTGATAAACTTTAACTCCATCATACTAGAGTTCCTTGTGTGGCCAAAGGTAGTGGATAACTTCTCTGAATAATCGTACGACTCATAGGAACTGCAGTGTGTGACCAAAAAAACTCCCGTCTTTTTAATGATGGATGAATAGTATTCGCATCGACCATATCACACATCTAAGATTTCACACTTCTTTCCTACAATATATTATTATATAGGTATATTGCATTAAAAGTGCTTCTTTTTCTCTACGAACATCCTCTTACTGTTTTTTCTGGTTGTCGTACCTCCCAGCACAGTGGAACTTCGGCCCCCATGCCTTCTACATGGGTGTTACCGAACTTATATGTTGCCCAAATTCTCTACCACCATGCCTTTTTTCATGGTCAGGCCTTCCCATGGGGACTTCCCTTCGGGAACCCCCAAGTGCTGTAGAGGTTTATTCGTTGAATCCTTATAGGTTTGGCCAAGTTTTTCTAATAAATACCAGAATAATACTTAGATAATTTAAATTTATGAAAGAATATTAATCCCTTCCTCAATGATGATGACAAGACAACTTCTCTTCTTATATTCTTCTTCCTCATTTATTATTCATGAATCATAATTATGAAATTCTGTTTTTTCATGGTAACTATCATTACACATCTTCATGAAAATACTTTTTTCATGGAGATCACTTGATGTAATTAATTTTCAAACTCTTAAAACATGTGTTTATTAATTTAATATTAGTTCAAAAATCATCAAAATTATAAACATGAATAATTTCTCAAGCATGAAATATAATTTTGTGAATCCATAATAGTTCTATAGGAATTACTACTTCTCGTTATCATCTTACCAAAAAATTATTGACATATAATTGACATAAAATGAAACACTAGGTCCAACACGGGGAGATAGATTGAGGGAGGGAGGGAGAGTGCACATAGGTAGGAGAAAATAGGTTACTCACATAGTATATAGTGGAACCAATGAACTGGTGGTGGAAGGATAGGGGGGATGGAGGGAGAGGGGGGATGGAGTGGGGGGAATAGAGAGAGAGAGAGATGGAGAGAGTGGGAGAGAGAAATATAGGGGGGAGAATGTCTATGTGAGGGAGAGAGAGTAGGGATTTATAGTCTCTAATTGCATTTAAAAAGAGAATACCTGGAATATGTACATCTAAGGGAGGCCAAGTTTTTATAATATATAAATAAATAAAATAAAGATACAAATTGGAATATAAATACAATTCATATCATTAAACATTAACCGTTAACTCAATCAAGCAATGACATAGTAAAAACTATATATAAATATATAAATATTCTAAATACAATAAAAATATAACTTTTGGGTTCTGAGATCCCATTAGAATACACTGAGGGGGTGAATCGAGGGTGTCAAATACTTCTCTTTTATAAATGGTTATTGTTTACGTATTAAAATAAACACTTATTTAGTTATCCATTACACAAAAAATACGTACACCATATTAACTATATAAATAAATAGTAAAATAAAATAGTAAAATTGAATTACTTGGATCAACCAAATGGACAATTTCCAAGAAGCTTTCACACAAAAAGATGCTAGTGTTTAAAAAACAAAATTTTTTGGTTATTAACTAATTTGTAAAAGGTACTCCAAACTCATGCTCACTAACTTTATAAATTTTAGGCATTCTCAATGATTCTAAAATATTGACCCTCTTTTTTCTATTCACAAAAATTATTGATAAGATCAAAAATGATTGGATCATAGTAAAATGAATAATCAGATAGGTTTCTAAGGTAAAAAAAAACACATTTTGATTATAATAGAACACATTTGAAACCGAAAATCCCCAAAATAAACCACATATGAAACCCAAACCATGTATAAACATAAAATTAAGAGATAGCGTATCTGTAACTATATATGGAAAAGACTCTTTCTTTATTCAAGTGCTTGATGAGGATCCCTTTGAGGTTACCAAATGAACCCCCCCACCATGTTGTATCCATAGATTGATATGAATCACTTGACACCGGAGTGAGATAATTCTTCTATCTATGATATACTTGTATATCACATGGTAAAGTAGGAATAATAAAAGATACATGATAGAGAGATTTGGTGTAAGGATGGTCTTCTTCAGAAAATAAATATTTTAATGGATGATACCATTTATATATGCTTCACGGAATTTTCATGCCTCCCACAACATTAAATCATACATCAAGAATAAATGGCATATCAGTTATAACTCAATGTAACTTTATGATTATATACCTCCCAATAATTTCATAACATAGAAGGTTATAACTAATGATATCTTAAATGGGTAGTGATTAAGACATTATCATATTAATGTTTAATGGCCACCATGTCACAAGGTGTTATCATAATAATATATTATTATTGTAATAACATTACAATATCACTATATTGTACAGTAAAATATGACCATAGTAGCATATAAATTTTCATATTTCTCCTCATGATATACGTAAACCACAACATATGATATAAATTTGGTTTAAAAATATCATTCCATGATAAATAAATATACCATACCTAATGATATGGGTTAAAACACATCATATATATATATAATGGATTTAGGGAATATCTGTATTATAACAAGTAACAGTTTTTAGAATAACACCAAATCTGCAATGGTGTTTCAGTTTAGTAGAGAAACAATATGTACTTGATTTCTATCAATATATAATCTATAAAACATAACATTCTCATGGAATAATTGGTAATCAATTAAATCTACTTATTATGTATGTAATATAAAATTGGAAACTAATATTTTTCCACCTTCTTAAAAGTAAATAATATATTTAGTTTAATAATTTATAAGTAAATGTGAAATAACATTTCAATAAAATATAACAATATTTTTTTATTACATTTATCCACAAAAAATTTATATTCAAAATTAAAAAATGGAAACCAAAACCATATTTTAAACTTCCACAAATATGTTAAGGACCTATTTTAATATTTATAAATTTAATTTATTTAAATATCTTAGACAATCAATTAAGAATATTTCAAAATATTTCTTGTGATTTTATATTGAATACAAGGTTATTCCTAGTGGATAATGATGGAACAATTGAGGGTATTGTTGTGACATGACCAAACTGGTTGTGTTTTTTGGAAATTGGGTTTATTGAATGCATTATGACTGTGGTGAAGAATTTGAGAATTTTTATAAAGCAGTAAATAATGTTTCTGGTGGGTTTATAAAGAAGAGAAAAATTATAATGAACCTAGTTTGGACATGCTGTAATATGTGTTGTGTGTGAATAAACTAATGACATAGTTGAAGGTTGGATGTTATATTTAGATCACCATTACATAGTTTCAAGTGTTACATTGTAGTGAATAAAACATAGTTGTAAGGAGGAGTTAATATGAAAAATTATTTCAGGATAAATCATAGGGCACAAATTTTACATCATAATAAGATATAAAAATATAAAAATCATTTAACAATTCTTCCATATTGTAAATCCTTAATCCATAGTATATATTGGATGGAAATATTTATTGATATTGAACCTTTAATTTTTAGAGTTCATATTTTAATTCAGGTTTTGATCCATGGAGTGATTAGAAATGGATTGGTATTACAATGCAATTATGACCCACACACCATAATTTAGTGGATTTTAGAACAATTTGGATATAAGAATAAATTTAAAATATAGAGATATTGGATTTGTTTTTGAATTGTTTTATTACATCATAAGTTATGGTTTTGAATCCCATTTAGGGTATAACATATCGAAATTTATGGAGGATAAATTTGGATGGTTAAATTGATGATACTAGAAGAATTTTGAAAAGTTAGAATGATAAATGACCAAGAATTATTTTAGATCATTGATGAAAATATGTAATTATTATACAGATAGAATCTATTGTTTTAAATAATTTCATTTATTATATAGAATTTATCAAGTACATTGGTCATAATGAAAAAATCCTTTTTGAATTAGAGTTTAGATATTTTTTTAATATTCATACTTATCAAATATGATCAATATTAATGTTATGATTTTAATATGTTCAATGATTATTTGGGACAAAATTTTCAATATCAATAAAGGAGACAATACGATGTAGGAGTAAATATTGTATGTTTTTTCATAACAGGATTGATGATATAAATATATATTCAAATAACACCATTAATAGTTTCTCCAAATGAATCATTAAGGTTGTTGGTTCCATTCATGTACTTGATGATGGAATCAAATATATTGATACTTGTAATAAAATGTTAATGAGATTCAAACCCTTATACAACCCCAATCTTTCAAGACTTAAGGAAATTAATCTAGTGGATCTTTCATTGGATGATTTACAAAGTATATTGGGTTAATAATAAATTTATGTTAATTAGAAAGTAATAATGATCCATTTATCCAATGATATGGAATTTAAATCAGTGGATAATTTTAACATCAATGATAGTGTAAATTTAGATGAATATATAAGTGAAATTTTTTTATCACATGTGTAATGTAAATTAAATTAAGGAAATGGAAGGTTTAAGGGAAATATACCATTATATTTTTTAAATCGTTTAAATTCATGAAATATTTGAATGAAATGTTTAAATATAGATTGATGGATATATTGAGAGTGATTATTTATAAAAATAATAATGAATATTTCTCTATAAATAAATCTTTAAATATATAAATACATATATAAGAAAATTTAAAAGAAATAACTTGGTGAAATAATAATAAATTGAGGATAGATTTTTCTTTGAAAATGGAGAAACTGAGAATAAATTTGATTTATAGGATTCTATTATATAAATGGTTGAAAAAATAGATATGAAACCTTATGAGAAAATAAATTGATAGGTGTAATTGACTATAGTTTTAAACTCAAATTCTCTCTTGTGGATGTAGAAATATAAAGGAAGAAGAATTTAAAATAGGCAGATTGATGAATGAACTTTTAGAGTACATTGAAAAACTCAAACCCAAATCTACTCAATTAGGGAAGGTAGTGGATGACTAAGGTGTTGAATAAGAAAATAAAATTAAATTTATGGGTTTTAAGTTAATGTTTAATGATAAATATAAGGCAATCAATGAAAAAAATTATTGTATTAAAGAATGATAAAAGAATACTGAGGTGCATAAATATGAATTAGTGGAATTGGAGAATAATATTTAAGTTAAACTTAAAAAATTATTTTAAGAAGAAGTTTATGTTTGGAAAACACTTAGATAATGTTTGAAAAAATCCTTCAAGGTAACATTACATCATTTTTTAGTTGTTTTTGGGGAGAAAGAATGTTTTTATGGTGAATTTTCCATTTCTAAAGATGTTTTTGATAATTCATTTTGGAAAAGAACTATGACAATGTAATGGAAGATCTGGAGGCAGTACAAAATAATAGATACAAGGTGGAATATTTTTCAAGTGCTTGCCAAATTTTTGGGGTCCAAAATTTGGGATTTGGTGAGCAATGATAAAAGTGAATTTACTTTAAGATCTCATCAAAATATGGGAAAGGAACGAGTTTCGTGAAGATGGGCTTCATGAATTATATTTTTCAATGACATGAATAATTTTGACGGTGGGATCTATGATTTTGACAAGATTCATGAAAATTAGAGGTGAAGAGAATTGCGAGGGAGAATTGCGGTAGCGACGTAAAGAAATTGACAAGATGCTCGACAATTAAGATGAGCTCTGTGATATGAAAATTTTCGTGGTGATTCACAATGTAGAGATAATTTCGATTGAAATTTTGGATTTTTTAAATTTGAGATAAAGAGATGTTGACTTTGTGTGAAAGTTTCTCAAGTAAGTGGAATTACCTATAAATAGATCTCAAAACCCTTGAGAAGTGTAGAGAGTTTTTCAAGAAAAATTTATAGCTTCCAAATCACAAAGGAGCTTCATAGAGGCAATGTGATTCATGAAAGGAAGGATCTTCACGATAGATAATCTAGCTCCACGACAGAGTTGTGTTTTGTGTTGGCCCAGTGAGCTTCATGAAGGAAGTCTCTATGCGACGACATGAGCTCTACGGTGGCCTAATATCCCCAAAGGATTTAGTTCTGTGAAGAATTTTGCTCTGCGAAGTAGTGAGCTCTACAACGGTGTGTGCTTTGCGATTAAGTAGGGATTTCTTGAGGGCTTGTTTGAGATTTTCAAAATTGGGAGCTTTATAAATTTAGGAGATTTGTGAGGGTACTTTCAACGGTTATTTCCCAGTGATCTTTGGAAAAGGGTTATTCATTAGTGGATGAAATTTGGACTTCAAAAGGTATCTACATATAATGAAGGATGTATTCAATAGAGATAATTAAAGGGCCTAAAAGTCTTTAAACTGTGATTGGATCTTCTAAAGAACAATTGAGATCACTTCAGTTGAGAGAGAATTCATTTTTAAAATTATGAATGGTTGTAAACCAAGAGGGATAGAAATTCCACTTCAAACTATTAAACAACAGTGTGATTTTAGTGGTTTTGGTACATCGACACACATCCTGTGTATGCTCCTTAGATGTAGCTCAATGAGGGTGAACCAAGAAAAATTGATGTGTCCTATGTATGATTTATGATTTGTTCATACTATACAGCAGGAAGGAGAGAGAAGAGAGTTTTTTAACAATGAAACTAGATCAAAGGGAAGTTGTTTTAATCTATCACACCCGGATTCAACCCCCTACCATAGGGTATCAAGCCTAGTTGACCTAACATATAAATAATTGAAATAAATGATATAGAGTTATATGATGGGTGTTGATAAGGTTTTTAATTATCAAAGAATAGAAAATATAGGGCAATTTAAATTGTATTTGAAAAAATATATTCAAAAGATAGGTTAGAAAATGCTAAAGAAACATGAAAGAAAAACGTTAGTGACAACTATCAGTCATCTATGGATTTTTGAGAACCAATGATCTATTTAGAGGATGTGAGTGTGTAAATAGATAGTGAAAATATATTACCCTAATGAAATGATAATTTTAGGGATTCTTAGGTCACACCATAACCTATTGTGAAGGACTGTAAAGATATTTTATAGGAGAATCACGTAGAAGACAACAAATAAAAATGAAAGCATGTTCTATATCTCAAAGTATAATTTTTATGGATATTATTTTTATTGATTCAACTTTATTCATAAAGGAATTGATTCTAGACCCAGAAGGAGTGAATATGATTTTTATGAAGTTCACGGAAATTGGATGTGAGGAAAATGAATATCATTCCTGAGAGAAAACATTCACTCTATTGGAAGAAAAATTGGATGATATTTCATTAAAGGTGATGAATAACTGAAAAACATGGACTCCAAATATAGGGTTCTCAATGGAAAAGATTAGGAATTTTAATTTGTTGAATAATTTGGAAGGACTTATAGATTGAATGGTTCATATTTCAAATATAGAGCTTTGAAAATAAAAACAAGTGTTAATATGAGGATTTTTGGAGACGAACAGAAAAATATTTTGGTACATTATGTAACTAGTTATAGAAAAAATATATTGAAGGTATATTAATTATGTGAATTAAGACTTGAATTTAAATTTTATACAAAGGTTTGATTAATCATAAGTGTGGAATATTGTATTTTCCTTACATTTACTTTTTATTTCAATGATAAAATCCCCACTATTTTTTCATCTTGAGATTAATTGCATCATATTTAGTTTTTACGACTATTTTATTATTTACTGTTAAAATGGTTTAAATCATGTTTTTAAAGTGTTTTTAATCATTTATGAAATTTTTAGGACAAGCCATAATTATATTTTTTTAATGTTTTTTTGAAAAATAGTAATTCTTAAATTGAATAAGAATATTTTTTCTATGTCCTAGTTCATGCATAATATATTCCCTTATACATAATATTATTTAAGAGAAAAAGTATCTAAATCGAATGATATGTAATATATTTTTGAACAGTTGAGGAAGATGTGTAAGATATTATTCTTAAGAATTTAAATTTGAAAAAATTAAAAAATCATACATATTTTTTAGAACATATTATGTATTTTAAAAAAATAAAAATTTTATAGAGTCATATATTTTATATATCACATAATATATTCATCATATTATGTATGAGCTAAATTTTGAACTATATCAAATAAGTTTGTTATGAATTATTTTTTTGGGTACAAAAATATTATCATAGGTATTATAAATAATATTTATTTTTCTTTTGAATTGAATTTTCTTCATGTATATCCTTCAAGGAAGAAATTTGTTTTTTCATGGAAAATATTACATATTAGTTAGATTGAAAGAATATATTATGTATGAAGTGAGTTTTATATGCATCTTGAAACTTATGGTTTTTTTAAAATAAATAACATATGTATGAAATATCATAGATATTATTCATATGCATGAGTTATTTTACATAGAGGGAGTCATGTAATTACTTGTTTGAAATTTTATTAGATCTTCTCATGTGAACTTTTATAAATTTCATAAATCAAGAAAATATTGTTTTGTAGTGTGGAAGAGATGAGTCATGTTTTAATTGGGAGAAATAGAATTAGAGAAAGAGAACATTCACGCCACATTGTATTATGATGCATTATAAAGAAAAATTAAAGAATTCAAGTTCCACTATATTTTCAAAAGAAAACACACAACAGTGATTCTAGTTACATTATTAGAGAAAATATAAAAGAAATAAGGATTGATGTATCACAGCACAAACTAACCTATTTCATCATGAAGGAATTCATGATGATATTTCAGCCATTTCCATATCTCAGTCGCATGATTTCATTTAAAAGGGTAAGTAATAGTTGAATGTTGTTGATTAACATAATACAAATTAAAAATGGAAAATTAAAGTGATAATTAATTCCACTATACCAATGCACAATAAAGACTACTGATTTCACTTCCCCTAACTGAAAATAAATAAGATAAGCATCAATTTTTGTGTGGAGGTTTAAAAGGTTTTATTTTAACTTTATTGTAAGGATGGATTTTTTTCATAGCATGTTGGGCATTTTTAAAAAGGGATTTAAGAACATTATAGAGATTCATTAAGAATAGATGGGTAGGAAGGTGTGATCATACAACAATAAGTGAGAAGGAATGAAATATATTCCCTATTTAACCATTCCTAGATAAACTCTTGTAGTGGCTGTGAGAATTTGAGATCTGTGTAAACTTCCCTTATGATTTATAAACATTGTTATATCATGTTTGAATTTTTCTCGACATTGTCATATTGAAAAAGAATAGTTGTTTTTATTATATAATGAAATTCAATTCTAATATTTAATGAATTATTTTATAATTTTTAAAAGTAAAGTATTTTTTCCACTACTTGAATTTCCAAATAAATTCATTTTTTATAAGAACAATGAATTATAATATGTTTAATTATTTGCATGTAATTGACTAAGTGAATCACTTTCATAGGAGTAATAACACTCACATTGAAGAATACGTATGATTTTCAACAATATCTTTGGTGTATACATTGATCTCTTAGTGTGTCCATTGAATAATTTAAATAGGATAATATATTTACTATGAATAAGGGTGTGTCCGAAGGTTAATAAATTTTCACTGTTTATTTTTTAAAATTAGGTTTCACATTTATTTTTAATCAAATATAAATTTTTTTTCAAAAATTTACTTTCTCATTCTATTTTTATAAATCTATTTTAGTTTTATTTTAATTTTCTATAAAAATATCAAATACCCAATTTTAATCTTCGATTCAGAAATAAAAAAAACAAAAGTGATAGTTTTGAACATATCTTACAACCTATTTGAGATAAATCATTGGGGAACACTAGAATACATTTATAAAGGATAAAACTTTGATTATTAGATCATGAAAAACTACTCTCTTATCAATTTATTATTATTTCTTGGGAATGTTCCCAAAATTTGATTCAAACTATTTTTATATTCATAGGAGTTCAATCTCTAATTTACTACATTTGGAACCAAAACATGATAGGACTTATCAATCTAGAGCCAAAAAAAATTATGACTGAGGAAGATAGATATTCAGTAGATGACTTTATGAGTGAGGAAACTATCATAGAATAAATTTAGATTTCCATTACTAATAATGAACCCACCAACTAATAAAGAAGATAAATTTACAAACATGAATTTTTTTGAGAAAATAAATCTTAAGGGATTCTACATCATATGATGAAAATAAATAAAATCATGTGGAATACCCATATATAACTACAAGATATTAAATAAAATTTTGTTTCATTCATCAATTTCTAATATTTGATGTAATATTTTGTGGAGGATCCACAAAACCATCTCCAGAAATTTAGATAAATTTGTGTAAACATGAAACAACCAAGAGTTGATGGTGGTCACATTATACTTTGGAACTTCTCTTACTCAAAAATAGTGTTTTTTCTATTCTCACTCCACATTAAATAGATATTGGAATGAATTAAAGAGAATATTTCTTGAATTAAATGTTCTTACTTTAAGTATCACTATAATTAGAAAAGATATTTTTGGAATTAGGAAATATCTGGGAGATAATTTATTTGGGTATTGGGAGAAATTTTAAAAATTATGTTTTAGTTTCCCCCACCACTAGATTATATAATAGATTTTGATTCAATATTATTGGGGGGACATTGTATTACCGATAGGAGAATAATATATCATTCAAATGGAGGATAATTAAGGGATAAAATCTAGTTGTTTCTAAAATTCATGATGCTAACATGGATTAGACTTATCAAAAATTTGGAATAGTTTTCTTAATTCATGGCATAAATTACTAAAAATTTCCACACCACCATTTTTTAAAATAACCTTAATATAAGTCAACGCAATGATCATACTACCATTATGAGATCTATGATGATGTCCAATACTTGAAAAACCCAACCAAAAACTTAAACATGTTCTCAACTACAAGTCAATTGTGAAATTTATTCTTCAAATTAAAACATTATTGATCAATATACAATAATTGAATATTTTTCTAAAGTTTTTAAGGGTGTTTTTCTAGGAATCCCTTTCTAAATAGACCAACCATGGCCTTTTAAATACAGCCGAAATTTCATCCAAGGATTAATGAATCAATAAACTTATTTATTTACAACTTAAACAGAAAATATAGTTTCCAAGGCTAATTATGTAATTATTAACCTATAAATCTTCTAAAGAAATACAATAATAAACCCTAGACAATCTTTTAGTTTCAATATTCTTCTCCATAGTCTACTATATGTAAACCAAATATTTTTTTTTTATTTTTTAACTAATATTATTAAAAATTAGGATACTATTAATTATAAGGAACCAATAAGTTATTTTCCTCAAGAATCTAACAAATATAAATTTCAATCAAGAGTTGAGTTCATTCAAATTACTGAAATTGACGCTACTAATTCGAAAGATAATTTTTTTAAACTAGAAATTATTCTAAAATTAACAATTTTGGACACCCTACTAAACATGTTTCCACTACAAATGAATTTTTAAAATCTGTTTGCTTTTGTAAAACATTAGGTGCTAATGTAAATGTTTTTGAGTCCAAAAAACCATCTTTTAATGTGTAAACTACCCTCCCTTGTTATAATATAAACCCATTACTAAAAACATAATATATAATTTATTAGAAGGGAATGAAAAAATTCCTATTATCATTGCTAAAGATCTACCAAAAGATCAAGAAAACTAAATTTTATTAGTACTAATAGAAAATAATAAAGCTATAGGATGAATATTAGCTGATTTTCTTTGAATTATAATTTCAATTTTCATTTATAGAATCTTGTTAGAAAAAAATTCTAATCATTTCATGAAATTTTAAATAAGTTTAAATCCAACAGTTTTCAAAGTTTTTAAAAATTAAGTGACTTACTTGATGGCTAGTAGAGTAAATTTTCTAATTTTTGGTATCCAATTGGAGAGTTATATTCAAATTGATTCTAAAATGAGTAGTTTTACTATTTCAAAAAATTAAGTTTTAGAACATATTATTGTTATAATTCCCATAAAATTGAGACTATGTAATGTTAATAGATAACTAAATCATGTGACTAGGAAGGATCAATTCCCTTTACTATTTATTGATCAATATCTTGAAACTATTTTAGGACAATACCAGTATTATTTTATATAAATTTTTTCACGTAACTTAAAAATTCACATTGTGCATAAAGATCTGGGAAAATCCACCTTCACTTATCATTTTATTACTTTTATTTGATAAAATAATGCCTTTTAGACTATGTAATGTTCTATATACCTATCCAATGTGTACGATTCATGTATTTTATGAGTTGATAGAACAATTAATAGAGTTTTTATAGATAAATTTACAATATATATATATATATATAATTTTTTGAGAATTTTTTGAATACTATTTCTTCTTCCCTCAAAAACTACATTAATAAAAGTATTTTTATAAATGTTATAAACTCTATTTTATAGTAGAAATAAGAAGTATTCTTCACCATGTGGTGCCCAAATAAGGAAGAAAATTTTACCAATTCAAGGTTAAAATATTTTCACCACCTTTATAAAAAAATTAAATAAGAATGATCATTTGTTGTCTATGTAAATTTTTATAGAAGATATATAAAATAAATCCACTAGAATGATTTTCCTTTGTATGGATTACTTTAAAAATAGTATCACTTTTTATTTTTATGAGGGTTATAAACCAAAAATTTTGGGGGGATAAAAGAAATGTTTGTAACCCCATCCATTATTCAATATTCTAGATGATATTTACCATATAAAATTATGAATGGTGTATTAGAAGATTTCCTAGGGGTTTTTTTGAGTCACAGAATAGAAATGAAAAATAATTTCACACCCTGTGCACAAAAGACTCTAGATCAGGATTATGTTAACAATAAATTCATTAAGGAGTTGTTGGAAAATTTTTTATTTATAAAAATAATAATTTTACTTATTATTTTATGAAGCTACTATTTTCATGGATGATTCGACAATCATATTTTTGATGAAGAAACATGTTTTATAACCAAGGTTACTAAGGTGTATTTTTTTCTTCATGAATTTGAGGTTTGAATAAAATATAAGAAGGTGTTAGGATCATATAAGGTTGTATCCAACTCTAGAGGGGGGGGGGGGCTTAAATCAGTGATGGTATTCTTTTAAAGCAATTAAAACTTTATCCCTTTATCACCTCTTCACTTGTCTATAGAGTGGATCTATATCTATATATATTTGTGAATTTATCACTACATTAGTCAATATGCATGAAAATATTGAATAAAATATAATCATAAGATAAGACCAAAATATTTGATCAGGTTTTCCTCCTTTTAGATGATTATGAATCTGGGGACATGTGGTTTTTATTTAATGCACACATATTCAATCATATAAAAAAATAAGTATAATTAATGATATGGAATAGAACCTATTATCCTAGCACTTACCAGGTAAAACGTATATTAGAACATGGTGGCATGTAACTCCTTACAAAATAAAGTATTTTTTCTGTATCATGTGAAGTAGATCAATAATGAGGATCCTCTGTCCCTCCTAGACACTGCATATGATATTATTATTCAATTGAAGAATTAAAGTAATTTTCTTTAAGATCATTAGGATTCTACAATTGAATGAAAATGGATAGACATATAAAAGTCTTGGATTTGGATTCTCTAAAATTTAAAATAATGTAACTCACATCCAATTTTTCTTCTTTAGTGCACACAAATTTTGATTCCACATTAGAATTAGAACACCTTCTTATTCCCTTTATTTACAGAATGAGCAGATATATATAATTTCAATTCTATCTCTTTTTGAATCACTATAATATTCAATAAAACACAATCAAAAAAAATTGTTCATTCTCATTATGCTTCAATTAAAATTAATTGTATGTGAATATTATTCTCAATATTCTAAATTTTAATTCTTATAAATATCGTCTATTCAAACCTCTTCACAAATCGCATCTTCAATTATCCTTTTATATATGTCTCTTAGAAAATTAAAATACTCCAATATTTCTCATACAATGTTTATTTCTTTCACCTTTTGAGGAAATGGAATTCTTATTAAAAAATTCTTAATAATTAGAAACTTCCTAAATTTATGGATACAATCATCTATATATATCACACAAGTTTCTAATTAATCATCCTAAATAATAGAAACAAAATTATTCACAAATTTATTTTAAAAATTACACTAATAAATAAGCCACATGTTTATGTAATCCATGAGACACTAATGTTGCATGTTTACTCCTCATTATAAGGTATAAATCTTTCATTGTGGATCTTCACTTCTTCTATCTTTTGTTTGAATCAAAATTAAAAAAAAATCAAGATATTTTGAACCTTGAAAGAAATTAATTACCTAACATTGTAATATTCATTCCCCAATTTTTAGAATGTCTATTTTTATATTTCTATATAATTGTTTTACTAAAAACCTCATATTTTCACTTTTTGAAATTCCCATTTTTTCCCAAATGGTCGTATAATTCAAATGAAGTATTGGGCGACTATTTTTAAGTCTTGGATTACTTATATAATGTATGGAAATGAATCATACATTTATTCATTAACACATATACTTCATTTATGATTAGCCTTATGTAGTTATTCAAGGAATAACCTTCATGTAGAGTGTTTAGTACCTTTACATAGATCACACATAGTGATTATTACATACTGGTAGGTCTATCCTCCTAATTTATAGACTCATATACTATCAAGTGTGAACTTCACTAGATGTAGTCACACCCACTTACAAGTACTCAAATCAGACATTGTGCATCATCTATGTCCTATCAGATGATGTTATACAAATACAGGACTATGTTTAATTATATTTTCATAAAATTTACAGGTTATTATTATAGATAGGGACTGTTATGACCATTTCAATAAGACAAATACTCTAAGACATTATCACATTAAATTCATGCATAAGAATAATCAATATGTGATAATATATTTATTAATGTTAAATTAATTGAATATTTAAAGGTAATATGATGAAAAAAAATTTGGTTCTAGGAAACTAACTCCAATAATAAATCCCTTATATTCTTTTTGCATGTCATGTGGTATGGGTTTGTTTCGAATATATTATTATAGCTTGCCTCACAATACTTCCACGACCGATTCAATATATACATGTCACACATTGCACTCGACATTAGAAGTTTTCTTGCCTTGCCATCATTTCTTCAATTTTTCCCTTTCGAGGCCCCTAATAAATAATAAAACTCAAGGAATTTACTTTAATTTCTAGTGAAAAAATTAAGAGAGTTTTAGAAAAAGGGGTACACTAGGGCAATGATCTGACGCCCCCTACAAATAATGTTACTCCAATGTTATATTCATGTAGAGAGAAAAAATCATTCAAACTAAAAGATGGAATGTGATGATGAGAGAGTCATTATAGCCCCAAAAATTCTTATCATCTCTTTTAGTGAACTTTTTGGTTTCTTGGTTTAGGCTTGGATCTATACATGTCTTTTGTTGTTTTTTATCAGTTATATGTTATATCATTTTTTTGGTATTGGTTCACCTGGGGTGGTGTGAGTGAGTCCATTTAAGATTCCCATATCTGTTGTATCATCGGATTGAGTTTGTAATACAATAGAATTCACTATATTAGGTGTCACCCATTATCGTCACTAAATAATCACTGATAAAGGTTGGATTTTATCAGTTATTTTTTAATGATACTAAAAGTATCCTATATCATCATTTTTCTTATATTATATTAGTTCTTTTCTATCACTAATAAGTTCCCACTTTATGTATGCTTTTCTTAGCCTTCATCAGTGATTTTTTAGTGCTGATAAGTTCCTTTTTTATCAGCACTTTTCTTAACACCGATAAAATTTGACCATCATTAAAAAAATTATAAATTATTAAAAATCACATTTTAAAACATAAAAAAACTATATAATATATTTTAATAAATATGACTTATAAAATAATAAATATTTATTTACACATAATATATAATATTTTTAGTAACAAATGGTTAAAAAATAATTAAATATTAATATTAATCAATAATTTCTGAATTTTTTTATTAATTAATAGTTAGTTAATAACAATTTTTTGATAGAAAACATTAAAAATTTAATTAAGATCTTAAGATAATTTGAAAACATGACTTGAACATCAAATGATAATAAATTTTGTTTTGGGTATCCATTTGGGTTTCATGATATATTAAACCAAATATAGTGAAGATATAAGCACCATGATAACCTAGGGTAACCACATTCATTGTTTGTTCAGGGCCAAAAATGTCCGAAAGGCCTCTAAAACTGAGCTTTTAGTTGTGAAGCCCTTATTGTATAATATTCAATTGAATTCCAACTTAATTAAAGAGGAATTTATTAACTTTTTCAGTGGTTACTGAATTTATTCATAGGGATTACACTCATATAAATATTATAGGGTTGTAATTTTAATATTTTTTTATATTTTAGTGTTATTTATAAATAAATATATTATTATTTTCATATAATTACATAATAAAACTGATTTTATAAAAAATATTTAAATATTATTACATATAAAAATCCTTCTTAAATAAATAAACCATATATCAGTTAAAAATAATTATTCATTTTATTTTAAATAAAAGTTTATAAATTTTATTTGTTTCATAAAAATGTATGAATATATATATACCTATATAAATGTACATGTAATGTCATATAAATATCTTTGTTTATGTTTGTGTCTGTATGTATGAACAAACATGTATATATTCATATATATATATATATATTCTAATAAATGAAAATAAATATTAACAGATAATAAATATATAATAAATTTGAAGAAATGTATTTATAGATATATTTATATTTATATTTATATTTATACTCACACAAATTCGTATATATAAATATAAACACACACACATAAAAAACACAAGAACAAACTTTCTTTATAAATTTATTTAAAAATAATTATAAGAACATATTTAATTATATATAGGCTTTTAAATATGTAAATTTATAAATTTAAAAATATACACATGAAAATACACATATGTACAAAAATATAAATATCAACACTAAACAATGTACACAAACACACAAACATATTATATAAATGTGTTTAAAACTAATTATATTAATATATATCTATATAAATATATTAAATTATATAAATATATATTATTATATGAATATATATAATTATGTGAATAAATATACAAAAAAGTTGCATGTAAATATATACAAATTAATATACATATCACTAAATACAAACAAAATAAGTTTCAGTGGTAATAGACATTCTCTTTGAATTTGTAGGTCACATGTTTGAACCATATGAGTTGTGTGAGAGTTATGAATGTGGGGGGGGGGGGGTAGTTGGGGGTGGGTGGGGGCCTCGAGGGTGAGTAAAGGCGGTGGTGGGGCATGATAACATTGATAAAAGGGTACTATGAAATGTTAAAAAATTTAAAATAATAATAATTTTAGTAGTGTTCATAAAGATAGTATTTTATCAGCACAGATTGAGGGAGGTTTTTATATAATACTTTTTATTAATAATAAAAGTGAATGTATTTTAGGGGTTCTTATAATATTAGTGTTTTTAGTGCTGATAAATGAAAATTCCAGTACAGATAAATGGAGTATTAGTTATAGTCTCATCAAAATCCCTAAATCCATAAAAATTTGATCCTCAAATATATTTCATGGTTATAATGCATTATTTTATTTCTTTTTTTCTCATCTCTACATATAAACTAACTCTTGTGTTTTAATTTCATAAAAAAAGACTTTTGGGGGTATTCTTACCATGCACGTAGGACCATCTTGATCCTAAACATGAAAATATATTTTTTATTTTATAAATTTCAATTTTTTTTACTAATTTTATGTTTTCCTGGATTCTATTAATGTTATTCATATTTTATTTTTCAGTTTTTTTTCTTCATTAAATGTAATAATAAATCAATTTCATCCATTTGTCTCTATTTTGAGAGATCATGACTTCACACCACCCCCTCCCACCCCACCCCTAATTTTATTTTTGTTATTTTATATGTCAATTTTGGCATGGTGTTAAAAATTTTCCTATTTCATTTATTTGATTTTAATTTCTTTTTTTAATTTCCACATGTCATGGTGTATTTAATTTTATTTATAACCCATGAGAATTGTTTAGTTTTGTTTTTGAGGCCATGTTTTTTTGTTTGGTGGATCCATGTGATGGATTTTGTGTGAGGTTGTTACTTTGGGATACTATTCTTAAGAATCCCCTGGGCCGACACACTTTTTTCTTGGACCTATATCCTAGATCCTTTAATTTTAATCCCCAAAATCTCATTTCTCCCTTCCTATGAAATCTCAATCATTTCTTAAGCCCATCACAAACAACTGTTATCATGGAAAAATATTGTTTACTCATGTGAAATATCACCCATGATCCTTACTTCTACCTGGAATATAGTCCCTACTTGGTGTGGGTCATTTTAACCATTCACATTTGTTACATAAATAAGCTTATATATTGTTCATCGCGATATGCACCATATGCATGTCGGGAACCTTTTGAGTTCTTATAGCCATCGTTGTGTCCCCTTCATCTAGATATCATGATTTCTATCACCTATTAGGTATATTTAAATATATAAATAAAACAATTATCATAAAATATATATCAATATATATATATATATATATTATTATATATATTTATATTTTTATATTTAGATATATCTCTTTTTTTACCTGGGACCTTGATTTTTGGAGTAGTGTTTCAGTGGGGAGTTTGTTTCTTATCATCTTAGAGGAGGGGGATCCTAATATATAGAGGACATTGATTTTTAGACTCATCAATTTCAGAATGAATCTAGTTTCTTGATAACAAAAATCAGGTCTTTTAGAAGTGTTCATCTTCTTTACTTTCTTTTGTCTTTGAATTTTTTTATTCTATTTCTTTTTGGGGAATCACGTGAGCCCATCCTAGAGGTGCTGGATATTAACTCTTCAAAACTCATTTGAATAGGATAGTTTAATAGGGATCACACCTCTAATAATTTATTTAGCCCACATCACTTTCTATATTTGTAATATTTATTGTTTTTGTTTTGAATGTTAAGGATTTGTATTAGTTGTGTTCCTACCGCTGTATTCAAAAGAATACAAATCCTTTTTCCTTTTATTTACAATTTTTCCCTTTTTTGTTTGGAATCAATATTGTTTTATATTATCTATATTCATATATTCCTTCATCATTAATTTTATCTTTTATAATGAATTTTTTTAAAATCTCTCATCATATGTCTACACGGATTGGATTAACTATGTTTCATAGGTCATTTCCTTCAGAAAGTAGTATTAGAATTGGAATTGAGCTTATTAATGTATCCTGCTAAACATGAAGTCAAAAAATGTGATGGAAACAATGATTTCAATTTTTAGTGTACTAAGATACATGTATTTCTAGTCACAAATGGACTAATATATTCTTTGTGGAATATTAATAAAAAGGTCACCACTACATACAATAATGGATAAACCCCAATTTATTATGTCGATAGTACCTTTTATATTCTTGAAAAAAATCACTTCTTTCAAGTTTTGTTTTAGGTCTGATGGTTTAGGTTGAAAAAAGAAGAATCCATGGTGGTGACCAACAATGATTCTGTTAGTAACAATGGATTATATTCATATCCTAATGTTCCGACCCTACTGACACTACACTGGTGCCCAAACTGGTTCACAACAATGCCTTAATCATACCCCCTCTTATTCCATAGGTTGACGACTATCAATGATGGCCTTGTGTGTGTTTATGGGAAGACTATTCACTTATATAAGAGTATGTGAAAAAATGAAAATATAAGCATCATCTATAGAATTAATTAAAAAATGCAGAAGAAATAAATACAAATATTGTTATAATAATAAATTAAATGCAGTAAAAGACCACAAAACCATGTCAAACATACAACACTAATTGCCCAAGAAGATGACCACACATATATGATTAAAGGAAAAAAACTACAAGGATCTACTACAAACATTGAGCCAAATCATAGAACCAATATCAATATATACATCTAAATCATCCCACTCAATCGGCCATCTGTCACAACCCATCCTGTACCTACAACAATGTGAATTTCTTCTTTGGTAACCCATTGCAATGGCAGTTTGAGAAATTTGTGAATAAAAAACTCAGTAGGGTTCCACCAATGCATTCCAGTAAATGCCAATTGTATAAATTGTATGAATATTTTAGATACTCATCAGGATTATAATAAAATTAATTATTATTATAATAAAAATTATAAAAACTAAATGTTGAGAATAAGTAAACAAAAAATAAAAACAAGGCATGATCATCGAATGTGATTAGCCTAGCCAAGACACGACCAGAATAAGGTTATCATCATATATATATATATATATCCCCATAATTATATATGAGTAAGGAATCAAATAATATAAATTAAAAAAGTCTAATATTTACCCACGAGGCTGTGATCCTTACATTATATACATCCTTTGAATAAGAGATTGAGTTGGATGTAAGGCCACTCAAGTTGTGTATAAATATTTTTATCGTCATTTTTGTAGTCCAGATCAACAATACCTAATTTATCCAAAACTAGAAATATCTATATGTAATCTACGTCACAAAGAGGGATACATTTCCTAACCCTAGGATTACATATTATTACCTATAATCACCATAAAATAGGATTATGTTGAATATATAAATAACATATGAATAAGACACTGATTTGGATTCCAAAGCAATCAATCCTTATGTAATCTAATCTGTCTTCATATTCCTAGGTATTGGTCTATAGAAGATGATGGCATTGTAACTCAAATGATCTTAAATGGGGGTGACCTTTAGGATACATGAAAGAATACTCTCCAGATAAAAGATAAGAATTAGTATCCATTTAATAACCGCCTCAAAAGATTCTTCCCTAGGAAAGTCCAGGCAATGAAATAATGGTGTTTCTATTTGACCCTAGGGAGGAACCTAGGAATCACTATAGGAGATTATCATTAATCATCAAGGATGTCAACAACACCCATAGCTCGAGGGAAGGTCACCCACTAAAAAATATCAGGTAACCTTTACATCTTAGAAGATTGTATCCATAAAGAGACACTACGTAGTAGGGTTCTCTGATAGACTCATAATCTACCTATAAAAATCCCTATGCATTGAGGAATACCAGTGATGAATAATAATTCCATAAATATTAATAATAAATTATAAATCTCATGAGGTAGATCATAGAAGTAGATATGGTAATACCCATAATAATATGAAATCATTTCAGGCACATCGACCAAGTACCTGGAAGCACCTCTGAAAATTATAGTTGCATCAATAGTAACCAGGTGAATGCATAAATGAAAGAGTGTGGGTGGCAGAATGCCTATACCCACCACTATTTCCACATCTCGATAGGATTACAAGTATGGTATGAGTTCTGAGGTGATAGCCGCTACCATCTCTACCAAAATACATGTTGTACTAGCTTAGGGTCGGTTCATCAATGAGGCACCCACTGCTCCCCTAGGTCAGTTCTTGGGAGAGGAATCCTACTTGATATACTTGATGTTTTTATGTAAACATATAAATCCCTCTTGGAATACTCTATGTCAATATATAAGTAAGGTTATCCCTCTTGGGGTCCTCAAAATGTAAAATTATGTAAAGAGAACCTACATGGGATCCTCTAGGTCAGATCATAAGTAGAGGCATACCATAGAGGATCCTTGGTCTAAGACATAGTCCCAGGTTAAGGTATGAATCCAGCACACATGGGTTGTTAGTGTCCCCTGGCGTTAACCTATTTTATATAACATAACCCATTTAATTAACAACAGATTTTAACGATTCAAAGAAGGGACATCATGCTTAGGGGATAATCCTTGTATACACATTATATCATAAAAATTTATAATACTATAGAGAAGGCAGGACATACCACCTACCTTTATGAATATTTAATCCATTTACAGATAGCTTCAAAAATCTCTGCCCAAGATCTTAATGGGACATCCAAGCCTGATGATGTTCAATCCAAGCTGCATCATCTTCCAAGCTTCCACTGAAAACTAGAAATCTCATGAAATGGCCAAGAACAAAAATTACAAAATTAAAAAACCAAAAGTAAAACAGATCCATAAATAGGTATAATAGGGTATAACTCACTGAGTTCCCATATTTTTTTGTAAATTATATCAAGAATGTGCAGAATTTATACTAGGTAACCCAAAATCATTACCAAGAAAATACATAACCAATATTGTGTATAAACATATTAAATTAAATTAAATTTTATTTAGGTCAAAACCAAATGAAAATTCAAAAAAAAGGTATACCTCCTCGAACCGATACAAAATGAATTACAAAAGGCCTCTAGAGTAACCGTTTTCTTAGGAAGATCAAAATCTCTATCAATGCTATCCATTTCAACAATTATCTAGTAAAACCAGAACCAAAATCTATAACTTATGGTTCTAAAATTATTGAAATAAGTTGAAAAAATAATGGAGTCTAAGAGTGATAAAACATACCTCAAATATTCCAACACATCTGATGGAATCCAATTTCGACAAAAAACAAGGGAAAACTCTCTTGGATGAAGGGAAAGGGGAAACACACATAGGGGTGATCCTTGGTGATAAGAGTAAGAAAAATTGGAAAAACCCCTTAATTATTAGATGGAAAATCATATTTTTTCCAATTTAATAAAGCTTAATATTAGGCCACACAGTTTGGAAAATATTGTTCCAATTGTCTTGTGTTACTACCCCCGTACACCTACACCTCACTTGGTTGCAACACACAATTAGTCAAACTGTTCTCCTATAATGTGAAATTCCTACATGAAATTTTATTCCACTACATTGTTCCCCTAGCCTTCCGTATAGTTTCTGAAATAATGCATCTACATAAGATTCCCCACATGTTTATGTCACATGATTAGCACAAGCTATGAGCCATTAACTGCACCTTCCCAAACTATGGTTTCGAGCCACGACCCCCCCCCCCATCGAGATGATTCTAAAACATAAAATCCATCTTTAATGTCTCACAACATGTATAAAATCATTATTTAGATGAATCCCAACATTTTAATTCCCATTTTTAATATCTAATAAAAATTTGACTGATCCATTAATTGAAAATTCAAAATCTATCAGAAATTTATATCTCATAGAACCATGGGATCTTACAACAACCCTAAATTAAAACTTCACATCCCCAAGAACCCTTGGTGGGAATGAAAACAAATAACCCAACATACATGGGAGGTGATTTCTATTCAAATGGTCATGATATGTTCTTGAATGCTCAATATGAATGAGACACCTCTTTAAATAAGTGGTTTCTATCCCACAAAAACATGATCCAACACTCATAACCATTGTTAAAACATAAAAAAATGGCTTACTTGAGTCTCTTTAATTTGATAAATGACCATGGAATTTTTAATTTCATAAAATCTCCTATAGTTATTCCTAACATAGATTCATAATTTCAATGGTATATTATGAACCATGGTACTTCTAGAAGTAGAATTTCCAATAAAAACAAAAACCTCCAATCCTAATGGCACTGCAAACACATTCCCCAACTTGAATAATCTGATAACACATAAGGATACTACCAGTGGTCCCTAATTATATTTAATAGTTGAATTAAAATCAACCAAACTCAACCTATTAACACAAGATTTTCTTTTAAATGATCTCCTGACCCTTACACTACATCCATATCATCCCAATGGTGTTCTTATAATGATTATTATTTTATCTCATACATATATATGTAAATGTTCAAGAAAAAACCAACTATGGATGACTATTCTCAAAAATGACTTGCTCTAAAAAAACTACATCATCTAAACTAGAATCGTGATGCCTTTATCCCAGGGCACATTTAGATCATCACGAAGCACAATCACTAGAGTGTATAACTGACTCCAAGTGACATTTCCTAGACAAACCATATATTTTCCTTTATTTTTTCATTCCACAACATGAAAACATACCTAGAATTCACCAAATAATTTAGTAATACATTGTTCCATTTATCAAACATCATGAAAAAGGAATAATACCTTCGAAAACATAGTCACACTGTCCCAGGACCCTTCTCATGTGACGGTAAAATGATGGAGAACAACATTCCACTCCCCAAATTATGATCATCTTTATATTCACAATGTAAATATTATTTCATGATCAGTTTAGATAAATCCATTCCCTCTCCAGATATAATGTATCACCCTAACCCCAGTTACCTAGAGTCGGTGCATTATTTTAATACATTGTCCCGATTACATGGAATCATGTCCCAAAGGACCGATCAGTTCAGTAGTCATGGAAAATAGATTACATACATGAATATTTCATTACCTAATAAAATGAAAAAAACAACAAAATTGTATATATTGACCACATTAATATCCATTAGACTATCCCTGCAAGTAAGTTATAATATAATTCTTTTCATCCTAAGAAAAATAAAATATAGAATGGGGTGATATCATATGCTCATTAAGGATAAAAATATAGCATAAAATTTCATAAATAAGCGTAAACATTTAAGGCAGTGTATAAGACTAAAAAAAGACCTTTGAACATAAAATTCAGCATAATATGGAAAATATGAATAAAATAATTCCATTTACTTATTCACATGGATATTCTACTAGTTCAATAATAACATTTAATATTAATATACAATTTTATAATGATGGAATGCATAATTCCAAACTTCATAAACACATAGTCAAGGCCTTGTGCCAAGACAACAAAAAATATTTTCCCAAGACCTTGTGACAAGGAACTAGTTTGTCTCATGAGACCATCCAATGCATAAAAGAGCTATAGTTGGCTCCACCCGTCACTTACTACGTCCAATGCATTACTCATATGAAAAGATTTAAACATAACATAAACATTTGTATTAAAACTAGCATACGAAATGTCAATACAGTATCCATAAACCATTAATGGGATAAAAATAACACATCCACAATAAAAAAATATCACAAATCCTTTAATATAATATAGAATATTTGTATCATAATAAATCAACATTGATTAATAATAATATCCTATAAAGGATGTTGACATATTTGAAAATGATCAGTAAAAATCATTGAGAGAAATATCCCTTTTTATGAAATAATTTGAAAGTCATATAAAGGAAGTCCTTTAAAATATAGTTTTAAATCAATGTGTCCCATTCCACTTTGAATCTTTTGAATGGAATTAACCATTTAAAACATTCATGTCCATATAAATAAATCATTAAAACCATTTTTATAAAATAGACATTAATGATAAAGGTTTAGAAGAATAAATCATTAAAACTTTTAAAATGATTTCTTAATAAAAATTACCTTCCAAAGAATCCATTTTAAAACTCTATTATGAAATATGGACATGGATAATAAATATTTCCCAGTAGATACATATGTAAAGACAACATCGGATAATAAAGATATTGTGAAATTAACCCTTACCTTGCACTTCCCTTTGGTCAAGGGTACGTTTAACCACCTCTATAATGAACATAGTATGTTATTAAATTATACCAGAACCATATAAATATTTATTATATCTTAAATTATTCATTTACTACTTTATAATACCCATTTAAAAATGATTTACATGTTAAATTAACATTTTTGGTAACAATCAATTTCTTTATCGTGCGCATTTTAACTTTTTATTATTGGACTGATCATTTAGACCATGATTTAAATATTTCTATAATATAAACCTTGATTTATATATAATACATATTTATAATTTAAATATTTATAATATATATATATATATATGAAATTGAAGGCACCATTTATGGAGATGGTAGGCCGTACGTACACATAAACGTTGTTTCCGTTTTCATATCGTATTGAACAAAAGTAAGTGAATAAGATATATGTAAGTACAGACATACACACACAGAGACACAAACACACTCACAAACATATACATTAGAATTATTATGTCATATATTACATAATTATTAATAATATACATTTTTATAATCATCGTTGAATGGTGAACATGGGAATGAATCTCATCACGTTGGGGAGAGGGTAATCCGTATGTATGCACGAGTGACAATATCATCATATTGATGGCAAAATAATATGTATTTAGATGGTATATAATATGTACATAATCATTAAAATGTTATATTTATTATTTACATCAGTTATACTCAATATTATACCCATCTAAATAATGAAGTGTTTGAATTACAAACTACACTAGGACGTGGAGACGGTAAGTCATACGTACGCAGGTATGGTGACTTTGTCATTTATAGGATTGATAGAATAATGAATATGGTTGTACCATATTTATTATAACATAATAGTATGTAGGAGGTATTGGATTTATTATTTTGCTATGGAAATAGTAAATAATGAGGAAGTGGAAGATGAAAAAAACTTGAAAGAGGGTGGTGAAATTATTACCTCTTCTTCGGGTGTTTCCTTTTGAGATGATCAAATGTCCCCTTAGGATGGATTTCTGATCAAATTGAGGACTCTAGGATGATGTAAGGGAAGTTGGGGGCATATTTGGTTGGGGTTTGACCGATCCAAATGGCTTTGGAGGTGTGATTTTGAGAGAAGGGGAAACACCCTTTTATAAGAGGGGTGAGGGTCACTTTAAG
The DNA here is from genome assembly GCA_963277665.1 of Viscum album. NCBI lineage: Eukaryota > Viridiplantae > Streptophyta > Magnoliopsida > Santalales > Viscaceae > Viscum > Viscum album. The sequence continues at coordinate 1,460,920,756 of OY728162.1, read as the reverse complement.
AAAAGATTAAAATATTAATTTATTATACAATAATATTTGGTTTATAATGGTGAAAAATGAATTTAATTTGAGACTTAGGTGGTTAGGGTTAAAAATAATTTCAACCATTAGGTTTTTACAAGTTTAAGTTTTCATTGTAACCTTATCTTTTAGATTTAACTCTTAGTTAAATAGTTTAACTTTTACCGTGTCTTCTTGTATTCGTACACTATATGGTTAATAATAATAATATAAACTTCCAATAGAAACTAAAGTGGTTCATTAATAACATATATAAAATTATTTAATCCCTTTGGATTAACATTATATTTTTGTGAATATTATGTCAACCAATAATATAGTATTTGTTTTAAAAATTAATTTTTGTCAATTTTGACACTATTTAGTATTTTGTTTTTGTGAAAGTCATCACAAGTTAATTACATCAAAAAAGATACATTTAATATACCCAAACATGTCATATTCATCTAGAAAATTTGTTGATGTCATAAATATTTGTAATTATATTTATATTGATATTTATAATATAATTTATTTGATTCTATCATTAATAATGATATTTCTGCATCATTATTGTGTCATAAATAAATTTAATTAATTAATGTATAAAAATTATAAATAAAATACCCTGATGTAGAATATTTTTTATCTTTAAAATTAATATTTATAGTCAAATTTATCTTATGTATAACCCTATATTAAAAATTCTTTTTTAACAAACTTTGAATTTAACACTTTTAACACTTATTTAAAACAAACAATAACTGTCCTAATCTAATCCATGTGGACCTAAAGGATCATATTTTATTCCTAAGGTTGTTTTTGGTCGAATTACACTTATCCAATATAATTAGGACATGTGTTAGGGTAATTATAATATCAATTTCCCTTTTATTACCCTATTTACTTTTAATCGTTGTATATAAAAGTCAACGGTTACTATTCACGAAAACATATTTTCAACATATTTAATCAAATTTTACCTAAATATTTCAACCATGTCTCTCGGATTTTTTAAATTCACAAAAGCGGTAAAATTAATTTTTATACAAATTTGCTAACGTGCCTAGAAGTTGGGTAAAAGAGGGTAAAAAGTTAAACAAACATTATACATATAATTATATAATAAAATGCCTCCAATTAATTACATTGAACTTATATAGGTATTATATATCTATATTAACTGAAAATAAGTTTAAATAAAAAAATATTATTTAAATAAAAAGTCGGTTTTAAATAATAATGCAGTGTTTTTCACTGTTCATAAAAAATTGACTGTTTTCAGAAAAATACCAAAAATTCACCCTAATATAATTTTGATATTATAAATTAAAAAATAAATTCTATTTTACAAAACTCAAAACACAGAAGTTTAATTTATTAATTTAAGATCAATTCTTTTTGTCAAAACAAAAAAGTGGGTTTTTAAGAAGTAAAAACTATCAAAAGATTGACTTGTGTTTATGTCAAATTTAAATGTAAAATTACTTATAATTACCTACATTGTACTAAATGATAAAAATATAATATAATTATACATAAAAACAATTCAAATGCAAAATTTAACGCTATAAATTATTTTGATTAAAAAAGTTTTTTTCAATTAAAACATAGTATTTTTCACTATTCATCAAAATATGAAAGTTATTATAAAAGTACTAAAAATTAATCGAAACTAAATTTGTACGTTCCAATTGTAAATAAGAATTTAATTTCATTAAATTGGATATATAAAAGTTTCAAATATTGTTTTCAAAAATATTTCTCCATTAAAAAGCGGTAAAATTTTATTTTTTTTAAAAAATACTTATTTTATCTGAAAAAATGAATTTGTTCTTATATTATGTCTACAAAACACATAATATGGATGTTAAAATTATATATAGTATATAAGATTCAAAATGTAGTTAATACTATTCATAACTACTTTTTGAATGGCTAGTTGGGTAAGTTGTGGTGCACTCGAACTCGATATTGTGTGTAACACAAGCTATTAAATTACTTTAATGAGATAACGTACTATGAAATCTTGGAGTTTTAAATTCTCCCCTCATTTAAAAAATTTCATCCTCAAAATTTTTAATTGTTCTTCTATAATAAAAGGTTAAAAATTGAAAAATATTTTTGTGGAAAACCCACATTGGAAATTGGGTTAATAAAATTCAGTCTTAATAAGATGGAAATGGAAATTAAAAAGTCACCACCAGATTATGATTTCAATTAGTATAACATTGGTGGAAATTAGAGACACATAATTAGAGGACAAATGTAAATATTTATAGGGGTGATTGAGGTCATCAATCACAAACAAGTGTAAAATTGAGGGCCTCAAAGCCATCAATCTATGATGATTTAAAATATCATCAGTTTAACAAAATATAAGGTATTAGGATAACACATTTATGGTTTTATGATCCCTGTCTTAAATGTTAAGAATTAATTTATTGATAGAATAAGTGAAAATATAATACTTGACATGTAGTGTTCCATCTGTTAACTAATTTCTACCATAATCTCGTCTTTCACTCCAAAAGATAATAGAACTCAAAAATATTCTATTTATCCTAATCGTATAGGGTTCCAGAAAAATTAATTTATAATTCATCTATCGGATCATTTTAGAAAATTATATATTATACAAACCAGTACATCACTTAGGTTGGTGGTAGTTGATGCACCCTTTTCTCCCTTCGGTTGCAGGTTCAAGTCTCGCGGCCTTGCCAGACGTGACAGGTTGTCACCCGACCTCTGAGTTTTCCTTTTTATAACAATCCAAAAATAATCTTATGAAATGTTTTAACCATTAACAATTGTATCCAATGTCCAACTTAATCCATTCCAACCTTTAGACTTATCCAAAATACTTCTGTCCAAACTCATAGTCCAAAATTTATAAGGATGGTAAACATAATCAAGATCGCTTTTTTCCACATAATAACATGTGAATACCTTCATTATGTATTCTCTTAAAACATGGTAACACCCTAAATTACCATAAAACCTTATTGATTAAATTCACTCTCCCTTATTACTTATAGAATACTGGATATACTCCTTATATCCAAAAATGTTGTAAGCTCTAACAATGATGAAATATACAAATCATTAATCAGCATCATGGTAGTCAAGAATATCCAATATAATATATCCGAATTAATCATATATTATTCCAAAATCACTACCTCAGTATCAGAACCATATTATGGTTTATCTTTATCTAAACCATATATTTTCCAAAAAATTGAACCTAATATTGAGTCACTTTTCTTGGTTCCTCACTATCTCATGTCCTTTTTGAAATAGTATTGCAGTACAATCCTTATATACTCTATAATTCTTATAACATGTACATCATTAATACTATACTCCAATGACACAATAATTTAATAAAAACATAATAAATCTAATAATTCCTCATCATATTTGGTAGTATCATAACATGATTGTTATCCAATAATAGTATTTGGGGTATACTCTGATGATTTGGACATTGATTCGTGTAGTGTCCTAACTTCTTTCAGATGACGCATTGTACATTTGGAACCTTTTTCTTACCCTATCTATCACGTACTTGGTGTCCTTTTTCTCCACACATATAAAAAAATCCCATTCCCTTTAATCATTTAGAAAGGTTATTCTTTCCACAATTATCACATATGGGAAAATCATTTTTTACCTTATTCCTTTTATCCATCTTTCCCTCTTCCGTCCTTTTCTTCTCTTGCTTCCCTTCAAAGACATAGGGATCAATGAATTCTTTACTTATCATATTAACACATGATACTATTTATTCATATGATGAGAATACATGGGAGACTATTTATCTTTTAAATGTTATCTTAATACCATGAATGATATGGTTCTTCTTAATCTTTCGATCATGCGTTTTGCTAGAATTCTCATTCGCTCTACTAGGCACCATTTCTAAATAATGGAAAACACTAGGCTAGTTTATGAATCGCAATGCATAATTCCAAACTTATAAAATAAAAAATGTAAATTGAAATGATTATGAATATAATATATAATATTAAAATTTTTTCTTGGAGGAATTATTAACTCTTAAATCCTTAATAATGGCTGGTAATTAAAATGTGAATTATATTAAGCATATCCCCGGGAGAGTCATAACCAAGACTGCAGGAAGGCACGTTGTCATGTACCAGGATACCCTGATTCAAGCCCGAAACTCCTTATCAAAGTTTTCACTCCTAGGTACATTTGTCCCAGAGCTGCCTCAACCTTCTCGTATCTATACAAGGTTGTATTTCTTGGAGAATATACAAAATCTATACATTTCTAAAATTCTATAAATTTCTTCTATACTAATCCTCAAAGTCTATCTTAGGGTAATGTTCAATAATTAAAGTTTATCTAAATCTATTTCCAAAATTGTTCCTAAAAGTTTTCTGATACCAACTATAATGCCCCAAACCTAGTTACCTAGAGTTGGTGCATTATTTTAATACATTGGCATGATTATAAGGAATCAAGTCCCGAAGGACCAATCAGTTTAGCAGTCTTGGAAAATAGATTATATACATGAACATTACATTAAATTATATAATGAAAATAAACAACAACAAAATTTTCTCCATGGACCACATTAATATCCCTTAGACTATCCCTACATGTCTGTCATAATATAATTCTTCTCATCCTAGGAAAAATAAAACATAGAAAGGAGTGAGATCAGATGCTAAGTAAGGATAACAATATAGCAGAAACTTTCATAAATAAGAATAAACATTTAAGGTAGTTTATAAGACTAAAACAAATTCCTTTTAAAATTAAAATTCAGCATAATATGGAAAAGATAAATCAAATAATGTCATTTACTTATTCACATGGATATTCTACTAGTTGAATAATCACATGTAATATCAATATACAATTTCACAATGATGGAATGCATAATTCCAGACTTCATAAACACATATTCATGGCCTCGTTCCAAGACTACAAATAATATTTAGTCAAGGCCTTGTGCCAAGACACTAGTTTGCCTCATGAGACCTAACGATGCATCGAGGAGCTCTATCGGGCTCCACCTATCACTTACTAAGTCCAATGCATTCCTTATATGAAAAGGTCTAAACATAACATAAAAATTCGTATTAAAACTAGCATATGAAATGTCAATACTTTATCCATAAACCATGAATGGTATAAAAATAACACATCCACATTCAAACAGATCACAAAACCTTCAATATAAAATTGAATATTTGTATCATAATAAATCAACCTCGATCAAGAATAATATCTTGCAAAGGATGTTGACATAGTTGAAAAAGATTAGTAAAAATATTTTCGAGAAATATACCTTTTCATGAAATAATTTAAATTTCAGATAAAGGAATTAATTTAAAATATACTTTTGAATCAAAGTGTCACATACCACTTTTAATCTTTTGAATGGAATTATCATTTTAAAACATTCATTTCCATATAAATAAATCCTTAAAACCATTTTTAAAACATGGACATTAATGAGAAAGGTTTATAAGAATAAATCTTTAAAACATTTTAAAGTATGTTTTAGTAAAAATTCACTTAAAAATAATCCCATTGAAAAATATTTTATGAAACATGGACATGCATAATAAATGATCCCCAGTAGATACTTACGTAAAAATAACCCTGAAAAAAAGAGATTGTGAAATTAACTCTTACCATGCTCTTTCCCTTGGTCGAGGGTACGTTTAACCTCCTATATAATAACCATAGTATGTTATTAAATTATACCAGAACCATATTAATATTTATTATATGATACATGATTCATTGATGAATTTATATAACCCATTTAAAAATTATTTTCATGTAAAATTAACATTTTGTGTAATAATCGCTTTATTTATCGCATGTGTTTTAACTTGTTATTCTTGATCATATCATTTAGATCATGATTTAAATTCTTCCAATATATAAACCTTGATTGATATATCATATATATTTATAATATAATATTTATAATAGATAGATATTGAAATGTAAGGCAGCATTTATGGGGATGGTAGGCCGTACGTACGCATAAATGTTGTTTCCATTTTCATATCGTATTGAACAGAAGTAAGTGAATATGATATATGTAAGAAAATATATAATTATATCTCCAGAAGATTTTTTTTTCATATATTATATAATTATTAATAATATATATATATTTATAATCATTGTTGAATGGTGAATGTGGGAATGAATCTCATCACGTCGTGGAGACGGTAATCTGTACGTACGCATGAGTGAAAATATCATTACATTGATGGTTGAATACTATGTAATTGGATGATATATTATATATACAAGATCTTTAGAATGTTATATTTATTATTTAATTTAGTTATACTCATTATTATACCCATCCAAAAAATAAAGTATTTGAATAACAAACTACACCACGACATGGAGACGGTAAGTCGTACGTACGCACGTATGGTGACTTTTCCATTTATAGGATGGATAGAATAACGAATATGTTTGTGCTATATTTATAATAACATCATAGTATGTATGAGGTACTAGATTGTTTTTTGGTATGGAAACAAAAAAGAAAGAGGAAGTGGTAGAAGAAAAGAACTTGAAAGAGGGTGGGGGAATTATTACCTCTTATTCAGGTGTTTCCTTTTGAGTTGATCAAAAGGGATCCTTATGTTGGATTTAATATCAAATTAAGGACTGTAGTTTGATGTGAGGTAACTTGATAGGATATTTGTTCTTGGGTTGGATGATCCAAATGTATTTAGAGGTGTGATTTTTAGAGAAGGGGAATTGACTTTTTATAAGAGGGTGAGGGTCAGTTTAGGAAATGATTAAAATACTAATTTATTATAGAGTCATATTCAGGTTATAATTGCTCCAAATGAATTTATTTCGAGACTTAGGTGGTTATGGGTCTAACCCTTTTCAACCAATAGTTTTTAGACTAGTTTAGGTTACTATTTTTACTTTATCTTTTATATTTAACTCTTAGTTAAATAGTTTAACTTTTACCTTGTCTTGTTGTATTATTACACTATATGGTTAATACAATTACTCTAAACTTCCAAGAGAACCTAAAGTGGTTCATTAATGACATATATATTATTATTTAAGCCCTTTTTACAAACCCTATATTTTTTGGAATATTATATCTACCAATAATATAGTATTTGTTTTAAAAAGTAATTTATGTCAATTTTTACACTATTTGGTATTTTGTTTTTGTGAAAGTCATAAAAACATGATTACTTCTAACAAGATACATTGAATCTACCCTAACATGTCATATTAACCTAAACAATTATTTTATGTCATAAAACATTGAAATTATATTTATTGAAATATTTATAATACCATTTATTTGGTTCTTTCATTAATAAGGTAATTACTGCATCATCATTGTGTCAAAAATAAATTTAATTATTTAATGTCAAAAAATTATAAATAAATTACCATGATGTATGAAATCTTTTTATATTTATAAACAATATTTATAGTATAATTCTTCTTATGAATAACCTGATATTAAAAATGATTTAGTTAATAAACGTTGAATTTAACACTTTTAACACTTCTTTAAATAGAATAATAATAAATATCCAAATCTAATCCAAGTGGATCTAGAGGATCATATTTTATATAAAAGGTTTTTTGGTCAAATTAAACATATCCAATAGAATTAGGGAATTTGTTAGGGTAATTATAATATAATTTTTACCTTTAATTACCCTATTTACTTTTAATCATTGTAAATAAAAGTCTGAAGTTACTATTTACCAAAAATTATTTTAATCTTATTGAATCAAATTTTATTTACTAATGTCAAACTTGTCTCATGGATTTTTTAAATTCAACTCACAGAAGAAATAAAATTAAGTTTTATGCAAATTTTCTAACATGCCTAGACGGTGGTTAAACGAGGTTAAAAATTTCAATAAAATTTTATACATCTAATTTTAGAATAAAATGACACCATTTAATTAAATTGAACATATATTGTTATTATATTTCTATTTTTAATTAAAATAAAATTAGATAAAATTAATAATTATATAAATAAAAAGTCAGTTTTAAATAATAACGCAGTGTTTTTTACTATTCATAAAAACATGAATTTTTTCAGAAAAATACCAAAAATTACCCCTAATACAATTTTGATATTCCAAATTTAAAAATGTATTCTATTTTACCAAATTAAAAACATATAAGTATTATTTATTAATTTAAAATTAATTTTCATTGTCAAAACCAAAAGCGGGTTTTTAAAAAGTAAAAACAATCAAAAGATTTACATGTGTTTATGTCAAATTTAAATGTGAAATAACTTATAATGACCTAAATTGTATTAAATGATAAAAATAAAATATAATTATACTTCAAAACCATTCAAAAACATAATTTTACACTATAAATTATTTTGATTAAAAAATTTGTCTTCAATTAAAACATAGTATTTTTCACTATTCTTCAAAATATGAAAGTTATCAGAAAAGTACCAAAAATTTATAACAACTAAAATTTTAAGTACCAATTCTAAAGAAGAATTTAATTTCAATAAATTTAATATATTAAAGTTTCAGATATTAGTTTTAAAAACAGTTCTCCATTAAAAGGTATTAAAATTGCATTTTTTGAAAAATACTTCTTTTATCTGAAAAAATGAATTTTGTTATATATTATGTCTATGAAACAAATAATATAGATGTTAAAATTCATAATTCAGTTAATACTATTCATTACTGCTTTTTGAATGGCTGGTTTGGTAAGTTGTGGTGCGCTCAAACTCAGTGTTGCGTGTAGCGCAAACTATTAAATTAGTTTAATGAGAAAACGTACTATGAAATCTTGGGGAGTTACATATAACCATAGGTAGGTATAGAAACCACTCAATCTCATGTTTCAACTCTCAAAATTACATACTCCTATTTCTTAATAGTGGCTTCCATGAAAAATTCCAAATAACAACTTAAACAAGGGTCAACACCATTAAACAAACAAATATTATCACTCCAAAATATGTCGTACCTTATACCACTCCTCGAACAAAACCTAATATAGGTTCCTTCATCAAACTAGAAAAAGTATTTAATTAAATCAACTTATAGCTGACACACTTTCAATATACTCTAGAAAATTTCATGATATACAACATGAACATCTCCAATATTGAAGTATAAAAAATATTCTATTAATTGGCATGCATCTATCTCCTGATCTATGCTGAAAAGAAATAGAATATACATTCATAAACCAACCCCTGACACCATGTCTCTCATAAATGGGTGTCAATGTCTACCCTTTGGTCAACCTCATTGCATCTCCCAATTCATATCCAAATTAGACCTCATCACTGGGAACATACTTAAATTTACTCAAGATCTAGGTCTCCATGCCTTCAAGAGTCGGATTAGAAACCATCAATCCTTGCCCCACGTTGACCCACTCAATGATTTACCATTCTAAATAGTTTCTGTGCACAACCAATATGGTTTTACTTTTCCACACGTATAGGGTTCACATCCTATACCACCTAATCATCACCTGAATCATTCTCCTAGAAGTCATACATCAAAAAGGACAAGAAGCTAGTGCTATATGGCTTTTCAGTCTTAACATGCCAGTTGTTCCCTTTGAACTCCTCCTCAAAACTGGTCACCCTACCCATGAAATGATTTATTACATGATTTATCATCCCCCAGCATCATTCAATCATCCGTTTCAACCCACAACCTAACCACACTTCTATTTAGAAGCCAGTGGTTAATAGGTCTAGGAACCTGAATGATCCTACCCATCGAAGCCTGTTTCGAAATCTAATCACCCCATATGCTTTCTTCGAAGATAAATGACTTAAACTAACTATATCAACAAACTGGATAACCTCCCATGAATCGATCTCACCATGAGCATACCAAACATGTGCCTAAAAAAGGCATCCTCAACCTTGGGCCAACCCCTAACATAGGTTTCCTTTGATCAAACCGAATTATGACTTACCAAGGTCCAAGTCATGACTAAGGGACTCTAGGACTCCCACCTAGACAAACTAAAAATGTATCATAATATGGTCACTAGGTCTTACCACCGAGGTGAAAAGTCAAACCTCTACAAGGGAGGTCAATATGACATAGACCTATGAGGGTTAAAACCTATCACCAAAAGGAAGAGATTTTAACAACATCACCTATGAAAAATTATCCCACAAGACCCTAATCCTATCTAAGAATACTCATAAGGCACTTCTCCTTATAGGGTCACAATACAGTCATTTAAATGATGATACAATTACACTTACTGGGAATCCATATACGGTACTACCCACTTGAGGTTCCAGTTCACTATAACCATTTAAGTACCTATCAAAATCACACAAGAGGATTCAACTAAATAACCATATAGAAAAAAACACATGCACAATATCCTATCAATGATATATTCCATAGATCAACATCACAGTTTGGTTAAGTAGGGTTCTACTCCAAGCTATATGGGAAAACACTATATTCATTGTTACTAACACTTTAAATAACCAATCCTAAGAATAAACAGCTCACAATCATACCAACACCTAGGTACCATGTTCCATATAGCCTACTAGGTCTACTACACCTCCCATGCATGAGGATTGAGTCATCAAATCAATATCAAAATCCTTAGTATATATTCATCAAACCTATAATTAGTAGCACATATATACATATATTTGTATTAACTAAGTAGTATTACACCAAGAAACATTTTGGGAAAACCCCCTTTTGGTTTTTTAGACACATTATATAGTTAAACTCAATCATAAGTAGTAGAATCATACACTTGGAGTATTATAATATTTGGACTCTGTGTGAAAAATATGATGCATGAGATGCTACATTCCTTTCTGGCTAAATGTCAAAGATAGTCATTGAAATATTTCCAATGGGACCAGATATAAAAACCCATCAATGGACACCCACCAATGGGATGAGAGCCATAAATCCTTAGTAAATCATAAGGACCACATCACATGGTCACCTATAAAACTTAAAATGATACAAAACCATAACATCACATATTAATAAAAATAATCTCATAACCTTGGTAACCTATAATTCTTAGCACCACAAGTGTTCTCGATGAACTTGTTTGATATACACTTTAGGTTTTGACACATTCCTAATACTCATGTATACCGTATCCGAAATTGTAAAACAACAATAAAGGAACACTCTAATACCACTTTTAAATTTCCCAACATGGTTTCCACTACACCGACGCCTACTTCATTTCACCACATGGCCTCAAGTCTGCCTTCCCATATTCTGTAGGCTAATAACAAGAAACGATTTCATAGGATGTGTCTATGGGGAGACTATTACTTCATATCAGAGTAACAAAATATTAAAAGAAAATAATATTAATCTATATAAGGTAATGAATAGATTTAATGATTAGGAAATATAAAAAATTATATAATAATAAATGAATTGTTGTAAAGAATCGAATGTCCATGTCAAACATAAAGCCCTGATTTCCTATCGAGATGATCACATATATAAGAATAAAAAAAATAAACTATAGTACAATTATATTCTAACAAATATGATCCAAAACACATCCCCAATATCTACATATACATATGATTCATCCTTCTCAATCATTCTCTACCTTATCCCATATTATGCATGCAACCAATTGAACATCTGCTCAGGTACCCTAGTGCAATGGCGGTCCAAACAGGGCATGATTACAATACTCAATAGAGAACCACCAACATGGTTGTGTACCTAGATAGTAATATTTAGTGTATGTATATGTGGGATACTCATCAAAATAATAATCACAATAATAATAATAGCCAACTTCTAAGAATAACTAAACTATAAAATTTGAACAGGAAATGGTCATGGAATGTGCTCAGTATAGTTGAGACACAACTAGAATAGGTTTTTGTCAAAACACATATATAAACACATATGTAAATATATAATGATTTATATACATATATTTATTTATATATACATGAGTAAGTAATCAAATAAAATAAATGAAACAAGTCCACAACCGATCCTTGGATTCGTGATCCCAATCACCTAAACATCCAGTTAATAAGGGAATGATTTTGATATCGTTCCAATGAATACATTTATAATTAATTGGATACTTTGGTTGGTAGTCTTGATTAATAATTCATGCTACCTATAATTCCTGAAATATCCCTGAACATTCTACGTCACCATATGGGGATACATTTCCTATCCTTGGGATCACCCGTTCTCACCTCTAATAACTATGTAAGTGGATTCTGGGTAATATATGAACATTTTGGGAATAATGCACCTAGATGGATGAGAAACCACTAAATCCATACATAATCACGCCCAATGTGATGTTACTAGGTCATGGTTCGAAGTCTATCACAATATTTTAACTCAAATAATCCCTAAGGTGTTGACCCTTAGGTAATATGAAGGAAAACTCTTCCGATCCAAGATAATACTCAATATCCATTTAATATCCATCTCAAAAGCTTCACCCCTAGACAAGTCTAGGAGATGCCATATTGGTTCATCCACTTGACCACAGGGAGTATCATAAGCATCATTAGAGAAGATCATCATCAACCCATAAGGATGACAGAAACATCCAAAACTCAGGGTAAGTGAACCCACCCAGAAATCTCTAGTATCTCATGGATCCTAGTGTATACGTATCCTAATAGATCACTAGTTATAGGGTTTCTATGATAAACATGGAATAAACATCTAAAAATAAATAGGTAGAGAGTAGTCCCAGTGTAAAACGGGTATTCTAGAAATAGTAACAATCAAAAATAAATCTCATGAGGTGGATCTAGAATGTATGTCTAGTAATACCCACAATAGAATTAAATCACATCAAACACATCATAAATTATTAGGGAGAACCTATATAAATTATAGCTACATCAGCAGTTGTTAGGTGAATGCATAAATAAAAAATCGAGGGTGGTCTAATTCGTAAACCCACCACTACTACCACACCCCCATGAGATTAAAAGATGGGTAAGGGTTATAAGGTGACACTTATTACCATATCTACCCAAACCCATTTTTTACTTTCTTAGGGTTGGTTAAACATTTGTTCTACCACTAGGTCCCCTGGGTCAGTACTCATGAAAGGAAAGTTACTTAGGATCCCTGAGGTTTGCATGTAAATGAAGGCATCTCTCTTAAGATCCTCTAGGTCAATACATAAGTTTGGGTTCCCCTCTTGGGATCCTCCATAGGAGTATGAAAGTGAGGCATCATACATGGGATCCTCTAGGTCGTATAATAATTAGAAGTATCCCATAAATGATACTTTATTTAAGTTATAGTCTTGGGTTGAGGTATGAAGCCAACATGTATGGGTTGTTAGTGACCCCTGACATTCATGTATTTTACCTAACCTCACCCATTTAATTAATAATCCTTTGTAATAATTACAAAAATGGGGATTCACCATCAATAGAAGACCAAAGCATACATATAATTCTATAAAAATTTATAATACCACAGGACATGTATGATAGAAGACCTACCTTTAGGAATCTTTAAACTATTTACACACATCTTCCAATAGCTTCGTCTAAGATCACTATTGGTCATCAAATCCTCATGATGTCTAAGACCATCCTCATGAGCTTGAAAGATTCAACATAACACTGTATAGATGAACCATAGACAATAAACATCAACTAAAATATTAAAAAAACTAATATAAAATAAACCGAAAAAAGGCATAACAGGTGATAACTCACTGAGCACCCATCACTTGATTTAATTTCAAGAAACCATGTGTAGAGGGTATACCAAGTACCCCTAAAACAATTCCTAGGAAAATCCCTATCCAATGGGGAACCATGCTTATTAAATTTTATTTTATTTGATTTAGGTAAAATCGCTATGAAAAATTAATAATGAAGGTATACCTCATTGAATCAACAAACAATGAAGTTTAGTTGGCCTCTCAGGGCACCCACTTCATAGTAAAGGAAAGATCCCTGCATTGGTTTATATTTCCACCATGATCCAATATAATAAAGAACAAAACACCTAACCAGTGTAAATAAAATCAGAGAAATAATAATAAAAACATAACAAGGTCTAACAGAGTAAAGAACATAACTCAATTCTTCCAACTACTCAGAGAGCCTCTGATTTCAACCATGAAGGGGGAAGAACTCCCATAGAGAAAGGGACAAGGATGATAGAACATGCGGGGGAGATCATGGGAGAAAATATGAAGAAAAGGGGTAAAACAATTTAAGGTTCTATGGGTAAAATGGTAAATTTTTCCATTTTAAATAAGTACATGGTTAGGCAAAAAAGTTTGGAAAACCATGCACCAACCACGTGGTTCTACTACCCCCATACACCACCACCTCAAACTATTTCAATTCATGATTACTAAAACCAAGCACCATATTTACAATAAATTTTAGTGCCCCACATGGTTTCCCATATCCTGGTGAATGGTTCCTCATACCATGTTCCTGTACAAAATGACCCACATGGTTAGGATGTATGGTTAGCACTAATCATGTTCCAACCATAAACTATTGGTTATATATTCCCAAAAATATTATTTCAATCCCCGAACCCACAGAGATGCTCCAAAAATATCTACAAAATCTTCTAAGCCTCAAAGCACATCTAACAACATTATTTAGAGGCATTCCAGACATAAAATTATGATTCCAAATATCCAATAAACAATTGACCCATCATGTAATTTAAAATTCAAAATCCATTAGAAATTTCAATCTCTGAAAAAATAAAGTATCTTACACGATGAACATGGAAATGAAACTCAAAAATATTCTAAGTGAGTGTTTTAAAAATTAATTTATAATTATATTAAAATAAGGATTGCCTTTTATTGATATTTTTTCATAGTGTGGATCAATTGGATTGACACCCCTGTTGTATCATGGTTTTGATAAAAAATCCAAATTAAAATTCCTATAAAAGTATTCACAAGTACTCCATGAATCATTTATCATCAATCATCGTATTCTAGGTGAAGCACGGGGGAACCAAGTGACACACATCATTCATCATTGATTATAATAATAAATATCTCTTTTAAACTCTTGTTCATGATAGGGAGAAAGAGAGTGATTTTCTCAGTATTAATAGAATCTTATATTTTTTTACAGTTATACACTACAAAAATTAACTCTAGAAATTATATAATTGGAATATATAGTTACATATAATTATTTCAAAATTGTGATAATACCCTTCATCAAGTATTTTAGTTAATATATTCCTCATGTCTAATAATAATAATATTATTATTCTTATTATATCACTTGACATGAACTAAAATTGTGGCTATTTAAATAATTTTTTTCAATAAATAAATAAATAAATAAATATTTAAATGATATAAAATAAAATATATAATTTCTATCAGGACCTTACATCCCATAAATCCTATTCTGAATTTATTGAACATTGAATAAAAAATATTATAATAAATTAATAAATAATATTCATTCAATAATAAATAAATGTTTATATTTACTAAAATAGTGAATCAATATTTATTTAAACATTCACATAATGAAATAAATATTTTCATCAATCTATTCACAAAATAAAGGAATATAAAAATATTTATTTATTACTATGTGAATACTAAACAAGGGATTAAATAAATATTATATTAATTAAACTTGAAAAAAGATATTTGTTTTAATATTGAACTCACATATTATAATCTTGAATGTCTAGTGATTGAATATATGTTTTCAACTTAACCAAAATAACTATTATTCCACAATATGAGAATAATATTTATTCTTAATATTAAATTCAAATAGAATTTAACTGAGATTCGGGACACATTTAGTGTATGACCATTTAAGCGTATTTCTTTATGGAGTGGGGTGAATCTACCTAAATTAAAGGATTAGTATCTAACAAAATGTCAGAGCATCCATAAAGAAAAAAGGATAGTGTCACAATGATAACAACATCCTACGAATGCTACTATATAACATAATCTCTTTATCTTGATATCACATCATGTAGATTTCATGTTTTTTGTCATCAAACTATATGGTTGATTTATGTTTATATGACTCCTTGAAATGGACTCATTAATTAAATACCATGAACATATATTTAATTAGTATGTTATATTCCAATAAATGGGTCGAAGATATATTCTTCCATTAATATGGATGTGAGAAATCATGTCTTGACTTATTAAATTAATATCACCAATGACACACCCAATGTATTCTACATTTCCATGAGCATATTTTGTCACATTATGCATCCATACATTAGAGTATGCAATTCATGATATACATTAATAATAATCTCATGTATATAGACCAATACAAATGTCTATAGATAGGAATATCCAATAACACATATAAAATGTATAATTACTATTGGTAGGTCTGTACTCAAAACCCCCTTTATAAAAATTACGATGTGAGAACATCATGAGATGATGTATCACTGTCTTATTAGCCACCGACACTTAATAATCAAATATCCTAGTGTGTCTTTTAAAATTTATGTTTTATAGACAATAGGATACATACTCAAGAATATTATCATAGCATTTCAAGGATCAAATTATAGTGAGTAAATGGTATAGCCTTTCAATATGAAGAATAATATAAGGACATTAACAAAAATAATTTTATATAAAATAACTATCATCATGTGATAATACATTTAATAATATTATAGAAATTAAAATTAAAAAAGAAGGTGGTTATAGGGAAAAAATCTAATAGACTCTCACTTTCACTAGAGCCAACCACCAAATAATAACCTTTTATATATCACATGATAAATATGCTTCTACTATGGTATGTATATATATTTTGGGCCTACCATGTTATTTTATGGCTACTATTCTTTCAACAAATTTACTATTTTGATAAAATATGTTAAGAAGCGATATCCAAAAATGTTTTATTGTATACCCTATATCATGAATTGGACATCTTGGACAATACCATATTCATAATTTTATCATAATATAGTTATTATGATAATAATATACCATTTCCATATAACTCAGAAATATGAAAGAAATCAATAAATAAAAATCATTTTAATTGGAAACAGAATATGGAAAGTACGTGGTCTATAAACAAATGTCACCCACTAAATATAATAATATTATTTTTCTTATTTTCTTAGTCATAGTTTGATATATAAGATAAAATTAATCTAGATGAAGTGTATTTTTTATCCCCTCAATAACAAGTATTCCAACTTATGTAATTATCATGAACTTATCCATATTACATTCAAAAGTGTTTCCATATAGTTCTAACTTCCACCCATAGTAGTTCTCTTGGTTTTGTTTAATATTTTCCCACTATGAAAAAAAAGGAAATATAAAACCTTAAGAAATATCATGGAATATATATGATAAATTCAATCAATTACTCATTTGGAATTATATCCATCATAAAAATCTCCTCCCATGTTTTAACACATGATTTATGAGAGACTTCACACCATGTGACATTGTAAATAATTTTATCTCTAATTTCATCATATTTTATTTATCTATAACTCATCAATATATGTAGTATGAAAATATATAAGAAATCACAAGGAAATATTTTATAATATATTGTTCTCTAGAACATAGGTTTACACTTTAAGTCATTATTGGGGAAGTATATTTTATCTTGTCATAAATAAATGTATAACTTAAAATCTTTTTTCCATATATTATGAACATATTTTACATAGACAATTATACTTATCCCACTTACCCCTAGTATAAAAATGGATTTATTTTATTATTAATGAAATCAATCTTTATTTTTGTTCCATAAAATGAATATTCTATGAGCACGATTCTAGATTTAATCCATAAATGTATTTTTGTGACTCACATACCTTATTAGATTTCAATAGTTTTTAAAACACTTTTAAATACATGAAAGTTTCATATTAAACAATGTTTCCATTAAAAAATATGCTCTTGGCATTAAGTTTCCTAATTACATGATCATAGAACATTGTTACAAAAACTATAATTCTAATGGATTTTAGAAATACAATTAGTAAAAACAAATCATTGTAGAATATGTCTTGATGTTGGATGAAACATTTAGTAATAGATCGATATTTATTAGAACCAACTTTTAAAATCCATTTCTATTTCTTCTGGAATACCCCCCAAAAAATCTATATTAATTAGAGAAACTAAAAAAAAAATAACATGATTTTAGTACATGGAATCCATCAATGGATTCATATAAAATATCTAATATAATCATGTCTTAATTTGATTCTTCCTTATAGGATTCAATATTCTCATTAAATAATATACCACATATCTTTGTCATTATAGAACCACCTCTTTGGTTTTCACATGTATTATGTCTATCTAGAAAAACCCCTCCCACAAAATCCTATGGAGTTTCAGTTTTTTATGCCAACATATCTATATCTGGAACTGTGCATTCAATAAGGCCTAGAATACTCCCACTATATCAAAAAATACGTACTTAAAAATTATTTAAATACATTCAATTACTTAAATAATACATTTATATATTAAGGATGTGAATATCCTTAGTATCATTAAGATAATTTACTAAGATAGACATAGTGTTTTCCTTAATGTAAGTGTGTTTTCAAATAATGTATTTAGTAAAGAAATATCATCAAACACATAATGTTGTGAAATAATGGATTTCCATCTTGTTGAATTCGATACGATATCCATTATTCAATATAGTTGACATATAGTTAGTTGTTATACTACTATTTGAAACACATGTCTTAAAATTATTATTTATAGAATACTTGTGATATGTATAAGAATACTTCTCAATCCTTCGTATAATACCACCACCTCTTTGATATATATTAGGTAATGCCATTTTATGAATGAATAAAATCAGTATTTGAATGATTGATGAATGTTTTATTAAGATAATCTCAAACTATCTTGTTTGGAGGATATTATATATGTAACCTAGTTCATTCATTACTTCTAAATTACATTCTTATATCCCTTTATGTAATCTCAATACTTATATTAATTTAACTATAGATTATTCTTATAATAGATTACATGTAACTTATTAAAAAGATACAAAATATTATTGGATTTATTACCATTACTATTAATTTTTTATTTATCTAAAATTTAATATGAATGTAAAATATCTAAGAGTTCTAGATCCAAAGGTAAAACAATATTATAGGTATATTCTTGACCATTTCCATTAGTTTTTATTGAAAATTAATTACCTATTGGTAGTATATGAGTCTTATACATTGTATTAATCATTGATTTCTAGTATTGAATATATGTGATTCACATATTATGATCTATTAATCAAGTTTGAAATTCCATAACAACACTTATTTCAAATATAAAAAAATGTATCATTGTGTCTATAATTGGACAGTAGAATAATTTTTTTGGTAATACTCAATACAACATAACAGTTTAATGACAATCAATATACATGGAAATGTGAAGTGGTGACCTTCCCTTTACTGAATTAAGAATCACCCTCCTTCAACTACTTATATATTCCACAAAACATTCGATAATATTTTTGAAAATCCTTGGTTCTTATGTTTGAATAATAATATTTGAATTGATCATTGTATTTAGTACCCATTATGGGGAATATAAATATCACATTCAATGATTAATTTACATGAATTATAATATTATACATTCTCTTTCTTCATCACATTAAATTTCCTATTTCGGTGACCTTTTTTGTCATATGTAAAGAAGACATAATTCCATCCATTGCTCTCTATAAAAATATTTTGTGACGTTAATGGTCATTATAAAGGCTATATTGTCTTTAATTTGTGGATTAGTTTTCTTGGGACGACTAGAAACTAGATTTCATAGAATTTTGCGGTTCTCATCAATCTGAGGTGTCATTTTATTAGGTTGACTTGAAAAACACTTTTAATGTTATAAAATAAAAAACAAGCATGTAACAGTCAAATAAATATAAAACAACCCCTTAATGATGTAAATTCATAGTAAAAATTTATTAGAAATATTTTTGACATGTATAAATTGATAGAAAATCAATCTGATGTGCAGTGTTCCTAGAACGGTCTAATAAGCAGTTTTTAAAGGTTTAACAACCTTTAAAAACATGTATCAGGGGGTAAATAACCAAAAAATGACATATTGTTTCCATAAAATCATCTGAAAACAACTATAAAATTATTTATGAATCATTAGAACTAACGAGACATTAATATGAGATTTCATTTGATTTTGATGATTAGAAACACAATTATAGTGTTTTAAAATTTTAGACCATGCCTGTAATGGTAAAAACCCTACATTTTTTTTAAATGAAATGAAATCATAGTATGGACATATTATAATTATTTTTGACATGTAAAATTAGATGAAATATCAATTAGATTTGTGGATGGTCTTAATAAGTAGTTTTTAATGCCCGAAGACCATTAAAGATGTGTGTTAGGGGGTCCAAACCAAGAAAATAACCTTCGATTTCCATGAAATCATACAAAAAAACTATAGAGTTATCTTATAAATGTTAGAAATAATAAAATATAAATATATGTTTTCATTTTTTCATGATCATCGGAAATTGACTTTTAGTGTTTAAAACACTAAAACTTGAATGTAAGGGAAAAACCATTATAAGAGACTATAGAGTCCTGAAATTTTCTCCAAGGGAAGAAAATAATCCCATAATCATTTGTAGAAGCATGAATATATTCCTACAAATATAACAAGGAGAATAGACTCAAATTGAGTTACAAAAATTGGAAGATACTTGAAGAAATTCAAGTTTTCAAAATATTTTAAGTGGCTCGTGTACCATCACCAGGAAGGGTTCACAGACCGCTTGGAACGCGAACCATCTGTACACAGAATGACCAGTGAGACACTAGCCCCCAGAGTGATGTCTAGTGAACCTATAGGAACAAAAACTGTATTGCTAAAGGAATCAAGTGCGCAAAACCCATCCACATACCGTCTCATGAACTCAGTAGTTCGTGGATGAAGAAGACCAGTAGGGTTCTGAGAACCATGATCGTGAACCATAGCTTCTGCAAACCCCGGTTAACCGAGTCTTCCATGGGTTAAGATATCTCTTCATGGGATTCTATAAATGTTTCTACATGCCCATAGATATTATTTTCCCCAATGATCTATCAAAGGATCACAAAAGGAATTTAAAGGGGATAGGTGAAGAAAGGTGAAAGGGGCCCCCAGAAGTTAGAAGAAAGAACTCGGAGAAGATTCTAGCTTCAGTCTTGAATCGTCGGCAAAGCCCGAATTGAAAACCACACTCTTCACAGGTACAACCACCCAAAAAACATAAAATAGAGAACTTAATAATATTAAGGGAACCACAAACCTAATTAGTGAAACTACGAACCACATATTTCTTAGGGATGAACTCCTCCCCAAGGATAGTCTACCATACCCTCCTTAAATATGGTGTTCTACATAGTGTATCCCTACGTGGATATAACTTGGCATCACATATTGCATCAATACATGTATGTAACCCAAAGCGGCATGAAAAACCATATTCCAGACCACGTACCACTATGGTGCATGGTAGTCCATACCCATGCCCGCATACCTCTTCAGTATGTGGAAGACCCCTCTTCCCACTTAACACTAAGGTATACGAAGCTTCCCCAATCCCGCATAAGAAAACAGTGTGTGGGATGGGTTGTTTTTAGGAATTCATTCCTCAAGTTTCAATCTCACCCCTCCATTACCATCCCTTCCTCCAAAGTCCCTCCATGATCCAATCCCCCAACATTAGGCCAAAGCCTCCTCTAAAGGCACCAGACCCATATGATCAGACCATCGGGTGCATCAATGCACCCCCTTAACTCTACGTACCCATGGTAAGTAGAGTCACAAAGGATCTTCCTATAACGGTTTTTACTCTAGGGATGTATGTAAGTATACATTTCCTTGGTAACCTATTTTCCAACATTGGGATGCCGACGTGAACCTTCCCATTCTAGGGATTAATGGTGATAACCTGATATTACATTCAATATGGAATGATGATTAGTTAAAGGGGTTATGTTCGCTTCCCCTTGTGATGGGGAAGAAACTCCTCCCCTTCTTAGAACACATTCTCGGTCACTCTTACAGATGTAATTTCCCAATCTTCTGAAGTCCAAGCAACATAACCTTTAATTTCACCTCACATTAAAGGGTTAATCACTTCTCACCCTCACCCACAGTCACCCCAACATCTTCTGTCAACATCCCACCCTCTCCCATCAGTAGGAGAGGAAGTGTGTGGTTTGTTGGATATCTCACATCCTCTTGTTTCTCACACCGAGCATGACTCAAATGGGATTAGAGGTTTTTGAAAATTAAAAAATCCAAAAAATTATTAACTATGAGAACTTTTATTCCAAATCAAACTAGGATACGTCAGATGCCTACTCAAAGGACCAAGCTCAAAAGGGTTCCCTTTCAAAAGGTCTCACTTAACCATGCCCCCCCAAAAGGGAAGCTTCCATGCATAAGCACCAGCCATTCCAAACTACATGGGTTTTGATTCATCTCTTGAGGATATGTAGGAAACCCATCTTATGGGTTTGATCACATCCTCATGTCACCTTCCACCCCCTCGATAATGATAAAATCTGGAGTGCCTTTTTGTATGGATCAAGTCATAATTATCTATATAGCATTAAATCTATATATGCCTATGATGATTCTGAAAACTTGGGTAGCCCATGGACACACTCTTCAGGAATGAACCAAGTATTTATGAAAATATGAACATGACTTAAATCTATAAGAGTGTCCCAGAATAGGAAATAGTCCCCCCCCCCTAAAGGGGTGTGGTGAGCCCGACTTCCCATCCTCTCGACCAATGGAGTCATTAAGTGTCATTTCCTGAATCATTTTACAATGAGTTCCTACCTTTGGAAAAAAGGTCCATGAATCATGGATACTAGGGTCATTGGGTGTTTCTGGCTACATAGATAAACCCGTTGGAGAGCATCTCAGAAAGTTGTATCCAAGGAGGATAGATTTCACAAGTAAGTAACCCCATGAAATCACTTGCAGGGACCATCTGACTATGGAATCTACTTCATAATACAGAAAGGGTAAATCACCCTATCCTCATGGGGGTTAATCCAACCATCTTTTAAGGTATAATGACACAGAATGGGTCAAAAAAAATAAATGATGAATTTGGCACGAAACTATCCCTAGAAAATGTGATGGGTGATGATTTGTGTCGGTCCATTTCATCATCACATGAAACATGCCACCTCAGGAAGAAATCAAATGGTGAACCCGATGTGAATCCTTAACCAAGGTGGCAGTCTTACCCCGCTCAAGCCCCATTTCCTTATAACAACAAAACATGAGGGAGAAGACCATGCTAAATCGTCAAATATGTATATGTATAAAAGAATGCTACTTTGATGGGTTTTGTTGTCTGTATGTCATATATGTACATCAAAGGTTCCCACAGAGAAACCATCAATCCATATAACATCCCATAAACTAATGTAGACACATGCATCGGCGATCCCACAGGCATCTGGAGCCCCAACGAGGATCGAGACCCCCTCGATTACCTAGAGTCTTCAACGATGGGTATCCAACACACTGATCAAAGAGTACCACTGAAATAGTTCTCTCCCCACAGTGGAGGCTGCAAGACAAGCCCTCAAGTCTGCAAAGGATCACTAGTTGTGTCCTCAGTCGTGGATGGTGCCCCAGCACTAGGCAACCCCAGTTGTTGTCACAAACCATTTCAGGAGCCTGCCCTCAGAACATGACAACAAGTAGCTCCCTTATATTCAAGAGGCAGATAATGTCAATGCTGAAAACTTCATCTCAACTTTAGAAGATTCCTAATCACAAGCCCCTACTAGAGAGTGTCGTTGTTGACACTAGAAAACCAGGCCTCCTCATTCTAAAGAGGACCTTGTGTTGATCGCACCTGCTAATGTCCAAGAGACCTAGGCCCCTCGGGCTTCCCACCAAGGGAAGAAAATGTATAATCAGGAACAAGCTATTACCCTTGTTCTTGAGGAGAAACTCCACCACAAAAATGCAGTGACATTCAATTGGAAGACATAAAACTCCACCACTCCACTCAATCCCACCATAAAAATAGAGTGGCATAATACGATCACGTGCATGTTCCTACTAGTTCTCGGCAGTCCTGATGTGCTGATAGAGCGACAAGCTATATGTTGTAAAAAATACATGTTGACACATATCAATCCCATCAACAAATAAAAAATAAAACTAGCTATACATAGGAAAAAATACCTACTAACACATATCATGTCTATCAACCAAATAAGATGGCAACCAACTATACGTAGGAATAAATATCTAATGACCAATATCAAGCCCATAAACCTAATAGGACGGTAACCAGCTATATGAAGGAACAAATACTTTCTCATGCATATCAAGACAGTCAACCAAATAGGACGAAAACAAGCTATACATAAGTCTAAATACCCTCTATGGCATATCAATCCTGCCACCAAAATAGGAAAGCAACCAGCTATACACATGCACAAATACCTGCTGATGCGTATCAATCCTGCCACCCAAATAGGGCGACAAGAAAATATGAATAGAGTAAAATTACTGTGGATTCATACAAAGCCTGTGAGACAAATAAAATAGAAAGTGAGCAGATGAATATTCATCCTTGTGAATATGAATCCCACTAGTGAAATATGGTGGAAAGTAGAGAAGGAAACTGGCTGCAAACTAATTCTTCTGTCTCGACACAGGAGAACTGCCAATATCTACCAGCAACCCATGGAAAACTGGAGTAGGCACAAACTCCTACTCCGATATCGAAATGGGACTTCATACCCATACTAGGAAAATATGTATGTCAACACATCTTTTAAATGATGTAATACCAGATGCCAATCCCAGACCATATCATCCAAACATTCCAATATATTATTGCATCGGCTAAAAAGGTGAGAAACTAGGCCCACAACCCAGTTTTTATCAAACAAAATGACTTACTCACAAAATGGTTCAGCCACTCCAGAGTAGTTTTCCATCCCCTCTCTATTCCAGTAGGGTTGATGAAAATATCATGCGATATACGAACAAACGGATTGCAAAAAATACACATTTCAAATGGGGGATGATGGTCTAACATGGTGGCCTCTCCAGGGTAGGCATATTTATTTTTCATAACTCAAGATGTCCATAAGCATATCCTGGAGGCATCGCAGGACTCAATAAGACAAGGATCTATATATGAAGGCTATTACCAAAATCAAGCAACCCCAGTTACCCACAAGAGTGCACTCCAAAATAAAATGCACCAAAGGAAACCAGAAAATGAAGAGCGCATATATAATCCTGTTATACAAAAAGTTGGGGTTCTTGAAGGCCTCATACATATATCAATAAAGGCTCAAGACCATTTCAGTCAATTAAAAAATTATGGAAGTTGTAGTAGCAGTTGCGAAGTCCCTCCCTGCAATGTTGATACCAACATCTCTAAAGGTCTTCCCTAGAGCACCCATGGGGGATCACTCTATGGGTTAGGAATGATCGATCTCAAGAACCTGTCTCCAAATGCGTGTGGGTTTAGCCCTTCCATTTACCTAAAGATCAGGTAGCATGAAGTTCATCTCCTTTCTGTTGTCCTCCTTGATGGTACTCCCTAGGGTGTACACTGCAGATATGATTCTCCCCACTATCGGACATCAAGTCATGATGGTAGTCCTCTCCATGATGATAGTTATTGCAAAGGCCCTCCCTACAATGGCGGTTGCTTTGAAGGTCCTCCCCATAGTAACATCACGTAATGAGAAGGTCCTCCCCTCATTGAAGTACATTCTAAAGGCCCTCCCTATGATTTGAACTACATAAATTCTCTCTCCAACCAGGTATCAGGCTATGATAGTAGTAATCGACACCAAATCTTTCATCAGGAAGGTCCTCCCCTCAGTGACATCATGTAGCGACAAGTTCATCCCTAGGGTATACATCGTTGGGATACTCCATATGGTCGTGAGTTTATTTATAATGGTATCCCTCACCATTTCAGGACCAATTTTGTAGGTCCTACCCATAATAAAAAGTCATACTGGGAAAAAGGTCCTCCCTTTAATGAAATAAATGTGAGGAAGCCCTCCTATGATGAGGTGCTCGGAAAGATGGAGCCAGAAATATCAGGCACTCTGTCTATGACGAGTGATATCCTTTATCAACCAAAGGACAGTTTGGGGCTATGCTCATATTCTAAGCCACCCCGCTCTGTTCGCAGATCAATGAAGCTCCCACCATCCTGGTTTCTTGTAACAAATTTATTAAGAAGCATTCTAGTATGGCATATCAAGTAGTGGAGCCCTCGAAAGAACAACAACACGATATGTTGCTTGTGAGATAAAAACTAGCTAAGGATAATATACTAGTGATGTATTGGAATATGTCCAATTCTCACTTTGACACACCAGGGGAGTTGTCTAGGGAATGTATACATGACATTCACCTCAATATATGGATGACTCTTTATCAGATGAAAGAAAAAATACTACCCTGTGAAGGGTATATATACCATGTCAATATGTTAGGGGAGATTCACTATCTAATAAACCTAGATTCCCTCCCATCTATATGGAATCCACAATCAGAAAGGCAAAAGAAAAACCTTGAACTTTCTTCCTTCACGCATTGAACAAGTTGGGTCGTCTCATTTGTGACACCTCGACTGGAGTTCATATTCGAGGATGGGGAGAACATGGAGATCTACACTTCACCCCACATCCCATCCCGTAAACCACATTGGAAATAACATCCTACAAAGTCATTACCCAAAGTTAGTAATCAAATAAAACCCCTACTTAGTAATTATGGGATACTCAACTAAAACTGGCCTAGAGTAAGTCTCAAAAGAATAAGGACTGAATAAATCAATCCATCGAAAAGCTTCTGATTTAGGCAACCAAGAATATCTAGTAGGCTTACCGCCTAAGGGAATCCAACAAGGAATAATTTCTCATGTCTTCAAAAGAACATAGACTCTTTGAATGCCCAATTCCATAATCAGCTCACACCCACACAAGAGTGCGTGAAATCGAAAAGGTGGCAATAGCGAAGGCTACTACCGTGATGCGGGAACAACCTAGACCCACATGGATGGGAGAATATTGAAATCAAAATTCCCTCGTAAGACCAATAAATCCAGGTTTTAGCACATCAATAGAAGAATAGGAACCACCCCATCCGATAGGGATGGGGTCATTTTTACCTCATTTTCCCACACAGTAGACATCTTTCTTCTCCTGTTTAGGAAGAACGATGAGCACAAGAGTCACATGTTCCACCCATTCTCATCGTTCGCATCTTCCACAACAAATGTTCATTATGAGGTTGGATTAGGCATCCATTTGTGTCAATCATCACCAAGAAACCCAAAGAATACCACCGAATGGAAGGAGGAAATCCAAAAAAGGACGAAGAAATCCTTTCGACCATTCTTTACCAGGCACACCACCCCTAATGCGGTATGCATCATGAACATTGTAAATATTAATCCCACAGATCTCACAGGAAATGAAATAGAGGGAGAGGATGCAAGGGAATATGGTTCCCTCCTAGAGGTATCCCACACCGAGCCTAATGGTGTGAATACCCAGAACTAGAGAGAAATCTAAAATTTTTTCACCCCCTTAGTTAATCTGACATTAACTCCTTCAGAAAACTCCAAAAATGATAATAATAAATCCATGGTGGTATGTTAACCAACTCCACCTCCCCCTGAGAATTTTCCACACACTCTTGAGGAATGATTCTACAAGAAAGAGGAAGAAATGAAAGAGATTAGGTGAATTATTTCCGACTTTAATTGAGGGAGATACCTTTCCTAATGTGTTCCCCTTGAGGAACGTCAGTAGGTATTCCTAGAATAGGTTCCTTTTCCACATGCACTCATCCTATTGAATGAATTAAAGCTCATAGACCCCTCTAATGTGGCACTGGGATCGTCATCCTAATCAAAAATATACCCAAAAGGACATCAAGAATTCCCCCTGCTAGGAAGGTAGCTAGAATATATTCACGTAAACCCACAAAGGATACCCCTTGCTGGGTATCCACCCCAAATTATAGTAGTTCTAGAATGCCCATATTTGGACACTTCCACACCATCCCAAGCTTATTCCTAAAAGGATATTCATAAAGGGATCTTGAACACCGTTAAGAAACTAATAGCTTGACTTGAATCCATGAAGGGGCAGCATTCTCTAATACAACTAGAGAACAAACCCTACTCTGAATGGGTGATCAATGTTAATCCACGACCAAACATTGGAAATCCCCTATTCCCAGTATTAAATAGATTAGGGGACATAGAAAAACATTTAATTCACTATGCCTCTTACTATGAACCCACGATGGGCACTCTGGATCAGCATTAAACAAAAAAACATAGGTGCTTCATGTAAATCCTACAGGGCTCATCCTTTAATGGTATAATAGCTTGCCAACTATCTCAATGCTAGGATGGGAGGACCTCTGGTGATAGTTTATCTTCCATTTCAGTCCAACACTGCTTAAGAAAACAGTCAATGATCACATTAACTGCATGCAATGAGAGAATGAAAGAGTCATGTAATTAATTTCTAGATGGAAAGGTTATTCCCGGAACCATATGCTTCCCCATGATGTAATGATCGCCATGTGCATCGATAACCTTCATGATGAATTGCAAACACTGCTCATCCTAGTGAAGTACACTAGTGGGTTACGAGATTCCTCTTCCATTTCCCAAAGGATAGAAGACTCTTTATAGTGGACCAACCTCATATCTCGAGTGGAACCATCATCCCGAGGGAAAAGAGTGAGAAAAGATGAAGTGGTTTCAGTTACACTTAACCCACCACCGGTATCATCTCTAGTGGGAAGGCCTCTACCGAACCAAGAAGGACCCCCTGGATGCAAAAAACCAACCCCACCCCGGCAAGATGACTGACGGGGTGCTAAAAGAAATCAGGTTGAAAAGAGAAGAAATAATTTTTACTTGTTCCAAGATGACCAGGTCTATGGCTACCTCATAGACACCATGTATTTAACTTGATACGGATACCAGAATCGAAGCAAGCCAATGAATTGGGTTTTGAGGACCATCCAAATTTATTTTCCCTATCACTCGATACTGGGACACACCATTCATGAATGCTTCATTTTCAAAGATCACCTACATAATATGGTGTATTCTTGGCTTGTTACATTGGGTTAGCCGCCAAAACAAGTGGTGTATATTTCTACCTCAAACTCAAGAGAGAAAGAGGAATGGAAAACCATCACTATTAAGAAGGAGAAAATAATTTAAAGTTGGATGACTCAAAAAACATTCAATCGAGTTCATGGTATCCCCCAGGAATAGTTGAAACTACCAACCATGACCCAAAATCTCCCGATGCAATACACCCATAATCCTCAGCCATGTAGACCTCCATGGTCTAGAGGTGTAGAAAGCAAAAGCAAGAAGAGGTATTGAAACCAAAGCTGATTCCAATGTTGGAAATTTTGGACATCATACCTACAGGAATGGTATAACAGGAACCGCCCCAAAAAAAGGTAAAACAGACACCACCCCACAAAATGAAACAATCAGAAAGTGGTAGATATAAACATTGTCAGATCAAGAACTGATCGTTGCCTACATTAATGAAATCCACTTGATGGACCCCTTTTCTTATAGAGATCATGCCCATCGGCCTGTATTCCCTATGCCTAATGAGAGAGCTGGAGAAATAGGCCACATAGTCTAGAGGTTTCCTGGAAGGCATGATCATAGCCAAAGTCAAATTCCCAGAAACACCATAACTCAAATGGTTAACATCGCAAAAACCCGCCGAAGGACCATCTGAAAGAAACAATGGGAGCCAAGATACACCACTGCCCCCATCAGAGAAAATTCAAGCCCAGTTATCTTGGAGTATCCATAAGAGAAAGAACAAATACCAAATCGCCTAAGGAATATGGGTGGACCAGTTCATCTAAATTTGGAAACCACGTCACCACCAGCTCTTTTCACCGAGGAAGAACCATCTACATCAAAATACTAATCCCCATAAGTGTCTATGAAAGAGAAACCCCAAGTCAGGAAGAACCAAACATTAGTGCAACAGTATGATATCATAAAAAAGATGGCTTCAATACTAGAAAAGATTTTAATATTATATGTGTTAAGTCTGCCCGCTGATCTTAGAGAGGCACTCATCGAAGCCTTACTAAGTCACCATGAATTTGAGGCTGAAGTATCAGTAGCTGAAATATATCAAACAAAGACCAATCCTGAAGAATATCACATCATCGTCTCTTTCAAAGACAAGGATGAAGGCTCCATCATTGAAAGGAACATCAGACCCTTATATGTCTCTGGTAAGATAAATGAAATTGATGTCTATAGGATTTTCATCGACAATAGCTCTGGTGTCAATCTCCTCCCACTAGGAATGCTTCGTCGACTGGGATATGATGAAGATAACGTGACACACTGCACCACAAATTAGTTGGGATATAAAAAAAGTGAACATAAACCATTGGGATGAATCATGATTATAAATTTTCTTGGAGGCATCATGTAAGATTCTGAGTTCTTGGTAGTACGGAAAAGTATAGCCTTCAACATCTTGTTAGGAAGACCATAGCTGCATCGACACGATGTAATTCTGTCATCATACCATCAGTGCATCAAATATTTCACTGATGAAAAAATGGGACATTGCACTAGATAAATCCTCGTTTGAGTCTTGTGAGTCACATTACATCGATGCAGAAGTTCAATGAATTAGAAGAGAAGAACTATCTGGCTGACGACGTTGATTGGATTACTTCCCCAAATGGATTGGAAATGGATCCCTCTGACACCCTAAAATATCTTGGGGAATAGTATGTATTACACATAAACCAAGTTGAATGAATAAGTTCATGTCCAGATGCATACTCAATTATCTACATGATATCTGTTACAACCACCAAGTCCAAAGACGGGGAAGAGTGGGTTGACTCCCATGATGTCAGGAAAAGCCTAGAAAAAGATACTCCTGAACCATCCATGGGACCCCAAACTGCTCCCTCCTTAATCAATAAGGTGAAAAACAATTTCCCTCCCAAAATTGGAGATCTCATGTTGAAATCCTCTCCCCATAATAAGAGGAAGAATATCAAGAATAATAATAAGAAGAATACCTCAAAGATTCCCCTCTAACATTTGAAGAAGGTTTGTCCACCACTATCGATGAAATTAGAGAGATAAACCTGGGCACCGAAGGCGACCCGTCGCCCACCTTCATTAGTGTGTCTAGGCCTGTCAAGGAGTAGGATACATATACCTTATTACCAAGGATGAATCTAGATGTGTTAGCCTTGAACTACACAGAAATTCCAGGCCCCAATCCTGAAGTCCCCACTCATCATCTGGGTATACCAGAAGATCAGTGGGTATATAAGAAGGCATCCTGAAGGATCCACCCGATTCATGACACAAAAATAGAGTAAGAGGTTGACAAGATGTTCAGATCCAACTTTATACAAGAATTCTAGTATTCGATCTGGATGGAAAAAATAGTCCTTGTCAAATATAAGAATGATCATATTAGAATTTGCATTGACTTTAGGGACCTCAATCATCATTTCTTGAAAGACGATTTCCCAATCCCAGTAATAAAATTGATGATTGATGCAACCACCAGATATGAGACCCTCTCTTTCAGGGAAGGCTATTTTGTATTCAACTAGATCTGGATGGACAGAGGAGATGAAGACTCTAATACTTTTAAGGCCCTTAGAAAGTGTTCTACTATAAGGTGATTCCCTTTGGTATAAAAAAGGCCAGTCCACATATCACCATTCCATGAATTGCATATTCAATCCCATTTTGGGAAAATTCATCGAGTGTTATAATGAAACTTTGGTGGTTAAATCAAAAAAACACTCAAACCACCTAGCTGATCATGAAATTATCTTTAACAAATAGTGACAAGAGAGTTTAAAGATGAATCCCCAAAAGTGCGCCTTTGGCATTACCTCTAGGAAATTTCCTTTCTTCTTTGTATGCCATCGTGGCACTGAAGTCGAATCTGAGAAGAAAAAATCAATCCTTAGCATGTCCACACCTCACAACATCACTAAGTTGAGAGGTATCCAAGGGAACCTGTCCAACATCTGGTGCTTCATAGCCAGCCTACCAGGTAAATGTTTACTTTTATCTAGGTTAATGAAGAAAAGGGTTACATATGAGTGGGATAATGATTCCCAAGAATCCTTTGATGGTATAAAAATATATATCTTGATCCCACCAGTGCTGATACTTCCAGTTTAGGGGAGGCCACTCATTTTGTATGTAACTACCTTGGAACGGTCATTAGGAGCCTTCCTCACAAAGAATAATGATTCCAGTAGTGAGAAAAAACTCTATTACATCAACCGAATGATTATTGATGATGAAACTCGATATTATAAAATTGAAAAGAAATTACTATCCAAAATATTTGTAGTTTAGAAACTCAGGAATTACCTGTAGCATGATGAGGTCCACCTGGTCTCCCACTGCAACCCGCTCAAATATATCCTCAACCGTCCCATGCTAACGGGACATGTAGTACCCCCAGTTTCTGGTAAGTAACCGTTGTTTTATGTTTCTTATGTACATGAAGCATATGAGAAATGGTTGGGAAAGTATGGAGACTTTTAAAGGGTTAAATGGAAAAAGGTGGTGATGCACAGGCTTGGCATGGTTTGCCAAAACCGTCCTGAAGTCGTGCAGGTGGTGGTCACTTTTGATAGAGGAGACAGCATGGTGTGTGCACGGTTTAGGAAAACAGTGTGGGGAAGCCATGCATAGTGCCTCTTTCAAGCAGTGACTACCGCACATTTAGCACACGATTTGTCTAACTGTGTGAACTAACCATGTAAGGGGTCAAATTAGATCCTATTTTTAAGGATCTAATCCATTTTATCGTTAATCCCACTCGTTTTTCTCATAGATGGCCCTATCTCGGTATGTCTCTCTGCTGAAGGTGGGAGAACACATACCAGAAGTTTTGGAAGTGATCCAGAGGCTTTCCTTGGCATTGAGAGGCCGGTTGATCAAGTTAAGTCTTGTTTCCTTTGGTTTTCTTAGATCTCCTTCTTCCCTCTTGATGGATCCTTAAATCTACACCAAAGGTGGGTATATCTAAGATATTGGATGACTTTTAAGTCGGGTTTTGGTTTTATTGGTACTAGGGGAAGGAATCTAAGGAGGTTACATGGAGTAGTTGACTCGGTTTTGTTGGCATTCTTTATCTATTGGTTGGTTTCGCCTAATTTGTTGAGGTAGGTGGCTTCACTCTCGATTCCTCTTTCTTAGAACATGAAGACTTAGTTTCAAATTTATTTCCTTGATTGAAATGGTTTTTTTATCTACTGCGAAAGAATGGTTGAAACCACTTTTTAGTAATGGGTGATGGAAATGGTGTGTTTTTGGAAAGTGTTTGTTGAAGTGAATTTAAGATGGTGATTTTAAACTGGGGATAGTTTTTCTACATGAAATAAATGGGTTTCAATAAAAGGTTTGATTCTTTATTGAATGGTTTTGAATACACTTGGTTTTGGAATTGATTTTCATGGGTTTTGGTGTGTGTTCATATGAATTGGGATGGATAAGGGTGAGAAGTACCCCCATCAAATGGATGGGATGGGTAAGGGCGAGAAGTACCCCCATAAAAAGGGATGGATAAGGGCGTGAAGTACCCCAGTCAAGGTAGTCCACTAAGTGATGGCTTAGTGGAAGGATAACTCACCAGTCGCGAGTATAGGGAGGTACAGGTTGCATGCATGGTTGGTTGTGTGGTTTTTTGAAATGGAATGAATGTTCCAAAATGGAAATGGTAATTTGATTGGAAACCTTTGCTTGGTTGCTTTTTTTGAGAAAGATGCGTTTTTTTGAAAAGGGTTTTGACATGGGACATGTCATATTGTGAACTATTTTGGAATTGTTTTATATAAATTGTTTTATATAAATGTGATAACATGTTTTATCCAAGAGTCATTGGTTGGGAAGTCATGGGGGAAAACCTATTGAGTTTTATTACTCACCCCCTACTTTGGAACGTTGGTGCTTTTGCAGATGTCATATACCAGTATGTTGAAAAAGGTAAAGTGTTGCATGTTTATAGAACTACTATGTGATACTTTGACTGGTTCATGATGATTGGATCTTGGAGCTTATGGAGTAAGGATTTGGGTAGTCACGTTGTAGTCTTTTATTTTGACTTTCCACTGATTTGGTGTTAGATTCTATTGTGCTCCTCTTGGTTGGTTTATGATAAAATAAATGGTTGAGTTTTCTTAGCTTTTATCATGCATCATTTAGTTGATTAGTTTAGTTATGGTTGTTGGTTCTGTGGTATGTTCAAAAAGTGTAAATTGTCCCACACTTATTTTGAAACCCTTTGGAATTTATTTCCAGCCTTTGGTTCCTTGGGGATGTCTCTTAAGGCCAAGTAACTCTCACCGCCTCCTCATGCCAATGAGGTAGGGGTGGGGTGTTACAAATGTTATCAGTTTGTTCGGTCCTTGGGGTATATGCAATCATCTTGGTACTTTCATTGTGGAACAAGTAGTCATCAGTTTTTTCATCTTAGCATTGAATTCTTACATGTATATTCCTTAGGTGGTCATCTTAAGAAGGAGTAGCATTGTCGAAACTTGTAATGTAGAGCATAAAAATATGTAGCTATCCTTTTTATGCTGAACTTCAAGTTACCAGGGAGTTTGGTACATAAGTGTTTTGGAGACACATATAAGATAACACATCTCATTGTCATGGGTTTAGCCAATGAGATGAGCATGAAATGCATTCGAGGAATGACTTCTCACTAGGAGTGCATACATAATTTTGAGAAATAGATTATGATTTAATGCAAAATCGTGATTTCTAAAATTTTTTGAACTAGTTTTCAAATGAAAGACTTTGAAAAGAGAATGATTGATGTATTTTGAAAATAGATTCATTTTCAAATGAATGAAAAGATTTTTTAGAAATGGGAAAATGGGGAAAAGCTGGATGTTTGGAAATCAATGTTGTGATATTGATGTGAGAGATATTGAAATGCTATTCCTTTAGTTGCTAGGAAGTGAGACTAACGACATGTGTTGTCTGTATAGAAAATGGCACCTGTTAGGCATCGTAGAAACCAAACGGAAGAGACTGCAGAGATTGTGGTCTCACCTGAGCCACAGGTGAACCAGAAGCTAGTCCAAAGTATAGTTCAAGCATTTCAGGCTTTGGAAATAGGGAATCAGAGGGATGAGTCAAGCCATGTAGACCATTCCATCTAGTTATAGAAGCAGAATACACCCATCTTTCGGGATGATTTTGAACCGGAAAGGGTGAAGGTGTGGCTGAGTAGGATGAATGATATCTTCGATTTCATCGGCACACCAGCAGAACTGAAAGTAAATATGGCGACGTAAATGTTGGAGGATCTTCCACGACAATGGTGGGAGCTAGTGGTGCAGGCCAAGCTGGATCAATGCCTGGGTTGGGAGGAATTTGAGGAATTGTTCAATAAAACATTCTATCCTCACATGTTCAAGATCCAGAGGATGATGATATTTTTCAGCCTAATGAAGGATAATCTCTCTATCATGGAGTATGCTGTTAAATTATGAATTTAGTGCGCCTTTCACCAGAAGTTGTTGCAAGCGCATCGCTGAATGCTTTCATCTTTGAATCAGGGTTGAGACAAGATATTCGATTGAAGATACTTGTGCTCTATATTACAGATTATACAGAGATGGTAAACAGAGAAACAGTAGCTGAAAGAGACATCTCAGGAGTTAAGGGAGGAGGAAGTATGATGATACCAACGGGAATGGGTGGGATCTCTAATATTGGGAACAAGCGGAAGAGGGGAACCTACTTCCAAGGTGGGAGTGTGAATCAGAATCAGACAATTGGATCGGTGAATCTTCCTCCACGACCGATGATGAAATCCGGGTGTTTTCAATGTGGCTTGATTGGTCACATGAAATGAGAATATATAGCACCACCGAGAGCATGCCACAATTGCAAAAAAATGGGGCATCTTCAAATATATTGTCGTAGTGATCCACGATCAGGCATTCGTGACACTTCTTAGGTGTTGCAAGCATCTTATGCTTCAACAGGGAGAGGAAAAAAAAATCAGTCTCGCCACCAGAACAGACCTAGCTATGGTGATTCCAGGAATACCATGACTCCTCAGGTAGGGAAATCTCAATATGGAAATAAGAATCAAAGTGTAGCCAAAAAGAAATTTCATGGAGCGAAACAGGTGATTGTGGATGACCATAGTAGACTATCTATAGTGAGAGGTATGGTTATTTTGAATGATACCCTCATGCAAGGGTTGTTCGATAATGGTGCATCGATTTCCTTTCTTGCTTCTCATATTGCTGATTTTCTGAACAGAAAACATGAAAAGATGCCTTCTGTGATAAAAAATAAAACCCCTCTCATTGAAAGAAAATGTAGAGCCTTCATGTGTAGAGAATTTTCTATAACTATTGATGGAACTGAGCTAAAATGGTATTTCTCGATGTTGGAGATATATGTTTATGATATAATACTAGGCATGGATTGGTGGACAGAGTTCAGGGCTCACATCGACTGTTAAAGTTGAACAGTCAGTTTCGTGACTGTGGATGGTGTCGAGCATCTCTTTAAAGAAGAATGAGTGGTGAAGGCAGATGCAACGAGATTGTTGGCACCAGTAGTGGCAACGATCTCTTACCAGTTCGATGCATTAAACTTGGAATCAACAGATGAGATCAGGAATAATAGTTTTCCAGTAATCGCAGATCAATTTCCTGATGTTTTTCCAGAAAAATTCTTAGGGTTACCACCTGTAAGAGAAGTGGAGTTTACGATTGATCTCCTTCTGGGGACCAGTCCTATCTCACTTCCATCTTATAGGATAGAACCAACAGAGTTAAACGAATTGAATGTTCCATTGGAAGAACTGGAAAACAAAGGTTTTATTTGACCAAGTGTGCCTCCGTGGGTAGCACCAGTTTTGTTTGTAAAGAAAGAAGATGGAACTTTGAGGATATGGGTTTATTATCATAAACTGAACCAAGTTACAATAAAGAATAGATATCCACTTCCACGCATTGATTACCTATTTTATTAGTTGAGGGGAGATCAGTAGTTCTCTAAGATTGAATTGCGGTCAGGATATCACGAGTTGCGAGTTCGGAAGGAGGATATTCAGAAGACATCCTTTAAAAGTAGATATAGACACTACGAATATGTAGTCATGCCTTTGGTCTTACGAATTCCATGGAAGTCTTTAAGGAATTTATGAATCAGATATTTCAGCGCTATTTGGATACTTTTTTTGTGGTGTTTTTGGATGAAATATTGGTGTATTCAAGAACAATGGATGAGCATGAGCAATACTTGGAAATAGTGTTGAAAATATTGAGAGACCATCAGTTCTATTCCAAATAATCAAAATGTGATTTTTGGATACAAGAGGTACACTTTCTAGGCCATTTGTTTTATGAGAAAGGTGTTTCAGTGGATCCAGAAAAGATAGAAGTTGTTCTTTCTTGGAAACCACCGAAGAATGGCTTTGAAATAAAAATTTTTCTTGGTCTAGATGGTTATTACGGACGCTTTGTGCGTGACTTCTCATGACTAGATTCGCCTATGACAACATTGAAAAAGAAGAACAATTTATTTCAATGGATTGCGGATTGTTAGAGATCTTTTCAAGAGTTGAATGTTCGCCTTACATCATCACTCATCTTGATTTTTCCGGAATCAGGACAGGGGTACGTGGTGTATTGTGACTCTTCAGGATCTGGGTTGGGATGTGTTCTCATGCCAGGATACCATGTTGTTTCTTATGTCTTAATAGAGTTGAGGGTTAATTAATATAACTACCCAAAACATGATTTGGAGTTATCTGTAGTTTTCCATTCCTTAACAACTTGACGTCATTATCTGTTTGGTGAGAAATACACTATGTTTACGGATCATAAGAGTTTGAAGCATATTTTCTCATAATGATATTTGAATCCGAGGAAGAGGAGACTGATAGAGTATCTTCAAATGTTCTACTTTGACTTGATAAATAAACTCGGTAAGGGAAATTCGGTGGCCGATTCATTAAGAAGAAAGTCATATGCTCAGTTCGTTCAAGAAGCTTCAGATGAGTGGAAGTTGATGTCGGTCCTAGCCGACATGAATATAAAATGTGAATACAGAGCTGATGTTGTGGTTTTCATTCCAGTATCACTTGGTCTTGAATTGGTCATGATAGTAATGGAGGCACATGCATACGATGTACACTGTGTTTCAATGAGTTCAAAACTCAATGTTGGGGAGACCTTTGAGGGATGTAAGATGGATGGGAGTTCAGTTTTGCAGTTTTGAGATTGGATGTTTATACCTTTAACTGCTCAGTAACAACTCCTTCATTCTTACCACCATTCCATATGGGCTATTCATCTAGGAATACAGAAGATTTATAACGTGATAATGGCACAATTTTGGTGCAGCGATATGAAATGGAAGGTAGCTGAATTTGATTCAAGGTGTTTAACTTATCCGAAAGTTAAAGCAGAACATCAGCGGCCAGCAGGTATGTTGCAGTTTCTACCAATTCCAATGTGGAAATGGGATCAGATAGCTATAGATTTCATTCTAGGTCTCCCAAGAATAGTTCTAAAGCACAATTCTATATCGGTGATAGTGGATAGGCTTACCAAGACAACCCATTTCATCACTATTCGTGAATCTAATATGGTGGAGGACCTGTCCAAAATCTATATCCGAGAAGTGGTAAAGTGAAATTGCATACCAGTTTCAATCGTGTTAGAATGAGATCCGAGGTTTACATCTCATTTCTGGAGATCCTTCTAGAAATCCCTAGGAAATCAATTCAATATGAGTATGGCGTATCATCCTCAGAAGGATAGACAATCCGAAAGGAAAATACAAACATTGGAACACATGTTGCACGCTTCCATAATGGATTTTGGTGGCTCATTGGAAGATCATGTGCTTTTGAGATAGTTCTCATATAACAACAGTTATTAGGCCTCGATACTCATGGCTCTATTTGAAGCATTGTATGGGTGTCATTATCGTTCTCCACTTTGTTAGGGGGAAATAGTTGAGACTTCACTAGTTTGGCCGAGCCTTGTCCAAGAAACAATGAAGAAGATTTAGTTGATAAAAAAGAGGATGGAGAAGGAACAGAGTCATCAAAAATCATATGCAGATCATCGCTGATGACCGTTGTCGTTTGCGGTGAGTGATCATGTCTTTTTAAGAATCATTCTAAGGCCTAGAAATCGTCGTTTTGGGAAGTAGGTCAAATTATCTCCTCGATATATAGGCCCTTTTGAGATACTGGAATGGGTTGTCAAGGTGCCATATCGGTGGGAATTACCACCACGGTTCAGTGTAGTGCATAATGTGTTCCATGTATCTCAGTTGAAGAAGTATCAGTCTGATCCTGGCCATGTGATCAGATTGGATCATGTTGACCTAGAGCTAGATGCTTCGTTGTTACATATTCCGGTGCAGATTGTGGATAGGCAGGATAATGTCTTGCATGGAAAAAGAATTGTTCTAGTGCGGTGTTTGTGGCAACATGGTCAGATTCAGGAAGAGACTTGGGAATGTGAGAGAGAAATTAAAGGGAAGTGGCCAGAACTCTTTCAGGAAGTGATGGTTTTCTACTTTTTGGGGAAGGAAAGGCCAATGGTGGGGAGAATGTAGTACCCCTAGTTTCTAGTAATTAACCCTTGTTTTATGCTTCTTAAGTACATTAAGCATATGAGAAATGGTTGGGAATGTTTGGAGATTTTTAAAGGGTTAAAGGGGAAAAATTTGTGATGCACGGGCTTCGCACAGTTTTCCGGAACAGTGCGGAAGCCGTGCAGGTGGTGGTCAATTTGGATAGAGGAGG
Source organism: Viscum album (assembly GCA_963277665.1). Taxonomy (NCBI): domain Eukaryota; kingdom Viridiplantae; phylum Streptophyta; class Magnoliopsida; order Santalales; family Viscaceae; genus Viscum; species Viscum album. The sequence continues at coordinate 1,460,880,800 of OY728162.1, read as the reverse complement.
CCGCCCTGTGTGTGCATAGTTTGGGAAAACCATGCGAGGAGGCCGTGTGGAGCGCCCCTTCCAAGCAGTGACTACCGCACGGTTAGCGCATGATTTGTCTATCCGTGCAGACTAACCATGTGCGGTGTCAACATAGATCCTACTTTTAAGTATATAATCCAATTTATCTTTAAACTCACACGTTTTTGCTTTTATATGGCCCTAACTTAGGATTTCTCTCTGGTGAAGGTGGCAGACCACTTACCCGGCGTTTTGGAAGTGATCTGGAGGCTTTCCTTGGTGTTGAGAGGCCGGTTGATCAAGGTAAGTCTCATTTCCCTTAGTTTTCTTAGATCTCCTTCTTCCATCATGATGTATCATTATATATACGACCAAGGTTGGTAGATATAAGGTATTGGATTACTTTTAAGTCTGGTTTTTGTTTTTTTGGTACTATGGGAAGGAATCTAATGAGGTTTTGGGGAGTAGTTGACTTGGTTTTGTTTGCGTTATTCATCCATTGTTTGGTTTCGCCTAATTTGTTGAGATAGGTGGATTCACTCTCGATTCCTCTTTCTTAGAATTTGAAGGCTTAGTTTTGAATTGTTTTCCTTGATTGAAATGGTTTGTTTATCTGCTATGAAATAATGGTTGAAACCCCTTTTTAGTAATGGGTTATGGAAATGGTGTGTTTTTGGAAAGTGTTTGTTGAAGTGAATTTAAAATGGTGATTTTAAACTGGGGATGGTTTTTCTACATGAAATAAATGGTTTTAAATAAAATGTTCGATGATTTATTGAACAGTTTTGAACACACATGGTTTTGGCATGGACTTTCATGGGTTTTGCTGTGTGTTCATATGCATTGGGATGTATAAGGGAGATAATTTCCTCCATCAAAAGGTTGGGATGGATAAGGGCGAGATGTACCCCCATCAAAAGGGACAAATAGGGGCATGAAGTACACCCATCAAGGTAGTCTACTAAGTGACGACTTAGTTGAAGGATGTAACAACCCGAGCTTCTATGGTACATTTCCCTTTTAATAATGCAATAGCGTGTGTTGTACGCAACATCGAGTTCTAACACACACCACAACTGATCAAACTAGCCGTTATGAATAGTAATACCTACTTTTAAAATTTTATAAATTTTATCTCTCAAAATGGACTTCATTTTTGGATTCAGAGTATCAAATTTAGCCTAAGGTAAAATTTTGGTACTTTTCGGATAACTTAAATATTTTTATGAATAGTGAAAATTACTAAATTTTAATTAAAAAAAACTTTTTTAATCAAAATAATTAATATTGATAAATTATGAATTTCATTGGTTTTAAAGTACATTTAGAATATTTTTTTACCATTTAATACAATGTTGTTCATTGGACATATTTCTACAATTAAATCGGACATAAACAAGTACCAATCTTTTGATAGTTATTATATCTTAAAAACACACTTTTTATTTTGACAACGGGAATTAATTTTAAATTAATTTCTGCCACTTCTGTATTTTGAATTTGGAAAATGGATTCCATATTTGGAATTAGTATTTCCAAATTGTGTAAATAGGTATCTTTTATTTTTAATCATTTTGAATAATTACTTCGGTAAATATTTTATTTACCACGGTTAAAGTGTAAACCGGTAAACAAGGGTTAACAAATAATATTATAATAATACTAAATTACCCTAAAACGTGTCCTTAAATTATTTTTGGATACATTTCCGACCATGGGCATCTTTGGGTCGATTTGGGGACCCCATGGAGCCACTTGTAGGTGCTAGGGACACATTATTTTAATTAAATTAAAATAAATACAAAAATGACAAAAGCATATATCTTTTAGAAAACAATTTTTTACAAAGGGTTATATATGTTGGATTTTCGACTATAAATATTCATTAGAAATCTAAAAAAATTTAATACACAATGATATTTTATTTATAATTTTTAGACATTAAATAAGTTAATTTATTAATGACACAATGATGATGCAGTAATTACCATAATAGAGAAAAATTAAACTAATTGATATTATAAATACCCAAATAAATATAATTTGAGACTTATAATGAATTAAACTAATTTTATCGGATAATATTACATATTAGGATTGATTTAATTGACTTTTTTCGAAGTAATCATTCAGTTATGATTTTCACAAAAATCAATTTTCGAAATAGTGTCAAAATTGACATAAAAGAGTTTTTAAAACAAATATTATATTATTAATTGATATTCAATTCTTAAAAATCTAAAGCATTTCCAAGACACTTATATAATGATAGGTGTATCAGTAATGGACTATTTGAGGGTCGTTTGGATGTATATAGTAATTGTATTAACCATATAATATAAAAATACAAAGAGACATTGTAAAAGTGAAACTAATTAACTAAGAGTTAATACATAAAGATAAGGTTAATATAGTAACCCAAACCTGTATAAAACCAATTGGTTGAGTGGTTTTCGACCTATCCCCACCTTGAAATTTAAATAATCAACTTTGGAGCCATTATAAACCCAATATGAATTTATTATAAAATATTATTTCTAGCTTTTCCAAAGGTGCCCCACACTCATCTTATAAAAGGGCACTCCTCCTTCTCATTAATTCACACCTTCAAATCCTTTTGGTTCATCCAACCCCTGCAAAAATACTCTTTCAACTTTTCTCACTTCATCCTAGAGGCCTTACTTTAGTAATAAGGCCATCCCAATGATCCCTTTTGATCAAATCAAAAGGAAGCACCCGAAGAAGAGGTAATGATTTCATCACCCTTTTTCAAGTTCCTTTCTTCTTCCACTTCTTCTTTCTTTGTTATTCCCATTATAAAATAATTAATCCAGTATCTACTATATAATATAATATTATTATAAATATGGTAAAACCATATTCAGTATTATATTCTTCCTTTGAATGACATGTCACCATACGTGCGTACGTACGGCTTACCGTCTCCACGTCATGGTGTAAATGTTATTCATTATCTTATTATTTGGATGGGTATAATAATGATTTTTAATTCATGTAAATAATAAATATAACATGATAATGATTATTTATATATTATATACCATCCAATTATATATTATTTTAATATCAAAACAATGATATTGTCGCTCGTGCGTACAAACGGACTACCATCTCCACGAACGTGATGAGATTCATTCTCCATCGTATCCATTCAAGTATAATTAACATTTTATGATTTAAAGAAACTTTTTAAGGACTTGATATCATTCTGGATATGAATAAGATAAATCTTATCCATGAAAAACATGGCTTACATAACAAAACATATCAAAGAAAACGAGTAAGTTAACACCCGAAACGACGATAATACTAAGATATTATTAACAAAGCAATGTTAAAAGATCATATATGATATCATATTAATATATATGATTCTTTTATAATTTAATAACAATTATTTCACCATTATACAGGTGTTTAACCTACCCGCAACCAAGGAAAAGTACAAGTTAAGGGTTTATTTCGCAATCTCTTCATTATCCGAGGTTGTTTATACGTAATAATCTACTGGGAATTCTTTATCATCCACATCCATGTTTCTAAAATATGTATTTCAAAACATTTTTACTATTTACTAGAATATGGGTTAAAGTCATTTATACCCTTTTTGACTTTTATATGTGGTTTATAAAGGAATATTTCCCTCGTCTTCCCAAGAAGGTCCTTTTTAACTTTTCCGACAGAATTAAGTTAAGATTGTTTTTGAACTTATACGGTGGGTGCGGCTATTTTCCGCCATTATAAAATCATCGAAGCTTCACTTAAAAGCTTATAAGAATATTTTCAAAGAAAATGTTTTATTTTATAAATATATGACTCTTAAATCATTTCAAAATAGAAAGAGATATTTCTCTAAAAAGAGTTTTGATTTCATCTATGTCAACATACTTTGATGGATTTTACGCTTATTTGAAGTTGATTTATTATGATAAAAAACTTCTATATTGTATTGAAGGTTTTGTGATGTGTTTGAATGTGGATGTGTTATTTTTATACCATTCATGGTTTATGGATGAAGTATTTACATTTTGTATGCTAGTTTTAATACGAATGTTTCTGTTATGTTTAATCCTTTTCATATGGGAATGCATTAGACATAATATGTGATGGGTGGAGCCTACTATAGCTCCTCGATGCATCGGTAGGTCTCATGAGACAAACTAGTGTCTTGGCATAAGGCCTTGACAAAGTCATATTTGTAGTCTTGGCACGAGGCCTTGGCCATGTGGTTATGATAGTCTGGCATTATGCATTCCATCATTATGAAAGTGGTTATTGATATTGCATGTGATTATTCGATTAGTATAATATCCATACGAATAAGTAAATATCACTATTTCATTTTATTTTTACCATACTATGTTGAAGTTAAAGTTTAAAATTCTTTTGTTTTAGTTATACATTGCCTTAAATGTTTATTCTTATTTATGAAAGTTTCCGCTATATTGTTATTCGTACTGGGAATTTGATCTCATCCCTTTTCTATGTTTTATTTTTCCCAGGATGTGAAGAAGTAAATTATGAATGACCTGCAGGGATAATATAAGGGGATAAGAGTGTATAATATAGAGACTATGTTGTTGTAGTTTTCATTTTTATGTTGTAATGTAAAACATTATGAATATATCTAGTGTTTCCAAGGCTACTAAACTAATCAGTCTTTCGAGATTTGATATTTCTTGTGATCATGCCAATGTTAAGTAATAATGCATTGACTCAGGGTAACTGGGGTCGGGGCGTTATATTTGGTATCCGAGGAAGTTTAGTACAAACTGTGGAAGATAGATTTAGATAAACTCTGATTAGAGCACATAGACCTAAGATGGACTTTGAGGATTAGTATAGAAGAACTTCCTAGAATTTTGGTATTGTAGAGATTTTGTGAGTTTTCTGAGCAATACATCCCTGTCTGGATACGAGAAGGAAGAGGCGGGTCTGGCATAGATTTACCTAGGGGTAAAACCCAAAAACACCACTTTGAGCTAGACTCAAACGGGAACTGGTGCACAACAACGAGCCTTGCTGCACTCTTGGTTACGACACTCCCAGGGGATATGCTTAGGATAAATCTCATTTCCTTTACAAATAATTATTATGGGTTTATGAGTATATACTTAATAAAAGAGAAGATTTTTATGATTATGGATTATATCAATAAATAGTTCAATTTATGATAAGTGTTTTATAAGTATGAAATTATGTATTTTGATTGATAAACTGATCTAGTTTATGCCATTGTTTAGAAATGGCACCTAGCAGAAGAAATGTAAACCGTATTAATGCACGCACTCCATGTAGGGATTTCCCTCCTGCTCAAGATAATTATAGTGGAGCTGGTGATGCAACTGGTGCCGATCAGCTAATCACCATACTGGGACAACTCACTCAGGTTATGAATAATAACCTTACCTGTATGGAGCACCCTGATCCATAGTGTGGAGGATCAATGTTTGATCGCTTCATGAGGAAACAACCACCAACGTTCAATGGGAGTACAAATCCATTGGTAGTTGAGAAATGGATAAGTTCCCTAGAGAAAATATTACAGGCTTTGGGAAGTAGTGAAAGGGAAAAAGTTATCATGGTTATTTACCACCTCATTGGAGATACTGATCAATGGTGGTCATTGATTCAAAACATGAAGGAAGATGATGAAGTATCAAATATGGAATGCAGGGTGTTCAAAGATCTGTTTTTAGAAAAACACTTTCCCTGTGACGATTGAGTAGATATAGAAAGGCAATTTCTGAGTCTGAGAAAAAAGGAGGATGAGAATGTCTCAAAGTATGATGCTAAATTTACAAGGATAGCAAGGTATTCTAGAGATTATATACGTAACCCAAGAAGTAAGATTGATCGTTTCATTGATGGGTTAAAACTATTTCTCCGTCGAGAATTAGTCTCACAATCCTTCTCATCGTACGAAGACATTGTCTCATGTGCTATCAAGAAAGAAAAGGAATTATCCAAGTCTTATGACTTTAAAGAAAAGAAAGAGAAGAAGAGATCTGCTAATCAATCTGGGAATGGAAATAAGGGGAAGAAGGGAAAGGTTGAATATCCATACTGTGGTAAATGTGGGAAGAAACACCCTGGTACTTGCTTGAAGGGAATGGGTGTCTGTTACAAGTGTGGTGAAAAGGACACCAAGATCATGATTGAAAAGGGAAGAAGGAAGCTACCAATGTTCAGTGCTACAATTTCAGGGAGATTGGACATTATGCAAATGAATGTCCTAAGCGTCATGGGAAATTACCTCAGAACAGGCCAAGGGATCAAGGCCAAGCTTATGTTATCACTACTGCTGAGGTAGAAGCTCAGAAAGACGTAGTGGCAGGTAATTTAATGGTTTCCTCAAGTTTAGAAAATGCATTATTTGATTCTAGATCATCACATTATCTCATATCTTCCTAGTTTGCTAAGAAAATTAGATATTTCCAATTTGATTTAACAAGGGAGTTTTTAGTTAAAACTCCTAAGGGAAGTATCATTACAACAATGTTTTGTGAATCAGTCCCCATTAGAGCAAATAAATGTTCTTTATCCGCTGATCTCATTGTCATACCTATGATTTAGTTTGATATAATCCTTGGCATGGATTGGATTTCAGACAACGATGCGAAGATTTATTGTAAGAAGTAGGAGGTTACGATTTTTGATGATGATGATAAGGAACACCTTATCTTTAGAGCAGAATAGTCACCACCTAATTCTTATCTAGATCCACCCCAGTAGCTAAACTAAATGCAATTATTAGGGAGGAAGAGGATGAAATTACAGTGGGTGAGGAAAGGAATGTTCAAATAGAGGATTTACCTATTGTGAATGAATATATAGATGTGTTTCTGGAAGATTTACCTGGACATCCTCCAGAATGAGAAGTTGAGTTTTCCATTGATTTAATTCCTGTATCAAGGCCTATATCTAAGAACCTTTATAGAATGGCCACCGTATAATTAGTTGAACTAAAGAAACAACTAGAGGAACTGAGTAATAAGTTATTTATTCTCCCTAGTGTTTCTCCATGGGGATCCCCTGTTATTTTTGTTAAAAAGAAAGAGGATCTATGAGGTTATGTATCGACTACAGGGAGATCAATGCTATAACAATAAAGAACAAGTATCCCCTACCTCGCATTAATGATTTATTTGACCAACTACAGGGAGCTCAATACTTTTCAAAGATTGAACTTCGATCTGGATACCATCAGTTTTGTGTGAAGAAGGAAGACATTCCGAAGACAGCATTTCGAACAAGGTACGGGCATTATAAGTTTACAGTAATTCCTTTTGGATTGTCTAATGCACCCTCTGTATTCATGGATCTGATGAATAGAGTTTTCAAGGAATATATCGATGAATTTGTGGTGGTATTTATTGATGATATCTTGGTATACTCAAAAATCTATGAGGATCATGAAAATCACCTGCGCATTATCCAGAAGACTCTGAGAAGACATGAATTATATGGGAAGTTTAGCAAGTGTGAATTCTGGATTCATGAGATTTCTTTTCTTGGACATAATGTCTCTAAAGATGGAATCTCTGTTGATCCTTCTATGACCAAGGAAATCCACGAATGGCCAGCACCGACGAGTATAACTGAGGTATGTAGTTTTATTGGTTTAGCAGGTTATTATCAACGTTTCGTCAAGAATTTTTCCCGGTTGGCTAACCCCTTAACAAAGCTCACATTTAAAGGGGTTAAATTTGTTTGGAAAAAAGAGTGTGAATAATGTTTCAAAGAACTGAAGAGAATATTAGTCAATGCTCCTATATTGAATATACCATCGGGGAATGATGGGTTCGTTATTTATAGTGATGAATTGAAGAATGGACTTGGTTGTGTCCTTATGCAGAAGGATAGGGTTATTGCCTATGCATCACGATAGTTGAAAATTCATGAACAAAACTATCCTACTCATGATCTCGAGTTATCAGCTGTGATCTATGCTTTAAAGATATAGAGGCACTACCTCTATGGTGAAAAATGTGAGATTTATACTGATCACAAGAGTTTGAAGTATATTTTCTCACAAAAAGAACTCAACATGAGGCAAAGGATATGTCTTGAATTACTCAAGGATTATGATTGCACGATATACTACCACCCGAGGAAGGCAAACATGGTGGCAGATGCATTGAGAAGAAAAGATCATGGAGTTTTGAAAAATATGAGAATTGAAAGTGATACAATCTTCATGGATCTAGTGAAGATGGACATGGGAATAACTAGGGAAGGTGAAACATCAATGCTTTTTCAAATGGTTGACAAATTATCTTTACTAGAAAGGATTAAGAGTTCTCAGACCGATGATGAAGAATTTAAAAAGAAGATTAAAGTTGTGAATGATGGGAGATTGAGAAACTTTGTGTATGAAGATGGAGTTTTGAAATTTGGGAAGAGACTTTGTGTTCCCGATATACTTGATCTAAAAAGGGAATTTCTGGATGATGCTTATAGTTCCAATTTCTCTATACACCCTAGGAGCACCAAAATGTATAGAGATTTGAAGGTACATTTTTGGTGGGAAAACATGAAGAGGGAGATTGCTGATTTTGTGTCAAGATGTATGGTTTGTCAACAAGTGAATGAAGGAAGGCAACAACCTGGTGGAGTATTGCAACCTCTTCCCATACCTGAGTGGAAATGAGATAATATCACGATGGACTTTGTCATGGGACTACCATAGACTCCTAGAAGGAATGATGCAAAATGGGTTATTGTTGATCGTCTTACCAAGTCAGCACATTTACTTGAAATAAGAGAAGATATACCACTGGAATGTCTATCAAGACTATATATTGATGAAGTTGTGAGACTTAATTGAGTACCCCTATCGATTGTTTCTGATCGTGATCCCCGTTTTACTTCAAGATTCTGGAAAAGTCTTCAAAAAGCCTTGGATACTGAACTTCATTTTAGCACTGCCTAATTAACTAAGAGTTAATACTTAAAGATAATGTTAATATAGTAACCCAAACCTCTATAAATCCTATTGGTTGATTGGTTTTCGACCTATCCCCACCTAAACCTTTAAATAAACCAATTTGTAGCCATTATAAACTGAATATGAATTTATTATAAAATAATATTTCTAGCTTTTCCAAAGGTGCCTCTCACCCCTCTTATAAAAGGTCACTCATCCTTCTCATTAATTCACACCTTCAAAGCCTTTTGGTTCGGCCAACCCCTGCCCAAATACTCTCTCAACTTCCCTCACTTAATCCTAGAGGCCTTTTGTTTTAGTCATAGAGCCATCCTAAGGAGCACTTTTTATCAAATAAAAAGGAAGAACCCGAAGAAGATGTAATGATTTCACCACCCTTTTTCAAGTTCTTTTCTTCTTCCACTTCTTCTTTCATTGTTATTACAATTCTAAAATAATGAATCCAGTATCTCCTATATACTATAATATTATTATAAATATGGTACAACCATATTCAGTATTATATCCATCCTTTGAATGACATGTCACCATACGTGCGTACGTACGGATTACCGTCTCCACATCGTGGTGTAATTGTTATTCAATATATTATTATTTGGATGCGTATAATAATGATTTTTAATTTATGTAAATTATAAATATAACATTATAATGATTCTGTATATATGATATACTATACAATTATATATTATTTTAATACCAAAAGAATGATATTTTCGCTCGTGCGTACGAATGGACTACTATCTCCACGAACGCGATGAGATTCATTGTCTATCATATCCATTCAAGTATAATTATCATTTTATGATTTAAAAATAATGTTTAAGGACTTGATATCATTCTGGATATGAATAATATATATCCTATCCATGACAAACATGGCTTACGTTACAAAACATATCAAAGAAAACGAGTAAGTTAACACCTGAAATGACGATAATACTAAGATATTATTAACAAAGCAATGTTAAAAGATCATATATGATATCATATTAATATATATGATTCTGGTATAATTTAATAACAATTATTTCACCACTATACAAGAGGTTAACCTACCCTAAACCAAGGAATAGTCCAAGGTAAGGGTTTATTACGCAATCTCTTCACTATCCGAGGTTGTTTATACATATTAATCTACTGAGACTTATTTATCATCCACATCCATGTTTCTTAAAAATGTATTCCAAATTTTTTTTACTATTTACTAGAATATGGGTTAATATCATTTATACCCTTTTGACTTTTATAAGTGGTTTATAAAGGAATATTTCTGTCATTTTCCAAACAAGACCCTTTTTAACCTTTTCGACAGAATTAAGGTAGGAATGTTTTTTTAACTTATAAGGCAGGTGTAGTTATTTTCCGCCATTATAAAATCTTCAAAGGTTACCTTATAATCTTATAAGAATATTTTGAAAGAAAATGTTTTATTTTATAAATATATGACTCTTAAAGGATTTAAAAATAGAAAGAGATATTTCCCTAAAATGAGTTTTGATTTCATCTATGTCAACATCCTTTGATGGATTTTACGCTTATTTGAAGTTGATTTATTATGATACAAAACATCTATATTATATTGAAGGTTTGGTGATATGTTTGACTATGGATGTGTTATTTTACTACCATTCATGGTTTATGGATGAAGTATTTACATTTCGTATGCTAGTTTTAATATCAATGTTTATGTTATGTTTAAACCTTTTCATATGGGAATGCATTGGACTTATATGTGATGGGTGGAGCCCGCTATAGCTCCTCGATGCATCGGTTGGTCTCATGAGACAAACTAGTGTCTTGGTACAAGGCCTTGACAAAGTCTTATTTTTAGTCTTGGCATGAGGCCTTGGCTATGTGGTTATGATAGTCTGGAATTATGCATTCCATCATTATGAAAGTGGTTATTGATATAGCATGTGATTATTCAATTAGTAGAATATCCATGCGAATAAGTAAATGGAATTATTTCATTTTATTTTTGCCATACTATGCTGAAGTTCAAGTTTAAAAGGATATTGTTTTAGTTATACAATGCCTTAAATGTTTATTCTTATTTATGAAATTTTTCGCTATATTGTTATCCTTACTGGGCATTTGAGCTCACCCCTTTTCTATATTTTATTTTTCCCAGGATGTGAAGAAATAAATTATGAATGACTTGCAGGGACAGTAAGAGGGGATAAGAGTGTAGAATATGGATACTATGTTGTTGTAGTTTTCATTTTTATGATGTAATGTAAAATTTTATGAATATATCTAGTGTTTCCAAGGATACTAAACTAATCGGTCTTTCAAGATTTGATCTTTCTTGTGATAATGCCAATGTTATGTAATAATGCACCAACTCTGGGTAACTGGGGTCGGGGCATTACAAAGGATAACTCACCACTCGTGATTATAGGGAGGTCGTGGTTGCATGAATTGTTTTGTGTGTGGTTTTGTGAAATGTAATGAATGTGCCTAAATGAAAATGGGAATTTGATTGGGAAACATTTCTTGGTTGCTTTTCTTGAGAAATATGGGTTTTGTTGGAAAATGGTTTTGACATGGAACTTGTTATATTGTGAACTGTTTTGGATTTTTTTAATATAAATTGCTTTATATAAATGTGCTAACAAGTTTTATCCTAGAGGCATGGGTTGGGAAGTCTTGGGGGAGAACCTACTGAGTTTCATTGCTCACCCCCTGCTTTGGCACGTTGGTGCTTTTCCAGATGTCATATACCGGGATGTTGGAAAAGGTAAAGTGTCGCATGTTTATAGAACTACTTCATGTTACTTGGACTGGTTCGTGATGATTGGAGCTTGGATGTTGTGGAGCATAGAGTTGGGTTGTCATCTTGTAGTCTTTTAGCTTTTCTTTACATTGATTACTCTGATTTAGTGTTGGTTTCCACTGTCGTACTCTTGGTTGGTTTATGAGAAAATAAATGGTTGAGTTGTCTTAGCTTTTATCACGCATCATTTAGTTGATTAGTTTGGTTATGGTTATTGGTTTTGTGGTATGTTCAAAAAGGGTAAATCGTCCCCCACTTGTTTTGAAACCCTTAGTCATTTATTTCCAGCCTTTGGTGCCTTGGGGATGTCACTTAAGTCCAAGTAAGCCTCACCACCCCCTCAAGCCAATGAGGTAGGGGCGGGGTGTTACAACACACCTATCATAGTGGGTAGTCATCTAACAACTGTTTGACATACGGTACATACCCAATAATGCCATTAAAGTCCATGCATTAGCCGAATTCCTGGAAGAGCACCCCTTGGAAGAAAAAACACTTTTGGATGCTCAAATTTTGGATGAAGAAGTGTTCTCTGTCCAATATTACCCCTAGACATGGGAAATGTACTTCAATGGTGCTTCCAAAGGCTTGACTGGGAAAATGATGGAGGATACCAAGCTCAAAAATGTAGGGCAGAGATTTATAATCGTACCCCCCCCCAAAGGACATCCATCCTTACTCTTTACTGCTTTCATAAGGGTTTACAGAAAATGATGTAGAATATCAGGCTCTCATTATGGGCCTAGAACCGGTACTTCATGTAAAATCCAAACACCTAAAGATAAAAGGTGATTTAGATATAGTCATCAATCAATTCAATGGTGACTATACCATTAAGAAAGAAGTATTGTCCCCCTTGATGAACCATGTTCTAAAAATAATGGTATAATTTCCATTATAACCAATGTTGATCTATGTCCCCCAATCACAAAATGCTCAAGAAAATGATTTGGAAAATGTAGCCACAACCCTGGCTGATCCAGACCAGGATGAAATGATTATTACCATTTCCCATCGCTAAATGGTTTTTCCATTTATCAAGAACAATACAGGGGAGATAAATAAAATTATCCCCATATATAAGCTTTATATTCACACCACTGGTTAGATTAAACCCATTGAAAGTTATATATGGAAGGTGGAACTCCCACCCGATAAGGTTGGAAGGGATCATGTCTAAAGACGGGCAATCAAATTTTCCTTAAAAAAAGGGGTAAACCAAAAAACATTTCTCTACAGACAAGGCCTTGACAGAGTCCTTATTAGGTGAATTTATGGAGAAGAGACAATTTCCATCATGAAAGAAGTGCATGATGAAGTTTGTGGAGTGCACTAATCAGAAACCAAGATCTCTCATCAAATCCAGAGGATTGAGTATTATTGGCCCACCATGATACAAGATTTTTCAATATTCGCCAAGAAGTGCCATTCCAACCATGTTCATACCAATTTTATTCACCTAATCCCATATCTACTTCATAAATCTATGTACTACATGACATTTTCACCTATGGAATGGATATTCTGGGACTATATTTGCCTACCACGACCAGACAATTCAAGTTTATACTCACAGCAACCAAATTTTGTTCCAAATTTTCCAAATCCATACCCCATATATAAGTTAGAGAGAAAATCATCGTTGGATTTGTGAAAGATAACATAATTACTAGATTTAGTGTCCTTCATAAAATAGCCAAATTTTTCTCTGCTGAGTTGGATAAGTGACCGCATTGTCGAGCGTGTCAAATTAGTGGTTAAGTAATTACTAGAATTTCTACAGTATAGAAGCATCCCTAGGTCATCTCTCAACAGATCCTTAGATCATTAGTTGAACAAGAGGGTTTGTGAACATGAATATGGGATGGTAATGAGATTTAATAAAACATGGGGTTTTATGATTAAAGATTACAATATAAAAACTAAAGCAATAAAACAAGGAAGAAATGAACAAGATTAATTAAACATGATCAACCTAGGGGAGTATCATGATGGTCATCCTTCATCGCTTCATGAGAAATAGAATAGATATTTTAAACCCTAGTTTGTAACACCTATTACCATAATGTTACAAATTTTATACTTGGATTCCTCCTATGGTTCAGTAGAAACCACACAATGATTCACCGGACACCACCAATGATTGGGTGATTTGTGTTCGACCATATAACCAAAACCCACCAGGGAAACACAAAAAGAACTAGATGTGTTGTCCAGGTTAGTATTTTATTTATTTGTGATACCATGAATTAAATTTACATAGCCTTTATAGTGCATATGTGAGTTCAATTGACCAATATGAACCACAAAACACTACAATTGAATGAGGAAAGAAAAAGTGGTGAACGGTGTGTGAAACATCATATGAATGGGTACCCCCAAACATGATCATTTGAGTTGAGCATGACATACCAGTACATAAATCAATAAAAAAAGAATATAGGATGATGAAAAAAACATAAAAACCTAGAATTAAAAATATCATTCAAATATTACGGACATGAATCTTGATATTTACATCGCGTTCCTCTCAGGGCGATCACAAGGGGTTTAGAAACCCATGGGAGTGGAGGAAGAAAATGATTTTGAAATAGAACTTCCAATAGCCTCCAAAACATATAGGGATATTGAGTAGAATCTTTGGGAACTCCAAAATGGCTTCACCTTGCCACCTGGATGAACTCCAAAATGTGGTACCCAATGTGTTCTGTTATATGAAAATTGGAAGGTGGTTTTGAGCACATAGATTGTGTAAAACCACATGGCGCAATGTTTTTGGACACTTGATAGTCGAATATACCTTTGGAAAAAACTAGAATGTTTTAGCCCTACAACAAGAATATCTCCACTAAAGGCTTGGAATCATTTGGACATGTGGATCCAGAGATATGGATAAAATACGCAACACTACTTTTGACTTGTGCAGATTTGATTCCCAGTACAGATCGGTTTGGATGGGAATCTTAGAGGCAGAATGGGGCTTGTTTCCCTTCATTTGAAATGTAGATGATTATATTTGGTACTAGACCACGAAATATAATCCCATTTGAAAGCAAGGTTTAGTATAATCATGCGTTGTATTACATTGGAGTGCTTGGATCATGTGCAGATTGACTCATTTTTTTGGACTCCATCATGGGTCATCCAAATCACCTCCACCTACAATATAATTATCAAAAAAGTATCATTTACCTTTTTAACAGTGTCAAACACAAAATAATTTAATAAAAATTGGAGGGAAATTTTTTTATTATACATGTAATTTTCAATACAAAATCAATTTAATACATTGGTATAAGGGTGAAATAAAACAGTGAAATATGGTACGATCACACCCCCACAACTAAACATTTACAATCCTGGGAAATGTATAATATCCTTATTATGTCCCATTCCAAAATCAAAGGCGTGAAAACATCTAATATTATTTTGAAATTAAATTCATCATGTATCGTTTATGGAATCAATTTTCTTTTTATCTTTCTTTTCTCACATTCGAATTTGTTCAACTTCATTTGTTCACCCATGAAACATGTCACAACCCACCTCACATAGAAATTTTCCCTCTTCACTCAAGGAGCATATGAAAGTGGAGTTATTATATTTTACCATAGTTCATGTGATCTTACCATATGCTTGCCAAGATTCTATGTTCTCTACTAGTAGAATGTAGTGTGCAACTCAAGATGACTTCCAACAGGTTATTTTGAGGTTCAAGGGTTGGTAGGATTTAATTTTTAAACATATGAGGCTGAAGAGGAGTGTTTAATCACTTATGTACAAAAAATATCAAAACTCAGCAAG
Organism: Viscum album; assembly: GCA_963277665.1. Taxonomy (NCBI): domain Eukaryota; kingdom Viridiplantae; phylum Streptophyta; class Magnoliopsida; order Santalales; family Viscaceae; genus Viscum; species Viscum album. The sequence continues at coordinate 1,460,865,246 of OY728162.1, read as the reverse complement.
TGTTCACAACGAATGTACACACTCAACCCCTCACAATGTGTATCACCTCCAACTCACTATCCCCATTATCTATATCTGTGGGTCACAACAAAACAAAGAATAATAATGAGTAAACATTCTCTTTTCTCCATTTTTTTCTTTTGTTATGTGTTTTTTTCAGATGTATAGAATTATATTTTTTTAGTTTTTTGGGGATAAATATGGAAACATATATAATACAATGATGAATATGATCTATAAACCCATTGCCCAAGGAAAATGTAGGCTCCCATTATTTCAACCCATAATAATGTTTCTCTTCCCAGAATTCCTATAGAAACACCCTTTCCGCCACACTTGATGAAAATAAAACAAGAATATACACAATAGATGGGTAGGTAGGGATAAATTATCTTGTAATGTGTCTACTTAATAGTCATTTCATGCTCTCTAAATCTTAAGAAGTAAATAATGAGAAGGTGGCCGAAAATAGAGGATAATTGTGAATAGTGATTTTCGATGAATGATTGCCTCTATCATGAATGTCGCATACTTGAATATTATGGATTCAAACAGAATAAAGGAAAGTTCTAGCCTCTTTAATTTACCCAAGACTATCAAGAAAGTGATTAAAAGTAAGAATACGAATCCAAGGAATTAGAATGTCTCTCAGGAAAGTGAAATAAATATTGGTCAGCAGTAATGAGGCATGGGATTCAAAAATCCATTAAACACCTATGAATGATTTGAAAAAACCAATTCTAGAAAAACATTCCATATAAACATTCATTTGAAAAAAAATTCAAAAAACAATGGAATTTTCCCCAAAATCGACTTAAGAATGAAAACAGATTTTGGATATTCTTTTTAAGATCAATTTTTATCTAAAAAACAAAATAAAGAAATAAAAATGAAAACAGTTTTTTTTTGTTTTTTTTTGTTTTTTTAAATTCAAACTATGATATGTCACCCTCCACCACACATAAAAGATACATTTTCTTCAATGAAAGTATTTTAAATAAATAGACATGTAAATAAATGTAGGGAGAAGGGACAAACTGCTACGTGGTGTCATATGTGGCATATATGAGTTGAATTTCCTTCACAAGATTATTTGGAAAATATTCATAGAAGTGTTTGAGCCTCATTCCATTTACAGTAATCATTTTTCCACTATTCTCATGAAAAACCTCTATAACACCAAAAGGGTAAACATCAGTAATGGTATAAGGACTGAGCCATCAAGAAAAAAGATTACCTGGGTGATGCTTTAGCTTGGAATTGTACATGAGGACCCTCTAACAAATATGGAACTTCCACCAATGAATCATGCTATCATGGATAGCCTTTGACTTCTCTTTATAGATCTAGGAGTTCTCATACACATCACATTGAATTTCTTCTAACTCTTGAATCTCCAGACTCCTATGCTCACCTTCATATGAAAGATTCATATAAAATTGATAAACAACCCAATATGAATGGTGTTATACCTCTACTGGGAGGTGAAAATCCTTTACAAAGACAATTATTTATGGTGACATTCTGATTGGGGTTTTAAAATATGTATGGTATGCCCAAAGTGCATCATCCAAGTGAAAACTCCAATCTTTCATGTTGGGTTTTATCGTTTTTTCCAATATTCTCTTAACTTCCTAATTTGAGATTTCTTCTTGTCCGTTAGTTTGGGGGTGATATGCTGTAGAGAATTTATGAACAATATCATACTTATGAAGAAACATTTTCACGTTGTGATTGCAAAAATTCAAACCTTGATTACTAATGATGAATCTCGGAAAACCATACCTACTAAAAATCTGCGATCTCACAAAATCAACAACCAATCGAGAGTCATCGGGCCTTGTGGCCATTGGTTCCACCCATTTAGATACATAGTCAACAACCAAACATATGTAAAAAAGACAAATAAAGTTAGAAAAGGCCCCATGATTTCAATTCCCCATGCATAAAAAATTTCACAGAATAACATGGGCTGTTAGGGTATTTCATTCCTCTTAGTGATTTTCCCTGTGAATTGACAATGACTACATGAATTGAAAAATATATGGGCATCAATATACAGTGTTGGCCAATAAAGTCTTGATTCAAGAACCTTTTGAGCTATACTTTGAGGTCCAACGTGGCCCCCCATAGGCCATGGTGTGGTAGAAGGTTAAAAAAAAGGTGAAATCATGGTCAGGGACACACTAATGAACTACTTGGTCACCACAAATTATCCACAAATATGGGTCATCCCAAAAGTTCCAATGAAAATCACACTTAAGTGTCTAGAATTATAAAATGTTGAAATCATTGGGGACCCTATATGTTTCCATAATATTCACAATGTCTTCATACTAGGGTTTAAGGTCCCCAACATCACAATGGTTATCATGAGGGAAGAATTCTTCAATGGGGAGGGGTGATTCAACATGATGGTCCAATGGTGGGGAAATTCTGCTAATGTGGTCATCTACCACATTATCCACTCCTCTCTTGTCACGAATCTCAAGGTCAAACTCTTTGAGGAGGAGCATCCAATGAATGAGGCGGGGCTTGGATTCAGGTTTTTTAGGAGGAAACAAAGGGAAGCATGGTCAAAGAAGATGATGATTTTTGACCTGATAAGATATGAACAGAACTTTTCCAAGGAAAATGCAATATAAAGAAGTTATTTTTCAGTGTTTGTGTAGTTTTCATGGGAAGTTTAAAAGGAACGATATGTATATTCAATGACATGATTATATTTCTCAACCCTTAGTGATAAAATTTCCCTAACTGCAAAGTTAGAGGCATCAAACATAAGCTTAGAGGGGAGATTCCACCTTGGTGGTCAGATGGTGGGAGGTGATGTAAGACTCCTTTTTGGAAACTTTATTGAATCCTCACAATTTTTATCAAACACAAAATTAGAATCCTTTTGTAATAACCGGTACAAGGGAAGTGTAATCTTTCTAAAGTCTTTAATGAATCGTCGGTAAAAACCAGCAGGACCCAAGAAATATAGCACCTCACGAACACATTTTTGATATGGAAGGGTTGAAATTAATTCAATTTTAGATTTATAAACTTGAATTCCATATTTTTAATTAACATGAGAAAGATCTATCCCTGTTTAACCATGAAATGACATTTCTTGTAACTTAATACAAGATCTTTTCTATGCAACGAAAGAGGATAGAACCTAGGTGAGCCAAACAATCATAAAAGTAAGTTCCATAAACCGTGAAATCATCCATAAATTCTTCTATGAAATTTTCTAGGTTCTCTGAAAATATACTCAACATACAATAATGAAAAGTACCAAGAGCATTAAAAAGAAAAAACAACATTCTTATATATGAAAATAAGCCAAATGGATAGGTAAATGTTGCATTTTCTTGATACATAGGGGCTATATGGATTTGAACATAACCCGAATATCCATAAAGGAAACAATAATGGGACTTACCAGCCAATATTTCTAGCATTTGTTCAATGAAAGGTAGAGTAAACTGGTCTTTCCGCATGTCTTGATTGAGTCGATGGTAGTCAACAAGGACTTGCCAACTATTTTGCACATGTGTTGGAACCAATTCATTCCTTTCATTTGACACAACTTTTATTACTATTTTTAGGCACAATTTTCACTTGGCTAACCCATTTACTATCATATATATGATAAATGATCCCTTCAACATGTAATTTACTTACACCCAATATTACACATTAATGAGAGTGGGATTCAACGGGAATTGAGATTGTCTCACGGTCATAGCCTCATCATCCAAAAGTATATGTTGTATAAAAATAGATGGACAAATCCCATGAATATCAACCAATGTCCTCCTATTACCTTTTTACACTCTCTCCAAATGTTGAGAAGTTTTGATTCCCGTTTTTGCGAGAGGTTATTGGCAATAATGATGTTCAATGGGTCAATACCCTCAAGATAGACATATTTTAAATTAAATGGAAGCACTTTAAATTCAAACATCAGGAGTTTATGGACTGTGGGATGGGATTTAGGGGGAGTGAGGTCCACTAAAGTGTCTATCTTCTCATGTGTATTCTTTAGGGAAGGAGAATCTCTGGAAATGAGATTTTTAGAATCATCGACGGTCATGGGTACCTCTGAATGAACACACTCATCAATCAAAGAAAAAAATTGACACATTTCAGAACCCACAAAACACTCAAAACATGAATCTAAACTCAAATAATCCAAGGGAGAAGAAAAGGAAAATTAATCAGAGTGTGGTTTAAGTAGATAATTGTGTGTGTGCATCATTTGAGAGAACTTCTATCGAATAGATAGGATGAGTGGAGTACTCTTCAAGAGGGTGTTTCATATCCTCAAGGATGTTATAACTTACCTTTTATCCACCAAAATCCATGTACATCATACCATTATGAAAGTTGATGATCTTTTTTTTTGTTTCGAGAAATGGCCTCCCATGTATAATAAGGGCATTCCATTGGGTTTGGTTATATTCCATATAACAAATGTAGAAATCTACAGGGAAGATGAGATTATTAACTCTTACAAGGACATCCTCAATCACTCTCATTGGATGTGTTGTACTCCGGTTGGAATGTTGCATAATAATACCTGTTGTTTGAGGTTCTCCAACCTAAAGATAAGTATACATGGAGTGAGGCATTACATTAATGGAAGCACCTAAATCCAACATATCATCCGAAAGTATGGTCTCCCATATGGTACACAATATCATGAATTTTCCCAGATCCTTTCATTTGGTTGGAATTACATGTTGAATTAAGGATTAGACATCACTTACCATGTTTAATCTCTCTTTCAACTTCATCCTTCATCTATGGGTGAAATGTTCTTTAATAAATTTTTCATAATGAGGAATTTTCTTAACTGTATCCAATAATAGAATATTAACTTGAACATTTTTAAATGTATCCATTATTTCATTATCATTTTCATTATAAGATTTTTTCATAGATTTAGGGATTCATTGGGGGAAAGGAAGAGGAATGGATTGTTCATTTGGATCATCAATGGAAATTTGATTTCCCTTTTTATTATGTTTTCTTCATTGGAATTTTTTATGGGTGGAGAAAGATTGTTTTCAAGAGGGGGATATACCTATTGCGTAGAATTAGTAGAATGAGTAACTTCATTACCCCAATAAGTGTAATTGCACATACATTACCTTTGTCCTTCGGATTGGTAATGGGTTGAGATGGTAGTTTCCCAGAACCTTGCCTCTTAAGCTCACTAATGGTGTTCACCAATTTTCCCACTTGAGTTCGTAGGTCTTGAATTGTCGATTGTGTGGTCTGTTGGAACTGTAGGTTCTAGGTTGCTTTTTTTTCACAATATCCTCGAGGCTCAGTTCAAATTTGGGAGGACGAGGATGACTGTTTTGAGAAGTTGAAAGAGAATAAGGTTGCATACCATGGACTTGTTGATACCATTTCTGCTTGGGGTAGTGTGAGTTTTCCCCTTGCTGGTACTGGGGTTGTGCTTGACACCCATGGTTTAGATTTGTCCTGAATTGTTCCTACATGAAAGGAGGTGCTTGTTGGAATAAACACCCTTGGAACACAGCTCCACAAGACTCAGGTGAATCTTGAATTTGTGGGTACTGGTAGGAAAAATGAGTATTTTCAGAACAAATAGCACAATTTAATGGAATAGGAGGAGATTATGAGATACCTTGTACTTGAGATAATTTCCTTAAAAGGGTTTGTATCTCATCAAGATTGTTATCTAGGATTTTTTTAGAGATGAATGACTTATCTCATGAACTCCTCAGGTTGTTGCAATAGCATGTGTACCAAATTATTTTGCATTTTGATCCATATTATCTATTATGTCAGGAGAGGCAGAAGGAGTTTTATCAACCTAGGAACCACTAGTTGCTGCATGAATCATTCCACAATACCAAGAGAAAATTACCTCATAGAAGTATTGGATTAATATTTGTTCACTAATTTAGTGGTGGGGCTATATTGAGTAAAGTCTTTTGAATATCTCCCAGTATTCATTAAGAGTCTCTCATAATGATTTCCTAATTCCACAGATTTCTATTCTAATTCATGTAGTTCAGGAGGTGGGAAATAACTTCTCTTGAAAGAGTCACTTAGGGTCATTACAACCCCCAATTTTGGTTGGTATATAGTATAGATAGTCTTTGGCTACACCATCAAGGGAGAAAGGGAATGCCCTAAACAAAATTAGGTACTCAGACACATTTTGGGGTTTCATAGTAGAGCGCACTATGTGAAACTATTTGAGATGTTTATGATGTTCCTCACCAGGAAGACCACCGAATTTGGTAATTAGGTGGATGATGCTTGATCTCAACTCAATGTTGGATGCCTCTTAAGGAGATTGGATGTACGCAGGTTGGTACTCCACATCCTGGGTGGTCAGTTCTTTTAAGGTTTGATTATTTGTATCCATGTTTTCTTGGGTTTTATTGGGTTCAATTTTGGATTTTTTTAAGAACACTTGTGGTTCCTAAAGGGGTTTTTTAGTGTTACCGATTGACCTTCTTTGGATGCCTTTATTTGTGTGTGAAGTGTCTTTTAAATTTCATGTTCAAATTCAAGTTGTTTTTATTTTTCTGAATGGGTCATGAAAATATGTTTTGAAGTTTGTTTGTTTGTTTTTTTATGATTGAATATGAATAAAATAACTTATGAATGGTTAAAGGATAATATAATGTTATACTACAGAATTACAGAGAGAGATATGGAGAATAATAGAGAGAGATAGAGAAAGAGAGAGGAAGAACACACAAAAACAAAAAAAAATAAAAATAAAAAAACAATAAAATGGGGGTGGGGTTTTTAAATGAGTACTAATTGAGAAGTAAAATAAATAAATAAAAGTAAATAAAGAAAAAAAAAGTGATATTGGGTCCCCGACAACGGTGTCAAAATTTGATCGCATTTTCAAGTGCGTCAAATTATTTGTTTAGTTTTTACTAAAATATCTACTATATAACAGCAACCCTAGGTCATCTCTCAACAGAGCCTTAGATAGTTTGTTGAAAATGATGGTTTTGATTATGAATATATAAGGGGAATGGTATTTAATAAAACTTGGTGGTTGATGATTAAATATTAGAATAAAAACTAAAGAGACAAAATAAGGTAGAAATGAACAAGATTAATTAAACGTGATCAACCCAGGAGAGTATCAAGATGATCATCCTTCATCGCATCATGAGAAATTATATAGATATTTTAACACATATTTTGTAACACCTATTACCATAATGTTACATATATTATACAAGTATACACCACATGGTTTAGGAAAAACACACAATGATTCACTGGACACCGCCGATGATTGGGTGATTTGGGTTTGACCTCATAACCGGAACTTACCAAGGCAACACACGAAGACATCGACGTGTTATCCAGGTTTGTATGTTATTTACTTTTGATTCCATGAAATAAATATAGATGGCATTGATAGTGCATATGTGAGTTCAATTGGCCAATATAAATCACAAAAACACTGCAATTGAAGGAGGGAAGAAAAAGTGGCGAACGATGTGCAAAACATCACATGAATGGGTACCACCAAACATGATCATATGAGTTGAGAATGAAAAACCAGTACATAACTCAAAAAAACAAGAATGGAAGATGATTAAGGTTTAAAACCCCATGGGAGGAGAGGAAGAAGAAAATGTTGAAATAGTACATCACATAGCCTGAATAACTTATAGGTATGTTGAGAAGACTCATTGGGTACTCCAAAATTAAAGCACCTTGCCTCCTAGATGAACTCTTAAATCAGGTACCCAAGGTATTCTTCTATTGGAAAATTGGAAGGTGGTTTTGATCACACAGATTGTGTAAAACCACTCTGCTCGTAGTGCTAGGCCACTAGACAGTCGAATCTCCCTTTGGAAAAAACAATAAAGTTGTATCCACACATTATTACTATCTTCAATTGATGTTTTGAATCATTTAGACAAGTGGATCCAGAGATATTGATAAAATACAGAACACCACTTTTGACTTGTGAAAATTTGATTCCTAGAAAGATAAGTTCAGATGGGATTTGTAGAAGCCAAAAGGGTCTTCTGATCCTGCATAGAAAATGTATCCAATTAAAATTTGGTCTATAAAACGAATGTTCAGCCCATTTGGGCCCACGGTTTATAAGCAACATGTGTTTTATACTACTGGTGTGCTTGGATCATGTTCAGATTAGACAATTTTTCTTAGACTTCATCATGGGTCTTCCAAATCACCTCCAACAACAATATAATTATCAAAACAAGTAACATTTACCCTTTTAGCAGTGTCAAAACCAAAATTATTTAATCAAACATGGAGTGAAATTTTTTATTATACTTGTGATTTTCAATACGAAACCAGTTTAATAAATTGGTATAAGGGTAAAATATAGAGTGAATCGTGGTACGATCAATAAGTTGTATCAGGGGTATGGAATCAAGGCCAACCATTCATCTCGCTACCACACGGCGACCAATGGGAATATAGAGGCTTTCAACAAGACTATGTCCAACATAATCCAAAGGATAGTAGATAAGGGTAATATGATTTATGGGTATATCATACCACTACCCGCACTGCCACCTAGGAGACCCTATACTCACATGTGTATAGGGAACATGCAGTTTTTCTTATCAAAATTTAAAATCCATCACTTTGTGTGGCCATTTGCGATCAACTTTCCATGGAAGAAAAATCCCATAGATGGGTTGATGGGTTGGAGTAGATAAATGAAAAATGGATACACACTTTACACCATTTAGAAATCTGTCAAAATCAGATCACATGAGCCTTCAACAAAAATGTTTTCCTCTGATATTTCCTTGAATGAGAAATGATGTTAGTCCTCAGAACCCCAATGATACATGGGAAAAATCCCCCAAAGCATTAACCAAAGCGGGAAGGACCATATGTCATACATAGGGTCTATTCCAATGGAGCATACACCTTGATATAAATGGATGGACAAATCATAATGGCTCACAAAACTACAAAGTTTCTGAATAAGTACTTTCTGTAATTGAAATGCCCAGTCATGGTCCAAAATCTATGACCCTAATCTATGATTTTTCATACTGTTATGTCTTGATACACACTCTATGACCTTAAACTATGCACTTTAGTACTATAATGTCATAGTCCAAACTCTATGACCATAAACTATGAGTTGTAGTACTCTGACATCATGGTCCAAACTCTATGACCCTAAACTATGAGTTTTATTACGGCGATGTCAGGGTCTAAACTCTATGACCCTAAACAATGAGTTATAGTACTATGATGTAATGGTCCAAACTCTATGACCCTAAACTATGAATTGTAGTACTATGATTCCATTGTCCAAACTCTATGACCCTAAACTATGTGTTGTAGTACTGTGATGTCGTGGTCCAAACACTATAACCCTAAAATATGAGTAACAATTTTATCCATTTGATGTTAAACTATATGGAACTCATCCCTAAAACATGACATTAAACTATGACAAATTTCCTTGCTGCATGTTTCTAAACTATACAGAATAGCATCCAAGCTGCAATATGTTAAACTGCATAGTATAAATTTTCCTAATCACATGATGATAAACTACACAATTCCTTAGAGAACAATATATAGTTTTATTCCTACCCTTGTATGATACATAGAGATGCCTCTATCATCGATCTTGGCCTATCCCCCCACCCTATTTAAAAAAATGCCTCCATCAGATCTTATATCTCCCCAAATTTATGAGGGAAACCCATGTCACTCCTTGTTTATCATATTGAGTATAACTCATGTGAGATTAGGATTAGTGGTAAGGATTCCCTTACTCAAAAAACTCTAGAGAAATGTGGTGGACCTGGCATCAGTAGCGGATGAAACAAAAATGCACGTACCCCTTTGTCCGAGCTAGACTGGTATAGGGAACATTCAGAACTACATATGGATTGATTATTTCCCTTGAAGGATATATAGTGACGCCCATATTTTTCATCCAAGCCTATCCACTGGATAAATAAACAAATAAATAAATAAATAAATACCCTTGCATGTCCCTACACATAGACCAAACATTTGTAAGGAATGTTCAGAACTACATGTGGCTTGATTCCAACCCTTCTAGAATATGTAGTGATTCCTGGATCTAGCATCATAGCCCAACCACCATTAAAAAAACCCATATTCCGTGTGTAAGACAGACTTGGGTGGAGATTACATGAAAGGTCCTGACTTCATGACAGTAAACTGTGAGATTCTTTAAGACTCACATGTGGCCTGATTCACAATGTTACGAGATCCCACACATACCACCCCACTCATAATAAGTCAAAAGACCCCACTTACCATTATACATATGAGTCATATCTATATATAAGATTTAGTAGTTCATGGAAAATCACGTGGGGGGTATTTATTACATTCCCAGACACATATTTCCCATTTTTTGAAACACTATACTCTAGGAAAACATGTATCCCTATAAAAATTCATGGCCATATGAGATGGAAGGCCAGTGTCTTATGGACACCTTTTTTGACTATCCACATCATGCCTGGGTGGCTATACATTTGTCTCCTACAAAACAGACATCAATTAAATGAAAATTTGCCCCAAGTAGAGTTCTTTACTACCTCGGTATACACGATGTATTCCAAGACCCATGCTATCCCTCTTAATTAAAGATTCCCCTTTGAACTATAGTATACACCTTATATCATCAGTCATGTCTAAGGAACTCTATGAAACCCTGATCATGATTAACTCAAAGAAATTAATGATCTTTGTGACAATATAATGTCCTCACCGGACGATATTAAACTATAAGGTGAAAATCATCCTTGTTGTATGACGTTAAACTGCATTGAATTTGTTTAAGCCTAAAGTGTTCCCTAATGTTGATTTTTCTATTATTAGGTGGTGAATTGGAATCCTTAGAATCCCTTGTTTCTCACACCGAGCATAGTTTACGTGATCTTAGGGATCCCAGCAAGAGATCCACCATGAAATTATGTAAAACTAGTCTAGGAATTTGGTCCTAGATGCATGACCCTAAAAGGTATGTCACGGTTCCCTTCCCAGTAAGGATCCCCACGTCCAAACCATACGATGTTAAATGATAGGGTCCCCCAAAGATAGGATGAATGCCTTACCCTATGTGTGAGTTAGCTCTACATAAGGGATACCTAATTCCATGAGTAAATCGCATGAAAAATGTCTATAATTTATCATGATACACTTCTACCACACCTCAAACTCGGTGCACCGAGCAATCTTCAATCCCCATAATCTTCCATGGCCATCTGAGATAGAAAGACAATGTCCTAAAGATACCTTTATTGGTCTATGCACATCATTCCTCAGTGGCTCTACATATGTCGCCTACAAAATGATCGATAATCAAAGGAAAATTCTTCCCCAGGAGAGTCCTCTCCAATATCAGTATTCCCAATGGATTACAAGCCCCGTAACATCCCTCTTGATTAAAGGTTCCCCAAAGTAATGGTTTACATTCCTCTTCCTACACAGGTTCTGGATATATCAGAACATTCAGACCTGATTCATATATAGTATCTTTTGAGATTTTTGTAAAATAATGATACCCCATATATATGCATGAAGTTGATCTGCATACATAAAAATAATTCCCCAACTCATTTCTATGTTTCCCAGATAAGTTCATCTAAAATAACCCTTTTTTTGTTCAGGTGAACCCCTTGTCAAAAACCATATACCATGTTCAGAAATTCCCCAATATCCATAATATTTCATAGACATCAGAAATGGAAGGACAATTTCCTATATACACCTTTGTCTAAATAGGAAAATCAAGCCCCTGAGGATCTGCATATACCACCTACAAAACATATGTCAATCAATGAAAAATTAGTTCTCAAGAGAGTGCTTTCCAGTTTCTGTATGATCAGATGACATTCATATCATATCATAGCCCATGATTTGGAAAACCCCTAGATAACATCTTACATACCTTCCTCTTTTTTAATTACCCAACATGAAAAAGGTTTCTAATTGAACAAACCATTCACCATGTCTCCCTTATGTAAGTATGAATCATTGGAGAATAGATGCCCACTCAAAGCTGATATTAATGCACCTAATATTTTTGGAAACCATCACTTAGACAAGAAACCCACTGTGGCTCCCAATATTAGAATAAATTCAAAGTGTTGAAAATCCTTCCAGGACATCGGTGATGGAAGGACAATGTACTGCAGCCACACTTGTTTGACTATTCACATCATGCCCTTGTGGCTCTGCATATGTCGCCTACAAAACCACTGTCAATCAAGAGAAAATTCATCCCTAGGAGAGTCTTATCCTACCTTTGTACACCTAAAATGGCTCCCAAGCCTCATGTATGTACAAAATTCACATGTTTAGTGTCAAGAAAAATCCCTAATCCATGTCTAAAATATATTAGAAAATTCTCGATTGACAAATCCAGAATTAAGACTCCTGCACTATTATGTTTGGTCAAAGATTTTTGACCTAAAACATGAGTAATAAGTTTTATTGGCAGAACTGTGAACTACTAGTGAAAAAGACACCATACTTTCTAGAGTGAAAATCAGTAAAAGGAACCTCTGGATAAAGATCAACTATCAGTTTGTTAAACCTACACCATGTATGGTTTAAAAACAATGTTGAGCCATCAAAAGAGATGTATAGATTGTTAAGTCTAAAACCCATAAAGTGCGGACTAAGAAAATGTAAAGTTATTCTACCAAATCATGTGTTAATAAGGCTTAGGAAAAATTAGGATAATAAAGAAAAAGACAGAAAATATTGTGAGTGCTTCCATAAAACCTCAGCAATAGTTGAACTATTCCCGCTGAGTCCTATGGCTCAGGAAAAAATTAGAGCCCAAGTCAATTATTTGAATTTACTGGTCATGGTATAAAATTAATACCTAATTGAAATAATGTTTATACGATTGATTGTTATCAATTGACATGATAGGAAAAGGATAATAATAATCATTTGAAGGTAAATCAGTTTAATTTTTTTCAACAAAAATGGGGGAAGATCTCCAGTTCGGAGTCTCTCCAAAGTATCAAAAAGGAAAAAAAGAATACACATTATGATTTGTAGAGAGCTACAATAAGTCTTGGCTTTCCCTTTCCATAAAATGGTACGTGATTTTCATATTCCATCAAGAGTTTTCTCTATGGAAGCTCTCTCATCTGTTTCATCATTGACCAATGGACACACCTATTCCAGAAAAAATTTAAGGTCCTGCCCTTTCTTCTGGATAACTTCATAATTATCCCATGAGGAGGCCAATTGAGCCCTCAACCTTGATGCTCAAGCCTTGAACTCCCGAAGCTCTTCATTTTGGGACACCACCAAATCATGATTTTTTGTCTCTTTGACCGTTAGGTGATTGAATTCCTCTGAAACATCTCAGAAGGTTATCACCTGGTGATGAGAAAAATTGACCTTGGAAAGCATATCCTTGGAAGAAGCAAGGTCTTCCTAGGCTCAAACAATTTGGTTGATAACCAAGAGTATGTGCTGATAATCGAAGCCTCTGGAACCCAGCTCGATGAATAAACACCAAAATTTATCAGTCTCATGAGCAAAATTGTACATAGGTGTGTCCATAGAAAGGACATATAAATGACTCCATGCATATTTTCGCACTTCTCAGTGCCTCCCCATGGCACCAGTACCCTGATCCTCCCCCTCCGAAATGGTTCTATAAGTCAGAATTGTCATCATAAGTGTGGGAAGGGACGTAAGATTTGTCACCCTTGATGGAGGGATCTCCTTTCCCTCAGAGGGTTCGACTGCTGGAGTTGGATATGGAGGACTAGCTGTGTTTTTTGGGGTGTCTGGTGATTCTTGGACCAGACTCATTAGCGTCATGGGTAGTATCCACAAGAGGGGAGTAGTCTGAATCACTCCCCACTAAGATAGGTTGTACCGATGAATCCCCTTCCAAAGGATTCTGGCAGAGCATTAAGCGTCTTCTTACAAAAAGTGTAGGAATAGGTGGCGTATCCATTACGGATGTTATAGGGACATGAATAAGAGATGTATCCATCACACATATCACAAAATAAGTAATGTGTGGCATGGTTCTTTGGGTGGGGATGGGGCAAAGAACGGTTAGAAGTTATGCACCCAATCAACTAGTTCTCTCTGTACCCATAAAGGTATCTACCTACCTATAGTTGGGAATATTCCAGTAATAGAAAAGTGTATCCCACTATATTGGGGATGATAACATCCGTAATAGAACCTTCCCACATCATCATAAGACATTACTAGTGAAGAATTATGGGATTAGTCTCTCCCCTTAACTAAAAAGTAGGAAGAAGTACAACTAGTTGAAGGCACCCAAACTTCCTGGAAAATCAGTAAGGGAGGTATGACTCAAAAATGGCCACTTGATCTATACGAGAAGTGAACATCTCATCCTAATTCATAATGTTGTATGAGTGTTATTATAAATAAATACCCCTATCACCTCTTAATTTCCACAAGGAGTAGGATTCGGTGTAAAAGAGAAGCAAGAAGCGTCATTCAGTCACCCAACTACATCAATAACGCTTAGAGTCCTAGGAACAATAGAAGAAATTTTTAGAAGGGTGGGTTGAAAGATAGAACAAAGAACCTTTTCAGTGTGCCGATATTCATAACAGTGGAATTTTTCTACCATCCACCCATAACAGAATTGAAACGGTTCTCTGAGACGATGTGGGGACTTACCTTCCTATATTTTTTTCCAAAAAATAATAATGTCAGACGAGAGTAGGAATTTCTAAATTGATGGGTTGACCATCTGCTAGCCTGACCATCATCATAAAATTATAGGTCGAGACCCTGGTATATACATCATGATCTATTAAAATCCATCCACTCAAAAACATGGTAATGAAACCTGCTAATCTAATCGTAGGTGATATGTCCAGTTGAAGCTCATATCCCTATTTGTTATATCGTCCCTGTTAAAGGGTAGTGCAATATGACCCTGGAGTCTAGTGGGATTGATAGGATGGATGAGTCAGAATGCATAGATCCCTCGACATAGGTCCATTTTCCAGCATGAATAACCATATCCACACATCGAATGGGATAAGAGAGCGAGCCTGGATGGGTTGATCAAGTAATCCCTCTCCTATAACCAATAGACTCGCTATAAAATGGGACACTTGGTCAGTGTCATTCTAAGTAACGAATGCTGGGAGAAACTCGTCATACATCTCTCCCAGGATGGGGAGTCCTCTAAGATGGTGGATATCATATAAGCTGATTCCCACCTCCCCATGTGATAAATGGAAGGTGCTGGTTCTTGAACACCAGCTGCTCAACAGCTGAGGAAGGATTTATCCTGAGGAGAATGCTGTGAAATAAGATACCCAAAGTAGTAGATATTAGTTCACCACCTTCAACTAGTCAATGGACTCCTAACAGGTTTGATGTACAGAGAATGACCAAGCCCATTTGTTAGAGAAACATCATTTGGACCGCAGGTCCCACTTGGTGAACCACCTTTCGTTAGGGGTTTTCTTGGGAAATGTAGATAATGGATGGGTACTCGCGGGTGACTACATTCAGGAAAACATTACAACTCTTAATATTTCCCTGGGTCCATGATGAGCCTCCTAGTATGAATAAGATTTCATGAATTGAAGTAGTTATGGCTTCTAATGATGCATAAATGTTTTCTCGATCATGTCCTTGTGGCGATTTTAAGAGAATGAAAGGGGTATCGAGGTTAGCCAATGTAAAATGAACATCTTCAGGAAGAACAAAGATGAAAGTGGAAATTGTACGGACAATAGGTATGCTATGAGCTCTGGCATCAGGAGATCTTTTAAGAAGTATTCATGTGGAATAATTTTGGATCTAATATGATCCTCACTATCCCCCAACATGGTCTCCCTCGTCTTCATTGATTTTATCACAGCCTGGGAAAGAGCCATTGTTGCCTACTAAGGAAAATCCAAAAGCCGATAAAATGTCATTCCAATAAAATTTATTGGATTAAGATGAGGAAAATGGATAAAGGACCTAAAAATATATCCGCATAAGGATCCGATTACTATTCCCAGAAATGGTACACAGTAGGCATATCTCGCATACTATATGATGTGTAGAGGAAACCACCAAATATATCTATGGTATGCGGAAGCGTTAAAGCATGTATAGCTAGGGTATGTGAAGCATTCTTGAGGTGCTGGCCCCTGGAGCATTGGCTAGGGAATAGAAGGGTTCACAGAAGGTGGATTCCATAAACCAATGCCCCATCATGTTCATTTTCAAATATTTTAGATTAAAAGCTGTAGTTCATATTATTATGTATTAATGTTCGATTCTTCAATTCAAGATCAGTGTATGGACACACAAGCATCGTGGCGTTCTCCTTCACGGAAGTCGGATTTGAGTTTTAAAATTCCACAATACTATTCATGAAATAAAAATTCGGTTTGCAGGCAGATAAATGGTGAGAAGTTTGGTTCGCAGCACGTATGAAGCTGTTCACAAGTAGGGTTTACGTGAAAGAAATAGTACATGAATACAAAGGAAGAAAAGGGAGTCGAGAGTACTTTTTTCCACAATAAATAGTAAAGGAAAAATGTAATGAGCCCCTATGTATAGGTGTGTTCCCCTCCTATCAGACCTATTTGTTCTACTGCAAACCATTTTAGTTTTGAACTGCGTTCACATCAGAATAGTCCATTTTTCATTTCGAATGGACCCCATTCCGATAGGGGAATTTGTAGGGCCCTAAAAATTTCTCCAAGGGAAAAAAATACACCCACAATATCTTTTCAGAAGGAAGAATATATTACTAGAAGTATAAGAATGTGAATGTACACAAATTGAGTTACAAACATCAAAATAAACTTATAATAATTCAATATCTCAAAAGATTTTAAGTGGCCCATCTACCATCATCGGGAAGGGTTTTCAGACTGCTTGAATCACAATACACTAGTACACGGAACGATCCGCGAGGCACTAGACCATAGAGTGAGGGCCAATGAAAACTGATGACCATGAACTGCGTCACTTAAGGAATCAAGTGCATGATGGCCATCTACATACCATCTCGCGAACTCAATAGTTCGTGAATGAAGAAAAATTGCAGGGTTCCACAAACCAAGAAGAAAACCACAACCATACTAACCCCAATTTACTAAGTCTTCCATGGGTCAAGATATCACTTTTTGGGATTCCGCAAATGGTGCTGCATGCCTATAGATATGACCTCCCCCAATACAATATAAAAGGAGCACATAAAAAATTGAAAGGGGAAAAACAAAGAAAGATTAATGGGAACTCCAAAGGTCAGAAGAAAGAACTCAGAGAAGATTTCGACTTCAGTCATGAATCATCAGAGAATACCAAATTGAAACCATGCTCTCCGGAGTTACAACTAGTCATGAACCATAAAAGGGGGGAACTTAATAATAATAAGGGAATGACCAAACTAATTAGTGAAACCGAAAACCACATATTTCTCATGGATGAACTCCCAACCAAAGATATTTCCCCAAACCCTCCTTCAATATGGTGTTCCATGTAGTGTATCGCTATGTGGATTTAACTCGGTTTTGTGTACTTTATTAGTACGTGGATGGAAACTTATGAAGTGTGACAGACCTAATTTAGGACCACATTGTCCTATGGTGCATGGTGGTCCATACCCAAGATCGCGTACCACTTCAGTACGCGGAAGACCCCTATTCCCGCATACTACTATGGTATGTGGAGATTCCCCCACCCCGCATAAGAAAACAGTACGTGTGATGTTTTTTTTTTGTATTATTTCCTCCATTTCCAATCTAAGCCCTCGGTTACCATCCCATCCTCCATAGCCCTCTTTAAACCCGTCCCCCCAACATCAGGGAAAACCCTCCTACAAAGCCACCAAACCTGTATAATCAAACCCTTAGGTGCATTAGCGTTCCCCCTTGAGTCTACAAAACCATTTTAAGAAGAGTCACGAAGGCTCTCCCAACAATGATTTTGACTCCAGGGATGTATGTAAGTCAACATTCTCATGGTAAACTATAGTCCATCCATGGGATGCTGACAAGAACCTCCCCGTTCTAGTGATTAAGGGTGATCACCTGGTTTTCCATTCAATGAGGAATAGTGATATATCAAAGGGGTTATGTTCGCTTTCCCTTGTGATGAGGATAACACTCATTCCCTTTATAGAATATATTATAGGTATCTATCATTATGGTAAGTTACCAATCTTTCAAAGGACGACCCACATGATCTTTCATGTCACCTCAATTAAAAGGTTCATCACTCTGCACTCTCACCCACAGTCACCCCAGCCTCTTCCATTATCGGCCCTCCCTCTCCCATCAATTGGAGAGGAAGGGTGTGGTTGGTTGGATCTCTCATATCCTCCTTTTTCTCACACTGAGCAAGACTGCGATGGGCTTAGAGGTTTTTGACTATTAAAATAGTGAGACAATTCTAAACTATGAGAACTCTGATTCCTAATCAAACTAGGATACTTAGGATGCCACCTTGAAGTACTGATCTCAAAAGGGATCCCTTTAAAAAGGGATCACCCAACCATGACGCCCCAAAAGGGAAGCATCCATATGTAAGACCCAGCTATTCCAAACTATGTGGGTTTTAATTCCTCTCCTATGGATACGTAGGAAACCCATATTATGGGTCTGACCCCAACCTCAAGTCCCCTTTCATCCCCTAGATGATAATGAAATCTAGAGTGGATTATTGTATGGCTCATGTTTGCATTACCTCTGTATCATCAAATCCATGTATGCCTACGAAGATCCTAAAAATTATGGGTATCCCATGGACACACTCTTCAAGAATGAACCAAGGATTAATGAACATATAAACATGAATTAAATCTATAAGAGAGTCTCGGAATAGGAAATATTCCCCCTAAAAGGGGTGCGGTGAGCCTGACATCCCATCCTCTCGACCAATTGAGTCCTTAAGTGTTATTGGCCAAATCATTGTCCAACGGCACCTGCCTTTAGAAATCAGGTCCATAAATCATGGACACCAGGGCCATTGGGTGTTTCTGGATCCACAGATAAACCCGTAGGAGACCATCCAAGGAAGATATATCCTAGGAGGACTGATTTCACAAGTACATGACCCCATGAAACCACCCGTTGGGACCATATGACTATGGAATCTCCTTCACAATACAGAAGGGGTTAATTACCCTATCCCTGCAGGGTTAATCCAATCTTCCTTTAAGGGATAATGATGCAGAATGAGATGAAAAAATGGTCAATTTGATAAGAAACTGTCCCTAGAAAAAGATATGGGTGATGATTCTCATCAAACCATTTCATCACCACATAAAATGCACCCCTTCGAGACGAAATAGATACCTACAAATGACATTAAATAAAATGGAGACAATATTTTTATTATTTATGAAATGTATGATTTGATGGAAAATCATTCAGATGTGTGGTTTGTATGGAGGAACCAAATATGAAGTTTATAAAGGTTTGGTGACCTTTAAAAATGTTGGTTAGAGGTTAAAATCCAAGTTAATAAGAATAAATTACCATGAAATCACACAAAAATAACCATAGAGTGGTTTTTGAAATATTTGAACTAATAAAATGTCAATATGTTGTGTAGTTTTCTTGGGATTCTAGAAAACACACATATAGTGTTTTCAAACACTAAAACATGCATATAATAGAAAATAACATATAAAATAACCTCAAAATGATGTCAATTCATATAAAATAATCTTTCAGTTTTTTAATATGTGAATTAGTAGACGAAATATCAATATGGCATGTGATGTGCATGGAACAACATAATTAGTAGGTTTTAAAGTTTTACCTACCTTTAAAAATGAGCATTAGGGGTCAAACAAAAATAACCTCATGTGGATGTGAAATAATATGAAAAAAGTATATACTTATTAGTGAAATTTCTTAAATAAATCAAAATTAATTTGAGATGTTATTTGATATGGATGTCCGAAAATACACATGTAGTGTTTTAAAACACTAAAACATGCATGTAAAGGTCAAAACCATAGAAAATGATCTCTAAATGATCTGAAATCAAAATATGATCATGTTTATATTAGTTTTTAGATGAATGATTAGGCTTAAAATAAATAAGAAATGTGGTGTACATGAACAAACAAAGTAATTATTTATTAACAGTTTGAAGGCCTTTAAAAACAAGCTTTAGGAGGTCAAAACAAATAAAATGTGATTTCATTAGCACGAAATCATAAGAAAACAACATTTGATTGTTTTTTAATATATTAAATCTCGAGGAACATCAATACGGGGTGTCTTTTTCTTAGAATTATTATAAATTCACTTTTATAGTATTAAAACACTAAAATGTGTGTGTTATGGTTAGAGCCATAAAAAACAACATCCAAATAGTGTCAAATCATAGGAAGAAAATATTTATATTATTTATGATGCACATGAGTAGATTAAACAATAATAAGATGTTCAATTTTATTAGATATATCGAATAATTAGTTTTAAATTAATAAAAATATAAGAAATTATTAGTATATTGAAAATAAAATGACATTGGTTTATTTATGGTGATATATTTTAGAATAAATATTATACATCATTTCAATTATTATATTTTTATTATTTTATATTTATTGACATTAATTTTATTTTTAATTATTATATGAAATGTTTATTGTAGAGTGTTTAAAATTATTTGAAGAGTTTAAACGTGGGATTATGAAATTATATAAAATTTATAAATTTATATAACATCAAAATCATTGTAATTCTGAGTGTTTTTTAGTTATAAAATAATATTTTTTTAAATATTCTGTAGCGGCCTCCAAAAGGGGTCGCTATAGGTTTTTTGTAGTTAGGCTATAATAGTTTCTATTTTAGGATCACTATATGTTATCACCTCCCATCCTATAGAGACCATAATTTGGGGGTCACTAGATAGACACTATAGGACTTTAGGAACCACTTTTAGTGGTTTCTAATAGCATTTTTTTTGTAGAACTAGCATGGTGGGTCAGAGTTATTTTGGTGTAGTCTTGAATTTTATACTACATGTTTTCACAGTTAATTAGTATTCACATGTTCCTGATGTTGTTATATTCTATATTGGTCTCAAGTTTGTGAGAGATCAAGGTTAGTGTAAGGTTATTTTGGAATCTGATTTCCTCTCAATCTCACATTGTAAAAGGATCTCCCTATCATATATAAATCTTTTGGTCTCCTCTTGGATGAGATCTAGTTTGTGTATTTCTATTGTTTTTTTATTTTATTATAAGGTAGGGTAATATGGTGGCCCATCATATTTATAATTCAACTATTTCATCTTAAGTTTTGTTTTGGTTTAGTTATGTACCTATTGAGTGTTTATCTTTTGTATCCATTGATATCGTAGACATTTTAATAGATTTTTGTTTTGATTAAAAACACACACAGAGATGAAGAATATATTAATAAAAAGAGAAATAATTAACATAAAATATTAAATAAAAAGAGTTACATCAATAGAAAACAATTTAAATAATATTGACACATATAATATATGTTAATAAAAAAATAAAACATACACAATATTTATAGAAAAAATACATAAGAGTTAAAATTCATTTACAAAATAATTTTTTCTCTTGTGGTATTTATATTTGAAAATTATTAATTTTATTTATTTATTTTTAAACACCTGAATTAGTCTTTTGTTATTTAGTTTGAAAAAATATTTTAAAAATATTTTATAATTAAAAAAAATTTAAAATGAAATTTCTTTTAGTTTTACATGGTTTTATTAAATATAATAACTATTTTAATTTTATAAAATAATTAAAGATTCAATATGTGTTTAATAGAAAACATATACATGATATGTTTTGGGATGCTCAAAGTGTTTTAGGGATTGTAGAATTTTGGAGGAGATGATTGAGACACATTGATGCATACCTAAATAAGTAACCCTTAGACATAATATATATTCAATTAAATATAACTCTCCCATCACAATCCTAATCAACAAGAAAGTTTGTATAATAAGAATATTCCATGATTAGATGATAAGGGTGATATTTAAAATCAATTGAATCATTTCTAAAGTTCCCTTTAGTTTAGTGAAGCAAAATGTTACAAAATAGGAGGAAATCACATGTTATTTATATAAAAACCCATGTAATGATAGACTAAATCAATTCCATATTAGTATTTTTGAATTTTATAGTTATATTCATTATAAATATATTAAGTAATATAAAAAAATAGAGGAGGTAATAATTTTACTAAACACATTTCTTTTAAGGTTTTATTTAAATGTTTAATATCAAAATTATATAATTTTAATTTCCTAAAATGAATTTTATGTTTGAATTCATCATGTCAAAACTTTATTAAGATGAATTTCTGATAATTTTTTGAAAATATAGATTTTTCAATAAATAATGAAAAATACTAATTTTTAATTAAAATTTAATTTTCAAAGTAAAATAATGTTTTAGATTACTGTTAAAATTTAATTAGTTAATTTGGATTTAAACTAATCCAATTATGGGTTTGAAATGAATTTTATACTTCAATTTTGTAGGAAATGTATTTATATTAAAAGAAGAATTTTTTTTGAAAACTTGTTTTTCATTGCATTTTGAAGGTATAATTTTATATTAAATTATTGAACTTATTTGTTTCTATTTTTTAAAAATAGATTCCATATTTATAATTAGTGGGTCCAATTTTGAAAAATATTTCCCTTTTATTTTTAGTTAATATGAATGGTAACCTTAGTAAATTTTGTCACCATGATAAATGGTGAATAGAGTAATTAAAGTTAAAAATAAATTGATAAGACTTTAAAATTACCCTACAATTTGCCATAATTTTATTTTAGGATTCCATTATTCCATAATCGTCTAGTATTTATTTAAATTACATTTGTTTTAAATTTTTATCAGATTGCGACTTTTATAATATTTTATTTAAATAAATGTAAAAAATATCACTCTTTTTTTTCATAACAATAATATTTTTAACATGGGGATAAGTATAGTATATGTTCAGTTATAAATAGTCATTTTTAATATAAAATATTTATCTTTATCTTTTTAATTTATTTTTAAGTTTTAGTGAAGAAATAAATAACCTAAATATTTACACAACGTTGATGTGTTAAGTATTAAATTAATGGAAAAAATAAAACAAATTTCATTAAAAATATTAAAAATAATATATTTTGTGATGATTAGGTTGATACATAGATTTTATATATTAACATGATATGTTAGTGATGTATTAAAATATTTGTTTTTGGATTTTACTTCTTTTCTTGATCAAGGTTATAAATAGTGCTTCAAATTGACATTATTGATATATTATAATAAATAATATTTTATTAAATGACATAAATATCTAGAAATATAAGATTCTTCAAGGTGATTAGGATATGGATTTTAACATTAATTTTTTTCATTTATGTGAAATTTTTCTATTTATAATAAATATACAAACCCTCAGAGAGTAATTGTTTTATATTAGTGAGTGTGAAAGGGGTTAACATAGAGTTAAAAATGAATGTTAATGAAATAAATATAACCTAAACATGTACAATTTTTCTATGAGATTATTTTAACCCATAATAATCCTATATTTTCAATAAATTATTTTAAAGGTATAAATAACTGAAAATCATTTTATATTAATTTCAAATTTTTGGGAATTCCAAGAGTGCCCCACCCCTCTATTATTAAAGTGTACCACTTTTTCTCATTTCTTCACACATAAAAAACCATTTTTCAGAAAGTAAATAACCAAATCAATTCATATAATCCCACCCTTAATAATAGAGATACATATTTTTAGAAATAAAATCTACCTTAGTTGTCTTCATGTTTTAGGAAAATGTAATTATTCAAAGAAGAGGTATTGTTTGTAATCGAGTGTTTCAGTTTTATTTATTCTTCTACCTAGTTGAAATATTATTAAACCATGGTAAAATAAAAACACCAATATCCTAAATAAACTAAAATTTTATTATGTAAAATTCATAACCTATATCCATATCCTCTTCCATCAAATGGGAAACAAAACTATCATTCACATATAAAATGAACGACCACCTCTCCAATCGATGTAATTTATTTTCCATCACCATATCTCATGGATAAACTATAATTATTTATATTAATGTTTATATAATATTTTAATGGAATTTTTACAATTTTTGAAAGATATTATATCAGTTACATTCTTATTATTCCCTTCATTGAAAAATGATAACGACGTTCATTCATACGTGCGGACTACCACCTTGACGAAGCAATATGATTCATTTTTAATGACCACATCACATGGATGATATATATAAGTATATATAAAAACATAATATGGTATTTATAATATTATTATAATTATGTAATGATAAAACTATATTTACATTATTTCCATAATGATCGTTGAAAACATTAAATGAAACTCATGAATATATATGGCCTACTGTCTCTATGCTTATAACATAATTAAAATTTCATAAAAATATTTAATGGTTTGATTTCAAATTTTAATTGACTTAAAAATGAGAATTATTTTAGTTATTATTATTATGAAGATGATGGATCAATAAAATCTTTGACCATTATCAGCCTACCAAATTCATATTTAGCATATGTGTTGAATATCATTAAAACGATAGAGGTCAATAAAATTGATTAAGTTACTATTTCTAACAGGGTATTAAATTAAATAAAGGAATAATTAGCATTAAAAATCTTATTAATAAATTATAAAATTAATATATATTTATTGTTTAGGATGATAAATAATGTATGTGGCAATTCAAACTCAAGGTAATAAACTTTATTTTAATACTATTTTAAATTACATATTTTAACTCTTCTTACAATGGTCAAAATAAATGTGAATTTGTAAATATACTACATGAAAAGAATATCCCTCCAAAATGAAACTCTTAAAAATTAATTTTTTCTTAAAAACATTTTTACAATTAATTTTCAATGACAATAATTTTATCATTATGTGCACATTTTTAGATTATAATGAATGATTTTATTTGGATTAATTTGAAAGGTTTCAAAAAGAATATTTTTACAAAAATGATAATTTTTTTCACATAAATAAAAAAAGTTATATTCTATTTTAACATATGTGGTGACAATGAAGTTTTCCACCACTATATCTGTTATTCCAAGTTTGGATTCCTCTAAAATACGTCATGTTTTATTCATAGAAAAACACTCTTTCCCCAATTTCTAATTTTATTATGTTGTAAATTGGGTTTTTAAATAAATGGGTATTTTTATATCCAAATATGTATTTCTTATGAGTTAAAAATATTATTTAAATGGTTTTATGATAAAAACTTAAAATTATAAAGTTTTTATATGGTATTATAGAATTATATGTGAAATGGGTAAGCATGATATAACTTATACAATGAGATGATCCCCATTATATATCAAGGGTGATCTAGATATATATTATTAATTAAATAGTCCTAGATTTTAATGGGTGGAACTGATAAATACTATATGATGGGTGTGCTTAGATAGTGCTCTTATGCATTGGGTAATGTTCCTTGGCTAAATGGAAAATAAGAAGGGAGTTACTGAGTAGGTTTTTTTAATGCATTTTACTATGATCCAGTTATTTCTTACACGGGTGATGAATTTAATTATATATGATTCCAAAAAGAGTATTTTATTTTTTCTCCCGTTGTTTTAATTTTTTTTCCAAAATTTTGATGTTATTTTCATGTGAAAATTATTTATTTTATCTGATAAAAATTTATTGAGATAAAGGTGAAATTTCTATTTGTTTTCATGTTTTTCTCTTGAAAAGTGGTTTTCATTTTTTTATTTCTCTTATTAATATTTTTTTCTCATTAAATGTTGTAAAATGTTTTTCATTGATTTTTCAGATAATTACGTACATGGATAAAATCAACATCGAAATTTTGAATATTTTTCATAAAATTAAATCATATTTTTTAAACAGTTTTAATGGGAAATGGATAATATTCATATGTTTCCAATTCTAATTTTTGGGTTTACAATATAATTGTTATCATAATTATCTAAAACTATAAACCTAAAATATCTTCTGAGAATGATGAAAATTGAATTCTAGTTTAAAGACTCAATATTATTTTATATTCAAGTATGAGTCCTTAAATTTGATATGAGGGGAGGCTTTAGATTACATTACATTTTATGATAATGATAATATAAAATAATTAAAATATTTTACTTAATTGTTAAGATGATATCGAATTTTTAGATATTTATGTTTTTCTCCCTAAACTATTTTTGTTTAGAATTTTTTTTGTTAGAGTAAATAATGGGGCTATAATAGGAATCCTTCATGGGTATGATATCCTCTTAAATTAGAATCCTATAATAGTTTAACATTGAATTGAGCTGTTTGTTACATCGATTAAATAGTTGACACAAGTTAGCCAGATCTACCACAAAAGAACATGATTATTGTAGAGAATTTTATGATGAAAAATCCTTTATAATTGAGTGGTTATTCTGACCTAGTGGTAGATGAAGGATGGATCAATTCCATTTAAATGATATTTTAACACATGTTAAATTCAAAAAATCCAATGGAAATCCTTTCCATTTATCATTTTTATGGAAAAATTGATTGATGGTGGTATTAAGTGAAAAATACCAGAGAAAAATGTGATCTTGATAATATAGAATGGGAAAAATCTTAGAATATTTTCATAGAAAAATAATTCCCTTTGGTTATTTGACTCGTAATATAAATACAATTCTTCATATTTAAGCAGAATGATAAAGATTATGTGTCTATGTATAAAGGAAAATTTTCAAGACTATCCAGGTATATACCATAATTAGTTCATGACATTGATAGTAATGTTAATTGATTTTACCCCGATTAGAAACTAGGTTTATGAAGATCTTTAGTTGAAAGAGAATTTAAATGTTATGATAATGTTATTCATTGTGATGATAATGCTGATATATAACATTCCAAATATTATATTCCTCTAGATGATAAGAGTATGAAATGCTTAAGGTGGAAGGAAATAGAGATGAAATAAAGAAAGAAGTCTGTAATGAGACCCCAAAAATTCTTTAGTGTGGAAAATGACATTTCATGGAATGTTTAATTGGTTTTGTATAGTGTTAAAAATGTGGTAAGTTGGTTCATATGGCCTGTGATTATAAATAAATGAGTTTTGAAGAATCTATGATTGGAGTGAAAGATAGTCAATAAGTGTTGATGTGTTTTAATTCTAATGTGTTGTGAAATTTTTCTAATGTGTGTCCAATGTTATTGACACAGGGTGGTAATAAAAAATTTTAGAAATATGAGGGTGTGGAAAAATATTTTCTACTAATATGGTTGTTTTTGGGCCATAAAAAAAATAGTGATAGGTATGATTCTTGTTTATTTGAATTATTTCAATACACTATTTAACTCTATATATTAGCATTCCTTCATTTATAAGAATTTTTCAAGTGAATATGGAGTATCACATAATGAAGTTAAGATATAACTTGTGGTGGAAAATTATGGTGGTAATATTAATTCAGCCAAGATTCAAAGGAATCTTCTCATTGTTTTTAGTTTTATGGCCTTTTCTGAAAATCTTGTTGAACTTCTCATCAAACAGTTTGATAGTATATTTGGTATGGAATAGGTTTTAGTTTATCATGCTAATATAGATTGAAAAGGAAAGATAAATATTTTTCAATGACTTCATATCATTGATAACCTTCCAATAAGCAGAGAAATTGATTAGAGATGGTAATGAAAGTCACCTAGATCATATTGTTGGAAACAATTTTGAAATTAGTGACATGTCAGTATTTAATGTATATATAAATTTTTTCTTTATGATTTACATAGTTCTACCGTACTAAAACTAAAGTCATTAAATAGTTCCATGAACTACCAACTTCATAGAGATTTATATTTTTCATGGTTTATTAGGTTACTTTTAGAGGTTTTTTGAAAATATTTCTTTTCTTTCTTACCCAATAACTAATTTAACTCAAAAGGGAGTTAAATAAATATGAATAAAATGTTATAATTTTTTTCAATAAATAAAAATATATTTTGGTGAATGATCTAATTTTGGACTTTCCCTCTCGATATGCTGAATTTCTCAAATTCATTGATGCATTGTTGAATGGAACTGGTTATGATCTAATGCAGAATGACCATTTATGGTTCATGGAGACTAAAACCTTTTGATTTTAATTATCCTTAACATGATCAAGAATTATCTCATGTGGTTTTTTATTTAAAAATTTGGAGGCATCATTTTTTATGGAGACATGTGTGAATATACAATAATCATAAAAGTTTAAAGTATATATTTAACAAGAAACATTTGAATATGTGATAGAGAATATGGGAATAACTGATTATGGACTATGAAATCATTTTTATTTATCATATTGAGAAAATAAAAAATATTATTTAATTATTTGAATTGGAATAATAATTTTATATCAACCATGTTACATTTAAACCATGACCCTTTAATTAATGATTTAATTAATTTTGGCATAGAATCTTTTGATCAGGTAACATAATATATTTTTATTCAGATTTAAGTTTAGTTGACTTTGATAGATAGAGTTATGTAATCTTATAAGGAAGGCTGTGAGTTGTAAGAAAGGAAGAATCATTTAATAAGATAAGTTTCCTTAATTTAACATTTATAAAGAAGGATTTTCATTATTTGGAAAGAGATAATGTGTTATTTGTGATTACTAGTTGAAAGAATAATTGTTGAGTGAAGCTCATAGTACCCCATTTTCTATTCATCCTGGTATTACTATGAGGTTTGGAGACCTTCAGGAGCCTTACTGGCAAGATGGAATGAAAAATGGTATTGCTGACTATACCATGAAATTTTTGAATTATCAATAGGTTAAAGAAGAATGATAATTAATTAAGTGGATGCTTCATCCTTTTCCAGTACTATATAGGAAATTGGAAAATGTATCCATGGATTTCATAGTGTGATTTTCAAATATATCTTGAGGTAATAATGGAATTTGGGTTAATTTTTCGATTAAATAAATGCATGAATTTCATTCCCATTTGAGAGACTATGTCTTTGGGTAAAATTGAAAAATATTATCTCAAAGATATAGTCAATTTACATTGATTTCCCCTCTTCATAATATTTTACCATAATCCCAATTTCTTTTCCAATTATTGGAATGGTTTTTAGAAGTCTTCAGGTACTGAATTAAATATTAAAATAGATAACTATCCTCAATATGAGGAATAGTCTAAATGAAAAATTCATACTTTGGAAGAAATTAATTTTTCTTTTTATAAGGATTAAAAAATATGATCGGATCAACATATTTCTTGAGTTATGTTTTCTTATAGTAATAGTTTTCATTATACTATACAGATGGAACATTTTGAGGCTTTATATGGAAAGAAAATTCAGACTCCAACATTTTGGGATGAAGTAGGAGAAATGATACTAATTGGACTAGATTTTTAAGAGGAAATGGTTTTAAGGTGAAGACAATTTAACAACATATGAGGAAAAATCATAGTAGGTAAAAACATTAGGTGTATTAATAGATGAAATACCTTTAATTTGAGGTAGTGATCATGTTTTTATATGTGTCTTCATGGAAAAGTGTTATACAATTTTATAGAAAGGGGAAGTTAACAATTTAGTTTATTAGACCATATTAAATGTTGGAAAAATTTGATTCATTTTCTTACTAAGTAGACTTGCATCCAAATTTATCCCAGGAACACAAATTATTTTATGATTCAATTTTATGTTAATATGTTATAGATTTAACCCATGGTCTTATCCTCAAAATAGATTAGTTTGAAGATAAAATCTCTTATGAGGAATGAATTATTATAATTCATGACTGTACAAAAAAAAATTATAATGGAATAAGATAATTCAGTAGGTTAAGGGATTATGGAGATACTACAGTATTGAAGAAGCAACATGATAATTTAAAAATCCTATAAAAAAATTATGCCCACTTGTTTGATAAGTGAATAAAATTATGGGTACTCAATTTCTAAAATAGGGGGAGAATGTAAAAGTCTAGGTAATTATTGAATAAAAAACATTTATATTAGTACTATTTAATTTTATTGTTATATTCATTGTTAATATTTTATGTAACATATAAAATCAAAGAAGAAATAATTTTATTAAACTAATTTCTTATAATGTTTAATTTAAGAGATAAAATTAAAATTATAAAATTTTGATTTGAAAAAATTAATTTCATTTTAGAATTCAACATTCCATAATTATATTAGGATGCATTATTGAAACTTTTCTAAAAATGTTTATTTTCAATGAATAGAGAAAAATATATATTTTTATTTAAAATTTTATTTAAAAAGTAAAATATTATTTTGGATTAGTTTTAAATATCAATTAGTTCATTTTATTTTTAAATAATCCAATTAAGGCCTTGGAAATGAATTTGATAATTCAATTTTCTATAAAAACATTTTATATTTAAAAAAAATATTTCTCAAAAAAAAAATTCATTGTGATTTTTTGGTTTAATTACATATTAAGTTCCCACATTTCTAAGTTTTGATTTTTTAAAAATAGATTCCATATTTATAACTAGTGGGTCCAAAATTGGTAAATTGGTCCCTTTTTTGGTAATATAGGTATTAGCCATAGTAAATAATTTTACCCTTGTAAAGGGTAAATCAAGTAATTAAAGTGAAGAAAAATAAAATAAAAATGAGTAAAAAAAAACCCTGAAACATTCCTTAATTTTATTGTACGGTTCACTTTTTTACATACTCATAAAATATTTTATTATATGAATTTTTTTAAATGAGATTTTTACTTTTATAATATTTTATTTAATGAAATGTAAAAATGTCACTCTAGTTTTTCATAACAAAAATAATTTTAATATGGGGATATCTGGGGGATATGTTTAGTTATAAATAATCATTTTAAATATAAAATATTTATATTCATCATGGTAATTTATTTATAATTTTTTGTGAAGAAATAATTACCTTAAATGTTACCACAACTCCGTGGAGAAAATATTCAACTAATAGAAAAACCGAATATATAATATTAAAAATAGTAAAAATAAAATAATCTGAGATAATTAGTCTGACACATGAATTTTATAGATCAAAATTACATGTTACTGATTTATTAAAATACTTTGTTAAAATTTAACTTCTTTTCTTGATTAAGGTAATGAAGTGTTCTAAAAATGTTCATTTATGATATATTATAATAAATAATATTTTATTAAAAGATATAAAATTAAAAAAAAAATTATATTTTTCCAAGGGGTTAGGATATATTTTCTAATATCAAGAATATCCCATTTATGAGCCTTTTTTCCCTTTATAGTATTTACATTAAAAATCAAAGAGTAAAAATCATTATTTTGATGGTAAGTGTGTAGTTTCTTAACAAGGGATTAAAACCAAATGATAAGGGTATAAATGTAACCTAAACTTGTAAAAAATTATTGTATGATAGAATTTAAACCCATAATTAAATTGTATTACAAATAAACCAGTTTTTAGCCATTTTTAATTGAAAATTAATTAATATTAATTTATTATTTTAAAGAACTTCAAGAGTGTCCCTCCCCTCTCATATAAAAGGGAAAAAATTAAATTCGTTTATTCACCCTTAAAAAAAATTTCTTACAATAACCACCCAAATAACTTCATAGAATACATATACTCATTTTAATTGTATTATTTTTGGATGAAAACCAACCTTAATGGTATTGTGGTGTTAAGAAAAAGAGGTTATTTGAAGAAGAGGTATCATTTTGAATCGAGTGTTTCAGTTTTATTTATTCTTCCACATCCTTAAAATATTATTCAATAATGATAAAAAAATAAAAATAGTATCATACATATAATTATATGTTATTTTTTTAGTATCATTACATTAATCTATCAACTCTTCCTTCAAATGGGAAATGAAACCATCATTTGTGTGTACAATGGACTACCGCCTCGCGAACCAATGAAATTCATTTTCCATCCCCATCAATCATGGATGAATTATAATGATGGAATTATTGTTTATAAATTATATTAATATAATATTTATCCTTATTAAAATATAATATATCATTTATCTTTCTACCTTTCCGTTCAATGAAAAATGATAATTTTGTTTGGGGTATGTGTAGACTACCACCTCCACGAAGTGATGTGATTTGTTTTTAATAAACAAATCACATGTATGATATGTATAAGTATATTTAATATATTAATGATATATATATATATGACACTATTATCATTATTGTAATATAATATAATAATTAACTTCTTTCTTCAATGATATCTAAAAAATGGAAATGTTGCTTATCTATACGCATGACCTACAATCTCTATGATTGTAACATAGTTCATTTTTTATAAAAATATTTAATGTTTGGATTTAAAATTATAATTAATTTATAAAAATAATAATTATTTCATTATTATTATTAAAGAGATTATGGAACAAGATTCTCTTTGAACATATTCAGCCTACCTAAGTCACATTTTGATATATAAGCTGAATATCGCCAAAATGACTAATGTGAATTTAACTAATAAGTAATTATAAATGAAATGGTATTAAATTAAATAAAATAATAATTAATATGAAAAAGGTTCCTAAGTATAAAATTAACATAACATATTTTTTTAGGAAGATAAATAACTTATGTGTTGAGTTAGACATAAGTTAAATGACTTTTTTGAATCCTCTATGAATGTTCCTCTTTTAAATATTTTAGAAAAAGTCCAAATGAATGTACATTTTTTTATATACACCATAAAAAAATTTCCCACCATCCTGAAACCTAAATAATTTGAATATTCCCCCATAAATTTCCATAGTTCTTTTAAAGGAAAATATTTTCATCATTATCATCGCAATTTTTTATATTTTGGAAATGTTTTTCTTAGAATTTATTTTAGTGGGGTTAGAAGGGAATATTTTAAAAAAAATTGAATTTATTTACAAAAAGAAAAAAATTAATGTTGTATTTTAATGTATATGGTGACAACATATTTTCCCACTTCCATAACTATTATTACAAGTTTTTTATTTATCTATAATATTTCATTTATTCTTCAATGAAAAATCATCTTTTTCATTTTTCTAGGTATTCTATGATAAAAAATATATTGTTAAATAAAAGTGTGTTTTTATATGAAAATACGTTCTCCATATAGTTGTAAAATAGTTTTTTAATGGTTTTATTATGGAAATTTGTTAGGATAAATTGTTTTATATGGAACTAAAGCATTATATGTGAAATGGGTGAGCCTGATAAAGTTTATACAAAGAGTTGAGCCCCATTATAGCTCACTAGTGTGCCTAATATAGCTTATATTCTTGGTGTTTCTAAATAGTTATGTGTGAGATCGATATATCTTATATGATGGGTGCACTGAGATAATTATTTAATGAATTCGGTAATGATCCATTTCATAATAGAAAATAATAATGGAGATATCGAGGAGGTTTCTCTTATAGATTTAAATCCACTCCAGTTATTTCTAACATAAGTGTTGAATGTAATGGTATAATTTAAATTTTTTTTATTATCTTTATTATTGTTTTAATATTTTTATTTTATAGAAAATATGTGTTATTTTCATTTGGAAATGATTTATTTCATCTACTCAAAGATAATTACGATAGATGGATACTTTCCATGGGTTTTCAGTTTTTTCACTTGACTTACAATTTTATTCATTTTTATATCCAACACTATGATTTTTGTGATCATTATATACTTTAAAACGTTTTTTATTGGTTTTATGTATGTTTAGGGACTTGGATGATGTTAAGATTAAAATTGTGATTAATTTTCATGAAATGAAATCATATTTTATTTTATTGATTTTTATAGGAAAAATGAAGAATTTGAAGACGTGTCCACTTGTAATGTATAGGTTTACCATGTAAGAATTTGTAAATATTTTCAAAAACACCAAACCTAAATGATATTTGGGAATTAATATTGATGATTTCTAGTCTATGTACTTAAAATTATGTGATGTTTATCTGTGATGTTTACTATCCACCAATTAACAAAAAATACATTTATTATTTTTGTATGAAAATACCAATCCACCTATTACAGTTCGATGACATTCCTGGTAGAGGTCATTACCCATTATGTGTATTAAGACCTAGGTCTCCAATATGACTCTAACATTTGATCTATATAAAACTGGCCTCTTCCTACTTCCCTATATGAAAAGCCATTAAATTAAATAGTTGTGAAATTACCTCATCCAAATCCTTCAACCAATGGGAATCAAACCCTTGAACCTATGGATAGATCCCTCAACACAATCCACTAGGACATACCATAAGGGATACCAAACATATGATTTAAAAAAAATTATTTAAATACACTTTGGGAAATTCACTTTCATTGAAAACATTTCACTTTTTCATTAAATTGTTTATGTGACTACTCTATATTGTAACTATCTTATCACTAAAAATCACATTGCATCTGTGGTAATTTGTGATGGATTGTCACAATTTAGTGATGTAATTATATTATTATAAATTACTATAATATTTTTTAAAATCATTCACATGTATTTTAATATAATGAGAGAAATACATTTCCAAAAATCCATTATAAATACAATTTGATACTTTTCCCAATGGGTTTTGAAATCAATAATTTTTCTATAAATTTCTTTTAAGTGACAATAAAATATGTCATTGAAAAGTAACCACATAAAATTATTATTGAAGGTAATTAATCGTTAATTAAATTATATCAAAAATATATATTATTTATGGAATCTTTGTTACTAATAATTCTTCATAAATGTAAAAAATAAAAAAATTAAATATATAAAAATACAACACTTAATGTGAGTTGTATTGGCAGTGTAATAATAATATATTATTTCCAATGGAT
This sequence comes from Viscum album, assembly GCA_963277665.1. Lineage (NCBI taxonomy): Eukaryota > Viridiplantae > Streptophyta > Magnoliopsida > Santalales > Viscaceae > Viscum > Viscum album. Next base: position 1,460,830,352 of record OY728162.1, on the reverse strand, counting down.
TAAAACAAAGTATCTAAACTCAAGTTATCTCTCCATGAGATAAACATAATCACCTATCATTCCTTGTAATGATTTTTATTTTACAGTATATGTAAAAAAGGAAAATTTTTTATTTAAAATCAATCGTATTTCCAATAGAATATGTTTTAAAATATTAATTATTAGAGTTTTTGGTGAATCCATGTGTATATTTCCTAATACATCATGTCATAGTCGTTTAGATAATTATTCCTCTAGTTTTTAGTGATATTAATATCATTATCTCAAGATACAACATTTAAATTAATGTTGACGTGGATAAGGTTTATAACAAATTAGAGCAGAGATTCATTAGAAAGGTAATGTCTATCATGAGTTTCTCTACATTGATTCCGGATTTATGCTTTAGGTCCTTCTATTCTTTATGGATTTTTATTTATATCATGGGAAAACTTATTGTTTTTTTAAATCAGTTTGGGGCCATATACAAGGGGATACCTTTCCTCTAAGTATTCTTATCTAGGATCAAGACTCCCTCACCAAATCTATCTCAAAGAGAATTTCTATAGAAACATTATTCGTTTTCGATGAATGGAAACGTTTCATGTAATTTATCTTATATTATTGGCTAATGGAACTCTTATTTTTATCATTGGGTGTACCATTTCTATCCAAAATATAAATAATTTTTTGAATTATTATACAAAGATGAGTGTATAGATGATCAAAAATGATAAAAGCAGTGTGTTCATTCATAATTGATTCATGGAAGTAAGCATCAAAAGGATGGAGAATTATTTTTAAATTGACAAAAAAATTACACAACACTACTTTGGTGCCTCTATTTAACCAAGTAGAGTTAAAATACACAATTTATAATTGCTAATATACAAAATCCTGAATCACATCAACAACTAGAAAAATCATTTTCAACATTTTTGGGGCCATATAGCCCTTGTGAATTGTGTTCTGACCTCCATGCCCATGCGTGCTCACATTGACGGATAATACCACTGGGCATTGTGGGAGAGGTTAGAAGAAATGTTGGAGGAGGGTGGTATCAATTTAAGATTTGTGGAGGATGCTATAAACTACATGATGAAAAAACTAAAATGGGATGATCTTGAATGATATTATTTGTGTGGAATTTTTTTTGAAAAAAAGATACAGGACAACCCTAGAGTTAACTACATGACATGCATTAGGAATATGGCATATGATGCATGGCCACATTCAGTCTCTTCTTATTCACTCATACTGGATTATCATACATGGAATCATTAACTTCTAGAGATAGAACAGGGAAGGTTATATACTGGGATTTCAGGGATACCCAACTCATAACATCTCCTTAGCATAAAAGAGAAGTCACCCAATGTTTATCCATTTTATCTTAAATCCCTAATAGCTCAAATTGTTTAGTCATATCAGGATGAATAAAGAATAGGATAATCTAGTGTCTAATTTCCCCTAATTGGGTTTGTAATATTCCAACGAATATTTGGGTCTGATACATGAGAATGATGCCCATGATGAGTTGGGGAGAGGGTCATCCACTGGTGTCATGGTATCCCTACCAAATATTGATTTTGAGTCTAGTGAATTAGGAGTATAGCCATATCTATTGATAGAAAAGTGAAGTGAAAAGATGTCCCCCTTATATCTAAGTGTTCTTCTTATAGGTACCCAAATGATGAAATGTCCATAAATTTGTTCCTCCTAGGTGAGTTGGTGGATGATGTGTGGGGAAAGTTAGGGGAGTTATTTAGGTTTTCCCCCAGGTTGTAACTATAATGTCTCGGAATTTCTGTATATATATATATATATTTAAATTGTATGGAATTATTTCAAGACCACATCCTTTAACAACATGTGATTCTAAGGCGTGGTGAGCCTGAAATCGAATTTTTTACTTTATTAAAGTTAGTTTAATTAAAAGTGGGAGCAAGGCTTTCTAACTTTTAAACAAGTACTTAGATCAAAAATATGAAGGCACCATGGAACTTGATATGCCGAGATTCACTTAGAAAAGACTTAACTTCGATAGGGAAGGGTCATATAGAAAATGATAATTTTAAATCTTTTTGGAAAATAATAAAATAACTAAAAATGTTATTTTATAATATTTTTCACCATTTAGTAGTGGACGATGTTTCTGTAGTGTCGCGACGAGGCACATTAAAGGAAGCTTTTTAATGGATTATTTTTGTGCAGTGTAACGATGCAATGACTTATTATAATAGAAAATATATGACGTGTTTTCTTTTTATAGAATAACGCATTTGATAATTGAGGGTTAAATGGTAAAAAAAATTCTAATGAACCACCGGTGAGTTTTCCATCCAATGAAGAAAAAATAACATTGGATGTACATTAAAAACTTTGACACACCTTGAAGAACGGAGCTAGGAAGAAATGAATTCCTTAGAATTCTTGAACGTTTATGAGCGGACTGCTTCAATGTCGAATTACATTGAGGTGGGGTTTGTTTTGGTATATGTTTTAACTGTTATTATTCTAAAATGATGAAGTGGATGAACCCATGAACATGTTGATACATTGATCGTCCATTCTTGTGGGAGGGTGATGTTTTTGGGTTTTCTATTTGGGATTATCTTATTGTTGATAGAACTATATTCTCGAGAACACCCAGCTTTAAACCTCTAATGTAGAGGGTGCGGGCCGACACGAATAAGGCGCAAGCCCCTCCTCTTGTGCGTTCTTTGTCGAAGAGCATTAGAAATGGAAGAAATGATATTTCAAGGCCTTCATATAGAAGGATGCTCCCCACGGAGGTCGAAGTCTTAGGTGGAGTGAATAATGGACCACTGGTGCGTACCTGATGGTCTGTGGAAGAGATCGGTGGCAGCCGCGGGATGGAGGTGGCGAGCCATAAAGGCGCGCCGGCTGGGCCAGCGGTAGAGGTCAGCTCCCTCGGCCACATCAGTGGAGTGGAACGCATCCATGGGTCATGGGTCTCAGAGGCACAAGGTCTTCAACCACATGTGGGAATACGGGATGGATAGATTGGCCAGTCGCAACATAGCATGCCACTATCATTTGACCATGGTGGAGGAAACGGTCATGTGGCGACTGTGAAGTGAGCAGGGAGTTGGACGTGGATTATAGCCGCATCTTGGCTAGGAAAACTAGTCTAAATTTAGCATATCGGGCAGGCTAGTGGGCCAGACCCACCCCGTTGTGCCGGAACCATGGTTCAACAGACCAGACCTAGGCTGGGCTAGGTCCGGGTTGGACCTGACCCAGACCCAACCGACCACTTTTTGGAAAAACATCAATATCTTGAAAACCGGGCGTTTGATTGATGAGCCATTTGTATATTTGGAACCGTAGAGAAGAGTAATATATTATTTAATACTCTATGGAGGATTTCATGGATTTTGGAATTTGATGAATGGCTTGGGGATCAGTTCTCCCGAGATCAAGCGTGCTACGTGTGGAAACCATACGGTTGGCTAAGACCTAAAGAATGCTGATGAGTGACCCGATTTGGATTAGATACTATGGACTAGTGGGAATAGGATTCTATATGACCCAACCTGCCCATAGTGGGGAGTGGCATCTTGTGACCCAACAGATCCATGTTACTTGACAGGTGGAGTACCTCTGTATGGCCATAGGTGGGAAGTAGCTTCTATGTGACCCGACATTCCCATAGTGTAGAGAGACTTCGGTGTGACCTAGCATACCAATGGTAATCATCAATGATGAGTACCAAAACATTCCTAAGGTTAGTTAGAATCAGCTTTTGTGTGACCTAGAAGGCCCACTATACTCATTAAGGAAGAGTTCTCTAGTAGCCCACGGTGTTCGATGATGTGACTGATAGTCTTACTTTACTACTCTAGAATATACCTGGTGTGAACCATTATGCTTCATGATCATGCTTGGTGATAACAATTTGTGGTTTTGTTGGGGATTTCGTTGTGGCCTTTCTTTTATAGTTTTTGGGTCCCTACTGAGTATTTTTTTACTCACCCCTGCACGAGCTCCTCCCCTGCACATCTTTCATTTGTTGTTTGTTGGTGGATTGCTTTGTGGTCTTTCCTTTGGTTACAGATTGCATTATGGTCATTCATTTGTTGTTTTAGGGTCCTTATTGAGTATTCTATTACTCACCCATGCATGTGTTGTGGTTGGTGCAGAAAAGGGCCGACTGATAGAGGACTTAGTGGCCCAAGACCCGATGGTTCCTAGTGAGACTAGGTAGGTGGGGCATAATTCAATAACTTCCAGCATCTACTATGTACTTACCCATCAGGTGAGGTTTCTAGTGGATGACTATCAAGATAATCTTTTTTTAAATTCCCATTTTCCAAATAGTCTTTATTTTGTTTGTATCCTGGCCTATTTTTCTTTTAGTTGTACTTGTACTGAGTGGTTGTTTAGTGGAATTCCTGTTATCTTTTCCAACGTTTGGACGTGGTTGTGTGTGTGTGCGTACATGTACTCAATAAAATACCTCCCACTTGCAGGTTGGCACCTTCGACACTAGTCGCCATCCCCTGGCCTTTGGGGAGTTCAATATTGGTGTGGTGGAAGACGTATTCATACACCAGGACCTTGAATTCATCTTATTGTCTCTATACATGAAAACACTTGTTGCATAAGTGTCTTATTATGATCTTCTTGAATAAGAGTTAGATCACTAGGTATAATATTTTGATTGTGGTACATCATGATATATTTTAGGATTCCTCCACCAAGACAGCTAGCTAGGATTCCAATATATGATTATGTGGATAGCCTGCCTAGAGATGAGGCATCGGTTCATGGACCAGTGCTAGAGGTGGCCCCTCCGGGTGGTGCACCGGTGTTACCACCACCCGTTGACCAGTAGTTACTGTAGGAGTTTCCAGTAGAGGATGTACACTGACTTAGTGCCTTTCACGAGTTTCTGAGACATAGACCTCCCAAGTTAAGGGGAGAGTTAGATCCTCATGTCACTGAGGACTGGCTGGATGAAGATACACAGGTCTTCCACGTAGTGAAAACACCACTTAATCAGATTATAATCTCATTTATAATCCTTCTTCAGGGCTCGATAGGGAGCTGATGTAGTCTAATGATTCATAATCATGATGAGGCGGCCTTCATCTGTAGATACTTCCAGTTGCTTTTCTGAGAGGTGTTTTTCTCTGCAACTTTGATCTCTATGTGAATACAATAGATACTTCACCTGTAGCAGGGAAGCCTATCAGTGTTTGAGTACTCTAAAATGTTTACAGACCTCTCTCTCTACTCCACAAACATGGTTCAACACCCTTTTTTAGGGTTAGGACCTTTACGTAGGTACACAGATGGGAGATCTAGGAATCCCTGACATCTCTTAGCATGCTTACTCAGGATGGAGTGCTGAAGCGAGCCCTTACTGTAGAGAGCTTCCTAGAAGAGTAGGTGATGATAACTGGAGCCACCGGTAGACCTCATGTGGCCAAGTCTTCAGTGGTGAGCAGCAGTCAGCAGACGAGTGGGCCCAAGCATGCGAGGTATTTTAGGGGACGACCCTAGGACTCAGGGTCAGTAGTGATGGGCTCCCAAGATAGAGGTAGAGGCTCAATCAAGGAGGTCTGTAGGGTGGAATACGTGGTAGGGGAGCATGCCGAGTCACAGGCAGTGGAAGATGGCTTGAGGTTCTACCACCTCCACACCTAGGTGGTCCACCACAGGTTCAGTGAGCTGACGGACAGGTGTGAGCCCTCTTTAGGCAATGGAGGCCTACAACCACAACATTAAAGAGATGATTAGAGGTATTATCTCTTTCTTTTCTACCTTATATGCTATTATTATAGACTCATGTTCCAGTCAACATTTCCTTTCCACAGACCTCTTTTTAGGCTTAGATATTCTAGTGGAGACGTTGGCTCGATCCTTACGATTGGAGACTCCTTTTGGAGTGGATTCGATGATTACACACTGGTGCCGGTAGTGTGATCTTACTATAGGAGGTGAGATCTTTGGTTAGGATATCATTGTATGAGTATCGAGGCTGTACGAAGTCATATTGGGTATAGAATGGGTATCTATAGTCCATTATATGATCGGCTATTATAGGTGGAAAGGGTGGTGCATCCACGAGGATGGGACCAGGTTTTCTTTCACTGGTGATAAGGGAAATGTTTTATCACAGGATGGACTTTCTTAGAGGAGGGTGCATCCGGTCACTCACCAGTAGGCTAGAATCTCCCCCAGTGTAGTGGAAGAGATGAGTCTAAGATTTAATATAGTATTGGATTATTATGTGGATGCCTTTATTGAGGATGTTATGGGACTATCTTCTCATAGGGAGGTAGAATTATACATTGATCTAAACCTGGGGATGGAACCGATATCCATAATGACATATCAGATGTCTCATAAGGAGCTTCGTTAACTGAGGGTATAGATAGAGGAACTTTAATATAAGGGGTTCTTAAGGCCCAATGTTTCACTATGGGAAGTCCTAGTGTTGTTTTCCAAGAAGGTAGATGGGAGTGTTCTGTTTTTCATGGACTTATGGCACTTGAAATAGAAGATCGTGTAGAACAAGTATCCACTGACGAGGTTTGATGACCTCTTCGACCAGCTAAAGAGATCGAGGTGGTTCTCGATGACTAACCTAAGATACGAATATCATCATATTCAGGTACATGATGGGGAAGTACCGTAGACAACCTTCAGATACTAGTATAGGCACTATATGTTCTTGGTGATGCCCTTCGGTGTGACCAATGCTCCAATAGTGTTCAAGGGACTCAGGAACATGATCTTACAGGCTTAACTAAATCTTTTCATGGTTGACTTAATTGATGAAATCATGGTGTATTCGGAATTGAAGGAGGATCACACTACACACTGAAAAATAGTCTTGGATACATCCCATGAGCACCATCTTTACGGTAATCTCTCTAGGTGTTTGTTATGGATTTGAGAGGTACACTTTCTAGGACATGTCATATCTAAGTCTAGAGTTGCAATGGATCCGGAGAAGATAGAGGTAGTGCTTACTTGGGAGCCACTCAGGAGCATGACTGAGGTGTGGAGTTTCTTGGGTTTTTTCAGATGCTACCAGTGGTTCGTGCTCGACTTTTACAGAGTAACAACACCTTTATCATCCTTGACATAGTAGAGAAATACCTTCATGTGGACAGATAATTTCTATCAGAGTTTCCAGGATCTGAGGCTAAGAATGACGAGTTCCCCCATATTGAGACTACCAGAAGAGGGTGTTGGGTTTATAGTTTTATATGAAGAATCAGGGACCAGACTGGGTTGTGTCTCGATGTTGGAGCAATAGGTTATTATCTACATCTCATGAAATTTGAGGCAGCATGATAAGAACTATGCAACCCTTGACCTGGATTTTTAAGCATTGGTCTTTTCATTGAACATGTGGTGGAACTACTTGATGGCCGAATGGTTTATCATCTACTCGGACCAAAAGAGTGTCAGGTATATATTCTCATAGAAGGAACTAAACTTTAGACAATGGAGATAGATAGAGTTCCTCCAGGACTATGAATTTGAGCTAGTCTATACTCATGGGAAGAGGAACATGGTGGCAGACATGCTCAACAAGAGTTCTGGTTTGTATCTACTGAGTGAGGTGATGAAGCAGCTAGTCACGATACAGATATCCTTCATGGATGATGATGGAGAAGATTAATTTACTCAATTACTGTGACCCCCTCTCTTACAATGAGTAAGAAAGGCACATCTTGTGGATGTTTTGTACGAGGGTCAATATGCATAGATATCCCCAGGACATGCTTTTGATGGATTTTCAATAGGTGGGTAGCATGTCATCTTTTCCAGAGGATGCACCGCAGTACCAGTGATGTTGTAGGAGGAGGTGATGAGGGAATTCTAGAGATACCCTATGGTGGTAAATCATGGTGTGGAGAATATGTAGCTTGACCTCAAACATCAATACTAGTTTCCAGGGATGACGAAATCGGCGGAAGAGTTCATTTCATGATGCATCACTTGTCAACAAGTGAAGGCTAGGAACTAGGTCCCAATAGTCTTAGCACAACCACTTGAGGAACCAGAATGGAAGTGGGATGGTATCACTATAGACTTCGGGATGGGGTTACCCGGCATGTCCATGGTCCATTATTCTATCTGGGTGATCGTTGATCAACTAACCTAGTTGGCCCACTTCCTACCCATCTAGGAGTAGGGATTGATAGAGTGTTTGGGACACCTCTACCTCCAGGAGACAGTATAGATTCACGGGGTTCCTTCGATGATCATCTCAGACCATGATGCATGCTTTATATCTCAGTTCTGGAAGGGATTGTAGGAGGATTTTGGGACTCAGCTATGCTTGAGAAAAATTTCCATACCCAGACCGATGGTCAGATGGAGCGAACCATTCAGATATTGGAGGAAATTATTCATGTTTGCATCCTTGATTTTGGATGCAGTTGGGAGGACCACCTACCACTGGTGGAGTTTTCATACAACAACACCTATCACTCCACCATTTTCATGGCACTGTTTGTGGCCTTGTACAGGTAGCCATGTAAATGACTTCTACGATGGATAGGATCAGGGGATTCAACACTTAGGGTCTAGAGTTGGTACGTGCTACAACTGAGAAGGTGAAAATCATCTAGGATTGGATGAGGACTTCACAGAGTAAGAAGAAATCATATGCTGAAAGGATGTGGAGACCTTTGGTGTTAGAGGATAGAGACCATGTTTTTTTGGGTCTTACCTCGATGGGGTTTGCAGAGATTCAGATAGTTCAACAAGTTATCTTTGAGGTTCAACAGTCCTTTACAGATTTTGAGTAGAGTTGGCGAGGTGTCGTACCGCCTAGATCTTCCCCCAAAAATTCATTGAGTTCATGATGATTTTTATGTGTCGTAGCTGAGGTGGTGCGTGCATGATCCATCACATGTCCCCAACTGGGGTGAGATGGACATTGATGATGGGCCAACGCTTATGGATTTCCAAGTGGAGATAAAGGATAAATAAGTGAGGCTCTTTTGTGGATGGTGGACTCCTCTCGTGCGCATTCGGTGGAAGCACATAAATCTACAGGAGATCACATGGGAGTGGGAGGCTCATATTCGTTATTAGTACCCCCATTTGTTTTATTAGGCCTTTTTTTTGGATTTCAGGGACATAAATATCTAAGGATGGAAGAATGTAATGTCTCAAATATTCTATATTTTTTAAAATTTTATAGATTTATTTTTAGACCACAAGCTTTGAAAGAACGTGATTTGGAGGCTTGGTGAGCCTGGAATTTAATTTTGAACTTTTTTTATGTTCCTCTAACTAATCGTTCGAGAATGTTTTTATAAAATTTAAACCAGTGCTAGGATCCAAAATCCAAGAGCACCATTGAACTTAGAATGCCATTATTTTACTAAAAATAACTTAACGTCGACCGACAAGGGTTGGACAAAAATTTTAATTTTGGACTTGTCAAAAAATATTAAAATAACTTAAAAAGTTATTTTATTTTATTTCTCACCATTGAGAGGTGGAAGATGGTGCTGTGGTGAGGCAATGAGGTGAATAAAATAATTCTTCATAATGGATAATTATTTTGTAGCATAATAGCTACGTTGTTTCTTAAATGAAGCAAAGTAATGATTCAAAATCATAGCGTAGAAGAAAAACTGAGATGTGTTTCCTTTTTATGGAATAACACATTAGAGAATTGAGAGTTTAATGGTGGAAAATTATTTGATGAAACACCAGTGAAGTTTATCTCCAACAAATAATGAAGAACATCCACAAAACATTAACAACATCAATGCACCTCAAAGAAAGGATTCGGGAAGCAACGAACGCCTTCGACTTCTTGAGCCTTAATGGGAGGACTGCTTCAACATCGAATTGTTTTGAGGTAGGGGACTGTTTTGTTTTATGTTTTCCCATTTCTTGTTCTAAAATGATGAATGTGGATTAGACCATGAACTAGTTGACCCGAAGACCATCCATTCTTATTGAAGGGTGATGTTTCTGAGATTTCTATTCTGGATTATTTTATTGTTGATAGAACTATAGTCCCAAGCCTCCCCTATTTTAAACTTCTAACACGGAGGGAGCAGATTGACATGAACAAACCTCGAGCCCTCCCCTTGTGTATTTTCTATTTAAAGAACATTTGAAATGGAAGAAAGCAAATTTACAGGCCTTTGTAGGGAAGGTGGTGCCCAACGGAGGCTGAAGGAATAGGCATTGAAAATAATGGACTACCAGTGGGGACCCGGTGGTCCGTTGAAGAGCCCATCGGCTGTGGCCCGAGGTGGCGGATGCGGAATGAAGGCAACGCTCTATGAAAGAACACTAAGTTGAGCCACCAGATATGTTAGTGCTAGGTGGAAGAGACGCTACCTATTGGCCACATCGGTGGAGAATCCCGTTGGCACGAGCCATGGGTCAGATAGGCACATGGTCTTCGACAGTGTGATGGAATCCAGGCTGGCTAGATTGGCCAGCTGTGTCATAGGTTTCTACGTTCGTTAGACCATGACGACAGTGGGGTGAGAAGGGAGTTGGAAGCAGCTTCCAGCCTCATCCCGTCTAGGCAAACCGGCCCACCTCTGAAAAAAAATGCATACCAGCGGGTCAGACCCATGAACAAATAGACCAGATCCAGGCTGGGCTGAGTTCGGGTTAGGTTGGTCTGACTGGGTTGGACTGGACACAGACCCAACCAAAACCCTTTTGGAAAAATTTCATTATCTTACAAACATGGAATCTGATCGATGAGTCGTTTGTGGCGTTGGGACCCTCACGATGATATAAATATTTTTTCATTATCTATAGAGGATTTCATGGAAGTTTGAATAATATGAATGTCTTGATGAGAGGTTTTCCTGAGATCCAGCATGCTACATGTGGAAAACCTATGATTTTATGAGACCTATTGACTAATGATGAGCGACCCTGTGTGGATCATATACTATATCCTAGTAGGAAGCATCTTCTGTGTGACCTAGTAGATCCACATTGGGGTGTATCCTCTGTGTGACCTGACGAACCCACAATACTTGACATGAGGAGTACCTTAGTATTTTCACAGGTGGGAAGTGGCTTTTGTGTGACCTACATGACCAAAGTGGGGATAGGCTTCTGTGTGACATAGAATACCCTTGGTACTCATCAGGGATGAGTACCACGACATTCCTAAGGATAGTGTTAAGTGTATTTTGTGTGACCCAGCATTTCCACTATACTCATTGAGGAGGAGTTCTCCAGCAACCCACAATGTTCGATGATGTGACTGATGGGATTACATTACTACATTATAATATACCCAGTGTGAGTTTTCTTGCTTTGTGATCATTCTTGGTGATCATGATTTGTGGTTTGGTTGTGGATTTCTTTGTGGTCCTTCCTTTGTTATTTTTAGGTCCCTACAGAGTATTATGTTTCTAACCCCTGCTTGGGCATTGCCAGCACATGTTGTATCTAGTGCAGACAACCACCGACTTGATGGAGGACTTGGTGGCCCAGTACTCGGTGGTGCCCAGTGAGACTAGGTAGGTATGGCATACTTATATGGATTTTAGAAGCTACTATATACTTAAAAAGCATGTGGGTTTACAGTGGATGTTTATCTAGAGTATCTTTTGTAGTTTACTATTTTCCAGTTAGTATTTTTGGGGTTGTATTCGGGACCATTTGAATTTCAGTTGTACTTGTACTCTATGGTTTTTTAGTGGCATACTTCTTTAACATTACTACTTTGGGACATGTTTGTGTGTGCGTGCATACATGTACTCAATAAAATTCCTCCCACTTGTAGGTTGACACCTTCGGTGCTAGTCACCAACCCCTAGCCTTTGGTAGGCGGCCTTGGGGTATGTCACACATGGGCCCCAGGGGGCGGGTCGTGATGGGAACTATTAATGAATTTATTTTAAATTAGATCAAATGAAATAACAACAACAAATAAGAGGATATTTCAACATCAGTCCTTATTGTGGTAGTATTTTGGTATATCTGGAATGCTCAAGAAAGGGAAATACATGAGGCAGTGATCCATTCTCATGTGGAATTTGGGGCTAGATCTCAAAACACAGTGGTCAATCTCTCTCTAGCTGAAACATTGGGACAATGATCTATCTATAATAAATTTCATGGAATGAATATATAGTATTATGCCTATTCAATGGACGATTCCATATAGGAAATGGGTGTGGTGGTCACCCACCAGATTTAATCTAAAACATATTATTGATGGTTCTTTCACGCATGGCCTCTTGAGGAGATGTGGTGTGGTTTGTGACTCTTTAGTATTTTTTATCACAACATTCTCAGAGAGGTATGGGAATGGGGATTCCCTTTAGGCAGAGGAATGTTATTTTCTCAATGGTATCCAATGCTACCTTTATAGGAATATTCACCAAGATTCGGTGGAAATAGATTCCATGATCATTCATAATTCTATTCTTATGCCTCAAACCCAAGGAATATTTTTTAATATAGGAAGAGAAGTAATCTTATTTTTAATAACTACGTTTAGGTGAAACACACATGATGAAGAGGTAAACAAAGGGATATTTACTTTATTTCTAGAATTATTATGATTAACATTTATTTTTCTTCTCTAACCAAGTATCCCTTCCCCATGAATGTGCTAGTATCGTTAGGTTTAATGCCCCTGGTTTACATTAATTTCTCCCTCCATGGCATTGTATGATTTAGTGGAATATTGTGCTCTTATAAAAAATTTCTACTTTGGATGATGAGAGAATAAAATTTAGGAATAATTGATGAAAAAAAGAGTTTAAAAAATTAATAATAGATCATGTGTACGTGATATTGAGGTAATTTAATAAAATAAGTAATTGTAATTCTAATTATTTTATGGTTTATATGAAAATAAGGGATGTTTTTTTAAATGAAATATAAAAACTGGCTACAAAAATAAAATTTAAAATATAAATTATTAAATCATTCATAGAATACATTTGTTCATTTTTATGATTTTAACACATAGTGTAAGTAGTTGGATCGACACTCAAAAATTTATTTCATTAGATTCAATGAATAAATATTAATAACATGATGAATGAATACCAAAAATAATTAGAGTGGATATTTAAAATTTATATTAGAATAAATTTAAATAAATAATTAACTTTATTTTTAATTGTTTATTTGGTGTTGATGAATTCAACATGCACTCACATAGTAGAATAATCATTGCGGTGTAGAATAAAAATTACAATTCTTCTAATTGTATCTACAAATGCTTTAAAGATCACATAATTTACTTATTGGTGTTTATGGGTCTAGTATGATGGAATCAAATGCCTTGTGTTGTTCACCGTTTATTTCAACAAGTAATTTTATTGTCATATAATAATAATTATCTTTTTCTCTCATTATTAAGAGGGAGGAGGAGTATTTTCTATCTATGTTCTATTATTAATAGAAACCCCACCCCAACCCACCCCCTATAAAGGATTCCTTTTATGGTCTATCCCTCCCCACATTTAAGTGAGTATGAGATCTTAGCTTATATATGTTCCCCTTGAACTGGGTAAAACTGAGAACCCCAAGCCAACCTATACTATTGAGTGAATAAGAAACATGGGAATAAAATTATAATATAAATCCATAACTAGTAGGAATCAATCAACAACATTGAGACTACTAACAAATATCTATAGGGGGGTGGATTTATGGGCCCCCATTGAGACATGATGCATGAAAACACCCTATGATTCCTGTGGGATTGTTTAGTTAAGAAACATTTTTATAGATAAGAATAAATGATTAGAGTACTCAAATTCATAATCTCCACCAATAAGGGATGATCTGTTTACACTGAACCACTTACCCTTAATATTCTTTCTATGTTCTTTAGAGTGTTATTGAGAGGCACTCTCAGTCTTGAGAGAATTATCTTGAGGGAATTTTTGTTAAACAAATATCACACACCTCTAAAATTATGTAAACTATGTTTTATAATTAGGGTTAAACAATTATTAATTGCATAGTGTCCCTTAACTAATGGTTTATACTATATAAGACATAAATCAAATAATAATAACAATATTATTAATATTATTATATTCCACAATAGATAGAAACTTGTATATATTTAAATATCATCCATTAAATAAATAAATAAAAATTTATTTAATTGATATTAAATAAATTTTTCCTTTTTCTCATGACCTTTACCTAGACCCTTAATAATCTTTAGCATTTATCTAACCTTGAATAATAAATATTTATTTAATAAAAAATCTGTTATTATATTTTTCATTCATTCAATAAATAAATACTCTATTAACTAAATCATAGATAAATACTTATTTTTATTCAAATCATATATTATAAACATGAATAACTTGGGATGGGATTTATGTTCTAAACGCAACCTAAAATATTTATTCTATAAATTGGTAATAATATTAATTCTTAATAATTACTTTGAATAAAATTTAATATGAGATTTGAGATACAGTTAGTATATTACCCTCTAGGCCTCTTTCTCAAATGAATTAGGTGAATGTTCCCAAAGTCCAAAATTAGAATCTAGAAATACATCAAGGACCCCATAGATAAAGTAGTTAATTTCATAATGAAAACAACCTCATATGAAATTTTATGATATAATATAATGGCTTTGTCTTGATAAGTAATCAACTATGTTACATGCTTGTGTTGAAAACTTTTTTTTGAATTATCTTTACTAAATTCTATGAAATAAACTTGTTAATGAACCACCATTGTCATGGAATTAATCACACAATTCGATTTCAACCAAAGGGCCAAATATATATTATTCCATTAACATGGTAAGTAATAATTATTTCCTTGATTATTCAATTAATCCCACATCACTTAAAATCCACCAAATTTATTCTAACTCATCATGAAAATATATTGTTATAGTTTCTTAATACATAAAAGTAAACAATCAATGAGATAAAATAATAATAATAACAACAATAACAATAATGTGATTTCTAGTGTCCAATACACCTTTTAAAAGATAAAAATATCCAATGACACATAAAAAATGTTGAATTACTTTTGTTGGGTCTATCTTTATAACCTCATCACTTGGTGATTACCAAGTGTGAAAATTCATGAGTAAAATCCCCATAAGCTTATGATCATACAACACTTTATAGTTAAGAATCATGGTTACCCTTTTAAATATATGTTATCGAGACTATATGATATATATTTTAGAATAATTTCATATCAATTCAAGGATTTTATTATAGTTTCCAATTTTTATAACATTTTAATGAATCTAATACTCTTATGAAATTATCACAAAAATGTTATATTTAAGAAATCACATCATTTGATAAGATATTAATTAATATCAGTATTTTGATAATAAAATGTAAAAATTCAGTTGGTTTTAGGGAACCAACTCCAATAATATACCTCTTTGACTAGTGAAAATCTCTAACCAACATGTTAGGTCTCACGTGATAATCATGCTTCTATTAATGTATAAAAATAGTTGATGGGATTTATATCTTATCTTATCTCTATTATACTTACTAAAACTAAAATACTTTGAGAAAATCCTTCAATGAATCATATCATAATGTGTTTATATTTTTCATCCATCAAAAATAGAAAATCCTAGATAATAAAACAGTAATAAAATTATCAAATGATAATACTTTACTATATTGGAAACAATCTATAAATTGGAACATATCATTGTTAAAAAACTTTTTAAGATGAATTTGATGAAAAATATTATCATACTATGTTTATTTCGAAACCACTAGCTATAATAAGTTTTTCTTGTTTAATTCTTTAGCCTTACTATGATATTATATTAGATTGATCTGAAACAAGACATGTTTTATATCCTAAAGATCACTAGTATTCCATTTTTTTCAGGTACGCAGAACATACCCCTTTCACATTATTATGTATGATTAGAATTTAATATATTAATCTTGAGTTTATTAGAAGGATATTCAAGGTTTTATCAGGTTTTAAATTCTTCTTCTGATATCCCACAATTTTTTAGTTCACATCATCAACATTATTTTGGTGTTGTTGCAAATCAGAACTCCCCTCATTCTAGGCTTTCAAACCATGATTGTGTGCGTCCTTTTAAGCATTTCTATTATTTGATTTATCTATGGAGAAAATATGATGGTATATTATTTTCTAATATCAAATATAAAATATTAACTTCTTAAAATATGATATATGTATCTATATCTAGTAAAGAGACGGGCCTTGTGAATCATGGTGAAAGTGATGATCCATTTTAATAGAAATGGATTTCCCTTATTCTCATAACATTTTTTATTCTATAACTTGACCAAATATTATTCCTTGAAATGAACATTAATTTGTTTGGTGATTAAATAACTGTGTTGTTATGTGGGAACTAGAACCAAATTTTCTGAATTTTGAGTTCTTTGATGTCGATGATAAGTGACTGGTAATGGATGGGAACCACTGAAACATTGATAACCAACTTATTATCATAAATAAATTAATAAATGGTGATTATATACTGAATATGGATTTCTAAAAACAGCAGTCTAAAGAAAATATAAGGGTGTTCCATTTTCTATGTGAAAGCTGAATGTGATAAAGACTATCAGTACTAAAAATGGTTCTTTCATTGAATATCATATGTTTGAACACATTTTATGAGATTCTTAGAGTCTGAAAAGAGATTATATCCTCATAAATAATAAATGTTAAAGTGGATCTTTTAAAATCGTGGTGAAGAAAATAGATGGATATCCTTTTAGTATGAAATATTATCAACTTTTTGTTTTTTTTTGTGGAATGTTAGACTGCCATTAAAAAAATGAAACATTAAAAAAATCACATAGTATAAAATAATATTACAGTTTAGTACTTGGAAATGTTTAAATCAATATGGTATCTCAAAATTTTCCTTAACTAAGAAGATAATGGATTGGGGAAGTTTAATAAGTTCTTTAAATGATAATAGTTTTAATCTATAAAATGATTTTAAAGCAGTTATGATAGGTTTAACCAAACCCCATATTCACCACGTAGATACCTTTTATTTTTTATAAGAAACTCCATTGAATTATCAGGTTTCAAGGAGATAATTAGTGTCTCCAATTCTATCTTATATTGAAATTCGATCAACTTAAATTTAGTTCATTCTAGAGATGATGTGTGAAGGTGACATAAATTTTCAAACAAAGAATTTTTTGATACTTATAGATAGTGCTGTGAATGAAAAACGGAGATGAAAGTCCTTGGGAATAAAATTACCAATGATATATACTATATATAGTTTTATTAGTTAGAAAAAACAAAAATCAAATTCCCTCCCAAAAATATTTTTTTACATTTATTGAGCCTAAAGAGGGAGTCCATTAACAATGATTTTTTCCCAATACTCTTCCTTTTTTATAGAGAAATGGATGAGATCCTTTTTAACCTTTTAAAAATCCTTGACACTTATAAAATAAAAATAAATTGGTCGCATAACATTTCACTAACCAAAAAAATAATATATAATTGTAATAAATAAAAGGACAACTTTCTTCAGGTTGATTCAACACCTGGTGCTGAAAAATCCAAATAAAAGGGGAATCAAATGATTATAAAATTTCCATAGGTAGAGGTTAAAAAAGGCCATTCTAAAACGGTGTAATAACTATTTTAGTTTTTAAATATAGAGTTCCTTGTAACCCTCTTATAATTCATCACATCTAAGAAAGGGGTACTAAGTATAGCCCAAGTATTGTCTTCATGTCTGAGACAATACTAGAATTTAAGGACATTGGGATCATTATATAAAAAATTCCAGTTTTCAAAATATTTTCACTTAAATTAATGATACTATGAATGAGGTCTCAAATTAGTGTATAGAATATAAATTTATTTATGTGTTATTTGTTTCTCCCATAAAAACAATATATTTGCTTCGATAGTGCAATTGTGTTGGATGAGTTTTTCTAATAATTATTGATGGATGAAGAGATATAAAAAATTGGAGATGTAAATACTCATTAAATTTATTCTAAAAGTGTTTCATGGTCCAAATTTATTGAGGGGGGAATTATATTTAAATTAATTATTATTTATTTATGAAAATTAAGTAGGACCAAATAATATCCATTCAACCTTGTTGGAGTTTCAGGATTCCCTAAAATAATCAAACCATGTAGATATGGGATTCGATGGAAATCCATTTAATTTTTTTATTGTTTTTTCAATTATCACTAGTGTTTAAAATATTTTCAATAATGGTTTTTACTTCTATTGATTTTATCAAAATTTCAAATCATCTAGAGTGTCGAATTTGGCATCAATCTGTTTTTATAATGGCCCCATTTTCCCACAACTGAATTAAGACTAGGGTGACTAAGACCATTAGATTTGAAAATATTTGTATGGTGGACCAAGAGTGTGATGAAATTTTAAATTACACCTAGATGGATACTAAAATTATTGTGGATCATAAACTTGTTATGGAGATAGATTATATTTATAAGTGGATCATATATTTGTTTGTGGATAATGAAACACAGGTTTAAATGGTTGAGAAGGATCTTGAAAAGTGATTATCCTTGACAAATATTAGTCATTCCTTGTATAGGAACTAGTATATTGAAAATGAACTTGATCCCCATTTGAGTAATAATAAAATATATTCGTTAATGAAATTGAGGGATATTCTTACCAATGTAGGGGACTGAAAGATTGTTTTCTAAATCAAAGAGCATCAATTAAGAGTCAAAAGAATATAATTTTAAATACTTTGGACGATAATGGGAATTTTATTTATATCAAGGAGGTTTTTATATGGAATATGAACTAAAATAAAAAAATGGAATATTTAATTTAGGAGAATTTATCTTCCACATTATTTCATTAAATGATATTTCATTATGCATTGATTAAATGGATTGGATATTAACTGAATAAGATTCAAGAAATTAATGAAAATGGGAATAAATATATATAGATACATAATATGGTTGAAAATTTTAATTTAATGAAATGAATCATGAATGGATATATAAAGGGATGTGATCCATCGTATTATAGGGAACTATTTTTGAGAAAGCATCTCGAATCTCTTTTACTCCCAACCTATTGTTCGTAATCTTAGATAGAGGAGATAACACTACTTCAACATTCAGGTATCCTAGTGATATGATTTCAGATCCTTTGGTTGGTGTTACCCACCTCAAAGGCATGGGGATTTTGTTACATGTATCTTTATCTTTATCAAGAATTCTCCTTCACCAAGGAAGAAGAAGACTGCTGATGTTTTCATTTTCTAGATACACTATTTTTACAATTTTATTTTTGTGTTGAATCGTGAAGTAATATATACATGAATTAGGGTTATACAACACTATATATTGTCATGTGATGATCATATTAAACCCATAAATGGTATGAGAGAATTGGATTCTTTTAAAAATAAACATGTATATTATTTAATGAAAAACACATTTTAATTGTAAAAAAATTCAAGCCTTGAAAAAAGTCTGTAAATTCAAATTTTGCAATCAATTAAAAAAAGTTACTTAAGTATTTATATTATTAATATTTATAAAATGGTTTATAAATTTTTAATAACATTAAAAAAGTTGAATCAATTTTTTTATTAACCATTTTAAATAAGGAAAACTAATATTTATTACTGTTGTTTATGAAAATTAATAAAGGTTTTATTTTAATCAAGAGAATTAAATTATGAATTGAATCATATTATTTATAAATTATATATATATATATAGATTAAAATATTCATAAAAATATATACAATTATATAATAAATTAACTAACTATAAAATATTTATGATTAATTGATAAATATTATAAAAATATATTTTGAAAAAATAATGGAATAATTTATGATATAAAAATAAATGGTTTATTTAGAAATCATAAATGGTTATTTATAAAGTGTTTATATATTTTGTAATACAACATATTTATATTACTTAAAAATGTTTATATAATCCATATTGAATTATTAAATTTTTATAATTTATGAAATATCATATAAATATCATATAATTTATATTATGAAAAAGTTTCATGTTGAAGTGAATTTAAATTTTTTATATTGTTGATAATTTATAAAATTTTAATTATTATAATTTATTTAATAATAGTTCATAAATGGATCATGTTTTAGAAAATAATTAAATTTTTTATTTATTTGTAAAATTTCTTTGATATTCATGTTTATTACATAATTAATTCATTTTTAATTATTCAAATTAAATGGGCATAATTTTGAAAATTATTTAAACCACATAAAAAAGGGTTTTTATAATTAATATTATCATTTTTATATAATAATTGAATATATAAAATATAGATTCTGTAAAATGTACACTAAATATAAATTGAATTATAATTTATTTATAATTCATATAATATCATAAAATTAACAATGAAATGTCACATAATGATAAAAATTAAAGAGTTCAAATAGGAAATAATATAAGTATTTTATATTCAAAATTATGGAATGTCTATAATGTTATATATGAAATTATAAAAGGTGTTAGAATAAGATTTTATTTATGAAATTTTTAATAAATGCTTATTTCAGATTTATATATAATATTAGTTAATTTATTTTATGTTTATTTCCAATTTTAATCATAGTCATAAAATTATTTATATTATGAATAATTATTTGAATAATTTTATCTGATAAATTAATTCTAGTATAGTGCCTTTCATATAAAGCTATGTTTGATAACATATAATTTTGTTTTTCTTTTCTTCCATGAACATGGTTTGTAATCAGATTTATGATCTTGAGATTATTGTTTTTCATATTTGAGAATATTCGGTGATAATGTTTTAATTAATTAAATAATATAGTGGGTAAATTCTTCCCAGGTAGAGGTACTTTTGGTGGGACCACCTACTTTCATAAAGGCGTGAATTAGATAGTAGTGTGAATGATGTTGTCAATCTATCATTCTGGGATTACATATATTGAGTTTTTCGAAATCATATAACTTTATTCCTTTATAAAATTCATTCAAATACCTTATTCTTATGATTTATTTGGATACGTATGAATATACTAGACATTTGTTTTTGTGTGATTAAAATTGACTTTTGGGTTTTGTAATTACATACACATTAATATAGGGTGATCAAAATAATTTAGTGTTTGGAATGGGGTTTCCAAAATTGAATCATTTGAATAATGCATATAAATGAGGGGAATAAAACATGAGAATATAATAATTAAATTTTATGTAATAGTTAGGAATTTAATATACATATTTTATGTATTAAATTTATGATTCCATGAAATAAAAAATCAAAAAATACTATGTGTGATATTCATTTTAAAGAAATATATTTCAAGACCCTAATTATTCAACTGGGTAGGATCTATATTCACAGGGTTCCCTAAAATTGTCTTCTCTAAGTAAAGAATGTAATGGGTGACATTGAATCATCATTGGGTGAGGATTTCATTTGTAGGGTTCCCCTAGATTTTACTTTTTAATTAATTTTATATATTTTTTGGGCTTCATATAGATTGGAATCCCTTGGAAAAGATACTATAGTAATAGAGTAGATTGAATCAATATTATGGATTTAGATAAAGGGTTATCTAATTGATTATCCATGTGTCACAACTATTTTATTGGAATGATTCTATACCTAAATAATTAAATGATGAGAGAAACTCTCAAACAGACTCACAAAATCGTGAAATATGGATACTCGATCACTAAATGTTTATGATATATTGGAGTCATAATTTTTATTAGGATCACTTTAATTAAAAGTACTTGGTGAAAATATATAAGGCATAATACTAATTATTTTAAAAGTTCTATTATTAATAAATTCATCTTCACCATTAAACTAAACTTTATATTAATACTTGAACTGAGAATCATAAAATAAAAAAAAATTAAGACCATTACCTTTATAAATATTTTTGAGAAAGTGTCCTAATATATGTATTAGAAAAATTACATCATGTGTAATTTATAGTTAAAATTGTTCAATAAGTGAATATAGATAATTATAGAAGCTTGGGATGCTTAATTCAAGGTTTCAAATGAATTTAATGAATAATTGACCTAAGGAATGATAGTATTATATACTCAATAAGATTTTTTAAGAACATGATATTCAATATGATTGAATTTATTTAAAAAGATCAAAATATTACAATAAGACTTGTTCAGGTTATACAACGATGGTAACAGCCCTACTCCCTCACCCATTTGGGGGGGGGGTCTACCATGATCTTTCTCTAGGGATCAGCCTCCTTTCTTTCATCCATTATTAAATCCATATTTCCTTCTACCATTCCCTTCAATTTATATCTTCTATATAACCCCCAATTTTCTATGGATTTCCTTATCTCATTCTTTTAAACTCAAAGTTCACATAAGTTTCTTATCTCCTAAACCTAAAAATGGTGGATCCCTTAATCCCTCACCATCTATCAGTCAATTCGATCAACTATTTCATGTTTGGTTCATGGGGATTATAGGAAAGGGAAACTTTCAGTATTATTGAAAAGTGAAATATTATGGTCCGGTTTTCATTGATGGAGTATCTGATCATTGATTGGTCTAGAGCACCTTGTACTTGTAACAGTTCCCATTTATACATCATTTTATGGTCTACGGTTTTTATATGGCGAGGGATTCCCTGAAAATAGTGTAATTGGAAATATTACATGAATTAATCTTCCATGTCAAAACCTTTATATTATTTTAATACTAGGTAATATTTTTTGGATGTTTTTATTATAAAATAATAGAAAAATACATTCGGTCACCCTATTTTTCCTCAGATCTGTGTCAATGTCTATGTTTCAAAACATTTAGTGGAGTGGGTTTTGATCATGATTGGGGAAAATTTGCGCTAAGTTATCTTCGATACTTAGATGATTTATTTTCTTTTCAAAAACAAATAGGTTATATGCTCTCTTTATGCCGATATAGTCATAATCTATTTCTCTAGGGGGGAGGTTATCCATCATCCTCAGTTGAATGGGGATAGTTATTTTTTACCCCTTAGTAGCTGTTTTGGAATTTATAATGAAACTAAGGTTGATTCTATTCTAAAGGATTTGGGTCCCATGTATTTTAATCAAAATTTTACAAACATATTCACTAAATTGAGGCATTATTTGGGGGATTACAAGTCATCTGTGTATAACTCAGGGATTGTTGGTCCATCCCCTCATAAGGTCTCCCCATTCTATAGAAAAACTCTGATGGATGGTAGTAAGGGAAATAGGCAGCAGGAGACAAATAAATCATATTTTATCAGGGTTGTTTGCTATAAATTCCAAATTAATTTAAGCTTGGTGTCTCCAATTCTGAATTTTCTAGGGAAAATGGCACAAACTCTCCAATGTGGGGATCTTCTTCCCAATGTGTTCCTTCCAACTCAATACATCTTTATAACATCTTCTCATCATTTAATGGAAATGGAAATGAATATATTGATCTCAAAGGTTGGTAAACATAAATTTTAAATGGAAAAGTAATGAGGTTGTGTTAAGGTCTCTTGAGGAACTCAAAGAAAGTGACATGGAAACCGAATCATAACTAGTTAACGATTATGGAAAATATCCACACACAATTATAAGTGTCGATTCCAGTTTGAGAAATTGTAATCAAGGAAACCCCAATTTTAGAAACATCCCAATAAAAAGGGGGGAAAAGGCCCATAAAGAAATAATCCAACTTATAAAGAATCATGTTTACAATATCCTCATGTAAATAAATTAAATATAGAGAAGAACCTTAGTTGGGTGAATCAACACCTGAAGAAGATGTTACTCAAAAACATGGTATACCAAGAAAGAATGTTTCCAATTCAAGTGATTATGCTAACAAGGACCAAGGTGGTAGGATTATGGACATGAAACTTTTGATGTCATCTCGACTTGATGGGGATTTTCCCTCCAAACCCAATATGGCCTCAAATATTAATGATGCATAAGTACAATGTTAAAAGTCATATAGTCTAGGATCTCATCCTACATAATGAAGAATAGATAATGGTGGAGTATTTCTTGATCAATATCTCAAATGAGGATGGCCATAAAATATTTGAATGACAACTATAGGTTGATATTACTAAATAAAAGGCTAATTAGACCCATAAACACAATATGATTTTCATACAAGAATTTGAATAGGGGAAAAATATCTTGGAGGAACACCTGGAGACCAAGGCCAAGAGGCCCTTCTATTTTAAGGGTCTCATAAAAGATAATCCAGACATAGAGGTAACATAAACTAAATGGAATATTTAGCAGGTAAACCATTCCAATTATCTTAATTTTTTTGGAATGACTTGGTTATATCAATTAAGGTTTGATTTTTTTTATCCATTAATTTGTTGGTTTCATACTTTCCTTAAAAGATATTTTTGAGATAAAATATTTAATTTTTAGTACAATATGATTTCTTTTGGAATCCTGTTAAGGTTATTTGAAACATGAGGGTGTTTTCAAGAAAAACGTATGACTCCATAATATAAAACTATATAAAATACCTAAAAGGGTTTGGGAAATCTATTGAATGTCTATGATAGGTATTAATTTTATAATAATTAATTTCTTGATTTTTAGGGTATATTATATTGGCTTTATTTTTTAATAGTGTTGTAAATATGTAGATATTCAAAATAAAGGGAATAATTAATTTTTATTGATTTTTATATTAGTGAGATGAAGTAAATAGTAAATATATCAAGAATTTGAATGTAAAGAAATATGTCAAGATCATATGAATCTAAGTAGAAGATGTGTATCTTCATGTCACTTCCAAAATATAATATGGGAGGATATATGATAGAAAAGGGTTATTATGAGATGATTGAATTTATACACATGGTTTATGATTCATTAAATTATATAACATGATTTTTGAGAAGAATATTATGATAAAAGTGTTTATCCAGGATAACTTTTTTATCAAAATATTTCGTAAAATAGTGGGAATGTGTTCCTTCCACCCAAAAGTGGTTTATTCTAATAAATTATTATTTTAAAATAGTAAATATTTTAAACAAATTAAATACCATATATTCTATAGAAATGATAGAATTTTTTTAAATATTCATGAAAAATGTAAATAAAGGTTATTTATTAAAAAATATTTTTTGTTGTATCTTAGAAATGTATTCATAAGTGAATGTATAGTCTAATAAGCTAGTGGGAGTATGTTTTATCTTAGATAATTTCAAAGTAAGAAAAATATTGTACCATATTTCATTTTAGTGATTGTTTACATTATGTCCTTAAATGTTTAGATATTTGAAAGTAAATAAAAAAATTTAAATTGTTACATTTATTTAATATGATAATGTAAATATCATTGTTATTCTAGTTTCTTTAAAAAGTTAAATTCTATTGATTTCCATAAAATATTTAGGAAATAATGGTAATGATAAATGTAAATGGTTATATATATTTACCATAATGAATTGAATGTAACATTATCCTAAAATAGTTTAAGATATACTGGATAAAAATGTAAACAGTTTCATTTTGATATTTTAATATGTGAGCATCATTATTATCTAGAGGATTATTCCATTTAATATTGAAAGCATGTCACTTTTTATTCAATTTTTTTGTTATAATAGTAAATAGAAGTGTCAAAATTTACTTTAGTTACCATAAAAAATTAGACCTAAATTTATCCAAAATAGTTTATGGTATGCTTGTAAATTCATAATGTAAGTAGTTACATTATTAACAATATATTTCAAGGGAAAATTTTGATGGAAAATCTTCCAACTATGATGATGATTTACATAGAAATATTTTTAATTATAAATCAAAATAACAATACAATATTTTCTATTTAGACATTAAGAAGCTTGAATATAAGTTCAAATAGATGAACATAAGGAATACAATTCCTATGTCTGACTGTTATTAATATATGATTTCTTAGTAAATGATACTCACTTAGTGGTTAATGGGAGAATTTAGTCTGATGTTCATATAAGGATGTCATATTATATATATATGTATATAATTTTTATAAAAGTAATCCATCCCAACAACCACCATAATAATGTCTTGTTATATATCTATAATAGATTTTTTATAATGGTTGTAAAAATATCATGTATTTATAATGAAGGAAATATCGATTTTCCATTCAATCATGTGTGCTTAAATTTACATTACATGGATGGTTGAATGATAAATATCCTATCAATGTAAAAAATAATGACTTATCCCTAATTGATGACCATCAAGAATTATAGTGGATTGTGATGATATATAATGGTAATCTTGAATATATTAATATAACTTTTTCGAAGGGTTTCATATGAGATATTGAAGAATAAATTCTTGATGTAATTGGTAGAGTCTTATTATATAGGCAGATCAACTAAGGTATATGTCATGGAAATTCATAAATTCATAGATATAATTTTGGGTATATTCCTATTATGAGTCCTTCTTACCTGAGGTTAGTGAGATACCTAGCATAATAATCTCCATGAATTGATATTATACTTACAAAATTCACCATATTAAATTAGATAATCAATTGTGGTTAGGTATGTTGATGTTCATGTCGTATATCAGAGTGCAACCAAGATGGGATTTGTCTACTTTTATGAAATGAAAGTAAATATTTCATTTGATTTAAGTAGACTGAGGAAATGAATGGCTATGCTTAGTTGTTTCACATATGATGTGCTCAACTACTTGGAAAAGTGACATGTGATGTTATTACCATATAGATAAATAAAATTTGATGTATTAAACCACTTTGCTAGTCATTTCCCTAGAATCAATAAAACAATGAGAGGACTATGTATGATTGACATGTTGCATGTCTAGTGGACTCTTGATGTCTTGAAAAATGGTATTATATAAGACACATGTGATGTATATGGTACATATTGTGTTGGTCATTTCCATATAGAAATATGATTATGATTTATAAATTTAATAAAGACCCCTTAGTATCTTGAGTAGCATTTATGCTTTTACATAGGATTCTCTTTCCTTAAATATACGAAAAAGAGTATTCATAGTTGTTTTCATCAATTATATGGCCTTTAGAGTTCTATTATTTGTCCCTTATATAAGGGAAAAATTTTGGACCAAATGTTGGTTCAAAATGAAGTGATTCTGATGAAAATATCACATGAAAAATGGTTTGTATGGATTAAAAATGAGATTTTAATTTTTTTTAGTGAAAATTTAAGAACGTTAAAAAACACTTAACTATTTATATAAAATATTTAATAAAAATTTATTTATCTTCCATACAGTTTAATTAAATGATAATATGTTATTAATGGATTAAATTCATTGATATTAATTGAATAAGATTAAGTGAAATAATGACAATGGGAATAAATTTTCATGAATACATAAATATGGATAAATAATTTTATTGAATTTTATACACTGTGTATAGATATATAATGAGATGTAATCTATCCTATTGTAGACAACCAACTGTGAGAAAGTCTCTCAACTATTTTCCCCTCCCATGTTATTATTCATCATTTTAAATAAAGGAACTATAACACCATTAACATTCATGAATCCTCACGATAAGACCATAGATATATTTTCCATTTATCCCCCTCATCAGTAGGGTTCATTTGTTCACTACATAATGATCTTTATCCAGTATTCTCCTTCACTGAGGAAGAAGAAAATTGTTACTATTGGATTTTTCTAGGCATAATATTGGTATAGTTTTATTTATACATTGATTCTTGAACATTGATATACATATATCTAGATTGTCTTCTATTGTATATGATCATGTGATGATCATATGAAACTCATAATTTATAGTAGTTAATTCAGGTAATTTTTTAAAACCTTTACAATACGGGGTGGTTTGAAATCTTTTTAGATATTCTTGAATTTGTTTCTCTATATTTTTCTAAGTCTATGAATACTACATTGTCCTATGATAACCACCATGATGAGGTGGTAGATAGTTTGAAACATACTCATGATCGTAAAGTTATAGGATCTAATATTTCTCAAACACTAATTTTTAAATGATATTGGAACATTAATGGGAAATATGATTCAAAGATGTTGGTTGATCTTTCGGAATGAAGACTAGATATCAAGACTATTAATGAGACAATCCTCACTATGACTCCAAAAGTTTAGAATCCTTATTTTTAGAATGATTTAAATCCTATTAGTCTTTGAAATATTATCCAAAAAATATTATCTATGATAATTTCTAATCATACACTCCAATAATTGTAGGCTTTACAAATGGGTTTCAATAATTTGTATAGTATAGAGGAGAATTGGTAGATTCTATAACAATAGTTCTCCAAACCATTGGTTAGAGCCTATTGGGGAAGGTCTATACCAACAGTTAATAGTAAACCATTGGTATAGGGTCATCAAAATTTCTATATACCCAATGGTTCCCTATGAAATGTGGTTATAGATGTATCTTAATGGTTCAAAAAGAACTATTGATTTAATGTTATACAATCTATTTTGAAACTATTGGTATAGATCCCACCAAATTTCCCAAGCCTGTAGCACCCCACACTACCCACAAAGCCAACAAACAATGATATAACCAATATAAACATCAGTAAACAATAGAATATTCTGAAATATACATGAGAAGCCACACCATAACCCCCACCATAGTCAATTAACTACAAAAATACATCCCCAACCAATATAAAAATAACAATAATACTGGAAACCAATTACTGCTTTCAACTAGTGATCCAAAACATAAATAACATCACATATATTCATTAAAAACAAATCATCAACACTCAAATGTCATAAATATTAGTAAAAAATGTAAAAAATCAATTTTTCCCTCATCAACATCACTATCATCACCATCATCCTCTCCCTCATCCTCATCCTCTTCAACTTCCTCACTATTATCCTCAACCTCTTCTTCACCTCCATTGACTCCATCTCTATCTCCGGGAACATAATTATCTCAACCACCAATAGGAATATTTCATGGTTCACTATATAACGTACACATAATTGACATATATTCATCACAAGTCTTGGTGGTATCCAGTTCAATTGATTGACATAATACATCCATACATTTCATAAACACAGCGTTCACCCTTTGATTCCCTTAACCCTCTTATATAACCATTTTTTGTCCTTTTCTACCTTGGCCTCAGCATGTACTGCCCGTGCACCATCTTTTTCCAACTTGGTGCTACTAGAAATGGAACCTGAAGTGGGACAATACCTCATCAGTATAATAATCTACCCTAGTCGATAGCATAATCATTCATGGTGGTCATCTCCAAAAATATAATATAAGTGATCATCTGGCCAAAATTTGTCAGCAAATTCGGCATAAAGGGCCTCAAAATCACACTATTAAAAATTTAATTAGACTACTATGTTACAAAATATATATTTAAATTTTAAATCAACAATGAAAAACTTATAATATGTTTCTATTTCTATTCGTTTAATGCACTTCCGTATTTTTTCTTTCTACACAAGAAATATAATTTTTCTTGAGGAACACATAATTCAATAAAAAAAACTCCCCTTAAATGAAATTGAATATTGAAAAATATAATTAAATATAGGTTATTAATAATAAATTTCATAACTAAAATAAAATCGATATTAATTATAAATGAAGTTGAAATGAAAAAAATATGGAAGTTAAATTATAATTCAATGTCAATGAATGTTTTTTCATTAGATATAACATATATATAAGTAAACAAGTAACCAAGAAAATAAATAATTATTTTCCTATGTGATAACAATAATTAATGATAACATGTAAATATATTACTATTAAAAAAATTAATATGCATGAATATGTTATCAATACTCTAATCATGACCATATGTGAATGGGTTTTTACTTAATAAATATTTTTAATCCTAGTATAATAGTTATCACTGTAAACATAATCATGTCATGGTGAATGAGTAATCACCAGAACATAATGAGTATGGGTGAATGGGTCATAAAAACTCTAATAACCTCCATATGAAAATGGGTTATCACCATTGGTATAATAAAAATAAAGGGGAATGGGATGATTACATCATGATTTACATTTCCTCTTCCACCCTTAAAAATATTTTATTAACTTTTATTGGGTTTATTTCCAAACATAATAGTATTTTTAAATCAACATTTAAATCTTGAAATTAATTTCAAATAATAGTAAAACATGAATTTTAAATATATTATTTTTTTTATTATAGGATAAGTTAATTTCGAAACTATGTCAATAATTAGGATAAATATAGGCTAAAATGAACAAAATCCCAGCCACAAAAGTTGACTAAAATAAATATTATGATCATTTTTAGATATAATAGTGTTAAATTTTAGTGTCTAATTCCATGAAATTATTTTACATAACATCTCTATAAGATATATTCCATATTTTATCCACTTAGAGAACCAAAATGTGGTATCATTAGATAAATCTTAAACTGTTCACAACCTGGATCACAAGTTTGTATAAAAATAATATCTCTTATTATTGAACCCTGATGAGCCCCAAATATTTTGGTTTGTTAATAAATAGTTTTTAGTAAAAGTCTATATTTTTTAAAGACATGATAATGTTATTTAAATAGCCAAAATGTATCCAAAATGGTATTTTGAAATACATATACAAAGGACACTCTCTCTCATTTCCTATAAATAAAGCCCATGGGTACCTCATTTTCATGTTTTTGAAAATAAGTGAAATAAAAAAACAAAATTATTTATTCTCATTGGGAGATCATGGTTAAATATTGAAATACATTGAAGCGTTTTCCTCTTCTTGATAGTGATATAAATTATGGGAGAGCATTATGAGGGGGATAAAAACATTTAGAGGTAGTGTTAGTACATTCATTTCTATTAGTTTTGTGTATTTTTTGGTTACAATGATTTAATAATAAAATTTTTATTATTTAAAAATTATTTTTTGGTAAGATTTAATAATAAGAATTGCATTCCCGAAATGATATTTTGGATTTAAAAATATTACATGATTTGTTTTGATTTAATGATACAAGTGAAATTTTTCTTCACCATCACATGAGGTCCTAATATTATTTGTAGCCCCGCATTCTGCTACTTTGATCCAAATAATGACTAAAAGAAATTTTTTAATGGTTTCATTCTAATTTGGTCATTTTAAAGATCTAAAGGGGAGTTAAAAACTTCTTCCTCCTAAAAAAATAATTAAATCATCCCAAATAATTACTTTAGAATAGTGAACTCAATATGATATGTATAATGTTTTCAAGGATCTCTTTCCCACATACCATAACGTATAATCTTTTAATTATTAAATTTCAAATGCATTATTTTTATATTTTTTTATCTTAAATTCAAATTTCCTTACCCTATTTATATTTTCTTTTAAAACTATCTAAAATAAATACACTTATCCTTCAACACTCCTTGATATATATCCTTTTTTGTTTCCTATGAAATAAAGAATCATTAAAAATCAATTATATTGATATAAATGACATAATGTTCATGTTTCATGGGTATTCAAGAGAAGTCCCACAAAATAATTAGAAGGATTTATTTATTATATCCTAAAACCTAAAATAGCCTACAATATAAGATGAAATTTTCAAACAGAGTGGCTTATAATTTGATTTGGAAGATACAAAAGAATTTTAGGTGTATTGTTTTATCACCCTAAGTAAATAATGATAAAAAACGAATTATATTTTTTTAAACAATAATTCTTGGCCTCCAACACTAAAAAAACATAAAAGAAAAAAAATAATGGAATAATTAAATCATAAGTGGATACCATTCATGGATACATGGAATTATTTAAAAAATTATGTAAAATATTATATGACTAACAATAAGTGTTCAACTACTAATGAATTATTTTTATAATGGGACAACTTCAAAGAATTGTAGTGTGATTAATGAATCTTTTAAATCAGAAATTATGGAATGCTTTAGAGACGAAAACGATGAGGTATTAATTGAATTTTCCATCATTGTTTTCATATATATTTTTAATAATGTTATCAAGGGGTAGTGATTGTCAAATATTGGCAGAATAAATTTAATTACATATTATTTTTTTGATCTATTTATTCACGTTCAGTGCAGATTTTTGAATATTTTTGAAAATATGGTTGTACAATACATTAAATGTTAGAACATAGTGGTTATAACATCATTATTTTTTAATGGAGTATGAAAGAAATAAAATAAAATGAAATTAATAAAGAAAAATTATAAATGATTGTTGTATATGATTCCTCTCAGGGTATAACATCGTCGTCAGCCCCAAAGTGTAGAGGTATTCTGTAGAATCCTCATTTTTTTATTTCTTATTAGAGATTCCTATTTTTTCAATAATAAAAACAATGTATTGTTGAATGTCATGGTAATTTTCATTGAAAACCCACAAATCTGATTAACACCTTGAACTTACTACTCATCTAATGGTAAATCAATTCCTGATAATATTATATTAGACAATAATTCAAGATAAGAATGTCCTTTGAATCCATCCCAACTCTAGCATTCCAACCACTATACAACTCATGCTTATATTCCCTCGACAGATCACATAATTTGATGAGTCATGTTATCCTTGGATCCTCACCATAGTGAAAATTAAAACTAATTTAGCACCAAAATTTTAAAACATATAAATACAATAATAATATAACTTTAAATTCAATGAATCTGTTTACCCATATTTTCACTCATGTATTATCCTTTAATAAATTTAGTAAGTGTTTCTAGGTGAGTCACCTGATGGTAATGATGTAGGAGTATTTAGAAAGTTTCTCCATAATGTTTCAACATCCTATCCTTATTTTTACAATAATGTTTTTGTCCTTGGTGTACTCCACCATTAGATATTTGTGGCTGTTACACACAGCACACATGCGCGTATACCCACATTAATTATAATACAATTAAAAGATAATGATAAAAATATTATATGAATACATATTATAGTGAAAATAAATTATGATAAAATAATAAATAGGTTTCTAAAAATTTACCTAAAATAGTTTAATCACTGGGTGTTTTTGGATGCCCATGATCTACAAGAAAATCAACCTATACAGATGGAGTGAGTCCCAATGTAATATACAAAGGCTCAGAATGTATCGGACAAGAAGTCATAGAAGCATGAATGTAAAATCACAAGGAGAATAATGTATAAGGAAAAGAAGATGACATAGATGTTAATGGTGATGCATAATATGGATGAGGAGATAGAACAATCATCATACAGGGGAACGATATGCGATGATGCTCAGATAAAAATTGTGGTGAAAATATGTGTAGCCTAAATATCCTATGTGTCTCTAATGACATTGTGGGATCAAAATGTGTGGTAGACTATACATCAGGGAGAGGGACATGGTGTGATTAGGTACGTCGAGTGGAGTTCCTAACTCTAGTTCCATCCCTACATATAGTCAACCTGTGCACTAGAAACACTAGGCTAGCCCGAGAATAAATTTTGCATATGTGGTGGATCTTGATAAAAAGTTAAAAACAAAAGTAATCACATGACATTATATGTTAATGATATATTATCTAAAATAAAATATTCACAATAGTCACCTAAGGCATGACACCCATATCACTTATTTTGTGATTATTTCATTTCGTCCTTTTTTTCTATCTCCTCAAGGTTTTTCATTTCTATAATTTGAAAAAAATATGGAATTAATTAGAAATACATAAGTAATGTGTAATCCAAAAAAGAAATAATATGTGACATGACGTAATTATGTAATACCAATTTTCAAACCAAATGTGTGATATGTAGTGATATAACAAAACATTTTATATTTAGTGGGATGAATATAAAAACCTAAAACATGTCATAAAAAATCTATACTTTAGTATCAGTATGTTTTTCATGTCTATAATATAGTTTTATTATATTTCCAATTTGATCTAATTCAATTTTGGTTAGGTAATTTGGTTCATTTTGGTCAATTGATTAGTTCATCTATCCATTTTTTTCTTAGGTAATTTTTCTCATCTTTTT
The DNA here is from genome assembly GCA_963277665.1 of Viscum album. Lineage (NCBI taxonomy): Eukaryota > Viridiplantae > Streptophyta > Magnoliopsida > Santalales > Viscaceae > Viscum > Viscum album. Next base: position 1,460,796,387 of record OY728162.1, on the reverse strand, counting down.
CAATTGATTAGCTAATCTGTCCATTTTTATTTATCTTAGGTCATTTAGTTCATATTTTTGGTAGGTAATTTTTTTCATTTTTGGTTAGGTCATTAATTTCATTGATTTTGATTTTTATGTTAAATATTTTAATCTATATAACTCAGTTCAACTTGATTTTTTCCAATTTAATTTTTAATTTTTTTTGGTTTGATAGGTTTTAATATAGATCAATACAATATTATATAAATTTAACTCAAATAAAACTTTAACATGTAAATAATGAAAATGATAATGAAGTTCAAGTTTGATACAAAATATTTATCATCAATAGCAAATCAGTTTGAATAATATGAACATTAATAACCCAAGTCAAGATAAACCAAAATAATTGAGAATGAAAATGGTTGATTTTGTATATTTCCCACCATAACATCTGGTTCATAATCAACTCTACCAATAGAAATATTTGAGTCATCCTAAGTAATAATTGGATCAGGGCTAATGAGAATAGGGATGGTGTCAATTACAACATCACCATCATAAAAAATATGTCTTATAATTACATCCACAATGACACCAAATTCAGGTCGAAGATGATCTTTAACATAATTTTTTTTCCACCATTGATGGAAATACATATGGTCATTTGATAGCAAGATTAAGAGTCATTTTAATAAATGTGTCATGACTCATCATTGAATCAAACTAATTTCATTTCATCATAGTGACATGAACATGAGATTAATTATAAAATTTAATTATTTTTTCAATGAATCAAAACTAAGATACATTTTCAAATTGAGGTCAACTATGTGATACACTCGTATACCAGTCTTTTAATGTAGATACTAAAATAATCTTGTGGTTTTCTCATATTTATTAGTTATTCATTGATAATAAATTTATTCCCATCGATCACAATTGATTTTGAATCACGAATCATCAAATTATGAACATATTCCAAATCTATTATTTCCTCAAAGATAGAGTCAATTGGAAGACTAAATACCTAAAATATAAGTGGATATTAAAATTAATTAAATTTTTATTTTATTAATTTATTACATTAATATTTCATCCATCAAGTTAAACCACTTAGAAAACTCTTTGTAAAAGGACCCGACCTTAAGAAACTACATAATTTTGAGTTATGTCAAGAATTTTACTTTCTTTCAGATTGAGGATCTTTTTAGGATTATATTTTTTTGATAATTACGCCATAACTCATACATAAAAAAATAATAAAATAAAAAGTAGAAACATATAAACATTATCCATTTTTAACATAATCTAAAACCTTTAAAATGAATATTTATCTTTTTTATGAAATCTATTCAAAAATATTCACATGAATTCTTCCAATCCCTTACTCATACATATGTCAAATGAAAGCATTAAAATATGTGGTATAAGCATAAATATATTAGTAAGGGATATAAAAAAAGAAACCTTTAGTATATTTATAAACCATAAAATCAAATAAATGTTATAAAAAACTAAAAAAATTTACCCATACAAAGTACTAAATAAATTTCTTTGAAAATAAGCTTTTACTTACCATTATTTATAATAATAATATTTCTATAAAACCAACAGAATCATAGAAAATTCATAAATATATCTTGGGACATAATTATACTTATCAATTTAATAAATGGAATAATTCTAAGATATACTTTCATACATGTCACTCTTCCAAATTGATTATCCATACATAGGACATCTATACCTACTGCATTAGAGGGTTATCGTGCTCTCACTCGTCGTTAGTTAATCACAGAACCAAAAGTCATTAGATTATTTCAGAACAACATGTAAAATTTGAAATTACCATTATATAATCAAAACACATAATGTTGTTTTAATTTTTCAAAATTTAACTCATAAAATTTAATTTTCAATCAAAAGAAATCATTTTAATATATTAATAAAATAAATCCATTTTCAAAATCCATTTTCAATAACAAACCACCAAGGGAAAAGGGAAACAGGGGTTTATTTTTCTTTTAAAGACATAAAGGATTGTAGATCAATTAAAATACCAAATTAAATATAAAACTTCTTATAATATCGTATTACATTCATATAAATAAATATGTAAAATAATATTAGGAATATTGAAATGGTAGAATGGATTAAATCTTTAAACATTCAAAGCATCCCATACCACCTTGAACACTTAAATACTAAGCCCTATAATAGAATAAAATTTATCAAAACATTATATAACATGATATTAAATAAATATTTGATAGGATAATTCAAATATACTATAAATAAATTTCATAAATGAAGGTGGGTGTATAATATCACGATATACCACAATTAAAGCATATTGAAATGAAATTCATTACCTTTAGTCTGACTTGTCATGTGTTTCTTTATCATTTTTAATAATAAAATTTTGTAAATTATTTATTTTATTCATAATTTTTTTCAGGGTTTTTATCACATTTATTTCAATTATTGTAATTATATAATAAACTACTTAAATAATTAAGTATACATTTGGTGTTTTGTCCATATTTTATTTATGTGTCCAAAAATTATTTGGTAGCTCAAATATGATTTAAAGTGTCATTTCATAAACATATCCTGAAAAAATAATGAATAAATTATTATATTTATATGTCAATAATACTTTTAAAACTGATCGTGAAATATATTTATGAAAAATGAGCCAACATTACAATCATAGGGACAATAGGTTGTATGTATGGATGAGTAACATTCCCATTTTTCGATGATCATTGTGGAAAGAAGGTAAGTAAAAAATATCATTATAAATTGAACATTATATCATGAATACAATATTATAAAATCATATATAAATATATATATAATTATAATTATAAGGCCCTAGCCTTAAACCTTACTTAATCTTGAGTTATTACAAGATTACACATTGAGGATCTTTTCGGGTTTAGAGTTTTAGAGAATTAGATCACAAAACATGCATTACATTCCACATATAAACAAAGTGGTTACATAAAGATAGTATTCTTCATTCCCATCAATGGAAACATATTTAAAATAAAACATGGATTCTTTTTGACACTTCCTTGACACTATCATCATATCATGTACCCTTCCCTTGACCTGTGAAAATCATTTCAAAAAAAAACTTGGGATGAGCATAAAGAGCTCAGTAAGGGATATAAAAATATGGAAAGGAAACATGGGTACATATATACCTAAGGATGAGATCATACTTTACCCATAAAACATAGTCACTTTAACATACCTCAAAAAATCATGAACAAATCATAGAAATCATAAGACATAAAGGTAACTTGAGGAATTCATAACATTCTTACGTAGGGATTAACCCCCTTGGTTACGTTTGGAATACCCATCACAGTATATTCCCTAAATCTCTTCGGATAAACCTTAACATTTCACTCCTTCGCGTTACCCAATGCATTGGAGAGCTATATCGGGCTCACCCGCCCTTAGTTTATCACGAAACCACCCGTCTTCATAATAATGCCCAAGAGCCATAACATAATCATAAAACATAAAACATGCATAAAGGAAACATAACATTTCCACATTTTAATCACAAGATATCAATAAAACACAAAAAAACATTGTTAAAACCATTTTCAATACCAAAATAAAATAAAAGTAAAACATGGTATTTATTTTTCTTTTAAAAAGAAGGTATGGCTTGTAGAGGAAGCTGAAACTCAAATAACGGTCACGATGGCGGAGAAGTCGTTGTCGCCGCATACGTACGACAAAAACATTCCCTTTTGTTGTTTAGTAAACACTTCGTATAAAAAAGATTCCTTTTGAATAAATGTAAAAGTCAAAGGGGTTTATACACCGTATAAAATAGAGTTGTGTATAAAATAAAATATGTCCCAATGAAAGGAGATTGAGAAGAAGTCCCATACAAGGATATTTTTTAAATAAAATAGATCTATTATGTGTATTCACTATAATTACACATAAAGAAAGTACAAATACAAGATAGGACATTATAATATCATGACGTAATTTGAAAGTAGTAGATTAACCCAAAGAATGGAAATTGGGTTAAGAAGTTCCCTTACCTCGTATCCGACTTGACCCGACCATTCTTTAATCTCCTGAATAATAAACTTGAGTTAATCTCTACTTGATTATGAACCTTTTTCAAGTTCATTATTCCTTTTATACCATGTTATGAACATCATGTAATCATTTAAGTTAATAATGTTCATTTTGTCGGTATTTGGTTCTTAAGTCAAAAATAGACTTCTTACACTTATATGTGGTTAATTTGGTCAAACGTTCATTATATCCAGAATTATATTAATGATTTGGATAAAATATATATCATATATATTCATCATATACATGTATTTATAATATTACATCACATTTAGAGGTAAGAAATGAAATGCACCGTTCATGGAGACGGTAAGTCGTACGTACGCATGAACGCTACTTCCATTTCTATTTCGTATTTTCTGGAATGGAATCATAATGATATAAGAGTATATTATAATTCCAGTATAATAACATATATAATATCATTAACTTTATCCTTTACAAATCCCACATATGGTATTAACAAATCAAATCACTTTCAGGGGGCGGTAGTTCGCACTTCCTAAAATGAAGATATCGTGTTTACCCATAATGGAAACCATAAAGGTATTCCCAAAATGAAAAAAACATAAGATTAAGGAAAACATAAAAATATTATATATCATATATAAAAATAGTGACATCATAATGGCCACCTTTGAAGGTGTTAAATGAGTATTGAACAATCATCGTTTCGGGAGGCAGAATTTCGCCATCCACAGAAACCGTATGTTCTTTAACCATTTGATGTAGTTGTGTGAGAGTGTAGATCAAATAAATCTTATAAAAACATCCTAGTATATTGGAGATACTGGTGTTGTTACAAAAGAAGTAAATAAAAAGAGTTTAGGGGGTTGGAGAAGCAAAATAAAACAAATGAACATGAGAGAATGAATTACCTTTAAAAGTGTAACTCCATTTGATTTGAGCCTAAAGGCTTCCTTTGAAAGGATTATGCCCAAAGGGAATCCTCTAGGATGAGGAGAGGGATGTGGAGAGAGTAAATGGGCAGGGTTTGTCCGAGCCAAAGGCTTGAGAAGTGTGTGAAATGAGGTAGAGGTGGGGGCCTTTTATAAGAGGAGAGGAGGGGCACTTTTGGAAAGTAAAGAAATATTACTTTATTTGAATATGAGTTTCTGATTTAAATGGTCCCAAATTGATATGATTTGAGTATAAGGTGATAGGGGTTCGAAATATAACCATCCAATTGGTTTTGGCCATGTTTTGGTTTTAGATGTTTCATTATCTTTCCATTTTATTTAAACCGTTAAATAATGATGTCATCGCTGCATCATTATTATGTCATAAATAATTTAATTTATTCAATGTCTAAAAATTATAAAAAAAATACTATGATGTAGGAAATATTTTTAGCTTTCCAATGACTATTTATAATAAAAATTCTGATCTTTATAACCCCATGTAAAAATTGTTTTCGTAAAACATATTATGTTTGTGTCATTTTTACTTTTACATTAAATAAAAAGTTATTTATGTCATTTCCCAACCAAAGTGGATCCATGGGGTCCCCAAGTTGACCCATGTCTTTTCTTGGTCGGACATGACACAACCAATTAGGGTAGGAAATGTGTCAAGATCATCTTATTTTATTAAAGCATTATTTTTACCTTAAACTACACTAATTACCACTAATCACGATTAAAAACTTAATAAGTTACTATTCACCAAAAAAATTATTTTAATCTCATTGAACCACATTTTACTTCTTAATGACAACCATGTATGTCGGATTTTTGAAATTCAAAACACAATGATGGAAAAATTTCATTTAAACGGAAAATCAGTTTTTATAAGTACCACTTAGTGGTTTCACTATTCATAAAAAATTGAAGTTTTTCAGAAATTTACCAAAAATTCACCCAAAGCTATTTTCGATATTCCGAACTCAAAAATGAAGTCTATTTTAAAAAATTCAAAACATATAAGTCACATTAATTAATTTAATAATTAATTCCTGCTGTCAGAGCAAATAGCTTGTTTTTTATGAAACAATAAGTATCAAAAGATTTACACAAATTTAAGTCCAATTTCAAAGTGAAATTGATTCCAATGACCACCATTGGATTAAATGGTAAAAATATATTCTAATTTTACTTCAAATCCAATTCAAAATATAATATAATCATATAAATAAATTAGATTAAAAATCAGTTTTGATGTAAAATGCAGTATTTTCCACTATTCACTAAAAAATGAACATTGTCAGAAAAATACCAAAAATTTACACAAAGTAAATTTTGATGTCCCAATCATAAAGAATAAGTTTATTCTGACAAACATAGTTTATAAAATTGCCAAAAGATAAATTTAAAAAGGGTTTTTGCATCATAAGGCAGTAAAACAATCTTTTAAGAATATTAGTGTATTCCATGCTTAAGATTGGATTTATTTTCATTTTAAGCCTCTAAAACACTATATTAATCATTAATAGACATAGATAAAAATATCTATTATTCATTACTTACTTGGGATGTTACATCCTTCCCCCCTTTAGAAAATTGTGTCCCCGCAATTTATTTACTTATCGAATAAATGGGGGTACTTATCCCTCATTGCATTTTCAGATTCCAATGTTGCCTCTTCAATCATGTGGTTTTTCCACAAAACCTTTACCTGGTGAATCACCTTATTCTGTAACACTTTCTCCCTGTGGTCAAGAATCTGGACCGGTTGTTCCTCATAAGATAGGTTCTCTTCCAACTGAACTACCTCTGGACTCAAAACATGAGATGGATCTGGCATATACTTTCTCAACATTGAAACATGAAAAAAATTGTGTAGCTGAGATAAACTCGGAGGTAAATCCCCTCGGTAAGCAACTGAACCAACTTTCTCCAGAATTTCATATGGTCTAATAAACCTTGGACTCAGCTTTCCTTTCTTACCAAATCTCATCACACCTTTCCAAGGAGAAACCTTGAGAAAAACATGATCACCTACCTCGAAAGATAGATCCTTCCTCCGGTTATCCGCATAACTCTTCTGCCTGCTCTGAGCTGTTCTCATGTGCTTCTGAATCAACTGAAATTTTTCTGCTATCTCTTCTACCAATTCTGGTCCCATCAGCTTCCTTTCACCCACTTCATCCCAAAATTATGTAGTTCGACACCGCTTCCCATATAATGCCTCAAATGGTGCCATCTGTATACTGGAATGAAAACTGTTATTATATGAAAATTCAACCAAAGAAAGATGTTGGTCCCAACTTCCCTGATAATCCATAGAACAAGCTCGTAGCATATCCTCCAAGGTCGGAATTGTTCGTTCTGACTGCCCATCTGATTGAGGATGAAAAGCTGTACTAAAATTTAATTCAGTACCCAACGAATTCTGAAGGCCTTTCCAAAAGTTAGAAGTGAACCTGGGATCACGATCAGATACAATGGAGAGAGGAACTCCATGTAACCTGACTATCTCTTTAAGATACAAATGGGAAAGTTGATCAAGAGATAAATTATCTCGTATAACAAGGAAATGAGCAGATTTAGTCAAGCGATCAACAATTACCTAGATTGCATTATTATCTCGAGATTTCCTCGGTAATCCCACAACAAAGTCCATGGATATGTTTTCCCATTTCCACTCTGGCACTAGTAAAGGCTGAAGCATCCCTTTCGGTAACATCCGCTCTGCTTTAACCTGCTGACAAATCAAACACTTCACAGTAAAATCAGCAATATCTCTTTTCATTCCATCCCACCAGTAATACTTCCGCAGATCTCTATACATCTTAGTACTGCCCGGATGAACTGAAAATGGAGAACTATAAGCTTCACATAACAACTCTCTCTTCAACTGTGAATCACAAGGCACACACAATCTCTTCCCAAATCTCAAAACACAATCATTATCAATGTTGAATTCAGGCAGCTTACCTTTCTGAACCAGCTCTACCTTTTTTTGCAACTCACTATCTTGCTTCTGTGCTTGCTTGATTCTATCTGATAGAGAAGATCTCACTGATACCTGAAACAAAATAGAAGGACTTCCTGCACCAACAACTTCTATTCCAAAGTTCATCAAATCCTTAACCAAAGGATCATGTTCCAAATGCAACATTGTTAATGAAGCATTACTTTTTCGACTCAAAGCATCAACCACTTTATTTGCTTTTCCCGGATGGTAATGAATTGTGCAGTCATAATCCTTGATTAATTCCAGCCATCTCCTTTGTCTCATGTTCAATTCTTTCTGAATGAATATATACTTTAAACTTTTGTGATCGGTATATATTTCACACTTTACTCCATACAAGTGATGCCTCCAAATTTTTAAAGCAAAAACAACAGCAACTAATTCCAAATCATGTGTAGGGTAATTTACCTCATGAGTTTTCAACTGTCGTGAAGCATAAGCAATTACCTGATCATTCTGCATTAGGACGCAACCAATTCCTTTCAATGAAGCATCAATGTATATAACAAACTCACCATTCCTGGAAGGTAGTGCCAAAACTGGAGCATTCACCAATCTTCTTTTCAATTCCTGAAAACAATCATCACATTCTTTTGTCCAGATAAACTTAACACCCTTCCGAGTTAGCTTAGTCATTGGACTAGATAACCGTGAAATTTTTTTAACAAACCTTCGGTAATAGCCTGCCAAACCAAGGAAGCTTCGAATCTCTGTTACATTTGTGGGTCTTTGCCATTCTTCCACAACTTTTGTTTTTGGAGGATCAACAGTTATTCCATCTTTAGAAACAATGTGACCAAGGAAAGAAATTTGTTTCAACCAAAACTCACACTTGCTGAATTTCCCATACAATTTCTTTACTTTTAAGGTTTGGAAGATAACCCTTAAATGTATTTCATTCTCCTCTTTACTTTTAGAAAACACCAAAATATCATCAATGAAAACCACCACAAACTTATCCAAGAACTCATGGAAAATTCTATTCATTAAGTCCATGAATACTGTAGGTGCATTGGTTAGCCCAAAAGGCATTACTACAAATTCATAATGGCCATATCTCGTATGGAACAGAGTCTTCGGAATATCTGCCTCCTTTACCTTCAGCTGATGGTACCCCGATCTCAGGTCAGTCTTTGAAAAAAAATTAGCTCCCTGGAGCTGATCAAACAAATCATCGATATGAGGCAAAGGATATTTGTTCTTAACAGTGCTGTTATTCAAGGCTCTATAATCAATGAAAAGTCTCATAGAACTATCTTTCTTTTCAACAAATAAAACAGGAGCACCCCATGGTGATGTGCTAGGTCTAATGAAACCTTTCTCTAATAAATCTTGCAATTTCTACTTCAACTATAAAAGTTCAATTTGTGCCATTAGATAAGGGGGTTTTGAAATTGGATTAGCATCAGGAACTAAGTCAACAGTAAACTCAACTTCCCTATCTGGTATTATTCTAGGCAACTCATCAGGAAAAACATCAGGATACTCATTTAGCACTGGCACATCATTAATCTGAACAGTTCCTTTATTTTCAACGACGTGTGCAAGGTAACATTCATTCCCATCTTTTACAAGTTTCTCGGCCTCTTGATATGTTATCAAAATTAAGGGTTCATTATTGTAAGCAAACTGAAAGTATTTCTGAAACGAAACTTATTTAGCTCTACAGTCAATCTTAGCATGGTAAATAGAGAGCCAATCCATACCCAGGATAACATCAAACTCTACTAGAGGTAGAACAATAAGGTTTGCAGGTAGGTTCTTTCCACAGATAAGGATATGAAGATTCTTATAAATTCTTTTTTCCTGAACATTTCCCCCAGGTGTTTTTACCAAATGTTCAGGAGTCATTTCTTGAGATGGTATTCCCATTTTATTAGAAAAGGTTTTAGAGATGAAAGAATGTGTAGACCCCGAATCAAAAAACACACTGGCATAATCTGAAAAAACAAACAAAGTACCTGATACAACTTCATTTGATGGCCCGACATCTGCTGAAGTAGTTGCAAAAGATTTCACCACCCCTTTCTGATTGTAGTCTAACTGTTTCCCATCACTCAATCTCTTTGTCGGACACTCGTTTGCATAGTGACCCATCTCATTGCACTTATAACATTTCACTAACTGTAAATCAAATTTGTTCTTACCTTCACCTTGATCCTTTTCAGTGAAATCATGATCCTTATGTCCCATCTTACCACATCGGTAGAACTTTCCAGAATTCAGAAGACATTCCCCAGCATGCCTTTTTCCACATTTATCACAAACTGGAAACATAGTTCTCTTACCATCAGACTTTTTTGAATAATTCATACCTTTCTCCTGCCACCTCGGTCTCTTCTTCTGCGGGTTGTTATAGAACACTTGGTCATCGGCAAACTCCATTTCCACCTTCTCAGCACATCGAACAAGCTTTTCATATCTTTAACTCACTAGAAGCTAATGCCCTTCGATATTTTGGCTTTAATCCTGAGAAAAAACGATTGATTTTACTATCAAGGTCTCGGATAAAATTTGGAGCATACCTTGCCAAACGAGTGAACCTTTCTTCATAGGCAGCCACTGAGTCTTCCTCTTGCCTCAATTCCAAGAATTGTTTTTCCATCCTAAGTCGAACAGCCTTAGGAAAATACTTCTCAAGAAACATACCTTTGAATTCATCCCAGTCAAGAGCATCAATCTCATCGGCATCCCTGATATTTTTAACCATAGACCACCACTGATATGCTTCAGCCTACAAACGGTAAATAGCAAGACTAACCTTTTGATTGTCTGAACACCCCATGACATGAAAAATCTTCTCCAGTGCTTTAATCCACCCTTCAGCTAGCACAGAGTCAGATGATCCTCTAAATGATGGTGGATGTTGCCTCATGAAATGTTCCACCACTAACATGTTCCTCTGCGGTTGATCTGGCTGATCTCGTGCATGGACACCACCACCATTTATCGCTTGAGTCAACTGTGCCATTACTCCAACAAACTATTCAGTTCCAATTCTGACCATTTCTGGATGCTGATTCGGAAGGTTATTTCCTTCTGTATGCCTTCCTAGCACTGCTTCCCTATTTCCTCTGCGGAAAACCATTCTGAACAAACATGTCTTAGATGAAGAAACATGGTAATCTTCAAATGCTATATCATTTCAAAAAAAATTTGGATAATCATTTAATAGAATTATAACTCCTAAAGTTATCTAAACCGACCTCTGATACCAACTATAAGGCCCCAGCCTTAAACCTTACTTAATCATGAGTTATTACAAGATTACACATTGAGGATCTTTTCGGGTTTAGAGTTTTAGAGAATTAAATCATAAAACATGCATTACATTCCACATATAAACAAAGTTGTTACATAAAGATAGTATTATTCATTCCCATCAATGGAAACATATTTAAAATAAAACATGGATTCTTTCTTGACACTTCCTTGACACTATCATCATATCATGTACCCTTCCCTTGACCTGTGAAAATCATTTCAAAAAATAACTTGGGATGAGCATAAAAAGCTCAGTAAGAGATATAAAAATATGGATAGGAAACATGGGTACATATATACCTAAGGATGAGATCATACTTTACCCATAAAACATAGGCACTTTAACATACCTCATAAAATCATGAACAAATCATAGAAATCATAAGACATAAAGGTAACTTGAGGAATTCATAACATTCTTACATAGGGAGTAACCCTCTTGGTTACGTTTGGAATACCCATCACAGTATATTCCCTAAATCTCTTCGGAGAAACCTTAACGTTTCACTCCTTCGCGTTACCCAATGCATTGGAGAGCTATATCGGTCTCACCCGCCCTTAGTTTATCACGGAACCACCCGTCTTCATAATAATGCCCAAGAACCATAACATAATCATATCACATAAAACATGCATAAAGGAAACATAACATTTCCACATTTCAATCACAAGATATCAATACAACACAAAAAAACATTGTGAAAACCATTTTCAATACCAAAATAAAAGAAAATTAAAACATGGTATTTATTTTTCTTTTAAAAAGAAGGTATGGCTTGTAGAGGAAGCCGAAACTCAAATAACGGTCACGACGGCAGAGAAGTCTTTGTCGCCACATACGTACGACAAAAACATTCCCTTTTGTCGTTTAGTAAACGCTTCGTAGAAAAAATAATCCTTTTGAATAAACGTAAAAGTCAAAGGGGTTTATACACCATATAAAAGAAAGTTGTGTATAAAATAAAATATGCCTCAATGAAAGAATATTGAGACGAAGTCCCATACAAGGATCTTTTTTAAATAAAATAGATCTATTATGTGTATTCACTATAATTACACATAAAGAAAGTACAAATACAAGATAGGACATAATAATATCGTGATGTAATTTTGAAGTAGTAGATTAACCCAAAGAATGGAAATTGGGTTAAGAAGTTCCCTTACCTCATATCCGACTTGACCCGACCATTATTTAATCCCCTAAATAATAAACTTGAGTTAATCTATAGTTTTTTATGAACCTTTTTCAATTTCATTATTCCTTTTATACCATGTTATGAACATCATGTAATCATTTAAGTTAATAATGTTCATTTTGTCGGTATTTGGTTCTTAAGTCAAAAATAGACTTCTTACACTTACATGTTGTTAATTTGGTCAAAGTTTCATTATATCCATAATTATATTAATGATTTGGATAACATATATATCATATATATTCATCATATACATGTATTTATAATATTACATCACATTTAGAGGTAAGAAATGAAATGCACCGTTCATGGAGACGGTAAGCCGTACGTACGCATGAACGCTACTTCCATTTCTATTTCGTATTTTCTGGAATGGAATCATAATGATATAAGAGTATATTATAATTCCAGTATACTAACATATATAATATCATTAACTTTATCCTCTACACATCCCAAATATGGTATTAACGAATCAAATCACTTTCAGGGGGCGGTAGTCCGCACTTCCTAAAATGAAGATATCGTGTTTACCCATAATGGAAACCATAAAATATGCCCAAAATGAAAAAAACAGAAGCTTAAGGAAAACATAAACATATTATATATCATATATAAAATAGTGACATCATAATGGCCACCTTTGAAGGTGTTAAATGAGTATTGAACAATCATCGTTTTGGGAGGCAGAATTTCGCCATCAACGGAAACCGTATGTTCTTTAACCATTTGATGTAGTTTTGTGAGATTTTAGCTCAAATAAATCTTATAACAACATCCTAGTATATTGAAGAAACTGTTGTTTTTACATAAGAAGTAAATAAAAAGAGTTTAGGGGGTTGGAGAAGCAAAATAAAACAAATGAACATGAGAGAATGAATTACCTTTAAAAGTGTAACTCCTTTTCATTTGATCCTAAAGGCTTCCTTTGAAAGGATTCTGCCCAAAGGGAATCCTCCAGGATGAGGAGAGGGATGTGGAGAGAGTAAATGGTCCGGGGTTGTCTGATCCAAAGGCTTGAGGTGTGTGTGAAATGAGGTAGAGGTGGGGGCCTTTTATAAGAGGAGAGGAGGGGCACTCTTGGAAAGTAATGAAATATTACTTTATTTGAAAATGAGTTTCGGATTTAAATGGTCCCACATTGATATAATTCGAGGCTAAGGTGATAAGGGTTCGAAATATACCCATCCAATCGGTTTTGGCCATGTGTAGGTTTTAGAGTTTTCATTATCTTTCCATTTTATTTAAATCGTTAAATAATGATGTCATCGCTGCATCATTATTATATCATAAATAATTTAATTTATTTAATGTCTAAAAATTATAAAACAAATACTATGATGTAGGAAATCGTTTTAGATTTCCAATGACTATTTATAATAAAAAACCCGATCTTTATAACCCCATGTAAAAATTGTTTTTGTAAAACATATTATGTTTGTGTCATTTTTACTTTTACATTAAATAAAAAGTTATTTATGTCATTTCCCAACCAAAGTGGATCCATGGGGTCCCCAAGTTGACCCATGACTTTTCTTGGTCGGCCATGACACAACCAATTAGGGTAGGACATGTGTCAAGCTCATATTATTTTATTAAAGCATTATTTTTACCTTAAAATACACTAATTACCACTAATCACGGTTAAAAACTTAATAAGTTACTATTCACCAAAAAAATTATTTTAATCTCATTGAACCACATTTTACTTCTTAATGACAACCATATATGTCAGATTTTTGAAATTCAAAACAAAATGATGGCAAAATTTCATTTAAATGGAAAATCAGTTTTTATAAGTACCACTTAGTGGTTTCACTATTCATCAAAAATTGAAGTTTTTCAGAAAATTTCCAAAAATTCACCCTAAGCTATTTTCGATATTACGAACTCAAAAATGAAGTCTATTTTACAAAATTCAAAACATATAAGTCACATTAATTAATTTAATAATTAATTCCCGCGGTCAGAGTAAATAGCGTGTTTTTATGAAACAATAAGTATCAAAAGATTAACACCAATTTAAGTCCAATTTCAAAGTGAAATTGATTCCAATGACCACCATTGGATTAAATGGTAAAAATATATTCTAATTTTACTTCAAAACCAATTCAAAAGATTATATAATCATATAAATAAAGTAGATTAAAAATCAGTTTTGATGTAAAATGCAGTATTTTCCACTATTCATTAAAAAATGAACATTGTCAGAAAAATACCAAAAATTCACACAAAGTAAATTTTGATGTCCCAATCATAACGAATAAGTTTATTTTGACAAACATAGTTTATAAAATTGTCAAAATATAAATTTAAAAAGGGTTTTCCATCATAAGGCAGTAAAACAATCTTTTAAGAATGTTAGTTTATTCCATGCTTAAGATTGGATTTATTTTCATTTTAAGCCTCTAAAACACTATCTTAATCATTAATAGACATAGATAAAAATATCTATTATTTATTACTTACTTGGGATGTTACAATTATGTTTTATAATTAATCACATTGCGACGAGGAGACAGTAGTCTACACGTCCACGAATGATGTTACCACTTTTCCTGTTTCTAAATGGGTAATAAAGAAAATGCAATATTATATTTACAGAAATGAAATAATGTAATTAGTATATTATATATATGTTACAAATATTTAATTAAACTCATCCTTAAAACATTCCATGTAGTGTGTGAACATATCACATCACATTGAGTAGGTGGTAGTCCACATTTCCACAAATGAGGTTATCGTATTTACACAAAATGTAAATCATAAAGTTATGTGTATATTAAAAGTAAAGAATTATAAAAAAACAATATATATATATATCATATAAAAATATTTTTTCCATCATAATTCCCATCCATGATAGGTGGTAAATGAAAAATAAATGACATCGTTAGGTGACGCGATAGTTCACTGAATAGAAATCGTAATTTTGTAACCCATTTGATTGAAGAGTGTGTAGGTGTAGTTAAAAACATTATCATAAAAATATATCATCATATATAGATACTAAAATTATCACATAATCATGTAATAATAATAAATTAAGAGGTTTAAAAATTAAATAAAACACAAATTAACTTTAAAGAATGTTACCTCTTTTTCGAGTAACTCATTTTGGTTTGCATGAAAGGGATTCTTGGTTGGATTTATGACCATGTTATTTAATCTAGAAAGAGTGAATGGATTTTGGGAGACTATTTGGGTATGTTTTTATGATCTAAATAGATTTATAGGTGTGAAGAAATAGAAAGTGTGGGTTTCTTTTTATAGTGGAGGGGGAGTGGAATTCTTCTAAATATAAAAAAGTAAAAACTATGGAGAGTTCTTACTTACATAATGTGACTCCAATAATGGTAAAAATCATAACAAAGAAGATATGTTGTATAATAATTTCCAAAAAATGGTTTTCAAGAAAATTTCATGGTCATTTGGACTCTTAATATTAAATATTAACCACTAGGTAAACACAATTTTACATTAATCACAGTAATAAATTTTAATCCCTTCCACTAATATTTTTGGTCAAAAACAAAGATAAAATTATCATAAATTATAAATTATTATGATAAAAAATATGGAATTAATTTTTCCAAATTCAAATCCCATAAGTGGCTTATTCTATGTTAAAATTAATCCCACGGACGGGATGTGACATGGGGTTTTCAAAGTGAAAATGTTCAAAAGTGTGTTTTGTTTTTATATACAATTTAAATGTAAATTTTATTAAAATAACCTAAATTTATTTATATGATATAAATTTGATCTAAATATATATTGAAACAAATTAAAATGTTATTTAACTGCATAAATAAATTGTATGATAATGTATGTTTAACTCAAATTCAATATTATTCATTATTCTTTGAAAAATGAAAGTTCTCAGAAAAATACCGAAAAATCACCCAAAATAGAATTTTATATTTATCTACAAAATAATTTTATTTTTATAATATTAATATTATAATAGTGTCCAAAATTATATTTAAAATAGGCTCTCTAATTAAAGGAGGTAAAAATACATATTAAACATATATAGCTCTTTTACGCTTATAGTTGGATTCATCAAATATATTTTAAGCCTATAAAAATTATTGGATGAATGTAAACACATTTTAAAAATAATTTTTAACATAATATAATTAGTCTAATACATCATAAAAGATATAATGACTAGGATATAACTACCCGTTAATATAATAATACTACCAATATAATATTTTTCAATATAACGTCGTTTTGTGTGAAATGCAAGATTTTGAAGAAACTTGTTATTGTATTTCATTTAATCTATTGGAAGGAACATCAATTTTTTATAAAATATTTCCATAAAACTCATAAATATTAATAAATATGAAAAAAATATTATTCTAACATTACTTGGGATGTTACATCCTCCACCCCTTTGGAAATTTCATTGTGACAATTTTATTCACATATAAAATAAGTTGGGATATTTTCACGTCATGGAATTTTCAGATTCCCATGTTTCCTCTTAAACCACACTATTTTGACACAAAACCTTAACATAATGAATTGACATATTCCACAACACTTTCTATATGTGGTCATGAAACTGAATTGGTTGTTCCTCATAAAAATTAATATCATTTAGTTGAACAACCCCAAGACTCAGAACATGAGATTAATTCAGTTCATACTTCCTTAAAATTTAAAAAAAAAATTCGTTGTGTATTTAGGAAAAACTCAGAGGTATGGAAACATACTAGGTAGCTGATAGAGTTTTCTATACGATTTCATATGGTCTAACGAATCGTGGACTATGATTCCCCTTCTTACCAAAATGAATCTTACTTTTCTAAGGATAAACATTAAGAAAAACATGATCACCTACCACAATTGAAAGATATTTTCTCAGGTTATCTACAAAACTATTCTACCAACTATAATATATCTTCATGTGTCTCTAAATCAACTGGACTTTTTCTTCCATTTCCTCTACCATCTCTGGTCCCATAAACATCCTTTCTCATACATTATCCCAAAAAACCAGTGTTCGACACTTCTTTCCATATAATTCCTCAAAAAGGTGACATTTGTTACTTGAATAAAAACTATTATTATAAGAAAACTAAACCAAATAAAGATTGTGATCCCAACTTCCCTGATAATCCATTGATCAAGAATGAATAATAGCTTTAATGGTTTGAATCATCCTCTGAGACTATCCATCAAAATGAGGATGAAAACCTATAATGAAATTTAATTTAGTTCCCAATCAATTATGAAGTGCTTTATAAAATTTTTATGTGAAAAATGGATCATGGTCAGATTCAATAGAGAGATTTAATCCATGGATCATGAATATATTATTTGAACAAATTATAGATAGATGATCTAGAGACATTTTATCTGAAATGGGAAAAAATGTGCAGAATTGGTTAATCGATATATAACAACCGAAATAAAATTATTACCTTGATATTTTTTTGGAAATCCAACCACATGATCCATTGATATGTTTTTCCACTTCCACTCTAGCACTGGAAATGGTTGAAGACTCTCCCCTAATAATTTTAGCTCTACATTAACCTGTTGAAAATTGAAACTCTTAATGATAAATTCAACATATCACTTTTCATTTTACCCCACTAGTAATACTCCAGATGGTCTTTATACATTGTAGTGACGCCTGGATGAATGAAAAAATAAGAAACTATGAGCTTAATTCCAAAACTATTACCTCCATTATGAATCACATGTTATAGATAATACTTTTACAAATTGAAAAACACCTTCTTCATCAGTATTAAATTCAGAAAACATATCAATCCCAAAAAATTCAACCTTTTCATGAAATGTTCAATCCACCTTCTAAGCCATCATAATTATTTCTAAATTTTTTTACTACACTGAAAACTGAAAAAATAAACAGAAGATGTCCATACACCCACAATTTCTAGGACAAAATATATCAAATTATAAGAAAAAGGGTCACATTACAAACATAACATTGTTGATGTAGCGCTATTTTTTTAACTCAAAGCATCAACTACTATTTCTTATTTTATAGTATGATAATGAATAGTGTGATCATAATACTATATTCTTTTCAGCCTTCTTATTCATATCATGTTCAATTCCTTTTGAGTATGTATATATGTAAAATTTTGTGATAAATATATATATCAAACTTACTCTATAGAAATGATCTATAAAATTTTAAATAAGAAACAAATGCAGTAAATTACAAATCATGTGTAGGGTAATTTAACCCTTGATTTTTTTTACTAGAATGAAGCATATAAAATTTCCTTATCATTTTTCATCAAGAAACATTCAATTACATTCAATGAATAGTCATTATAGATGACACATTCACCATTTCTAGAAGGAAGGGACAAAACAAGAGCATTAAACATTTTTCATTTCAGTTCCTAAAAACATACTATTAATTCTCTTTCTAAATAAACCTAACTCTCCTTCATGATAAAATAATCGAGTTATAAATAACCTTGATGAATTTTCATCAAAACATTGGTAATAAACTACTAATCAAATAAAACTACAAATCTCAGTGACATTATTATGTTTGGACTCTCTTCAATAACTTTTGTTTTAGAAGGGTCAACAATTATGCCATCTTTATAAACAATATATCCAAGGAATGAATTTTCATGGGACCCAAATTAAATATTACCAAACATTTCTTATAGTTTTTTCCTTTAATGGTTTGAAAAACAATCCTTATGTCACTATCATATTCCCCGTTGATTTTAGAATATACGAAAATATATCACTAAACTCAACCACAATCATTCCTTATATTTTATTTATGGAGATGCTATGTGTAGAAAGAGCTTTGTAGTCCATGATCCTTCGGTAGGGTGACATGTATGGAATGTAATATGTATCAACATTCATTCAATTTTATCCCTTCTTTACTGGTATAGTGAGTGATGAATCATTGGGGGTTAGGTTCTTCGAGGATGGTTTACATCATGACATTCGGGTGAATGAAAACATATTTAAGTTTTCCTTATTCTAAAAGTTAGCAAACTAGGAACTCATATCAAAGGGAAACCTTACGGATAGGTCATAATCAAGCCAGTCAATGTCTTCAGGTGACATCAGAAGAAACACTATATATGGTAGGATGTGAGGCCTAGACTAGTTCCATGAGAGCAGTCAGGACAAGTACTCTACCATACCACATCACAATGTGTATTTGATAGTTTTATTTTACTGTGGGAAGTTGAGACATGTCTAGGAATAGTGTGAGTAGCCTCCAAAGGAGTACGAGGCATAAGAGATTTTAGGTATATTAAAAGATTCTAATGGAGTCTATCTCGAGTAGCCAATATTCTAGGACCAGGGTAGACTCGGGTGTTTTAGAGCAGACGAGGATCAATACAAGGTGATGGTATCTAAGCTTTAGCTACATAAGAAGGACGTGATAGAGTTAGTGGGACCCAGTATTGGGGTCAGTGGCTGGTGGATGGTGCAAAAATATATAAAGGTTATTTCTCAAATAGTTGGGAATGAGGCCATGTGCACTACATAGAGCTTCTAGGGATGAGTAAGATGGTGAGCCGATGAAGTTCAGAGGTACACTGTGGGTATAGTCAAACTTTTATATTATTTTGGCATGGACTTTTGAGGTATGTCTATTTTCAGTGAATGGGTTGCACATGTTATATGTATGGACTAACCAGACATTGGTTAGTAGGTTGGAACCAGCTCGAGTGCATGATATATATATATATATATATATTAGGTGTGTGGAACTGGGTTTTTTATTTTAGAATCATTTTATTTTTGTTTATTAAGATATGTTGGAATTAATCCATAGATGTTATGTGGTTACATGAGGTTTGAGGCATCTAAGATCCATTGTGGTGAGATACTTGATTGAGGTGCGAGGCACTGGGATTTTTTTAGTATATATTGAGATGATTAGCCTCACGAGTGCCATTAGAGCCATGTTCATAGGGAAAGAATCAACATAGTGTGGGATTTTGATTTTTTTTTATATTATGACATAGGATCACTTGTTGAGGTACAAGAGTGATGATGCACCATGAGGTGAATTTGAGTTTGGGAATTGATCTTTGGACCACCTGATTGATTTGAGTTTTGGTTGGGATGGAATGCAGTTGGTAACTCCTAAGGTGGGTATCCTATTGAGGTAGTGGACCTATTCCCTTTAGACTAGGGTAGTTCCAGTTATTTTAATGATGATGGGTATGTTCATTACCATATTTTGATTTTATTTTTTTCCATGGATGAGTTATGCTATGTTGGGGAGGTTTTAACATCATGGGTTTTTGAATCTGGTAAAAAACATTCCCATTTTGAATTTTTGGATTGGTGGGTATGACAATCTATTTTCCAAGATTCAGAAAAGAATTTTGAGTTTTCTTTCAACCCTATATCATATTTTTGAAAAGGGTTTATAGGCTTTAAGGCTTCGTCGAGTGTTATGAAGGTATTCAAGAGAATTAGTGAATTGAATAGCCAGTTTGGGAGTTGTAGGTTAAGGGTCACGGTTTAGGGTCAATTGTGTCACTGCTTTAAACTAATCATGCACCCTGTTTTTGAACTACCACACATTTTGGGTAAACTATACAGAGGAGGTGCACTACTGTGAAACCGTGTATACATTTTTTCAAAGGATTTCTCATGGTTTGTGGTTGGTCAGTGAAAACTCTAACACACCAAGACATTACAATATATAAATTTTTGAAAAAATATTATGTTTTCCCTATTTGTAAGAAACAACATGATAAGATTATTCTAAAAACCACACAAAGTTATATTCTAATACATACAAGACTAAGTATTACCACCATTTAATTGAACACCTATTTGAAAACTAAATTTTGGAAATTTAAAAAATTATATCTGTCAAAATAAAATTTATTTTTTAATTTGAAATATGAAAATTAGATTATGGTAATGTTTTGTTAATTTTTTAAGTTGCATTTTTTTCATGAATAGTGAAAATACTTCATTTTAGTAAGAAAACTGTTGTGTCCTTTAAATAATTATTAATGTTAAATTATATCTAAAATAGTTTTAAAAGTCACAATAGATCAATTATTGATATATTAATCCAATATATGTCCATTTAATAATTTTTATATTGAATATAGATTTAAAAACTTATTTAACATTCAAATGATCCTACTTTAAAACCCTATTTTCTCACAACATATGAGGGAATTGGATTAATCATAATTTTCCAACTTTTGTAATCTGATTTTATAAAAATGGACATAAATTGTCTTCATTAGAAAAATATTTTTTTCGAAAAATATGAACTTAATTTTCACCAAAAATATTAGTGAAAGGAATTAAAAAATTACAGTGATTAAGGTAATATTAAGTATAATAAATGAATAAACCTTATTCTTAAGGACCAAAATGACCTAGAAACTTATAAAAAAATTGGATGCCAATAATTAGACTATATACCCAATTTTATGGATTGTTATGGGTTATTGGAAAAGTATTAAATAGATTTTTCCTATATAAAATGTTAGGTAACAAAAGAGAGAAAAGGTAACCCTCCTAACCTTCAACATTTATTAATCATTGAGATTTGTAAAAAAACAACATATATTCAGTTATACTTATAATTTTTAAATATAAATGGGTTATTGATACCATAATAAATTATCAATAATTTTTAGAGATGGATTAGTTACTTAAAATTCTTAAGAAACACCAACGTATGGATTATTTAGGTAATAATTAACTAAAATAAATAAAACAATAATTATTAAATGTTAAGTAAAATTATTATATTATTGTATTCAATTATTTGTAATGATGAATATGTCATGTTACAATTATGTAAACATAATATATTAAAATTACAATATATTATTGATATTTTAAAATTCAAATTGAATAAATAATTTTAAAATTGACATTACTGTTATTTTACAAAAAATGATATTTTATTAAATGAATTTAAATTAATAAAAATAATATTTTTTAATTGGTGATTTTTAGGTTCTAATAAAAATTAAAAATTATATATTAATGTGACAATTTTTTATTTTATAATTAACTTATTGACCCATATATTGTAACAAACTTGTTAACACGATACAAGTTTAAGCATCATTTTAGCTCGCCACATGTGATTGTTTTAAAAATAATTTAACAAAAACATAGGTTTTTTATTTGATAAATTTAATATCATACTAATAATTAATCGGATCTATATTTTCTAATATATCTAACTTTATTTTATTCTTAATGGTAAAATTATATAGGTTAGAAAAATATATCCTTTAATAAAAAACCAAAATGATAAATATTTTTAATCATAGAAGTTAAGGAACCAAATTATTAAAATTCACTTATTTTTTTGGGGTGGAGATATTTATCAATACTTATTCCCCTTTAATACATTATTTTTTTTTATTTTTTAGGCACAATGGTTACATTAGGACTCCCATTAACAAATACCATTTAGTATTTACAAGAGAGTCACTCCCCCTCCACATTATAAAGGAATGAACTCTACCCCCTTCCTCACACATCTTAAGCCACTCTTCTTGTAAAAAAACTGAAACAAATACTCTCCAAACACCCCTCCCCTAAACCTATAATCTTCACTTTGGGAATAAATCTCTCTAAATAATCCCTTTGGTACAAACCAAAAGGTGTTACCCGATTAAGAGGTAACATCTTCCCTCAAGCTATAATAATTTATTTGTTTCTCCACCCCTACCCTTCTTATTATTCAATGTGTATATAAAAAATAATCATAAAAAATATAATAGAATTTTTTTATATTAATTTTTTTACCTACACATACACACACTCCATCTAATAGATAACGAACACACAGTTTACGTGTACGACGAACAACCACCTCATGAAACGATGATTGTTCATTTTTTTTCTATAACACCTATCATGGTGGAAATTATGAAGAAATATATATATATATATATATATTATATTTATTAATAATTTATTATTATTTAAATATTATATAACAAATACCCTTATACTTTACATTTTGTATAATTTTAATAACATCGTTTGTGGGAGTGTGGACTACTGCCTCCTTAAAACGACATGACTCGTTCACACTATACATAGAATGTATTATGGATTATTTTAATATAAATATGTAAGATATATAAAATATATGCGCTAATATAATTATTATATACATGTTTTTTCATTTAATTTTCTTTCGTTTAACACAATAAATAAATTAATGTTGCATTCATGTGTATGTATGACCTACCATCTCCCTGAATGGCGCACTTCATTTCTAATCTAAAAATATTATTGACTATTATAAATAAAAATATATTGAATATATATAATAAATAAATAATTTTTTAAATTATATATATAATTAAATGATAATCTATGTAATTTTAAAAACAAATAAAAAATCAAAACATACTTGAGAAAACTGTGTAATCAAAACCTCAAAATAGTGAAAATAATGAATGATTTTTAACAAACAGGTAATAAGTTATTATAAGAAGATGATATATAATATTATAAAAAATATTATGGTTTTGGTATAAGTTATTAATATATTTCAAATCACTATAAAATAGGATAAAGAACACCCAACAAAAATATGGATATGGTAAGAGAGTTTATCTAAATTTACATTCTATGATGACTTATTTGTTGTTAAGCACCAATTCACTTTTATATGGGGTTTGTAATTCCATTAGAAATGTTATATAGTGAATATAATTAATAACATTATACTCTATGTTTTATTTTATACCTTCATAGGGATTATTATTTAAATATTTAAATATGGCATGGGACATTGTGAATTATTTAATGATTATTTCCCCTAAGAATGTTCGTAAAGATTAGCTTTGAAATTTCACTTCCTTTTGTGATTGTTAACATCATTGGGAAATTTTCACTTTATTTTAACCATTTTTTCATAAAAATATCATTAAATATACCTATTTTTATATGATATATGTTATTATTTCCTAAACCGTATATCATTTTAGATATGGTGATTACTTTGATAGTTATTTGATTAACTGAGGAATAATTGATAAATCTATGTCCTTCATCAATATGGATATTTGATAGGGGATGTTGTTTATCATTTAAATTGACTATTATATATGAGGAATTATTTGGATAGCTATGACAGAGTTATTACTAGTTATAGATAGCCTCTCAAAGCACAGCTAGTCTCGTGAGAGGAGATAGTTGGTCAAAATAGATGGGTTTTTACCCAATAGGAAAAATGTCTTGTGAAAGGTCTTGAAAATACTGGTTCCATGTACCTAAGAAACATGATATACAATAAGTAATTATATTCTTAATTTATATTCAGTTTATTTTCATCCATGATAATTTTCATTGACATGTCTATGGATACATTTAATTCTTTGTTTATTGATTTAGATGGAATGAGTTTTCATTTATTACCTTTCCAAATTGATATTGTGATATCTAGTTATTTTAATGGAATGTGTGATCATTTATTTACATTTACTTGTTAATTTATTCCATTTTAATCATTATTGATTCCATTTTACTTCCCCTTATTGATAATTTATCTCACTCTTATTAAGTTTCCTTTTCCCATGTTATAAATAAGAGGTCTTTGAATAAATGTTAAAAGACAAAGTTTACTTTGTTTTATTATATATCATATTTTTATTTTATATTTACCAATTTATTATGGGTATTTTGTATTCAATCTATTTATCTATGACTATTAAATCAATTGATCCTTCTGGATTTGATTTCTTGTAATAATACTAATATAATAAAATAACGCACCATCTCTGTGCTTCAGGGTACGAGGAATTCCAGTTGGTATCAAAGAATGTTTAGTAGAAACTCTACAAACTAGATTTAGAAAACAATGATTAAGGAACATAACCCTAATATATAAATGTAGGGTAAGTATATAATAACATCCAATAATTTTTCTAAGGTAGAAATTATTTGGGTATTCTTTGAAATATATCCATGACTAGATAGTACATGTGGAAATGGTTCTCATATAAATGTACCTAATAGTAAGGTGTGTTAGGCTTAACTTCATGTAACCCGGTACGCAAAAATGGTCCTTACTGTGCACCTGGTCTGACACTCCTGTGGGATATTCTAAGGATACATTACATTTTTATTACCTATCATTATAATGGATTTGAAAGTAATGATTTCCCCAATGAAACCACATTTATGATTGTGAGTTTAACTACACATAAACTTATCAATCTATGTGAATTAATTTCACAATATTGAGATTATACTTCAGGATATGATCTAACCTATTTTACGTAGTCATTTATAAATGGAACTTAGTAAAATGAATGTGAACCCCATTGATGCTTGTGATCTAAAGAGTAAGAATGTCCTAATCTTTAATGGTCTTAAGACAATATTTCAAAGGGAAATATTCTCCTAATATTTCTCATAACATGAGGACATAGTATCATGTAATAATGATATGGATAAAGAATTGTCAATGTACTATTTATTAAATGTAAACCAAGATAGTAAGAGGACATCTAAGAAACATGAGAAAGGGAATGAGTCAAATAAAATGAATGGAAAGAAGGATTTCACCACATGTGATAATTGTGTCAAGAAACAACCTAGTATATTATTAAAAGGAATGAGTTTTTTCAAGAAGTGTGGAAAGAAAAGACACCATGATTTTAATTGAAAGGGTAAGAAAAGGGTTTCCAACATATAATTCTTTATCTTCTAAGAGATGGGACACTATAAAAATCAATGTCTCAAGAGAAAAAGGAATATATCCCAAATGATTCTATTAGATAATGGTTAAGTTATTCTACTAAAATAGATAAAGATGAATAATTTATATTAAAATTCAAGAGTTATATTATTTGAATATTTAATCAATGATGTAACAGTTATAAGGATTATAGATTATGTGAGGATTATATTGCAGTACCATATTCATTAAGGATCTGAGATTATACGCTGAATGGTACCAAGAAATTTTTTTCAGTAGAAAGTAAAACTTTTTTAGAAAACACATGGTTGAGGAAAATATACACATTAATATTTTAATTATATTATGATAATGATGTATTGATAAATAAAGGGTTGATTTGGATATTTTCTAACTACCTTGGAACTAGGTAATGATTTATTGACAATGTAGTTCATGCTACCATTGATTGAATTTAAAACACATTTGGAATTATGGAATATATCCAATAACATGTGTTTTTTTAAAATAAGGACTAATGAATGGTGGGAATAAATTGTTATATTAATCCAACATATTATCAAATTTTATGATAATAAATGATGAAGGTTTTTACACATTCAGTATGTGATGATGAACTTCTTCATGAAGTCTGAAGGATAATGATAAGTTCACTTTAAAAATTCATTTACATTCCTTTCTAAGTGTTGGATCATAATATTTTGTAAAATTTAATCATTTATAAAATATTTTATCATTGGATGAGGTTTTACTAGTTAATATATTACTTCACCACATGATGCATCATGTTCCAAGAGATGAAGTAGAAATAGTTCAAGGGGAACCAAATTATAAGATTTTGTTTATAAAATAAAAACATATATATAATTATATTCTTATAGAGTGAATAAATTCAAAATAATTTAAAGAATGATAAAAAAAATTTCATACTATTATCATTATTTGATGATATCAAAGACCTTTATTCACTCTAGTTTATGGTTTTTTGGTTAACAATATCTGTCTGAACATGTTCTCTATCACTTTGTATCAGAACGTGATAGTTTGATTTCCCTTCCAAATACACATTTTCACTAATTTTATCATATTCAAAAGGAAATTTTTTTATCTTTTCATTTAATTTTTCTATCATAATAAGAATAGGTGTTACTAACCCAATTTATGATGTGTGTTTCTCAACAATAGTATTTTCAAATATCAATTCCCTGATTTATAAGATCAATTTTGAAATGCGAGGTTCCAATTTAATTAAAGTGAGCAATAATGTAACACCGCGAGACAATAAAAAAAATTTCATGTTTGAATAAATATTATTTTTTCTCTATTTATATGAAACACCAGGTTCAACTTATGCTACACACCACACTAAGTAAGCTTTCATTACAAGAAAAACTGGGTTTTACCATATTTTAATGGCACGCCTATTTTGAAACTAAATTTTGAAAATTTTATACATTTTATTTTTTAAAATAAACATCATTTTTAATTATAATTTTCATAATTATCTTAGGGTAATTTTTTTTGTATTTTTCTATGAATTTTTATTTTTTCATGAATAGTGAAAATACTAAATTTTATTAAAAAACTTCTTTGTCATTTAAATAATTATTAATGCATATTCATATCAAAAATATTTTTTAAAATCACAATAGACCAATTATTTATATATTAATCCAACAAAAGTCATTTTATTCCTTTTTATTTTTAAATTAGATATAAAAAATTATTGATCTTATGACCATTTCTACTTTAAAAACCCGCTTTCTCGCCACGTGTCTGGGATTAATAGTAATCTTAATTTTCCCACATCTATGTTTTTAATTTTTAAAAATGGAAATACATGGTTGTAATATGTAAATTATTTTTTTTCTAGTAATATAAACATTATTATTTACCAAAAATATTAATGAAACCAATTAAAACTATTTATGGTGATTAATGTAAGATTAAGCTTAAAAAAGACTAAACCTTAATCTGAAGAACCAAAATGACCTGGAAACTTGTTCAGAAGCCACTATATAAAACATCATATTATATGATATACATATAATTTTGAAACATAAATGGGTTATTTATTTCATAATAATTTTTCATTAATTTTTAGATGGGGCTAAGTTATTTAAAATGCTTAAGAAATGCCAATGTAGTGATAATTATATAAAATAAATGATACTATAAACATTAAAAGTGAAGTGAATTGATTGAATTATTTTCATTATTTATTTTTTTAAATTAATGTGTCATGATAAACATATTTACAACCAATATACTTTAATTCCAATATTAGATTGATATTTTAAAATTACAATTTAATAAATAATGTCATAATTGTCATTATTGTTATTTTATAATAATTGATATTTAATTAAATGATTTAAAATTAATAAAAAACATATATTCTTCCTTGTGATTTTAAAGTGTTAAAAAATATTAAATATTATCTAATAATTGACCAATTTATATATTATAATTTACTTATTTACCCATAAATTGTAAAAATGTTTTTAACACAATATTTGTTTAAGCACTATTTTAGCATGTCGGGTGCACTTGTTTTAAAATTAATTTCTAAATCATATGCACTTTATATTTTATAAATTAGATATCATATTAATAATTCATTTTTTCTATATTTTTTAATGAATCTGACTTTATTTTATTCTTAATGGTTAAATTTGCGAGGTTAGAAAATTAGACGGTTTAAAAAGCAAAATAATAAAATTGGTGAAACATAATAGTTGAAGAAGAAAATTAGGAAAATGAAAATATGTTTATGTGCTGGAGTTTCTTATATACCATTATTAAACTTTAATCCATTATTTTTTCATTTTTGATGTACACTAGGTAATTTAGACCTCCCATTAATGAATACATTTTGGTATTTACAAGAGTGCTGCTCCCCCTCCACTCTAAAATCACAAGTACACTATCCCTTACTCCACCTATAAAGAAACATTGGATACTAAAGAATTTGAATAAATAGTCTCCCAACATCCATCCCCTCAACCTAGAAGCACATATTTGGGAATAAAGACCCCTAATAAATAGCTTTTGTACAAAATAAAAGGAGTTACCAGATTAAGATGTACCATCTTCCCTAAAACTCTTCTAATGTATTTTTCCTCCACCCCAAAATTTATTATTATTCCACAATTATATATAAAAAAGAATAATAAATATACTATTATTTTTTAATGTGATGTTTTTAACATAAAATTACACACAATCCATCTAATGGATATTGAACACACTTTTTACATGTACATTGAACTACAATCTAATGAAATGTTGATTGTTCATTTTTTCTTTACCACACCTCATGGTGGAAATTATGTTGGAAAATATATTTATATATTCTTTATATGAGATTTATTATGAATTTATGCTTCTTTAAATATTTTATAACACATACCCTTATACTTTCCATTTTGTATAAATACGATACCATCATTTTTGGAAGTATGGACTACTGCCTCTTCAAAGCAATGTGACCCATTCACGCTATACATGGAATTTATTAAGGATAATTTTAATAAACCAAAATAACATATATAACATAGATATAATACTAGAATTATAATATACATATTTATAATTTACTTTTCATTATTTGAATACAATAAATAAATGAAAGTAGCATTAATGGGTACGTACGACCTACCAACTCCATGAAAAATGCACTTCATTTATAATATAAAAATATTATGTAATATTATAAATAAATATAAATTGAATATACATATGATAATTAAATAATTTTGTTACATTCTGAATATAACTAAATCCTGATCTATGTAATATTAAAAAAAATAAGTCAAAACATACTTGAGAAAACTAAGAAATTAACACCCAAAATAGTTAATATTATGAATGATTATGAACATGAGAGTAGTAAGATATTATAAGAATATGATATATGATATTATAAACATTAGTATGTTTCTGGGAAAATTTATTAATATATTTTTAAACTATTGAGACTTATTTATTGCTTTTCATCAATTCACATTTCTATATTTATTATAATACCATCTGAAATGTTATATCATGAATATCTTTAATGTAATAATACTATAAGATATATTTTATACCTCCAGGTTGATTATTATTTAAATGTTTTTGATGTTTTGTGGGACAATTTGGAATATTAAAATATTATTTTCATCAACAATGTTTGTAATGATTATCTTTGTAATATCACTTCCTTTTGTGATTGTTATCTTTATATTAAAAAAAGTCAATTAAGGTTAATCATTTTTCATTATAAATTTCCATGAATATCCATATTTTCATATGATGGATATTATTATTTCCTAAAATGTATATAATTTTCACACATTGTTTACTTTGATAGTTATTTGATTAACTATGGAATAATTGATAAATCTTTATCCTCTATTCAATACATATATTTGTTAAGGAATATTGTTTATTAATTAAATTGACTATTATATATGATAAATAATTTAGATAGTTATGACATGGGTGGGTCCAGGTTATTAATATCCCCTCGATGCATTAGTAGACTCATGAGATGAAATAGCTGGCCAAAATAGCTGGGTTTTAACCTGTAGTTAAACCATCTTATGAAGGGTCTTGACGATGCTGGTTCCATATACCTAGGAAACGTTGCATCTAATAATTAAATATTTTTCTCATTTATATTTAGTTATTATTAATCCATAATATTTTTTTATCATCATATCTGTGGATACATTTCATTCTTATTTTATTGATTTAGATGGAATGAGTTTCAGTTTCTTAACATTCTATATTGATGTTTTCTTATATGTTTATTTAAATGGAATGTGTGATAAGATGTTTACATTTTCCTGTTAATTTATATATATTTATTCATTATTTCTTCAATTTTACTTACCATTACTGAGAATTTGAGCTCACCCTTATTATGATTCCTTTCTCAAGATTATTAAGAATAAATATTTAAAAAAGCATTCAATGATGAACTTTATTTTATTTCATTGTGTATCATGTTTGTAGAATCTATTTCCAAATGTATTTGGGTATCACATATGAAATAAGGCATTCCAAGCCTTTTAAAATGATTGGAAATTCAGAATTTTATTCCGTGTAATCATGCCAATGTAATAAAATAATGCATTGCCTCCGAGCTTCTGGGGTCGGGGTGTTATATAAACCATGTGGTATGCCGCATGGGAAGTGGAATATAGGTATTACCCATGCACTATAGCCCACAATGTTTGCACAAAGCTAGGAAAACTGTATGATATAACCATACATCCCCTTTATAGAGTAAAATTACAGTTTCCCCCATCCATATTTTTTTTATTTTATTCATATGTTTATCCTTGTACGTGTACAACATTGTGGGAGGATCCATTTTATCCCCCACGGATTTTCTCTATATCCTTTATTAGTGATTCATTTTTAGATTATTTGGGTGTGTTGGAACCATAGAGGTAAGTATCGCCTCACCCATTCCTCCTTCTCATTTGCATTTCACCACCTATAGCCCTAAATCTAGTTGATCTTTTTTACCTTATTTTTAGGGAATTTAACAAAATCGACAATTTGTTCCAAAATATTTCGACTTAGAGGATAATACCAAACATGCTTACATCTAGGAGTCAAAGGAATGTGGGGTATACCCTTATTCATGTCTTCATTATTGATTTGGGGGGTGTATCTTTTAGCGCACCATTGGGTAATTGAGTGAGACCCTCAAATTTAATGTTAAATTAATTTTATGACTTTAATGGGTGTCTTTGGGCATGCCTTATCCAAATTTATGTGTTTGAGGCTGGGTTAGACGTTTTCAAGAACCTTGGGTATTTAGGATAGGGTGCATTCTTGATTTAATTTTAGATTTATATTTAATTTGAATTGTACAACTCAATTATATTGAATTGTTTGTTTAAATTGATTTGGTTATTTAATTCAATTTGTTCAATTCAATTACGTTGAATTATTTGTTTAATTTTAAGTGAATTTTATATATGTGTTTGCTTGTGATATACTATTTAGACCCATGGTGTTATTATGGGTTTGTCCCAAGGAATTGTGATGGCATGATCGTCAGGATTGAGGTGATGTGGTTTTCTGGTTGGGATTAGATGAAATATACTTGGGTGATGTGATCACCAGTTAGACATCCGGGATGTCAGTTTGTGGAAGTGAGGTAATCAGGATGTGGGAATGGCCTAGGATGATATTGGATGTAATGTACATTATATTTGAGCAACATGGTCATAAGGGGATGAGGTTACAAAGTTTTTGTGGCTTAGGAATTATATATGGTGATGTTGCTCACCCTTGATGGACCATGGTTTTGACCAATCAAGTGGGTAGTGTCCCCTGGTAGTGGGTCTTAGGAAAATGTGTTAGGGTGATTCATGTAGAAAGTAATATCGAAGTTGAGGGGCCTTTAGATGATATTATTGAGGAAATCCATTGGGGGTTGATACTGACTGTGATCAAGGGTGTTGGGATTGGATGATATTAGAGTATAGATAACATCATTCCTAGGGATGTCATTCTATGATCTGACAATGGGGTTTTTGAGGAAAAACAACATTCCCACTACGGATGTCAGGATTTAAGATGATGAGTGCTTCCGATTAGGGGTATGAAGGAATGGATTGTTTTCTTACGGCATGAATTTGGGATGTCGGTGGTTTTACATGAGACACAAGGTATTAGTTGGGACAATATTCTTGGTGTATTTTTAGGTGGAACATGAGGTTTCACTATGACTATTTATATTAGGGGATACCTTGTGACAATTTCCATTGATCCTCTACTCTTTTGTTATTTTGTTGCTAGCAGAGTTAGGTGAAAAATCCTGGGGAATTTTGAGTACCAGAGAAACATTTTTTAAATAAATTTCATGTGTTGCTTTACTTTTATTACAATTCACAACATCTCAAGAACTTATATCAGGTAAGAACACTTGGGTGGTATCTTATTATTTATTTTTATCACACCCTACACATTCCCTTCAGGGTGTGTCCAGAATTTTTGTTATTACTATCAGGTATGGGATTTTCATCATGTGCTAGACCATAGTGTTCTTTAGAATGGGATCCTAGAAAGGGATGTTGAGGTTATGCCTCTATTGGAGTTTTTGTTTTATTTTTTATTTTTTGTCTTAATATTGCATTGTGTATGCATCTACTATTGGTAAAACATTGGATTCCCCTTATAGATATTATTGGTATGACCATTATTGATATGTAATCTATGTTTTAAATTTATAAATGTGTTATGTTTGGTTTCTTATTTATTTATGCTTATGTTTTTTAGTTATGATTCATCTATTACTTATTGTTGATTATGTTTCTTCTATTTTCTAGTATGGTTTGAGTCTGTTGAGTCTTTATTTCTTCTAGTTCATGTTATATATGTACTCATAATAGTAAATTGTATAATACCTTGAGGGTATATGTTATGTCTCTGATTTTCAGTGTATTATTTTTAATTATTATATGGAATTATTTCGAGATCATGTGCAGAGACAACACGTCATTCTCAGGCCCAATGAGCCTAGAATGGTTGTTTGAACTTTTTTATGTTATGTGATTCGAAATGTGTGTGTTGTTGTGGATGTTACCAAACATATGCCAAGATAAAAAATTTTATAATGTTGTTGCATTTAGGACAACGACTTCACCTAAGAAAAAACACAACCTCGACCAGCGCAGGTTGAGGGAAAAAGTAACTTTTCAAACATTTTAGGTAAAATAAAATAAAATAAAATAAAGAAAAAATTATAATTTTTTTATTTGGAAAAGTTCAATATAGCACAATGATGGGGAAACAGTTTTGATAATTAATGACACAACATAATCACTCTGAAATAGCAAAACTGGCTCGTTAATGCCGCAATGTAATAGTAGTGACCCACCGTGATGGAATACTGAAACACGTTCCCTCCTTTTAATGGGTTAATCCTCTAATGGCCCAAAGGGATTCATTTTTATTGATTTTTTATAATCAAACATTCAAGGGGTGAGGTGGAACCATTACAAGTCTTGTAGGTGTAAGTATTACGTGGCCCGTAGCCCTTAGAAGAATTCATTTCTCGTAGGCTTCAAACATTACATACAACCCAGACTAACTACTTGAAACTGCTCATCCCTGGAATCTTCATTGTGAAATCAGTTGTCCAACATCTCATGACTATTTTTATATGCCTTCCCGTGCATGTACAGGCTTGTCCCGATGGAAGATGTCATACCCTCTCATTTATGCAATCTGTTTAGCTTTTATTTTGGTGAATACCTCTTGCTTATCCTCCTTCTAGAGCTTGTTCCTTGTCGGTTTTCTGGTTTGTATCTGCAGTTAAGGTGGCCTGAAGGCCTTACTGACCTAAAGGTCTATGTGGCTCGAAAGTCTTAAAGGACTCGAGGACCAAATCAGTGGCCTGAAGGCCCAAACGGGGGAATAGTCACAACTGCTAATGTGCCAAATAGTAATTGCTACAGTTCCAACTACAGTACTATTTTAGTACCTACTACAGTACTGATACGGTACCGAAAATATGCCTCCGCCTGAATTTGATCCTTTATCGACTAGATGCACATAAAGATTCCTCACCAACTAGGCTGAGGATCATGTGCTTTTAATGGGTTAATTAAATATTTTTCTGTGGAAAAATATTGGGAGAAACTCTGGAAAAATATTGGATATTTGGATAGAAATCTTGACAAAGTACGATGAAGAATCAAAAGGTTGAATCACTATGCCAACAGAGTTTAAGGATCTTAGTGATGATGGTAGTGGGATCCCTTCTTCAGTGATAAATCCCTACTTGAGGTAGGAGTAATGTTTTAAATTTTTTCTTCCCCATTCCTTAAATTAAATGATGAACATGAATCAACCCACTAACTAGTTGACCCGTACATCGTCGTTCTTGCAGGAGGGATTTTCATTATTGGGTTCATTCCTAAGGATTATTTTATCATGTTTTGATGTTTCTAATTTTCCACATTTAAACATTCTAATGGAATCCAATTAACATAGTAACGAATGATGGGGGAGGTTCGTTCCTCCTTTGTTGTTTTTTTTCTTCTTCCCTCTTCCCTGTTTTCTTCATGTTCTTCATGTTCTTCGTGGGGATATGAATGAGGAATCTTTGCACACTCATTTCTTGGTGCAATGAGATGAAAACGGAGATATGTATTCATGATGACCGGAAGAGGTGTGACAGAGATAGTGTCAGACGTATTGAAAGGGTTCAAGAGTTCTCGTTATTCAAGTGTTCTTCGTGCAGGTCAATCAGAAATTGTTTTTCGGTCTAATCAGAGGTCGAAAAAAGAAAAAATTGGCTTCATGATGTCAGGTTGACCTAAATCATTAAGTTTTATGGCGATAAAATGACCATATAAATGAACAAAACATCATGAGATGTTCACTAGTGGAGAAAAATTATTCTACAAATCTCTGAAGAACACGACGTGTATCCCAAAGAACATGTCGTGTGGGACCAACTCAACAATGGATACGGGTTCATGATGCAAGAAGCAATGAAACAAAGTGTTCTTCAAAGAACATGTCATGTGGGTCCTTACACAAGAATCTATGTGTAACTTTGATGATACACAAACATGGGGTGGAGCACATGGCTGTGTACTCCACCACATGGCCAGACCAGGCTAGCAAAATGGGTTACCCCATATAATGGTTACACAAGATGATATAGATGGGTTGAGGGGGTGTACAAGAGTGTGGCAACACACACAGAGTAGACTTTAGTTACTCGGACATGTCATGTTGTCCACCTTACACACAGTGTACTTACCTTTATACATGGAATGTTCCCTCTAACTTGGTTCGTTACACATGGGAAGTACCCAGAGTCCTAAGACACGGCTTGTAGCCCCTTCTACACATAGTGTATATCCTAGAAACATGAAATGATCTAATTTTTCACTTTTTCATAGACATGTTTCCTTTGGGTTATTTCCCCTTGTTATCATTCTCCTAATGTCTAGGTATCATTTCCATCCACATAATTATGATCCCTTCAGTAGGACATTCCGAGATAGAGTCAGGTATCCCTTTGAGAGGCCCAGAGAGAGATCCTCTATCCATTCCTGACACTAGTTAGATTAATGTATCGATGTGAATAATTCTACATGACACTGATCCTATAACTAGATGGTGAATTATGATGAGTTATGGTATCCTCTAAGGACCTGGAAGTGATCCTCATCCATGTATTGTGATCCTTTCCCACTAAGAATTGTGTTCTCCTGAAATGAGTGTATCTATTTCTCATGGACTTTCACGATGAACAATAATTCTTGGATGGATGTCATAATATCTATCAGACACGTCGAGTGAGTTCTCCAAGACGAGTTCTTTGTAGAATCTTTGATCTAAATCCCTCTCATGGGCATTCCATCATTTTAGACTACGAGTCTGGTTTTTGAGTATATATGGATTTGTTTCTCCTATTATATATTCAGAAGACATATACTATGTGGAGATGATTGTTTATTTATTTTGTGTATTTATTTTAGGTTTTTAGTGTCCTATACTGGATATTTTTATACTCCCCCCTATATGAGATTTTCCCGCACATGTCTTGTCTTGTGAAGGCCAGTTTCCTTTATATGTAGTCCATGGAATACCAGTAGCTTTCTGAGTTACATATAGGTCGAGGTGTTCTTACAGTTCTGAGCAGCAATCCCAATACCTCTTTCTGTTGTTGGTTTGAATTTTTACTTTTTAGAATCTTGTTTTTGGTGATCTGGTATTCTGGCTATGTTTACATTCTAAACATTACTTTCTGTTGTACTTTGTTGGTTGGGTTTAGTTTTATGCATGCATTTTGATCCTTAATGTTTGTTTTTACATTTTAAAATTGTTGGGCTTGGAGATGTGTGTGTGTGTGTAAATGTACTTTGGAAATGTCTCCCATTTTAGTGATATACCTACTCAGTTCTAGCCAATAACCCCTAGAGTATTAGTAGTGGTGTTTGGGAGTCATGACGCATAATCCACTGGGATGGTTCGTGTAACATCCCAGTTCTAGAATCCACCCAGAGGCACCCCGTACCCGGTTGGTCACATGGCCTCAAGCGAATTTCCCAAACACCAGAGGCTGCCGACTAGCAGCAAGGGAGTAGGGTGTGAATGTGGGGAAACTATGCCCTCACTGGTAGAGTACAAAACGGAATTAAAGAAAACATGAAAAAGTGGAAGTAGTAAATATCCAACAACAATTCAAAAGTAAACAGCTGAAGACTAAAACAATAAACCACTGGAGAACATATGTATATATGAAATGATGCATGATACATATCTAGGAAAACAACCAAACATGTCACAATAATGGAAATACAAATAATACCAAAACAAGTACAAAATAAAAGATAAACATCTCCTTAGCATCGCAAGCCTAAGCTTGGTCCCATGCTCTCCTGCTCCAAATCAATCAAGTAATCGAAGTCTAAGTTCGCTTGCCCTTATATATACCTACAAAAAATATAGTCTGTTTGGGTCCAAAAAAATGACCCAAACAAGGTGTCAGAGTAAATCCTAGTAGATAAACACCAGATGATATGTTCCTCACAGTCAATGAGAAAAATGGATGGTAATAGTACAATAAGTAGTAAACAGTAACAGTCAACAACAGGCAGTAATCAATAAGCAGTAACAGGATGTTATACAACTGTGATCAATCTCAAGAACTACAAGCAGTATTGACGCAAAAACAACACACAATAGGAACCCCTCTGGTAAGTACTCGTAGCCAACCCCTCTGTTCCTATCCAAGAAGTACCAACAACCCTCTGGGTAGTACACTCAGCCCAACCCCTCTGGTTTGGTCATACGAAATAATAAGACTCTCTGGGGAAGCTTGCTCACTCAACTCCCCTTATATTCTATGGTAGTCAGGGAATATCTAAGGAAGATCACGTGTTATAACCCTCTTATAGCCCCAAAGTCTATAAACTCTCTGAGGAAGCTAACTTGGTCAATTACTCTTATAGTCTCAGGTCTACCACAAACTCTTTAAGGAAGCTCACTCAGTCAATTCCTTCTCTATCCTGGAAAGGTTTTAAAGAAATTCAAACAAGTAATGACTCTCTTAGGATGCTCACTCGGTCTTCCCTCCTATAGTCTATAATATCCAAGACGCTCTGTGAATCTCACTCAGTCCATCCCCTATAGTCTATAACGTCCAAGACTCTCTTAGGAGGCTCACTCGGTCTACCCTCTTATAGTCTATAATATTCAAGACTCTCTGGGAAGCTCACCCGGTCTATCCCTTATAGTATGTAGCACCAGGTTCTCACATTCCCTTGTCAGTCAGTGCATAATAATGCTATAAGGCCAAAGTACACCTATAGAGCTACTTGGTGAACCATTCTACTTTACAACCAACATGTCACAAATATCATTCCATCCTACGGTCACAGGGCATGGAAAACATTTATAATGGCCATAGACTAACAAGAACCAAAGGTCATAACAAGAACAAAGGTATGGAAAAACATCCAAGAATAACAATTATCCACAAATTATGATCAAATTAACTATACACATGCATACTAGCAAGGTAGGAAAAAAACAGGGTCAAAAAGGTAAACAAGAAATACCCCTTTCACGGGTATCGGTGGAATTTTCACATAAAACTCCAAGACATCGAAAGGTAAGGCACAAAACACCTACCAGGATGCTAGGAGATCAATATAATTTGACCACAAGGCTTGATTCTCCTTAGAACATCATAGATCTATGAAAACCCACAAAACGTTCAACCCACAATAACATGAGAAAGAGGGAAAATCAAGTGATGAAACTCAAGAAGAAGGAAGAGCTCACTGCTTCGGTTCCAACGCAATAGACGGTGGTCGATTCGGCAACCAGACAGAGGCTCAGGGGCTCGGAGGATGTTTGTAGTCATACGGGTTTCTCTCGGTCGAGGAACCTAAAGAAGAAGGTGTTTTCGTTGATTAGGCATGACCCCGGTCCATTTAATGAAAAAAAAGAAAGTACACTGCATGTACTTATGGGGTACATGGTGTGTACATAGCTTTTCCATACTCCAATTTAAGCAGCCTCCACAGTGACCTTACACTCAATGTGTGTGGCCCGGACACGACCAGCACACTGCCTGGTGTTGCATTAAAGTACACGACATGTACTCATAAAGTAAACGGTGTGTACTTCGAAAATTTCCTGATTTTCCTCTTTTTATAAAAAACGAACAGAAAGGGAATAACATACCTAAAACAAAGATCCGGGTTCTTACAAACTTCCCCCGTTAAATAAAATCATCCCCGAATTTCCCTAGCGAGGCGTAGAAGAAGAAACCCTGAACAGCTCCAGCCACTGCGATCGTACATCAGTCTCCCTCTCCCAGGTCTCGTCTTGTACTTGCCCGTACTGTCATAGCACCCATACTAGAGGGACATACTGGCCATGGAGAACCTTAGTACTATGATTGAAAATCTGGATAGGATGCTCCTTAAATAATGCATCTGCTTCGAGCTCATCCTCCTTGGGTTGAAAGACGTGATACAGCTCTGAAAAGTAACGTCAGAGCTGAGAAACGTGGAAGATGTAGGGCATAGCCCGGTACTTCTAAGGTAACTATAACCGATAGGAAACTGGTTCAACTCTTTCCAACACCTCAAACGTCCCGACGTAACTTGGTGAAATCTTACCCTCTCTCTGAATCCTCTTGTGTCCCAACCTCATAGTGACATAGAGGAAAACATGATCCCTGACCTCAAATTCTAGAGGTCATATCCACTGATCTGCATAAGATTTCTGTCGAGACTGCACTGTCGGCATACTCTTCCGAATCAACTCTATCTGCTCTGAGGTCTCTTGAAAAAGATGAGGTACCATCCAAGCTTCCTCTCCTGCCTCCAGCCAGCACAATGGTTATCGACATGGCCTACGGTATAAAGCCTCGTAAGGTTCCATCTGAGTAGTCGCCTGAAAACTATTGTTATAGGTAAAATATACTAGAGGAATATGATTTTCCCAAGAACCACCAAAGACTATAATGCAATATCAGAGCATATCCTCAAGAACCTAGATCGTACGCTCGGACTGGACATTAGTCTGGGGATGGTATGCTGTACTCAAATGTACCTGAGTACCCAAAGCCTTCTGAAGCCCCTGCCAGAACTGAGAAGTAAAACGTGCATCCCTGTCTGAAACAATGGAGTGTGGAACTCCATGAAGACGTACAATCACTCAGATGTACAACCGTCCCAACTCCTCAACACTGAAGGTCTCCTTGATCGAAAAGAAAAGTGAAACCTTCATAAGTCTGTCAACGACAACCCAAACTGCATCATTACCTCGATGTGACCTCGGAAAACCAGTCATGATGTCCATCATGACATTGTTCCACTTCCACTCAAGGATGTATAACTGCTGCAAAAGCCCTGATGGTCTCTTATGCTCCACTTTCTCCTGCTGACAAGTATAACATCTCATAACGAATCCAACAAAATCCTTCTTCATACCTGGACACCAATACAGGTGATGAAGATCCCAAAACATCTTGGTGACACCAGGATGAACAGCCCAAAAAGAGGAATGAAAACCCTGTATCAGCTCCTCGTGTATGTCTGCTGGCACCCACACACATCCCTGGAAATGCAATATCTCATCCTCGCCCACTGTCCAACCCGGAGGAGGGTCCTCTCCTGACACACTCTCCCACATGACTAGGTCTTCTGAGTTTGATAGCTTCCTCATCTATAAATGATCAACAAGTGTAGAGGTAATAGCTACAGAAGATAGGAATGTATGTTCCTGTCTATCATGGACTTCCCAATTCATCTTAGCGAATAGAGCCATAAGCTACCACTCATTGTTTTCCTTCTGAACTACCTGAATCTAAGTTCTCCTGCTCAATGCTTCAGCTACTCTGTTGCCCTTTCTCAGTGTATAGTCAAGCTTAAAGT
Source organism: Viscum album (assembly GCA_963277665.1). Lineage (NCBI taxonomy): Eukaryota > Viridiplantae > Streptophyta > Magnoliopsida > Santalales > Viscaceae > Viscum > Viscum album. The sequence goes on along the minus strand of OY728162.1, from coordinate 1,460,755,312 downwards.
CAAAGGACTGAAGATACTCGACCCATACGTGTTGTCTCAGATTCAGATCTCACTGAGTGAAGATTTATTTGAGACTCTTGTGGTCGGTAAAAACCCCAAAGTGCTCTCCCAGAAGATAGTTCTCTAACAACGTAAGGCATGGACAATAGCTGCTAAATCCAAATCATGTGTTGGGTAGTTCCTCTCATGTGGAACCAACTTCCGAGACCTGTACACAAAAACTCTGTCTCCCTGAATAAGAACAGATCATAGTCCAATACCTAAAGATTCACAATAGACTGTATATCTCTTACTCGGCTATGGAAAGACTAGTATCGGTGCTAACATCAACCTCCCTTTCAGCTTCTGAAAGGCTGACAGACAAGAATATGACCATAATAACTTTTCACCCATATTGGTCAGACCTGTCATCAGTGATTCTAAGTGTGAAAAGTTATGTATGAAATGCCTATAGTATCCAGCCAGTCCTAGAAAACTACGTACTTCAAAGACATTCTTTGGATTCTCCCAGCAAACTACAACTCTCACTTTCTCTGGATCTACTGATACTCCTATCTCTGAGATAACATGACCCAGGAAGTGAATCTGATCCATCCAAAAGTGTCATTTCGAGAGCTTAGCATATAACTGATGCTCTCTCAGTGTACGAAAAATGATCTCAAGATGGGTATCATGGTAATGTCGAGTGTGAGAGTACACCAATATATCATCCACAAAAACCACCACAATGGAATCCAAGTATGGATGGGACACTCTATTCCTCAGTGCTATGAAAACTGCTGGTGTGTTCGTGAGACCGAATGGCATAACCATATAAACGTAGAGACTATATCTGCTCTTGAAGGATTTCAGAGGTATATTTGATGGTCTAACGCGCAACTGATGATAACTGGATCTCAAGTCAATCTTTGATAACACTCAGGCTCTACGAACTTGATCAAAGAGGTCATCGATCCTCAACAAGGGATATTGGTTCTTGACCATCAACTGGTTCAACATCCGATAATCCACAAAAAGCCGAAGGGTACCATTGGCCTTCTTCGCAAAAAGGCCAGGAGAACCCCAAGGAGAAGTACTGGGTTTGATGAAACCCTTTGCCTGAAACTCCTCCAACTACTTCTTGAGCTCCTGCAACTCAGGTGTAGTCATCCTGTATGGAGGAATGGACACCGGTGCTACTCCTGGAAAGATATCAATAGAATACCTCATGCTCCAGAGGCTAACCTAAAAAGTCCTCTGGAAAGACATCCCTGAAACGATCCACCACTGGAGGAACGTCTAACTGTGAAGTCCCCTGGTCATCCAAATAAAGACTAGAAATCTGGGCTATAACTTCTCCTATCCCATGATGCTCTGGTCAAGGTCTACCTTCCTGGACATCCCACTTGCCTCTATGAATAAAAGATCCACCTTCTGGGGATATGAAACTCACCCTGCAGTGATAGTAATTGACAACTACCTAGAAGGGAAAAAACCAGTCCATACTGAGAATGACATCATACCATATCATCTATAGGGCATAGAAATACCATAAGAAGTGACGCCCTGCAACCTCAAGAGGGAACTCTCTGCACTGACATATGCTTGACATCCTCATTCCCAATGGTGTATCCAGAGTTAACATGTCTGCAGATGAAAAGATACAGAGCCCAAGGCTCTCGACAACAGTAACATAGATAAAGGTTTTCATATCACCAATATCGAAAAGGGATGAAGATAAAATAGAGGCTACTAGGATCATACCTCAAACTATAGAAGGGATGGGATCCTACTCCGGATAGGTCTTCTACACAGTGACTTTCTGGCCTGTATTGTGGCCCTGCACCCCTGGCTGACCACTCTGAGTAGATCCACTCTTCTGTCGTTGGTAACCGGGTGACTGACCACCACGGCCACGACCTCCACCTCAGCTCAAACGGCCAGAAGAACTCCAGTTTCCAAACTGGTGAGAAGCTGGTGACACATCTCCTATACGTGGGGTTATAGAAGAACCCCCACCACCAGCTGTAGGTGAGTGTATCTGACAAAAACGCTGAAGATGGCCCATCTTTCCACAAGACCTGCACTCCATTGGGTCTCTCTAGAACTGGGGCCTAGTATGCCCACTCCTACCACACTGGTAGCATACGACCTAGCTTCCCGAAGATAGATTCCTCCTACCCTGATCTCCTCAATAAGACTCCCTACGACACTTCCAACTATCACAAGGAGGAACACTGAATCTGTATATCGAACCGTTTTGGCTCACTGCTCTAGAATCTCTCAGATTGCACACAGTGATCAGCACCTGGTTGAAAATCAAGGATATCGAAGTCAACCTACAGATATTCACCTAGGAACAGATCTCCTTCCTGTGACCATCCTCAAACATCCTAGAAAGTAATATCTCATCACCTACTGGAATCAGCGTGAAACGTTGCAGCTTGGTAAAACGAGATGAGTACTCTATAACAGAAAGAGGACCCCACTCGAAACTCATAAACTCCAGGATCGGTCGGATCTCAAGGTCTCTAGATATAAGTAATCATAGAAGATGCATCGAAACTCATCTCATGTAATACTCTACTGGCACCCTGACTGTGAGATCACCTCCCACCACCTCATGACGGTGTCTCGGAGTATATAAGTAGCCAGATTTTCTGCTTTCTTAGTAGGTATCTCCCGATGCTCGAAGATCGTTAGCGTGGCCTCTAGATATGACTCTGTAGCATGGGGGCCTCCATACCCTGAGAATGTAGAAGGACACTACTGCTAGAAAACCTGCATCAACTTAGCCATTGACAGGGAAGGAGGTGGCGCTCCCTGAAAGGTATGCATCATCCTCATAAATTCCTCCATGAACTGCGAATCAATTCCTGCGATGGGTATAACTACTGGTACCAAGGCTGGCACAATAGGAGGATCTATAGGAGGTCCTTGATCGACCATATTTGGTGTCTGATTACCATCTAGCAGCTGAAGTATGACAGGAGGATGTCTCAGAGGCATAGCTCTGAAAGATCAAAAGTTCACCTTTGATCAGGATTATCAAGGATAGAGAACAGAAGAGTACAAAATGGAAACAGGAGAAGAAACAATTAACTTTTACACAACACGACTTCACGGCATCTATAAAACTACATGGCGTGTGCTCTAATCCATTCACATGGGTGTGTGCTTCTGCCACCTTTGGTCATGTAACACCCTAGACTACACGACATGTTTCCCCCAAACACGATGAGTAATTCATCTCCACTCCCCTTGCTGAGACTCTTTACACGGCTAACTCACAAAGTTCTCTTAACCCTAGACTACACGGCGTGTTCACTATGGACACATCGTTTACTAGACAAGGATTCAACGACCCGTGTTGTTAGTTACATAGCCAGCTACACGGATGACCTTTACACGGCGTGTTCCGAACAAACCTGGTGTGTATAGGAGAGATAACACCATCCCGTGTTGTTCGTGACACAGTCGGTTACCTAGAACAAGACTACAAGGTGTGTTCATATCCAACATGGCGTGTACTACATGAGTTTCCCCAACCCGTGTTTTTAGTGACATGTCTGGGTACACGACTCACTATCCCACGGCCTGTAATGACTATATATGGCGTGTTGTCGAAAACTTTTTCACCACCCTGTGTTTTTGCTCACATAGTCAGTGACACAGTTTAAAACTACACAGTGTGTAGTCAAATACACGCCATGTATTTTGGTTTTTTTCAGGCAGTAGCTCAGAAATTGCACTGAAACCTAGAAAACACTGAAAAAAACATGAAGGTGCCAAATTACGATATGTGAGGGCCCATACTCCTTGAGAACCAAATATTGGCATCTCCTACATATCATATACAAAGGAAACAAGTCAACCAAACAATGATCCACCAAATTCCGGTTCATGAGGGACCATAACACCTCAATAATGAATGTTTGGTGTCCATTTAAGAAAAGTACATTACAAACATATTATCTTTCAAACTGAAGGTATTATATCAAAGCATCTATCACAACAACATGCATAATATACACAACAACTATCACAACAACATGAAATCACTAATTCACCCTAGATGGCATGGCAAGAATGAATGAAATGTGATTTCTAAAAAGTTCCTATATGATGAATGATATGGAATACCCTCATCTCATCAGGTTGTGACAGAAATAAAACCACACTAGTACAACAATAACAACACAAAGCATGTGAATCACTCTAGGTGAAATCATGTTAATTGTAAAATCTCAAAACCAGAAAAATGTAAAAAAATGATGTAGATTGGCTTTTCCCTATACACGGGTTAGCTACTCCCAGCCCAACTTATTACCAATTATCGTATCTGTCCTATCCCTAGATAAAGGCTCCAAATAGTAAGCCAATAGTAAATAATTCCTTTGATACCACTTTGTATCGTCCCAGTTTCGGAAGACACCCAGAGGCACCCCATACCCGGTTGGTCACATGGACTCAAGCGTATTTCCCCGAATGCCAGAGGTTTCCGACTAGCAGTGAGGGCCTATGGTGTGACAGTGGGGAAATTATGCCCGCATTGGAAGAGTACACAACAACAGTAAAAAAACAAGCAAAAGCAGAAGCAGTAAATATCCAACAATAATGCACAAGTAAACAGCGGAAGACTAAAACAATAAACCACCGGAGCACATATGTATATATGAAATGATGCATGATACATATCTAGGAAAACATCCAAACATGTCACAATGATGGAAATACAAACAGTACCAAAAAAAGTACAAATTTAAAGATAAACTGATCCTCATCATCGCAAGCCTAAGCTTGGTCCCATGCTCTCCTGCTCTAATGTAATCAAGTACTCGATGTAGAAGGGGGCTTGCCCTTATCTATACCTGCAACAACATAGTCTATTTGGGCCCAAAAGCATGACCCAAACAGGGTGTGAGACTAAATCCTAGTAGGCAACCACCCAAAGATCTGTTGCTCATAGTCAGTGAGAAAAATAACATCTAATAGTATAGTAACCAGTAAACAGTAATAGTAAATAGCAGGCAGTAATCAGTAAGTAGTAACAGGATGTTATACAACTGTGATCAATCCATTGAACAACAAGCAGTAGGGAAGAAAAAACATCCCACAACAGGAACCCCTCTGGTAATTAATCACAACCAACCCCTCTAGTCTTATCCAAGAAGTACGAACAACCCTCTGGGCATTACACTCAGCCTAACCCCTCTGTTTTGGTCATACAAAATTGTAAGACTCTCTGGGGAAGCTCGCTCGGTCAATTAACTTTATAGCCTAAGGTAGTTAGGGACTATCTAAGGAATATCATGCGGTCAAACCCTCTTATAGACCCAAAGTCTAGAAACTCTCTTAGGAAGCTCACTCGGTAAATTCCTCCTATAGTCTCAGGTCTACCACAGAATCTCTATGGAAGCTCACTCAGTCAATTCCTTCTCTAGCTTGGAACATTTTTAAAGAAATTCCAACAAATAAAGACTCTCTGAGGATGATCCTTTGGTCTACCTTCTTGCAGTATATAATATCCAGGACTCTTTGGTAAGCTCACTCAGTCCATCCCCTATAGTCTATAACGTCCAAGACTCTCTGAGGAGGCTTACTCGGTCAACCCTCATGTAGTTTATCATATTCAAGACTCTCTGGGAAGCTCACTCATTCAATCCCTTATAGTCTGTAGTACCAGGTTATCACAGTCCTATTCCAGTCAGTGCATAATAATGCTATAAGTCCAAAGTACACCTATAGAGCTACTTAGCTAACCATTCTACAGAACAACCAGCATGTCAAGAATATCATTCCATCCTATGGTCACAAGGCATGGAAAGTAGGTATAACGACCAAAGGATAATAAGACCCAAAGGACATAACAAGAAAAAAGGAATGGAAAAAAAATCCAAGAATAACAATTATCCACAACTTATGATCAAATTACCTCTACACAATCAGAAAAGAAAGCCAGGAAAACAACAGGGTCAAAAAGGTAAACACATAATACCCCGTTCACGGGTATCAGTGGAATTTTCACATAAAACTCAAAGACATCAAAAGGCAAGGCACATACCACCTACCTGTATGCTATAAGATCAATATACTTTGTTTATGAGACTTTATTCTCCTTATAATGACATAGTTCTATGAAAATGCACAAAACATTCAACCCAAGATAACATTAGATTGAGGGAAAATCAAGGGATGAAACTCAAGAAGAAGGAAGAGCTCACTGTTTTGGTACCAAAGCAATTAACGGTGGTCGATTCGGAAACCAGATGGAGGCTCAGGGGCTTAGAGGATGTTCATGGTTGTACGGGTCGCTCTTGGTCGAGGAACCTGAAGAAGTAGGTGTTTTCGTAGATTAGGCACAACCCCTGTCTGTTTAATGAAAAAAAGAAAGTACACGGTGTGTACTTATGGGGTATAGGGTGTGTACATAGATTTTTCGTACTCTTCTTTAAGAGGCCTCCACATCGCCCTTACACATTATGTGCATGGCCTGGACAAGGCTAGCACATGGCCTGGCACTACATCAAAGTACATGGCATGTACTCAGAAGGTACACATCGTGTATTTCAAAAATTTCAAGATTTTCCTATTTTTATCAAAAATGACCAGAAAGGGAATAACATACCTGAAATGAAGATCTGGGTTCTTACAGGTCATGAAAATGTGGTGTCCGAGGTGGTCGATTATACATTAGGATTGGGAGTCTGTGAGATATGGTTTGGGGAAATAGTGTTAAGTGATTTAAGTTTGGCTTTCAAGACATGGAATCCAATATTGGTGCAAGCATCTGACATATCCATACACCAAGACTCTGATAACCTCCTTTTCAACTCGATACATAAAAAAACTATTTTTAGGGATGTAAAAGAATGGTAAATCCATTATATAGGAATGGGTTGGGTTTTCCATGTCCTTTGTGTTAGCTATTTAGATATACTCATTGACCATGGTACATCTAGTTTCCTTATATGATTCCTCCAAAATGCATACCCGCTAGGATTCATCAGGTCAAAAGAGAGGATAAACCCCTAAGGGATGAGGCTTCAATACAGGGATCGATTCCCTAGGAGTTACTTCCATGTGGTGAACCTTCTATATAACCCCCAGTGGATCAGCCTGTGGTGCCTTCATTACTAACAGATTAGGTGTGTAGGATAATCACACTCCATGAGTTCCAGAGGCAAATAACTATTAGGTTCAAAGGTGATCCCGACTCTCAGGCATCTTAGGACAGGATTGAGGTAGTAACAAGAGTTTTTCTTCTAGTAAGGACACCGGAGAACCATAAGGTGATCCTAGGAGTGAGCCTTCTTCAGGGTTCAGCAGGGCGATGGTGGAGTCAGACGACACAGATTCACAAAGAGGAGACTCTTTCATTGACGAAGTTTCAATGAATATTTATGGAGGATTTCTATCCAGTTACGCTGAGAGAAGTGAATATCCATGAACTTCTTCATCTCCTGCAAGGCAGTTTGACGGTGGATGACTATTCATCGAGGTTCACCAACCTCGCCAGGTACTTGATGGATATGGTTAGGGATCAGTACATCAGAGCTCAGACCTTCGATCGAGTTCTACAGAGGGACAATTTAGCTATTTTCATGACTCTATGAATATCTTCTTATGATGGAGTGATCGATTGGGGCCTGGTGATCGAGAGCTTCTTCGCGGTGTAGTGATAACTATTTGTAGTTTGCAACAGGAAGGCAGGTGCAGAGACCTTGACAATAGGAAGCTAATGCCAGGAATAAGGTTCGGGACATGAGAGACATCGTAGGAGGACCCTGGATAGCGTGTCTACAACCCATGGCTCTCATGATAGATCCAGTTAGCCTAGGGAGAGGTGATCATACTCGTGTGATGGTAGGGTACATCTCTCAAGAGACTGTACAACCTTTCGAGCTGCTGACAGAGAGGCAGTGGATGGACCATCAAGGAAGAGGAAAATAGTAGATCATGCAAACCCGCTAGGCTGTAGACATAAAATATGAGTAGGGAGAGCTTCAGGTGGTGGTAAATTCATCGATCTACATCCACAACCACCCCAAGGAGGTCCACACTAGGCTTAGAGAGATGAGAGACATGGGAGGGGATAGTTTCATGCGGTCAAGGTGTACGACCCAGGGACTCCAGGGATGATCTGAGGTATAATATGTGTCTTCTATACCCCATCATCTATACTTATAGACATAGGTTATAGTTATTCCTTCCTCGCCACATGACTTGTGTGAATCCATGAGATTTTATTAGAGTTGTTTACTTAACACTTATTCTTGGATACACCAATGGGAGGAGATTCAATGATCACACATCTTTTTTAGAGACTGTGATATTTCCCTTAGAGGTGAGATTTTTTGTTGGAATATCTTGGTGGCAGCATCAAGGCCTTACAAAGTCTTTCTCAGTATGGATTGACTAACATCGGTCCACGCCCAAATTGACTACTTTAGGCGAAGAGTGTGGTGTGTCTGCAGTGATGGGAAAAGGTTTTCTGTTGTCAGTGAGAAAGAGACCCATGAAATAGAAGATGGGCTCATGCATAGGTGGGTTTAGTCGATCACTCATGAGTTGGATAGCCTTACCCTCAGAGCAGTAGATGTTGTTAGATTAACATTACAAGAATTTGTAGTGGAGTACAAGGATGTCTTTCCCAATGATGTTTCAGGACAACCATCCCATTGGGAGATCGACTTCTGCATCAACTAGCAGCCAAGGATAAAACTGATATCCTCACCAGCATATCAAATAGCTCCAACAGAGCTGCTTGAGCTGTGGGTTCAGCTAGAGGATTTGCAGAGGAAGGGGTTCGTGATACCCAACATTTCACCCGGGGTATCCCCAGTTATATTTTCCAAGAATGATGATGGGAGTTTGAGGTTGTGCATAGATTATTGGTGCATGAATGAGGTGACAGTGAAGAACAGGTGTCCACTACTGAGGACCGATGAACTCATCGATCATCAAAGATGGGTACAATGGTTCTCGAAGGTTGAACTTCGATCAGGATGCCACCAGTTACGAGTACATGACAAGGATATACTGAAAACTACATTCACATACTACTACTGTCACTATGAGTACTTGGTGATGCCTTTCAGTGTAGAAAACACCAAATCAGTGTTCATGGGACTTATTAACTAGATATTATTACCGTATTTAGAATAGTTCATAGTAGTCTTAATTGATGACATCCTTGTGTACTCAACATTATAGGATGAGAACGTGATATTCCTGTAGATGGTTCTAAACGTACTCTGAGAGCACCAGCTTTAGGGATAGTTCTTGACGTGACAGTTCAAGATTCAGGAGATCCACATTATGGGACATGTATTCTCATCAGATAGAGTATATATGGACCCTAACAAGGTGGATGAAATGTTTTCATGGGAGACACCTAGGAGGGTAAAGGATGTGTGAAGCTTCCTTGGGTTAGAAGGATATTACTAAAGATTCATTCATAATCTATCCAGGATATCAGCATCGATGATAGCCTTGACCAAAAAGGGGAAACCATTAATGTGGACGGAGAAGTTCTTACTAGATTTCGAGTAGTTGAGATAGATTTTGATGAGCAACCCAATCTAGATATTGCATGAGGAGGGTGTCGATTACATAGTTTTCTTTGACACATCAGGGACCGAGATTGAATGTGTCCTGATGCAAGGACATGTGGTGATTTTTTATAGTTTAATCCAGATACGATCGTATGAGAATAACTATGAGACCTATTATGCTGAGTTGGAAATGATAGTCCTCGCATTGAAGATGTGGCAGCACTACCGTATGGGAGAGAAGTTTATCACCCACTATGACCATAAGAGCCTCAAATAAATCTTCTCATAGAAGGATATGATTTAGATATAGAGTCATTGGCTAGAGTTCCTCAAAGAATATGATTTCAAGATCATCTATACTCCTAGGATGGGGAACAAGGTGGAAGATTCTCTTAGTAGGAGATCGATCTCACAGCTACTGAGTGAGGAGACAGAGCAGTTGGCCTCATTAAAGTTTTCCTTTGTGGATATAGAGGATGCATCTTACCTTCAGTCGATAGTTTTCACCCTTCTAATCATATAGTGAGTTAGGGAGGAATAGATTGGGTGTGTCCAATGTGAGGCTTTACATACTTATTTATCCACATGACATTCTCTTGATGGATATTCTCAAGGTGGAGAGCACATTATTCTTTTTAGAGGATATAAGGTCATGCTAGTGGCATTGTGGGAGGAGGTTCTGAGGGATTTTTACACATCCCCATTTGTGGCACATCCTATAGTGGTGAAAATGTACCAGGACCTTTGGAGTTAGTTTTGTTGGAAATGTATGAAGAATGTAGTATTATAGTTCATCTCTCGATGCCTTACGTGCCAACAGGTGATGACTGAGCACCTGGTCCCAGCAGGGTTTTCTCACCCACTAGAAGTACTAGAGTAGAAGTGGGATGGGATATCAATAGACATCATGATGGGATTACCATGAATATCCAAGGTATTTGACTCCATCATGTTGATCACTAAATGACTCACCAAGATGGCCCACTTCTTATCTATCAGAGAGTAGAGTTCCATAGAGAGCTTGGGACTCCACTATATGCATGAGATAGTTTATCTTCATTGAGTCCCTTTGATGATAGTCATAGATCACACTGCTCATTTCACATCCTAGTTGTGGAAGGGACTGTAGTATGTGTTTGGGACTCAGCTATTCTTGAGGAAGACATTCCATCCCAAGACCGATGGTTTGACAGAGAGGACCCTTCATGTTCTAAAGGATATGTTGTGGGACTATATCTTGGACTTTGGTCATGGTTAGGAGGACCACGTTCTAATGGTGTATTTTTCATACAATAACAACTTTCAATACACCATTGGCATGGCACTATTTTATGCCTTATACGGGTGACCCTTCTGGTCAAAGCTTTGCTCGTAGAACTGCACAAAGTCAGCACTCATGGGTCTAGAGTTGTTGAGAGCTACCATTGATTAGGTGTGGATCATCTAGGAGAGGATGAAGACTACACAATGATGAAATAAGTCTTATGATAACAAGAGACATAGACCTTTGGAGTTTGAGTAGGGAGACCATGTCTTCTTTAGGTCTCACCTAGATGAGGGTTGTAGAGATTTGGCTGGGGTACAAAATTTTCTCAAAGGTTCAGCAACCCTTTCCCAATACTATACAGAGTTGGAGAGGTGACATACCGCTTAGCTCTAATGTCATAGTTGAACTGATTAGATGATTTATTCTATATGTTACAGCTGAGGAGGTATGTGTGTAAAGCATTGCATGTCATCGATTGGGGTGAGAAGGATATTGAGGATTTTGTGACCTTTGCTGAGTACCCAGTGGAGATCGAGTATCAGAAGGAGAGGATCCTTCATGGGAGATTGATTCCTTTGGTTTGCATCCGATGGAATCATGGGAACCTATAGAATAGAATTTTGGAGTGGGAGTCTTAGAGTTTCGCCCTGTACCCACATATTTTAGAGTCGCCCATGTTTTGGATTTTCATGGATATAGAACCCCAAGGTGGGGAGAATATAATAAATATGATTTTTAGTTTATTATTTTTAAATATTATATGTAATTATTTTGAGATCAAGAACATAGATGATACATCATTCCGAGGCTCAGTGAGCCCAAAATGGTGGTTTCAACATTTTTACGTTATGTGAGTCGGTGTGTGTACATGGTTGTGGAAGTTTCCAAATAGATGCCCAGATTAAAAATATGAGGGAACCATTATGTTTGGGATGACGAATTTACCTATGAATGGGACTAACCTTGACCAGTGAGGGTTGAGGGAAAAAGTTAATTTTTAGAAGTTTTAAGTAAAATAAAAAAAATAAAAAAAACTGAAAAGTTTAATTTATTTTATTTGTAAATGTTCACTATAGTGTGACTACGTAAAATATGTTTCTATAATTAAATACATATCATAATCACACTGAAACAAAAAAACTAACTCATTAATGCCAAAACAGAATGACAGTGACTCGGCATAGTAGAACACTAAGACATGTTCCCTAATTTTGATGGGATAATTTAATCTTGGTCATTAGTAGAATATTGAAAGAAACTTTGGATAATTCTTGAAACTTTGGAAATAACTCTCAGCAACGAACGATGATGAATAAAAAGTCAGAATTGATGTGCCAACATAGTTGAAGGATCTCGGAGATGATAGTAGCACTATCCCTTCATCATCGATTGATCCCTCCTTGAAGTATGGGTTATGTTTTAAATTATTTCTTCCCTATTCTATAAATTAAATGAAAAACGTGAATCAACCCATGAACTGGTTGACCCGAGCATCATTGTTCGTGTGGGAGGAATTTTTTTAGGTTCATTCCTAGGTATTATTTTTTCATGTTTTGATGTTTTTAATTTACATGGTTTAAACCTTCTAATATGGATGTATTAATTCCATGACAAATGAAGGCGGAGATTTGTTCCTCCTTTTTTGTATTGTTTTATTCCTCCCTCTTCCATACGTTCTTTGTGTTCTTCGCGTTCTTCACAGGAATATGAAAACAGAATCGTTGCATGCCCCTTTCATGGTTCAATAATCCCAAAATGGAGATCCGACATAATGAATACAAAGTGGAGGTGCGACCACAATAGAGGTGGATGAATTGATATGGTTTGGGAGTTCTATTTCTTCAAGAATTATTTATGTGGGTGAATTGGAACATGTTTCCGGGGCTGATTGGAGGCCCAATACTGATGGAATCAACTTTGTGATGTCAAGGTGACCTAAAGCCTTGAGTTTTAGGGCAATTGAATTTCCGAATCGAAGAAAACTACATCACGACAGGAACGCCAGTAGAGAACAATGATTCTGGAAATTTTCGAAGAACACATCATGTATCCTGAAGAACACGCCATGTGGGACCATCATAGTGGTAGCTAGGGCTTTGCGATGTATGAAATGATTAGTAGACGTGTTCTCCAAAGAACATGGCATGTGGGTCCTTACGCGGGACTCACCATGTATCTCAGATGTTACTCAGACACATGGTGGAGTACACAACTGTATACTCCACCACATGACTAGACTAGGCCGACTGCAAAGGTTACCCCGTGTTCCGGTTAAACGGGATGATATACATGGGTTGAGGCCGTGTACTAGCACATGGCCACACATAGAGAGCAGACCCTATTTAATCAGACATAGTGTGTGGTCTGCCCTACCCACTAAGTACTTACCTTTCTACATGACATGTTCCCTCTAACTCGGGTCGTTACACATGGGTAGTACCCAGAGTCGCAAGACACGGTGTGTGAAAACATCTACACACTGTGTATATCCTATAAACTTCCTATGATCTCTTTGCCAACCTTTAATTGTCTATGCTTTCTTTGGGTTAGGGCACCTTTTTCTCGTTCCCCAGAAGGTCAATTAAAATTTCCATCTACAAGACTATGATCCCAGGAGTAGGTCTTTTCTAGATAGAGTGAAGTATCCCTCGGAGTGGCCTGGAGTGAGATCCCTTCTCCATTATTGACCCTAGGTAGAGTCAGGTATCGATGTGAATAATTTTATAAGAAATTGATCATCTACATAGATGGTGAATCTGGATGAGTTGCCGTATTTTCCAAGGCCTTGGAAGTGATCCCCATCTATGTATCATGGCCTTTTTCCACTTAGGATCGTGTTCACCCGAAATGAGTGTATTTATCTCTCATATATTTTCCCAATGAATTGTACTTCTCAGACAAACGTCATTGGACCTATCATAAACATCTAGTGTGTTCTACTAGATGAGTTCTTTATGGAATATTTGAGATGAATACCTCGCGTTGGCATGTAGTCATTGTGGACTATGGTTCTGGGTTTTGAGTATATCTGGATGTGTTTCTCTTGTTATATCATTAGTTAAAATATACTACATGGAGAAAATTGTACCTTTACATTTTGTATTGTTTGGTGTTTTTCATGGTCCTCTACTGAGTATTGTTATACTCACCCTTGTATGGGCTTTGCCCGCACATGTCGTGTCTTGTGTAGATGAGAAGCCTTTTGATGGAGTCTAGGGTGTACTAGGACCGGACCGAGATTTTTGAGTTCCCTACAGGATGAGGTTTTCCTATTGTTATGAGAAATAGTCCCAGTACCTCTTTGTTCTTACAGGTTAGACTTTGTAGTTTGAAAACTCTTGTTTTTGGTGGAATTGTATTTTGGCCCAGTTTACTTTCCACACTTTACATTCCATTGTACTATGTTGGTTGGGTTTAGTTGTATGCATACATTTTGTTTCTTAGTGTCTTTTTTTCATTTTCGCATTTTGGGGATTTGATAAATGTGCATGTGTACATGTACTTAGGTAATGCCTCCCATGTTAGTGACATTCCTACTCTGTGCTAGTCACGTTTCCCTAGCCTATTGGAGGTGGGCTTGGGGAGTCATGGTGTGGGACCCACTAGGATGGGTTGTGACTGTATATCCTCCCTACTATTCCCTTTTTACTCCTTCACTATAAGCATCATCGTTTGGAATTTGGGGACGTTCTCCTGAGCCCATGTAGCCCACTAACCTAGATCACTATTTGAAAGTGGCTTCTGGGTTATGGATTCTATAATTGAATTATAAATATAATAAAAAAAATTAGAGATAATTATATGAATAGTATTAATGATTATAAGAATTTATTTAGGACTATAAATAAGAATGAGACTTGACCATAATATACATAGTCATTAGAAATATGGTTATTGGATATATATTCATTGGGTATACATGTTTTAAATAAATATAATTATTTTATGTAACATTTAATAAAATTTTAAGAATTATAATTTATAATTATCTAATGAATTAACAAATAATATTAAATAGAAAAATTTTATAATGGAAATAATTATTTATACGCTATATATTATTATTATTATTGCTAATGAATGATTTTTTGTATTTAAAAAATCTGAACAAATATTTTCATACTAATGGTTTGATAAAATCAAATGGTTATAATAAAAAAATTAATTTTATTAGGATTTGGATAAAATTATTTAAATTATATTTTTTAAGGAACTCTTATTTATGTATTTTTTTTGTTTTTATGTTAATAAATTTAATTATTCACTTTAAATTTAGGATTCTAGTGTAAATTTTCAATACATAAAAATTATATTAACACTCATTTAAATTAGTAATTTATATGAAATATAATTAAAAACACTTAGTGATAGAAAATAAATTTGTCTAAATATGAATTTTTTCAATATATATAATATTTTAATTTAAAATTTAATATTATCATATTTAGAAATTTATGTATAATAAGTGAGACAATGTTTCATTAAATCAAAGTACGTAGTTATTCGCCAATTTAAAATTTACCTTATATTATCCACTAATTATAAATATCATTATACATTATAATAATTTTATGTTAACACCATTATACTTATATGTGAATGATATTAATATTATATAACTCTCTATTAATACAAATTCATCAATATATAATGTTCTTATTTGGGTTGGTTCAACTATCTACATGAAAAATGCATTACTACCTTCACCATTTCTAACATGAATGAGTATAATTACATTAATAATTTTCAAATATTGTATTTCCAATTAATTTATGTTATTAATTTTTTTCATTAATGGTGACAAAAAAAAATCAATGGTCAATATTATGTTACTCATTTCTATCTGTAAAAATTACCATAAAAATTTTCATTATGGATTACATTATCATAAGTGATAAAAATAAATTGTATCAAATTAATATGGGATTAATAGAATAATTGAATCAAAATTTTTATATAACATTTACGAATATTGGAATAATGAACTTAGTATTAAGAAATAAGGATCGAAATTGTAATTGTGAAACTTGTATGAAACAATAAAAATCACTAACATCTGTTGATGAAAATAAAAATTAACTAACTAATATATATGAAGTGAATCATTATAATTTATGAGTAAAAATGGTAATGGATATGAATAATTCTATAAAATAATTTATTATGATTTTTATTTTTATTATATAGTATTATAATGAACTTTTCTCAATTTTAGGAGTAAAGGTAAGGTTTTTTTACAAGTCTCATTTTTGAAATTGAGATTTTTTACGTTTGAAATTACATCATGGAAAATTATATGTTATTATATATAAAAATTATCAATTTTATTATAATGTTGTTATTTATTAGGTATAAATTTATTCATACCATTTAAAATTTCATTGGTTCATAATTTTACCATAAGAACTTTTATAAGTGGGGCTGACCTCATCTCTTTTGTTTGATGCAGAATTATTTCCTCCTTGTCAATATTTTTTATTTTTTATGGATATAACTATATCTACTTGTAGTATTTCTCAGGATATTTTACAAATATTTTTAATTTCTTTATAAAAATTAATATTCATATATAATTTTTGGTGTGGTTTTGTTTTTCCAACTTTGAATCTATTTACAAAATTATGAAAGGAAACATCCTTTTTAATTATTTTGAAATCAACAACTTTTCTAGATTTTGTAACATTTTTTCATAATGGATCATACTATTTAATTTTTCATGGTTTAAAAAATTAATTTATATTCCAATTGTTTTTAAAAAATTTCTAATTAAATATATGTTATTTAAAATATAAAAGGGGGTTTCTTCTCATTTTTCAATGTAATTTTATAATACTGTTATAATGTTTATTTTTTATATATGTCAATATATTTAAATTCTTATTGTTGAACATTTGGAAGACAAATTAACAAATCTATAAACCTTTATACTTTTGGTGGATTTTGGTCATGTTTTTTATAAATCATAATAAACAAATTTATTTCTCATGTGTTAACTAAGCTATGATGGAATTAAGAATGTTTTAATGTTCACGTGACTAAAATATGTATGTTTTTCATTATGTAATCATTGGTACCAGAATTATATTTCCCTATAATGTAATTTTTAATGATTTATATCTCATGAGATGTTTCTCAAGTGTCTGGTGAGTAAAACCAGTCCACTACGGGACTCTGGACTCTATGTTTATGGGATTGAGAAGTGAACCAAATCTACTCTATGAATTTTTATACAAAAATATGATATTTTAGGTAGTGATAATTGAAATAAGAAATGATTTTATATATTTATGTATGTGACAAATTCTTATACCTATGGTATGTTTTAATAGATCAATATTACTCACTCCTGATTCAACTTTTATACATCTCATTTATGAAGTTATATCAAAATCCTTATCCCATGACTCATTGTTTATTATCTACGATATTTCTAAAAATGTATCATGTGAGGAGAATATTTACAGAAGATGTTGAAAATGTTTTAAAATAAATTTCTTATGTATCTAATCTATAAATAAATAGAGAATTTATTTTCTATGGAGTGGTTTATTATGATTTTTAATGAATATTATTATTAAAAGATTTAATATTTGTAAATGTTGTTCTAGAGTCACCTAAGTTTCTATCATGGTGTTGTTTAAATATTTTTAGGGATTATGATATTAAGAATAAGAGTATAGAACCTAAAACATCCTATAATAAGCCGAACGTGATGTATGATGAACATAAAACGTTATAGTTTGGTAAGGATACATAATTTATGATATCTTAGGGTTGATTTTATTTATCACATGATAGATTAATCTGATTATTGTTGGTGGATAATCATAAAAACATTTTTAATTTTAGTCATGGCTGGAATTTAGAGGGAAAAATATAATAATGAGTGTGATTAAAAATTATATGAATTTCCCTACAATCAACCATACATAATGTGAAATAGAATGTATAATATCACAACTATGCTCAAATATATTGCTTATTCAATTAATAATAACAAAAATCTTACATAAGTCTTTAATAATCCAAGTATAGAACAATTTTTCATTGTTTCCTTCATGTGACAATGCCAACCATCATTTTTTGGTCTTCTAGACCACTTAGTTTTTAGTAATTTATTAGCATAATAGAAAATATATCTTCTATAAAACAAGTTTTCATTGAATAAAATGGTTATTTTAATTGCTTATTAGTAGGATGGTGAGGCTGATAAATGATGGACTCCCATTCAGTATTCTATGTATGATAATGATATTGAATCTATTGGATGTGAGGTGTTTAAGAAGTCGTTTTTCAATAGAAAATTTCTATAAACACTTCAAAAAAAATAGAAGATGGGTTTACTATAACTAAAAAATGATTATAAATCAATTAATACCCAAGAAGATAAATTGATTGTTTTTTTAATAGACACCCCAAGGTTTTATCATTAATCATAACAAAATTAGGTTTTATTTAGTGTTTTAAAACCATGTCTCTAAAAAGTTCTATCTATAAGGGACATCAGTATATATGAAGTGATTATTTAATGTTCTCTAAGGGTGGAATTGTAAATTAGACACTCCATTTATTTTCTTGGTTTTGGGGATAAGAAGAGTAAAAAGGGTTTTCATGGAAACTATAATGGTAATTCCCAAATAGAAATGAAAATGAATCTTCCTGTATGATGAAAACATGGGAAGAATTTGGGAGAGAAATTATTTAAATACACATGAAAATGCATCAAGTCAAGAAGATATGGATATCATTAAAATTAATTTTGATGAACTATAAAGAGGGTAACTAATGAAATGGATGAAAATAAAGGATAACCTAGTGAACTTCCCACAATCTAATGAACCATACATAAGGTTTATTGACATTATACCAACCACTGCACCAATCCAAAAGTTAAAAATGAAAATCAACATCAATAACATATAAAGAAAAGTTACAATGTGAATGATTATAAAACCACAAGTACTAAAGTGTATCATGAAATTAAAATAATGAAAGATACAATTTTCATCCACTCTAGTTCTAAAAATATCCTAATTGCATCTTGATCTATCCGCTCCTTCATATTTGGGAATTCATATTAGGTAATAAAATCACCACTCCAATATAAATATATTGAATTATTGATAAAAATTACTAGTGGTATGATAATTTCATCCAAATTTTATAAATCCTCTCTGATAAAATCTCATGGGAGTTTTCTTTCTATAAATATTATTATTCTACAATTAATATAATTTCACGTAATTTTGGGAATAGATTGGTTCTCTTAAAATATATCCTATACTAATATTCATTATTAGAAATATGGATTTCATATCTTGAATTAACCCATGATCACTAGTTGGTGTAAATCTATCCATGAACTCCCTATGGGAATTAATTCCATTTAATTATCTTAATACCCAATTATAAAGGGTATTTATATCAAATGGTTATGAAAAAAACTTGACATTAAAGATATTAATATTATTGGGGAATATGTTAATGTATTATTGGAAGTGTTTCCTAGTCTTCCCCACATATTGAGGTTGAGTTTTAAATAAAACTCATACATGGTGCTATGTATTTATCAAAGAATTCATATAGAATGTTCTTAATTGACGATTGTTGTTTATATAGAATAAACACCAATTTGGGCTGGGATAAACTCATAAATTGATAGATTAAATAAATAATCCTTAATGCATAAGATGATAAAAATAATGATCAATGAATTTATATAATGATATATGATAAAGCACACTAAAATCATGAGAGATGATTTTTAAAATAAATTTATAATTTTATTAAATTGACAGTTACCTTAGTCTTCAAAACATTATTCAAAGAATAAATTTATAATATAAACATTTTTTTTTGAATTTAGTATCAGTGCATTAATGGGATCCAAGAATATAATCCATATAAATGTTGTCCACACATGCTCCTTTATCTCGAATAATCACCAATATTACTATGAGTGGTATCATAAAGACAGTGATCATATTGTGTAACTTACTTTGATCCCTACACAACCCTTAAAAATTTAAATATTTATTCATATTATATAGGGGATGAAGTTTAAGGATGAGGGTTGAATATCTTGGTTTATTAGAGGGTTTTAGAGGATTTTATCTCACGGGGTGACAGAATCTATATAGGGGATGTGTTGCACATAACAAAATCCAGCCATTGGAAAGAATATAATAGGGTATTTATAGAGAATAAATAATTTCACATTGGTCCTTAATTATTCTCATGACCTTATTGAACCCCAAGTCTAATAATAATAATTATCTTATTATTATTTCTTCACTCTGTGTATGTTTTGGGGATGGAATGAATATCATTCTTCTAAATAAATTAATCAATATTTATTTTTATTATATTTAAATTATCATTCTTACCAGTCCTGAAGAATCAATTTTGATATCTTCTTGGAAATTTATTAAACCCTAAAAAGTAGATATTATTCACTCAATAAATAAATAAAAATATATAATATTCATAATATTATGAATAATTATTTATTTCATCATTAAAACAATATAAAATAGTTACTAAATATATGTGATCAATAAATTAATAATAAATATTATTCCCCACTATAGATAATAATATTTATTCACTTAATTAAATTAAAATAGGATTTAATTGAGAACAATATAAACACTAAGCATGTGACCCTCTAGGATTCTTCTTCAGGGACATTAGTAGGGTTTCTTGAAGTATAATAACAATGTCTAGTAATATGAAAAGGTTCCTAAGAGGAAGAATTTTACACTATATCATCGATAAGAAAATATAAATGATCATTGTAAAATATAATCCATTTTTCTTGATTTCTCATCAAGCAGGTTACATAATTATGTCATCACCCTATATGATTGATTCCTCTTTCTTTGAATTATTGAAATGAACCTGGCCATAAACATTAACTATGGAATTTACTTATATAGATTCATTTCAACCAAAGGGATATAATATTATCTTCTATAAAGATATAAGGGAGAAATCGTTCCCTGGCTTATCCATTAATAACATATCACCCATGACACACCGAACATACCAAACATCCCGATGAACATATGTAATCATAGTTTACAGAAATAAATTCATGTACACAACTCATGATATAAATTAGCAATATTATGAATGTCTAAGTATCATTACACAAGATCACAGATAGGAATATATGATGATATACATATATTTATATTTATAATAGGTTGGTTTATCCCCATAATTTTATATCATAGATAATACCATGTTATAACTTATTAAGATGAAATCTAATCTACTTATATGAACTCAAAACAAATAATATACATTATCAAAATCCCATTAGATGACCTCATATGACCATATCAAATAAGATTAAGAATACCATAATATAACTTCATGTTTCACATCCTGAAAGATAAATTTTATGACCTTTTCAAGGTTATGATTAATTTATAAGATAATCACATTAATGTTTTAAAAAAGAATAATTAATATGTAATTTATTAATATTAAAGTTTATGAATATTTTGGTCATATAAAGTAAAAAGTAATTAATACTAGGTAAAAAATCCAAAAATACTCCCACATGTACTATAGACAACTATTAACTTATGGTTATTTATCACATGTTAACCCATTCTTCTACCGAGTATAGTTATAGCACACGGTCCTACCTTATTTACATGGTTAGGGTTGGTATTTCAACTTGTATTTGTATCAAGTATATTTAATATGACCTCAAAACCATGAAAAAATACATAAGGTAGTAATACACCTAAGTATCCATTTTGTTCCCCTAACATAATTCTGATCTCTTAAATAATACCATAGTCAAATGTTATAATTAAATTATAAAAATAGTACTATTTTGACATAACCCTGTTTTGAGAAAATCATTTGTAAAATGATTCCTTCGATATATATGAAGTAGAATTGTACATGATTATTTTTGTTACAACAACCATAGGCAATCATAATATTGTCTTGTCCATTACCTCATCCTCACTATGATTTTTTGTGAAAATGACCCGATGAAAAATGGGTGTTATATACCCTCAAAAAATAATATTCCCATTAATTATTATAGTAGGAACTCATATAGTTGTACATTTTATGTACATTTAGATAATTTAAAAAATTATATGTAGTGTCATTGGATTTTTTTGATATTTTCACTGCATACAACAAGAATAAGTAATATAAAACACTTTCATATATCATGGAATATTATATAGATTCATAGATGTTGGGATTATGAAATTCTATTAGCAATCTCTTCCTATTACTACACAAAATATCATGGAGATATTTAACACCATGTTATTAAGGTAAGAATTACATTTTAAATAATTACATTATTTTTTTAAAATACATGGTGACTATATATTCTATCACTAGATTAAGAAACCCCATAGTGAAAATATTATAGATCTAGTTCCTTAGAACATGTTTGATTTTAAAATTAAATCTTGAATAAATTTATTCATTTTCTGAAGAAGCACTTAAGACTAAATATTTTTTATTCATAATTTATCAACATATCCATCTTGAAAGGAGTAGAACTCACACTAACTTCTTATATATCCTTGGATCTATTTCATTTCAAAGAAATATTCTATAATTACTTAACCTATTTTTAACCATTAAATATATTTATAAATTTAAAATATTAATATAATTCATCATTGTCCCTTTCCCTTGTGATTATATAATATAGATAATTTTTATTGGGTCTCAAATAATGAATATGGCCCGAAAAATCACCAACACAATAAAATGATCATAAAATAATGTTATGAAATGTAAAATTTAAATTTATTTTTTTATATTTAATGAAGTAAAGATTTTATCATATAGTATATCATAGATATATTTTAACCTACTAAATTATAAATCATGCTTCATGGGTACCTCCTTGGACCCTCCATATATAGGTTTTATTTGACACCAACCAACACTTTCTAGTTTAGAATCATCTTAAATATATTTACCTTGATTTTTTTAGATCAATTCCATTAAAAAATTCATAAATAATTTCAATCATAGAATGTTTCCATTGTTTTATTTTTTATAGGATAAATTGTAAATATTGAATAACACATCACCTATAATGGGGAATATAAAACTATCTTTTGGTTTTATCATCCTATATAGTATGTCTCTCTTAGAACAACTCTTCCCACCAGGCCTAATGAAGTGTATATTACTATTACAACTCACTTTCATACATGAACTAGATTTTTTGAAGTCTATCACACTCCAACTATTTCAGAAATATATTTTCTTCCCTCTAAAATGAAGTCATTTTGAACTGTTAAGGTATTCTAATATCCTTAGTGACTATAATATAATTAATTTATGTACACTTGACGTTTTTATGTGTTCATTTGTACATAAATCCATATTCTAACAAAAAGATCTCATAAGACACTAGAATTTATACATAACGGTTTTATTATCATATTGAATTTAAAATGATGTCAATTAGTCAATATGAGTGCAACATTATTAGTGTTTGTTTTTCTATTTTTGAAGAATATCTTGAAATATATAAGGTTATGTGTGTTTGGGATTACTTTTACTACATTTATTAATGATTGATGAATACTTATTTATGATACACTCTAAAAATACAACCTGTAGGATGTGACGACCTAACCCTAGAAGCCCAGAGCATGTGTAATATTTTAATATATTAGCATGGTTACAAGGAATCAAATCCATAAGGACTGATTTGTTTAGAATTTTTGGAAAATAGATGACATACATGAACATTACATTAGAATTCAGAACATAAAATACAGCATTGAAAATATTTTTCTAACACCATTATTATCCTATCATAACCTTGAATATAAATCATAATACACGTTTTACCATATTATGGAAATAAATAATAATAAAGGGGGGGGGGTGCTCAATATGCTTAGTAAGGTTAAACAATGCATTAGTATATTTCATAAAAAACATAATCATTTATGGCAAGGGATAAAATTTAAAAAAACAATCCTTTTAAACATTAAATTTAATATAATATGTCAATTATAAATCAAATAATTTGATTTAACCATTCACATGGATATTCTACTAGTCTAATAATCTCATTTAATATCAATAACTGATCTCATTATAATGGAATGCATAATTCTGGACATCATAAAAACACCTTCAAGGACTAATTCCAAGACCATACATAATCATACTTTCATGGACTTGTACCAAGACACTATCTTGTCTCATGAGACCTATCGATTCATTGAGGGGCTATAGTGATCCCCCCTATCACTTATTAATTCCAATGCATTCCTCAAATGAAAGGGGGAAAACATAACATAAACATTCGTTTAAATACTAGAATAAGATATGTTAATACATTAATCATAAACCATGTATGATATCAAAATAGAACTTCCATATTCAAACATTTCATAAACCCTTCCATAAAATAAGTAATATTTAATCATAATAAATCAACCCCAATTAAGCATAAATTACGAAAAATGATGTTGATATATATGAAAATAATTTAATAAATTCATTAAAACTCTTTGAGAGAAATGTCCCCTTTTACATTGAAATAATTTAAAAGATGCACAATTATAAAATAAAATATACTTTTTTGAAAATAATCATGTATTATTTTTACTAAATCTTCAAAATGTTAAGGCATCATAATAGTAGAAAATAGCCTCTTGTGCCATATAAATTTAGAAAACATTCAATCCTTAATTTGACGAAATGTTTATAAAGTATCTCATTTCGAAAATGATAGAAAGATTCATTTACAACAAAATTATAAATAATAAAAAATGGGTAAAAATAAATTTAAACAATTTTTTATTGTATTTTTAATTACAATTTAAGAAACATGAAAATTTATGATAAATGTTTCCTAGTAGATACTTACATATAAACAACCTCGAGTAATATCGAGATTGTGAAATTAAACCTTATATAAAGTTCTTAAGGATTTAATTTTGAATTTTTCTGAATTAAATTAAACATATATATATATATAATTGAATTTATAATCCTTTATATACATAAAAAATAAAATTGTCTGATAATATCAAAAATATTGAAATTGAGAAAGGATTAATTCTTTAAACATTCAAAGTGTCCCATACCACTTCGATAGTTAAATAATAAGATCAGTATCATCAAATAAATATTTAAATACAATGAAGAAAAAATTATTTAGGATATCAAATATAATATAGGAAGTATAAAAACCAAACACCAGAAAAAGGGGCTGAAAATGGCTTATATCTCATTAAAATTTAAAGTGAGACAAAGTTCCCTTACCTTAGGTCTGATACTCTCCATAAATGTACAAAACTTATGTAAAATGGTTTTAAAAATATTATTAACTTTTCATTGAATCATAATAATATTTATGATATCATTTATGATTAATTTATTTATTATATTACCCAGTTATTAATAATTTCCATGGTAAAGAAACATTTCGGGTAATAATCACTTTCATAATCGCATATGTTTTGACTTTTTATTCATGATCTTATTAATTAGATAATGATTTAATTACTTCAAGAATGTATAAACTTATTTATATATCATATACATTCAGAATATAAATATACATAATAGATAGATATATGAAATAGAATATTCCGTTTATAGAGATGGTAAACTGTACGTATCCATAACCGTAGTTTCGGTTTTCTTATCATATTCAATAGAAGTGAATGAAATATATGTACATATGTATATGTATATATTATTCTAGTAGAATTATTACGTCATATATTTTATAATTATTCATAATATATATTTTTATAATCATTCATTAATGGTGAATGTGGAAGATGAATCTCATCGCTTCGTGGAGACGGTAAGCCGTAGGTACGCATGAGCGGCGATATAATTTCCTTAATGGTTAAATGGTTTGGAATTGGATAGAATATGTATTTTATAAAAACAATGTCATGTTATATTTAATATTTAAATACTTTATATTCTTTGTTATACCCATAGAAATAATGTCTACATGAAATCTTGTTTACACCACGGTGTGGAGATGATAAGTCCTACGTACTCAGACATGTTTGGTATTATCATTCATAGGATGGGTAAAAGGAGGAATAGGGTATTACCATTATAATAAAAAATATAAGCATATATTAGATGGTTGAGTTATTAATTTAGTATGAAAGAAACATAGGAAGAGTAAGTAGAAGAAGAAAATAATTTTGAAAGAAGTGATAAAATAATTTCCTCTTTTTCAGGTATCTCTAATTGATTTTCACAAAATGAATCCTTAGAATGGATTTATTCCAAAATTATGTCCTCTAAGATGTAGTAAGATAAGTTGGGAGAGGAAATGGGTATGGTTTTAAGAGACAAAAGGATTTTATTTGTGATATAAAGAGAATTAGAATGGCACTTTTATAAGGGATTTGAGGGACACTTTTGGAAGATCTCAAAATACAAATTTATTACAGATTTATTTTTGTTTTAAAAAATATCCAAAGAGATTTAATTCTATGTTAAAATGCGTATGGGTATAAATACTCTCAACGAATTAATTTTAGTATTTTTTAGGTCACAAAATTAACCTTATCTTTTAGATTTAACCCTTAGTTAAACAGTTTAACTCTTACTGCGTCTTCATTTATTTTTATACTGTAGGGTTAATATAGTTACAATAAAATCAAAAAGGAGCCCCAATTCAAAAATTTATGAAATATTTTACATTATACTTGTTATTTGTGTAGAATTTATATTTTATGACTTTTATATCATTTAATTAAATATTATTTATTTTAAAATATCACTTATGTCAATTTAAATACTATTTAATATTTTCCTTTTTAGAAATATCAAACCAACAAGATAATATAGAAAAAATACATAAAATTGGTAACTATCATGTCTATGTTATGTATATAATTATTTTATGTCATTAATTAAGTCAAATTATATTATTTTAATATTTATAATATCATTTATTTTATATCTCAATTATTTAATCAATTACCGCATCATCATTATGTCACCATTTAATTAATTTATTTATTGTCTAAAAATTATTAAAAAATTATAGAGATTTATATAAATTTATTATTTTTCTAAAAACTATTTATAGTCGACTATATAACTTATATATCCTCATATTAGAAATAAAATATTTTATAAAATTTCAATATGACATTTTTAACTACTCTTTAAGTAAAACATTATAAATGTCCTAATATAAAAAAAGTAGCTTAAAAAGGATAATATTTATATCCAATGGTTCATTCGGGTTGAAAAATACATATAAAAGGAAATTGAGACTAGTTTTAGGGATATTCTATATTATTATAATACTATTTTTACTTTTAATTGTCCTTTTTACTTTTAATTGTGGTAAATATATTTCAAAAGATACAATTCATAAAATAATATTTTTATCCTATTAGACCTAAAGTTTCCTACTGATTAAATCCCTATATGAATATTTTTCTAAATTCACTTTACAAAAGTGATAAAATTACATTTAATTATAACATGAAAATGTTGTTGGGAGGTGGGTAAAAAGGCGTTAGAAAAGTTTAATGAGTTTCTATATCTAATTCTATTATAAAAATGAATCCAATATAATAAATTAGGTTAATATATTTATCATTTATCTATTTTCACTTGAAAATAAATTTAAATTAAAATAATTTTGAAAATGAAAAGGTCGTTTTTTAACAATAATGTTGTGTTTTTCACTATTCGTCAAAAATTTAATATTTTCAAAAAACTGCCAAAAATTCCCCCTATGAAAATTTGTATATTTTGATTTCAAAAATTAAGTCCATATTTCCAAATTTAATTTCTATGTTTGTATAAAATTTTTTTTTATTGTCCACAAAAGGAAACAAAAAGTAGTTCATTTAAGAAAATAGTATTTCTAAACATATAACTATATTACCAAAACATATACATTTCATTATAAATAGTTTTTTCTATGTGAAAAAAATATAAATAATATTTAAATATTTTTTATTACTATTTATATTACAATATTTTAAGTATAAGTTATAAATATATCATTTAAATAATTTTAACACTAATGTATTGTTTCACAGAAACTCAATCTTGCGTGTTATATATGACAAGTCAGTGTTGCGTGAAACACAAGATATTGAAGATATATTACCACGAAATATTATGGTGTTACATTCTCCCATACTTATATAAATTGTTTCCACTCAATTTAAACTCGAAATCAAAATCTATGGGTTGGACTTTTCAAAATATCTTTATTGATATCCCACATCAGAAGTGGATGAATAATACCTCCACTTCAAAATAATTAAAGGGGAGAATGGAATTCATGGGAGATAACACATAATAGGGTTCCATGTATGAAAACATGGACATGAAAGAAAATTTAACCATCATGTTATGATGGATAGTGATATAGAACACAATTACGGAAAAAGTGAACAACCTCAAAGCTATAAATATTCTATGATCCAGGTGTCCATTTGATTCATCGCAAAACAAATTACAAGGTATTTTTTTGTTTTATTATTATTTTCCTATAGTTGGAGAATTAATTTACTTCATAGAATAAAAAAGGAAGCATACTTAGCTGACAAGAGATTTCAATACTCTAACTAATTTCATTCAAAAACACATCGTTCTCTCTAAAAGATAATCAAATTTAAAACATATTTCATTCATCATAATCATATAGGTTTCAAAAAATTAATATATTCTTCATATGTCATAAAATTTAAATAATAAAATAATTCTAAAAAATAGGACATCATGTTGGATGGTGGTAGGTGATAAAGCCTTACCGCACTTCAATTTTGGGTTCGATTCCCGCAGCCTTGTTTGACACAACGTGTTGTCACTCGACCTGTAGGTCGTCCATTTTATTAAAAATATATTATTATAAATTTCCAAAAATAATATTATGAGTTTTTTTATCTTAATTAATACTATCCAATGTAAAAATCACTTCATTCCAACCATTAAACTTATCCAAAATACTTTTTCCCAACTCATTGTCAAAAAACATTGTACTGAAGGTCACAGAACATAATATAAAACTTTTTTTCACATAACAAGAATTTTATTACCTTCATCATTTATTCAAAAAAACATGGTAATAACCTGACTTACAATAAAAAAATCTTTGACTACTTCCATTCTTTTTTATTACATATCTGAAACATATAATACAAGATATACTACTTAAATCCAAAAAATGATATAAACTCAAACAATGATGGATTACATAGGACATTAAACAATTACATGGTAGTTAATAATATCCAATGTAATTTATCCAAATCAATCATCTATATATTCCAACACTATTATCTCTGATATATTAAGGTTTATCATTCCCTCAACCATATATTTTTTAATATGTTTAACTTTCAACTGTGTCACTTTACTTGGTACCATACAATCATAAATCCTTAATATAATTGTATTGCAGTACAATCTTTATATACTCAATATTTCTTATAACCATTACATTGATAATAATTTATTCAAATTAAATAATTCTTGAATATGCATATTAATCATTAAACTTTATCTGTGATAGTCTCATAACTTGATCATTATCCAATATAATCACCTTGGGTATATTCCTTTGACGATTGGGAAATTGATTCACATAGTGTCTTATCCCCTTTTATTTGAAGTATTTTATATTGAAACCCCTTTCTTACCCTTGAAATCATGATCATGGTGACGTTTTTCTCCAAACATATAACAAACTATCATTCCCTTAAATCATTTTCCCAGGTGATTGTTTCCATAGTTATAACCATTTGTAAAATCCTTCTTTCCCTTCATCACTTTATCCATTTTTCTCTGTTTTTGTAACGACCCAAAATTTTGAATAAATCGTGTTTCCTAAATTTTATGTGTTATTTTATTTTATTTCAAAAAAAATGTTTCATTCGATAACATGAGTATAATTAAAATGAGACCGTTGGGTTTAGACGGTTATATGACCATTGGTCAATATAACCACTGGAAACTAAACGTTTTGATTATTGTCTCTAAATACAAGTAATCTTGGTTAATTATTATAGAAAGAAGATTCGATGGCCTCACCCAGTAGTCTTGGACCAATCTAAGCCCATCTAACAGAACGTGGGAAGGAGGTAGCCCCACTGGCCTTTTCTCTGGACCAACCCCAAGACGAACTTCATCGTGTGAAGCTAGAACGGAATCGCCTTTGCGAGAAGTTCAAACTAATAGAAATTACTACTCGTGCGATGTTGGCCGAGCCTCCCTCAGATTCTCTCACCTTAGCACATCTTACACTTAGGTCCTATGCTGGTGTGATAAGGGGATATGTAAGGAGACCGTAACTGCCTTGTGTAATCTTTTGTTTTAAATAAAAATTGGGATTTCTTCTTATGATGATGTTTATGAATTTTCCGATTACCGGATAAATATAGTATGCATATTTTTGATGAATTTTAGAAAAAAGATATTTTAAAAATGATTATGTAAACCTTAAATAATTAAAAATGAGTAATGATTTTCAAAAAATGGTCTTCTACAATTATGTTCAGTACGAAATTTAGAGTCTAATAAGATCAACTTGATTTTTGATGAATAGTAAATTATGAATAGTGATTTTATTATTAGGATTAGTAATGTGTCCAAATGGATTAGTAATCTCACTTAAAGAAATTATTAATATAATCTAGGCACCTTGATTAAGTAATGTGATTCAATAAAATGGTTAAATAACTGTTTCATAAATTATTATTCACGTATTAGTTTTTTCGAGTGAATAGTGTTTTTTAATTAAAAATTAACTTAAAAATATTTAAAAAATTATTTTTATAAAATGGATTTCATTTTTGAACTCAGAGCACCGATATTATGTTATGGTAATTTTGGGGTTGTTTATGAAAAAATGAATTTTTGGTGAATAGTGTATTTATTTAAAAAATAAATTAAAATTATTTAGAAAATTATTTTTATAAAATGGAGTTCATTTTTGAAATTAGAGCATTTATATTTTATTAAGGTGAAATTTTGGGATCTTTCTGAGAAAGTTGAATTTTCAGTGAATAGTAAAAATACAGTTTTAGGGTTTTGGTATGTTTAATGACATCATAACTGTGTCATGATGATATCATGAGATATTTTAAGGGATGGTCGACCAAAGGTGATGAATTATTGTATGGGGTCCAATGTGGCCTAACTTCATTGGAAATATCTTGGGAGAGCACATGGTTTTGAGAAAACCACTTTTGAGGTGTCCCTTGGCCATTAATGCCTTATCCCCTCACTTTCCCTATAAATACCATGCCATACTCTAATACATTTCGACTCCCCACTCTCCCCCAACGAAGTTCTGGTCTCATTACCTCCCAAGGAGTCCTCCCAAGGTTCCCTCAAGCCCTCAAGGTCCCAACCTTTGAGTTTCAAGAGTTACGTTTTAAGGTAAGGGATCTGATCTCTCTCTTTCTTTTCAAGAAATCTCTTTTATGTAATTTCTTTTATGCTCCATGTTCTTATGTTAAAGTGTGTTATTTTATACTCCTCTTACTGCCTTTTTCATTTTCACATAATGAGAGATCCCCTCTTACTCTCATTATTTCATTTTATGAAGTTTTAAGTGGTGTCGTTAGGCTGTCGAAATTTTTGTAACGGATTCTTTCTCCCTTCTCATTTTTCAAGATCTATTTTCATGTAAAGTATTTCAAGTTCCTTTTTATTATGTTGGGGTATGATCTCTAAATTTATCATACTGATATTTTATTATCATATGATGAGATACCCCATTTGATCTCTTCAATTCAGTATTTTGACGTTTTGAGTGGCGCCGTTAGGCTGCCGAATTTTTAAGTGGTTCTTCACCCTTCTCGTTTTGAAGTTCTACTTTCATGTCAATTATTTCAAGTTCCTTTTTATTATGTTAGGGTATTCTCTATATATCTTTCATACTGGTATTTTATGACCATATGATTAGAGACCCCATTTGATCTCTTCAATTCAGTATTTTTATGTTTTAAATGGCGTCGTTAGGCTGCCGAATTTTTAAGTGGTTCTTCACCCTTCTCATTTTGAAGTTCTACTTTCATGTAAATTTTTTCAAGTTATTTTTTGTTATGTTGGGGTATGATATCTGTATCTATCATACTGATATTTTATGACCATATGATGAGAGGCCCCATTTCATCTCTTCAATTCATTATTTTGAAGTTTAAGTGGCGTCGTTAGGCTGCTGAATTTTTAAGTGGTCCTTGCACATTTCTCCCTTTTCAAAGTTCTAATTCCATGTCAAGTCTTGCAAGTTCGTTTTTATTATGTTGGAGTATGATATCTATATCCATCATACGGATCTTTTATGTTCATATGATGAGAGACCCTATTTGATATCATCAATTTATTTTTGGTTGAAGTTTATGTAATGTTGTTAGGCTGCCGAATTTTCATAAGAGAAATCTTATTTTTGTCTTCCTTTCATGTTCTTCATTTCATATGGTATATTTTCAAATTTCATTACCATGTTCTTAAATCCCTTATATTCTATCCCTCTATTGTTTTATGGGTCATATATGAATGTTTGACCCATGTCCCCTCTCTTTTCAATGTTTTCTAAAAACCTTGTAACAAAGCCATTATGCTGCAGAATTTTCCTCTCAAAATGTCTCTCTCTTTTTTATAAAGATATTTTATTTTATTATGTGAATACTAAAAGCTCTACCTTCTATATGGGTATTCACATATATACCAAAATGTTCTGTTTTAAATTCTAGTATTTACATACATGAAACCCGCTTTCCCTTTTCGTGGGTTTAAAGTGACGTAAAGATCATGTCTTTAGAGCAGTTTATAAAACATTATGATTATGAAATGAAACCCATTTATTTTATGCTATATGGGTCATTTATGAAATTTTTGATAATGATATATGTGGCTCACATGATAATAAAGGCAAATTTAAGGGTGCGCCCTGATAGCACTCCAATGCATTGGGTAATGATGTAACCACTAGAGATTACAATTTTCACGATATCTTGGTGAATAACCTTGGTAATTTTCAAATGACACCTTGGGGATGGACCTTGGTGATATGTTCATGATTTTCTATATTAAATGTTGTAGCCACATCTTCAAGTTATGAAAAATGTAATTTTTATTATGATATATCTCATGATTTATTTCTCATTCTTTAAAGTTCTTTTCATGACCTTATTGAAGTATCTCAAGTTCACATGTAAAATGTTTCACTTGTTTCCCTTACTGGGCCTTCTTCTCACCCTTTCTTTTGATGTATGTCCCCAGGTTATGTGATGCAGTAATGAACCTAGGATGAACATGAGGAGAAGACTTTCAAGTGTTTAAGAAGAATGTTTTATGTTTTCATGTTTTAATTTCCTGGTTTCCAAGACACTAAACCTTAAAGATCCTCAGTTTTGTAAAATGTAATGAAAGTTTATGTGATAAAAAGGCGGGATGCTATAGTTTTCCTCTTCTTACCTTGCATTACTTCAAAGCCACAAGACTTAAAGAATATGTTTCATATCTTATTAATACATGATACTATTTCTTCATATGATGAGAATATGTGGGAGAGTATTTCCCTTTAAAATGTTTGATTAAGACCATGAACGATATGATAATATTTACTCTTTGGATCATGTGTATTTGTGGAGTTCTCATTCCTTCTACTGGGCACCATTTTTAAATGATAACATACAATAGTTTAGATCATATCATAATGTATAATAGAAAAACTATAAACTTTATAAGCATTAATTGAAGAATTACATGTATCTGGTCTCATAATCATACAAATTATTTAGCTGGGGACATATTTACTCATAAATACTTCTTAATGGGTTGTAAAGAAAATGTGAACTATCCTAAGAATATCCCCTAGGAGTGTCAAACCAGGTTTGCACTAAGGCCTATTGTCCTCTACCAGGTAAACCCAAGTCAACGCTGGAACACGTTTTTGGAAATATTACTCTTCGGTTCATCTATTTCCGAACCACATCCATGTGTAGTATACATACCTGAGTATATTTTCGAGGAATACCCACTTAATATCCATATTACCAAAATTTTAGGATGTTACTCTATACTTATCCACAACATAAATCTTATGGTTTTGATGCATAATATATGTTTTCAAAATATATTTTTATGTTTGTTGGAAAACATACTTTAATACCAACTATAACACCCTGACCCCAGAGGCCCAGAACTAGTGAATTATTTTGATTCATTGACATGATTACAAAGAATAAAATCCTGAAGGACCAGTTGGTTTAGCAGTCCTGTAAAATAGATTACATAAATGAAATTTGCATTAAAATTAAAAAAATAAAATACAGAACTGATAAAACTTATAGAATTATAGTATTTTCATAGCAGAAAACTACATATATATCATAATAAACTTCTTAGAATCCTGGGAAATTAAACATAATAAAGTTCTGATTTTATATGCTCAGTAAGGTTAAATAATACAACATAATCTTTCATAAACATGCATAAAGTTTTAAGGAAAGATATAAAATTAAAAAAAACTTATAAACATTACCTTCAATATAATAATGATAGAATAAATCTAATAATTCCATTTAAACATTAACATAGATATTATAATAGTTGAATAATCATATGTAATATCAATAACTAATCTCATAATGAAGGAATTCATAATTACATACATCATAAACATACCATCAAGGCCCCATGCCAAGACGATACATAATCATACCATGAAGCCATTATACCAACACAATTGTTTTTCTCATGATATATATTGATGCATCGACGAGCTATTGCAGGCCCCACTTATGAATTACTAAGTCCAATGAATTCCTCTTATTAAAGGGGTAAAACATAACATAAACATTCATATTAAAACATTCAAATGAAATGTAAATAACTTAACCATAAACCGTTAATGGTATCAAAATTAAAAATCCACAGTGAAATATATCATGAACTCTTCAATACAATAAAAATTATTTTATCTTAATAATGCAACCTCAATTAAGCATAAAATCCAACAAAGGATGTTGAGATAGATGAAAATAAACTAATAATTTCAATAAAACCCTTTGCGAGAAATCTCCCCTTTTTAATTTGATATCATTTAGAAGCCATTAAATTTTGAAATAAAATATTTCTTTTGAAAATACCCTTATAATAATATAAGGAAATATTCAAAATGACAAGAAATCATAATAGTAGAAAATAGTCGCTTACGCCATATAAGATAAATAAACATTTTTCCTAATTTTTTAAAAAATGTTATATTGTACATCATTTGGGATGTGATAGAATAATTCATTTCAAAAACTTTTATAAAAATTCATACATGGGTAAAAATGACTTTAAAATTTTTTATAATATTTTTAATTACATTTTAAGAATCATGGACCTAGATGATAAAGATCTTCCAATAGATACTTAGGTATAAAAAACCACGAATAATAATGATATTGTGAAATTAAACCTTATGTAAAATCATAAAAAATAATTTATTTTTGAAATTTTTTAAATACATTAAAAAATATATATATAATTTTCTTCATAATTCTATATATACATATAAATAAATTTTATGTATAGCATCTATAATATTGAATTATAGAAAAGATTAATTATTCAAACATTCAAAGCATCCTATACCAAATTGAACATTTAAATATTAAGAGAAATATCATAAAATTAAACTTTATATACCATGAAGATAAAATTATTCAAGATATAAAATATAATAGAAGTAGTACATACACCACACACTAAGAAAAGGTTGTGAAAATGACTTATATATCATGGAAAATAAAAGTGAGACGAAATTCCTTACCTTAATTCTGATACACTCTTTACCTGTATGAAACTCATGGATAATAGTTTTAATCATATTATTAATTCCTAATATAATCATAATAATATTTATTATATCATATATGATTCATTTATGACTTTATATTACCATTTATTAATAATTCTCGAGTTAAAGCAATATTTCGGTTAATAATCATTTTCTTTATCGTATGTGTTTTAACGGGTTATTATTGATCATATTACATGGATAATGTTTTACATACTTATAGAATTGATAAGATGATATAAATATATATATGTCAAATATATAATGAATATTAATATACATAGTAGATATATATATATGAAATGTAATATATTATTCATGAAGACAGTATGACGTATGTA
Source organism: Viscum album (assembly GCA_963277665.1). Classification (NCBI taxonomy): domain Eukaryota; kingdom Viridiplantae; phylum Streptophyta; class Magnoliopsida; order Santalales; family Viscaceae; genus Viscum; species Viscum album. The sequence goes on along the minus strand of OY728162.1, from coordinate 1,460,719,339 downwards.
CGAATGAATGTTGTTTCTATTTTCTTAACATATTGAATAAAAGTAAGTGAATCAAATATTTATACATATATATATAGTATTACTATAGAATTATTATGTCATATATTTCATAATAATTAAGAATATATATTTTTTATAATCATTCTTAAATGGTGAATGTGGATGACGAATATCATTGCGTCATGGAGACGGTAAGCCATACATACGCACGAGCGACGATATAATTTCATTAATGGATAAATGGAACCGAATTGGATATAATATGAATTTTAATGAAATAATATCATGTAATATATATTATTTACATACTTCATATTCATCATTATACCCATATAAAAAATTTATACAAGAAAAAAAATTACACCATTGCGAGGAGACGGTAAGTCGTACATACGAACACATGATGATATTGTTTTTCAGAGGATGGTTAAAATGAAAACTATGTTTCTACCATAATATTAAAAAAAATTATCATATATTATATTATGTATTTATGAATTTTTTATGGAAACAACCTAGGAATATGAAGTATAATAAGAAACGAACATTGAAAGAAGTGATAAAAAAATTCCCTCTTTTTCAGGTATCTTATTTGGATTTTCACAAAAATAACTCTTTAGAATAAATTTATGACCCAAGTATGGCCTCTAGGATGTAGTAAGGGATGTTTGGAGAGGAAATGGGTATGTTTTGATTCATAAAAATCACTTTTTTGGCGTGAATTAAATAGAAGGATAAGTGCCCATTTATAAGAGAGGTTATGGGCACTCATGGAAGATCTTAAAATATTAATTAATTATAAATTAATTATAGGTATAAAATACCTCCAAAGAGATTTATTTAAAGGATAAGATTAGGATGGGTCAAAATCCTCATAATAAATGTGTTTTTCATGTTTAAATAAAAGAAACAACCTTATCTTTTGGATTTAACCTCTAGCTAAATAGATTAACTTATACCGAGTCTTCTTGTATTTTTAGACTATAGGGTTAATATAGTTACTATAAAATTTCAAAAGAACCCCAATTATATGATTTATGAAATATATGACATAATACGAGTTATTTGGGGGAACATTATAGTCTTATGAGTTTTATATCATTTAATAAAAGAGTATTTATTTTAAAATATCATTTATGTAAATTTTTATACTGTTCAATAATTTCATTTTTAAAAATATCAAACAAATATGATAAATTATAAACAATACATAAAATATTTCACTGATATGTCTATTTTATCACTAAAATTAGTGTATTTTTTTAATTATGGAAAAAAATTAATATTTTAATATTTTTGAATATCATTTATTTGATATCTCAATTAATTAAACAATTACTACACCATCATTGTGTCAGCATTTAATTTATGTATTTATTGTCTAAAATTTATTAATAATTTATCATGATGTAGATAAATTTATTAGATTTATAATGACTATATATAGTCAACCATATCCTATATATAACCTTATATTAAAAATAAAATAGTTATTTAAATTCGAATATGACATTTTTAACTCTTCTTTAAATAAAATATAATAAATACCCTAATCTAACAAAATAATCTACAAAAGGATATTATTTTTGATATAAGGATTTTTGTGTAGAATCATACTTATCCACTGAAATTAGTAAAAGTGTTAGGGTAATTGTATATTATTATAATATTATTTTTACCTTTAATTACCGTTTTTAACTTTCATTGTGGTAAATAAAATTCAAAAAATTACTATTCACCGAAAAGTATTTTGATCATATTAGAAATAAATTTCCTACTAATTACAACCATGTTTTTACTTTTTTCGAAATTCAAATCACAGAATTTGTAAAATTATGTATAATGACAATCTATAAATGTGGCTAGAAGGCGGGTAAAAAGACGGTAAAAAGGCTCAATGACTTTTTATATCTAATTATATTATAAAAATGATTCCAATGACTTAAATTGGGTTAATATATGTATGATTTATCTATTATAACTTTATAATAAATTTAAATTCACATTCTATTTAAATGAAAAAGTTGGTTTTTAATAATAATGGAGTGTTTTCACTATTCATAAAAAATTGAATGTTTTTAGAAAAATACAAAAATTTAACCCTAGGATAATTTTAATATTAAAAATTAATAAATGAAGTCTATTTTACCAAATTAAATTTCGAGGTGTGCCTAAAATTGATTTATCTATTTTTCACTAGAAGACATAAAAAGTAGTTCCTTTAAGAAAATAGTATTTTTAAACATATAACTATTTTATCAGAACTTATATATTTCATTAAAAATATGTTTTATTTATGTGAAAAAATTATAAATAAAATTTAAAAATTATTTTTTACTATTTATTTTACTATATTAAAACAATAAGTTAAAAATATATCATTTAAATAATTTTAACACAAATGTTTTTCTTTACAGAAACTCAATATTGCATTTTATGCATGCCAAGTCGATGTTGTGTGCAACACAAGCTATTGAATATAACATACCATGAAATATTATGGTGTTAAATATGATATTGTATCCTGTTCTATGTGTATTAATTTCTTCATCATCCATTCTAATAATTTAATAAATGAATCCCATGAATTATGTAAACATATCTATTACATACACCTTTAAAATAGTTCATATGATTTTTTAACAAAATATAGTAGCTTTATGGATTATGTAAATTTTTAATGGTTTTGTTATAAAACATCCTGTAGAAAATATGTTATCAAACCTAATGTATTAGCAATATAGGGACTAGAACACCCACCTAGATATAAACATGTCAACTACTGTTAGTTTTTTCGAAAAATAATTATCATTTGACAATGAGGTACTCTGAGCCATATAATTATATTCATTATTAATCACTGATAATATATATTTTTGATTCAAGAATAAGTAAACTATTAGTAGGGTGTGAAAATACCCTAACAACATCATTTTTAAATATGAAAGGACATTTCAATTATTTTTAGTTAGACACTAGAAAATGTTTTGGTAATAATTAATAAAAAAATTGTTTAACTTGAATATATTAGGATATTAAGGAGTTGTGTGCTTCTTTATTCTATTTTAGGAATATATCTCCTTCATATTCATATGGAATAGAACTAGATTTTTTTAATAATTCTCTACTTACATGATTCATATGTTAAAATATTTATATGAAAACAAATTATTTCTAATACATAAGATGTAATCCTGAAGAATTACTTATGATAATGAATATACCCGAAGAATTTGTAACTGATTACTTATTCTTAAATTGATTTAAGTTTCTCTTATATTGTCCCTTCTTACCACAGAAGAAGAAAATTAAATCACATTCCATTTATTTACCCATGATCCTTATTCTATTGGTCAGACATTTCATATATTCCATAGACTTAGATATGGTCTTAGGTCCATTTTATTTTCTATTCCACTTTCTCACCATATGTACATAATAATTATTTCAATTTGTGTCTTCATCAACCTAGTAAAGTTTGGTAAGAAAATATAGGAGATATATACAAATGTTTTTATGTTGGAATATTAAATTAATCTACTGAATGTATGATTTAGTGAGGAAATAATGAGACTAGTGTTCAATTCACCAAGAAATTTAAACCGTAGAATGTCGTGATGCTAAAAGTAGCCAATGATCTTAACTACAGGAGGCCTAGCTGGTGGACCATCTCTATGTTTACATATGAAGAGTGACTCGGTGATATCAATTCAATCTTTTATTCTATATCCTAATAAAAATTATAGAGACAATACATCATTAATAGACTTTTGTGGCGGTTTTTTAGCGGTGGTTTACTAAACTTCTGGTAAAATATTTATTAATGATTTAGTGGAGGTTTCTAATAAAACACCACTAAGATATTTTTTTTCAATAAGGACACTTCTCCCACCCCCTCGAGACTGCCCTTCTCCCCTTGACCCCCGTAAGACCCCCTGGTGACCCCCGAATCCCTATACCCTTACCACCTCACTTCCTCGCTTGCTCACCGATTCTTCTGAAGTTCATCTTAGGTAGGGTTTTCTCCTCATATTCTATGATGTTCTGTGAGATGTGGTTGTCTTTATGGTGTGATAGTTTGTGATATCAATGAAATGTGGGGACAAGTTGTGATATGTGGCCATTCTATTGGGGAGGTGAGGTGGTGATTGTATGGATATGATTTTGGGAAGTGAGGTTGTGTTTGTTTGGCCATAATGTTGGGGAAATAAGGTAGTTATTCTTTGGTTGTTCTTTTGGTGTAGTGAGGTTGTGGTTTTTTTCTTTCTTGAGAAGAAACAAGATGATGGTATAATAGGGTTGAATAATTGATTTTGATGGTTGGTTTTGTTGTTCTAAATATCCGAGTACTGATAGATTAAATAATTATTCAATTATGAATGAAATGGATAAGTTTTAGAATAGTTAATGGGATGGAAATGATAAATGAAAAAAATAAATGTTGGGATGTGTGGTTGAATGAGGTTTATACTTGATAATTCAATGAATGTGTGGGATAATGGGACTGTTTATTTGTGTTAAATGGATTTTGTTTTGTATGTTGTTATTCATTTAAATGTAGCAAAAAAGTGGTTTGGTTTTGAATTGGATAGTGTATTTTTTTAATCCAAATTGTTGGTATTTTCTGTGGCCATATGTATATTCTATTATAATAACTTTGATTTCAATATGCACCACACTCATATTGAGAACTATGATAGGATACAAGTATATTCACATGTTGAGGTTTTTTGACAACATCATGGGGGTTATTGTGGACTGTTAGATGATCCATATTCCACGCTCCCAATTCTAGTAATGTTGATATACATAGGTTTTTATGGATTGATTTCTATTAGTGAACTAGCTGATGACCTTTGTCATTTTGGGTGACATGTGATATTAGCATTTTGTGGGGTAGTGGACCAAGGGTTTTCATGAATGATGTGTTTTGACCATGCTGTGGGGTGTCCAATAACGGGGTTCGAGCATTGTAGGCAGAGTGAACAAGGTTGATGTACATTAAATTCACAATACCCTACAACATTGGTGTTGATTGTGATATGATGGACTATGTGCTTTTGGGAAAGGTGTGATATGATTTTTTGTGTGGGGTGGTGACCTCTTTATTTCATGTGAGAAGCATTGTGGTCATGTTTTTCCATAGTGGTATATGTTATTTATAAGAAATTGGAGTTGTAAGACAAAACAATTTTGAATTTGAGATATTTAAATAATTGGGAATATGTGAATTTGGAAAAGTGGAACATATATATATATATATATAAATTTGTATATGTATCTAAGTGTGAAGTGTCATTTTGAATGTGAAAGCTATAGTGTGGAAAGTGATTTTCCAAATTTTTGATTTTGATTTCAAAGCATTTGTTGACCAATTCAAACATTATAATGGGTTTTTAAAAACAACATTAACTCCAACGGAAGCACAAAATTTTATGTATTTTTTGGATCTATGTATGATATGAATGACATATTGGTATGTTTCAATGAAAATGGTAATTTGTTTGGTAGTACAGGGAGGTGATGTGTTATTATATCCTTTCTTTGTAATGTTGTGTCATCAATATTTTTTTCTACTAAACCTCCCATATGTATTTTAGTTATGGGAATGGAACATGGGAATCTTGTGTACCAAGGTGGATAGGCTAGGACTAGTTGCTAGGCTAGTCGGTAGGGCCTCAGCACATTTCACTAGTTGGATTATGTTGTAACACTTACTCAACAATGTGGCATTTATTTTACCAATGTTCCTTGGGTGCATCCCCTCCAATGAGTTGCGATGGATATAGATTCGTATTTGTTTGATCAGTAGGATATGATGTACCTAGAACCCAAATAACCTAGATACTTATTTCTTTCTGAAGGTTCTTTCTCTCATTTTATTTCTATTTATATATTACTATATTTGTAAGATAGTATTATTAGTTTCCATTTTATGTCTAAAATAACAAGTGGCTTGTTCTAATTTTATTTATATTGTAGCACCTCATAATATTATTTCTACTATATGATTTACCATTAAAAATACTCATTCATTTCATTATATTATTATTAATGTATTTTCTAAAATTATTTTATTCTTAGTAAATGGTTTTCAAAATTCAAAGGGGAAAATTGTACTTAAGAATCATCTGTTTGTTCGTTGTTTTAGAGAAGAACGGAAAACCATATTTTGGTATATTTATTTTTTCAAACAGGAATGAAATTATATTCCCTTTTAAATGTATTTAATAAATATTGGTTTCTCTTTTGAGATCAATAACAAGTATTTTTATATAGCGCCTATATCTTTATCATTTTTAGTTTCATTTTTAGCATATCTTTTATTCTCACCCAAGGGGTGTTTCATTTCATTTGTTTGTGTGGTAAATTCAATTTTAATAATATGGTATTTATGTTTAAGTTTAGTTTTACTTTATTTACTTTTTATAGGATTGGCCACTTAGGCTTTTACAACTTTCAATAGACTGAGGGTAGCTATAGCTGACCGTGGGAGAATTAAGGCCACTAGAGGGGAATGTTTTCCTTACAAGAGAGGGAGTTTAAAGGAAAATGAGAATTTTTAATTCTTATTGATATTTATTAAATTTCATTGTATTTACATTATGTTTTTTATTATTTATTTTTCTATGGTGGGGAAGTCTGATATAGGATAGGGTCATGCTGAAATTTTATTTTATTTTCCACCAATTATTTCCATAATTATTTATTTGTAGAAATAATTATTAGGTGGTATTTAATTTTTTCATTAGCACTTGTTACATCCCATGTGTATTGGGAAAACCCTTTAGGTATTATAATGGGTTGGTCCAGTCATTTAAGGAGGGAAAACATGGGTTGGTTTATAAAAAAATGTTATCAAAAGAGGAGTTAGGTTCATTCCACCATAGGATCCTTAGATCTCTCATAAGTTTCCCTTGTATCCTTTATCACACATTCATATCTTAAAAAATATAATATTCCTCTATTTTCTCCACCAAATTTTTATTTCTATTTATATATATATTCATCCATGAAATATGTTATCTACATTGAAAGCCGATAATATGCCTCTTAGGTAGGTTATCTAGGTTGGTTTGTGACAAATTGGTATCAAAGGCATTCATCCGTCTTCTTGGAAATTTATATATAATTTGGTTTGTATTATTAGAAGTGAGATAGTATTTTTGAGACTTAATAGGTATATTATGAGAAATTTCATGGCTAGATATCATTTTAAAGTGCCTTAAGATACCATGGACTATTGGGAAAAATAATATTTGAGGATTTTTTTGACCTAATCCAATACTTTTTCCAAATATTTAACTTATTTATATATTTTTTCAAATAGTATATATGAATATATTTCCCTATTTATTAACAGTTATGTGTTTTATTTTTTTAATAATGTGTAGGCACATTGTGATATACATAGATAAAAGCTGGATCACATTTCTGAGAAACATGCCTCAGTATGTTAAGGGTTTGTAGAAGTTTTTAGATTTTGAAATTTACAATCTATCCCTTAAAGGGAGAATAAGATTTCCATGTCCTAAATTTAAATTTATAAGATGGTTGAAGAGAGATGAAGTTATGAACCATTAATATTAATGCAATTGCTTGGTAAATATTTTTGTTGGATTTGGCACAGGTAATCAAACTTTACAGAAAGGTTGAGAACTGATGTAAATCCACAAAATGATCTCCCAACTTTGTCAAAAATGGGAAATGAAATGAAAAACCTTATAAATGATTCATTTGGCACTGAAATACAACACTATCAACATCAAAACAATTCATAACAACTAGATGAGGGTCTTACAAATAGCAATGTGACAAGTGATATTTTTGAGACATTTGGAAAACCAGATAAAGATTGTAACATATAATTTGATCCTTCTATTGATTATGTGGTGACTAATGTAAGAGAAAACATCACTTATAAAATGTCTTTCATTCTTTAGTTGACAATGGAAATTAATAGTTGTATAGTGGATGTTTAAAATATTCAAAACCTTCTTTTCTACTGAAGTTTTACCATAACAAATGTCTATGTGGAATTACAAATAAGGCAATGTCCATGATATTGGAATTGTTACATTATAAATTTCCTAAAGCAAGAATCCCCATGTCTTTTTTTGATATGAAAAATGTTGTTAATAGGATTTGTTTTTATTATACAAAAATAAATGTCTGTCCTAATGATTGTATGCTTTATTTGCGAGAGGATTCAAGTATACAGTATTGAACAAAATCTTCTCCTTCTAGATGGTAGTCAATGGGTTATGTTGGAAGTCTAAATCAACATACTACCATGAAGAAGAAGAAAAGTAACACACCTTCAAAGGTTTTTCGTTAAATTCCTTTAAATACTCAATTTCAAATATTATTCATTTCATCGAAAACCACCAAACACATGAAGTGGAATTATGTAGGTAATAAAAATGAGGGTTTAATGTGATTCCTTTATCACAATGATTGTATGTATTTTATTGACTTCTAATGTCTCTGTTTATGTCTTTATTTATCTAGTGTGGTATGCACCATATATGTCAATTATTTTTTCATTAATCATTTTTTATGATTCATTTTTTTCATAACATAGGTTTATGGATAAATAAACACATGCTAAGGATCTTTAATTATATTTAGATAGTATGTAGAGGAACATATGTCTTATTAGGTAGACTGCTCTAAGAGGTTTCAAGTCTTACAATATGGACTATGCATCACATAGTTTTACATAATGTGAAAATGACTAAAATAATCTATAGTTATGATCATATAAAAATACCCTATTATATGAGGTTTAATATAGTTTAAACTAATGTTTAAAATTAAATGAACTTGTATTGATGCCAAACATATTGATGGAAAACCAATGTCAATGAGGAAACCCAGTCACTAAGATAATGTGGGGGATTTTATATCAATTTTTTAGTTGGGTTTGAGTTATGAGATCTAGGAATCACTATGTATCCCATGAAAATAGGAATAAATCCACACACAGTTCTTATAATTTGGGGGAAAATATGATCACCCTGACATAGAATTGAGAAAAAATAGTTAAACCAAAATAAATAGATAGATTGTAAGGATACAAATCCTTTATGAACTTCCATTTGAGCATTATCATGTTTTGGGGATGTTTAGGGAGAGTTTTGTGGTGATTTTGAGGTTTGATGTGGGTTTTTAACCTTTTGAAGGCCACCACGGCTTGTGTAATGACTTTTCTGGATATGAAGGAGGAAGTTTTATATTGGGTGTGATATTTTGTAAAATTGGATATATAACCATGACATCGGGATTAAATTTTGTTATGCGTGTTGTACTAGTGGTTTTTCTATGCACCATGAGAATATTGTAATGTCCTTGGGTGGGCATGGAATATCAGAGGACCACATTTCCAAAATAGAAAACCCAAGCTCACTATATTGTTGCCTTGGTCATGGTGAGGGTAAATTTTTAGGAAATGGGAACTGGGTATTGGATTTTATACAAGGAAAATATAAAAGAATTACTATGGATTAGAACACTACATGTCTAAAGATTTGGGGGGGGTAAATTCCATTTTATAATGGGGAAAAAGATAAAAAGACAATGAGGGTTCTAGATCACACTTTTACCAAACCCACCACATGAGTTTTTGATATTACCTATGTTTTGGTAGAGTCTAGTGTGATTCACTTATAAATAAGAGTTTTATTACCTCATTGTTTTGAATTTTATACTTTCCCTCAATTCATCGTTGACCCTTACTCATAATCCCCTTCCCAGTTACCTCCCTTGGTTTTCCAATTCATTTGGAACATAATGGATTATTTATAGTGATGTTATTTGATTCATGGTAGCCCTCTCTTTCCCCATTAATTTTTTATTATCTATATATTTTATTTAAGAGTTCATTATGGTGGAAGTTTTCTTTCTTTTGGGGTGGTTTTTTATAGAGTCTTATTATTAATGTGATTCAATAGTGATTTACTTGAGATCAATGGTGGTTTATACTGGGTTATTTTTCATTTCTCCTTGATGATTTGGTCATGGATGAGGATCCTTCATCTCCCATTCTTTATATGTACATTTTGAAATATCATGATTTTGTATTACTTTGGTTAAATACTATATATCATCTTAATGAAGATAATTAACAAGCATAATTGAATTTTAAGGGAAATAGATAAATCACATGATTTTTACTTATTCTTGTTATTTATTCTTATATGAACACATTTTCTTGGTTTTCCAATTATGAATTATTTTGAGATAGAGTGTTGTTTTTGTTTTTATAAAACAGTCTATGTGTTTATATTATCTCACCACATATTAAAACGACTAAGAATATATATCGAACTATTTAATTAGTTTCCCATGCAATATTGTATTTCTGTGTGAATAAACTTCATAATAATTTAGTAATTATGATAAAAACCCTTATTGAAACTAAATTATGTGTGGTGGTTGTGATGTTTAGTGGTTATTATGTGTGTTGGTGGTGATGTGGGGTGGTTGTGATATATGGTGGTTGCGATGTGTTGTGGTTAAGATGTGTTATATGTTATATCAATAGGAATGTTTTTTTTAATGTCATTGTTAATGGGCATGTATCATCAAATGCATTTTTTGTAAATATGGCTTTAGTTGTGGTTTTAACCACCCCAAAATAAATATAATATATTTACTGGAATTTTTAACCACCTTTACAATTATGGTTATTTTCTATACGCGGTAGTTAAAACCGCTGCTAAAGACAATAATTTAGTGGTGGTTTTAACTTCTATAATATAGTTTTCATATTCTATTGTCATTTCACAAAGGTTTTTATGGTTTAGGGGCGATTTTTTCCTGCGAAACTGATATATTTTTAGCAGTGGTTATAACTTCTGCAAAAAAATATCATGTTCTCTAGGAAAAACGGCCGTAAAATGCACCCACCATGACAGTTTCCATAAACCGCCGCTAAATCTAGTAAACTGCTACATGTTGTATGCCAACACACACTTTAGCGGCAGTTTTTTGAAACCACCAACATTTCTAAAAGAAAACCACCACAAAATAGTCATTTTCCTGTAGTGAGATACTGGAGAACTATATTGGCATACATTTTCTCATGTGACTTCTTGATTTCACAGGACATGGATGGGAACATCAAGAATTAGAAATATAGTCCATCATAGAATTGTTTTTTATAGATAATGATTTCTTCATCACTCACATCATTTACAGTTCGATAAGAAATTGGGGATTATATCATGTAAATATTCTATTCAATATATAATAATTCACATATTAAACTATATAATTCCTAAAAAAATATTTCTAGTAAGGTTATTATTTTTTAAAGAATTGATCACTATGATAACATGGTTTATGAACATTCCATTTTAATAGAACAATATAAAAGTAGACTATTAGTACATTATATCTCTTATATATATATATATATATTTATGGGTTTTCATAAATATTTCCATGGTATATTAATATATCATAAATGATACGTGTTTATAAGTTCATGGTTTTCTTTGTTCTTATAGTAGGACTGCCATTTGTAAAAACATGGATGAAATTAAGACATTTTGAGAAGACAATGGCATGCAGTGACAAGATTCAAAGAAGAAAAACATTCCATAAGAAAATTATTATGATTAAATTATTAAAATGGAATCAAAGGGATCAATATCTCCATTGAAATATTTTATCTCATGATATTGGATGAGAATTTGATTTTTAAAGGCTTAAAACTAAAAAACTATATAAAACGAAGATTCAAAAATTATAAATTGGAAATTCACATAATGTATTATATTTAGGACGTGTAAAATATAAAAGGAATGAAATAAGAACATGTTTCAAATGAAGAAAAGAATTTAATCATAGGAAACATACTTTTCATGGAATGAAACCATCTTTCACACCATGAAAGATTCCCGGTAGTCCCATATATTAAAAGTTTGAAGTATTTTTTAGTGGGGTCCCATATGATGAATTATAATTACCATTTAACAATTTGTTTTACCCACGGAAACCGAAGGAATAAATCTAGGCCTTTATATCAAGGTTCTAGCTGAAGGAATACATATTCATTTTAGGTGTAAGGATTTAACCAGAGGGAAGCTGTTGTAAGAGGTCCGACCTTGAGTTCATCATAGAGAAGTTTTTCTTCATATTTCTATTCTTCTTCTTAGATGTAATATTTGTTTTTTTATTATTTTAATTCTAGCTATTCAATATTTATTTATTTATCAATCATTCTCCTTTATTCTATCTCTTTTGTTTTTGGGATTGTTCGTCATTATATATCACCAATTGATGATCAAATAAATCCTTAGGGGAGATCATAATTGGTCGAAATTGGTGTATACCAAATTGATATATTTATTTCATCACTTTCATAATGATTATATTCAATTGTTTTTGTGTTGGGACTCATTATATTTATACCTATTACTAAATCACTGACCTAGTGTGTTTCGTAGCATATAAAACCCAACATGATAAAGGAAATTAATTCCCAACCACTGAATTTGATTATTCTTTTTATTTTTATTAGGATCCAAATGAATTATGGTATTTGAAATTATATTTCCAAATACAATTTTGGTTATAGGGTATATTTATAGGGATTGACTATTTATTATATTGGTAAAATTGATTGAGTGTGCATTCAATGAGAATTTATTTGCATGTGTAGTCCATATTGTTTTATCAAAACCAACAATAGAAGTTTGTTTCCCTCTATTTAAGATTTTACTAACTTTCTGAATTTATTTTTACTATTTAATTTATTTTTTAATTTTTTTTAAATTAAATCAATTGAAATCAGAATGAACCAGCCTTCTTCCAAGGTTTACCATCACTTTATACCTTATTATATATGGGATCAACCCCTTACTACCTCTATTCTACACCAGTGTAGCTATTATAGATTTGGATGAATAAATTTCTAATTTGATCATGCCTGGAGGATTTAACGACATCCTATAGGCATACCTATACTTTACATGATTAATAAAATATGTGATGTGAATAATTTAACAATATTATTAATCACATAATATATTATCAAGTCTCGAGGCTCTCACAATTGGACATAGAATTTACTTTCATGTGGAAATTCTAGTGAATGTGATCCATATTTACCTTCTTATAATACAGAAAATAGAAAAACTAGTAATTCATTTTTATTTACATATGAGATATTTTAAATTTTGGTCTTATAAGTCCTTAATACATTGAATGGATTTCCCAATCTAGAAATATTTATTTGGATTTCATCAACACATGCCTTTAGGTAACATCAATTCCTACTTTGGATACTAAATCTTTATGATAATTATTTAATTAAACACAAGGACTTAGGAAAAACTATATAATAATTGAAAAACAACCTACCTTTGGCCAGAAAAAAACATTTAACTATATTTTCATTTAAACACTATGTAATTGAAGTCCTTTTTAACTTAATATTTTATTATGGGATTTTTTTATTAAGAATAATTTTTTTTCTTTATCATTTTTCATATCATGTTAATAATAAGTGTATTTTACATAAATAATTAATCATGCGTCGATAAATTTTTTATACATAATCCTATTATATTGTTACATCTCATCGTACATGTTATTTAATTTATTTATTTATGAGATCATGATAAATCATCCATAAAATAAATAACCAATCAAAAGACTTAATAAAATATGTGGAATTATTATGATCTTTATCTACTAGTTTTTTTATTGAGTGTACGATAATCAAAGACCACTGACCTTAGGGGGGAAGCCCTATGAGCAGTTCATGGATCGAATTCCCACATTCCATATCTTCTCCAATGTATAACTTGGGTTGATTTCACATCATCTCAATCTTAAATGTCCTTTAATCACTTGATATATCCATCCTTAAACATGATTTAATCACACACATGTGATGGGATCCAATGGAATGGTCACATGGTTTAAATAAAAGAAACCACAAAAACATAGATCCTTCCATAATAAGAGGAATATAAGACTCACATTCCATTATGTTAATTTAATAATAAAAATTTTAAAATACTAATAAATAATTAAATTAAAAAAATCCATATCGTACATAGGGTGATCAAGGTCATGATAATCAACAAAATAAATGAATATGAATTTAAAAAATATCTAGAATTAACATCAATCATTCTTATTTATGATAAAAATAGACTCAAATTAATTAATTTCTTTAATTTATTAATTAATTCAATAATTTATCTTTATATCCATCCAAATAGTCCTTTTTATTCATGTTGAATGTAATACTAGACAAATTAATTTTAGTTAAAATTATTCAAGTACACAATATGTACTATAGGTAAACATGATGTGTAGATACCAAACATGGCCATTATCATGTACTATATAATCACATAAAATCTATCATATATGACATGTTTCATAATTATATCGTGTTCACTATAAATGAAAAATAAAAAAACACATATATATGTTGTGGCGGATAATTATTTTGACAAATGTGAAGTACATGAAGTTTAAGGACCATATAGAGCATATTGATTCGAATTTCACATGAAATTTATTAAGAATTATATATATTATAACCAATCACATGGTTTGTACTATCATAAAATAACACACAAGTGTTGGTTTGGTTCAGTGTAGTAATTAATTAATTTTACATTTTTATATAAAATTTTAGGATACATGGAATGTATAAACTATCTACATTCCATCTATATAACTTCAACTTGTTTCCATGAAAAACACCAATGGACTATGTGTGTATGTCAAACTAAAATATTTATGAGGTACAAAACATGTATGGGAGATACGTTCAATGTGAACTCCATGTTTCATGACTATCATTCGCACACGTCATCCAAAAACACATGATGCATCATTGAATATATGTTTTCCATAATGAAAATTTTTGGACTATATAATGTGTACACAATTTTCATGACATTTTCCCAAAAAAACTATTTACCCACATGTTCTTATGAAGACATGATGTATAATGAAACTACATATTTTTTTCATGGATTATCCACGGTATAGTTAATATAGTTACACAAAGTGCCTATTTGGGCTTGGATAACCACATCTATTATCGAGTGAAATGAATAATCTATAATGAAAATGATGATTAACATCACAATCAATGAATTTATCTAATTAAAATTGACAAAAAATCTAAAAATATGAGATATGATCTTTTATATTTAATGTATATCTTATTTAAGAAAAAAACTATCCAAGCCTTGAGAACTTTCAACAAAGAAGATTTTGATCGTTTAAAAATCATTCAGGTTGTACTATTATTTATTTGGGAGGATCCAAGGATATATTCCCTTGAGTATATATCCACACATTCTTTATTGATTTTGAAAAAATATTAATGGTTCTCTAGGTGTCTGTGTGGTAATACTGATCAACTAATGTCATGTCCTTTGATCACCACACAGTCCTTCAAAAATGGAATGATTGATTAAAATTCTCTCAAGACATGTGAGGAAAGAGGAGGGTGGAAGCACTCAGTTCTTGAGAGAGTTCATAATAATTATCTCGCTAGGGTTGAGAGCATCTATAAAGGGTTTGTGTGGTTAATAGAAAAATATAACCCTAGTAATGGGTAAAACCACTTATTTATAGTGTTAAGTAATAGAATTAATAATATCACATAGTTAATGAATATATAATTGGACATAATCCCTTAATTATTCTCATAATCCTTCACAAAATCTATATCTAATAATAATTATTATTATAATATTTCATACATGAATGCATTATTCATGGATAAATTAAATATCATTCTTCTAAATTAATTAATTATTAATTATTTAAATGATATTTAATATATCATTCACACAAAAATTTATAACACAGTCCATGTTTCCTTCTATGTATATACCGAAACTCAAAAAATAAATATTATTCTTTTGATAAATAAATAAATATTTATAATATTCTTCATTTTGTGGGAACATGTTAATTTTAATATTCAAATCACAAAAAAAAATAGAATATATATGATTTTAAAAGTTTGAATCAATATTATTTCTTGGTATGAAGAATAATACTTATTCCACTAACTAAATTCAAATAGAATCTAATTTATTTCAATAAAAAATCTAAGTGTGTGACCCTCTATGATTAGTACTTTATTGAATTATTTGGGATCTCTTAAATTCCAATATCAACATCTTGCAACAAATAAATTCACATAATAGGAAGTTGTTAATGTTACAGCATGGACAAAAAGAGATGAATGCTCACTATGTAATATTATCAATGTATCTCGATATATCATCAAGCAGTTTTAACACTTGTTTGATCAACCAATATATTTGATAATTATATATTAGAATTCCTGAAATGAACTCATATATAGATCATGGACATGAAATTTATCTAAGTTATTTTATTTCAAGAAAAGGTATGAGATAATAACTTCCATAAATATAGAAGAGACAAACCCTTATCAACGTATCCTTTAATAACATATTACTCATGACACACCCAACATACCCAAATTCACAATGAATATATGTCATCGTGGTTTATGATAATAAATATACATATTAAAACAATGTTATACATTAATAATAACATTAAATTTTAAATATTACTAAACATGATCATGGGTAGAAATATCCAATGACACACATAAATATAGATTTCTTACTATCTAGTTTTCCTATAAAAGCTCACATGTTTTAGGTTACCATGCACAAACTTTATGATATTATGTATCATATACATATAAGTACTCACACATGACAATATATATCACATGTTCCCCAACATATGACTTTATACAACCATAAGACTATGTTTATAAATATATTCATTAAAATTCATGTTTCTCAACATAGTAGGGAACTTGTACAATGTTTTCAATGAAATAAATTATTTTTTAAATCACGACATTATATTTAAACATAATAACAAATAATATGTCATATGAAATTTATTAATATTCATGAAAATGAATATAGAGGTAGTCTAAAATATAAATTATTTGTTTATAGGGAAGAACTCCAACAATTGAATCATACGAATTGATGAAGTAACTTTAAGAGAATATAGATAGGGGTATTATATCACAATGTTATTCACTATGGGGTGAACTAGTATTTTATGTCAACAAGAAAACTATATAAATGCATCCCAATATTTTTTATTATGAACATAAAAGAACCACGATCAAGAACAACTATCATATTCCTCATATTTATGAATTTTTTCGATCAGTTTTGAGAGGCTCAATACTTCTCAAAGATGGACCTTCGATCAATATATCATTAATTAAGGGTGAAATGAGATGATGCACCTTATACAACCATTCATATAATACATAGGAAGTATTAATTCATAAATAATTCTATTTAGACTCACAAATTACCCTACCAACTTCATGGATATGATTGATGGAGTCATTATAGATTACCACAATTAATTTACAATAGTCTTTAGAGTTGATATTTGCACATATTCTCAGATAATGAAATAGAATGGATATTATTTTAGGATTTTCCTATAAGTATTGATAATGAAGAAAATGTATTCTATATATAGAAGGTGTAAATTCTTATTATGGAAAGCATCATTTTTGTGTCATTTAATCACAAGAGAGGGTATATCTATGAATCATTCAAACATAATTGTGGTTAAAGAATATTAAAAAACAACTATTATAACATCGGTCCATAGTTTTCTTTGATTCCAAAAATATTATTAAATAATTTTGAGATATTTCTTATGATAGTAAAATCCACTAACCAAGTTAACTCGGATGAGAGACATGTTCCTATATACATATGGTTGTGAATAAAATTTCAAGGATCATAATATAAGGTTGATTACTCCACCAATTCTACCATAACCTTACAATAGAGAAGGGTTTTTAATATATAGTGATGCATAAAAGGAGGGGTTGGAATGTTTTATAATACATACTGACAAATGGTAGATTATGGTTCACATTAATCAATGATTTATGAGAAAAAATAGCTGACACATTATTTAGAGGTAGCATTGGTAGTATTTTTATATAATTATGGTGAAAATTATAAAATAGGTTTTGATCAAAATATAATAATGTATATATTTTCATCAAAGTAGTTGATCATGCCCCCAGGGGGATGATTGGATTTTATCATTGACTTGGACTGCTCAATACATTGCCAACATCAGAAGGTAAAAAATGTGGACGGTGCTCTAAGCTAGAAGGATCATGATACCTTATCCATGTGAAGGATTTAAAGACCCCAAATAGTAATGTATTTATAAAGTATAGAACATGAAGTAATGAGGGACTGGTATAAATATTATCTTTCATAAATTATTATTAAACTGTACATCCATAAAAAGATCAAGGAGGAATAAAACGTATATATAGAATGATTGAAGGCATGGAATATTTTGGACTTTATCATTTATAATGATAGAATTATACGATTTAAGAAATGAATATGTATTCCCTCAATACCAAAATTGAAGGAGATATTCGATAATATAAAAACATATCATTAATTATCTATCCTAGATGAATAAAGATGTACAATGATATCAAAAATCATTTATAGTGGGAAAATGTGAAGAGAGATATTTCAGAGTATATATCTCAATGATAGGTATTACAATAAGTTAATGTGGAATGAAATAACTCTAAATGTATGATTTAACCATTACCTATACTCTTAGAAAAATAGTATAATAAGACTATGGACTTTGTTATATGTTTCCCTAATACATCATAAGGATAAAATTCCATTAGGGTTTTAATTTATCTACTTTTGAAGTTAACACATTTGATTTATATTCAATAAGATTTATCACTTGATCAAATTTACATGATATACATAATGGTATTAGTAAGGCTTCATATATTTCCACTCAAATTTAACTTATTCGAGATCTAAGGTTTTCTTCAAAACCATAGAGAATTATTTATTGTGAATCAGATACATATTTGGGTTCCAACACTACTTATCATCCATAGATTTATAGTCAATTTTATAGGATTATTAATTATTATGAGGATATTTTGAGATCATATTCAACTTATTTCATATGTTTCTATGAGAAACACCTACCCTTGGAATAGTTTTAATAAAACAATAGTATAAATTATATCATTAAAAATGGAATTGTATGAGGCGTCTTTTGGGAAGAGGTTTACAAATTCAACATGATAGCATAGATTTGGATATTTTAAAATAATGTTAGGAAGTCTTTATAAAGAAATTATAGAGAATATTAAAACCCTTCAACATCACATTAAAACTGTGCAATGTTAACAAACAACTACACTGGTAATTATTGGTGATATTTTGGGTTTGAATTTGTAGATAAATCATTCCTGTGAATTAAAATATTAAATAGGGATGTAATTTAGGAGAAGAGGAATTTGATCCATATATACATTATCCCTTAAAAAAACCCAATCATGTAAGGGTAGTAGATTATAATATTTCAATTATACTAAACTTACTCAAAGTGTTTGATTTCATCCATGTATAACTTTTGTTTAAGTACGTACCTAACCCTTCATATGTATTGAAATCAGATGTATAATTACTATAATATGAACTCACTTATGAGGAATATCATTTTGAAATCATGGATTATAGAGATAAAGTTTATAAAATACAAAACTCACCAAGTTAATGTTATAAATAATAATTAGATGTTTGAGGATGTAAAATGGGAACTCGGGTATTAAATGAGGCACAAGAACCCTCGTTTTTTAACATTATTATGATATTTTTGGGGATAAATTATTTTAAGGGTACATAATATTGAATCCCATTATTTTAATAATTATTTTTCTTGTAAATAAATATTATGTCGAATAGATCACTTTACACACAACATCAAACTAAAAAGTTGATAAATTTTATATAGATACAAGATTATAATATAATATAAACATTAATAATTTTTGAAAATACTATATGAAACATCATTAATGAAATAAAAAGTGGAATAAATCTATAATTAAATAAAAAACCATGAACTTGAAATATTTATCATTATTGTTTTTAATGATGATCATAGAACTGATTAAAACTATTGAAATAAGGTATATAAATAGAAATACAATGGACATGTTGTGAGATAAGTAAATGGATATGATTAATGATTTGAATAATCTATGTGAGACTATATATTGGAATAAAATATTACTATTATATACTATGTTGTTGGAAATATTCTCATTGGAGGTCTAATCTTTGGGTATACATGAATCCAATAGAAAAGTTTACTTTTTGTAAGTTCAGTTACAAATAAAAAAATAGTATTAAAAATTATTGAGTGAAATAAAAATATAGTTTTTATTAAAAAAAAATTTATTATAAAAATATATATATTATATTAATTACATATTATTATTATTATTACAATTAATAATGTTAAAGAATGATTTTATGTATTTAAAAATTTTAATCAAATATTTTAATACTAATGTTAGGATAAAATTAAATGGTTAAAATATGAATAATAAATATTTATATGATCTGGGTAAAAAAATTTAAAATATATCTTTCACATAACTATTTTTTATGTATTGTGTGTAATTATCTTACTTAAAAAAATTCACTTAAAAAATATGAATATAATTCAATTTTCAACATAAAAAATTATATTTACACTCATTTAATATATTAATTGATATGAAAAATATTAAAATCACATATTGTTTTAAATGTTTATTTTCAACAAAATAATTTTTTATACATATTATATTTTAATTTAAAAAGTATTGTTATCATATTAAGAAATTTATTTAGATTAAATGGATAAAAAAACATTAATCAAATCATAAAAAATATGTAAATAACTAAATTTCATTTTTTAGAATAATAAAAAGTTACCAAGGAGAAAATTAATTTACCATGATAAAAAAATAACATAAAAAGTGTTAAACTAAGTGGTAAAGGCTTAAAATATCAAGAAAGAATATCTATAAATTGTGTGTATTATGGGATAAAAACCCATTTCAATTAATATACACTTTTTATCCAATTTCCTTTTAAGATGAAAACCTTATATAGTAGGGAATAAATATCTACGGAAATTCCATGCAAAACTCATATATAAAAGCTCCCCTCATCTAAGCCTCCAAGACCAATGAAAACAATTTGTTATATCTTGAATATATTCGAAATTTTGATATCCCAAATCCTTATTATACTTTTAGTGGATTATAGATCCAAGAGAGAATCATAAATCATACATTTTGATGAAACCCATATAGGGAAGGGGAGAATTAATCAAATTACCCAATTCATCACCATTATTTACAATTACATTCTCATATCCACTCATTATAAATATCATTATCCACTATAATGATGTTTTATTAACATAATTATTTTTCCAAGGAAATAATGATACAATTAGTTAACTTTATAATCTTACTCATTGGCAGAAAATGTTTCTATTTAGGTTAGTCCAACCACCAATATGAAGAATATTATATTAACATCATTATATTTTTATGTATGTTAATGTGTAGGTATATGAATGTATGTTTTTTAATGTGTAAATATATATGTATGTTTATGTGTATGTGTATGTATTTTAGTGTATATATGAGTGCGTGTGTGTAATTATGTGTATGTTAATATGTGTGTGTTTGTGTGTTCATGTATAATTATGTATATATAGATGTATACACACATGCGTGTGTTGGGTATATATATATATTACACACACACACATACATGTCATTGGGTTCTTATGATACACATACATGTACATAGATATACCTAGACATTCACATACAAACACACATATTAATAAATGATTATATATATCTATGTAAATTAGAAATTGAAAGATAAATCTTCAAATCGTTAAAAGAGTTTAAATTATAAAATAACTTACACATAGAATTGTACTATTGTTGTAATTAAAAAAATTTATATATCATTATAATAATATAATTATTAACTAATAAAAACATTTATATTATTATTACATTATATTTAAAATATTTTTGAATGTATACATAAATTTATTTGTGGCTATATGTATATTATTTTAAAATTAAGAAGATATTTTTTTAATTTATATAAATAATTATTATTATTATTATAATTTATAAAATAAAATATAGATATTAATTATTTATATTTTTTATATACAATAAATATAATATATTCATTTATATAAATAACAAAAAATAATAAAATATCTATAAAACAACTATTGAAATTCAATTTTAATGTAATTATTAAATTTCACAGCTTTAATTATGCAGATTAATAATTATTAATAAACAATGAAAAACATTTATACATAATATTTCTGTTTATATATTTTCTATTTTTATATATATTATTACATAATATTATTATATTTATTACTCACAATATTATTCATTCATTTTGAATTTATTATTATTATACAAGATATTAATATATTTATTATTAAAAATATTTACACTTTTATTATTAATAATATTTTTAACATTTGTTATTTATTATTCATGATATTTATTATTCTTGATAATAATAAATTTATATTTCATAAAATTAATAAATTTATTATTATTATAAAAATTAATACTTTTATTATAATATCAATACACTTATTCATAATATTTATTATAATACACGTACATTGATTTTGAAAGGTTAGTGAAGAAAGTGGTGGATGAGGAAATGATGCAAGAGTGATCCTTATCCAGTAAAGGAGAGAGTAAGATGGAGTCCTTTTTAACGAAGCCTATCTCAAAGGGGAAAATTTTTCATTTAATGGGGTATGAACAAGAAGGGGATTAGAAGCAAACTAAGACATGTAAATGATGATGACATCCAAAAAACTGTGGTCGAGGGCGAGGTAGAGATGGTGGGCATGGCCGTTCCGAGGAGTTCACCATGGAATATCTAAAACATAGGGAAAAGTATCATGTTCCCTTTAATCATAAGAATTCATAGTCAAAATGGGAATTCACCAATGATATAGATCATGTTTATGGGGATGATCAGGTTTGTCTTTATTTTTATTTTCTATTCTAGATGAGGGCTTTCCATTTTTTAACCCACCAATTATCCTTTTCATGTATCGTATTTTATTTTTAGACATTTTTTTTGTAGGAGCAGGTTTTTCTAGCTCCTAAACCATTCTATGTTTATTGTAATATTATAATATCAATATAATTATTATAATATTAATAATAAATTTATCATAATAATATTACATATAATAATAAATTATTATTATTGAAAATATTAATAAATTTTTTTCAGAATATTTATTATATTATTAATAGATTTATTTATAATGCATTTATTGTAATTCAATTTTACTAATACATTTATTATAATTTTATTGAAACCTTTATCATAATTTAAATAAATTCAAAAATAGCTTTTATCAGTGTTAATGTTAGAGTTGATAAAGAAACTTTTACTAGTGATAAATTTAGTACCAACAAAGTCATGCCACTATCAACACTAAATTTAGTGCTGATAAATGTTGATTTTGTTAGTGCTCTTTAGGTAGCACTGATAAAACATTTTCCATCTTGTAAAAAAAACTATAACATATCATTCCATTCACCCATCACATTCAGGATTTCATAAAATCCAAAACTTTTTATCATCACTATTAATTTTTTTGGAGAAATTGGTCCCCAGAATCAACAATATAATATTAGACTTGGCTTTTATAGTTTTATCAACCAATATTGCATGAGTTTTTAATGTTTGTTTTTTTTATTAGGTATACAATTTGTTTTATCCTCTAATTATATATCTAGATCCATGACTTTATTGAATTTTATATTCTAATTTTTATTCGTTGAAATTATAAAATAATAACCGTAACACGAGTTTATTAAAATTTCAATTTTTTTGTTTGTAGCTATAATTTGAAAAAGGTGATCTCTAGAAAAATATGTATTTTTTGTGGATTAATAATATTTTTTTGTGTGTTTATGTGAAATTAATAAACCATTTGATGAAATTATTTTATAACAATGTCATTAATATTTTTTTGATAAATGTTCAAATAATAGTGGATGTTAAATGGTATTTTTTATAAGAATTAGTTTATGAATATATTATTATATGTTTTATTCCATATGGTTATGAAATATTTTTAAAAATTGATCATTGTTGTTATAAAATCAGGGTTGATATGTTTCTTCTATATTATATATTAAAATTATTTGTAAAATTGTTAGAATTCATATTAATGTCCTGGAAATTTTTTATAAAAATAGTTATATAATTAATATTTTTCATAAATGAGTAATGATTATGGGATTAAATACATGTAAATAATTTATTATTTTAATAGGAGTAAAAAATATTTATATTTTTACAATGGACATTACCTGGTCTCATTGACTTTATTTTTGAAAACCCATTTTTATTATTAAATTATTTTCTTTAGGGTAACACATATGATCCAATGTGTTAATTTTCACTATTTGATTCAGTTCATCATTCATAGAAGGAATCCATTATTTATATTGTAAGGATCTATTAACACATTTTCACTTCATTTGAGATCATGAGATTATTGTAGTTTTGGTTCTCAATATACTTCTTGTTTAATGTCCTTATATATTATCTCCAAAAATATTTTATGGTTTAATATATTATATATTTATTTAATACATTGATACACCTTATCCATTCTAATGATTTAATCAATATAAACTTATTGGTTTTCATCCAACCATGGAGAGATTTTAAAATGTTATAGATCCTATTATTTAATATATATATATATATATATATAAATTCATACATGTAAAATAATCAACAAAAGTAATAAATTATGTATCAAATTTCTTGATTTCTTTTAGGCACACACACATACACAATTTTATTAATGTCCTGGATATATAAAAAATATATGTGATAGTGTCATTGGTACATTACTAAATGCACTCCAAAATCCAAAAGATGAAATTATGTCAATGTTTTGGACAATTTGAATGCGGATAAGGGAAGAGTTGGTTAATGTAAAGGGTGAAAGATCAATTTTTCTTACACCAATATCTTAAACTCTTCCTAGGAAAGAGATATTTTAGTTTATATACTACCTAAATGGGGAAATGACCATAAGGGGTCATTTATAAAACATCATGAATATTGTGCTACTAGATACATTGAAGTTTATTGGATTAATATTACTGGAGTAATATGTTTTGATGAAAGATTTAGTGCATGTGTCTTTATGATTCATTATATCTAAAAATATCTAGAACACATTAAATAGATGTTACATTTTTTTCAAATGTTAATGTCGGAATGTTATAGACCAAATGATGTTTTCAATTAAGGAAAAGAAAATTTATTTCATATTATGTTATCTAGATATGTTCTTCATGTTGAAATTCATTAATATATTGGTTCTATTGGTTTGATAGATATCACCATGCCTTTATGTAAATTACATTTGAATTTATCCCATTGAAAAATATATGAACATTTTGAAAGGGTAAGTAAAAAACTAATCCATACGGTTTTATTAAAGAGTTAAATGTTATTGAGGAAGTTGTTGAATTATATACTAAATACTTATTCAATGTAGATAATATTGGTGTTCAAAAATCTCATCATAGTGGCTGCCCTGTGTGTGAATTAATATCTAGAATAGATGTTACCATAATTACTATTACCAAATAGGAGCAACCTTATATTTATATTTTACAAAATAGTGTAAAGGTTTCCATATATATTGAAAATAATAATTTAATTCACAATCATTGGAACCCATCATGGTTTGAAAGTTTAATATCAAATACACATAATCTCATGACTCATCCCTATTATAATCCCATACAAATAGGTAGTGAGGACAACTGTAAACCCCCAAGCCATCCTGAAATTTTCCATGAGTTGGAGACTAGACCTAAGGATATAGATTACACACATAATGGTGGAATTACACTTGATATTCCCAGGATAATTATAATGGAACAAACATTTAAAAAAAATAAAATAACAAAAAAATCAATCTTAATAGTGTCCTCAAGGATCAAAATTTACTACAACCAAAAAATTCCTGATGAGATCCAAATCGCCACTCCAACTACCCAAATAGAAACATCCTCATTACAACTGAAACTATCTTAAAAACAACTCATGAAACATAGGGGGATATCACATATGATTACAATGCTTCATTATATTTCATATAAATACTTCATGAAAAATTATTGTGCTGATATATATATGTATGATAATGACTAAGTAAGTAAAATACAGTAACAAGAGTAATTTAAACCAATATCATATTCATTTGAAATTTCCCATAGCATAATAATAGTATATTGAAGGGATATATCCTAAATCTAAGAAAAAACCACAATCACTGCCATGAACCATTTTTTTCCACAACCAACTCCTTTATTAATATATAATTTCCATTTACCATCATAGAAAATAATAATAAGGTAGAAAATGGTTTTGAAGAAATATTTCACTACTCTTACTTGTCTACCAAAAGACCATACAAATACAAATGTTAGTGATTTTAGGGGAACCCCTCACATAGTGATTAAGAATCTGGGAATGAAACAAAAAGCAGACAAAAAAAAATTTCCATCATTATATACATCATGTCAACATAACCCATCCTTTTAAACATTACATCTAGAACCTTGTTCAACCCATCACAACCACATAATCATCACATCATTTACCCTATAAATCCCACTCAAATAAAAAATATATAAATATCTAATATTGAATTTATATATAATTGAATTTTATCCAATATTATAGTAAAAGTGAGAAGAAACATCACTATATAATTAAATATAATTTAGTCTTTCATAATTTATCCCAAGTTCTACCATACTATTTACTTTAATATTTTAATTCCATAATAAGTTTACCATTATTTTATTTCATTCCATAACTTAATAACAAAATTTTACATGCATTTGAATTCATCCTTTCATTTATAATGATATATCAATGTGTGAATTAATTTGTTGATTCCACTTCTATGTTCATTAAATTAATCTTAATAATCCATTATTCTCTTAAATTATTAAATAATAATATTTAAATTTTATTAAATAAAAAATATTGGTTTTATTGATCATCCTATTTTTTATTTCCCATGAATATCACAACCCATTATGAGACAACCCTATACATTATTTTTTGTTTTTTGGGTTTTGGGAGACTTGTGATGGGTTTTAGGAAGATTTAAAAAGATATAGAGTTATGTATAAAAATGAAAGTGGTGATTCACACTATAAATAACTAGTTAATGGAATGTAATGCCTTGTTTGGTGGATTCATGTCACTATTCTATAATTTATGATTAGTTTGATTCATTTGTGAAATGTTTTTACATACATGAATGATTATGGTGGAGTTTCTAGTGTCCAGGTGCTCGATGAATCCAAAACCTAAAGTGTACCTTTCATGATTTAAAATACCTCCAAGATTTTTTAGATGGATCACCTTGTAATTTAGTGGGTGTGAACTGCATAAGGTTAACAACATGAACCAGATCTACATGACATGAAGGTTGAGATTTCTAGGATGTCTATAAATCCCAACCTCCATTTATTATACCTTATTCTCACTTTGTTTTACTTTATGTTATTCCCTATGAATTTGGGTTCCCTAATATCATTTTATCATTTTCATTCTCTCTTGGATTCTAAAGATTCAATATTGTTGACTATGGGTGGGTTCTACTTATCTTTCTTTTTGAGTTCTTCTATATTCCTCTATATATTACATTACATATATTTTTTGAGGTTGAGTTTATCTAAGGCTATGATTTTGATGACAAACTACTATGTTTTAGATTTATTGGAGTATTTCATGTTTGGTTTTGGCCCCATGGTCAATCCTCACTTACTTTATCTTGAACAACAAATCATGAAGAATATCATATGGTTGATGATTCTATTTATATCCCTTTTGTAATAATTTTTTTTATAATCAATATTTTTATTTTATTGCGTGAATGGTATGATTTGGAATAATGAAGATAATGAATAAGAATAGTGAAATCGAAAGGGAAATAGTGTGATGCATATTTTGTTATTAGCGATTCTTGATAATGATTTTTTATTTTGTATGATTATTATTTAATTGTACCATAATTTGTTGATTTGATTTAGAATTTCCTTTAAAGGGGTGAAAAAATAATGTTTTTAAGTGAAAATACTAATTTTAATTTTCATGTTTTATGCCTGACATGATGTGTGAGGCTTAGTGGACTTAGTTGTGTGTGACATGGTGGCTTTGATCATATATAGATTAGAGTCTTTTCTTTTGATGTTTAGTTTGACATGGTAGTTTTTGATAATTTTTTAGTCATAATGGGATAATAATATTGATATATATAAATGTTTTTATGGATAAATAATTCATTTGTGTTAAATTAAAATAAAATTTATAGGGAAACTCATGGTGGATTACATGTTAAATAAAATAATTGAAAATGGAACTCTGGTTGTAGACCTTTATGTAATACTTGTAATTAGTTATTCTTTATTAAAGGTATTCTTGGGTTTTATGATAGTGGTATAAGTATGACATTGTTATGATTGTGTTGATTATGTGAACTAGCAAGTGTAAGAATGTTTCAGATTTTTATATTCGTATATTTTATTATGAATTCATTTACACCCCAGCTGATTAAGGTTACATGAATAACACCTAGAGACATTGGGGTGTTTTTATCTATTATCTATGATGTGGATGTTATAAATGGATAACTAAAACATATCCCATAATCTACCATAAGTAGTTGCTTCTAGTGATACTGATGGTAGATGATGAGATATATAGTGGGGGCATGCACGGTTTGGGGAGGACATGGGGTTTGTATTCTATCCTTTCATGAAACATTAATACCATTTTATGTGATACATGGTGTATGGTTAGTTTCACATGATGTGATATATAGTTGGATCCTTGAGATATGATATATAGTTGGTGTCATCATTGGTGGATATGGATGGGATGGTAGAAAAGGATGAATTCTCATTGGGGGAGAGAAATAAACCGATCAAAAATTTGTTATGGGGTTCCTTATCTACATTCATACTATATTAAATTAAGACTCTTGGTTGAATTATTTATTGAGATAACCTTAGTGAGGTTGGTTTGTACTGGTTGAGCTATGCAGGCCTTATTTAGTTTTGTTTCTTGTTCAATGAGGTATTTTTATTTTATTTTCGCATTTTCATGAGTGACCTTAGGTACGATCTTTTGAGTATATAACTTATACTCACATAATATATATATATATATATAAACTATTTTTGAAGTTCCTAGGAGGAATTTATTGGTCATTCTGGATAGTAATAGCTTGAGTTTGGAGATTTTGTAGTCATTTCCATATGATGTTTCATTTTGTATTGTAGTATCTTTGGAGAAATTTTTATATATTTTATATTCATCCATATGGGTTATCAATTGTTTTGTATTTTGGTTTCATTTAGAGTTTGGTGTTTTGGTTTGTGGTTTTATGTTATGATCTATGGATATTTTGGATAATGGCACCTATTTGAGTTTTTTTATACCATCAGTGCTAGTCAGCAACCTAAGCCATAATAGAGGTGGAATTTTTAGAACACTCATTCTATTAATTGTCATTATAGGAGCGTCATGAATGGATAAAATAAGTGGTTCAGGAAAGGGTGGTATCAATGATTTTGGTTCAGTAATAAGGTGGGTTTTGGAGTTAGGAATTGTTGAGGACTTCATGGCTTGGAGAGGAAATAGTGTAAGATGAAATTAATATGTGATGACAACATGGGAGACTGACTAGAACACGTGATTTTAGGTCCCTATGTGATACGATCAAATGACTTTAAGATCTTCCAAAATACTATAGTATGTGATTTTGTGTGTAGGGAAGAGACCTAATAGAGGTACATGTATCATACTTTCTTGATTTCTATTTGGAATGGGGTGGTTTTGGGAATTAATTAATTAAATTAATATAAATAAATCTATTTTTACCAAACATAAATGTTCTTATTTTCATTATAGCAATGCTGGTTGGTCACTACCCATGAGTGGTCCATGTTTGGGAGGTTCAAAAAGCATACCCTATTGATCTTCATAGGGTTGGTCCTGTTCAATTGGAAGAGTAGTAGCAGTGAAAATTGAAATCTTTACAATATCATATACTGGAAAAGTATAAGGGTGGAATATCAGAATTAGAGATAGAGTTTTGTTGCAAGGTGTTGGAGATTTCATAAAGTGTGATTTTATCACGATCTAAGTATTGGGTTTCCCTAACTATTAACCATTTTTGTGGGTTAGAATATCAGTTGTGGATGTTATAACTTAGGGATCATAAGGTGAATGATGTTCTGTGGTCAAACTTTCACCAGCAGTCTAGGGATGAGTTCTTATTAATATAAGTGAATGAGGTGAACATGCCTGAGTTTATATCCCTTTATTTGGAGAGTATAAGAATTCAGAATCTTGAGATTATGTTCAAAGAACATATATTATTTCCCACTAATGTGTCTACAAATGTGGATTCCTGATCACGACTCTTGTAGAAGAAATTTCACCCAACACTTTATTATATAGTAAACCTCATTTATGATACCTATATATTTGTTGGTGAAGAAGAAGCATGTGGTGATGGATATAGTGTATGAGTGGGTTGGAATGCCCCTATTGAAGATTTAGTAGGGATATATGAGGAATTTATAATCAGATTAAGGGTCAAAATGCTATTTTAGTTGAGGTTTATGTTTGAATTGATATGGAATTAGATGCCAACATCATGTTTCTCAATGGTTGGTAGTTCCCTCAAGGTGATGTGAAAATATATTTGGGATGTTTTTGATGTTTTTCTCAATGGTTGGTAGTTCCCTCAAGGTGATGTGATACGTTCCCACACTAAATTGATTGTAATAAGGATGGTTTTAGTGAAAATATATTAATATATTATATATTCATGCTACTGATATAATGATATATATATATATATATATCTGTGAGTGTCATTTATATGCTTTATTTTGATATGACATTAAAAACGAAAACAACATTCATGCATACCTACGGGTTACCATCTCCATGAATGGTGTTTTCCATTTTACACTTCTTTACATATAAATCATTATGATATACATATACTATATATAAATTATATTTATATCATTATTTACATTCTGTAATCATTATATAAGTATAAAAAGCATTGATATAATGAATTAAGACACATGTGAAGAATAGAAAAAATATTGCCCGATGTGGAACCTCAATATAGGATAACTAACAAATGGGAAATAAAAGGTCATAATAAAACCATAGATGAAATTTTTTATAAAATTATGGTACTTTAAAAAAAGTATAATTAATTTATATTATTTATACAGGTGGTTTGACCAAGTATAGGGAAATTCAAGACACAAGGTAAGGGGATTTCATATCACTTTTAATTTCTGTGAGGTAGAAGATATGTTTGCCACTAATTTCATTCTTGTGGTGTATTTATAGGCCATTATTTAATTTCATGTTTATTATACTCAAATAAATGGGTTTTAACATGTCCATTTTATTATCCTTATTTCATTCTATTTAAGTTTCCAAAGTTTCCAAATCGGAAAAATATTTTTGTCTCAATTTTATTTCATTAAGAATTATGTTTTTCTATGTGCCTAAAATATATTTGAGGGGTATATACTTCAATTTTACATGTCATTTAATGAGTCTAATTATTTTTTGGATATATTAATCTTCATGTAATTGAATTTTCTTAGATAGAGAGTATGATCATAGGTTAACAAGTTATAAGTTTTTATTGAGAAAGTATCAACTCTTTTCGAGATTGTTTACATTAATGTTTCCCTTTATGAAATATTATGATCCATATCTCAAGAACAGTCATAATTTTTCTTATCCTCTATTTTTTTTCAAGATATCCTCAAGTGATTCTACCATTTTTTCCAATCTTTCCTACTTAATATTGTGTTTTTAA
The DNA here is from genome assembly GCA_963277665.1 of Viscum album. Classification (NCBI taxonomy): domain Eukaryota; kingdom Viridiplantae; phylum Streptophyta; class Magnoliopsida; order Santalales; family Viscaceae; genus Viscum; species Viscum album. Next base: position 1,460,687,416 of record OY728162.1, on the reverse strand, counting down.
TTAAAATATGATAATATATTTCTCTAGTAAGAAATCTATTTTATTCACAGACCATGATTTCTAAAATGTTTTCAAAAATAATTTCTAACATTCCATGATGATCATTTTCAAGGAGAATTTTTTTTAATTTTTTTATATTGTTATGTTTTCAGAGATACATTCAATGAGAATGTTTTTCCAAGGGTTTTATGCTACAAAATGTTTTTCAAAGAAGAAAGGATATTCTTCTCATGAAATATTAAAAAACTATTTTCCATCTAATATGACATCTGTTTTGATTAATAATGACTTTATACAAGAATATCTAATTTTTCCATTCATATTCTTTCTAAGAATGAGTTACGAATCACATTTCCCTTTCATGGGTTACAGGTTTAAGAAACCGACTTATTTTCACAAGTTATACATTGATTAAATGGTTATTAAACCTATCTATTTTTCATATGTTATGATGTGAAGAAATTTTAATGATACCCATTTCTTTTCATGGGTTATTATTTTATGTTTATTAAACCTATATATTTTTATGGGTCATGATATGATGAGTGTTTTATTATCTTGTGAGACATGTATGAATGCTTTTATTATGAGATGGGTTATTCTTATATCTCCCTCCAATGCATTGGTTAGTTATGGATGAATAATGAGTATAAATTTTATGCGTGAACCTGATTACATGTTCACAATTTCATGCATGGACCTGGTTGAATATTCATAAGTTTATACGTGAACATGGATGAATGTTCACAATGTTATGAGTGAACCTTATTACATGTTTACAATGTTATGCATGGAACTTGTTTCATGTCCATAGGTTTATGTATGAACCTGATTACAAGTTCTCAATGTTATGTGTTCACCTGATTACAAGTTCACAGTGTTATGCATGGGCCTGATTCTATGTCAATTATGTAATGTGTGAACCTGATTACATGTTCACAATGTTATGAAGGGATTTGATTTCATGTCCATAATTTAATGGGTGAACATGAATACAATTTCATAATGTTATGCATGGACCTAGTTTCATTTCAATTGGGTAATTTGTGAACCTGATTACACATTCACAATGTTATGCATGTACTTGTTTTCACATCTATAAGGTAATGTGTGAAATTGATTACACATTAAAAATGTTGTGAATGGACTCAGTTTTACATCCATAAGGTTAATAATGAACTTGATTACATGTTAAAAATGGTATGAATGGACCTAGTTGAATGTCCACAAGTTGATGTTGGGGATTGATTTAAAGTCCTTAACGTAATTAGTGAACTTGTTTTTACTTATACATGTTCACAACATGCACACCACAAATTTCATGTCTTTTCGAATGTTATTCATCCATGGCTAGGTTATTTATTTCCTTATCATTCATGTTTTATAAAAATTAATTCATCATTGTGTTATTTAATAAGAAGTTCATGATCTTAAAATGTTATTATGAAGTTCCATACCATTTTGTTCATGTTTATGCTTACATGTCTCCTTTGTTTACCCTGATTGAGCATCTGAGCTCACCCATTTCTTATGTTTCCATTCTATAGGATATGATGAAAGTTTTTAGGTATAAGTAATAAAGGTGGAGGTATTTATGAGAGATGTTGAAGATATTTTACTGGGAAATGTGATTTTTTTTTCATGTTTCCATAGACACAAAACTATTACGGTCCTCTAGCAATTATTTTTATACTTTATTGAATATTCATCTAAAATGATGTAATATCTATGTATGTTAATCATGGGTTGCTATAGTTTGTATCAATGGAAAGGTTTATTCAAAATTTTGAAACTATTATGAGAATACCTTAGTGAGATCCCTGGGATTATTTCTAAGCATATAACATGGGGTTCCTTTAAGGATAAGTATAAGGAGTAGTTAAAATATAGGAAAATGTACTGGAATTTTTGTAAAGGATATAGCGAGTGGTTTCCAAGAAATAAATCCATTTATGGATACTATAAGTGGATGAGTCACTATAACATATCTACCTATGGGTAACATCTCTAACAAGATATTCCCAACTTGACTCAGGGTAATCTGGTACACGACAACGAGCCTTGCTTCAAGCCAAGTTTGATAATACCAGGAGATATGCTTTGGGAATTCACAAACTCTTTATGAACTATCATGATGGATTTAAATATAATTTTTTTATGAATAATATAAGATTAACCTATGGTGTCAAAGATTAAGTAATGTTTCATGATTTATACATCCTATATGTAAATTTTTTGATTATGTGGGTTTCTTCTATGATATTTGTTTCTCACCCTATTCTTTATGGATTTAGTCAATAGAGGTAACTATAAAGAACATTGTTAACATTAAATGTTTCAATTGATGAAATTATGGGCTTTATGAAAATATATCTCCCAAGTTTAAATCTCATAAATATAATTAGGATGGTGGTATAAGAATTGTTTATACTTTTGATGATAAATAAATCTAAATAGACCTGATAAAGGTATGTGATGTTCTTTCAAAATTATATATATTAATCATAAAAAGCATGATTATATTGGGGTTTAGTAACCTTAATACATGATTCATATTTCATATTCTATTAAAGAGTTATTAAGTAATATGTTGATGAATCCTAAGTATTAATTTAAGAATAATGTTTGATGAATGAAGTAATTACGTGTTGGAATTCATAAATTATATTATATGAATCCTGAAAGATATAAGTATTTTTAGTATATGTTTTAATTATGGGTTGAAAAGTAACTGATGAATAGATATTAATAAATATAAAAATGATTTTAGGTGATGGTGATATTTTGATTAAGGGATGGTAACCCTTAATTAATACCTGATGTGAGATAAATATGTTTGGATAAATATCTGTTGGATACGAATAAGTAAATTGGATGGTAAAGATTACCCTAGAACCAATTATTGAAAAAGTTTTCCACATCATCAATGATTATGTTTATAACTTCTTGTATTTAAATAAATCATCTAGTAACCAGTGGAATAAGGAAGAATAAATGTTTTTAAAAAGTGTTTATAGTAATGACCCTGGTTCAAGGTAGTATACGATGAGGTTATCCACATGATTGGAATCTGACAACCAAGTGGTACATGGTGAGATAAGGGGGACAAACTTTAGGTCGATTTCATGACATTATTTATAAATCATTGAATTATAATCTTTCATATGTGTTATAAGGTTAACCATTTATGGAAAGTTTATCTTAAACTTTAGATAAAGTAATTAAGATTAAATTGTTTTCTCTCCATATAAGAATTTATACATATTGGATAGCATTTTCAAACTACCTTGTTTTGATGGTATGATTTCTCTTATGTGTCCATGTCTTCACTTCCCACCAATTGTATCCTATATGGGAATCTAGTTATTTTTTACATTGCGTAACTACTATAGTTCCATCTTTATCTTTTTTAGGGAAGTTTTTGTATACATTTTCATGATGTGGGATTCTATAAATAAATCATTCATATATTAAACCATTGATAACCCAGAATAATTTTGAGGGAGAAATTAATTTTAAGGGCGGTAGAATTTTGTCACCCTATTTTTGGTGAATTTTTTTGATTAATTTATCTTTTCTCTATTTTTCCTTTCTCGTGACACTGGAAATATATATATATATATATATATATATATATATATATATATTAAAACCTTAGGTAAAACTTTCGTTTCACATATAATACTGAATTTGGTTTCACTACAAGCAATACCTACTTGGAATATATTACATGAAACACTGACATGGCATACATTACATGCAACACCAGCTTGGTGTACGACTTGGCCTTCATTACATGCAACACTGAATTGGTGTACAACACACGCAACCTTGATTTTTTATGAAACATATACATATATATATATATATAATTATTTAAATGAGATAATTATAACCTAACCATTAGACTTATGTAAAGGATAGTAATAACTACTTTTAAAATATTTTTTATAATATATTTATATAAATAAAACATATGACGATGAGAGATAATATTTTTGGTAAAGAGATTTTATGTTAAAAATACTATTCCTTGAGTGAAAACACTATTAATAATAAAATTAATTTTAGAAACATTTAAGAATTGAATTTTAAAATATAAAATTCATTTTTTTTAAATCAGAACAAATAAGTTAGGGTAGGGTTAATTTTTTGGATTTTTCTGAAAAACTTTATTTCTGATGAATAGTGAAAAATACTACTTTTAGTTAAAGATGCCTTTTTTCTAATTAATTAATAATTATAAATGATATTATAATTATATTTTAAAGTCATATTAGATAAATATTACATCTATTAATACAATTTAATTAATTATAATCCATTTTAGTTTGAAACTAAATATAAAATCTTAAAGAACTTTTGATCATTTTTTTACTTTAAAACCCCGTTATTCCTTCCCGTCTACGAGATTAGCACTAATCTTAGTTTTGCGGCTTCTGTGAATTGAATTTTGAAACTATTATATAGAACATTTTATTCAGTCTAATATTTAGATTACAGTATGACCAATTTTTTTTATGACTAAAATTATTAGTAAAGGTGATTATAAATAATCATAGTAGATAATGATAAATTAAGCTTAAATAGGGATTATACCATGAAATTAACGACCCAAATGACTTTGAAACAAGTCCAAAACCCATTGTATATCAATATTTAGGCCACAATCCTTCCATTATTCCGTTTTTATGGTTTTTTATGCCTTTTTTAGGTAAAAACATATGAACACCTAACTTGTTTCTAAAAATTCCATCTTCTTCCTTTTCCTTCCAAATAAAAAGCTACCATATCTACCCATTACACACACCACTCAAAACAATTATTTTCAGAAAAGACCTACCCAATACAATTACCAAAAATTATTCCTTCTTCCTTGATTCCCCCCTTTAGAAATAAAACCTCTCAAGGAATCCTTTTGGTATAATGTAAAAGGAGTTACCCGATTTAGAGGAAACATATTCTCTCAATATCCTTTTCATTATTTTCCATATTCACTCCCTCCACTTAACTTATTATGTTAGTGTATGCAAAAACTAGTATCTTACATATAATAGGATGTTTTTATTTAATTATTTTGACCTAAACCTACACACACCTCAATCTAATTAATATCAAACATAGTGTTTCTATGTACAATGAACTACTAATACATGAAACAATGATTGTTTATTTCTCCATTACCATCAATCCTAGTGGAAATTATGTTTGAAACTATGTTTATATACGTTATATATAATATTTAGTTTTAATTTAATATTATTTATTCATTTTTTCGACACATACCTTCTTACATCTCATTTAGTATTAATACGACAATCTCATTTGAGGTAGTGTAGACTATAACCTCCTCAAAGTGATGTAATTCATCTACACACAACATAGAATGTATTAAGGATGGTTTTAGTGAAAATATATGATTTATATTATATATAAATTCTACTAGAATAATAATATACATACATACATAGATATATATATATGTTATTTATATAATTTCTTTCAATACGATAATAAAAATGGAAACAACGTTCATGCCTACGTACGACTTTCCATCTACAAGAAACAATGTATTCCATTTAATAAATAGATATGTTATAAATTATTATGATATATATATATAATGGATATAAATTATACTTATATCATGATTGACATTCTGGAATAATGATAAATGTATAAGAACCACTGATATGACAAATTAAGACACATGTGAAGAACATATCAAATATTTCCCGATGTGAGACCTTAAAATAGGATTGTTAACAAGAATGTATTAAAAAGTAATAATAAATCCATATATGTTATTAGATATAAAATTATGGTTATTTAAAATATTTTTAATAAATTTCTATTTATTATAAATGTGTTTTGAACATGTACGGAGAAATTCAAGACACAAGGACATGGATTTTATCACACTTTTAATTTCTATGAGATACAAGATATGTTTTCCACTCTTTACTTTTGTGAGGTGTATATACTACCCATGATCTCATTACATGTATATTATAATTAAATAAATGGGTATTCACATGTTCATTTTATGATCCATATTTTATGGGGTTTAAGTTTCAAAATTCACCAAATCGGTAAAATATTTTTGTCTCAATTTTCCTTCTTTGAGACTCAAGTTTTTTATTCACCTAAATAGTTTTTAAAGGTGTATATAATTCCATTTTACATTTTATATCTAGAATATACCTATTTTAATCATATATTAAGCTTCATGTAATTTCCATTTCTTACATGGAGAGTATGATCCAAATTTTCCATGTTATAAGAGTTTATTGAGACAATCTAACCTCCTTTTGATATTATTTACATTTATTCTTACCTAGATAAAATATTATGATAAATATCTCAATAAACCTCTTGATTTTCCTTATAAATTGTTCTATAAATCTATCCTCATGTTCTAGTACCATCGTTCCACTCATTGTCACTTAAGATATTGTTTTTAAGTAAAATATGATCGTCTCTCTCTCTGGTTGGAAATATACTGTATTCAAAGACCATGTTTTCGAAATTGATTTCAAATATGTTTTCAAAATATCTATGATGATAATTTTCAAAGGGAAACCTATTTTAAAATTTTTTCTTGTTTTCAAATCTTCTTTTATATGTTTTCAAAGATTCTTTCAAACAAAATTGTTTTCCAATTTTTTGATGATATAAAATGATTTTTTCAAAGAATAAAGGATGTTCTCCTCAAAAAATGTTTCAAAATTATTTTACATATAATATGACATCTATTGATGTTAATCATTCCTTTCTGGGAGGTGATATAAAGGTTCTATTAATATTATTTCTATTAATAGGTTATGCGTAATTTTATTTTTGTTATGAATCATGTTTCCCTTTCACGTGTTACATGTTTAAAAAACCCACTTCATTGGGTTCTGATTTTTTGAAATGGTTATGAAACCTATCTCTTCTCCATAGGTTATAATGTGATGAACTTTTAATTACACCGATTTCATTTCATGGGTTATGATTTGAGGTTTATAAAACCTATGTCTTTTTATTGGTCATGATATGATGAATGTTTTGTTATCTTGTGCCACGGGTATGGGTGATTTTATTATGATATGGGTGGGGCCTATATTTCTCTACAATGAAATGGGTAAAAATGGAAGAATCATGAGTATAAATATTATGTGTCCATCAGATTATATGTTCCCAATGTTATGCATGGGCCTGGGTGCATGTCCATAATTTTATGTGTTAACCTGATTACATGTTCACAATGTTATGAGTTAACCTTATTACAAGGTCTCAATGTTATGCATAGACCTGGTTATATCTCTATAGATTTATGTGTGAACATGATTACATGTTCACAATGCTATTAGTGAACTTTATTACATGATAACAATGTTATACATGGATGTGATTTCATGTCTATTTGGTAATTATTGAACCTGATTACATGTTCACAATGTTATGCATAGACTTGGTTTCACATGCATAATATAATTAGTGAGCTTGATTACATGTTCACAATGTTATGCATGGACCTAGTTTCATGTCTATTAGGTGATAAATGAACCAAATTACACATTCACAATGTTATAAATGGACTTGGTTTCACATCCATAAGGTAATGTGTGAACTTGATTACATGTCCACAATGTTATGAATGGACTTTTTTTCATGTCCATAAGGTTAAGAGTGAACATCATTATGTGTTCACAATGTTATGAAAGGACCAGGATGCATGTCCGTAAGTTGAATATGGGGACCTATTTTATGTCCTTAACTTAATGAGTGACCTTGTTTCTACTTATACATGTTCACAACATGCACACCACAAATTTCATGTATCTTCATATGTTATTATTACTTAGCCTATGTTATTTAATTACTTATGATTCATTTATTATGAACTATCATTATTTATTATGTTCTATAATATGGTGGTCATGATCTTCAAATGTTATGATCAAGTTCCATAAACTTTTGTTCATGTTTATCCTTACATGTCTCCCTTTTTTACACTTACTGATTATTTTAGATCATCCATTTTCTTATGTTTCCCTTCTACAGGTTATGAAGAATGATTTTAGGTATAAGTACTATAGGTGGAGATATTTTGGTGATATGTTGAAGATATTTCACTCAGAAATAATATTTTTTTCTCCATCTTTCAAAAGACACTAAACTATTACAATCCACTGGAATGTATTTTTGTATTGTATTGAATATTCATCTAAAATGTTTTAATATCTTTGCACCTAATAATATGTAGCTATAGTTGGTATAAAAGGAATGGTTTAGTAATTTTTTGAAAATTGTATTAGAAAACCTTAGTGAAATACCTAGGTTTATTTCTAAATATATTTCTAGTGATACCTCTAAGTATAAGTTTAAGGATGATTTAACATGTAGGAAAATGTCCTGGAATTTTGGTAAATGAAAGAGTGAGTGGTTTCCTATAAATACATCCATGAGTGAATAATACAAGTGGATGTGGATCTCGAACAATTTTACCTAGGGCTAACAATTAATACAAGATGTTTCGTGCTGAACTTGGTGTAATCTGGTACATGACAATGGGACTTACTACACACATGGTTTAACACTCTTGATGATTTTCTAGTGGTTTCCAGTGATTGGTGCTTTAATTTTTTTTTTGTTTTTTATTCTTGAGGACAAGAATATATTGATAGGTATCCAATGTAATGGATTAGATCCTTCCAGACATTTACTTTCCTATGTTTGAATTTTAAGAGCCTTGATATGGGATTGAGGAGAGTAGAAGAGGCCCTATTGTTAAATGTGAAATTGTGGGTGGTGATTCACACCATGAATCACCAGTTCACGGCATGTAATATACCACCGGGTAAATTTATGTATTGATTTTAGAAATTATTCCTCGTCTGATTGGTGGTGTGAAATCATTTTCATGATGTCAATCTTGATGGTAGAGTTTTTTATCATTATCCTTAGATATTTCATTGCACGAAATGTTTCTTTAACGATGTAAAATCTCTCTTGGATTTTGTGGATTGATATCCTTATTATTTGGTAGGTGTGAACCATGTAATGTGCATGACATGAACCAGACATTTATGTTCAAAATTGGGGAATTTATAGGCAATATGTAAATCAAAACCTCTATTATATCTCCCCCATTATACCAATACTTATCTTATAATTTACGGGATTCCCATGTGCGTTTGGGATCCATAAAAACATCAAATATATGTTATTATTCCTTGTCTTATATAGATTCAATATCGGTGGTTCTTGGTGACTTATTATTCTCTTTCTGTTCAAGTTTTTCCTTGTCCTTCCAAAAAATATTTTGGGGCATTGTTTTCTAGATTTTGCAGTTTTTTGTGATGTAATTTTGATAATTTATTGTTTAATTTTAGAGATATTGTAGGATTACATTTGAGGTTATCCCCTAATATTTACCATTTATTACATTATTTATTGTAATGAATAATAACGTTTCTTTTGTTGTAGAAGACTTGATTTATTTCCATTCTATGTGATTTTTTGTGATTTTTTGGTTTTTATCTCCACTAGGTGAACGATATGAATTTTAATAAGGAATAAAATAAAATAAACTAATGAAATTTAAAGGGTAATTGTTTCATGAGTATGTGGTTTCCATCTTTACATGATATTGATTGTTGATTAAATTTTTGTTCTATGTTGTATGATTATTATTAAATTATTCTTTATAGTGTTAGTCTAAAAACACAGATAATGTTAATAGTAAATACATTTTATGCATTATAAGTGTTTATGAATTACATTTTATATAAAAATATTCACTATTAGAATATTAATTATTTTTTTACTAAAAAAGAAAATAGTTTAATTCTTATTCAATTTTCTTATATGTATTATTTGGTCTTAATTAAAAACATAAATACTAAATTTTAGAATTGAAGTTAAAAAATAATAATTTAATTATTAATATCAATGAATCAAAAATATCTAAGAGATAATTTTTGTGAATTTACTAAAAAAATATTATTATTGGGTTAATAGTATAAAATATAAATTTTTTAAGAAAATTATCTTTTCATTTCTGGTATTTGAAAATTCACATTATATTTTGTATTGATTTCAAAATTTTATTTTTTATTTGTAATTAAAAAATCCAATAAATGAAATTTTAATCAACTTTACACTTTATTTTGGTATAAAAACATTTTTATGCTCAAAAATTCATTTTTTTGAATAATAAGTTTTCGTCATATTTATTAGGTTTGTAATAAAATTAATTTATATCACATATAGAAATTGAATATAATAAAATGGAATCAATTTATTTAATAATAATCTTTAAATTTTTAAATGGGTCTACTTTCATTTTTTTCATTATGAATAATAAATTTGGTAAAAATTAAATCAATTACCAAAGTAAGAGTTAAAATGGATTTAATGTGTTAAAACTAAATAGATAATAGTTAAAATGATCTAAAAACTCGTTAAATCCTATTTGTGGTCAAATTTAGTCCCATAATGTATCAATTATTAAAAAATTTCCATTTTTATCCATTTTAATTGAGTAATACATTAATATATTTTATTCTTTTGAAGAATTACAAGTGTGTCCTCCCCCTGACTTATACATGGGAGCCCCCTATCATCTCTTATGCACACTTAATTATCCTCTTAACTCTACCAATACCTTCCCATTTCCCTTCAAAACATCTGTATAGACATCTTAGAGATTCTAGTTTGATCAAAATACCATCCTATGATGGCTATATGTACAAACCTAAGCAGGTTTTCTGAATAAGAGGTATAGTTCCTCACCAAGTGTCTTCATTATATTTATTTTTTTCCTCCTTCAAACCAATAAAAACCAATATGGTATAATAAAATAAGTATCTAAAATATAATTAAATGTTATTATATTTTTTTAACCATCTTTTTTCTATTTATACATCTTATAGAAAATGGAAACAACTTTCATGTGTTCGTGAAGACTACCACCTTAGGAAGATAAAGTGCTTAAGTTTTCATCACTGAATTTTATGGTAAGTCATAAAAATAGTTTCAAATGAAATAATATGATATATATGATATAAATTTATTTATATAATGTTAAATAATTATTCTAATTCTTTAATTATCATTAAATAAAAATAAAAAAAAATTTCTCATGTGTATGTCTTGGCTACCTTCTCATGAACCAATGTATTTTATTTTTTTCCAACACCTCAAATGGTTGATATATATAAGTTGATTTAAATAAATTTTCATGTCCCAATATAATGGGTCCCATGTTGCGACTCCCTAATACAACCTTCAATTGTCCAAGGGATGGCGACTAGCATTGAGTCGGCATAACACTAACATGGGAGGCCATAGACTAAAGTACCTGAACACACACAAACATATTCAAGATCACACAACACAAAAATGTAAAAAACTAATACAAAATGAGTTCATACATCTAAATATAGAACCAAATTGTGACAAAATGTAATGAAAAATAAATTATTCCAAATAAAATCCCACCATAATGAGTATGAAAATTAGTCCAACCTGAAAGTATAGAAGGTGACTCCTCTTAAGGTAACCACCAAAATAAACCTTGGTCATTCTGGAACACTAAGATACACCTAATCATGGTCCATATAGGAACATTTAAAATGGTATATCATCTACATAAGACACGACATGTGCGGGCAAAGCCTATGTAGGGATGACTATAGAAACACGTAACAGGACACCATAAAATCACTAAGAATACAAAAATATAAATAAAAGTCAACTCTACAATGGTTTATGTATACAAAACATTTAATTGGAATGTCCAAATATAATAACAAATTACACAAAGCCTCAAAGTAAATATAAAGCTGCAATACCAGACTAGGGATCCTACTCCAACATTCTATATAGCAGTCATCAAGGAGAACACATTCTATGAGTTAGATTAAACTAATGATATCTATATAAGAGTTCATTATCATTAGGTCTATCATATCAATATAAAATGTAAGTATGAAGATTTATAATACATATGTGGCGATTAAACCCAAGTCCATGGGGTATACCAACAACTATTTATGGAATAAATTGTTTTGCAGAGGATGATCACCCAAGTAATAATGGTCAAGACGATACAAAGAACTCCACCTAGGGAATGATGCTGATTTAGGATCACACTATGGGACTCATGAAAGGATTATAATAGGTCTATCCATGAAGTCCCACTAAAGGTAAAATGAAATTATGTGTGGGACACAATTAAATCATAACCCTCAAACAATGGATCAAGAGTATTCACCCTAAAAAAATTCCAAACTAAAGAAGGAAAGGTAACCATGAAAACTTTGAAAGAGTACATAGAATGTAATAGTAGTACACTAAATCTACCTTTAGAATCAGGTCCTAATCATGTATTATGGCCCGTTCTTTTTTCTATGTTAGAGTACAGGGTGTGTCCAATCCCATTTACTCCTGTCCATTTCCATGTATGGATGGAAATGTACATATATAGATAACCATTCCCATAAATGTGCCAATGTACCATCTGAGTTTCAATCCAAGCCAAATAGGAAGGGTAACATGTCGTGTGACATGGATACACACCATATATAACCTAAATTCTCCATAGAAACCTAGAATCACACTAGGGGGCTACACGACTTATAGATCTGTAGTACATTCCGTGTACTTTGGAATTTTCTAGATTCCTAGAAATGGAATGTGCATCTTCATGTACTCCTCCAGTTGTTGATCTGGCCACACACTATGCCAGAAAATAAGTTGCACCATTATCCAAGCCTTTCCATTATTAATCACCAAAATCTGGCCATCAAATCTATTTAGAAAATTATTCCACGCATCATCTGTCATCATTTTCCAAAGATAATGAGATCAGGCATCCCTAAATATACATGATCCATTTCCACAACCATTTTAATGAAATATTTATAATGTACCAATCCCAAATATATGATTTCAAACCTTTTAACTAAGGAACAAGTTATAAATAGTTTATTTATTGGTATTTTTGTCAATCCACTAGTCAAACAATGATCCGATGATGAATACACAATAATGTTTGGGGAAATAAAGAAAGAAACCAAAGGGGAATTAAACTCTTTAATGTTATATTTTATTCAATTAATTATTGATTGAAAATTAATGAAGAACCAAAAATAAATAAACAATTATCCCAATAAATCCCAAAAACTAAACTCATCCCACAATACGGTTGTTCTGTGAATCAATCTATTAGTCAATTGATTCAATTCCATTTTAGAAATTAAAAATGGGTAAAAGAAAATAAATCATCATTCTACCTCAATTTGGATTATTCTTTGATGAATAAATAAGTTGTTTTATTTCCATTGAAATGATTCTCGGATTCTGTTTCACATCGGTAGTTGATATTCTATTCGGTTATCATTCACTAAAGGAACATCCTCAAACTTCTCTCTAATGGATCATCTAATTCTCTAGTCTTATTATGCTAAATATGAGGTTCTTCCATAACATTATACTTAATGATTTTTTTGGATGGATATTAATTATATAAATTAATTTATTCAATTAATTTATTTAATCAACCGCCCACAGTCGTACCTCAATCTGAACGCATGATGTGTTCCAAGGATATATCATGCTTATGGTAAAACCCATGTTGTGAAATCAACAATGAACTTAAATTTATGATATGATTCCCCATTTATATGACATTCCACATTTTAAGAAAACTATATGTGCTTGTTATTTAATATAACAACCCCTCTATTAATTTCACACTTAAACATAATTTATTATATAAAATATTCACTTAATACAACATAGAAGATCGATAGGTATAGTGTATTTGTGGATTAAGAACATTACATAAAAATTTAAAACATGAAATACACATCATTATTGAAATCTTTTTTTACACGACCACACACATTCCATCGTACTTAGCATTGCATGGGATAACCTGATGACATGCATAAAAAAGGGTGATCTATAAATCATAGTAAGGGATTAAAAAAGGTATAAAATAAATAATATAGTATAAGTTAATCAATAGTAATATCAATGGAGGATAAGAAAAATATGAAGATAAAGGCATGATATAGCATGATAATCATAACATGGAAATGTGGCTACAACATTTAACATGATATTAGAATGATCCAAGGATCATTGCACATGGAACTTGAGTAAACACTAATTTAACATGAATTAGAATTATTAAAACATCATTGAATTTGAAGTATCATGATACTAGTCTTTACCAATGCATTGGAGTGCTATCATGCCGCACCATTCTTGAACATTTCATTTCTTGCATATATGTGCGACATGGATCATATATCATGGATTCATAAAATACCATCAGTTATTCCATGATAAAGGAATGTGGAATTAATAACTAAAACTTTATAATCAATAAGTAAATGTGCATAAATTTTAATACCCTTGATAGAGAAATAGTCATGGTTTTCACTACACAGTGACCTTGGCTTGGAAAATTGCGGTGCAATTTTGACAGCAGAACCGCATGACATACAAATTCATCAAAATGGTTGATGAGAGAGAGAGAGGGGTGTATCATAATATTTAAATTAAATATATAGTAATGGGGTGATATATATACATGTACCAACATATTTAATGGAATTTTGATTCATAAATCAAAATAATTTATTGAATGTAAATGAGGGGAGAGAAATCTCTTACAGAATTTCCACACAGTAACGGGTGTAATTTGGAGGTATAAATGAGATTTAAAGGGGTATATAATCATTAAAACATATGGAGGATAGTATAGGGGAGGTGAGAAATCATATTACCAACATTATTAATTGAATGAAAAAGGGTATAACAATATAGGGAAACTTAGAAAAAAATGAGAGAAGAAGAAATCCCTTACATGGAAGTGTGGTCCCAAAGTATAGGGAGGGGATTTAGAGAGGCTTATTGGGAGAATGGGGCACCATGAAAGGATTTTAGAGAGAGTTGGGCTAGGTATGGATGTCCTCCAAGTGTTTTTAGTGAAGATAAGTGGGAATTTATGTGGGTTTATATTTGAAAAGAGAGGGAATTATTTATTATTTAGGTTTTGGACACAACACATTAAACTAATAAAAACCACAAACCAACCCATGGGTTTTGACAATGGTTATTAAAAACGTGGAGTGGAAAATATTATTGAACAATTCCAATGTCTGAAATTATTAAAATATTAGACTTTATTATATGAACGTGGGTCACACTCTCAAGGAAATCATTTTAAAAAGATAAAATGTTTTATATGTCTTGGAGGGTCCACTAAGGCACCTAAAATTATTCCAAAAAAATGTAATTTTTTTATTTAAAACATATATTTGACAATAATTCATTTTATATTATTTTATAATAATACTATAGGGTCATTATGATGTCATAAAGCACATTATATTTTTAAACAGTGTTTAATTTTGACCCAAAAATTCAACTGTCTCAGAAAATTATGAAAAATTAACCATTTGATAATTTTTACATCTTGATTCCAAAATTAATATTAATTTTATATAAATAATTTTATAAATATGCGAAAATTTAATTTTAAAATAAAAAACGACAATTATTGAAAATTCATGGGTTTTGACAAAAATGGCTTTCAAGCCGTAATAAAAATTCCAATTGTATTCTTTAAAATTATATAATAATTTACATTTAATAAAATTTAATTTATTAGTAACATTTTATTAAAATATGATTTAATTCAAAAATCCATTAATTCATCAAAATAGATTTATTAATTGAATATTTACTAAAAAAATACTATTGCTGCTTTAAAAACTATTTACAATGTGAAAATAATAAAAAAAATGTATATTTGTTTTTATATAAAAAAATAATTCTCCTAATCATAGTGAAAGGGTATTGTTACATAACCCCTTATAACACCTACAGAAGACCTAAGGGTAAGGCCGGAGATGGTGACAGACTCTTGGGGTGGCTCAGATAACATCGTTCGGGTGGTAATCTCTATTAACTTCCACTACTCCCATAGGAGATTCTATTCACGATTAAAGTGTTCATGATAATGTTGGGCTTGGTCAATAGAGAGGCCTGGTGATTTCACCTTCTTTTTGAGCTCTAAAAATGGGCTTCGTATGGAGAACTTCTACTGGATGAGACCACTTCTTCCCCTGTCTTCGTAGATTGGATTTGTTTAATAACTATATTTATACTAATCATGTGGTTGCTGTTAAATATCAATATTAGAAATGGTAAAATTTAGTAACGGTATTTTGAAATCAAAAAACATAAAACCATGTAAGTGAATATTTTATATAACTATTTTACAAAATAAGAAATTTAATTAGATCAACTGGAATTTTCATTAACAAAACCCATGGTCGTTACAATCTTTCCCTGCTAAGAAATTCCTCCCCCAAAATTTCCTCTTCCAACACTAAAATAGATGTGGGTAACACAACCACATCACATCCTCTAGTTCCCACATTGCTTATTCAAACTTTTGGTTTCTCCACAACACATACATGAGGGGCATTGTTTTATTTCGTCGAACTTTTTCTCTATGATCTAAGATCATCACCAACTTTTCTTCATAAGAAATTTAATTCCCCAATAGTAACACATCTGGATTGAGTACATGTGATGGGTCAGGCATGTACTTAATCAATAGTGATACATAGAATACATCATGTACATGAGATAGGTGCGGTGGGAGTTCTATTAAATAGTCCAATCCTCCAATGTGGTCAAGGATCTCAAAAGGGTTGGTGTACCTTGGACTGATCTTTCCCTTCATCCCAAATCTCATAATTATCTTCCACAATGATATGAGGAGGAATACCATGTCTCCAAAATCAAACTCTAGGTCTCATGGAAGATTATTGGCATAGCTCTTTTGTTGAATCTGATCATATTTAATGTGCTACTAGATGGTCCTAACCTTCTCCAGCGTTTCTTCAACCATTTCTGGACCATGGATTTTTCTCTTCCCAAGTTCACCCAACATGCACGTTTTTACACCTCTTCCCATACAAGGATTTATAAATATCCATTTGTATGCCTGAGTGGGAACTGTTATTGTAGGAGAACTAAACTAGAGAGAGATTTTGATCCCATCATCCTTTGAATTCCATTGAGCATGCTCTCAACATTTCCTAAATTGATTGGATAGTTAGCTCATATTAGCCATCAATTTGTGGATGATAAGCCAAAATTAAGTTCAGATCAGTATTTAGAGCATGTTGAAGACTCTTCTAGAACATATAGGGGGATCTTGGATCTCAATCAAATATAATAGATAGTGTTACTATGTGCATTCTTACCAATTCTCTAACATATATCTGTGTTAATTAATCCAATGAGAAATCATCACAAATTGTAATGAAGTGTTCTGTCTTTGTAAGATGATCCACAATAACCATGATAGCAATGTCTCCTTTGGATTTCTTTGGAATTATTGTGACAATGTCCATGGTGAAGTTCTCCCATTACCATAATGATATTGGTAATGGTTCCATCATACCCTTATAATTCTTCTTCTCAGACTTCACTTGCCAACATACTAGGTAATTTGATGTATACTCATTGATCTCTTTATTCATGTTATCCCACCAAAAATTCTCTTGGATATCTCAATACATATTTGTGTTTCCTGGGTTAATGGATAAATTTGAACTATGTGCATTATCTGAATGTTATATCTTTGACTCCAGATTTGATAGAACACATAGTCCTGACCCAAATCTGATAATTCCTTATTCATTAATATTGAACTCTGAGGATTTCCCTTTTCTGATAGTTTCCACCTTTTTCTAAATTCCTATATCATCCTTTTAAGCATTCTTTAACCTCTAAAAAAGCAATGGTTGAGCAATAATTTGTGAAAATATTGATGATTTTCCATTATTTATGATTCTTGTGTCTATCTTCATCAAATCTAAGAAGATTGGGTCATTTTCAATTATCAACAATGATAGAATTATGGGGTCCTTTCTACTTTTAGAATATGAAACCTTATTGACTTTCATAGGGTGTTAATGGATTTAGTAGTCATTGTCTTTGAACAGCTCTCACCATCTTCATTGGAAAATATTCAACTCTTTCTATGTGAATATATACTTGAGGCTTTTGTGATCCATGTATATTTTACACATCTCACCGAAGATGTATTGCCACCAAATTTTTAAATCAAATATTACTACAATCAACTCTAGATCATGTGTTGGATAGTTTTTATCATTAACTTTAAATTTCCTTGAAGCAGAGGCAATGAAATTTTCATTCTGAATCAAAACACAACCCATGCCCTTCTTCAAAGAATCAATAAATACAACAAAAAGTTCTACACTTGTGGGTAGTGTTACCAAGAGCATAGTGATAAGACTAATTTTTTACTCCTTGAATCTCTCATTAAATTCATCACTACAAGAAAGCATTACTCCCTTATGAGTTAGCTTAGTAAAAGGGTTGGACAATCATTATAAATTTCTCACAAATCAGTGATAATATCCAGCTAACCCTAGGAAGCTATGGATAACCATTACTGATGTTGGCCTCAGCCATTACCCAATTGTAGCAATCATGGAGGGATTCATAGATATCACATTGCTTGTAATGATATGACCCAAGAATGAGACATACTTCAACCATAAATCACACTTGTTGTACTTTTCATAGATCTTCTCCTTTCGCAAGTTCTCTAGTACAATGCTTAGATTCTCTTCATGCTCCTCCATGGTTTTGGAGTATTTTAGAATATAATCAATAAAGACTCCCAAATATTTGTCTAGGTATTTTATAAAGACTCTATTCACCATGTATATGAAGATTTCAGGAGTATTAGTGAGTTCAAAAGGCATTACTATGAATTCATAGTGCCTGTATCTTGTACGAAAAGTAGTATTGGGGATATCCTCCTTCTTCCCCCTTACATAATAATATCCCAACCATAGATCCACCTTGGATAAGTATCGTTCTCCACATATCTAGTCGAACAAGTTACCAATTCCTGGATAAGGATACTTTTTACTTATCGCGATTTTGTTGAGCTCACGATAATCGATGAAAAGGTGCATTGAGTCATCCTTCTTTATGATAAAGAGGAATGGTGCACCCCCATGGTGATGCTCTTGGGTGTATACACCCTTTATCCAGATTCTCCAATAATTTTTTCTTCATCTACTCAATATCTACAATAGTCATTCTATATGGAGTCTTGGATATTGTTAATGCTACAGGTATAATATCAATTAAAAATTCAGCATATCTTCTAGGAGGACGACCAGACAATTACTCGAGAAACACTTCAGCAAATTACCTCACAAAAGGCATGTCTTCAAGGATTGTTTCTTCCTTATAATCAATCATCTTATCATGATATGCATTCTCATAGGTAAGTAATATACACTCTTGAGATAATGGTGGTAATGAATATTCTTCCTCCTTTTTTCACTTGTACATAATTGGGTGTCAATTCTCTATATGGAGAGTGATTTCCCTATCACGGAAATTTATGATTGCTCTATATAAGGATATCAAATAGATTCCAATAATTGCATCAAATTTCATGAGAGGGAGTATGATAAGGCTCTTCGGGAAGTTGAATCCACAAATTATGACAGTGGAGGAGTTATATTCATGGGATAAAATGATTTCCCCATTTTATGTTCTCACCGACATCTTTAATTCCATGATTTGTGGTGGTGTTGGGATTTTTATACTAAACCTTCGGGATATAAAATAATTAATAGAACCAGAATCAAAAAGTACGTTAACTATTTTTGAATGAATAACTAGTATACTTATCACCACTTCATTGTAGGGGTTCCCTTCGGCAGTAGTGGTGGAAAGAGCTCACCCCAGCTACATTGGAGGTTGTTGGTTGCCTTCGAAAACCCTTGGCTTAGAGAACTGGTTTTCAAAGATCTCTGGTTCATTGATTTTGAATTAATGAACAATGAATTGAAGGTAGAACAGAGCAATCCTATCCTCTGTCACAGCCACAATTTTTTCTTATTGGAAGTTAATGGCTAGGTTCCCTTCTCTTCCACAGCTAAAGCATTTTCTCGTCCCCTTCAGGCAATTTATAGGGTGTTTATTTCAACATATTTGGAAAGTGGGGTGCTATATTTTCTTAGCAGTGTTGGATTGATCCATAGGACCAATAGAATTAAATTCCACCTTATGATTCTTATACCCATGATACCCCAGAGATTTGCTAATCTCTATTTTGACTTTGAGGGAACATCAGACAATTTCTTCATATCTCTTGAAATCATAGATCACTAGGGATTTTTGTAGGCTATGTTTTGTCCCACCAAAAAAGTGGTGAACCTTGAATTTGGTGGTAATGACAATGATTGAGGCATATCTTTCAAGCCTTGTGAAGTTTTCCTTGTACGCTCCAATGGATTCGTCCTATTTTTTCTGGAGGGAAATGAAGTTTTGTTCCATATTAAGTCATAGGGTACGAGAAAAATATATATAGAAAAATATTTTTTGGAATCATTTCATTTAAATTCCTTGATCGCCTCTTTAGGAATCATATTTTTTATCAATGTCCAACATTTTTTATCTTAGCCCTCTATATGATAAGTATCCAGAAGAACCATCTCTTCTTCAGAACATTGAAGGATGGAGAATATCCTTTCAATGGAGATAATTGATTTTTCGGAAATTGAGGGATCATATGATACATTTAATGTAGGATTCCTTTGTCTCATGAAGATCTCGATTGTGAATTGTTATTTCATGGGGGGGGGGGGGCTGAACGTTCCTCTTGACACATGTTTCTATTCAATACTTTAGTTAACTAAGAGAGTATCATGAAAAATTTTGCGATTCCTGCTCCCATTGGATTGGGAATCTCATTAGAACAGTAATCACTTTTGTAACACCCCAAGATTTCATAGTACGTTATTTCTTCAAAATAATTCAATAACTTGCGCTACACGCAACACCGAGTTTTAGCGCACCATTACTTCCCAAACTAGACGTTAAAAAGCGATTAACAATAGTATTAACTGAATTTTGATCTTTATATAATCCCTATAATTTGAGAATCCATATTACGAGTTTCTTAGACATAATTTAAGAAAAAATATATTTTTCAGATAAAAGAAGTATTTTCAAAAAAATGCAATTTTACCGCCTTTTAATGGAGAAGCATTTTTAAATCCAGTATTTAAAAATTTTATCTATTCAATTTGACAAAACAAACCTCTTCTTTTGAATCGGGACAAAAGAATTTTGTTTCAATAAAGTTTTGGTTTTTTCTGATAACTTTCATATTTAGGTGAATAGTGAAAAATACTATATTTTAACTAAAACCAACTTTTATAATCATAATAATTTAGTGTTAAATTATAAATTTTATATGTTTAGAAGTATAAATAGATTATCTTTTTCCATGTAATCCAATGATGGTCATTTTAAGTAATTTCACTTTCAAATTGGACATAAACAGCTGTCAAACTTTTCGTTGTTATTATTTCTTAAAAATACGCTTTTGGTTATGACAGCGGGAATTAATTTTAAATTAATAAATTCCACTTCTATGATTTTAATTTTTTATAATAGACTTAATTATTGAATTCTTAATATCAAAATTTTCTTAGGGAGAATTTTTTGTATTTTTTTGAAAACTTTTAATTTTTGATGAATATAGAAAAACACTGTGTTATAGTTTAAAACAGTATTTTTATTTAAATAATTATTTATTTAATTTAAGTTTATTTTAGGTAAAAATAGATACATAATACCTATAAAAGTTCAATGTAATTCATTGGTTTCAATTTATAATAATTTATGATATATAAAAATTTTATTGAACTTTTCACAGTATTTTACCGAACTACTACGAAAATTTGAAAATTCACGTAAAACATAATTTTACCGATTCTGTGAGTTTAATTTTGAAAATACAAGAGACACCATTAATATCAAGCAATAAAATGTGGTTCAATAAGACAAAATAATTTTTGGTGGATAGTAACTTTTTACTTTTATTTACCATGGTTAAAAGTAAATAGGGTAATTACGGGTAAAAATGATATTATTATTACACAAACACATGTACTAGTTCTATTGGATAACTTTAATTCAACCAAAAACAACATTATGAATAAAATATGACCCTTTAGGTCCACCTGGATTAGATTAAGGTATTTATTATTATTTAATTTAAAGAAGAGTAAAAAGAGTTAAAATCAAAGTTTAATAACTAAACCATTTTTAATATAGGGTTATACATAAGATAAATTCAACTATATATATTAATTAGAAAGCTACAACTATTTCCTACATAATGGTATTTTATTTATAATTTTTATAGATTAAATGGTTAAATTTATTTATGACACAATGATGATGTAGTATTTTCTATATTAGAGAAAGAATCAAATAAATGGTTTTATAAATGTTATAAAATTTTTTTTTAATATTTTGATACCATACATGAATTTTAATGGATACTATTTCAATTTAGGATTGATTAAATAAATTTATTTTGAATTAATAACGTTGTTATGACTTTACCAAAAATCAATTATTAAATAGTGTAAAAAATGACATAAAAGGGTTTTTAAAACAAATATTATATTATTAATTGATATAATATTTCTAAAAATATATGGTTCAGCCAAAGGACTTATATGATGATAGGTAAGTCATTTATGAACCTCTTGGGGTTCGCGTGGCAGTTTATAGTATGTTTATTAACTAAATAATATAAAAATACAAAGACACATGGTAAATGTCAAACTAATTAACTAAGAGTTAAATCCAAATGATAAGGTTAATATAGTGACCCAAACCAGTATCAAACCTATTTTTAGAGTGGTTTGAGATCCATACCCACCTTATAATTTAAATAATTATGTTGGGATCCATTTTAAACCAAATATTAATTTATTATAAAATAATACATTAAGTTTTTCAAAAAGATCCCCTCACCCCCTTATAAAAGGACACCACTTCTAACCAATTCTTCATACCATAAAATCCTTTTGTTTCGGCCAAACCCCTACCCAAATATTATTTCAAATTCCATCAATTCAACCTATAGGCCTTATTTTGATCCAAAATCCAACCTATGGAGCCCTTTTGATCAAATCAAATGGAAGAACCTGACGAAGAGGTAATGATTTCACCACCCTCTTTCAAGTTCCTATCTTCTTACACTTATTCATTCTTTGTTATTTCCATTATAAAATAATAAATCCTGTATCTTATATATAATTTGATGTTATTATAAATACTTCACAACTATATTCATTATTATATTAATCTTATGAATGATAATTTCACCATGCGTGCGTACGTACGGCTTACCATCTCCACGCCATAGTGTAATTTGTTATTCAACACTATGTTTTTTGGATGGATATAATGATGAGTAATATGAATATAAATAATTAAAATAACATGATAATGTCTCTATATAATTAATATACCATCAATTTCCACACATTTAAAGAAATGATATTGTCGCTCGTGCGTACGTACGGATTACCGTCTCCACAACGTGATGAGATTCATTTCTATATTCACCATTCATCGACAATTATAAAAATATATATTACAAATATGTTTGTAATATATGAAATAATAATGCTACTGGATATATATATATATATATATATATGTACTTACATATATTTTATTCACTTAGTTTTGTTCAATATGTTATGAAAACAGAAACAGTGTTTATGCGTACCTACGGACTACTGTCTCCATATATGGTGTCTTCCATTTCATATATATGTCTATTATACAGATTTATCTTCGAAATATATATGATATATAAATCATGTTTTATATTTTGGAGGTATTTAAATCATTATCTATGTGATACAATCAAGAGTAACAAGTTAAAACACGTATGATAATGAAAGCGATTATAACCTGAAATGTTAATTTAACATGGAAATTATTATTAAATCGGTAGTATAATGTCATAAATGAATAATTTATGACATAATAAATATTAATATGGTTCTGGTATAATTTAATAACATACTATGGTCTTCATACCTGAGGATAAACCTACCCTCGACTAAAGGAAAGTACAAGGTAAGGGGGTTTTCATCTCACTCCTTATTCCCGTGAGATTCGAGCCATATTGCCACTATTACCTTTTGTGTGGTGTATGTACTACCCATAATTTTATTCTTTGTGTAATAAAATTTAATTTATGTGTATTTACATATTCATTGTATGATACCTCTTTCATGGGGTGTATGTTTCGTATTTTACCAAATTGGTGAGGGTTAATTTCACAATATATTTATTATCCGAGGTTGTTTTTATGTAAGTATATATTGAGACATATTTATTATCCATGTCCATGTTTCATAAAAGAGTTTTCAAAGGGATTATTTTAAGGAACTTTTTACAAAAACATCATTTCAAATGTTTTAAATATTTATTCTTCTAAATCTTTCTCATTAATGTCCATGTATTCAAAATGGTTTTTAAGGATTTATTTATATGGAAATGAATGTTTTTAAAATGTTAATTAGTTTCAAAAGTTTCAAAGTGGTATGGGACAGTTTGATTCAAAATTTTCTTTAAATTTATTCCTTTCTAAATTGTGTGGCTTTTAAATGTTTTCATGATAAAGGGATATTTCTCTCAAAGAGTTTTACAAATCATTTCCATCTATGTTAACATCATTGGATGGAATTTAAACTTGTTTGAAGATGATTCATTATGATACAAATCATCCATATTGTATTGGTGGTTTCGTGATATGTTTGACTATGGATATGTTATTTTCATTCAATTCACGGTTTAGGGATTAAGTACTGACATTTCACATGATAGTTTTAATAAGAATGTTTATGTTATGTTTAAACCTTTTCAATTGAGGAATGTGTTGGACTTAGTAAGTGATGGGTGGAGCCCGCTATAGCTCATCAATGCATCAGTAGGTCTCATGAGACAAACTAGTGTCTTTGAACAAGGCCTTGACAAAATATTATTTGTAGTCTTGGCACAAGGCCTTAACTATGTGCTCATGATAGTCCGACATTATACATTCTATAATTATGAAAGTGGTTAGTGATATTTCATGTGATTATTCGACTAGAAGAATATCTATGTAAATAAGTAAATGGAATTACATCATTTTATTTTTTCCATATTATTCTAAATTTCAAGTTTAAATGGCTTTTGTTTTAGTTATACATCGCCTTAAATGTTAATACTTATTTATGAAAGTTTCTAGTGTATTGTTATCCTTACTGAGCATCTGAGCTCACCCCTTTCTATGTTTTATTTTTCCCAGGATTTCAAGAAGTGTATTGTGATTGATATGCACGGTTAAGCCAAGGGAATAAAGGCATTCATAAAAGATTATTTATGTTGTTTTGTATTTTATGAAGTGTAATGTAACATTCATGTATGTAATCTATTTTCCAATACTGCTAAACTGATCGGTCCTTCAGGACTTGATTCCTTGTAATCATGCCAATGTATTAAAATAATGCACCGACTTTAGGTAACTGGGGTTGGGGCGTTGGAGTTGGTATCAAAGGATTTTTACCAATAACCTTGGAATGTCGATTTAGATAAACTTTTATTAGAGCACATAGACCTAAGATATACTTTGAGGATTAGTATAGAATAAATTCCTAGAATTTTGGTAATGTAGAGATTTTTTGACTTTTCCAAGAAAATATGTCACTATCTAGATATGAATAGGTAGAGGCGGCTCTGGAACAAATGTACCTAGGGGTAAAACCCAAAAACACCTCATTGAGATAGACTCGAACGAGAACTGGTGCATGAAAACTGGCCTTGCTGCACTCTTGGTTACAACACTCTTGGGGGATATTCTTTGGATAATTCTCATTTTCTTTACTAATAATTATAAAGGGGTTATGAGTATATTTTTCCACAATGAAAATATCATTATGATTAAGAATTATATCCATAAACCTTTCAATTTATATTAGGTATTTTGCATGTTTGGAATTATTCATTTCAATTCAAAAACTGACCTAGTTTATGCTATTGTATAGAAATGTCACCCAGTAGAAGGAATGTGAACTCCTGTAATATGTATGATCCAAAGTGTAAGAAGGATCATAACTTTCATGGTATTAAGCCAACATTTACAAGGTAAATAGTCTCCCATGTATTCTCAACATATGAATAAATAGTGTCATGTGTTAGTAAGATAAGTAAATAATTCTCTGAGTCCTATGGCATTGAAGGGAAGCAAGAGAAGAAAATGATGGAAGAGAGAAATATGGATAAAGGGAAGAGAGAAAATAAGAATTTTACTATATGTGATAACTGTGGGAAGAAACACCCTAGAACTTCCCTGAAGGGAATGGGAGTTTTTTATAAGGAGAAAAAGGACACCATGTATGTGACTGCAAGGGTAAGAAAATGGTTTCAAATGTACAATGATTCATTTGCAAGGAGTTGGGACACTACGTGAACCAATGTCCAAATCATCAGAGTATGCCCCAAATGATGCTATTAAATAATAATAAAGTTATGGTACTACCACAGATGAGGAGGAATTATAAGACTTTTAATGTTGTTATTAGAGAATTATGTCATTTGAGTGTTGTATCAACAATGTACTGGTTATAATAATTTTGGAGTATATAAGGATTTCACTGCGGTACTATTTCATTAAGGACTTTAGATTGTGTAGAACCATGAAATGTGACTCAATAGTAGGTTAATTTTTTTGAAAATATAAGGTTGAGAGAAAGATAAACCATAATATGGTTTTGATACCGAGGTAGTGATTTTGGAATAATACATGATTGATTTGGATAAATTATATTAGATATTATTGACTACCTTGAAAATGAATAATGATTTGTATATTCCATCATTGATGGAGTTTACAACATTTTTGTATTGAAAGAGTATATCCAGTATTCTGTAAGTAATAAGGGATCATGAATGTAATCAATAAGTTTTTATGGTAATTCAGGATGTTGCAGTGTTTTAAAAGAATACATGATGAAGGTATTCAGATGTTATTATGTGGCAAAAATGATCGTCATTGTATTTACATTCCTTAAAAATTTTGGACTGTGAGTTTGGACAGAAGTATTTTGGATAATTATAGTGTGAGATTATTTTTGGATTTCCATAACAGGACAACCTGGAGGTCGGGCGGCAACCCATTGCGTCCGGCAAGGCCGTGAGACTTGAACCTGCAACCGAAGGGTGACAAGGGTGTATCACTTACCACTGGCCCACGTGATGTCCTAGATTGAATAATGTAGTCTTTTTTGAAAAAAAAATCATGTAGATGAATTATAAATTCATTTTTTTGAACCCTATAGGAATAGGATTAATAGAACATTATTTTTAAGTTCTATTATCTTTTAGAGTGAAAGATGATTTTGTGGTAGAAATTAGTTAAATGATGGGACTCTACTTGTCTAGTTTATATTTTTATACTTCTCTTATTCTATGAAGAAATTAATTCATATACTTTAGAGTAGGGAAAATAAAACAAAAAATGTGTTATCCTAATACCATATGTTTTGTTGAACCGATGGTATTTTAAATCATCATAGATTGATGAATTTAGGGCCCTCAATTTTAGACTTGTTTGTGATTGATGACCTCAATCACTATCTATAAATATTTACATTTTTCCTCTAACTAAATGTCTCTATTTTCCACCAATTTTCTCATAATCGAGATCATAATTTGTGGTAACCCTTTCATTTCCCTTTTCCTCTTATTAATACTAAATGTTATTATCCTAATTTTTTATGTGGGTTTTCTTGAAGGTATTTTCTATTTTGAACCTTCTATTTTTGAAAAATAATTTCACATTATGAGGATGCAATTTATTGAATGATGGAAGAATGTAAATGTTGGCACCAAAATGTTGAAGAAATGAAAGAAGAGAAAGAGGCCCCACGGCCGGCTCCGTGAAGCCACTTCGTGGAGTTCCCCAAGCAACGCGGCTGCTGTGGAGCAAAGGAGATGGTACCCTCCACGAATTCCCCTGATGTTCGCGAGCCTAATGGGGAGAAAAGGAGAGGGTACCCTCAATGAACTCCCCTAATGTTCATGAACCCACCGCACAACAAAGGAGGTGGTACCCTCTGTGAACTCCCCTGACATTCGCGAACCTCCCACGAAGCATCCCCATCCTTCTTCGCCCCGTGTGAGCTCTGCTTCGCAGCACCTCTTGCCTATAAATACCGAGCTCCCCCTGAGCCCATGGACGGAGAACCCAAAATTTTGGCTTCACAGCTCCCAAATTGCGAAGCAAACTATGCTCTGTGAATCATGAGCTACACGAGATGGTTTTGTTTCGATAGGTGCCTCTACATTGTCTCGTTTGGATCCCCTCTTCTGAGGGGGATTCCTTTCGTGAAACCTAAGGGCTTTCATGAATGAAGGGGATCCCCAAGGGGACCCGGGTCATTGTAGAGTTTTTATGCTTTGCGAATCACCTCTCACATACATGTGATCCATATGCCAAGGCAGGATCATTGTACTTCGTGAAGCACCTTGCTTCATGACACTTCACTTCACGAATCCCCTGTACTCCATGAAGCAGTGCTCCGCGAACACCTTTCCACTTTGAGAAGAATCTCCCATGTTCACCTATGCCCCATGATAAGGCTAAGGCACCCCATTTCGTGAATCACACCCCTTCACAAGTCCACTTCACCACGCAGAGAAACCGAGCTCCACAAGGCCCCTACCTATGGACTCCTGTTCTTGGCAATTCCTTTTCCTGTGTGAACCTCCAGGATCGCACGATGTGACTTCAAAGTCCCCTTGTCGAAACCTCCCATAGCATTGCTTCACCTAATTCTTATTCGCATAGGCATGCTAATAGCTATTGCTTCTTCGCATGGCCACACTAATGTGGATCCTTCAACGGATCACTCCATAGCACCCCCTAGTCATGGTATTGTTGGTACCTTACCTCCCACCAGGAGAAGAGGGTGCTGGTTATGTAAGGCCTAGGGGTGTGGAGTAAACCCACCTCATCCGAGCTGTAGAACGTTAAACTTCCAACCACCCTCATCCTGAACACATGAAATTAAAATTTGACATCGTCCTGTGCCTCTCATACGGGGTGCCCTCTCCTTGGACATTCTCCATGCCCCTTGATATCCACAGGGGATGATATCCTCCTTCTGGGAGTGGTGTTTGTCCGTTGGGGGAAGGACAGCCATCTCGGTATACGCCACCCTCCCGTAACCTTTATTGCGAGAGGTAGCACCCATGCACCTCCTTACTTCCTTGGTGCAAGGGACCAAGAGGGGAAATAGACACAAGTGTATCCTTTCCATATCCTGCTGCACTTTGTCACCCCTGAGCCTCCATCCTGGAGTAAGTCCTAAAACCATGGGCTGCCCAACGTGTAAGCCCCACTCCACATCCCACAAACGTATCTTTCACAACGTGATCGTCAGGTCCCTTCAACCTCTTGTTTCTCATAGTGAGCATGACTCCCGTGAGCATATAGTGAGCACCGACCATGACACACCTTGGGATGCCTCAGAGTGTGAGCCTCAAATGCTTCCCGTCATCAACAGATGACGTTAAACTATACACCCTCACTATGGGGACATTGATCCATGTCAGGGCATGGTATGTAGGAAGCCTCCATGAGGTTCAAGCCCACCACTTGGTCGTTCCGACCTCCTTCATGTCAGTTCACCCCCATCTCATATGACGATAAAATGCATTCCAATATAGTGTTAAGTTGTTGTGACCCATCTCTAAATATGGGGTCTTTGATCCATGTCAAGGCATGGTATGTAGGAATCCTCCATAAGGTTCAATCTCATCACCCATTGGACCAAGGTTTTTATTCACTTCTATTCGCCGACACCCCCCACTACCCAAACTACGGGGACATTGATCCATGTCAAGGCATGGTACGTAGGAAGCCTCCACAAGGTTCAATCCCAATAACCATTAGCCCCGACTGTCTCCATGGAGGTGATCCAATCCCCCCATAAACACCATTCCAAACTATATGGAATTTGATCTTTGTCAAGGCATGGTACGTAGTAAGCCTCACGAGGTTCAATCCCACCATCCAGTAGTCCTGACACTCCTTTGCGTCAGTTCAACAGCCCCTTTTCCATCCTCAACTACGTGGACTTTGATCCATGTTAAAACATGGTACATAAGAAGCTTCCACAAGGTTCAATACCACCACCCATTGGTGGTCCCAACCTCCTTCACGTCAGTTAACCAACACATGGGCCGCCTCAGAGGGTAAGCCCCAAATACCCCTGTCCCGCATGATGTTAAACTGTATTCCCCTTTTGCAAACTACGGGGAAATTGGTCCATTCCTAGGCCTGGTACGTAAGAAGCCTCCCTGAGGCTCAAGACCATCATCCATCAGACCACGGTCTTTATTCACGTCGGTTACCCAACACCCACATCTAGAACTACGCAGACTTTGATTCATTTCCACGAGGATATGTAGGAAGTCTCTTCTAGACTGATGAACAACATCACCGGCGTCTTCACGTCAGTCCCAAATCATTCCCCCTCCACTTCATTCAACTCTCCATCATCCATCCTAATTCTTACCGGGTCTGCCACATACCGGTGAGATCATACCACCCTCACTCCTCTCCATAGTACTCGGGAAGCCACCCACGTGCTAGCCACCAACATCAGTGTTCCCTCTAGGGGGTTCTTCAATCTGATCCACTCCATCCAGTGTTTTGATCAGCCCAATCTGTCTTCGCTTGACATTAAAGATGTGGCATACCCTGTGTTAAACATGGGATGATGAGAAAAACCTTAGATACATGCCTATGTCATATGATTCCCTGCGCTCTATGTGGGATGCCTCAGGCTTCCGCGACCTCGAGAAGCCCTATAATAAGGGACAAAAGATAGACACGCCAATTCCCCAGCATCCAGACACACCAGGGATGCCTCAACATGACTACTCCCCCAACTGAAGGTTGCTGCCCTGGCTAGACCCATTGGAATTTCCTGACAGAAGCAGCATAAATAACTAGTGTCCATGAAAATATGGTGCTGGGAAGAGTTTCACGAACAAAGTATTAAATCTATTAAGGAGACCCGGACTAGGTGACGAGTTCTATGGAGGAATCCATCGAAGGAAGAACCGACATCTTATCACCCCATTTTGATCAAGGACCAGACATCCCTGAACAAGGAGTGAATGTCGCCGCCTTTGGAAAGCGGGAATGTGGGGTAACAAAAAGTCGCACCTGTCGCACTAATGTGGAAAGACACACACGCCCCGGTGAAAGTGTCAGAAATATAAATTGTGAACTCGACGTGAAGGTTCTTCTCCTCAATGTGGAGATTAGTAGCGCTTGAGACATCATTAGAGTGATGTGTCACCGGATCTAGATATCTGGTGTCGGGTCCTGCCACGAAAATAACGTGCCTGGCATGAAACTTACCAGATGTTGGGGCAGTCAAAATGTTGGGAATCTCGGTCTGTGACATTGTCATTGTGGATCCCTCATACTGTCCATGGAAGATAAAATGGTTCTAGGGCATCAGGTGTCAATTCCTTTTTCTATCAGTACTAATGAGATGATCTCCCTACATTCAAGAACCCAATTGCTGCATTCGGAACCCGATCACCCCCTGCCCACCGACGTAGGGGAAGGAGCAATATCAACGTGGCTACCCCACACAGTTATGCCTTTCCTACGAAGACCTTGACAGTCATGACTACTGGGTGCCCACGCCCCATTTCCCCATTGATGATTATCCAACGAAGGGTAATCAATGACCTTGTATATAGGTACAAGGAGGAAGGGGTCATCTCTAAGAGGGACATGGCCCACCTGGATTTAGAGGCATCCACCCCACTCCGTCAACTCCACCCCCAAGGGTTGGGTAGGAATCCGCTGCTCCCCACTCCAATCTTCAATCATTTCATGGGCCTATCCTCGGAACTCCTTGACGACTCTATTCCCTACGCCGATGAGGTAGCGGATGTTCAGGCTTGCCCGTCTGGAGTCCCGTCTCAGGGGTTCCCAGTGAGGGCCCCCACCAGGCCGCGCCAGCGCCACCACCCAGCTCCCCGAGCTGTAGAGTAGGTAGACTACCTACCCGCACCCCTGATACCAGCCCGGCTGACCCGATGCCATAGTCGGGCATAGGATGAGGAGGACACGCATCAAGGGGAATCAATGTCGGCAGTTACTATGGACCGAGCCACCACCGACGTGCATCATCAACCCCTGTATACACTGAGCAGGGGCAGTTATACACCCGACCCGGATCGAGGCCCCAACCACCCCATGGGCAGGTTGGGTCGACTCTCCTAGTTGCAGGCACAGGCAGTGGCCTCCACGAACTAACCCGCAGCAATGCCACCCACTACGGGGTCCCTCCCCGTGCAACCACCATGGAGGATTCATGTCCTTCCGGCTCTCTGGCCTAGCTCAGAGGTATGCCCCATGCCACCTTTGACCCAAATGAGGGCCTTCCTCATGGTAGCAGCACCTCATATGGGAGCCTCTCCCGTGCTCATTACAATGGATACCGAGCTTTCCTTTATACTACGAACCATTGGGGTGGGAACGTTACAGATCCAATCACTCTCTAATGGGAGGACCCTCCTCACGTCCTTGTATCAGTTGACAGAGGTCCTCCTCATCCTAGTAACTCGAGGGGTATAGATCAACTTCTCCTTACCAACACCGGATACAAAGGTCATACCTGTGTCCGGTCTAATTAGTACAGGGGCCTGCCTCACACTGATGTCACCAAGGGAACTAGGCATGAAGGTCCTACCCATGCTCCAATAAGTTCCAAAGAGGGTCCAGCTCGTACCAGCATTAACCTTGGAGGTCCTCCCCGTGTCCCCTTTGACATCGGACCCGGTGCTCCTCACACCCCGACCCACTCAGGAGGAAGTACTCCCCACCCCATAACTAGTACAGACGAAGGACCTTCTCATGCCAGGAATTGTCCCTTCCCCAAAGAACCATTCCGGGGCAGGAAGGCAGGTCGTCACTACCGCAAGAAGTAGACCGAAAAACTTCAGACTGGGATGAAACCGGTCTATTTCTCAAATTCTGAAGCAGAGTGTGACTCAGTGGTGGATCCTTCCCCTCAATCCTATGTGTCGAGGGTTGGGACATGAACAAGGCGTGTCAGCCTCATCCTTCCAGAATATAAAGTACACCAGATTCCCACCACACTTTACAGGTACATCCAGGATGAGGAAATTTTGGGAATCCCGGAGGTTTCGACCGTGCAGTCATCGCCTTCATCATCAGAAGCGCCCACTACCTTGACCATAGATCACAGAGAGCTATTTTGGGGACCAATGGTTGTTGAGAAACTGTGTGATCCATTGAGGGTAACCGTGATCCCTATAGCAGAAGATGTGGTTGTCAGCCTGTCGTATAGTGACATTGTGGTCTGATCACCGCACTCCTTGGAGTATGGGCCAGAATTCGGCGGCCAGTCATCTCGTTCGTCGTATTCGCTGCCTCCCTACCTACCGTCTCAGCAGTCCACCTCAGTACCACTACCAGTTCTTTAGCCGCCTCGGGTTGACTAGTGGGGTAATACGAGGGCAGACCCTGAATCTAAACCCAGGATCTTCTAGAACATTCTTATGGAGGATCACTTCCTGGAGAAGTTCTGGTTGGCAACAACATTGAACTTCTGTGCGCCGGAATCCCTCACCCTAGAGGAAGTCGAGTGCTTCTACTAGACCCTATGGGAGATGCACATCAGTGTTTGCTATCATCGGGTGGTGTACCCAAGGATACAAGTGCACGTCAAGGAAATATGCGAGCAATGTATTCTTGTCGAGTTGGCAGCACACCTCGTGGCCCAGTGCCCTGAGTCACCAGGTTGCTTGAGGACCCTCCAAAAAAATTCATTTAGAGTTTTAGGGAACTCCACAAAATCATAAAGGAGGCTACCCCCCACGTTCAAGTCCGTGGATTGGAGAAGTTTGCTTCCCTCCTATTCATCCCTATTTGACGGTAGCCCGACTCGATATGCGAAATTGATGACATGCCCTCGGGAAAGTTCACTATCCATATGGTCGATGTCATGGACAAAGAGGATGACCTAGAATTTGATGATAAAGACTTGCACCCTGAGGATGTGCCACCATTGTTGGACCCATCAGGGAGGATTACTTGCAAGCAGAGGAACCTCCTTGGTCTCCCTACGCCCACTGAGTCACTAGTACTCAGTAGAAATTATAGTAAGGGTAAAGAGCACATCGGAT
Source organism: Viscum album (assembly GCA_963277665.1). Classification (NCBI taxonomy): domain Eukaryota; kingdom Viridiplantae; phylum Streptophyta; class Magnoliopsida; order Santalales; family Viscaceae; genus Viscum; species Viscum album. The sequence goes on along the minus strand of OY728162.1, from coordinate 1,460,653,234 downwards.
CCATCAAGCCCTCTGACTCGTTCACCTCAGTCTAGAAGAAGGAGGAAGATTCCAAGAAGGTTGTGTTGCATCAACAAATTTCTGAACAAAAGAGGTTGGTCGACAAACTTCTGGCCAAATGAGCTATAGAGAGACGACCTAACTATGGAATTCCTAGGCGGGGGCAGGAGGGGAAGGAAGAACTTCCCCCCCAGTGAGGTACCTCCGAGAAACCCTAATCATACTACCCCCATGAACAGTGTTGAAGCCGGAACTCACGGAAAGAGGGAGGGATACGTCTCACCAAACCCTCCCGAATGATGTGGCAACCTAAGGATTCAGGCCCGGGTTCCTCTAGAGGCCCCTCAAGCTGCTTCGCCATCGCTCTATGAGCCGTTGATCCCACCTACCCTGTCAAAGAGCCCGACAATGAACTCGGGTTTAGGGATCCTTGTCAAGACAGGGACCCTCGCCCAGATGATCCAATGGCGGCACTCATCGCCTACCTCGAGGTGTTGGAAACGTAGCAGGTGGCAGTCCCACCAGATGGAATGCTGTATCCAGTGTGGGTGGATGATGTGCCTACACCCCTGGGTTTTGGAAATCCCACTTTCTCACCCTTTAATGGGATAGGGGACTCGTTGCAGCATCTGGCCCACTATTCCTCTAGGGGTGGCCCCATGTAGAGAACTCCATCACAATAAGAAGCCGTCAGGCACTAATATTTTGTTTAGACATTGGAAGGCCCTACATTTTTCTAGTAAAGCTGGATCCTCATTGGATTGGTTACTAGATGGGAGGATCTTCACAGGAAATTACTATACCAGTTCATTTCCACCATGCAAAATACCAGCATCACAGACCTCTTTAGGTGCAAGCAACGACCCGATGAGCGAGTCACAGACTTCATCGCCTGGTGAAAGGGTCTCACATACACCCTCGACATTCCACTGACTCAGGAGAAATTACTAATGATGTGCGTGGGGAATGTCAAAAAAGAACTAGTTCCTTCCTTGATCACTCAGAACTAACCCGGAGGGTTCTGAGACTTCTCAGATAAGGCCCAGCGCCTCGAGGAAGCTCTACAACAAGCTAGTCAGGCGTGTTAGATTCCCACTATGATCCCAGTAAAGAGGGATTCCAGAGCCAAGCCCGCCACGATGGACCATATAGAATCCCCCAGGCTGCTAGAATTGATTCCAATAACCCCAGATCTGCAACCTCGTAGAGGCCCTCCACCTCAGGCATAGCCTCCTGCCCAGCAGCGACCGCCTCAGAATCGATAATTTCCCATGCGCGATGCCCCACCGCCGCCTAGGCGAGATAATTAGGCTCTTCCTCCTCAGCAGGATCCTCCAGCCCCTCTTCAGGGTCAGGCTCCCAAATCCCCCTATCCAGATAAAAGATGCCAGACTTACTCATTCTGCAAGGATAAGCTCCCCGGTTACTTCCATAGTGCACTAGAGTAGGGGATTGTGCACTTACCTGAGTGCAGAAGGATGGTAGAGGTGAATCTCAATGATCTCCTTAACTAATACCCCTATCATCGGATTCTAGGGCACACCCTCAATTAGTGATATGTGATTAAAGAATGTTTCTAAGACCAGGTCGATAAAAACATAGTCAGGCTGGGCCTGGCCCCAGCACAAGTGGCTGGTGTCTTCGTGAGGTCAAAAAGTAGTATCCAAGACGAAGGTGAGTGACAGTAGGTTCCCAACCGCTGTTCCTAGAGGTACGATGACTGGATGTCTCATAAGATAGTCTCCCACACCCATGGTATTATTCGGGCACGCCTGAATCAACTGGAGCCTTCATAAGCTACAAGTAGCACCTCTGTGACATCATCTCAGTCGGACTCTTCCCAGAAGAGCAAGCATCAGCGGCGCAAGAAGAATCAGTGCACTCCACAAATGTCGTCGTTATGCCACACTCTTGGTAACTTCATTCCCCCTAAGATGGGGCTCCCTCCCAGATTCCGCCCAGTGGTGGATGATTCATCAAGAGACAGGAAAGGGTATGCTTCGGTTAACACTGTCGAGTTGGTAAACCCTTATATGACTCCCGATGAAGGGGAACACTGGGCGGACCTCCCCAAAATCCCCAGCCAACGCCAATATTGGTGGAACTGCGGCCTTATGGGACATCAAGGAATGTCAGCTGGTGCTTTCAGCCAGGTCGTGCATGCCATAGAGACCAGGTAACATGCCCAGTATAAAGCTCATCACGTGAAACCTCCCCATCTGGTGTCCTCGGATCTACCTCCACCGTTGTTTGTGCTACTGGATCGGGCAGAGTTACATCATTCGTACCAAGTCATGTCTCGCCCTGAGACAGGCTAATATTAGTTGTCTGGTCCTCATCCAGCACCTGCTCTTTAGGCCTCTACTAGTGAGCAACGAGACCTGCCTAACACCAGCCAGTCACCGGTCCAGACGGAAGGGCCTGTCTTGCCACCTATCGGAGAGCGGCCTCCTGTAAATAGAAGATCGCGCTTGGCATAGAAGTGCGATATCCTTAAGCACCTTACCAGCATTCCAGAAAGGCTCTCTATCCTTGAGGCTCTACGTCTGTCGTCAGACAAGCGTAAGGCACATGCCAAGGCCCTATGGAGCCCCCTCCAGTTTGAGACGGAGGTAGAAGTAGCAGAAGCCTTCCGAGCTGAGGAAATCAAAAACACAGAATGCCAGGTAGTTATTTCATTCACTGGTGAAGATGAAGACCCTCCCACACAGAGGCACATTCTTCTTTTTTATGTCATTGGTCAGTTCAATGGCATAGAAGTATGGCACTGCCTTGTTGACATGGGATCTGGGATTAACCTAATCCTAACCCGGACACTGTGGAAGCTGGGGTTATCTAAGGATGATTTAACTCCCTCTGACCTAAGAATTTAGGGATACGACAGGACCGAGCACACCCTGGTCAGCAAGATCTATTCGAAGACCCAGTTCAGTGGCATAGTTTCCAGTACCAAATTTATGGTTGTCTCTCAGGATCCTGCCTACAACGCATTGATGTGCAGGCCATGGCTCCACCTGCATGCAGCAGTCCCTTCATCGTATCACCAATCCCGTAAATAATCCCTTAATGGTCGAGTAGGTTTACTCTAAGGTGATGCATCTCCTTTTTCCTCTTGTGAAGCTCGTTATCTGGATGCTGAATATTACAAGAGTAAGGATAAGAAGATTCTGGAAATTGAGGTTGATCCCGCCCCGGTCACAAGTGATCCATGGGAAGGTCTCGATGACGCCTATGTCTTCCCAATCCATCGACTGGAGGCCACGACCATCAACCTGGGGAAATTTTTTGTTGTTTCAGGTACAAGAGGAAGGCACATGCCCAGGTCTAAGTGATGGAGAAAAATCAATTCGTACTCCTACACCAACCAGGCTCGGTGATCCCGGAACCCCCTACCCCCGTACAGTATCGGGACATCAGGCTCATGGTAATGACTGTACATCATACGTGTCTATTCCATCAGGCTGGGAATAATTGGCTCAGGCCGACGCGCCACTACTAATTTAATATAATCAAGCATGGACCCTTGGGCCGAAGTCCAGAAGGGATTTGATCAATCTCGTTTATCCCTATTCTCTCAGTGGCGCATGAGTCTCTTGATGTGTTGACCACTGCCGCTCAAGCCAGAACCAGCCTCCCATCAGAGTATGGTGGCTCGGAAGCGACTCCCCCGGTATATGATCCGCCCACAAGTGGGGAAGATGATCTAGAGGATGCTCCCCTGCCTTTGAGGAAGGCATCTCCACCACGGTCGATGAACTGGTATAGTTCAAACTTGGTAGTGAGGTAGATCTGAGACCCACATTGATCAGTGCTGCCATGTCCCTCGAGGAGCAGTAGTGGTACGTGAACTTCCTTAGGCAGCACTGTGATGTGTTCACCTGGAGTTAGGGAGAGATTCCAGGACTAGATCCCCTGGTAGTTTTCCACCACCTTGGTCTCCCGACAAACCATCACAGGTTCAAGAAGCCTCCTAGAAAAATGCACCATTCTCATGGTGCTTTGGTTGAGGCCAAAGTTGACAAGCTCATCAGAGCCGACTTCATCAAGGAAGTCCATTACCCCAAGTGGCTAGACAACATTGTTCTAGTCAAGAAGATGAATGGGCAGATTAGAGTCTGTATTGACATCCGTGATCTCAACCACCACTGTCTGAAGAATTATTTTCCCCTTCCTGTGACATAATTGTTTATTATTGCTACGGTCGGGTTCCAATCCCTCTCCTTCATTGATGGGTACTATGGATACAACTAGATCCGAATGGAGCCTGAAGACGAGGAGTCTACCACTTTCAAGGTCCCCCAAGGTAACTTCTATTACTAGGTTATTCCCTTCGGCCTGAAAAATGCAGGTTCCACCTATCAGCAGGCCATGCATCGCATATTCAAGCCAATCCTGGGAACACTGGTGGAATGCTATGTGGACGATCTATTGGTAAAATATCACCAGCGCCATGACCATATCAAGGACCTTGAGAAAGTGTTCGGTTTCCTCCTTTCCCACCACCTGAAGATGAACCCATTGAAGTGTCACATTGGGTCACTTCCAGGAATTTTCTTGGCATTGTTGTTAGGTACCGAGGCGTCTAGATCGACCCCGAGAAGATCAAGGCCATCAGCCATATTCCTCCCCTAAGCAATATTCAAGAGCTTCGAGGTTTTCAAGACCACATAGCCTACATATGCCGATTCATCGTGAACATGGCTGGCAAGTGTAATCCCTTTTCTCTGCTCATGAAGAAGGGAACCGCCTATGAATGGGATGAAGAGTGTCATACCACATTCTAGTCAGTCAAGTAGTATCTGATCCAGCCTTCGGTCCTGATGCCACTCGTCTCCGAGAAGCCGCTGATTCTCTATGTCACTGCCCTGGATCAGTCTCTCGACACCCTTCTCGCCCAAGAGAATAATGAGGGGACAGAGAATGGCCTCTACTATCTTTGTTGCATGCTCCTCAATAAGGAGACTAGATAATCCCCTATCGATAAGAGTTTTCTTGCACTCATATTTGCTGTACCGAAGTTGCGACATTACCTATAGCACAATGAGTTATAGTTGGTCTCTCAGGTAGACCTACTAAAGTACATCTTGAACCGCCCCATGTTGACAGGCTGACTAGTGCGGTGGATGGTAATTCTCCAGTAGTTTGACATCAGGTTCGTGTCTCAGAAATCTATGAAGGGGAAGGCATTGGCAGACTTCCTAGCTGCCCATCCAACCTCTTCGGATCAGTCCCTGGACCTGGATTTTCCTGATGTGGTGATCCTATCAGTTGATCGAGCTGCCCCATGATGGAAGATGCACTTCGATAGTGCCTCCCAGAGTCCCACCGATAGGAGGATCGACGACCCTAGGCTCAATAGGGTGGGCCTGGGTATCGTCATCATTACCCCAGCGCAAGCCATTCTGCTATAAACGTTCCTGTTGTCAAAGGGATGCACCAAAATGAGGTATAGTATCAGGATCTCATCACTGGCCTTGATCTGGCCCTTGAGATCGATGTGCCCTATTTGCATGTGAAAGGGGATTCCGAGCTTGTCATCAAGAAAGTCAATGGCAACTATATTTTCTGGAAGCTAGACCTCGCGCCATTGTTGGATTGCACCCTCCCTCTAATGGACCAGTTCCCTTCTCAACTGGAGGTTACCCATGTCCCTCTGTCACATAATGGGCGAGAAAACGCTTTGACCAACACAGCTACATCATGTGAAGAACATGAGAAGGATGATCTGATTACCCATGTAACACACCGGAGAGTCATTGCTCCCGTCACACCAGAGGATGAAGACAACTTCCGAGTAAGCCATCTTACCATTGGACCCTCCACACCAGGAGCCCCAGGTTCTTCAGATGCAGTGATCGAAACGACTCCCAAATGGAAATCACATTTTGTCGAGTATCTCCAAAATGGTTGCCTCCCAGATGATCGGGCTGAGCGTGAGTGAATCTGATGCTGTGAACTTCATTTTACCCTCCAGAGTGGTCCCAGCCTTGAGAAAATCCTCTACAAGAACAGTTTTTATGGTGTTCTCATCTGTATCATTCAAGGAGTCAAAATTTCTCATGTTATGCAATATGTTCATGCCAGTTCCTGCGATGGCCACCAGTCTGGGCCAAAGTTGTCCCATCAGATCTGGAGGCTAGGGTACTTCTGGGCCTCTATGATCCATGATTGTTTTGAGTTCACCAAGAGATTTCACACGTTCCAATTGCATGATAATTTCCTGCATCGGTCGCCAAAACCACTCCACTCCACCAAATACTCTTGGCCATTTGTGGTATGGGGACTCGATGTCGTGGGACCCTATCGACTAGAAAAATCCCGCCAGTGCTCATTTATCATGACCACTACAGAATTCATCTTCGAATGGGTAGAAGAAGTCCTAGTCAATGAAGTCAAGGCTCGATCCATTTTCGATTTTGTGAGCTCCAACATCATCTACCGATTTGGAGTCCCTCATGTTGTCCTCACCGATAATGGCACCAATTTTCAAGCAGCTGAACTGAAGAAATTGTATGCCAAGTACAAAATTCAGTCCAAACATACCTCTCGCTATCATGCATAGGCAAATGGACAGATTGAGGTGTTCCACAAAACCCTCTCTAACATTTTTCAGAATAAGGTTGGCCAGAACAAGAGGAGTTTTCCGGACAAGCTCCTCGACGCCCTCTGGTCTTATCGGACAACAAATCACAATTCCACCCACGTGACCCCATATTCCCTAGTGTATGGGGCCGAGGCCATCCTTCCGATAGAGATCTATCTTCTTTCATTATGCACTGCGGTATATGACCAACAGGCTCCAGATAAGGTGGCCGAAATCTATCTAGCTGCATTAGAAACACTCGACGAGAGTAGGCTCTATGACCTGGAAAATCTGGAAAGGCATCAGATTACGGTAGCTAGGGCCTTCGACAAGAAGGTTCTCCTTCGCTCTTTCCTATAAGGAGACCTGGTGTTGGCCCTCCGAGTGCCAATGATCCCCGGTAGGAAACCACCCATGTTGGAGCCCAAATTGTTAGGACCTTACATCATACACAAGGTTTACTCCAATAGTGTGTATTCCTTGGTTACCCATGATGATGAGCGCATAACGCCTCCCACCAATTCCAAATTCCTCAAGAAACACTTTTCCTGAGCCCTACGTTCTGGCACGACCTTAAACTGTACAGTTCAACACGACCTTAAACTTTACGGTCCAACACGACCTTAAACTGTACGGTCTGGGAAGACCTTAAACTATAGGGTTTGGCATGACCTTTAACTATACGGTCCGGCACGACCATAAACTATACGGTCCAGCACGACCTTAAACAGTATGGTTTGAAATGACCTTAAACTGTACTGTCCTGCATGACCATAAACTGAACAGTCCTACATGACATTAAACTATGCATCGTCCTGCATGACATTAAACTACATTTTTATAACAACGTGTGTCTTGATTCCCATCTTCATGGGATATATAGGAATGCTCAGAAGTTTTGTTTTATGCCCAACCCTAAACTATTCTCTTTCTACTATCCCCCCATGGGTTTAGTTTTCTCGAAGTATCCTCACATGATATGGTGTAGGCTTCCTTAGGCCCACTCATACGAGGATTATAAGGGTCGCACCTTATGCTTGATCCTGTTCTTCTATCCTCCCACATCCTCATTACACGACGTTAAACTACATGGCCTTTAATAACTATGTGTGTCTTGATTCCCATCCTCATGGGATATGTAGGAACGCCCAGACATTTCGTCTATAGGCATATCCCAAATGCCCGAATCTTCCCCCCCAATTAGGATATATGGTGAGGTTCACTTTTTCCCCAATTCGTATCGAGATAACCTTGATCCGGCCATACGTCCCACTCCCTGGAGACGTTTTCCTATTTGAGATATGGGTACATATATGCTTCACCCGCTATTTAGCTAGGATTCTGTCACCTTCCCAGTCCAAAAGGGGCCCTGAATGGTATGAATGCTAGGCCAACAGGCTCTCTCATACCACTTCAGGACAAATCCCTCGAGGATGTTGGGAAAAAATTGATACATGTCCCGCGTTTCAAATGTGGTCAGCGGTCGATGCACATTTTTTGCTCCTAAAGTTGTGTTTCAAATATGGTCAAAAGTTTTCCTAGATCGTTAGGCCCACCCCAGGATATCCCAAACACCGAGTGTAGTGGTATGTTTTTCCCCATTGTATCTCCATGTGATAGACTCCCTTTGGGAAAAGCCAAGTCTTAGTCACCATATGACGGGGAGAGCAGAGACGGGCTCCTTGTTTCCCACACCAAGCACCAATAACGTGGGCCTAAGAGCTGTGATGAGGTAGTAACCGTACAAGAGGGTGTATGGACTTCCAACCGAGGCCCAACCTCAAGCCCCTTGGCCTTTTCAGGCTCTGGACCAGGTTCTCTTTTATGGGATTATACGACGTGGTATGTGATTATGTACTCATTCACGTCGGGTTACTCATCATGCCGTACACATTCATGAAGGAGACACCTTGACCCGGCCCCCATCCTTACAACATGACGTTAAACTGCAAGATGGTTAGGCCTCCCTGACCGAGGCCCAGCATTAGGTCCCTTGGCCTTCTCAGGACCCCAGCCCTCGTCCTGACTACAAGATGTTAAACTGCAAGATGGTCAGGCCTCCCTGACTGAGGCCCATCTTCATGCCCCTAGGCTTTCATAGGCCCTGGGCCCAAGTTCTCTTTCATGGGGGTGTATGGTGTGGTGTGGGATTATTTACTCATTCATGTCAGGTTATTCGTCAAGCCATACACCTCCCATGTTTGGTGTATCCTACTCCCCCCCATCATCCTCACTGCAAGACATTAAACTGCAAGCTGGTCAGGCCTCCCTAACCGAGGCCTAGCCTCAGGCCCCCGACCCTCATCCCCACTATAAGACGTTAAAATGAAAGTTGGTCAGGCCTTCCTGACTGAGGCCCCTTAGCCTTCTCGAGCCCTCGTCCCTTATCCTCACTGTAAGACATTAAACTGCAAGCTGGTCAGGACTTCCTGACCAAGGCCCCTTGGCCTTTTCTGGCCCCGACCCATGTTCTCTCTTATGGGATTATGCGGGGGGGGGGGGGGGGGGGGGTTATGTCCTCATTCACGTCAGTTTATTCTCCACGCCGTACACTTCCTCACTACGATATCCTTCCCCCCGGGTAGCTTTGAGAACTACGTGTGGCTTGATTCCCATCCTCATGTGATACGTAGGACCACCCGAATGTCTAAAATTTGGGTCCAGCCCCATCTCTCAAAAATCTATAATTCTCCTTAGCCCCTTGGCCTACCCTCTCCTTCCTGGGCACCTTCGTCAAGCCTCTTCGACAGTTCACCAATGCCCCTAAGGGTACTCTGGTTTAGTACCAGGAATGTCGAACTCCACTCGGGAATGCTTCAACCCACTTTTCTGGCTTTATGTTCCCCTTCATTCGGGCTTCCATCAACTTTCATACCTGAAGGGAACCATGAGTAGCATGGATGCTAGGCCTAAGGGATCTCCTACCATTACGGGCCAACGCCCCCGAAGGACATGAAGAAAAAATCAATACAAATACCATGATGCAAATATGGTCAGTGGTCGATGCTCGTTTGTCATTCCCACTTCAGGATAACACGATGTGGTTACTGCATTTCCTCCACGGTTAATAGTTATCCTCCATAACCACGCCAACCCTATTAAGCCCAAAATGTCAGTTACATAATTCAAATCCTTCACCACCACATCATGACTGAGTACAACTTCGATGCTCGTGGTACTATTCCTCAGGGCACATCTACACATTAGGGAGACAAGAGCCGTGATAGGGGATCCACACCGGTTTCCCTATGGTGTGCATTCCATGTGTTGCGATAGGCATCTTCCTCTATTGTTTCCCACACCGATCTTGACTCACATGGGCTTAGTTATCGGGTTGAGGTCTATTCTTACTTGGAAGGTCTCCATCCCTCCAGTGTCTAAGCTCTAAGACCATAAACTAAGATCTCTTCAGAACTATATACGACCTTCATTCCCATCCTTAAGGGAAATGTAGGAGTGCCCAGAACTCATGTCTTTGGGTCCATCTAGAGTTTTTCTAATTTGTCTTTTCTGTCCCACATTTTGGACTTTGATTACGGGACCACGTGGCGTAGTATGGGATTATGTCCCCATTCATGTCGGGTTTTAAATAGTCGCACCATGCTCATCCCGTTCTAAAAATTAGCACTCCTATTCCCCATCCCAGTTGCCCCACACGAAATTAAAAGGAATCTTACAAAACTACATATGGCTTGATTCCCATCCTTATGGGATACGTAGGACCACCCAGACGTCTCGTTTTCAGGTCCAGCTCAGCTGGGAGCTAGCCTCTCTTACCCACATCACTCTCACACCTATTTTGGCCTTCTAGACAGAGGTTCTCCTCTTGGAATTGCATACGGTGTGATGTGGTATCATGTCCCCATTCATGACGGTTATGTTTCACTGCACCATAGGCATTCCCCACCTATCATCGTCTCAGCTACGTCTACGCTGCATGATGTTAAAATGCATGCTGGGTCCTACCACATGACCCTAAACTTTGATACTATCATCTTGGCCGCACAATGAAAAACTGTGCTACATTGTGATGACCTCATCATAGAGGACGTCATGTTGAGTATTGGTCATATGCCATGCCATTTTTCAATTCCTATTACAGCTTGATTCTTATGGGGACACCAAGGTCTACTACCCTAGGCTTGTCTCTTCACAAAAGAAAAACCACTCATAAGAACTACATGCAACATGATCCCCATCTTCATGGGGTACGTAGGAATTCCTTTTCACAGTACTTCAGGCACATCTCAGCTCTCATTTTCGGTCCCTTGACCTAAAGCCTCTCCAAGGAACACATGGTGCTTGGAACCCTCGGTTCCCATTCATGTCGGGTTTTTTTAATTACTCACCATGAGTATCCCGTGATTCCTACCACCTATGGTTCGAGTTCTATGACCCTAAAATAAGATCTCCATATTGGAAGGGACATAACTCCTTATATCTAATACATCTCTTTGATGTATTTAGATGTGTTTGACAAAGAGCCCGAAGTACAGAATTTTCATGGAGACATTCCTATCGTTCCATGTCCAAGCTTCATGGGCTCACTATTTGGATCCCCATCCTCATCCACGTCCAAAAGGACCCCCCTGACGACATGGATTCTAGGCTTAAGGTCTCTCCAGGGATGATGTGCCTAAGGGATATCCTATCATTTCGAGACAACATCCCTAATGATCTATGACGACATGTGCGACAAGGTCCCATGTTTCCAACATTGTCAACGGTCGACCCTCATCTGTGTGTCCCCATTCCTGGATAATGTGATGTGGATGCTGCGTTTTCACCATGGTCAATAGTTATCCTCTATCATCATGCCTCCATCATTGTGGTCCAAATTGAGAGCATCATGATTCATAGATTTCCACTTCCTCATGTTCAAGTGTAACCCCTCCATACTCAGCTCTGCCTCTTCATGCATTTAGGTGCACTACCTAGACGGGTTAGCATCATTAGACTGGTATAAGCCGAGTGTCCCTTAGTCCTATCATGACCCTTCCTGTGTTGGGAAAATACCACCACTACATCTTGTTTCCTACATCGAGCATTACTCATGTGGGCATAGAAGTTTTGATAGGATGTGTACCAACACGGCCAGGCTTCTCATCGTCCCACAGGACATTAAACTGTGCTCTCAGAACTACATATGGCTTGATTCCTATCCTCATGGGGTACGTAGGAATGCCCAACCACTCTACTTCGGGCCCATCCTAATTTTCACTCTTGGTCCCATGACCAGAAGAGTCTCCTATGGGGATACATGGTGTGATTTGGACTCCAAGTCCTCATTCACGTCGGTTTCATAGATACCGCACCACATGCTCCATGGGCTCTTCCCTTTCATTACACATCCTATCATATGACGTTAAACTGTAGGAGTCCATATGTACTCAAGCCATGACACTAAACTGCGGTTCTACCCTGAACTAGTTCAGGATGCCCCATGTTAGTCATGGGATGCACCAGAGCCTCTATCAGAGAGGACATCACATGTCAGTTCTGGTCTATGATTACACTACTCTTCTAGAACTACGTACGACTTGATTCCCATCCTCATGGGATACGTAGAGACACCTTGGTATCTTGCCTAGTGTCTAGCCCCAGGGATTGTAAGATCCTATTCCTCCCCCATTTCTGGCCCCTTGGCTTGACCCCCTGTGGGGAACCATGTGACTGCAATTCCACCCTGAACAAGTTTGGGATGCGACATGATGGAATTCAGAAATGACAGCCCTCCTCACCAGAGAGGCCCTATATGAAAGAAGGAATGATCCATGATCAGACCGATGCGCCCATCCAGTGTGCTTCAACCATAGTGGAGTAATTTCAAGAGTGTTGGATTCTGTTCGAGCAATCCCTCACTCCACATTCCATGCTTTGTGTGCCCAATATTCGGACCCTCATCCTCTATCATGTATGGAGGGACCCCCTAATAGTGTGTATGCTCATCCTATGGCCCACCTACTGTCCTGGGCCAACATTCTGGAAGACTAATGGATAGAATTTTGAGTCAGGCCCCATGTTTCAAGCATGGTCAGCGGTCGACCCTCATCTGTTATCCACATTTCAGGCTAATTCAATAAGGATACAGTGTTTTGAACATGGTCAATAGTTATCCTTCATTGTCAGGCAAACCCCCATAGAATTCCAGATTTTTGGGTATCAAGATTCACACCATCCACTTCCCTATGCTCGGACTAATCCCAACACCCCTGGCGTTACCCCGATCGTGCACCAGAGCATGTCGGAAGAAAAGCTCATCGATTGTTATGATGTCCTAATCCTCTGATTGGGCCTCTCCCAAGTCTTCCTAGAATATCTGGATTGGTTAATAAAACCTCAGATACCTGAATCATGGTAGACGGATTATGTTTAGATGGAGTGGCATGGTGATCACACCTTGTTTCCCACATTGGGCTCGACCCACATGAGCTTAGGGGATGACCACAGGACATTTCACGAATGTAAAAGATGCGTATAAAGCCAACCTCGATAACTAAGCTCATGCATGATATGACATCAAATAAATCAAAACATGAAAGTTTGATTGAGATTTTGTGATCCTTACAACACTCGAGGGTTTGTACCTCCCATGGACAGGTTAACCCTATCAAAATAGAGTTGCAATTCCACCACCCATAGACTTGTGGCATCTAGAAGTTGCTGCCACCAGCTTAGCTCCCACTCCTCCTTAGCAGCAATGGGGCGCAGTTCCTCATCCTCAGTTTGAGTCCACTTTATGTTAGCCTGAATGACACCCATTGCTTTCGAAGCTTGCCTCATACACTCTTCTACCTCTTCCAGCTGGGATGTCAGTCATGATACCAGCTCTAATTGTTCGTTGAGGGAGACTGAGTGCTCATCCCCTGGATTTGTAGCTGCTGGACTTCATTTCCATCCTCATAGAGCTTCTTAATGTTCATATCTTTCCTCCGCTGCAAGCCCACACTGAGACCGTGATCATACTCCTGGATCTTCTCTTCCATAAGATCTCAGATGAGCAGATGAGGGCACTAGGCATCCACTCCCCCAGCACCCAGTTCACACAGCCATGAGCGAATCCTGTCCATATTGTCCAGCCATAATGCATGGGGGGACTTTTCAAGGAAGCGCATGATCAACTTACATGATTGGCAGCGGACTATATCGTTGTCCTCTTCATTAGAGGTCATATCATCCTAGTCTACGTGGTTGGCAGGTTCATATGCAGGGCATGCCCTCAGGAAATCATTGCTAGGATCTGCATCTAGCATCGGATTAGGTGCGACATCTGGCGTCGGATCAGGCATGGCGGGACTTGGGTCGACCGGTCGATCCTCATCGTCAGACCCCACCTCAATGACCTCAGGAACGACCCCACTAGTGGTCCCACCAACGATATGAAGCGATGCAGCTCAGGTGGACTGGGTAACTATCGCCACGATTGTTGGCATGACCCACGGATGGGCGCCGCTAGAAATCTCGACCAACTTCACCGCAGTGGCCCATGACAGTCGAAGAAATGTACGAGACAGAGAAGGACATGGACGTTAGGTGGAACAATCAATATGTGGTAGTAATGAGATTAGTTGAGAGGACTTTAAGAGATAGAACTCTTGGAGCCTCTCCTGAGATGATGTTGATGGGACCTCGAAGCATGGATTTCTGTATATTGTCGGAAGGTCTGTAGATTTTGGAGGAGCCACTTCGGGTGTCCTAACCCCTCCAGACATATAACTGGATGCGACCACATGCACGGGTTCTGAGGGCCCTGCATCACCACACACAAAGGGGCGAGAACGAGGTCTGTGCATGAGGTCCTCCTGCACGATTCTGATGTTGGTAAGGAGCCCATGAAGGCCTAAGAGCAGACCCTGAAGAAAGAATCTTGGGATGATACCTCGAGAGCCTCTGCGAAATCATCAAAACTCAATTCTTGATCACCGAATTCACCTTCCTCCAATGGGATCCCTCCACTGGCCACATCCCCCTAGGAGGATTCGACTGATTCTTCCAGTAAGAGGAAGCACTTTCTTAGCTCAGTGGACGAAAGCTGTGGGGGAACCGTCTGATCTAGCAGTACCATCACCCAGTCTGTCATTAGACACGGGGCACCCCAGGAATGTACAAAGTCCTCCAGCTCATCCAGATATTGTTCCATCTCTACCGGAGACACTGCGAAACCAGCTCGGATAGGGCATGTACCCGGTAAATTCATCCCAAGATGGTCCAGGTGTTGCAATATCTCGAGCGTGCCGAGGAATTTCCAGTTGACATCTCGGATGTCCCAGGCCTCCAGGAAAAAAACATTCTCTAGAATGTCAATATGGCGTAGCCACTTCCCTAGGGCTTGATTGAATATCCTGCGGAATCCCCTTAGTGGTCGCCCCTTTGGACGGCTCTACTCTCCTGGGACCACCAGGTCCACTGCCGCTGTTGGATCTGCCACCACTGCCTCACCCTCAGATGGTCCAGGTCTTGCCACCACGACAACCCCACCACAGTGAGAGGCCCTTTCCACCCTCCGACCCTAACCTCAGGATATGGAAGTCCCTCCATCACCAGCTCGAATAGTTGGATACTTTAGCATTTCCTCTAGATAAGCCACCTCCCAGCTGATGGCATACTTTTTCACCAGTCCAAATGCGGTAGTAGGTGGAGGCAATGCATTTCACATTTTCCCATATTCCCGTGTGAACATGAGCCATAATTGACTCATCAGACATGGTTACTCCTCATGGAACACCTCTTAGTAGACATGCGTGGTCAACCACTTCAAGCACAGGAATTGCCTTGGGAACCGATTGGTGTATACGGCTCGTAGAGAGGCTCGTGGTCCACCCTTGACACCAAGACTCCACCTTGGAAGGCCATAAGATAGTCCCAATGCTCTTTCATCCCCCGACCGTCATTGGTGAGTACCCCCTTCGGCAATGGAAATGGGTGGAAATTAAACTCATCCACCTTCCACAACCGGTTTAGCACCAATGATATGGTTAATTTTCCTAGAAATCTCCCAGCATAATTCCGAATGGATGGGCAGAAGTTTCTTCCTAGAGGTGATATAGGGTTTGGATATTTGTAAACACCTCTGATGTGCACCGTGATCCACCCATACAGATGATGGAAAGGCCCGCATATCCTCTGCGGCCTCTTGCCCTCGCTAACATGCTGTGACATCTTGTACAATCTGGCGAGCATCAGAATCCCCAGATTGACCTGCCCTTCTATGTCCATCATGGATGCAATGATGAATGAGTTGGGGCGCACCCCCATGTTGGTATCTCTGACTCGTAGGATCCAACCACAGATACGATCCCTGATAAATGCTTCTTATCTAACTATCAGCTGCTATTCGGTATTTACACTGAAACCCCAGGTCTTCCATTGGATATCCTCCAAGAGCATCCAATACGAATGCTCCTTGACCCGTTGATCCCCCTTCGGGCAAGTTCGAGGCCTCGAGGGAAACTCCCGATCTTTCGGGATGTTCAGGAACTGCTTGAACCACCTCGGGAAGTGGACATCGCTCACCGTTTATTTATTTTCCTTGAGGACCAGCCCCATCAGTTCCAATGCCAGCCGTGGAATCTGTTCTGAATCCTCCCATGCACTCAGGACGGCGATGAATTCATCATACATAGCCCCCAAGAACGGGACCCCCAAAATCTAATGGGCATCCCACAGACTGATGCCAACCTCTACATGGTGTAGGATAAATGTGTCGGTCCAAGACGACCATGTGCTCAACTGCTCCGGCATTAGCTATTTCGGTTGATAAATGTGGAATTGGGAGGCCCATGCCACCTCAAACAGGCCCACTCGCCTCATATCGGCTCCAAACTCGTCACATGAGGTGCCTAACCAGTAGGCCCATGCCCAATAGTGTAACGCCCCGACCCCAGCTACCCAGAGTCGGTGCATTGCTTCGTAACATTGGCATGATCACAAAAGATCAAGTCTCGAAAGACCGATTAGTTTAGTAGCCTTGGAAACACTAGATACATTTGTAAACGTTACATTACATCATAAAGTGAAAAACTACAATAACAAAGTCTCCATAGTCCACACTCATATCCTCTTCTGACTATCCCTGCAGGTCATTCATAAAATACTTCTTCACATCCTGGAAAATATTAAAACATTGAAAGGGGTGAGCTCAGATGCTCAGTAAGGATAACAATAATGCGGAAGCTTTCATAAATAATCATTAAAAATTAAGGCAATGTATAAATAAAACAAAAGCCTTTTAAACATGAACTTCAACATAATATGGCAAAAGTAAAATGAGACAATGCCATTCACTTCTTCACATGGATATTCTACTGGTCGAATAATCACATGCAATAACAATAACCACTTTCATAATGAGGGAATGTATAATGCCAGACATTCTGAAACACTTTGTCAAGGCCTCGGCCAAGACATCTAAAATGATTAAGGCCTCGGCCAAAACCATAAATCAAAATGGGAAAGGGCCTCGGCCAATTCCATGTCTAGTTGTCTCATGAGACCTACCGATGCATCGAGGAGCTATAGCGGGCTCCACCCATCACTTATTAAGTCCAATGCATTCCTCATATGAATAGGTTTAAACATATCATAAACCATAACATAATCGTATCTCATAAAACAGGCATAAAGGAAACATAACATTTCCACATTTCAATCACAAGATATAAATACAACACATTGATATAATAAAAATGCTTTCAAAACCATTTTCAATACCAAAATAAAAGAGAGTTAAAACTTTGTATTTATTTTTCATTAAAAAAAATGATGGCTTGAAGAGGAAGCCGGATCTCAAATAATGGTCACGGCGGCGGAGAAGTCGTTGTCGCCGCATAAGTACGGAAAGAAAAACATTCCCTTTTGTCGTTTAGTAAAACGCTTCGTATAAAAAAGATTCCTTTTGAATAAATGTAAAAGTCAAAGGGGTTTATACATCGTATAAAAGAAGGTTGTGTATAAAACCAAATATGCCTCAATGAAAGGAGATTGAGACGAAGTCCTTAAAAAGATCATTTTTTAAAATAAAATAGATCTATTATGTGTATTCACTATAGGTACACATAAAGAAAGTAAAAATACAAAATAGGACATAATAATATCATGACATAATTTGAAAGTAGGAGATTAACCCAAAGAATGGAAGTTGGGTTAAGAAATTCCCTTACCTCGTGTCTGACTTGACTCAACCGCTCTTTAACCCCCTGAATAATAAACTAGAGTTAATATATACCTTATTAAGAACCATTTTCAACTTCATTATCCTTATTATATCACTTATTACAATGATATGAACATTATGTAATTATTTAAGTTAATAACGGTCGTTTTGTCGATCTTTGGTACTTGAGTCAACAATAAGCTTCTTATAATTACAAGTTGTTTATGTGGTGAAATATCCATTATATCCAGAATTATATTCATGATTTATATGTCATATATATCTTATATATCCAGTATATACATTCATTTATAATATTACGTAACATTTAGAGGTAAGAAATGAAATGCACCGTTCATGGAGACGGTAAGCCGTACGTACGCATGAACGCTACTTTCATTTCAATTTCATATTTAATGGAACTAAATCATAATGATATAAATGTATAATATAATTCCAGTATAATATAGTGTATAATACCATTTACTCCATCCTTTATACATCCCACATATGGCATTAACGATTCAAATCACTTTGAGGGGGCGGTAGTCCGCACTTCCTAAAATGAAATTATCGCGTTTTACCCATAATGGAAATCATAAAGTAAGCCATAAATGAGAAATACAGAAGCATAAGTAAAACATAAACACATTATATATCATATATAAATATAGTGACATCTTAATGGCCACCTTTGGAGGTGTTATATGAGTGTTGAACAATCATCGTTTCGTGAGGCAGAAATTCGCCATCCACAGAAACCGTATGTTCTTTAACCATTAGATGTAGGTGTGTGTAAGTGTAGCTCGAATCGTTCTTATAACAACATCCTAGTATATTGAGGATACTGGTGTTGTTACAAAAGAAATGAATAAAAAGAGTTTAGGGGTTGGAGAAGAAAAATAAAACAAAACAACATTAGAAAAGACATTACCTCAAAATCGGGTAACTCTTTTTGATTTGAGCCAAAGGCTTCCTTGGGAAGAGTTCTGCCCAAAGTGAGGCTTCTATGAGTAAGGGAGGAATGTTGGGAGATTATTTGGGCAGAGGTTGGCCGAGCCAAATGGCTTGAAGGTGTGAATAAGGTGGGAGAGGTGGGGGCCTTTTATAAGTGGAGAGGAGGGGCTCTTTTGGAAAGATTGAAATGTTACATTATTTACACAATGCTTTTCGGATTCTAAAGGTCCCACACTTATATAATTCGAGGCTAAGGTGATAAGGTTTCGAAATCTCTTCATCCAATAGGCTTTGGACAAGTGTAAGCCTTGGATTTTGAATTATCTTCTCATTTTATTTAAATCGTTAAATAATGAGGTCATCGCTGCATCATAATGATGTCATAAATAATTTAATTTATTTAATGTCTAAAAATTATAAAACAAATACTATGATGTAGGAAATCTTTTTAGCTTTCCAATGACTATTTATAATCAAAATTTGGACTTTTATAACCCCACTTAAAAATTGTTTTAGTAAAACAATTTATGTTAGTGTCATTTTCACTTTAACATTAAATAAAAAGTAATTTATGTTATTTCCCAACAAAAGTGGATCCATGGGGTCCCCAAGTTAGGACATGGCTTGTCTTGGTCGGCCATGACTCAACCAATGAGGTTGGGACATGTGTCTAGGTCATTTCATATTATTAATGTATTATTTATACCTTAAACTACACTAATTACCACTAATCGCGATTAAGAACTTAATAAGTTACTATTCACCAAAAAATTATTATAATCTCATTGAACCACATTTTACTTCTTAATGAAAACCATGTATGTCGGATTTTTGAAAATCAAAACACAGAAGTGGTAATATTTCATTTAAACGAAAAATCAGTTATTTAACTACCACTTAGTGGTTTCACTATTCATCAAAAATTGAAGTTTTTCAGAATAAGGCCAAAATTTCACCCTAAGCTATAATTGATATTCCGAATTCAAAAATGATGTCTATTTTACAAAATTCCTAACATATTAGTTGCATTAATTAATTTTATAATTAATTCCCGCTGTCACAACAAATAGCGTGTTTTTAAGAAACAATTTATATCAAAAGATTGGCAATTGTTTATGTCCAATTTCAATGTTAAATTAATTCTAATGACCACCATTGGATAAAATGGTAAAAATATATTCTAATTATACTCTAAAACCACTCAATAGTATAATTTATCACTATGAATTATTTTGATTAAAAAAGTTGTTTTAAGTATTTTTCACTATTCATAAAAATTTTGAAGTTCTCAGAAAATTACAAAAAATTCAACATAGGTTAATTTCAATATTAGGAATACAAAAATGAAGTCCATTTTGAAATATAAAATTTCTATAATTTTAAAAAGTGGTTATTACTATTCATAACGGCTACTTTGATTTGTCGCGATGTTTTAGAACTCGAAGTTGCGTACAATGCAAGCTATTGCATTATTGAAAGAGAGGCGTATCGTGGAAGCTCGGGGTGTTACATTCTCCCCTCCTTCAATAAATTGCGTCCTCGCAATTTGATATAAGAGGGTGAAAATAGAAAATACCTTTGTGGAAAACCCACATCGGAAATAAGGTTAATAAAATTTAGCCTTAATAAGAGGGAAAATGGAAATAAGAAAGTCACCACCAAATTATGATCTCGATAAGGAGAACATTGGTGGCAATTAAAGACATATAATTGGAGGAAAAACGTAAATATTTGTAGGGAGTGATTGAGGTCATCAATCACAATCAACTGTCAAATTGAGGGCCTCAAAGCCTTCAATCTATGTTGATTTAAAATGTCTTCAGTTCAACAAAACATAAGGTATTAGGATAACACATTTTATTTTATTTTTTTAATATCCCTTTACTAAAGTTTAAGAATTAATTTATTCATTGAATAAGAGATAGGTATATATATATTTATGCTTGACAATTAGAGTTTCAACCTTCAACTCATCTTTCACTCAAAATGATAATAGAACACAAAAATATTATACTTATCCTAATTGTATAAGGTTCCAAATATTAACACATATTATTTAGATTAGTAAAATTATTTTGTAATAACCAGGGACTTCCAGTAGGCTAGTGGTAGGAAATAAAGGCTTGTCGCACTATGGTTGTGGGTTCGATTCCTGCATCTTTGTCCGACGCGACGGGTTATGCCCCACCCTGCAGGTTGTCCTTTTCATAAAACTATAGTATTCCAAGAATAATATCCAGAAAATTTTTAACCTTAAATTTACTATCCAAGGTTCAACTTAATCCACTCCAACCTTTATAGTTATCCAAAATACCTCTATCCAGACTTTCTCTAAAAGGTCTCTTAATTCCAAAATCAATTTATCAGATTCCCCAAACAAATATTAGTTTCTCTTATTGTCACATACTAAAAATATGATTACCTTAATCATATTAAAACCTTACTGAAATCAAAAAGTACTGCAGTACAATCCATATATATATATTACATTATTCTTATAACCAGACTATAATCCTTGAGTCCAAAAGCACCAATACATTAGTTATTCTGCTTCAACTGTAGTAACAGCATAAGATTGTCCTTGATCCCTTGGCCTTTTCTGAGGTAAGTTTCCCTGACGCTTAGGACATTCATTTGCATAATGGCCCATTTCTCTACAATTGTAGCATTCAACTTTGACAGCCTCTTTCTTTCCCTTGCAATCACGAGCCTGGTGACCCTTTTCTCCACATTTATAACAAACTCCCATTCCTTTTAGGCAAGTACCAGGGTGATTCTTCCCACAATTATCACATAATGGAAAATCCTTCTTTCCCTTTTTCCCTTTATCTGTCTCTTGTTCCACCGTTCTCTTCTTCTCTTGCTTTACTTTGTTGTCATAAGACTTAGAGAATTCCTTTTCTGTCTTGATAGCACACGAGACAATATCTTCGTATGATGAAAAGGATTGTGATACCAAAGCTCGACGGAGAAATGGTTTTAACCCATCAAAGAAACGATCAATCTTACTCCTTGGGTTACGTATATAATCGGCAGCATGCATCGCTAACCTTGTAAAGTTAGCCTCATACTTTGCGACATTCTCATCCTCCTTCTGCCTCAGACTCAGAAATTGCCTTTCCATATCTGCTCGATGGTCACGAGGAAAGTATTTTTCTAAGAAAAGATCTTTGAACTCCCTCCATTCCATATTCGATACGTCATCATCTTCCTTTGTGTTTTGAATCAGCGACCACCACTGATCGGCATCTCCAGTGAGGCGGTAAACTGCCATGACAACCTTCTCCCTTTCACTACTCCCCAAGGCATGGAATATTTTCTCTAAGGAATTTATCCATTGCTCAGCTACTATAGGATTTGTACTCCCATTAAAGGTTGGTGGTTGTTGCCTCATGAAACGATCTAGCATTGATCCTCCACGTTGCGGATCAGGGTGCTCCATACGAGTAAGGTTATTATTCATAACCTGAGTGAGTTGTCCCAGTATGGTAATAAGTTGATCAGCACCAGTTGTATCTCCAGATCCACAATAATTATCTTGATCAGGAGGGCAATCCCTACACGGAGTTCGTGCATTGATACGGTTTCCATTCCTTCCACTAGGTGCCATTTCTAAACAATGGCATAAACTAGATTAGTTTATGAATCAAAATACATAATTCCATACTTATAAAACACTTAACATAAATTGAACTATTTATGGATATAATCCATAATCATAAAAAGAAATGTTTTCTTTGAGAAAGTATATACTCATAACCCTTCATAGTGGTTTGTAAATAAAATGAGAATTATCCTAAGCATATCCCCCGGGAGTGTCTTAACCAAGAGTGCAGCAAGGCCCGTTGTCGTGCACCAGTTCCCGTTCGAGTCTAGCTCAAAGCGGTGTTTTCGGGTTTTACCCCTAGGTACATCTGTGCCAGAGCCGCCTCTACCTGCTCGTATCCAGACAGGGATGTATTGCTCGGAAAACTCAAAACATCTCTACAATACCAAAATTCTAGGAAGTTATTCTATACTAATCCTCAAAGTTCATCTTAGGTCTACGTGCTCTAATCAGAGTTTATCTAAATCTAGCTTCCAAGGTTAGTACTAAACTGCCTCTGATACCAACTGTAATGCCCCGACCCCAGCTACCCAGAGTCGGTGCATTGCTTCGTAACATTGGCATGATCACAAAAGATCAAGTCTCGAAAGACCGATTAGTTTAGTAGCCTTGGAAACACTAGATACATTTGTAAACGTTACATTACATCATAAAGTGAAAAACTACAATAACAAAGTCTCCATAGTCCACACTCATATCCTCTTCTGACTATCCCTGCAGGTCATTCATAAAATACTTCTTCACATCCTGGAAAATATTAAAACATTGAAAGGGGTGAGCTCAGATGCTCAGTAAGGATAACAATAATGCGGAAGCTTTCATAAATAATCATTAACAATTAAGGCAATGTATAAATAAAACAAAAGCCTTTTAAACATGAACTTCAACATAATATGGCAAAAGTAAAATGAGACAATGCCATTCACTTCTTCACATGGATATTCTACTGGTCGAATAATCACATGCAATAACAATAACCACTTTCATAATGAGGGAATGTATAATGCCAGACATTCTGAAACACTTTGTCAAGGCCTCGGCCAAGACATCTAAAATGATTAAGGCCTCGGCCAAAACCATAAATCAAAATGGGAAAGGGCCTCGGCCAATTCCATGTCTAGTTGTCTCATGAGACCTACCGATGCATCGAGGAGCTATAGCGGGCTCCACCCATCACTTATTAAGTCCAATGCATTCCTCATATGAATAGGTTTAAACATATCATAAACCATAACATAATCGTATCTCATAAAACAGGCATAAAGGAAACATAACATTTCCACATTTCAATCACAAGATATAAATACAACACATTGATATAATAAAAATGCTTTCAAAACCATTTTCAATACCAAAATAAAAGAGAGTTAAAACTTTGTATTTATTTTTCATTAAAAAAAATGATGGCTTGAAGAGGAAGCCGGATCTCAAATAATGGTCACGGCGGCGGAGAAGTCGTTGTCGCCGCATAAGTACGGAAAGAAAAACATTCCCTTTTGTCGTTTAGTAAAACGCTTCGTATAAAAAAGATTCCTTTTGAATAAATGTAAAAGTCAAAGGGGTTTATACATCGTATAAAAGAAGGTTGTGTATAAAACCAAATATGCCTCAATGAAAGGAGATTGAGACGAAGTCCTTAAAAAGATCATTTTTTAAAATAAAATAGATCTATTATGTGTATTCACTATAGGTACACATAAAGAAAGTAAAAATACAAAATAGGACATAATAATATCATGACATAATTTGAAAGTAGGAGATTAACCCAAAGAATGGAAGTTGGGTTAAGAAATTCCCTTACCTCGTGTCTGACTTGACTCAACCGCTCTTTAACCTCCTGAATAATAAACTAGAGTTAATATATACCTTATTAAGAACCATTTTCAACTTCATTATCCTTATTATATCACTTATTACAATGATATGAACATTATGTAATTATTTAAGTTAATAACGGTCGTTTTGTCGATCTTTGGTACTTGAGTCAACAATAAGCTTCTTATAATTACAAGTTGTTTATGTGGTGAAATATCCATTATATCCAGAATTATATTCATGATTTATATGTCATATATATCTTATATATCCAGTATATACATTCATTTATAATATTACGTAACATTTAGAGGTAAGAAATGAAATGCACCGTTCATGGAGACGGTAAGCCGTACGTACGCATGAACGCTACTTTCATTTCAATTTCATATTTAATGGAACTAAATCATAATGATATTAATGTATAATATAATTCCAGTATAATATAGTGTATAATACCATTTACTCCATCCTTTATACATCCCACATATGGCATTAACGATTCAAATCACTTTGAGGGGGCGGTAGTCCGCACTTCCTAAAATGAAATTATCGCGTTTTACCCATAATGGAAATCATAAAGTAAGCCATAAATGAGAAATACAGAAGCATAAGTAAAACATAAACACATTATATATCATATATAAATATAGTGACATCTTAATGGCCACCTTTGGAGGTGTTATATGAGTGTTGAACAATCATCGTTTCGTGAGGCAGAAATTCGCCATCCACAGAAACCGTATGTTCTTTAACCATTAGATGTAGGTGTGTGTAAGTGTAGCTCGAATCCTTCTTATAACAACATCCTAGTATATTGAGGATACTGGTGTTGTTACAAAAGAAATGAATAAAAAGAGTTTAGGGGTTGGAGAAGAAAAATAAAACAAAACAACATTAGAAAAGACATTACCTCAAAATCGGGTAACTCTTTTTGATTTGAGCCAAAGGCTTCCTTGGGAAGAGTTCTGCCCAAAGTGAGGCTTCTATGAGTAAGGGAGGAATGTTGGGAGATTATTTGGGCAGAGGTTGGCCGAGCCAAATGGCTTGAAGGTGTGAATAAGGTGGGAGAGGTGGGGGCCTTTTATAAGTGGAGAGGAGGGGCTCTTTTGGAAAGATTGAAATGTTACATTATTTACACAATGCTTTTCGGATTCTAAAGGTCCCACACTTATATAATTCGAGGCTAAGGTGATAAGGTTTCGAAATCTCTTCATCCAATAGGCTTTGGACAAGTGTAAGCCTTGGATTTTGAATTATCTTCTCATTTTATTTAAATCGTTAAATAATGAGGTCATCGCTGCATCATAATGATGTCATAAATAATTTAATTTATTTAATGTCTAAAAATTATAAAAAAAATACTATGATGTAGGAAATCGTTTTAGCTTTCCAATGACTATTTATAATCAAAATTTGGACTTGTATAACCCCACTTAAAAATTGTTTTAGTAAAACAATTTATGTTAGTGTCATTTTCACTTTAACATTAAATAAAAAGTAATTTATGTTATTTCCCAACAAAAGTGGATCCATGGGGTCCCCAAGTTAGGCCATGGCTTGTCTTGGTCGGCCATGACTCAACCAATGAGGTTGGGACATGTGTCTAGGTCATTTCATATTATTAATGTATTATTTATACCTTAAACTACACTAATTACCACTAATCGCGATTAAGAACTTAATAAGTTACTATTCACCAAAAAATTATTATAATCTCATTGAACCACATTTTACTTCTTAATGAAAACCATGTATGTCGGATTTTTGAAAATCAAAACACAGAAGTGGTAATATTTCATTTAAACGAAAAATCAGTTATTTAACTACCACTTAGTGGTTTCACTATTCATCAAAAATTGAAGTTTTTCAGAATAAGGCCAAAATTTCACCCTAAGCTATAATTGATATTCCGAATTCAAAAATGATGTCTATTTTACAAAATTCCAAACATATTAGTTGCATTAATTAATTTTATAATTAATTCCCGCTGTCACAACAAATAGCGTGTTTTTAAGAAACAATTTATATCAAAAGATTGGCAATTGTTTATGTCCAATTTCAATGTTAAATTAATTCTAATGACCACCATTGGATAAAATGGTAAAAATATATTCTAATTATACTCTAAAACCACTCAATAGTATAATTTATCACTATGAATTATTTTGATTAAAAAAGTTGTTTTAAGTATTTTTCACTATTCATAAAAATTTTGAAGTTCTCAGAAAATTACAAAAAATTCAACATAGGTTAATTTCAATATTAGGAATACAAAAATGAAGTCCATTTTGAAATATAAAATTTCTATAATTTTAAAAAGTGGTTATTACTATTCATAACAGCTACTTTGATTTGTCGCGATGTTTTAGAACTCGAAGTTGCGTACAATGCAAGCTATTGCATTATTGAAAGAGAGGCGTATCGTGGAAGCTCGGGGTGTTACAAATAGTTTGTGAAATTTCCACCCTAGTGTAGGTCCCACTCCTTGGACCACCCCTTCTTCAAATCCCCCAAGGTTGCCTTCAGTATTGTGCGGTACATGGGAGGGGATGTCTCTAGCTACAATGGATTCCCATCGACATTTTTCATGTGATTGTACAGGCAATCGGCAGTGATGGGTGTGAAGTCCTCCTACGCATGACCATCAGCTGACCTGAACCATTGGCGCTGACACAGCGTGCTTCTGAACTATCAAGCTGGTTCATCCCGACTTGCCTCGGGAATGAAGACATCATCCCTCAGCCAGAAGCCATAAAAGGACAACATCCTGCAGAGAAGATAGTTCTTCTAACGATCCGATAACAGCGCTATCAATGAATTTTGGTCCGAGTGTCTATGGATCAACTCTCCAAAGCCCAGACAATTTTCCTTCTCATCCCTTCGGGAGGCATCTGCAAGCACCCCCAGCACAGCTTTTTGATGGGCCATTGGGTTTCATAACTCATAAAAATTTTAGGGCGGGTCATGAAGCCTATTCATGAAGCTCCTTTGCAAAGCCGAATCGCAAAGCCTGGACTCGGCTGGCAAGATAACGTTTTCTTGGCACTGTCGCGGGGTCAGAGACTCACATTTCACCACGAAGCCCGATTTGCGGAGAGCAGGCGCGGAGTCTGTGGAGCTTCGCAAATCAAGAGCGCCAAAAGACAAAATCACGGAGAAGGATGAGGAGAAAAAATGGCATGGCCCCATATTTATAGGCGGCGGCCTTCAGAGCTTCGCAGCACGTCCAGCCCGTTTGGAATTTCACGGCGTGCCCGCCCCGCGCGGCCCCTATCCACCTCGTGCACCCTCGTCATGAGTGAGCATCACGAACGTCCAATGATTTTTCAAATTTCTCGCATACTTCGACCCTTGACCCCACTGCAGATCCAAGTCATAGGGGGGCATCTTTTGGCATCAAAATGTTGAATAAAAGAAGGAAGAGAAAGAGGCCTCATGACTAGCTTTGCGAAGCAACTTCGTGGAGTTCCCCAAGCAACGTGGCCGCCGCGGAGCAAAGTAGGTGGTACCCTCCGCGAACACCCCTGATGTTCGCGAACCCACCGTAGAGAAGAGGAGGTGGTACCCTCTAAAAATGCCCCTGAAGTTCGTGAACCCACCACCCCATACTCCTTCGCGCCACGTGAGCTCTACGTCGGGGCACCTCTTGTCTATAAATACCGAGCTCCCCCTGAGCCCACATATGAAGAACCCGACCATTCAGCTTCTCAGCTCGCAAATCACGAAGCACACTTTTCTCTATGAATCAAGAGCTACGTGAGGTATTTTTTCTTCATGATGTGCCTCTAAATTGTCTCGTTTTGATCCCCTCTTCTAGGAGGTATTCCTTTCACGAAGCCTAAGGGATTTCGTGAAGGAAGGGGATCCCCAAAGGGACCCGGGTCATCACGGAGCATTTATGCTTCGCGAAGAACCCCTCACGTACATGTGATCCATATGCCAAGCCAGGATCACTATACATCGCAAAGTACCTTTCTTCATGACACATCGCTTCACGAAGCACCTATGCTCCATGAGGTAGTGCTCCGTGAACACCTTTCCACTTCGCGAAGAACCTCCCATGTGCTCCTACGCCGCATGTTAAGGCTAAGCCACCCGATTTCGCGAAGCACATCCCTTCACAATTCCACTTCACCACATAGAGAAACTGAGCTCTACAAGGCCCCTTCCAATGGACTCCTCTGCTTGGAAATTCCTTTTCCCATGCGACCCTCCAGGTTCGCGTGATGTGACTTCAAAGTCCCCTGGACGAAACCACCCATAGCGTTGCTTCGCCTAATTCTTCATCGCATAGGCACTCTAACAACTATTGATTCTTCGCATAGCCATGCTAACGTGGACCCTTCAAAGGAACACTCCGTAGCACCCCCCAGTCACGGTATTTCTGGTACCTTCCCTCCCACCCGGAGGAGATGATACCGGTTTTGTAAGTCTGAGGGGTGTGGAGTAAACCCACCTCATCCCAGCTACAGGACGTTAAACTACCAAGCACCCTTGTCCTCAACACATGACGTTAAACTGTGACATCGCCCCATGCCTCTCACATGGGGTACCCTCAACTTGGATATTATCCACGCCCCTTGATCTCCACATGGGATGATATCCTCCTCCTGGGAGTGGTGTTTGTCCGCGGGTGGGAGGGCAGCCATCTCGGTGTACGCCCCCCTTCCCTCCCCTTTCTTGCAAGAAGTATCACCCATGCCCCTCTGTACTTCCCCAGTGCTAGTGAACAAGAGGGGAATTGGACACAGGGGTATCCTTTCCCTCTCCCGCTGCACTTTGTCACCCCCAGGCCTCCATCCTGGAGTAAGTCCCAGCACCATGGGCTGCCTAACACGTAAGCCCCACTCCACATCCCACGGAAACAACTTTTGCAACGTGATCGTCAGGTCCCTACAACCTCTTGTTTCTCACACTGAGCATGACTCCTGTGAACTTATAGTGAGAACCAACCATGATACACCTTGGGCGGCCTTAGATCGTGATCCCAAAATGCCTCCCATCCTCAACACATGACGTTAAACTGTACACCCAAACTACGGGGACTTTGATCTATGTCAAGGCATGGTACGTAGGAAGCCTCCACGAGGTTCAATCCCACCACTCAGTCATTCCAACCTCCTTCACATCGGTTCACCCGCGTCTCATATGACGATAAAATGAATACCAATCCAGCGGTAAGCCGTTGTGACCCATCCCGAACTATGGGGACTTTGATCCATGTCAAGGCATGGTACGTAGAAATCCTCCCTAGGGTTCAATCCCATCACCCATTGGACCAATGTCCTTATTCAAGTCATTTCGCCGACACCCCCCACCACCCGAACTACGTGGATGTTGATCCATGTCAAGGCATGGTATGTAGGAAGCCTCTAGGAGTTTCAATCCCAATAACCATTGGCCCTAACAGTCTCCATGTCAGTGCGCCAAACCACGCATAAACATCATTCTGAACTACATGGAATTTGATCCGTGTCAAGGAATGATACGTAGGAAGCTTCATGAGGTTCAAGCCCACCATCCTATTGTCCCGGAAGTTCTTCACGTCGGTTCAAAAACCCCTTTTCCATCCTGAACTATGTGGACTTTGATCCATGTTAAGTCATGGTACGTAGGAAGACTCCACGAGGTTTAATCCCAACACTCATTGGTCGTCCCGACCTCCTTCACGTCGGTTCACCAACATGTGGGTCTTCTTAGAGTGTAAGTCCAAAATTACCCTTTCCTGAATGACGTTAAAATGTATTCCCCTTTTATGAACTATGAGGACATTAATCCATGTCATGGAATGGTACGTAGGAAGCCTCCCTGAGGCTCAAGCCCAACATCCATCGGACCAAGGTATTTATTGATGTCGGTTCCCCGACACCCCAATCCCAAACTACGCGGACATTGATTCTGTGCCATGGGGATATGTGGGAAGTCTCTTCAAAACTCAATCCCAACATCACCGTTATCTTCACATTGGTCCCATCTTATTCCCATCCACTTGATTCAACTCTGCATAATCCATCCCGATTCTTACCCAGGCTGCCACATCCTGGTGAGATCATGCCACCCTCATTCCTCTCCACACTACTAGGGAAGCCACCTACGTGCTGGCCCCCAACATTAGTGTTCCCTCCAAGGGGTTCGTCAATATGATCCAATCCAGCTATTGTTTTGATCATCCCGATCTGTCTCCGCTGGACGTTAAACTTGTTGCATACCCTATGTTAAACATGGGAAGCTAAGGAAACCCCCAGATACATGCCTGTGACATATGATTCAACGCACTTGATTTAGGCTTCCTTGGGCTTCCGCACCCTTTAGAGGCCCGATAACAAGGGACGAAAGATAGAGACGCCAATTCCCTAGTTTCCAGATAGGCCAGTGATGCCTCAATGTGACTACTCCCCTAACTGAAGGTTGCTTCCCGGGCCAGACCCCTTGGAATGTCCTAACAGAAGCAACGTAATTAACTGATGTCCATGAAAATATGTTGCCAGGAAAAGTTTCATGAACAACATATTAAATCTATGAGGGAGACCCGGACTAGGTAACGAGTTCTGAGGATGAATCCATGGAAGGAAGAACGGACAACCCATCATCCCGTTTCGATCAAGAATTAGTCGTCATTGAATAAGGAGCGAATGTCACCCGCCTTTGGAAAGCGGGAATGAGAGGTAACAAAAAGTCGTGCCTGTCACACTCAAGTGGATGGCTGCGTGCACCCCAGTGAAAGAATCTGAAACAGTGACACCCCATGATTTCATAGTACTTTATTTCTTCAAAGTAATTCAATAACATACACTACACGCAACACCGAGTTCTAGCGCACCATGACTTACCAAACTAGTCGTTCAAAAGAGGTTATGAATATTATTAACAGAATATTGAACTTTATATAATCTTTATAATTTTAGAATCCATATTATGAGTTTCTTATAAATAATGTAAAAACAAATAAATTTTTCTGATAAAATATGTATTTTTCAAAAAATGAAATTTTACCGCCTTTTAATGGCGAAGCGTTCTTAAATACAATATTTGAAACTTTTATATATTCAATTTGTCAAAATAAACTTCTTCTTTAGAATCTAGACATAATAATCTATTTTCAATAATGTTTTGGAGTTTTTCTGATAACTTTCATATTTGGGTGAATAGTGAAAAATACTATATTTTAGCTAAAAACAACTTTTTTAATCAAAATAATTTATAGTGTTAAATTATATATTTTAATGTTTTGGACGTATAAATGGATTATATTTTTACCATTTAATCCAATTATGGTCATTTTATGTCATTTCTCTTTGAAATTGGACATAAACAAGTGTCAAACTATTGATAGTTATTATTTCTTAAAAATACGCTTTTTGGTTTTGACTGCGGGAAATAACTTTAAATTAATAAATACAACTTCTATATTTTGAATATGGTAAAATAGACTTAATTATTGAATTTTAAATATCAAAATTAGATTAGGATGAAGTTTTGGTATTTTTCTGAAAACTTTTAATTTTTAATGAATAGTGAAAAACACTGAGTTATAGTTTAAAACCGAATTTTTATTTAAATAATTATTTATTTTATTAAAATTCATTTTAGGTCAAAATAGATACATAATACCTATATAATTTCAATGTAATTCATTGGATTCAGTTTATAATAATTTTAGATATATAAAAAGTTTATTGAACTTTTCACCGTATTTTACCCACCTCTTAGGAGAATATGAAAATTCACATAAAACATAATTTTACAGCTTCTGTGAGTTGAATTTCAAAAATCAGAGAGACACAGTTAATATCAAGTATTAAAATTTGGTTCAATAAGATATTTTTTTTGGTGAATAGTAACGTTTTACTTTTATTTACCATGGTTAAAAGTAATTAGGGTAATTAAGGGTAAAAATGATATTATTATTACCCAAAAACATGTCCTAATTCTATTGGATAAGTTTAATTCGACCAAAAAAAACCTTATGAATAAACTATGACCCTTTATGTCCACTTGGATTAGATTAAGACATTTATTATTATTTAATTTAAAGAAGAGTTAAAAGAGTTAAAATCAAATTTTAATAACTAAAACATTTTTAACATAGAGTTATTCATAAGATAAATTCGACTATAAATATTAATTAGAAATATAAAAGGATTTCCTAAATAATACAATTTTAGTTATAATTTTTATAGATTAAATAATTAATTTTATTTATGACACAATGATGATAAAGTATTTTTCTTTATTAAAGAAAGAATCAAATAAATGGTATTATAATTGTTAAAATAAATAAACTTTGAATATTTCAATGGTATACATGAATTTTCTAGGTTACTATGGCATTTTAGTATTGATTAAATAAATTTATTTTTAATTAAAAATGTTTTTATGACTTTAGAAATAATCAATTATTAAATAGTGTCAAAATTGACATAAAATAGTTTTTAAAACAAATATTATATTATTAATTGATATAATATTCCTAAAAATCTAAAGTTCATAAAAAGAAATTATATGATGATAGTTATGTCATTAATGAAACACTTGGGGTTCTCTTGGTAGTTTATAGTATGTTTATTAACCGAATAATATAAAATTACAAAGAGACATGGTAAATGTGAAACTAATTAACTAAGAGTTAAATCTAAAATATAAGGTTAATATAGTGACCCAATCCTCTCTCAAACCTATTTGTTGAGTTTTTTTAGACCCATAACCATCTTGGACTTTAATGAATCTAGTTTTGAGCCATTAGAAACCGATTATGAATTCATTATAAAATAACCGTTTATGTTTTTTCTAAAGAGCCCTTCCTCCCCCTTATAAATGTACACCACTTATAACCAATTCTTCGAACTTTCAAAGCCTTTTGGTTCTACCAAAACCCACCCAAATATTCTCTCAAATTACCTCACTTCACCCTAGAGGCTTTATTTTGATCCGAAATCTAACCTAAGGATCCCTTTTGATCAAATCAA
Organism: Viscum album; assembly: GCA_963277665.1. Lineage (NCBI taxonomy): Eukaryota > Viridiplantae > Streptophyta > Magnoliopsida > Santalales > Viscaceae > Viscum > Viscum album. The sequence goes on along the minus strand of OY728162.1, from coordinate 1,460,620,151 downwards.
AAGGAAGAACCCGAAGAAGATGTAATGATTTCACCACCCTCTTTCAAGTTCTTTTCTTCTTCCACTTATTCTTTCTATATTACTTCCATTATAAAATATTAACTATTGTATCTTATATATACTGTGATGTTATTATAATTATTTCACCACTATATTCATTATCTTATCCATCTTATGAATGATAATGTCACCATGCGTGCGTACATACAACTTATCATCTCCACACCGTGGTGTAATTTGTTATTCAACACTATGCTATTTGGATGGATATAATGATGAGTAATATGTATATAAATAATAAAAATAACATGATAATTTCTCTGTTAAATTAATATACCATCCAATTCCACACCATTAAGGAAATGATATTGTTGCTCGTGCGTACGTACGAATTACCGTCTCCATGATGCAATGAGATTCATTTCCATATTCACCATTCATTGATGATTATAATAATATATATTACTAATATATTTGTAATATATGAAATAATAAGGCTATTGGATATATATATATATATATGTACTTAAATATATTTTATTCACTTAGTTCTGTTCAATACGTTATGCAAACAGAAATAGCATTTCTGCGTACGTACGGACTACAGTCTCCATAAACGATGTTTACCATTTCATATATATATCTATTATACATATTTATATTCTCAATATATATGATATATAAATATTTTTTTATATTCTGTATGTATTTAAATCATTATCTAAGTAATACAATCAAGAGTAACAAGTTGAAACACATACGATAAAGAAAGTGATTATTACCCGAAATGTTAATTTAACATGGAAATTATTATTAAATGGGTAGTATAAAGTAATAAGGGAATAATTTATAACATCATAAATATTAATATGGATCTGGTTTAATTTAATAACATACTACGATCTTCATACAGGAGGTTAAACATACCCTCGATTAAAGGAAACACTACTGGAAATTCGGGCTATAGCCACGGACCTATAGCCACGGTTTTGTAGGTTCGTGGCTATAGCCATTATATTGCCACGCTTAAATTTTTCTTCCGTGGCTAAATCCGTTTCATCCTTTTTTTCTCCTATCTTTTATCGGGCTCCTCCTCCCGCAGCCCTCCTCCCCCGATTCGTACACCACCCTCCTCCCGACCACGTCTCCTCCTCAGCCCTCGCAATTCCTCCTCGCAGCGCCCTCCTCCTCCCCGACGCTTCCTCCTCGCCGCGCCCTCCTCCTCGCCGCGCCCTCCTCGCCGCGCCCTCCTCCTCGCCGCGCCCTCCTCTTCGACGCCTCCTCCTCGCCGCGCCCTCCTCGCCGCGCCCTCCTCCTCGACGGCTCCTCCCCGACGTCTCTCTTCTGACGCCGAGGTCGACACCCCCATCTCCCTCCCGACACATTTTCCTCATCTGCAGTTGTCTTCCTCGGTAATTTGTTTTTTTTTCTACAGTTCATCCACCTCTTCGAACCCCCTCCTCCTCCTCCTGTTTGCGATTTCCGTCAGGTGTTCTAGGGTTCTTATCATTCCAGGTGAGGGTATCACAATTATTTGATAAATGGTGTCATTATATCATGAATTAATGATGATTTTTTTTGTGATTAGTATGAACCATGATGATTTGCATATCAATTTTACAACATCTAGAGGAGTTGTTTTCCAAACAGCAGCACTACACTTCATCAGAAAATAGAATGGTGGCTCAACATATCTAGCTATAGTTCACTCACGATGAAATGTTATTTCAGATTCATCATCTATCAGTATTATGTATTCAGTATACACATACAATTACACTAAATCTTGGAACCAATTATATCTCGGTTATCAAATAGAAAAATTGGATCATGTTTCTAACTATCAACCAGTTCATGAGGTTTAAGGGGATATAAAGGGAAATATTTGAACATTTGAGGAATTAGAATCATATAATAGAATCTATCTATTATGGTCCTCCCATTGAAAATATGAGATTTTGGTGTTTACCTTCCGATGATGTTGGTGCTTCTTCTCATTCTATTGTATCCACCCACCATGATTCCTGTTATCCAACTTCATTGAGTCAGTGGGAAACTATAAAAATTTATATTTACCTCAGAACTATATAGATCCTTGTTCAAAATAATGGTATTTATATACATGAAAATAGAAATATATAAGCACCTAAAACTATTTATTTTTCTAATTACATTGAGATGGTGGATTCCTAATATGAATATAGTAAATCCTATTGTCATTCAATGGACCTCCTTGATGAATGCCCCTCCCTGTTCTTGGCCGACGTCACCCTGAGACATCTTTGTGCGAACCCCCTCCCCGTTCCCGACCGACATCTTCACCCAAAATCACCATATGGGGGGGAAGGATGAAATAGAGGTTAAATTTAACACCATTAGCCAACATGCTCTGTGAGTGTGATGAAGGTTAGACCAATCCCATGAAAAGGGGTCTTGATCCGTTATTTTTTCCGTTAGATGTGTTCCCTTAACTCTCTTGATACTCTTTTTTTGTTGAATTGATGTTTTGAACATGTATTTAGGGTCTGTTTGATAGCACTAATGAATTGAAAATAACATAATTTTTTGTTTCTGGTTATGTTTTGACTCCTTCAGTTGTATTGAAACTATTTGATATTTCAAAACATGTTGAATATCTCAATTATTTTGTATTCTAAAACCCATTTTTTGTTTACTATTATAAAAAATTCTTATGATTCTTTTAATCCTTTCTTGATGCAGCCCTCATTTGTTTATTGCTAAAAATGATTCTTTGTGTCAAGAACTTGATCATTGGTTATGGAAATGAAAGGTTTAAATAAGTTGTGTCAATTAAAATTATTTAGAATCACATTCATAGGTTTTTTATCCTAGATTTAGATAAATCAATATCTAAAGATTCTTATTTCAATTTATATTAGAATTATGCAAACATTTGTTACTTGTATTTTCCACTATTTTGAGATTTTCTCACTGGTGTCATTGTAATTATTTGGAAATCCAAGAATTTAAGAATCTATTTCTGAATTATTTAACCTTTATTGGTTTATATTTTTTATGAACATGGTAAATTCCTATGTTTTGGAATTGCATTCTCATGTTTTTTACCCAGATTTTATGTGAATCTATCTATGCAGATTCTTATTTTTTTTATATGAGAACTATCCATGTATTCCATACATGAATTTTCCACTGGTTTGTACCATCATTTTGAATTCCTAGAATTTAGTAATCCATATTGGAATTAGTTTATGTTAATAGGTTTAGAGTCAAAGAATCTTTACTTCCATGGAGCATGGATGATAAACCTATTTACCCTACACACCAGGTGTTCAAAGATAATGTTAGATGTTTGGGAATCACCTTCAAACCTCTAACCATGTTGAATATCTCAAAAAAATATATTCTAAAACACATTTTCTATTTACTATTATAAATAAATTCTGTTATGACTCATTTAATCCCTGCTTGCTGCAGTCCTCATTTTGTTTATTGTTGTAGATGATTCTTTGTGTCAAGAACATGCTTATTGGTTCTGGAAATGACAGGGGTAAATATTATGTGTTAATTTCAATGTTTTAGAATATTATTCTGTTTTTTTATCCAAGATTTAGATAAATTAATCTGTAAGGATTCTTATTTCTATTTATATGAGAATTATGCAAGCATTTATTACTTGTATTTTCCATTGTTTTCTAATTTTTTCGTTGGTGTCATTATAATCATTTTGAATTCTTGGAATTTAGGAATCTATTTCCAAATTATTTTACCTTTATTGGTTTATATTTCTTATTAACTTGGTAAATGCCTATGTTTTGGAATTGTATTCTCAAGTTTTTGACCCTCGTTTTAGGGGAATCGGTCTGTGTAGATTCTTGTTTATGTTTCTATGAGAAATATGCAAGCATTCCATTAATGAATTTTCTACTGGTTTGTGATTTGTTCACTGTTACATTCAATTGGAATTCCTATAATTTTGGAATCCATCTTGGAATTATTTTATTTTTATTGGTAATGTATGACGAGTTCCATGCATCCGATTACATTGCTTTTTTGATCAATATCATTAATATTTACCATATTTTATTGGGAATGAGAATGACTACTAAACTACGGTTCTCCACTGCTACAAATGCCGTTTCTGATTGGTCTCAGCTTTCTTTAAGTAGTGATAATACTATTTCTATGATGTTCCGTAATATGAAACCTACAATTTCTATTCTTAAGGATTCAATAATACAACCTGCTAACAATGACACCTCTCTTGGACTAAAGAATGAAATCAAAATAAAAGATGATGAACCAGTTTCTGCTATCCCAACTCACACTAATACTATTAGCAATCCTGCCAATTATGGGTACGCCGAGACACTAAATAAGCCCTGTAATACTGCTTTTGTGGCACCCAAATTAGTTGAACATGGTACCACAATATCGATAGAGGAAACTAAGCCCATGCAGGTTATGAATGTCTCTATAGAGAAAATGCACTACTGTACAGATCTGGAAAATATCATAAAACATCCCACAGATACTTCACAGGCCAGGTATAACTATTTCACCACCTATAGATAGTGAGCACTGTGCTATAAAATCTGCAATGTACAGATTTATTACATCTATGTGCTGATAAAAAACACTCTACTCTTTAAGCCCTGCTCTTAATTTCACTGCTTTCAATTCCTATACTATAATGTTTAAAGTGATTCTAACATGAAACATCTATGTAGAAAAATCTGTCGCGCTGTTTTGATATTGACAACAGTGAGCAAGATAATGTCCAGACGTCTCCAGACAGCGTGCCTACAACATGTCCATCTACTGATTTGGAGACCATGACAAAGGGATATATAAACAAGAAAACAGAAAAAACAGACTGAAAACTCATCCTGGATATAGAAGGTAATCATACATCTTCACTCATCAAATAATTCCCATTATTGTTTTGTTAATTATTATTTGTAGATCAATGTGTATTACATTAGATAGACTACAGACTATTCATTTCAAAGTTTTCGTGCATCTGTTTCAGTTATTTCTAACATCTCTTTCTGATACTCATGCTAGAGGCTAGGATTGCTGGATGATTATCATTATGTTGGAGAATTCTGCTACAAGATTTTAATGCTGGATGTTTTAGCTACTGGAAGTTTATGCTGGAGGTTTCTGTTGCTGCACTGTTTCAAATGTTTCTTAGATATTGCTTAACTTTCTGATTTCATGCTGGACGGTATATCAATCTGGGCCTTTTGTTGTATTCTGCATTTTCCTAGATGCTATACGGTTTTCTTCACTTTTCCATTACTAATTTTTCAGATTTTGCAGGACGGTTTTACATTAATAGGTATTTCTATTATACTGGATGGTTTTCCATGACGGTCTTTCAGGATGCGGGATGTTTTTTCATGTGGCCGAATCTAATTCAATTGTTTTTAAATTTCAGACTTTTATTATGTCACCATTATTTGTGCAGTTATATTAAAGTTTCACTTTTTATTCAACAGTAGAAAATTGGTGAACCATTCAACTGTGATGGTGCAAGGTTTTAAATTTCAGACTTTTTATTATGTCACTATAAGCACTAGAACATGCAGTTTTTTGGGTAGTAAATCATGATTTTTGTAGTGGGTCATATTTTATAGTAGTGGATCATGTATTTTAGAGCAGGGTATAATGTATTATAGAGATTGGACATGCTTATCTCATAAGACGGCCTATGATCCAAACATCGGGGCATAACGACTTCCAATTTTCCTTTAGTGCCGACCGTTGCTGATTAGAAGGTGATGTTTCAGTTGTATCTTCTACATGTACTTCTCACCTCGAGGATATTCTTCTACATGTACTTCTCACCTCCAGGATAATCTTCATCAAAGATATTTACTATAGTGTGGTTGTGCTCCAGGGTGATGGAATTTGTCATCAGGATGTCTGTGATATGGGCTTTGATACTGCACTTACCTAGGTGAACTCTACTACTTAAGGATAATTTTATATGTATCATTTCAATGCTCTTATTTCAATTAAATATATTTACTATAGATTGGTTGTGATCCAGGGTGATGGAATTTGTCGTCAGGATGTCTGTGATTGTGATAATGAGGAAGAACTACACACCTGAATGAAGGGAAATGTAAATAGGAAAATAGAAAAAGCAGACTAAAATGTGATGCCGCACACCAATGGTAAACATACATGTTTACTATTTAATTTGTTTTCAGTACTATTTTTCAAATTCCTATTTGATGTGAAATAATTATTACATTATCTACAGTACTGAAACGTTATTTGAAATTTATGTTGCTCCATTGAAAGCAATTAGTCATTTCATTATCCTGTTTTCATTGTGTTCAATTTTCAATGCCTGAATTATTATACTGCACAAATACGACATGTTTGTTGCCTCCTATCATTACAGTTTTCTGTTTGCATACTGTACATACACACCATCATGGAATGTATTATAGAAATGCCAGATTATTCATTTTTATTTGAAATCCATGTTTCAATGGTATTGGTTTGTAATCATGTCATTTGATGAAATATGTCATTCTATCTTCCGATTATTCATTTTGTTTCATATGCATTTTTAAATATTTGTAATTGTCAGTCATTTATTTGATTCTGATTTCTTTATAAAACACCGTTTTTGAGTTGTGCATTATACAGAATTTTGTGCATTATACAGAATTGGTCATTTTTAATCAGTTCTATTACATAGCCAAACTTCTCCTCTTAGTTATCTACTCCACTACTACTCTCCTCAACCGTTGATCTTCTTCGACCAATCATGGAGACCAGGAACCAAACGTGATTCGACGGTGCCAATCAGCACATTGGACGCGTCGAGATAACTCTCGCAGATTTGACTTCGCAAGTTCACGGCCTCTTGCAGAGCCAACAGCGGCTGGGGTCACGCTGCGGTCACGTCGCGGTCACGCCGCGGATGTCACTGGATCGGGCCAACACGCTGCGGTCACGATGCAGTCACGCCGCAGTCACGCCGCGGTCACGCCGCGGTCACGCCGCGGTCACGCCGCGGTCACGCCGCGGTCACGCCGCGGTCACGCCGCGGTCACGCCTTGATGTGGCCCTGCTCCAGCCACATCCAGCAGGGGGGAGGGGTGTCCAGCGGGGGGGAGGGGTGTCCGCGGTCACGCCGCAGTCACGCCGAAATATATCTATACGTTTGTAATCAATCTAAATAAAGAATAAGAATGGTGTACCTTACACCATTCAATCCAGTCTTTCGAAGCTTTTCACAAGTGTTTGATTGTGATCACTTAGAATTCGCTGAAAGACTTCTTCAGAGGTATCCACAAATCATGGGAATCACCCGACACATAGTAGGACCCCCCTTTCACCCGCATTGCAGCCTCCTCCCGCTCCCTTCGCTCCTGGTCGGAAGATGCTGCCCCGCGGATGTCGCTGGATTGGGCCAACACGCTGCGGTCATGCTGCGGTCACGCCGCGGTCACGCCGCGGTCACGCCGCGGTCACGCCGCGGTCACGCCGCGGTCACGCCATGATGTGGCCCTGCTCCAGCCACATCCAGCAGGGGGGAGGGGTGTCCAGCGGGGGGGAGGGGTGTCCGCGGTCACGCCGCAGTCACGCCGAAATATATCTATACGTTTGTAATCAATCTAAACAAAGAATAAGAATGGTGTACCTTACACCATTCGATCCAGTCTTTCGAAGCTTTTCACAAGTGTTTGATTGTGATCACTTAGAAGTCGCTGAAAGACTCCTTCAGAGGTATCCACAAATCATGGGAATCACCCGACACTTAGTAGGACCCCCCTTTCACCCGCATTCCAGCCTCCTCCCGCTCCCTTCGCTCCTGGTCGGAAGATTCTGCCTCGTGGATGTCGCTGGATCGGGCCAACACGCTTCGGTCACGCTGCGGTCACGCTGCGGTCACGCCGCGGTCACGCCGCGGTCACGCCGCGGTCACGCCGCGGTCACGCCGCGGTCACGCCGCGGTCACGCCGTGATGTGGCCCTACTCCAGCCACATCCAGCAGGGGGGAGGGGTGTCCAGCGGGGGGGAGGGGTGTCCGTGGTCACGCCGCAGTCACGCCGAAATATATCTATACGTTTGTAATCAATCTAAAAAAAGAATAAGAATGGTGTACCTTACACCATTCGATCCAGTCTTTCGAAGCTTTTCACAAGTGTTTGATTGTGATCACTTAGAAGTCGCTGAAAGACTCCTTTAGAGGTATCCACAAATCATGGGAATCACCCGACACTTAGTAGGACCCCCCTTTCACCCGCATTCCAGCCTCCTCCCGCTCCCTTCGCTCCTGGTCGGAAGATGCTGCCCCGCGGATGTCGCTGGATCGGGCCAACACGCCGCGGTCACGCCGCGGTCACGCCGCGGTCACGCCGCGGTCACGCCGTGATGTGGCCCTGCTCCAGCCACATCCAGCAGGGGGGAGGGGTGTCCAGCGGGGGGGAGGGGTGTCCGCGGTCACGCCGCTGTCACGCCGAAATATATCTATACGTTTGTAATCAATCTAAACAAAGAATAAGAATGGTGTACCTTACACCATTCGATCCAGTCTTTCGAAGCTTTTCACAAGTGTTTGAATGTGATCACTTAGAAGTCGCTGAAAGACTCCTTCAGAGGTATCCACAAATCATGGGAATCACCCGACACTTAGTAGGACCCCTCTCAATACCAGTCCTTCCTGCTTGTCGAAGTTTTCACAAGCGTTTGATCGAGATCTCCGAGAAGTCACCGAAAGACTCCTTCTGAGGTATCCAAGGTTCATGGGAATCACCCGATGCTTAGGTAGGGTCTCTCTCAACACCACAGTCTGTTAGAACCTTGTCTAAAGGTGGGAGAGAAACAAGAGCTAGAGAGAATCGTCTTTGAGGTGTTCTAACGATCACATGATCTCATCCATCATGTGCAACCACTTGCATAGGAATTGAACCAATTCATATAGGCCTTCGAGAACCTCAAAATGTTCAGCCTATTCATGGTACGTTACACAAATGTCCCAAACGTTTCAGCTCATTTGAAGCGTACGGCTCAATCCCATTAGTAATCGTTTAACATTTAAATTAAACGATTATGTGAGATGTTCAAACTCCCCAAATCCATCGAAACAGAAAGAAGCTTCGAGCCGAAAGGCTCTAAAGCCATTTTATTAAAAACAAAAGATGACATAAGAGAGGAGATGGGGCTAGACATTGATAAAACTGCCTTCATAATAAAGCATTTCGTTTTCATAACCCCCCTCCCCGACATCATCATCACATTCCAAGTTGTAGGTAGATGAGCTATGAGACCTAGTCACCATCGTTGTTCTCCATTGAGAGCAGTCTTTCTTCTTCCTTGATTTCCTTGAATAGACAATTTGAAATCCCTCTTTATCAACTGAAGGAAACTTTCCCTTGCTTAAAATATCCTTACATGGATCACTTCTATGGGCATAATCATCATTTTCTATTCCGGCCCAACTTCCCCCTATATTATTTAGCTCCATTTCCCGATTGATCTCTTACTGGATCTGAGAAGGTTGAACCATTGGTTCATGCTGCTCAGACCCATACTGAGGCTGCCCCAGTGAAGCACCCAGCTGCTGATACCATTGCTGCATGCAACTTCCAGCTCTAAACCAGATCTGTTTTCAGCTCTAAAATATATGCTTTGTGAGCACACTTACCCCATGGATTGTGTCTCCCCTTCTTTAGGTTTGTTCTCTTCTTCACAACCCAAAACACAACCTGTTTTTCCTTGGACAGCTTTACCACCAAGGATTTTTCTTTTCACTATAGGTTGATTTTTCTTTCTCCAAATCACCTTGCTGCTTGGACTGTCCCTGCAAGCATTTTCAGTACATACCTTGCCTTGGGGCACCCCTTTCACATGAATCCTTCTAGTTTTAGGATCATGTGAGTTCTTCTCATGCTTCCAAGCCCTTTTTTGTGTCTTTCCAGGGGGGGCTGGCAGGGGGCAGGGGGGGCTGGGGGTGGGGGCTGGCAGGGGCAGGGGGGCTTGCAGGGGGGAAAGCAGGGGGCAGGGGGGGCTGGCAGGGGGACAAGCAGGGGAAGGGGGGGCTGGCAGGGGGGCAAGCAGGGGGCAGGGGGGGCTGGCAGGGGCAGGGGGAGGCTGGCAGGGGGAAGGGGGGGGGGGTGGGGCTGGCAGGGGGGCAAGCAGGGGGCAGGGTGGGCTGGAAGGGGGACAAGCAGGGGGGGCTGGCAGGGGGGCAAGCAGGGGGCAGGGGGGGCTGGGAGGGGGAAGGGGGGGGGCTGGCAGGGGGGCAAGCAGGGGGCAGGGGGGGCTGGCAGGGGGCAAGCAGGGGGCAGGGGGGTGGCAGGGTCAGGGGGAGGCTGGCAGGGGGAAGGGGGGGTGTTCAATGGGTCTGTTCAATGGGGTTGTCCAGGGGGTTGCAAGGGGGTGCAAGAGGGCTGTCCAGGGGGGGTATGGGGGTCCAGTGGGGGTGCAAGAGGGCTCTCCAAGGCCGCTTCACCTTTCCTTTTTCTCAACAATCTTGTGATCTAAACCAAACACACACCAAATTGTTAGTATATAAACTGTAAAGCACAAAGGGTGTGTGACATACCACTTTTAGCATGAATTGATACCATTGCTGCATGCAACTTCCAGCTCTAAACCAGATCTGTTTTCAGCTCTAAAATATATGCTTTGTGAGCACACTTACCCCATGGATTGTGTCTCCCCTTCTTTAGGTTTGTTCTCTTCTTCACAACCCAAAACACAACCTGTTTTTCCTTGGACAGCTTTACCACCAAGGATTTTTCTTTTCACTATAGGTTGATGTTTCTTTCTCCAAATCACCTTGCTGCTTGGACTGTCCCTGCAAGCATTTTCAGTACATACCTTGCCTTGGGGAACCCCTTTCACATGAATCCTTCTAGTTTTAGGATCATGTGAGTTCTTCTCATGCTTCCAAGCCCTTTTTTGTGTCTTTCCAGGGGGGGGGGGCTGGGAGGGGGGCAGGGGGGGGCTGGGGGTGGGGGCTGGCAGGGGCAGGGGGGCTGGCAGGGGGAAGGGGGGGTGGCAGGGGGCAAGCAGGGGGCAGGGGGGGCTGTCAGGGGGGCAAGCAGGGGGAAGGAGGGGGGGGGGGGGCTGGCAGGGGGCAAGCAGGGGGCAGGGGGGCTGGCAGGGGCAGGGGGAGGCTGGCAGGGGGAAGGGGGGGGGGGGGCTGGCAGGGGGGCAAGCAGGGGGAAGGGGGGGGGGGGCTGGCAGGGGGACATGCAGGGGGGGCTGGCAGGGGGCAAGCAGGGGGCAGGGGGGCTGGCAGGGGGAAGGGGGGGCAGTGGGGCTGGCAGGGGCAGGGGGAGGCTGGCAGGGGGAAGGGGGGGGGGGGGGCTGGCAGGGGGCAAGCAGGGGGCAGGGGGGGCTGGCAGGGGCAGGGGGAGGCTGGCAGGGGGACAAGCAGGGGGCAGGGGGGCTGGCAGGGGGAAGGGGGGGATGGTGGCAGGGGGGCAAGCAGGGGGCAGGGGGGAGCTGGCAGGGGGACAAGCAGGGGGAAGGGGGGGGCTGGCAGGGGGGCAAGCAGGGGGGGCTGGCAGGGGGACAAGCAGGGGGAAGGGGGGGGGGGGCTGGCAGGGGGCAAGCATGGGGCAGGGGGGGCTGGCAGGGGCAGGGGGGCTGGCTGGCAGGGGGACAAGCAGGGGGTGGCAGGGGGACAAGCAGTGGGGGGGGGACTAGCAGGGGGCAGTGGGGGACTAGCAGGGGGGTGTCAGGGGGCAGGGGGACTGGCAGGGGGGTGGCAAGGTGTCCAGGCAGGGGGGGAGGGGTGTCCAGGCAGGGGGTACTGGCAGGGGGGGACTGGCCGGGGGTGGCAGGGGGGGTGTCCAGGGGGTATTTTTTTTTATGGATTTGGACACCCTATAGCCACGGTTTTAAACCGTGGCTATTGAGTTATTGCCACTGTTTTAAACCGTGGCTATAGACATAATGCCACGGTTTAAAACCGTGGCTATAGATTTTGTCCAGCCTTTAGTATAGCCACGGTTGAAACCGTGGCATTAGGTATACAGCAACGGTTTAAACCGTGGCTTTAAACCTATAGCCACGGTTTGGAACCGTGGCTATAGGTCTAGACCTATATCCATGCCAAACTTAGCCACGATTCCTCAAACCGTGGCTATTACCTATAGCCACGATTCCTCAAACCGTGGCTATTACCTATAGCCACGGTTTGAGGGCCTATAGCCACGGTTTAGAACCGTGGCTATAGCCCGAATTTCCAGTAGTGAAAGTGCAAGGTAAGGGGTTTTCATCTCACTCCTTATTCCCATGAGATTCGTGCCATATTTCCACTATTAAATTTTTTGGTGTATGTACTTCCCCTAATTTTATTCCTTGTGTAATACACATTAATATATGTGTATTTACATATTCATTGCATGATACCTCTTTCATGGGGTGTATGTTTCGTAAGTTACCAAATTGGTAAGGGTTAATTTCACAATCTCTTTATTACCCGAGGTTGTTTTTACGTAAGTATCTAATGGGACATATTTATTATCCATGTACATGATTCATGAAAGAGTTTTCAAAGGGATTCTTTTAAGGAACTTTTTACAAATACATCATTTCAAATGTTTTAAATATTTATTCTTCTAAATCATTCTCATTAATGTCCATGACGTCAAAATGGTTTTTAAGGATTTATTTATACGGACATGAATGTTTTTAAAATGTTAATTCATTTAAAAAGTTTCAAAGTGGTATGGGAAACTTTGATTCAAAAATTTCTTTAAATGTCTTCAGGTCTAAATTGTGTTATTTTGAAATGTTTTCATGATAAAGGGATATTTCTCTCAAATGGTTTTATAAATCATTTTCATCTATGTCAACATTATTTGATGGATTTTAAACATGTTTGAAGATGATTTATTATGATACAAATCTTACATATTGTATTGAAGTTTTTGTGATATGTTTTCCTATGGATGTGCTATTTTTATACCATTAATGGGTTAGAGATAATGTATTGACATTTCGTATGCTAGTTTTAATACAAATGTTTATGTTATGTTTAAACCTTTTCATATGAGGAATGCATTGGACTTAGTAAGTAACGGGTGGAGCCTGATATAGCTCCTTGATGCATCAGTAGGTCTCATGAGACAAACTAGTGTCTTGGAACAAGGCCTTGACAAATCTTATTTTTAGTCTTGGCACAAGGCCTTGAGTATGTGTATATGATAGTCTGATATTATGAATTCCATCATTTATGAAAGCTGTTAGTGATATTGCATATGATTATTTGACTAGTAGAATATCCATGTGAATAAGTAAATGGCATTACTTCTTTTAATTTTTTCCATATTATACTGAAGATCATGTTTAAAAGGCTTTTGTTTTAGTTATACATTTCCTTAAATGTTTATTCTTATTTATGAAATTTTCTGCTATATTGTTATCCTTATTGAGCATCTGAGCTCACCCCTTTCTATGTTTTATTTTTCCTAGGATTTCAAGAAGTGTATTGTGATTGATATGCAGGGTTAATCCAATGGAATAATGGCTTTCATAAAGGATTATTTAGGTTGTTTCGTATGTTATAAAGTGTAATGCAACATTCATGTATGTAATCTATTTTCCAAGACTACTAAACCAATCGGTCCTTTGGGACTTGATTCCTTGTAATCATGCCAATGTATTAAAATAATGCACCGACTATGGGTAACTGGGGTCGGCGTGTTACAACTTTGATCTTCACATCGGTTATTAGCCCAAGTCCTCATATTATCGGCCATTGTTTGGAACAAAAGGAATTTTATGTGTAACACATAAAGGGTAATCCAAATACAAAAATATATGATTTATAAATTACTTATATTTCCTTAACTTATGAATTTATAGGATTCAATCTATGTTATCCATGATCTACTTCACAACATATATTCTTAGGGGATGTTTTATTCCCTTTATAATGGTTCATACTATGCTTATGAATTTACCAAATCATATCCCCCAGGAGTGTCATAACTAAGAATGCAGTAAGGCCCATTGTCATGCACTAGTTTCCGTTCAAGTCTAGCTCAAAATGGTGTTTTCGGGTTTTACCCAGAGATACATATATTATAGAGCCACCTCTACCTGCTCGTATCCAGACATGGATGAATTTTCTTGATAATCCAGTTACTCAATATCACCAAAATTTAGGGATGTGTTTATTATACATAGTCTTATCCCTATGCCTTTCAATAAGGTTTTCTAATACTAATCCCAAAAATAACGAAACCTATCCTCTGATACTTACTATAAAAACACTTCCCTTTATTTCACACATAAAAGTAATTTATTACATAAAATATTCAATTGATAAAACCTAAAATATAAATAGGTATAGTTTCTTTGGGGCCTATGACCATTACATAACAACATTATACATGAAATACACATCTTTATTGAAAACTTATTTTATATGACCAAACACATTCATTCTTACTTAGCATTGTATGGAATAACCTGAGGACACGCATAAAAAGTGTGATCTATAAAGAGCATTAAGTTAGTAAATAAAGAATACAATGAAAAATATAGTACAAGTTAGTAAATAGGCATATCAATGGAGAATAAGAGAAACATGAACATAAAGGCATGATATAGCATGATTATCATAACCATGAAATGTGGCAACAACATTTAACCTGATATTAATAGGATCCAAGGCTCAGTGAAGATGGATCATGATGAAACCATTATTAAACACGAATTATAATGATTAATACCTCAATGAACATAACATATCATGATACGCATCTTCACCCAATGCATTGGAGCGCTATCAGTGTGCACCATTTTTAATCATTTCATTTCCTGCATAAGTGTGCCACATGGATTATATAATATAGATTCATAAAAAATCATCATTTATTCCAAGGTAATGGAATAAAAAAATTAATACATGAAACTATATAATCAATAATTAAATTTTCATAAAGTTTAATACCCTTGATATATAAATGGCCATGGTATTCACTAAAAAATGACTTTGGCTTGGAAAATCGTGGTGTAATTTCAAAATTATAACGACGTGAAATAAAAATTCATAAAAATGATTGATGAGTGAGAATGGGGTGTATCATAATATGTACATGGAATGGAATTTAATGGGGCTAATATAGATACATGTCCCAACATATATAATTGAATTTAGATTCATAAAACAAAAAAATCTTGAATGTAAATGAGGAGAGAGAAATCCATTACGGAATTTCGGCGTGGTAACAAGTGTACGTGGGATGAATTAAATAAAATGAAATGTGTCTATAATCATTAAAACATAAATAGGGATGTATAGGGTAGGTTAAAAATCATACTCCAACATTTTTATTTTAAAATAGAAGGGTATATAAACATAATGAAACTTGGACAAAAAACAAGAGATTAAGAAATCCATTACTTGAATGTGTGGTCTTAATGGCTTGGGAGGGGCATGAGAGAGGATTATTGGGAACTTGGGTGCCTTGGGAGGATTTTAGAGATAGGAGGGTTGGGTAGGCACGTTCCCCAAGGGTTTTTAGTGAGTTGAAGTGGGAGCTTGGGTGGGTTTATATAGGAAAAGAGAGGGAATTCTTTATTATTTAGGTTTTGGACACTACATATTAAACTAGTCAAACCCACAAATAAACCAATGGTTTTCCCATGGTTTTTTCAAATGTGGATTAGAAAACATTATTTTATAAGGCCAATGTTTTAACATATAAAAATATTAGTCTTGCTTATGTGGAGGTGAGTCACACTCTCAAGGAAATCATTTTAAAAAGTTAAAATGTTTTATAATTCATGGAGGATCCACTAAGGCTCAAAAAAATTAATCAAAAAAATATATAATTACATTTTTTAATGTTAAAACATATTTTGGAATAAAATAATTTTTATATTGTTTTATTATATCACTATTGGTTCATTATAATGTCATAAAACACATTATATTTTTAAACGGTATTTAATTTTTACCCAAAAATTTGACTGTCTCAGAAAATTATGAAAAATTCACTGTTGGATAATTTCGGTGTCCTAATACCAGAAAATAATATTCATTTTATCTAAATAATTTTATAAATATGTTAATTTTTTCTTTTAAAATAAAAACCGACATTTAGGGATAATTCATGGGTTTTGAAAAAAAGGGTTTCAAACCTTAATAAAAATTACAATTAGATTCAAAAAAATTATAGGATCATTTGTATTTAATAAAATGTAATTTAGTAATAATATTTTATTTAGATATTATTTAATTGAAAAATTCATGAATTCATAAAAATATATTTCTTAATTGAATATTAACTAAAAAATACTATTTTTTCTTTAAAAACTATTTTCAATGTAACATTAATAGAATGAATGTATATTCTTTATTCTATAAAAAAATAATTCACATAGTCATAGTACTAGTGTCTTGTTACATAACCACGTATAACACCCACATAATACCTAAGGGTATGGTGTGCCATGAAGAAAGACTCTTAGGGAGGCTCAAATAACATCGCTTGGGTGGTAATCTATATTCACTTACTATTCTCATGTATGCAGTTCCATTCAATATTTATGTGTTGAATCTAGACTTGGGATGGGTCAAGAGAAAATATCATTGACACCACCTCCTTTCTGATCTATGAATAATGGTCTTTGTATGGAGCAATTCTACTAGATTAGGATATCACTTCCTTTGTCTGAGTAAATTGGATTTGTTAAAGCCCTTTATTTATAAAAATCATGTGATCAATGTTCAAAGACTATATTATCAATGGTAAAAATTATAAATGGTATTTTGAAATCCAAAAACATTAAACCAAGAAATTTCATGTATTATATAACAATTTGACATAATAATAGCTTTAATTAGATTAAGGAACATTCATTTATAAATGTTTGGGATATTACATTTAATATATTTAATATATTTCTAATATTTATTTGGGATCACTTATCCTTAGTATCTAAATCTGTCTTAGCACTTAGTCTTGAAAATAATCAATAAAGTATCCAAAAATAATACATGGAAAATTGGAGTTACAAAATTCCCCCCACCTAAGGGATTTATGTACTGAAAATATAAAACAAAAGGCAACACAAAGATATGTGGTTACTAATCATGGATATGGTTCTCCATCCCCATGGTGCTCTCCTAAATATTCCAATTCTTCTACCAGACACACACATGGTGAATTGATCACCCACAAAGAAGAATCTTCTACATATACTCAGTCTTAACTAGGTAAATAGCAAGGGAAGCTCTATCGTCATTCTTCATCTCACCTCATTTGATAACATGTGACAGATCATGCATGTAACTCCTTAGATGCATTATTCGAAAGACATCATGTACATGGTATATCTTTAGTTGTAGAGATATGTAGTACACCACCTTTCCAACTCTACAAATTACATGGAACGTTCTAATGAATCTCAGAGATAGATTATTGTCTAGGAAAAATATATGTAATCCGCATACAGGTTAAACCTGTATGAACATGTTGTATCCCTCCGTGAACACTAAATTCATCTATTGTTAGTCAACATAAGACTTCTAATGGATTTGTGCAGTCCAAATTGTTTTCTAGATGATCTGAACTATCTCAGTAGTGCCTCAGACAAACTCTATGTCCATAATTATGGACTCCGGGTCTTTCTATAATAGTGGTGACCTATAGGGTCTCCCATAAAAGGCCTCGAATAGATCAATACGAATGGTGGATTTGTAGCTATTGTTTAATGAAAAATACACCAATGGTATGTTATCCTCCCAACTTTTTCCAAAGTAAAACATGCATCATCATAACATGTTCTCCAAAACCAGGATGGTATGATCAATTCGGATCTCAGTCTGGGCATAGAAGGCAATTATAAAATACTGTTGAGTCATAAAATCATCTTGAAATCCGTTCAATAACTGAGATGGGATGTCAGCATCATGTTCAAAAATTATCATCAAGGTAACTCCATAGTGTGAGATTATATCATGTACATAGAAGAATATTAAGCTCTCTTCTAAACTCTACTATTGGAAAGTAGGGAAGTGTGCCAACTTGGTGAGTTATTCTAGGATCACCTAGATGGAATCATGTCCCCTTAACATACATGGTAACCCTAACATTAATTCCATTGATATCTCACCCCACTTCTACTCCATCTCTATAATCAGTTGATCTAAACCCACTATAACCTGGTACTCGTCTTTCACTTGCTAACAAGTAAGGTGATTGATGATAAATTATGAAACTTCTTTCTTCATCCCTATCCATATAAACTAATGTCTAAGGTTTGGGTACATATTTTACACACTTAGATGTACCTCCAAAGGATATGTATGAAACCATCTTAAAACCTTCTATGATAACATCACTAGTACAGTCAAACATCCTCTAAAATAATGACGTGGTCCTCACCTTTATAAAATAAATTAAGAGCATGTACAGTGTATATATGAGTACATAAGCCCTCATGGTTAGTATCCCCAAGTTGTGCCTCCCTGAATCACAAAAAAATAGGAGA
Source organism: Viscum album (assembly GCA_963277665.1). NCBI lineage: Eukaryota > Viridiplantae > Streptophyta > Magnoliopsida > Santalales > Viscaceae > Viscum > Viscum album. Next base: position 1,460,601,677 of record OY728162.1, on the reverse strand, counting down.
GGTAACAAAAAACAACTAAAGGTAAGATTCTATTATCCCATCCATAATGGATAACTATAATGAGGAAAAATTCTCTAACACATCACTCAAATACTGCAAACAAGTTCTCTTACTGAGATCTCTACAACCAAATTCCACTTCTCAGGAGTATAGACAATCTCAAAGTCAAACTATTAGAGAAACACTATTCATAACATATATTTCATATTACAATATTTTTTATTGAAGAAATACTTGGGACTCTTTTTTTCATAATAGAGAATAAAACAATAACCCATCAGGTTGATTCACCACATATTTAGTGAAAAGACTACTACTTCTAACTCTAGATTGTGGTTCATGTAGTTCTTCTCATGTGGTTTCAACTGACATGAACCATTGCAAATTAACAACTATATCTACATTAGAACACAACCAAACCCAGTTCGGAATGCATTTTAGAATACTATGTACTTGATACCCTCATTTGGAAATCTCATTATCAGGGCACTCTTCAATTTATGCCTCAACACTCGGGGAGCATATGGGCACATCTATGTTCATATAAAAGGATTACCATTCCAGGTAAATTATTTTAAGGAAGATGAAATCCTAGATATTTCATGTATGGATCTTTGATAGTATCCTTCCAACTGAAGGAAGCTCTTCACCTTAATCACACTCTTGGGTGGATGCCAAGGTAACTCCACCTCGACCTTCTCTAGGGATAATTACACACAATCTACTGAGATAAAATTTATGAGAAATTATAACTACTAAATCCATAATAGAAATATAGGTAGATTCCTGTAAATATGGTGCTCTTATAGTAAATGTAGATTCATCCCCATCTGTCTTCTATGATCCTCCTCTGACACTAAGTACACCAGGATATCATCGATGAAGACTAATATAAATAGGTCTAAGAAATGATGAATGGTCTGGTTCATGAGTCCCAGGAACAACACTGGAGGATTTTCATGAATAATGGAATCACCAGGTACTCATAGTAATAGTATAATCATCTGAATTCCTCCTACAGTATATCATCATCTCTTACTCGCAACAAGTTGTAGATTGACATGAGGTCAATCTCCGATAACCATAATGACCCTATCAACTGATCACAGAAGTAATAGATCCTTGTTATTTCATGTTTTTTAATTATAGTCACCTATTTTAAGAGATGTCCGTCTACACATAACCTTCATATTATATCTGCCTTCTGGGTCAACAATACTAGGGTGAACCCGGTGGAAACAAATGGGTATCACAAAGCCCTTTCTATATAAGTCCTCCATCTTCACCCATCTATTTGGAGTCTCTACAGGGCCATATAATATGGTGATGTAGATATCATGGTCTTATTGGTGTGTAGATCAATGAATAAGTCTCTCTCTCGATGGAGATGAAATCCTGGAACAATATCATGAAATATGTCCTCATACTCTACCACCACTTCTAGTAACTGGAAAATCATATCATCCACTACACCAATGATCATGATAGAAAACAGATGATTAATACGTTTCACCCTCCTATGCATGCATCCATCCTACACTGTATGGGTTCCATTTTCACATATAAAGGATAACCTGGTCTCATTATTATAGACACACGACATCCTCCACCCGGAATAGTCTATTTGGGAACAAATGGTAAATACTCAGTCCATACCTAAAACAATATTTCAAGGACTCATCGCCATCACAATGAGGTCCTGACCAAAACTCCAACCTCCAAAAATCAGGCCACATTGTAAAAAAGTGTGTGATTACTGAGTCACTTCATGTAAGTGTCTCTAAGCACAAGGGTCAAGCTAGGGGCTAAATCATGTCCTTTATGTCTCAGGACAAATAAGTAGAAATAAAAGAATGACTAAACACGATGTCTATTAGAACTATAAATATGGTTTAAAAAACAAATATCATACCTCATATCATCCATTGAGTTCCTAGGACATAAGCCTCAAATGTATGCTACTTCCCTAATCTTGTCCTCCAGCTCCATGAGCCTGACATATACCACCTGTGTGTGGTGGTGGTAACAAGTCGAAATGTAAACCAACTCCATCAGCTCTCATATATCCTCCGACATGTACTCTTCCATAAAAACCTATACTCTCGTACCACTAAATTTTCCTAGGCGGAGCATCCATTATCTCTATGTCCGACTTACAATTGGTTGGACAATCTCATTCAAGATGTCCCCTGCTATCACAAGAGTATCACCACATCAGCCTAGGCATATTAGACCAACCCTATATTCCCTAAACCACAGAACCTATATCCAAATATCAACTCATGAAATATATCATATGTATAGGTCTCTAATACTGACTTCATCTCCCTACTACCGATGTCTCTACTCTTAAGTTCCCACTGTTGGCAACAATTGTCTGTGTCTACTCATCTAGGAAACTCTAAACCACCAAGTCATGTTGTATCACCCTAACATAGGTTGTAATTACTAGAGAAATAAAGCATTATCATATTTATTTATTTAGTCCTTATTCAAATTTATAAGCTTGAAAGAATTGATCATGAACCATATTCATCGAGTACCCAATGAGGTTGGTGAACCTAGATTAATACTCAGAAACATATGTACTTATCTACTGAAGTTATAGAAGATCCTGGATGCATAAATATTTAAATTTTTCTAGGGATAGCTGATATATTAACTATATCATTAACTATGACCATGAAAGAGTCTCCTCATTATATGAATGAGTCACCAAACCACACCACCATCCTGTAGATCTATGGAGAAGGCTCGCTTCCAAAACTAGAATCCAATTAATTGGTATCCTAAAAGGATGAAAAACTCATGTCAGCACCTCAAGACTCCAATCAGAAACATTTGGGTTGGGTTCATCTTATACGCTAAGAGTTTATTTTCAATGAAACATATGAAGTGGGCCTAGCCTATTCATCTTATCTGCTAGTATTTGGGGTACCATCTATTGTCCAATATGTGGTGGTATAACATGTGAATCACATGGAGGTAACAAATATAGAAAATGACCCTATATAAATTTATCATCACTAATGAGATCATCATCATGATCTTGAAGCCAATTCTTATATGGAACACATCACTGAGGAATCCTAAAATAGTCATGATATACCATGATCAACGAGTTTATCTCTATTCCTAACTCAAGAAGTACATGAAAACCACAAAATATTATTATTTGATTCATGTGCCATTTTTTCTCTACAACTAGTGATCTCATGTACCAATTCAAAAGGAAAGTGATTAGATCCCTAGTTTATGGATACGTCAACAACTGCACCAATACTTGAGTCCCTTTTCAGAAAGCTGAACATGAAACACTTAACACTGTTACCCAAAATCAATCTCACCGACTCTATTCCCAAGGTAGAATCGAAATCCATTTATACAACTCTTTCTTTATCCATCCCAATTGGGACCATTCTAAGACTACCCAAGACCACCTCTAATATTTCAAGGGATGGAAACTAGCACCGAGTAGGCACATCACTAACGTGGGAGGCCTTATCCTAAATAAAATGTACACACAAACAAATATCTAAGACCATACAATTCAAAAATCTAAAAAACTAATACACCATGAATGCATACGTCAAAATTCAAAACCATTGTGTGAACATAGGTATTGAAAATTAAACTGGGAAAAATACAGGATCACTAAAACGAGTTTGAAAACAAGTCCAATCTAAAAGTATGAATGGGGATACATTAAAGGTAACCACCAAAATACACCTTAGTTATTCTGTCTCACTATGCTCTTTCTAGTCCTAGTACCTCTAGGAATCTTTAAAAGCATCAATCATCTTCATAAGACATGACACAGGTGGGGAAATAGGATGAAAGGGTGAGTATAATGATATTAAGTATGAAACCAAAAAATCACTAAGCATACAACAACAATAATAACTCCCATATCAATATAGGTATATCTCTACAACACATATACATGAATATGCTGGTATACTCAATAAAGGAACACAATTTAAATTTAAATGCACAACCGTAATACCAAAATTGGGATTATAATCATAAATTTCACAATGAAATCATCCAATAGAACACACTTCACGAGTCAGATAGAATAGATGATCTATGTCCAAGAGTTATTTCTCATGAATTCATGGAATATGACGTCTAAGCAAGAAGTATGAAGAGATACGATAAACAGATGATTATCACACCCAAGGCCATGGTGTATAACAACAACACAATTTGGAATAACCCACTATGTAGAGGATCGGTGCCCGCATAGTGTTGGTCACAAAATTACCAAGAAATACACATAGTGAAATTTGATCATAGAGGATATCACTCTGGACGTTTCTGAAGGTTTCCAACAACTCTATCCAAGACCAATGTAAGAACCACTATCCTACGTGTAGGATGTGATTCCATCCTAACTACTATAGAATGAATCAAGGGTGTGTATCCTAACCAAAAATGATAAAACTAAAAAGGAAAAGGGGTCCAATCTAAATTAGAAGAATTATATGGCATGTAATAATAGTACACTAAGTGTCCCTTCGGTATAGGGTCCTACTTGGGTATCATGAAATGTGCCCATGTCCCTACCAGATTACATAGCATGTCTGATCTTATGTACTCTTGACCATGTCTATGTATGGATAGTCATGTCTTTTTACAACAATACATGCTCATGACCTTGATCATGTACTATCATAGGCCCAATCCAAGCTAACTGGGAAGGTATGAACACTTTGAGATAGTCTCACATGTCATGTAATTCTTAACTTCTTAGTGGAACCCTAACACCGCTCTTGGGGGTCCCACACAACGTATAGATATGCAATACATCCCGTGTACTACACAATTTTCCAGAATAAAAGATATAGAATATGAATCATCATCTTCTCCTCTATACATCAATTTATCCACTCCCGATTCTGAAAACCAAGGTACACCATCATCCGGCCCCTTCCGTCAATGAACACCAAAATCCAACCATCAAAACCATTCGACAAACACTATTGTGTATCACCTATCATCATGTACTGAAGAACACAAGATTGGGTATCCCAAAATCCATATGATCCACTTCCATATATGTCATTGAATAATCTCTATGATGTACTAAGACCGTATCTATGATATCAAACCATTTTACAAAGAAACATCTACCCAATTGATATTTATCATTATTTTGGTCGAAACAATGGTCTAATAATACACTGATGATGAACACACAAGAATTTTGAGATAAATATTGAATGAATGAAATATGGAATGACTCTAGAACATGTTCAGTTTGCCATGATTCATTTTCATTATATTAAAAAAAACAAAAAAAAACCATAATTCTTACAACAAATCCCCATAGTTAAACCCATCCTATGAAATGGTTGATCCACTAATCAATCCATTGGTCGATTGATCTGCATTTATCGTAAAAAATAATAATAGGAAAACAGGACCAAATAAATCAACATCCAACCTAAATTTGGATTAATATCTAACAAAGAACAAAGATGCATCATGATTCTTGGTGAGATCCTCAGATTCCATTACACAGTAATCATTGATCTTCAATCTAGTTTTCATCACCCACAAAACCTCCTACAATGTATCTCTAATGGATTTTCTAAATATCTATGGTTATGTGGTTGTGGGGTATGGAAAAAATATATATACTAGTAGAAAAATATTCAATTAATTTGGTGAAAATGGTGAAACAAATTTGAAGTAGAGATTTAAGAAAATGTTAAAAGTGGGTGAGGCCACAAATGAGTGATTAGTCATGCATCATACAAAATAATATATGTACCACCACTCCGAATGGAGTTATGTGAACTAAATAATTTGTGGGATGAGATGGTTTCAATGGAACTCAAATAAAAACAAAATTATTCATGAGGTCTGACTATGATTTTCATCCTGTGCAAACGACCATACCTACAAAGAAAAACAGTCATTTGTGGGTGATGACAGTAATTTCCATCCCCCATGAACAAAATCATTCATGGGGAATGGTGTCATTATTGTGAACCCAAAAATAAATCCTCCAAACCATATAACATGACCAATCATCATAGGATCTGTTTACTATGTTCTTCTATAAGAGGCCCCAAACGGGAAATAAAAATATTTACACAAAGAGTTACGACACATATTAGAATAACGAGATAGCTATCAATTTCTAGAAAGTAAACTAAATTCATATTATTAATGATAAAATTAAATTAATCTGACCATATAAAAACATAAAACCTGTTTTTTGGAAACATTCCACAGACTGTAAGTGGATGCCCCATTTTTAGTCCATCACCCCCTATAGAAAAACACTCTATAGGAATAACCCTTACCCATGTATAAAAATTATATATGGGAGGAACTTCACCCTATATATAGAAAATCGATGTGCATGGATCCTATCCACACATTGAAAAATGTTATGCAGGCGAAACCCATATCATCATAGTGAAATTATACGTGGAAAAAACCCTCACCCCCATAGAAATATGTTATGTGGAGGAAATCCTATCCTATATAAAAACATGCTGCACAGAATGGGTCATCCCAGGTGGTTCTTCTGTCCAACTCCTATCACATCCCTATTTTATACCATTGAACCCAAAATTATCCCCTCCGATAACTAAACCAATGACGCCTGACCAAGTACACTTCCAATTACACCTTATATGTATGGTCGGATCATCAAGTACATAATTTTGTCATCTTGAGTCAACATACGAATGTTATGCGGAGACCTATTGATAACCTAATTAACAAATCGGACCCTTAGAATGCCTTCAAGTCAACATTCAAATGGTGATGAGGTTCTAGACCATGGAGGTACTTATTTGGATCACCCCATTCCAAGAAGGGAGAGGGTGGATCACACATTCCTTTCCCTTTATGGAATTTTGGATTATCCTCCTTTCTTCCCAAGAACTAGCATGGCATACATCCTATAGTAATACCCTCATATTTCTTATGGGATGAGGAACTATTTTTCTTCTTCACCTTTCTAGGTCAAAGATGGATAGATCATCATATGTGACTATCTCATTTACCAATATATAAGAGAATATATACCCATTCCACGATCTCTCCCTCTTCCATTGGGATCCCATATCCATCCAACATCAGTCAATGTGGATCATGTTATTTTCAGATGTACTATTTCCTATTTTTTTTACAATGAACATGTCTCCCATGGTCTAAGAAGTTAGTGCCGATTATAACAACCATATAACCCCAAACCATCAAATGTGAAACCTACAAGGTGTAATCCCTAAAATCATATCCATTACAGCGTGTCTCTTATTTGACATAATCCCCAATCACATCCATTCTAATGGTCCTCCAATTATGTTTACGACCCAATCACCTCTACTCAATGGGCCTCATATTTGGTGTAAGACCCAATAACTTCCACTCATATGGGGCCTTCTATTCGGTGAAATACATAACCTTACTCACCCTATGTGCCTCCTCCATAGATGTATATCCCAAAAAATTAAACTATGTGGTCTTTTATTCCCAAATAACTAGGATACATTGGAATCTTTCTTGAGGACCGAACACATCACCAATATTCACCCTATAGTTTTCCAATCCACATTCCCATTAGGGTCATATCCAACCCGAAAGACCATATTCCTTCTGGGTATCTCTCATCAACATCCTTATTGGGTCACATCCCCAGTATGGTCATTCCCCCACATGGGTGACCACATCTCGTCTTGGTCCCCTAGGCTGCCTTAGTACAAGTCCCACAAAATCCCTGGCCATACATTGTTCACCTAAATGTATTTTCCATATGATGTTAAAAAATGTGGAATCATTCTTGTCACATGACCCTAAAAGTTGAGGTGCCCAATTCGGTTGAAATTAACTATGTGGGTTGTGATCACATTCGTAAGAATATGTTGGAATCCCATCTTATTGGTTCGATCCTGATATCAAAACAATATATGTCTTCTTAAAAAATAGTAAACTCTAGAATGCCTCGTTGTGTGGCTTTAAACCATCATCTTCCTAATGAAAAACCAAATAATATAAAATTTGTTCATAAAAGGGTACCATTGATGGAGAACCTTAGATACATATAGATATCCACATCATTGAATAACCTTAAATACATACATATTATTCCAAACCCATGAATGCTTGAAATTTATTGTTAATTCACAGTGATCCATGTCATACTTTGGAATGAAAAATGGATTCAAGGAAATATCTTAACCCTATAAGAGAGTATCCTAATAAGAGATAGTTACCTATAAAGGGTGTGATGATCCCCACTACCCATTATATTTACCAATGTGAGTTATTAATATCCTTGTACAAGTTACCCAATAAACTCCTACATTGGGAAAATTGTTCCATGAGTCATCACATATATAAGAACGATTGGGTGTTTCCAGTTCCATGAACAGACACCATTAGAAACAAAAACAACACAAGAGGGTGAAGGATAAAAATGTTTAACTTGATATGATTAATATTTAAGTATTTATCCCCCACATACACACATAATCAATCATATCGTGAGGAGTCTTCATTATTACCTCATTAGAAAAAATGGTGAACCTGACGTGAATCCCTAACAAAAGTGGTGGTATTACCACATGTCCGACCCCATTATCATTCAAAAGGAATGAGGGAAAAAATAATTGATGGTGTATGTAATCATTATAGAGATGGTAATTTATGAAGAATTATTTTGTGTGTCTGTCCAAAATATTGGTGGTACTTTTCTCCAAAACCCTTTTCAATCCAATTCCATCTCACAAGTTCTCATAGACGTGTTCCTTAGCCACCGCACTGGCCTAATATTCGACCAATAGAGGATTCCATGACAACCAGAATATTAAATGATAGGTTTCAAATGCATTGGTCCTAGATTACCACCAAAATGGTACTCTCCCAACCCTGGAGGCAGCTATATAGGACCTCCATCTTATGAAGCCCAACTACACATCCTCTCAATGATAGTAGAGGGTCAAAAACCAGATGGGCTCAATAGTTGTCTCAAATCGTTTCTGGATCATATCCTTAGGATGAATGATTGAGTTCCCCACCACCTTTGAGAGGTTAATAAAGTGACTGGAAAAAACATTATCCCAGTAGCACTATGCTCACGACCATGGGGCCCTGCTAGTAATTTTTTTCACTAACGTCGGGCAGCCCATTATCCTCACCATAATGATGAATCAACCATCTAGACAGTAGATGAAGTTATACAGATGTAGGTCCTTAGGGTTTCTCATCGAGGTTGATGATCAAACAATATGGAGTATGCTATCATCCCTATTTCTACTGAAAAATTCTTCTAGTGAAATGCAGTGGAAAGCTATAAGCAGATGAAAATTCTTGATCGTCTATATCAATCTCTTCAGTCAGATATAGAGGCAACCAATAGAAAGATGTAAATTCATGTGGTTTTATATCAATCCATCTAGTAAAATATGGTGTAAAAGTAAAAGAATATATAAATACCTTCTCCAATACATCATTCCCTCCATGAAAAAACAATGGAAATTGGAGGACCCTGTTTACACATCTCGTCTACAAATCATGGTAAAACATACATTCCTACCCTGAAACTGGAATGAGATTATATTCATGTTTCTTACATGGATGTTTCATAGCACATACTAGAAATTATATATGGTCAAACATCAATTAAAACATAAATTCTTAACCATATCTTGTAAACATATCAACATGTGATCATTTCAGTGAGAATACCAAGGAGTCAGGTCCACGACCCTTCTTCATCAAGTGGATTGCTCATCTGCACAATGAGATGGTCATATAGGATAATACCTATATCCTTACTTCTATCCAATAGTTTTTTGGGAAATATTCTTGTTATAAATAGATAACAATATTGGGATGAAATACACATTCTAACTAGGTGACACCGTTCCACTCGAGAGGACTCTATAGGGTACGAATATATCCTTGTTATAATTAATGAATATTACCAGCATATACTAGTAGCCGTAAAAGATTCACTTTAATAGGAATCCATATATGAAAGTCATCACATATAGTAAGGGACCCCCTTCACCCACTAGAGTAAAAATAAACACAAATCATTCCAGAGGACACCATAAAATGGAGAGAAGTTCTATAAACCTACTCTTATGAAAGTTTTAGTTCTTAAGTTCATAAAATATCTACCAGTGGTGGTTTAGTATCCTCTTAATCCCTTGTCAATTTATGAATGTTTTAGTAGAATTTGTGAAATTTCTCCCCATGACATTGTTACAATAAGCTCTGTAGGTCAGCCCCATAGTATCTACCACAAAGTATTCCTTCATGAGAACAAACCGATTGATCATGAGATCCTATCTCTGGATGAGAATCATGGTATCAATCCTCAAGGATGGAAGATAAAATATTCTGAAGTTCATCCACTTTATATCATCCAAAATGAAGGTCCTCCTCTGGTTATATACTAAAGAAGTTCTCCCTACAACCAGATATCGAGCTATGATGGCAGTCCACTCCATAGTGGCATCCTCTTCACAGGTAATCCCTTAAGTGAAATTTCTTTTTGAAAATTAGGTCCTCTCTATTTCAATTCAAATACAAGAAAACCCTCATATTCTAATTCACATGAATGGATTGTGATGACCATACTAGATAACCGATCAATTATATATGATATCCTTTCTCAAACAGAAGATGGCCTATGGAAACACACATCCTTCGAACCACATCTAGATCATTTCCATAACAATGAGACCCGCACTATCCCCACTGCAAGTGGCAAAATAGCCATGACGTGCACATGTAGGGATTATCTAGTAGAGGAGTCATTCAATGATGACAAAAGCGTATGCTTCTCATGATTAAAAAAATGGGGATTATATACTGTTTCGCACGGAATCCGGGGATGACCTCCTGGACGGGAGATTCAAACGTTCTGATAGGTTTCTAACGGGTTTGTTCGTAGAACCGGAAACATCCAATGATTCCACATCCGCTTGGACCTACTTTCCAAAGGTAGGCGCTAATTAGCTTGTGGGCTAATGAGGCTTAGGAATTTCCATTGGTCGAGAGGATGGGAGGTCGGACTCATCACACCTTTTTGAGGGGAATTATTGTCTACTCCGGGACTCTCTTTATAGATTTAAGTTATGTTCGTGAATCCTTATTACATTACCAAGTATAAAATGAGCTTTCCTTTAGTTTTAATAATCAATGATTAAATATGAAAGAAATTTAGAGAATCTTTTATATGTATTCGAGGTTCTTCATCAATAGAGAATCATCTATATCTGTTTAGAGATTCTTGATCAATGGTATCCTTCAAAATATTTATATAAAAAGTCTCTTGGTCATTATGATGACCAGGCTGGTTTTAAAGCCACTCAGTGGGGCACTTGAAGTTTATCGTCATTCAGAAGGACGGAGATTATTTCAAAGTTGGGATCGAACCCATAAATGGGCTACCTACGTATCCTTTGTTTTGGAAAAGGAATCAGAACCCACGTAGTTCGAGTTATGGAGTATGATGTTTATGATTGATGGCTCAAAGAAGAATGTCATAATTACTTTTACACTCTAAGCTCACGTGAGTCATGCTCGGTGTGAGAAACAAGAGGTATTGGTAAAATTTAGACAATTGTGCCATGAAAAATGCAATCATAAGAATTTGTTTGGGGCTTATGTATGGAAAGAGGTACTTGATTGGTGAAGGTTTAGGATTTACTTTTAGGGAGAAAATCCATGAACAGGGTCCATAAAGTTATATGTGCTTCATGGAGATTTGAATACTCTAATCTTGGGGCTTATTCCTAAGGAGGATGCCCAAGTTAGGAGGGGACTTATGATTGGGTTTTATTCCTGAAAAGGAAACCCAAATCAAAGGTAATTTATGACTGGTTAAGGGAAGTTTAAGGGGACTTGGGGCTTACTCCTGAAAAGGAAGCCCAGGTTATGACTGAGTCTTATTCCTGAAAAGGAGACCCAGGTTATGACTGAGTCTTATTCCTGAAAAGGAGACCCAGGTTATGACTGAGTCTTATTCCTGAAAAGGAGACCCAGGTTATGACTGAGTCTTATTCCTGAAAAGGAGACCCAGGTTATGACTGAATCTTATTCCTGAAAAGGAGACCCAGGTTAAGGGACTTGGGGATTACTCCTGAAAAGGAAGCCCAAGGTTATGACTGAGTCTTATTCCTGAAAAGGAGACCCAGGTTAAGGGACTTGGGGCTTACTCCTGAAAAGGAAGCCCAAGGTTATGACTAAGTCTTATTCCTGAAAAGGAGACCCAGGTTAGAGATTAAGGTTTGGGGCTTACTCCTGAGGAGGATGCCCAAGATTAGAGGACCAGATTGGGGCTTACTCCTGAGGAGGATGCCCAGATTAAAGGTTTTATAACTGGGGATTATTCCTGAAAAGGAGACCCAGGTTAAGATTTTCTCATCTTAAAGGATGAGGTTGAATGAATGAACTCCCCGTATTTTAGTGACATAAGGATATTTAAATCACTAGACTTTGAGAGAGATTTCACAGAATTCCTTTCAAATAAGAAAGTCAAATCAAGAATTCATGCCACAAATGGCTTTGAAGAGTGTCTTGAAGATTGAATCTTAAAAAGGAAAGGTGAAATGGCTGAAGAGGGGTAAAAATGGGCAAGATGGGCACCCAAAAAGATAGGGGCGCGCAAGTCTTGAAAGGCGCGCAAGTCCTGCGGTGGCGCGCAAGTATTGGTCGCGCAAGTATATTTGCGCGACATGAGTGGTACTTGCGCGATTTTTAACCAACATTGAAATGCTTGAGAGACTCTTTAGAAAACCCTTTAAAATCCTCTTGAGGTTCTTCCAGAGAAGGAACGCGCAAGTTATATTGAAGGAATTATGTCGGCGCGCAAGTGTTTGATAAGTTTCAACACTTAGGCCTTCCTTCTTCTCTTTAGATCTTCCATTCTAGGTAAGAAATTACCTTAGAAGTGTTCTGGAAGCTTTGAGAAGAGACTTGGGCGTCGGGAGCTTCAACCCGAGTTTCTGGAAAAAAGATCCTCTCGAATGGGGGGCCCACAGGGTCTATTTGTAGGAAAAAGAAGACCCTGGGCGGTTACCGGGCGGTTACCAATTAGGTCGCGCAAGTCACTTGCGCGACCAAGGTAGTCGCGCAAGTGTACTTGCGCGACAGTGGTAAAACTTGCGCGGTGAATTGGCTTTTGATCCTTTGTTCATGCCTTTGTCGATTTTTGATGTTTTCTTCAAAGGATGAATCACTTTCAGCTGAGATATTCCCTTTTCCGATCTTTAGATTATGTGACAAAAGGAGTGTCAACAAAAGTCCCCCCTCAGAGTTGGATCCGGAGAGAAATGAGGATTTGACTCTGAGGAAATTGAATTCCTCAAAAGGAAAAGGGAGGGCGCGCAAGTCTTTCAGCGCCAGAGGGTGGCGCGCAAGTATGCGTCGCGCAGGCTTTGAGCGCTCTGGGTGCGGCGCGCAGATAGGCCTCCTGGCCTATAAATATGCCGCTTCACCTCCGTACAAGTATCCGGATTTCCGGACATCATAACTTCTCGAGCTCTCGCCGCGCAGGTCACCTTGACCGCGCAAGTCTCTTTTCCAGTGTTTTCCTTGATGTCGCGCTACTGTAAAGGTAATTGTACTTGCGCGGTTTATACTTGCGCGTCAAAAACTAGTGCGGCACACGAATACTTGCGCGCCATGTTTTAGACTTGCGCGACTTAAATGCCTTAGCCATTTTTTCAAATTTCTTCACAAATTTTATGAAAAATAAACCCATTTAAGAGTTAGTTTATTCATCTTTTGTGCAGATTCAGTGGTTCCCAAGGAAACTGGAACGACTGATGAATTGGCTAGCAATCGGATTGATGACATGATGAACATCATTGGCCATGATTACTATGATATCTGCAACAGCACTCTCCCATATTTGGCTAAGTACTTGAAGAAATATCATCCTAATTTTCCACAGAGCATCCATCTGCCTCTGTGTGGTCATGGTTATCTGCAAGGAGTCAATGTTCCAAATGCAAACAATTATACACCTGAGATGCAGCTTCACTGCTACTTCTCTATTTCGGTTATGCTGTGCATTAAGAGCAACAAAAATGGTGTGAACTATCAAGTTCTTCCTCTACGCCATTTCCTTGCAGATATGAAAATGGTAAACCCATGGCCTGAAATGTTTTCCACTGCCAGTTGGTGGAGAGAAGACAAGCATGGCATTAGAGAAATATCTGAAAATAGTACTCTCTCCAAATGGCTCTTTACTTCCAATGCTCCATTCTCAAATCCATGTATCCATCTTCCAAGTCTCTTGGACAGAAACAGAGTCACTGTTTGATCAGAAGAAAATTTTCTCAAACTGCACTCAATAATATCCTTTTACAATTATTCCAAGAAGAGCTAGTATCACTACATCTCTTATTGTATCCAGTGGAATGAAAGAATTCCCGGTGGTTGCTGATGAAGCTCGGGATTCCGTAAATCAAATGAAGTGTTATGTTGAAAGCCTCTTGTAATTCTTGAAAAAGAGAAGAGACTCCAGTCTGTGGATGTCCTTCTAACTCTTGTGTATCAATGAAAAACACTTTCATCTTCAATCATTTGTACCTGCATTCTTTCCTTACCTGCTTCAAATTTACTTAAGCCAATGGTCCTAGTAAGCATAGTTTGATTTTTACTAGGATTATTACAAATAACCCTACAAACATTGAATCTTCTAACTGCTCAATATTACCTAAATCATACAAAAAATGTATATTTACTGAGCTGGAACTTGACTTTTATTCATAGTTCCTCTGTCTTTTGTGTGGGCAGTTTAAAGTCATGCAAGCCGGACATAAAGGGGCTAATGTTTAAGGTCGAAATAGCTTTGACCGAAAATGGATTAAAATGGATTCAATTCCTTGATAATTTATCTGAAAACATATTTACCATACTCAAGTATGAGGGAAAAAAATGTAAACTATGGCTTAAGAATATTTGAATCTGAGGAATGATATGAAAAAAGAGCTAAAAGTCATTAGAAGAAGTAGTTTCCAAGAATGAAGTTACTATTATTTAACAAAACCCGTTAGGGGGTTGAAATATGCAGGGACACCTATGGGCATTGGCTGCATAGTCAAATAAAATAGCATCTTTTGGCTGACAAGTCTGTTATGTGGACTGTTTATGCAAGGCCACCTATGGGCACGTGCTGCATAGTCAGGAAAAAGAACTCCCAGAAATTTACTTTCCTAGTGCTAAAAGCCAGTGAAAGTTTATGGAGATTCAAATTTTCTAAAGCATAGAGTTTGTTGTATGGAAAGAGGTACTTGAATATGGAGAAGATATTTCCAAACAAGAATATCGAAGAACTGGATGAATATCACTCCTACGAAGGTCTGACCCAAACGTAGGGAAGAAGAATAAACCATAGACTTGAATACTTTCAGATCATGAAAAAGGATATGGGACAAATACGTTAAGGATGGCTATTTTTGCGGATCCCTATATACTGTCGTTTAAGACAAATAAGGACAAAAGAGGCATTCTTCCCAAGAATGAAGTTACTATTATTTAACAAAACCGTTAGGGGGTTGAAAACATGCAGGGCCACCTATGGGCATTGGCTGCATGGTCAAATAAATAGCATCTCTTGGCTGACAAGTCTTTTATGTGGACTGTTTATGCAAGGCCACCTATGGGCACGTGCTGCATAGTCAGGCAAAAGAATTCTCATAAGTTTGACATTTTTGTGACTAGAAGTCATGAAAAGGGTTATGAAGATCTGAAAATATTTAAGGTTAGGATTATAATACATAAAGATGGGTATTTTCCAATGTATATAGAGATACATAGGTCAATGAAAACCATAATCATGTTGTGGCTGGGTCCTGAATTGAAACTTGGACTTCACTACGTATCTCATAAGAATGAGAATCAAGCCATACGTAGTTCTTGAAATGCAGTTTAACGTCGTGCAGGACGAAAGTATGAGTAATCTTAGTTTAGGGTCATAGAATTCGGACCATAATAATGAATACACAGTGTGTGTTTTCATGAGGACTTTTCAGCCAAGGGACTGAAAGTGAAATTTGGGGTTAGGCCCAAAAGACTTGGGACTGGATTTGAGGGACACTCGAATGTTCCTACGAATCCCATAAGGATGGGAATCAAGTCCACGTAGTTCTTGAATTACCCTTTGTACAAATTTGGTTCGTACATGTGAAGGGTGAAAGGGGACTTTAGTGCAATGATGGTTTTAACCTAAGATAAAAAGTTTAGGCATTACCATGTATGCACGTAGTCTTTTGAAAATGAAAACCATGATTGAAAAAGAATCAATGTTAATAATGGTTCCTTCTCAAATGAGGAAATCAAAGAATATTGTAGTTTATTGTCGTACCGGACAAAAGTGTTGTATAGTTTAACATCATATAACAAGGACGAAAGTGAATCAATGTAAAGATATTGATTCCAGGGGTGGTTTCACAAATCATCATCATATGAGATGGTGGTGAACCGATGTGAAGAGATTTTTTTTTGGGCTTGAACCTTGGGAGGTTGCCTACATACCCAGCCTGGAGGGCAAGGATCCAAGTCCGTGTAGTTCAATTAAAGAATGAATCAATGATCAAGTTATTCTTGGGGACAATGATCTAATAAAAAATGTTGTTGTGACTTACACATGGTTAGTGGCCCAAAGGGAGTGTTATGGTTGATGTTCGCTCTAAGCTCACGTGAGTCATACTCGGTGTGAGAAACAAGAGATAATAACAACCTTAACGATGCACAATTTTAATGTCATGTAGGACATAAAAAAAAGGGACTATGCAGTTTAAAGTCTTGCAGTTAGGACTATTGGTGCTGCACAGTTTAGTGTCATGTAGCAGGGACAAAATAACAGTTTAATGTCATGTAGGACATATCAAGGACTTTCTGTACAGTTTAGCATCATGTAGTTAGGACGATGGGGACAATATAGTTTAACGTCATATTGGACGAAAAGGGGGACTGTGCAGTTTAATGTCATGCAGTAAGGACAAAAGAGTGTATCATTTTAACGTCATGTCGGACGAAAGTGCGAATATTTTAAGGTCATATGCATGGACCGTGGATGGTGCAGTTTAATGTCATGTTGGACCTTTGATGATTATATAGTTTTAACGTCTTTCCGGACGTGAGGGACTTTTATACAGTTTAGCGTCATGTAGTTAGGACGTCACAGTTTAACGTCTTGCTAGACATAAGGGATTTTCAAATAGTTTAAGGTCATATACCTGGACCAGGGATGATGCAGTTTAAGGTCATGCTGGACGGTTTATGGAACTTTTTCACAGTTTAATGTCGTGTGGGACAAAGTTGTAGTTTAAAGTCATACTGGACCATTACTGTATATTTTAACGTCATATAGCAAGGACGAACTGGTGCTATACAGTTTAAAGTCATGTAACTAGGACTAAGGTGAACCAATATGAGGATATCAGTTCTGGGGACTTTTTACAGTTTATCGTCATGCTGGACGTTGGAAGTGCCACACAGTTTAATGTCATGTTTCTAGGACACAATATAGTTTAATGTCATCTCGGACAAAATATAGGAACTTCTATACAGTTTATTGTCATGTAGGACAAAATCAGGGACTATGCAGTTTAAAGTCTTGCAGTTAGGACTATTGGTGCTGCACAGTTTAGTGTCATGTTGCAGGGACATAAGTGAGAATAGTTTAAGGTCATATGCATGGACCGTAGTGCGAATAGTTTAAGGTCATATGCATGGACCGTAGTGCGAATAGTTTAAGGTCATATGCATGGACCGTAGTGCGAATAGTTTAAGGTCATATGCATGGACCGTACAGTTTATCGTCATGCTGGATGTATTATAGTTTAATGTCATATCGGACAGAAGTGTGACACAGTTTAATGTCATGTTGGACGAAGTTGTAGTTTAAGGTCATACTGGACCATTGCTGTATGAACCAAATGTAAGAGTCTTGGTTCTGGGAACAATATTTTGTGTTTATACAAAATACTTCTTCAGAAATCTGGCATTAGTTGGAGTCGTGATGTGTTCTCCATCCATTGATATTAGAGAATACGCTCCATTGGAGTAGACCTTATGTATTGAATAAGGTCCTTCCCATTTTGGTTCAAGATTGGGAGGATTCTTTCCTGGTATCATTGGTGTTCTGAGAACCAATACCAATTCTCCCGGAATGAATGAACGAAGACGAACTTTTTTGTTAAAAGCTCGTGCTATTCGATTCTGATAGATTTCCAAGTGGTGCAAAGTGCACAATCTTTTCTCATCTAACTGTTCCAATTCATTCAACCGCTTTTGGGATTGCTCATCTGTTGATAATTGATCACAAATGGCTATTCTGAGTGAGGGAAATTGAACTTCAATTGGCAAGACTGCTTCTGTTCCTTATACCAATGAATATGGAGTAGACCGCGTTGCATTGCGAGTGGTAGTCCGATAAGCCCATAAAGCATGAAAGAGTTTATCAGGCCATGACCTATTATCTTTATCCACCATCTTTTGCAGTATATTTGAAAGAGTCTTGTTGAAGGCCTCTATCTGGCCATTAGCTGCTGCATGATATCGAGATGAATGGTTGGACTTAATGTTGTATTCTTGATACAATCTCTTTGCCTCAGAAGAACAGAAGTTGGTGCCGTTGTCCGTCAATATGATATGAGGGACACCAAATCTAGTAATGATTATAGACTTTATGAAGCTAACAATGCATTTAGAACTGACTTCTTTGAGAGGTACTGCCTCTGCCCATTTGGAAAAGAAATCAGTAGCAGTAAGAATGTACTTAAACTGCTTGGCCGTAGCTGAAGGGTAAGGTCCCACCACATCCATTCCCCATGTGGAAAATGGCCATGAGTATTTAGCTGTATGAAGCAACTCTGGAGGTTGATGAATGAAGTTGGCATATACTTTGCATGAATGACACTTCTTTGTGAAATTAACACAATCTTGTATCATTGAAGGCCAGAAGTATCCAAGCCTTCGAATTTGATCAGACAATCTATGTCCGGACTGGTGGGCACCACAGACTCCTGCATGCACTTCTTTTATGACAGCCATTGTCTCTTCACCATCAATACATCTGAAGAGAACTCCATCAAAACCACGTTTGTAGAGAATTTTCTCGAGGTGGTTTGGACCATCATAAAGAATAAAATTGACCACACATCGCCGAATTTGTTCTTTCTCGGCTCTATCAGGTGGTAGTGTTCCATTTTGAAGGTATTCCCTGATAGGTGACATCCATCCTGTAGTATGACCATACGGTTCAGGAATGGGACTAATTTCATTAATTTCCTCTGTTCTGACTTGAACATAAGGTGAAATTGCCCGACGGTGGGCAATACCGATGGTTGTCTCGTCCCGATTTGGATCTGCTAAAGTTGTGGCTATATTAGCCAGTGCATCAGCTTGAGCATTTTGTGATCTTGGGACATAAGAAAATGTCGGTTCTGAAGGGAATTCCGACATTAACTCTCTGACATAATCATACAAAGGGATTAATTCTTCTTTTCTGATGGCATAATCCCCATTGACTTGTTTGATTACCAGGTCTAAATCACCTTTCACCTTTAAGTGATTCACTTGTGCTTGAAGTGCTAACTCCAAGCCTGCAATGAGAGCTTGGTATTCAGCTTCATTATTGGTACCACCTTCCCACAACAAAAAGGAATAAGGTAACACTGCCTTATCTGGAAAAATGAGCACAATTCATAAAACAACTTTGTTGAATTTAGGATTTTCCATTTTCTTCCCTGTTGGACTTCTAGAAGCACCATCAAAATACATTTCCCATATTTGAGGACTTTCTTGAATAGAAAAAACTTCCTCATCAGGGAGTTCGATATCTGAATACGTGTCTTCCACTGAAGGGTGTTCAGCCAGGAAATCAGCCAGAGCTTGGCCCTTAATTGCCTTTTGAGACACATAATGGATGTCAAACTGCTGTAGAATAACCGCCCACCTTGCCAGACGTCCTGTAAGCATTGGACGACTAAGGATGAATTTGAGTGGATTATTACGAGATACCAATTGGACCTCGTGATGTTGCAGGTAGTGTCTCAGTTTCTGAACTGCAAAGATTAATGCTAGGCAGCACTTTTCAATACTCGAATACCGGGTTTCTGCTTCAAGCATAGTTCTACTGAGATAGTAGAGACTATTTTCATTCCCAACATCATTCTTTTGAGCGAGAAAGGCACCCAATGATCGCTCTAAAGCTGTCACATAGAGGATAAGAGGCCTACCCTCAACAGGTGGCATGAGTACTGGTGGACTCAAGAGGTATTTCTTGAGAACATCAAATGCTTCTTGACATTCTTCAGTCCACTGGTAAGTGACTCCTTTCTTCAATAATTTGGAAAAGGGTAAAGTTTTGCCTTCCAAATTGGCGATGAAACGCCGAATATAGGTTAAGTGTCCTTGAAGTCCTCTTAATTCTTTCAAATTCTGAGGAGGTGACATACCAAGGATTGATTTGGTCTTCTCAGGATCGACTTCAATACCACGATGGCGTACAACAAAGCCGAGGAATTTTCCTGAGGTTACCCCAAAAGCACATTTTAAGGGGTTCATCTTCAAATTATGTTGTCGAAGCTTGTGGAATATGACTTCCAAATCAGCCAAGTGATCAAAACGTTGTTTGGATTTAACCACCAAATCATCTACATAGCATTCAACAAATTTCCCTAGAAAAGGTTTGAAGATACGATGCATGGCGCGTTGATATGTTGCACTTGCATTCTTTAAACCAAAGGGCATCACCCGGTAACAAAACACACCTTGAGGAGCTCTGAAGGCTGTATATTCCTCATCTTCTGGGGCTATTCGGATCTGATTATATCCAGAATATCCATCCATGAAAGAAAGTACTTCATAGCCAGCCGTTGCATCAATTAAGAGTTCTGTAATCGGAACTGGAAAATCATCTTTGGGACAATACCGATTAAGATCTCTGAAATCGATGCAAACCCTAATTTATCCGTTCTTCTTCTTTACAGGGACAATATTAGCCAACCACTTGGGATATTGAACTTCTCTGACGAAGTTAGCTTTGATAAGCTTATCCACTTCAGCCTCGATTTTGGAAGCATAGGTTGGGTGTGTTCTTCTCGCGGCTTGCTTGAATCCTCGATGTTCTTTTGGCAAACCCAAATGATGGGTGGCAACATCAGTATCAAGGCCAGGCATCTCTGTATAATTCCAAGCAAAAATATCTTTATTTTTCTTTAGAAAAAAAATATACATCTCTTGTTCTTCAAGGGTCATGGCCGCACTAATTAAAGTGGGGTGTGGATCTTTCTCTGTACCCAGATTTACTTCTCTGAGTTCATCCACAGTGGTAGAGATACCCTCTTCAAATGCTGGAGGAGAATCTCTAAGATCTTCCTCTTTCTCTTCATTATGTGTTATTTCTTCCGCTTCTACTTGCAAAGTAGATGAAACAACGAAATTCTCATGATCATAAGAGATGTCTAAATTTTCACATTTTGAAGAAAAAGCTTCCATTTCCGACCCTATTGATGAAAAAGGGTCTTCTTTGGGAAATAAAGAGGAGATGATGGATTGAGAATCGACATCAATATTCACCTCTGGTGTTTCTATAACTTCTTCTGGCCTGATTAGTGAAGTATAGACTTGTTGGATTTCAGCAGACGAAATGAAAACGTCACCACTTATGCTTTCATCACTGCTTGGTAAGTTACCAATTTCTCCCATGTTGTCTGGCTCGATTGCCGTAATTGACATTATGGATCTTTCCATAAGAGTATTTTGATTTGGGCCTATTTTGTCAATTTGACTGATAGGTAACACATAATATGTACTCACATGTGAAAATGGATTTATTGGAATTTTTTCCAAACCATATGGAGCATTAACTTTGGTAATTTCCTTCATTGTAGATTTTTCTCTTCCCTTCATGTGATAAAATTCCGCCTCAATGTATTGAGACTCACATGTCTTGAAAGGGGCCTTATCACCATAAAATGTTCCAACTTGACCATCGAAACAGTATTTGAGACATTGATGGTATGATGACGGAATAGCTGCATGCTGATGTAGCCAGGGTCTTCCAAGCAAGATATTGAAAGCTGAGTCTTGATCAACAATCATGAAATCTGAATTGGAAACAAGATCTCCAAACTGTGTTCTGAGCGTAACTTCTCCCAGTGGTTCTTGTTCATTTTTATCATATCCTTGCAACATCATGGTAGAAGGAGATAAATTAGATTCCGTGAGGCCCAATCGGCGAAGTGTGCGAATGGGCATGAGGTTGACTCCTGAACCATTGTCAATAAAAGCTCTTCAAACATCTATACCATTGACTTTGCCAGATAGGTACAAAGGTTTTATGTGCCCATGCACAACATCATCTTCATCTTTATCAGTAAAAGATTTCATTGCATGGCATTCTGCAGGATTATTCTCTATGTGATAAATTTCAGCTGCAGCAATTTCAGCTTCAAATTCCTGAGGACTTGATAAAGCTTCGATGAGTGCTTCCCGAAGATCTCTTGATAGATTCAAAGCATCCAAAATTGATAATTTGGCTGGTACTTGGGTCAAGTGTTTCCATATATCATAATTTTGATCTAGAGTCCTGCGTTTCCCAATAGGAATATGCGGTTTAGCAGGTACCTTGGAAGCAGATGCTTTGGAAGCTGATGCATCTTGTATTGAAGTTGGCAACATCTTTGGTTTTGGAAAATTAGACTGATTAGATCCATTTACATGCTGAGATAAAGAAGATGGAACCTTTAATTGATCTTCCAAAATAACTGTGCCGAAGCTGAGTTGGCCATTTGCAGAAGAACTTGCTTGTTCTTTTTGAGCTCGCTGAAGGGCTCTACCACGAGTTTCTGCTGCATATACAGTGCTATCAGGGGTAGAATTAGAGTAGTGGCTTCGGAAAGATCCACGTCTTCCCCTATATCCTGAACCTCTAGAACTTCCTCGGGTTCCTTTATTTGATACAGGGAATTCAGGCTCATCAAGACTGGAATATGAATCTGTTAATTGAATCATATTAACAGAACCAAAGATTAACTCTTCATCTGATAAAGACTCTGCCTGGTTAACCTATTTAGGCTGTTCCGTTTGGTGGGACGGTGCCCGTTGCTTTGAAGTAGATGGCATTAAATCTGCCAGAGTCAAAGACAATTTAGGCTTTGATGCATACTCATCTTCTCCTGATTCCTCTTTCTTCTTTGAATTGTGCTGCCCTTTTGAGGATTTGTCTTTTGATGGAGGATTTACTGCAGCTTTTGTAGGAGACACAATTGGATTCTTCAATTGTGTTCGCAAAATGGAATGGGTCCGATTGATTGTCTTTCTGACCATCCAATCATCATATTTTTTCACAGTTTTGCTTTTGACTTCCTGCCACTCGCCTCCTTCCTCTGGATCTGTAGCGGTAATACACGCTACATGAGCTGAAGAACCCTTCAATTTGACTTGTCCCAAGTCAACCATCTTTTGTAGGAGGTCTTTAAAGACAAAACACTCCTGGATGGGATGCCCCAACATTTGATGAAAAGGACAATAATTGGGACGGTCTTCATCTCCTTCCTTGTTTGGCCTCTTGGGCACTGGTAATTGAACCAAATTATTTTCCAGAGCTGAAATGAAGTAACCAGGAACTTGCTCACTTCGGAAAGAGTATGTTTTACTCTTCATATCCTCAAATTGTTTTCGTCGTTGATCTTTTTGATCATTTGGACGAAATAGCCTTTGTTGTTGGCGTTCAGGAGGTGGAGCCCTTCGAGAAGATGAAGGTTTTGAAGTAGAAATAGGAACAGGTGCCTGTTTAAGCATAACTGTAGCAGTTTCTGCTTTACCCATTCTTCTTCCTGGAGCTGATGGAATTACACGAGATTTAACCTTAGCCTGTATAAGGGAATCTTCAATCTGTTGAGCGATTGAAGTAAGGTCTCGAAACCCTCCTGTGTATTTCACAGGGATCAATGGCGTGCGTAATTCGTCACGCAAATTTGCCACACAGATTGGCAACAATTCCTCCTGAGGGAGTGATAAAATCAAGGAATACGTTAATCCCTTCCAACGAGCAATGAAATCAGAGACTCTTTCATTCTCCCTTTGCTTGCAGTTTGTAAGATCAAAAACTGTCGTTTTTGGCAAAGTTGAGCTAAACTGAAGAAGGAATTTTTGACGAAGATCCTCTCATCCGATGACTGACCGGGATTTCAAGCTTGTATACCAGACAAAAGCTGGTCCTTGCAAGGTTCGCACGAAGCATCTGATTTTCACTGCTTCTTGTTGCTCTGGAGTTCCCATCATAGGATCACAACAAGACACGTAATGCGTCAAATGTTGTTCAGGGTCGCCTGATCCATTGAAAGTAGGGAAAATAGGGTTTCCAAAACTGGATGGAGGAGAAATTGAATCTACCCATTCAGGGTAAACTTTCTTTTCAGGTTGAACTTGCGCCCGTTTCCCTTCCATAGTTTCTAACCGAGCTGTTAATGACTCAATAGTAGTTATTAACTTTTGAGAAACGTCAGGTTGAACTTGGTTTTGGGTAGGTGCAATGAATGGAGCTTGGACAGACGTGGTGGTTGGTGCTGCAACTGATGGTAGTGCTGCCAACCGTTGTTGCGTTTGACCCGTAGGATTAGACCTCTGTGGGTGTACTGACAAAGGAAGATATTCTTGATCCATCTCAGTAGTTACAACAAATTCCTTCGACTGTCGGACTTCAGCATTCTTAAGAAGAAGACTACTCTGAAGTAGTTCTGCATTCAACCTTCTTAATTCTTTCATTTCTTCCTCCTGTTGTGCAAATCTTTTCTCTAATGAGAGCGATTGACCTCCTTCAGAGGAAGGGTGAGAAGTAAAATGATTCTTTCCTTTCCCCTTATTGGATCCTTTTCGGAGAGGGGGAAGTGGGTTACTTGAAGGAATACCCAGATTTTGGGTAAGCCTTTGATTACGTGTGCGCACACCTTCTTCATTTAGGTTTGTGTGCGCAACTTCTTGAGCAGGAACCTCTTCGTCTGATCCCTCTGATTGAGCCTCATCTGGTGAATCAGCAGCAACAGCATTGATGACATTAATGGATGCATATTGCATGGAATCCTTTCTATCAGCATTACTGTGATATTGTCTCCTTCAATGTCCATGATGAGACATGGCATTCCATTGACTTGATCCCTCAGGAATTTCTTGGAGAACCGTCACTTGGAGAGAATCTCCGAATATCTTGGCTCTTCGTTCCTCTTGAGGCTTATTCCCTAATCGAGAGAATACTGACTTTCTCTGAGGGAGGGATTGAAGATTTGAAAAAGTCCCCAGTCTGGTGGACTGGGGGTGTTTCTGCTACTTCCGCTCAACTCCTCGAATCCCATTCGTTGACTGTGAGGGTTGGGTTAGAGAAGTCCCCAGTCTGGCAAGCTGGGGTGTCTCTTGACATGCTATGTCTGAGATCTTCTTGAAATCTCTCTTGATCTTGCGAATCTTAGTTCAGAAATTAGCTGGATGCATTAACCTGTATCCACTTTTATCACCTGGTTCAACAGACCGTTGGATGATTTCCGAAACTTCTGTCATTTGATGACGTGTTTGCTCCAGACGAGAGGCTTGTGCAATATTCTCGCCTGCTTGATGTAGGAGTAATTCAACAACTTGTTCTCTATTTACTTGATTTTGAGAGGAACTAGTTGAAGCTTGATCTTGAGCAAGATTTTGATTATGAACAAAGCCCATTGACTGTGGCCGGCCATGGGCAATAACATTGCATGAGACCATTTTCGGCGGGCTTTGCTGACCGGAAAGCACTGTGAAATGTAGTGCTCCGTGGACACCCCATCCTCTGATATGAACATTAGATGGAGCATTGGAAATTAACTGACACAATCTTCTTAGTGCGCCAAGGCATGAACGTTGAAGGGTTCTCTGTTGCTTTTCAGCCTTCGGATACCGAGAGACTGATAGAGATGCCCAATCAATCTGGCGTTGTAACCCTTCTATTATCTTAAGATGATTTTCATATTCATCGTAAGATAATACCTTCTTCTTTAATTGACAAAGAGTTTTCCATATGTTGAGACGAATATCATGGATTCCATCATCCGTCAACATCTTTGGAATGTCGTACTGGGAATCAGCCAAAGGCCAAAACATGACTGGTACTTCACCTTTTGCCAGTTTTTTCCTCATGTTCAGCATTTCCTCTTTATCATTAAATGAAGATTCTTCTACCTCTTTGGACCAGAGTTGGTGTTTCCTTGTTGCTTCATCGGATTCAACAAGATTGGTAGAGAAATCACTATTCATGCTGGAAGATGAATGACCCAGGGATGGTTCGGAGAATAAACTGAACCCCAAGCTATCTTCTGATGGAGAAAGAGTTTCACCTGCCGATAGTAAAGCATCAGACATGACTGGTTTTACGTTTGCAAGTGCCTCGAGATAGGAGGGCTTTCTCGTCACTACATTGTCTTCTGAAGAATTTTCGAGACAACGTGAATCACTACTGCGGAGAGGACTTTCGCAGCGAAGTTCATCACCATGAGGAGGACCATCATGATGGGTTACAGAAAAAGATGAGATCTCTTGCTCCTTGGTCTTCTGACCACACAGAGGGTTCCTGTGGCTCTCATCTGAAGAAGAAACTTCAAGATTGACCGAATTTTCATGAAGCAAGTCTTCATGAGGAAGTGTCTGTTGAAGACCTTCGGGATTAATGTTCCCGTTATTGGGAACTGAGGGAGTAGAATCTTGAATTCCGACAGATAAATGTCTGAGGGTTTCAAGAACTCCAGCATCGAGCAAGGCCTTGTTGCAGATTGGCCTTTGATCTCCTGACTGTGCTGGGCGGATCTTTTTCTTAGATGCCTTCTTACTCGCTTTAGAAACCACTTGATGACGAAAGTGATTGCTCTGAGCAGGTGTATGTGCCTGATCAGGAAAGATGGTCAGGTTATGCTGACAATCATCGCTCAAATCAGGTGTATGTGCCTAACTTGGTTGTCCGTATGATATGGGGGAGTATGCCCCATAACCCTCTTGGACTGGAACAGATGTGTGTGTCTGTTCCGAAGTGAATTGTTGATGTGTCACTCCACTGTTAGGGATAGATTTATGTGTCTGTCCCTGAGATGATGCTGAAGCTGTTATGATATCCTGGCAAGCATCCAGAATATGAGCAGGAATTTTCTTCTGCTCTTTCACCATTGACAAAATATGTTTGGTGTCTTCAGCCGCCGGAACAGGGATATACGTCCATTCCGGGCTTGGAGTAGGTGTATGTGCCTGCTCCTGTCCTCCTTTTCCTGTCAGTGAATTCTGACAGTACTCAAGTGTGGAGGCAGAGAGTTTAGTCTGCCTCCTGTTTGTCGTCGGGGCTTTCCGACTGACTTCTCCGTGCGCTACCAAGCGAGACTGTTGGTAGGCTTGATTAGTATTAGCAGGTGTATGTGCCTGCTGATTACACTTCGCCAAACGCGGTTGACGAGATCCATCATATGTAGTCAGACGAGCCTGCTAAATAACTGATGATGTATAAGCAGGTGTATGTCCCTGCCTATGGTACTCCGCCGGAATTGCCTGGCGGGATCAGCTTGATGCTGCCAGACGAGTCTGCTGGACAGCGGGATTAAAATGAACAGGTGTGTATGCCTGCTCGTTATTTGCCACCAAGTTAGGTTGGTGGACTTCTCCGGAGATGGCAGGGATGACAACCTGCCTATTGTTAACCGGATTCCGTCTCTGGCGGTTCATCTTGCCTGCTCGGGTTCGGGGAACCTGAGCTGAATGCCTGGAGTCGGTACCCTCATCATGTTGAGGGCGCACTACCGCACGAGTCTGGCGGCGATTGTTGATGGGAGCCCTTGATAAGGACTCCTGTCTTTTTGAATTAAGGTCCTGCGGGACCTGCTCATTCACTTCATCAGAGTAAGGGAGTGAATGGAAACTGCGTTCCGGGGATAACGACCCGAAACGGTTAGAGACGGTAGTCAGCACCGCCTGCTTCTTGATTGCTGGTCGCCGTTGTCCGGACGACCAGGTAGAATTGTTAACTTGGAGGGCTTGACGAGCGGCCTCCAGAGTTGGGATAGTACCGTTGCGACGGTACTCCTTAACCAGTGCATTAGAAACACAGCGTTGAAGACGCTGAGTTGGTGATGTCATCCTCAGAGCGGATGACGTTCCAGCAGGAGTAGCAGCATTGGTTTTCACAGCAGCAGACCTCACAGTAGAGGTGTTCACAGCAGCAGTATTCACAGGGGTGAATTTACGGAAAGACATTTTTTGCAGAAGATCTTGAGAAAAGAGTGCCTGTTCCATGTAACAGACATAATCAAGATGAATCCGGCTACTGCATCTTTTGGATGATCATATGTCAATGATTGCCTTGTTGGCCCAAGGGGCCTAACAGATAAGAATAACATCACTTTAACTTGGTTAACGATTCACGTCGGGTTCACCATTTTTGTTTCGCACGGAATCCGAGGATGACCTCCTGGACGGGAGATTCAAACGTTCCGATAGGTTTCTAACGGGTTTGTTCGTAGAACCGGAAACATCCAATGATTCCACATCCGCTTGGACCTACTTTCCAAAGGTAGGCGCTCATTAGCTTGTGGGCTAATGAGGCTTAGGAATTTCCATTGGTCGAGAGGATGGGAGGTCGGACTCATCACACTTTTTTGAGGGGAATTATTGTCTACTCCGGGACTCTCTTTATAGATTTAAGTTATGTTCGTGAATCCTTATTACATTACCAAGTATAAAATGAGCTTTCCTTTAGTTTTAATAATCAATGATTAAATATGAAATAAATTTAGAGAATCTTTTATATGTATTCGAGGTTCTTCATCAATATAGAATCATCTATATCTGTTTAGAGATTCTTGATCAATGGTATCCTTCAAAATATTTATATAAAAAGTCTCTTGGTCATTATGATGACCAGGCTGGTTTTAAAGCCACTCAGTGGGGCACTTGAAGTTTATCGTCATTCAGAAGGACGGAGATTATTTCAAAGTTGGGATCGAACCCATAAATGGGCTACCTACGTATCCTTTGTTTTGGAAAAGGAATCAGAACCCACGTAGTTCGAGTTATGGAGTATGATGTTTATGATTGATGACTCAAAGAAGAATGTCATAATTACTTTTACACTCTAAGATCACGTGAGTCATGCTCGGTGTGAGAAACAAGAGGTATTGGTAAAATTTAGACAATTGTGCCATGAAAAATGCAATCATAAGAATTTGTTTGGGGCTTATGTATGGAAAGAGGTACTTCATTGGTGAAGGTTTAGGATTTACTTTTAGGGAGAAAATCCATGAACAGGGTCCATAAAGTTATATGTGCTTCATGGAGATTTGAATACTCTAATCTTGGGGCTTATTCCTAAGGAGGATGCCCAAGTTAGGAGGGGACTTATGATTGGGTTTTATTCCTGAAAAGGAAACCCAAATCAAAGGTAATTTATGACTGGTTAAGGGAAGTTTAAGGGGACTTGGGGCTTACTCCTGAAAAGGAAGCCCAGGTTATGACTGAGTCTTATTCCTGAAAAGGAGACCCAGGTTATGACTGAGTCTTATTCCTGAAAAGGAGACCCAAGTTATGACTGAGTCTTATTCCTGAAAAGGAGACCCAGGTTATGACTGAGTCTTATTCCTGAAAAGGAGACCCAGGTTATGACTGAATCTTATTCCTGAAAAGGAGACCCAGGTTAAGGGACTTGGGGCTTACTCCTGAAAAGGAAGCCCAAGGTTATGACTGAGTCTTATTCCTGAAAAGGAGACCCAGGTTAAGGGACTTGGGGCTTACTCCTGAAAAGGAAGCCCAAGGTTATGACTGAGTCTTATTCCTGAAAAGGAGACCCAGGTTAGAGATTAAGGTTTGGGGCTTACTCCGGAGGAGGATGCCCAAGATTAGAGGACTGGATTGGGGCTTACTCCTGAGGAGGATGCCCAGATTAAAGGTTTTATAACTGGGGATTATTCCTGAAAAGGAGACCCAGGTTAAGATTTTCTCATCTTAAAGGATGAGGTTGAATGAATGAACTCCCCGTATTTTAGTGACATAAGGATATTTAAATCACTAGACATTGAGAGAGATTTCACAGAATTCCTTTCAAATAAGAAAGTCAAATCAAGAATTCATGCCATAAATGGCTTTGAAGAGTGTCTTGAAGATTGAATCTTAAAAAGGAAAGGTGAAATGGCTGAAGAGGGGTAAAAATGGGAAAGATGGGCACCCAAAAAGATAGGGGCGCGCAAGTCTTGAAAGGCGCGCAAGTCCTGCGGTGGCGCGCAAGTATTGGTCGCGCATGTATACTTGCGCGACATGAGTGGTACTTGCGCGATTTTTAACCAACATTGAAATGCTTGAGCGACTCTTTAGAAAACCCTTTACAATCCTCTTGAGGTTCTTCCAGAGAAGGAACGCGCAAGTTATATTGAAGAAATTAAGTCGGCGCGCAAGTGTTTGATAAGTTTCAACACTTAGGCCTTCCTTCTTCTCTTTATATCTTCCATTCTAGGTAAGAAATTACCTTAGAAGTGTTCTGGAAGCTTTGAGAAGAGACTTGGGCGTCGGGAACTTCAATCCGAGTTTCTGGAAAAAAGATCCTCTCGAATGGGGGGCCCACAGGGTCTATTTATAGGCAAAAGAAGACCCTGGGCGGTTACCGGGCGGTTACCAATTAGGTCGCGCAAGTTACTTGCGCGACCAAGGTAGTCGCGCAAGTGTACTTGCGCGACAGTGGTAAAACTTGCGCGGTGAATTGGCTTTTGATCCTTTGTTCATGCCTTTGTCGATTTTTGATGTTTTCTTCAAAGGATGAATCACTTTCAGCTGAGATATTCCCTTTTCCAATCTTTAGATTATGTGAAAAAAGGAGCGTCAACATATACCCATTATGTTTTCCCTCAAATACATTTATGTTTAGCATTCCATAGGTATTGATAGAAGAATGCATACAAAACATCTGTCTGAATCATTAAATGTAGTACCCCAAACATTTTATGTTATGTTTCTCTATTCATCACTGAGTTACATTTTATTCATCACTTTTTCCCTTTGAAACAACACTAGGTTATTTAATAGATAGTTAAAACCTAACAATTAAACATAAATTTCTCACTTCAATGTTTTGAATTTCAAAAAATGGTCATCTAGAGTTGTGTTCAGTAAGTCATTTGGCATCTGATAGAACAAACATGATTTTTGGTGAATAGTAACATACCCATATGAATAGTAATGTGAATAGTAATATGAATAGTAACATACAATTATGAATAGAAATAATATTACTATTTTATTTTTTAAGGCAACAAGATAATGAGATCTTAATTAATTTTTCAATGTCACATAAAACTAACTGCACTTCAAGATTATTATTTTATGAATTACCTATGACCATAATTAAAAATTAAATTTATAATTTTTAGAAAATTATTGTTTAAAAATGGATTTCACTTTTGAATTCTACACATCGAAAAATGGTAGGGATGAATTTTTGGGATTTTTCTAAAAATCTGGAATTTTTTATGAATAGTGAAATACGGTAAAATACCAGACATTAAATTTATCAATTAAATACACTATTCATGACATCACAAGTGATGCTAGGCCACTTGTTTCGAACTCATCTACACTTATTACTGTTATGGGTCAAATGAAACAACACTATTTGGTTGTCTTGAGAGAAATAATAAAATAATGAATTTAATATTCAAATTATACCCCTCTCCTCCTCTATAAAAACCCACCACCACCACCTCTTCTATTCACTCCTATAATCCTTGAATCTCCTCAATGTTCTACCCAAAAATCCTCCCATGTCTCTTCCCCACGTCCTAGAGCTTCTAGTCTCACAAAAATACCAAAACCAAATCTCGTAAGAAGGATCTCAAGAAGAAGAGATCAAGAGGTAAACAACCTCTTTTATTTTATTTCTTTTCATTCATTCTATGTTATTCTCTTCCATTCCCTTTGTCTTGTGTTGTGATATTTCATAAAATATTCCCCATTACTTTCCATATTATTTATGAATTATGAGATATTCCATTCCTCTCATCAAACTATTTTTATGAAATTTTAAGAGACATCGTTAAGCTGCCGAATTTTCGTGAGAAATTTATCATGTTTTCTTTCATTTTAAAGATTCTTTTCTTTTCTTCTTCTTTACTCACCTCATAATAACCAAGAGAAATGTATACTCTAGAATCTTGTATATTCTATATTTTCTAATGTTTATGGAAAATTCCTCACCATTATTCTTCTCCTCTCCCACTCATTTAAGGAATAAAAACATTGTCAGTGATGGGTCGAATTATCGACATCGTGGACGTTGTAATTTAAATTTCAGTTAATTATTTCAAGTCTGGTCATGAAACCAAATATATGGTTGAACCAGGTCATAATATATGTGTTATATCTTGATTAACATTCTGGAATCTTTATACATCCATAATATGGAATAATAATACGAAACAAGTTTATTGAGAACAAAACCGCCAAGCCAAATTCAAGCGTTTATTTTAAACTCATCGAATGAGTCATCCTCATGGTATATAACCAGAATAATTATGAGATCATTTATATCTCTTTAATTTCACTAATAATTTATACTAACAATTCTGTATGTTTAAACATATTTTAAACCAACTTCCATTCATGAATACAAGTAAACGAATCATGAAACCAAGTAAGAAAATGCTTCCAATACAATAAGATTTAATCTCTTAACCCCATCAAAGAGGCCATTAATGAACTTAATAAGGTTATATAATATCAATTAAAATTTTCTTAGGTTCTGGAATTATTAATTAATGAATATAAATTTTACTAATCAGGTTTTTAAGAACAATCGAGAACACACTATAGCAAAAGGTAAGGGGTTTCTCATCTCACTTTCATTTCTAGGAGATTTTTATTATTCTCCACTTATTACTTGTATGTGGTATATGTGTACTGACCTTTGATATATAATTACATGATTCCCTTTATATTCAGGCTATTAAATGTTTCATTTTATGTTCATTAAGTATTGGTCATATGATTTGAAGGATTACATTGTGGCAAGGGACTTCGTCTCAACTACCTTTTTGTTGTGACTAACTTTGTATTGTGCACCTACTAATCCTTATGTGGTGTACCTACTACCCATTTAAGATCAATTTAAATATGAAATTGTATTTATATTAAATATCCATAATATCATGTCATGGATACAATTTTTTTCTAATCCATATACCATTTTACATACGGTGTTTATTTGGAACGTTATTATGGAAATATTGGTGAATCTATATACTCTACACTATACGGATATTGAAAAGGAATATTAATATTGAATTGAATGTTTTTATAAATAATTCATGGACATACATTGGGGGTTGGTGAATCTATATACTCTACTCATTTTTCCACTTTTGATACCCTTACTGAGAATTTGATCTCACCCCTTTCACTGTCTATCTTCAACAGGTTATGAAGAGAAGGCCTCTTATTGAGTTCTTGTGGATGCACTTTTTAGTTTTTATTATGTATTGTATTTTGTAACCTTTTCCAATGTAATGTGAGTTACATATATGTATCTAGTTTCTTAAAGACTACTAAACTGATCATTCCTTTAGGATTTTCATTCCACATAACCATTCCAATATCACAAGTAATGCATCGGCTCCAGCCTAGTGGGGTCGGGGTGTTACAATTGGTATCAGAGTAAGTTTAGTAGAAAAATTGGAAACTAGAGTAGAAAATGTATAGTAGGTAACAAAGCCCTAAGGTAGTATCTGAAGATTAACATACAAGAATGTCCTGGTATTTTGGTAAGGAATATATTATGTGGATATTTTAAGCAATACGTCCTTACCTGGATACGAGCAGGTAGAGGCGGATCTGGCATAGATGTATCTATGGGTAAAACCCAAAAACACCACTTTGAGGTAGACTCGAATGGGAACTGGTGCATGACAACGGGTCATGCTGCACTCTTGGTTACGAACCTCCCGAGGGATATGTTTAGGATAATTCATTTTTTCTTTATAAACCATTATGAAGGAGTTAATATAAATATTTCCTCATAGGAACCAAGTTTATAAGATTAGCTATACATAGAATTTCAATCTATGTTGATTGATTTTATAATTGAGATTCATAAACTAATCTAGTGTATCTAATTATTTAGAAATGGTGTCTAATGGAAGAAGGAGAATCAATACTCATGGAAATGGTAGGGATATCCCTACTGAGAAATTCAACACAGTCAACGTTGGAGCAGATCAGATAATGAACATATTTGAACAACTTACTCAAGATGTAACGAATAACCACTCCACCCCTATGTTGGATAGTTTCATGTGGAAGAATCCCCCATATTTCAGCAGGACTACTAATCCAGTGGTATCTGAGTAATGGATCAATTCCCTTAAAAATATATTCATGGAGTTAAGATGAAATGAAAATGAAAAGTAGTTCATGTAGTATATTGTCTCAAAGGTGACACTGATAAATGGTTGTACTTGATTCAAAATACCATGGAGGAAAAAGAGATAGAGGATATTGAATGGAGGACTTTTAAGGAAATATTCTACGAAAACTATTTCCCTTGTGAGAAATGAACTAGAATGAAGAGAAAATTCCTTGTCTTCTAACAAAGGGAAGAAGATAACGTTGCAGAGTATGAGGATACCTTCACAAGGCTATCCAGGTATGCAGTGGATTATGTTAATGACACAATGGATAGGATTGATAATTTATTTTAAGGTCTTAAGCCAATTATTCTATGGTCACTGACTTCTTAATCATTTTCATCATATGATGAAATTGTATCAAGTGCCATCAAAATATAGAAGGAATTTTCTAGATCAAATTTTTTAAAAGGAAACCAAGATAAGAAGCGGAAATCTAATAACAAAGGAAAAGGAGAATCACCAAATAAGAGGAAGGGAATGAACAGTTTCCCATTATGCGAGAACTGTGGAAAGAATCATCTCAGGAAATGCTTGAATGGAAAGGGAGTCTAGTATAACTGCGGAGAAAGGGGTCCTCGATATGATGAATGAAAGAGGAAAAAACAATTCAATGATGTTTAATGCTACAATTTCAGAGACATGGGAGACTATACAAATGAGTGTCCAAAGCGCCAAGGAAATTTGACTCAGAAAAGGCAAAGAGTGTAAGGGAGAGCCTTTGAGATTACAACTGCAGAGGTTGAAGTTCCTAATTACGTGGTGATAGGTACTTTAATTGTTTCCTCAAACATAGCCAACACTTTATTTGATTCTGGATCATCCTATGCATTTATATCTTTCCAGTTTACCCTAAAAATTCGATATTTCCAATTTGATTTATGAAAGGAGTTGTCAGTCAAAACTCTCATGGGATGTATCATTGCAACAAAGGCATGTTGACTAGTCCCCCTCCAAACACCAAAATGTGTTTTAGTTGCTAGCCTTATCATCATACCCATGATTGAATTTGATATAATTCTCGGTATGGATTGGATATCAAATTATGATACGAGGATCTATTGCATGAAAAAGGAAATTACAATATTTGAAAATGGTGTAGAATCTCTTATCATTAGAGCAGAGACTTCTCCATTTGATTCTTATCTAGACCCACCCCCAATAACTCTATTGAATGCAATTCATAGAGAGGAAGAGAACCCAATATCTGTGGGTGATGAAATAAATATTCAAATTGAAGATGTGTATATAGTGAAAGAATATATTGATGTGTTTCCAGATGATTTACCTGGACATCCTCCTAAACGAGAAATTGAGTTTCCCATTGACATAATTCATGGTGTAAGACCTATATCAAAGAACCCATATAGAATGGCCACTATGGAGTTAGTGTAGTTAAAGAAACAACTACAAGAGTTGAGTGAAAAAGGATTTATTCTACCTAGTTTTTCTCCATGGGGAGCCTTGAACTTGTTTGTAAATAAGAAAGATGGAACCATGCGGCCATGCATTGATTATAGATAAATCAATTCTATTACAATAAAGAACAAGTAACATCTACCCCGTATTGATGATTTATTTGACCAAATTCATGGATCTCAATACTTTTATAATATCTTCCTTAGATCTGGATATCATCAACTGAGTGTGAGGAAGGAAGATATACTGAAGACAACATTTCAAACTAGGTATGGGCATTTAGAGTTTAGAGTTATGCTTTTTGGACTGAAGAACGCACCATCTGTTTTCATGGATTTAATGAATAGAGTTTTCAAGGAATATATTGATAACATTTTTGTGATATTAATCGATGATATCCTCGTATACTCAAAAATCTATGAAGACCATAATAGTCACTTCCGAGTTATTCTGGGAACTCTTAAATGAAATTAATTATATGGGATGTTTAGAAAGTGAGAATTCTGGCATCATTCAGTTTCTTTTCTAAGACATATTGTCTCTAAGGATGGAATCATAGTTGATCCTGTGAAGACAAAGGCAATCCAATATTTTCCTATGCCAAAAAAATAAAACAAAGGTACGTAGTTTTATTGGAATAGCAGGTTATTATCGACGTTTCGTTTGGAATTTTTCCCTCTATGTAAATCTGCTAACCAAGCTAACATGTAAAGGGGTTAAATTTGTTTGGAAAAAAGATTGTGATGAATTTTTCGAAGAATTGAATAGAATATTAGTCAATGCAACTATATTGACTCTACCATTGGGGAATGAAGGGTTTTTTATTTATAGTGATGCTTCAAAGAAAGTACATGGTTGTGTCCTTATACAAAATGATAATGTTATTGCTTATACATCACGATAGCTAAAATTTCATGAAAAAAACAATCATACTCATGATATTGAGTTAGCTGCGGTAATCATTGCTTTGAAGATATGGATACATTATCTCTATGGTGAAAATGTGAGATTTATACTGAACACAATAGTTTAAAGTATATTTTATCACAAAAAGAACTTAACATGAGGCAAATGAGATGGCTTGAACTACTCAAGGATTATGATTGCATGATACACTACCACCCGGGGAAGGAAAATAAGGTGGCAGATGCTTTGAGAAGAAAGGATCATGGAGTTTTGAACCAGATGAGAGTTGAAAGGTATCCTATTTTCATGGATCTAGTAAAAATGGATATGTGAATAACCCTGGAAGGTGAAACATCAATGATTTTTCAAATGGATTCCAAAACATCTTCACTTGGAAGGATAAAAAGATCACAAGCAGATGATGAGGAGTTTCAAAAGAAGATTAAAGCTGTGAATGATGGGAGATTGAGTGACTTCGTATATGAAGATGGAATTTTGAAATTTGGGAAGAGACATTGTGTTCCCAATATACCTGATCTAAAAAGGGAATTTTTGGATGATTCCCATAGTTCCAATTTCTCTATACACCCTGGTAGCACTAAGATGTATAAAGATTTGAAGGAAAAGTTTTGGTGGGACAACATGAAGAGGGAGATTGATGATTTTGATTCAAGGTGTATGGTTTGTCAACAAGTGAATGCTGGAAGGCAATGACCTGGAAGAGTATTGCCACCCCTTCCCATACCTGAGTGGAAATGGGATAACATCACAATGGAATTTGTCATGGGACTACCAAAGACTCCTAGAAGGGACAGTGCAATATGGGTCATTGTTGATCATCTTACCAAGTCAGCACATTTTATTGTTATAAGAGAAGATCTACCACTTGAACATCTAGCAAGACTATATATTAATGAAGTAGTGAGACATTATGGAGTACCCATATCGATTGTTTCTGATCGTGATCCACATTTTACATCAAGATTTTTGAAAAGTCTTCAGAAGGCCCTAGATACTGATCTTCGTTTGAGCACTTCCTACCACCCACAAAATGATGGACTATCAGAACGGACTATTCAAACATTGGAAGACATGTCGAGGTCTTTTTCAATTAATTTTCAACGCATGTGGGATCATTATTTACCTCTCTTGGAATTTTCATACAACAATAGCTTCCATTCAAGTATTCATATGGCACCATATGAAGCATTATATGGGAGGAGACGTCATACACCAACTTTCTGGGATGAAATTGGTGAAAGAAATCTCTTGGGCCCAGAACTTGTTGAAGAAACAACATAAAAGGTGGAAATCATCCAGAACCATATCAAAATAGCTCAAAGTAGTCAAAAGAACTATGTGGATAACGAAAGAAGTATTTGGAGTTTCAAGAAGGTGATCACATTTTCTTAAAGGTATCTCTAGGGATGGGTATTATATGATTCGGTAAGAAGGGAATGTTAAGTCCTAGGTACATCAGACCTTTTGAAATTCTTGACCAAATTGGAGCTGTATCTTACCATTTGGAAATGCCTCCAAGTCTCTCCAAGGTTCACAATGTGTTCCACGTGTCAATGTTAAGAATGTACATGCCAGACCCAACACATATACTCACTTATGAAGATGTAGAACTTCAACCAGATCTATCTTATTGTGAAGAGCCTATCATGATTCTTGATACTAGATAACTAGTATTGGGAAATCAGACGACTCATCTGGTAACGGTTCTATGGAGGAACCATAAGATGGATGAAGAAACATGGTATCCTGAGAAACTTATGTTAAAGACATACCCGAATCTTTTTAGGTAATATTTTGTAAATTTTGAGGATAAAATTTTTCGACGGAGGGAATAATGTAGTACCCCCAAACATTTTGTGTTATGTTTCCCTATTCATCACTAAGTTACATTCTATTCATCACTATGTTTCTTTGAAACAACACTAGGTTATTTTGGAGATAGTTAGAACCTAACCATTAAACATAAATTTCTCACTTCTATGTTGTGAATTTCAAAAAATGGTCATCTAGAGTTGTGTTCAGCAAGTCATTTGGAGTCTGATAAAACAAACTTGATTTTTGGTGAAGAGTAACATACTGATATGAATAGTAATATTAATAGTAATATGAATAGTAACATACCATTATGAATAGAAATAATAGTATTATTTTATTTTCTTAAGGCAATAAGATAATGATATCTTAATTAATTTTTCAATGTCACATAATACTAACCGTACTTCAAGATTGTTATTTGTCGAATTAACTATGACCATATTTAAATATTAAATTAATAATATTTAGTAAATTATTTTTGAAAAATTGATTTCACATTTGAATTTGACACAATGAAAAATGGTAGGGGTGATGTTTTGGGATTTTTCTAAAAATCTATAATTTTTGATGAATAGTGAAATACGGTAAAATACCGTATATTCGATTTATCAGTTAAATACATTATTCATGACATCACAAGTGATGCAAGGCTGCTTTTTTCGAACTTAAATGCACTTATTACTGTTAGAGGTCACATGAAACAACACTATTTGGTTGTTTTGAGAGAAATAATAAAAATATGAATTTAATATTCAAATTATACCCCTCTCCTCCACTATAAAAACCCACCACCACCTCTTCCCTTCACTCCTATAAGCCTTGAAGCTCCTCAAAGTTCTTCCCAATAATCCTCCCATGTCTCTTCCCCACGTCCTAGAGCTACTGGTCTCAGAAAAAGACCAAAACCAAATCCCTTAAGAAGGATATCAAGGATAAGAGATCAAGAGGTAAACAACCTCTTTTATTTTCTTTCTTTTATTTCAATCTTTGTTATTATCTTCCATTCCCATTGGATTTTGTTGGGATATTTCATTAAATATTCCCCATTACTGTCCATATTATGTATGAATGATGAGATATTCCATTCCTCTCATCAAACTATTTTTATGAAATTTTAAGAGACACCGTTAGGCTGCCGAATTTTCGTGAGAAATTTATCATGTTTTCTTTCATTATAAAGATTCCTTTATTTTATTCTTCTTTCCCCACCTCATATTAACCAAGAGGCATGTATGCTCCAAAATCTTGATTATTCATTATGTTCTAATGTTTATGGAAAATTCCTCACCATTATTCTTCTCCTCTCCCACTCATTTAAGGAATAAAATCATTTTCCGTGATGTGTCGAATTACCGACATCATGGACGTCGTAATTTCAATTTCCATTAATTATTTCATGTCTGGTCATTAAATAAAATATATGGATGAACCAGGTCATAATATATTTTTTTTATCTTTATTAACATTCCAGAATATTTATACGTACATAATATGGAATAATAATACAAAACATGTTTATTGAGGGCAAAACTGCCAAGCCAAATTAAAGGGTTTATTCTCAACTCATCGAATGAGTTATCCTCATGGTATATAACCAAAATCATTACGAAATCATTTATATATCTATAATTTCACTAATAATGTATATTAATAATTCTGGATGTTTAACCATATTTCAAACTAACTTCCATTCATTAATACAAGTAAACGAATCATGAAATGAAGTAAGAAAATGCTTCCATAACAATAAGATTTAATCTCTTAAACCCATCAAAGAGGCCATTAATGAACTTAATAAGGTTATATAATATCAATTAAATGTTTATTAGTTTATGGAATTATTAATTAATGAATCTAAATTTGATTATTCAGGATGTTGAGAACAATCGAGAACACACTAGAGAAAAAGGTAATGAGATTCTCATCACACTTTCATTTCTGTGAGATTTTCATTGTTCACCACTTATTCCTTGTATGTGGTATATGTGTACTGCACTTTGATATATAATAACATGATTCTCTTTATATTCAGGTTATTACACGTTTCATTTGATGTTCATTAAGTATTGGTCATATGATTCGACGGATTACATTGTGGTAAGGGACTTCGTCTCAACTACCTTTTTGTTGTGACTAACTTTGTATTGTGCACCTAATAATCCTTATGTGGTGTACCTAATACCCATTTGAGATCAATTTAAATTTGAAATTGTATTTATATTAAATATCCATAATCTCATGTCATGGATATGATTTTTGTCTAAACCTTATACCATTTTACATGCGGTGTTTATTTGGAAAGTTATTATGGAAATATTGGTGAATCTGTATACTCTAATCTATACGAATTTTATAAAGGAATATTGATCTTATATTGAATCAATGTATATAGAATTATTGGACATACAGTGGGGGGTGGGTCCCAATACATCCCCTCAATGCATGAGTGGGTTTCATGAGACAAAACAGTTTTGCGACAGACCCTTCGAGTTTGTTTCCAAAAAAATCAGACGGGTTTTTACCCACAGAACTAAACTATTTCAACAGTATTATGGTTTCATGTACCAGATACATGACATACAATTAATAATCATTCTCTTTATTCATTATCAGTTACTATTATTATCCATGAGTTTTTCACTATGAAAAAATCTATAAATTCATATTCATTTTTAGTTTATTAAGGGCATGAGTTATTCATTTATTCACTATTCCATATTGAATATGTCATCTTGATTATGATCCACTTATTATTTTACTCATGCTTCCACTTTTGTTACCCTTACTGATTGTTTGAGATCACCCATTTAATTTTTTATCTTCAACATGTGATGAAGATAAGGCCTTTTATTGAGTTCCTGTGGATGCAGTTTTTAGTGTTTATTATGTATTGTATTTTTTAACCTTTTCTAATGTAATGCGAGTTACATATATGTTTCTAGTTTCTTCAAGAATAATAAACTAATCATTCCTTCAAGATTTTCATTCCTTCTAACCATTCCAATATCACAAGTAATGAACTGGCTCCAACCTAGTGGGGTCGGGGTGTTATATTAAACTACTCTCCACCACATGGAAGAAAACTTCTTTTCTTAAAATGGGTACACATAATATGTGAACATAGTGGAAGAGCTTTGTCATTAAATTGACTTGGAATCCCTTTCGTCTGCATGTGACCATGATTAGAGAAGTAGTAAAAGGAACATAAATTAACATGCCTCACTGCATTTCACATATTATGTTGTATAATTATCAATGCCTACCTTGTAATCATATTAGGGAATGGCGTAGAATGGATATTTTCATTTCACCCCATGCCCTATCCATCAAAACCCATTGGAAATTACATCCTATAATTTCATTCCTTCATGGAAGCTATCAAATAGGACCCCTGCTTCGGGATGATGCCACACTCATCAAGATTCATCCTTAAATAAGTCTCAAAAGCATGAGGCCTAGGGATATTAAGCTATAAAAAAACTATTAAATGGGAAACTGAGAACATTAAAAAAGTTTCTTTCCCAAGGGAAGACAATAATAAGGCACTAATGATATCATTAGAAGCAAGTAATTCACATGAAGATATGATATATCACCTAGATCAATCATGAATAAGTATATTCGAGATAAAGAGAGATGAAAAATTAATAGTAGTGTCCATAATAGATGATAATCCCCAACCCACATATATGGGAGAATTTTTAACAAACAACCCCCCACCAAAGTTAACAAATAAATCACAAGGCATAAAACTAACAAATGGAAGAAACCCCAACCACCAGGGAAAGAGGAATTTTTACCTCAACCTCCCATTAAATAGAAATCATTATTTTCGTATCCAAAAAGGACAAAAATAATTAATCTCAAAATATCATCTCGTGTCATGATTCATTTACCACAGAATGGAAGCGTATAACCAAGTTTCATGGAGGTCCCCTCTAAATCACTATTCACCAAGAAGATCGAAGATGATATAGGAATTGAAGTGAAAGGTCTAGAAAAGGGCACAAAAAATAGTCATATAATTCGACAACCAGCAGAATGTTTATAATTTATTATGTAACAATAAAATTTATGGATAAAAATCCTAAATATATAACTAAAAATGATTATGATTCATAGGATCAAGGAGAAGATGGTTTCATCTAGAACATGGTTCACACTAAGACAACCGAAGGTGTGCGTACATAAAACCAATGAATCACCCTGATTTGTATGATTCCTAGAACAATACTTTACTACCTCCTTAGTAAATCTATACCAAATAAAATGGATAATCCAGGCCAAAAAAATCCTTCCTTCTCCTCTGGAGTAGTTTGAGATCCTCATGCTTAAAGAAAAATTCACTAGTTAGGATAAACTAATGAAATAGTTAATAATACACATGATCAAACCACTCTAAGGCATCATTCCTTCTGAATATGCTCCACGGGTAGAGACTCACTGTATTCTTTCAATATGTTTACCTCAACAACACAAATTTATCTTTGTAACTCAATAAAGGTTAGGACATCTTCCAAACATGGTGTATGGACCATCAGTTTACCTAGACCCAATTATGGAAGAATATCAAGATTTCCCTCTACTAGAGAAAAAACTAAAATGGATTTAGAAAAATTCTCAGCATGTGTTCTCAACTAGATATCAACCACAAATACTAATAGATATAAAACATAAGATCCTTCCTATTATTGAACCTATCCAAGTTCCTTCCCAACTGAGAATTTATCAATGGATCGTCGACACCATCAAGTCATCAGAATCATGATTAGAATCTATGGAGTAATGGTGTGCACTAGAATTTCAAGAATATAACCCTTACCTTGAATGGGTTAATGAAACTCTACCTTCATAGAATTTTGGGAGTCCCCCCAAGTAACAATAAATGGTTAAACTCAGATGATTTGTTCAAAAAAATTTAGGTTTGTCTTTCATATGGTATATCAATTTTCCATCTTATCTAATTGAATGTTGGGAGGACCTATATTGGTAGTTCATTTTTTAGTTCATCTCAACACAAGAAAATATGAAAATCAATGAACTTTTGAATTAAAAATAGTTAGAGAACTAGAAATTCTCACAATTCATTTTCATATGGAAAGGGATGACCTAATAGCAAAACCTACCACTTCCCAAATTATATAATTCTATCTCTTTGCATTGGGAACCTCTATGATGAGGTGTGAGTGCCACTCATCCTAGTGGAGTATACGGTAATATTTCATGATTTTAAGTCCATTTTTTAAAGAATGGAACATTCCATACTATGGAATAAGCACAAGTCCCAAATGACTCCAACAGTCCAAGAAAAGATTATAAGAAAGGTGGACCTAGTATCAGGAACACTTAATCCAGATTTCACCCTTACTGCTGCTCCAAAACCTAAACCATATCATGCGACACCGCATGAGTTTCAACAAAAACCTTTCCCTCCCCAATATTAGCATAGGGGACCCAGGTGAAATAAATTCTAGGAGAGAATTAATGAAGCTTCACTATATGAAAATAGGTCCATACCCACAGTTTTCCCAAAAACCAAGGCTATAGACCCACCTATACCCATTGTTTTTATGAACCATGGGTATATGTGACATTTTCTGACCTATGCCCATAGTTCTTGCTAAACCGTGGGTATAGGGTACCCATGTAAGCAGGGGAAGCCAAAACAAATCATGGGAATACTATGGGAAAACCTATACCCAAGGTTCAATGTAATCCATGGGTATAGGTGGAATCTATACCTACTATTTTCATGAACCATGGGTATATCCTTCGGTATATAAGACTATACCCACAGTTTTCATAAAATGTGTGTATAGATGCCACCTATACCCACTGTTTCTTTGAACCGTGGGTGTATCCTTTGGTATTAAAGCCCATACCCATGGTTTTACTGAACTATGGGTATATGGTCCGTTTATGTTTTGAGTGAGAAAAAATATATATAACATAAAAATGGTATATCTAATTTTAATTCATATTAGTGCAGTGGTAAGGCGTTTCTACCTTGTAAGAGAAACGCGGGTTCTAAACTTCTACGGGTATATTTAATTAATAAAGTTTTTTAAATATATATATATATATATATATATGTAACAAAAAATATCTAAATATTAAATAAACATTAATTGGAATAGTGGTATTGGACTTCAGCGGCATTACAGTAGAGTGGGTTTGAAACCCACTATTGTTTCTTTTCAACAGGTAGTAAAATTTAATATTATTAGGTAGATATATATTGACATAAATTTAATTAAAACAGCTGAGTTTGTGATGTGGAGTGGTTTAAATATGAAG
The DNA here is from genome assembly GCA_963277665.1 of Viscum album. Taxonomy (NCBI): domain Eukaryota; kingdom Viridiplantae; phylum Streptophyta; class Magnoliopsida; order Santalales; family Viscaceae; genus Viscum; species Viscum album. Next base: position 1,460,556,783 of record OY728162.1, on the reverse strand, counting down.
GTCCTAGGATCAAAACTTCCTTAATGACTTTGTTCTGTGATAGACAATATATATTAATATATATATATATATAGATGTAGACATATATAAGTAAAATTTAAGTGGATCAATTTGTTAGGTTGTAGGAATTCGAGATTCAAGTCACATGATCAATTTTCAGTGGCATCATTTTATTAATATTTGATTCATTTTTTTGATATTATATACCCATTGTTTTTATAACTATGGGTATTGGAATTTTAGAGATATTTATACCCACAGATTAGAACTATGGGTATATGTCTATGACATGGTAGAACATAGCTATACCCATGGTTTTACAAACTGTGGGTATAGGATGAGGACCTATACAAATTCCTTGGTTTTCCACGGTGACAAAGACCATGGGTATAGACTATACCCACAGTTTTGGGGGATATTCCCATGGTTTGGGGGGTTATATCCATGGTTTTGGGTATAGGTTATACCCACAGTTTTGAACTGTGGTCAACCGAGGGTATAGACTATACCTAAGAGGACTGACCAAGTAGGTCTTGATAACTATAAAGATTATTTCCCCTTCCGTAAGACACTGAGGAATAAAATTCTATAACTCTTCAACTTCAAATTCACTCTACAAAAAAAATTGTGGATTCTAGGCATGTAAAGTTGGGAAATCCTCTAGTATAAGTAGCTTATGTTTATTCCACTTCCCCAAAAAAAGTGATGAGCTGAAATAAGTTGTTATAAAATAGGTATTAAACTATTATGGTTTGATGAGTTGAAATAAAATTAGAATAACTCATGGTGTTCTCAAAATTGAGTTGAAATAACTAACTATACCCCCATCCCCTTCCGCTATAACACAGTCGATGCCATCGAAATCACAAACCCCCAAAATCCAACAAATCAAAAACTTGAATGGATGGAAAGGTAGGGAAGAAATTTAGAAGGTTGAACCTACATAAATTTTATCATTGGATTTTACTCCCTCATACTTTATACATTCAAATTTCAAACAATAGGAACCACCAAACCAAATGTTACCACAAGAAATAGTCATCAAAACAGAACCCTCATTGGATGAGGAGTTAATCATAGGTTACATTAATTTAATTAATTTAATGGATCCATTCTCAGACAATGATTATGGAGGAAAACTTGATTTCCTCAAATATTATTAGGGAATTGGAGGAAGAGGCAACTAGAGTGGAGGATATCGGGGAAGGATTAGTCGTGGTCGGAACCATAATTCTAGCCATATCCCAACTCAGAATATCAATGTTGTAGAAAATCACAGATTACACCTTTAGAAATTCCAAAATAAGAAGGAAAATCGCACCATACATTCCAAAAAATACTCTAAACCAATCATTCTATAATGTCAATCATAAGGGGTATTAGTGTCTGATCACCCTTGTTGTGTAGGAAGGCCTGTTTGGACTAACCCACCAAGGATATAAAAAACATCAAATCATGTTTCAAGGGTTTATCCTTCAATGTCAAATACTATGACCCCTATAGTACCTGTTAAATATAATCCCCATGCTGGTAGGAACATTCCTTTAGACTCTAAGTATGACATCCTAAAATTTCTTGCCTTTGTACTGAACAAGTTTTCAATTCAGGATGCCCTGATCATATCGAAATGACCTCAGGGAAGTACTCGAGTAGTCTTTATTAACCCCCTTAATTTTTAAGTCACGGTTTCTATTACTGAAGTCTATGGTACATAAATTGATCCTATAGAATTTCACTTGGAAATCTATTTCAATGATCAATATGAAGACTTGGTTATATAGGGACACATCATATCCTTGTACATTTCTAGATGGATAAATGTTTTTATGTCTGAAAGGATTTCATTGAAAAAGGATTTGGTGATAGTCTCATTCTAGTTTGGACACTTCGGTATACTGGTTATAATGAGTTCAACCTAGCACCTTCCCCTATGAAACTATATGGATATGAAAACTCGAGCAAAATACACATTGCCAAATAAAGATCAGGGCACAATTTGGATACCCCATATCATAATCATAATTTTATTTATTCATCAAAATATTTCCTTTAACATATTTCTATTAAGGTCCAAGTTGCATCAACATGTAGAAATCTCATCATTATACTATCAATTCATTGAATGATGAATTAATGAAAAAATTGGGATGTTTCATGTTAATAAGTCCATGTTTAAATACTAAAAGTCACATTATATCAGTGAACAATTCTATAAGAGGGAAGGGAAATTGCCTCAGGTTGATGGTCTTTTTTGGTTCCCCACCCAAAAAGTATGTAAATTATCCCAAACAAACCCTTAAAACAACTCAATGAAGAATACGCGTTACACATCAATTAAGTTAACTATATGAGTCTATCATCAGGAACAAATTAATTGTTATTCATGATATATGGGATGATCACTTAGTCTTGTAGTGTTTAAAAAGTTTCTAGCTCTTTATAAAGTGGTAAATTTTTGGTTTAAAATTCCTTCATTTCATCCCCAGATATATAATAGATTCTTTTCTCACCCACTGAGACAGAAGAGGTTGTCTCTTCCTCTACAGTGAATGAAGTCACTCCTCCTCCATCCATCACTTTATCCTCTCTATGGTTTCAAGGAAATCATCCACTATTATTTGGGTTAGATCAAGCCACTTATTTTTTTGAATTTCAAGATATTGACTTCTATCCTAACTTGAGAGAACTTACCCCGCCACTTTATCCCCTACGGAATAAGAGGAAGAAGATGAAGAGGACAAAGAAGTATAGGAGGCGGGCCTTTGGGATTCCCCTCAAATACTTGAGTAGGGGAATCTATTTAACCATTAATGAAATCAGAGAAATAAAATTGGCTATAAAATAAGACCAAAATCCCACTTTGATCAGTGTGGCCATGAATTCTGAAGAACATTAGGTATATACCACCTTCCTGAAGTAGCATTGGGGTGTTTTCACATAGAAATACATATAAATACTGGGTATTAACCTTGATTTTCCCACTCACCACTAAGTATTTCTATGGACCACCATGTCTATAAGAATGTATCCAAAAGGACGCATCTGACACACACTACCAAAATCGATGCTAAAGATGACATGATAATTTAAGGAAAATTTATTCAAGAGGTCCAATACCCAAAATGGCTATCTAATATAGTTCATGTCATATATAAGAATATGAAAATAAGATTATACATCCATTTTAAATAATGTATGATTTCCCAATCCCAATCATGGAGATTCTTATTTATGTGACATCTAGCTATCATGACCTCTCCTTCATGGATGGATATTTGGGATACAATCAAAACTAAATGTTTTGTGAATATGAAGAATCCACCACCTCTAGGACCCCTATGGAGTATTAAACAATCAGTAAATTCCCTTTAGTTTGAATAATTTCAGTTCTACATACAATTGTGACATGAATCATATCTTCAAACCCTTCATGGTAATGTTTGTCGAATGCTACAACGATGATTTGGTGGTTAAATTATAATAGAATTATCTCCACTTGGTTAATATAGAAATTTTTCTTAATAAATAGTGAAAAAATATCCTTAAAAGGAACCCCTTGAAGCATTACCACATATAAATATCCTGGCTTGGTCGTATGACATCATGTCATCAAAGTCAACTTGAAGGAGCAAAGGCCATCCTTAGAATGTCACCTCCTCATATCTTAAAATAGGTGATAGTAATTCAAGGAAACATGGTCTACAATATTCACTTTACAAAAAACATTGTATAAAAATGTATTCCCTTAACCAGGTTTATGAAAAAGGGGATACCTATTTGTGGAATGATGATTGTGAGGCAAATTCTATAGTCAAGAAATATCTTTTGATCTTGTCAATGTCGATGTAACATCCTGGGTAAATAACGAATAATACATTTTCATATTTATTAATATTTGTGAATTAAATGTTAATTTTAATTTAAAATGGATGCTATGTTTGATTCCTTACCCAACACACAACAACAGGTTTCTTTGAAATCTTATGTTGCACACTAATAATATAATATTATTATTTTAAATGGTACCTAACACCAAGCCATTATATTGGTGGAAATGAATATAACTAACTAAAATATGATTATATATGTTTGTTAAATGTTTTTAAATTTATCCAATAAATGTTAGAGGATTAAAATAATAAAGGAATTTGATTTTAAGCATAAATACTCTAATATTCATTAAAGGTCCAATTTACCGCCTCTTGATGGAGAACCCTCATTAAATATAGTTTTGTTCATGTTTATATGTTATATTTGAAAAAATAAAATTATTCTTTATAATCGGAATATAAAAATTTACTTTGGGTAAAATTTTTGTATTTTTCTGATAAAATTGTTTTTTTATGAATAGTGAAAAATACTGTATTTTAATTCAAAAATGTGTTTTAATCTAATTTATTTATATGGTTAGATTATCTATTTAATTTATTTTAATGTTTAATTAGAATATATTTTTTCCATTTAATCCAATTTTGGTTATTAGAATTAATTTCACTTTGAAATTGGACATAAACAAGTGTCAATCTTTTGATAATAATAATTTTTTAAAAACACGCTATTTGTTTTAACAACGAGAATTAATTTTAAATTAATTAATGCCACTTTTCTTTTTTTAATTTGTTAAAATAGATATCATTTGTGAATTTTTAATATCAAATAAAGCTTAGGTTTAATTATTGGTATATTTTTGAGAAACTTCAATTTTTGATGAATAGTTAAACCACTTACTAGTAGTTAAAAAAGTGACTTTTACATATAAATAAAATTTTACCACTTCTGTGAGTTGAATTTCAAAAATCAGAGAGGCATAGTTAATATAAAGATGTAAAATGTGGTTCAATAAGATGAAAATAATTTTTTATGAATAGTAACTTTTGACTTTTATTTACAGCGGTTAAAGGTAAATAGGGTAATTCAAGGTAAAAAGTATATTATAATAATACTAAATTACCATAAACTTGTCCTAACCTTATTGGATGAGTAATGGCCTACCATGGGCATCCTTGGGTCTATTTTGGGACCCCATGGAGCCACTTGATAGTGATAGTGATTCTTTAGATTAATTGATTTAAAGTAAAGAGAAAAATGACACAAACAAATATCTTTTAGTAAAATATTTTGTACATGGGGTTATATAAGTTATATTTTAGACTATAAATATTCATTGGAAATCTAAAACTATTTCCTACATTATGGTATTTTTTTATAATTTTTTGACAACAAATAAATTAAATTATTCTTGACACAATAATGATGCAGTGTTTACCTCATTAATAAATGATTTAAATAAATAAGATTATAATGATTAAAATATTATACAAAAGATGTCCAATTATTATTGTATGATTTTATTTAGAATATTAGTCATCATATATTCTACATTAATGTATTTTTTAACTTTTGAAACCGAATATAAGTTTATAATAAAATAATAGTTTCACACATTCCTAAAGAGCCCCTCCTCTCCCTTATAAAATGAGACCACTTCTAACCAATTATTCACACATCTCAAGCCTTTTGGATCGTCAAAATCTGCCCAATTAAGCTCATTCCTTCCCTCTCCTCCTCCTAGAAGCCTTTCCTTAGGCATAAGGTACTTCAAGAAGTCCTTTTGGTTCAAACCAAAGGGAGTTACCCAAATTAAAGGTAACATTTTCTCTTAAATTCACATATTTTATTTTACTTCTCCAAACCCATGAAATATTTTCATTCCTTTCTTTTGTAACAAAAAAAGTATCTTCAATATACTAGTATGTTTTTATAAGAAGTATTTGAGCTACACTTACACACACCTCAATATAATGGGTGAAGAACATAATGTTTCTGTGGATGGAAAACTAACGCCTCACGAAACTATGATTAATCGATTATCTCTTACCGCATATTATGGTGGCCATTATGATGGCACTGTATTTATATATTATGTATATTATGTTTATGTTTTATCTATGCTTCTGTAACATTTATTTCCAATCACACCAATATGCTTTCCAATATGTGTGACCATGATAATTTCATTTGAAGAAGTGCAGACTACCGCCCCCTCAAGGTGATATGATTCGTTCATGACATTCATGGAACATATAAAGGATAGAATTAGTTAAATTATGTAAAAAATATATAATATGATATTATACAAGAATTATAATATACCTATGTATCATTATGTTTTAATTCCATTAAAATAAAAAATATAAATGAAAGTACTGTTCATGTGTACGTACGACCTACTGTCTCCATGAAAGGAGCATTTCATTTCTTATCTCCAAATGTTGTGTACAGTTTCAAATACATATATATACTGGATTTATATAATATATATGATATCTAAATCATTTATATCATTCAGGAGATAATGGACTTTTGACCACATGGGCAAATTGTAATTATAACAAGTTCATTTCTGACTAAAGTTCCAGACATCAATAAAATATCCAATATAAACTCAAATAATTAACTAATTATTATAGAAAGGTAATAAGTGATATAAAAGGAATAATAAAATTGAAAAATGTTCTTAATAAACTATAAATTAACTTATGTTTATTATTCAGGAAGAACAAGGAACACACAAGACAATTCAGACTTGAGGTAAGGGGTTTCTTATCTAACTTTTAATTCTGTGAGATTTCCATTGTTCAGTACTTATTTGTTGCATGTGGTGTGTGTACTGCCCATGATTTCATTCATTGTGTAATATAATTTAATTTATGGATCTCTACATTATCATCGTATGATCCTCCTTTCATGGTTTTATGTTTCGTAAGTTACCAAATCGATAAGGGAATTTGAAATTTCAATTTCCACTCATTCGGCTTTACGCATACTTCATTGATTATTTCACTCCAAGATTATGTGCAGAATCACTATTCATTTTCTTATGTCATAATCCCCACTCCCCTTTCAGTGGATATACTTTCTATACACATAATCACACCATTGATAAATTCTCAAGTCATCGATATGAACTTGATAAGAGTAATTTTAACTCAATCTCCATTTGTTGAGTTAAATATCCAATTCATTGGCGTTGTTTTTACAAGAATATGTGTGAATATACTATGATTTATTTACACTGAATATCCAATCTTATTTAGTGTATTTATATTTTTCACACATAATTATGTCGTTGATTTATCCTTAACTTAAGGATATGGTCTTTATAAGAGATTACATCTCAATTTACATTCCATTGTGACTTCTTTGTTGTTATACACCATATCACTTTTATATTGTGTATATAATGTACTTTGACATATTATGTCCTGAATACCTTAATTTTCATGATATTATAATGTTTTGATTACCTAAATTATTTGTATTCAAGTATCTCTCTTTTGGTTAGGAACTCTAACTAAAATATCATTTTAAAAGTTTTATTGATTTATTATTCTAAATCTTTCTAATTAATGTCCATGTTTTTAAAATGGTTTTAAGGATTTATTTATATGTACATTAATGTTTTAAAATTAAAATTCCTTTTAAATGTTTCAAAGTTGTATGGGACACTTTGATTCAAAAATCTATTTTTAAATGGCTTATTGACAAATAGTGTGACTTTTAATTGTTTTCAAGAAAAAGGGGAATATTTCTCTTAAATAGTTTTGATGATTATTTTCATCTATGTAAATATCCTTCATTATTCTCTATTGAGGTTAATATGTTACAATACAATCTTCCATATTGTATTGAATGAGTTATGTTTGACTGTGGATGTGCTATTTTTATAACATTCATGGTTGATGGATAAAGTATTGACATTTCGTATGCTAGTTTTGATAGAAATATTTATGTTATGTTTAAAACATTTCATAAGAGGAATGAATTGGACTTATTAAGTGATGGTTGAAGCGTACTATAGCTCCTCTATGCATCGGTAGGTCTCATAAGAGAAACTAGTGTCTTGGCACAAGGCCTTGACAAAATCTTATTTGCAGTCTTTCCATAAGGCATTGACTATGTGGTTATGATAGTCTGACATTATGCATATCATCATTTTAAAAGTGGTCATTAATACTGTATGTGATTATTAGACTAGTTTAATATCTATGTGAATAAGTAAATGACATTATTTCATTTTTTCCATATTATGCTAATGTTCAAGTTAAAAAGGGATTTGTTTTAGTTTTTCATTGCCTTAAATGTTTATGCATATTTATGAAAGTCTCTGCTATATTTTATCCTTACTGAGCAATTGAGCTCACCCCTTTTTATGTTTTATTTTTTCCAGGATGTGATGAAGTTAGTTATGAGTGACTTTTAGGCATAATCTAGGAATCTTGGATGTTTCCAATGTAATAATTTAGTGTTTTTTTCTTTTCATGTTGTAATGTTGAACTTATGAATGTATCTTATTTCCAAGGCTACTAAACTGATCGGTACTTTGTGACATGATTTCCATGTAATCATGCCAATATTATGTAATAATGCACTGGCTCTTAGGTAACTGGGTTTGGGGAATTACAGTTGGTATCAGAGGAAGTTTAGTACAAACCTTGGAAGCTAGATTTAGATAAACTATGATTTGAGCATATAGACATAAGATAGACATTGAGTATTATTATTGAACTTCCCAGAATTGTGGTATAGTAGAGATTTTATGAGTTTTCAAAGCAATACATCCATGTCTGGATACGAGCAGGTAGAGGCGGCACTGGCACAGATGTACCTAGGGATAAAACCCGAAAACACCACTTTGAGCTACACTTGAACGAGAACTGGTGCACGACAACCGGCCTTGCTGCACTCTGGGTTACGACACTCCCGGTGGATATGCTTAGGATAATTTAAATTTTCCTTACAATCCTATTTGAAGAATTTTAATAAAATATGACAATAAATGACCATGGATAATCCTAATGTGTTTCAAAATTTAAAATATAGTGTCATTATATTCTCTAAATGATTTTATGACTACTGTTACTCCCACAATGGTTTATGGTTTTAGTCAATGGATAGATTCCAAGGAATTCAAAGTAACTTTGAGCATGATGTACAAGGTGGGAATGGTGGTGGAAATGAGAAACAAAATGGAATGTTGATAGGCGTAAAAGATATCGTGTTCATTAAAAATTAGTTTTCAAAAATATGATCAATAATATATATATTAACCAACTCCCGGACTCAACAAAGAAGTGAAAGGTGGTGAATGATAAGAGCTCCGACAGTGGAGACCATGGAGAAAATAATCCTCAATTTCAATCATCCATGAAATGTGGAAGGAGACACCCAAGAAAGTGTCTCAATGGAACAAATAAATGATTTATGTGTGGGAAATAAGGACATAGAGTGCAGAATTTCTGAGGAAAAATGAAGAGTAATATGGAAGAAAATAAAAATTCTCCCAAGAAACCATTTACAGTCATTTGCCATAAATGTAGGGAACCAGTCTATTACCCGACTGAGTGCCCTATTATATAGGATATTTTATTGGTCAAAGAAGAAGCTATGTGGAAATAAATGGTTGGAGAAATTTTTAGAAGTAGTAGTTCTCTTTGTTGATGGGATTAATTTGGAAACTTTTTCTCTTGTATTTGTTACCCTGCAGATTTTCATGTGAAAATTATATTTTAGGAAGACTTATATTTTTGTGTGGATATAGTTATAAATAACCATTTGGTTTTATATGATCTTTGGGTTTGAGGAAATTACCTGTTATTTTATTTTGGGATGAAAATGAAAGGTATGAGATAAAATTTGTGGTTAAATTGTGTTATGGTTATTTGAGGAATTTATCTCATTTTGGTAATGTTATAAAATATAGTTTTTGAAAAAGGACAACACACAGACCGTGTGACAACCCATCGCATCGGACAAAGCTGTGGGAATAGAACCCACAAACAAAGTGTGATTGGGATTTATCGCCAACCGCTAGACTATGTGAAGTCCCTGGTTAGTGTGACTAATTATTTTTAGTTAAATAGTTTTATTGATCAATAATATGTTTATTTGGGATATTATGTCTTATCAAATGAATATCCTTAGTATAGGAAAATGATTCGGTGATTAAGTGATAAATGTTATTTAGGAAGATGTTCTCTTTGTTGGGAACACTATATGCCCACGAAAAATAGAATACTCTGAGATTCTATTTGAGGAGAAATGGTGGATTTTTATACATGTTTTTATTGTGGATTTATAGTGATTTGGATTATTTATGGAAATTATTAACCTATAATTGAGAATATATGATTAGGTTAATTACTTTTAAGTATGTGAGTTTAAGAGTAGTTGATGTCATTTGGATATACAATTTAACGTGGAAGACTGCGTAATCAAATTCTTCTAAGTTATGGGTTTCAAAATTAGTTTAGATCATACTGATGGATATTAAGGACAATTTTTTATTGAATGGTATTTATTTAACTTTGGGTATTATTGGTTTAATTTTAGAAATTAAGTTTAGTATTTCTTTCTCTAATGGATTACACTTTTTGGGGATCTTCTAATCTTGTACTAACCATTTTGGTGGTGGTTAATCTCTAAAGAAAAGGTAAATATATTGTTTATATTATGTGGATCCTGTGATTCTCTAGAAGTTGATTCTATCTCTTCCGGTGTGACCAAGTCATCTTGAGTACTCATCGTTTGAAAAAAAAGATGAGTTTGTGGTAGAAATTTATTAAAGAATGAAACTATACTTAAAAAAGTGAGTATATCTCTTTAATTTCTTAGTCAATCTCATTAATAACTTCCTCAACTTTATTAAATGGAACTTAAAACAAAAAAATGTTATCCGTTTACTTTTCCTACTGTAAAAAAATGACCATTTATCCCATCACAAGTTTGTGATTTTCTTGTTGTTAACATTCTCCTAATCATGTTTTCTATCCCTCTCCATCAGAACTTGACACTTTGTTTTATCCTCCATATCCATGTTTTCATTGAATCCTAGTATCTATTTTCTTGGGTAACCTTTTTTACTTCTCTTAATTTATTTTAATGTGATATTTTTATTTACTTGTTTTTTGATGTGGGGCTTTCAATGATGTTTTCGAGTCCAATTTTAAAATTGCGAGGATGCAATTCCCAAAAAGGGGGAAGGATGTAACATTTAGGGTAAATAAAGAATAATAAATTTTAGTATTTATTAATATTTTTGAATTAAATGTTAATTTGAATTTAAAAGGGATGATATGTTCGATGTCTTACCCAACACACAACAATAGGTTTCTTTGAAATCATACGTTGCACACAAATAATATAATAATATTATTTTAAATGGTACTTAATGTTGAGCCATTATATTGGTGGAAATGAATATAACAACTAAAAAATGATTATATATGTTTGTTAAAAGTTTTTACATTTATCCAATAAATGTTAGAGGCTTAAAATAAGAATGGAATTCGATTCTAAGCATAAATACTCTAATATTCCTTAAAGGGCTGATTTACGACCTTTTGATGGTGAACCCTCTTTAAATATATTTTTGTTCATTTTTATATGTTATATTTTAAAAAATAAAATTCTTTTTTATAATTGGAACATCAAAATTTACTTTGGGTAAAATTTTGGTATTCTTCTGAAAAAATTCATTTTTTGATGAATAGTGAAAAACTGTATTTTAATTCAAAACTGTGTTTTAATATAATTTATTTATATTCTTAGATAATATTTTTAATTTGTTTTAAAGGTTAATTAGAATATATTTTTATAATTTAATCCAATTTTTTTCATTGAATTAATTTAACATTGAAAATTGACCTAAACAAGTGTCAATCTTTTGATAGTTATTATTTTTAAAAAACTCGCTATTTGTTTTAAGAATGGGAATTATTTTTAAATTAATTAATGCCACTTTTCTATTTTTAATTTTAAAAAATAGACATCATTTTTGAATTTGGAATATGAAATAATGCTTCGGCTGAATTTTTGGTATTTTTCTGAGAAACTTCAATTTTTGATGGATTGTGAAACCACTTAGTAGTAGTTAAAAAAGTGACTTTACATTTAAATGAAATTTTACCACTTCTGTGAGTTGAATTTGAAAAATCAGAGAGACACGTTTAATATCAATAAGTAAAATGTGGTTCAATAAGATGAAAATACTTTGTCGTCAATAGTAACTTTTGACTTTTATTTACCACGGTTAAAGGTTAATAGGGAAATTCAAGGTGAAATGTTTATTATAATAATACAAAATTACCTTAACACTTGTCCTAACCATATTGGATGTATAATTTTAGACCATGGGAATCCTTGGGTCGATTTTGGAACCCCATGGAGCCACTTGAGAGTGATAATGACTCTTTAGATTAATTAATTTAAAGTAAAGACAAAAATGACACAAACTAATATCTTTTAGTAAATTAATTATTACATGGGGTTATATAAGTTATATTTTCGTCTATAAATATTAATTGAAAAGATAAAAATATTTCCTACATCATGGTAGTTTTTTAATAATTTTTATACATCATATAAATTAAAATATTTGTGACACAATAATGATGCAGTGTTTACCTCATTAATATATTATTTAGATAAATAAGATTATAATGATTAAAATATTATAAAAAACATGTCAAATTCTGATTGGTTGACTTTATTTCAAATATTAGTCATCTTATATTCTACTTTAATGTGGTTTGGATATTTTTAAACTGGAGATAATTTTATAATAAAATAATAGTTTCTCACTTTCCTAAAGAGTGCCTCCTCTCTCTTATAAAAAGAGACCAATTATAACCAATTCTTCACAACTCTCAAGACTTTTGGCACGTCCAAAAACTGTCCAATTAAGCTCCTTACATCCCTCGTCTCCACCTAGAAGCCTTAAATTAGTAATAAGGAACTTTAAGAAGACCTTTAGGTTCAAAACAAAGGGAGTTACCCAAATTAATGGTAAGAGATTCTCTTAAATTCATTTATTTTATTTTACTTCTCCAACCCCATGAACTCTTTTTATTCAATTATTTTGTAACAGCACCAGTATATTCAATATACTAGGATGTTTTTATAAGAATTATTTGAGCTAAACATACACACACCACTATAAAATGGGTGAGGAACATAATGTTTCTGTGGATGGAAAACTAACGCCTCACGAATCGATGATTGTTCGATTATATCCTACCACCTCAGATGGTGTCCATTATGATGGAACTGTATTTATATATTATGTTTATTATGTTGATGTTTTCTCTATTCTTCTGTAACTTTAATTTAAAAACACACCAATATGCTTTCCAATATGTGTGACCACGATAATTTCATTTGAGGAAGTATGGACTACCACCCCATCAAGGTGATAAGATTCGTTCATGACATTCATGGAACATATAAAGGATAGAGTTAATTAAATTATTTAAAACATATATCATATAATTTTATACTATAATTATAATATACCTATATATCATTATGTTTTAATTCCATTAAAATAAAAAATATAAATGAAAGTAGCATTCATGAGTACATACGGCTTACCGTCTCCATGAAAGGTGCATTTCATTTCTTATCTCTAAATGTTTTGTACTATTATAAATAAAAATATATACTGGATATATATAATATATATGATATCTAATTCATTTAAATCATTCTTTATATAATTGAATTTTTACCACAAGGACAAATTGAAATTATAACAAGTTCATTTTTGACTCAAGTTCCGAACATCGATAAAATATCCAATATAAACTCAAATAATTAACTAATTTTTATAGAAAGGTAATAATTGATATAAAAGGAATAATAATATTTAAAAATGTTCTTAATCATGTATAAATTAACTTAATTTTATTATTCAGGAATAACAAGGAACACACAAGACAATTCATACTTGAGGTAAGTGGTTTCTTATCTGACTTTTAATTCCGTGAGATTTCCATTTTTCACCACTTATTTATTGAATGTGGTGTATGTACTTACCATGATTGTATTAATTGTGTAATATAATTTAATTTATGGATATCTACATCATCATTATATGATCCTCCTTTCATGGGTGTACGTTTCATAAATTAACAAATTGATAAGGGAATTTGAAATTTCAATTTCCACTCATTCAGCTTTATGGATACTGAATTGATTATTTTACTCCAAGATTATGTGTGGAATCAATATTCATTTCATTATGCCATAATTACCACTACCCTTTATGTTTATATACTTTTTATACACATAATCACTCCATTGATAAATTCTCATGTCATCGATATGAACTTGATAAGAGTAATTTTAACTCAATCTCCATTTATTGAGTTAAAGATCCAATTCATTAGTGTTGTTTTTACAAGAATATGTGTGAATGTCCTCTGATTGATTTACAATTAATATCCAATCATATTGAGTTTATTTATATTAGTCACACATAATTATGTCGTTGATTTTTCATTAACCTAAGGATACAGTCTTTATAAGAGATTTCATCTCAATTTACATTCCATTGAGACTTCTTTGTTGTTATACACCAAATCACATTTATATGGTTTATATAATGTACTCTGACATATTATATCTTGAATACATTTATTCTCATGATATTATAATGTTTTATTACCTCAATTATTTGTATTCAAGTGTCTCTCTATTGGTTAAAAACTCTAACTAAAATATCATTTTAAATGTTTTAAAGATTTATTATTCTAAATCTTTCTAATTAATGTCCATGTTTTAAAAATGGTTTTAAGGATTTATTTATATTGACATTAATGGTTAAAAATTAAAATTCCTTTTAAATGTTTCAAAGTGGTATGGGACACTTTGATTCAAAAATTTATTTTTAAATGGTTTCTTGAAAAATATAGTAACTTTTAATTGTTTTCAAGAAAAAGGGGGATATTTCTCTCAAATAGTTTTGATGATTATTTTCATCTATGTCAATATCCTTCATTATTATCAATTTAGGTTAATATTTTACAATACAATATTTCATATTGTAATGAATGAGTTATGTTTGAATGTGGATGTGCTGTTTTTATACCATTCATGGTTTGTGGATAAAGTATTGACATTTCGTTCCCTAGTTTTAATATGACTTCTTATGTTATGTTTAAAAATTTTCATATGAGGAATGCATTGGACTTAGTAAGTGAAGGGTGGATCCTTCTATAGCTCCTCGATGCATCGGCAGGTCTCGTGATACAAACTAGTGTCTTGGAAAAAGGTCTTGACAAAATCTTATTTGTAGTTTTGGCACAAGGCCTTGACTATGTGGTTATGATAGTCTGGCATTATGCATTCCATAATTATGAAAGTGGTTATTGATATTGCATGTGATTATTCGACTAGTAGAATATCATGTGAATAAGTTAATGGAATTATTTCATTTTTTTCATATTATGCTAATGTTCATGTTAAAAATGAATTTTTTTAGTTTTTCATTTCCTTAAATGTTTATGCTTATTTATGAAAGTCTCCACAATATTTTATCTTTACTGACCATTTGAGTTCAACCCTTTCTATGTTTTAATTTTCCCCGGATGTGAAGAAGTTAGTTATGAGTGACTTTAAAGCATAATCTAGGATGTTTGGATGTTTCCAATGGAATAATTTAGTGTTTTTTTTCAAGTTGTAATGTTGAACTTACAAATGTATCCTTTTTCCAAGGCTACTAAACTGATCAGTCCTTCAGGACATGATTTCCTTGAAATCATGCCAATGTTATGTAATAATGCACCGGCTCCTGGGTAACTGGGGTCGTGGCATTACAAATGATTCCACCTATCGAAGGAAGTCCAATTTTTTTTTCTACAATAGTATTTGAGTGACCAATGGGTGCCATCCTCATTCAAAATAATGATGTCAGTAGTAAAAATATATTTTATTACCTTAGACGAACCATGATCAATGTTGAGGAATGATATTTTGATATCGAGAAGACATGAATAGTTTTAATATTTTTAGTGTAGAAATTTACACACTACATACAACATGAGGTTCGTATGGTCTCTTGTAGTAACCACATAAACACATTCTAGGCATCCCATGATTACTGGGATTCTTTTATAGTGGGCGGTCATCCTGCAGTAGCTTTACATTCAGTTCGTTCCTCAAAATCTGGTGAAAGGATGGGAATTAGCATATTTTTTGGAAAAGGACCCTTCAATAAAAAAGAAATAATTGGATATAGAATTAATCATTGAAGAGTTCATCTCTATTCAATAGGCCCCCAGATACGAGAGAAAGAATTTGATGGTGCATCTATATGTACAACATGGAAGAAAATTGATGACGGAAATCTCAATAACGTGGGTATATGAGTATTGAAAATTTTTTCAGAAAAAGAAGACCTACCATACTCATTCCTATTGTAAGAAGGATGAATAGACAATGAAGCATAATATCATGATCTTATTGTAGGGATAAAGATGACACATCAAGAAAAAGTAAATCACTTAAAGACAAAAGGTGATTCCTAACTGGTCATCATGGTGGTTAACAAAAAATATTGCATCAAATAGAAAGATTTAATCACCCTAATAATTCTTGTTTTTGAAATAATGGCTGAATTATATTTCAAACCATCATTGAATCATGTCCCACGATCACAAAATTCCCAAGATGATATATTGGAAAATGAATCTACAACTCTAGAAGATCTAGACCAGGATAAAATAGTCGTCAATATTGCAAACCATTAGATATTCTCACTTTAATTCAATCAAACCTTGAAGAGATTAGTGAAGTTAGTCTTTTCCATGAACCATACAGTCCTACCACCCTCTGGATGACACCCATTAAGGGTTACATTCAAAAGGTATAACTCCCACTAGATATAGTTGGGAAAGAGTAAATTCAATGATGAGAATGTAACACTGTTCTATATAATGGAAAAATCATCAGAAGGTCCTATTTAAGAATATCCTTCATAGTATCCCCCTTCAGTGAATTGCTGGAGAAGATACTGCTGCTATCATAAAGGAATTGTGCATTGGTTCTTGTAGTTCCCACCAATTGGAATTCAAGATTTCCCATCATATCTGAAAGCATGGGTACTACTACACCATTATGATTTAGGAATGCACAATATTTTCCATGATGTTCCATTCCTTATAGGTTCACACCAAATTCATTCACTAACATATGGAGTTTCTATGCACAACCAAATACCCCTGACTATTTTCTATGTGGGGAATGGACATTGTGGGACTATATCCTCCATCTAAAGCTATTATGTTTAAATAGACTCTTACAGAAACTGACTTCTTCCCAAAGTGTGCGAAAGCTGTAACATTGAATGAAGTTGGTGTAAGGAGAATCTTCTACATTATCAAATAGAAAATAATCAACATATTTGGTGTTCCTCATACAATACTAATTAAAAAAGACACCAATTTCTATTCTACTAAATCTGAGAAGCTATATTAGGAGTATGAAATCATGTACAACCATTAATCCTGCTAACATACAATGGTTAACAAATAGATATAGGCCTTCAATAAGATAATATGGAAAAACTCTAGAAGATGGTAGATATAGATAAAAGGTATTGTCGATAAAATCTCTTTTATGCCTTTTGGGATTATCAGACGATGACCCACGCATCCACACATGTGACCCCATAATCATTAATATACGAGATTGAGATTGTCCGGACCAACAATGTTCAATTTTCCTCACTCTGGGTTTCCATGTGTGATTTGTTATCCATAGATGAGAAATATCATAAATGTATAGACCATGGTAGTGATAAGATGAGAAGAGATTTCACACCTTTAATCATTTGGAATTCCACTAAAATAGGATTCACTAAGAAATTAACAATAACTATCACCTCAGATCATTCCTCGATAGAGATATGGTGTTGGTCCTAAAAAATCTGATGATACAAGGAATGAAACCTCCAAAGCTAGGTCCAAAGTGTAAGGGACCCTATTTCGGACACAATGTCTACTCTAATGGAGCTTATTCTCTAATATCAATGGATGGATAACTCAACACAACCCCCACAAATTCGATATTTATCAAAAAAATAAAATTCGAAAATAATGATCCTTCATCTCCACTGCATGATATAAACAGTGTATTTAGTCATTGTCACATAACCATAAAATTCATGACACATTATCCATGTCATAGGATGTTAAAATGTGTAACACCAAGGTCCCTGTATTATGATGTTAAAATGAATAGAATCATCATCCATGTTATAAGATGATAAACTACATGACACAAATTTCTTTACTGTATGACATTAAAATACACCCAGATCGTCATCTCACCAATGAATCACCACAAATGAGATAGATTTATCCAAAATAAAGATAGAATTCCCCTATCCTCATGTGATAGTAATATCTACATTTGGAATATCTTCATATAAAAACTACACGTGTCTTGATTCCTACTATATTTGGATACATAGTTACAACTAGATCTCTACTCTTTTTTCAAGCTATAATGATACTTTCTTTCCATGCTGACAAATCCTATGTCCTCCTTACAACAAGACATTAAACTGCATGGCGGAATGTCTACACTACATGATGTTAAAATGTATGGTTCCTCAAGTAATACGCATGGATTGATTCTCATTCCAATGTGACAGATAGTGATTCCAAAAAACTATTTCCTAGGTGTAGTCATGAAATATGGGAAATTACCCTCCACTACATTCGAACAAAGTCGATACAGGGGACTCCAAAAAGGTTCCTTCAATTTACATGAACTTTTAAAGTAAAATTCCCCCTCTCAACACACGAGTCAGATCTATATAGGTAATCATGTTAAAAACTATACTTGTCTTGATTCATGTCCACACAGGATATGTAGTGATTATGAGATCTCCAATATTGGGTCCATGTGTAACAATAAATATGATCAAAAAGTTAAATGACCCCCTCTACATATAGATCATACCTGCATAAAGAATTTCAATTTAGAACTACATGTTTCTTGATTCCTGTCCACACATGATATGTAGTGACACCCAGATCTCAAATCCTATCTCCAGCCACATCAGTCAATATAACAGACAGGAAAATCCCCCTATTTGTTTTGACCATACTTTCACAGAGTGTTTCCATTCAAAACTATGTATGTCTAGATTCCAATCAATATTGGATATGTAGTTATTCCCAAATATCCAATATCAAGTCCATCCATAACATAAAAATGATACCCCTTTTCATTTGTGTGGTTTAAATCTACATAAGAATATTTCACACAAGAATAAAAATGAAATAGATCATACTTCGATGAGATACATAGTGACACCAAGACATTATATCCTTATCTAGCCATAAATTGTTTCCCCCCCATTATTCTATAAATGAGATAGATTTGTATATGAGGTCCCAATAAACATCTCACCTTTAATTAAAGAATGTATTCAGAAGGAAATTCCTCATCCTCGCACAAAAGTTTAATCAACATGTTGAGAAACCTTACCAAAAAAACTAATGGATTGATTCTTATTTTGAAGAGATATTTAGTTATTCATAGACCTTATATCCAATACCCAACCATAATTAAGGAAAACCAGATTTCCTGTATATGGGATTGACCTGTGTGGGGAAACAAATTCCACCCACTCTCGAAAAAGATTGACATGAAATGCTTTTTTCAAATTCAGGAAAAATTATTTCACAAACCAGTATCTATTTTCAGAGAAGTATAAATCTCCATAAACCTCTGTAGAAATTAAAAATTTACGTCCAGTGTCATGAGGACACCTTTTTTACTATACAAAATATTCATGAGTATTCTCGGCATAAGTCACCAACAAAAAAGGCCTATCAAAAAAAGGAAAATTCATCCCTATGAGAGACCTATTCTATCATCATACACCCCAACAACATTTTCATCCCATATCACTCCTTGTATATGGAAACCTCCAAATTATAGGCTATATAATTTCACCTTAATTCTTAAATTTTACGGAGTATTACTAGAAATATTTACAAGGAAAGGGAAAATAATTTATCCCTCAATCAATTATAATTGACTTTAAACTCTATCCCTCAAACTGCCTTTTTGTAATATGTTAAAATACATAGTCTATGTCCTCTCCCCATGACATTAAACTGCACCATGATATAACATTTGATACATAGTCCAAATTAGCGTTGGATCGGTCTCTCATTCATGTCTAGAACTGATATAGATTCCCTCATCATTATCAGACAACATTCCCTTGATAATCCACCTTTCATGGTTTTGAGAAATCAAATTTTCATAAATTACCTACCCATTGAAAATGGATGGTCAGTGTCTTGATGACATGACTGTTTGACTATAAAAAATATTCCTTATTTTTCTCTACATAAGTTTCCCAGAAAATATAATTTCATTCAATGGTAAAATCATCTTTAGGAGAGACTTTTCTAATCCATGTATTCCTAAATAACTCTGTACATGAATCTATTTTTACAATAACTCCTTTGTTACTTTTCTCAAATCATGTATCAGATTAAAAAATCATGAAACCAGGGTTTAAAAATCCCTTCTTCATGTAGGAAAAATATTGGGACACTCTTGTTTAGTAAGACCATTTGGGTTCATCACCCCATAATTCACAGTCCAGGAAAATAGTCCTAAAATACCAATAAAATTGTTCTGATTTTCATGAATTTAAACAACCTATAAAAGGGACATATTACAAAATAGGTTAAAATTATAAAAATGGTACCCTTTATAAAAGTTGAGTCACAGCTCACTAAATCTCTTCATTTCATGTTTAGGAAATAAAAATTGAGAAATGAAAATAAAAAATGCACAAAACTTGTTATGTTGGAGACCTGTAAAGGGAAGTCTAATAAAAATCCATGTTAAACCCACTAACCCCACACCACAATGGACATAGGAAAAAAGAAGGGTAATAATATAAAAGTCTACATGTATTTTGGGTTAGAAATAAAAAACTATAAATAGACAAACTATGCTCGCTATGTCTATTGGATTAAGGAAAAATTAGACAATCACTTGATATTTCAACCAAATAAGACGATTCTGGTATTATAGGGATTAAAATTTGGCTTTACCCCTTCCATGATCAATTCTATATAGGATATCACATCAACATTGACAATATTGGGTATTCATAACATAAACCTAATATGAAAAAGACATGTTTCTTTACGGTAAATTCCTAATATTTGGCCCAATCAGATCCTAGTCCGATGGGGGAAATGTTTAGGCCCCAAAAACTCCACATACAATGAGAATAATATTCCATGAAATTGGTAGAAAATATGAAAGAAATTTGGAGTAGACATTGAGTAAAATTTTCAAATGAGGCTAATTCACAAAGGAGGTCTTAGTACAACATAGTAAAAACCACTATGTGGACCGCCACTCCACATGTCATCACACGAAAAAAATTGTTCATGGAATGAGATGGTTCCATTAGTGCCCAAGAATAATACCATATCATTTTCTAGAATGAAATTATGTTTTCCCTTGTAAATGACCATACATTCAAATGAAAAAAATTAATTTGTAGATGTTGGTATTGTTTTCCATGCCCCACTGAAAAAATCATTCATAGAGTAGAGCATCCATATTGGGCACCCAAAAATAAATCCCTTCGATCCACATCAGGTGACCAGTCATCCTGGTATCTGATTTGTTCATTATTTTATAAATGACCCCCAAGGAGAACCGAAATTGTATACATTTAAGAGATGAGACATGAATGAGAACTGCGAAAGAGCCATTGATTCCCAGTAGGTAAACTCATTACATAAAATTATTAAGGAAACATAATTCCTCTTACGGTTAGAAAAAATGAAACCCCTTTATGGAAACCATTTCATGTAGAATAATTTTATAGAACCTTTATGTTCCATCTCCCCTCATATGGAAATGCTATGATGGAAAAACCATGCCCCACATATCAAAACACTATGCATGAAGAACATTGCCCAACATTGAAAAATGATATGTGGGTAGAACTTATCGCCACGTATAAAAATGCTACATGGAAAAAACATGGATCTACATTGAGAAACACTACTTGTATGACACCCTCAACTCCATAGCAACATTCTATGTGGAGGTAACCCCATACCGTATATAAATATGGTATGTGGAATGGGGCATCCAAGGTTGTTCATCTCTATATCTCAGGTCACATCCCTCTATTGTACAATTAGGCACCATATCTTCCTCTCTTTAATGTAATTTAATGAAATCAGGCCAAGGCCTCTCCCAACACCACAAAATATGTATGAGTAGATCATCAGACACATCAGTGTGTCCTCTTGAGTCAACATACCCATGGTAAGGGGAGTCATGTTCTATCCTTCTTGATATTCATGACCCATAAAATGTATCCAAGTCTATATACCCATGGTAACGAGGGTCCTAACCTTGGAGGTGCTCACATGGACATCCCCATTCCATACAGAGAGTGGGGGATCACACATTCCTTCCCCTTTAAGGCATAGAACCTTATCTTTATGTCATCCCTAGGAACCAGCAGGGCAACCCACTTGGAGTAAGACCATAGAATTTCTTGCGGGAGGTGACACTATTGATCCTCTTAGCATTCCTGGTTTCTAGTGGTATAGATCATCAAATGTGAATATCATTATTTATTAAATAAAAGAGTATATGGGAACATTGGAAGCCCTCTCTTTCTCCATTTGGGCTCTAGCATCCGTCCACCACTAGAAAGGTGTATTTTGTGATCTTTAGATGAAATTATTTATTTTATTTCCCACACCAAGAATGACTCATATGGGATTATAGGTTAGTGGTAATTATAGCATCCCACCCTGGATGACACTTGACAGTTCCCTAATATGGTGTCCATAAGAAATCAAACATTCCACCCCAATCTCTAAAGGAAGTCAACTATCTGTGAGAGAATATGGTATATTCATGGGGAGACTATTCCCTCATATATGAGAGTGATCATGAAAAAAACAATAGATAAAAAATATCAAAAATAGACAAAGAAACATGAAACAATAAAAATGATCAAAATAAAAAATGAATTATAAGTCAATAAATTAAAGATGAATAAAATTATCGATACAAATAACGATGACCATGGTTTCATGTGACTATAAAAAATGAGTACATAAAGAATTAAGGTTACAAGCATATAACACATGTTATCCAAAATATAAAATTAAGGAAAATACAACTAAAATATGCATCTCAAGAATAGGTTCTTCCCTATGCCCCTTACACCAACATAGAAGAACAATCATGCATCAGAATATGGAGACTCACATTTATCCATAACTATAATCATAATGTTTTCTTAGGTTTCATAGGTGGCTTAAGTAGAGTATGATACACAATCTCCATATGCTTCTTCCAACGGTGACTAGATCAATCATTTTTGTGCAATAAATAAATGAACAATGTTCCATAGATAATGAATCATGAACAATAAATAATTAACTCAATAAAAAATTTAGTTTGAGTACCTAAATGGACACTAACCCAATACCACCTACTTTGTCCTAAGCCTGGTTTCTGAACAAAGGTACATGTACATGTGATATGGTAAATACATGGGCCATAATAAATGATGAAACCCTGTTATGTAGACCCAAATATTGTGCATTGTCTTGCTAGTCACATTCCCAGGTCATCATTGAAGAATTTTCATAATATAAATAAGAAACATCACCTATTAAGCTTGCATAAAATCCATCAAATCCAATGATGAAGTCCTAATCCTATCCAAGTTGATTTTTAAATAATCCCATGTGTACCTATTGAAGTCTCCAATATAATTAATACCACCTAGTCCATCCAAGAAAACACATAAAGTTATCCCTAGTATCACTCAAGGAATGGTGAAATCCAAGTATATACCAAGTATCTAATAGAGGGGATTGGGTTTCACTAGATCCATGGAATAGACATCATCGAAATGAATCTATCCACAGTTTAAAACCTAGTTAACTAGTTTCAATCATGATTATAAAATAATATGTCCGGAGAGCTCGTACATGGAAAGCTAAAGTATCACTCGTGGTATGTCACCTGGATCCAAACCGAGCATGAAAAGTCTGTCCTCGACTTCATTAAGTTGGGACCCGTGTCCTCACCTATCCCATAGAAGTTGAAGCATGAAAATAAGGCACATATCACAATTCATATAATATAAAATCTCATGGAATCCATAATAATTCCAATATCACATGCTAAAAATCTATCCAAGTTATACAATTTGAATCAATCAACTATGGAAATTAATCACAAGGAATAAAATGTAAGAAAGGTGAAAGGCACATGGGATAAGCCATATCATAAATGAATGAGACGTGGGGCAAGGTACTAGAAAATTAGAACAACTAACTAAGTAACAAGATGAAATTTTGAAGCACATGAAAGAGAATATGTAACAAGATTAAAAAACGAGACTACAAAGAATGCACACATGGAAACAAGCATAAACAATGACCTAAGGGATAAGACATGATGTCAAATTCAATAATAATGAAGTATTGGGATTTTCCAGGGATCCAAGATCATGGATCACAATTATTGCTAATTAATTATATAAACTTAATTCATCAACCAAGGTGCAACACACACACACACACATGGGGGTTATTAATTCAAGGCATGGGAATTTAGGCTATCACGGTGGGTACACCCAACAGGGTGACCAACACTAAGGAGAAAAACCATCTAGTGGTTTTTGTTGTAAGGTAAGGTCACACAAGAAATGAGCTTCCCATTAAATTAATTAATAAAAATGTTTTGGTTCTGGGAGGATACATCAGGGGGCACAATGGCACATCATTTAAAAACACACGAAATTAGTAGGAAATACCAAGACCACCTACCATGATGTAGTATCACTACACTCATCCATTTTTCAAGCTTGGATTGATATATAATGGGAGATAATGGAGATACATAAAATACACTTAAAATAGGAAAAAATAGATAACACCTAATTAGAGAAACATATGATTTATGAAAGGGGAAATTGAAGGTAAAGGATCATATAGATTCCGAAGATATTTCCAATGGATCTTTTAACTAGTGATTTATACATATGATGAAGGATGTATCTTAAAACCTATGGACAAGGAAGAAGGACGACTCACACATGAGAGAGGTGGAAAAAACTACTGGAAGAGAGAAAGGGAGAAGAGGGGTTGATTAAAACATTAAATCATGGATAAACTGCAACTTCACCAATATAAGAAAGGGTGCATGGTTTGGCCACACGACTAGCCAAACCATTTGAAAACCATGTGAATGGACTCCATCATAGATGGATTCAACACTTCATGGCTGTGAACATGGGGTTGCACAGTGGTAAAAAAACCATGCATCCCCCAGCACCCCATTATCATAAACTGCACTATTACAGAAAATATGTGGGTTGGGATGTATGGTTTCTATTAACTGTGTGGCCCAATCCACCTCTTCCAAAAATCGAGAATCTAAGACTCATAGGAGCCTAAAACTACCCTGATCCCTCCATGGCTTCCTTAGAGAACCCTAAAAGTTACAAAAAAGTAATTTAACCAAAAAAAATGATACATACCTTTGAGAAAATTCAAGACATTATAACCTCCCCTCATTAAGAAAACTATTCCCTGAGTTTTCTTTATAGTTTTGGTAAGAATTCATGTTCGAAAAGTTCCAGTCACTATACACACACATCAGCCTCCCACTTATTGGTCTCATCTAGTATGAATCTGTGCTGCCACAACACCCAGACCAGAGGAATTGACCCACCTCAGAGTGCCTTCATACTTTGATCAATGATACATATTTGATTCTCCTCAATGTATGAATCTACCTCTATATCAATATCATCAGGTTCAAATGAAGGAGGTGAATAATTATGATACTATTAAATCAGTGATATGTGGAAGATTTTGTGAATTGCATGGTACCTCAGAGGTAACAAAAATCGATAGGCAATCATTAAGACCCTCTCCCCCATCTCAAAAAGGCCTGATGTAATGAGGTTATAAATTTCCCTATATTCTAATTTTTTACGACCCAATATGGGTGATACAGACAATAATATATGTTATCCCACCCCAAACTCAAGATGTCTACAATTATTATCAACATAATATTTATTCCATGAATGAACTATATCCATACACAAAGGAATCATCTATACTTGCTCTAAAATTTCTTGAATGAGATGAGGACCCAGTAGAGCTATCTTACATGCCTCTATCTAGCATAGAGTTGAACATACCGACCTACCATAAATGGTATCATATAGATACATCTGATTTATTTCCTAAACGATATTGTTTTGGGAAACTAAAATAAAGGAATAATATTTTCCCATGAACCTCCACAATCAATAATTATAACCCAAATCATATCTTCAAACACTCATATTGTTTGTTTAGACTTCCCATTGGTCTGAGGGTGATATGTTTTACTGAAGACCAGCTTTGAACCCAGTGATTTCTATAACCATTTCATGAAATATGAGGTTACACAAGTATATCAGTCCAAAATGATGGAATAGGGAACCCTTTGAATGCATGTTATCTCTTGTATGTAGAGCCTTCCTAGATCATTAAAAAATAAGATCTCCTGAATTGGAAGAAACTATGTAACCATGGTCAACCTGTCAATGATAACCCATACCACATTGTTACCTTGAGGTGATATTAGTAATCCTATCATAAAATCCATAGTTAATTCATTCTATTTCCACTCAAGAATGGATAGAGGCCATAAATGCCTAGAAGGCCATCAATGATTTACATTTACCTGCTAAAACGTGGAGCCCTATGTGATGAAACAAACTATATTCCTCTTAATACCTGGCCACATATAAATACGACATAGATATCTTTAAATATTAGTAATCCCATGATGAACCACCCAAATAGAGTCATGTGATTCCCTCATCACTCCTCCCATATATCTAAAGGAATCAAAACACATCCATAAAATAGTAGGGTTTCAAACCCATCAAAAACCCATCCCAGAGGTGGGTTCTAACCAATTATTATTTCCCTAAAACAATTACCTCAAAATAGGGTATTTTCAACATCTAGGCCCATACTAGAAGGGATAATATCACTTCTCGGGATGCTAAGATGGGTTTCTCGAGTTTTTCTTCAACCTCTAGGGGAGTCTCATAAAATAGTGCCATCAACTTCCAATCACCGATGGCCTCCATGAAGGATTTCATTTAAGTCTATTATCTTAAGGAACCATCTATGACATTTCCATTTTCAAGTGTGTAATCAGGCTCCAAATTGAATAATTTTTGGTATTCTTCCCACCAGCACTTCCTGAGATTCAAATAACAATGAGTAGATATGTATTTGAGACTTTTTTGATACATGTAAACAATGAATCACTCAACCAAAAAGTAATTCCTAAAACAAAATAGGTCATGAACCAGGTAGCTATCCCAAGGTCATGTGTAGGGTAGTTCTGCTCATGTGGTCTTGGCTAGAAAGACCGATGCACTACAACCCAATCACCATGAATCATAACTACTACAAGCCCAATTCTTAATGTATAACAATAGACTGTATAGACTCTATCCAAGTCAGAAATAATCAAGATCATAACTCTAGTCAGCCTCCCCTTTAAATACTGAAAATAGGTAGCACATGATTCAGACTAGATGAACTTTAAACCATTATTGGTCTTTCTTATAAGGGGAAATTCCATGAGTGAGAAATCCTAGATGAATCACCTATAATAGTCAACCATCCATATGAAGATTCATATATCTAATATTTTCTTGAGATTCTCCCATGAAACCATGACTCAAACCTTCTCTGGGTCAAAAAATACACATTCTATAGATATGTCCTGAACAAAAAGTGAGGTATTATGATACATCAGTGGTATTTACTGACCTACACATAAAGATGGTGATATCTTAGTGTACTCAGAATGACATCAAGATAGTAGTGATGGTCATGTATTATGTGAAAATACAGTATGATGTTGTCTATTAATACTAACACAAAGGAATTAAGATATATATGGAAAACCTGATTCCTCAAATCCATGAATACTGTCAATTCATTGGTCAAGATGAATGGCATAACTACAATCTCATAAAAGCCATACCTGCTCTGGAATGTTGTAGGTGCTATGTATGACTGCATCACACACACCAGATATTATCCAAAACTCAAATAAATCATAGAAGAAATGGTTTATCCTTGGAGATGGTCAAAGAGGTCATCTATACAGGGTAGTAGATAATGGTTCGTAACTATAAACTAGTTCAACCATCTATAATCCACCCAAAATATAAGGGTAGCATCCGCCTTATTGGAAAAAAGGATAGGTGAACTCTATGATGAACTGTTGGGTCAGATAAAACAAATAGCCTCTACCTGATAAAGGGGTTGGTATTTATGCCCACTTACTAGATTCTTGTGGAAGATACTGGATGAAGTGATAAAGGTGACCCATCTTATCAGAAGCTTGATACTCGGTCGACTTCCTCATCCACTAAGAATTATTATTTCTTTTCTGCCACAATGGTGACACACTATAGAGCAATCAGTGTGTGTCGCATATCTAGAACCTCTGCCACATTCACCCTTGAAATGATTCTTCCAACTTAAAAGTGAGTTGCTGCCCTGCATAGAAATTGAACCACCCTAGATCGCATTTCCAAATTATTGGAGATTTCATTCTATAATTTGGATTAGGTTAAATATTTTGTAATAGTAGTTAATGGGATGGAATTATCCTTTGATCAGATATGGTATCCAAGCCCTTATTTAAAACAAATCACATTCTTAAACTCATTACTGGTCAGAGACAAAGTGAAATGCTAGATCTTGATGAAGAGAGTAGAATAATCTAGCACAGTCATAGTGCACTTATAGAGATGCATGAACTCTTTGAAACAATCCTCCCTCAAACTCAATGAGAAGAAGTGATCATATAATGTCATCTGGAAGTCTTCCCAAAACATTCCTCAGTGACACTCATCCTGAGATATTATTACCCACAACTCCTGGTCGAATTATGTAACATGTATATAGATAGTTTGACCCTCTACTCTGGAAGCATATAAATATGGAAAAATATTGACACCATAGCTTCTAACCATTACTCACCAGCCTATAGTCTGTTATCCCTTAAGAAAGTGGGATGATTTTTCTGTTGAAATTCTCGAGTCAGCCCTTTTATAGTAGTGGCAATATAGATATCACCCTGAACAAATTTACTGAAATGAAGAAAACATTCATAGAACTAAGCATCAGTTCCCAATGGAAGATCTTAAAGAGGTGCCCGAGGGGTCACTACATGAGGTATCATAGGCGGATCAGTGACCACCACCTCCAATGTGACCTCATCACCAATCTCTTTTCATATAGCATGGGGACATCTGTTGCCTGTAAAAAATGTATTTCATTCACTTTTCTGTAGAAGTAATGGTTGGGATTCAATTTTCAATGAGACTGATCCACAATTAGTGATAAGAAGAAAGACCCCAACCCCTATCCAAGGGTAGGACAAGGATTTACATGATCGATGATAAAAAGGTGTTGATACATCAAAATTCAATTTATGAGTTTCATAAAATAAACATTAGGTATTCACCATATTAAGAAGTGTATTTCTCTTCAACAGCATCGATTTGATCAGAAGCGTCACCCAAATAAAGTTATGGATCAGAAGTCATGTTACTTGGAATCTGGATAAATTTTATAAAGGTATTTACCTCATGTGCATAGAGGACCTGCGCTGAGGACTTACACGGAGGACCTACGCCGAGGACCAACACACAAGACTTGTACAGAGGACCTATGCAGTGGACTTACCTGGAGGACCTATGTAGATTAACTTTTCCACTCAGTTTTCCCAATTTTATTATAAATTTGACTATTGTACTCCCAATTTGATATGTTGAAAATTTAGAAGAAGTCCTTAAGCTCTAATTTTGAAGCCCCCATTTTCCTATTTTCTCAAAAACTCTTAAGTAAGTATTAGAAACATGGGAGCAATAGAATTAAAGGGGACAAGTATATCAAAGTACCATCATGATATAAAACACTAGGAAATATTCTATAGGCATGTTCTAAGGAGTTAGTCTAAATGGACATCTACCTAAAAAGTCCAACCATATTTCGCTTAATCAGGGCATCACCCTTAGGAATATGCCACAAATTAAACCCCCCAGATAATCATGAGTTAAAAAATTTTTCATGTACCACGTTATAAGGGAATTCTCATTAAGAGTAATCCTCAATAAATTTCTTTCAAGGGGCCCTACTCCCCTATTAAACTTACTAAACTACATGGGATTTGATTTCCATCTGAATGGGATACGTAGGAAGCCTCCCTATGGTTCAAAACCAACATCCCAAATCAATCTTGTTCTCTCTAGGACACATTTCAATTAGGGTCTAATCCAACTTTTTAACTTATATCCTTTCCAGATTCCTTGGGATTCTTCGGTTTAAGCCCCACCCCAATCATTGGCTAGGTACCTTTCACCAAGATGTCTTTACCACAAGACATTAAATTATCTGGTTGGGTCCTTATCACATGACTATAAAAGGTATCATTGTGTCCTATAAATAATCACTGAAATGTGATGGATTTTATTTCTTTCACAAGGATACATAGGTATCCCATCTATGGGTTTGATCCCACATCAAAAACAACTTTCATCTCTCTAAATGAAAATAAACTCCATAGTGACTTATGTCTACCTAAATGACCATAAATTACAGAGTTCCCCACAGAGTGTCATAAAAAATAATGGTCATAAAAAGAATATCTCTGTAGTAAATGATAGGATACCATTAATGGTGAACCAATAATATATACAGATATCTCCATTGATGAAGATCCTCGATTACATATGGATGATTATGAATTCAAAATATGCTAATAATTTATTGAAAATTTTAAGGAAACCTACATTATGAATGGTAAATTAATAATGATTCATGAACATATCGTAAATCTATAAGATAGTCCTCAAGTAGGAAATAATTTCCCCAAAAAGTGTATGATGAACCTGACCTACCATTCTCTCGACCAATAAATGTTCTTAAATATAGTACGTCCATAAACATAAAAAACACCTTCCTTTGGAAAGTAGGTCCCGTAGGATAAATAACTATTGGGTTCTTCCAGTTCCATAAAAAATATGATGGAATCCATTTGAAATAGTTATTCCTAACTAGAACACACTTTCCAGAGGAAACAAAAAATGGTGAAGATGAAGTGAATCCTTAACCAAGATGATAGCTTTTCCATTTTTCAGGCCCCTATCAATTGATAAAATAGGGCCAGACAATGAAATCAATAAAACATGTGTTTATTAACAAATATTTTTCTTTTTTGGAGTTTATTGTTTTTATTTTTCACATATAAATTCAGTTTCGTCCAATAACTCTCTTCCTTCCAAATGGATTTATTCAAGATTGCACCTATGAACTCAAAAACTACTACTCAATATGGATTCTCATCCACTCCAAGAAAACCTTCACCAACATAACATATTCAAAATTGGGTCTCCAATGCACTAGTTTGAGGGTACCATATACCTGGTACTATCATGACCTTGGAGCTAGCTCGACATGCCCTCTATATCAAGAATAACCCCCAGTCATCTGGTCAATAATGACCGGTGGTCCAGAAGTAGATAGTTCCAAACACCATATTCAAAAATTTTAGAAGTTTATACCTGGAATAAAGTCATCAATCCATCCCCTATTTTAGAGAGGTAGACCAAGAGTCACCCTAAGACATTGTCCTTAAGACATATGGGTCCTTTCTAAGGTCTCATGCCAATAATCACCACCACCAATGTCATGCGACAACAAACCCTTATCATGATGAGAGTGTTAGCTTCGGTTGTCTGAACCAAGTCCATCATACCCGGGAAAGCAAGATAGACTATCGGGGAAAACAACCATCTAACAGGGAGAATTTTTCTACCTTTCCCCTCTTGAGATTTCTAGCAACATAGTTTGGTGGAAAACAACAAACAAGGAAATACACTTGTCCTCCTTCATTCTGTCGGACATCAGACTCATCTAAGAGCACCCAACCAATACCACCTTTCAAATCTAGTGGAGTGTTGTGACCATGTACATACACCTTCTTACAATCTACTATCAAGTAAGAAGAATTATCTTGTTACATTTAAGGAATACAGCCAACCTACTGTGGTGGAAACTTGTAGTTAGGAACATAATCCAATATGCACTCAACAAGCCTACCAGTAGTCTCGTCTAGTAGCACATAAAGAACAATGCCAACCAATCTTGGAGGAAAATAACTAACAGGCACATACACTAGTCTAAATCCATCAATCCATCCAATAGTCTTGTTTGGTAGCACTCGGAGAGGTTAATCAGAAAGCTCCAACAAAAAACTTGGTGTAGACCCAACTCTCTTCCCCCAGTCAAGAGTGTTGTCATTATCCACTGATATTAAAGGGAGGATAAAAGCATGTATATACACATACTATGGATAAATATTAAAAATATATTCCATTTTAGGCTGTTGAAGTCACCAAGAACATATTGGAAATTGTGAAAGGAAAGACAATAATTCCTACCCCTATCCTGGAAGACTTCCAAAATATCATTAAAAAACAATAGTAGTACCATATGGACCAACACTATTTCTTCCCTATACTTTGTATGACTCATTAACATTCCATACCATAGCTGGTCCACACCTCCATTCCAGTCCAATAGAGTTATGGGGCACACTACCCCATATCATACCGAAGAACAGATCAGGAACATACATCCATTACAATAAGAGATAATAGGCCTATTATATGGGCCACTCCCAAGTACACATATAAACCTAATCATGATAAAACATTTTCCCAAAAATATTATCCAATTATGTGTAAGAAAGCTTCTAAGAAAGAGTCTCACCATGGATATTTGTAGAATCAAGAGTCGGTCTTTGATAAAGCTACTCTTAATGTAGAGTTCTTGAATCCACCAAACATTCATCTGTTATAGCTCAAGATCCCACCCTCCCATTACTAAATTATGGAAGTAGTAGTAGTAATTATGAATTCCATCATAGGACATGACATCATGAAGTATTTATTCCTAAAAATTTGGTCAATCTCAAGAACCTATATCTGTATGAGAGCTATGAAAACCCTCCATGTGTTCTGAAGGTCAAGGAGGAAGACGATTTGTCACTTGCTGTAATCCACCAAGGTGTTCCTCCCCATGAATGAATTCACTGAAAAATATCTCTCTGTAGTAGTGTTTCAAATTTTCAATTGAATTATCCTACTAATAATTTAGTGATAATAAATCCATCTTATCTTGAGGAAATCGAAAACAAAATGCTAGTCATGTTTGATGCCTTGTTACTAGTAGGTGAAATAATTTCTCAATAAGAAGATATCCCAAGGCGATGGTCATTCTCTGAACATCCCTTGGGTCATTATCATTATAATATAGCATAGTAAACACCAACTGATCTCATTTCTTGTGGTAATGAAACTGGGAAGCATCCACAATAGTCGGACCAGGTTGAGATACCTCCACAAAAATATGAAGAGGATATGTCGAACATGAGGAAAAAAATGGCTATGGGTGAAATACTAGTCATGTGTTGGCATTTTTTCACCTCTCAATACATTATTTTAGAGATTTTCGTTTTATATTGTATTCATGATATTTTCCTCAACATATGGAATACTCTTAAACCTCATAAATCCAAAGTATTACCATATGATTTGTAAAAAATTCGTGTAAATGTGATAGAAAGGTTGCATTACCAAATTGACAAGTAATATCTCTAGGATTATCTATATCCAAATATTTAGAAGAAACATGAGGCAAATCAATTTCCATTCCTTGATGCATTAAAGAGGATGCGAAAATTGATAACAAAAACCCCATTTAGTGTTCATATAAGAATATGGGGTTCAAATGGAGCATTTCATTTCACTATGATCCAAATCTAAAAATCCCACCAAATGTGGTCTCTTTCAATGTTATTTCTCTAGTATGTCTACAAAAAAAAATTGTTCATGACCACAAAAATTTTCAGAAAGAACAGGCCTCTACTAGTTTTCATAAATGTCCGGTCCAAACAGTGCAAGAAATTGAGACACTATTTTCAGCATGAATTTGAGAACATTGAGCTGTCCTTGCACATAGAGGATACCATACTTCATATTATTCAAATATATGAAATTAAAAAATGGAATTCTAATGTAGGCGATTTATGTGAGTGTTGGATAATGAACCCAACCAATGTTCGGACCATAAATCGCAAGATCAGAAGGGTGGTTGTGCTGATATAGCTATATCAATTCATCAGCAGACCCAACTTGTAGGGATAAGTGATTCTTAACCGAAACCTTCACTCCAGAAAATAGAGTATTAAGAGTTGAGAAACAATAATACTAACAACCCCATCCTATAGGGATAGATTAGTTTTCACATCTGCAACCCCCTCCTCAGTGGAAGTCAGTTTTCTCATGATTTGGAAGAAATTGAAAAATGGAAACACAGCTGATTTTTTTTGAATTACCTTCAAATAAATGACATCAAAATAATTCCTATGGAACCATCAAATAAGATAACAATATCTCATGGAGGATGAAGAATAATTAGATCTCACCAATAAACTGATAGAATGCCAAAAACACATTTTTTGTGGGTAAATGTAATTAACTCTGCCATGGAAGATCCTCTAGAAAATGAGTCCAGTTCAGGTGATTCATCAGATGATGTTATTATTCAGACTACGGTCCACAATAATGAAAATGGAAGAGGTGTGAATACCTGAAATTAGAGGCTTACCCGAAATTTAGTTATTCCCTTTAATAGTCAACATCCACCTCTTCAAAAGGCACATAATAAGGGGAATGGTAAAGGTCACACCATGTATCATATTTCCCAAGGAGAAGGTCAATACCTTTTCCATCATGAATGACATTCTTAGCAATAAGAGGAGATGAAGGTGTTGAGAAGATACAAAGAAAAGTTACTCTGATGCAGTACTCCTTCCATACATGCTCCACAAGAAGATCATCAACATACACTTATAGTAGTAGTACCTCAACAAAGAAGGTTTGTTGCAACTTCTAATGAGGAAAATAAATTATCTTCATTTGATACACAACTAGAAAAGGGTCAATAACATCCTTACAATCATTTCCCTATGAGTTTTCCAAGGAAAATTCCAGTAATGCCACCCCCAGTCGTCGTACTACATCAAGCTCTATCTATTGTACCTATAAAGGTCCCGGATCAGACAAATATTCCTCAAATGATTATAAACACCATTGAGTCACTGAAGACTGGATTAAAATCTATTGAAGTATTGATTTCACCAATAAATCCTAAAAATAATATTTATCCGGAATGGATGGATCCAACTCCCCCACTACCAAACTTTTGGAATCCTACATTAATAATCATCAATGGATATAGAGATATGAAGTAGCACTTGGCTCATTTTATCTCCCATTTTGATCTTAGTATGGGAACCCCTGATCAGCAAGATGTAGTGAAACTCAAATGTTTTGTTCAAGAACTATAAGGGCCTGCCTTTGTCTGGTATACAAGTTCGTAGTCTTGATCAATTACTATATAGAATGATCTCCATCAGATGTTTTTTTTCTAGTTCAACTCAATGTTGTAAAAGACAAAATTATTCGATCTCACATGCTATAATAAACACGAGAATGAAAGAGTTTCATATTTCATTACTCGGTGGAATATATTGACATAATCCATGAATATACTACTCCTTCGAGAGGAGTTACTACCCATTTGGGATGAAAACCTCCATGATACATTGCACATAGCATTAATCCCTATGAAATACACAGGAGGATTTTGGGATCTGGAATCGATTTCTCAAAAACTAGAAAACTCCATTAGAGAGAGTAGATCAAAATCCCAAGTAATCCCAATAGCTCTGGGGATAATATTATGAAAAGAAGAAACTGATATAGTTACACAAAATTAGGCTAATGTACTCGTTGTTACTTCAAATACCTGAGCATACCATAGAGATCCACCTACTGGTTGTCAGCATCAATGAACACCTAGTCAAAATGATCAAAAAGATAAACCATAGAGGAAATTTTAAGAGTTTAATTGTAAGGACTATTATTTTAGAAATAACAATGTCTCCTACTACTTCATCTCAGTTTTGGAAAAAAACATAGTTTAGTTTCCATGGACAATGAAATACAATAAAGAAGAAGATAAGGACCACTAAAACCATTTCAACTTCCATCAAAATTTGTGGCACCCTATCCAGGAATGATTAGTTTTTAAATACCTCCAACAAAATATGGTGGAATTCAGGCATGTGAAGATAAATATATCACCATCCTAGGAAGGATGTGTTACTGATACTGATCTATATTGGGAAGAAAAATGATAGGAAGTCAAAAGAAATAATGAATTTGAATTTTATGATTCAATTTTTTGAAAACAATCAACCAAACTCATGACATTCTAGAAACACAATTGAAACAAAAAATTGTGTATCCTACCGCTTTCATTAAAGGAATGTCGTCTTCATCAAAAGTACAGTCTTCTAAAGGGAAATCCTCAAAGAAGAATCCTGGAAAGAATAATATGGAGGAAGTATAAGAAGATGATCTCAGGTTAAGTCCAATGTTTTCCTTGAATTTATATGATTTCATGCTAATTTTCTCAAAAGCATGGGCACCTCCTCGCCGAACAGAAAAATTATAATCGACCTATCTGACATAATATTCATTAGATGAGGGATTCATCTTCGATTTAGTTAATGTTATTCACTTAACTAATCCCTATAAAAATGATGATTCTTATTATGAACCATAGATCCATGTATTTGATTGGGGAACTGGGGTAAGAGGTCATCATGGTTGAGGATACAAGGGAAGATGTGGGTATTCCAGAAGCCACTACATCAATTACACCCCTTCTTGAACAATTTATGTAAATTAAACTCACAGGAGATCCCTCCTCTGGGCTCAGCATGAACAATGTAATTACCTCACCCATAATAGGGTCCAACAGGACATGATCATATTGTATGATTAATTAATGGTTATATCACCACCTTCTCTATGAGTGGGAAGACCTGGCCAGCCTAATCCACCAAGAGTAGAAGTATTGATAGCTTAATCCCCAAAAATGGTCTGTCCACATCAGAAGCATCATCTTCCATGGAACATGAAAATGTGAATCTCCATACTAGAAAATTCAAACCTTTGGATCAAAAGTATGATGTGTTGAAGAAATTTTCCCAAGTACCACGCATTATATCAATCCTGGATTCTTCAACTCTATCAAAAGAACTTCAATAATAACTTATTGAGGCATTTTCAATCCCTCAAGATTATGAAACTGAGGTTGCTTCCACATAGGTTTACCATATAGAGAATTCCCTATAAAAATTCAATGATATTATATATTTTATTTACCAAGACAAGTATGTTTTTATATAAGGACACCTCAGATCCTTTTACATATCTGGTAGGATTAATGACATCGACATCCAATGATACATCATTGATAATGGCTCAGGGTTCAACCTGATTCCTATCTAGAAACTTCTCCGATTGGGACACAATGAATCCCATTTATATCCCTCCAATTTTATGTTACAAGGTTATGAAATGAATGATCATTAAATCCTTAGTGAGATTACTCTTAGAACTCAGTTTGGGGTTCTCAAATCTGATTGAGAGTTCAAGATTGTCTGGCAGGAAACAACTGTCATCATTTTCCTGGGGAGACCTTGGCCACATCAACTTGTGGTTATTCCTTCATCATACAATAACTGTCTCATATATTGTTTAAATGGTTAAATTGGTATATTTAACAACGATAAGTCTCTATTTGAAACTTCTGAATGTCAGTACATTGATTCATAGTTCTATCACACAAAGGGAAAATAGTCCACAATGAATGATGTTACTAGAATAAACGCTCTGAATGGCCTGGAAAAGATCCTAGTTAACCCATTCCAAAAACTCAATGCTGATTATGTGTTACCCATTAATAAAATTGAAAGGGTTGGCACAAATCCATGAATTCTTTCAATGACTTCCATAATTTCATTTTTGTAAATTTTGCATGATAATATAGGAATGACTAAAAAATAAAAATTTAATTGATAATATACAAGAAATCATTATTTCACCAAGAAATCATAAAATCATAAATACAGATGTCTTCATTCCATTCACTAATATTTAACAAGTCTATGATTCCTCATACAATCTAGAAGAAGTTTTCAAACTCATGGAAAAATATTGAGATGCTGATTGTGTCTATATCATCTTCCATTTAGAACTTCGAAATGATCATTCATCATCAGTTGGGCCAGAGATTGTTTCCTCCTCTATAGGATGTCCAAATACCGACTACTCCTCTACCTCTAAAATTATTTATTCATCTCTTACCCTTAATGAATATTCATAAGGATAAAATTGAAGAAGAATAATATGATGAATTTAGGGATGCCCCTCCATTATTTGAAGAAGGTGTCTCCACCACTATGGATGAACTTAGATAAATAAATTTGGGTACAAAGGAAGATCCACACCCCACTCTAATTAGTGTGTCCTTGAATTGTGATGATAAAGAGGTGTATACATCCTTTTTGAAGAATTATATGGATATATTTTCATGGAATCACATATAGATTCTAGGACATGACCCCAACGTGGACACCCATCGTTTGCTTATTGCAGAAGAGAATCAAGGATATAAGTAGGCAGTAAGAAGGACACACCCGACCGATGCCTCCAATATTGATGATGATTTTGAAAGTTTTATCAAATCCAACTGCATATGAGAAGTGTAATATACATTTTTTAGGCTATATTTTCACTATTAAAAAGAATAATGGTATAATAATTTTTTTCATTCATTTCAGAGATCTCAATTAGAATTTTCCCAAATATAACTTTGTAGTTCCAATCACAAAACTCATTATTGATGAAATAAATGGATAAAAAGCTCTCTAATTCATATATGGATACTCTAGGTATATTAAAATCAATATGGCCCCAAGAAATGTGTAATTTAAAACATTCATATCCCCTTAAGGCATATTTTTTTATTAGGTAATTATTTTTTTCATGATGAATATTGGTGAGACATATCAACATGCAGTGCACTATATCTTCAAACCCTTCTTGGAGAAACTCATTAAATGATATGATGGTGATCTAGTGGTTAAATTCAATATACATTTTGAACACCTAGATGATCTGGAGACTATAATCAATAACATTTGGCAACATAATATGAATATAAACTCCTTTAAATGTGTTTTTGGGGAAACCTCAGGATAAATTCTCTACTTTTTTTGCATTCCATCACAACATCATAGTTGATCCTATGAATAAAAAAGTTATTATTGGCTTATCCCCTCTTCAAAACATGACAGAGTTAATAGCAATTCAAATAAACATGGCTTCTATATGAAATTTTGTAGCCAATCTAGCATGAATTTTTTCCCTTCACCAAATTAATGAAGAAGGGGATCACATATCAATGGACCAATGAAAGACAAGAGGCATTTGATAACCTTAATAAATACCTCTTGATTCCACTGGTATTGATTCCAACTGTTGTGGGACACCCTCTCATCCTTTATGTGACAGCCTTGGAGTTATCATTGTGGCACTTCTTTGCATAGAAGAATTATGTTTGGAAAGAAAACAACCTTTATTATCTCATTGGAACCATGTTTGACATAGTTAATTGATATTCAGATACTGAGAAGATATTCCTATAATTAATCATCATTTGTTAGAAGATGAGGCACTGCCTTTAGCATCCTTAGGTCTTCTTGGTCTCTCGTAATAACCTACTTAAATTTATCCTCAGGAATATTATGAAGACTGGATGTCTGGCATGGTGGGAAGTTATTCTACAATAGTTTGATATACAGTTCATGTATCAAAAAGATGTAAAAGTCCATTCCTTGGTAGGATTCCTTGAATAACACCCTTCTGTGGATGAAATATCTTTGAATACATAATTTCCAGATGAATAAATATTCTATAAAAAATATAGTCCCTAAAAAAAGGGAAATGTACTTTGATGGTGATCCAAAAGTCCAATAGGGAAGAAAATTCAAGAACATAATCTTAACAATGTTGGGTTAGGGATTGTTCCTATCTCCCTATAGAGAGCAGTATTTCAATATTCCTTTCTATTATCAGACAGTGGTACCAATGATGACATAGAATATTAGGATCTCATTGCAGGTTTTCAATTGGTACTCCATGTATCATAAAATCTTCTAGAAGTGAAAGGTGATTTAGAATTGGTAGTTACGGATATAAATGGGGATTACACCATTATATGAGAAGAAATGATTTCCCTATGTGGTTATGTATGAGGTTTAATGGCATAATTTCTCTCATATCCAAAATTTTCTAACATCCCACGATAAAAAAAAACCCATCCTCATGCATTGGAAAATGCATCCAAATCCTTGGAAGATCAAAATCGGGATGAAACAATCATTAGAATTTCCCTTTTTCATGTGGTTTAACCTTTTATTAAAATAAGAACTGATTAAATCATTGAAATGATTCCCATTTTGAAGCCATATAGTCAAACCATAAGATGGATGACACCTATCATGAAATATCTCCAAAACGGGTTACATCCACTGGATAGAGTTGGAAAAGAGAAGATCTGGTAATGAGCAGTTTATTTCACTCTTTATGATGGCACAGATCACCAGAAGATCCTATACAAATGAGGCATTAATAGAATCCTTCTCAGATGCATTAAGGGACTTCATCCTTCATGAATGTAGTACATGTAGGAGTCTGTGGTGCCCACCAGTATAGGCATAGGCTTTCTGATCAAATCCAAAGGCATGGATACATCTGTCCTTCGATGACACAAGATTTAACATATTTCACTAAGATTTTTCATCCCTTCTAGTCCCAGAACAAGTTCATTAATAAACCCCTAGAGTTTCTACATAAAAATAAATACTCTTATCCATTTTCTATATGAGAAATGGATGTAGTAAGACCTTATCCTCAAGCAACGTCCAAGAAGTTCAAGTAAATCCTTTCTGATACTAATTTTTTCACTAAATGGGATGAATAAATACCTCTAAAAGATGTTGGGGATAAAATAATTTCTAGCTTTTTCCCGGATAATATCATTATAATATTTGGTTTCCCCATACCATGTTGATGGAAAAAAGCACCAATTTTTGTTATTCTATGGTAGGGAAGTTATATCAGGAATACAATATCAAATCCAACATTCATACTGCTATCATGAAGTGATAAATGGATAGATATAGAATTTCCACAAAAACAAGTCCAACATAGACAAGAAAATGATGGATAAAGATAAGAAATATTTCCCTAATAAAATTTTCCATGGATTATTGGTTTACAGGACTACTACCCTTACCACCACATGGTCAAATCCGTACTCATCAGTATACGGGACAAAAGTAGTTCTTTCTATTAAATTTCAATTAGATTCACTCTGAGTTACTTTTTTTGATCAGAAA
Organism: Viscum album; assembly: GCA_963277665.1. Classification (NCBI taxonomy): domain Eukaryota; kingdom Viridiplantae; phylum Streptophyta; class Magnoliopsida; order Santalales; family Viscaceae; genus Viscum; species Viscum album. The sequence goes on along the minus strand of OY728162.1, from coordinate 1,460,515,425 downwards.
TCTATATATGAGAAGTCATAGAAGTGAATTGATAAGTTGGATTGAGTGGATTAAAAATGATTTCATAACTTACATCAGTTTGAAGTATATCATAACCTAATATCATGAAATTTCAACAAGAAAGTCCACCTCCATTCATTCCTCTAGGGAGAATTGGAATTGTTCCTTATAACAAAAATGATATCAGTAATGAAACCTCCAAACCATGAGACAAATTATGAAGGAAATTACTCCATTCAAATTTTCGAATCTAATAGTGATTATTCATTAATCTCAATGGATAGATAACTCACTACAACTCTAACCAATATAATGTTCCTGAAAAAATACATTGTGTAATCACACAAAGTTCATCTAGGTTGAATGAAATTAAACTATGTAACAACCAATGTACTGGATTTACGATGTTAAACTACATAACACAATACATATATGTTATATGAAATTAAACTACATAGCATGTTCATCCTTGTCTCAGGATGTTAAACATCATAGAATGAGGTCCTAGTATGATGACCTGAAATAAAAAAAATATCATTTGTCCTCACCACATGAAATTAAACAGTAAGGTTTACATCATCTTCATTTGACGTTAATAAATATATAAATATACCATTAATGGATATTACTTATGGTCCTTTAAAATATGAGTATCTTTCAGTCATAAGAATGACTCACATCATTTCCACTCCTTAGTGGAACATGTACCCATACTCTTAGTATGTCTGAATCAGATCTGCATAGGGACCCCATTTCAAGAACTATGCGTGGCTTGATTTTCATTCCAGTGAGAAATGTAGTGACACCTAGATATTCTATCTTTGTCCCATCCACTAAAATAAAAAAAATCATTTCATTATATATGAGTTAATTCTATACTAGGAATCCTTCTATGAAATATGGCTTGATACTCATACCATCTTTTATTTTGGGCATGATCATTATTCTAGAAAGTATTAAAACACCCTTTCTTACATGAACATTCAATTTGTGTGGGAAACCATCCTAAATAACTACATGTGTCTTGATTCATAACCCATCAAGATATATAGTGACACATGGGTCCTATTAACTAGTCCAACTACAATATTTCATTGTTTTCATGTCGGTTCATCTTCGTCCTTACCACATTATGTTAGACTGTATGGAACATTTTAAGAACTATGTGTGGATTGATTCTTTCCCTCACAAGATACATAGTAAAACCCCGATCTCTTTTCTCAGGTCCACTTGCAGTGTGGAAAAATTACCTTCACCCCTATGCGTACAAATAAAAACATTTTAGGGAGATACATCATGAACTACAAGTGGCTTGATTATTTCCTCAATAAGATAAATAGTGACACCCAAATCTCAAATCCTGGGTCCAACCACAATTAATCAGTAAACCCCTTTTATTTTATATGTATGAATCATATCTCCAATGGAAACATGTCAAGAACTACATGTGGATTTATTCTTGCCTTTAGAATGTTATGTAGAGATGTCTGGTTCTTGTCCCCTAGTCCAACCATAAAATATCTTTCACATCAGGTCACCCAAATCAATGCTGCATGAAGATAAACTACATGGAAATAACTTCGTATGGATTTATTATCATTCTAATGACATACACAGATATGTCATGATCTCTAATCTGGGGTGAAACCATGATTAAAAAATTGACTTCATCACTTCAAAATCTAGTTGGTGTGTTAGAATCATCTTCAATAACTATGTATGAATTGATTATTATCCTAGTAAGATACATATTGAAGCCTGAATCTACAATATTGGGTCAAAAATAACAACAGAATCTTCTTTATTCCATGTCTGTATGTATCAAACCTACACAGGGAGCATTTAATGAACTACATGTCGCTTGATTCTCATATGAATGACATATGTAGTGATGCTCGGGTCTCCAAATCTGGGGCCATCCGTTATTTTGGAAGTGAAAATCTCTATCCTTTTCCATGTTCATGAGTCATATTTTAATAAGGATATCTTCCAAGATATGTAAGTTAATTCTCAATTCAATGAGATGCTTGGTGATGTCCAGATTTCCTTCTATAGGCCCAACCATTAGCATAGAAATTATAAAAATTCATATTCCCTATGTAAAAACATGATGATATGGGGAACAATTTCATGAACTATGTGTGGCTTGATTTTTGTTCTAGCAAGATATATAGTGATTCCTAGATCACCTATCTCTGCTTCGATAATAGTGGTAAAATCACATACTCCATGTGTGTGGATTTTAACTACATGGGAAACCCTCTTAATAACTACGCATGTCTTGATTCTTTCCCCATAAAGATACGTAGTGACAGCTTGGTCCTCTTCCTTAGTATAGTCATAAGATTTTTTTACATCAGAATCACTTCACATCCTCACCACATAAAAAGAATGGAACTACAAGAACTATGTGCAGATTTATTTTTATCTACATGAGATACATAGTGACATCCATATCTTCAATCATGGATCCATCTACAACATGATATGAAAAAACCTCTTTTCTTTCATGTTCAAGTCAGATCTACATGAGAAGATCCAATAAATTTTTTCACCTTATACATGAACTTGTATCTGATAGAACAAAATGTGACTTGAATATTGATTCGACAAGATACGTAGAGAAACTTGGGTGTTATACCCTATTCCAATTGTAATATTCAATTTCTCTTCATATCAAATCCCATATTGTCCTTACTGCATGACATTAAACTGCATAATCTAATGTACATTCATCATGACACGAAACTGCATGTTAACCAGGGAACTATGTATATCTTGATTTTCATCACATTGAGATACATAGTGAAGACATGGTGATCTGAGTCCCAACCAGGAGATAAAATAAGACCCCCTCATGCATACAATTAAAAATCTATAGATGAGACTTTATTTTTGGTTCTCTCCTTAGAGATCCCACTAAGGAAATAAAAATATGTTCCCATTATACATATGAGTTAGATCTTTATAAGGGACTCTAAACTCATGTCCAATATCAGTCCAAAATTTTACCTTAGGCATTGGATATTACCTCTTTCATATTTCATACTCCTATTCTTGAATAATTTTAGATCATTTAAATCCTTCGTCTACATATATTGATAAAATTTCTTGTACTTGAGATTGATTATCCTGACTATGTATTACATTTCCCTAGGTGTACATTTTTAATTCAACCATATAATAGGCTTGTCAGCCAACATATGAAACTTTTTATCTCTATAGTATATGCACAGTGGACCCTGTATAATATGGCCCCCATAATGGGTTTTTCAAATAGCAGTAACCTTATTCTTAGGAGAATCTTATTTTCTCCCCTCTAAGATTTTATGACGGTATGCCGAAACCTGTATTTTAAAGTTGTCATACTTTTCATATGTTTCCCATATCCATTATCCCAACCTGAAAGTATTTAAGACCTTGGTTTACTTCTCTTCCCTTCACTTGTTCAAAGCATACTAGAATAACCTTGGTTCATTTTACCACCCATCATTCATTGTTTCCATAATATTATGGTCCATGTTATATAATCTAAAACTACAGACATCATATTCCTTATTTTTGGATCATACCTTGATAGAAATATTATTCCTTTGATTCATTGTATATTATGACCAGAAGTAATCTTAATGTATTCATATACTTTTCTCCATAACCAAAACTATATGATTGGGAAAATCCAAATCACCGTAAACATTCATCATATTTTAGAAATAGAAAGTTAGAATTCTTGAGATTCCCTTTACCAGACTTTGCAGTAAGTTCTCCATATGGCCTTTTGTAAAATCCACCTACATAACAATCATGTCAGCATATGGATTCCACTATTAACTATATAGAACATGCCCTAGTTTTTCCTACATAATACAACTCCTATAATAACTTTGTCAATTAGAGGTAACTTCTTTCTTGTAAGTGACATCCTCTAATGCCTTTTCCTTTTTCCCATTTCATTTTAGGGATCCAAAAATTCAAAAATCACAGTGTACAATTCTTCTTTTCCATATTTGAATATGGTAGTACATTTCTAGAAAAATTACCAAAAACATATAGACTCATAAACATTTGGTCAAAACTAAAGAACATAAATTATATCCCCCATTATTGCCTTCCAAAATGACTTTAAACTACATATCATACTATTATAAATTCCTTAATTTTCTTTCTGCGTGACTTTAAACTGCATGGATTTATGTCCTTACTGCATAAATTCGAACAAAATGGCATAATGTCCTTATTGAATGGCATTAAACTACAAAAATCCATCATCCTTTGTCTTAAAAGTACATTATGTTCTTTACATTAGTTATTTAACCAAATGTACACTTCTTTATTCCTCATATCTATGAAGAAGTGGTTTCTTATTCATGGACTATTTCAGCACAGATGGCCCCTTTTTGTTCTTAGACATATTTCCTTGAAAAATCCACGTACTATGGTTTTGAGACATCCAAATCTTAAACCCCTTTGTCAATCAGTAATAGAATATCAATATTGATTCGAACTTATTTACCTGGAACTTGAGTATATTCCCCAATTGGGCTTGTATATGTCACCCACATAATAGACATGTTAGCCTAAGGATGCAACTATTTACATATGTAGCATATTCCCTTGTTTCCCTTTTATAATACATCCCCATAACTAGTTTTTCAAATAGTAGAAACTTCACTCTTGGAAGAGATTCCCACTATTTATATACATTATTTTTTAGATTTTTTGACAATAAATCATATGACTCAAGATTCCACTTGGAAATATTTTAGGAATATCGGGGCCTTCCTTTCCATTAAGATTTTTTTGGGTTCTCATTTCAAAATTCATGGTCAATGATATTCGACCTTAAACAATAGCCATATTAGTCTAACATTCCTGAATTTAAACATCCCACAAAAAAAAGACATGGTACTCACGAGACTGTAAACCAGCAAAGGTCCATCTAGACAAAAGCTCAGCCTCAGCACACTAAACCTGCACTCTGTAAAGATTAATAAATACCTAGTGATAAAAATATATTAAAATGAAAAACTTTTTAGGATGAAACCCAAAAAAGGAAGTCAAAGAAAACTCCAAATATCACCCGTAATGTCTCCTCCCTATTGATCTTAGGAAAAAATTAGGGTGATGACACAAAAGACACAATGTTTGTAGAGTGGTCTATAGGACCCATGCAATAGTCTACCTATGGTCTCTAAGACCCATGGCTTAGGATGATATTAGGTCCTCCTTCCAAATATGACGTAGCTCTAATGAAAAACAAAATTAAGTTGGAATGTGTCAAATTACCCTAAAGATACCTTACAACAAGATTATTTTTCATCCTGAATTAATCTAATTCTAATAGGGGGATTTTTTTGACACTACAAGATGTGTTTCATGCACTTTGACGTAGAATTCGGGGTTGTATTTCCCTTTTCCATGAGACTTATCCATAATTTGGGATAAGCAGAAAGACCCCTTATAGGATTAGGATGTGGGTTTCTATGATCGATGATAATAAGGTTTTTATGCATCAAAATTAAATTTTATACTTTCATCTTATAAGACTTTGTTTATTCACCATCTCAATAAGTGTATATCACTTTGAGAGATTCTATTTTATTGGTCACAGATACCAAACAGACTTACGAATAAAAAGGTATGGCACTCAGAATACAAATAAATTTTGTAAAGGGATTTTCTTCACTTGTGCGGATGACCTATGTAGAGGACCTAGGCAGTGGACCTATGCCAAGGACCAGCACCAAAGATCTATATGGAGGATCTATATAGTGGACCTATGCGGAGGACCTACCTGGAGTAACTCCTCCTCTTAGGTCCCCTTATTTTCCTATAAATAGGACATTTGTGCTCCTTATTTGATAGGTTTAAATTTGTGAAGAAGCCCTAATGATATCATTACGCCGACCCCCTTCATCTAGGTCCTCAAAAACTCTCATGTAAATCTATGAAACATGAAATAAGAGACAATTAAATGGGAAAGTGCATCAAATTCCCATCAGGGTCTAAATCACAAGGACCTATGAAATGGACCTACGTTAAGGACCTGTGATAAGGACCTGCATTGTGGACCTGTGTTGTGGAATTGTTCTAAGACCCTAAGCTATGGACCTCATGAGTTATAAACTAGAGATACAATGGGCATCCTATTTAAGATTAATACCTATCCAAATCTCAAAGGGAATCCTCCTTAGGGGAAATCCCCAACCAAATCTCAATGGGCATCCTCTTTAGGAGAAATCCTCAAAAAAAGCTAAATGGGAATCCTCCTTTGGAGTATGCCCCAACCAAACCTCAAAAGGTCATCCTCCATATGAGTAAGTCCCAAAAAATATGGAATGGGCATCCACTTCAGGAGTAATCCTTGGCCACATTCTCTCCAAGGGACATATTTCCCTGTGAGACTGAATGAACAAGGATAACTATGATTCCCACCATAATTGGGATATGCAGGAATCCTTCACCCAGGGCCCGAGATCAATGTACATCCTCCAAAAGAGCCCAAACCAAATTCTCTTAATCCAAGAATCATCATTAAGAATAGTCCCTAATTTAAACACCTCTATATCTATATGAGTTAAGACATATCTTGTGGACCCTATTATAAGAGAATAAAATTTTGGATAAATCCCCAATCTATTAATCTAAAAAATATATACTCTCCTATGAGACATACCAAACTATATAGGCATTGATTCCCATACAAATGGGATACATTGGAAGCATCCCTCAGATTCAAACCCAACATCTCAGATCAAACCTATTTTCTCTGGGCCACAAGCCCAGTAGGGTCTAATACAACATGGAAACTTATATCCATCCCAGGTTCCTTGGGATGATTTGGTATAAGTATCACCCCAAACTTTTACTAGGGACATTATGCCTAGATTTCCTTACCACACAACATTAAACTATACGGTTGGGTCCTTATCAAATGACCATAAAAGGTATTGTGGGTCCTATTAATAAGCACTAAACTATGACAGTTCTAATTACTTTTACATGGATATGTAAGTAGAACATCTATGGTTTCGTTCCAAACATCAAAAATAGCTTCGGTCTCTATAGATGAAAACAAACTCCATAGTGACTTTTCTTTACCTAGAAGACAATAAATTTTATAGTGCCCCCATTGAGTGGCTTAAAAACCAGCATCATCGTAATAACGACCGAAGATCTCCAAGTGTTATATGAGAGGATTCCATTGATGGAGAACCATGAATTCATACAGATATCACCATTGATGAATAACCTCGAATACATATGAATGATCTAAATCCCACACAAGATAATAGTTAATTGAAAATTTGAAGGAAACACAATATTATTCATAGTAAATTAATAAGGATTCTTGAGCATATCTTTAATCTATAATAGAGTCTAAGACTATGAAATAATTCCCCCCAAAGGGGTGTGATGAGCCTAACCTCCAATCCTATCGAAAAATGCAAGTTATTAAGTATCATATGTCAATAAACATAAAAAATGACTAGATTTGGAAAGATTGTACCGTTGGATACCAAAACATTGGATTCTTCCATTTATGAAAATAAATCCATTAGAAAGCATTCTGAAATACTTATTCCTAACTAGAACACTCATTCCGGAGAAAATAAGTCACAGTATCATTTCCCTAAAGTTGTAAGGATCATTATTCATACATGATTAATAATCAATAAGAAAATAAGATAAGGAATGTGACAAAGAATGTGAAGGTACAAGGCCTCCCTGTAACACAACTTAACCCTCATATTCCTCCTAAATAGATTTATAGGAAATAAATAAAAAGGTTTCAGAAGTCACAAGTGATAGGGCCTACTTCCAATTTCTATAGTTGGGTCGGGTGAAGGTCCCACATTGCACATATAAAGTGACCATTTAAGTTTAAAGGTGGTATTACTTATAACTCTTTTATCATTTATATACCTTTAAATGGTTTAATTATAGGAATAAACATTTCTAATTTATAACATCCCATACACATTATAAATTGAATTGTGGCATCCACTTAATCCTGACCATAACATGTTCTTGGCCATACAACCAATGTTACATGACTCATCATTACATAACCAACTAATTAAGGTGTCCTAAAATATTATGTATATTTAAGTGTCAATTATGTTTTTCATAGTCCAGCAGGAAGTTTCAACACAATTAATCAATAATTACGAAACTATAGTAAGCACATGCATCACAAGAAATGCATAGAGCAAGTATATATGCCCTGGAATAATGCATGAAATTTTAATCTTATTATTCCTAATATGATGCATGATTTAATATTACCTCATTTCATTAGTGTAGGGTAAAACCTAACATTATCTTAACATTTAAAGTAATAAAAACACAAAACAAGTGTGTCGCCCAATAGTGAAATCCATGAAACTGTAAAAGTGAAAGAAATAACTACATTTACCTAACCTAAGAAAATTGGCCTTACCTTGTATGTGAGTAAGAAATTCCCAGGCATAGGCTCACTACCAAATTTAAATGTCCCATCCTCCTGTCTAAACTCAAAAAGTAATAAAATAAGAAAAACACTCTGATACCACTTTGTAGCATCTGAACGTATATCCCAATCAACGGTATACCAAGATGTTGGCCACAATACCTCATGTGTGCCTCACTGAACGTCAAAGGATTCCAACTAGAAAAGAAATTATATGGTGTGTTTGTCGAGAGAGTATTCCCTCATATATTAGAGTGATCATAGTAGAAAAAAGATAATAAATAGTATAGTCATAAATAAGTTAAAGACTAAAGAAGAAATAGTTGAAATAAACCATCCAAAAAAATTATACAAGAAGGAGCTAGATAAAAATATAGATAAAAATGGTGATGATAATTGTTTCATGTGACTATAAAAAAGAGTACACAAGGAATATATGTTTTAGTCATATACCACATGCTATACAAAATATACAAAAAATTAAAAAACTGCTACTATAAGAATCTCAAGCACAGGCTCAGTCCTCTGCCTAGTACTCAAAACTAGAAGAACAATCAAGCATCAAAAGATGGAAACATCCCATTATCCATACCTGAAATCATAAAGTATGATTGGGTACCATAGGCATCCCAAAAAGGGTGTGAGATACAATATCAGTAGGCCACAACCATCCATGTATAGATTAATATATTTCATGAAATAAATAAATGAAAAATGTTTGATATATAATACATTCATGGTAATAAAAAACTAATAAAAAACATCAATATGGGCTCCTAAATTGACCCCCACTCGATACCACCTACTTCGGCCTAAGATGGGTGTCTGAACCAAGGTACATATACCAGTGGTATGGTAAATACGTTGGCCATTATAAATAATGTAACCAAGGTATGTAAACCCCAAGATTTTTCAGTGACTTGGAAATCTCATTACCATGTCATCATTCAAGAATGATTATAATGTAAATAATAAGTATCACATATGACACAAGCAAGAAATCCATAAAATCAAAAGATGGAGTCATGAGCCCTTCCAAGCTGACCTATAAAGAATCCAAAGTGTTTTTAAGAGTGTGTTCGATATAACCAATACCATGAAATCCGTCTATGTAACCACAAAAAATATTCCCTATTATCCCTCATGGCTCGGTGAACTCTGATTACATACCCATTATCTCATAGAGGGGACCAGGTATCACCTAATGCATTGAGTAGCCATTATGACAATGATTTATCTATAGTTTCTCCACTAGTTAACTAGTGTCACTCATGAGAATAAAATAATCTACCCATAGTGCCGGAATAAGGAAATACAAAGTATCTACCCCATCACATTAGGTAGATCCAATATAAGTATAGAGAGTCTATCCATGATGTCCTTCGGTCGATATTTGTGTTCTCTCCCAGCTTGTAGTAGGTGAATCATAGTAACTATGGAACATAACCCAATGCATAACAAATACAATAACTTGTAATCCATAATAATTTCAACATCACAAGATAAGAAGCAATCCAAATTATAAAAAAATTAATCAATTAAATATAGTAATTAAGTACAAGGAATAAAATTTCAAAAAAGAATAAGTCAAATGACATAATACATATCAAGATACAATGAGACATGATGCATGGTATAAGTTAATGAGAACAAGGAACAAAGAAACTATATAAATGTGGAATTAAAATGACATGAAATATGTATCAATATTAATAAATGAGCCAACAAAGCAAGTACATATGGTAATAAGAATAAGAGATAACATAAGGAATAATGCATGAGGCCCAATTTGATAAATGTAAAGAATTAGGCATTACCAAGGGGCTAAACTCTTCACTCACAATTAATCTTAATTATTATTAGAAATTTAAGGAATTAACCAAGGTGCAAAACACAGACACATGGATGTTATCAATTTAGGGTATGGGTATATAGTCCATTTGGGTGGGCACACACAGAGGGGTGGACAATGGTTATGCGAAAAATCGATAAAGGGTTTTCGCTATAAGATTATGTGAAAAATTACATGATGAACCCATTAAATTAATTTATTAAACATTTTGAAGCATCTACAGAATGGTATGACACACAACACAATGACACTTCATTTAAAAAGTGATGAAATTAGTGGGAAATATTGAGACCACCTACCATGATTTATTATCGCTACACTTTGATTTTTTTGAAGACTAGATTGATCTAGAATGGGAGAAGATGAAAAAATCTTCAAATTACAAGAAAATAGGGAAAACTATATTTCCCCTAAATAGAACACCATATGATGGAAGCAAGGAGAAATATAATGAAAAATATCATAGAGAATACCGATATTTGTTTGATGGATCCAACTGTAATCAATTTTAATGTTCGGTGAAGGAGGTATCTCAAAACCTATATAGGAAGAAGAAGTATTCCTTATGTTTGGGGGGAGAGGAAAAACCCATTGGAATAGATAAAGGGATAGGATGGTTTAATTAAAACATTAAAGAGGGGTGAAAACATAATGTCACCCACACATGAATGGGTGTATTGATTTGCTTCATAGTTGGCCAAACTGTGAAAACCCATAAAAAGGGATATTCTCTAAGAGGCCTGAAACGTCACACAAATGTCGGGCTAGGGTCACACAATTGCAGAAAAACCGTGTAGACCCCATCACCCCATATTCTATAACTGGATGATTATATATATTATATGAGATGGGTTGTAAAACATTATTAATGGTGTGGCCCAATCATCATATTCTTAAAATAGGGGCTCCAGGATCCGAATGAGACCTAAATAACCCCAATCCCTCCATGAATCCCTTAGGAAAAATTAAAAGGTCATAATAAATGAATTTAATTAAAAGATAGACCATACCTTTGAGAAAATTGAGGTATTTATACCAATAATGACATCCTCTTGAGATTAAACCTTCAAATAGTCCTCCTACTATATATAAGACACAAAATCATTTCAAATCTTTTAGATATACTATTTAGTATAATCCTAAATAATATCCATTATAATGAGGCTCTTATTTGGAATAATACTAATCAAATCCACCCAATAAGCCTTCTATTTGTTATTATCCACAATAACCTCCACTCATGTGAGACTCCTCTTTAGTTTAAGCCTCAACAATACTCACCCTATGGGGAACCTCTATAGGTGTAAGTCCCATAAAATTTTGAAATATGTGGGATTTGATTCCCAACAAACTAAAAAATATAGAAAGCCTCCTTGGTGACCAAACCGAACAACATAATTGACCTTATTGTTCACCAAGACACATTCTGGGTAGGATCATATCCAACCTGGAACACTATAATCATTCCATGTCCCTTTTATTTACAACCTTATTGGGTATCATACCTAGTAAGATCATTCACTGCACCTAGGATACCACATATTTTTGGGGTCCCTCAGGCCAGCTTTGTGTAAGTCCCACACTATCCATGGCCAGACACCTTTCTCATGGACATCTTTTCCACATGATATTAAATTTCTTGGTTTTTTACTTATCATAGAACCTTAAAAGGTGATGTTTTCTAATAAGTGGCACCAAAATACATGGTTTTTTATTCTATTCTCTAGGATATATAGGAATCCATTCTTATGGGTTTGATCCTGTAATTAAAGAAAATTATGTATTTCTGGATGATTGTAAACTCCAAAGAACCATGTTTCATGTCTTGAAACCAGCATCATCCTAATGAATGAACAATGAATCTCTAATAAATTCATAAAAATGTACCATTGATGGAGAACCTCAAATACATACTGATATCCCTATCAATAATTAACCTCAAATACATAAATATGATTTCAAAACCATATATGATTATAGTTGATCATTAATTAAAGCTCATAAACATCATTGAACACAAGGTTTATGATCATATCCTAAATCTATAAGAGATTCCCAGAATATGCAATAGTCCCCCCACAAAAGGGTTTCATGTGCCTAACCTACCATCCTCTCGACTAATATGAGTTCTTAAGTATCATTTTCCAAGATACCCAATGAGTGTTTGCCTTTGGAAAGTAGGTCCATGATCTATTATTGATATAAGAACTGTTGAGGGTTTTTGGTTCTAAAATCAAACCTTTTTGGAAACCAAACCATCATAGGAAGGTACCATGTAAGAATGGTTGACCTGATATGAAAGATTGTGAAATATTAAAACTCCCCATGTTCAATCATACCATAAGTGGTTACCACAATTATCTCATTATAAATTGTGTATAACCCTAAGATTATTCCCTAAAAATATAATTATATCATGTTATTACGTCACATATTAATTAAATAAAATAATTTATTCTATTTATTTATTTAAACTCTCACCTACAACCACGCCTCAATCCGAACGCCTGACGCGTTCCAAGGTTATATCATGCCTAGGGTAAAACCCAAGCTCTGAGCTCAATAGTGGACTCATATTTCCAATTTGAGTCTCCATTTTTTAATTAATTCCATTTTTTCATGAAAACTATATAAATATATTCTTTAATATATTTAATATATTTCAAAAATTAATTCCATGCTCACCATCCAATATAATCTCACATCGACTAAAATTTTCTCTAATAAATAATCCATACAATATGAAAAAAATAAATGGAAAATCAGTGTCACTTCAAATATAATATTATATTTATGGTATTATAAAAAATATATAAATATAAAATGACGCTTATTTTATTTTACTCATGTTCATTTAAAAATGGAAAGATTACTTTTTCATTCGTACAGACTATTATCTCTAAGTTTCAATGTAATTCATTTTTCATAACCATATTTCACAGTTGGTTCTAAAAGTATAATTAATGTTAAAAAATATAATTATAAATTGATTAAAATTATGGAATTGAATTACTCATTATCAATTTGACCATAGCCAACCTACAAATGTCATTTATGATATATGATCCAAATATCATCAAATTGTCTGATGTGGACTTTATGTATTATGTAATTGAAAATAATGTGGTAATAAAGAAACTTAATCGAACAATAAACATGAGAAATGTTAATAATAACATAAATAACTAAAATTTATTATTTAGGAAGATAAATAATGTACGTGATGCGTTAGACTAGAGGTAAGAGACACATTACCATAAAGTGACATTTAAAAAAATTAATGGTTTATTTTAAAATTATTTATCAACATGTACATATTCATAAAATTATTTTTTGATGTATTTATATAGAAATAAATGAATTATAAGGTAATTATTATCTCACTTTTTAATTTCTTTCAATGTTTTTCAAGGTGAATCTATTTACATGTTTTATAAAAATGTTTTAACCTTCTTTAAAAAAAGAAAAAGGAATGTTCTAATTTAATATATATATAGCTTCACCTCCATTTCCCACAATCATTACCATTATTAATTAATTAGATTCCTATATTGTATTCCATGAATTTTCATAGAAAACAGTTTTATCTTGATTTTAATAAATTTTAATTTTCTTAAAAAACGTTTTTTAAAAGGAAAAGATATTTTGATATCTAGAAGTGTTTTTCTTTTGAGTTCAAAAGAGTTTTACAAGGTATTTATGATAAAAAAGTGAATTTATAAAATGTTTTATTCATGATATTAAACTAAATAATTATATATGATGATGGATTTTCTTGATACAATTTATATGATGGGTGATCCAGACAAATACTATATTGTAGGTAATCCCAATATAACTCTCTCATCCATTAGGTAATGTTCCTTGTCTTCAAAGAAATGAATGCTCGAGTCAATAGTGGAGGTTTATCCTATGGATATAACTTGGTTATAGTTTTTCTAACATGAGTTAACATTGGTTATGTATTTTATAATTTTAAATTCATACATGGGTTTTATGATTCGATCAATGGATTTTGTGGGTTTTCTTGGAAAAAATGTTATTTTTTAATAGTGATATGATTTATTTTATATTCTCAAAGAATAAAGAGAAAAAATCAAAAAAACAATTATGGGTTTCTATGTTTTTCACTAGACTAGTTGTTTTATTTTATATTCATTACTTATATTCTTGTGCTCATCCTATATTTTACATATATTTTATGGAGTTTATGGTTTAGGGGGAACAATGAAGAAATCAAGTTGAAAATCATAATGATTTTTAATGAAAATAAAATGTTTTTCAATTTTAATGTTTTATAATGTTGAAAAAATGGATACAATGTCGAATTGCTTACTTTTTAATTGGTTCGGTTTTTTATTTAACTATGATGATCTAATTATCTAAAACACTAAACCTAAAATATCTTTATGAAGGAAAATTTTTAATTATTTCCTTAAAACTCAATAATATGTAATGGTTTAATGATGGATCCTTATAGTTGGTTTTATAGTGAAGGTTTTGAAAACATCATATATTAAGATAGTGTTAATATAATACCCTTGAGATATTCTACTTTATGATTAAATTGAAATGATATCGAATTTAAATATTACCATGTTACATAATCAAATCTATGTCTGTTTAGAATGTTTTCCCATAAGAAAATCAGGAATATAAAGTAGGAAGGTATCAAGAGGACAATATAATTAAAAAGTAACTACAAGGAATGGTCATAATTTTAACCAACCAATTTTTTTGTACTGATATATTAGTTGATGTAGGATATTAATGGTTGTGGTATCGATATTATAATGAAACTAGAATGACCACAGAGGAATGTATCTATTGTCTTGACTTTTATAATACAACACCTTACACATTTCATGGAAATCCTAGATTTAGTGGTAGTTGAAGGATAAATCAATACTGTAGATATAATTTTCAAATTCATGGGACATAATAAATGAAAAAATGTGAATCATTATATTTACCATTTTTATAGGGAAGATAATCAGTGTAAATCATTAGTTAAGAATACAATATAGATATATAATATTTCTTCCATGCAATGATATATATTTAAAATTATTTTCCTAGAGAAATATTTGCATATGTATATTAAAATTATAATGGGAAACAATTCGTTGAATTTAGGAAAAAATAGTAGGAATCAGTAGTTTTGTATGGAGAAAATTCACATGATTGGACAAATACTTTCCTAATTACATTTGGGACCTTGATAGAAAAATTCATAGATTTTAATCGTGATTTAATCCATATTTATTAAGATCTTGGTCACCAAATGAATTTAATAGTTATGATAATGTTGTTCGTTGTGCTATGAATGTTGATATAGAGTTTTCTAAAACTTATGTGCCTTATGATGGTGAGAGTAAGAAGTTCACAAGGTGGAAAGAAATAGAGAACCATTCAACATGGAAAACTAAAGGTAATACCAAAATATGTTCCAAGTTCAATAAAACCCATTTTAATTAATGTTTTATAGGATATATAATGTGTTAATAGTGTGGTATGTTTAGTCATAGGTCTTGTGACTATAAATAAACAACTTCCTTTCAATCAATGAATTGGGTGAAAACTATTCATCCATAGTTGAGATGTTTTAATTGGAATGATAGGGGTCATCATGATAAAATATTTATGAAGTTAGTTATAGAAGGTGTAAATAATCATGTTTAAAATAAAAAAGGTGCTAGAAAATCATTATCTACTACTATGGTTGATGTTGGGCTATCTAATAAAGTGGTTACTTGTATGTTTCCTATTTATTTGAATTACATTAATTCCTTTTTCCCTCTAGATATTCATATTAATTCATTACCAAAAAAAATCTTGTAAAATGAGAATATCACCTCCTGAAAAGAATATAGAACTTGTCGTTAAAATTACCTTTGGAAGTATTAAAGAAACCATGACTTATAGAAACCATCTTAATTTTATAACTTGGATGGTTTGTGATACAAATCTCATTGAACCACCAAGAATAGAGTTTTATTTTATTATTGGTGTGGATTAGATTTCATTTTATCATGATAAGTAGATTTAAGAGCTATGAATGTTATATTGAAGGACTCTATACCATTGATTACAGATCAAGAAGTTGATAAATTGAATAAATATGAGTGTCAATGTTACATAGATCATATTGCTGAAAAAGAAGAAACTATTTAAATTAGTGATGTTCTATTAGTGAATGAATATATAGATGTATTATATAATGATTTTCTTGGTGTTATTCCTCATCAAGAGGCTTATTTTACTATTGACTTATTTTTTGATGATAAGAAAATTTCAAAACCCCCATATCAATTTCTCAAATGGATCTTTTAGAATTAAAAAAATAAAATTCATTAATTACATCATAATATTTTCATTCATCCCAAAACTTTACCATGTGGTATTTAATGTATTATTTATTAAAAATAATAATTTTTTAATGAGTATTTAAGACTATTATAGAGCCTTAAATAACCTAATTATGAACTTGTATTGTTTTCCTCATATAGATAAGTAATTTAATTATATCCCAGGAGAAAATTATTTTACAAATATTGATCTCAGGCCAGGAAACCATCATTTGAAGCTAAATGAGAAATACATTTAGAAGATGATATTTCATACTAGATATGGTAATTATGAGTTAGTGGTTATGAATTTTGGGGTGTCTAATGCACCATCAGTATTCATGGATCTTGTGAATGGAATTTCCATGACCATTTCCATATGTTTTTGGTTGTTTCTATTAATGATATTTTGGTATATTTTAAAAGTCATGAGGTTCATGAAAGACATATAATTATTTATTTGAAACCCGTGAATAAAATAATTTATATTAAAAAATAGTAAATTTGAATTTTTGCTGCAAAATATTTATTTTTCATTCATTTAATCTCTAAATATGGGATAACTATTGAACCTTCTAGAAATAAATTTATTAAAGAATATAAAAGACCTAAAAATGTTTCATAGATTCATAGTTTTATTCAATTTTTGTGTTACTATCAGTGTTTTGTTGAAAACATTGACCATTTGTATATTACACTATGTTAAGATGAAAAGAAGATAAGTTAATTATAATAAATGAGTGTGATGAATGATTCTATGAACTGAAAATAATATTTTTCAATACTCTATTTTTTCCATTCTATCAAGAAATTGTGAATTTTTCCTCTACAAAAATGTTTATTTGAAGAGACTTGATTGTGTTTTGGGGTAGAATTATCAGGTAGTTCATTATGATTCAAATAAATTGAAACCTCATGAGCTAAATTAACCCTCACATGATTTGGAATTTCTAGGTTTTTTTTTTCTCTAAAAATATAGAGATTTCATTTATATGGTGTAAAATGTTAAACATAAATTGATTACAAAATTTTTCAGTATATATTCAGTTAAACAGAATTGAATACGAGGAAGAGAAGATAAATTGAACTAATAAAGGATTATGATTTCAAAATTCATTAACTTCCAGGAAAATAAAAAAAATCATCCAATGATTTGATTGAAAAAGAAAATTCATCATTAACCTTACTATGATTGGAAAATTCTCCTTTATTATATTCTACGATGAACGTTGGCCTATAAATATTTTATGTAGAAACATTAGATATTTTTTTGAGGTTTTAGTGGATTCATCTATGTCAAATAGAATTAATAATTCAATGAATAGAGGCCATTAATTTTAATAAATGTGGAACTAGTAAATAATGTTATGTTAAAAAATGTTATGATTAAAAAGTAAGGTGTTTATAGATTTTGAATAAGGTAGTGTGTATCGATTGCCTTTCAGTTGGAGAAAGAATTGTTGAGTGAATCTCACATATTTCCTTTTTATAATTACCTTGGTAGTACTATGATAAATAGAAACCTTAGAGAATATTATTGGTTGCATATAAAGTAGACAAATATTGATTATTTTACCATTAAATGATTAAATTTTCAATAGTTTTAAGAAAAATATAAATTAGTTAATGTTATGCTACATACATTACTAGTAATGGAGTGGAAATGGAAGAATATATCTATGAATTTTATTTAAGTATTTTCAAAGTCGTATTGAGGTAATGTTTCAATTTTTGATATTAACAATCAATCGACTAAGTCTGAAAATTCAAATCCTATTCTTGATATAATGCCTCTAGTTTACCTTTCTTAGATGTATCTCAAAAAAATAGTTCGGGAACATGGAGTTCCTCCAATCATTATATCAAACCATAATCTTAGGTTTCATTATAATATATCGAAAGATCTCTCAAAGTTGTAGGTTACTAAATTAAATTTTAGAACAACCTTACATCCTCAATATGATGGAAAATCACAGAAATCAATTCAAAATTTGTATGACATATTTCCAGCTTGTTAAATATATTACTAGAAAATTGTGGATTATAATATTTCATTAGTTGCGTTTTCAATAATAATAGTTTTCATAATTGTATAAAAATTGATCCTTTTGAGGAATTATATGGAAAGTGATGTCAATCTCTATCTTTTTGGGATTAAGTAGGATAATTGATGTTTTTGGGGATTAATTTTTTAAAAGAAATGGAATAAAAGTTAAATCTAGTTGAAAACCATTTAAGGTTTCTAACAACCCAATGTTTTGTACATAAATATTACATATTTTTAGATGAATAAAAAATCACACTAGAACAGTATTGGTTTAGAGTCATTGGAGATTAGATATTCAATATTCTTATTATATGAAATATCATTATCATCACCCATACATATCCACCCACTTTGTACTCTTTATAGGAATACCTACTAAATTTTTATTCATATTATATGGAAAATAAATATAAGAAAAAGGTGAGATCTGATGCTACTCTAAGGGTAAACAAGAGAGATATTAATCCTAACATAAGTGTGAGGGCATAAAAACAATTTCCCAATATTGAAAATTATACCGTGCATATCAAAGATTATAATTTGAGTATCATCAGAGCTCACCTTTTTCTTATATTTATTTTCCATATGATATGAATAAAAATTTTAGTAGGTATTCCTATAAAGAGTACAAAGAGGGTGGATATGTATGGGTGATGATAATGATATTCCATATAATAAGAATATTGAATATCTAATCTCCAATGACTATAAACCAATACTGTTCTAGTGTGATTTTTTATTCATCTAAAAATATGTAATATTTATGTAAAAACATTGGGCTGTTAGAAACCTTAAATGGTTTGAGTCATGGAATAAATCATAGATGTTCCGAACATATGAATCATAAGAGAACATAAAACATGAGAGAATAAAATTGGTATAAGACATGGAATTTGGCCTATATATAAACATATAGCATTTTGAACATGTATAAATAGAAAAAGGATCACTTTTAATGTTATGGACTTGAAATTGGGTCCATGTATAGACTTATGGACCTAAAACCAAGTCCATTCATAATATTATTGATATAAAAACTAGGTCCATGCATATAATTTTAAACATGAAAATAGGTTCACTCATATCACATTTACCTCATGATTTATACATTTTAACTAATGCATTATAGGGATATTTATTTTCCACCCATCATATAATAACAACCATACATATTTGTCCCGAAGGAATATAATTTATTCATCGTATCAGAACCCATGAAAAGAAATTTGTTCCATAAACATTTAATTATAACATAACCCATAAAAAATAAATGGGCTTGAACAATATCATGCTACCTAAAACATAATCCCACCATAAAACGAATAAGGATTTAATCTTTGAATAATATCCATTTTAAATCATAATTAACATCAAAAAATTTATTCTTCAGTGGAAAATAATTTTGAGATATCAATTTAAATAATTCTTACGGAAAATATCTTTTCTATATTTAGAAGAAAACATTATTACTATACATTTATAGAGAAAAACATTTTCATTGAAAATAAACATGAAATAATGTAATGGATGCTTTAAATCATTAATTAATTATTGAATAAGAAAAGTTTACTCATGCTGTATAAGTTAAAAAATACATTCCATTCATATTTTTTGGAAAATTTCGAAAAGTAATTGTATGGAAAAGAGTAAGATTATTCATTCAAAACATTTTATTAAAATTAAAGCATGGGTAATAATGACATTAAAAATTTATAAGATAATAATGAAGAACCTTTTTGGAAATAGTTTTTGAAAACATGGCCACATAAGTAAAATATTCCCCAGTATATAGTTAAACATAAAAATCTCAAAGTGTAACGAGATTGTGGAACAAACCCTTACCTCAAGTCTTGAAGTTATTTGTTAATGTTGAATAATATTGTTTTTTAAATATTAATTTATTATAAATTTATTCCATAACCACATATATATAATACCATGTGTAATCTGTTTATAACATCATATCACACATTTATTAAAAATGTTTTTTTAAATCATGGTTTTTGGTGATAGATGATTTGTTTTCCAAGAATGCTTTGGTTTTGTATTTTGGGTCATTATTATTTTCTCATTGTATGATAATTTAAAAGGTGGGTTACAATCATGAATGTGGCACATGACATAATAATCGAATGGGAAATAAACTTGATGGCCTGGGGACTCAACCTGCGACCACACCCTAGAAAATCAATTACACCAAATAAATATTAATTCATATCTCAAGAATCATTTTTCTATAATATATATCACGTATATTCACTAAATATATCATAATACTCATCTAAAAATAATGGATTTGAAAAATGAATTGTATTAGTATGTGGAGACGGTAAGTCGTACATACACATGAGTGATACTTTGACATATTGTTTGATGGGAAAGATATATTATAATGGTGTTTTAATTTTAATAATAACATTTAATAATATATATAATACTATATATATATATATTAATTTATAATAAAAATAATAGATTTATAGGTGCTAATTTTGAGTAGAAAAAGGAAGTGATCAGTTAGAGTGATTGCATCTTCTTTGAAACATGTCTTATGGATATCCTCTAAAGGGGTCTAGGGTTGGTATTTTGTTAAGATACGAACCTATATAAGGTGTCTAGTGATGTTTATAATATATATTTGTTGGGTATAATAAAGATATATGTCTCAATGTTATGTGATGAAATTAGGGAGATGATTTCCTTTTATAATTGAGGTGAAGGGCACTTTTGGACTTCCTTAAAATATTTGCTTACAATAAATTCAATCTAAATAAAAATACCAACAAAAGGAAATGGATTCTAAAATAAGGTAAAATGAGGTTTTAAAATCATCAGCCAATATATTTTTGGAATGTTTTGGTATCATTTTTATCTTTATCATTTTGATCAACCCTTCATTAGCTTATTTTAATTTTAACTATGACAACAACTTATTAATATTAAAGGTTTTAATTTTACTTATGTGATTTTAATTAGATCATAAATGAACTATTTATGACATTAATGACTATTAAATAATAAATTTTTATTATTAATATTTACTTATGATTTTTAAATTATTTAAAAAAATATTATTTTGATAAAATATCATTAGTGTAAATTTTGATACTATTCATTAGGCTAACATTATGTTAATAAATAATAAAAAATATCACAAAATAAAATAATTTAATACACAAATTATATTTCATTGCCATTTTTTTGGAGAACCTTAATTAATTCAAATCATATTTATGTTAACATTTTTAGTATCATTCATTTGACTGTTTCATTAAATAAATAATTATTGAATCCTCATTATGTACTTTGTTAAGATACTGATTTATTCATTAAAAATAAAAATAAAAGACGATGATGTAAATTAATATTTTATTTTCAAAAAGTGTATTTTTAGTAGAAGATATTTTCTAGATTACATTATTTTAAAAATGATATAATATTAATAAAATGAGTACGACATCATTGACTTATCATTAAATAAAATATTATAAACCTCATAATCACATCCACTTGACCCAAAAGTAATAATTAAATTTATACCATGAAAATAACTTTAATAAGTTATAAATGGACACTTATATTCTTTAAAAACCTACCTTTTTCCTATGTGGATACAAAAGAGATATTTGAGACAATAAATGTGAAATTTTGTAACTTTAATTGATTTAAATAGTATATAAGTAATTTTCATGAATAGGTGTGTATTAAACAACACAATTTATATCCTTAGGTGATATGGGTAGAATTAAATTCACCCAGTAATATTTTTACAATTGTAATATTCATTTTATATTCCATATCATATTATTTTTAACCTAAATTGCGTAATTTACACATTACTGTGATAATAAAAATTAATAAGGTTACTATTCAAATTGGCCTAAATTAAAAGTTAACTATTTAATAATTTTTGACCAAATGATTTCAAATATGGAATCCAATCTTTAAAATTTAAAAAAATATATTTTTAAGAATTTAATTTAAAATAAAACTGGGAAAATTCCATGAAAAACTGGTTTTTAGAAAAATGATCTTTTTAAACATAAAAAAGTTTTTATAAAAAATTAACATATAAAATACTTTATAAAAAAAATAATTTGATTATTTTAATCCTAAATTACCTAAAAAATTAAAAATAAAACAGATCATAATTTTACCTTCTAAATAATTTAAATGAAATTATATTTTTTGAATAAAAATATGTATTTTCAATGTTCCTTGAAAAAGAAATGTTTTTAGAAACTTTTAAACAACCATTTTTAAGATAAAATTAAAATTTTGAATTGAAAAATGAAATTAATTTTTAAAAATAATTTTTTTTGAACTTCTTAAAATTAATATTCATTCACAAAAAGTATAGAAACTCATTTGTGAAGAAAATATAGTTTAAATAATAATGTGACATTTTACTAAAAATTGTGAGATAATTTTTATAATAACATACCAATAAATTTATATTGATTTAGAAATTTATATTTATTTCATAAATCAATTATTTATATTCAGTCCCACTAATTTAATGGAAATGTTATAATGTAAAAATAATAATTTAATAATAATTTTTGGTTCAGCTAAACATTCTATTATGCACAATGCAAGCTATAAAATAAATCAAATTTTGTAAAAATAAATTTCATAAAAATATTACTGTGTTATACTCTACCCCCCCCCCCCTCAATAAAATTAATGTCACCCTCAAAATTCCTCTCGAACATTAAAGGATTAACATTTTATATTTCATTCAAACAAACTCACATCATGAAAATGAATAATGAAATTTCCCTTAAAAAGGGAATGTATAAATCCTAAAGGTTACTTGAATTAATATAATAAAATCATTAAAAGATATATTTTGAAGGGAAAACTAATACCTAAGAATTAATAGGGAGTGATAGGTAAAATGGTTAATATAATTTTAATGACTACAAAACCATAGACCAAATAAGTCTGGAAAAGGTCAATTATATCATAAGAAATGATGATAATAGGATAAAATTTTATTCCAAAAATCATTTTAACAGATAAAATTAATTGATTTCATTTCATAAGTACAATATCACTCTTTGTTTGTGCCTTTTAGATTTCTTCTTCATCTATTACTATATTAAATGAAGGTGAAATTATAATACCAATAGAACTAGTGTATCATAATATCCATAATGGGATTAAAAGTCATTCCTTTTCACTCGAGTTATCACAATAAAAAATGGTTATCAAAGGTTATACAATATACAAAATTATTTATATGGGTAATTAATACGTTAATCAGTAAAAGCTCATCCAAAATTCAACATAAATAATTTCATAAATGGTTAACCATATGATCACCCAAAGGATTAAAATCCATATCCTTTGAAAGAATGTCACTAAATTTTTAACAAAGCATTAATGCCCCAAAAAAATGAAATAGCTCTTAATTTTCACACACCAAACATGTGACTACCATTATAATTTATTTTCTTGAAATAATTTAATAACATAAATTACCATAAAATCTTTATGGAATCATGAATTTGTTAAAAAATTAACTCTTTCCTTAGACCATAAATACAAAATTTGTATAAACTCAATCCACGATATCATAAAACACCTTGTCATCATATTTATAATAAGTTCCAAGGTTATCGATACTATCCCATTTTTTTATCATAATCAAACATCTATTTATCTTATTATACCAACACCATACACATATTAGGGGTATTCATTTCTATAAAACTTTATACTCCAAAAATACCACCTAAAAAACTTTTCATGGTTATGGGTTCCATTCAACATATGCTTTCAAAACCTAAAGGATAAAAACTATAGTGGAATAATCCAAAGATTTTCCATTATTACATAATACCATAAAAGTACTAATACAACATTTTTATTGAATTCCAATACAAAAACAATCAATCATTCCACCAATTCATTATCATACTCTACATTGCCATCAGTGATCACATGAGATATCTCATTGTCTTTGGCTAAAAGTTGTTTTTGATATTTTTCTTTAACTCATAGATTTTGTAACCAATTACTATAATTTCAATTTTCCTTACACTTTAAGAATTGAAGTGGGGTGTGAATTCAATGCAGGCTTCTATCTATTTTCATCATTATATAACTTTATTCCAATCAAATTGAAATTAATTTTCTATATCACCTACCTTTCCACACTTGAAACATTTACTGATACCATAATGAAAATTTACACCTTTTTGTCTCCTGAACTTTGTACATAAAGGAAAAATTATATTGTTTTCTCCATGTTTTTTATATTTTTCTTTTAAAATCCATCTTAATTTTCTTATCAAAACTATGACATTGATACGTAAATATAACCTTTATTTCATCCATGATGGAAAATTAGAAGATTTCTTAGTAGATAACAAATTCCCTTATGTATTACACCATTAGATTACTTTTTTTTTTGAGGACACTAAGGAATCCATCAACCTTACATTTAGGTTGGATGATAATTCTATAAGCGTACCTCATAGGACTTTTAAAATTTTCATCATAGATTCTAATAGATTTATCATCCTAATTCTTTAACACAAGTAATTTACTCTTCAATTTTTTTTGAAGAATACATGGAATTTACTTATTGAGAAATATGTTCTTGAAATAATCTCATTCCATATATTCAAATGCATCATGTTTCCTTGTATTCTTTATAAGATTCCACTATTTATCCTCTTTTCCATCAAAATGATAGATAGAAAAAATTAATTTCTCATGTTCTAAATTTTGGATAACCGAAAATATATTTTCAATTGTAATGATTCATTACTATGCCACTAGTGGACTAGAAAACCCATTGAAAGATGTTGGACGCTTATTTATAAATGACTCTATAAAATGTTTTTCCCTCCTTTGTTCATTGGTAGATTTAGCATGATCCATATATTGAGAATGTTGTGTGAGAAAAACAAAATAATTTTTCATTTATACCCCCATAAAATTTGATTTCTTAGGAGGAAAATCATTTCATTTCCCATCACATTCTGTATTAAGGTGGTTCTTTCAGGTTCCATCCATTGACTAAAACCAAAACAATATAGTGTGAGTAAAACTAATCTTAGTGGTTAAACCACATAATCATGAGATATGATGTATAAATCATAAAATCTTATTTCATATAAATTTAACCTTAGTTTTAACCTTGGTATTTCATGAACATCTTAAAAACACTTCAATTTTATCCTATACTTAGATCTATCCCAAGTGTTTTCATAAACGTTTTTTAAACCTAATCTCCAACGATTTTAAAAAACCCTTCTTTAATTCTGACTATAATATCCCATGACATTCATAGATAGATATTACATATTTTTAGATGAATATAAATATAATACATGATCGAACAATAATTGTTTAGTGTCTTTCTATATTAGATATTTAATCTTGTTATTTTATGAAAGATCTTCAGTATATTTCGTGGATATCTTATTACTTTGTACTATTTATAGGAATACCTACTAAAAACATTCTTCATATCCAAGGGAAAAGAAATATAAGAAATGGGTATGTTCAAATGATAATAAGGGTAAACCAGGGATATTTCAATCATTACATAAGCATTATGGAATAAAAACATGGACATAACATTTAAAAATTATACCCCACATATCAAATATCATAATCTTGAGTGATGGAATAAATTTTAGAAGATCATAATACATGAATCATAAGAGAACATAATCAATGAGATAATAAAATTTTCATAAGACATGGAATGTGTCATACAGATAATCTTCTAACATTGATAACATGAATAAAAAGAAACAAGTTAACTTATTATATTGTGGACATGAAATTAGGAACATGCATACACTTATAGACCTAAAACTAGGTCCATGCTCAATATTATGAACATAAAAATAAGGTCCACACAGAGAACTATGTTCCTAAAATAAGATTCGCACATAATACATTTACCTAATGAGTTATCCATCTTTACCCATTGAATTAGAGGGAGATTTTGGTCCCACACATCACATTATTATAACCATAAATATTTGTTCCATAAGTACATAAATCATTCATCATATTACAACCCATGAAAAGAAATGTGTTTTATAAACATTTCATTATAACATGACCCATGGAAAAGAAATGGGTTTCAAAAATATCATTCCATCATAAACATAAACAAAAAAAATGAATGAGTACAATATCCTTTAATAATATCCCCAGTAAATAATATGAAACATCAAATAATTTAATATTATATGTAAAATATTTTTGAGATATTAATTGATAAAATTTATCCAGAAAATATATTTTCTATTTTGAAAATATTTTTCAAAAATTCCACACAACTATAAAAGAAAAGGTTTTCTTTAAAAATAAAATTTATGATTTTAAAGTGCAGTTCAAGTAATTATTTCTTCATAAAAGTTTTTATATCTAATCTCTCTTTATATTTTAAAAAATACATTTCTTTTGTATTTTTTTGGAATGGTCATAATGTACTTATTTTTAAAATGATAAAAATAGTCATTTAAAACCATTTTATGAAAATTAAAACATGGTCATGTAAGTGAAAAATTTTCTATAAAATATAAAAATATAAACAGTCTCAGATAATAATAAGATTGTGGATGAAACCCTTAACAGAAGTCTTGACTTTCATTGTTCATGTTAAAACATCATGTATGTAACGCCCCGACCCTAGTTACCAAGAGTCGGTGCATTATTACATAACATTGGCATGATCACAAGAAAGATCAAATCTCGAAAGACCGATTGGTTTAGTAGCCTTGGAAACACCATATATATTCATAAGTCTTACATTACATCATAAAATGAAAAACTACTACAACAACATATTATCTCCATAAACCACACTCATATCCCCACATAATATCCCTGTAGGTCATTCATAATTTACTTCTTCACTACTTGGGAAAAATAAAACATAGAAAAGGGGTGATCTCAAATGCCCAGTAAGGATAACAATATACCAGAAACTTTCATAAATAAGAATAAACATTTAAGGCTATGTATAACTAAAACAAAATCCTTTTAAACTTGAACTTCAACATAGTATGGGAAAAGTAAAAATGAAATAATTCCATTTACTTTTTCACATGGATATTCTACTAATCGAATAATCACATGCAATATCAATAACCACTTTCATAATATTGGAATGCATAATGCCAGACTATCATAACCACATAGTCAAGGCCTCGTGCCAAGACTACAAATAAGATTTTGTCAAGGCCTTGTTCCAAGACACTAGTTTGTATCATGAGACCTACCGATGCATCAAGGATCTATAGCGGGCTCCACCCGTCACTTACTATGTCTAATGCATTCCCATATGAAAAGGTTTAAACATAACTTAAACATTCGTATTAAAACTAGCATACGAAATGTCAATAATTTCACCATAAACAATGAATGGTATAAAAATAGCACATCCACAGTCAAACATATCACAAAACCTTCAATACAATATAGAAGTTTTGTATCATAATAAATCAACTTCAAATAATCTTAAAATCCGTCAAAGGATGTTGACATAGATGAAATCAAAATTCTTTTTAAAGAAATATCTCCTTTTATTTTGAAATCATTTAAGATCCATATAAAATAAAACATTTTCTTTGAAAATATTGTTATAAGCTTTTAAGGGAAGCTTTGAAGATTTTATAACGGCGGAAAATATCCGCACCCGCCGTATAAGTTAAAAAAAACATTCTTACCTTAATTCTGTCGAAAAGGTTAAAAAGGACCTTGTTTTGAAAAAGACGGAAAGATTCCTTTATAAACCTCTTATAACAAGTCAACCAAGGGTATAAAATACTTAACCCATATTCTTGTAAATAATTAAATTTTTTTGAAATACATTTTTAAGAAAACATGGATGTGGATGATAAAGAGATCCCAGTAGATTATTACATATAAACAACCTCGGATAATGAAGAGATTATGAAATAACCCTTACCTTGTACTTTTCCTTGGTTGGGGTAGTTTAACCTCCTATATAATGGTGAAATAATTGTTATTAAATTATCCAATAATCATATACATTAATAAGATATCATATATAATCTTTTAATATTGATTTGATAATAATATCTTAGTATTATCGTTGTTTCGGGTGTTAACTTACTTGTCTTCTTTTATATGTTTTGTTACGTAAGACATGTTTGTAAAGGATAGGTTTTATATTATTCATATCCAGAATGATATCAAGTCCTTAAACATCATTTTTTAAATCATCAAATGATAATTATACTTGAATGGATACGATGGAGAATGAATCACATCGCGTTCGTGGAGACGGTAGTCCGTACGTACGCACGAGCGACAATATCATTATTTTGATATTAAAATAATATATAAATGGATGGTATATCATATATACAGAATCATTAACATGTTATATTTATTATTTATATGAGTTACACATCATTATTATACCCATCCAAATAATATTATATTGAATAACAATTACACCACGACGTGGAGACGGTAAGTCGTACGTACGCACGTATGGTGACATGTTATTCAAAGGGTGGATAGAATACTGAATATGGTTGTACCATATTTATAATAACATCACAGTATATATATGATACTGGATTTATTATTTTAGAATGGTAACAACAAAGGAAGAATAAGTGGAAGAAGAAATGAACTTAGAAAAGGGTGGTGAAATCATTACCTCTTCTTCGGGTTCTTCCTTTTGATTTGATCAAAAGGGATCCTTAGGTTGGATTTCTGATCAAACTAAGGCCCCTAGGTTGTAGTGAGGGAAGTTGGGAGAGTATTTGGGTAGAGTTTGGCCGAACCAAAAGGCTTTGAAGGTGTGAAGAAATGAGAAGGAGGAGTGCCCTTTTATAAGAGGGGTGAGGGGCACCTTTGGAAAAGCTAGAAATATTAATTTATAATAAATTCATATTTGGTTTCTAATGGATCCAAAGTTGATTATTCAAAGTCTAAGGTGGGGATGGGTCGAACGCAACTCAGCCAATAGAATTTATACAGTTTTGGGTACTTATATTAACCTTATCTTTAAGTATTAACTCTAAGTTAATTAGTTTCACTTTTACAATGTCTCTTTGTATTTTTATATAATATGGTTAATAAACTTACTACATACATCCAAGCGACCCCCAAGTGGTCCATTAATGAGGAACCTATCATGATATAAGTCTCTTGGCCGACCCTTAGATTTTTAGGAATTTAATATCAATTAATAATATAATATTTGTTTTAAGAACTCTTTTATGTCAATTTTGACACTATTCAATAGTTGATTTTTATGAAACTCATAAAAGATTGATTACTTCGAACAAAGTCAATTAAATAAATCCTAATATATCATATTACCCTAGAAAATTAGTTTAATTCATTAAAAGTTTCATATTATATTTATTTGGGTATTTATAATATCAATTATTTTAATTTTTCACTATTATAGTAATTACTGCATCATCATTGTGTCATAAATAAAATAAATTATTTAATGTCTAAAAATTATAAATAAAATATCATTATGTATGAAATCGTTTTATCTTTCTAATGAATATTTATAATCTAAAATCCAACATATATAACCATATGTAACAATTGTTTTTTAAAAGATATATGCTTGTGTCATTTTTGTATTCATTTTAACTTAATTAAAATAAAGTGTCATTATAACTTACAAGTGGATCCATGGGGTCCCAAAATCGACCCAAAGATGCCCATGGCCGACCATGTATCATCCAATAGGGTTAAGACACGTTTTAGGGTAATTTAGTATTATTATAATATTATTTTTTAACCCTTATTTACCGGATATACCCTTAACCATGGTAAATAAAATATTTACCGCAGTAATTATTCAAAATGTCTAAAACTAAAAGTTACCTATTTACACAATTTGGACATCCTGATTCCAAATATGGAATCCATTTTTATAAATTCAAAACACAGAAGTGGCAGAAATTAATTTAAAATTAATTCCTGCTGTCAAAACAAAAAGCGTGTTTTTAAGAGATAATAACTATCAAAAGATTGACACTTGTTTATGTTCGGTTTAATTGTAAAATTATGTCCAATGACCAACATTATATTAAATGGTAAAAATATATTCTAAATATACTTTAAAACCACTCAAATTCATAATTTATCACTATTAATTATTTTGATTTAAAAAGTTGTTTTTAATTAAAATTTAGTAATTTTCACTATTCATCAAAATATTAAAGTTATCCGAAAAGTACCAAAATTTCACCTTAGGCTAGATTCGATATTCCGAATACAAAAATGAAGTCCATTTTGAAATATAAAATATATATAATTTCAAAAATTAATTATTACTATTCATAACGGCTAGTTTGATTGGGTGTGGTGTGTGTTAGAACTCGAAGTTGTGTACAACACACGCTACCGTATTATTCAAAGGAAAGCGTACCGTAGAAGCTTGGGGTGTTACATTCTCCCCTCCTTCAAATAATTTCATCCTCAAAATTTATAGAATACTACTGCATGAAAATACTCGGGTGGTTCTTCATCATAAGTTCATCAGGTTCCCACGTTGCCTCTTCCATCTTATGGTTTCTCCACAAAAATTTTACCAGACGCGTCGTCCGGTTTCTCAGTACTTGTTCTCTTGTATCAAGAATCCTGTCAGGCTCTTCACAATAAGACAGATCGGGTTCCAGTTCTAATTCCTCATATGTGAGTACATGCGTTGGGTCAGGCATGTATTTCCTCAATAGAGATACGTGGAACACATCGTGAACTTTGGAGAGACTTGGCGGCATTGCCAATCGGTAAGCTACAACCCCAATTCGTTCTAGAACCTCAAAGGGTCCGATGTACCTGGGACTCAATTTACCTTTCTTACCAAAACGTTTGACTCCCTTCCATGGATATACCTTTAGGAAAACATGATCACCGACTTGAAATTCCAAATCCTTCCTTCGATTATCGGCATAGCTCTTCTGCCTACTTTGAGCTTCTTTGATGTGATTTTGGATTACCTTCACCTTTTCCACCGTTTCCTCCACCAGTTCTGGGCCTACAAGTTTTCTTTCACCAACGTCATCCCAACAGGTTGGTGTACGACATCTCTTTCTGTATAACGCTTCATATGGTGCCATCTGAATACTAGAATGGAAGCTATTGTTATAGGAAAATTCTACCAGTGGTAAATATTGATCCCACATACCCTGAAAGTCAAGTGAGCAAGATCGCAGCATGTCTTCTAAGGTCTGAATAGTCCGTTCTGATTGTCCGTCTGTCTGAGGGTGGTAAGTAGTGCTCAAATGAAGTTCAGTATTTAGGGATTTCTGAAGACTTTTCCAAAATCTTGAAGTAAAATGAGGATCACGATCAGAAACAATCGATAGGGGTACTCCATGAAGTCTCACAACTTCATTAATATATAGTCTTGCTAGACGTTCCAGGGGTAGATCTTCTCTTATAGCAAGAAAATGTGCTGACTTGGTAAGATGATCAACAATAACCCATATTGCATCATTCCTTCTAGGAGTCTTTGGTAGCCCCATGACAAAGTCCATCGTAATATTGTCCCATTTCCACTCCGGTATGGGAAGAGGTTGCATGACTCCTCCAGGCTGTTGCCTTCCAGCTTTCACTTGTTGACAAACCATACATCTTGACACAAAATCAGCAATCTCCCTCTTCATGTTGTCCCACCAAAAATGTTCCTTCAAATCTCTATACATTTTTGTGCTCCCAGGGTGTATAGAGAAATTTGAACTATGAGCATCATCCAACAATTCCCTTTTTAGATTAGGAAAATCGGGAACACAAAGTCTCTTCCCGAATTTCAAAATTCCATCTTCATACAGAAAGTCACTCAATCTCCCATCATTCATAGCTTTAATCTTATTTTTATATTCTTCATCATCAGTCTGAGAAATCTTAATCCTTTCTAGTAAAGATGGTTTGGAAACCATTTGAAAAAGTATTGATGTTTCACCTTCCCTGGTTATTCCCATGTCCATCTTCACTAGATCCATGAAAATTGGATCCCTTTCAATTCTCATATTGTTCAAAACTCCATGGTCTTTTCAACTCAAAGCATCTTCCACCTTGTTTGCTTTCCCCGGGTGTTAGTGTATCGTTCAATCATAATCCTTGAGTAATTCAAGTCATCTCCTTTTCCTCATGTTAAGTTCTTTTTGTGAGAAAATACACTTCAAACTCTTTTGATCAGTATAAATCTCACATTTTTCACCATAGAGGTAGTGCATCCATATCTTCAAAGAAAAGATCACAACTGCTAACTCGAGATCATGAGTAGGATAGTTTTGCTCATGAATTTTCAACTGTTGTGATGCATAGGCAATAACTCTATCATTCTGCATAAGGACACAACCAAGTCCTTTCTTTGATGCATCACTATAAATAACGAACCCATCATTCCCCGATGGTAGAGTCAATATAGGAGCATTGACTACTATTCTCTTCAGTTCTTCAAAACATTCTTCACACTCTTTTTTCCAAACAAATTTAACCCCTTTACGTGTGAGCTTCGTTAATGGGTTAGCCAATCGGGCAAAATTCTGGACGAAACGTTGATAATAACCTGCCAAACCAATAAAACTACATACCTCAGTTATACTCGTAGGTGCTGGCCATTCTTGGATTTCCTTGGTCTTATAAGGATCAACAGAGATTCCATCTTTAGAGACAATATGGCCAAGAAAAGAAATATCCTGAAGCCAGAATTCACACTTGCTAAAATTCCCATATAATTCATGCCTCCTCAGAGTCTTCAAGATAACGCGCAAGTGATTTTCATGATCTTCGTAGGTTTTGGAGTATACCAAGATATCATCAATAAATACCACCACAAATTCATCGAGATACTCCTTGAAAACTCTATTCATCAGATCCATGAATACAGAGGGTGTATTAGTCAATCCAAACGGCATTACGGTAAACTCGTAATGCCCGTACCTGGTTCGAAATGCTGTCTTCAGAATGTATTCCTTCTTCACACACAACTGATGGTATCCAGATCGAAGTTCAATCTTTGAAAAGTATTGAGCTCCATGTAGTTGGTCAAATAAATCATCAATACGAGGTAGGGGATACTTGTTCTTTATGGTTATATCATTTATCTCCCTGTAGTCGATACATAACCTCATAGATCCATCTTTCTTTTTAACAAAAAGAACAGGGGCTCCCCATGGAGAAACACTAGGGAGAATAAATCCCTTATTAGTCAATTCCTCTAGTTGTTTCTTTAGTTCAACTAATTCTACAGTGGACATTCTATAAGGGGTCTTCGATATAGGCCTTGATCCAGGAATCAAATCAATGGAAAACTCAACTTCTCATTCTGGAGGATGTCCAGGTAAATCTTCCGGAAATAAATCTACAAATTTTTTCACAACAGGTACATCCTCTATTTGAACATTCCTTTCCTCACCGACAGTTATTTCATTATCTTCCTCCCCAAAGCCTGAAATATTTTCTCTAGGGAATTTATCCATTGCTCAGCTACTAAGAGATTATTACTCCCATTGAACGTTGGTGGTTGTTGCCTCATGAATCGATCTAACATTGATCCTCCACGCTGTGGATCAGGGTGCTCCATACGGGTAAGGTTATTATTCATAACCTGAGTAAGTTGTCCTAGTATGGTGATTAGCTGATCGGCACCAGTTGCATCACCAGCCCCACTATAATTATCTTGAGCAGGAGGGAAATCCCTACATAGAGTGTGTGCATTGATACGGTTTCCATTTCTTCCACTAGGTGCCATTTCTAAACAATGGAATAAACTAGATCAAAATACATAATCCCAGACTTATAAAACACTTAACATAAATTGAACTATTTATGGATATAATCCATAATCATAAAAATGTTTTCTTTGAGGAAGTATATACTCATAAACCCTTCATAATGATTTCTAAAGATAATGAGAGTTATCTTAAGCATATCCCCCGGGAGTGTCGTAACCAAGAGTGCAGCAAGGCCCATTGTCGTGCACGAGTTCCCGTTCGAGTCTAGCTCAAAGCGGTGTTTTCGGGTTTTACCCCTAGGTACATCTGTGCCAGAGCCGCCTCTACCTGCTCGTATCCATACAGGGATGTATTGCTCGGAAAACTCAAAAAATCTCTACAATACCAAAATTCTAGGAAGTTCTTCTATACTAATCCTCAAAGTTCATCTTAGGTATACATGCTCTAATCAGAGTTTATCTAAATCTAGCTTCCAAGGTTTGTACTAAACTTCCTCTGATACCAACTATAACGCCCCGACCCTAGTTACCAAGAGTCGGTGCATTATTACATAACATTGGCATGATCACAAGAAAGATCAAATCTCGAAAGACCGATTGGTTTAGTAGCCTTGGAAACACCAGATATATTCATAAGTCTTACATTACATCATAAAATGAAAAACTACTACAACAACATATTATCTCCATAAACCACACTCATATCCCCACATAATATCCCTGCAGGTCATTCATAATTTACTTCTTCACTACCTGGGAAAAATAAAACATAGAAAAGGGGTGAGCTCAAATGCCCAGTAAGGATAACAATATACCGGAAACATTCATAAATAAGAATAAACATTTAAGGCTATGTATAACTAAAAAAAAATTCTTTTAAACTTGAACTTCAACATAGTATGGCAAAAGTAAAAATGAAATAATGCCATTTACTTGTTCACATGGATATTCTACTAATCGAATAATCACATGCAATATCAATAACCACTTTCATAATATTGGAATGCATAATGCCAGACTATCATAACCACATAGTCAAGGCCTCGTGCCAAGACTACAAATAAGATTTTGTCAAGGCCTTGTGCCAAGACACTAGTTTGTCTCATGAGACCTACCGATGCATCGAGGAGCTATAGTGGGCTCCACCCGTCACTTACTAAGTACAATGCATTCCCGTATGAAAAGGTTTAAACATAACTTAAACATTCATATAAAAACTAGCATACGAAATGTATATAATTTCACCATAAACTATGAATGGTATAAAAATAGAACATCCATAGTCAAACATATCACAAAACCTTCAATACAATATAGATGTTTTGTATCATAATAAATCAACTTCAAATAATCTTAAAATCCATCAAAGGATGTTGACATAGATGAAATCAAAATTATTTTTAAAGAAATATCTCCTTTTATTTTGAAATCATTTAAGATCCATATAAAATAAAACATTTTCTTTGAAAATATTCTTATAATCTTGTAAGGGAATCTTTGAAGATTTTATAATGGCGGAAAATAGCCGCACCCGCTGTATAAGTTAAAAAAACATTCTTACCTTAATTCTGTCGAAAAGGTTAAAAAGAACCTTGTTTTGAAAATGATGGAAAGATTACTTTATAAACCTCTTATAACAAGTCAACCAAGGTTATAAATTACTTAAAACATATTCTTGTAAATAATAAAAATGTTTTGAAATACATTTTTAAGAAAACATGGATGTGGATGATAAAGAGATCCCAGTAGATTATTACATATAAACAACCTCGAATAATGAAGAGATTGTGAAATAACCCTTACCTTGTACTTTTCCTTGGTTGGGGTAGGTTAACCTCCTGTATAATGGTGAAATAATTGTTATTAAATTATACAATAATCATATACATTAATATGATATCATATATGATATTTTAATATTGATTTGATAATAATATCTTAGTATTATCGTTGTTTCGGGTGTTAACTTACTGGTTTTCTTTTATATGTTTTGTTACGTAAGACATGTTTGTAAAGGATAGGTTTTATATTATTCATATCCATAATGATATCAAGTCCTTAAACATCATTTTTTAAATCATCAAATGATAATTATACTTGAATGGATACGATGGAGAATGAATCTCATCGCGTTCGTGGAGACGGTAGTCCGTACGTACGCACGAGCGACAATATCATTCTTTTGATATTAAAATAATATATAAATGGATGGTATATCATATATACAGAATAATTAACATGTTATATTTATTATTTACATGAGTTACACATCATTATTATACTCATCAAATAATATTATATTGAATAACAATTACACCACGACGTGGAGACGGTAAGCCGTACGTACGCACGTATGGTGACATGTTCTTCAAAGGGTGGATAGAATACTGAATATGGTTGTACCATATTTATAATAACATCACAGTATATATATGATACTGGATTTATTATTTTAGAATGGTAACAACAAAGGAAGAAGAAGTGGAAGAAGAAATGAACTTAGAAAAGGGTGGTGAAATCATTACCTCTTCTTCGGGTTCGTCCTTTTGATTTGATCAAAAGGGCTCCTTAGGTTGGATTTCTGATCAAACTAAGGCCTCTAGGTTGTAGTTAGGGAAGTTGGGAGAGTATTTGGGCAGAGTTTGGCCGAACCAAAATGCTTTGAAGGTGTGAAGAAATGAGAAGGAGGAGTGCCCTTTTATAAGAGGGGTGAGGGGCACCTTTGGAAAAGCTAGAAATATTAATTTATAATAAATTAATATTCGGTTTCTAATGGATCCAAAGTTTATTATTCAAAGGATAAGTTGGGGATGGGTCGAAAGCAACTCAACCAATAGAATTTAGACAGGTTTGGGTACTTATATTAACCTTATCTTTAAGTATTAACTCTAAGTTAATTAGTTTCACTTTTACAATGTCTCTTTGTATTTTTATATAATATGGTTAATAAACTTACTACATAAATCCAAGCGACCCCCAAGTGGTCCATTAATGAGGAACCTATAATTATATAAGTCTCTTGGCCGAACCTTAGATTTTTAGAAATTTAATATCAATTAATAATATAATATTTGTTTTAAGAACTCTTTTATGTCAATTTTGACACTATTCAATAGTTGATTTTTTTGAAACTCATAACAGATTGATTACTTCGAAAAAAGTCAATTAAATCAATCCTAATATATCATATTATCCTATAAAATTATTTTAATTCTTTAAAAGTTTCATATTATATTTATTTGGGTATTTATGATATCAATTATTTTAATTTTTCACTATTATAGTAATTACTGCATCATCATTGTGTCATAAATAAAATAAATTATTTAATGTCTAAAAATTATAAATAAAATATCATTATGTAGGAAATCTTTTTATATTTCTAATGAATATTTATAATCTAAAATCAAACATATATAATCATATGTAACAATTTCTTTTCTAAAAGATATATGCTTGTGTCATTTTTGTATTCATTTTAACTTAATTAAAATATAATGTCATTATCACTTACAAGTGGATCCATGGGGTCCCAAAATCAACCCAAAGATTCCCATGGTCGAACATGTGTCATCCAATAGGGTTAAGACACGTTTTAGGGTAATTTAGTATTATTATAATATTATTTTTTAACCCTTATTTACCGGATTTACCCTTAACCATGTTAAATAAAATATTTACCGCAGTAATTATTCAAAATGTCTAAAAATAAAATTTACCTATTTACACAATTTGGAAATCCTGATTCCAAATATGGAATCCATTTTTCTAAATTCAAAACACAGAAGTGGCAGAAATTAATTTAAAATTAATTCCCGCTGTCAAAACAAAAAGCGTATTTTTAAGAGATAATAACTATCAAAAGATTGACACTTGTTTATGTTCGGTTTAATTGTAAAATTATGTCCAATGACCAACATTATATTAAATGGTAAAAATATATTATAAATATACTTTAGAACCACTCAAATTCATAATTTATCACTATTAAATATTTTGATTAAAAAAGTTGTTTTTAATTAAAATATAGTAATTTTCACTATTCATCAAAATATTAAAGTTATCCGAAAAGTACCAAAATTTCACCTTAGGCTAGATTCGATATTCCGAATACAAAAATGAAGTCCATTTTGAAATATAAAATATATATAATTTCAAAAAGTAGGTATTACTATTCATAACGGCTAGTTTGATTGGATGTGGTGTGTGTTAGAACTCGAAGTTGCGTACAACACACGCTACCGTATTATTCAAAGGAAAGCGTACCGTAGAAGCTTGGGGTGTTACAATGTATAATAAAGATGTATTTATTATAAATTAATTCCATTAAAATATATCAATAATAACATTAATTATCAGGTTATAAAATATTATAAACAATTAAAACAATTTATTTTTAAAATCACTCCTCTTGGTGACAACTACTTCATTTTCCAATAATTTTTTCATTCGGTTCTCCCAAACCGTGTTCTTTGTTCATGGTATAATTATTTAATTCATTTAAATCACAGTATAAACATAATATATATTCATTATATATATAATTATAATCATTCATAAAAACCATAGATAGAAACCTGAATTACATCATTAATGGAGATGGTAGGTCATACATACACATGAATGTTATCTTCAATTTTTTTTTTGTTAATGGAATGAAATAAAGGAAAATAATAATTACAATTTATAAAAAAGTTATTATATCATATATACCATATATATTTATCAAACCCATTATAGTAACCATCCCTAAAATATAGTTATGAAAAATGAATTTTATCGCTACTAGACACCGTAAGCTTTATGTACACATAAGTGATACTTTCACTTCTTGTTTGATGGGAAACATGGTGTATAGTGGGGTTTTAATAATTATGATAATATTATGTAATATTTAGGATACTGAATTAATTATTTTATAATAAAAATAAGATATTTAGAGTTGTTTTGGAAGATTAGAAAAAGAAATTGATTGGTTAGAGCGATTACCTTTACTTGAAAAATGGCTCATTTTGATCTCTTCTAAAGGCATCTCAGGTTGGTATTTTGAGAATACCAACACCTCTATATGTGACTAGGGAATTTTTAGAATATATCTCTATATGTTTTGATGTATCTAGAAGGATAAATGTTATGTTAACAGTTGAGAATGTAGATACCCATTTATAATTGAGGTGACATGAACTTTTGGAATTTCTCAAAATATTAACTTATAATTAATTCAATATCAATCCAAATATGAAAAAATGGAATAGATTAAAATATAAGATAATATAAAGTAGTAATATCATCAAATAATATATTTTAAAAACATTTTTATCAAATTTTTCATTTTTATTATCCCTTAGTTAACATATTTTCATTTTATCTGTGGTAACAAAATTTTCATTATTAAAAGGTTGTGGTTTTTACTTATCTGATGCCAATTAGACCATAAATGAATAATTTCTGTAATATTATACCATATAATTATAAATGTTTATTTTAAAATATTATTTTATGGTTTCAAAATAATTTAATGAAATATTATTTTGATAAAATATCATTATTATTAATTTTGACATTATTCATTACTTTGAGTTCAAGAAAATCACGTTAATAAGATAACATAGAAAAATGATTTAATGCACTCATTATATGTAATAATAATCTATAAAATATATATATCACCTTAATTAATTCACATTATATTTATTTTAATATTTTTAATATTAGTTTTTTATTATTTCATTAATTGAATAATTATCACACTATCACTACTAGATAGATGGCCTTTATTGACTGCCAAAAGCGGTATCTAACAACCTATAGAGACTGCCCTACGACTGCATGTAGTAGTTGAATTTTCACAGTCGGTGTTGATCAACAGTGACCACAATTGATGGTCCCTAAAACCCCACCCAATTTTTCATGTTGATAGCGCATTGGGTGTGAGCAGGGATGTAGGTGGGACAAGGTGTTGGGGTGAGACAAAATGAAAAGATATTTCTACCGACTATGGAAGATATACAGTGCCTGCAGGAGGGGAAGGTGTGAAATTGAGGTCTTTAGGGAAGGAGGTCGAACATCATATGGATGAAGGGTTTAATGGCAGGTGTGGCAAGGGAAATTTGGGATAATAGGGGTGGTGGGGGGGATGACAAGGGGTCTCTTGGGAGTTGCAACGGTGG
This sequence comes from Viscum album, assembly GCA_963277665.1. Lineage (NCBI taxonomy): Eukaryota > Viridiplantae > Streptophyta > Magnoliopsida > Santalales > Viscaceae > Viscum > Viscum album. Next base: position 1,460,474,836 of record OY728162.1, on the reverse strand, counting down.
AATCGGGGATGATGGAGATGGGGGTGGGAAATATCCAACACATTTCTTTTTAGTTTTAGTGGCCTCTGTTGGTGGTAACTAATACTATCAATAGCGATCGCCGCTGGTGGTCACACATTTCTCTAAGAAGAAAAGATTATTATTCTAGTAGTGTTTCCCCCCACCAGCACCCCCTCCTACACCTTCCCCCCACCCCCACACAGCTTTCTCCCCTCCCGCACCCCCTCCTGATCCTATGCCCCCATTCACCTCTTCCCCTCCCCCACCGCACCTCTACCCCTTGTTAAACAAACACGGGCCCATGGCCACCCCCACCTACACCCCCCTACTAGCGCCCCTACCCCCCTTCATCACCCTCCTATACCTCTTCCCCCTTCCCCCTGATAAAGAAACACTATCCCATGAGTCTCATGTTACATGTAACCAAAAAAAATTCAAACGTTTAGTAAACCAAAAAAACATCATATGAAATTAAATAAACATATGATTCAATGATTTTTTTTCAAGAGGATGATACTATATTTAAATAAATATTATTTTTTGATGAAATATAAAATATTATAAAAATAATGGATCAAATTTTTTTTAACAATAATTACATTAATATATAAATTTAGAATATGGAAAACATATTGATAAGAATTATGTAAAAAATATACAGCATAAGTAGTCATGTTTATATTTGTATACCTATATCAATCATTGAAAGTAACTTGATGTTGAAGGATGTCACCTATAAATCCCATCATATTGTTCAAATATTCATCTTAAAAATCATCAAATAGAATTTTCTACATAGAATCAAATTTTTTAAAATAATAATACCATACTAAATTTTCATAATCAAAAATATGAATGTTAACATAAAGGAAATAATTAGTAAAAAAAGATAAAATTTGGAATGGTTTTTCTAAACCATGTGTCACTAAAAATCCTTTTTCTACTTTTATATTAAATGAACTTTGTGTTGAAGTTGAAACTATTACAAGAGAACCAATATGAAAATAGAACACCAACCAAAACATTGCATATGAAAAAAGTGAGAAAAGTTACACAAGTATACAAAATTTTTAGATATGATATGAACATAAAAAAAGAAAATAATTATTACTTTATTATAATTGAAAAATCACACCACCTTGAAAACATGAAGAACACAAATGTTCATGAAAATGCAACAAACCAAATCATTCATCCATTTTAAGCTTACACTAATTTCAATCAGCCTTATTTTCATCACAAATAGGATAATCTTATAGCTAACCAAATTACTGCTAATTGTAGCAGCACTAAAACACCAAGACAATATCCAAAATACACAACTCCAATATAGAGTAAAAATTAAGGCTTGTAAAAACTAGATGAGGAAAAATTCTCATACATGGAAGAAATCTCTTTAATTATAATCCAACAGCCTCCTACAATGGACCCACGTATATCAACAGGGTAACTACAAAATCATAGAGGAATAATTCAGTTATCCTCTTATTATACTACTATAAAAATCTAAATATAATACTATTTAATAGTAATATTTTGAAATATGTAATTTCAAGTCAAAGAAATAATGTCAACTACATATTTTAATTAGGCCAAGGAAGTTGTTAGAAGTGGGATGATAATGAATGTAAAGGTGGGTCTAGGCCTTGGTGGTTGGGAAAATTTGAAAATTAAAATGGTTAGTTTGAAATATTGAGAAGTGGGTCTTCATGTTTTTTTTGTGACATATGGGACTGATTTGGGGCATGTGTTGCGTGTAATGAGAATAAATGAAGTGGTTTGACTTAATTTTTTTCCCAGTGCTATTTTTTAGAAACTATTTCAAGAAAACATTGTTTTACCCTAATGAATGTTATTTTATTAACCAAATATGAATTAGAAAAAAAATCAAATTGAGCTCACAATTCACAATTTTAATTATACTTTCAAGAAAATAAAACAATTAACAAAATTACATTTTTTATAACGGTTATGGAATAATCATGAATTGTTCTGATGAAAAATGATTTAATAATTATGTATACCTTTTTAACTCATGGAATGAAATTATAGAATAATAAAAATTAAACAAAAATAATTATATAAAAATTAAATAGATGATTTTTTGGTGGTATCCACTAACATAATGATAGTGTTTTCCATCATATTGATATATTACCTCATTTAAATACCTTTATCTTTTAATATACAGCAGTTGTACAAAAAAATCCATGTATCATATAAATATTGAAATCCAACATGGAGATAATTATTTTATATTTGAAGCTAAAATTTATAGTCAAAGATATATTCATTATGACACCATATTAAAAATTATATAATTATTAATATCATGAATGTGACATCATTCAATTTTCATTAAATAAAATATTATAAAAAATAGTCTCATCCATGTTACCCTGAAAAACATAAATAAATATGTATCATTAAAATTATTTTATAATTTAAAAATATGAACCTATATTCATTCATAACCTGCTGTTTTCAACATATTAAAAAATAGGCTGTATTTAAGAAAATAACGTGACATTTTGTTTATTTCTCTTATTTTAATAATATATTAGTCATTTTCATTTAAAAATGACTATTAAACAGCTCAATTTATATAATTATTTGTTAAGAGTTGAATAAAATTACTCCCATAATATTGTTTCAAGTGTTAGGGTCATTTTATAGTCCTTATAATTTAAATTTTAACCTAAACTACCCAATTTAGTCTTTATAGTGGTAACAAAAATTACCAAGGTTATCATTCATAATTGAAAAAAATAAAAGTGAAATATTTATCAAATTTGGACCCACTAGATATAAATATGTTATCCATTTTCCAAAATTCAAAACATAGATGTTTAAGAATTTATTTTAAAATAAAATTGGGAAAATTACAAGAAAACACATTTTCAGTAAATGGACTTTTTAAACATAAAATGGTTTAATAATAAAGTCATGTATAAAATCCAATTAAAAAACTATAATTTGATTATATTAAACTAAAATTGAGTGATTAAAATTAAAAACTAATTCAAATCATAATATTTTACATTTAAATAAATTATAATATTATACATTTTTTTATAAAAATCATTATTTTTACAATTCCTTACAAAATAAATGTTTTTAGAAAATTATCAAAAAACCCATTTTATGATAAATTTGAAATTATTAATTTGTAATAAAATAAATTTTTTCCAATACATTTTCTAGGACTTATATAAACTAATATTCACTTATAAAAAGAGGGCAAACTAATTTTCTTCAAAAATGAATTTTTGAAGAATAATGTGACTTTACTAATAATTGTTTGAACATTTTCATATGAACTTACCAATAAATTCATATTTCGTTATAAATTTATATTTATTTCATAAATTATTTATTTACATTCATTCTATCCAATTTAACAACTAGGTTATAATAGACATATAATATTTTAATGAAATATATCAAATAAATAAAATTATTTAAAATTCCATTTCATAAAAATCACAGGGTGTTACAAGGGTAGCTTAGAGTTTAGAAAAGAGTTATAAATATAACCATAGTAAATATCCTTTTTTATAGGTAGGTGATTATGTTTTTCATAATGTATCTTCATATAAAAATGTAAAGGGTTATGGTAGAAATTAGGACCATATAATATTTTTTAGAAATATGGATCAATTTCATACCAATTGGACTTGCCTATGATTTCATACCAATTAAATGATATGTTTATTGTTTCATTATTTCTGAAATATGTGTCATATTCATCTCATATTTTGAGTTCTATGGTAGTATATTTGATTGAGAATATTTCATACAAGGAACAATCCTTCAAATTCCTGACCATAGAGAGAAGGTATTAAAGAATAATGTGATTCAATCGGTTATGTATATATGGAAAACAAAATGATTGAAGAACCAACATGATAATCAAGAAATTCTATAAAGTAAAAATATCTCCACTTGTTTAAATAATGAATAAAATTGTGAGGATGCAATTTAAAAAAAGGACGAAGAATCTAAAAACATAAGAAATGTTAATAATAAATTAATTTCATTCCTTATTAGCACTCATGAATTATATTTTATATATTAAAATTTATCATAATAATATTAAGTGAATTTTCAATGAGAAAAGAAATTATTTTAGGCTTACTAATTTTTTTACATGTATGTTATGGTTTTATTTAAGTGTTTTATTTATCATTTTTATAATTTTAATTCAATAAACATAATATCATTTTTATATCATACATTCAAAATTACATTACTGTGAATTTTTAGTAATTTTCTAAAAATGATATTTTAGGGGTTAATGGAAAAGAATACGGATTTTTAAGAAATTTGTTTTTTATTTTCATTTAATTAAAAATTCACATTATATTTTTGATTAGTTCAAAAATTTCATTAGTTATTTTTGAAATCTTATTTTTAATTGGTTTTAAAGGATGATTATCTTTGTTTTGATAGAATCTTATAATTTCACCACTCTACACAACAACTCTTAACTATATAAATGATATAAACTAGAGTATATTGTTTGGGTAAAATATTTGATAATTTTTCTGGGAAAAGTCATCATGTATTTAGGATAATATATTCCCTATGTCTAAAAATAATTATTATATTATTATCATATCACCTTGAATGCACTAAACTCAAAAAAAAATTAAATATGATGTGTTAAATAAATAATTAGGTATTTATTTTCATGTTATAAAATAAAATATAACATTTCCATAGAGCCCTTAATATGTACCATAAATCCGCATCAAAATTTATTGAACCTTGAATAATAAATTATTTCATAAATAAATAAATATAATTTGTTCAAAAAGTAAATAAATTTTTATATTCACTAAAATTATGAATAAATATTTATTTTAATATTCATGCACCTAAATAAATATATACATTAATCTATTCACTAGACATGTGAATATATAATTATCTATTTGTTACCTGGTGAATAATAAAAAAATATAAAAAAATATTATATTAGATAAACTTGAAAGTATACATTTATTTTAATATTCAACTAACATATTCTTAACTCAAGTATTTAGTGCTTGAATTCTTGTGAACAACATAACATAAATAATTATTTCTCCAAAATCCAAGAATGATGTTTATTATTAATATAAAAATCAAATAGATTTTAATTAAGATTCGGGATACACTTAATATGTGACCCTATAAGCCTATTTCTTGATGGAATTAAAAGAATTCACCTAAATTCTATGATAAATTTCTAAAAACACATTAAAGAATACGTACAAAAAAATTAATGTCACAATGACAACATCCTCCTATGAAATGTAAGCTTTAATATAGTCACATTGTCTTGATATTTCATCAGGTAGGTTGCATGATTTGTGTCAAAATATTACATTCTTGATTTATCTTTCTTTGGATCTCTAAAATGATCGTGCTAATGAACTATGATCGACATGTTTTAAATAAAATAATTTTATTTTAATTAAACTGTAGGATGTATATTATTCCATTAACTTGTAAGGTATATATAGTTTTTTTAATAATTTAACTAATTTCATATCACTAATGACACACCCTATGCATACTTCCTCACTGTGATCATAAGTTGTCATAATTTTAATCCATATATCAAGATATTCTATTTATGATACACATTAACAATAATACCAAGTCTAAATAATAGTACACATGTACAAAAATGGTAATATATAGTGACACATATAACATGTTGAATTTATATTGGTAGGTATGTCCTCATAACGTACCTTATTAGAGAGTATAAAGTGCGAAATTCACGAGAATAATTATTAGTGACTTCTGAGCCTCCTACACCTAATAGTCAGACATGATTTGTGACACATCAAACAGATGTAATCTATGCCATTAGATATATGTTTAAGAATATTGTTATATAATTAATAAATTATTATTATATATAGGAACTATAATAAAAATTAAATATGAATGATAATCAAAGGAAATTATCAAATTAATTTTTAACAAAGTAACACTCATCGTGTGATAAAATATTTAAAAATATTCATGTAATCAAAATTTAAAAATGGGTGGTTCCAGGGAACCAGATCCAAAAGAATATTACATTCACTAAATCCAAATGATAACTGATAACTTGTTATCTATCACATGCTACACATTTTTCTACTAGGGAATGGATATATATATTTTGAATTCCATGTTTTCCTCTGGAAAGTCAACTTGTAGTGACTTCACACCCTTGACAAAATCCTTATCAAAGCATATTTTACTTTTTACCATTTATTAGAAAACTCAAATATTGGATGAAGCCATTATCATAAGTTCACTATAATATAAATATTATGATAATAATATATTATTGTGCTATAACACAAAAATTTGGAACAAATCATTACTTAAGATTCTTTTTAAGAAACACCAGAAGTTCTAGTGTACTCATTCTATAAAAAAATTTCTCTCACTCAATATAATAATATTTATTGTGTATTTACTTCTCCTTATTTTGATAAAATTGGTCATGTTAATATAAATTAATACTAGTTTTTTATCCCCTTAGTAACAATTTTTCCCTCTTTAACTCTTATTAGGAACTCATCCATCTTACTTTTTGAAGTACTGTTAAATAGTTTGGACTATAACCAAGATAATTTCTCATGGTTTTTTTAATAATGTCCTACATTTATAATTGAATAAGAAATATAAAAACCTAATAAATATCATGAAATACGTATAAAAAATCCAAACACTTGATAATTTGGGATTTTTTTCATCATAATAATCTCTTCTTATGCTTCAAAATATTATTTTAAAGAGATTTTAAACCATGTGACATTGGCAACAAATCAATATTGAATTATTACATATTTTATTTTTCAATGAATCATTTGGTTATATAATATAACTATCTCTAAAAAACCCCATGTTTCTATTTAATAAGATATTTTCCCCTAGAACTTGTGTTTCCATATTAATTTATTCCTAGAGAAATATATTTTATATTATGTTAAGTATATGAACGACATAACATCCATTTTCATTATGTTATCAGCATATTTTACATGGAAAACTATAATTCTCCCACTATCCTTTTATAGACACATGTACGACCTCAATTATTAACAAAACCAAACTCTCTTGTGTTTTCATTAATTGTATATTTTATGATCATGATGCTTGCATCAATATATAAGTGGATTTCTATAATTCAAAGAACCCATTAGCTTTAAATTATTTTTCAAACCATTTTTAATACATTATATAGATATATTCCACAAGGTTTACTTTAAAAAATATGGTATCTACATCCATTTCCCTGATTACATGATCATAAAATGTTTTTAGTCATGTATTATTCTAATGGATTTTATTATTACTATAGGTATATAAAATTAGTCATGGACTATGTATAAACACTGTTTGAAACCTTCAGTAACCAATCAATCCATATTAGTACTAGATTTTACTATAAATACATAGTTTCTTCCTAAATACCCACCAAGTATTTTATATCAAGTAGATAAACTACCAAAACACAAAACAAGATCTTGTTACCGGGAATCCATCATTGGATTTATATAAACTTGCCAATATTATCATGTTTTGATTTTATTCTTCCTTATATGATTAATTATTATCATTGAATAATATATTGGTAATCTTGTTTAATATAATACCAACTATTTTTTTAGCTTTCTGGTGTAGTATGACTATATAATAACTCCTCCCATAAAGTCCTATGGAGTTTAGGGTTCATATTCCAACTCATCTACTTGTGGATCCTTGACTTCATTAATCCTAAGATTACTATCATTGTCTCAAAAGAGAATTGATTTCCACATATATAAATATATTCAATCCATTAATTAATATTGTTCTTTATTAATTATATTAACAAAATAAGTAGGTTTTGGATAATTTATTGATATTCACTTAGTGTTTTTTCTTGATGTAATTTTTTTGTAGAGATTATTTTTAACAGAAAAATATCATCAAAAATAGGAATATGTTACATAATTTATTCTCTTCATATTATAATATATATGATATCAATTCTATATTATATATGACATATGGTTAGTTGTTAAACTAATATTTTAAAATCATTTCTTTAAAAGAATATATTTAGATGACTTTAAATGAAGATAAGAATATTCATCGATCAGACTTGTACTACCATCACCTTTTTAATGTGTGTATGGTTATATGAGTTTAGGAATGTATCAAATATATATTTAAATGATAAATGAATGATTTTTTAAGATATTATCTAACTAGACCATATATAGGATCTTATTTATTTTACCAAGCCCATCCATTACTTCCAATTTAAATTCCTAAAATATTTTAAAGGAATTTAATGAATTATATGAAATTAAATTTATATTATCATTAGAATAGTTTACATGATTCTTTTTGAACTAATACTATATGATTTTTCAATTTGACACATTTATCCATAGAGTCTTATTTATATAAAATCTAATAGGTTTTTCAAATACCAAAGTGTTCAAGCTTTAAAGAGTCTAAACACCCTCCTAAGAATATTCTTACGCATTAACATTAGTTTTACTTTAATAAGTATTTACTTTAGGTATTATGTGATTATTATACTTTATATTCATCATTGATTTTCAATATTGAATATATGTGATACATGTATTAATGAACTTGTTTCTTCTGGAATTGGGGATGACCTCATTGATTTAAGGTTCAAACAATCCAAGCGGTTTCTAACGGGTTTGTTCGTAGAACCTGAAACATCCAATGATTCCATATCCATTTGGACCTATTTTCCAAAGGTAGGTGCTCAATAATTATGAACTAATGAGGCTTAATAATTTTCAATGGTCGAGAGGATGGGAGGTCAGACTCATCACACCTTCTTGAGGGGAATTATTGTCTACTATGGGACTCTCTATAGATTCAAGTTATGTTCGTGAATCCTTATTACATTACCAAGTATGAAAATGAGATTTCCTTTTGATCTGACAATCAATGATTGATATGTAGGAGATTTAGAGAATCCTTTATATAAATTTGAGGTTCTTCATCAATAAATAATCATCTATATTTGTTTAGAGATTCTTATTCAATGGTGTCCTTCAATAAATTATATAAAAGTCTCTTGGTCATTTATGATGACCATACTGGTTTTAAAGCCACTCAGTGGTGCACTTGTAGTTTATTGTCATTTAGACAGACATGGATTATTCCAGAGTTGGGATTGTACCTGCAGATGGGCTACCTACGTATCCTTTGTTTTTATAAAGGAATCAGAACCGACGTAGTTTGAGTAATGATGTATAGGGTTTATATATGATTGATGGCTCAAAGAAAGATGTAATAATTACTTTTTCACTCTAAGCTCACGTGAGTCACGCTCTGTGTGAGAAACAAGAGGTATTGGTAAAACCAGACAATTTTCCATCATAAGAAATGATATGGGACTTAGGTATATATGAATGCCCAAATAGGTGAAGATTAGGGTTCACTTTAGGGAAGAAACCCGGGAACAATGTCCATAAAGGTATATGTACTTTATGGAGATTTGGATACTCTAACTTGGATCATACTCTTGAACAAGGTACCCAAATTATGAGGGGACTTATGACTGGGTTTTACTCCTGAGAAGGAAGCCCAAATAAAAAGTAAATTAAGACTGGATAAGAGAAATTATGACTAGGGATTACTCCTGAAAAGGAGGCCCAGGTTAAGGAAATTATGGTTGGGGATTATTCCTAAGGAGGATGCCCAGATTTGGGAAATTATGATTGGGGCTTACTCCTAAAAAGGATGCCTAGGTTAGGGGACTTTGGGCTTACTCCTAAGGAGGATGCCCAAAATTAAGAGAACTTAGATTGGGGATTCTTCTTGAGAAGGAGGCCCAGGTTAAGGATTCTCTCATCTTAAAGGATGAGGTTGAATGAATGAAATATCTAACCTTAGTGGCATAAAAATATGTTAATCACTAGGTTTTGAGGGATGTTCCATATAATTCCTTTCATATAAGGAATCCAATAAAGGAAACATGCTATAATAAATGGCTTTAAAGAGGGTTCTGAAGGCTGAATCTTGAATAGGAGTGGTGAATAGGCATAAGAGAGGTGAAATGGGCCGGAGATGCACCCAATAAGAGATGGGCGCGCAAGTCCTATGTGGGAACGCAAGTCCTGGTCGCGCAGGTGTACCTAGGTGACACATTGGTACTTGTTCGATGGTCAAACCATAACACAATACTTGGGAAAGACTTCGCTGAAGCCTTTAGTATTATCCCTAGGGCTTCCAGAAGTGTGGCACGCAATTTCTGTTGAAGGGGTAAGGCATGGTACAAGTATAGCCATTTCCCTTAAGGAATGGCCACATAGGTGCACAATTGTTAACATGTTTCAACACTTAGGCCTTACTCCCCCTCTTCAGATCTTCCATTCTAGGTAAGAAATTACCTTAGAAGTGTTCAGAAGCTTTGAGAAGAGACTAGGGTGCCGAGAGCCCAATCTGAGTTTTTGGAATTTCTTCTGTCCTGAAATAGGGGGTCAACATGGGGAATTTATAGGCCAGAGAAGACCGTGGGCGAATTTCAGATAGGGCGCACAAGTCACTTGTGCGACCACTGGGTGGCGCGCAAGTGTACTTGAGCGACTGTGAAAAAACTTGCGCGACCTAAGGGAAAAGAAATCCTTCATCATTCCTTTGTCGATTTTTGTTGTTTCTTCAAAGGATGAATCACTTTGGACTATGGTATTTCCCTTTTTCAGTCTTTAGACTCTTTGATGGAAAGGAGCATCAAGCAAAGTCCCCCCTCAAAGTTAGATCCGAAAAAAATGAGGATGTGACTCTGAGGTAAAGAAGAAACCAGGGGTCTTTGTGGTTAATGGAAGTTTAAAGTCATGCATGTCAGACATAAAAAGTCTAATGTTTAAGGTCGAAATAGCTTTGACCAAATAGATTGACATTGACTCAATTCCTTGATAATTTATCTGAAAACATATTACAATGTTCAAATATGAGGGAAAATATGTAAATGATGACTTAATAAATTTTGAATCTGATGAATGATATGAAAAATGGCTAAAAGGCATTAGAATAAGTAGTTCCCAAGAATGAAGTTACCACTATTTAAAAAACTCGTTGGGGGGTTGAATTATGCAGGGCCACCTAAGGGCATTGGCTGCATAGTATAATAATTGCATCTTTTGAATGACATGTCCACTATGTAGACTACTTATACAAGGCCACCAAAGGGCACGTGCTCCATATTCAGGCAAAAGAACTCTTAGAAATTTACTTTTGTACTGCTAAAAAGATAGTGAATGATTATGGGGACTCAAATTTTCCAAAGCATAGAGTTTACTGTATGGAGAGAGGTACTTGAATATGGAAATGATATTTCCAAACCAGATCGTCTAAGAACTGGATGAATATCACTCCTACGAAGGTCTGACCTAAACATAGGGAAGGGAAATATAAACCGTAGACTTGAATACTTTCAGATCATGAAAAATGATAATGGGACAAATATGTTAAGGATGTCTATTTTTTCAGATCCTTACATATTTTTTATAAGACCAATAAGGACAAAAGAGGTTTTCTTCCCAAGAATGAAGTTACCATTATTTAAAAAACCAGTTAGGGGGTTGAATTATGCAGGGCCAGCTAAGGGAATTGGTTGCATAGTAAAATAATAGTATCCTTTGGATGAAAAGTCAGTTATGTAGATTGTTTATGCAAGGCCGCCTAAGGGCGCATGCTGCATAGTCATGAAAAAGAACTCTCAGAAATTGAACATTTTGTGACCAGATGTTAAGAAAAGGGTTATGGAGATCTGGAAGTATTTCAGGTTAGAAGTATCACACATGAAAATGGGTATTGTCCAATGCATGAATGAGATACATAGATCAATGCTTACTATAATCTTGTTGTGGTTGGGTCCTGAATTGAGATGCTTGGCTTCTATACGTATCCCATAAGGATGGGAATCAATTAATACATAGTTATTGAAATACAGTTTAACATCATGTGGGACGAAGGTATGGGAAATCTTAGTTTTAGGGTCATAGAACTCAGACCATAATAATGAATACACAGTGTGTGTTTTTTTTACAGGGACTTTTCAGCCAAGGGATTGAAAGTAAAATTTGGGGTTAGGCCCAAAGACTTGGGGCTGGATTCGAGGGATGATCGAACATTATTACATATCCCATAAGTATGGGAATCAAGCCGCACGTCGTTCTAGAAATACACTCTGTACAGATTTGGTTCGTACAAATGAAGGGTGAATGTAACAGCCCAAGATTTTATAAAAAAATATTCTTTTTAATTTTATTAATGTCTTGTGTTGTACGCTACACCAAAAGGAGCTTGCACAGCACACATCCTTGACTTGCCTTGCATTACACGCAATCGCGACCTTCCTCGATAGCGTGTGTTGTACGCAATACCGAGTTTCACTAAACAACGATATGCTATAAAAATATTATTTAAACTAGCCGTTATGAATAGTAATAACCACTTTTTGAAATCCAGTAAATCTTATTTTTCAAAATGAACTTTATTTTTGGATTCGGAGTATAGAATTTATCCTAAGGTGAAATTTTGGTACATTTCGGATAACTTTCATATTCTGATGAATAGTGAAAATTACTAAATTATATTTAAAAAACAACTTTTTTAATCGAAATAATTAATAGTGATAAATTATTAATTTGAGTTGTTTTAAAGTATATTTAGAATATATTTTTACAATTTAATACAATGTTGGTCATTGGATGTAATTTTACATTTAAACTAGACATAAACAAGTGTCAATCTTTTGATAGATATTGTTTCCTAAAAACACGCTATTTATTTTAACAGCGGGATTTAATTATAAAATTAATTAATGCAACTTCTATGTTATGAATTTGGTAAAATAGATTTCATTTTTGAATTCGGAATATGAAATATAGCTTAGGATGAAATTTTGGCATTGTTCTGAAAAACATCAATTTTTGATGAATAGTGAAACTACTAAGTGGTAGTTAAAAAACTGAATTTTTCATAAAACTTAATTTTGCCGCTTCTGTGAATGGAATTTCGAAAATCCGAGAGACACGGTTAATATCAAGGACTAAAATGTGGTTCAATGAGATGAAAATAATTTTTTGGTGAATAGTAACTTTTTACTTTTTTTACCACGGTTAATAGTAAATAGGGTAACTAAGGGTAAATATGATATTAATATTACCCTAACACATGTCCTAATTCTATTGGACAAGTGTAATTCGACCAAAAACAAACTTAGGAATAAAATATGACCATTTAGGACCACTTGGATTAGATTAGGACATTTATTATTAATTTATTTAAAGAAGGGTTAAAATAGTTAAAATCAAAGTTTAATAAGTAAATCATTTTTAATATGGGGTTATACATAAAATAAATTCGATTGTAAATATTCATTAGGAAGCTAAAAAGATTTCTTACATGATGGTATTTTATTTGTAATTTTTAGACATCAAATAATTTAATTTATTTATGACACAACGATGATGCAGTAATTATCTTATTAATGAAATATTGACATAATTGATGTTATAAGCACCAAAATAAATGTAATTTGAGATTTTTTATGAATTACACTAATTTTATAGGTTACTATTATATATTAGTGTTGATTTAATCAACTTGGTTCGAACATATAATTCTGTTATGACTTTCACAAAAATCATATATCAAATAGTGTCAAAATTGACACAAAATAGTTTTTAAATCAAATATTATATTATTAATTGTTATTTTATTCCTAAAAATCTAAGATTCGGCCAAATGACTTAAATAAGGATATATGTATTAATAATATACAATTTGGGGTTCTTTTGGCAGGTTATAGTAAGTTTATTAACCATATAGTGAAAGAAAACAAAAAGACACGGTAAAAGTTAAATTATTTAACTTAGAGTTAAATCTAATTGATAAGGTTAAAATAATACCCTAAACTTGTCTAAATCCTATTGGTTGATAGGATTTCGACCCATCCCCACTTTATCTTCGAAATAAGACCCTTTGGAACCATTATAAACCGATTTTTACTTTAATATAAAATAATATTTTGAGATATTCCTAAGGTGCCCCTCTCCTCCCCTATAAAAGGACACCTCCTCCCCCTCCTCCTCACACCAATTTGAGCACTCAAGCTCGGCCAACCCCTGCCAATTTCTCCTCTCCACTTCCCTAGAAACATCCTAGAGGTTCTGGTCTTCCTCAAAGACCAATTTTAGTGCCCTAAGAGGAGGTCTCAAAGAGGCACTTCAAAGAAGAGGTAATTACCGTTACCAATTCTTTCATCTTTATTTCTTCTTCCACTTCTTCTTCTTAGGTTGTTTCATTATGAAGTAATAACATCAGTATCACTCATATACTGATATGTTATTATAAGTATGAAACAAACCTATTTCACCATCTATCCATCCTACGGAAAAAGAAATCACCGCGCGTGCGTACGTACGGAATACCGTCTCCACGCCGTGGTGTAATCTATTTTCCACCACCACCTTACATGGATGGGTATAATGGTGTAAAGAATAACTATACATAGTTATTACAACATCATATTTATTCTGATATATTGTATAATCCACTCCATTTCAATTCAATATTTATAGAAATGATATCATCGCTCGTGCGTACGTACGGAATACCGTCTCCACGACGCGATGAGATTCATTCTCCATGTTAACCATTTAAGAATGATTATAATGTATATATAAGAAATAATAATGAAATATATGACATTATAAAGCTACTGGATTAATTTATATATATACATATGTATGTCATCTACTTACTTCCATTTCAAGACAATAAGGAAAGGAAAACAGCGTTCATGCGTACGTACGGACTACCGTCTCCATGAACGGTGTTTTTCATTTTATTTATCTACCTATTATATATATATATACTGAATATATATGATATATAAATCATATTTTATATTCTGGAAGTAAGTAAATCATGATATAAGTAATAATGATGTCAAGAACAACAAGTCAAAACACCTACGATAAATGAAACGATTTTACCCAAAACGCTTCTTTAACATGGAATTTACAAAAGAACGGGTAATATAATGTCATAAGTGAACCATATATGATATCATAACAATGAATATGATTCTGTAATAAGTCAATAACATGATTTAAATCATTATACAGGAGGTTCGGACACTTACAAAGCAAGTCGGACCTAAGGTAAGGGAAATATCACAATCTCATTTTTATCCGAGATTGTTTATTCGTAAGTATTTACTGGGGTGTATTTTATCATCCACGTCCATGTTTCATCAATATATAATATTACTTCCATCCACCTACAATTGTTTAAATCCATTTTTACCCTTCGGTGAGTTTTTAGTAAAAGAAATGAAAGGAATCTTTTGTCGTTTTTCGTACGAGGTACTTTTTGACTTTTCTGAAAAAAGTGCGAAAAATGTTTTTTTAACTTATACGGAATGAATGGATTTTTAAAACAAAATTTCCAAGAATCTTCCTTTACAAGTTTTCAAGTTTATCAACTTCTTTTATTTTAAAGTTGTATGGCATGTTATGAAAGGAAAAATGTTTTTGAAGAAGAAAGGATATTTTCCTCAAGAATGGAGTTCAAGTATTTTATCAAAATTATTTTCCATCTAAGATAATAAAAGGGTTTTGTTTATGTCCCTATTATTACATGGATTTGATTATGTTGTGATGGAAACATTTTTATGAATTCCTTTATCTTATATGAATTGTTTTATGATGTCATGTTGTTTAAGAATTCCATTTTTATTACATGGGTTATGTGATGATGTATGATTTATGATTATGTGGCACACATAAGAAAGGATTCATTATAAGATGGGTGGGACCTATATCTCCCTCCAATGCATTGGGTAAAGATTTTATATCTCATGAGATAGACATGGCTGGAACGGAAGGTTATTTCGGTTCAGTGATACAGGACTGAAACGAGGAGTGAACTCGGTTCAGAAAGGGACTTTGTCCACTAAGATAGTCTTGGCAATGAGTCATGACTAACAAGAAATGATTTTCCATGATTATGTGTGCATGCCACAAAGTTTCAAGTTTTATGTTATGATTATGGGGATCTCATTTTCACTTCTATGATTTATTCCATGTTAAGATATTATGATCTCTTTTGCAGGTTTTGATTTTCAAAAAGATATGATATGATTTTTATTTCCTTTATTTGCCCTTGCTGAGCATTTGAGCTCACCCTTTTATGTTTTCTTTTCCCCAGGATATAAAGAAAGGTTTTAGGTAAAAAAAAGGAAGATCTTTATGGGAGATTTTGAAGATCTTTCACCAGGATTAGAAGATTACGTTCCGAGTTTCCAAAGACACTAAACTATTACGATCCTTGTGTGTGTATTTTTGTTATGTATTAAGTATTCCGCAAAAGTAATGTAATGTTCATGTACGTTAGGCTTCGGGTCTCTACAGTTGGTATCAGATGAAAGGTTTAGTCAACCTTTGGAAACTAGGATGCGAAAACGTTAGTGAGATCCCTAGAGATATTTCTATGGTATGTCTAGGGATGCCCCTAAGGATAAGTATACGTATAGGATATAGTTCTAGAACTATGGTAACGATATTAGATTAAACCAAAGATGATAGATATTTAAGTTACTCTCCCTTTATTACGATTTTTTCATCTAACACTATTCTGTTTGGGTTTTAGAAAATGGCTGGAAACAAGATGATTCACAATAATGGAGGATATGATGGACAATGGAATGATATTCTTCATGAGCAACCAAATGAAATGGGATTTGGATGTCCAAACATCATTATTATGCCGAATCAGCAATCTCACAACATGATCAATAAAGTAAAATTTGGTAAGTTTCCTGACTCGACTAATAAGAGAAAGATGGATTTCCATGATGATCATAGAGGAAAGAAAGTTCAATTTCCCCTATGTAAATCATGTGGGAAGAGGCATCAAGGAGAATGTTTCAAGGGAACTGGAAGATGCTTTGGGTGTGGAAAAGAAGGACACAAAGCAAGTAAGTGCAAAGGAAAAGGGTCGGTTAACACCGTGGATGAGGATAATGGTATTGCTACGACATCAAAAATGGTTAAGTGTTTTAAATGTGGAATGTATGGGCATTATGCAAACAAATTCCCTAAGGGAAAGACTCATGAAGAGAATCAGTATGGTCATATGGGAAGTATTTATGTGGATGATGATGAAGAGACTACAAATGATATGTGAGATGAAAGAATTTTTGAAGCTCGGTCAATGGTTTGAGAATGTAGTGGAATGATTACATGTTTATCATGTGTAATTTTGGAATAAAGAGACATCTATGGATTGTTACACTATTGTCTTTCCTTGTGTTTTGAAAGTGTATGATTAATGTTACCAGTATCCATGAAAGGTTATCCAGATAATTTTGGAATGTAGATGATATGCGCATAATGAAGGGATAAGGAGAAAATTAAATGTTTGATAGTATTCATGAGCTCATGATTGATATAAGGACTAAGTGATATCATGGTTTGAGTATATAGAATTTTGAGGATTTTGGTATATGGAAAGTATTAACTTTTAACTGCACTCATGTTTTCACTAAGGTATTCAAGAGAATACACGATTAAGGACTTTGAATGTTTGGAATGTGACCAACAAGACATATCTTATGATATGTGGGGATCAACGACAGTATTAAATCTCTGGTAATCGATGTCACTATATTATGAGAGTGGACTGCAGTATTATGTATAAGCCTAAAGATTAGACTGGATTATGTTGGACATAAGTTAGTATTGTTTAAGGATAGAAGATTTTCGATATTATTGATGGGATGTTATAGTAACATAGTTTTAGAAAAAGGGACAACCTGCAGGACGGGCGACAACCCATCGCTTCGGACAAGGCTGTAGGAATCGAACCCACAACCGAAGTGCGACTGGCCTTTATCGCCTACCACTGGCCTACAGGAAGTCCCTGTTTAGTAGAAACTAGTTTTATTATATTAAGCAGCATGATATATGAAGTATAAGTCCATTTTAGGAACTATATATGATTAATCTCACTATAGAATGACTTATGTATATTTAATAACTTTTGCTTACCTTTTGTTTGAGACAGATGGAATGACCCGTCATTCTATCACATGATCTGCTAACACTTCACGAATAACAA
Organism: Viscum album; assembly: GCA_963277665.1. Classification (NCBI taxonomy): domain Eukaryota; kingdom Viridiplantae; phylum Streptophyta; class Magnoliopsida; order Santalales; family Viscaceae; genus Viscum; species Viscum album. Next base: position 1,460,456,677 of record OY728162.1, on the reverse strand, counting down.
ATTCAACCTCATTTATTTAAGAGATGAAATGGAAATTGTTCAAGGCACGAACAACAGTGATATTGTATCAAAATAAAGTAAGTATTTATTCTAATTCAAATTTTCAACTTTAGGGAAATGATCTTGAAAACCAAAAATGTTGTCCTAGTGATCTTATACCTGATGAATCAGATGGTACCTTAGATCATCACAAATTTATGGATTTGTGATTACTGGCTTTTCCATAGCCATGTTCTCTACCACTCTCCATCAGAACATGATGGTTAGATTTCTCTTCCATATCCATATTTTCACCTATGTGGAAACCCAGTGATTAGTTTATTTGGGTAATCATTACATTTCATACTTTAGTTTTTAAAGCCAAGTTTTGGTATTCCCTTTTACGATGTGGGTTTCTATTAAAGAAACTTTCAAATAGTAAACCATTTATAACCCCGACGAATTTCGAGGGCGAAATTCATTTTAAGGGGGGTAGAATGTAACAGCCCAAGATTTTATAAAAAAATATTCTTTTTAATTTTATTAATGTCTTGTGTTGTACGCTACACCAAAAGGAGCTTGCACAACACACATCCTTGACTTGCCTTGCATTACACGCAATCGCGACCTTCCTCGATAGTGTGTGTTGTACGCAATACCGAGTTTCACTAAACAACGATATGCTATAAAAATATTATTTAAACTAGCCGTTATGAATAGTAATAACCACTTTTTGAAATCCAGTAAATCTTATTTTTCAAAATGAACTTTATTTTTGGATTCGGAGTATAGAATTTATCCTAAGGTGAAATTTTGGTACATTTCGGATAACTTTCATATTCTGATGAATAGTGAAAATTACTAAATTATAATTAAAAAACAACTTTTTTAATCGAAATAATTAATAGTGATAAATTATTAATTTGAGTTTTTTAAAGTATATTTAGAATATATTTTTACAATTTAATACAATGTTGGTCATTGGATTTAATTTTACATTTAAACTAGACATAAACAAGTGTCAATCTTTTGATAGATATTGTTTCCTAAAAACACGCTATTTATTTTAACAGCGGGATTTAATTATAAAATTAATTAATGCAAATTCTATGTTATGAATTTGGTAAAATAGATTTCATTTTTGAATTCGGAATATGAAATATAGCTTAGGATGAAATTTTGGCATTGTTCTGAAAAACATCAATTTTTGATGAATAGTGAAACTACTAAGTGGTAGTTAAAAAAACTGAATTTTTCATAAAACTTAATTTTGCCGCTTTTGTGAATGGAATTTCGAAAATCCGAGAGACACGGTTAATATCAAGGACTAAAATGTGGTTCAATGAGATGAAAATAATTTTTTGGTGAATAGTAACTTTTTACTTTTTTTACCACGGTTAATAGTAAATAGGGTAACTAAGGGTAAATATGATATTAATATTACCCTAACCCATGTCCTAATTCTATTGGACAAGTGTAATTCGACCAAAAACAAACTTAGGAATAAAATATGACCATTTAGGACCACTTGGATTAGATTAGGACATTTATTATTAATTTATTTAAAGAAGGGTTAAAATAGTTAAAATCAAAGTTTAATAAGTAAATCATTTTTAATATGGGGTTATACATAAGATAAATTCGATTGTAAATATTCATTAGAAAGCTAAAAAGATTTCCTACATGATGGTATTTTATTTGTAATTTTTAGACATCAAATAATTTAATTTATTTATGACACAACGATGATGCAGTAATTATCTTATTAATGAAATATTGACATAATTGATGTTATAAGCACCAAAATAAATGTAATTTGAGATTTTTTAGGAATTACACTAATTTTATAGGTTACTATTATATATTAGTGTTGATTTAATCAACTTGGTTCGAACATATAATTCTGTTATGACTTTCACAAAAATCATATATCAAATAGTGTCAAAATTGACACAAAATAGTTTTTAAATCAAATATTATATTATTAATTGTTATTTTATTCCTAAAAATCTAAGGTTCGGCCAAATGACTTAAATAATGATATATGTATTAATAATATACAATTTGGGGTTCGTTTGGCATGTTATAGTAAGTTTATTAACCATATAGTGAAAGAAAACAAAAAGACACGGTAAAAGTTAAATTATTTAACTTAGAGTTAAATCTAATTGATAAGGTTAAAATAATACCCTAAACTTGTCTAAATCCTATTGGTTGATAGGATTTCGACCCATCCCCACTTTAGCTTCGAAATAAGACCCTTTGTAACCATTATAAACCGATTTTTACTTTAATATAAAATAATATTTTGAGATATTCCTAAGGTGCCCCTCTCCTCCCCTATAAAAGGACACCTCCTCCCCCTCCTCCTCACACCAATTTGAGCACTCAAGCTCGGCCAACCCCTGCAAATTTCTCCTCTCCACTTCCCTAGCAACATAATAGAGGTTCTGGTCTTCCTCAAAGACCAATTTTAGTGCCCTAAGAGGAGGTCTCAAAGAGGCACTTCAAAGAAGAGGTAATTACCGTTACCAATTCTTTCATCTTTATTTCTTCTTCCACTTATTCTTCTTAGGTTGTTTCATTATGAAGTAATAACATCAGTATCACTCATATACTGATATGTTATTATAAGTATGAAACAAACCTATTTCACCATCTATCCATCCTACGGAAAAAGAAATCACCGCGCGTGCGTACGTACGGAATACCGTCTCCACGCCGTGGTGTAATCTATTTTCCACCACCACCTTACATGGATGGGTATAATGGTGTAAAGAATAACTATACATAGTAATTACAACATCATATTTATTCTGATATATTGTATAATCCACTCCATTTCAATTCAATATTTATAGAAATGATATCATCGCTCGTGCGTACGTACGGAATACCGTCTCCACGACGCGATGAGATTCATTCTCCATGTTAACCATTTAAGAATGATTATAATGTATATATAAGAAATAATAATGAAATATATGACATTATAAATCTACTGGATTAATGTATATATATACATATGTATGTCATCTACTTACTTCCATTTCAAGACAATAAGGAAAGGAAAACAGCGTTCATGCGTACGTACGGACTACCGTCTCCATGAACGTTGTTTTTCATTTTATTTATATATCTATTATATATATATATACTGAATATATATGATATATAAATCATATTTTATATTCTGGAAGTAAGTAAATCATGATATAAGTAATAATGATGTCAAGAACAACAAGTCAAAACACCTACGATAAATGAAACGATTTTACCCAAAACGCTTCTTTAACATGGAATTTACAAAAGAACGGGTAATATAATGTCATAAGTGAACCATATATGATATCATAACAATGAATATGATTCTGTAATAAGTCAATAACATTATTTAAATCATTATACAGGAGGTTCGGACACTTACAAAGCAAGTCGGACCTAAGGTAAGGGAAATATCACAATCTCATTTTTATCCGAGATTGTTTATTCGTAAGTATTTACTGGGGTGTATTTTATCATCCACGTCCATGTTTCATCAATATGTAATATTACTTCCATCCACCTACAATTGTTTAAATCCATTTTTACCCTTCGGTGAGTTTTTAGTAAAAGAAATTAAAGGAATCTTTTGTCGTTTTTCGTACGAGGTACTTTTTGACTTTTCCGAAATAAGTGCGAAAAATGTTTTTTTTAACTTATACGGCATGAATGGATTTTTAAAACAAAATTTCCAAGAATCTTCCTTTACAAGTTTTCAAGTTTATCAACTTCTTTTATTTTAAAGTTGTATGGCATGTTATGAAAGGAAAAATGTTTTTGAAGAAGAAAGGATATTTTCCTCAAGAATGGAGTTCAAGTATTTTATCAAAATTATTTTCCATCTAAGATAATAAAAGGGTTCTGTTTATATCCCTATTATTACATGGATTTGATTATGTTGTTATGGAAACATTTTTATGAATTCCTTTATCTTATATGAATTGTTTTATGATGTCATGTTGTTTAAGAATTCCATTTTTATTACATGGGTTATGTGATGATGTATGATTTATGATTATGTGGCACACATAAGAAAGGATTCATTATAAGATGGGTGGGACCTATATCTCCCTCCAATGCATTGGGTAAAGATTTTATATCTCATGAGATAGACATGGCTGGAACGGAAGGTTATTTCAGTTCAGTGATACAGGACTGAAACGAGGAGTGAACTCGGTTCAGAAAGGGACTTTGTCCACTAAGATAGTCTTGGCAATGAGTCATGACTAACAAGAAATGATTTTCCATGATTATGTGTGCATGCCACAAAGTTTCAAGTTTTATGTTATGATTATGGGGATCTCATTTTCACTTCTATGATTTATTCCATGTTAAGATATTATGATCTCTTTTGCAGGTTTTGATTTTCAAAAAGATATGATATGATTTTTATTTCCTTTATTTGCCCTTGCTGAGCATTTGAGCTCACCCTTTTATGTTTTCTTTTCCCCAGGATATAAAGAAAGGTTTTAGGTAAAAAAAAGGAAGATCTTTATGGGAGATTTTGAAGATCTTTCACCAGGATTAGAAGATTACGTTCCGAGTTTCCAAAGACACTAAACTATTACGATCCTTGTGTGTGTATTTTTGTTATGTATTAAGTATTCCGCAAAAGTAATGTAATGTTCATGTACGTTAGGCTTCAGGTCTCTACAGTGAAGGGGACTTTAGTACAATGATGGTTTGACCCAAGATAAAAGGTCCGGGTATTTCCATGTATGCACATAGTCTTTGGAATATAACATGATAAGAGATCAATGTAAATAATAATTACCTCTCAGGTGAGGATGTCAAATAATGTTGTAGTTTATTGTCGTACAGGACAAAAGTATTGTACAGTTTAATGTCATGTAGCAAGGAAAAAGGTGAACCAATGTGAAGAGATTGGTTTTGGGCTTGAAACATGGGAGGTTGCCTATGTACCCAGCCTAAAAAGCAAGGATCAAAGTCTGCATAGTTCAATTAATGAATGAATTAATGATCAAATTGTTCTTGGAGGCAACGACCTGAAAAAATGGTGTTGGGACTTACACATGGTTACCGGCCTAGAGAGGGTGTTATGGTTGAAGTTTACTCTAAGCTCACATGAGTCAAACTCGGTGTGAGAAAAAGAGGTAACAACAACCTTAATGATATACAGTTTTAATGTCATGTAGGACATATGAAGGGACCATATGGTTTAATGTCTTGTAGTGAGGACTATTGGTGGTGCATAGTTTAGTGTCATGTAGTAAGGACAAAATACAGTTTAATGTCATGTAGGACATATTAAGGGACTTCTGTACAGTTTAGTGTCATATAGCTAGGACGATGGAGACAATACAGTTTAACATCATGTTGGATGAAAGGGGGACTATGCAGTTTAATGTCATATAGTAAAGACAAAAGAGGACACAATTTAACGTCATGTTGGAAGTATTATGGACTTTTTCAATTTTACGTCATGTAGGATGAATGAACAGTATAGTTTAACGTCATGTAGGACAAATATAGGGACATAGTTTAATGTCATGTTGGACAATAAGGGTGTTGTACAGTTTAGCGTCATGTAGCTAAGACGATGGGGAAAATACAGTTTAACATCATGTTGGATGATATGGATGCAAAATAGTTTAATGTCATATGCATGGACTAGAAATTATGTAGTTTAACATATTTCTGGATGTAAGGGACTTTCCACAGTTTAACTTCATGTTGGATGACACAATTTAACGTCATGTTGGACGAACGGTGTGAATAGTTTATGGTCATATGCGTGGACCGTTGAGACTGTAGTTTAATGTCTTGCTAGACGATAAAGTATTTGGGTTACACAATTTACTTCTTTAGAAATATAGAATTGGTTGGAGTGTGATGAGTTCTCTATCTATTGAAATTAAATAATAAGCTCCATTGGAGTAGACCTAATGTATTGAATAAGGTCCTTCCCATTTTGGCTCCAGCTTGGGAGGTTTCTTTCCTGGTATCATTGGAGTTCCGAGAACTAATACCAATTCTCCCTGAATGAATGAACGAAGACGAACTTTTTTTGAAAGCTCATTCTATTCGATTCTGACAGACATCCAAGTGGTTGAGGGTGCACAATCTTTTCTCATCTAACTGTTCCAATTCATCCAATAACTTTTGAGATTGTTCATCTGTAGATGACTAATCACAAATTTCTACTCTGAGTGAGGGTAATTGAACCTCAATGGGAAAGACAGCTTCTGTTCCATATACCAATGAATATGGAGTTGACCGCATTGCAGTGCAGGTGGTGGTTCAATAAGCCCCTAAAGCATGAAAGAGTTTATCAGGCCACGATTTCATATCTTTATCCACCATCTTTTGCAGTATGTTTGAAAGAGACTTGTTGAAAGCCTCTATCTGGCCATTACCCACTGCATGATACCGAGATGAATGATTGGATTTGATCATGTATTATTGATACAAATTCCTCACCTCGAATGAACAGAAGTTAGTGCCACTGTCCGTTAGTATGGTATGAGGGACACCAAATCTGGTAGTGATGTTAGACTTGATGCAGCTAAAAATGCATTTAGAACTGAATTCTTTGAGTGGTATTGCCTCTGCCCATTTGGAAAAGAAGTTAGTAGCAGTAATAATGTACATAAACTGCATGGATGTAGCTGAAGGATAAGGTCCTACTACATCCATTCCCCATATAGCAAATGGCCATGAGTATTTAGCTGTATGAAGAAACTCTAGGGGATGATGAATGATGTTGGCATGTACTTGTAAAGAATGACACATCTTCATGAAATCAACACAATCTTGTATCATTGAAGGTCAAAAGTATCCAAGCCTTCGAATTTGATCAGATAGTCTATGTCCAGACTAGTGGGCACCACAGACTCCGACATGCACTTCTTTGATGACAACCATTGACTCCTCACCATCAATGCATATGAAGAGAAATCGATCCAAACCCTTTTTGTAGAGAACTTTCTCTAGGTGATCTGTGCTATCATAAAGAGTAAAATTGACCACGTGTCTCCGGACTTGTTCATTCCCAGCTTTATCATGTGGAAGTGTTCTATTTTGACAGTATTCCCTAATAGGTGTCATCCATCATGTAGTATGACCATATGGTTCAATGATATGACTAATTTCATTGATTTCCTCTATTCTGTCTCAAACATAAGGTGAAATTGTACGACGGTGGACAATACTAATGCTTGTCTCCTCCCTATTTGGATCTTTCAGAGCTGTGGCTATATTATCCATTGCATCAGCTTGGGCATTTTTTGATCTCGGGACATAAGAAAATATCCGTTCCGAAGGAAATTCCTCCATTAACTCTATGACGTAATCATAAAAATGTATTAGTTCTTCTTTTCTGAATGCATAATCCCTATTGACTTGTTTGTTTACAAGATCTGAATCACCTTTAACCTTTATGTGATTCACTTATGCTTGAAGCGCTAACTCTAATATTGCGATAAGAGCTTGGTATTCTACTTCATTATTTATACTGCCTCCCAAAAATGAGATGGAATAAGGTAGCACTACCTTTTCTAGGTAAATGACTACAATTCCTATCCCAACTTTGATGAATTTAGGATTTTCCATTTTCCTCCATGTTGGACTTCTGGAATCACCATCAATGTACATTTCCCATGTTTGAAGACTATCTTGAATAAAGAATATTTCCTCATCCGGAAGTTCAATATTTGAAGATATATCTTTTGTTGAAGGATGTTCAGCAAGGAAATCAACCAGAACTTGTCCCTTTATTGCCTTTTGAGACACATACTGAATATCAAATTACTGCAAAATAACTGCCCACCTTGTCGGACGTCCTGTAAGCATTGTACGACTAAGGATGAATTTGAGTGGGTTATTTCGAGATACCAATTGGACCTTGTGATGCTGTCGATAGTGTCTCAATTTCTGAACTGCAAAGATTAATTCTAGGCAGCACTTCTCAATATTTGAATATCAGGTTTCTGATTCAAGCATAGTCTGATTGAGATAGTAAAGGCTATTTTCATTCCCAACATCATTCTTCTGAGCAATAAAGGCACCCAATGATCGCTATAATGTTTTCACATAGAGGATAAGTGGTATTCCTTCAACAGGTGGCATTAACATCGGTAGACTCAAGAGATACTTCTTGATAATATCGAATGCTTCTTGACATTCTTCAATCCACTTATAAGTGACTCCCTTCTTCATCAATTTGGTGAAGGGTAAATTTTTGCCTGCCAAATTGGTGATGAAATGCCGAATATAGGCTAAGTGTCCTTGAAGTCCTCTCAATTATTTTAAATTTTGAGGAGGTGACATACCAGGGATTGACTTTCTCTTCTCAGGATCTACTTCGATACCATGATGGCATACAACAAAGTTGAGAAATTTTCCTGAGGTTACCCCAAAAGAACATTTTATGGTGCTCATCTTCAAATTATGTTGTCAAAGTATGTGGAATATGATTTCCAAATCATTTATGTTATTAGAATGTTTGTTTGGATTTAACCATAAAATCGTCCACATAACGTTCAATAAATTTCCCTAAAAAGGGTTTGAAGATACGATGCATGGCACGCTGTTATGTTGCAACTGCATTCATTAGGCCAAAGGGCACTACCCGATAGCAAAACAAACCCTGAGGGGCTATGAATGCTATAGATTCTTCATCTTCTGGAGCCATTTGGATTTGATTATATCCAGAATATCCATCCATGATGGAAAGTTCTTCATAGACAGTTGTTGCATCAATTAAGAGTTCTATAATTGTTACTGGAAAATCATCCTTAGGACAATGCCAATTAAGATCTCTAAAATCAATGCAAACTCTAATTTTACCATTCTTCATTTTCACTGGGACAATATTGGAAAACCATTTGAGATATTGAACTTCTCTGATGAAGTTATCTTTAATAAGCTTATCCACTTCAGCCTCAATTTTGGAAGCATAGGTTGGGTGTGTTCTTCTAGCGGCTTGTCTGAATCCTCAATGTTCTTTTGGAAAACCCAAATGATGAGTGGCAACATCAGGATCAAGCCCCGGAATCCTTGTATAGTTCTATGAAAATATTTCTAGATTTTTCTTTAAAAAATAAATATACATTTCTTGCTCTTCAAGAGTCATGGCCTCACAAATTAATGTGGGGCGTGGATCTTCTTTTGTACCCAGATTTATTTCTCTGAGTTCATCCACAGTGGTAGAGATACCTTCTTCAAATGATAGAGGAGCATCCCTAAGATCATCCTCTTCTTATTCAACATGTGTTATTTCTTCTGTTTCTACTTGCATATTAAATGAAGAAGCGGAATTTCCATGATCATAAGAGATATTAAAATTTTAACATCTTGAAGAAGAAGCTTCCATTTCTGACCCAATTGTGGATGAAGGGTCTTCCCTGGGTAATATAGAGGAGATTATGGATTAAGAATCAACATCATCATTCACCTCTGATATTGCTATAACTTCTTCTGGCCTGATTGGAGAAGTATAGACTTGCTTGATTTTAGCAGATGAAATGAAGACATCTCCATTTGAGCTTTCATCATTGCTTGGTGGATCACCACTTTCTCCCATGTTGTCTGGATTGATTATCATAATTGACATTATGGAGGTTTCCATAAGAGTTTTTTCATTTGGGTTTATCCTGTCAATTTGACTAATAGGCAATACATAATATTTACACACATGTGTAAATGGGTTTACTGGAATCTTTTCCAAACCATATGGAGCATTAACTTTCGTAATCTCTCTTGTTGTGGATTTCTCCTTTCCTTTCATGTGGTAGAATTCAGCCTCAATGTATTGAGATTCACATGTCTTGAATGTGGACTTATCACCATACAATGTCTCAATTTGACCATCGAAACAATATTTGACACATTGATGGTATGATGAAGGGACAACCACATGTTGATGTAGCTAGGGTCTACAAAGCAAGATGTTGAAGGCTGAGTCTTGATCAACAATTATAAATTCTGAATTGGATACAAGATCTCCAAACTGAGTTCTGAGTTTAATCTCACCTAGTGGTTCTTGTTCATTTTTATCATATCCTTGTAACAACAATGTAGAAGTAGATAAATTAGATTATGTGAGCCCCAATCGACAAAGTGTATGAGTGTGTATGAGGTTGACTCATGAACCATTATCAATGAAAACTCTTTGGATGTCTACACCATTGACCTTGATAGATAAGTACAAATGTCTAATATGTACTTGAACAACATCATCTTCATCATCATCAGTAAAAGATATTACTATATGGCATTCTATAGGATTATTCTCTACATGGTATACTTCAGCTGCAACAATTTCAGTTTCAAACTCCTAAGGACTTGAAAAAGCCTCGATGAGTGCCTCTCGAAGATCCTTCGATAAATTCAAAGTATCCAAAATTGATAACATGGCCGGTATTTGGGCCAAGTGTTTCAATACATCATACTTTTTATCCAAAGGTATGCATTTCCCAATAGAAACATGTGGTTTCACAGGTGCCTTGGAAGTTGATTATTTGGAAGTTGATTCATCTTGTACCAGGATAGGTGTTAGTAATACTCCTGGATTTGGAAGATTAGACCGATTAGGTCTATTTACATGCTGAGATGAAGAAGGTGGAACCTCCAACCGATATTCCAGAATAACAATGCCAGGACTGAATCTGCCTTGTGTGGAAGAACATTCATGTTCTTGTTGATCTCGTTGAAGGGCTCTACCATGAGTTTTTGCCTCATACACAGTTCTATCATGGGTAGAACTGGAAGAGTGGCCTATGAAAGATCCATGTTTTCTTCTATACCCTGAGCCTCTAGAACTTCCTTTGATTCCTCTGTTTGATACAGGGAACCCAGGTTCATCATGTTCGAAACTGTGATTGGCATAAGGATCTGTTAAGTGAATCATATTAACAGAACTGAAGATTAACTCTTCATCTGATGAAGACTCTTCCTAATTAGCCAATTTAGGTTGTGTCGTTTGATGGGGTGGTGCCCATGGCTTCAAAGTAGATGGCATAAAATCTTCCATAGTAAAAGACAACATTGGTTATGACATGATTTCATCTTCTTCTGATTGTTCATCTTTACTTGAATTATGCCATTTCTTTGAGGATTTTCCCTCTGATGAAGAGGGTTTTTTTGTGGCATTCATGGAAAAAGACACAATTGGTTTCTTCAATTGTGTTCACAAAATATCATGAGTTTGGTTGATCATTTTTATGACCATCCAATCATCATATTTTTGTGCATTTTTGTTCTTGACTTCTTCCCACTCGCCTTCCACCTTGGGATCTGTAGCATTAAAACATGCTACCTGAGCTGAAGAAACATTCAGTTTGACTTGTCCCAAATTGACAATTTTTGGCAAAGTGGTCCTTGAAGACAAAACACTCTTGAATGGGATGATCCAACATCTGATGAAATGGGAAATAGTTGGGACGATCTTCATCTCCTTCCTTATTTGTCCTCTTGGGCCTTGGAAATTGAACCAAATTATTCTTTATAGCCGAAATGAAGTAACCAGGAAACTGTTCCTTTCGTAAAAAGTAAAATTTTCTTTTCAAATCCTCAAATTGTTTTTTCCTTTGATCTCTTTGATCTTCTTGATGAAACGGCCTCTGTTTTGGCGCTCAGGAGGTGGAGCCCTTCGAGAAGATAAAGGTTTTAAAGTAGAATCAGGTACAGGTGCATGTTTAAGCATAACTGTAGCAGTCTCTACTTTACCCATTCTCCTTCCTGGAGATGATGGAATTACATGAGATTTATCCATAGTCTTTATAAGAGAGTCTTCATTATGTTGAGAGATTGATGTGTGGTCTCAAAACCCTCCTTTATATATCACAGGGATCAATGGCGTGTGTAATTCATCACGCAAATTTGCCACATAGATTGGTAACAATTCCTCTTAAGGTAGTGCTAATTTCAGGGAATATGTTAATCCCTTCCAGCGAGAAATGAAATCAAAAACCCTTTAATTATCCCTTTGCTTACAGTTTTTAAGATAAAAAACTGATGTCTTTGGAAAAGTTGGTCTGAATTATAGAAGGAATCATTTGAGGAGATCCACCCATTTGGTAATTAACCGGTATTTAAAACTTGTGTACCAGACAAAGGTAAGTCCTTTTAATGACTGTACAAAAAACCTGAGCTTAACTAATTCTTGTTGCTGAGGGGTTCCCATCATAGGATCTCAACGAGAAACAAAATGTGTTAAGTGTTGCTCTGGGTCTCCTGAACCATTAAATATTGGGAATGTGGTACTTTCAAAATTTTATTGGGGAGGAAATTTGTCTACCCATTCTGGGTAAGCTCTCTTCTCCGGTTGAACCGGTGCATGCTTTCCTTCCAAAGCTTTCAACTGAGCTGTTAATGACTCAATGGTAGTCATTAACCTTTGAGGAACATCTATTTGATCTTGGACCTGTGCAGGTGCAATAACTGGAGTTTGGATAGGTGTGGCGACTGGGACTGCCACTGATGGTAGTTTTTCTGGTTGTTGTTGCACTTGACCCATGGGATTAGACCTGTGAGTGTGTACTGATAAAGGAGGATACTCTTGATCCATCTCAGTAGTCGTAACAAATTCCCTTGGTTGACTGACTATAGTACGCTTTGGAGGAAGACTACTTTGAAGTAGTTCTGCATTCAACCTCCTTAATTCCTTCATATCTTCCTCTTTTTGTGAAAATCTTTGCTCTAATGAAAGTGATTGGCCTTCTCCAGAGTAAAGTTATGTAACCTGATTCATTACATTCCCCTTATTGGACACCTTTCTGAGAGGGGGAAGTGGGTTACTTGAAGGATTACCTAGATTCTGGGTAATCCTTTGATTTCGTGTACACGCACCTTCTTCATTTTTATCTGTGCGGACAACTTCTTGAGTAGGAACCTCTTTATCTAATCCCTCTGAGTGAGCCTCATCTGGGGGATCAGCAACAACAACATTGAGGATATTAATTGATGCATAATGCATTGCATACATTCTATCGGAATTTCTGTGATATTGTCTTCTTCCATGTCCATGATGAGACATTGCCTTTTGTCGATTTGATCCTTCAGGAACTTCTTGACGAACCGTAATTTGGAGGGAATCTCCTGATAATTTGGATATTTGTTCCCCTTGAGGCTTCATCCATAGTCTAGAAATGACTGACTTTCTTTGAGGAAGAGATTGATGATTTGAAAAATTCCCTAGTCCAGTGGACTGGGGCTATTCCTGCTCAACTCCTCAAATCCTATTTGTTGATTCCGAGGGTTGGGTTAAAAGTGTCTCCTATCTGGCAAGCTGGGGTGGTTCTGGAGATACTATATTTGAGACTTTCTTGAAAGCTCTCCCGATCTTGGGGATTTTAGTCCGGAATTTGGCTTGATGGATCAACCTACATCCACTCTTATCACCAAGATCCAAAGATCATTGGATGATTTCTGACACATATGTCACTTGATGATGCGCTTGCTCCAAACAAAAGGCATGTTCGATATTCTCATTTTCTTGATGTAGGAGTAATTCAACAACTTTTTCTCTGTATTCCTAATTCTAGGAAGAACTAGTTGAGGCCTGTTCTTGAGAGAGCCTATGATTAAAAACAAAGCCAATTTAATATGGCCATCCATGGGCAATAACATTACATGAGACTATTTTCGGTGGGCTTTGCTGACTGGAGAGTACAGTGAAATGCAGTGCTCCATGAACACCCCATCCCCTGATATGAATACCAGATGGGGAATTGGAAATTAACTGGTGCAATATTCATAGTGGGCCAAAGCATGAATGGTGAAGGTCTCTTTGCTACTTTTCAGCCTTCGGATATCGAAAAACTGAGAGAGATACCAAATCAATTTTGCATTGTAACCCTTCAGTTATCTTAACATGATTTTCATATTCATCATAAGATAATATTTTCTTATTCAACTGAAAAAGAATTTTCCATATGTTGAAATGAATATCATGAATTCAATCTTCCGTCAACATCTCTAGAATGTCATACTGAGAGTCAGCCAAAGGCCAAAACATAACTGGCACTTCACCTTTTGCCAGTTGTTTTCTCATATTCATTACTTCCTCTTTATCGTTCAATGAAGATTCTTCTACCTAATTAGAATAGAGCTACTGTTTCCTTGTTGCTTCATCGGAATCAACAAGATTGGTAGAGAATTCACTGATCAAACTAGAAGATGAATGACCCAGGGGTGGTTTGGAGAATGACCTACACCCCAGGCTATCTTCTAATTGAGAAAGTGTTTCACCTCCTAGTTGTAAAGCATCAGACATGACTATCTTTGCATTTGCAACTGCCTCAAGATAAGAGGAATTTCTCATCACCACATTGTCCATCAGAGTATTTTCCAGGCAATGTCCATTACTATTGTGGAGAGGACTTTGGTAGAAAAATTCATCATCATGGGGAGGACCACCATAGTGGTTTATAGTAAAAGATGAAACATTTTTATCCTTGGAATTCTGGCCACACGGAGGGTTCTTGTGGCTCTCATCTGAAGATGAAACTTTGAGATTGGGCGAATTGTCATGAAGCAAGAATTCATGAGTAAGTATCTGATGCAAACCTTCAGAATTAATGTTCCCACTATTGGGAAATGAGAGAGTATAATATTGAGTTGCAACAGATAATTGTCTGAGTGCATCAAGAACTCCAGCATCGAGTAAGGCCTTATTATAGATTGGTCCATGATTTCTTGACTGTGCTGGGCGGGTCTTCTTCTTAAACGCCTTATTACTCACTTTTGGAACCAATTGATGATGAAAGTGGTCATTATGGGTAGGTATATGTGCCTGATCAGGAGAAATGATCAGGTTAGGCTGATTATCTCCACTCAAATTAGGTGTATGTGCCAGACTTGGTTGTTCGTATGATATGGGGGAGTAAGCCCCACAACACTCTTGGACTATAACAGAGGTGTGTGTCTATTCCGAAGTGAACTATTGATGTGTCACTCCACTGGTAGGGATAGATTTATGTGTCTTTCCCTAAGATGCTACTGAAGCTGTTATAATATCCTGGCAGGCATACAGAATATGAGCAGGGATTTGCTTCTGCTCTTTCACCATCGTCAGAATGTGTTTGGTGACTTCAGCTACCAGAACAAGAATATACATCCATTCCGTGCTTGGAGTATGTGTGCATTCCTGCTCCTGTCTTCCTTTCCCTGTTAGTGAATTCTGACAGTACTCAT
This sequence comes from Viscum album, assembly GCA_963277665.1. Classification (NCBI taxonomy): domain Eukaryota; kingdom Viridiplantae; phylum Streptophyta; class Magnoliopsida; order Santalales; family Viscaceae; genus Viscum; species Viscum album. The sequence continues at coordinate 1,460,441,500 of OY728162.1, read as the reverse complement.
GTGTGGGCGTAGAGTGTTGAGTCTACCTCCTGTTTGTCGTCGGAGATTTCCGACTGACTTCTCCAAATGCTACCAAACGAGACTGTTGGTAGGCTCAATCAATACTAGTATGTGTATGTTCTTACTTATTGCACTCGGCTGAACGGGGTTGATGAACTTCAATCAATACAGACAAACGAGGCTGCTGGCAAGACTAATGAGTGTAAGTAGGTGTATGTGCCTGTTTACCAGTTGTCAACACGTTGGGTTGGCAGGCTCCATTATATGTAGTCAGATGAGCCTGCTGACCAGCTGATGATTTATAAATAGGTGTATATTCCTGTCTATAGTACCCCGCCAAAATTTCTTGGTGGGATTGGTGTGCTGCTCCCGGATGAGTCTGTTGGACAGTGGAATTAAAACAGATGGGTGTGTGTGCCCACTCGTTTCTTGCCACCATGTTAGGTAGGTGGACTTCTCCAGAGATGGAAGAGATGAGAACATGTTCACTGTTGAATGGATTTTTCCTTTGGTGGTTCGTCCTGCCTTCTCGGGTTTGAGGAACCTAAGCCAAACGCCCAGAGACAACACCCTCATCATGTTGAAGGCGCACTGCCGCACGAGTCTGGCGGCGATTTTTGGTGGGAGCCCTCTAGAAGGACTCATGTTTCCTTGAATTAAGGCCTTGAGTGTCCTTCTCATTCAACTCATCAGAATATGGGAGGGAATGGTGATTGCATTCCAGAGATAATGACCCAAAACGGTTGGAGATGGTGGTTAGCACCGCCTGTTTCTTGATCACTGGTCATCGCTGTCTGGATGACCAGGGTGAGTTGTTCTCTTAGAGGGATTGTCGAGCAGCCTCCAAAGTTGGAATGGTACCATGATGACAGTACTACTTAACCAGTGCATTTGATACCCAGCATTGAAGACGCTAAGTAAGCGATGTTGTCCTTAGAGCAGACCACGATCCAACAGGAGTAGCAGCAGAGGCATTCACAACAGAAGTATTAACAGGTGTGAACTTAAGAGATGTCATTTTTTAATGCATAAGATCTTGGAAAAGAGTGCATGTTTGATATAACAAACATAATCAAGATGAATTCTCCTGCTACATATTTTTGATGAGCACATATGTTATAGATTATTCTGTTGTCCCTCTCATTGAGTTTAAATAGGAGCCTAACAAAATAAGTAAAACATCATTTTAACTCTGTCAAGGATTAACGTCAGGTTCACCATTTTTTGTTTCCTATGGAATTGGGGATGACCTCATTGATTTAAGGTTCAAACATTCCAATTGGTTTCTAACTGGTTTGTTCGTAGAACCAGAAACATCCAATGATTCCATATCCATTTGGACATACTTTCCAAAGGTAGGTTCTCAATAGTTATGAACTGATGAGGCTTAAAAATTTGCATTGGTCGAGAGGATGGGAGGTCGTACTCATCACACCTTTTTTGGGGGAATTATTTTCTACTCCGGGACTCTCTTTATAGATTTAAGTTATGTTCGTAAATCCTTATTACATTACCATGTATGAAAATGATCTACCCTTTTGATCTGACAATGAATGATTGATATGTAGGAGATTTAGTGAATCTTTTATATGTATTCGAGGTTCTTCATTGATAGATTATCATCTCTATTTGTTTAGAGATTCTTAGTCAATGGTATCCTTCAATACATTATATAAAAGTATCTTGGTCATTTATGATGACCATACTGGTTTTAAATCCACTCAGTGGGTCACATTAGGTTTATTTTCATTCAGAAGGACATGGAATATTTCAGAGTTGGGATCGTACCTGCAGATGGGATACCAGTGTATCCTTTGTTTTTATAAAAGGAATCAGAACCCACATAGTTTGAGTAAAGAAGTACAGGGTTTATGTATGATTGATGGATTAGAGAAATATTTCATAATTAATTTTGCACTCTAAGCTCACGTGAGTCATGCTCAGTGTGAGAAACAAGAGGTATTGGTAAAACCAGACAATTGTGCCATCATAAGAAATGATATGGGACTTAGGTAATATATGACTGCACAAATAGGTAAATATTAGGTTTCACTTTAGGGAAGAAACCCATGAAAAAGGTCCATAAATGTAACATCCCAAGTAAGTAATGAATAATAGATATTTTTATCTATTTCTATTAATGAATTAGATAGTGTTTTAGAGGCTTAAAATGAAAATAAATCTAATCTTAAGCATGGAATACACTAATATTTTTAAAAGATTGTTTTAGTACCTTTTGATAGAAAACCATTTTTAAATCCATCTTTTGAGAATTTTATAAGATATGTTTGTCAAAATAAACTTATTCTTTATTATTGGGACATCAAAATTTAGTTTGTGTGAATTTTTGGTATTTTTCCGATAAATTTCATTTTTTAATGAATAGTGAAAAATGTTGTATTTTAATTCAAAAACTCTTTTTAATATAATTTATTTATATTATTATATTATCTTTTTAATTGTTTTTGAAGTGAAATTAGAATATCTTTTTACCATTTTATCCAATGTTGGTCATTGGAATCAATTTCACTTTGAAATTGGACTTAAACTAGTGTCAATCTTTTGATACTTATTGTTTCATAAAAACACGCTATTTGTCATGACAGCGGGAATTAGTTATTAAATTAATTATTGAAACTTACATGTTTTGAATTTCTTAAAATAGACATCATTTTTGAATTCGGAATATCAAATATAGCTTAGGGTGAAGTTTTGGTATCTTTCTGAAAAACTTCAATTTTTGATGAATAGTGAAACCACTAAGTGGTAGTTAAAGAAACTAATTTTTCGTTTAAATGAAACTTTGCCACTTCTTTGATTTGATTTTCAAAAATCCGACATACATGGTTGTCATTAAGAAGTAAAATTTGTTTCAATGAGATTAAAATAATTTTTTGGTGAATAGTAACTTTTAAGTTCTTAATCGCGATTAGAGGTAATTAGTGTACTTTAAGGTAAAAATAATGCTTTAATAAAATGAGATGAGCTTGACACATGTCCTACCCTCATAGGATGTGTCATGACCGACCAAGACAATCCATGGGTCAACTTGGGGACCCCATGGAGCCACTTTGTTTGGGAAATGACATAAATAATTGTTTATTTAATGTTAAAGTAAGAATAATAGAAACATGAGATGTTTTACTAAAATAATTTTTATATGGGGTTATAAAAGTCATATTTTTCATTATAAATATTAATTGGAAAGCTAAAAATATTTAATACATCATATTTTTTTTCTAATTTTTATACTTTAAATAAATTAAATTATTTATGACATCATAATGATGCAGCGATGACCTCATTATTTGACGATTTATATAAAATGGAAAGATAATGTAAAATCTAAGACCTACACATGTCCAAAACCTATTGGGTGGGTATATTTCTAACCCGTATCACCTTAGCCTCGAATTATATCAATGTGTGACCTCTTAAATCCGAATACCATTTTAAAATAAAGTGACATTTCTTTACATTCCAAGAGTGCCCCTCCTCTCCTCTTATAAAAGGCCCCCACCTCTACCTCCTTACCCACACTCCCAAAGCCTTTTTCTCGGCCAACCCCTGACCATTTTGTCTCTCCAATTCCCTATATTACTCCTTGAAGCCTCACTTTGGGCATAAGTCTTCCCAAGGAATCCTTTGAGCTCAATCCAAAGCGAGTTACCCGACTTTAAGGTAATGTCTTCACTTGAGTCCTTTTGTTTTATTTTGCTTCTCCAACCCCCTAAACTCTTTTTATTCATTTATTTTGTAACAACTCCAGTATCTTCAATATACTAGGATGTTTTTATAAGAAGTATTCAAAAAACACTTACACACACCTACATATAATGGTTAAAGGACATACTGTTTCTGTGGATGGTGAATTTATGCCTCCCGAAACGATGATTGTTTAAAATTATTTTAACACCTTCAAAGGTGGCCATTAAGATGTAACTATATTTATATATGATATATAATATGTTTATGTTTTCCTTAAGCTTCTGTATTTTTCATTTTGGGCATACCTTTATGGTTTCCATTATGGGTAAACGTGATATCTTCATTTAAGGAAGTGCGGACTACCGCCCCCTCAAAGTGATTTGATTCGTTAATACCATATGTGGAACGTATAAAGGATGGAGTTATGATATTATATATGATATTAAACTGGAATTATAATATACCTTTATATAATTATTATTCCATTCTATAAAATATTAAATAGAAATGAAAGTAGCGTTCATGCGTACGTACGACTTACCGTCTCCATGAACGGTGCATTTCATTTGTTACCTCTAAATGATAATGTAATATTATAAATGCATGAATGTACTGGATATATATGACATATATGATATCTACATCATGAATACCATTATGGATATAATGGATACATGAACATCTTGTAATTATAAAGGGTTTATTTTTGAATCAAGTACCAATGATCGTTAAAACGACCGTTATTAACTTAAATAATTACATAGTGTTCATGACCTGGAAATAAGTGATATAAAAGGATTAATGAACTTGAAAAAGGTTCTTAAACAAGTAGAAATTAACTCAAGTTTATTATTCAGGAGTTTAAAGAACGACTGAGTCAAGTCGGACCCGAGGTATGGGACTTCGTCTCAATCTCCTTTCATTGAGGCATATTTTGTTTTATACACAACCTTCTTTTATACGGTGTATAAACCCCTTTGAATTTTACGTTTATTCAAAAGGACTCTTTTTTATACGAAGCATTTACTAAATGACAAAAGGGAATGTTTTTGTCGTACGTATGCGGCCACAACGACTTCTCCGCCGCCGTGACCATTATTGGAGTTTCGGCTTCCTCTACAAGCCATACCTTTTTTTAAAGAAAAATAAATAACATGTTTTACATTTCTTTTATTTTGGTATTGAAATTGGTTTTCATAATATTTTTATATCAATGTGTGGTATTGATATCTTGTTATTGAAAGGTGGAAATGTTATGTTTCCTTTATGCATGTTTTATGTGATACGATTATGTTGAGGTTCCTGGGAATTATTATGAATATGGGTGGTTCTGTGATAGACTAAGGGAGGGTGAGCCCGATATAGCTCTCCAATGCATTGGGTAACGTGAGGAGTGAAACATTAAGGTTTCTCCGAAGAGATTTAGGGAATATACTGTGATGGGTATTCCAAACGTAACCAAGAGGGTTACTCTCTACGTAAGAATGTTATGAATGACTCAAGTTACCTTTATGTCTTATGATTTCTATGATTTATTCATGATTTGATGAGGTATGTTGAAGTGATTATGTTTTATGGGTAAAGTATGACTTCATTCTTATGTATATATGTACCCATGTTTCCTTTCCATATATATTTTATATCCCTTACTGATATTTTTATGCTCATCCCAAGTTTTTTTGAAATGTTTTTCACAGGTCAAGGGAAAGGTACATGATATGATGATAGTGTCAAGGAAGTGTCAAAAAAGAATCCATGTTTTATTTTAAATATGCTTCCATTGATGGGAAAGAAGAATACTATCTTTATGTAACCACTTTGTTTATATGTGGAATGTAATTCAAGTTTTATGATCTAATTCTCTAAAACTCTAAAACCAAAAAGATCTTCAATGTGTAACCTTGTAATAACTAAAGATTAAGTAAGGTTTAAGGCTGGAGCATTATAGTTGGTATCAAAGGCAAAGGAGGTAGGAATGTATCCGATCCTTGGGAACTCTCACATGTGAGCATTGGACGAAGCATGGCTCTCTGTCCAAGGGCTTCATGAGGAAATGGATGCCACTGGGGATGGTGGTGTGTCCCGCCCAGGGGGTGTAGCCGCCCATGGAGTGCCCTGATAGGTATCAATTATAGTCCATTGGAAGTAATTCCAGACCGTTATAGTTGGTATCATAGGTCGGTTTAGATAACTTTAGGAGTTAGAATTATATTAAATGATTATCCAAAAATATATTTTTTTGGGTAAATTGAAATGATATAGCATTTCAAGATTACCATGTTGCTTCATCTAAGACATGTTTGTTAAGAATGGTTTTTCGCAGAGGAAACAGGGAAGCAGTGCTAGGAAGGCATGCAGAAGGAAATAGCCTTCCGAATCAGCATCCCGAGATGGTTGGAATTGGAACTGAACAGTTTGTTGCAGTAATGGCGCAGTTGACTCAAGAGATAAATGGTGGTGGTATCTATGCAAGAGATCAGCCAGATCAACCACAGAGGAACAAGTCAGTGGTGGAACATTTCATCAGGCAACATCCCCCATCATTCAGAGGATCATCTGACCCTGTTCTAGCTAAAGGGTGGATTAAAGCACTGGATAAGATTTTCGATGTCATGGGGGGTTCAGACAATCAAATGGTTAGTCTTGATATTTACTATTTGGAGGGTGAGGCAGATCAGTGGTGGTCTATGGTTAAAAATATTAGGGACGCCGATGAGATTGATGCTCTTGACTGGGATGAATTCAAAGGTATGTTTCTTGAGAAGTATTTTCCTAAGGCTGTTCGACTTAGTATGGAAATTCAATTCTTGTAATTGAGGCAAGAGGAAGACTCAGTGGCTACCTATGAAGAAAGGTTCACTCAATTGGCAAGGTATGCTCCAAATTTTATCCGAGACCTTGATAGTAAAATCAATCATTTTTACTCAAGATTAAAGCCAAAATATCAAAGGGAATTAGCTTCTCGTGAGTTTAAAAGTTATGAAAATCTTGTTTGATGTGCTAAGAAGGAGGAAATGGAGTTTTCCGATAATCAAGTGTTCTATAACAACCAACAGAAGAAGAGACCGAGGTGGCAGGAGAAAGGTAAGAATTCTTCAAAAAAGTCTGATGGTACGAAAACTAGGTTTCCAGTTTGTGATAAATGTGGCAAAAGGCATGCTGGGGAATGTCTCTTGAATTCTAGAATGTGCTACTGGTGTGGTAAGATGGGACATAAGGCTCGTGATTGCACTGAAAAGGATCAAGGTGAAGGTAAGACCAAATTTGATTTACAGTTAGTGAAATGTTATAAGTGCAGTGAGATGGGTCACTATGCAAACGAGTGTCCAACAAAGAGCTTGATTGATGGGAAGCAGTTAGACTACAAGCAGAAAGGGGTGGGGAAATCCTTTGAAACTACTTCAGCAGATGTCGGGCCATCAAATGAAGTTGTATCAGGTACTTTGTTTGTTTTTTCAGATTATTCCAGTGTGTTGTTTGATTCGGGGTCTACACATTCTTTCATATCTGAAACCTTTTCTAGTAAAATGGGAATACCATCTCAAGAAATGACTCCTAAACTTTTGGTAAAAACACCTGGGGGAAATGTTGAGGCAAAAAGAATTTATAATAATCTTCCTATCCTTATATGTGGAAAGAACCTACTTGCAAACCTTATTGTTCTACCTCTAGTAGAGTTTTATGTTATCCTGGGTATGGATTGGCTCTATATTTACCATGCTAAGATTGACTGTAGAGCTAAAGAAGTTTCTTTTTAGAAATACTTTCAGTTTGTGTACAAGAATGAACCCTTACTGTTGATAACTTATCAAGAGGCCAAGAAACTTGTAAAAGATGGAAATGAATGTTACCTTTCACATATCGTTGAAAATAAAGGTACTATTCAGATTAATGATGTGCTAGTGGTAAATGAGTATCCTGATGTTTTTCCTGATGAGTTTCCTAGAATAATACCAGATCGGGAAGTTGAGTTTACTGTTGACATAGTTCCTGATGCTAAGCCAATTTCAAAACCCCCTTATCGAATGGCTCAAATTGAACCTTTAGAGTTGAAGGAGCAATTGCAAGATTTATTAGAGAAAGGTTTCATTCGATCTAGCACATCACCATGGGGTGCTCTTGTTTTATTTGTTAAAAAGAAAGATGGTTCAATGAGACTTTGCATTGATTATAGAGCCTTGAATAACATCACTGTTAAGAACAAATATCCTTTGCCTCATATTGATGATTTGTTTGATCAGCTCCAGGGAGCTCAGTATTTTTCAAAGATTGACTTGAGATCGGGGTACCATCAGCTGAAGGTAAATGAAGAAGATGTTCCGAAGACCGCGTTCTGTACAAGATATGGCCATTATGAATTTGTAGTAATGCCTTTTGGGCTAACCAATTCACCTGTTGTATTCATGGACATAATGAATATAATTTTCCATGAGTTCTTGGATAAGTTTTTTGTGGTTTTCATTGATGATATTTTGGTGTTTTCTAAATGTAAAGAGGAGCATGAAAGACATTTAAGGGTTATTTTTCAAACCGTAAATGAAAAGAAATTGTATGGAAAATTCAGAAAGTGTGAGTTTTGGTTACAAAAAATTTCATTCCTTGGTCACATTGTTTCTAAAGATGGGATAACTGTTGATCCTGCAAAAATAAAGGTTGTTGAAGAATGGCCAAGACCCAAAAATGTAACAGAGATTCGTAGTTTCCTTGGTTTGGCAGGCTATTACCGAAGGTTTGTTAGAAATTTTTCATTGTTATCTAGTCCAATGACTAAGCTAACTCGGAAGGGTGTTAATTTTATCCGGACAAATGAATGTGATGATTGTTTTCAGGAATTACAAAGAAGATTGGTGAATGCTCCAGTTTTGGCACTACCTTCCAGGAATGGTGAGTTTGTTATGTACAGTGATGCTTCATTGAAAGGACTTGGTTGCGTCCTAATGCAGAATGATCAGGTAATTGATTATGCTTCACGTCAGTTGAAAACTCATAAAGTAAATTACCCTACACATGATTTGGAATTAGCTGCTGTTGTTTTTGCTTTAAAAATTTGGTGGCATCATTTGTATGGAGTAAAGTGGGAAATATATACTGATCACAAAAGTTTAAAGTATATATTCACTCAGAAAGAATTGAACATGAGACAAAGGAGATGGCTAGAATTAATCAAGGATTATGATTGTACAATTCATTACCATCTGGGAAAAGAAAATAAAGTGGCTGATGCTTTGAGTGGAAAAAGTAATGCTTCATTAGCAATGTTGCATTTCAAACATGATCCTTTGGTTAAGGATTTGATGAACTTTGGCATAGTAGTTGTTGGTGCAGGAAGTTCTTCTGTTTTGTTTCAGGTATCAGTGAGATCATCTCTATCAGACAGAATCAAGCAAGCACAGAAGCAAGACAGTGAGTTGCATAAAAAGGTAGAGCTGGTTCAGAAAGGTAAGTTGACTGAATTCAACATTGATAATGACTATGTTTTGAGATTTGGGAAGATATTGTGTGTGCCTTGTGATTCAAAGTTGAAGAGAGAGTTGTTATGTGAAGCTCATAGTTCTCCATTTTCAGTTCATCCTGGCAGTACTAAGATGTACAGAGATATGCGGGAGTATTACTGGTGGTATGGAATGAAAAGATATATTGCTGATTTTACTGTGAAGTGTTTGACATGTCAACAGGTTAAAGAAGAGCAGCAATTACCGAAAGGGATGCTTCAGCCTTTAACAGTGCCAGAGTGGAAATAAGAGAATATATCCACGGACTTTGTTGTGGGATTACCGAAGAAATCTCAAGGTAATAATGCAATCTGGGTTATTGTTGATCTCTTGACTAAATCTACTCATTTCCTTTCTATACGAGATACTTTTTCCCTAGATCAACATTCCCGTTTGTATCTTAAAGAGATAGTTAGGTTACATGGAGTTCCTCTCTCCATTGTATCTGATCGTGATCCCAGGTTCACTTCTAACTTTTGGAAAGGCCTTCAGAAGTTTTTGGTTACTGAATTAAATTATAGTACAGCTTTTCATCCTCAATCAGATGGGAAGTCAGAATGAACAATTCAGACCATGGAGGATATGCTACGAGCTTGTTCGATGGATTATCAAGGAAGTTAGGACCAACATCATTCTTTGGTTGAATTTTCATATAATAACAATTTTCATTCCAGTATACAGATGGCACCATTTCCGGCATTATATGGGAAGCGGTGTCAAACTCCAGCTTTCTGGGATGAAGTGGGTGAAAGGAAGCTGATAGGACCAGAATTGGTAGAAGAGATGGCAGAAAAAGTACAGCTGATTCAGAAACACATGAGAACAACTCAGACTAGGCAGAAGAGTTATGCAGACAACAGGAGGAAGGATCTAACTTTTGAGGTAGGTGATCATGTTTTTCTCAAGGTTTCCCCATGGAAAAGTTTGATGCGATTTGGTAAGAAAGGAAAGCTGAGTCCAAGGTTCATTGGACCATATGAAATTCTGGAGAGAGTTGGATCAGTTGCATACCGGGTGGCTTTACCTCCGAGTTTATCTCAGGTACACAATGTTTTTCACATTTCAATGTTAAGAAAGTATATGCCAGATCCATCTCATGTTTTGAGTCCATAGGTAGTTCATCTGGAAGAGAACCTATCTTATGAGGAACAACCGGTCCAGATTCTTGACCACAGGGAGCAAGTGTTACGGAATAAGGTGATTAATCAGGTAATGGTTTTGTGGAAAAACCACATGATGGAAGAGGCAACATGGGAATCTGAAAATGCAATGAGGGATAAGTACCCCCATTTATTTAATAAGTAAATAAATTATGGGGACACAATTTTCTAAAGGGGGGAAGGATGTAACATCCCTAGTAAGTAATGAATAATAGATATTTTTATCTATGTCTATTAAGGAATTAGATAGTGTTTTAGAGGCTTAAAATGAAAATAAATCCAATCTTAAGCATGGAATACACAAATATTTTTCAAAGATTGTTTTACTACCTTTTGATGGAAAACCATTTTTAAATCCATATTTTGACAATTTTATAAGCTATGTTTGTCAAAATAAACTTATTCTTTATGATTGGGACATCAAAATTTACTTTGTGTGAATTTTTGGTATTTTTCCGATAAAGTTCATTTTTTAATGAATAGTGAAAAATGTTGTATTTTAATTCAAAACCTATTTTTAATCTAATTTATTTATATGATTATATTATCTTTTTAATCGGTTTTGAAGTGAAATTAGAATATATTTTTACCATTTTATCCAATGGTGGTCATTGGAATCAATTTCACTTTGAAATTGGACTTAAACTAGTGTCAATCTTTTGATACTTATTGTTTCATAAAAACATGCTATTTGTCATGACAGTTGGAATTAGTTATTAAATTAATTTATGCAACTTACATGTTTTGAATTTTGTAAAATAGAAATCATTTTTGAATTCGGAATATCAAATATAGCTTAGGTTGAAGTTTTGGTATCTTTCTGAAAAACTTCAATTTTTGATGAATAGTGAAACCACTAAGTGGTAGTTAAAGAAACTGATTTTTCGTTTAAATGAAACTTTGCCACTTCTGTGATTTGATTTTCAAAAATCTGACATACATGGTTTTCATTAAGAAGTAAAATTTGGTTCAATGAGATTAAAATAATTTTTTGGTGAATAGTAACTTTTAAGTTCTTAATCGCGATTAGAGGTAATTAGTGTAGTTTAAGGTAAAAATAATGCTTTAATAAAATGAGATGAGCTTGACACATGTACTACCCTCATTGGATTTGTCATGTCCGACCAAGACAATCCATGGGTCAACTTGGGGACCCCATTGAGCCACTTTGGCTGGGAAATGACATAAATAATTTTTTATTTAATGTTAAAGTAAAAATGACAGAAACATGAAATGTTTTACTAAAAAAAATTTTACATGGGGATATACAAGTAAGATTTTTGATTATAAATAGTCATTGGAAGTATAAAATGATTTATTACATCATAGTATATTTTTTATAATTTTTATACTTTAAATAAATTAAATTATTCATGACATCATAATGATGCAGCGATGACCTCATTATTTGACGATTTAAATAAAATGGAAGGATAATGTAAAATCTAAGACCTACACATGTAAAAAAACCTATTGGGTGGGTATATTTAGAACCCTTATCACCTTATCCTAGAATTATATCAATGGGGGACCCCTTAAATCTGAATACCATTTTAAAATAAAGTGACATTTCTTTACATTCCAAGAGTGCCCCACCTCTCCTCTTAAAGAAGGCCCCCACCTCTACCTCCTTACCCACACTCCCAAAGCCTTTGGCTCGGCCAAACCCTGCCCATTTTGTCCCTCCAAATCCCTCTCTTACTCCTTGAAGCCTCACTTTGGGCAGAAGTCTTCCCAAGGAAGCCTTTGAGCTCAAACCAAAGGGAGTTACCCGACTTTAAGGCAATGTCTTCACTTGAGTCCTTTTGTTTTATTTTGCTTTTCCAACCCCCTAAACTCTTTTTATTCAATTATTTTGTAACAACTCCAGTATCTGCAATATACTAGGATGTTGTTATAAGAAGGATTCTAGCAACACTTACACACACCTACATCTAATGGTTAAAGGACATACTGTTTCCGTGGATGGTGAATTTATGCCTCCCAAAACAAAGAATTTTCAACATTCTTTTAACACCTTCAAAGGTAGAAATTAAGATGTCACTATATTTATATATGATATAAAATATGTTTATTTTTTCCTTAATCTTCTCTATTTTTCATTTTGGTCATACCTTTATGGTTTCCATTATGGGTAGACGCGATATCTTCATTTAAGGAAGTGCGGACTACCGTCCCCTCAAAGTGATTTGATTCGTTAATACCATATGTGGGACATATAAAGGATGGAGTTATGATATTATATATGATATTACACTAGAATTATAATATAACTTTATATAGTTATGATTCCATTCTATAAAATACGAAATAGAAATGAAAGTAGCATTCATGCGTACGTACGACTTACCGTCTCCAAGAACGGTGCATTTCATTTCTTACCTCTAAATGATTATGTAATATTATAAATGCATGCATATATTGGATATATATGAAATATATGATATATACATCATGAATACCAACTTGGATATAATGGATACATGAACAACTTGTAATTATAAAGGGCTTATTTTTGACTCAATTAACAATGATCGTTAAAATGACCGTTATTAACTTAAATAATTACATAGTGTTCATGACATGGAAATAAGTGATATAAAAGGAATAATGAACTTGAAAAGGGTTCTTAAACAAGCATAAATTAAATCAAGTTTATTATTCATGAGATTAAAGAACGACCGAGTCTAGTCGGACCCGAGGTACGGGACTTCGTCTCAATCTCCTTTCATTGAGGCATATTTTGTTTTATACACAACCTTCTTTTATACGGTGTATAAACCCCTTGTACTTTTACGTTTATTCAAAAGGAATATCTTTTATACAAAACGTTTACTAAATGACAAAAGGGAATGTTTTTGTCGTACGTATGCGGCGACAACGACTTCTCCGCCGCCGTGTCCATTATTTGAGTTTCGGCTTCCTCTACAAGCCATACATTTTTTTTAAAGAAAAATAAATACCATGTTTTACTTTTATATTATTTTGGTATTGAAAATGGTTTTCATAATATTTTTATATCAATGTGTGGTATTGATATCTTGTGATTGAATGGTGGAAATGTTATGTTTCCTTTATGCATGTTTTATGTGATACGATTATGTTGAGGTTCTTGGGCATTATTATGAAGATGGGTGGTTCCGTGATAGACTAAGGGCGGGTGAGCCTGATATAGCTCTCCAATGTATTGGGTAACGCGAAGGAGTGAAACGTTAAGGTTTCTCCGAAGAGATTTAGGGAATATACTGTGATGGGTATTCCAAACGTAACCAAGAGGGTTACTCTCTATGTAAGAATGTTATTAATGCCTCAAGTTTCCTTTATGTCTTATGATTTCTATGATTTATTCATGATTTGATGAGGTATGTTGAAGTGCTTATGTTTTATGGGTAAAGTATGACTTCTTTATTATGTATATATGTACCCATGTTTCCTTTCGATATACATTTTATATCCCTTACTGAGCTTTTTATGCTCATCCCATGTTTTTTTGAAGTTTTTTTCACAGGTCAAGGGAAAGGTAGATGATATGATGATAGTGTCAAGTAAGTGTCAAGAAAGAATCCATGTTTTATTTTAAATATGTTTCCATTGATGGGAAAGAAGAATACTATCTTTATGTAACCACTTTGTTTATATGTGGAATGTAATGCATGTTTTATGATCTAATTCTCTAAAACTCTAAACCCGAAAAGATCATCAATGTGTAATCTTGTAATAACTCAAGATTAAGTGAAGTTTAAGGTAGGGGCCTTATAATAAAGGTATATTTACTTAATATAGATTTGGACACTCTAACTTGGAGCTTACTCTTTAGGAAGGTTCCCAAATTAGGAGGGGACTTATGATTGGGTTTTACTCTTGAGAAGGAAGCCCAAATCAAAAGTGAATTAAGACTAATTGAGAGAAATTATGACTGGTCTTACTCTTGAAAAGGATGCCCAGGTTATGGAAATTATGGTTGGGGCTTATTCCTGAGAAGGATGCCCAGATTTGGGAAACTATGACCGGGGATTACTCCTAAGGAGGATGCCCATGTTAGGGGAACTTGTTTGAGGATTATTCCTAAGAAGGAGGCCCAGATTAATGATTCTCTCATCTTAAAGTATGAGGTTGAATGAATGAAATCTCTAACCACAGTGACATAAAAATATATAAATCACTAGGTTTTGAGAGATGTTCCACAGAATTTCGTTCAGATGAGGAAGCCAATCAAGGAAACATGCCATAAGAAGTGGCTTTAAAGAGGGTTTTTAAGGGTTAATCTTGATTAGGAGAGGTGAATAGGCATAATAGAGGCGAAATAGGTAGGAGAGGCACCCAAAAAGAGACGGGCGTGTAAGTCCTACGTGGGCATGCATGTCCTGGTTGCGCAGATGTACCTACGTGACACATGGGTACTTGCGCAATGGTCAACCCTTAAGGAAATACTTGGGCGAGACTTGGCTCAAGCCTTTAGTATTATCCCTAGGGATTCCAGAAGGGTGGTGCGCAAGTTCTATTGAAGGGGTAAGGTGGCGCACAAGTTCATGTCAGGTTTACCATTTTTTTTCATTCTGGAATTGGTGATGACCTCATTAGTTTAAGGTTCAAACATTCCAAGAGGTTTCTAGTGGGATTTTTTCGTAGAACCATAAACATCCAATGATTACATACCCATTTTGACCTACTTTCCAAAGGTAGGTGCTCTATAGTTATGAATTTATGAGGCTTAAGAATTTTCATTGGTCGATAGAATGGAAGATCGGACTCATCACACATTTTTTAGGGGAATTATTGTCTACTCTGGGACTCTCTTTATAGATTTATGTTATGTTCGTGAATCCTTATTACATTAAAAAGTATGAAAATGTTCTTTCCTTTAGATATGAAAATCAATGATTGATATGTAGGAGATTTTGAGAATCTTTTATATGTATTCGAGGTTCTTCATCGATAGGGAATCATCTTTATTTGTTTAGAGATTATTAGTCAACTGTATCCTTCAATACATTATATAAAAGTATCTTGGTCATTTATGATGACCATAATGGTTTTAATTCCACTCAGTGGGGCACTTGATTTTTATTGTCATTCAAAAGGGCATGGATTATTTCAGAGTTGGGATCGTACCCGCAGATGGGCTACCTACGTATCCTTTGTTTTTATAAAAGGAATCAGAACCCATGTAGTTCCAGTAAATAGGTATAGGGATTATGTATGATTGTTGGCTCAAAGAAAGATGTCATAATTACTTTTACACTCTAAGCTCACATGAGTCATGATCAGTGTGAGAAACAAGAGGTATTGGTAAAACCAGACAATTGTGCAATCATTAGAAATGAAATAGGACTTAGGTATATATAACTACCCAAATAGGTGAAGATTAGGTTTCACTTCCAGGATGAAACCCAGGAACAAGGTCCATAAAGTTATATGTACTTTATAGAGATTTGGATACTCTTACTCGGAGCTTACTCTTGAGGAAGGTGCCCAAATTAAGATGGGACTTAGGATTGGTCTTTACTCCTAAGAAGGAAGCCCAAATAAAAATTAAATTAGGACTGGTTAAGAGAAATTATGACTGGTTATTACTCTTGAAAAGGAGGACCAGGTTAAGGAAATTATGGTTGGGTCTTATTCTTGAGGACGATGCCCTAATTTGGTAAATTATGACTAGGGCTTACTCCTATAGAGGATGCCCAGGTTAGGGGACTTGGGGCTTACTTCTAAGGAGGATTCCCATAATTAAGAGAACTTGGATTGGGGCTTATTCTTGAAAAGGGGGCCCAGGTTATGGATTCTCTCATCTTAAAGGATGAGGTTGAATGAATGAAATCTCTAACCTTAGTGACATAAAAATATGTAAATCACTATGTTTTGAAAGATGTTCCACATAATTCTTTTTAGATAAGGAAGACAATCGAGGAAAAATTCCATAAGAAATGGCTTTAAAGAGGGTTTTGAAGGCTGAGTCATGAATAGGAGAGGTGAATAGGCATAAGAGAGGTGAAATAGGCAGGAGAGGCACCCAAAAAGTGATGGGCGCACAAGTCCTACGTGGGCATGCAATTCCTGGTCGCGCAGGTGTACCTGTGTGAAACATGGGTACTTGCACGATGGTCAACCCTTAAGGAAATACTTGGGAGAGACTTGGCTCAAGCCTTTAGTATTATCCCTAGGTATTCCATAAGGGTGGCGTGCATGTTCTGTTGAAGGGTTAAGGCAGTGCGCAAGTGTGTCCATTTCCCTTAAGGGGTGGCAACTTAAGAGCGCATGTGTTGATGAGTTTCAACACTTAGGCCTTACTCCCTCTCTTTAGATCTTCCGTTCTAGGTAATAAATTACCTTATAAGTGTTTGGAAGCTTTGAGAAGAGACTAGGGCACTGGGAGCTCAAATTTGAGTTTCTAGAATTTTTCGGTCCTGAAATGGGGGGCCCACCAGGGGTATTTATAGGCCAGGGAAGGCCCTGGGAAAATTTATGATAGGGTGCGCAAGTCACTTGCGTGACCACTAGGCAGCGCGCAGGTGTACGTGCATGACTATGATAAAACTTGCGCGACCTAAGGGAAAAGAAATCTGTTTTCATGCCTTTGTCGATTTTTGTTGTTTCTTCAATGGATGAATCACTTTGGACTATGGTATTTCCTTTTTTCAGTCTTTAGATTCTATGATGGAATGGAGCATCAACAATACTATAAATAAAGTATTAAATACCATAACCACAATTATTTAAAATAAAAAATAATTTCTTATAATATCTATGACATGACACTGTGATACATGTTTGGGTAACACTAAATAAAAAAAATAGTTTCGCATGAATGAATCCCCTTGAAATGTGAAGTTGTGACCTTTCCTTTACTGACTTAGGAATATCCCTTCATCATTAAAATGGAGATTTCACCTCACATGTTATAATATTTGTAATCTTATTTGGTTTCGATATTTGAATAAAAATATGTGAATTTATTACTGTATTAGGACCCTAGAAGTGGAATATAAAAATTATATTAAATGCTGAATATACTTGATTTAAAAGATTATGAATACTTCTTATTTAACTAATTTTATTTCCTCATCCAGTAACCTTTCTTATTTAATATAACAAATATATCCTTTATTTCTATTTCCCCCATGATTAATAATTTTTATTTATATTTTTTTGTAAATTCTTCATTGATTTTAAACATTCTCTCGGATTTTCAACATTGTAATTCACATCGTTCACCATAAGGGGAAAGGAACCAAGCATTCAATAGTTCTTATATTATTGTAAAATCATATTAAAAATATTCATGAGTGGCTTATCCATGTTTCAATAATTTAATTCATAATAAATATCGATATTGTTACTGGTAAGGATGATAATATGAGATTAATAAAGAATTTCTTACCTATCTAGAAGCCCAAATTCCCTAACTGATCAATTTATTTAAATATCTAGATTGAAAGATCACTAGCTATGTAATATTTTTTACCTTAAAATTTTTACACTTTAGTGGCTATCTCATTTATCTTAAGCCTCGATATCTCATTTTCATTTTTAAATTGATGAGTTATTATGGTGTATGCATCCTCGTATTTATATTTATTTTTCAACTCTTTAGACGTAGATGATAACATGGTGTGATGAACATATGAAACATAAAATATGTATATATTATAGGAATAATTTTCTATTTTTATCATTTATTGAGTTGGATGATTAGAAAAAAATTATTCCAATATATAATAATTTTTTTTTGTATTAGTGTAATTTACAAATGATTATACCACTGCAAATTTTGTGTTAGGGAGGAAATGTTCTTTGTAAATAAATAATCATAGTGTTCCTATGGTTTTACTTTCCATTTTATATAATAAATAAAATTAAAATTTAATAATTTATATTGATTTCTTATTGGGTTGTAATTAATTAATTTTTTTAATTTTACATTATTTTATCAATTCTCAACACCCTTCACCAGAGGAATCACAAAATCTCATCTCTAAAATATTCTTGCAGCACGAATCCATATTCCCATTCTAATGAACCATACTATGACCACTAAAATTACTCAAAGGTATTTAAGTTGGTTGTCCTTTTCTGCTATTTTGACTCATATTTCCCTGATTTATTGAATGGACACACCAATCCTAAAACCTTGAACTTGAATTTCCTCAATGGACACCTCCAAATTTTATTAAGTAGAATATATTTTTTACCCTTTATACCAATTTGGAAAATTCAACCCATTATCCTTATTAAGACTCTATAATAATTATATTTTACACAACTATGGCTTGAAAAACACACTAACTATGTTTCCATATTAACAAAGAAGATTAAAGATGACACCAAACTTAATATGTTTTTAGAGGGATTTTGTTTATATTATAAATAAATAATAATTATTTTATTTTTCACCTTATTTATAATTTTATGTGGATTTTAAATAAGTAATTACTAATTTCTAATTAAAAAATTTACACATAGTGGTTTCATTCTATTTAGTCTTAGTATAATTTTAATTCTATATACTTTATGTGATCAGGTTTAATCATCAAATAAACATGCATCATATAATTTTCTATGGGTCACAAATATGTTTAATATTTATATTGGTTTATCCCCATTTATTTTCTAGTGGATTTTGGGAGCCACATGTCGAAAACATATAGTATTGGGGAATGATAGGCCATTCAAATGGTTTAGACACGTCGTTAGTAGTATATATGTGGTAGCCTGGTTGTATGGTTTTATGATTTCTAGTGGATACTTTCATGATTTGATATTGGTTTCTCTAACCTTGTGAGTTTCCATGAAAACATTGTGAGAGTATGGGTTTGGTCCAAATCATGTCACAAATCTTGGACATGGTTTTTTCAAATTGTACAATAATTCCCAAGAAATCGTCTAACTTATATTCAAAGGGATAGCTGCTACCACACTGTTAGAGTAATATTTATCCAACAATGTTTCCTAACCATGTGAACTAATCCAAATATATAAAAGTAGAAGGCTACCCTAATTCCTTCGATAATTTTTAACAGTAATTTTATCCTAATATCTCACTAAATTGAACCACCCTCTCTATAATGCTCTAAAGAAATATCCCATATATTCCTTAGTGTGTCTCAATCAATTTGAGTGGATCTCTCTACGGAATTTTTTCTTTTACTCAGGATTTGTCCTATTTTCTTTAAATAATATCTTTATATATTTCCACTTATATTTTAATAACCATATTGGGAAATTATTACCAAATCTAGATGGTTTGATAGAGAAATTTATGGTTTTTCTATAGCATATATTCTTGTGAGAACCCAATAAATTTATTTCTCATCATCGGTCTTGAGGTTAATTGGGATTTGTTTGTTATTGAAGTAGGTATTTATCATATGTAATATACTTTTTAATTCTCTATTTTCTAGTAATATTATCCCTTTTGATGATTTTTTTATTTATAAATTTCATATTTGGTGAAAATTGGAATTGTTTTTTAAATTCTTTTTCTTTGAAAACTAGATTTTATGACAAAGATGTGTTTAATAAAGTTTCTAAAATATGATATTCAAAAGGTAATAATATTTCTATTATAAAAGTGGTGTGAAATTTCTATAAAATTTTATTTTATGAAATTTCTACATGAAAATGAAATGGATATCCCTTGGAAACATTTCATGAAATACTAATTTTCTCTTGAATGTAATGTTGATATAATAAAAAAATTGGAAGACCACAAGGTATATGAAAAAATGTTAGATATGTGAGCCTTGGATGTGTATGTTATCAACAGGGTAGGTTATCATGATTCCATATAACTAGTGGGTATCCTTTACCATGGATTGAAGGTTCAAATAGTGAGTATTCACATTTGTGAACTAGTTATTCTTTTCTTTCATAGTTATGTACACCCTCACGTCATAGGTTTTCCTTTGGTGCATTGTGGATACATTATGTGATTTTTTATTTGTTAGGATTATTTTCCCACTTGATATGGATATTGATACTATAAATATGTTTCATTCATCTATTTATAACATGTGGAAATTTGTTATTTCATATTTCTCTATTTATTAAATATGGTATGTTTTTAAAAAGAAAAAAGAATCATTTTATATGGGAAAATGATTTGTTTTTGAAATATTTTTGAAAATGAATAATAAAATAATTAATTGATTCATGTGGATAGATATTTTATAGTTTCATTGTGGCATCACAATGATATTTAATACATCCTACAATTACCTTTGGTCATTTCTAAGCTTGATTTTATAGGGCACATGAAAAGGGAAGAGAATCATGTTGAGGAAAACACTCTTAGATCACGTTTCCATATATTGGGTTTGAATGGTGGTGGCATATGTTGTTGAGGATATTAACCCATTGATTCATTTTCACTCCATATTGATGGTATTTTAATCTTTTCATCTAGGCATTATTATCTTATTGTTGGATATTACATTTATGATTTGGTTGTTTTTAACGTGCAAATTTTTTATGGTTATATATTACAATTCTATGATTATTTCTACCTTATCATATATTTATTGATAGAAAAATCATTACCATTTTCTTTTTATGATACCTTAATGATTTTTGCTAACCCATGGTGTTTGGGAACACACTATGATCCTTGCAGTGGTCCAATTCATGTGACATTATTGGTTGACCTGGGTTGGTCAGTTACAAATTGATATTACATTCCATGTTATTTTTAAATACTATGATCAATATTATGTATAAACCTATTGTGCATGTCTTTATTGATAGACTAAAAGTAGGACCATTAGAACTCAAGATGTAGCATGGGAGTGTTCCAAGCCTTCTCACGTTCAAAATGAATCTTGAGTTACAATGGATATTCTTTGGTTATCCAGCATAATTTTTTATTATGTTAGAATTTAGTATTTTGTTATATAAATTTTCTTTATGAGAAAGGATCCTAATTATTCTATAATGGGTTTCTATACTCTTTGTTTTATAATATATCCCACCTTCAATAAAAATATCTTTGAATACTAGAGATGAATTTGCAGAGTGACCACTATAGGATAGTCCTCTGGTTAACTTTCCCTTGACAGAAAGTATAATCTGAATTATCCAACAATTGTTCCCAGTATATAATTTTAACCAAAAAAGAAAAGTGGTTATACTTTAAAATTCACTAAGAATCATCCACGAATCATTCACATTTGCAAGTGATCCTAAGAATCAGACGAATAGATAAATTGGATTAATAGTATTTTCCACATCATGAAATTATCTGAAGAATCCTAGGTTCTGTTTTCTACTAATATTATTGAGTGTTTAGAAATTAAGTGATGTGAATCTATTGTCTAAAACAAGTTTCAGGAAGATATCACCTGGACCACATTCAATAAATTGTTGAATGAATAGTTCTATCTTTTGATATTGAGAGAGGAAAGGGCATGAGAGTTCGTTATTATGGAGCAATGAGATATTTTTTCATGGAGTATGTTACTTTGATTTTTAAGTTGGTTCACCTATCTCTAGATCTTTTTTCCTATGACTATCTTAAGGAATGAAGATTCAAAATGGGTTTCACCCATGATATTCAGTCTATAATAATTATTTTTTTCTTAATCACCTCAACAAAGGTTGTATATAAGGAATTTATAACTGAGGAAGATATATCTAGGAATATAGGAATATTTGAAGCATCAGTAATTGTAAGAGGTATCCAAAGTTCATTTTTTTCCCAGGATATGAAGCAAGATGAGAAAAATCATGGTGGGGTTAGGTGTATTCAATATATGTTAGGGAAGGTATAGTTGGCATGTTTTCATTATAATATAAATGGATACCTCTGGAATTATTGTTTGGATGCATCCAAGGAATTCCATGCATAGGGGAAATATGGACATCATCATAATTTCTATGAGAGGCCATCCAGGGGAAGTAGAGATGGATCCACTTTCACTAAGGGATATTATTCTTGAACTGATGGAGAAAAAATGGGTGGGTTCTTAACATCTTTCAATTGGTGGTGATTCCTAGGTTGTGAAGAAAGGGAAGGATGAAGCTGGATATCTGTATATAGTGTAGTGTGCACTAGAGGATTTAGAGGAATGATCAAAAAATATAAGAGATTCATTTATAGTAATAAAAGTATTTAATATTGGTGAAAATCATTTTATCATATTTTCTATGCTTACTAATGTGTTGGTTTTGTGATCAGAGCTTATGACTTCCATAATGAATCTTTCCACTTCTTTAGGATTCATGTCAGAGTTTGGTTTTATATTTCCCAAGTGTTAGGTGATGATTATTTGACATGAAACCATATGGTATTTTCATGTTATTGATTTTATAATATTTGATATTATTATTAGAATTGATTATAAAATTAGCTATAAATCCCAGATAAATTTATATCATCATTGTAGACGCCGGAAAAGTATTTTGTTCCCAAACAAAGCTCCAGATGCGGAAAGCGAGGTAATATTTGGAGTCAGAAGCACGTTTCGGAGGGCCTGGAGGCCTTGCGCGGAATTTTGGAGACCCGCGCGCAAAGTTGCAGTAAGGCGCGCAAACCTCCCGGGATGCGCGCAATGCGCAGGGCTGGCGCGCAATTTTGCGCGCCTGTGGCCCGCGTGACTCCCTTGCGCGCCGGGACCAATTTCGCGCCCGCGAAGGAAATTCCGCGCCCGCGAACCGGATTCCGCGCCCGGGGTTGCCTATAAATATAAGGCGACCCCCGACGTTTTGGAGGTGGCCGGAATTCGAAGAGTCGCTCGTTCGCGCAATCCAACCCCTTCTGCGCGCAATGTCGATCTTCAGGTAACCTCCTTTCTTTCGCGCAAGAAAGCCTCGGGGTTCGCCTTCGCGCGCAATCCCTTTGGCTCCTTTCTTTTGAATTAACCCTTCACCCAAAGGCCTTCGCGCTCAAAAGAAGCCTCTTGCGCGCAATTGCCTTCGGGTGCGCGCAATCCAGCCCGATTGCGCGCACCCCCCCCCCATTTCAAAGTGGCCGTTCGTTAAGGAATGAGCCGTTGCCCCCGCGCGCTATCCGAAGCCCGGTGCGCGCAATCTCAATCATCATCGCGCAAAGTGCAGGCCCAATTGCGCGCCAGTCCGTCCATTTAAGCGCCGACCCGCGGTATTGCGCGCCAAGCTCCTCTTTTGCACGCAATCCGCTGGAGTCACCCCCTTTGACCCCCTAAGGGTACCCGCCTGCGTGGCGCCCGATGATCTTCATCCTGGGTGCCCGCACCGTGCATTGTCTTCCCGTGCGGCCCCCCTAGGCTTGCGCGAAGTGACACGGACCTATCGGCGGCTTCTACGTCCTGCACGATGTTAAACTGCATACGTCCAAGCTGCACGACGTTAAACTGCCTAGCCCCCATCGTCTGCGCTGCAAGACGTTAAACTACCAAGTGTTTCGTCCCAGCTACAAGACATTAAACTGCCAAGCATCTTCGTCCTGCACGACGTTAAACTATAATTCGTCCTACATGACGCTAAACTGCACCTCGTCCGTACTGCAAGACGTTAAACTGCCAAGTGTTTCGTCTGCGCTGCAAGACGTTAAACTGCCAAGCATCTTCGTCCTCAACACATGACGTTAAACTGTACTTCGTCCGGCAAGACGTTAAACCGTCCGCTTCGTCCTCAACACACGACGTTAAACTGTACTTCGTCCGGCAAGACGTTAAACCGTCCGCTTCACCCGATCCCGTGCCCTGCACGCAGGGTCCCCCCGGTTTGGATGTGGCCCCCACCCGCTCGTCTCTACAGGGATGACGGGATTGCCCCTCTTTAGGGACGATTCATGGAGTGGCCTTCGCCCACGGGGGTAGAGTGTTACAAACCGAACGAACTACGTGGACTTTGATCCCTGTCTCCTAAACAGGGTACGTAGGAAGCCTCTCCGAGGTTCAAGCCCGCCACCTGGTCGTCCCGGTCGTATTTACGTCGGTTCGTCCATCAGTGGACCCCTCCCGGGTTCACACTTGCATCGATTCACCTATGAATCTGCCATTGTGGGAGACTGCACATGTTTATCTCCATTGTGCTTCCCCACTGCCTCTTTCTCCTTTCAGCGTCTAGCATGACGTGAAACTGTGATCCACCCGGCCGTTCCATCCCCCTCTGTGCGAGGTGGTTCGGTTCAATCCTCCACCCGGCGGCCTCGACCTCTTCGTGAGTCGGCTTGCCGACGTCCAGCATGACGTGAAACTGTGATCCACCCGGCCGTTCCATCCCCCTCTGTGTGAGGTGGTTATGTTCAATCCTCCACCCGGCGGCCTCGACCTCTTCGTGAGTCGGCTTGCCGACGTCCAGCATGACGTTAAACTGTATATCCGAACTACGTTGACTTTGATCCGCGCTAACGCGCGGTACGTAGGAAGCCTCTACGGGGTCCAAGCTCAACACTCCATCATCCACCCTGATCCTTACCCGGGCCGCCACATCCCGGTGGGGTCATGCCATTTCATTCCACTCCACTTCACTCGGGAAGCCGCCCATGTGCTGGCCCCAACATCGGAGGTTCCCCACAAGGGGTTCTGTCACCTGATCCACTTCTCGTGTTGATCAGTCCGATGCCGTCCCCGCTGGACGTTAAACTCGCGGCATACCCCGTGTTAAACATGGGAAGCAGAGGAAAACCTCAGGTAACGCAGTTCCCTGCACCCAGTGCGGGATGCCTCAGGCCATCACGCCTTCGAGAAGCCCTATTAGGGACGGAAAGCAGACATGCAGAGCCGCAGTGTTAAGACACGCCCCCAACACCCAGAGCTACCCGGTCTCCTCACCGCAGGTTGCTGCCCCGACCAGATCCCTTGGAGCGTCCGGGCGGAAGCAGCGTAATTAACCGGTGTCCATGAAGATATGGCGCCGGGAACGAGATTCACGAACATTCTTAAATCTATGAGGGAGACCCGGATTAGGCAACGAGTCCCGAGGAGACGTCCACGGAAGGAGGAGCTGACATCCCATCATCCCGGTTTCGATCAAGGAGCAGACGCCCCTGAATAAGGGACGAATGATGCCCGCCCTTGGAAAGCGGGACTGCGGGGCCACAAGCCGCGCGCCCATCCCCTCGGGTCGACGGGTGCACGCGCGAACGCGTCCTGGCGGAACAGCGTCGGAACAGAAACCCGACGCACATCCGCACCGAAACAGAAAAATGGTGAACCTGACGTGAATCTCTTCTCCTCAATACGAAGACCGATTGCTTTCGGAGGTGTCGGAAGACCAGCATGTTGCCCGGCCAAGCATTCAACACTGGGGCACGGAACCCGCCAGGGGCTGGGGAAGGGAAGTCGGGCACTCCGTCTCACGACGTCGAGGGCCTCGGTTCCCCCCATGGAAGGCGTCGTGGCGCTAATGGTTGGTTGTCGATTCCTTTTCCTGTCAGTGTTAATGGGTTTTTCTCCCTGCTTTCAGAAATCAAGTCGCCCAATCCAGTGCCCGATCGCCACCCGCCCACTGGCGCAGGGGTAGGGGAAACACTGACGAGGCTACTCCGCGCGGTCCCGCCCGTTCCATAGCCGTCCCAGCAGCCGCAGCTGCGGGGAAACCACACCCTCTCTCCCCCTCGGAGGTCATCCAGAGAAGGGTGATCAACAACTTGGTGCGGAGATATGAGGAAGAGGGAGTCATCCCCACCAGGGACATGGCTCGCCTAGACCTCGAGGAAGCTGCACCTCGCCACCAACACCGCCCCCGAGGGCCGCGCAGGGAGGCACCGCTACCAACCTCGACGTCCAATCGCTTCGAGAGTTTATCCCCGGAACGCTCCGACAGCTCCTTCCCCTATGCGGATGAGGTGGAAGATGCCCGGGACCACCCTATCCGGGATTCGCTCCAGGGATCCGTGATAAGGGATCCTGTCAGGCCACGGCGACATCACCGTCAGGCCTCTCAAGTCGATGGATAGGCTCTCCACCTGCCCGCGCCGCTCATCCCGACTCGTCTGTCTCGACGCCAACGTCGGGCACGAGCGGAAGAGGATGCCCACCTTGGGGCCCTAGCAACAGCGGCCGCGTTGGCTCAAGCCACTGCTGGCTCTAGTCACCAGGCCCCTGCGCATCCTGAGCAGGGGCACTTCTATGCCCGACCTGGATCGAGGCCCTGACCGCCCCAAAGGCAGGTTGGGTTGACTCTCCCGGTTGCTGGTACAGGCAATAGCCACCGCGGACCACCTCGCGGCAGCGCTATTCACCAACAGGGTCTACTCCGTGTGGCCGATCCAGGAGGCATGGGTCATCCCACCTCCCTATCTCGGCCCGGAGGCCTGCCCGGAAGCATCTCTCCCCGTGTCCCCTTTGATATCTGTCCCGGTGCTCCTCGCACCTTGGTTTCCAGTCCTCTTGGCCCCAACACCAGTGCGGCCGGAGGACGCCAGGATAGAGATCAGCCATGCCCCGAAGAACCACCCAGGGGCAGGAAGGCGAGGCGTCGACGCCGAGGGAAGAATGTTATGGAATTCCGGACCGAGATCCGACCGGTTCGTTTCTCTGATACAGAGGCGGAGTATGATTCGGCGACGGAGCCCTCCCCCCGATCCCGCCAGTTAGGGGAAGGGGTAGGAATGCGGCACGTCAGCCTCGTACTTCCCGAGAGTGAGATCGATATGATCCCCGCTTCTCTCCGAAGGTATATCCGGAGTAGCGAGGGCCTGGTAGACCCCCAAGGATCAAGCTTGCGGTTGGTACCGGCCCCTCTGGAAGCGCCTTCTGCCTCGATCGGAGAAGCCGGAGACTTTTTCTGGGGACCGACGGTCGAACCACGATCTAGTGCACCCTCGGCGAGCACCGACGCTACGGCAGGATGTTCACTCGCCGGCCCGTCCTATCGTGATGTGGTAGCCGGGGCACCGCCACCCTCAGGGGGCGGCCCGGGATATGGAGGCCAATCGTCCTGCTCGCCGTATTCACCGCCGGCCAGCCCGTCGGCCCGGCGGCCCGCCTCGGCACCACTGCCGGTTCCCCGTCCATTCCCAGTCGTTGAAGAGGACCGAGGAGACCTGGGTCCCGAGTTTGAGTCGTGGAGCTTCTGGACCGTCCTTGCAGAGGGCCACTTCCCTGAGAAGTTTTGACCAGTCGCAGGACCAGACTTTGATGCACCCGAATCACTCACCCCGGATGAGTTCGAATGCTTCCGCCGAACTCTCCGGGAGACTCACTCCCATCTTCACCACCTACAAATGCCATATCCCGGGAGTCAAGCACACCTGGAGGATATTGGTGAGCAGTGCCGTCAAATTGACCTGGCCACGCTCCCCGCGGTTCGGCACCCCGGGTCATTTGGGCACCACGAGGCCCTCCAACAACGATGCGTTGAGTGTTTCAAGTACTCTGCAAGGTTATCGAGGGAGCCACCCCGCACGTGTATATCCATGGATGGGGGCAGTACGCTGCCCTGCGCTTCAGTGCGATTCGCCGACAGCCCGATTCACTGGGTGGCCCTGAGGGTATATCCCCAGGGATGGAAACGGTCAATATGGCTGACCTGTCGGGAGAGGGGAACGACTTGGAACTTCTCGGCGGGGGCTCTCCCCCCGAAGACAAGCCATCGTTGGATCCATCGGTGAGAGTTACTCATCACCAGAGGAACCTCCTGGGTCTCCCCACGCCTACTGAAGCACTGACGTTGAGCCGAAACGTCAGCAAAGGTAAAGAGCACGACGGAGCTGTAAAGCCTGCCGACCCATCTTCCTCCATGCAGAGGGCGGATGAGGATCCCGAGAAGGCTATGCTACGTCAACAGCTCGCCGAGCATAAGAAGATAGTTGACCAGATCCTCGCCGAGCGCGCTTCAGAGCAGCGGCCTGACCACGGTGATCCTAGGCCAGGACAGCAGGGACAGGAACAACCGCTCCTCGACGAGACTCTCCCAGGCAACCGTGATTACGCCGTGTTCGCCGACAGGGGAGAGGCCATTGCCTATGGCAAGAGGGCGCGGTATGTTTCACCACACCCTCCCGAGCGGCGTGACTACCTGAGAGACCCCGCTCGGATTCCTCCCGCTGCCCCAAGGGCCGCTCCGCCCGCCGTCCCACGAGATGTCGAGTTCGACGACCCGGTTGACGACCCGATTGAAGGGCCATGCAATGCGCTCGTGGTTAGAGATCCTCGCCAGGACTGGAACCCATGTCCGGACGATCCGATGGCGGCACTCATCACCCGCTTGGAAGCCTTGGAGACTCGGCAAGTGGCGATCCCACCGGACGGCAAGCGATACCCAGCATGGGTGGATGACATGCCGGCACCTCCGGGATTCGGGAATCCCACTTTCGCCCCCTTCAACGGGACTGGAGATCCGCCAAAACATTTGGCCCATTTCAACTCGAGGTGCGGGCCTATGTTGGGAACTCCGGCGCAGCAAGAGGCCGCTAAGCTTCGCTGCTTTGTCCAGACGCTGGAAGGGCCAGCATTTGTCTGGTACAGCCAGCTCCCCGTCGGGTCGATAACTAGCTGGGAGGGCCTTCGTAGACAATTCATCTACCAGTTCAGTTCCACGACCCGGAAGACGAGTATCGCAGACCTCTTCAAGTGCAAGCAGAGGCCTGATGAGCGAGTCGCGGACTTCGTCGCCCGATGGAAAGGTCTCACGTATTCCCTTGACATGCCATTGACTCAGGAGCAGTTGCTGACAATGTGCGTCGGGAACGTCAAGACCGAGCTGGTCCCTTCCTTGATCACTCAGAATTACCCCGGAGGGTTCAGGGACTTCTCAGACAAAGCTCAACGTCTTGAGGAAGCCCTGCAACAGGCCAGCCAGGCACACCCGCTGCCTCCTATGATTCCTGCAAGGAGAGTCAGCAGGGCTGAGCCCGCTGCTGTTGCCCAGATAGAGGCCCCCAGGCCGTTGGAGCTGCTGCCGGTGAGGCCAGCTCCACAGCCTCATAGGAATCCGCCTCCACGGGCTCAGTTCCCGGCCCAGCAGCGGCAGCCTCAGAACCGGCCGGCCCCTCCGCGTAATGTACCGCCACAACTCAGGCGAGATAATCAGGGTCCACCTCCTCGGTAGGCCCCTCCAGCCCCTCACCAAGACCACGCTCCCAGGGGCCCGCGATACCTGACTTACTCATTTCACGAGGATCAGGTCCCCGGTTATTTCCGGAGCGCCCTGGAGCAGAGGATTGTGCGACCGCCTGAGTGTTGGAGGCTAGAGGAGGCACATCTCACGGATAACCCCCGCTACTGCCCTTACCATCGGGCCCTGGGGCACACCATCCAGCGGTGCTATGTATTTAAGGATTGGCTCCAAGACCAGATTAACAACAATGTAATCAGGTTGGGCCCAGCTCCAGCACAAGTGGCGGGCGTGTTTGTGGGATCAGATGACGATAGTGGCAATGAGGACGAATGGCAGCTGGTCTCCGACCGCGGATCCCAGAAGTATAATAACTGGATGGCCCGCAAGACGATCATTCGCGCCCATGGAATCATCCGTGCACTCTTGAATCAGCCTGAGCCCCCAGAATCTGCGGGTGATGCTTCAGCATCGTCGTCCCAGCCTGCCTCTTCCGAGAAGAGCAAACGGCTGCGGCGCAAGAAGGAAGAGCGCGCCCCGCCAGTTCTGCCACTATCCCGCACTCTCGGCAATTTCATGCCCCCGGAGATGGGGATCCCTCCCCGGATCCGCCCAGTGGTGAATGATTCGTCCGATGAAAGTGTTGGGTATGCTTCCGTTAATACTGTCGAGCTGGTAAATCCCTTTTCGGTTCCCGACGTTGAAGAACACCAGGTGGACCTCCCTAGTGTCCCCGGTCGTCGCCACCGTCGGAGGAGCCGCAACAACAGGAGTCGCCAGGGCATAGCAGTTGGTACCTCCAGCCAGGCCGTGCACGCCACTGAGACTAGGCAGCAGGCTCAAAACTGAGCTCAACGTGCGCAGCCCCCCCATCCGGGGATAACGGATTCACCCCCGCCACTGTTTGTGGTGTGGGACCAGGCAGAACCGCCTCAGCCGCGCCGCGATCAGCTCCGCCCTGCCACGAGTCCATCCCGGCCTCCTGACCCCAATACGGTGACTACTTCCCGGGCTTCAACCAATGAACAGCGACATGCGCCAAGCACCAGTCGGCCGTCGGCCCAACCGGCAAGGCCCGTCATGCTTCCAACCGCAGAGCAACCTCCTGCAACCAGGGGCTCGCGCTTGGCCAAAAAGTATGATGTCCTGAAGCACTTGGCTGACATCCCAGCGAGACTCTCCATCCTTGAGGCTCTGCGCATGTCATCTGAGATGCGCGAGGCACTCGCTGAATCCCTGAAGATCCCCCTCCAGTTTGAGAGAGAGGTTACGGCTGCAGAGGCCTTTCACGCCGAAACGATCGAGGACGCCGAATGTCAGGCAGTTATCTCGTTCTCTGGTAAGGATGAAGACCCTCCTATACAGGGGCACATTCGTCCGCTGTATGTTACCGACCAGTTCAATGGCCTTGAAGTCCGGCGCTGTCTTGTCGACACGGGGTCCGGGATTAACCTGATTCCAACTCGGACGCTCCGGAGATTGGGGTTGTCTGAGGATTACTTGATTCCCTCCGACCTCAGAATCTAGGGGTACGACCGCACCGAGCAAACTCCGGTCGGCAAGATACGCTTGAAGACCCGGTTCGGTGACTTGGTTGCCAACACCGAATTCATGGTAGTCTCTCAGGACACTGCATATAACGCATTGATGGGCAGGCCATGGCTCCACCTTCATGCGGCGGTTCCCTCATCATACCACCAATGCCTCAAATACTCCCTTAACGGTCGAGTGGGCGTGCTTCAGGGAGATGCCTCTCCTTTTGCCTCATGTGAAGCCCGCTATCTGGACGCGGACTATTACAAGAGCAAGGATAAGCAGATCCTGGCAGGTGAGGTTGAGCCTGTCGCTGTTTCAAGTGATCCCTGGGCAAGTTTGGATGACGCTTACGTCCTCCCGATCCATCGGTTGGACGTAGCCATGGTCTCGACGACCTGTGAGTCTCCTGATGAGATGACTGCGACCGCCCGTGCCAGCACCAGCGGCCCAGCAGGATCTGGTAGCCCCAATGTAGTTTCCAACGCAGTCTCTCCCGTGGACGATCCCTCCCCGAGTGGAGAGGACGTGGAAGATGCACCCCCAGCCTTTGAGGAGGGCGTCTCTGCCACGGTCGATGAGTTAGTACAAGTGAACCTTGGAACCGAAGAAGATCCAAGACCCACATTGGTCAGTGCCGCCATGCCCTCTGAGGAGCGGAAGCAGTACATGGACTTTCTCAGGCAGCACCGTGATGTGTTCGCTTAGGGCTATGACGAGATGCCGGGGCTAGATCCTCAGGTAGCCGTCCACCGCCTTGCTCTCCCGGCGAACCATCGCGGGTTAAAGCAGCCTCCCAGGAAGATGCACCCATTCCACGGTGCCATGGTTGAGGCCGAAGTTGACAAGATTATGAAAGCCAACTTCGTGAGGGAAGTCCAGTACCCCAAATGGCTGGCCAACATTGTGCCGGTCAGGAAGAAGAACGAGCAGATCAGAGTCTGCATCGACTTCCGCGATCTCAACCGCCACTGTCTGAAGGATGATTTTCCCCTTCCAGTGACAGAGCTGTTGATTGACGCCACGACAGGGTTCCAATCCCTCTCCTTCATGAATGGATACTCCGGATACAACCAAATCCGGATGGCCCCTGAGGATGAGGAGTTCACTGCCTTTAGGGCCCCCCAAGGTATCTTTTGTTACCAGGTCATGCCCTTCGGCCTGAAGAATGCAGGTGCCACCTATCAACGGGCGATGCACCGCATATTCAAGCCAATCCTCGGCACACTGGTGGAATGCTACGTCGACGACTTGGTGGTCACATCGCGCCAGCGTCAGGACCATCTCAAAGATCTTGAGAAAGTGTTCGGCTTCCTCCGGTCTCGCTGCCTGAAGATGAACCCGTTGAAGTGTGCCTTCGGGGTCACCTCCGGAAAGTTCCTTGGATTTGTGGTAAGATACCGGGGTATTGAGATCGACCCGGAGAAGATCAGGGTGATTAGCCAGATGCCTCCCCCAGGTAACCTCCGGGAACTGCAAGGGTTCCAAGGCCACTTAGCCTATATACGCCGATTCATCGCGAATCTGGCCGGCAAGTGTAAGCCCTTTTCTCGGCTCATGAAGAAAGGTGCCACCTATGTATGGGATAAAGAGTGTCAGACCGCTTTTGAGGAGATCAAGCAGTACCTGCTTCAACCTCCGGTTCTGATGCCGCCTGTATCCGGGAAGCCGCTGGTCCTTTATGTGACCGCCCTGGAATGGTCCCTTGGTGCCCTTCTCGCCCAGAAGAACAACGAGGGAACAGAGAATAGCCTCTATTACCTCAGTCGCATGCTCCTCGATGCGGAAGTTAGGTATTCCCCCATTGAGAAGAGCTTCCTGGCGCTCGTATTTTCCGTACAGAAATTACGGCACGACTTGCAGCACCATGAGGTACAGTTGGTTTCTCGGGTAGACCCGTTGAAATATATCCTGAGCCGGCCTATTTTGACTGGCCGTCTAGCGCGGTGGGCTGTGATTCTCTAGCAGTTCGACATCAGGTATGTGTCTCAGAAGGCCATCAAAGGGCAAGCATTGGCAGACTTTCTGGCTGCTCACCCGACCTCCGCGGATCAGCCGCTGGATCTAGGCTTTCCTGATGAGGCCATTCTCTCGGTCGATCGAGCCGATCCATGCTGGCAGATGCACTTTGACAGTGCCTCCCGGAGCCCCACCGGTAGAAGGCTCGATAATCCTAAGCTCAACAGAGTGGGCTTGGGTATCGTCTTCATTACCCCGGAGCAAGCCGTGCTGCCATACTCTTTCCTGTTGTCAGAGGGTTGTACCAACAATGAGGCGGAATACCGTGACCTCATCACCGGCCTCGAGTTGGCTCTCGAGATCGACGTGCCCCATCTGTGTGTGAAAGGGGACTCCGAGTTGGTCGTTAAGCATATCAATGGCGACTATGTTGTCAGGAAGCCGGAACTTGTGCCATTTCTGTAGTGCACCCTCCTTCTGATGGCCCAGTTCCCTTCTCGGCCAGAAATTGTCCACATTCCCCGGTCACAGAACGGTCGAGCAGATGCTTTGGCCAGCCTTGATGCGTCACTTGCAGAGCCTGAACAGGACAACCTGATCGTCCGTGTGACGCACCGCAGGCTCATCGCCCCCGTTACCCCGGAGGGAGATCGCGACCCGTCGGTAAGTAATCTCACCGCGGTTGCCCCTGTGCCCGGAGCCCCGAGTACCCCAGACATGGCAGTCGAATCAGCCCCTGATTGGAGGGCGCCTTTGGTTGAGTACCTCCAACATGGAATTCTTCCGTCAGATCGGGCCGAGCGCGAGCGAGTTCGACGCCGCGCATCGCAGTTTGTCCTCCAGAGAAGTCCCGGCCTGGAGCAGATCCTCTATAGGCGCGGATTTGATGGTGTTCTCCTCCGTTGCCTTCAGGGAGTTGAGATCCCACGAGTCATGCAAGAGGTTCATGCTAGTTCATGTGGTGCCCACCAGACTGGGCCGAAGTTGTCCCACCAGATTCGGAGGTTGGGATACTTCTGGCCCTCCATGATCCATGACTGCATCGAGTATGCCAGGAGGTGCCATGCGTGCTAGGTTCATGTGAACTTTGTGCATCGGCCGCCGGAGCCTCTCCATACCACTAGGTATTCCTGGCCCTTTGCAGTTTGGGGTTTGGACGTTGTGGGACCTTACCCGCCGGCGACGGCTCGCCAGTGCCGGTTCATTCTGACCGCCACAGACTTCTTCTCCAAATGGGCAGAGGCGATTCCGCTCAGAGAGGTCAAATCCTGTTCGATCGCTGACTTCGTGACCTCCAACATCATTTATCGATTTGAAGTGCCTCACGCTATCCTCACGGATAACGGAGCCAATTTCCGAGCAGCCGAGTTGAAGAAGTTGTACGCCAAGTACAACATTCGCTCGAACCATACATCTCGCTATCATGCGCAGGCGAATGGAAAGATCGAGGCGTTTAAAAAACCCCTCTCTAACATTATCCAAAAGATGGTTGGTCAGAACAAGAAGAGTTGGCCGGACAAGCTCCCCAACGCCCTCTGGGCTTATCGGACGACGACTCGCAATTCCACCCAGATGACCCCTTATTCCCTGGTGTATGGAGCTGAGGCCGTCCTGCCCATCGAGATCCAGTTACCGTCCTTGCGCACTGTGGTCTACGACCAAAAAGCGCCGGACAAAGCTGCTGAAGCCCGTCTAGTCGAGTTGGAAGCACTGGATGAGAATAGGCTTCGCGCTTTGCACAACTTGGAGAGGCATCAAAGAAAAATGGCTCGAGCTTTCAATAAGAAGGTTTGCCTCCGCTCCTTCCTGCAGGGTGACCTAGTACTGGCCCTAGGAGCACCAATGATCCCTGGTAGGAAGCCGCCCAAGTTGGAGCCCAAGTGAGAGGGACCTTTTGTCATCCCCAAGGTCTATCCCAATGGAGCGTACTCCCTAGCAACTATGGATGGTGAGCGTGTCACTCCTCCCACCAACGCTAGGTTCCTCAAGCAGTACTTTGCCTGAGTGCACTTTCGTCCACGCGGAAAGACGTTAAACTGCCAAGCATCCTCGTCCGCGCTGCAAGACGTTAAACTGCCAAGTGTTTTGTCCGGCATGATGCTAAACTGCACCTCGTACGCGCTGCAAGACGTTAAACTACCAAGTGTTTCGTCCAACATGACGTTAAACTGTACTTTGTCCAAGCTACAAGACGCTAAACTGTTCAGCATTCGTCCAACATGACGTTAAACTGTACCACGTCCGCGCTGCAAGACGTTAAACTGCCAAGCGTCTTCATCCTGCATGATGTTAAACTGCCCCTCAAGAACTACGTGCGGCTTGATTCCCATCCTTATGGGATACGTAGGACCGCCTGAACATTCATGTTTTAGGTCCTGCCCCTCCTTTGAGAATTTCCATCCCATCTCGGGCCCTTGGCCCAGTTGCCTCTGGGTATGCGGCGTATGGTGTGAACGCGGGGCTATGCCCTCATTCACGTCGGTTTTCTCGCCACGCTGTACGCCCCCCACGTTTGGGGATGCCTCCTGCTCCCCCCTTTTTCTTTTCGTCCTGCATGACGTTAAACTGCACTTCAAGAACTACGTGCGGCTTGATTCCCATCCTAATGGGATACGTAGGACCGCCTGGACATTCATGTTTCAGGCCCAGCCCCATTTCTCGGGAATCTCTATCTGCATTGGGCCTCTGGCCCCAGTTCCCCTCCTTTTTGTGCGAGGCGTGTGGCGTGAGCGGGGGATTATGTCCTCATTCACGTTGGTCTACTGGCCGCGCCATACGCCTCCCCCCGTGTGTGGGACTACCTCACACCCCTCATCGTCCTACATGACATTAAACTGCCTCTCAAGAACTACATGCGGATTGATTCCCATCCTTATGGGATACGTAGGACCGCCTGGACGCTTGTGTTTCAGGTCCAGCCCCGTATCTTGGTTGATCACGGGGATCTGCCGTCTTTTGGTTGCTCTCAGGGTGAGTCCTCCGACCCTTTCCGGTGATCTGTTAACGTGTTTTGGGTACTCAGGTCTATGACCCGTAGTGTCGGATTCAATCCCGACAAGTCCTGTATTGCTTGTCGGTCCTCGCGCTTCCTCTTGTTCGAGCCTTCACTCAAAGGGATCCTCGTTAGCGGGTTGGGTACGATGCCTCAGTGCTCTCCTACCGCTCCGGGTCGATTTACCGGCGGGTCCTGGGCCACAAATCGATATGAATCCTGCGCTTGAGCGGTTGATGCTCGTTTGCTTGCCCTATCCTAGGCTGACGCGATCGGATGTTGTGTTGCGAATATGGTCAGCGACATCCTTGATCGCCATGTCGGCTCTTTCAGGATCCGAACATTGGTTGCGCGGTCCTCATCACACTCCGCCTTTGTGCGTTGTAGTGGAATCTCGACACTCTCTTCATACTGACCTTCATTACACCTTTACACGTTAGGCAGGCCAACCAGGGTAATGGTGTCTGTCGAGGCTCCCACGATCTGAGCACCAAGGATATATGCTGATGTCCTCCCTAAGGGCCATGTGTAGCTGGACCCTCGTCCCCATAAGGAGGAAGGAGTCGCCCGAACAATCGCGTTCTGGGCCCAGTATAGCTGGAGGCTAGCATCTCTGCCCCTCGGGTGATGGACATACGCAGGCCCCTATCCCAGGATCCTTCTCCGGGAATCGTGCGTAACCGCAGGGCTGGGTATGTTCCCACCTCCGCTGGGTCCACCATATCGCAATACGCGGATTCCTCCATGGTCCGAACCACACGACCTTAAACTGTGTTGTCTGGTCCTACCACACGACCGTAAACTGTGATCGTCTTGGCCGCCCGACGAGAAACGGCACTGCATCGTGATGTTCTCCTCAGGGGACACTCACGTTGGGCGCTGGTTAATAACGACGTCGTTTATCAATGCCTTTCATGGCTTGATTATTGTGGCAATGCCAGGGATTTCTTAATCACATGCATGTCGCTGCACAAAGAAAAACCATCCACCTTTAAGGACAAACAAGAAATATCAAATACCGCTTCTTCTGTGTGCGAATGTCAGACCCGCACCCTTCCCCGCGCTGGTGCCCGATTGTGTTGCGCCGCGCTTCAAGAACTACGTGTGGCTTGATTCCCATCCTTATGGGATACGTAGGAACGCCCGGATGCTTGAAATTTCGGGTCCAGCCCCCCACCTCTTAGAGATTCCCCCTTCTCCGGGGAATCCGCCACCTTCGGGTCACCCTCAAGGCGTGTCCCTCGACCCCTTGCAGTGGTCCACCGGTGTCAAGAGTACTCTGGTTTATTGCCAGGAGGGTCAGGTTCAGCTTGGTCAGGTTTCTTCCACTTTTCAGGCTTCGTGCTCCCTTTCATTCGGACCCATCGCCTACGCCCTGGGTGGAGCCCCCGTGAGCGGTCTGGACACAATGCCTTAGTGCTCTCCCACCGACTCGGGCTGGTGCCCCCAAGGGCCTCGGGCAGCAAATCGATATGAATCCTGCGCTTGAGCGGTTGATGCTCGTTTTCTGCCTTATTCCATCAACGGTCAGTGCGATATTGATGCTGCTTTTCCGCCACGGTCGGCAGTACTCCTATATCGTTACGCCGGTGCCTCCAGTCCTTGAGTGAATGTCCGCATGATTCACATTACATTTTCCACCTCCCATTCTGACCAGGCGAAACCTCGAAACTCTTGACACTATCCCTCAATGCATCTTCGTATATCCAGGGGATAGGACCACGATGTGGCGTACTTTGAGGTTCTTATGGTCCGAGCTCTAAGACCTTAAACTAAGATCTACCCCTATGGTACGAGCTCTAAGACCTTAAACTAAGATCTACCCCTATGGTCCGAGCTCTAAGACCTTAAACTAAGATCTACCCCTATGGTCCGAGCTCTAAGACCTTAAACTAAGATCTACCCCTATGGTCCGAGCTCTAAGACCTTAAACTAAGATCTACCCCTATGGTCCAAGCTCTACGACCTTAAACTAAGATCTCACCAAACGGGGTTCTGCGTCCTGCATGACGTTAAACTGCACTTTCAAAACTACGTGTGGCTTGATCTCCAGCCTGATGGAGTACGTAGGAACGCCCGGGCATCTTGACTCGGGTCCAGCCTCAGGGATCTCTAAGTCCCACCCCTCCTCGTCGCCGGCCGTCTGGCCTGGCTTCTGGTAGAGTGGTGCAGTTGTGATATTCTCCCCGATCCAGCTCGGGATGCCCCATTGCAATGATGGGAAGTGACAGTTTCCTCATCAAAGAGGTTCTGTCTGAGAATTGGGGTGATTCACGGCCAGATTAGTGCATCCGCCTAATACGCTTTCCCAACGGTGGCGCAATTTTGAGAGCGTTAGATTCTGTCCGAACAAATCATCACTTCGCCCCACGCTTCGCATGCCCTGTTGATCTGGATTTCCACCCTTGTGCCTGAAGGAACCCCCAAAGCGTCATTGATGATGAGATGTGATCCGCCTCCTGCAATATGAATGATGACCTTCGGTCCGTCTATTGCGGTAGTATGGTCGATTGATCCATTGTCCGCTTGCCGTCTTGGGCATTTCCTGGAAGGCCGACCGTTGTGGATTTCTGAATTCGGGACACGCGATTCACCCTTTCTCATTTCCCTATGTTCGGATAAAATCTCAACGCCCCTAGTGTTGTCCCGCTCATGTGTCGGAACAAGTTGGGGGGATGATACGTTGATTAGGCTTGAGGTCTCCTTTCCTAGGAATGACCTCCCTCTTTTCTCTAGAAATCCAGGCCCAATTGTGGATGCCTGAAGCTTGGTTAACTCTCCCGCGAGACAATGAATTGTGGTTGAGCATGTTAAGCCAAAAGATGCAGATAAATATATTGGTCCATACAAATGGATCGAAATATTGAGTAGCGGAAGAAAATGTTCTAGGAGTGGCAAAAACAAAGCCCCTAGGGATTAGCGTGCTGAATAAGTCTTTCTAACGCCGCTACCCTTTGGCTGGAGGCCTCCAGGGCTGCTTCTCGCTCTCTGCGTGCCCTCTCCTCGTCGGCGGTCGCAGCACGCAGCTCGCTGATCCTGGCCTGCGCACGCTCCCGCTCGACTTGGAGTGTGACCATCTGTTGGCCCACCTCCGTCAGCTGTACCTGGGCGTCAACCAGCTGGGCTGCTAGTTGCTCCACAAGCTCGGTGCACGTTGCGACGAAGGCCTCCTTCTCTGCCGCCTGCCCTTCGAGACACCGGACTTCCTGCTCCTCCGCGAGGAGCGCCCGCGTGTTCTCCGACATGTCCCGACATTGTGCGACGTAGGCATGCCGGTGGCTCTCGCGCATCTTTTCGGCCATGAAATCACGGACCGTCAGATGGAGGCGTTGAGCATCAGCTCCCCCGGCACACAGGAAGCGCATCCAGGTTTGAAGTGATCCCATGTGCCCCATCCACTCCGATGGGTCTCGCTTGAGGAAGCGCTGGATGCACTTCCACCCCCTGTGTCGCGTTATCCGGCTCTCTTCGATCGCCTCCGCGTCCGAGTCGTCCATCTCCTCGGGGTCGGCAGGCCGGTAGGCAGGGAAGGCAGCCAGCAGGTCTGCTGCAGGGTCCGCCCCTGGGATGTCCTCACGTGGGATAGGTTCCCCAACATCTGGGCGACCTTCTTCTCCCGCCCCAGCGGCGTTGACACCCTCGTCAGCCCCCGACCTCTCTCCGATGGCAGCACCGCCGACGTCCGTTGCCCCCTGATCAGCAGTTGGTGGGGCCGACTCGGTGTGAGAAGCCTGTTCCGGAGGAGGCGGCATGTCTGCCACTGGTCCGCTCGTGGATGGCCCGGGTTCGGCAGCCCGACGAGCCTCCAGTACTGAGATCACTGCGCAAGGCATGCCATGGTTAGTCACGGATCGTCAACGGAAAACACCAACAGTGAAGGGAGAAGACATACGGGAATCCAAGGCGTCATCTTCCGCTGTCCCGGCCGCCGCAGGAGCAATTGCAGCAGGGGACCCCTCAGCGCTTGTCAGTTCAATGATGGGTGTCTGGCCCCCGCCCTGTCCTGCTGGCGCCTCTCCTACTTCTGCTGAGGATGCCTGACCAGCATCCGTGCACTCCTGAGAAAAGTGGAGAAATGGGTTAGAAGCTGCATAAGAGAATGGATGAAGCAGGTTGAGTAGGGATAGAAGCGGACCTCGAGGAGCTCAGTGACATCAACATTGTCAGAGCTGGCCACCTCGCCGCTCTCCCGCGGGCTCCCCTGATGGGACCTTCCCTCGGAGCCTTCATCCTCCCCCATCTCCTCCTCTTCCTCGGAGTTGTCATTACTGTCATCTTCCTCCGGCAGCATCTGTTCTGGAGCAGGCTCTAGACCGAGCATCACCTTCACCAGAAGGGACGGCTCCGCACGCTGACCACGTTGGCACGCGTACTCGTCCATGGCCGTCAGATACGCATACCGCCGGTGGAAGTTCACCCTGTCGGCGACCTGGAAGCGCCCGACCTCTGGCAGATGGATTCCTTCACTGGTTATCTTCTTCCAGATGATTTCGGTCCCCAGCGACTGCCGCAGGGTCATCCAGGCCGACCACAGCGCCGGAAAGACTGCATCGTGGGAGGGTTCGAGCAGACGCCTTACCTGCTTCCCGGGCCGCTCCTCGACCACCGCACGTGCCCCCTCTCTGGGCGTCGAGGCCGTGGCGGCAGCCTGCGATGTGCCCGCCGCCGAAGTCCCTGCCCGCGCCGGATCCGCTGCTTGGCGCGCCTCTGTTCTCCCCCATGTGGCGGCACTTCTCCTCCTTCCTTGACGCCCGGTCTCCGCACGGGTGACTTCGAGCCGCCGAACTGGCTTCCGTAAAATCCCCTCGGGGTACGCGATGGCCCAGTGTTCGGTGTACTCGGTTGCCAAGCCTGCGTCGACCCTGGTAGGAGGGAGAGTGATTACGTTGCCAGAGCCGAAAGCGGCGAACATCAGCCACATCTGGAGAAGGACGCAAGGGTTCGTCTCCTCCCGGATGGCAGTGAATACCCTCTTCGGCATCCGTTGAAGGCACCTGAACTGCCTGGCGAACCGGGTTGGCACATAGGGCTCGCAGATCCCCTTCCCGTCGATCCGAGCCACGAGCACCCCGCCCCGCATGTTCAGGAAGTATTTGTGCTGCTCCAGCGGACCCTGCCCATTGTCGATCATTTG
This sequence comes from Viscum album, assembly GCA_963277665.1. Taxonomy (NCBI): domain Eukaryota; kingdom Viridiplantae; phylum Streptophyta; class Magnoliopsida; order Santalales; family Viscaceae; genus Viscum; species Viscum album. Next base: position 1,460,400,547 of record OY728162.1, on the reverse strand, counting down.
GCCGACGGGAGTGGGGAACGGGCTGAAGTTGAAATTGGAGTGGTTGCCAATCCGAATCCTCACGCCCTCCTCATTTAGGGTCATCGGAGTGACCCCCGCGATGTTCAGCAGGGAGGGTCGCAGGCCGTTGCCCGGAGGAATGATGGCGTTTGGAAACGTGTACCCACCAAGGTGAGCAGCCACCCAGCCGTGGAAGAATTGAAAGGGCCCACAGATCCTTCGTGGCGACCCCCCTCGTGAGATGCGTCCCAGGATGGCATACAGCTTCGCCAGTACTGGGACCCCGAGGTTGTATCTTTTGTTGGCGGCCATAGCGCCCGCCATCACCAGTGTCGCCGGGCGAACACCCATTCTCGCGTCCCGCACTGGCAGGAGCCACCCACTCAGAAAGGCGGCCAGGAACGCCGCGTACCGGAAATTTGGGTCCCGGGCCTCGATGACATGGTACCCCCATGAGCGGTAGTCGCCCGTCTCCAGGACCCGCCAGTACGACCCGTTCCGGCTCCTCTGAGCCGCGGTCGGGCACCGCTTCCCCCTGCCTGGCATCTTGACCGCTGGGTCATGCTCCAAGAACTGGCCGAACCACTCCTTGTAGGCTATGTCCTTGTGGAAGTCCTTGATCCCGAGCCACTGCGTCGCCAGGTCAAGTAGATGCCATGTCAGAATGGGAGTCCGTGACCTGTCTTCCCAGATGTTCTTCGGAGGCAGGAACTCATCGTATTGGTAACCCTCCAGCGGGATACCTCTGATGCAGTGGATGTCCCAGAGACCGATGATGACCTCCCCATGGTGAAGATGGAAGGTGTTGGTATTCGGGGACCAGCGGGTGAACAGCTCCGGCCCGAGCTCGGACTGCTGGTAGAAGTGGAACTGCGACGTCCACACCGCCTCAAACAGGCCGATGTACCGCAGCTCTTCCGTGAAGTGATCGCAGGTGTGGCGTACCCAGAACGCCCAGGCCCACTCACTGGTGAAATTGCCCCCAGACCGCAAGTCCCAGTCCTTCAGCCAGCCCTTGGTGTCGTCAGTGACACTCTGGTGATATGTGCTCGAGTAGAGGGCTGAAGAGTTCTCCGCAGTAGGCTCACTCCTGATGATGGTTCGCGTCCTCTGGTTCAGGACATAGACATCTAAGTGCCTGGTCTCCCTGGAAGGATGCCCATTGTTGGTGATGTTATAGCGGGGAAGCTCGTCCTCCCGAGTCACCCAGGTCCGTGGCGCATCAACCTCGAACCCTGGCACCAGAACCTCATCTAGGATGCCAAAGTTCCAGATCGGCAGGTTGTCCGATAGCGGATATGTCTTCTGGGCCGGCGTCAGCAAGTCGAACAAGGATTGATTGTTGGAAACAATCTCCTTGGCTCCGTAGACCTCCTCATTCGCCGCCATCTCAGCTCTGCGAATGGCAGCATCCCCCTCATTCCCTCGATTCGCGGCCATCTCAAAAGCTCCGGGAGTCGTGTGGGTTAAGGGATGAGGCGTGCGGAATCGGTAGAGGCTGGTAGAAAATTTTGAGAGTTGGCGCGCAATCCTAGTGGACGGCGCGCAATTGGAAAGTCTGTCGCGTAAAACCCCGGGTGTTCGCGCAAAAACAGGCCGAAATCCGGAAGGTTTGCGCGACGAACGGGTGAATTCCGCGCCGGAAAGGGCAATTTCGCGCACGAGAGCTCGAATGCTTATCGCGCGGAAGGCCGGTGTACGGTACGGGGGGACCCAGGGCCCCTATTTATAGGCGAGGCCGGGTGTCCGCGCTGCGCAGAAAGCGCTTTGCGCGACCCAGACAGCGAATTTCGCGCCCGACGCCCTTTTTTGCGCGCCACAGTCCCGCGCCACCTAGGACTTCGGCATTCCGGCGTCTCCCTCGGAACCCGATCGTTGCAACCTCTCGCCGATCAGATTCCGAGGGGGGGCTTTTGTAGACGCCGGAAAAGTCCGTTGTTCCCAAACAAAGCTCCGGATGCGGAAAGCGAGGTCATATTTGGAGTCAGAAGCATGTTTCGGAGGGCCCGGAGGCCTTGCGCGAAATTTTGGAGACCCGCGCGCAAAGTTGCAGTAAGGCGCGCAAAACTCCCAGGATGCGCGCAATGCGCAGGGCCGGCGCGCAATTTTGCGCGCCCGTGGCCCGCGCGACTCCCTTGCGTGCCGGGACCAATTCCGCGCCCGCGAAGGAAATTCCGCGCCCGCGAACCGGATTCCGCGCCCGGGGTTTCCTATAAATATAAGGCGACCCCCGACGTTTTGGAGGTGGCCGGAATTCGAAGAGTCGCTCGTTCGTGCAATCCAACCCCTTCCGCGCGCAATGTCGATCTTCAGGTAACCTCCTTTCTTTCGCGCAAGAAAGCCTCGGGGTTCGCCTTCGCGCGCAATCCCTTTGGTTCCATTCTTTTGAATTAACCCTTCACCCAAAGGCCTTCGCGCGCAAAAGAAGCCTCTTGCGCGCAATTGCCTCCGGGTGTGCGCAATCCAGCCCGATTGCGCGCACCCTCCCCCCCCATTTCAAAGTGGTCGTTCGTTAAGGAATGAGCCGTTTCCCCCGCGCGCTATCCGAATCCCGGTGCACGCAATCTCAATCATCCACGCGCAAAGTGTTGGCCCAATTGCGCGCCATCCCGTCCATTTGCGCGCCGACCCGCGGTATTGCGCGCCAAGCTCCTCTTTTGCGCGCAATCCGCTGGAGTCGCCCCCTTTGACCCCCAGAGGGTACCCGCCCGCGTGGCGCCCGATGATCTTCATCCTGGGTGCCCGCACCATGCATTGTCTTCCCGTGCGGCCCCCCTAGGCTTGCGCGAAGTGACACGGACCTATCGGCGGCTTCTACGTCCTGCACGACGTTAAACTGCATACGTCCAAGCTGCACGACGTTAAACTGCCTAGCCCCCATCGTCCGCGCTGCAAGACGTTAAACTGCCAAGTGTTTCGTCCCAGCTACAAGACATTAAACTGTCAAGCATCTTCGTCCTGCACGACGTTAAACTGTAATTCGTCCTGCATGACGCTAAACTGCACCTCGTCCGCGCTGCAAGACGTTAAACTGCCAAGTGTTTCGTCCGCGCTGCAAGACGTTAAACTGCCAAGCATCTCCGTCCTCAACACACGACGTTAAACTGTACTTCGTCCGGCAAGACGTTAAACCGTCCGCTTCGTCCTCAACACACGACGTTAAACTGTACTTCGTCCGGCAAGACGTTAAACCGTCCGCTTCACCCGATCTCGTGCCCTGCACGCAGGGTCCCCCCGGTTTGGATGTGGCCCCCACCCGCTCATCTCTGCAGGGATGACGGGATTGCCCCTCTTTAGGGACGATTCATGGAGTGGCCTTCGCCCACGGGGGTAGAGTGTTACAAACCGAACGAACTACGTGGACTTTGATCCCTGTCTCCTAAACAGGGTACGTAGGAAGCCTCTCCGAGGTTCAAGCCCGCCACCTGGTCGTCCCGGTCGTATTTATGTCGGTTCGTCCATCAGTGGACCCCTCCCGGGTTCACACTTGCGTCGATTCACCTATGAATCCGCCATTGTGGGAGACTGCACATGTGTATCTCCATTGTGCTTCCCCACTGCCTCTTTCTCCTTTCAGCGTCCAGCATGACGTGAAACTGTGATCCACCCGGCCGTTCCATCCCCCTCTGTGCGAGGTCGTTCGGTTCAATCCTCCGCCCGGTGGCCTCGACCTCTTCGTGAGTCGGCTTGCCGACGTCCAGCATAACGTGAAACTGTGATCCACCCGGTCGTTCCATCCCCCTCTGTGCGAGGTGGTTCGGTTCAATCCTCTGCCTGGCGGCCTCGACCTCTTCGTGAGTCGGCTTGCTGACGTCCAGCATGACGTTAAACTGTATATCCGAACTACGTTGACTTTGATCCGCGCTAACGCGCGGTACGTAGGAAGCCTCTACGGGGTCCAAGCTCTTCACTCCATCATCCACCCTGATCCTTACCCGGGCCGCCACATCCCGGTTGGGTCATGACATTTAATTCCACTCCACTTCACTCGGGAAGTCGCCCATGTGCTGGCCCCAACGTCGGAGGTTCCCCACAAGGGGTTCTGTCACCTGATCCACTTCTCGTGTTGATCAGTCCGATGCCGTCCCCGCTGGACGTTAAACTCGCGGCATACCCCGTGTTAAACATGGGAAGCTGAGGAAAACCTCAGGTAACGCAGTTCCCTGCACCTAGCGCGGGATGCCTTAGGCCATCACGCCTTCGAGAAGCCCTATTTGGGACGGAAAGCAGACATGCAGAGCCGCAGTGTTAAGACACGCCCCCAACACCCAGAGCTACCCGGTCTCCTCACCACAGGTTGCTGCCCCGACCAGACCCCTTGGAGCGTCCGGGCAGAAGCAGCGTAATTAACCGGTGTCCATGAAGATATGGCGCCGGGAACGAGATTCACGAACATTCTTAAATCTATGAGGGAGACCCGGATTAGGCAACGAGTTCTGAGGAGACGTCCACGGAAGGAGGAGCCGACATCCCATCATCCCGGTTTCGATCAAGGAGCAGACGCCCCTGAATAAGGGACGAATTCCGCCCGCCCATGGAAAGCGGGACTGCGGGGCCACAAGCCGCGCGCCCATCCCCTCGGGTCGACGGGTGCACACGTGAACGCGTCCTGGCGGAACAGCGTCAGAACAGAAACCCGACGCACATCCGCACCGAAACAATCATTAGGTCCAAGTACATTCTTTCTATGGAGTCTCTCATTCCTTCCTCTATGTGTGGGATCACAAATTGGGGAGAGTAGGTCAATTTATCCATTTCTTGAGGTGATATAATTCCATTTTTAAATGTGTTTTCTATATTATTTGGATTTTTGTCTTAGTGATCATCTTTTAGTGATTATGAGTGGGTATCCAAATGTTTTTCTAGACGTTTTTACTTAGGTTTATTACTTAGAGTGAAGTCGATTTTTAGAGACTTTATTTTAGTGATGAGACCCATTTACATTACACTATACCATATGAAAGCCATATATATAAATGAATTAAATGTTCAACTTGTGAATCTCCAAGCTAAGGGATTTATTCATTATAGTATTTCACATTGGGCATCACTACTTGTCTTTGTAAAGAAGATGAATAGGAGTCTCCAATATTATATTCATTTTCCAAAAACATAATCAGATTATAGTTGAGAAAAACTATCCCATTCCAATCATTGATGAAATATTTGATTAGATCAGGGGAGCCTGGAGATTTTCAAAAATTGGATTGAGATCATGCTACCACCAGTTGATGGTCTAAGAGGAAAATATTCCTAAGACAACATTTAAGATAAATTAAAGGAAATTGTGAGTATCCAGTATTATCATTTGGCATTAATAACACTCCTATAATGATTAGGGATTTAAAGAATAAAATATTTTATTGTTTTTTGGATTCCTTTAGTTATTTTTTTGGATAATAAAAATATTTATTTTAGATCAAAACAATATCTTATTGGGGATTTTAATTCAATCCACAGAGCATTGAATGAACATATTCAATATAAGAAATTATCAAAATGATAGTTATTTATTTTAGAGGTGAATCTTCTATGACATCTAATTTATGAGAAGGGTGTCTCAGGGGATCCTAAAATGATTAAGTTGGTGATATATTGGGAGTAACATAATTTTTTTTTTCAAATCTAGGGATTATTGAGATTAACCGTTTAATATAAGTTCTTTGATAAAGAATTATCTACACTTGCATATTTTTTGAAAGATTTAACACTTATGTGTGTTTAGTGTTTTGTAAAGATCAGTTCCATAATCATTTTTAGGAGTTAAGAGTGAGATTAAATTCCACTACAGTATTGATTCCTCCTAAGTTAGGTTTGAGATATGATATCTATTGTGATGCCTTAGGTATAGGTTTGGGTTGTGTTTTGATGAAATGATGAGTTGTGGTATCTAATGGATCTCGTTATTTATTCCCTCACAAGAAGAACTATCCCACTCATAATATTGAATTAGTGGTGGTGATGAATGCTCTTAATACATAGTTAAATTTGATCTTTGAGGAGAGGATTACAATGTATTCTAACCGTAAGAGTATTTAGTATATATTCACTCAAACGTATCTAAACATGAGAATGAGGTGATTCTTAGATTACCTTTAGAATTTTGATTTTGATATTTTATACCTTACCAAAAAAAGTAAACATGGTTTCCTATTATTTTAGAAGACAATTTATGATTCAGTTGGTGAAGGAATTAGTGGAAGAGTAATGCTTGATGGGATTGTTTGTTGATATGTGCTTGGATGAATAGTTTGATGAAAGATAGGTATTCATAGCTTATAAATGGACTGTATAATATATTAATATTCATATTAAACTTTTATAGTATGAGGATAAATATTTTGAATGCATTATAATGATTATTTAGAGTGGAAATACCTTAGGTGAGTGGTCTTGGGCACTCGATGGAGTTATCTAATTTTGAGGTCGAGTGGTTGTCTTGATAGACTAAAGATAGGAATTAAGGGATTATATACACTGATAAAATTGGTTTGTGCACCTAAAAGATACTAATATGTATCATGACTTGAGACATCACTATAGGTGGACATGAATAACACAATAGATTATAGATTTTGTGTCTCAGGGTCTTACATGTTAGTGAATTGTGGAGGAACATTATAGGCCTACTAGTTAGCTACAACTTTTACCCACATCAATATGGAAATGATAGCCTTATAATTCAGGACTGGGTTACCGTAGACTATTAATTGTATGTAATTGAAGTTGGTGATAATTGATTAAATCATGAAATCAGTTAATTTCTTTTCTATTAAGGAGTATAAAAGGTAAAGGATCATGAGAAATTATATGTATGGGATATTTTTAGATTCTAGGATGTTCAATAGACTATTAGTTAATATAGGAACCCTACTTAAAATTATTGGTTTGGGGTAGATTAAAGGTAGTGATTAGTTCTCAGTTGATTTTAATCATGGGTTATCATCCCCAGATGGATGTCTAGAATAAGAGAGTCATACAAATGATTGAATAAATTATTTGGGTGTGAATTCTTTACTTAAGTGGATCATGGGAGAAACATATTCCCTTAGTGTTGTTTTTCTATAACAATAGTTATCTGGATTAGATTAGGTTACACTACTGAAATTTATGGCTATATCCATGGTTTATAAATATGTATATAAATAATATCCACAGTTTGAGAAACTGTGGCTCTTATTTTCAAGGTAATAAGGCCATGCCTATATCCACAGTTTCAAAACGTGGCTATAAAAAATTCAACTGAAAGATACTAACATGGTTTAAAACTATGTCTCGATACCTATAGAATGGTTTTAAACTGTGGCATAAGATATATATCCATAGTTTAGAATTATGGTTATTGGATTTAGTTTCATTAAAAAATACACAGCACTTCATCCAAAAAATGAAGAGGGATAAGATGGCATTGAGAGACCAGAGTATAATTTGTTTTATTTTACTTGATTCTAATATCATAAAAGATGAGAGGGATATTTAAGTGTATCAATTGAAAAATTCAAGAGAAGACTTATCCTCAAAGGAAAATATTCATAATGTGCAATATCATGATAGATTTCTTAACCTGAATGAGTTCAAATTGAAGTATAAATTCAATGTCAAATTATTTAAGGAGGGGGATAATAACTCCATGTGCTTCCACATTCATCACTAATAGAAGAAAATATAAATGGTTATCACCTATTTTTGTGTGAATAGTGTCACCTTCAACAATAAAATGGACAGAATTGAAGCCCTTTTGAGTTACTTCACATGGATCTTTAATGTTGATAGAATCTTTAGATTAGATCTAGATCTAGGCATTTTCATTAACAGTTTATTTAATGGAATGCACATTCCCTTTGTTGTGGTTGGGCCTCTTGAATATGAAATTAAATCTTTTTATCTTTTTCATGAACTCATGGAGTTCGGTATAGACAGACGGTCTCTCCAACAAATTGTTTTATTCACTTCTGGGATATCATGTAGTAGGATGTTACATAGACTATTCGGTATGCCTTCATTAGATAATTAATGATAGTCTCAACTCAAAATTTATTAATATAATACAAATGACTGACAGTGATATGGATTTAATGGATTATAGTTCCATTTTAGTTGGTAAAATTATTCCCAATATTGCTGGGAAAATCCTTGTATTGATGCTGGGTGATATTTCCAATGATGTTGTGTCTCCCAACCATTTTAGATTTATTCTTGAAAAGAAAATACATGACTTCCTATAAAGGGGATAACATCTTTCATAGAAATTTTAATGATAGAACCATAACACTAAAATTGGATATCACTAAGGCATTTGATACCCTCATGTTGAAATTTATTTTTATGATCTTGAATCCATATATATTATAAAAAAAGATTAATCGGACTTGACCGTTATATTCTTGTGAGCACACAGATCTTGGTCTCTATAAATGTATCACCTTGAGGTTAATTTAGTTACCATAGGGGTTTCATGGAAGGGGACCCGATATATTATTTTCTCTATATATTTATTGAAGACTGCCTTAATACATGAATCAAGAAAGCTTTGGATTATGGGAATATACAACCGATCAATGCTTAAAAACCTCAATGTCCATTCACAACTATTTATATAAATAAAATCTTTATATTTTTCAGTATGAAAATGGATCCCTTCAAATGATTAAAGATGTTTTCTTTCACTAAGAATAGTTCTCAAGGTAAGCCATTTCATGGAACAATTCCTTTTTTATATTTTGGAAAAGGATATCCATGAGTAAAAAAGAGATCTATCATGAACTTATTGAATATAAAATAGAGTGACCTTCCTTTTAACAACCTTTGTGTCCCACAATTTTGTAAATAAATTGGGACCATTTATCTTGAAGTTATTTATAACAAGATCTCATCACAACATTATATTTTTCATTGGAAGATCATATCTTGTCTGAGCTTTAGGTGGAAACTAGTCAATTGGTCTTCACATTTTGTGGTGGTTCTTTGTTGATGTTATCTCTTCTGGGTACTAAGTGTGTGATCTTGGGTTTTGTTCTAGGGTCTTGACAGTGGATTCTTTTGCCTTTATTTTAGGATCCAAGTAGGAAAAATTATGAAACACTAGATTTAGTGGTCCAAAGAACTAATAAATTACAATATTAATGGTTATTTATAACTCTTAAATGAAAACATTAGATAGTGTCAAAATATATAATTTATACACTCAAAAAACACATGAAATTAGAGTTATTATATACTGATAAAGATAACTAGTTTTTTAAAGTTAACTCACCTATCAACTAAAACATGAATAAAAATTTATCAATAAATTTGTCTTTAATAATCTCTTGTTGATGTAGGAGAATCCAAATTAGAAACACATAGAGTTTAATCTTCATCTTTTAAATTCATATCCATATTAACATTTTGAAAATAAATAACATAATCAGAAGATAAAACATGATATTCTTGGAAATTTCATGTTGTAGTAATTGAAAATAATAGATATTTTTTTCCCACATAATACATTTATGGAATGTTTTAAGTTTGTAATGGGGAACCAATAATATGTAATTAAAATTAATTTCAAAAATGTATAAATCTATTAAAAAAATATCAAAACACAATGAAAAAATTGACAGGTCGTATGAACACCAATAGTTTCTTATCCCTAGTAGTTTTTATAGAAGCATCCTCTATAACAGGAGCATCATTTGAAATAGCACTCTAAAGAATTTTTAGTGATAGACATCATCATAATAATAACATGAAATATAATATTTATATTTAAGCATATGATGCTTTTGAAAAAAAATTATATACTATAAAAATCTAGAAAGTGTTAAACACATATATTAGTTTAAAAAAAGTATTTAATATGATATTTTAATAGTTCAAAATATATATTAAAAGTGTAAAAAATTACACAAACAAAATTTGTAATATAGGATAAAGTTTTAGTGCAGTGAAAAATGATTATGCAGAATATAAAATATTTAATTTGTTTAATAAAATTAACATATAAACTACATGAATTATACGATCAAAAAATTTCAAAGGAATACCATATATGCACTAACCCATTCATCATGTAAGGAAATAACATATTTGCTAATTGAAAAATAAAATCAACAGATTTACAATATAAAAAACATTATTTGAAGAAATTTACATATCAATAAAAATTTGAGAATCATGTGATGTAAAAAATGGAGTACATACATCTTTCAGAGGAATAGAAAAAAATTTATATATTCCATTTATTCAATAAGATATGTTAGGACAACCTACACTGTAATAGGTTTTGACTAGATTGAACATATAAGTCTGAACCTGAAAAATGAATTGGTGAATGAACATTGATAGACCAAATGAAATAGACTCCCTAGTTGAAAAACTAAAGGAATTAAAATGATAAAGTGATCATTTAGCCAGAAAAAAGTGATATGAAATTAAAATATTATTTTGGTATGCATATATAAAATACTAATTGTGTTCCTGCAAAGAATAGAAGCATATGAAATATCTATATGGGATGAAATTTCGAAGCCAACTTCAGACAAGAATAAGTCACATCCCCTGTTGATATAAACACAAATAAAAAATAAATTATGATTATGGGAAGCAAGTCCTAGAAGAAAAAATATAATGACATTTATGAGGGAATATCATAACTTGAACAAACATTGTGTGTTCTAGAAAACACAGACAAAGAAGACCCCCCATAAAATATCTGTCAAAAAATAGAAAACTCACCATCAATATCAATTCTGTCAAATGGACCGACCCATGGGTTATTTAGTTGTACTTGAAGAAAAATATACACTTCTAACTATGGTGAGTAAATTACATAATTCAATATCTCATTAAAAAAACATAATGAAAATTCATAAATGATTTATAATGAACATGGGTGATAACTAAGTGTTGATGAAACAATTAAACATGGTTCATTTGGTTTAATAACAATTTCAAAATTAAAAAATAGTTCACCAATTAAAACTTATTAATGTATAAAAAAAAGCACTCTTGTACCCCCTCCTTCACCCCCCCCCCCCACTTTCACCCCATTCCCACACCAACACCTCAACCCTACCCCACCTACACCCCACCCCCTGTCCTGCACTCCCTTCCCCCAACTAGCACCCCATCCCTTACACCCCACCAGTACCCCACCCCCTCTTGCACCCCCTACAGTACACCCCCTTCCCCCACCAGCACCCCACCCCTCCCACACCCCTCCCCCCACAATCACCCCCCACACCACCACCTTCCACCACCCCCACCTCCATCACCCCACCACCTTCCCCCACCAGAACCCCCCTCATACACCCCTTCACCTATTCGCCCACCCCTAACTAAAAAAAACACTAGCCCACAACCCCCCCCCCCAGGCCGGCACTCCCTACACCCCAGCCACACCCATCCCCCTCCAAAACCCCCATATACACCTTTTCCACTTCCCCTAATAAAACACCCCCCCCCCATTGAACATTTTCCCCTCCCCTACTAACAAAACACCATCCCACTACCCTACCACCCTACACACACCCTTCCCCTAACCAGCACCCCCTCCTACACCTTCCCCCTACACCACTTCCCTCCTATGGCACCCCCTCATTCACCTATTCCCCCTACACCTCTTCCCCCTACCACACCTCTTCCCCCTCCCCTGTTAAAAAAAACACAAACCCATGGACACCCCACTAGCGCCCCCACCCCCCACCCCCCCCCCCACAGGCACCCCCATCCCACTGAAGTCCCTTCTTACACCTCTTCCCCCCTTCCCAATGCTAAAAAAACATCATACCCTGAGGCTCCTGTAATATGTTACCAAAGAAAATTAAAAAATTTAATAAACCAAAAAAAATCATCAAAATTTAATAAATATAAGATTCAATGATTTTTTTTCAAGATTATTTTGATATATTTTAATAAAAAAAATTTCTATAATTAAATATAAAATATTATAACAACAAAAAATAATATATATTTTAATAATAATTAAATTAATATATAAGTCGAGAATATGGAAAACTTTTTGATAAGAATTATGTCAAAATATACTGCATAAGTATTTGGGTTTTTATTTGTGGAACTATATCAATCATTTAATGTAACTTGAACTTGTAGGATGTCACCTATAAATCCTATCACATTGTGCAAATTTTGATCTTCAAAATCTTCAAACAGAATTTTCTACATAGAATCAATTGTTTAAAAATAAGAATATCATACCTAATTTACAGAATAAATAATATGAATGTAAACATAAAATAAATAATTAGTAAACAAAATAAAAATAATATAACATTTGGCATGGTTTTTCTAATCCATGTGTAACTAAAAATCCATTTTTTACTTTTATATTAAAGGCATATTGTGTTAAAGTAGGAACCATTATATGAGGACCAACATAAAAATAGAACACCAATGAAAAAATTGCATCTGAAAAAAAAATCTATATAGGTTTCATAGGCATACTAAATTTTATGATATGATATGTAAAATAATGAAAAACTTTATTCCTTTGTTATGATTGAAAAATCATGCCACAATGCAAACAAGAACAACCAAAATGTTCATGAAAATGAATCAAACAAAAGCATTCATCCATTTGATGCTTACCATAATTTCAATCATCCTTTTCTTCTTCCTAATCAGGATAATCTTATAGCTAACCAAAGCAGTGCTAATTGTAGCACCACTAAAACACCAAGACAGTATCCACATTAAAAAACTCTAGAACTGAGTAAAAATAAGGCAAGGAAATACCATATCACACATAATTCCCATGCATAGAAGAAATGTCTTCAGTTGTAATTGAGCGACCTCCTACAATGGACCCACTTACAACAGTAGGGTAACTAAAAAATAGGGAGGAATAATTCAATTATCCTCATCTTCTACTGCTAAAAAAACCACAATATATTACTATTTAATAGTAATATTTTGAAATATGTAATTTCAATTGAAAAAAATATTGTAAACTACATGTTGTAATTAGCCCTAAGAAGATTTCAGAAGTGGGTTTACAATGAATGTAAAGGTGGTTCTATGACTTGGTGGTTGGGAAAATTTGAAAATTAATAGGTCTAGTTTGAAATATTGAGAAGTGGGTCTTATTTATTTTTAGTGACATAGAGGATTTATTAGGGGCTAGTGTTGGGTGTGATGAGAAGAAATGAAGTGGGTTGACTTAATTGTTCTCCCAATGCTATTTTTTAGAAACCCTTTCATGAAAAAAATTTGTTTCCCCATATCACTATAATTTTATAAACCATATATCAATCAGAAAACAAATCAAATTGGGACAACTATTTACAATTATGATACTCCATTCAGGAAAATAAAACGATTAACAAAATTACCTTACTTCTTAATGGTTATGGAATAATAAAGAATTATTCTGATGAAAATTAATTTAATAATTATGTATAACTTTTTAACTCATGGATTCAAATTATAGAATATTTAAAATTAAGTTTAATTATAATTATATAAAAACTAAATAGATGATTTTAAAGGGGTATCCACTACCCTAATGACAGTGATTTGAATCACATTGATATATTACCTCATTTAAACACCATTACTTATTAATATCCACCAGTTGTACAAACAACTCAATGTATTATAGAAATATCAAAATCAGACATGGAGATTACTAGTGTGTGCATCAATTGTTGATAATCATAGTTAATGTGGTATAGGATTTATTGTTTTTATAGAGGATCCTCTTCACTTAAAATAAAACTGTGAATATTATACATAGTTTTTGTCACCTTCTAAATAATATTAAATTAATAAAAGTGGATTTTTAGCATTTTTAATGTATGATATTGAGATATTAAATTGAATTTATTTATCTAAATATGAATTATTTTTTGGAACCATGTCATAGTAGGTAACATTATGTTACAACACTGCAAAAATATCTATGACTAAATACACACCATGGTGTGCTATCTGGGATAAGGCCATTCTGAATACTTTTTTTGGTAACAACCATGTTAACACTAAAATAATATATTCCATGAAAATATTAATTAAATACATTCTTTACTTTACTTTACACATGACACTACACTGAATGACATCGAGTGTGGGTATTTTAGTCACCCAATTTAACTTATCCTTATCAAAATTTCTAAAAAATATTTAATTTCATGAATAGGGATATTTTAGAGGTTGTTTTCTATAAAAATAAAACATTATGTACAAATTAAACCATTAATATATCCATTCATATATACTCATTCTTTAGAATTTTAGTTTCACTAGTAATCCATGACATTGAATATGCAAGGAAAAATGGTCTACATTCCCTCATTCCAAGCCAGTAGTTTCAATACTACACTTCTATCATCTATATATATCTATTTCACCCATTTTTTATTGTTTAAAAATATTAAATGTTTCTCTTGTCCAAATTATTATGCTGTAACCACGATGTCAAATTGATCATTCTAGAAAAATATTCTTCCCAATTGTATATCAATAATCTCCTTCTTCAATGCTTCAAAAAATATCATGAAAATATTTATTATGAAATAGTGGTAGATCATAAATAATTGTTAAGAAATATATTTTTTTAAGTAAATTAAAACACACATGTATCCATAAAAATACTATATTAAAGAAGAAAAAAATATAATCTTACATAGGAGAACAATTTTTTGTTTTCAAAATGAATAATCATAAATCACAACGAAATAGTACATATAAATTATGGTATATAAATGTTTTTAATCCATATAAATAAATAAATATATTCATAATGAAGTTCAATATGGACATCCTAATGAATGAATGTTGACAAAATAGACCTCTCAACATACATGTTGTAGTTTGTTAAGAAAGAAATAAACATGAAAATATGTTACCTTTGAACAAGAAGGTTCCTTAAGAGTACTTTGGGAGAATATTTATTTTTCTTCAAAAGTATCCATTTTTATTGTTAGCAATAAAGAAAGAAAAGAGGTCAAATCTGGAAATTAAGATAACAAAAAATCAAAACAAATAAATCTCACCCAGTAAAATATGGAAAGGATAGGGATCTGAAATCAAATAAATCCTATTCTATGGGATAAATCAATGGGATATGCGGTGGCCATGTTGTCAGGGAAGTATATTGGGTGGGATTGGTGGCTGCATCGAATGAGGACTACAAAAGGTGTTGTTGCCTCATCAGAGCCATGGCGAGAGATGATGATCTAGGCTGGAGGAGGATGATCACAGTGAGGCATGTGTGTGTCTATTTGGGTGGGGGGATGTCAGAGCCATGTTGGAAGGGATGTGGGGAGGCCACGATGGAGGTGGGATCAGTGTACTTGATCTGTGATAGTGGGAAGGTTGGTTGGGTGTTCTGGATCCGTAATAGAGGGGAGGTGGGTTGGGTGTGTCAGATCCATTGTTGGAGGCGGAGAGGGATGAGGGGGAATGTGAGATATCATGAGGGAGGGGAGGGGAGTAGGGGGAGGATTATGCATTAGGGAGAGGTACTCACTTGAGCCTCCTTCCTCTTATGGATTTAGAATGAATATGGCCACAAATATAATTAATTTTGGTTATAAATCTATGGAAATAGACCAAATTTCTTGTATTGATGGAACCATTTGAATAATTGTATTGGTTTCCTTATAGATCAACTCTTTGTAGGTAATAGGTTGGGTTATAATCCATTGTGGTACTGAGATTCATAGAAAAGATGAAAAATATCATGGAATTGGTTGGCCAAATATTAATAGTTTATTAGATTTATCAGAAATCATATGTTAGTCAGATTTTACATCCACTGAAATTTGAGGTAGGTGATGTAGTTTCCCTCAAAGATTCACCTTGTTTAGTACATATATGATTAGGGAGGCAGTGTACATTAACACCTCATTATTTTATACCATTTTTTGAGTATGAATTCAATTGGGAAGGTGGAATACATATTATACTTACATACTCATTTGAATTCAATCCATGATTTGTTTCACATTTCTCAAGTAAAGAAGTATGAACTTAATTTATCAACTGTGATCAAATTAGACGATGTTAAAATTAATTATGAAAACTCAGTTATTGAAATTTTTGTTTATATAGTGGATCAATATAATAAATTGATTCATGTAAATATGATCACATTGGTTTGAGTGAGATGGAAGTGCGGTAGGGATATCCATGAGACATGGGATAAAGATTCCTTGAAGATGTAGAAATATCCTTATTACATTTCAATTCCACGAACTATATCCTTCCAAGGGATAAAATGTTTCCTAGTGTGAAGAATTTTAATTCTCTATGGGTCACATGAATCATTTATTTTGATCTTGTTTAATCTATTATGAAACTGTAAAATATTTTCAGAGATGGGGGTTAGAATCCAGGATTTATTGTGGGGAATACAGGCTGGGTGAATAGTTTTGGAACATGGTTTGTAGTAACTATGCAGAAATCATTTGATATTGTTCTCTGAGTTGCATTGGTGATTCGTATAGTTTGATCCTAGTTTGTCTAACTATTTGAGTCACCAAGGGAACTGTGTGAGGGTATGGTTTTTTCATAGAGTTTGTTTCATGGATTGAGAATAGTTTATCTAATCATGCATCTATACTTATGAAATTGAGTTGAATGGTTTTCAAGGACCAGTGGCTACTATAAAATTGGCACATGGTTTTTAAAACAGGGCTTCTTAATTGTGATACTTGATCCAAACCTCTTAAAATGGAAAATTACCTTGATTAAATCTTTAATTTTTAACTCTAATGCCTAATTAATACCTCATTAGCTCAATAAAACCCCTCTATACTGATCTGGAGGACTGCCTCTTTATTCCTTATTGATCCTCAATTGATTTGGTCATATCTCTTTAAGGTATGTTCAGTTTACCTGTCATTGTCTTCTCTTTTCACTTGATCTTTTTATGATATATCTTACACTTATATAATTATAACCC
Source organism: Viscum album (assembly GCA_963277665.1). Classification (NCBI taxonomy): domain Eukaryota; kingdom Viridiplantae; phylum Streptophyta; class Magnoliopsida; order Santalales; family Viscaceae; genus Viscum; species Viscum album. The sequence goes on along the minus strand of OY728162.1, from coordinate 1,460,383,641 downwards.
TATTTGGCTGTAATTCCAAAATCTGGAGTGTTTGATTGGTAATTGATGGATTTTCTCTAGCAAGTAGGCTTGTGATGGCCTGATCTATTCATTTCTCATCACCGATCTCAAAGGCAACATCGTTTCCTTTATTCTTATTGTTGGTTTATATATCATATGATCAATCCCTTAGAATTATTTGTCTTATTATGATGTTACCATTTATTTATTTATTTCATCATATGTATTAATCGTAATTTTTTTCAAAAGTGTTTTTCATTAAAAACTATATTTTATTAACATTATGTGTTTGATAAAATGACTCAAATATTTGTTTTCAATGAAAACAGTTTTTCAACTATGAAAGATGTGTAACATCATTATAGACTATTTTTTATAAATTGTAATTATAAAAATGAATTTTATTACATTGGAAAATGTTTTATGGAACATGAATTTAGTTTCTTGAATATAGTGATCATGTAATAGCACTAGGGGAAGACCATAGGTTATATGGGAAAAATAAAAATATTCATGCATTAATTGAATAAGTTACCTCTAGTGTTGGTTTTCATGATACCATGTAGGTAGTTGGTATCCTTTAATGGGGAACAGAGCTTCATAGATCTCTATTCAATTATGCTGGATAGTGTTTCTTATTTTTATTATTTTTGTAAACCCTCAAGTCGTGGAATACCCTTTGGTGGATTGTGGATTCAATTATGGTTTTTTTATCATGATATGTTTTATAGTTATATTCTATGATACTAATATTGTTTCTATCTTAGAATATGACTATAGAGGGTAAAATCATTCCCACATTTCTTTGTATGATACCCCTGTTCATGGCACCAGACCGTGGCGATTGAGAGCACTATTCAGACCTTGTGGTTTGTAACGCCCCGAGCCCAGTTACCCAAAGTTAGTGCATTATTACATAACATTGGCATGATCACAAAAGATCACGTTTCGAAAGACCGATTAGTTTAATAGCCTTGGAAACTCTAGATACATTCATAAATGTTACATTACATCATAAAGTGAAAAATCACAATAACATAGTCTTCATAGTCCACACTCATATCCCCTTCAAACTACCCCTATTTGTCAGTCATAAAATATTTCTTCACATCCTGAGAAAATAAAACATAGAAAGGGGTGAGCTCAGATGCTCAGTAAGGATAACAATATAGTGGAAACTTTCATAAATAAACATAAGCATTTAAGGTAATGTATAACTAAAACAAAAGCCTTTTAAAATTGAACTTCATCATAATATGGAAAAAATAAACTCAAATAATGCCATTTACTTATTCACATGGATATTTTACTAGTCGAATAATAACCAGAAATATCAATAACCACTTTCATAATGATGGAATGCATAATGCCAGACTATCATAACCACGTATCCAAGGCCTCGTGCCAAGACTACAAATAAGATTTTGTTAAGGCCTCATTCCAAGACACTATTTTGTCTCATGAGTCCTATAGATGCATCGAGGAGCTATAGTAGGCTCCACCCATCACTTATTAAGTCTAATTCATTCCTCATATGAACAGGTTTAAACATATCATAAACCATAACATAATCGTATCACATAAAACATGTATAAAGGAAGCATAATATTTCCACATTTCAATCACAGGATATCAATACAACACATTGATGTAATAAAAAAATTATCAAAAACATTTTCAATACTAAAATAATATAAAGTTAAAACATGGAATTTATTTTTCATTTAAAAAAAGTTATGGCTTGTAGAGGAAGCTGAAACTCAAATGATGGTCACGACGGTGGAGAAGTCGTTGTCGCCACATACATAAGAAAAAACATTCCTTTTTTAGTTTAGTAAAAACGCTTCGTATAAAAATATTCCTTTTGAATAAAATTAAAAGTCAAAAAGTTTTATACACCATATAAAAGAAATTTTTGTATAAAACAAAATATTCCTCAATGAAAGGAGATTGAGAAGAAGTCCCTTACCTCGTGTCCGACTTGACTCGATCATTCTTTATCCTCCTAAATAATAAACTAGAGTTAATTTATACTTTCTCAAGAACCTTTTTCAAGTTCATTATTCCTTTTATATCACTTATTACCATGTTATGAAAATTATGTAATTATTTAAGTTAATAACGGTTGTTTTTTCGATCTTTGGTACTTGAGTCAAAAATAAACTTATTATAATTACAAGTTGTTCATGTGGTGAAATATCTATTATATATAGAATTATATTCATGATGTAGATATCATATATATCATATATATCCATTATATACATTATTTTATAATATCACATAACATTTATAGTTAAGAAATGAAATGCACCATTCATGGAGACGGTAAGCCGTACGTACGCACGAACGCCACTTTCATTTCTATTTCGTATTTAATGGAATGAAATGATAATAATATAAAGTTATATTATAATTCCAGTATAATATCATATATAATATCATTTAATCCATCCTTTATACATCCCATATATGTCATTAACGATTCAAATCACTTTTAGGGGGCGGTAGTCCTCACTTCCTAAAATGAAATTATCGTCCTTACCCATAATGGAAACCATAAAGATATTCCATAAATAAAAAATAAAGAAGCATAAATAAAAACATATATATCATATATATCATATAAATATATAGTTACATCTTAATGGCCACCATGAAAGGTGTTAAATGAAGATTGAACAATCATCGTTTCGTGAGGCAGTAATTCACCACCAACAGAAACAGTATCTTCTTTAACCATTAGATGAAGGTTTGTGTAAGTGTAACTAAAATAATTCTCATAAAAACATCCTAGTATATTGAATATACTGGTGTTGTTTCAAAATAAAAGAATATAAAGTGGTTAAGGGGTTGGATAATCAAAATAAAACAAAAGTACATAAGATAAGACATTACCTTAAAATTGGGTAACACTTTTTGATTTAGGCCAAAGTCTACCATGGGAAGACTTTTGAACAAAGTGAGGCTTTTAGGAGTAATATAGGGAAGTTTCGAGAGTATTTGGCCAGAGTCTGGTCGAGCCAAATGTCTTTTAAGGAGTGAATATGGTGGTAGAGGTGGGGGCCTTTTATTAGAGGAGAGCAGGGGCTCTTTTGGAAAGTCATGAAATGTTAATTTATTATGAAATGATTTTCGGATTTTAAAGGTCCCAAAATGGTATATTTTGAGGCTAAGGTGATAAGGGTTCTAAATCCACCCATACAATAGGTTTTAGACATGTTTGAGTCTTAGATTCTACCTTATATATTCATTTTATTTAAATTGTTCAGTAATGAGGTAATCACTAAATCCTCATGGTGTCACAAATAAATTTATTTATTTAAAGTCTAAAAATTATTATAAAATTACCATGATGTAGGAAATCTTTTTATATTTCCAATTAATTTTTATAGTCAAAATGGTAACTTATATAACCCCATTTAATAATTTTTTTTAAAACAACACATGTTTGTGACAATTTTGTTTTTACTTTAAATAAAAAGTTATTAATGTCATTTTCTTACCCAAGCAGCTCCATGGGGTCCCCAAGTTGACCCATTGATTGTATTGGTAGGACATGACTTATCCAATAAGGGTAGGACAAGTTTAAAGGTAATTTCATATTATTATAACATTATATTTACCATAAATTACACTAATTACCTTTAATCGCGATTAATAATAATTAAAAGTTACTATTCACTAAAAATAATTTTCATCCCATTGAACCACATTTTACTTACTAATGAAAATTTTTTATGTAGGATTTTTGAAATTCAAATCATAGAGGTGGAAAATTTTCATTTAAAAGAAAAATCAGTTTTTTAACTACTACTTAGTGGTTTCACTATTCATCAAAAATCGATGTTTTTCAGAAAAATACCAAAAATTCACTCTAAGATATATTTGATATTCCAAATACAAAAATGATGTCTATTTTAACAAATTGAACACATAAAATTTTCATTAATTATTTTTATATTTAATTCCCACTGTCAAAACAAATAACGTCTTTTTAAGAAACAATATCTATAAAAAGATTAACACTCGTTTATGTCCAATTTCAAAGTGAAATTAATTCTAATGACCACCATTGGATAAAATGGTAAAATTATATTATAATTATAATTTAAAACCACTCAATAGTATAATTTATCACTATTAATTTTTTTTATTAAAAATGTTGTTTTTAAGTATTTTTCACTATTCATCGAAAATTAGAAGTTCTCAGAAAAATACCAAAATTTCAGCATAGGCTAATTTCGATATTCCAAATCCAAAAATGAAGTCCATTTTGAAATATAAAATTTATATAATTTCAAAATTTGGGTATTACTATTCATAACGGCTACTTTGATTGGTCACGGTGTGTTAGAATCTCGAACTAACAAACAATGCAGATTATTACATTATTGAAAGAAAAGTGTACCGTGGAAGCTTGGGGTGTTACATTATACCCTCCGTCAATAAATTGTGTCCTCGCAATATACAATTGTTCTTCAAAAATAAAAGGTTGAATGTAGAAAATACCTTTGTGGAAAACCCACATTGGAAATAGGGTTAAAAAATATAACTTTAAAAGAAAGAATGATAAGTACAAAGGTCACCCGAGATAGCCCATACTAGGATTGTATGAAAACATGGATATGGAGGAGAAACAAACCATCACGGTCTGATGGAGAGTTGTAGAAAATAGGATTATGATAAAGTTAACTACAAGAAAATCACAAACTTGTGATTGGTTAAACGGTCTTTGATTCCCCAGTAGGAAAAGTTAACCGACCATGTTTTTTTTTGTTTTAAGTTACATTTCACAAAGTTGAAGAATTTATTTTTGAGATTTACTGAGAACGTAAGGAAATATACTTACTTGTCATGTAGACATTCATTCTATACTAAATTTTTACCACAAACCCATCTTTCACTCCAAAAGGTATTAGAACTAAAAAATATTCTATTTATCCTAACCGTATAGAGTTCCAAAAATAAATTTATAATTCCTCTAGCAGAACTAAAAAACTACATTATACACTCCAGGGACTTCACGCAGTCTAGTGGTAGGCGATAAATCCCAATCGCACTATGGTTGTGGGTTCAATTCCTACATCTTTGTCCGACGCAACGGGTTGTCACACGGTCTGTGTGTTGTCATTTTTATAAATATCCAAAAATAACCTTAACAATAGTATACAATGTAAAATATAATCCATTCCAACCTTTATAGTTATCCAAAATACTTCTATCCAAACTCTCTCTCTAAAAGGATTCTAAATTCCAAAATCAATTGTAACATCAGATTCCCCAAACAAAGTAATGATTCTTATTGTCAGATACTAAAAATATAATTACCTTCAACACATCAAACCCTTAATGAAAACAACAAGTAATGTTGTTCAATTTTTATATATCACATTATTCTTATAACCAGAATATAATCCTTGAGTCCAAAACACAAATATATTAATTATTCACCTTTATCTGTAGTAACAAAATAAGCTTGGCCTTTCTCCCTTGTCCTTTTCCGAGGTAAGTTTCCTTGGCAGTTAGGACATTCATTTGCATAATTCCCCATTTCTCTATAATTATAGCATTCAACATTGATATCCTCATTCTTTACTTTGCAATTACCTGCCTGGTGACCTTTTTCTCCACATTTATAACAAACTCTCATTCCCTTTAGGCATGTATCGGGGCGATTATTCCCATAATTATCACATAATGGAAAATCCTTCTTTCCCTTTTTCCCTTTATCTGTATATTGTCCAACTGTTCTCTTATTCTCTTGCTTTACTTTGTTGTCATAAGAATTAGAGAATTCATTTTCTGTCTTGATAGCACATGAGGCAATATCTTCATACGATTAGAAGGATTGGGATACTAAATCTCAATGAAGAAATGTTTCTAACCCATCAAAGAAACGGTCAATCTTACTACATGGGTTACATATATAATTTTTAGCATGTCTCGCTAACCTTGTAAAGTTAGACTCATACTTCGCAACATTCTCGTCCTCCATTTCCCTCAGACTCAGAAATTGCATTTCCATATCTGCTCGATGGTCATGAGAAAAGTATTTTTCTATGAAAATATCTTTGAACTATCTCCATTCCATAAATGATACTTCTTCATCTTCCTTTGTATTTTGAATCAATGGACACCATTGATCAGCATCTTCAGTGAGGCGGTAAACTGCCATGATAACCTTTTCTCTTTCACTACTCCCCAAGGCATGGAATATTTTCTCTAAGGAATTTATCCATTGCTCAGATACTAAGGGATTTGTACTCCCATTGAATGTTGGTGGTTGTTTCCTCATGAATCAGTCTAACATTGATCCTCCACATTGCGGATCAGGGTGCTCCATATGAGTAAGGTTATTATTCATAACCTGAGTGAGTTATCCCAGTATGGTGATAAGATGATCAGCACCAGTTGTATCACTAGATCCACAATAATTATATTTATAAGGAAGGAAATCCCTACATGGAGTGTGTGCATTGATACGGTTTCCATTCCTTTCACTAGGCACCATTTATAAACAATGTCATAAACTAGATTAGTTTATGAATCGAAATACATAATAACAAACATGAAAAACACTTAACATAAATTGAACTATTTATGGATATAATCCATAATCATAAAAATGTTTTCTTTGTGGAATTATATACTCATAAACCCTTCATAATGGTTTTTAAAGAAAATGAGAATTATCCTAAGCATATCCCCTAGGAGTGTCATAACCAAGAGTGCAGCAAGGCCCATTATCGTGCACCAGTTCCTGTTCGAGTCTAACTCAATGCGGTGTTTCCAGGTTTTACCCCTAGGTACATCTGTACTAGAGCTTCCTCTACCTACTCGTATCCAGACAGGGATGTATTTCTTGGGAAACTCACAAAATCATTACAATACCAAAATTTTAGGAAGTTCTTCTATACTAATCTTCAAAGTCTATCTTAGGGATATGTGCTCTAATCACAGTTTATCTAAATCTAGTTTCCAAGGTTAGTACTAAACTGCCTCTGATACTAAATCTAACGCCCCAACCCCAGTTACCCAGAGTCGGTGCATTATTATGTAACATTGGCATGATCACAAAAGATCAAGTCTTCAAAGACTGATTAGTTTAGTAGCTTTGGAAACACTAGATACATTCATAATTGTTACATTAAATCATAATGTGAAAAATCACAATAACATAGTCTCCATAGTCTACACTCTTATCCCCTTAAGACTATCCCTGTAGGTCAGTCATAAAATATTTCTTCACATCTTGGGAAAATAAAACATATAAATGGGTGAGCTCAGATTCTCAGTAAGGATAACAATCCAGTGGAAACATTCATAAATAAACATAAACATTTAAGGCAATGTATAACTAAACCAAAAGCCTTTTAAACATGAACATCATCATAATATAAAAAAAATTAAATAATTCCATTTACTTATTCATATGGATATTTTACTTTTCGAATAATCACATGCAATATCAATAACCACTTTCATAATGATGGAATGTATAATGAAAGTCTATTATAACCACGTAGCCAAGGCCTCGTGCCAAGACTACAAATAAGATTTTGTCAAGGCATCATTCCAAGACACTAGTTTGTATCATGAGACCTACCAATGCATTGAGGAGCTATAGAGGGCACCACCCGTCACTTATTAAGTCCAATGCATTCGTCATATGAAAAGATTTAATCATATCATAAACCATAACATAATCGTATCACATAAAACATGCATAAAGGAAACATAAAATTTCCACATTTCAATCACAAGAAATAAATACAACACATTGATATAATAAAAGCATTATCAAAACCATTTTCAATACCAAAATAAAAGAAAATTTAAACTTGGTATTTATTTTTCATTTAAAAGAAGTTATGGCTTGTAGAAGAAGCCGAAACTCAAATAATGGTCACGGCGGCGGAGAAGTCATTGTCGCCACATACGTAAGACAAAACATTCCTTTTGTCATTTAGTAAAAACGCTTCAAATAAAAATATTAATTTTGAATAAAATTAAAAGTCAAAGGTGTTTATACATCGTATAAATGAATGTTGTGTATAAAACAAAATATGCCTCAATGAAAGGAGATTGAGACGAAGTCCCTTACCTCGTGTCTGACTTGACACAATTATTCTTTATCCTCCTGAATAATAAACTATAGATAATTTCTACTTTCTTAAGAACCTTTTTAAAGTTAATTATTCCTTTTATATCACTTATTACCACGTTATGAACATTATGTAATTATTTAAGTTAATAATGGTCATTTTGTCAATCTTTGGTACTTGAGTCAAAAATAAACTTCTTATAATTACAAGTTGTTCATGTGGTAAAATATAGATTATATAAAGAATTATATTCATGATTTATATATCATATATATCATATATATCTAGTATATACATGAATTTATAATATTACAAAACATTTAGAGGTAATAAATGAAATGCACCGTTCATGGAGACGGTAAGTCGTACGTACGCAGGAATGCCACTTTCATTTCTATTTAGTATTTAATGGAATTAAATCATAATGATATAATGGTATATTATAATTCCAGTATAAATCATATATAATATCATTTACTCCATCCTTTATACATCCCACATATGGCATTAACGATTCAAATCACTTTAAGGGGTAGGTAGTCCGCACTTCCTAAAATGAAATTATTGTGTTTACCCATAATGGAAACCATTAAGGTATGTCATAAATGAAAAATACAGAAGCATGAGGAAAAAATAAATATAATATATATCATATCCAAAAATAGTGAAATCTTAATGGCCACAATGAAAGGTGTTAAAAGAAAATTGAACAATCATCGTTGTGTGAGACAGTAATTCACCACCCACAGAAACAGTATGCACTTTCACCATTAGACGAAGGTGTGTGTAAGTGTAAATCAAATAAATCTCATAAAAACATCCTAGTATGTTTATTATACTGGTGTTATTACAAAATAATGGAATAAAAAGAGTTTAAGGGGTTGGATAAGCAAAATAAAACAAAAAAACATAAGAGAAGACATTACCTTAAAATCAGGTAACTCTTTTTGATTTGAGCCAAAGGCTTCCTTGGGAAGAATTATGCCCAAAGTGAGGATTATATGAGTAATAGAGGGTGTTTAGAGAGTATTTGGTCAGATTTTGGCCGATCCAAATGGTATTGAAGGTGTTAATAAGGTGGTAGAGGTGGGGCCTTTTATAAGAGGAGAGGAGGGGCTCTTTTGGAAAGTCATGAAATGTTACTTTATTATGAAATTCTTTTCGGATTTCAGAGGTCCCACAATGATATATTTAGAAGATAAGGTGATAAGGGTTAGAAATAAACCCATACAATTGGTTTTAGACAAGTGTAAGTTTTAGATTTTACCTTATATTTTCATTTTATTTAAATTGGTCATTAATGAGGTAATCACTGCATCATCATGGTGTCATAAATAAATTTATTTATTTAAATACTAAAAATTATAAAAAAACATCCATGATTTAGGAAATATTTTTATCTTTCCAATTAATATTTATAGCTGAAAGGTTAACTTATATAACTCCATGTAATAATTTTTTTAGTAAAACAACACATGTTTGTGACAATGTTATTTTTTACTTTAAATAAAAAGTTATTAATGTCATTTTCTTACCCAAGTGGCTCCATGGGGTCCCCAAGCTGACCCATGGATTTTCTTGGTCGGCCATGACTTATCCAATAAGGTTAGGACAACTGTAAAGGTAATTTCATATTATTATAATGTTATATTTACTATAAATTACACTAATTACCTTTAATCGTGATTAATAAAACTTAAAAGTTACTCTTCACAAAAAATTGTTTTCATCCCATTGAACCACATTTTACTTACTAATGAATATTATGTATGCCGTATTTTTGAAATTCAAATCACAGAGTTGGTAAATTTTCATTTAAATGAAAAATCAACTTTTTAACTACCACTTAGTGGTTTCACTATTCATAAATAATCGGTGTTTTTCAGAAAAAATACAAAAAATTCACTCTAAGATAAATTTGATATTCCAAATTCGAAAATGATTTCTATTTTACCAAATTCAAAACACAAAAGTTTCATTAATTATTTTTATATTTAATTCCCACTGTCATAACAAATAATGTGTTTTTAAGAAACAATATCTATCAAAAGATTGACACTTGTTTATGTCCAATTTCAAAGTGAAATTAATTATAATGACCTTCATTGGATAAAATGGTAAAATTATATTATAATTATACCTTAAAACCACTCAATAGTTTAATTTATCACTATAAATTGTTTTTATTAAAAACTTTGTTTTTAATTATTTTTCACTATTCATCGAAAATTGGAAGTTCTCAAGAAAATACTAAAAATTCAACATAGGCTAATTTCAATATTCCAAATCAAAAAATGAGGTCAATTTTGAAATATAAAATTTATATAATTTCAAAAGGTGGGTATTACTATTCATAACGGCTACTTTGATTGGTCACAGTGTGTTAGAATCTCGAACTTGCATACAATGCAAGCTATTGCATTATTGAAAGAAAAGTGTAACGTGGAAGCTTGGGGTGTTACATTATACCCTCCTTCAAGAAATTGTGTCCTCACAATTTGAAATTGTTCTTTGAAAATAGATGGTTGAAAGTAGAAAATACCTTTGTGGAAAACCCACATCGGAAATAGGGTTAATAAAAATATAACTTTAAAAGAATGAAAGAGAAGTACAAAGGTCACCCAAGATAGCCCAGACGAGGATTATATGAAAACATGGATATGGGGGAGTAACAAACCATTGAGGTCTGATGGAGAGTTGTAGAAAATAGGATTATGATAAAGTTAACTACAAGATAATCACAAACTTTGGATTGGTTAAACGGTCTTTGATTCCCTAGTAGGAAAAGTTAACCGACAACTTTTTTTTGTTTTAAGTTACCTTTAATAAAGTTGAAGAATTTATTTGTGAGATTTACTGAGAATGTACGGAAATATACTTACTTGTCATATAGACATTCATTCCTTTCTAAATTTTTACCACAAACCCATCTTTCACTCCAAAAGTTAATAGAACTCAAAAATATTCTATTTAACCTAACCGTATAGGGTTCCAAAAATAAATTTATAATTCCTATATTAGAACTAAAAAAATACTTTATACACTCTAGGGACTTCACGTAGTCTAGTGGTATGGGATAAATCCCAATCGCACTATGGTTGTGGGTTCGATTCCCACAGCTTTGTCCGACGCGACAAGTTGTCACACGGTATGCATGTTGTCCTTTTTATAAATATCCAAAAATAACCTTAACAGTAGTATCCAATGTAAAATATAATCCATTCCAACCTTTATATTTATCCAAAATACTTCTGTCCAAACTATCTCTCTAAAAGGATTCTAAATTCCATAATCAATTGTAACATCAGATTCCCCAAACAAAGTAATGATTCTTATTGTCACATACTAAAAATATAATTACCTTCAACATGTCAAAACCTTAATGAAAACAAAAAATTACTGTAGTACAATCCTCATATATCAGATTATTCTTATAACCATAATATAATCCTTGAGTCCAAAAACACAAATATATTAATTATTCAACTTCATCTGTAGTAACAGCATAAGCTTGGCCTTGCTCCCTTGGCCTTTTCAGAGGTAAGTTTCCTTGGCGGTTAGGACATTCATTTGCATAATTCCCCATTTCTCTACAATTATACCATTCAAAATTGATAGCCTCATTCTTTCCTTTGAAATTACGAGGCTGGTGACCTTTTTCTTCTCATTTGTAACAAACTCCCATTCCCTTTAGGCAAGTACCGGGGTGATTCTTCCCACAATTATCACATAATGGAAAAACATTCTTTCCCTTTTTCCCTTTATCTGTCTCTTGTCCAACAGTTCTCTTCTTCTCTGATTTTACTTTGTTGTCATAAGAATTAGATAATTCATTTTCTCTCTTGATTTCACACAAGACAATATCTTCATACGATAAGAAGGATTGTGATACTAAAGCTCGATGGAGAAATTGTTTTAACCCATCAAAGAAACGATCAGTCTTACTTCTTGGGTTACATATATAATTTGTAGCATGTCTCGCTAACCTTGTAAAGTTAGACTCATACTTCGCAACATTCATGTCCTCCTTTTGCCTCAGACTCAGAAATTTCCTTTCTATATCTACTTGATGGTCACGAGGAAAGTATTTTTCTAAGAAAAGAACTTTGAACACTCTCCATTACACACATGATAATTCTACATCATCCATTGTATTTTGAATCAATGGCCACCATTGATCAACATCTTCATTGAGGCGGTAAATTTCAATGATAACCTTTTCCCTTTTACTACACTCCAAGGCATGTAATATTTTCTGTAAGGAATTTATCCATTGCTCAGCTACTAAGGGATTTGTAGTCCCATTGAATGTTGGTGTTTGTTTCCTCATGAAGCGGTCTAACATTCATCCTCCATGTTGTGGATCAAGGTGCTCCATATGAGTAAGGTTATTATTCATAATCTATGTGAGTTGTCCCAGTATGGTGATAAGCTGATCAGCACCAGTTGTATCCCCAGCTCCACTATAATTATCTTGAGAAGGAGGGAAATCACTACATGGAGTGCGTGCATTGATACTGTTTTCATTCCTTCCACTAGGCGCCATTTATAAACAATGTCATAAACTAGATTAGTTTATGAATCGAAATACTTAATAACAAACTTGGAAAACACTTAACATAAATTGAACTACTTATGGATATAATCAATAATAATAAAAATGTTTTCTTTGAGGAATTATATACTCATAATCCCTTCATAATGGTTTTTAATGAAAATAATAATTATCCTAAGCATATCCCTCGGGAGTGTCGTAACCAAGAGTGCAGTGAGGCCCATTGTCATTCACTAGTTCTCATTCGAGTCTAGCTCAAAGTGTTGTTTTTGGGTTTTACCCCTAGGTACATCTGTGCTAGAGCTACCTCTACCTACTCGTATCAAAAAAGGGATGTATTGCTTGGAAAACTCACAAAATATTTACAATACCAAAATTCTAGGAAGTTCTTATATACTAATCCTCAATGTCTATCTTAGGGATATGTCCTCTAATCAGAGTTTATCTAAATCTAGCTTCCAATGATAGTACTAAAATACCTCTGATACCAACTGTAACGCCCCGACCCCAGTTACCCAGAGTCGGTGCATTATTATGTAACATTGGGATGATCACAAAAGATCATGTCTCGAAAGACCGATTAGTTTTGTAGACTTGGAAACACTAGATATATTCATAAATGTTACATTACATCATAAAGTGAAAAATGACAATAACATAGTCTCCATAGTCCACACTCCTATCCCCTTAAGACTATCCCTGTAGGTCAGTCATAAAATATTTCTTCACATCCTGGGAAAATAAAACATAGAAAAGGGTGAGCTCAGATGCTCAGTAAGGATAACAATACAGCAGAAACTGTCATAAATAAACCTAAACATTTAAGGCAATGTATAACAAAAACAAAAGACTTTTAAACATGAAATTCATCATAATATGGAAAAAATAAAATGAAATAGTCCCATTTAATTATTCTAATGGATATTCTACAAGTCGAATAATCACATGCATTATCAATAACTACTTTCATAATGATGGAATGCATAATTCCAGACTATCATAACCACGTAGCCAAGGCCTCGTGCCAAGACTACAAATAAGATTTTGTCAAAGCCTCGTGCCAAGACACTAGTTTGTCTCATGTGACCTACAGATGCATCGAGGATCTATAGTGGGCACCACCCGTCACTTATTACGTCCAATGAATTCCTCATATGAACAGGTTTAAACATATCATAAACCATAACATAATCGTATCACATAAAACATAAATAAAGGAAACATAACATTCTCACATTTAATTCACAAGATATCAATACAACACTTTGATAAAATATAAACATTATCAAACCAATTTTCAATACCAAAATAAAAGAAAATTAAATCTTGGTATTTATTTTTCATTTAAAAAAAGTTATGGCTTGTAGAGGAAGCCGAAACTCAAATAATGGTTAGGGAGACAGAGAAGTCGTTGTCGCCACATACGTAAGACAAAACATTCCTTTTGTCTTTTAGTAAAAACACTTCATATAAATTGATTCCTTTTGAATAAAACTAAAAGTAAAAGGGGTTTATACACTGTATAAAATAAATTTGTGTATAAAACAAAATATTCCTCAATGAAAGGAGATTGAGACGAATTCCCTTACCTCATGTCCGACTTGACTCAACCATTCTTTATCCTCATGAATAATAAACTGGATTTAATTTATACTTACTTAAGAACCTTTTTCAAGTTCATTATTCCTTTTATATCCCTTATTACCATGTTATGAACATTATGTAATTATTTAATTTAATAATGGTCGTTTTTTCGATCTTTGGTACTTGAGTCAAAAATAAACTTCTTATAATTACATGTTGTTCATGTGGTAAAATATCTATTATATACAGAATTAAATTCATGATGTAGATATCATATATATCATCTATATCCAGTATATACATGCATTTATAATATTACATAACATTTAGAGGTATGAAATGAAATGCACCATTCATTGAGACGGTAACTCGTACGTACGCATGAACGCCACTTTAATTTCTATTTCATATTTAATGGAATTAAATCATAATTATATAAAGTTATATTGTAATTCCAGTATAATATAATATATAATATCATTTACTCCATCCTTTATACATCCCACATATGGCATTAACGATTCAAATCACCTTGAGGGGGCGGTAGTCCGCACTTCCTAAAATGAAATTATTGGATTTATCCATAATGGAAACCATAAAGGTATGCCATAAATGAAAACTAAATAAGCATAAAGAAAACATAAATATCATATATATCATATATAAATATATTGAAATCTTAAAGGACAACATGAAAGGTGTTAAAAGAATATTGAACAATCATCGTTTCGTGAGGCAGTAATTCGCCACCCACAGAAACAGTATGTTCTTTAAATATTAAATGATGGTGTGTGTAATTGTAAATCAAATAATTCTCATAAAAACATCCTAGTATATTTAATATACTGTTTTTTTTACAAAATAAAGTAATAAAAAGAGTTTAAGGGGTTGGAGAATCAAAATAAAACAAAATAACATAAGAGAATACATTACGTTAAAATCGGGTAACTCTTTTTGATTTGAGACAAAGCTTCCTTGGGAAGACTTATTCCCAAGGTGAGGCTTCTAGGAGTAAGAGAGGGAATTTGATAGAGTATTTTGGCAGAGGTTGGATGAGCCAAGTGGCTTTGATGGTGTGAATAATGTGGTAGAGGTGGGGGCCTTTTATAAGAGGAGAGGAGGGGCTCTTTTGGAAAGTCATGAAATGTTACTTTATTATGAAATGATTTTTGGCTTTTAATGGTACCACAATGATATATTTAGAGGATACGGTGATAAGGGTTATAAAATACACCCATTAAATAGGTTTTAGACAAGTTTAAATCTTATATTTTACCTTATCTTTTCATTTTATTTAAATTGTTCATTAATGAGGTAATCACTGTATCATCATGGTGTCATAAATAAATTTATTTATTTAATGTCTAAAAATTATAAAACAATTACCATGATTTAGGAAATAATATTATCTTTCCAATTAATATTTATAGTCTAAAGTTTAACTTATATAACCCCATGCAATAATTGGTTTAGTAAAACAACACATGTTTGTGATAATTTTATTTTTACTTTATATAAAAAGTTATTAATGTCATTTTCTTACCCAAGTGGCTCGATGGGGTCCCCAAGTTGACCCATGGATTTTCTTGGTCGGCCATGACTTATCCAATAAGGGTAGGATGAGTGTAAAGGTAATTTCATATTATTATAACATTATATTTACCTTAAATTACACTAATTACCTTTAATTGTGATTAATAAAACTTAAAAGTTACTATACAACAAAAAATATTTTCATCTCATTGAACAAAATTTTACTTACTAATGATAATGATGTATGTTGGATTTTTTAAATTCAAATCACAGAGGTGGTAAATTTTCATTTATACAAAAAAACATTTTTTTAACTACCACTTAGTGGTTTCACTATTCATCAAAAATCGATGTTTTTCAGAAAAATACCAAATATTCACTCTATGCTATATTTGATATTCCAAATTCAAAAATGATGTCAATTTTACCAAATTCGAAACATAAAAGTTGCATTAGTTATTTTTATATGTAATTCCCGCTGTCAGAACAAATAACATGTTTTTAAGCAACACTCTCTATCAAAAGATTGACACTCGTTTATGTAAAATTTCAAAGTGAAATTAATTATAATGACCACTATTTCAAAAAATGGTAAAATTATATTCTAATTATACTTTAAAACGACTAAATAGTAAAATTTATCACAATAAATTTTTTTATTAAAAAAGTTTCTTTTATGTATTTTTCACTATTCATCGAAAATTGGAAGTTCTCAGAAAAATACCAGAAATTCAACATAGGCTAATTTTGATATTCCAAATCCAAAAATGAATTCCATTTTGAAATATAAAATTTATATAATTTCAAAAAGTGGGTATTACTATTCATAACAGCTACTTTGATTGGTCGCGGTGTGTTAGAATCTCGAACTTGCGTACAATGCAAGCTATTGCATTATTGAAAGAAAAGTGTATTGTGGAAGCTTGGGGTGTTACCTGGTGTTTCAAAATGAATGAAATTATTGGCCTATCTGATTAGTCTATTACACATTGAATAAACAGAAAAATAATCGCACATTGAATATAAGATAAATTAGTAACTATAACAAAACTATATATTTATAACGGTTAATTAAATATGGTTATAAATAACCACTGGGAATTATAAAAAGAATATATATATACATCACGTTATTAGTGTCACATTATTTAAAACCACAACCTTTTAACTATTAATTGTACTTTTTAAGTAAATTTATACTGATTCATTGTTTAATAGATATAATTTTAAAATGACACTAATAAATCCCTAAATTCACACACATCCACCACATCCTCCCCACATCCCTGCCAATATTATCCCACCACGCCCCCTAGTCACCTCACTTCCACTTCCCCCGGATCTGTAGATCCCCTGCCCCTTGAATACTCTCTCCCCTCTCATCGATTTTAGCCGTAGATTCACCATCACATAACCTTAATCCCATACCCATATCACAATGATTCAATCCCTCCCTATGATACCATCCATATATCATGAGGAATTCCACCCATCCCCTTTATCATTTCGCTATAATAAAATTTCTTTCTTGGTTTTATAGCTGATGCTACCTATTTTTTTCATTGATTTCTTTTACGCATTCATATATATGTTATAATATAATATTTAGGTTCTAGTTTTGTATGTATAAATCTATAAAAATTGATCTCCTGTTATTTATTCTATTTATTTGAATCACCATATCCTATTTTATATTTCTATTTTTAGAAAATATCTTGCTATCTTGTAATGATGTGTTACTCCACTACAATCTGCTCACAAATATTTTACACTGCTTATGTACTCATTAAATAATTATTTTATTCATTTTTTTCCTATATATTTGGAATTGGATTTAGATATAATTGTTATTGTTAATTTTTTAAGATATTCATTAATATAAAATTTCACGAAACATGATCCCTAATTTATTTATTAACCTTTTTATTGTTTTTTATCAATGATATAATTGAATCTAAATTTATATTGTTACTTTTGTTACGAAATATCTGACATTGTGCATTTTTTTATGAAAGATAGCATGTTCCATGGAAAAAATATTATAGTTTAAAATATATTTTTATTTTATAATTTTATTATTAGTTTTATATTGGTTTTATATTAATCATATTTTATATTTAAAACATGATTTTATTTGAAATATATGTTGTCTTATTTTTATCCTTATTATTTATAATAGTATATAAATGGATAAAAAATTTAATTAACATTGAAATACCCCTCAATATCTTAAAGGGTCAGAGATATTTTATATTTTTCAATTAAAGATGAATTTGATTATGGAATAATTATATGTCATATTCCAACTAGGAATTTTATACAATTGATGAAAAGATTTAATTTTTATAAACACTTGATATTGATATAATATCCTATTAGATATGTGGGATGGATATCGAATAAATAATCCAACAATAAAGAAATTTTTATCTTTTTACAACATGATATTCATCAATCTATTACTCCTTTAGTTGAAAAGGAAAATTTTCAATTTAACTATTGATTTTAATTTTATAACAGAACAACCTCATGAGGATCATAACATGTAAATATATTCTATTATAGTTTTTTTGTGGTAAATATTGGTGAAATCCTAACTTAGAAATCAAAATAGTTTTATGAACTTGTAGAAGACCGAAGGTAAGAGTTATATAAAGAGTATAAAAAATATTATATGTTTTTTATTTTATTGAAATTTTATCATATTGTGTGTCTATATTAAATTAAAAAAAAATTCAATTATATAAGAGTTTTTTCATGATTAGTTTTGTAATGATAAGATCACTGAATCATTTTATGAGACAAGTAATGTTATTATCAATTTGGTTACAAATTATATTAATATACATGATTTACCCAATGACTATATGTTATATTGGGGAGAATATTTAGATAGAAAGGATTTTATATGATTTCATGTATTTAAATAGGAGATTACTGAATAATGATGTATTTCTAAATGAATACAATTCTTAAAAGATGAGAAATAAATCTTCTGAGATGGTTTTAGGTTACATTACTACGAAATATTGATTACAGATATTATTAAAATAATCTAAAAATATGTTTCATATTTGAGGTAATTCTATGAAAAACAATAGTTATGGGTTTATTCATCATCCATATGATTCAACAACATGGAAATAATTTGATTCTTCATGTACAAATTTCCTTTATTTCCATAAGAATGTGTATTTTTGATTGTCTAATGATGGAAATAATAAATTCTAGACTTTAGTAAATAGTTATTGAATGTATCTAATTAGGGTTATCTTTTATAATTTGTATCCATAGATGTGTATGAGAAAATTATTTTATTATTAACTGATTATTCTCGTAAAAAAATTCTTGTAAATGATATTGATGTCTACATTCAACGTCATATAAAATAATTGAAATATTTATGGAATATGGCATGGATAAATATAATGAATCATCTAAAAAAAATATTTATAATGCATGTTTCTCTCATGAGGACGATCAATGACTTTCTAGGATGTCATAATGTTTCATGTTGAAATACTCACTCTCCTAACATGTTAAATATTTAACTTTTATTCTAACTCTAAAAGGATATATTATGGTGGAAATGGTGTTATATATTTCATTTTGAATTCTTGGATGTATCTCATAAATTTTTATTTAATATTTTATGATTTTATAGTACAAATGTTTTAAGACCCCCTCAATAAATATTTTCTTGGTTGGAAATTTTGACACAATTTTCAACTATAATAAAAGAATTTGGTAAATAATCTTATTTATTCAGTGGTGGTAAAAGATCATATACAAAATCCAATAAAATTGGAATACTTTAATGGATAAAAAATTATATATTTTTAACATTATTGTAGGTAAATTTAGATATGACATCATAATATTCATATTATGCACATTGATAAAAATGTTTGTGATAATGTAATTTTTATAATACATAATTAGCGGTAAAATTAATATCATATTAATTCACATAAATACTTATAATAAAATAGTGTAATTCATGATCTATGTCAGAAAGAGAAATAGAATTATCTTTTTGGAATTTCTGTATTGAAACCCCATAAAAAATTCATGTTCCTTAAATGAAATAAAAAATGTGAAAGTACCTGGTTGTTCTTCTAGTAGCATTTCATGTTGCATTGACTTAATATATCATAAGTTACATGGAACAACAAGGCATGAATCACATATTTTTATCAATCAGTTTTTATTGTTATCATTGAATAACTTGTTACCTAAAATAATGAAAATAGTTATAATTGAGTTAATCATATTCTAAATAAAACTATATAAGAAAACATTAATCACTAAATATATTAAAAATTTATAGAAATAATTTTAAGAAAATTTTTTCACTCGAAGATGATATTTCCCCATCATTTTTCACATCGATGATTCATTTGACCCTGAATTTGTATGAGGAAGCTAAATTTAGAATATATATATAATATGGAAGAATTTATCCCCTAACAACATGTTGTATTTTTAAATATTATTTGTAATAGAATTATGTATTTAAAACTAGTAACATAGAGGTTCATTATGTGTTGATTAATTAGTTAGCTTAGTCAATTGAATTCTTTTGTGATGAAAATATCTCAGCCTGAAGACTATATTGTTGAAGGTTACTTGGCCTAAGAGTGTCTTGTTTCATATACAAGGTATTTTGATGGGATTCAAGAAAAATTAAATTATGTTACACGTTAATGATAAATCAAATTATTTTCAGTCCTCAAATAAATCAACAATATTTACAATGTTAAGTCATACAATTGGAAAGATATACTTATTTTACCCAACTCATATGAAGTCCATATTGTAATAAATATTTTTGTTACTAAATAGTGATACTGTGGAACAGTTTTTTAGGAAATGAAAACAAAAAAGAAATATGAATTTTGAGCAGAACAAAAAATGAGAAATAAAAAAATTATCTATAAAGATATTATTGATTGATTTACACATCATGTAAGTTTATAATTGGTTTCATAGTTATAATATATAGCAAATTATATTTTTTAAATACTAATATTTTATATTCATTTTTATAGATCATGAATGCTAATAATAATTTTGAACTATCCAATGATTTGAAATATTTAGCTTTATGAACTTTTAGGTAGTCTAGTAGATTTGACTCCTATAAAATTAATGGCTTAAATTTCCATATAAACAATCAAAAATAATGTTTTAAGACAATGAAATTGTGGAATTTTTACAAAATTTAAAGAGTCAGGATATTATGGAATATTGATTCAAATTATCAAATTAATTTATTATTGACTCTTTTATTTTGTGTTATTCAATCTAATGCAGGTAAATATTGACATTAGTATCATGAAAGAGTAGTTTTAGTTTACTTATGTAAACTTAAATCATTTGATTGATACTATTGAATATGAAGAAAATGATCTATGTTTTTTTGATTCAAAAGATAAAATGATCTATTAAGTTGACTAAAGAATTGATAAAGGGTGGATTATTATAGTACACATGAGATAAAGAGGCTTATATTATATGGGTAATGATGTTGAATAATAGTTTAATGATTGTGAACCAATTTAATATGAAGTGATTGATTAATTTTTCCATGATGGAATTAAATCCATCAGTCTGTAAGAGAGGGTAAAGATGAGAACATCCAATTAATGTGGGTGATGATTATAAATTATGAATGAAACCATTATAAATTCATTCCTCATTCAACTTAGTAAATCAGATTTTGTTTACTGGTATAAAAGGTTGATTTATTATTAAATAGATTGTTTATCCTAGATTTTTTTCTATTTAATTCCATAAATACTTATATTCAAGACAATGCACAATATTTATTCTTGAAGAATCATGATGACATCATTAACTATGATTAGTATGGGGATAAATTTACTTTATATATAAATTTAATTTTTATAATATAATGGTATGAGGGTAAAATAAATAACCATATATTTATTATTAAGTATAATAGTATTTCTATATTGATAAAATAAATTAGTAATTTTACCCATGAAATCAACTATTTAAATACTCATGAACGATTTAAAATTTTTCTATATGTAATTTTAAATTTTATTATCATCATATATAAATTTTAGATATTGTAACTACTTTAATTGTTTATTTTTAGGGAAATTTAAAAGTAATAAAAGCTATGTGGATCATATTTGGTATAAAAACTGAGTTCAAAATACACTACCAATAACGATTGCATATCTATCATTATCTCTTCCCACTAATACATGTACACATTCCACTAATAAAGGGAAGGTGGAAGAAACTTTTGGGACATATAGTTTTCTAATACATGTTCATGACTTGACTACACATAATTTTTCACCCATATTATCATGAAGCAATTTGTGGGTGAACATTTTTGGTATGTATATTTTTAGTAAACGCATTATTTCTTTCATAGTTATACTAACTATTTAATTTGTCTGTTTGAAAAATATAGAAACCAAAAAATAGAAAAAAAATAAAACCAAAATATTTTTTGAGGTTATATAATTTAATTTTTTTTATCTTTTAGATTATATTGAAGTGTACATGATTGATTGAGGAGGCATTTAAAATCATATTTAGGTCATATGGGAATTGTGTTGTCGACCCTCCCCAACACATATCCTATTTGGGGCATGTTTTAATCAATTAGAAAAATAATATCATCAGTAATAAATTAAATATAAATATAAATAAATACTAATAAAATATTTATTATTTTGATATTAATATAAAATTATTATTATTATTATTTTTAAAATTATTATATATTTGGTATTTTTCATTTTGATTTAGATTGGTCCATTGTGTATTAGTGGAACTAAAAATTTTGGTGGAGAAAATAGAAATATTTCAAGTATAGATTACGGTGTCAGTTAAGTGATAGCTCATTAAACCTTCAAAATATTTTTGATAAGGTACTAGAAGAGATACCTATAGAGTAGCAGAAATATTATTTTGATAGATTATCTATTGATTCAAACAAGGAATTTTATTAAATAAATTTTTTTAATCATATTATATTTTGAACAATATATCTTAATTTATTTAATAAATTTATAAGAAAATACTATTATTAGAGGGAAATATATAATCCCAGACATAATAAAATTTTATAACTATTGATTTTCTAGTTTAATGATAGAGGATTTGAAGATTGTTTATCAGGTCGTATGGACCAAGATGTTGTTCCATGTGTACATAAATTTTTATAGGAGTTCCTTGAATTAATAACTTAGATCATATTAGTAATATATTTTTATTAATATTTGATCTTACTAAATAATTTATAATTATATATTCTTCAATACATAGGATAAAATTAATGATACATGGGTTGAAAATCCCTCACAATAATCATTAATTTACTAGAGTGATTGTTTTACCTATGTAATAGTTAATGAGTATCCAAGTCACATATGGATGATAGGTTTTGGACCATCCTCATCACATGACCATGGGAGTTCCATGACATCATTCACTATGACTTTTTCTCCATCATTGATTTCTAGTATTGTTCATGATTGGCATCACATCATAAAATTGTACAATTGGAGACCAAAGTATAGGATCATAATTCATGCGTGAGAGATCAGGATGAGTAGCTTGAATCATTGGGGGATGCCTTGGATATATTATTTTTTAACATAATAAGGATTATTATCAAGGTCATTATATCCATTATACAAAATCTATAGCAGTTAAAAAAGTTTCATGTTTATATTTTGTTTGTATTACTATTTAGATAATATAATTTATGTTTTTAAATATTATAATTATAGTAACTAGAGGATGGAAATTCTTGGGATGATGAGCATGTATCATCATGTTCCATATATAGTGATAAATATGAAATTTATAATGGCATATGATTTTTTTTATTTATATGAATCCTTTTGTTAAATGAAATATGTATGTTATTATGCGTTGTTTTAATTCTTATATGATCAATATAAAATTACGTATGTGTATATATATTTTTAATCTAGTTTCCGTTTTTTTATAATGATAATTTCATTTATTTATGTCGTGCTTCTTGCTAATTTTGTGTTTTGAATATTTTGAATTGTAGTTCAATTGCTAGTATAGTATTTTTAATTTTTCTCCGTGATAACAGTTGTTTAAATTGCAGCTAATCTTAGAAAATAATCACAAAATAAAATTTGGTGATTAAAATGATTATTTTAAATTTCTAAACCTTCACTAAATAATATCAATTTTTTAACCACTATGAACATATTTTTTAATAGTTGGGAACTTTGATAAATATGAAAAAATATTATATTTGTTTATAACTATCATGAAACTAATTGGAGGCCATTGAATCTAATGTTAATTATAGAAGAATATTTTATTTATTCCATAGTATTTTTTAGTGGTTATAACTGTTGTCAAATATTTATTATTGAGTGGAATTTATGAATCTCTGCTAAATATTATTTACATTTTGATGAGTGAAAACCTATTTCGATAAAAAAAAAATTTCAATTCTCCAAAACACTAAATATTTTGGGTTTTATAATAAACAAAAAAATGTTTATGGTGATTTTATCTTCCATGTAAACCCAATAAAACATCCTCTATATACTAATTTTTATGGTGTGAAAAATATGATCATGATATTTTAGCAACTTTTGGTGTATTGTGTATAAGATAAACAAAACTTATCCCTAGGAGAAATAAATACTTGAGTCATTTTTTGGATAAAGTTACAACATTTATCAATTAAATAGTGTATCTCCTTGGTTGGTTTCACCTCAACTCTGTCCTGAACTGTCTTCTATAGTTGGGATTTTTCCCTTTTATATATATTTACTCACACAAATATGAGGGGTAACATGGGTTTTGGGTTATATAAAATAAACCTTAATTCATATAAACATTTATTTAATAAAGCAGAATGAGATGATACAGAAAAAACCCTATTTAATTTAATAATGAATTTATTACAAAACTAATAAATAAATAAATAACTTAAATAAGACATAGTGCATACCCAGATTGGAAAAACTCATTATTAATCAAAATATTCAACGACTATAAATTTAGCCTTATAGAATTCATTTACATATTTTGTCACCATTAAGATAAAATTTTCTTTAATTAATTAATTAATATTAACTCATTAATTCATTCATTATCTTTAATGTCTGTCTAAACATTCTCTGAGTTACATAAGATTCAAAAAACCTTATAATTTTAATCAAATTTGAAAAATGTAGTTTTTATTTAAAATCAATTATATACATATTGGGTGCTTACAAGGTCACATAGTGAGAACCCTCCTATTTTTTTAAATTATATTACGAAATTTTAATATATACATGACATGTATTAAAGGTGAAATGATTTATAACCTTATATGTGTACATAAAACTAATTCTATAAATTTTTAGCTATAAAAAATGTATTTTTATTTGACATGGCATGTAACATATGTTTCGTATGGCCCTTATCATGTATTTTATAATTACATGACATGTATTACTGAACTATGTTTACTGAAATATGATAGATATAGTTTTTTCATAATTAATAATATTTTTATTCGTAGATTAATCCATACCAATTAATCAATTTCAGTTGATTTTCATCATTTTTTTATTTTTTTTTGAGTTTTGTGCTAAAATGTGAATATATCATAAATTTGGAAATTTAATAGTTTCATTAATTATGTATTTAGAGAATAACTTTTAAAATTGTGATCCAATAAGAGTGATTATTATTTTTATTACTTTATTCATGGGATAAAATTAATATGAAAAATCTAGAGCTAATTCAAAACCAATTGGCCCAGAAAAAACAATCCATATAAAAAGTATGTCCATCTAGAATAAGGGCCCCACCTTAGTAAATGGGGTATCTCTCACCATAAAGACTTCAAAATTTAATGATTCTAGATGTATTTAGAAGAGTAATCTAAGAAAAATTTTAAAGTTAAATTTTAGGGATAAATTTTATCATTAAGGAATCCATTTAATGCTCTAAATTGGAGTTATTTGAGGAGTCTCCTCGGTCAAAAAATGTTTTATTAAGTAATTCGGGTATATAATTTTTTAAATTTTTCTAATAAAGCTGAGATTATAAATTATTATGAAAAATATATAAAGGAAAACATTTTATGAGGACACTATCCAATAATTTTCCATTTAACGTGTGCAAGAACCATATAGTTATGAAGACACCTTCTAAATACTTCTATAGAAAGAATATGAAGGGAAATTTTCCCATATCTCAACCCTATAAACATGTGCATCCACATCCATTAAAAAGGGTTGCAGAAGTAAAAAATATGGGTTGAGATGGAGGATTAGAACCTTGAATTTATCTGGATTTTCTTTTTTTCCCATTTTTCATACTTTCACAATACTCTATTATCCCCCTTTAACTCCATTACCCTTCACAAGGAGGGGTAAAACTCTTGTGTGACTGTGCAAGGTGGGGTTTCATTTAGTAATGTTAGAGTCTTGTGTTTTAATTTAGAACTATATTTTTCTATTAAATGATTTCTACTTTTAGTGGTTCTCAATTCTCTTAATGCAATTGTATTTGGAGTTTTTGTGTATTCCAATTTTTAAATCATTGGCTGAATATTTTTAACCTCCCTCCACCTAGTGTTGTTTGTCTTGATTGACAAAATTATTTTTGGTGGTTAGTTTTTATAAATTGTTAGCATGTGTCTGGAATAAGAGAATTGTTTCTAGATTTATATGGGGAAAATAAATTTGATCAATAAATGTATTAGCTATTTGGGAATGGTTTATGGATTTTCAATCACACAAGAGTGGTTTCCATTTCTTCCTTAAAGAAAATGTGAATGGAAACTCGATTGAGGATTCTTACATTTATCATTCTATAGGAATATGGAAGGATTGATTTTTATAAAAATAATGAAATTTCATAATTCTGTCATCCCATAACACCATAATTGTCTTAATATATTTTCATTCAACCATTATTTTTATTACTTTATTTCTTTTTAAAATTAAACAATTTCACAAAAAAAAACCTCCACTTAATTCTAAAATTTAATGTTATAAACATGATTGTTGTGTAATATTATCTAGAGATAACATAGTTTGACCACTATAATACATTTTAATATATGGATTAACTATTTTTTTCAAACTCTATAATAGGAAAATATAAACACATGGTGGCATTTTTGAGTTTTTTACAGCAAAAATAATTTTTTTTCTTTTCTATTAAAAATTGCATGAGTAGAACCTAAAAAGTGAACCCTTTACTCCTAGATCATGAAATTGATAAACCCTTGTTGAATAATATTAAAACCCATAATAATAAAATTGAATTAAATAAATTTTCTATTTTATAATCGTGTGAAACATCAACTATTTACTCTGAACCTATCACCATGGCTAGAAATCATTACCTAGCCCTTAGAGACCTATGTGCACCAAAATTTCATATTAATAACATTCATTTTTTCATGTTAGAGTTAAAAAATTACTTGGATATTAATCTTAAAATTATATAATTACTTCCAAATTTTCATGGATTTGATGGAGAACACTCATCATATATATTAAAGAGTTTATGTATTTCTTCTCTAATTTCAGACCCTATGATATATCTGAGGAGAATGTAAAGTAGGTGGAATTATCATTTTTATTAAAAGGATCGTCCAATGAATGGTTGTATAGCCTACAACTAGGAGATGTGCATGATTAGAAAGACTTAGTGAGATTATTCATGTAAACATTATTTCATAACTTCATAATCCTATTAATTAGAAAAAAATATATTCCCTAAGATAGTCATAGAGAGAAACCCATTATTAGTACTAGGAATGTTTTAAAAAGTCATATTCCAGATGGCCACATTAATAAATTGAGAAACATAACTTTATTTTATTATTTTATCATGGATTACTGAATAATGAAATATACCTTATATATAAATCATATAGAGGTTCATTGATTGATAATTCACCAAAATAATATCATGGCTTGATTGAGTGGATTTAGCAGAACACACAACAATTTGTTACAATTTTTACTAGGAAAATTTGATATTCAAGATATATGAAATTCTCATTCATCACCCTTATTCATATCTTGGATGAAATGTCTAACCATTTTTGGTGAGATATATGTCCTTGAAACAAGTGGGTGAATAATAAGAACCCACTTAGGTTGGTGGTTTATTCCAATCCCTTAACCATTTCACTAACCATTGTGTTAAAATACAGGTAATGGAAGCTTCTCCAAAATCCGTTTACCCAAGGTAGTTCAAAGAAAATTAAGGATAAATATTTCTTAACTGAAATAAATATGGATGTGGAAATAAGTATAATCAACTAATCCCCCCAAATCAAAACAAGTTTGAAAACCAATATCCATTCCAACAATAATTCCCAAAACCTACCACCATTTCAAAAAAAAATTATTATGACTGACCTTATTAACACTAACAACCCACTTTATAAATACCCTTTGAAAACTATCCATGAGAATACAACCTCATATGAAATAGATACAATACAATTTTTAGGTCCTAGAGGACATTTTTGAAAATCTAAAAAACATTGTAGGAATTATTATGCAAATCATATCCAATAACTTAGGTAAACTGCATCTTCTAATGATACTAATAAAAAATATATAATTTTACCGTGATAACAAAAATAAGTGGAAAATAAATTCCAACACCATCATCCCATAAACCTAAAACAAGGCCACCTAATATGAGGTAGAATGAAGTTGTAAATTATGAATTTTTTTTGAAAATTCATTTATATGAAGAAAGTGAATATGATAAGAATAATGATAGGCTAAAGAGGAATTCTAAAGAAATTCCATTAAAAAGAAACAAAGGGAGAAGAAATACTTACCCTGACTATCTCTATCAAGGATGATGGAATCAAAGAGGTTGTAGGAAGAAGAACTTCAGAATAAATTCTAGAAATCTTCTAGAAAGTAGAAATTAATATCCCATTACTTGAAGCACTAAAAAAATCCAAGGTAGGCTAAAGTTTTTAAGGACATTTTCACCAAGAAGAAAAATATTAATGAAATCATGGGACCGAATTTGGAAGAAGTGTCTCAAGCTTTATCATGCCACATTTTCCAACCAAATATCAAGAACTTAGGATGTTTTCCTTTTCTGAAACCATTGGATAGTTAAATTTATTTACTAATTTTTGTGATCTAGGTGGATAAATTAATTTATTTCCTCTCTCAATATACCCTTATTTATAAATGAGAAAATTGAATCCCACAATAGTTTTAGTCCAGCTTGAAAACATATCAAAAATTTTCCCAATAGGAGTTTTGGAGGATGTCCTTGTGAAATTAAAATATATCTTATTCTAAAATGACTTATATGTTCTAAATATAGAAGAATATAGTAACCCAATACACACATTAGTAATTTTGGATTGACCTTTCTTGAATACATCCAAAACAATCATCTATGTCTATTAATGGACACACAACATGGATTATAGAGATAGTGTTATCCACTTAAAAAAAATTAAACCATAAGGTATACATCAGATGATAAATCAAACTTTGTACTATCCTGTGGTGTTGGTACAAAACCAATAGAAGAATTAGGTATCCTCCATGAATTATTATACATAGGAGAGAATTTTTCCATTGAAAATTTCCTTCAACATGTAAATTCCCAAGACCCTAGAGATGTTGATTTCATGTGAAAATACGAGGTAAAATACTATTTATTTGATGATTTTTTAAATGATGAAGAATATGATATGATTTATTGTGTGAATGAGATCCAACCATTGGATTTAAAAAACCTCATTTTATTTCCAACCCATTATAATCCCCCAAATCGTGAATTAAAATCACTCCCCACTTATTTGAAATATGTTTACCTTATGTAGGGTGAGAATTTACTGGTGATAATTTCTAATAATCTGTTATAAACAAGAGAAAAATATTTGATTAATCATTTAAGAGAGAATTTTTACGATATATGGTGGGTATTAGGTGATATTCCTAGAATAAACACAAAAATATTCTCACGTATAATTATTCATGATAGATATTCAAAACAAAACCGGCATCCCAACATTAGGATGAATCCCACCTTGATAAAGGTTGTGAGGAAGGAGATCGATAATATCTTGGATGATGGGATCATTTATCCCATTTAATATTCTCAATATGTTATCCCCATTCATATAGTTCCAAAAAAATAGTATAACCACTATGAGGAATTAAAAGAATGAATTAATCACCGCGAGAATTCAGAATAGGTTGCATGTGAGTATAGACTTTTAGAATTCAAATTAGGTCACTCAAAAAAATCATTACCATATCCCATTCATTGACCAAATTTTTGAGATATTGGCTGGGAGAAATCATTATTTCTTTTTAGAAGGATTTTTAGGTTAATTTGATGTAACTATTTCTCCTGAGGATTAATAGAACTCTACTATTACTTATCCCTTCGACACTTTTACATATAAAATAATTACATTTGGATTATGTAATACTCCATATATATTTCAGTGGTACATGGTAAGTATTTTTTCTAATCACATTGAATATTTCTTAGAGGTTTTCATCGAATATTTAACCATTTTTTTAAAATATTTTTACCATTGATTGAAAAATATGGAATTTTTTTTGAAAACCTATATTGAAAAGAATCTTGTATTTTATTTTGAAAATTTTCATTTCATGGTTGAGATTGGAATTTTCCATGCACATGTAATTTAAATATAATGATACTAATTTGGATAAATAAATTGTTTAAGTGATAAATTCCTTACTAAACTTACTTTTTTGAATCATGTTAGATAATTTTTAGGCTATGTATGATTCTATAAGAGGTTTACCAAATATTTTAGTAAGCTTTCTCCCCATATATCTAGATTAGTTTTAAACGATGTTGATTTTTATTTCAATAGTTCATGTTGGGAATACTTTGATGTGTTTAAGTGGATATTTATTACACTACTAGTGATGAAACCACCAAATTGGGAAAAACCATTTGAGATACTTTGTGATTATTCCAACCATGAAGTTGGATCAGTGCTTTATTATTTAATTGAGGGTAGGCCACAATTTTCTTCATATTCCTCAAGAACCATACATGTTTCCCAGTTAAATTATAAAACCACATAAAAAATTATTTATTAGTTATATTTTTTTATAAATATTTATATATTATCTTCTTGGAACTAAAGTCACTATGTTTTCTAATTATGTAGCTCTTATATACTTGATAAATAATGATAAATTTAAACTGAAGATATTAAGATATATGTTAATGACATAATATTTTAAAAAAGAAATTGAATATAATAATGGGGATGAGAATTATGTGGTTTATCACTTAAATTGACTTTGCAACACTATAGAAGCTGAAATTACAGAAAAAGAACTATTGAATAATCATGTTCCAAGAGATTGGTTGTACTTGTTTGATTGGTAGTCGACTTGGTAGTATAAAATAGTAAATTATCTTGAGATATTGAATGTCCCATCACATTTAAATTCACACAAAATTTATAATATGAAATCTGAATCTAGATGTTACATCTAGGATGATTCATTTATTTGAATTATTTGCAATGACCAAGTGATAATAAGATGTTTTTTAGAAAGTGAAATTGATTCTATCCATGAGATTTTTCATACTTTGGATTTTAATGGACACATTGGCCCTTAAATGATTAAAAGGAATGTTTTAAAATGTTTATTTTATCATCCCTCCCTTTTAAATGATTCTCACTAATTTTTAAAAAGGTGTGAAAAATGTAATTTTTTCAATAAATATTTTATAGTTACAATAAATTCCCCAAAAGTAAATTAATGTTTTTGAGATTTTTGAAGTATGGGGGATAGATTTCATGGGCCCTTTCCCAATGTCATTTGGAAAATCATATATCTTTTTTTATATTGACTATATTCTAGAATAGGTGGAAGAAAATGCCCCTAGGACTGATGATGCTGAACTTGTTTTTGATTTTTCCAGGGAGAAAATATGTTGTAGTCATGGAGTACCCATATACATCATCAGGGGTCAGAGAACTAATATTTACAATAGGATAATAGATCCTTCACATAATAAGTATGGGTATCATCCAGAAAATACATCAACTCATTATCTTTAATATAGAAGTAATTATGATATAGTGTCCAACAGGGAAATAAATGGACTTTTTCAAAAAAAAATATTAAAACAAATAATAATTACTAGATCAATTAGTTGGAAGACACATTATGTTATTACATGACACCCTAAAAATCCTTAAATAAAATTAGTCCATTGATATTATAGTTTATGGATGTGTTTTCCCTTCTTATATGAATATTGTTCATGGTGTATAGGATAACCCTGATGGGAGAAGGGATGACACAACACTTCGTAGTATACCAACGGTAGATGGAGCCAAAGGGAGTGTCACATTTGCTATCGGTTGGTCTGGGGAACAAGTTTCAGACATTTAGAAGACCCACTTTTCTACGAATTGTATAATTAGTGACATGGGGATTCAAGATTGATTGGATTCCTCAGTGGTCATCCATAACTACTTTTATATCTGTGAGGGAATCAATTATCCAAAAATAAATCAAAACATACTGGGGAGAAAAAGAGAGTTCTTCAATTTGGGTGTTTCATCATAGGTCATTGGCAGGCTGGAGGTGGCAGGCTATCTTCGTAGGATGTGAACCTCCTCCATCAGCCGCCAATCTGGTTTCATACCAGAGGATTTGGCTCTTGATTTTGAGATAAAACATGATAATTTTTAAGGTATTTATAAGGATTATGTTTTGTTTTAACATGTGGTTCTTACTCAACCATAAAAGTGTTTTATGGGTTTGTATTGAGTCATTTATGAAATAGTGAACCCATCAATATGTTGTATCATCTGCTCTTCTTGATCGGTTTCCCACATTTTCCTTAAAATATATTTTGAAATATAAAATTTTAATTTTCTTTTAGGTAAAGGGAGAAAAAGAGTGGATCATGATAAGTTGATCCAGCTGGAATAATTCTATCCTAGTGGAATAATGATGTTATTTAACTCAAGACTCAAACAGATTCCATGTAAACTTCATTATATATGTGAATGTCCATTTACAGTTACTCATGTATATCCTTTCAGTTTGTTATGTCATAATATATGGAGAGAAGGATTCATTCACTTTTTATGGATAGGCTAAAAAATCAATGGGATGATATCATCAAATCCAGTGGAGGATGTCAAACTCCTCCAACATATTTATCAAAAAAACTATAAGTTCATGCCTCTAATTGACACTAGTTTGTTGTTAGTTAATTTAAAATATTGTAAAATTTAAATCCACTTGAATTAATTGAGGAAAAAATATAATTTAATTTTTGGGAGGGAACCACTGTAGTTTAGAATTTTCTATTTTCAAAAAATTGTGTTTCTATCAAATTTTTGAGTGTTTCATTTTCAATTATTGTGTGTTTTTAAATCATGTGAGTTCAATTGATTATCATTTATATTTTTTGAAATTACTTTCAATGAGTGACCCATTTAATTCTTTGAAATTGATATTAAATGAATGTTGAAAAGGACATTGTTTCATGTTCAAATCTTTGGGAATTTCATGAAAATTCCACTTCCACATTTCACTATCTCTATCTTTTAAATCACTTTCTTATGAAGAATATGAACCATTTATTTCATATTCTTCATATTCACCGCATTTCCTGAGAAAACAAAACCATTATTTCATGACCATAATTTTATTTTTTTTTCTTATAAAAACCAAAGCATTTTAGGTATTTGGGGTTTAAATGATTGATGCATTTATTTGGTTTTAAATCCCATTTTTCAAGAGTGAAATTTTATTATTTATTTATAATACATTTAATCCTTGTATCCCTTATAATCCATGAACACCATATTAGTTTATCCACATTAGCAACCAAATTTCCTTATCCATCCTGATCATGAACTTAAATTTCATGATCTTTTTGAACTTAAGTGTGGGGGAAGTTGTCTTGGGTTGTGATACCTGAACTAGTATAGTTTGTATGGATAAAATAAATTGAAGTGATTTTTTTGTGCTCGAAAATGAATTCTTTTGAATGATTTTCCTTTCTGGACCATTCATGATAAAAGAAGTTGTTCCACTCTTGAGAATTTAAGAAAAATTATTTTTGAGAAGATTGAAATTTTTTCTTTTCAAATACTAAATGGTGTGCACTTTACATTATTTTTTTGTGGCGATGAATCTTATTTTATGCTAAGGGGATTGATAAGGAGACTATAATTGAGTTAAAATTAGAATCATGTAATTTTTCTTCAAAAAAGAGTCATACCCTTCCTATTCGGCTTCATGATTTTTCACAAATAAATCCATGAAACTAAAATCCAGAGAAGAAAACTGAAAATTATTCATGATAAACACATTTTATTGACTCAAATTGGGTAGAGATATTGTAATTTATCAAATCTATGGTGACTCGTAGGTGGTATTGGATGAGAAAACCCTTATTAAAAATTGAAATTTTTGAGATGTGAGAAAATTCATGAGAGGAATGTGTTTTGTATGAATAGAAGGATAAATGAAGTGTAAATTTATTAAATGAGATAAATAGAGAACATTAAATAATGGTTTTTAAGGATTGATTATATCTTTTAATTCTTTTTTTCAAATCAGGGGATGTTATGGGAATTTGTTTTGAATTTTCCTTAATTTTATTTTTTATTCTTACTTTTCCAAAATTCAATGTTCTAAGTGTGGGTGAATTGATAGAGCTAATATTTTTATAAAAATTCATATGTTTTTCAGTTATTTAATCCATAATAATTAATCAATTTGAGTATATTTTCATCATTTTTTTATTTTTGGTGAGTTTTGGGATAAAATGTGAAAATGGATGAATTCTGAAAATTGAAAAGTTTTTTTTAACTTCTATGTTTTAAGCATATCAATTAAAATTTTCATCCAATTGGAAATATTGGTTATTTAGGTTTTCTTTTTTGTGGGATATAAATTAATCTTCTTGACCTAGATCTAATTTGAAACCCACTGGCCTAGAAAATTAAATCAAACTAAAAAGTATGTATAACTAACCGAATGCACACCACCTTAGTAAATGATGTATATCTCTACCTACAGACATTAAAATTTGTTGATTCCAATTTTATTTGAAATATAAAATTAACCCATATTTTCACATTAAATTAAATTGGTAAATTAGCTCACTAAGATTTCAATTTAATGGAAAATGTGGAGATAATTGAAGAGTCTCCTAGTCCATAAAACCTTTTCTTCAATAATTCAGTACAATTCTTTTTTACACATACCCAAAAATGATACGACTTTGAATTCAAATTTAATATAAATACATGAAAAAATTTTATGAATACACCTTCAAAATAATAATCCATTTAACATGTGAAATATAATAAAAATTTAGTGGAATGAATCTAGAGGTAAAATTTTCCACCTGTCTAACCTATAAATATGTGTATCTCTTCCATTAAAAGGAGTTGAAGAAGAAGGAATAGGGTTTGTGTTGAAAAAATGTATCCTTGAAGTGATTTGGATTTTAATTTTTTCTCTAGTTTCATAATTCACTCTTATCCCCCTTCAACTCTATTACCCTTCACATAGAGGGGTAACACTATTGAGTTAAGAGGGAAGGGGGAGTTTTCCTTTTATAGTGTCAAATTCTTGTGATTAAATTTAAAATATTTCTACTTTGAAATTCTTTATTTTATCAGTGGTATGAATTTATATTAAAGTGGTTTTATTTATGTCTTTGGTGTAATTAATTTATTGTATCTTTGGTTGAAGACCATTAACCTCTATCTGCCTAGTGTAGTTGGTCTCTATTGAGAATATTGTTTTAGGTGGTGAGTTTAAAGAAATCATTAGTTTGTTTGCGGAATGAGTGAATTTTTTTATATTTATCAAGAGAAAAAATTATCAATAAATATTTTACATAGTTATTTGGGAATATTTTATGAATTTTCATGTACACATGACTGTTTTCTATTTCTTCCTTCAACAAAGATTGATTGAAAACTAACTCTATGGCTCCTTTATTTATCATTCAATAGGAATAGATCAGGACTGATTTTTATTACCATTATCAAATTGAATAAGGTTATCCTACCCAGACCCTATCACTATATTTGTAAATCTATATTCAAATTTTATTTTAATAGTATCTTTCTTTTTAAAATCAAATAATTTCAAAAAAACCTCCACTACTTTCTCAAATTTAATGTGTTATATGTGATTTTTTTTCACTTCTCTCTGGAGACAACCTAGTTTGACCACTATACTTATTTTTAACATTTGAAATAATTGTTTTGGTCACACCCTACTATAGGAACAAATAACAATACATTACATGTTGTTCCATGGGTCATTTTATATTGATATCATGATGTGTATGATTATACCACATCCAATGAATATACACGATGTGTGTTTTTGGTTATGTTTTTGAAGTACTTAATGTTCATAGAATCCATACATGACATGTATTTATATAATTATATGTATAATTATTAATAGGTTACTTAATTTCTCCGGACCCAAAAAGAATTACCCAACATTTACATGGTTTGGAAAAACTCTATTCCAATACATTTATAACTAGAAACATACTATAGAGTTTTTATTGACATTAATTATACACTTTTTTGACTCACACAACATATCTACCATGATATAAACTGTGTATGTGTTGACTTCAGTTATACAGAATGTACAGCCAGCTACATGCCATGTAAATGATTTCTTGTCACCCAAACAATATTCATAGGGACTCCGTGCTTATTACATGTGGGTTATCATGTGTTAAATTGTATGTAAATAAAAATACATGTTGTTTATTCACTTTTTTATATGTCTCTCGGCTGAAATTCAGTAAGTACTATGTAATTATTTCATGCAATTTTACCACACACTTGTGATTTACATAGGGTCAAAACAATATAGGGTTACATGGTGTGTGCACCACCAACGCGTTGTGTACTCTCTATCAATCAGCATACCAAATATTGATACATATATGGTGTTTTATTATTCCACATTCTAACCCCAAAATGATCTATTATGATTCTCATGACTCTCCCTTGTGTGTTTGACCATGAGTATATGATGTGTATTTTTTTGTTGTATTTCATGTATCTGTGTCCTGCATCTAAATTCCATGACATAACTAGATGATATATTCAAGTGTTCATTATCTATTCTTAGCCTATTATTTGACACATAAAATATAGATATCAAATTATGTCAAATTTTCAATTAAAGAATGAAAATATTGAAATATACTCTAAAAAAATTATATAATTTTTCAAACTAATAATAATTAATTATAAACTATAATTTTATCATTCAGATACCACTTGAAGGTTTTGGGGAACAACAAGAGTGGTCGAGGTGGTTTCTAATAATTTTTTCCTTTTTTTTAATGAATTTTATCTAAATAACATGATGATGATATTCCAAAATATTCTAAAAAATGATATTTCAAATTTAATTTATAATTAACTTCATATAAAAATTACATTAAATGATAATTATACTTATTGGGGATAAATGTAATTGTAACTTTTTTTGTGTCATTTTTGTAGTGAACAATCCAAATTACAATCCCTCTAGTGGTATCCACACATGCACCATGAATCTCTGAATATTCACATTTTTATTCCAGGTGCTAGTGTAGAGGAACAAAGTACTTTTCATCCTTATTCCATGAGCACAATAAGAAACCACTCTGATACTATATTGTTTATGAGGAGTATAAGGTTGAAGAATCTCTCTAGGTTTGGCGAATCGAGATTCATTATTCACAACAGCTATTATCCCCAGAAATAATATAAAATGGAATATGTAGTTAGGGTCAAATATTGCACAATTTCTCTTTTCCAATTCATACAATATTCTATAAAATATATTCCCTATGTCTAATAACAATTGTTATAATAAAATTTTTATTATTATATCACTTGACATGTACAAAAGATGTGTATATTTAAAAAAAATTGTTAAAGAGATAAATATTTATTAAATAATTTAAAAAATATTAAATAAAATATATAATTTCCTTCAAAACCTTAACTTGACCTGACAATCGTCTATTAAATTTATTAAACCATGAATAATAAATATTTAAATAAATAAATGAATATTTATATACAATAAACATAAAAATAATTATTTATTTTAATATTCACAAAAACAATTGTATTAATCAACTCACTAAACAAATTAATAAATTAATATTTATTTACTAACTTATGAATAAGAAAGGATATATTTAATGAATTTTAAATTCACTATTATTTCTAGTAAATATTTATTTTAATATTCAACTCACATATTGTAACCTTGAATATCTATTGACTGAATTTATACGATCAAATTATATTGAATAATAGTTATTTTATAATATGAGACAATATTATTCATTAATATTAAATTGGGTCTTAATTAAACAAGATTCTAGATAATATTAGTTTTTGAATCTCAGTATTTATTTTGGTTACATTAAATGAATATACAAAAGTCCAAGATTAATGTCAAGCAACGTGTCAAAGCATCTATAAAGATGTAATTTAATGTTACAATGACGAAAAACACTTATCAACAATACTATATAGTATAATAAATTTTTCTTAATATATAATCAAGAATTTTTTATACTATGTGTCCTAGAACTATATGAATTATTTATCTTTATTTTACTCTGAAATAAACTTGTCAATGAACTTCTAATGCCATGGATTTAATCATTTGTTTCTATTTGAATCAATGGTATGAATATATATTCTTTCATTAATATGGAAGGGGAAAATACTTTCTTGAATTATTAAATTAATTTTGTTGATCTTATGAAGTTCTCAATGTATGATACAATTCCATGAGAACCTGTCTCCACCTGTTTTGTTTGTACATGAAAGTAAGTGATTCGTGATATACATTAATAATAATGTCGAGTATAATTACTAATCCACACACCCACTAATAGAAATATATATTGAAACATATAACATATATAATTTTTATTGGTTCTTTTGTCCTCATAATATCCCATATTGAAGATTACAAAGTTATAATTACATTAGAACAAGTCTCAATTTCTTATGAGCCTCTAACACTTTATAGT
The DNA here is from genome assembly GCA_963277665.1 of Viscum album. Lineage (NCBI taxonomy): Eukaryota > Viridiplantae > Streptophyta > Magnoliopsida > Santalales > Viscaceae > Viscum > Viscum album. The sequence continues at coordinate 1,460,344,752 of OY728162.1, read as the reverse complement.
CAAACATTATATATGTCACATTATATAGTAATGATATTGACTATATGACATATGTTTTTGAATATTTTCATAGAAGATAGATTTTATAACCTTTAGATTTGAAAAATACTCTACAGAAATTATAACATTAATGTTATATATAAGAACACTTATCATGTGATAAGATATTTATTAACATTCTGGTAATAGTAAGTGAAAGGTTTTTTGGTGCTTGGGATCCAAATCCAAAAAACACCCTCCTGAACTTGAGTTAATTTAAAACATATATTTTTTTTTATCTCCAACATGATAGACATGATTATACTTGGTTATGGCTATATCTTATTGGACTTTTATGTTCTCTTATAGATACTCTGGTTGTTGTGACATCACCCTGTAGAGAAAATCCCTCATGAAGTGATATCATAGGGTCTTTTACCTATTATCCTCTATTAGAATCATAACATATTATATAATATCATACTCATAAATTTATCATTATATATATATATATATATTGATAATATTTTACTATCCTGGTATACATCCTAATTATAGAACAATTGTTTTTTTAAAATACTTATTAAGTAGCATCAGAATCTGTAATGTTCTCGGTTTATGTAGAATGGATGACAATGAATTTAATATTATTATCTTTATTAAATACTTATCCCTACTATGATGTTTAAAATAAAATTGATTTAAATGAAGAATAGTTTTTATCCCATCAATAATTGATATTCATTCTTCTCGTGTTACCCAAAACTCATCTAGCATTCTTTCTCGAGTATTATCATATAGTTTTGATACTACCCTTCGATTCTCCCCATGTTGTGTTTGATATTTACGCACTATGATTTATTAAAAAGATATGTAAATATTCTATTCATATCAGGGAAAACAATAATCATTTAGAATCACTTTCATCATATTCATCTCCTTTTGTGTTTTAATATATCATTTTGGAGTTATTTCTCACAATGTGACATTGGAAACAATTAAATATTTAATTCATCCATATTTTTTTCAATAACATGTTAATGTGTCTACAATTACAAGATCTTAACAACCAATTTGATATATTTCATAAGTTCCTATTTCCTATAACTTGGGTTCTAACTTTGAGTAATTATTAGATAAGTATATGTTATCCAATCATAAATAACTATAATAATTAACATCTATTTTCCATATGTTATCAAAATATATGACTATGGAAACTATAATTATCTTATTATACTCTTGTAGACACATTAATGAATTTAATTTGTATTAAAACAAGACACCCTTTTGGATTCATTATGAAAATATTCTATGATCTCGATGTGTGAGACAATCTGTGAATTGATATGTATTCCTCAAATAACATATTAGATTTATTTTGATTCATTAACCCTTCTAAATAAATTATATAAAAATCTTACACATGTTTTCCTTTATAGAATATGTTTTTTGACCTACATTGTCTCATTTAAATGATCATAGAAGGTTTCTATAATAAGTATAATTTTAATGGATTTTATCATGATGACTATTGGAAACATTTTTCCATAAAATATGTATAGATGTCGATTGTAACCATTAATAACCAATCAAGACATATTGATACCAGGTTGTACCATCCCTATGTTGTTATTTCTTGACCAATAGCATTACATAAACTAGAGAAACTACCAAAACATGACACTAGATTTTGGTACATAGGATCCATATTGGATTCATATGAACATGGTAATCATAGAATTTTTACATTTAATACATTCTTATAGGATTGAATATTATCATAGAAAAATTTATATCATAACTGGGTGAATATAAAATCACATATTTGGTTTTAAAATTTCTATATTGTATTTATCTCTAAAACATATCCTCTAAATAAATCATGTGGTGTTTACTTTTTCTTAAAATAACACGTATTCATATAGAGGCTTGACGTTATTAAAGTTAGGAATGGTTACCATATCATAAAATAAATGTGTTTCCCTATTATAGGAATATATAAAATCTCTTAAATAATACCTTTACATATTAGGGATGTCAATATCCTTGATAGATTTAAGGCAATTTATTGAGATACATTTAATGTTTTCTCTATGAATTTTTTTAATAAGATTAGATTTAAAAAATTATTCCCACCAATAACACCATTTTTTGATATAATGTATTTTAATTACATTTCAACTTATATTATATCCATTCATCAATATAATTTTCATACAGTTAGATTTTATATTTCTATTTTTTAATATGTATTTAAAATAATTTTCAATGGAAAATAATAAATACATATAAGTCTCCATATTGATCCAAATTGTAATATCATAACCTATTATATGAGTATATTTTAATGTGAGTTAGATAACTACAATACTCTACATTTAAATATTCTATGAATTATTCGTAAATATATTCTCTAATTATCGTACCTGGAGGATCATATATCTTTTACCAATTTCATTTATTATGTAAACTTTATATTATTAAAATCTCTTAAATGATTCTAAAGATGTATTTATATTTACCTCCTTTTTATCCTTATAATAGTCAATTCGTATCATGTTTAACTAATTCTAGAATATCTGTTTAATTATAATCTTTAACTATAAAGGATTATTTACCTTAAACTTAATAAGTATGTATGTTGAATACCCAATAGTTCTAGTTCTAGAGAGTCTAAATACCCTTCTGGGTATATACATGACCATTTCCTTTGGTTATTCTTTACTAATAATTACATATCCACAACTAGATAATATATGAGTTATATACTTTCATAATTGATTTCCAACCTTAGATATCTATGATTCAAGTAATGATAAACTATTAATCAAGTATGAGATTCTATAAAAAATTTATTTCAAATATGAAATAATTTCTCATGAATTCTATAACTAGAAATAAGATAAAATTCCATATTTTTTATTTCTAAAGAATCAATCATTTTAATTGGGTTGATTGGGAACCCTTATAAGGCCTGAAGGATAAAATACTTGATGGACTAAATTGCATGGCTTAGACACCAAGATCCATAAATCCTATAAATCATTATTTTACCTCACTATACTAAAAACTCCCTACCATATCACCCCATTAATTATATTCTTAGGTCCCTACCAAAAATTTACAATGAATTTTATTTCCCTGAGTATTTCTACATTGTACGATGGCATGCCCACCACATCCCTCCTTCTATCCTACGTTCGAATTTCTCTTCTTAGTGACTGATAATGATATGATTCATTAGCTTGGGGTTGCTCTAGTAAGAATAATTTGATATAATCTATGGATTGTAGGACCTATACTTCAAATCCCAAGATTTATTAGATTCTTATGTTCCTCCAAGTCCTAAGGGTGGATCAGAGGACCTATGGCTCAATGACCCAATTCTGTGGCCCAAAATCCCAATTCAAGTGAATATTGTTTTTAAGTACCCCAACAATACCTACTACAATAATACTATAGTAACTTCTCAAATTATCCCCCACCTAAATTTTAACATGGATAACTAATTTAACATGATATGTTGTTTACCACTCAAGAACCACCCCGACTACACCATAAATAGACACTTACATGCGCATTGGAATTAGATATGGGAGGAATGTTTTATTTGCGAAAGAGGAAAATGGAAGGGTAGTGGGTGGGGACACTTTAGACCTCTTTATTCTTTACAAGGATGAAATTAATGAAAATTAATTCCTCTTTATTACCTTAATGAAATATTATAATAGTATTTTTTCAAAAACACTTCATGTTAACACCATTAAATAACTAGAATGGATTAATTATCGGAATTTTATTTTGGTTAGGGGTTTTGATGAGTGAAAAATAAATTTAGAGGAGTTCATGAAGACCCATGACAGGGCATCATCATTATTGAAGGATATTATTCACGATGATCCTAAGTGGATTAAATTGACATTCATTTTTATCCTTCACATTATGAAATGTAAAAATTATTTAAATTTTTACTGGAACGGTTTATCATCTCTCGTTGAGTTTTATTTCACAACTATTTAGGTATCCACTCACCAATAAAAAGTGGTTTTATCATGAAATTGGATAAAAATTTATAATCACAAAAATCTAAATATTTTATTAAAATCTAATAAAAATAATTTTTGTAGAATAATCAATCCACAAAGAAATTTTAAGTTGGGACCTTACCTTAGATGACTTGGAAATTACCCACTTTTATCAACTTAGAGAGTCCAACAGACTTCTTATAATATTTATAAACTTAATTTGTTCTTATATTTGAACTCAAACATATGAATTTCATATTTTATTCAATACCTAATAATTGGAACATAAATATTACATGAAATTATGTTGAAGCTTATGGTTTTATATTCTTGAACACATTGCCATTTATCTTTCATTTAACTTTCTCACTACATTTTAAGTAGATAAACTATCACTAATTTCTATCACTTTGAATATTTTGTTACTTTTAATGGTGTTTCAAACGATCCATTGGCTTTCAAATTTTCATGGGATTTTTAAACTTGAAATTCACTTCACTTTCCACAAGGGTTGAAGACCAATGTTACTACCAATCCTTATCTAGTTGAATAAGTGTAGTTAAAATATTACTGAGTGTCTTATACGTGTTATTCATTCTATAATTATTAAGGAAATATAGAATCCCAAATTTTCTAATAGATCAATTTATTTCAATATAATGAATGAAACGTCACTATCATGGAATTCATTTTCAAGTAATCACTTTTTACAGTGTAATGACTATCTCATTTTTAAGTTTTATTGTATGGTTCATCAAATTTTATTCATAAATGTATTTTTATTTCTTTTTCAACTCTTTCTAAATAGATATATAATATAATGAAATATTCATTTGAATTATCCTTAATGTATCACTTGAATTCACCTTCTACACCTTCACTCACTCATTCATTTGAATAATTAGAAATTGGTAATTTCATCGTATAATATAAATTTTCTATAGTATTACATTGTAAAAATTAAATTACTAATCTTGGAAATTTTGGATGGCAATTAAATATTCTTTTTTCATAATATATCATAGTGTTCCTTTGGTTTTACATTCCATTTTCTACAATAAATAAAATCATATTTTAGTACATTATCTTAATTACCGATTGTGATATAATAAATTAGTTTGATTATTATCATGTAATTTCATTAAATTTATAAATCCCTCACAATTTTATTTAGACTATCCTGTTTCTTGGATATTTTAGTTTTAAGGATCCAGATTCCCCTTCTAATAACCCAGACTATGACCATTTAAAATTCCCAAAAGTATTTAGGTAGGACATTATTTCCATCTACATTGACTATAAGTTCTCTAAACTAATGAGTGAACTCTCCAAACATGAATAAATAAACATATTTTTATAAAACTATTTCCTCAATATATTTTTATGTTACCTATGGTCCTTACCCATAATGAAAATTTAGTTAATTCAATCTATTCTCCTTGTTAAGACTCCCTGCTAACTAAAATGTATCCTTGAATATGGCTTCAATGACACATTATCTATAATTTCATCTTAACATAGAATATAGAAGATGATATATGAGTTAATATTAAGGGATTTTATTTAAATTATGAATACATATTATTTATTTCATTCTTCACATTCTTGTTAATATTATATGTATTTTATATAATTAATTAACCATGTAAAATAATATAATGTGCACATAATAGTTTTTTTAGTTATTATTTTCATGATTTTTATTCCATTTACATTAAGTGATTGTGTTTATTTTTAACACCCCAAGGTTTTGAAAATAAATGTAGAATGAAATTTTATAATCTAGCCATTAAACACAACTTTTCCCCTTTTATGCTTTGAATTGCGAAAAAATGGTCATCTAGAGTAGCGTTCAGTAAGTTATTTGGAGTCTGATAGAAAAACATGATTTTTGGTGAATAGTAACATACCCATATTAATATTAATATGATTAATAATATGACCCTTATGAATAGTAAATAATGATATTATTTTATTTTCTTAAGGTAATAAGATAATGGGATCTTAATTAATTTTTCAATTCCACAAAAAAACTAATTATACCTCTAAGATTGTTATTTTTTGAATTAACAATGCCTTTATTTAAAAATTAACTTAATAATATTTAGAAAATTATTTCTGAAAAATGGATTTCACTTTTGAATTCTACACATCAAAAAATGGTAGGGGTGAATTTTGGGGATTTTTCTCAAATTCTTGAATTTTTTATGAATAGTGAAATATGATAAAATACCGTATATACAAATTATTATTTAATAACACTATTTATGACATCACAAGTGATTCAAGGCTAATTTTTTAGAACTCACATGAACTTATTACTATTATGGGTCACATGAAACCAGACTATTGATTTTCTTGAGGGAAATAATAAAATAATGAATTAAATATTCAAAATTTACTCCTCTCATCCACTATAAAAACCCCTCACCACTCCCGCTTCTCTTCACTCCTCCAAGCCTTTACGCTCCTCAATGTTCTGTCCAATTACCCTTTCCTAGTCTCTCCCCATGTCTAAGAAGCTTTTTTTCCTTCCAAAATAATGAGACCGCTTCCCTTAAAGAGTTTTTCAATGAGGTTATTTTAAGAGGTAAAGCACCATTATTTTTCATTTAGTTTCATTTCAATTTATCTTATTTTTTATGATCTTCTAACCTCCTCTGTACCAATTACCATGATAAGTATAGTAACATCTATATACTGTATTTATATCATGTTAATGGAAGAACCATCATAAATATTCTTACTCCCTCCCTTGTATTTTTGTAAACGAAATCGACGTTCATGAGGTTCCAATTTATAACCTTTGTGGATGACGATGTTTCGTTATTAAATATTTATTTCATTACTGGTAATGAAACCATATTTATGGATTAACTAGACTATAATATATGTATTAAAACCTAATTAATATTAAGGAACCAGTATATGTACATATTATTAATTTATATGACAAAACTAGTTCATAATAATCCAAATATCGCCAAATAATTGAAGTGATTGTCATCTAATGATTCAACATCATTAAATGTAAACAAATGATAGAAATTGGAATTAAAAAATATGGATTTTGATAAATAATATTTAATTTCAATTATGGAGATTTACATCCATTCCACTTAATTACTTACAAGAAAGTAAACTGAATATGAAAATAAAGGAAATGAGCACTCCCGAACGACGAAATTCAACACAATAACTTATCAATAAAGACATAAACAAACTAACAATAATTATGGTAAAATATATAAATTTCTAATAGGTTCTGAAATAAGTTATTAAAAAGTATAATTTCATCTTCTAGGAGCTTATGTACAAGCTCAGAACACGTTTGGAGTTAAGGTAAGGGTTTTCAACCCGAACATCCAATTTCATTCGGGTTACTTTTATTATATAATTTCCTGGATGAAATTTTTATGTATTGTTTTTTAATCCTCATAAATTATTTGTGAGTACTATATATATGGACACCAACTATAATCCTTCCCTATTTTTTGGATAGTAACATGTTTTAAAAGGATCTTTCAAAACTGTTTCCAAAAATACGCGTCCGATACAAGGGAATTTCTCAAATTCATATCTATTTTCAAGGGAAAGATATAATCTATTTTTGGTAACCATTATCCTTATAAAAACACTAATTTTATCATAAAATACTATCTTACATTAATTCTAGTTTTATACAAAGATTTTTCCAGAAGAACTTCTCTTTTCAAAATAAAAGAGTGTTTATCTCAAGAATTGCTTAATGATTTTACAAGAGTGTTTTGTCTAATTCACCACTCTTGTTGATTTCATAGTATTATTGGGTTTAATCATTTATTAAGTCATATAACATATTTTATTTAATGGTTTATGAATAACCCTATTGTAGATGATCTATCCTAAAACCATTCACCATATTATTCTGAATGGTTAGTGTTTATTTTCAATAACTGTGAAATGTTATTTACATTTCCTATGATAGTTTCAATATGAATGTACATGTAGTTTATGTTTATCTATGCTCATATGAAGAATTAATTGGAATTATTATGTGATGTTTTGGGACTACTATATCTCCTCCATGTATCTATAATTCTTTTGAGGCAACTAGACGTGGAATTGGCCGAGGCCATTACCAATGTGATATGAATTTTTTCCGAGGCCTTAATAACTAGACGTCTTGGCCGAGGCCAGGAAAAAATGTTTCATTATGTTCGGAAAATAAACTTCCCTCATTATGAAGCTATTAATTAAAATATCATGAGGTTATTCGACTAGTATAATACCCATGATTATGTTTTATTATGGCATTATTTACTTAGCTCATATTCCCACCATAATGTGTTCAATTTTATTATTAATGGCATGTGTTTTCAATTATTCACCATGTCTAATGTTTATATTATCTTCCACTGTATTGCTTACTCTTACTGAACATTTGAGCTCACCCCTTACTTATGTTTTATTTCCTCATGACATGAATAAGTAAATTATGAATGACATGGAAACATGATCTAGGAGACATGATGTTTCTAGTGGAATAATTTAGTGTTGTTTTTCTCTTCATACTGTAATGTTAAACTTATGAATTTAACTTGTTTCCAATAATAAAATACTTCTCAGTCCTTTGAGATTCGTATTCCTTGTATGTATGCCAACGTAATCGAATAAGGCACCAGCTCTGGGCAATTGGGGTCGAGTCGTTACAGTTGGTATCAGAGAAAGTTTAGTAGAATAGTTGGAAACTAGATTTAGAAAATGTAGAATTAGGGAAGAGTCCCTAAGTTAGTATTTGAGGATATAAATACAATAACTTCTAGGTATTTTGGTAAGGAATATATTATGTGGATATTTCATCAAATACATCCCTGTCTAGATACGAGCAGGCAGAGATGGCTCTGGCATAGATGTATCTAGGGGTAAAACAGAAAAACACTGATTTGATCTAGACTCCAACGGGAACTGGTGCACGACAACGGGCCTTGCTACACTCTTCGTTACGACACTCCCACAGGATATTCGTAGGATAATTCATATTTTCTTTACAAGTCATTATGAAGGATTGAAATGTAAAATATTCCTCAAAGAAACCATTTTTGTGAATATGGGATTAGCTATGCGTAGTATCTCAATTTTTTTTAAGTTAAGATTATACATTTTGATTCATAACCCAATCTGGTGTATGCCATTATCTATATATGGTGCCTAGTGGACAGAATAGAAACCGCATGAATGCACATGTCCCCTGAACAGATTTTCCCCCGACGCAAGAAAATGATGTTGGCTCTGGTGCTGTGAATGGTGCTGAGCAGCTCATAACTATACTGGGAGAACCTACTCAGGTTAAGAATAATAACCTTACCCGTATGGAGCATCTGGATCCACCATGTGGAGGATCCATTCTAGATAATTTTATGTGACAAGAGCCTCCATCATTCAATGGGACTACAAACCCTTTTGTAGCAGAGCAGTGGGTATGCTCCCTTGAGAAGATATTTCTCACCTTGGGATGGAATAAAAGAGAGAAGGATTTCATGGAATTATATCATCTATCAAGAGATGCATATTAGTGGTGGTCCTTAATCCAAAACACAAAGGAGGAGGAAGAGATAGAAGAGATGGAATGCAGGGATTTTAAAGAAATATTCTTACAAAAATATATCCCTTGTGAGAAGCGATCATATATGGAGATACAATTATTAAATTTGAGGTAGAAGGAAGATGATAATGTTGCAAGGTACGAAGCTAACTTCACAAGATTCTAAAGACATGTTGTGGACTACATACGAAATCCACGGAGAAAAATTGATCGATTCTTTGATGGACTAAAGCCATTTTTCTGGTGGGCATTGGTCTCCCAAATTTTTTCATCATATGAGGATATAGTTTCTTGTGCTATCAAGATAGAAAAAATAATTCTCTAAGTCTTATGACTTTAATGGAAAGTAAGAAAATAAGAGGCATTCTGAAAACCCTAGGAAAGGAAATAAGGAAACGGGGAAGAAGGGAAGAGTTGAATTTACACCATGTTACAATTGTGGAAGGAAACACCCTAATTCAAGCTTAAAAAGAAAATGAGTATGCTACAAATGTGTTTAGAAAGGCCATCTTGCTAGTGATTTCAAAGGGAATAAGGAAGCCAATGATGTTCAATGATATAATTGTCGAGAGATGGGACACTATACAAATGATTTTCCAAAGTGTCAAGGAAATATGAAACCGAAAAGACCAAGGGATCAAAGATAAGCTTATACAATCACAACTACAGAGGTTGAAGTTCCTAATGATGTGGTGCTAGGTAATTTAATCATTTATCAAATTTATCTAACACTTTATTTGATTTTGGATCGTCGCATTCATTTATATCTTCCCAGTTTTCCACAGAAATTTGATATGTCCAATTTAATTTAATAAAGGTGCTATCAGTCAAAACTCCTAGGGGATTTATCATTGAAACAAAGGCATGTCAATTAGTCCCCCTAAATACACCAAAATATTCTCTAGTCTCTATCCTTATCATCATACCAATGACTAAATTTGATATAATTCTCAGTATGGATTGTCTATCAAATTATGATGTGAAGATTTATTTTAAGAATAAGGAGGTTAAATTTTTTGAAAATGGTGTAGAATCCCTAGTCTTTAGGGTGGAAACTTCTCCACCTGATTCTTATCTAGAACTGCCCTTAGTAGCTCTACTGAATATAATACTTGGAGAGGAAGATAAACCAATATCTATGGGAGTGGAAAGAAATCTTCAAATTGAAGATGTGCACAGAGTGAAAGAGTACATTTCTGTATTTCCAAAGGATATCCCAAGACATCATCCCAAGTGGGACGTTGAGTTCTCTATTGATTTTATTCCTGATGCAAGACCTATATCAAAAACTCCGAATAGAATGGCCTCTATGGAATTAGTAGAGATTAATAAAAAACTAGAGGATTTGAGTGAAAAAGGATTTATTAGACCTATGGTTTCACCATGGGGAGCCCCTAACCTTTTTGTCAAGAAGAAGGATGGAACCATGAGTCTTTTTATTGATTATAGGGAAATCAATGCTATTACAATAAAGAATAAGTATCCTCTACCCTGAATTGATGATATATTTGACCAACATCATGGAGCTCAATACTTTTCGAAGATTGACCATCGATCCGGATATCATCAGTTGCGTATGAGGAATGAAGATATTTCTAAGACAGCATTTCAGACCAAGTATGGGCATTATGTGTTTATAGTGATGCCTTTTGGACTAAAAAATGCACCCTCTATTTTCATGGATTTAATGAATTGTGTTTTCAAGCAATATATTGATAACTTATTTGTGGTATTCATCGATGATATCCTCGTATACTCAAAAATTTATGAAGATCATAAGAATCACTTGTGGGTCATTCTGAGAACTCTTAGAAGAAATAAATTATATGGGAAGTTTAGAAAGTGAAAATTCTGGCTTCAATCAGTTTTTTTCTGGGCCATATTGTCTCTATGGATGGAATCCTAGTTGATCCTGTGAAGATAATGGCAATCCGATATTGGCCCATGCCAACATACATAACTGAGGTACGCAGTTTTATTGGCTTAACAGGTTATTATCGGCATTTTATTCAGAATTTTTCCTGGCTGGATAATCCACTAACCAAGCTCACACGTAAGGGATTTACGTTTGGGTGGAAAAAAGAATGTACAAAAATCCTCAATGAATTGAAAATAAGATTGGTCTATGTTCTAATTTTTACTCTTTCATCTAGAATTGATGGATCTGTAATATACATCGATGCATCAATGGATGGATTATGTTGCGTCCTTATTCATAATGATAAAGTTATTGATTATGCATCAAGACAATTGAAGACTCGTGAGAAAAATTATCCATATCAGGATCTTGAGTTAGCAGCTGTAATCATTGCTCTGAAAATATGGAGGCATTATCTCTATGGAGAGAGATGTGAGATTTATACAGACCAAAAGAGTTTGAAATATATTTTCACACAAAAAGAACTCAACATGAGGCAAATAGGATTGCTCGATTTACTCAAGGATTACGATTGTTCAATACACTACCACCCAGGAAAGGCGAATAAGGTGGCAGGTGCATTAAGTAGGAAAGAACATGGACTTCTGACTCAAATGAGTATTGAAAGAGATAATATGTTCATGAATCTACTGAAGATGGATATGGAAGATGTTAAGGAAGGGGAAACACACTCTTATTTCAAATGATTATTAGACCATCTTTACTACAATCTTATGATGAGAATCTTCACAAGAAAATTAATGAAGTTAAGGATGGGAGACTGGCTAACTTCATTTATAAAGATGGAGTTCTGATGTTTGGGAAGAGTTTATTCATACCATCAGTACTTGAGCTAAAAAGAGAACTATTAGAAGATGCTCATAGCTCAAATTTCTCTATACACTCGGGTAGCACCAAGAAGTATAGAGATATTAATGAACATTTTTTGTGGGAAAACATGATGAGAGAGATTGCTGATTACATGTCAAGATGTTTAGTTTGTCAACAGTTGACAGAAGGAATACAACATCCCGGTGGAGTCATGCAACCCCTTCTTATACCTATGTGGAAATGGGATGATATTATGATGGGATTTTTCATGGGGCTACCAAAGACTCCAAGATGGAATGATACGATTTGGGTCATTGTTGATCTTTATACAAAATCTGCACATTTTCTTACTATAAGGGAAGATTTACCACTTGAACGTTTAGAAAGAATATATATAAATGAAGTTGTAAGACTTAATGGTGTACCATCATCAATTGTTTCTGATCGTGATCCTGGTTTTACATCACGATTCTGGAAGAGTCTTCAAAAGGCCCTAGATACTAATCATTATTTGAGCACTGCCTACCCCCCACAAACTGATGGATAATCAGAATGGACTATTCAAACATTGGAAGACATGTTGAGGTCTTGTTCACATGACTTTCATGCCATGTGGGATCAATATTTACCTCTCATGGAATTTTCCTAACATAATATCTTCCATTCAAGTATTCAGATGGCACCCTATGAAGCATTATATGGGAGGAGATGTTGTACACCATCTTGCTGGGATGATGTTGGTGAATGAAAGCTCGTGGGCCCAGAACAAGTTGAAGAAACAAAAAAATGTGAATATTATCCAGAACCATATCAGAATAGCTCTAAGTAGGAAAAATAGCTATGTTGATAACATAAGGAAGGATTTGTAATTTCAAGAAGGTGATCATATTTTCTTTAAGGTATCTCCATGGAAGGGTGTTATACGATTCGGTAAGAAGGGAAACTGAAGTTCGAAGTACATCGGACCCTTTGAAATTCTAGACCAAATTGGAGTTGTACCATACCATTTGGAAATGCCACCAAGTCTCTCCAAGGATAACAATGTGTTCCACATGTCAATGTTAAGAAATTACATGACAAACCCAACACATGAACTCAATTATGAAGAAGTGGAACTTGAACCCGATCTATCTTACTATGAAGATCCTATCAATATTCTTGATACTAGAGAACAAGTATTGAGAAATAGGATTACTTTTCTGGTGAAGGTTCTATAGAGGAACCATAAGATGGAGGAAGCAACATGGGAGCCTGAGGATCTTATGTTAAAGACATACCTGAATCGTTTTAGGTAATATTTTGTGAATTTTGAGGATGAAATTTTTGTAAGGAGGGGAGAATGTAACACCCCAAGGTTTTGAAAATAAATATATAATTTAATTTTATAATCTAGCCATCAAACCCAACTTTTCCTCTTCTATTCATTGAATTTCGAAAAAATGGTCATCTAGAGTAGCGTTCAGTAAGTCATTTGGAGTCTAATAGAACAAATATGATTTTTGGTGAATAGTAACATACCATTATGAATAGTAATATTAATAGTAATATGACCCTTATAAATAGTAAATAATTATATTGTTTTTTCTTAAGGTAATAATATAATGGGATCTTAATTAATTTTTCAATGTCACATAAAACTAATTATACCTCTAAGATTGTTATTTTTCGAATTAACTATGACTTTATTTAAAAATTAAATTAATAATATTTAGAAAATTATTTTTGAAAAATGTATTTTACTTTTGAGTTCTACAAGTCGAAAAATGGTTGGGGTGAATTTTTTGGATTTTTCTGAAATTCTTGAATTTTTGATAAATAGTGAAATACGATAAAAACCGTATATAAATATTATCAGTTCAAAACACTATTTATGACATCACAAGTGATGCAAGTACACTTTGTTGAAACTCACATGAACCTATTAATATTAGGGGTAACATGAAACCACACTATTGGTTGTATTGAGGGAAATACTAAAATAATGAATTAATTATTCAAAATTTACTCCTCTCCTCCACTATAAAAACCCCTCACCACTCCCTCTTCTCTTCACTCTTCTAATCCTTGAAGCTCCTCAATGTTCTACCTAATTACCCTTCCCTAGTCTCCCCCCATGTCCAAGAATCATATGTTCTTTACAAAAGACCAAAACCCCTTCCCTTAAGGAGTTTTTCAAGGAGGTTATTTCAAGAGGTAAAGCAGCCTTCTTTTTCATTTGGTTTCATTTCAATTTATCTTATTTTTCTATCCAATCTTCACCTTCTCTGTCCAAATGACTAGGATAACTCTAGTAACATCTATATACTGGATTTATATCATGTTAAGGGAAGAAACATCATAAATATTCTTACTCCCTCTCTTTTATTTTTATAAACGAAATCGACATCCATGAGTTTCCAATTTATAACCATCGTGGACGACGAAGTTTCATCCTTTAATATTTATTTAATTAATCATCATTAAACCATATTTATGGCTGAAAAAGACTATAATATATTTATTACAACCTAATCAATATTCAGGAACCAGTATATGTACATATTATTAATTTATATGACAAAACTAGTTTATAATAATCCAAATACCGCCAAATAATCGAGGTGATTTTCATCTAATGATTCAACCTCATTAAATGTAACCAAATGATAGAAATGAACATTAACAAATATGGATGTTCATAAATAATATTTAATTTCAATTCTGGATATTTACTTCCATTCCACTTCATTACTTCAAACCAAGTAAACCAAATATGAAAATAATGGAAACAAACACTCCAGAATGACGAAATTCAATACAATAACTTATCAATAAAGACATAAATGAATTAACCCGAATTTTTGTAAACTTAATATATGTCTAATAGTTTTTAAAATAATTTATTAACATGTATAATTTCATATTCCATGAGCTTATGTACAATAGAGGAACACATTTGGAGTTAAGGTAAGGGTTCTCCACCTGAACTTCCATTTTCATTCGGGTTACTTTTATTGTCTAATTTCCTCAATGAAATTCTTCTGTATTTGTCACGACTCGACCCAACGGGGCTCGAGCCGCGACTCCCCAAGCCCGCCTCCAATAGGCCAGGGGCTGGCGACCAGCGCCGAGTAGGCTATCACACACATGGGAGGCATTAGCCTAAGGTACCTGTACACACGCACCCACAAACACCTCCATGCAACAGTGCAGAGATATAGAAATGGAAAAGTAAATGCATGCATACAATCTATCCCAAACCAGAGTGCAACAACAAAAGTACAACGGCAAAACAGGGCCCAGCAAAAGAAAACTACAATGCGCGTCCAACCTGCTCTGAAGAAGGGAAACGCTGCCACAAACACCCGCCGGAAAGCTCCCTCGGCACAGCTCCGGTAAACACCCCGGTCAACTCGCTCACTAAGCTCCGCCTGCTCCGGGTCCTCCTGGGACTCCGTCAAAAGGCATGTGGTCTGCACAAGACACAAACATGTGCGGACAAAGCCCGTGCAGGGGTGAGTATAAACATACTCAGTAGGCACCCCAAAAACCCAAAACCCAAGGGAGAATCTGAAAAGCAACAGCCCGCTCAACCCAGCCAGAGGGAACCCAGACGAGAGAGAAACTCCATCTCGTGACCATCCTCGGCTAAACACAACTAGTCAGCTCAGCTCAGCTCAGGTGTATGCCCATACATACACCTTGAACAATCCAGATATACACAGCTCACGCCACAAATCCACAAGAAGTACCGACCTCATCACCAGCAACTGTCCACAACCAGGAGAGTACACCACGAACACTGTCATACCAGATGACACTCATCCGAGAGATACACTCCATCGGGTTACTCGCAAACATCACAGACATTCACCCGAGTGACCACGCTCATCGGATAGCATCACTGAGGAAACATCACCGGAACACCATAACCACCAAACTCCTCGGATAGGGGATCGCCGCTAGGGTCCGCTAGGGGATACCAAGACCCACTCCGGTATACGTAGCTCACAGATAGGGGATCACTCCCAGGGTCCGCTGGGGGATACCACGACCCGATCTGGCATACGTAGTTCTCACAGATAGGGGATCACACCCAGGATCCGCTGGGGGATGCTACAACCCGATCTGTCGCTCGGCAGAAGCTCCACACTCAGATAGAGGATCATCGTCCATATAAAGATGGTCACGACGATACCGGAACCCTATCTGGTATAACTCGCGATGTAGGGGATCGAACCAACGATGCCGCAACCCTACCGAAACCACGCGCTGAGTAGGGGATCGTATAACCAACGATACCGCAACCCTACCATAAACGCCATGCTGAGTAGGGGATCGTAAACCCGACGATGCCACAACCCTACTGTGCACGACCCACCGCGTAGGGGATCATAAGTCCGATGATGCCACAAACCCTACGGGGTTAACCTGCTAGATAGGGGATCGCCGCCCGTAAATAAGCGGTCACAGCGATACCAAGAACCCGATCTAGGTGAAGATGCTAGAGGATCCACTCCGGGCCCACCAGAGGGATACCACAACTCTAACAATTTAAACATCCCAACGAGAGGATCACAAACCCATACGAAGGTTGTGATGCCACACGAACCCTCGTGGGAACGAACCAAGGGAGAACCCTCAACCTCTGCTGGTCCAAACATCGCTAACCCAAGCGACCCGCCACAACGCCACTATGCGCACCTCCTAGGCCAAAACCGAGGCCACCATCGCGTTCCACGCGGAAAAACACGCAGGATAGGCTGTTTACTCGCCCGAAACGGAGCACCGGTGGAAAAGGCACTATTCACCATAGCTAGCTCGTGCGGGGCCCACACAACGATCCCGAAACCCATCGAGCGGATCACACCACGACGATCCCCTCGGAAAAACAAGCGGAATCGACTACTCGCTCGCCCAAAACGGACACCCGGTGAAAAAGGTATTATTCACCGAAGGCCAGCTCGGGTGGGGCCCACGCCTGGATTCCGAAGCTCGTCGAACGGATCGCACCATTGCGATCCTCTCGGAAAAACACACAGGATCGACTATTCATCCGCCAAAATCGGACTCCTGGTGCAAAAGCTGCGTTTCTCCGCAAACGCCAAAACCCGACCTCGTGGGGCCCGCACCCCGTTCGCAAACCCAACACCCGGAAACCATCTCAAAAAGTCCGTCGTACCATCAGGGTCTCAACGCCACTGACGGCACGTCAATCGGACGCTCCGGGTAGAAGTTACAACGGCCCGAAGTCGTAAAATAATAAAATAATATTATTTTATACGACGTTTCTCGCTCCCGGGCCACGATCCCGAAACCTTAAACCCTCGAACCCATGCCGGAGGGTTCGCCTCGTCGTCAGGGTCACGTCGCCGCAAACGGTACGCGAATCCGACTCCCGAGGTGCAAGATACGGGGGTTTAAAGACCCCCGTATGCGAAAAATGGCCGGACCGGCCCCGACCGGCCGGTCCGGCCGGCCTGGACCGGCCGCCGCCGCTGGCCCGCCCTGGCCGGCGGCGCTCCGCCGCGGGCCGCCGCGCTGGGCGGCCGGCCGCCGCGGCTTTGCCGCGCGCCGCCGCGCTGGGCCGCCAGCAGCCGCGGCTCTGCCGCGGGCCGCCGGGAGCACCCCGGTGGTCCGTTTTGCGATCCGGAGGCGTCTACGCGACCCTCGGGACCCGATCTACACTGCTACGGCTTCAATTTGCAGAAAAACGCAGCAAAAAATGGGATCGGGGATTAAAACTCAAACCGCCTACCTCGCGGGCGAAACGCCGACGTTCTGCCTCAGATCCGCGCTCCAAAGCTTCCGTTGCGCGCTCCTGGAACGTCCGCCGTCGAATTCTGAGCTCGTGGGCGCTCCGTTTGCTCGATTCGGCAGAGTGGCGGCGAAGAACGACGAAGAACGGAGAAGAACGATAAAAGGGGGGGGGGGGGGGGGGCGCTGATATTTATATCAGCCGCCCGCCGGCGCCAAACCAGCCTCGGACCCGACGCCCGATGCGAACAAAAGTAAGGTCACCCCTAGGGTAAACGCGCCGTTCTGAACGCAACGGCGGTCTCAGATTTTTCATCCGAGACTCCGTTCATAAGTTATTCGAGCCGACGCTCGCACACCAACTTGCCACTTATTTACGGAAACGCCCCTGGTGGCGTTTCTCACCGCAGGCCCGCGCCCACAAAGATTACACCCCGCCTAGGGTAAACGGCACGTTCCGGATGCAACCGGGCCCTCAGATTCCCGTTCTGAGCTACCGTTTAGGAGATATCACACCCCCGCCACGTGTATAGTATAAAAAAAACTTAATATTCTTATAAAATTAATTCCGGGCACACCGGGCCTCGGAATCGCACGCCGTCTTCGCGCCTAGCTCTGGAATTATTCGTAGAAATAATCCAAAGTATGACCGGTCCAAAAACCCGAGTCACTACAGTATTTTTATGTACTACTCATAAATTCTGTGTGAGTATTCTATATATGTACATAATCTATAATAATTCCCTATTTTTTTATAGTAACATGTCTTAAAATAACTTTTCAAAACTGTTTCAAAAAATACAAGCCCGATACAAGGGAATTTCTCAAATTCATGTATAATTTCAAGGAAACGATATAATATATTATTGGAAATCATTATCCTTATAAAAACACACATTTTATCATAAAATACTATCTTACTTTACTTATAGTTTTATACAATTAGTTTCCCAAAATAAATCTTCTTTTCAAAATAAAAGAGTATTTATCTCCAGAATTGATTAATGATTTTATATGAGTGTTTATGTCTAATTCAACACTCTTGTTGATTCCATGGTATTATTGGGTTTAATAATTTATGAAGTCATCTACCATATTTTATTTAATGGTTTTGACTAACTCTATTGTGTATAATCTATCCTAAAACCATTCACTATATTATTCTGAATGGTTAGTGTTTATGTTCAATAATTGGGGAAAGTTAGTTACATTTCATATGATAGTTTCAATATGAATGTATATGTTTTTATGTATATCCCCAATCATATGAGGAATGAATTGGAATTATTATGTGATGGGTGGGGCCCGCTATAGTCCCTCGATGCGTCGGTAAGTCTCATGAGATAAATAGATATGGAATTGGCCGAGGCCTTTCCCAATGTGTTATGGATTTTGGTTGAGGCCTTAATCACTAGACGACTTGGCCGAGGCCATGAAAAAATGTTTCTGAATGTCCGGAATATGAACTCCCCTCATTATGAAGTTAGTAATTGAAATCTCATGTGGTTATTCGACTAGTAGAATACCCATGATTATGTTTTATTATGGCATTATTTACTCAACTCATATTTCTGCCATAATGTGTTCAATTTTATTATTAATGGCATGTGTTTTGAATTATTTACCATGTCTAATGTTTATATTATCTTCCACTTTATTACTTAGTCTTACTGAGCATTTGATCTCAGCCCTTCCCTACGTTTTATTTCCTCATGACATGAAGAAGTAAATTATGAATGACATGCAATCATGATCTAGGATACATGATGGTTCTAGTGGAATAATTTAGTGTTGTTTTTCTCTTCATATTGTAATGTTAAACTTATGTATGTAACTTGTTTTCCTATAATACTAAACTTCTCGGTCCTTCAGGATTCGTATTCCTTGTATGTATTCCAACGTAATCAAATGAGGCACCAACTCTGGGCAACTGGGGTCAAGTCCTTACATTATTCATCAAATAAATGTGCATCAGATATAGAAATAAATAACCATACAATTGAAAAATAAAACAAATAAGTGTTATAATCATGATATTTCTACTTCTAGTTGATTTATTGAGAATAAGACAAAAAAACATGACCATAGAGGATGTGACTCTTTCAGTTGATCCCTAGATTGGGCTATAGAATTTCTCTACTAACCCATGTATCTCCTTAGTTGGTTTCACCTTAGCTTGGTCCTGAACCATCTCCACTCACTTGTACCTCAAGACCTTACATATTATTACACTCTCATAGGTGAGGGGTGCTAAAAGTTTTAGGTTTGCATAAAATTATATTTTGGACATAAAGACTCATATATAATAGATAAAGAGATGATATATAGATCATTATATTTAATTTAGTCAATAATTTCTCACAAAACCCAATATCTAAATAATTAAACTAATACCAAAAAATACATAGATCTTTCAATCTCAAGATCATTCAAACATGCAATGACAATTAATTTAACATTCTAGACTTCATTTAAATTTATTCACACAATTAAGATGTTTTTTTCACAAATTAATAAATTATTCATAAATAAATAAATAATTATATTAATTTTCTTTCCTAATGGTTCATGATATTCTCAAGATTATCATCATGTATAATTTTAATAAAATTAAATAATTGTGATTTTAAATAAAATCAGTTATGTATACAATGTATATTGAAGGAGTCACATGATTTTTACCCTCCTGATTAGTCAAAAAATCATTTATGAAACTTTAATATATATATATATATATGACATATATTTGGGGAAACATGGAATGTACACTTTTGTTATTTCTTAAAACCACTTCAATAATTTTAAAGTTAGTCAATGTGTATCCTTCTGTGTATAGTCTTTTTCATGTATTTTCTACTTACACGAAATGAATACCTACATGACGTGTTGTGATATACACAATGTGTCCTTCCATTTGTCAATTCGTATAGTCTATGTAGACTGTATAACTACATGGAATGTTGTGAATATAATTTGAGTATATCGATGTTGATTTCTATTAAGTATAAGGAATGTCCAATAACCACGCACATTTTTTTCTGAATTATTTTTATATGAATTCTTAAAATATTTAATTCCACATAAACCAATTAAAATTACATAACATGTTCCTAGTTTATAAAAAACCTTTTCACATGGCGTTTATAACAAGATACATGTCATGTAGCTTGGCCTCACTTTAATTATCAATGTGCTTGTATCGCATGAAATGTATGTCTCATTGTGTACCTTACATGAGTTGTTACGAGTTACATGGTCTCTACAACCAGCTACACATCATGTACTCCATTTTAGGGCACCCATAAAACACACCACACGATTTAGAATTTATTCCATAGTGGTAATCACATGTAAGATGATGTTTAGATCTATCTACATTCCATACACTCACTTTTTTCCATTTCACTTGGCTGACAGTCAGTACACGATATGTAATCATGTTTCATACTTTAGCCACATGACTTTTGTGATTAACACATAGTTAAAACCATCTGGGGTTACACAACATGTACAGCAACTACATATCATGTACTCCATTTCAATGTTTGTACCAGCTAGAAGTCAATATTTGATATGAAATGACACCAAATACCTACCCCCACATAACCCATCGTGATTTTCGTGGCTCATTATTGTGTGGTTGATAATGAGTATACAATGTGTATTTTTTGTTATGCATTGTGTATCTATGAAATGCGGAAAATAACCTTTACTCCTCTGAATTTGATCTTTGAGAATTATTCATCTATTCTTGGCCAGATATTCATCATATGAAACTAAAAAAGCTTGTTATATAAATTTTGGATCAATGGATGAATAAATGGTAACACGTACTAATAGAAAATGTGAAATTGATCAAAAAAATAACAAATAATTATAAATTAACATGTATCGCTTTGATACCACTTGAATATTCCATGGTACAATTAATGTTGTTTGGGATGTGCCCAACATTGTTTCTCATCGGTTACAAAGGATTATACATAAAGAACAAGATGAATCAACCCCTGAATCTTATAAGAGATGATATTTAACATATAATCTATAATAAATTTATAATATGAATTACCTTGTCGTAATAATTCTACTTGTTATTGATCAAAATTATTACATCCATTATTGTATCATTTTTGTAATAAATATTCAACAATATAATTCTTTTAGTAGTTTTAATACTTTCTCTATGAATCTCCAAACATCACACTAAGTATTTGGGGTGATATAATAGACGACCCAAGTGTCTTGTATTCTTATTTGTTGATCGAAACAAGAAATATCTCACGTACTCTCTTGTTCTTAAGAAGGGGGGTGATGATTCTCTCAGGATTGATAGAATCATCGAGTCTTGACATTATACACAAAATCTCTTAATCTTAGAACTCCTATAAAATATAATATATAGTTAGGGTTAAATATTTGATAATTATGCTAAGGACCCTCTGAAAATATTCTATTTTATATGTTCCCCATGTATAATAAAAATATTACATATCAAATATAATTTATTTTTGAAAAATTGGGCATGAATATGTGAGGGTGAGATTTGGATAGAGTACCTTATGATTACTCAGTTATGCCTTGACCAGACCACCAAGTCCTTCATATAGTGACTAGAATTGCTTTAATATAATTATATATATGAAGATAGGTACATGTAAGCACACGTATTTACATATAAACATATATATATTAAAAATTTATAAATAATTAAATATATATACTTAAATATAATTATATATAAATATATAGATATAATAATATATTTATATATTTAATATATAAATATAAATAAATACAAATTAATGTATATAAATTTATATTCAGAATTATGTTGAATTATATACAAATATATATAAATATACTTACATACATATATATATTTATATATCAAAATAATATATATGAATATATACAAATGTTTATAAATATATGTAAATATTTATAAACATCAAAAAATATCTATAAAAATAAATAAATTTACCTGGACCTTGGAACAAAGGTCTTATATTTTTTTATTATCATGATAAACCTTCTTTTTGAATTTGTTTAGAGATAACTCTTACATGAACCAAATAATCATATGCATAATGTAATTGAAGGATACATGTACCAAAATCTCAAAGGCACAAAAAAATTGAAAAGTGGCACAAAGATCCTACAGTGGACCACATCCTTCCTGTATTCTATTGCCGGTATGTCTCCCTGAAGTTGTAATTGTCTTCCACTATTACATCCCTATGTGGGTACTATTTACCTGGTGCGACCATATCTACTCCATAGATAGCCCTTCCTTGTATAATCATCTTCTTATTAACTTGATTTATTTTCACCATTTTACACTTCATCACACATGAATTTTCCCCCACACAGTGCACAGAGGTGCACCGTGGATGCCTCGGAGGCCCAATAGCCCGAAGTCCTAGATATATAATCTGAAATCCAAATTCCTATGAATAGTATCACTAATTCAACACATAACTACAGTACCTGCTACAGTGGCCAAACTATTACAATGCTGCAATACTACTATAATGCCACAAAAATTCTTTATTCCTATGTTTTGAACCTGGGACATTATATAAGATTACAGCATACCTTAACACTAGGATAATCCCCCAAAATCATAATATATTTTTATGAATATAAACATACGTATATATCTGTATATATATATAAATACACACACACACAAGCATATTCACCCACGTAATATATATATAATACATATATATATATGTTTATAATTAAATATAATTATTTATTAACATAAATATATAGAGAGACATAAATAAATATACATACATGGATATATATATAAATGCACCCACATAACATATTTAAGTATATATATAATTAAATATAATTTGTATATAAACATAAATAAATAGAAATAAACATATAAACACAAATAAATAAACATACGTACATATAGAAATGGAAATTGCGGGCTTATGTGAAGGATGTCATCCAAATTGGCTCATCTCACTCTAGAGTAGTTGATGATTAATGAGAAGTATATTATGCTCTTAAATCAGAGGAACTCACAGTCAGAGTGGGAGTCTTCTGATAAGGCTAATTATTCGGGTCAGGACTCTCACCATGACTACAGTGATGCTTGAGTTGCTGTTTTTTCTTATGGATGTGGACCCACCCTTTTTTACATCATCAAGAATTTGTGTGCTTGTTTCTTTTTCATTCTTTTTATTAATAAGGGGCATGAACTTGAACTTTTTCGATAAAAATAGATATATATACCCACATAATATATAAAAATACCTATATAGATAATTAAATATAATTGTATACAGACATAAATATATATATAAACATATAAAAATATATAAAATATATAAGTATATATATATATATAAAATTAATATACCTTAATATACATAAATATAAATATATAAAAATATATAAAAATATATATAAATATATATGAATATATATGAAAATATAAATTTGTATAAATATAAATAAATAAACAAAAATACTAATAAATATTTTTAAATTATAAAACATTTACATAAATATATATTAATTATAATAAATATCTATAATTATTTATTAATACAATTATATATATATATATACAGACACACACACACACATATATACACACACACACACACCTATGTATGTACTTATATAAAAATATAAATAAATATAAATATTTACATATATACATCTGTATATATATATAAATACATATAAATATTATAAAATATATATAATTAAAAATAAATATGATGAATGATTGAAAAATAAAAATTTTTATTTTCTAGATAATCCACTTTTTAACTAGGTTGAGGGAGCACACTTACATCACATGAATGCCTTTTGTTTAGATGGCCCAACATCCTAGTGACACATAAGCGATTACATGTCTGAGAGACCTATCCTGAGACCCCACCTTAGCACAAAACCTGTCCATCTTCTTTCATCTGCCTTCTCTAACTTTATAACATCCTAACATTCATATTCGTGTATTTAATTCACTTCCCACCCAATTATGGTCTTTAATAGGTGTTTCACAATCACTCCATGAATATACCCCAACATCCAACTGATCACCAGAGATCTTTACATCTTCACTCTCTCCATTGGTTTGAAATGCAATAACATTAATCCTTGAGACCTACCATTGGTGGACTAAAGGCCTCATGGATTGTAGACCTTTCATGCTTGGCCCAGATGCCCTTTGGCATGTAGGCCTTTGATGTCTTGAATGCACTGGAACGAAAGTCCCAATACAGGGGAATAGTATTTTTGGTATAATACCACTATATTACCTACTAATGTATGGTTATAGTATTTCAATGGTAACTCGATATTACACCTTTTTCTGAATTTTTTTCTTGGGTATTTTCGATGCAGGGTCACAGGGGTCCGCACTCAGGTGCTCTCTCAACTACAATTATAAATAAATTTACATAATTTTATATAAATACATGTGTGTGTGTGTGTTCGTTTATATATAAATATAGTCATATATATATTTAGTAATTAATAAATATTAAATAAATATTAATTAATGATTTCTTTATGGGAGTATTAAACACGATTTATTAATTTTAAAATAATTACAAAATACTAATTATAAATAATTGATAATTAATTATTTTTTTTTTAAAGTGATTATAAATAATAAATAATAAATAATAAATATTTAGTAATTATTAATTATTAATTAAAATTTTAATAATTTTATAATTTTATAATTTTTGTTATGGATTTTAAAAAAACAACATTAAGATTAAATTAATAATTAAAAATTTTAAATTTCCAATTTAATGATGATTTAAACCACTACTAAATGATTGGGTTTTTATTAAACCATTGAGATTGAGTGGGACTTTTAAAAAATTATCTCTAAAAATAAAAAGGAACCATTCAACGATTGTTTTGAAAACCTTCTCCAAAAAAACCAATACTAGATACTTTTTTACCTATAGTATAAACTATTGAATAAATAAAGATGAAGTTATTACCTTGTAAATAATAAACAATTAATTATGTAAACACTATACCAGATAAAGAAGTGAATAAATCTTTATTTTAATATTTAACTCACACATTCGTAACATGAAAAAACTGTAATTGAATTTATGTGATCAACAAAATTTGAATAATTATTATTCCACATGTAGAGAATAATATTTATTCTTAATAACAAATATAAATATAATTTAACTATGATTCTAGAATAAATTAGTGCATGACTCTCTAGACATCTTTCTAAGTGGCATTAGGTTAATTTTTTTGAAATCAAAGATCAATTCCTTGAAACATGTCAAGTAACCCATAGAAAAATATGTTAGTGTCACAACGATGATGACCCCCTATGAACACTACCATTTAACATAATCATATTATCTTTATATCTCATCAATTAGGATTCATACTTTGTTCCATAAACCTACATGTGTGATTTATCTTTCTTTAACTCTCTAAAATTAACTCATAGATGAACTATCCTTCTCATGTAATTAACCCAACATAAAAATTTTAAGATAATATATGACAATATACTCTTCCATTAACATGGTAGGGAAAATAATTTCATTACTTATTCAATTAATATAATATCACTTATGGTGTACCTAGATTATGTTACTATATCTTGAGAATTTGTTTTCAATATTTTGATCCACACATCAAATTATATTATTTAGGATATACATTACAAATAATATCTAGTCTAAGGAATAATAAAAATTACCATAGATAGGAATGTCCAAAGAAATATATCACATATAGAAGTATTATTTTCATTTCTATCCTTAATAAATTCTCTTCTTAAAGAATAAAAAGTAAGAATTTCATTAGATAGAAGTATTATTGTTTCATGAGCCTCCAACAGTGCATAGGAAAACATCATCTGTATCTTTTTAGATAGGTTTTATCTAGAACATTTGACAAATTTAAATAATATTTTCATAGAATTTCACGGTTCTCAATATAGTGTGAAACTATTATAAACTTTCAATATGAAAAATACTTTATGGGAATTTTCACATTAATGTCACATGGAGGAACACTCATTATATGGTCAGATATTTATTAATATTCTTTTATAAGAAAGAATAAAGATAGTTGGTTATAGGAAACCAACACCAACATGGTTTATCATTAATCAACTTCTTATCTTGATGGGTTTAATAAATTCTTTTTATATTGAACAATATAGATTTAAAAATATGTGATAAAGATAAAATCATTTTCTTGTTGACTATTTCAGTTGGTTTCCTAGAACCAAATAAATTGTTACTTTTGATTACTAGTATATTAATTAACATCTTATCACATAATAATTGTTCTTATATATAATTTTTATGTGATAAATTCAATATAGTATTTTTCATGTCAATAGGATATGAAATTTCTCTACTATAATAATAAAATGGAGGTGATATGATAATATTCAAAAATATATATGAAATGGTAAACATAAAATCTATCATATTTGTTCAAAATGATGTTTGATTATTAGGTTTTGGAGGATAATAATAAATTTGGTATTATTCTCATGAAATTCATACTTGGTGATCTACAAGAAGGTAGTTCATAATGAAAACACCACCAATAGAAATTATACATGTTCTATGTGTCATGGGATATTACTATCTATGTGTGTTTGTATTGGTCCTTAAACATGATATTATTATTAATTTATATCATGATAATTTTTTTTGGAATTTAAAAACTCATAATGACATATAAAAATATGGTATCATACATTTGGTTTGTCACGAGTGATTGAAAATTTAATGAAAATTGGAAAAATTATTTTTCCATTACGACTCAACAGAAAAGTTATCTTTGATCCTTTGATTTAAATAGAATTGTCTGAAAAACTTCCATGGAAATGGAATTTTTTATAAGATTTAATTTCATAACATCAGAGAAATAGAAATCGTGCATATAGGTTTATGACACCAGTATTCTTGAAAATTAATGTGATATCGATTGAAAAAATGATCATATCACAGTGTACTATTTGTAGAATGTTTATTTTTTTGTGAAAATAAATTCATTCTCTATAGGTTCCTTAACATGTTTTCATATGCTCACATTGGAATTTAGGTAATATTTTCTAATGAATCTAATAATTATTTCTTGAGGATCACCCAATTAGAATATTCAAAATTTGATTAAAATTTACTGAATTTAATATTAAGATTAAATATTTTTCTTGGTTTTTTAAAATGTAATTATTCAAGTAAAGTTAAATGCACAAATTCAATCACAAAATATTCGAGTTTAGAATGATTGATTTAAATTTTTATTTCTTTTTTATGCACTCACTGAGTAATAATAAAATATTTTTTTATTCCCCAGTTTAATGAATAGATTAATAAAAATATTTATTTAGTTATATGAATATTCAAAATAAATATTTATTATCAAGTATAGTGACTGTAATATTTATTTATTGAATTAATAATATATATATTTAAATAAATATTTAATTATTTTTTGCTAAATACATTATTGGGAGGATTAGTGGATGGAGGTAATTGTTTGAGGAAAATCATAAATATTATTTAATATCATTTAAATTAATATTAACATTATTTATTCAAGAAATTAAATTAAAATAAAATCATGTCTTGTCATTTCATGTATATAATAATAGTAATATTATTATTTAACATAATTATTAATTTGAAAAATAATTTGATAAAAGGTTATTGTGTAATTATAAATTGTTTAACCCTAAGTATAAATACTAAGTTATATAATTTTAGAGAGTGTGAGACTTGGTGGGGGAAGAAAAATTTTATATAGAATTCTCTCAAGATTAGAAATAATAATACACCATCCACTTTCTTAATAATTTTGAGAGAAGATAAGACATCCTTTTTGTTTTTTATTATGAATGACATGAAACATGTAACGTCCCCAACCTAGGAGCCACTAAACTGATGCCCTGATAAGGATCACTACATTACCTCAAGAACTCATCCCCATACTCTAGAGGTTGTAGACTAGTATCTAGGAGCTAATAAAATAAAAAGGAAGAATATACACTTTTATTAGATAATTCCATAGCAGATAATATAATAAATAAATAAATAAACAACAATCAATCAAAAACATGCATTACCACCCATTTCCCAAAATTGGGTACATATCACAACAAAACAATAAATATTTCATTCCATTCTAACAGTGACAAATGTTAAGAAAATAAAAAATAAATACCAATGTAAGAATACCCAAAATGGTTCCTCACTCTATGTATGGATCCTTTATACATTCACATCCTATTCCCAAATCATCCCTCTAGCATTGGGATTTTTTCTAAGTTCCAGCCTGCAACCCTGAAATCTTCTCGGTTACCCAATGGTGGTTCAGGCATGGTGTGAGTACAACTCAGCAGGCCACTACCAATGGTGTTTAGAAAATATCCAACCTAAACAGGTAGTGTATTCCAATACTAAATAAAAATAAATGAAAATAAAATAGTAACTTGGTGAATTAGTTAACAATATTCAATTATACATTTTCATCATTATTTCCGTGGGTTATGAATTTAAATCATATACACTATGGACTAAGCCAATCAATTACTAAGAATAAGGTGATAAGTCAAGTTCCCTATCATTATAGGGATAAATCTTTCATAAAATATTACCTCACACTTTCCTTGGAGCCTCAACCCAGGTAGTCTCATCAAATTTAATTATTGTGGGCATAGAGCTTCAGTCCCCTTCCTAATCCCATGAATTTACTAGGTGGGGGTTGGGGCCTCATTCTAACTTTACCCAAGAGAGTTGAGCCTGAAGTTAAATTCCCCACATATACTAATCCATTTTTACATTATTTTTTATCAATTTACCACATATAGAATATAACAAACCAAAGACACATTCAATAAACATAACATTCACATTTCTTATTCATTCAATATATAAATAAACATAAATTCTTCACCCATTAACAAATTTACCATTTACATTTCATAGCCAATTTTACCCATTACCCATTTCCACACCTTATAGTATTTTCATATTCAACCATTCCCATATATTAACCCATTTAACACATTCATCACTTCACATGAACTATCCAATTTATACATTTCAATTACAACCTCATAAGTCATTTGACATGATCATTTTATTTCATTTAACCCTTTTTAACATTATTCCAAACAATCCCTTGTTCCCCTTTTGAAAACTAAAATGTACTACAATTAATTCCGTTTATAATTCATGATATCATATCAACATGTTCATCATGGTATTTAATTATTATCAAGTTAATTATAGGCCTAGAATTTCAATTTTCAAAGTTTGAGAATGTTGGCACGGCCCATGGGTAGAAATATCCCAGTATAATCAATATTTATACATCCCATGTGGATCATGAGAGGTTAAATTCATCATTTATCAATCCTTTTTACAAAAATATTACTAAATAAATAAATTTCACAACAAAATGGAAGAAATATCACAACCATATATGAAAAAATAAACTTAAAGACTACAATATGCAACTTATAGACAACCTACCACAATTCCAAAGATGAATGCTTTCTTAACCTTGGCCTTAGACTTGGATTCAAACACTGTTCTATGCCCCAAATTAAGATCTTCGGAAAAAATATGGTTTTAGGTAATAGAAAGAATAATAAAAAATCTATAAGGCCTAATTTAGATAATGTATCAAAGATAAGTGTTATACTTACTCATAGCATTGATCCTCACCCAAAGACACTTAAAATAGCCTATAAATGAAGTAGATTGGTAGTTGGGAAGGCATGGGTTGTTTTGTTCATCACTAGGTTTTCTAAGAGAGTAATAGAGAAAACAATTGGGTGATAACTCATAAATCCTCAAGGGGGAAAGGGTAAAATCTTACCTTTAAAGAGGCACATGGTTTTGACATATGATTTTCTAAACCATGTGATAACTGGGAAACATACATTGGATGACCATTTATTCATCATTATTTGTTCCAAACCCCCAAAACACCCTTGGGCCTCCTCACACATCTAATAAAAATTACTTTTACCATAATTAGAGTATTTTAAATATGATTCAAACAAGTTCATACCTTACGAGATAAGTGTGGGATCTTAAAACCTCCCCACTATATAACAGATTCTTCTTGAGTCTCTCTTCTTAAGAATTACTGAGTTACAATGAAAAGCGGTCGGGGCACTAGGCGCGTATATATCTCCCCCCACCAAATTTCTTCATAAATATTACAATTATGAATAACTCTTAATCAAAAGGCAAAGTCTTACCCCACAAGACTTCCTCACTACGATCCACAATACAAACCAAATCCTTCTCAAATGACACATCAGCCTCAATCTCAACATCATCAACATCAATCGCATGGGATGGTTTTGGGTGATACTTTTGAAGAAATGACACATGAAAAACATCATCTATACCACTATACCATTGTGAAAGAGAAAATTGGTATTCCACCCATCTGATCCTCTCCACTATCTCAAATGTCCCCACGTACCTGGGCACCAACTTTCATTATTTAGGAATCTGGTCATAACCCATCCTTAAAAACATCCAAATAAACACGTGATCATCCACCATAAACTCAAGATTTCAACTACTCCAATAATCATAGGACTTCATTATAATCTTGGTCGTAGACATATACTTCTAAATAAACAAAACATTCTCAGACAACTCCTGCATGAGACTCAGTCCCAACCACTCTGATTCCTCGGATTATTTCCAAAACAAAGAAGATATACACATTCAACCTTAGAGAACCTCAAACAGTGTCATCCGAATTATAGCATGATAACTATTTTTGTAGGAAATCTCAACTAGCACAAAATTCATTTACCACAACCCACAAAAATCTAAGACACAATCCCTCAATGTTTCCTCTAGTGATATAATAGTACGCTGCAATTTCTCATTCCTCTATGGGTGGAAATCTATACTCAAAAAAAATATTGGTACCAAGTGACTTAGGTAATCTCGTCCAGAATCATTATGGAAAACAAATATCATAATATGAAACTATGGTTTGTGGAACCCCATGCATCCTTACTATATCTAAGAAATACAACTCACCCAACTAATCCATAGTAAAGGTATCTAAAATTAGTATGAAATATTACACCTAGGTCAACTGATCCACCACTACACAGATCACATCATTCTTCTGTGGAATCCCTAAAATTCTTACAAAAAATCCATTTTTATGTCATCCTAGTAACATTCTGGAATGGGAAAATGCTGCAACAACCCACCTGGTCACTGATGCTCATCCTTCATCTGCTGATAGGTATAACATCACACAAAGAAACCAGAAACAACTTTACTTATCCCCAACCACTAATACTACATTTTAAGATAACAGTATAATTTTTTTCAGAAAAGGATTCACCCCCTGCATTGATTAATGAAACTCACGCATCAAATTTTCTCACATACATATTGGAACAACTACATGTCCATGAACATAAACAACTTCATCATCACTAACTATCCAAACGGAAGGTGGATCCCCACCTTCCAGACTTTATTATAAATATGAACACTCTTGATCCTCATAATTACTCTCCCTGATCCAGATTAAAAGTGTATAATCCTCCTCCATGGATGTAAGGGTCATCTACCCCAATCCATCTTGAACCTCTTGGTGCATCTCTGCAAATAGTTCCATCATCCTCCACTCTAAACTGGTTTCTTGAACATCCTAATTATAAGCCATTAATCTTAATTCAAAAGAAACCATTATTCCTTTTTCCATCATATAGACCTTTTGAAGTCAATGAAATTCATATACTCCGCCCTTTTAACTATATAATATTAAAATCACACTAGGATATGTTTTACTTAAATATTTTATGATTGGAATAGACCATGAGTAGTTTTACCAGTAAGTAATTCCTCTAACACTTTAAATAATAAATGACCATGAAAAATTTGATATCATACATATGGTAATTTATCATATAATTCCTGAACATTCTTGATCTATACACCACATCTTAATTTTTAGAGTTGGTGTCCTGAGAACCAACTATTTATACTTCAATTACATGAATATACACTTATTATATATTGTTCATTGTTATGAATGACTATAATATAATAATGTCCTGGAATATTTATTGGATTAATAAGGTCATGGAATATCCCAGCTATGATGAGAACCTTGAAATGCAATAACAATATTCTTAAATAATTATCTACGGTTGGATGAAATACTATGATAGGACACATAGTATATAGACCATCATATGTGAGTACTCATTAGAAGATGAGACTCTCTCTTATGGAGTTCTCACATGGTAATCTCCAAGATGGCAGATTACGAGAACAGACATGCGAGTATAAATTCCACATGTCTTGGTTTCATCAGACATTGCTATCAACGAACGTGTGTAATGGTCCTTAGACTAAAATATTATTATTAACTTAGGTAATGAATTGCGCACATAGATTTGCTGACAAAAACCATCACAAAGGCATGATGAGTTTATTTCTAGAAGTCAAAGAATGTTGGATCAAGAAAATATGTTTATAACACTGCCATGAAACCTGCTTGATGAGATATTGAGACAAGGGGATTAACTTACATGGTAAGAAATCTTATGAGGTGACACGTAAATGTGGTGTCAACTTCTTTATATTAGGTTCCTTGACCCATTACTATATAGTAATCATGGAATTTAGGCAACCCACCTAATGCAAATGAGAAAGAGGCCTAGAGGGTCACACACTAAGTGTATCCAAGTATCTCAAGTAGAATAAAGATTATTCTCATATGTGGTTTAATAATTATTCAATAAAGCCTAAAATTTTTTCATGTTGGAAGAAGAATAAAATGAAAACAAGATATACATGATGTGTACATTGAATGTACATGCCGTGTAGTTTTCATTTTGGAAAGGAAATGAAAAAAATGTACACTCCATGTATTAATGACTACAATCTTTGTAGTTTTTCCGGTCATGATTTTGAGAAAATAAAATTGTTTTATTAAATGATATTTATTTTAATCAGCATGGGAACATGTCAAGGAATTAATGATTTGACATGGGGATTTTCAATAAGAGTTAATGAAATAAATAAAATGTGTAACATGTTTATTTATTATCATAATTGTATAACCTCAAACCCGATTATAAATATCATCAAAACCCCCACACTTTTCTCTAATCATTGTGCACAACAATTCTGGAGAATTCCCTCACTACCAAAAGAACTCCTTGCTCGAAAAACACTCTCAAGACTGAGATAGATCCTCCTCCATCGGATCAATATGATCAAAGGTGGACTACACAAGAAAAGGATTCTCAATGCGAGCACACAAAGATTCCTTTGGCGACATCCAGATATACATGGTGCACGTGTGGATCACTACTAGAGGAATTCTACACTTGGCTTCTATGATGCAGGGACGAATCACATTAGAACGTGATCAGAAATATCAACAAAGAATGAACCCCAAAAAGATACTTCTTGTCAATTAATTAAATTAATTATAATCAACCTATGATGATCCTCTTTTGTGGTTCTGGGAATATTCTTATTATTTGTTTATTTCTGTGATTCGATCCATGGAGTCTGGCGTTTATCATCCTATTGATCCTGAATTGATCATTACTAATGACAAAAAGTTAAGTGGGCACATCCAACCATGAGCATCTGATGTGCTCGAGACCTTCAAGTGGTATCAGAGGTAGGTTACAACGTTGATTATAGTTATTTAATTTTCATTGAAAATTTACGCATTTATATTTGATTCAATTCAAGATATATCAGTCTATAAAACTGAATGAATGATATCTGTTCTTCCTCCTTCTTTTCTCGATTGACTTCATAGAAATGACCTTTTGATTTTAATTTTGATTGAAATAAAAATGAGGAATTCATCCGGAGGAGCCGCTCATTCTGTCTGTACAACACCAGAATACACGACATGTTGTGAAATCTACATGCTATATACATAGTTTCAATGAACCGGTTCTGGTCCACTAAACCATGTCGTGTGAATTGATCATACCTAAGATTTTGTTTAATACATAGTGTTGACCAGAACTGAGCGGAGCGTGGAAGTTGGAATACATGGCATGTATGTTGAATCAACACGTCGGGTAGTCCGATCCGGCCCAGGTGAAACCATGTACAAGGAGAAGCTATGTAACTGCGTGCACATGATTTCCAGACCGGTAACCACGTAACAAGTAAGTACATGCCATGTTAGATTAATCTACACATCGTGTACTCCAAAATTTCTAAAATAATGAAAACACACCAAAGCCCCTTGCATGTACTTTGGATAGAGGGTGAAGAAAAAAATACATAGTATGTAATATAGCCTACAGGCCGTGTACTTTCTAGAAATGGAATTTCACCTGGTTTCCTCCAAAGTACAAAGACCCGTACAAGGGATATAGATGAGAATAATCTCAAAGAAATTCATAAAGGAATTTAAGATAAATAATTGATTAATTATAAGATCGTAATTAATTGAATTCAAGAATGACTTATCTTGAATAAAAGAAAGATTAAAATAATTTGAATACTAAATATGTGTAAATTTCATTGCATGCTATAGATGATCATGAGCTAGACCCAAGACCCTTTGTGTGTGAATGGTTTCATTTAAATTTATTTAATTTAAATTTGTTTTTCTGTGACCCTTCTTCCAATAAAATTTAGGGCATGTGTGCCCATGGTTTCTTTAGTGTAAACCCATTGTAATTGAGGATCTCCCAAGCTAGAGAAGGCTGTTCAAAATCTAAATCTGAGGTGTAACCAACCCAAGAAGATACAACTGGGAGAAGAAAAATAGGAACCCTCAGGTTCAAGGTGTTTTTCCCTAGGTCGGGGTTATCTTATCAAAGCGACTAGATAAGACAACCAATAGAATCTCATGATCATGCTATCCTATTTTCTTTATTTCTGATTGTATGGTTTATTTATTATGTATGTGTTGTCGCGATCACATATTTAATTAAATAAATAAGCATGCAATGATGGAATAAAATAAAAACCAGACTATGTGTAAACATTATCAGAACATGGTTAATCACTTAAGAAAGCATCACTTAATATTATCAAGCATGTGATAAAACAAAACTATGCATAAAAGTTTGAAATCCCTCAAATACCATATTATGCTAGAACAAGACTTTTTGTTACTTGATTAATGGCAAGACTTAATAAAACTATGTGTTTTAACCAACACTTGTTGGGACACTTAATTTTATAAAGGATGCTCTTATGAAAGTTTCGGGTTGACTTAAACATTTTACATTAAGAGGAGCATCCCTTGCATGACTTGTTGTAAAATGGAGGCAAGTGTTGAGAAAATCCAAGTCAGGATTTCAGGATTGGGGATCCCACTCAATAGATCAAGGAACTATAAGCTCACAGTTAGCAAAGACATGCCTACCTAAATACCTTTAAATAGCTTGACCAACCCTTTTTGGGGTTATGCGAAGGGGAATATGGATCCTTGCTACTAGAATTTCATAGAAACTAGGCATTCCAAGTTCAATGGTGGGTGTCATTGTTACATGATAAAATAGTGGGAGAATTGATAAATTCATTTATTATTTTTCATAAAATGTAATCAAAAGGTACTGATAAATTTTCTCTCTTAATTTTGTAGAATCAATATGAGAAACTCATCAACCAATTTTTGTTTGTGATCAATTCTGTATAAATACAATATCCTCACCAGTAGTAACTTTTAATAATGGTTTTGGCACCTTCAGGTTATCCTATTCCATGAATGAAAGTTTTACGTGATGGAGTCCTCACTTCCGGATTCACCTACCCAAAGGGCTAGTGATGATGACTTCTTGGTCTATGATCAACATTTCAATGATGCACTTGAAATTCAATGTTTGATGTTGTCATCAATGTCTAGTGTGCTCATGAAGACTCATGAAGACATGGATTCCTATAGCATGCTCGATCACATCTATGTTCTATACCAGTACAGAGCAAGGTAGGAATGGTTTGAGACTCAAAGTCTCTATTTCAGAGAAATCTTGGAGAGGGTGCCCCATCTAGGCCTCATGTAGTCAAGCCCTTTACATACATTTAAAACATGGATTTTATAGGGTTTAAACTCCCCTAAGAATTGGGTACCGATCTCATTCTTCCATCACTTCCCCATAGCTTCTCTAACTTTGTTGTAAATATCAACATGGACATCATTGAGAAGTCTCTATATTTTCTTCTTATCCTCTTTCACAAAGTGGACAATGATATTAAGTGTGAAAATCCTTTTGTCCTTATGGTGAATAAAAGTACAGGGAAGATGAAGAGAATTAATCCCAAAGCTTATTCAAGGCCTTCTAAGAAAAGGAAGATCAAAGGGGAGGCAAGATAACAGGAGGTTGTTTGTTTCCCATGTGGAAAGAAGGGTCATTGGATGAAAAATTGCACCCAACCAAGGAAGCAATGGGAAGCTTCAGGTGTGTTTGTTATCAAAACAAATATATCTATTTCTACCAATTCGGTATTAGATACTACTTTTTGGTTCTCACATCTGTATGGAAATGAATGTTTCTAATTTTATAAAGATAACATTTTTTTTGGTAGGGCACATTTATATAATGACTTTTATGTGTTAGACTACAAAATCCAAGTAATGGAAATTGATGACAAAGTTAATTCACATGAATCATAACACACCCAACTTGGCATCCCCATCTAGGTCATGTCAATGGAAAACATTTGTCAAAATTACATCAAGATGTGTATTTATATTCTTTCGAACTAAAACCACATGGTGTATGTCATGCATGTCTACAAGGAAACATGACCAAATCCCTATTTAGTGGGAGAGGTGAAAGGAATAAAGAGTTTCTATAATTAGTTCACATAGTTATGTGTGGAAAATTTCCAGTTGAGCAAAGGGGTGGGTTCTTCTACTTCATAAATTTTACTGATGATTTTAGTAGATATGGATATATTTACTTAATGAGGTATAAGTCATATTATTTTGATCAGTTCAAAGAATAAAATAATGAAGTTGAGAACCATTTTGGTAAAAAGATTAAGAAACTGTATTTAGTAAGATGAGTAGAATATCTTAATCAGTATATCATTGATTTCTTATAGGATTTTAAGATTATATCTTAGCTCACTCCTCCTTACATGCCTCAGTGGAATGGTGTTAGTGAAAGGAGGAACCGCACCCTGTTGGACATGTTGACATCAATGACGAGTCATGCGATTCTTCCATTATCATTTTGGGGATACGCATTACATACAGCAGCACACATACTAAACCAAGTACCAATTAAATCGATAAATGGTATTCCATACAAGTTATGGTGTGGATGCAAAGCCATGTTATCAAATTTACATATGTGAGGTAGCGAAGCATTTGTTAAGGCCTCTTCAGGTAAAAAACTTTCACCCCGAGGCACAAAGTGTACCTTTATAGGATATCCCAAGAAAACAATGGGATATTACCTATACTACCACTAAGATAAAAAGGATACAGTGGAATGACACTACATATTCCTTGAAAGGGAGCACATCTCCAAAATAGATAGTGGGAATGAGATAGACTTCGATGAAGTCGAGGCTCAAGATACACAAGAGTTGGTACAAGAACAGATTTCACAAAGGCCCATGGAAGAACAATATGTTCCAGAGACACAAGAAATGTGTAGGAGCATGAGAGAAGTTAGAGAACCATAACGATATGGTTTTTTTTCATTGAGGATGGTGACTCGTTATTGGCTGACAATGATGATCCTCTTACCTACAAGGAAGAAGTTGAAGGCACATACATTGCCAAGTGGCAAGAAGCCATGAATTATAAAATTTATTCCATGTACCAAAACAAAGTTTATATTTTGGTAGATCCTCTTGTTGATATAAATCCTATTGGTAATAAATGGGTATTCAAGAAGAAACTATACATGGAGGGACAAGTCAGCACCTATAAGGCACGACTTGTTGCCAAAGGTTTTAGAAAACATCAAGGAATTGACTATGATGAAACCTTTTCACTGGTTGCGATGCTGAAATCCATCAGAATCCTATTGGCCATTGTTGCATACCATGACTATGAAATTTTGAAAATGGATGTCAAAACAACATTCTTTAACGGGAACCTCCAGGAAGATGTCTACATGACACAACCTAAAGGTTTTGTGACTCCGAAGGATGCCAACAAGGTATAAAAGTTGAAAAAAATCCATTTATGGATTAAATAAAGCATCAAGGTCATGGAAAATTCATTTTTATGAAGCCGTAACAAAATTTGGCTTTGTTAAGAATGAATGTGAGCCTTCTGTCTACAAAAGGTTTAAAAGTAGTGCAGTTTTTTCCCTAAAATTATATTTTGATGAAATATTACTAATTGGCAACAATGTACATGTATTACAGTCAGTTAAGGAATGGTTGGATAGATTCTTCACTATGAAAAACATGGGTGAGACAAAATATATTCTTGGGATCAAGATCCATCATGTTAGATCTAAGAGAATGCTGGGCCTAAGTCAAAGTACATACATTGACAAGTCACAGAAGAGATACAATATGGAACAGTCCAAGTGGGGATTGTTGACAGTGTCACATGGAATTCATCATTCCAAGAAAATGTATCCTAAGACACATTAAGAATGGAATAAAATGGAAATGATCCATAACGCATCTTCGATTGGGTCAGAAATGTATGTTATTCTATATACAAGGCTAGATGATGCTCACGCATTATGTGAAGTAGGAAGATATCAAGCTGATCTAGGAGACCTCCATTGGATGGAAGTCAAGACTATCCTTAAGTATATGAGGCCTTCTAATGATATGTTCATGGTTTATGGAGGATATGAGGAAATATTCATCAGAGGACATGTAGATGATATTTTCCAAACTGATCAAGATGACATGAAGTCGCAGACTGGATGCATCTTCAGTTTTAATGGAGGTGAAGTGAGCTAGAAGAGCTCAAAGCAAGGTGTGGTTGCGGATTCTATAGTAGAGTCCGAGTGTATCGCAGCTTCTAAGGTAGCTAAAGAATCAGTATGGATGGAATCTTCATCCAGCATCTGGATGTAGTACCTACCAATAAAGATCCTATCACACTCTATTGTGATAATACTGCAGTGGTGGAACTTGTAATAGAGTCTAGGTCACTTCAATGGACAAAGCACATACTTCGGAAGTATCATCTTTTGAGGGATTTTTCTCAGAGAGTTGGAGTTGTAGTGAGTAGTATTTCCATGGAAGACAACGTGGTGGACCCCTAGACTAAAGCTTTAACTTAGTTGAAACTTGATCATCATGTGTGGTCTAGAAGATTAAAAATCATAGGTAGTTGGCCCTAGTCCAAGTGAGAGTTTGTTAGAGTTGTTTTTTCTGAACCAACTATTTATACATTGATTACATGAATGAAAACTTATTATATATTGTTCATTGTTTTTCATAACTATAATATAATAATGTCTTTGAATATTTGTTGCATTATTAAGGTCATGGTAGATCCCCGCTATGATGAGAACCTTGAAATGATATAACAATATTCTTAAATAATGTTCTACGGTTGGATGACATACTATGATAGGACACGTAGTATATAGACCATCATGTGAGAGTACTCGTAAGAATATGAGACTCTCTCTCATGGAGTTCCCACTTGGTAATCTCCACTATGGGATATTATGAGACCAGACCCACCAATAGTAATTCTTCATGTCATGATGTCATCGTGTATTTCTATCTACGAGCGTGTGTAATGCTCCTTGCACTGGAAGATTATCATTAACTCATTCCATGACCTGCACACTTAGATTTTATGATGAAAACTGTCACGAAGACAATTGGTGGGAAGTAGGGTACGTTGGGTGCGTCATGAAGGACATGTTGTTAATGGATAAGTTGAGGAAGGATTTTCCCTTCCATATTTATGGAAGTAGATATCTCGGGCCATTTGATTGAAATAGAGCTGTCTCCCAAATTCCTTGGCTATGGTGTCACGATGAGTTTATTTCTAGAAGTCAAAGAATGACGGAACAAGCATATAGGTTTTTGAATCAGCCATGAAACATGTTTGATGAGATATTGAGACAAAGGGATTAAATTACATGATAATCATTTGTAGGAGGTGACACATTAATGTGGTGTAAACTTCTTTTTCTTGGGTTCCTTGACACGTTTCTAGATAGTAATCTTAGTATTTAGGCAAGACAACCTAATGCCAACGAGAAAGAGGCCTAGAGGGTCACAAACAAAGTTTATCCATGTATATCAAGTAGAATAAAGATTATTCTCGTATATGGTTTAATAATTATTCAAGGAAGTTTAAATCGTTTAAATGTTGGAGGAAGAATAAAATGAAAATAAGATATACCCATCATTTACATTGAATGTACACGCCATGTAGTTTTTATTTTAGAATGTAAATGAAAAATGAGTACACGATGTGTATTAATTATTACACATCGTGTAGATTTTTCAGTTGGGATTTTGAGGAAATAATATCATTTTATTAAATAATATTTATTATAATCAGCGAGGGAACTTTTCAAGGAATTAATGAATCGACATGGGGGTTTTCGATAAGATTTAATGAAATAAATAAAACACATAACACGTTTATTTATTGTCATAACTCTATAACCTCAAACCCAATTATAAATATCCTCACAACCCCAACACTTTTATCTAATTGGTGTGCACAACAATTCTGGAGAATTATCTCAAGGCTAAAAGAACTCTTTTCTCCATGAACATTCTCAAAACCGAGAGAGATATTCCTCGATCGGATCGAGGCGATCTAAGGTGGAAAACACAATAAAAGGCTTCTCCATGCTAGCACCCGAGGATTCCTTTAGCGATGTCCAGAGATACGTGTTTCACATGTGGATCACCACTAGAGGAAGCCTAAATTTGGCTTTTGTGACGCAATGAAGAATCACATCAGAATGTGATTAGAAATATCAAAGAAGAAAGAATCCCAAAAAAGGTACAACTTGTCAACAAATTAAATTAATTATAATCAACCTGTGATAATTATTCTTTTTTGTTCTGAGACTATTCTTCTTCTTTTTCTATTTCTATGATTCAATCTGTGGAGTCTGGCATTTTTTCCATATTAATATTGGATTGATCATTTATAATAACAAAACGACAAGTGGGCACATCCACCCATGAGATTTCACTACGCCCATGAACTTACTAATCCCCCTGCATCAACATAGATCAAGACCAACACCAAATGCATCACAAAACATGGTATACCCCTTACCTAACTCAAGTAAGATCAAAATTGATTTGGTTGTTAATCACATATTTAACTCTTGGGAATTATCCTCACATTATTAAAAATATTCAAACATCATTTCCTTCTTGGTCAAATGAGAGAGTAGAACTTCCAAAAAAGATATTTCCTTGATAAACCATTGGTAATATCGTTATAAACCCAGAAAACATTAGAAATCAGAAACATTTGTTGTCTCCTCCCATAGTACAATGGCTTGAAATTTTCTCTGGTTCTATTAACACACCTTCCTCATAGATAATGTGACCCAATAAATGCACCCTAAAAATCGATAAATGAAACTTGAATATATTGGTGTGTATCATATGATATATTCTTGTAATTAGGAAAATGTTATGATGTTTGGAATGATCATCCTGAGTCTTTTAGTACACCAATATTTCATTCATATAAACTAAAAAATAAACTGATACAAATATAGGTGAGATATGTTTTTCATTAGGGATATAAAAAATTCCATCATCTTATTTAACCTAAAAAGACTGGAAAAAACTCATATAACCCATACCTTCTCCTGAACGAATTTTGTGGTACATTAGAAGGTCACACCCTTAGCGGATGATAGCCTAATGTAAGATTTATATTAGACAAAAATGATGCATCCCTTAGCTGGAAAAAGGGCCATTAATTTGAGGTAGATGGTATTGGTTCTTGATTGCAATTTGATTCATATTCCTATAAATAAAACATAAACACAAATATCCATTAGCATTCTCATAAAATAACATCGAAGATCCTCAAGGTGGTGTACATTGAATAATAAACACATTATTCTCTATTTCCTCCAATTGAGATTTAATAACATGTATTTCTACTACTTCAATTCTATATAGAATAATGGAAACTAGTTATGCACTTAGAAGAAACTCAATTCTGAACTCAACATCTCTCTTAGACAAGAACCCCATTATTTCCTCAGGAAACACATCCTGAATCTGATTTACTACATAAGGAAAGTCATGTTTTTCTACCATCCCATCATCATGCATAAGATAATATACTTAGGATATGATTTTATAGAACTGCTAAAAAACTATCCCTACACATTCTTCTCAGGTTTCCCATTCTCCATGATGAGTAATATTTTTTCTATTAAAATAAAAGAATGTTACCCTATGATAGAAAAAATTTGATTTTTTTATGGTACAATACAAGCCAAATCATTCCCAAAATCAGGTCAAAACCTGACATCTCATGCATAAACAACTCCCATAGAAAATGGTACCCACCAAACATAATTTATCACCCTTTACACTACCTAATATTTTATACTCAGACCCCTAATGGTGTATTAATCAACATGACACCACACATATGTTTCACTACTAGAACCAATAAAACCAAAAACTATGTAGATATAAAAGTGTGTGTAAGAAATATATCAAATAAAGAATTAGTAGGTGTGGAAGCCATAAGAATTGTACATCAAATAGTCAGTGGTCCTGCCTCGCCACTTCTAGTTGTAGACTGAACTATATGAAGAAGGCCTACCCCTATACGTTGGTCCCCAATCTAAATTTCTAATACTTGAATGCCATGCTAGTATATAATTTATCATCCCAGATTACTACATGCTCCACCTCTACCAATATGGCCTATAGAGCACCAACGGTGATCCTGATATGGGGTAATAGAACCCCTACATGCACTCAACATCAACCTCAGCCCATAATCCATGCCCAACTACCGAGGGTTCCTACATAACCTTTGCACATGTACCATTATTCCGCATGCTTGGAACTCAACTAGTGGTTAGGGTAATTGACCCTACATCTATATTGGAATTCCGCACAAATATAAAAATATCTCGTCTCCACCTGGAGAGGTTGATCCCTTATTTTCACTACTCAACATGGTACAACCCATGAGAATATTTCTGAAATGATGCTTCCTACCCTTGGATTTTGCACTAGTGG
Organism: Viscum album; assembly: GCA_963277665.1. Classification (NCBI taxonomy): domain Eukaryota; kingdom Viridiplantae; phylum Streptophyta; class Magnoliopsida; order Santalales; family Viscaceae; genus Viscum; species Viscum album. Next base: position 1,460,300,502 of record OY728162.1, on the reverse strand, counting down.
TATGTCCAAATAGAACCACATTCCCACCACCTGAATCATCTCTTACGTATCCTTCTAAAATAAGGGCCTAATCCACCACATCTAAAAAACTATTAAAATGTTAGATGTTGAACTAGGAATTAATCTCATGTATAATTCCATCTTGAAAATGTATTTCTGTAGCAGCCTCATCCTCTTCCAATGTTGGGATGATGTGTTACAAGTCTGTGAAGTGGACCGCATAATTCATCATTGACATGGTTCCCCATGTAAACCTCATAAACTCTAGAACCTTTTCCAACCTCAAATTATTTGGATAGTAATGTTCCTATAAAATTCTTGTAATTCCATCCATATCATACCATTATCCTACTAGGTTTGATCCAAAATATCCCACCATCACCCTGTTAGTTCTCATAACATATTGGTTTCTAACTTGAATCTCTTCTCATAAAGAGTATCAAGGTTGTCCAAAATCATTGGGATGAACTCTATCTATAATTATACTACATTGGATCCAACCACTCTAGAAAATATTGGAGGGTGTTGCAACTAAAAATCTCTGATCAGATCAAACATACATGGCACAACCCTCCCTAGGTCCCATTCAATCATCTGAATAAAAATATCAAAGTTCTTTGGGAACTTCTATTCTCCTCTTTTACCTTGGACCACTAGGATTTCATTCACCATTTATAGAGGATAATTCTCATCAATATCCTCTTGTCCCCCATCGAGTACAAACCATCGTACTGGAATTTCTCTATAACGACGAACACAAATCTTAGATCATATAACATATATCTTCCACAATTTACACAAAGGAAGGATCTCCTCTATCCATAAACAACCCAATTTTCAAATATTGTCCCAATGTACACTATCACGCCTCAAAAACTACCCTAAACCATCCATACCATGATCATGGCCAATAGGAAAATACTGAATCAAAAAACTACATTCCCTTTTTATTAGACATCCCTACTTAAATGATTCCCCTTTCTCAATGAAATTATTTCCCTCTTGAGAACACATCCCATTTTTTGACATGAAAAAACCAATATTTTAACTCATATATAACCTTTCATTAAACAAAATTCTTTTATCATTCCACAAAAATCTTTCTATTAAACCATTTTAATCATCATTATTAAACACCACTTTTTCATGTTTTTAAGGAAAACAAAACATACTCTACCCTCCAGGACTCGCACACCCTTCATGTGTGTGCCTACCATGATGCATGTCACCTATATCCCTAGGTTCTTATAATGGTGCATTAATGTTCAATCCCACACCATTTTATCAATGATACAAATATTGTCAAACTATCACATCACACAACAAGTGCATCACCCAATGGTAAAATATCATTCAACTGTAACAATACAAATCAAGAACAATAATTCCTACCCCAGTTACTTGGGTTTTATCTCATACATGGGTTAGTTAAACACATGAAGGAGCTCATTTACAAGGATTGAAAATTCCTAATATCCTGTCTACAATTCAAAAATATGTAATGCATAGAAAAGAACGGCTCTCATAATACTTTGTAACATCTGTTGTACCTCTCGAACCCCTCAAGGTTTTATTTTCATGATCACAATCACCCTCATATTTTTCTAATCCTCTTTCAAGTGTTTTTGGATGATAGGAATCAATTCAGGTGGCCAAGGAATTGGTCCAAGAAAGAAAGGAGGCAAAGTGGACTGAAATTCAGTCCACCGGCCAACCGATGGAAGTGCACCGGCCAACCGATATGAGCCTGGACAGAAGGCATCCTTCTGTCCAGACCACCGGCCAACCGGTGGCACACTAGCGGCCAGCCGGTGGCACCTGCACAGCAGAGGAGGCTACTGCCTCACCACCGGCCAACCGGTGGCCTCAGCACCGGCCAGCCGGTGGCACCCAGCAAGCACAGTGGGAGCTACTGTCTCCCCACCGGCCAGCCGGTGGCTCCTCCACCGGTCAGCCGGTGGAGCCTGGACCAGAATGCTTCTCCTCTGCCAAGGCACCGGCCAGCCGGTGGCCCTGCACCGGCCAGCCGGTAGCCCAGTCAAACTAGCCGTTGGGGCTTTGACCAGGCTGCTCCACTTGCCTCCCAACAACTCCGAAAGCCTTTCCAACGGCTCCAAAGGCCTCCAACGGCCATATGAGGGTTCCCCCTCTCTAAATAAAGGACCTTGAAGCCCCGAAACAATTGTCGGACCATAATTAAGCATTGTGAAGCCAACGAACACAATTCTCCTCATTTGGCAAACCTCCGGCGGATTGCTCCAAGGGAACCACAACTGCTCCAATCCAATTCCACATCCAAGGAGAACCACCATAGAAGCTTGGGAGTGCACGTCTTCAACTCCATCATCAAATTGGCGCCCAAGGCTTCTCAACCATACGGGTTTTATTGTTTTATTTATTTTGAGCTTTAAATTTGGGTTTGTGCCTACAAACCCCAAACCACTTTTCTCATCCCCTCTTTCTTTTGGGTTCTCACACCACCATTAAGGTGTGAAGAGGTTTCTTCAAGCCTTTCCTTTTAAAAGGCTTGAGTTGTCGGTGAGCTAGCCTTCACCCGTTAATAAGGCTAGTGGGTTCTTGCTATTCCATTGAAAACAAGTGGGTTCTTGCTTAACCAACAAAAGCAAGCTGTACTAGGTCCTAGTGCTACCTCAAAGCCTAGTGGGTTTCTTTCTAAAACCATTGAAAAGCAAGCGGTAGGAATCTCTCAACGGTTGAGTTGGGAGCAGAGATGTAGGCCGGGTTTTGGCCGAACTCCGTTATCAATTTCGTGTGTCTTGCCTCTTTACTTTCCGCTGCATTTCAACATTGATTTTTAATTTGTTAATCATTTTTTAAAAGGCAATTCACCCCCCTCTTGCCATCATTCCTCGTTTGTTCCGAACCAACAACATCCACAACTGAGGATCCACTAAACTTGTGCCCCAAGTTGTGTCTCCACATGACCTCAAGCAGGCCACCCCATACACAAGAGGTTGTTGACAAGCATTGAGGGTCTAAAATATCATGTGGGGAGACTATAACCATTTTATTAAATAAATCCAAAGAAGATAACATATGAAATAATAGAAAAAACAAAAATCTACTAAAAACATGCATTACCAACCATTTCCCAAAACAGTGTATAAACAACAACCAAATAATTAATATTTTATGTCATGGTAACGGTGTTGAATGTGAAAGAAACTCAAAATAAAGACCAATATAACAATCACCAAAATGTTTCTGAACTCCAAATATGGATCCCTCATACATGAACATCCAATGCCCAAATAAAACCTCTAGAATAGGGTTTTTTCCCAAGTCCCGGACTGCAACCATAAATTCTTGTTTGATACACAATGGAATCCTAAGCAGGGTGTGAGTAAAACATAGTAGGCCATCACCAATGGTTTCTAAACAATATCTACTCTGAAAAGGTATTTTTTAGTACTAAAATAAAATAAAATAAAATAAAATATTAACTAGGTGTCATTAGTTAACAATATCCACATAGCCATTTTCATCGATTAGGAATTTACATCATTTACACTATAGCCTAATATGGTAAATTGATAATAATAATGGAATAAGTAATGTTCCCTATATCACTAGTGACAAACATTTCACAAATAATTACGTCACAATTTCCCTGGATCCTTGGTCTAGGTAGTCTCATAAAATTAAACTGTTAGGGGCATAGAGACTCATTGTCCTTATCTAACCCATGCGCTCATCAATGTAAACTATTAGGGGTATAGAGACTCATTGTTCTTATCTAACCTATGCATTGTAGGGGTGGGGTTTAGAGACTCAGTCTTACCCAACCCATGGACAAAGATCCTTAAGTCTTATACCCCACTACTACCATCCCATGCACACATTATTGTTTATCCATTTACCATATATACCATATCACAAACCATTAAAAAATTCAAAACACAGATCTTTCACATTTAATATTCATTTAACATATAAATCAACATCAACCTTTAACATAGTATCACATTTATCATTTACATCTAATAGTCCATTTATCCAATTTCCATTTTTCATTCATTATCCCATTTATTATATTCATCAATTCCCATACACTAACTCATTTAACACATTATTCAATTAAAATGTATTATACTATATATAAATTTCAATTAAAACTACATAATTCTTTTGAAATTTTCAGTTTATTTCATTTAACCCCTTTCACATTATGCCATACAATATATTATAACCCTGCAAACAACTAAACATTATAACATTAATTCCTTTTATAATTCAATCTACTATATCTACATTTTTTTCCTAATCTATACTTCATATCAAGTTAATTCTAATCATAGAATTTAAATTTTCCTAATTTGGGAATGTTGGCACACCCTATGGATAGAACTAAATTGGTCTAATCAAACTCAATGCATCTAAAGGGGGTCATTAGGGTTTTGATTCATAATTTATCAAAAAAATTACAAATATCACTAAATTTTTCAATTTCACAACATACTAGTAGCAATAGAACAACCACATATGATAAAATCAACTTTAGGAATATGGGATATAAATTGTAAGCCACACACATAGATTTTGAAGATGAACACTCAATTAACCTTGGCCTAAGACTCGGATTGAAACACCCATTGAAAACTTGATCTTAAAATCTTTTGGAAAAAGAGGTTTTTAGGGATTCTAAATAATATGAACAAAGCTACAAGTCTTGATATGGAAAAGGGAGAAAATAGAAATGTTAGACTTACCCAGATCATTGATACTCACCAACGACACTTTAAATGACCTAACAATGAGGGATTTTCAACCTTTTGAATCCTTCAGAGTTTTGGTTCACCACTAGGGTTATTGGAGGAGGAATGGATAATACAATTTGGTCAAATATCATAAATACCGAAGGGGGGAAAGGATAAAATATCACAATGAATGTGGTGTACAGTTTGGCCACACGGGTTTCCAAACCCTGCACTAACCTCTTTCCACGAGGGGTTAGGCTGCATGTTTACCTACGAAACCCACACAGTTTAACAAAAAATGGGCCAATAATACAGAATAGAACTATCCAAACATGCATAGTTTGGCCTTTACATTGCATGGTTTACTTAACCATGTACCCCTTCCTATTGTGCAACATGGTTTGGGTGCATGGTTACTCCTAATCATTTTCCAACTGTGAAACATGAAATAGATGGCCATTTTTTCCATCTTCCATGATTCCAACCCATGTAACACACCTATTCCTCATCACACATCTAGTAAAATTTTCCTTAACTATAATTAGGAAATTTAAAATAGGATTTAAACAAGATTCTACTTTGTGAGGGAAGTTCCGGATCGTAAAAATCTCATGTCTCTATTGAACTACCACATGAAGATTCAAGACCTTCATCCATAGATTCTTAGAACATGTGTGGATATATCTAGATAAATAATCACTTGTATTCCCTACCAAAATAATAATTCATCGATAGATTTATTAAAAATTTATAAATATGATAATCTTGTTTGATTTAACTCTTATTTTAAATTAATTATAAATTAAATTTAAAATATCATCTTTTGGATATTTTAGGGTTTATTTTTCAGGTTCATTAAATTTTATCCATTAGTATTAATGAAATAAATGGTAACTTACCGAATTATTTTTCTATTCAATAGAACCTACAAGTTGTATTAGTTTATTCATATTCTAATTTATATTTATTTATAATTTTTTTGAAAATTTTCAAAAAATGGTTTGTCAGTTTTCATATTATTAATTTTTTTAATTCTTATCATTAGGATAAATCATTCATCTATGTTTTTATGAACAATAACTGGAAAAAATGCATGATGAATAATCAAAGATCCCAACCCATGGTGATAAGTTTAATGCCTTCATAACATGAGTACATGACATGTAATAGTAAATTATGTGTAGTTTACTCATGGTAAACTCACACAAGGATAAAGTTATGCAAGTCTTGACTCTCCATGTGACTCAGTACATAAAATCATTAAACATTATATATTCAAAAACAACACGATACATGGTTTGACATGGACAATATGAAATATAGATAGTGTTCATGACTTGTAACAACACATAATTAAACACATCACCTAACTCATGATGAATTATGTGGTCGGTAAATGAATACATTGCATGACTTGTATTGATTTCTAGTTGAGAGATAGAATAAGATGCAGACTATAAACCATGTAGTTGGTATGAACATGCAATGTAACATGTATCATACCATGCAAGGTACACTCATTGTTCTTTTGGGCAATTAATTTGGGTGAACATGTGCTGTTTTAATAGTAATTTAAATTTTAAAACTACACAAATAGTAATGGTCATCCTAAACATAATTCACTTTACATGCATTGTTAGTAGTATATGTAATGTATATTAATGGTGTGTCATGTAGTCATACAAGCTATGAAAATTAAGTGGTTTCACCCACATAATTGTATTACATGTATATCACAACATGTTGTGTAGACATACATATCATGTAACCATAAATATTATGTAAGTACACATCACACAACAATGACCATGCATAGCATGTGTCACATGACATGGTGAGTGACAGTACATGTCATGTCAATATTAAGATTCAAAAAAATGAATTTTAATATCATGAAAAATATAAACACCACGTGACCTCCCAGTATACATAGTGTAATAAAATTATTTTTTAAAATTTAAATTTATATAATTGTTTAAAAAATATCATGGATGAGATTCATATGTCATTGGGATTGTTAGTGAATAACATTAAGAAAAAGAATTTATTTATTTATTTATTTATTATAATAAACTTATCTTAATTGCAAAGAATGAAAATGTATTCTATAAATTAAAAATTCATATTAGTTGCATATTTCGATTTATCATAATATTTGACCAACATTCGTATGTGTTACATTTATTTGTTTAATTTAATTAATTATTTTTTTCTTTAATGTTATATTTATTACTAAATTAAATATGATGATATTTTAATTATCCACCCAACATTATTATATATACTCAAGTGTTCCAAAGTAGTTCTTTTATGTTACCACAAACCCCTAGTTCTCATCACTTCCATGTAAGTAAACCATTGTAAAAGAAGGAATTTTCAGTTAGCGGTGATGGTTCAAAACCTAATATGAGGTGAATCCAACCATGTTTTTTCATAGGAAGATAATAAAATGATGAAACAATATACAATAATAGGTTTAAGAATTTTTTTCCCCAGTGTCAAGGTTAGTTTATGACCAATCAATAAACCAACTAGTAGATTAAAACTATTGTTAATATCACGCCTTTATTATATTTTTAATTCATGTTTATTTATTTAATTTTTATGATCCATGGTTTATTTGGATTATTAGGCACAATCACAAATGATAAATAAATTAAATATCATTCAAAGATAAAACAAAATAAAATTAATGTGTGTAAACTATTTCATCAAACATGGTTAATTAATTATGTAAGTTGAATATAATATTAATAATCGCGTGAATAAGAAAATTGAGAGTATTTATGAATATATTAAGAAAACGCTCAATGGAGATATTAAATCAGAAAATGAAATCAATTTTTTGAGTTAATATGAAACCACGGTTATAGTTTCAATTTGGATATAATCAATGATATTTTTAATTATTTTGGAATCTTGGTAAAGATAATGGGTTGACATAACCAAATTGGTATTATTAATAACAATAATAGTCCATTTAATACAAATTGGGGGCAAGAGTTGAGGAAATTCAAGTATAAGATTGGAGAGTCCATTTAATAGATCAAAGTTCCATGAGTTAATGTAGTTCTAATGTAAATCCTAAATAACAAACATTAAGTAATTTTTATATCTATAATCTGAGTTATAATAAGGGAAATATGGATCTTTTACTAGAATATCAGAGTGATAGGATATTCTGAATATAGTGAATATGGTTGTTCATATTTTATAAAATAGTATAAGACTTAATTAATATGTTAATTTTGACTTAATCAGTAATCAATATAAAGTTCTAAAATATAATTTTATTTATTTTAAAAAATGTAAAACAACTCGAACTCATGACATTCCTTATAATACATATTGAAGAAACATAATCTCTTTACCAATGATAACTTATAGGAGTGTTAAAGGTTCTTTCACATTATACTATGCCAAGAGTGGAAGTGTTGTGTACTAGAGTCCCTTTTTCCTACAAACCAATACTGGGAGGAAGGTGATGAAGATGAAAATGTCTTCTTGAAACACTTGTATGATTAATTTTACATCCTATCATCCTTGACCGGTGATCTCCAGATGCATCATGAAGCAATGGATGCATACTCAATGTTGTCTCATCATCATGATATTAAAATAATGTAAGACCAGAAATGGTATACTATTATAGCCCTGCTTTTTATTACAACATAAACATGCTTTATTACATAAAACATCACTTGATACAATAAAGAAGATCGAGAGGTTTAGTGTCTTTGTGGATTAGGATCATTACATAAAAACTTTAAACATGAAATACAACATCTTTATTGAAAACTTCCTTTACATGACCACTACATTCCTTCGTACTTAGCATTGCATGGGATAGCCTGAGGACATGCATAAGAAAAGGGTGAGCTATAAAGCCCAGTAAGGGAGTACACAATGAATAGAATGAGGAGTAAAATACATGTTAGGCAATAGGAACAAGAAATAGAGCATAAGAGTAACATGAACATAAAGGCATGATAAAGCATGATAATCATAACATGGAAATGTGGAAACAACACTTAACATTGAATTAGCATGAGCCAAGGCTCATTGCGCATGGAGCATGAGCACACCCTCATTGCACTTGAAGCACGAGTAAATCCTTGTTGCACTTGAATTTGTATGAGTCAACACTCATTTCACATGACGTATCATGATACTATACTTTACCCAATGCATTGGAGCGCTATAAGGGCACACCCTTCTTAAACATTTCATTTCATGCATAAGTGTGCCACATGGATCATAAAACATGGATTCATAAAACATAATCATTTATTCCACAATAAAGGAATGTGGAATTCATACATGAAACTTTATAATCAATAAGTAAATGTTCATAAAGGTGAATACCCTTGATGGAGAAATGGGCATGGTATTCACTACACAATGATATTGGCTTAGAAAATCGGTGTGATTTCGGCAGCGTAACGGTGTGACATAAGAATTCATAAAAAATGGTTGATGACAGAGAAAGGGGTTACTCATAATATTTACATGTAATGGACAGTAATAAGGTCATATAGATACATGTCCCAACAATTGAAAAGGAATTTAGATTCATCATACAAAATTATTGCTTGAATATATAAGAGGAGAAAAAGTTCCTTTCGGAATTTCGGCATAGTAACGGGTGTACATAGGAGGCATTTAATGGGAGAGAAAGGGGTCTCCCATAATTCAAACAATAATAGGGAAGTATGGGAGATGTGAGAAACCATACCCCAACATTAATAATTTAAATTAAAATGGCAATACAACTTAATGAAAATTGACAAAAATGAGAAAGGAAGAAAAAACCCTTACTTGGAAGTGTGCTTCCAAAGGCTAGAGAGAGGCTTGTGAGAGGCTTATAGGGAGCTTGGGGCACCTTGGGAGGACTATAGAGAGTGTAGGGAAGAGGTTGGAAGAACTCCAAGGGATTTTAGTGTGGAGGAAGTGGGAGCTTGGGTGGGTTTATATAGGAAAGGTGAGAGAATTCTTTATTATTTAGGTTTGGGACCCCTTATATTAAAATAATCCAAACCACAAACCATCCCATGGTATTTGCCCATGGTTTCTGGAAAAGGAAAGAGGAAAAAAAATATTTTACAATGCCAAGGTCTGAACTTATTAAAAAATTAGGTTTGCGTATGTGGAGGTGAGTCACACTCCCATGGAAAATAATTTAAAAAGGCAAAGTGTTGAATAAGTCTTGAGGGTTTCATTAATGCTTTGAAAAGTAAGTCAAACAAACCCAAAACCTCATTATTTTAATGATAAAACATATATTGGCCGAACATAAGGATTATGGTATTTTATTAAATCACCATTGGGTCATTATGATGTCATAAAACACATTATATATTTAAACGGTATTTAATTTTTACCCAAAAATTTGATTGTCTAAGAAAATTATGAAAAATTCACCATTGGATAATTTCGACATTCTGATTCCAAAAATAATTTTTATTTTATCTAAATAATTTTCTAAATATGTGAATTTTCACTTTTAAAATAAAAATCGATATTTATAAAAAATTCACGGGTTTTGACCGAAATGGCATTCAAACCATAATAAAAATTTTAATTGCATTCATAAAATTATAAGATCACTTATATTTAATAAAAATTTAATTTAATATTAATAATAATATTTTATTAAAATATTATTTAATTCAAATATCATTTAATTTAATAAAATATAACTCTTAATTAAATAATATCTAAAAACATCATTTGTACTTTAAAAACTATTTACAATGTATCAAGAATGACTAGAAATTATATTCATTATTATATAAAAAAATAATGTACATGAACATGATACTACTTATTTGTTACATAACCCCTTAAGATAACAGCATAAGACCTAAGGGTAAGGTGTGCGATGGTGACAGACTCTTGGGGTGGCTCGGATAACATCACTTGAGTGGTAATCTCTATCAACTTCCACTTTTCCCGTAGACGATCACGTTCAAGCTTGACATAATGAAGCTCAGCTTGGGCTTGGTCAAGGGCGAAGCCAAAAGACACCACCTCTTTTCCAAGCTCTGACAAATGGGCTTCGTATGGGGCAATTCTACTAGATGAGGCAATCGCTTCCTTTGTCTGAGTAAAATTGGGTTCGTTAAAGCCATATATTTATACTACTCATGTGATCACTATTCAACGGCTATAAAAGTAACGGTCACAAATCTTAACATAAAACCAAAGAAGTTGAAATCTTATAAAAACATCTTTCATAAAGAAACATTTAACTGGATCAAGAGGGATTTTCCATTAATGAAACTTTGGTTCGTTACAATATTCCCCCCTTAAGAAATTTAGCCCTCGAAATTTTCCTTTTACCACACTAAAACAAATGTGGGTAACTCAGCTTCATCATATCCTCCGACTCCCAAGTTGCTTCTTCAAACTTGTGGTTTCTCCACAACACCTTGACGAGGGGCATTGTCTTATTTCGTAGAACGTTTTCTCTACGATCTAAGATCTTCACTGGTTTCTCCTCATAAGAAAGATCATCTTCCAATTGTACCACCTCGGAAGAGAGTACATATGAAGGGTCCGGTATGTACTTCCTTAAGAGGGATACATGAAAGAAATCATGCACCTTGGCCATAGTAGGTGGAAGTGCTAGACGATTGGCCATAGCCCCAACACGATCAAGAATCTCAAAGGGGCTGATGTACCTAGGACTTAACTTCCCTTTCTTTCCAAACCTCATGACCTTCTTCCAGGGAGATATGAGTAAAAACAACATGTCTCTGACTTTAAACTCAAGGTTTCATCAACGATTATCTGCATAACTCTTCTGTCGACTTTGGGCTGCCTTGATATGCTGCTGAATGGTTTTCACCTTCTCCACCATTTCTTCGACCATTTTTGGTCCAAGCAGCTTACGTTCACCGACCTCATCCCAACATGCCTGTGTTCTACACCTTTTCCCATACAGGGCTTCATATGGTGCCATTTGTATGCTTGAGTGGAAACTATTATTATAAGAGAACTCAACCAGAGGAAGATGTTGATCCCATCCTCCTTTAATGTCCCTTGAGCACGCTCTCAACATGTCCTCAAGTGTTTGGATAGTTCGCTCGGATTGGCCATGATTTTGAGGATGATAGGCCGTACTGAAGTTTAGATCAGTATTCAAAACAGGTTGTAGACTCTTCCAAAACTTAGATGTGAATCTTGGATCTCGGTCAGACACAATAAATAGTGGTACTCCATGAAACCGTACCACATCCCTAATATATATCTGTGCCTGTTGATCCAAAGAGAAATCCTCTTGAATAGAAATGAAGTGTGCAGTCTTTGTAAGACGATCCACAACAACCCAGATTGCATTGTTGCGTTTGGATGTCCTTGGAAGTCTGGTGACAAAGTCCATGGTGATGTTCTCCCATTTCCATTCTAGTATGGGCAATGGTTGCATCATCCCCTTAGACTTCTGCCTCTTTGCCTTCACTTGCTGACACACCAGGCACTTTGATGTATATTCAGTGATATCCTTCTTCATATTATCCCACCAAAAGTTTTCTCGGAGATCTCGATACATCTTTGTGTTCCCTGGGTGAATAGAGAAATTTGAACTATGTGCATCATCCAAAAGTTCCTTCTTCAGCTCCGGACTTGATGGAACACATAGTCTTTTTCCAAACCACACAATTCCTTCTTCATTAACATTAAACTCTGAGGATTTTTCCTTTTTGATAGCTTCCACTTTTTCTTGAATTCCCACATCATCCTTTTGAGCATCCTTTAACCTTTCCAAAAGAGATGGTTGAGCAATCATTTGTGAAAGGATTGATGGTGTTCCCTCCATTATGATTCCCACGTCCATCTTCATCAAGTCTAAGAAGATTGGATCCTTCTCAATTCTCATCATTGATAGAATCGATGGATCCTTTCTACTTAGGGCATCTGCCACCTTGTTCGCCTTCCCAGGGTGGTAATGTATTGAACAGTCATAATCCTTGATGAGCTCTATCCATCTTCTCTGGCGCATATTAAGCTCTTTCTGTGTGAATATATATTTAAGACTCTTGTGGTCAGTATATATCTCACATTTCTCTCCATAGAGATAATGCCGCCAGATTTTCAAGGCAAAGATCACTGCCTCCAACTCCAGATCATGCGTTGGATAGTTTCACTCATGGATTTTCAACTGCCTTGAGGCATAGGATATCACTTTATCATTATACATCAGCACACATCCTAATCCCTTCTTCGAAGCATCACTGAATACCACAAAGAGCTCCCCATTTGTGGGTAAGGTGAGCACGGGTGCAGTGATAAGCCTCCTTTTCAACTCCTTGAAGATTTCTTCACATTCATCACTCCAAGAAAACTTTACTCCCTTTAGAGTAAGCTTGTTAAGTGGGTTGGACAATCGTGAGAAATTTCTCACAAATCGTCGATAATATCTAGCTAACCCCAAGAAGCTACGGATATCAGTTACCGATGTTGGCCTCGGCCATCCCTCAATTGCATCTATTTTGGAGGGGTCCACAGATATCCCATTTCTTGTGATGATATAGCCCAAGAATGAGACCTCCTTCAAACAAAACTCACACTTAGTGTACTTGGCATAGAGCTTCTCCTTGCGCAAAGTCTCTTGTACAGTTTTTAAATGCTCCTCATGGTCCTCCTTGGTTTTGGAGTATATTAGAATATCATCTATAAAGACTACCAAAAATTTGTCAAGGTAATCTCTAAAGACTCTATTCATCAAGTCCATGAATATTGATGGAGCATTGGTGAGTCCGAAAGGCATTACTATAAATTCATAGTGCTCGTGCCTTGTACGAATAGCTGTCTTGGGGATATATTCCTTCTTCACCCTTACTTGATAATATCCCAACCGCAAGTCCACCTTGGAGATGTATTGTGCTCCACGCAGCTGATCAAACAAGCCATCGATTCTTGGGAGAGGATACTTGTTCTTTATCATGATTTTTTTAAGTTCACGATAATCGATGCAAATCCACATTGACCCATCCTTATTCTTGACGAAGAGGACTGGTGCACCCCAGGGTGATGCACTTGGGCGTATAAACCCTTTATCTAGATTCTCCTGTAGTTGTTTCTTCAGCTCTTAATGCTCAACAACAGCCATTCTATATGGAGTCTTGGATATCGGTATCTCCCCAGGTACAAGTTCAATTGAGAACTCAACATCTCTTCTTAGAGGAATACCAGGAAGTTCCTTGAGAAACACTTCCAGGAATTCCCTCACAATAGGCATTTCTTCAAGGGTGGTTTCTTCCTTAGACTCAATTATCTGAGCCAGATATGCATGATCATAAGGTAGTAATATCCATGCTTGAGATGATGGAGCTAAAGGAGATTCATCTTCCTCCTAACACTTGTAAAGAATCGGGGGTCGATTCTCCATATGGAGTGTGATTCCCCTCTCCCGACAATTTATGTTGGCTCTATATAAGGAAAGTCAATCCATGCCCAGAATTGCATCAAATTCCACCAAAGGGAGTATGACGAGGTTCGCCGGGAAATTAAATCCACAGATTACAACAGGGGAGGACTTATATTCATGGGATGAAATGATTTCCCCATTTTCCATACTCACCGACATCTTTACTTCTAGAATTTGTGGTGGTGTTGGGATTGTTCTACTAAACATTTGAGATATAAAAGAATGCGTAGAACCTGAATCAAAATGTGCGTTCGCTATTCTTGAATGAATAACTAGCGTACCTGTCACCACTTTGTTGTCGGGGTTCACTTCAGCAGAAGTGATGGTAAAAGCTCTTCCTTGCTGTCTTGGAGGTTTTTGGTTGCCTCCAATAAACCTTGGATTAGGGCACTGATTTGCAAAATGACCCGGTTCTTTGCATTTGTAGAATTGAACCATGCGTTGAGGTTCAAACGGAGCGTTCCTCTCCTCTATCGCAGCTGCGGATCCTTCTTGCCGATAGTTAATATCTAGGTGCCCTTCCTTTCCACACATAAAGCATTTTCTCGTCCCCCTAAGGCAATTTCCAGGGTGCTTCTTCCCGCACTTTTGGCAAGTGGGGTGCTGGAACTTCGTAGCGCCATTGGATTTATCCATCGAACCACCAGCATTGAATTCCATCTTACGATTCTTGTCCCCATGATACCCCTGTGATTCTCCGATCTCCATTTCAACCTTGAGGGCACATCAGAAAATTTCCTCATAATTATCGAAGTCACGGATCGCTAATTCTTTCCACAAACTAGGCTTCAGGCCACCAAAGAAGCGGTCAACCTTGCATTCTGGGGTAATGACAAAGCCGGAAGCGTATCGTGCAAGCCTTGTGTAGTTTTCCTCGTACGCTCCCACAGATTCTTCATCTTTCTGTTTGAGGGAAAGGAAGTCCCTTTCCATCTTAAGACAGAGGGTGTGCGGAAAATATTTATCGAAAAAAATCTTCCGGAATTCCCTCCATTCCAAAGCCTCGATCTCCTCCTCAGGCTTCGTATTTTTTATCAACGTCCACCATTGATTAGCTTCACCCTCCATACGATAAGACGCCAGGAGAACCTTCTCTTGTTCAGAGCATTGGAGGATGGAGAATATCTTTTCAATGTAGTTGATCCATTGCTCAGCGATCGTGGGATCAGATGATCCACTAAAAGTAGGAGGCCTTTGTCTCATGAAGCTCTCGATAGAAACATGTTCTTTCTTAGGGGGGTTGAATGTTCCTCTTGACCCGTGTTTCTATTCAAAACTTGAGTTAGCTGAGAGAGAAGCATGAAAAAGTTCGTGATTCCCGCTCCCATTGGATTGGGAATCTCATTAGTACAATCATCACATTGATCTTCACAACGGTTGTTAGCCCGAGTCCTCCTATTACTGGCCATTGGATGGAATAAAAGGAAAGTTAGGGGTAACACATAAAGGGTAAACCGAAGACAAAAGTTGATGACTTATAAATACACTTTAATATCTTTAACTCATGAGTCTATAGGATTCAATCCAGGATTTTCATGATCTACCTTCTAACATATATTCTTAGGGGAATTTTTCCCTTAATAAGGGTTCCTACTAAGATTGTGAATTTATCAAAATATATCCCCCGGGAGTGTCGTAACCAAGAGTGCAGTAAGGCCCGTTGTCGTGCACCAGTTCTCGTTCGAGTCTTGCTCAAAGCGGTGTTTTCGGGTTTTACCCCTAGGATACATCTATGCCAGAGTCACCTCTACCTGCTCGTATCCAGACAGGGATGTATTTGTTTGATAAACCACTTACTTAGTATTTACCAAAACTTATGGATGTTTTTATTATACTTAGTCTTGTATCTAAGGATTTACTATGGTTTCCTAATCCCAAAAATAACTAAACCTGTCCTCTGATACCAAATATGACAACCCTTCTTTTTATTATAACTTAAACATGATTTATTACATAAAACTTCACTTGATACAACAAAGAAGATCGAGAGGTTTAGTGTCTTTGGGGTTTAGGATAATTAAATAAAAACTTTAAACTTGAAATACAACATCTTTATTGAAAACTTCGTTTACATGACCACTACATTCCTTCGTACTTAGCATTGCATGGGATAACCTAAGGACATGCATAAGAAAAGGGTGAGCTATAAAGCCCAGTAAGGGAGTACACAATGAATAACATGAGGAGTACAATACATGTTAGGCAATAGGAACATTAATAGAGCATAAGAGTAACATGAACATAAAGGCATGATAAAGCATGATAATCATGACATAGAAATGTGGCAACAACACTTAACATTGAATTAGCATGAGCCAAGGCTCATTGCACATGGTGCATGAGTAAACCCTCATTGCACTTGAAGCACGAGTAAACCCTCTTATCACCTGAAGTAGCATGATTCAACACTCATTGCACATGACTTATCATGATACTATAATTTACCGAATGCATTAGAGCGCTATAAGGGTACACCCTTCTTAAACATTTCATTTCATGCATAAGTGTGCCACATGGATCATAAAACATGGATTCACAATACATAATCATTTATTCCACGATAAAGGAATGTGGAATTCATACAAGAAACATTATAATCAATAAGTAAATGTGCATAAAGGTGAATACCCATGATGGAGAAATGGGCATGGTATTCACTACACAATGATATTGGCTTAGAAAATCGCTGTGATTTCGGCAGCACAACGGCGTGACATAAGAATTCATAAAAAATGGTTGATGAGAGAGAAAGGGGTTCCTCGTCATATTTACATGTAATGGACAGTAAGGAGGTTATATAGATTCATGTCCTAACAATTGAAAAGGAATTTAGATTCATGATACAAAAGTATTTCTTGAATATAAAAGAGGAGAAAAAGTTTCTTTCGGAATTTCGGCATAGTAACGAGTGTACATGGGAGGCATTTAATGAGAGAGAAAGGGGTCTCCCATCATTCAAACAGTAAGAGTGAAGTATGGGAGAGGTGAGAAACCATACCCCAACATTCATAATTGAAATTAAAAGGGAAATACAACTTAAAGAAAATTGACAAAAATGAGAAAGGAAGAAAAAACCCTTACTTGGAAGTGTGCTTCCAAAGGATAGAGAGAGGATTGTGAGAGGCTTCTTGGGAGCTTGGGGCACCTTGGGAGGATTCTAGAGAGATTATGGCAGAGTTTGGACGAACTCCAAGGGATTTTAGTGAAGAGGAAGTGGGAGCTTGGGTGGGTTTATATAGGAAAGGTGAGAGAATTCTTTATTATTTAGGTTTGGGACCCCTTATATTAAAATAATCCAAAACACAAACCATCCTATGGTATTTTCCCATGGTTTCTGGAAAAGGAAAGAGGAAAAAAATATTTTACAAGGCCAAGGTCCGAAATTATTAAAAAATTATGGTAGCTTATGTGGAGGTGAGTCACACTCCAATGGATAATAATTTAAAATGGCAAAGTGTTGAATAAGTCTTGAGGGGTTCATTAATGCTTTGAAAAGTAAGTAAAACAAACCCAAAACCTCATTATTTTAATGATAAAACATATATTGGCCGAACATAATGATTATGGTTTTTTATTACATCACCATTGGGTCATTATGATGTCATAAAACACATTATATATTTTAACGGTATTTAATTTTTACCCAAAAAATTTGACTGTCTCAGAAAATTATGAAAAATTCACCATTGGATAATTTCGACATTCTGATTCCAAAAATAATATTTATTTTATATAAATAATTTTCTAAATATGTGAATTTTCAATTTTAAAATAAAAACCGATATTTATAAAAAATTCACGGGTTTTGACAGAAATGGCTTTGAAACCTTAATAAAAATTTTAATTGCATTCATAAAATTAAAATATCATTTATATTTAATAAAAATTAATTTAATAATAATATTATTATTTTATTAAAATATTATTTAATTCAAAAATACTTTAATTTAATAAAATATAACTCTTAATTAAATAATAAATAAAAACACCATTTGTACTTTAAAAACTATTTACAATGTATCAAAAATGTCTAGAAATTATATTCATTATTATATACAAAAATAATGTACATGAACATGGTACTACTTATTTGTTACATAACCCCTTAAGATAGCCGCATAAGACCTAAGGGTAAGGTGTGTGATGGTGACAGACTCTTGGGGTGGCTCGGATAACATCGCTCGAGTGGTAATCTCTATCAACTTCCACTTTTCTCGTAGACGATCACGTTCGAGCTTGAAATAATGAAGCTCAGCTTGGGCTTGGTCAAGGGTGAAGCCAAAAGACGCCACCTCTTTTCCGAGCTCCGGCAAATGGGCTTCGTATGGGTTAATTCTACTGGATGAGGCCATCACATCTTTTGTCTGAGTAAAATTGGGTTTGTTAAAGCCATATATTTATACTACTCATGTGATCACTGTTCAACGGCTATAAAAGTAACGGTCACAAATCTTAACATAAAACCAAAGAAGTTGACATCTTATAAAAACGTTTTTCATAAAGAAACATTTAACTGGATCAAGAGGGATTTTCCATTAATGAAACTTTGGGTCGTTACAATATTCCCCCCTTAAGAAATTTCGCCCTCGAAATTTTCCTTTTCCCACACTAAAACAAATGTGGGTAACTCAGCTTCATCATATCCTCCAACTCCCAAGTTGCTTCTTCAAACTTGTGGTTTCTCCGCAAGATCTTGACGAGGGGCATTGTCTTATTTTGTAGAACTTTTTCTCTACGATCTAAGATCTTCACTGGTTGTTCCTCATAAGAAAGATCATCTTCCAATTGTACCACCTTGGAAGAGAGTACATGTGAATGGTCTGGTATGTACTCCCTTAAGAGGCATACATGAAAGACATCATGCACCTTGGCTATAGTAGGTGGAAGTGCTGGTCGATAGGCCACAGCCCCAACACGATCAAGAATCTCGAATAGGCCGATGTACCTTGGACTTAACTTCCCTTTCTTTCCAAACCTCATGACCTTCTTCCATATAGATATGCGTAAAAACACCATGTCACTGACTTTAAACTCAAGGTCTCGTCAATTATTATCTGCATAACTCTTCTGTCGACTTTGGGCTGCCTTGATATGCTGCTGAATGGTTTTCACCTTCTCCACCATTTTTTCGACCATTTCTGGTCCAATCAGCTTACGTTCACCGAGCTCATCCCAACATGCTGGTGTTCTACACCTTTTCCCATACAGGGCTTCATATGGTGCCATTTGGATGCTCGAGTGGAAACTATTATTATAAGAGAACTCAACCAGAGGAAGATGTAGATCCCAGCCTCCATTAAAGTCCATTGAGCATGCTCTCAACATATCCTCAAGTGTTTGGATAGTCCGCTCGGATTGGCCATCAGTTTGAGGATGATAGGCCGTACTGAACTTCAGTTCAGTATTTAGAGCATGTTGTAGACTCTTCCAAAACTTAGAGGTGAATCTTGGATCTCGGTCAGACACAATAGAAAGTGGTACTCCATGAAACTGTACCACATCCCTGATATATATCCGTGCCAGTTGATTCAAAGAGAAATCCTCTTGAATAGTAATGAAGTTTGCAGTGTTTGTAAGACGATCCACAACAACCCAGATTGCATTGTTGTCTTTGGATTTCCTTGGAAGTCCGGTGACAAAGTCCATGGTGATGTTCTCCCATTTCCATTCCGGTATGGGCAATGGTTGCATCATCCCCTTAGACTTATGCCTCTTTTCCTTCACTTGCTGACACACCAAGCACTTTGATGTATATTCAGCGATATCCTTCTTCATATTATCCCACCAAAAGTTTTCTCGGAGATCTTGATACATCTTTGTGCTCCCTGGGTGAATAGAGAAATTTGAACTATGTGCATCATCCAAAAGTTCCTTCTTCAGCTCCAGACTTGATGGAACACATAGTCTTTTCCCAAACCGCACAATTCCTTCTTCATTAACATTAAACTCTGAGGATTTTCCCTTTTTGATAGCTTCCACTTTTTCTTGAATTCCCACATCATCCTTTTGAGCATCCTTTAACCTTTCCAAAAGAGATGGTTTAGCAATCATTTGTGAAAGGATTGATGATGTTCCCTCCTTTATGATTCCCAGGTCCATCTTCATCAAGTCTATGAAGATTGGATCCTTCTCAATTATCATCATTGATAGAATCGATGGATCCTTTCTACTTAGGGCATCTTCCACCTTGTTCGCCTTCCCAGGGTGGTAATGTATTGAACAGTCATAATCCTTGATGAGCTCTATCCATCTTCTCTGGCACATATTAAGCTCTTTATGTGTGAATACATATTTAAGACTCTTGTGGTCGGTATATATCTCACATTTCTCTCCATAGAGATAATGCCGCCAGATTTTCAAGGCAAAGATCACCGCCGCTAACTCCAGATCATGCGTTGGATAGTTTCGCTCATATATTTTCAGCTGCCTTGAGGCATAGGATATCACTTTATCATTATGCATCCGCACAAATCCTAAGCCCTTCTTCGAAGCATCACTGAATACCACAAAGATCTCCCCATTTGTGGGTAAAGTGAGCACGGGTGCAGTGATAAGCCTCATTTTCAACTCCTTGATGCTTTCTTAACATTCATCACTCCAAGAAAACTTTTCTCCCTTTCGAGTTAGCTTGGTAAGTGGGTTGGACAATCGTGAGAAATTTCTCACAGATCGTCGATAATGTCCAGCTAACCCCAAGAAGTTACGGATATCAGTTACCGATGTTGGCCTCGTCCATCCCTCAATTGCATCTGTTTTGGATGGGTCCATAGATATCCCATTGCTTGTGATGATATGGACCAAGAATGAGACCTCCTTCAACCAGAACTCACACTTGCTGTACTTAGCATAGAGCTTCTCCTTGCACAAAGTCTCTAGTATAGTTTTTAAATTCTCCTCATGGTCCTCCTTGGTTTTAGAGTATATTAGAATATCATCTATAAAGACTACCACAAATTTGTCAAGGTAATCTCTAAAGACTCTATTCATCAAGTCCATGAATATTGCTGGAGCATTGGTGAGTCTGAAAGGCATTACTATGAATTCATAACGCACGTACCTTGTACGAATATCAATCTTGGGGATATCTTCCTTCTTCACCCTTACTTGATAATATCCTGATCGAAAGTCCACCTTGGAGAAGTATTGTGCTCCACGCAGCTGATAAAACAAGTCATCAATTCTTGGGAGAGGATACTTGTTCTTTATCATGATTTTGTTAAGTTCACGATAATCGATGTAAATCCTCATTGACCCATCCTTCTTCTTGATGAAGAGGACTGGTGCACCCCATGGTGATGCACTTGGGCATATTAACCCTTTTTTCAGATTCTCCTGTAGTTGTTTCTTCAGCTCTTCAAGCTCAACAAAATCCATTCTATATGGAGTCTTGGATATTTGTAGCTCCCCAGGTACAAGTTCAATTGAGAACTCAACATCTCTTCTTGGAGGAAGACCAGGAAGTTCCTCGGGAAACACTTTTCTGAATTACATCAATATAGGCATTTCTTCAAGGGTGGTTTCTTCCTTGGACTCAATCATCTGAGCCATATATGCGTGCTCATAAGGCATTAATATCCATGCTTGAGATGATGGAGATAAAGGAGATTCATCTTCCACCTGACACTTGTAAAGAATCGGGGGTCAATTCTCCATATGGAGTGTGATTTCCCTCTCCTGACAATTTATGTTGGATCTATATAAGGAAAGTCAATCCATGCCAAGAATTGCATCAAATTCCACCAAAGGGAGTATGACGAGGTTCGCCGGGAAATTCAATCCACAGATTATAACAAGGGAGGACTTATATTCATGGGATGCAATGATTTCCCCATTTTCCGTACTCACCGACATTTTTACTTCTAGGATTTGTGGTGGTTCTGGGATTGTTCTACTAAACATTCGAGATATAAAATAATGCGTAGAACCTGAATCAAAAATTATGTTCACTATTCTTGAATGAATAACTAGCGTACATGTCACCACTTCGTTTTCGGGGTTCACTTCGACAGAAGTGATGGCAAAAGCTCTTCCTTGATGTCTTGTAGGTTGTTGGTTGCCTATGATAACCCTTGGATTATTTCACTGATTTGCAAAATGACCCGATTCTTTGCATTTGTAGAATTGAACAAGGCGTTGAGGTTCGAACAAAGCGTTCCTCTCCTCTGTCGCATCCGCGAGTCCTTCTTGCCGATAGTTAATAGCTAGGTGCCCTTCTCTTCCACACCTAAAGCATTTTCTTGTCCCCCTAAGGCAATTTCCAGGGTGCTTCTTTCCGCACTTTTGGCAAGTGGGGTGCTGGAACTTCTTAGCGCCATTGGATTTATCCATCGGACCACCAACATTGAAGTCCACCTTACGCTTCTTGTCCCCATGATACCCCTGTGATTCTCCGATCTCTATTTCAACCTTGAGGGCACATCGGACAATTTCCTCATAACTGTCGAAGCCACGGATCACTAATGCTTTCCACAAACTAGGCTTCAGCCCACCAAAGAAGTGGTCAACCTTGCATTTGGGGGTAACGACAAAGCCGGAAGCATCTCGTGCAAGCCTTGTGTAGTTTTCGTCGTACGCTCCCACAGATTCTTCATCTTTCTATTTGAGGGAAAGGAAGTCCCTTTCTATCTTAAGATGGAGGGTGCGCGGAAAATATTTTTTGAAAAACATATTCTGGAATTCCTTCCATTCCAAAGCCTCGATCTCCTCCTCAGGCTTTGTATTTTTGATCAACGTCCACCATTGATCAGCTTCACCCTCCATACGATAAGCCGCCAGGAGAACCTTCTCTTGTTCAGAGCATTGGAGGATGGAGAATATCTTTTCAATGGAGTTTATCCATTGCTCAGCGATCGTGGGATCAGATGATCCACTAAAAGTAGGAGGCCTTTGTCTCATGAAGCTCTCGATAGTGAATTGTTCTTTTTTAGGGGGGGTTGAACGTTCTTCTTGACCCGTGTTTCTATTCAAAACTTGAGTTAGCTGAGAGAGAAGCATGACAAAGTTCGTGATTCCCGCTCCCATTGGATTGGGAATCTCATTAGTACAATCATCACACTGATCTTCACAACGGTTGTTAGCCAGAGTCCTCCTATTACCGGCCATTGGCTGGAATAAAAGGAAAGTTAGGTGTAACACATAAAGGGTAAACCGAAGACAAAAGTTGATGACTTATAAATACACTTTAATCTCTTTCACTCATGAGTCTATAGGATTCAATCCAGGCTTTTCATGATCTACCTTCTAACATATATTCTTAGGGT
The DNA here is from genome assembly GCA_963277665.1 of Viscum album. Lineage (NCBI taxonomy): Eukaryota > Viridiplantae > Streptophyta > Magnoliopsida > Santalales > Viscaceae > Viscum > Viscum album. The sequence continues at coordinate 1,460,277,094 of OY728162.1, read as the reverse complement.
CATTTTTCCCTTAATAAGGGTTCATACTAAGATTGTGAATTTATCAAAACATATCCCCCGGGAGTGTCATAACCAAGAGTGCAGCAAGGCCCATTTTCATGCACCAGTTCTCGTTCGAGTCTAGCTCAAAGCGGTGTTTTCGGGTTTTACCCCTATGATACATCTATGCCAGAGCCACCCATACCTGATCGTATCCAGACAAGGATGTATTTGTTTGAGAAACCACTTACTTAGTATTTACGAAAACTTAGGGATGTTTTTATTATACTTGTTCTTGTATCTAAGTCTTTACTAGGGTTTCCTAATCCCAAAATTAACTAAACCTATCCTCTGATACCAACTATGCCAACCCTTCTTTTTATTATAACTTAAACATGCTTTATTACATAAAACTTCACTTGATACAACAAAGAGGATCGAGAGGTTTAGTGTCTTTGGGGCTTAGGATCATTATATAAAAACTTTAAACTTGAAATACAACGTCTTTATTGAAAACTTCCTTTACATGACCACTACATTCCTTCGTACTTAACATTGCATGGGATAACCTGAGGACATGCATAAGAAAAGGGTGAGCTATAAAGCCCAGTAAGGGAGTACACAATGAATAACATGAGGAGTACAATACATGTTAGGCAATAGGAACATCAATAGATCATAAGAGTAAAATGAACATAAAGGCATGATAAAGCATGATAATCATAACATGGAAATGTGGCAACAACACTTAACATTGAATTAGCATGAGCCTAGGCTCATTGCACATGGAGCATGAGTAAATACTCATTGCACTTGAAGCATGAGTAAACCCTTGTTGAACTTGAATTAGCATGAGTAAACACTCATTGCACATGACGTATCATGATACTATATTTTATCCAATGCATTGGAGCGCTATAAGGGCGCACCCTTCTTAAACATTTCATTTCATGCATAAGTGTGCCACATGGATCATAAAACATGGATTCATAAAACATAATAATTTATTCCACGATAAAGGAATGTGGGATTCATACATGAAACTTTATAATCAATAAGTAAATCTGCATAAAGGTGAATACCCTTGACGAAGAAATGGGCATGGTATTCACTACACAATGATATTGGCTTAGAAAATCGGTGTGATTTCGGCAGCGTAACGGCGTGACATAAGAATTCATAAAAAATGGTTGATGAGAGAGAAAGGGGTTCCTAATCATATTTACATGTAATGGAAAGTAAGGAGGTCATATAGATACATGTCCCAACAATTGAAAAGGAATTTATATTCATGATACAAAAGTATTGCTTGAATATAAAAGAGGAGAAAAAGTTCCTTTCGGAATTTCGGCATAGTAACGGGTGTACATGGGAGGCATTTAATTAGAGAGAAAGGTGTCTCCAATCATTCAAACAATAAGAGGTTAGTATGGGAGAGGTGAGAAACCATACCCCAACATTCATAATTGAAATTAAAAGGGCAATAAAACTTAAAGAAAATTAACAAAAATGAGAAAGGAAGAAAAAACCCTTACTTGGAAGTGTGCTTCCAAAGGCTAGAGAGAGGCTTGTGAGAGGCTTCTTGGGAGCTTGGAGCACCTTGGGAGGATTCTAGAGAGAGTAGGGCAGAGTTTGGAAGAACTCCAAGGGATTTTAGTGAGGAGGAAGTGGGAGCTTGGGTGGGTTTATATAGGAAAGGTGAGAGAATTCTTTATTATTTAGGTTTGGGACACCTTATATTAAAATAATCCAAACCACAAACCATCCCATGGTATTTGCCCAAGGTTTCTAGAAAAGGAAAGAGGAAAAAAAATATTTTACAAGGAAAAGGTCCGAAATTATTAAAAAATTAGGGTTGCTTATGTGGAGGTGAGTCACACTCCCATGGAAAATAATTTAAAAAGGCAAAGTGTTGAATAAGTCTTGAGGGGTTCATTAATGCTTTGAAAAGTAAGTCAAACAAACCCAAAAACTCGTTATTTTAATGATAAAACGTATATTGACCAAACATAAGGATTATGGTATTTTATTACATAACCATTGGGTCATTATGATGTCATAAAACACATTATATATTTAAACGGTATTTAATTTTTACCCAAAAATTTGACTGTCTCAGAAAATTATGAAAATTTCACCGTTGGATAATTTCAACATTCTGATTCAAAAAATAATATTTATTTTATCTAAATAATTTTATAAATATGTGAATTTTCACTTTTAAAATAAAAACCGATATTTATCAAAAATACACGAGTTTTGACAGAAATGGCTTTCAAACCTTAATAAAAATTTTAATTGCATTCATAAAATTATAAGATCATTTATATTTAATAAAAATTAATTTAATATTTATAATAATATTTTATTAAAATATTATTTAATTCAAAAATCCTTTAATTAAATAAAATATAATTCTTAATTAAATAATAACTAAAAACACCATTTGTACTTTAAAAACTATTTACAATGTATCAAAAATGACTAGAAATTATATTCATTATTATATAAAAAAATAATGTACATGAACATGGTACTACTTATTTGTTACATAACCCCTTAAGATAGCCACATAAGACCTAAGGGTAAGGTGTGCGATGGTGACAGACTCTTGGGGCGGCTCGGATAACATTGCTCGAGTGGTAATCTCTATCAACTTCCACTTTTCCCGTAGACGATCACGTTTGAGCTTGACATAATGAAGCTCAGCTTGGGCTTGGTCAAGGGCGAAGCCAAAAGACGCCACCTCTTTTTCGAGCTTTAACAAATGGGCTTCGTATGGGGAAATTCTACTGGATGAGGCCATCGCTTCCATTTTCTGAGTAAAATTGGGTTCGTTAAAGCCATATATTTATACTACTCATGTGATCACTGTTCAACGTCTATAAAAGTAACGGTCACAAATCTTAACATAAAACCAAAGAAGTTGACATCTTATAAAAACGTTTTTCATAAATAAACATTTAACTGGATCAAGAGAGATTTTCCATTAATGAAACTTTGGGTCGTTACATATACAATCCTTGAGGATATATTTATTTCCAATCTAGAAGAAGGAATCCCAAATGGATCTAATTTAATTAGGATGTATTTATACATTGAACATTTAAGAATTTTAAAATTAAAGATACCCGAAGAACTTATCAAAATCCTCTTCCTCTTCCATCTTCCTTAGATCTTTTGAAGGTATTTTATGAATATCAACCTAAAAATTATAATGATGTTTATATAGAATCTTGTGAATTCAATAAACCAATTATATAAATATATTATGTTTGAATAAAATTATGTTTTTATAGTGAATAAAAGGAAAGAAAGGTGAAAAGTTATGAGTTTGATTAAAATCCCAATGCATCATTAAATCATACTTCAAATAAGTAATGGTTAAAAAGGGAGGATATAGGAAAGGTTGTGGTATATTTTTCCTATGGAAAAAGGTCTACTAGAAGAGTGATAGTTCATCAATAAAGATTCAAGGGGAAGGTTTCAGTACATTCATTATAAAGTTCATTATTTACATTTAAATGAATAGGGAATTAGATACATCTTTTAGTTCTCATATGTATATCCTAATACATGAACTAAGAAGAAATATTCATATTATTAAAGTTGAGGTGGATCTTTGAGCTACCAATGGACAATTACTAGCTGTTATGGTTATAAGAGACTGCCATCTCACATTTCCATCTAGAATGGTTTTAGTTTTGAATAATAATAATTATGTGCTTAGTATAACTATGAACAAAAAATTTTCATCTAGTTTAGACATAAATGGTTATATATTCATGTTTTGAAATAAATAAGTCTAATTTAATAAAGATAACATATGTTACGTCACAACACATCTTGATAATGGTATTTATATACAAGAAAATAAAAAAAATGTTTTGTAAATAGATAAAGAATCAAGTTCACATAACTCATGTCAGGTCCATTTGTGGCATCATTAAGTTGGTTATTTAAATGAAAAAAATTGAAATTGTCTTATCAAGAATGGTATTTAGTTTATTTTTGAGTTGAAATCTGTGGATATATTTCATTCATGTTTATAGGGAAAAATTAATAACCTTATATCTACTGGAAAAGTTTATTTTTATTTAGATCTACTAGAATTAGTTCATATAAATTTCTGTAGAACTTTTATAGTTGAATCTATAAGTGGGTACTCTAATTTACTTGGTTTTACAAAAACAATTTAGTAGATATGGATATATCTACATAATAAGTTATAAGTATGATTAAATTGAGAAATTTAAGGAATATATGAATGAATTAGAGAATCATATAGGTAGGAAGGTAAAGAACCCATACTTATAATGAGTTGGTAGTATCTTACCAAAAATTTCACGAATTATCTAAAATATTTTGGGATATTATACCAATTAACTCATCCTTATACAACATAATTGATTTATGTCAGTAGAATGGGGATCGATTATTATTTTACATGGTTAGATCAATGGTGTGTTATATAGATTTACTATTATCCTTGTTAGGATATTCATTATGGACTGCATTTTTCATTCTAAACTAAGTAACAACTAAAGTGGAAAGCATAATTCGAGACCAGTTATAGTATAGAAAGAATTATAATTTTTTTATATTCATGTATTGGGATGTGGACCATTTAATAAGGTTAATCCTATCAAAAAACTAGAATCATGGGGCATGAAGGGCATCTTTATAGGTTATCATAATGAAACTAAAGGATATCACCAATATAATTCCTCATATAAAAGGTTCAATGTTGATAAACATGACATCTTTTTTAAAGGGAACATATCTATACAAGTTACCATGAGATTATGGAAAAAATTTATGAAGTTAATGATTAGGACTTATAAAATATATAACATGAGAAAATTATACAAGACCTAGTCGAAGATATTTATCTAGGGACATAAGTGTGACATTGGGGTATTTGGGTAGTTATAGAACTAGAGATATACAAATTTGATATTATTGATGAAATTGTCACATTATTAGTTGAAAAAATGAACCTTTTTTCATTAATGAATTGGAATGAAGATCAAATATTTTAAAGTGTAAATAATATATTTATTCTGAAAAGGATTCCATTTACAAAAATGATGTCTAATATTTGGTATTTCCTCAAGTTGGTATAACACCTATTGTGTGTAAATGGGTATCTATGAATCCAGACATGGAAGAAAATGTCTATACCTATAAGGATTAATTATCTAAAAAAGGTTTCAAGAAAGATTATGAAATATAATATGATAAATCCTTTTCACTATTTTCTATAATAAAATATTTTATACTTATACTTTCCATAGCATCTTAACATGATTATGACATATGTAAAATTGTTATCAAGACCTTCTTCTTTAATGGAAACATTGAAAAAGATGTATACTTGACACAACCTGATGGGTTTATGAAACCAAAGGATTCCAATAAGGTATGAAAGTTGAAAATATCTATTTATGAATTTAATCTGGAATAAATATCATGGAACATTCATTTTTAAGAATCCATAGGATAATTTTATTCAATTAAGAATAAATATAAGCCTTGTGCCTACAAAATTTATAGTAAGAGTTCAATGGTTTTCATAGTAGAATATGATGATGGTATATATCCAATAGGGAACAACATACATGTCTCCAAATCTATTAATTCAGGGTAAAATAAATTATTTTTCATGAAATACATTTGTAAAATAGCCTATATTATTGGGATCAATATCCATCAAGATAGATCTAGAAGTATTTTTGTACTAAAACACGGTTCATTCATTGAAAAGGTATTAAACAGATACAATATGGAAAAATCTAGGAGAATATTGTTTCTTATGTCACATGGTGTATATCTATTTAAAAAAATGAGTCCCTAGAAATAATAATATAGAGAAATAATGAGTATAATTGATTAAAAATAGAGTTTGGATCTTTCATGTTTTTCATGTTATTTACCAGGATTGATAATTCCTACACCTTATGTATGGTAGGAAGATATCAAGAATTCCATATTAAACCTCATTGGTTTATTTTAAAAAACTATACTAAAGTAGATAATTAATACAAAGGATATGTTCTTTGTTTATGGGGGAAATGAGGAACTAGTTGGGAGGGGATATATAGATTCTTACTTCCAAATAAATTATAATGATATAAAATCACAACTGGGATATGTGTTTTCATATAATGGAGGATATATGCACTAATAGAGTTCTCATAATCTAATGATCATTGATTTTACCATAGATTCTAGGTATATTATGGATTGTGATGCAGTGAAATAAGTAGTGTGGATTTGAAACATTTAACATGATATTTTTCATTTACCTATCAATATAGATTTTATCACACTGTTTTATTATGATATGTATGTATTGTTATGATACGTAACTAGTTATTATATTCGAAGAGTCTAGGTCACATCATCAGATAAAGAATACACTTCTTATGTTTCATATATTGAAGGATTTTTTTAAAAGGGGTGAATTCATAGTTAGTAAAATATTCACATAAGAGAATGTGCAATAACCATTGACTAAAGTCTTATCTGAGTAGAAGCATGAATATTATGTGAGAGTAGGTAGACTAAAAGTTATTACTAGTTGTCTTTAGAACAAGTGTGAGGATATTAAAGGTAACGATATAGAACAAAATGAATTTGTTATTTCAATTACCAGAATATTAATTAACTACTTGTCATATAATTATTGTTCTTCTATATAACATTAAAATAATAATTTAATTATAATATTTTTGTCAATATTTTATATCAGATTCCTACTATAATGTGTACATAGATATGATATGAAAATATTCTTAAATATATATCCTATTATAAGGATGATATCATTATAATAGGAAACATGGAATATTTTAAAATCATGTGTTGTAGGCTCATATAAAAATAAGACTTGTTCTCATAAAGTTTACACTTGGTGATCTCCAAGAAGAGAGATCATAAGGATTGACCTGCCAATAAGAATTCCATAAGTTTTATATATTGATGGGTATTTCTACTTATAAATGTTTTAATTGTTCCTTATACAATATATTATTATTAATATATATCATGAATCATAAACTTTGATTTATGGAAAAAAATTGATGAGATATTCTTACGATGAGGTAACCAGTATTGGGTGTATCATAAGTGATATTTCATTAATAGAATAAGTCAAAAAGGGTTATTCCCTTTTGAGTTAATGAGATAATATATATATATATATACCATTTATTGAAATGGAATTGTATCACAAAACACAAAGCCATAGTATATTATATATGAGAATATTTCTATAATGGTAATGAAGTATAAATCGAGCATATACAGTGAAGGAACTAGTATAAACCCATCTTGATGAGAAATCTGTAGAAAAAAGGATTATATTACAGAGCAGTGTTCATAAGAAGATTATTTGTTTTGAAATTAATTTCATTCTTTATGAATTCCTTATGTTTTTGTAATACTGTGAACATGGAATTTAGGTAAGATCACCAAATGCCACATAGAAAGAGGTGTGTATGGTAACACATTAAGTATATCTAGAATCTCTTAAGACTCTATTGAATTTAATTTTTAGTAAAATGTTATTCTATGTTTGTGAAATTAAAATTATTCAAGTAAATTTGATCACCTAATGTTAATCATATGATATTTGAGTTTAGAATTCACTAGTTGACTTATATCAATTTTCTATTAATTCATAATGTAATATAGAAATATTTATTTATTCACCAACTTAGTGAATATATTTATCTAAATATTTATATAGTTATGTGTATACTAAAAATAATTTTGTATTCATGAATGTAGTAATGTTATATTTATTTATTTATCGAATTAATAGTATTTATTTAAATAAATAATTTTTTATTCATTTTTTAATAAATTATATGGAGGATTGACATGTGGAGTTATTTTTCTAATAGAAATTAAATATCATATTAAATATAATTTAAATTAATATTAATTTATTTATTTAATGACTATTATTTAAATAAAATCATATTAAGTATGACATGAGGATTAATTAAAATAAATTAATTTATAAAGGGTTTTTGTATAGTTATCAATTGTTTAACCCAAAGTATAAATTTCAAGTTATATCATTCTAGAGAGTGTGATACTTGATGTTCACAATGAAAGCCACTCTAAAACTATCTCATGACTAGAGAGAATAATCTTTTATTTTATCTCTCAATAATGTAGAGATAAAAAAAGTGAAACTTATTATAGGTAATGATAATGGGTAAGATGTAATCCTCTACCTCACTTACACAAAGAGATTCTAGAATATAATCTAGAGAATTTTTTAGAGAATTTGTATATATCATGAGGAATCCTCGCTCAAAATATCCACCACAACGACAGTGCTTTGAGTGTAGAAACATAAATTCATTGATATGATTATTGAATTCTAGGTTATTTTTAATTTAAATTAATTATAAATAAAATGTGAAGGACTCTTATTAAGATACTAATGATGAATTTGTTACGTATTTTAGATTTAATCTATTAATATCGATGAAGAAAAATGAACTTATCTGAAACTTCAACTATTCCCCCATTGAATTCATTAAAATTCCTATATTATTCACATAATTATTTAAAGTAGTATGTTATGTATATTTGGGAGTGTATAACCCTTTATAAATATAATTTCATTTTATTTTCCATGGATGTGAAATTTATGTCCAAGTTGATGAGTGTAAGGGATAACACAAAAAAATGGAAGGGAAAAGAAATATGGAACTCATTTTTGGACATTGTGGTGATATCAGTATGGAAAACTAGTTATATTAAGATATATTATCCTAATAATAACATATTTAGGGATTTTTGAACCCAGTAATATTTTTTATACCTTGGTTTTGATAGTACCAATTTCATGTGAGCCTCTATAGTTCCCTTTAGAATCATTTAGTGTTAGATTTTATGTTCAAAAGCCAACTATTTTCAATTTATAGTACATTAATATTAATATATTTTAATATTAATAAAACATATTATTGTATATTATTTATTGTTCTATACAATATTAATGTAAAATTGTATTATGTTATATGTCTCATTGATAAGGTTATAGAAATTTCTCACTTTTATGAGAACACCGAAATACCATGATGATATTTTTAAATATAGTTATTCAATAAGATAACATAATATGACAGGACACATAAAATATTCAATGTTGGGTGTGAATAATCATCAGATATAAGACTTTTTTCTCATGAAGTCTTCAACTGTTAATCTCTATGTTAGGAGATTATCATAGCATATCTTCCTTTAATAACTCTAAATGTTTTTTTCATCATATATTACTATATGTGAGAATGTGTATTGGTCCTTATAATTTTAGATTATTAATAATACATATCATGACTCATGAACTTATAGGTATTTCATAAACCATGATGATATAGTTCCTTGAAATTTTGAAAATATTGGGTACATCAAGAGTGATGTTTTATTAATGGATAAGTTAGGGAAAGATGTTTCTCTTCTATATTTATAGATGGTGATATCTCATCACATTGATTAGAATAGAACCATCACATTAAATTACATAAAAATGATGTGACAACTTATTTATTATGGATATTAAATTAATGGTGTATCAGTTATGTTGGTTGATGAGACAAATTTGTAACCTGATAAATGATATAATATGACAGAGGGATTATATTGCACATAGAGTGTTCGTATGTGATTCTTGACATTGAGAAATTAAATTATTTCTCTTCGGTTCTTTTACCCATTGCAAGACATTAATGATGGACTTTAGTCAATCCTTCCTAATGTCAATGAGAAATAATCCTAGAGTGTCACACACTAAATGTTATTGTTAATCTTAATGAAATTATATTTGAATTTAAATAATTAAATATATATATTTATCATGAATGAGGAATAATTTTATTCATATTTTATTGATAAAAATTATTTATTGATGAATGAAATATTTAATTAAATATTTTTTAGGTATTTAATAGATGTTGAAGAATCAAAACAAACCAAGATAACGTTTCGTAATAAATATTTATTTGAAAACCATAAAATATATTATTTATTATTGTGCTAGTTAATGTGTACAATAAAATAATAATATTATTATATATAATGGGGTGTTATAGTGATTAATATATTATTCACGAACCAGTATGTAATTAAATAGTATTTTAACATAAACCCTGGATTTATAAATATATGGTTATGTTTATTTTGTAGGGGTAATAAAAAATCATGAATTTAGAATCATTGTGAAAAACCGACTTCTCTGCCGACACTTCCCCTCTCATGTTATCAAGAATGAGTAGATCAAGAGAGACTCCATTAAGACCTATGGTTATTTATTGATCAATAATAACAATTAAATATGATTGATTCATTATGCTACCACATATAAATCAACTAGTGTCCTTGAAAGATCATGTAATCACATGTGGATCACCACTAGAAGGATTATACACTTATATCCTAGATGTGTAATGATGCTAATCAAAAACCGGTTTCAAATGGTCCAAAAATTTATCATAGAAAGATCCTTAGATTAAGTAATATCTCTTCTAATATAATATAAATTAATTTTAAATTTAATCTGCAAATATCCTCTCTATGTTTTGGGCTCTCTTATGTCAATTTTTGTTCGAATAAATTCATTGTTCATGGTGATTATGTCATGCACAATTAGTGAATGATCCATCAGATAGAGAAAACCTTTATGGTTAACTTTCCCGTCAAAGCACTTCTATTGCGATTGGAACCTTCAAGATGTATCAGAGGGGTCATGTTTTAGATTTATAATTTTTTATTTGATTTTTTATCTATATGATATATATTGGTATGATATTTCCTTTATAAAATTCCAATTCTCCAATCGAATTTTAATTAACATGCCAATATGTCATTGAATATATGTAGCGAGTAGTGTACAAAAAGGAAAAGCTGAAATCTATGTTGTAATTAAAAGTAGACAATTCTACAAGTACTAATTTCTACTACTACTAAGACTAAAATTTAAATTTCCAAAAATCAATTTTTATGAAATGTGTGAAAGCATACAAGCCAAGTCTGAGATCTTTAGGCAGAGTAAGAAATCACAAAGTGAGTAATAGTGAGAATAAAAAGATTGGAATTGCTTACCTGATATAGCCCCCAATGAAGGGCGTGGGCCTTTGTATCCCAGTCATATTTGAAAAGGTCTTCAATGAAATTGACATGATTGTCCCATGTTTGGATGTACTCCTCCATGTTGATTTTCCTTTCATTGAAGCCACGTGCTAAAAGAAGGTATTTTTTGTATATCTAGTACCTTTGATCTTTGCTGAAACCACCTTGAAGGTTTCTCTCTAATATTTTTTTTCATCTCCTCATATGAGGCCATGAGCTTAATGGAGTCTTCCTACATTACTTAATTTGAGGATATAAGGAGCACTGGATGTTTCTTCCCATTTTCCTCTTCCACCATTCCAGATTAATCCCTCTGTTGTTGTATTTTAGGATCAGAACTCGCAATTTTTTTATTTCCTTTTTGAATAACCATGCTCTTCTTATTACCCTGAACCTGGTCTGTAGTTGCATCCACTATCACCTTTTCCATACTGGCCGACTTTTTCACCATCATCTTTGGTAGCTGAGAATAGTCCTTCCGGCCTTTATATTTCTTCCTCACAACCACAATCCATCAACCTGCATCGTGAGTCCCCTTGAGGCCCTTCTTCTTCCATGGGATATCGATCCCTATGACTTGAGGTCCCTCAAGAAATTCTTTACTAGAGATCTCTTCCTCATGATCGTCCTCAAATACAAGGGTTGTATGCACTTTTACTATTTCTTGTATCTATTTCCCCTAGAACGGGTATGTTTCTATTTGGACCCTTCCTTAGGAAACTCATTAAACCGATTAATTAACTTAAAAGATGAGTTGCTTCACCTAGGAATCCTCCTTGGTTCCACCTCCTTATACATTCGAGAATCTATATACCTTTACACCTGGATTATAGTTGTCACACCCTTCACTCGGATTTGATTCACTACTGCTGGAGGATTCACACAGCCAGAACGTAGAACCCCTATATAGGAGACAGGGTCACTCCCCACCACCAAATTCACCGAAGGATAATTCCTCTAGAGTTTTGGACTAGCCAGATCATTTTTCAAACATATTAAAATATGAATGACCCTTGGTTCACCAAATCCGAGATCTTCAACTCGAGTAGGCTTGGCCAGAACAGGGTTGCAGAGACCTAGACCCTCCTGTTCAACTATTGTACCATGTGTTCCAAAAGCTGTACTTACCTCATTTTCAATTTTATATTCTCCATTAGGATGAACCTATTTGAATCGACACCCATTACAGCAGACAGTATCTAGATGAACTAGCCACACACACTACATAGAGTGGTTAGTCCATGATTCAAATACTACTTCTTGTTTCCACCTTAATTCTTCACCAACGGTTATCCACACCCATTCTACTAGCACATTTTAATCATAGACCTCCATGCATATATGGGGATAAATAAGATGGCTCACGGCCTCCGTTCTACTGTCGGAGCATAAGTAGCGACCAATTAGGTTCCCGAGTAACTGCAAAATAGAAGGGTTTTAAATGGGGAGTGGGAGATTGGGTAAACTTACACAAATAACTACAATCGAAGCATCGTGATTTATATGGAAATCGAAGTTCCAGCTGAGAAGATAGAAGAAAACCCTGTTCCATTTGTGAGGAGCCTTAGACTATGCTGTAATCATATCTTCTATTGATGAAAATCTATTCATTATATGCATTATATCAAGAAGACCCACCATTTCTCGATCTTGTAAATCCCAGGATCCAAAATCAAAATTGTTGAACATATCAACCAAAGGGCAGAAGTGATAGAATCAATCCACCAAAGTTATATTGAAGAGATCAGAAGCTTGAATGAACTTGGATTCCGAGATTGGAAGTTGAGGAGAACCGTGGAACATATCGGGGACTTTCAAACAAACCTAACTCTCTGGAAATGAAGGGAGAAAATATGGATATGAAAAGGGGATAAATTAGTGCAGGCGGTTGTGTTTAGAGAGAAGGAGGAGAGAGCCTCCCCCTTCATAGGGGAGGGGTTATCTGAGAGATCGACCATCAGACCTAGGGAATCGCTGAGAGAGAAAGCACTATCGGGGGAATAGAATAGACACCCCTTTTAATTAACATGAATTAGACATTTTAATCATCATTATTCAGTGTTTCATTTTCATAAATGACTAAGAGTAGATGATGAACTACCAGATATTCTATTAGGATGTTCCCTGGATTTTGGATCATATAGATAGGTTACACGTTTTTTACCCAAGTGCACTGAACCTGGACACACTATAGGATACATGGCATGCCAAGTTATAACTAGAGACTGTGCATTTATTGTACTATGTATGTAGATTGATCCAACCTGTCACATGGCCCATCACATTACACATTATATAGCTAGCATACATGTCATGTATTCTGCACAATTTAGTAACACAATTTGTGTAAATAGTGTGGTAAAATACATAGTTAAATACCATTTGAGGCTAACATACTAGATCATTAACGAAATACAAGATGTATATCTAGAATAAATAATTTTTAGTTCATTAATTACCACTTTTGAATCACATGTAGGGCCATTCATGGAGTTAAGAACGAACGTGATGAGAAGAACACATGGTGTGCAGATATATTACATGTCGTGTGGGACCACATCTGAAGAAAAACCCATGTCTTACAGTGGGATTTAGGGAAACATAGAAAGTGTGATGCTTGGAATATAGCTGCATAGTTCATTCCTTGTTGTCTAGTCAAGGGGAATCTTGAATCCCTAGGTGTTTACCCTAGGTACATGACTATTAAGGTACAGGGTGTGTAGCTTGAAATTACATGTTGTGTACTCTCCCAATAAATAATATAATTAACTCATAATAAATTACTAATTACATCATTAAAATATTATTATATTTATTTGAATTTGACGTGTTTGAAATGTTAATAACGGTAGGAGTGAATTTAAAATGCTCAATTAATTTATTATAATTATCAGTCATTATTAATTATAACATTTATTTTCCATGAGTAAATTTATGGTGGGTATCTCCAAGATATTCGAATGGTTATGGTAAAAAGGGAATTAATTAATTAATTAATTAATTAATTGTACTTCTCTTAATAATAAGGAATGGATTGAAATAAATGTTTGAAAATGTACTTTTTCATAACCATTGAATATATATATGAAATCACAAGATTGACTCAAACTCGTGTTTGTGTTGGAATTATTTAATTTAATTTATTGTGTGGTATTGCAGTTATTAGTTATTAAATTAAATATGATGGGTTTGGAGTAATCCCTCCCCCTTATTATGTTGGACCTTCCAGTCTAATTCCATTTATACAATTCCTGATAACCAATCAATTTGTTCCCCTCACCCACAAAAAACATGTAATAAAAAGGGAATCTCAAGGCATGTTGAGGTATTTCGAGATAGAACTATGATGGTACCATCCTAGGTGATGCACAGGTGAATAGGTGGAATTTTGTAACTCATGTCATGACTAGCATAAAGAGTTACCCCTAGGTCAGAGGATGCTTTATTTCCAACTCAATAAATCATCCACTAGATATGCTCAGAATCAGATCTTTTATTTATTTATTTATTTAATTTATTCATATGATTTATTTATTTTACGAATTCAAGTATGAAATAACATATATAAATGAACTAATGTTCAAATATGGAATTTAAATAAATGGTTTATTTTTAAATGGTTTATCAAATCATGGTTAATAAATGAAGTAAAATTTACTTGATATTATCAATATATATGAAGGATAAAACAAGATAAAGTTTACATATAATAAATAAAATTCATCAACTATATATTAAGTTAAACAAAGCCTTCTATCATCTGAATTAATATGCAATCATAGTTAATGTCTTGGTTCAGCCGATGTCAGGGGGAACTTTAATTATCATGAAATATTAACTAAAATAGATTGTCAACATAAAAAAATATTTAATTTAATGGAAAATTTCTATTCAATAAAAATTTAGAGGTAGGTGTTGAGGAAATCCTAGATAAGATTTCTAGGTTGGGGAGTCCACTCAATGGATGACGTAAATGAAATACCATAGTGGTAAGGACTTCTTACCTCAATAACTTCTCTTGATTTTCATGAAAAAACTATGGATAATAAATATTATAAATATAGACCCATTCCAGTAGAATTTATTGTGTGATGGGACTTTTTGATTTCAATGGTGATGGTTTTTTAGGCTTGATAATGTAGTGGGAGACATAATAAAATTAAATTAATTTTGAATCACTTAAATTATTTCAAGTAAAGTAATAATATTATGATATTTTATAATTTTATAAAAATCAAATTTTTATCATCGACATTTTCCTGATGATCAATATTAGAGAGAGGACATCTTTATATTTTCATTAAATCTCATGAATGGTTTATATTCCTTCTGGTTGTGCTATGCCATGAATAGAATTCTAATATTCAAGAATCCTCATTACCTGATCCACCTACTGATGAATTGTGGGATCAATATTTCATTGCCTATAATAAAAATTTCTATGATGTATTCAATGTTTAGTGTTTAATGATTTTATTGGGAAACATCCCCTCGACGTGTCCTATCTGTTTGTTTTGGGTGTGTTTGTGTTTGTCGACAAAGATAGATAATATAAAATGAGTATGATAACTGTTTTATGAATCAGGTGATTAAGGTGGTGTAGTTTCTTAGTGTTTTTCAACATTTGGGACTCAAAATCAGGAGTTGGATTTTGGAAAAAGAATATATTCACGTTGTATAATAAGGTATATAGACCATGAACCATAGTTTATGGAATGCATATGGTGGTACACTGAATGTAGAAGGGAATAAGAGATGTAAGGGATCTATGAAGCATGAGATGGAGATCGCTTATGAGAATAGTTTGTGGGGAGTAAATGATTCAAGGAAAAGGAATAAAGTATTCGAAATTATTGTGGTACGTGGGATGGATTTTTGGTCTTGTAAATGAAATGATGATTTTAGAAGTCACTAATGGCATCGTTCATGAAAATGTGAAAGTTATTTGGGAATCCACCAAGGAAGAAAGGCGGTATGTGTACTTCTTAGGGAATAATGGTTCACGGTAGGAAAATACATGGTGAAAGAGATACCACATTGATGATTTGGGTAATCTCATATTATCATGTTTTGATAATATATTTACCTATATAAGGAGTGTTAATCCCATCATTACTCGGAGTTATATTCAAAAGAAAACTTATTTTCTCAAGGAATTCAGTGATGTCTTAAAGAGGATCATGGGGGAGAATACATTAAAGGGTTAAGTGGTTTGTAACGAAATAAATTCCGTTGAAGGTTATTTTGGGAACTAGAGCGTTCAAAGGAAGCAGTATTTGGAAGAGGAAGGTGTGGTATTCGAAGAACGAAGAGCCATTATGGAGAGGATAGATTTCCTGCATAAGCATAGTTATTCTATGGATGAGAGACAGTTCATAGAAATAGAGATAGTCAGTGAAGCAAAAATGGTATGTGCAGGACTGACAGTTCACAGAGGAGAGGTGATCTAAAAACCAAACTCATTTCCCAATACATGGAGGAAGTAATGTTGTATGTAGAGGAAGCTAGGTGGTTTTAGGGGAACCAAGTATGTTTTTAAAAGCATAGAAATAGTTTATGAAAGCCATTTTTCTAACATAACAGTACGTGGATAAGTGGAATTCATCTATGTGTGAAGAATGGACTTCAACAGAGAATCTACCAATAGTTTAGGATGTGTGATTTCAAGAAAATAAAGGGACCTAATGTGCATAAACTATATGTGGATTTTTTTCAATAGTTGTTCTAAAATGATGTGGAATACTGTGATCCTTCCCACTGGAAGTGTGCTATAAGAAGATACATAGGGAGTGACCCTTGGGAATGCAACGAGAAGACCCTTATCCTTGTAAAGGCGGTGAGCCTGGGCATAAACGATCTCGCCCGAAACTTGTAATAAGAAGTGAGATTTGGTTGATTTGGTAAATCATAACATCTCCATTGTATGATCTTTGTACATAGCCTAGTGAGGGTGAATAAAGTAAAACTAGTTGTGTCATGTGCATGATTTCATTTCTGTACATATATTGGTAAGAGAGAAATAGAGAACTGTGCTTTTTTTATTGATGAAACAAGATCTGAGGGGAATTATTTGTAATCTTTCATACCTTTATTACCCCCTTTAGGATATTTGATCTAGTATACCTAAGATCTTTCATCTATGTCAATTGAAATCATTAATTCTCATGACAAAAAGAATTCTTATATCATTCCCAAGCATCATTATGGTTTATATTATGAGAGTTAAGACATGAAATGTTTTAAATATAAAAAACACTTATCAAGAGTAATATTAGATAGGGTATTATTTCTAGGCCTTGAATAGTTAAACTCATTTAATAAATTGAGTTCCATGAGGTTCTAGGGTTTAAAATTCTTGATGAATAGTTCACTGATCTAATTCTTACATCACTCACTTTGATCTTATCAGTATTTGTTATTAATTTTAATTTGTACAAAATTGAGAAGTATATTCCAAATATTATCATATTTATTCTCCATGTTGATAATAAGATAAAGCTGGAAAATCATTCTATTCCTATGGTGATCAAAATTATTAGTCCAACGTAGAACTCCAAATATAAAGCTCCATTGTAACACCCTTCCAATAAATGAGGGATCAAGGGATATTAAAGGTTACATGATGATTTTTGTTTCACATGTACCATGAAGGGACACTAGAATAAAAATTTTTCCCATACAAATATTAAAGGGTAATCTTGAAGTGGTTTTGATATCGAGGGTAATTTATCTATTTCTACAAATTGAATAAAATATTCATATTTTAGTGATTATTTATTTATTTAAATACATGAAATAGGTAGATTCATTATTATTAATCAAGGGTAGGGATATCTATGAGTATCCAATTGATCAAAACATCATGTTATGGCTATCTAGGACTACCACCTCATATTGAAAACTAGAATGATCTTGGTTTTCAAATATTATTATTATGCTTTATAGGTTAATAGAAACATTATTTCTATATATACACATGATAATGATGGATTTTATTTCAAATTTGGGAATAAATTATGCATCCTTTATAATGATATAATTTTTTCTTATAAGTCGCATTTAAATAATAGTTTTTATGTATTTTATTACATAAACCAAGTAATAACAATCAATAATTAAACTACCTCACATGAATCATACCACACCAACCTTTATAATTATTAGATAGGTCATGTAAAAAATAAAAATTTTGAATCAATTAATTAAAAATGGATATTTTGATTCTTTTGAACTAAAACTACTTGGTGTTTATCATACATGATGATAAGAAAAATTACCAAAATCACCATTTAGTGGAAATTGTTAAAGGAAAAAAGAGCTTAATGAGTTAGTTCATATCGATTGTGTGGACCATTTCTAGTTGATGAAATGAGTGGGTATATATAAATCATAACTTTTAATGATGATAATTAGATATAGTTATTTCTAATTAATGAGGTATAAACCATATTATGTTTAAAAATTCATGGAAAACCAGAATTAATTTTAGAACCAACTGGGTAAGAAGATTAGAAAACTCCACTCAGACTGAGGTATAAAATATGTTAATTGATATTTCATTTATTATTTATAGTAGTTTGATATTCTATCTCAACACAATCATACTTATACACATTAATGGAACAATTCAAGTGAAAGGATGAACCAAGACTTCTTATAAATGGTGATATCAATAATGATTCATGTGAGTCTTCTATTATATTTTTTGGGATACATGTTACAAATAGTAGCATGCATACTAAACCAAATTCCAACCCAAGTGGAAGATGGTATTCCATACAAGTTTTGGAGGGAAAGAAACTTAAGTTCTCCTACTTACATCTGTGGGGATGTGAATAATTTGTTAAGGCCTTTTTAGGTAATAAAAATTTACCCTAAGGAACCAAATGTATATTTATAAGATATACCAAGAAAATAAATGGATATTACCTATATAATACTTTATATAAAAAGTTTTTGGATTAAATACATAAAACTTTCCTCGAAAAGGATCATACCTATAAAATATATAATGTGAGTGAGAAAGACTTCAATGAACTTAATGTTCAATATACCCAAGAGTTGGAAAGAGAAAAAATTCCACAAATCCATATGAATGAAGAATTTCTGGAGAAACAAGTAATGCAAATATGTATAAGAGAATTTATAAAACCAGAACAGTGTGTTTTTCTACTCACTGAGGATGGTGAATCTTTATTATTTGATATTTGTGATGTTGTAACATATAAGGAGGAAGTGATTAGCATAGAAATTTACAAGTGGCAAGAATCCATGATCATAAAATGGATTCCATGTACCAAAACCATGTCAATATTTTGGTACATCCCCTAGTGGATATAAATACCATTTGTTTTGAATGAGTATTCAAGATGAAACTAGAGATGTATTTAGAAGTTAGTACATATAAAGAATTATTGGTTAAAAAGGGTCCTAAAAAGAATAAATACATGGACAATGATGAAACCTATTCAAATGTTTCCATTCTGAAATCCATCAAATTTATATTTTCCAATCCAGTATTCCATGACTTTGACTTTTGAAAAACAATAGATGTTAAAATATCTTTCCTTAATTGTAATGAATCATCCAAAAATGTTTGTGAACCCAAAGTATCCCAATAAGATATTCAAGTAGAAATGATCCATTAATGTATTAAATAACCCATCAAAGTCATAGAAAATATTCTTTGATGAATTGATAATTTGATTTGATTTTGTAATGAATAAATGTGAGTGTTGTGTAAATAATTTTTTTTTGGGATTATGGTCAATTTTTTAATAGTATATTCCGATGAAATATTTCTTATTAAAAATGAAATACTAACCTTAAATTATGTTAAATCCTAATTGAATAAAATTTATCCATAAAGGACTTAGGTTACGTTGTATATATTCTTCAAATCAAGATTCATCTTGATAGATTCATGATTCTACTCAGCCTATGTTAAGGTACCTATATTGAAAAGATACATTATAGATTTAATATAAAATAATCCAAGAGGATATTTTTTACAATTTCACATGGAATTCATCTTTATAGGAAAGTTTTTTCTCACACACATGAGGAAGTAAAAATTACGACATAGATTCTATATTTATGGATGATTGGGTTAGTCGTGTATGTTATGCTATGTATTAGGATATATGTCACTTATTCCATGAGTATGGTAAAAAGATATCCAGATTACCCAAGTGACATCAATTGTATGGAAGTCAAAACTATCCTTAAGTATCTGAGAAATACTAAGGATATGTTTCTAGCCTATGGAGGAGATGAAGAACTAGTCATCAGAAGATATGAATATGATAATTTTCAAATATATCTAGATGATCTGAAATCGTAGAAGGTATAAATATCCACTCTTAATGGAGGTGTTGCGAACTAGATGAGTCCAAAAAAAATTGTGGTTGTAGATTCTATAATAAATATTGAGTATTTTGTGGCATCCGAGGTAGTAAAAGAAATTGTTTGGAATCGCAAATTCATTCAAGATATTGACGTGGACCCTATATGTAAAGATCATGTCACACTATATTATGATAATATTGTAGCAGTGGATCTAAAAAATGAGCCAAGTTAAAATCATAAAATATTGATCATAAATTGAATGTATCATATTTTGAGGTAATTTCACAAAGATGTGAAATAACAATGAGAATAATATCAATAGAATTCAACAAGGATGAACCCTTAACTAAAGACTTAACTCAGTAGAAACATGATCATATTATGAGGTCTTCAAGACTAAAATTATTAGGAAGTTGGATCTATTAAAAGTTGTATATACTTGTAGGTATTGTCCTATAACAAACTATGTTTATATTTGATTACATTTATATTCAAATATTTGAATATTAATACAACATATTATTACATATTATCCATTTTTCTCTATGAATTTAGTATAATAATTTTATAAGGTATCTATCACATTGGTATGTTCATATCAGTTACCACTATGATGGGAACCATTAAATTCCATGAAGTGATTTTTAAATATAGTTCTGCGGTCAGATAACATACTCTGATGGGATACATAGAATATTGACTAATAGGTGTGAGCACTCATAAAAAGTGATACTTCTTCTCAGGAAGTTCACACTTATTAATACCCAAGATGGATGATTATGATAATATCCACTCAATAGTAACTCCAAATGTGTTTCATCATTATATGTTATTATCTATATGAACTAAAATAAACAGGTCTTAGATGGGGTTTATTAGTGGATGTTCTATAAAATATTTCTATAAAAATCATTATAATAATTATTTAAAATATATAAGAATTTTGGTATAACTACCACTATATTTTATATTTTTAATTTTTTTAATTTTTTTTAAAATTGCCCTAAAATATTAAAAACCATAATAAAACTCCCCTGTTGATCCTCGTGTTTCAAAATACCCCCAACTTCCATCGAGAAAAACTGTATAGACCCCCCCCCACACCAACTTCCTTTATCCCCATGATGATGACCCTTACTATAACAAATCTTCCCCTTTTCCTTGAAACTTTGTCCCTAAATGATGTAAAAACACCTAACCCTCTTCTCCCTATGACCCCAGCTTCCTCCTTCCTCTACCTCAACTTGATTTCACATGCACCAATTTTTATATCAGTTAGACATCATCAACTTCATCTCCCTGACCTCCTTGTTGTAGGTTTCTCTCAACTCACCTATGTGACCTTCTTCCATGACATATGACCCTATTACTAGGATAATTAATTTTTATTTTTTTATTTTTTTATATTTTTCATGTCACATTGAATCATTTTTATGTTGAATTTGTGTTCTTCCAAATCAAGACCCCACCATAGTCAATGGTGAAGTTGGGTGATGTTAAAAATTCATTATACTTGTTTAATTAATAATTTAAAACATTATATTTTAATATATAGGGACAATAGTTAAAATAAATTACCTATTGGTAAGAGTTATATTAATATACCTTGAAACGCACCTTAGTGTGATAAGGGTTTGGAAGAATTTTATGATTTTTTAATTAAAAACTGATCAGTGGATGTTATAATAAAATGTTTATGTGCTTAATGTAAATTCAAGTGTTTATTAAATAGAAAAAATATATATGATAAATTTAAATTGAAACATTATAAAACTTGTTATGTATTTTTAATTTTCATGGATTATCATATTGCAGAAATTCAAAATAATTACAATCTTATTAACGAAACAAAAATGTAAACATCAAGAGGGGAATTCAGGTTGAAACTTGATAAATTATGAATTTGGATTCTTGGGATGAAATGTAAAATATTTTAAAAGATCAATATAGAATTCAATTGGTTCTATGTTGGTTAATCTAGCTTAAAAAATTAGTGACCAAAAAAATAGTTTTATGAATTAGTTGAAGACTGAAAAACGTA
The DNA here is from genome assembly GCA_963277665.1 of Viscum album. NCBI lineage: Eukaryota > Viridiplantae > Streptophyta > Magnoliopsida > Santalales > Viscaceae > Viscum > Viscum album. The sequence continues at coordinate 1,460,254,575 of OY728162.1, read as the reverse complement.
TCTATATAAAGGGCATGGAATGTATTTGAAGAAGTATTTTATAATTATGTTGAATCATATAAATTGTCTTTTTGGAATTATATACAATGTAGTTTCTATGGTTTTAGAGTTTTTTAATGATACATTTAGTGAATCTAAGATCCATTTATCATTATATGAGATGAAGATAATTATCTACATGGATGGAATTAATTATATAAAGATACATGAATTCCATAATGATTGAATCATTTATTGAGGATAATATTTTGAGAAATAAGAATGTATAAAATTCCATAAAAATATATGTAATTAAATGAGAAACAATGAGTGTACAAATTAATGAAACGCTAGGAATAAGTAAAAGAAGAAAACTCTAACAAAGGCATTGTGTTACTTTCCATTGAAACCATACTTTGAAAGATCATTCATGTAATCTAAGAGTTAACATGGAATAAAGTGACCTTATCAAGATAGTAATAATGATGGATTGATGAGACATCCAAATGTTTCAACATCATGGAAAGTGTTTGATTCACTATATCTATATTTTATTAAGATCTTATCAATTTGCATTTAGGATTCTCATCTAATGGTTTTAACACATTTGATACTTTAATTACTAATTATATCATATGGATTGTTTTCATCCCCTACAATCTAAATCTATGGATGTGTATAAAAAATAATAATTTTATTATTTTGATGATTATTACATAAAAGTTAATGTAAATGACATTGATGTATACCTTCAACCTCTATTAAAAGAATTGTTGGAATTATGGGATGATGGCATGGAAACATATGGTTCTTCAATGAGAAATCTATTAAAAATGAATGATACTTGAATGTGGAAAGTTCGTGAATTCATTGGATTAGGAATTATATCATGTTGGGACACTCATATTGGTTTGGATTTTCTATTTTATAATTTTAATTTTGAATCTGAAATACTATCTCATAGTATAAATTGGTTTTTTAATTGTCACCATTGATTTCTTGATGATTCTCGTTAATTCATGTTTAAAAATTCCCAATTAAATGAATATATTGAGTTGATAAATTCAAATAAAGTTTTACATAGTTCATAAATCTAGGAGATTTTAATTAATGTCAATGTTTAATTTAGAAAATGTAACCAGTTTAAAGAGGGGGAAGTAAAGGGTACAAGGTAAAATATTAGAAGTATTTGAAACAGGGAAGTGGAAGAAAATGAGTATATTTTTCAAACACCTATATTAAGAGTTTATTTTGACACTTCAAAATCATGAAATAATTCATATTTAGAAGAAAATATATGTCAATGTATTTTTTACATTGTTTATTGAGAAGGGTGAATAGAAGTATCGCCTTAATTCCCATAAGGATATAGAATCAATTAATATAGAGGTTGTTTTGTGTGAAAATTATATTTGAAAGTATACATTGACAATTTTTTCAATGAAAACACTTGAGAAATATGTATTCCTTTGAATTTTAAATAATTTAAATGTTATAGATGGATATTGAAGTGGCATTTAATGTTACATTGACTTAATAATTTTAATGTTAAATGGATTTAAAATTCATGAATCATGTATTGTAATAGAGCAGTTGTTGTTGTTGACATTAGGTAATACATTACCTGAAGAAGTAGCTATATTTCTAATTGAGTTGTGTTCCTTCTTAAAAAATATTTATGAAAAAACTATAAATCCAATTGATCATTATAAACATCATGAAATAACTATTTTGAAACATTTTTATTTAGAGATGTTATTTCCCCCTCCATTTTTTACTATCATGACTCATTTGACTATTTTTTTGGTCCAGGAAGCTCCACAATGTGAAGGTAAATACTCCCAAAATTTTGGTAAAAGAATAAGATGTAGGATTGATTGAAAATTTGAGAAGAATATTGAAGAAATCTAATTTTTTAAAGGACCAAAGAAGTATGTGTATTGAAATCCAAGAATGGTATGCAGATGGTATATCTCACAAAAAAAATGGTACATGGACTGCCCGAGAAATGATGGACTACAAGGAATTGGCAAGAGAACTCGACATTTCATAGAATAAATGAATAAGGGATCTGGTCCCCCATGAAATATGTCATTTTTAAAACATTATGGTGGGGTATGGACATACACACCATCACTGCAAAGTCAGTTCACATATGAGGTGAGGCCAGAAGCGTCCTACGAACTGCTTCATTTGTGGGATTGAGGCAATGATTTCCACCACTGAAAACCACAACCCCACAAATTTCTATTGACTAATTCATCCACGGATTGGGCGATTTATTTATGGGATTCGGAAAATGGTTCCACATGAACCAGAGAAACAACTTCCCCATCAATCTTTAAAAGGGACCACAAGGGGAACTAAAGAAGGATTGGTTTTTTTGGAGAGTTTAGAGTTTACGAATAGAATAATTTTAAGGAAATAGATTGATGGTGTACGGAACTACGAACGATTTCTAGCAGGTATATATCCACCACAAACTATAAAAATAAGGATGAATAATAATATGGGAAAACCATGAACCTAATTGGAGAACAGAGTACCATACTACCATGACGTATAAACATAATGTGAAATAAAGGACCAATGCCCCTCCTTTAATCTGGCGTACCACATAGCACATCACTATTTGAATAAAACCCTTCCCCGAATAGCATTCCGTCACATGGATGGACTCATGCGCTGCATACCTACATAGTATGTAGATGGAACCTCAGGCCGCATACCACTACAATATACAGACTACACCCTGGTTCACATATCACTTTGGTATGTGGATGGACCATCAACCCACATAGCAGTATTCTATGTAGAGGTATCCACGTCTTGTATAAATAAAAAGTATATAGAGTGGGGTTCCTTCAGGCGTTCTACCTTCTGATTCCAATCATTTCCTTCCATAACGTCCATGCACTCTAGGGATCCTCCACAACCCATTCCAAAGGCATCATGCCAAATCCTCTTCCAAATCCACCAGACCCATATGAACAAACCATCAGGTGCATCATCACACCCTTCTAGGTCTATATACATGTGGTAAGAGGAGACATGTGGGTAATCCTCACAATGGTACGCCCCCCCCCCCCTCCAAGTGTTCCTAAGTCTACATTTGTGTGGTTCCCGGGGTCCAACATTGGGATTCTCACATGTACCTCTCCATTCTTATGATTAAGGGTAATAAATGGATTTTCCATTCAATGAGGGATAGTGATATGTTAGGGGAATAATGGTTTACATCCTCTTTGACGAGGAAAAATGATCATCCCCTTTCCTAGATCCCATTTCCGTGCACTCCAACTAATGAAGTTCCATAATCTTCTTGTGAGTGGGGAACTCTTTCTCCTCTTCAACTCAGCCAGGGATTTTTCCTGATAGATCACCAGTCATGACTATCTTGGATATCAACATGGGTGAGAGGTGGCACATTAAAATCCCCCCCTCTCTTCCTTTGGGTACGCAGTGACAACCTCTTCCACTATCGTCCTCTATTTCCATCATAAGATAATGGAATGTGTGTGTTTTTGTTGATATAAGACATCTTCTTATTTCTCACATTGATCATGACTCATGTGGGATTATAGGATAACAGTGATGGAAACATCCACACCTTCTAGCATTGAAATACATAAACTTTGATACATGCTCTCAGTAGGATATGTAGGACACCTACCTAATGCTTGAGTTCAAGATAAATTCTCTACAAAAGTTAGTCCCAATAATAATTCCCCCTAACTCACTATGAAATCCACTTTATGAATAATCCCCTATATAAATATTTCAAGAAATGCCACCTTTATGGTGTAAGCCCCAACCGTGTTTTCTCAAATGGGAAGCTCCAATGTGTAAACCCCAATCATGTCCCCTCAGAAAACATTATTCTATTTGGGAGTAAGCCCTGATAGAATTATCACAAATGATCCTCCTATATGATATAATCCCCCAACATAAACCAAACTATGAGGTCTTTGATTCCAAACTAACTAAGATACATAGGATGTCTCTCCAAGGTCCAAACTCAACACTGAAAACAACCTGGTGTTCACCGAGCCATATCACTGGTAGGTCTATATCCACCTAGGAGACAATGCCTCTTCGGAATGTCTTGGGATGCTTCAGTTCAAGTCCCACATGAAATCTTGACTAGGAATCTTTCACCTAGATGTCCTTACCACATGACGTTAAACTACAATGATGGTTCCATGTCGCATAGCCTTAAAAGGTAATGTGTCTAGTTATATGGCACTGTACTATGTGGTTTCTAATTCCTCTCATGAGGATACATATTAAGTTTATCTTATGAGTTCGATCTAGACTAAAAAACAACTTTCGTTACCCCTCAATGACGATATACTCTCGAACACCTCATCATATGGCTTACACTAGCATTTTTTAATTAATTCCAAACCTATGCATATAAATGGTTAATCATTAAACCTAGGGGTAGACCAGAGATAGTTTCTTGGGAATGAACCAATGATTCACAAACATATGTGTTTCCAAATATTTCTCTAGGGAACACATCCATCTATTGGAACACATAGATTTTTTCCTCACATTTCTGCATTCTAATGGAATCCAGCATCCATTGCTTATTTATTTACATTTTCTCCTTGATAAAAGTAGGATGATGGGATGTCGATCTCTCCTTCTATGGATTATGCCTCAGAATTCGTTGCCTATTCTGGGTCTTCCTTAATGATTAATACATTGTTCTTGAAACTCTTCTGAGTTCCATATCATTGTAGATGCCATTTAATGAAACTTCTTCGATAAGGAAATTTTGAGGGGTCATGTTAACATAGCAACCTTCAGTCAGGGGAGTATTCACAATTGGAATTGCTGGTGTGTATGGATTCTAAAACACTAGTACACATAGATTTTCCCCTTATGATATGTCTTCTCAAGGGAATGGAAGCCCGAGGAATCCCACATCGAGTGTGGGTAATTATATTCCCTAATAATTTTTCCATGGTTTCTTGTGCCTTTACATGTTTAACATGGGGTAAGCCTCGATTTTAACATCTAGAAGAGAAGGATTGGACTAATAAGAACACTTATGGGAGTAGATTATATTGTTATATCCCTAGGAGAGATCATATGGGTGGATCAAGATTCCAAATGATGAAGGATCTGGCGATGATTGGGTCCCAAAAAAGTGAACACCATGGTTTTCCATTGGCTGGGATTAAACCTCATAGCGGCCTCCAACATACCCTATATAGAAGACAACGATCAAAACCCACATAGTTTTAGAGGGTGAATCATGGGATTAGTTTGTACACAATAGACAACAATCAGAAGACATGTTGGGGCTTACGCGTGCTTATCAGCCCAAGTGATACAAAGAGTGATGAGATGAATGGTGCTTACACAAGGTTACATACCCGAATAGATGGAATGATTTTAGAAGGATGTGGTGACCTTGGTGGAATAAGGATGGGTATGGATGGTGTTTTGAAGGATGGAATGAGTAGGGATGGAACCAGGGACCGATTTATCTGTGACTGTATTGGGCTTGAACATCGAAGAGGTTTCCCATGTATCCACATGGTAGGGAATCAAAGTCCATGTAGTTATGAAATGTGGCAATGAGTAACCTAAGGTGGAGGATCATGAGAATGAACATGTGGATTGGACATGAAGGAATTATAACTTCTAGGTTGGGGCATGTACTTTCCAAGAACAAAGGATCAATTGGATGACTATGATGGAACATGAGTGATGGTCTTGAACCTCAGGGGGGCTTTCTATGTATCCCTATGGTAGGGAATCAAAATCCACATAGTTCTGGAAATGGGGGCATGGTATCAGGGTGTACACAGAGGGAAACAACCCAAATACATGATGGGGGCTTATGTGTGGTTAGAATCCCATTGCAAGAGGGACACACTTTTTCGAAGTAGTGTGGATTGAGTGTGGGGATTACGCATGGCTAGCTACCTGGGAACTAGTCTGATACCATGAAAGGGTGAATCATGGATATGGGTCCCAACTAAGGGGACACAAAATTTTAACAGTGCTTAGGGATAAACATTAGGGATTATTCCTACATATCCCTGTGGTAGGAAATCAAAACCCACATAGTTAAAAATTATACATTTTAGTGTCATGCCAGATGAAAGGGGTATACAATTTAACATTATGCAGGATAAGGTTGAGCTGACATGAATGAGGTCGGGACTGATGGGTGATGGGATTGAACCTTGATGAGAATTCCTACATAAATTTCCTAGAAAGAGAAAATATCAAATTCCACCTAGTTTAATTATGGGGTACAAGTCTTACACACTAAGGCATCCCAAATAGGATGTCTGGGTTGATGATTACATAAATAACACACGAGTCATGTCTGGTGGGAGAAACAAGAGAAAATAAAGACCTGACAACCGTTTCATGAAAGGTTAATCTATAAGTAATGGAGTGGGGATTACGCATGGTTATTATCCCAAATAAATGAAGGTTGGGACTTACTCCAGGTGGGAATCCCAAGTAGGGGTCCATATGTAAGAGGAGGATATGACCACCATACATGGAACACCCTGTCAAGTTGGGATTGGGATTCCACAATGAATTCCTAAGGTGTGTATGGATATAAAGCACAGAGGGAGAGGGTATGGAGGAGGTTTTGGTGATCATACCATTAACATTATTCTCTAGACATGTTTCTTATGGGGTGATCATAGTTTAATGTCATGTGTTGTGGACATGGGGGCTTGGCAGTTTAACATCATGTAGCTTTGATGGTGAGGATTATCTCCCCACCCATACCACTTATATAACTAGTTCACATCAGCCCTTTTTGAATGGAAGGCACCAAAATTATATATAGAGATGGGTTTATGGAGAGATCCATTAAGGTTCTCACATTACCGTGGCTATATGAAGAAGAAATAGACATTAGTGTTCATATACGAAGAAGCATGAGGCAACGTAACACAACATGAAGCACCACGCAAGGGAAATTGAAATCACATTGTACAAGTCTGGAGGGCCACACAAGAGAAGATTTCATGAATCTTGAGGCCTCATAGAGAGGTGATTCGCAAATATCCAGGGCTCACAGAGAACAAGGGCTCATAGAGCACAGGGCTTCGTAGAGATCATGGGCTCGCAAAGCACATGGGCTCGAAGAGCACAGGGGCTTAGAAAGAAAAATGGATCATAGATCACATGGGCTCATAGAGGTTATGGATTCGCAAATAGAAAAACATTCGAGAGCATAGTGTCCTAAACTAATCATTTAATACACATGTTTTTAGACAGTTCTTCATGAAGCTTGGGTTCTTTGCGAATTTCAAACTACCTAAAGGGGGATCTTTCCTTTGAGATGGATCATAGGCTTAGAAAGGGAATCCCTACATGAAGAGGGGGTATATTTGAGTAATTGAAATGGGATTTTTTAATGCTAAAGAATCTCAGATGATTCATTTTTTGGATGGTTCACATAGTAAAGGGTGCTTCGTGATTTGAGAGCTCAAAAGGAAAAAGGTCAGGGTGTCGATACATTTGGAGTGGGGAGCTGGGTATTCATAGGCACTAGGTAAGTTCGAAGGGAAGATTATGTTCCTTGAAGTAATTCATGCTTGGAAATCAGAGGTAGAATCCATCAAGTTTCTCATAATTGCATAGTCAAACTTCACTCTTCTCCACAGTGATGGTAGAGGATTCTGGATTCACTCAAGTTTTTCGTAACCATGGATTCGTCTATCATTCCTTCCACTGTTCTTGAAGATACAACTTCTTTAGGTCAATTTAATTATAGCCATAGAGTCTTCTGTCACTTTTCATTACAGTTGGTGTAGAGAAGGCCTCTAATTTGCAGTGTCCGTGGTGATGGAGGGTTTTGCAAAGTAGCCTTTTTGACATATTTTTTGTGTCATTTTCTTATTTTTTCTAAGGTGTATATTTTACTGCCAAAAATCCCCCCCCTTAGAATGGGGTCTGAGGAGAAAATGAGGGTCAAATTCTGGGGGAAAATCCCCAAAATTTAGACAGATTTGTGAAGCGAAATCACGTTGAGGGAGTACAAAGCATGAGTTGAGATTTCTAGAGAGTTAACCAAAAATCTCACCATATCTTGACAAATTGTTAAGCTTAGGTGTCATTTCCTATAAATTGAGGGTTATCTCCCTTCCTCTTACACTGGACTCTGCATCCTCATGCATGCGCTCTCATATTTCGATGCTATGCACGCTCCTTGATTTCTCTTTTCGAACTAGATTTTATAGACTAGTTCTTCACAAAACTACTTAGAAGATTTGTTGCAAAACAATCCATTCCTTTTATGAACTTTATATTGAGCCATTAGGCTCTGCGCCTGTGTGCTCCGTGAACTGTATTTCAGAATGGGATCTACAAGGAGACTATGTGACTGAGCTCTATGGCTATGCTCTATGACCAAGCTCTATGATTGAGCTCTGTGAACTAGAATAAAAAATACAAAATTCTTGGGGTATATTGGAAAATAAATAAGTCACTTGTGGGGTCCTTTTGGATGCTACTCATAGTGAAGAAATTTTGAACAATTTGGGGATCATAATGTGTGCGCGAAGCCACTTAGATCACAAATACCTGACATTACCGGTATTGAAGATCCAAAAGAACAATCCACTCTATAAAAGAAATTCATTGCACAACTTCAATACGAGGGACGATGTTATCTTCCCTGAAGAACATAGGGATGAACCAACTTACTAGTTTAGGTGTATTTTGTGTCATCACCAGTGGTTCAGGGCTTCTGTTACCCATACATGGGAGGATCACAAGCCTGTTAATGTTGATTGTCTATACAACCAGACCAAAAATGTTGATGGAAATGCACTACATCTCATTTTATCTCCCCCATAATTCCATAATTTTATAATGGAAGCTCTAGGGAACCTGAATAATGGGTGGACCGATGAGTGGTATCTACAATTGTGAGGTAATTTCACAGATGATTGGGCCTCGGCATACTGGTTTTTTTTATCGTGTGAAGAGTTTGGGGAAGAGCTGATGTTGGTAGGCTTATATAAATCAAGGTGTATTTTTCAATTACACATTTATCAGCCTAAGAGAATTATATCAGAGTTGCTCAGTAGGTGTTCACCGACGACCAACACTTTTCACAGTCATGATGGGGATGTCGGCATTAGCCTCTATGACCTCCACCAAATTTCTGGGATCCCAATTCTAGGGAATATCTATGATGAATGACTTCCTACCAAAAATGCATTGGAGGATCCAGAGAAGATGTCATGGCTCACAAAGGTGCTGATGGACTTGGTGTCGAGTGAGGATAAGCAATTAGTGAGATATGTCCACATAAAGAGGTGGTTTTAAAGTTTCATAAACTTCCAACTGAATCATGTCGTTGAAGGGGAAGAGGCACCCAGGATGCTGCCAACAAGGTCCCATACTTGTCCCAAAGAGGGGCTTCAGTGTAGAAAATATAATTTCTACTTGTGTATCATAGAAGACATCCAATGGAAGATTTGGGGGGCTAATGTCAACACCAAGAAGAAACCAGTAGTTAGGCCAGCCGTGTTCATTTCTACGCTTATCTACTGCGGGATGTTACTGGTCCAGGATATGAACACAGGTGTGTGACCAAGAACATTTTTTATGGCATCCATGCTGGTGGTGGGGGAGAACATTAATCTCAGAATCCCAATGCTAGCCAAGTTATACAAGTTGTGAAATTTTAGTGATGGGAAGAGCCCATAATGAGTGTAACGACCCAATATTTTTGGAAATTCCTTTCTTATAAATATGTCATAATCACATGTAATCCCAACATAATTAACTACTAAGTGCTACGTGACCCCTAAAACAAATGTTGTCACTTTTGTGATGTCAATTTCAAAAATCTGACATACACATTTGCGATTAGTAAGTTATTTGGAGTCCAATAAGAAAATCTTAAATTTTGGTGAATAGTAACCTACCCTTATGAATATTAACATACCCTTATGAATAGTGGTATACCCTAATGAATAGTAAACTTACATATAATATTATATAAACAATATTCAAGTGTAAGTACAATATACCTATGCTTTAAAATACGTAAACAAATGTTTTAAAACTATTGTTTTGAGAATAAATTATGACTTTATTTAAATATTAAATTAATAATATTTAGAAAATAATTTTTTAAAAATGGACTTCATTTTTTTATTCTACACATTAAAAAATGGTTGGGGTAAATTTTTTCGATTTTTCTGAAATACATGGATTTTTGATGAATAGTGAAATACGATAATTTACAAAATAAGCTAAATAAGATAATTATAGAGTCATGTATGATGTTCTGCTTATGTTATCCCAATTGGTGCGGTATAACATGATAAAATTACTATTCTGGGTCATGGAATACTCACTATTACTTGTCTTGTGGGGAAATAACAAATTAATAAATTTTATATTAAGAAATTTCCTCTCTCCTCCACTATAAAAACCCCCCTCTCACCCCCCCTTCCATTCACTCTTCTAAAGCCTTGTTCCTTCTCCAAATTCTGTCCAAATACCTTCCCAACCTCCTCCCCCACGTCCAAAAAGCCATTTTCTCTAAAAATACCAAAAACTATCATTAAGGAGGTTCTCAAGGAAGTTTGGTTCAAGAGGTAAATTCCTCTTTTCAATTCTTTGTCTTTCCTTTCAAGTTCATTTGTTTTCTTTTTCTACTACCTATCATTATCCAAATTTTTTGATGACTCCAGTACCTTATATGTACTGGAATGTTTTCATGATATTGGAATAATTTATCATCATCTCCCCCTTTTACCTTCTTTTATACTAGTAGCAAGAACACCATCCGAGATGTGTCAATTTTCCACATTCAAGGACGATGGACTTTTGATTTCTATTGTCATTCTAAATTATGGTCATGAGACCATTATTGTTATGGTTTAACCAGATTATTATATATGTAATATAACATATGTAATATTTTTTAATAACTTTTTACAAATGTTATTAAGTTATAAAGGAAAATGAGTTCGTTGTAATCAAAACCCACAAATTAACCAAAACAACTATCATTAATGTTCAATATAATAATTCATCCTCTTTCTATTAAACAATGTTATATAAAGGACCAATAACACCTATTATGTTCATAGATACTATATAATTTCAATTCGGGAGATTTATATCCATTCCACATACTTCAGAACATGTGCACCGATGATGAATATAAAGAAAATGAACACTCTAGAGTGATGAAATTTTGTACAATAACTTATCAATAAGAACATAAATGAAATAACCATAATTATGATAAAATAAATAAATGTCTAATATGTTCTCAAATATGTTATTAATAAGTATAATTTCATATTCCATGAGCTTAATTTTGAGATAGGAACACGTTCAGAGTTATGGTAAGGGTTTTTTCACCCAAACTTCCATTTTCATTCGGGTTACTTTCATTGTCTAATTACCTAAATTAAATTATTATGTATTCTTATTTACTTCCAATAAATTCTGTTTTGGTATTATATATATGTAAAAAAACCTGAATCCTTCCTTATTTTATGGATAGTTTCATTTTTTAATAGGAACCTTCAAAATTGATTTCAAAATACAAACCCGATTCAAGGGAATATATCAACTTCTTACCTATTTTCAGGGGTAATCTCTAATCTGTTTTTGGAAACCATTATATTTATGAAATCACGCATTTTATTATGAAAATATTATCTTACTTCACTTATGGTTTTATAGCAATATTATTCCAAAAGAACACTTTTTTTCAAATAAAAGAGTATTTATCTCAAGATTTTTATATTATTTTATACGAGTATTTTCATTTGATTCAACACTCTTGTTGTTTCTTATGTATCATTGGGTTTAATATTTTATGAAGTCATCTACCATTTTTTATTTAATGGTTTATGACTAACTCTATTGTATATATACTATCCTAAAACCATTCTTCATGTTACTCAGAATGGTTAGTGTTTTATATTTAATGATTGGGTAAAGTTACTTAAATTTCATATGATAGTTTCAATATGATGGTATATGTTGTTTATGTTTATCCCCGCTCAAATGAGGAATCAATTTGAATTATTATGTGATGGGTGGGGCCTTCTATAGACCCTCGATGCATAGGTAGGTCTCATTAGACAAACTACGGTCTTGGCACAAGGCCTTGACAAATTGATTATTTATGGTCCTAGCATGAGGCCTGGATGGTATGGTTATGATGACCGACATATGCAATTCCCTCCTTATGATGAATTTATTTTGTGTTCATGTTGTTATTCTTCTATTAGAATACCCATGAATATGTTTTATTATGTCATTATTTACTTATCCCATATTCATTGCATAATGTGTACAAGTTTATTATTAAAGGCATGTGTTTTCAATTACTTAACATGTCTAATGTTTTGCTATCTTTCATTGTTTTGTTTACCGTTATTGAGCATTTGAGCTCACCCATTCCTTATGTTTCATTTTCTTAGGGTATGAAGGAGTAAATTAGGAGTGACTTTCAAGTATAATCTAGGAGGACTGGATGTTTTGAATATAAAAATTTAGTGTTGTTTTTTTCCTTTCAATATGTATAGTTGAACTTATGTACATATCTTGTTTCAAATAATACTAAAATACTTGATCCTTCAGGATGGTTATTCACTTTTTATATAGAAATTTAATCAAATATGGCACCAAATCGAGGCAACTGGGGTTGGGAGATTAAATTTGGTATCAGAGGAAGTTTAGTAGAAAACAAGGAAACTAAATTTGAAAAAATGTAGATTTGGGAAGAGTCCCTAAGATAGTCTTTGAAGATAAAAATTCAAGATGTCCTGGTATTTTGGTAAATAATAGATTATGTTTATCATTCAATAAATACATCCCTATCTGGATACGAGTCAGTAGTGGTGGCTCTAGCACAGATATAGCTAATAGTGAATGCTCTGACAAAGAGTTTTAGGCTTGACCCGGGGTTTCCTGGTATACGACAACGAGCCTTGCTGGACTCTTTGTTATGACACTCCCAAGGGATATGCTTAGGATAATTCACATTTTCTTTATAATCCATTATGATGGATTTAAATGTAAATGTTTCCTCAAAGATTCCATTTTTATGATAAAGAGGTTGGATATGCATATAATTTCAATTTATGATTAGTATTTTTCTACATTGAGATTATTAATTATGATTCATATCCTAATCTAGTGTATGCCATTATTTATAAATGGCACCTAGTGGAAGGAATGGGAACCGCACGAATGCATGTGTCCTCTATCAGGATTTTCCTCTGACACAAGATAATGATGTTGGCTTTGGTGTTGTGGTTGGTGTTGAGAAACTCATAACTATACCGAGACAACTTAATCAAGTTACGAATAATGACCTTACCTGTATGGAGCATACAGATCCACCACATTGATGAGCTATGCTAGATCGCTTTATGCGACAACAGCCTAATCATTCAACGGGACTAAAAATCTGTTTGTAGAAGAGCAGTTGATATGTTCCCTTGAGAAGATATTTCTCACTTTAGGATGTAATGAAAGAGAGAAGGACTTTATGGCGGTTTATCACCTATCAGGAGATGTGGATCAGTGGTGGTTATTAATCAAAAACACAAAGGAGGAGGAAGAGGTAGAAGAGATAGAATGGAGGGATTTTAAGGAAATATTCTTAAAAAATATTTCCCTCATGAGTAGTGAGCAGATTTTGAGAGACAATTCATGAATGTGAGATAGAAGGGGGATGAAAATGTTGCCAAGTATGACGCCAACTTCACAAGGTTATCAAGACATTTTTTGGACTATATATGAAATCCAAGTAGAAAAATTGATTGATTATTGATGGCCTAAATCCATTCCTCTGGTGGGAACTGGTATCTCAATATTTTTTATCATATAAAGATATAGTTTCATGTGATATCAAGAAAAAAAATAATTCTCTAAGTCTTATGACTTTAAGGGAAAGAAAGAGAAAAAGAGGGTTACTGAAAACTCTGGGAAACGAAACAAGGAAACATGGAAGAAGGGAAGAGTTGAATTTCCACCCTGTGATAATTATGGAAAGAAACACCTTAGTGACTTCTTAACGGGAAATGGATTATTCTTCAAATGTGGACAGAAAGGCCATATTACTAGTGACTGTAACGGAAATAGGGAGGCTAATTATGTTTAATGCTATAACTATTTGGATATGGTACACTATGCTAATGATTTTACAATGCGTCAAAGAAACATGCCACATAAAAGGCCAAGGGAGCAGGGACAAGCTTATGCAATCACAACTACTTATATTGATGTTCCTAATGATGTGGTGGTGGTTACTTTAATAATTTCCTCAAATTCATCCAATACATTATTTGATTCTAAATTGTCACATTCATTTATATCTTCCCAGTTTTCCAAGAAAATTAGATATGTCCAATTTAATTTAATAAAGGAGTTATCATTCAAAAATCCCCATGGATGTATCATTGCAACAAAGGCATGTCGATTAGTCCCCCTTATGACACATAAACATGCTTTAGTTTCTAACCTTATCAACGTACCAATGGTTGACTATGATATAATTCTCAGTATGAATTGGATATCAATTTATGATATGAAGATCTATTGCAAGAGGAAGAAAGTTACAATATTTGATAATGGTATAGAATCCCTTATCAATAGAGCAGAAATATCTCCATTTGATTCTCATCTAGATCCCCCCCCATTAGCTCCACTAAATTAAATTATTTGGGATGAAGAGAATGAAATAACTATGGGTGAGGAAATGAATGTTCAAATAGAAGATGTACATGTTGTGCAAGAATATATTGATGTCTTTCCAAAGGATTTACATGGACATCCTCCAGAGCAGGAAATTGAGTTTTCCATTGACTTAATTTCTGGTTCAAGGCCCATATCAAAGACCCCTTATAGAATGGCCACTATGGCGTTAGTGAAACTAAAGAAGTAAATAGAGGAATTGAGTGATAAAGGATATATTCAACCTAGTGTTTCTCCATGAGGATCCCATGTACTCTTTGTCAAGAAGAATGATGGATCCATGAGGTTGTGCATTGATTACAGGGAAATCAATTATATTACAATAAAGAATAAGTATCCTCTACCACTAATTGATGATTTATTTTATCAACTTCATATAGCTGAATATTTTTCAAATATTAATCTACAATCTATATATCATTAGTTTCTTGTGAGGAAAGAAGGCATTCTAAAAATAGTATATGGAACTAGGTACGAGAATTATGAGTTTACAGTAATTCCTTTTGGACTAACTAATGCAGCATCTGTTTTCATTGATCTCAGGAATATAGTCCTCAAGGAATATATTAATTAATTTATACTGGTGTTTATTTATTATATCCTGGTATAATCTAAAATCGATGAAGATCATGAAAATCACTTGCACAATATTCTGAAGACCCTTATGAAAAATAAATTATATGGGAAGTTTGGAAAGTGTGATTTCTGGATCCAATCAGTTTTCTTTCTGGGCCACATTGTCTCTAAGGATGGAATATTTGTAGATCATTTAAAGACAATGGTTGTGTAAGAATGGGCTACTCCAACGAACGTAACTGAGGTACGTAGTTTTACTGGTCTAGCAGGTTATTATCAGCCTTTCATTCAGAAATTATCCTTTTTAGCAAAACCAGTGACCAAGCTCACATGAAAAGGAGTTAAGTTTGTATGGACAAAGGAATGAGAAGAATGTTTTTATGAATTGAAGAGGAGGTTAGTGAATGATCCGATCCTAACCCTACCATCAGGGAATGATGGGTTTGTGACCTATAGAGTTGCATCAAAAAAAGGACTTGGTTGTGTCGATAGGCAGAATGATCGAGTGATTTCATATGAATCTAGGCAATAAAAATTCTTGAACAAAACTATCTAACTCGTGATATTGAGTTAGCAGTGGTAATATTTTCTATAAAGATTTGTATAAATTACCTTTATGGAGAAAAATCTGAGATATATATAGATCATAAGATTTTGAAGTATATATTCTCACAAAAATAACTCAACATGAGACAAAGGAGGTGGATTGAGATACTCAAAGATTGTGATTTCACAATACATTACCACCTGGGGAAAGAAAATAAGGTAGCAGATGCTTTGAGTAGAAAGAACCATGGAATTCTGAACAAGATGAGAGTTTAAAGGGATCCTATGTTCATGGATCTAGTAAAGATGGATATGGGAATTATCAAGGAAGGTATCACATCACTACTTTTTCCAATGGTTTCCAAACCTTCTTTACTAGAGAGGATAAAATGTACTCAGGATGATGATGAGGAATTTCTAAAGAAAATTAAAGCTATAAATGATGGGAAGCTGAGTCAATTTTCATATGAAGGTGGCATTTTGAAATTCGGGAAAAGGATTTATGTTCCTGTTAATCCTAAGTTAAAGAGAGAACTCTTGGATGATTCTCATAGCTCTAATTTATCTATATATCCTGGTAGCACAAAGATGTATTGAGATCTCTGAGAAAACTTTTGGTGGGACAATGTGAAGAGGGAGATTGTTGAATATACATCAATGTGCCTGGTATGTCAATAATTGATGTTTGAGAGGAAAAATTATAAGGGGATGATGCAAGAACTACCCATTCCATCATGGAAGTGGAAGAACATTATGATAGACTTTGTCACTAGACTTCCAAATACATCTAGAGGAATCAATGCTATATGGTTCACTGTGAGTAATCATAAAAAGGAAGTTCAATTTATCATGTTTTGAGAGGACTTCTCACTAGATCAACTTGCGCAGATTTACATCAAAGAAGTGGTAAGGATGCATTGAGTAACACTCCCTATTGTATCCGATCGTGATCCTAGATTCACCTCGATGTTCTGTAAAAGTCTCCAATATGCTTTAAGCACTGAATTGAACTTCAGTACAGCCCGTCATCCTCAAACTGATGGCCAATCTGATTAGACTATTCAGACACTAGAATACATGTTAAGAGCATGTTCTATGGAATTAAAAGGAGGATAGTTCCAACATCTTATACTGGTTAAATTCTCCAACAACAATATTTTCCACTCGAGCATCCAAATGGAACCATATGAATCCCTTTATGGGAAAATGTGTAGAACACCGATGTGCTGGGATGAAGTCGATGAGGGAAATCTGCTAGGACCTAAATTGGTTGAAGATATGGAGGAGAAGGTGAGAACTATTTAGCAGCATATCAAGGCAGCCCAAAGTCGACAGAAGAGTTGTGTGGATAACCATCAACAAGACCTTGAGTTCAAAGTTAGAGACCTGGTATTTCTATGCATATCTCCATGGAATAAAGTCATGTGGTTTGGAAAGAATTGAAATCTAAGTCTCAGGTATATCATCCCCATTGAGATCCTTGGTCGAGTCGGAGATGTGACCTATCGGCTAGCACTTCCACCTACCTTGTCGAAAGTACCTAATTTCTTTCATGTATCCCTCTTAAAAAAGTACATACCAGACCCTTCACATGTACTCTCTTCAGAAGTGGTACAGTTGGAGGATGATCTTTCCTATGAGGAGCAGCCAGTGATTATCTTAGATCGCAGAGACAAAGTTTTACACAACAAGACTACAAATCTGGTCAAGGTACTATGGCGAAACCATAAGTACGAAGAGGCAACTTGGAACCTAGAGGAATCAATGAAGTAAAAGTACCCCCACCTATTCTTAGCATAGAATGTAAAATGAAATTTCGACAGTGAAATTTTTGTATGGAGGGGAGAATGTAATGACCCTATATTTTTGGAAATTCTGTTCTTAAAATATGTCATAATCACATGAAATCACAACATAATTAACTACTATGTGCTATGTGATCCTTAAAATATGTGTTTTCACTTTTGTTATGTGAATTTCAAAAATCTGACACACACTTTTACGATCAGTAAATTATTTGGAGTCCAATAAGAAAAACCTAATTTTTGGTGAATAGTAACCTACCCTTATGAATAGTAAAATATCTTTATGAATAGTGGTATACCCTAATGAATAGTGACCTCACCTATAATATTATATAAATAATATTAAAGTGTATGTACAATATACCTATGCTTTAAAATATATAAACAGTTGTTTTTAAAATGTTGTTTTTAGAATAATTTATGTTTTTAATTAAATAATAAATTAATAATATTTATAAAATTATTTTTTAAAAATGGACTTCCTTTTCTGATTCTACATGTTGAAAAATAATTGGGGTAAATTTTTGGGATTTTTCTGAAATACGTGAATTTTTTATGAATAGTGAAATACCATAATTTACAAAATAAGCTAAATAAGCTAATTATCGAGTCATGCGTGATTTTCTACTGATTTAAGCCTAATTGGTTCGGGTTCACATGATAAAATTGCAATTCTTGGTCATGGGATACTCACTATTCATTGTCTTGTGTGGAAATAATAAATTAATGAATTTTATATTAAGAAATCCCCTCTCTCCTCCACTATAAAAACCCCCTCTCACTATCCCTTCCATTAACTCCTCTCAAGCCTTGTGCCTTGTCCAAATTCCATCCAAATACCTTCCCAACCTCCTCCCCCATTTCCAGAAATCCTTGGTCTCATAAAAAGGACAAAACCACTAATTAAGGAGGTTCTCAATGAAGTTTGGTTCAAGAGTTAAATTCCTCTTTTCAATTCATTGTTTTTCCTTTCAAGTTCATTTGTTTTCTCTTCTACTACCTATCCTTTTCCATATTTTGTGATGAATCGTGTAACTTATATATAATGTAATGTTTTCATTATAGTGTAATAAGTTATCATAATCTCCCCCTTTTACCTTCTTTTATACTAGTAGCAAGAACAACCTCCGAGATGTGTCAATTTTCCACATTCAAGGATGATGGACTTTCAATTTCTATTATCATTCTCAATTATGGCAATTAAAACGTTATTTTTATGGTTGAAACAGATTATTATATATTTCATATAACCTATATATGATTTTTTTAATACCTTTTTACAAATGTAATTATTTTATAAAGGAAAATGAGTTCGTTGTAATCAAAACACACAAATTAACTGAACCAATTATCATTAAAGTTATATATAATAATTCATCTTATTTACATGTAACCAAGTTATATAAATGACCAATAACACCTATTTATTCTCATAGATAATATATAATTTCAATTATATAGATTTAAATCCATTCCACATACTTAAAAACATGTGAACTGAAGATGAAAATAAAGAAAATGAACACTCCAGAGGGACGGAATTCAATACAATAACATATCAATAAGAACATAAGTGAACTAACCAGAAATATGATAATCTAAATAAATGTGTAATATTTACTTAAATAAGTTATTAATAATTATAATATCATATTCCAAGAGCATAAGTTTGAGAGAAGAACACGTTCGGAATTAAGGTAAGGGTTTTTTCACCCGAACTTCCATTTTCATTCGGGTTACTTTCATTATCTAATTACCTCAATGAAATTATTATTTATTCTTATGTACTGAAAATAAATTCAGTTTGGGTATTATATATATGTATACCAACCATAATATTTTCTTATTTTATGTATAGATACACATTTTAAGAGGAACTTTCAAAATTGATTTCAAAATACAAACCCGATTCAAGGGAATATCTCAACTTCTAACCTTTTTCCGTGGGTAATATCTAATCTGTTTATGGGAACCATTTTATTTATAAAATAACTCATTTTTTTTGTGAAAATAATATCTTACTTCACATCTGGTTTTTTAAAAATATTTTTCCAAGAGAACTATTCTTTTCAAATAAAAGAGTATTTATCTCAAGATTGCTAAATGATTTTATAAGAGTATTTTCGTTTGATTAAATACTCTTGTTGTTTCTTATGTATTATTGGGTTTATTCATTTATGAAGTCATATAACTTATTTTATTTAATGTTTCATAACTAACTCTATTTTGGATAAACTATCCTACAACCATTCTCCATATTACTCGGAATGGTTAGTGTTTTATGTTTAATGATTGGAGAAAGTTAGTTATATTTCATATGATAGTTTCAATATGAATGTATATGTTGTTTATGTTTCTCCCCACTCATATGAGAAATGAATTGGACTTATTATGTGATGTTTTCGGCCCTCTATAGCCCCTCAATGAATTGGTAGGTCTCATAAGACAAACAACAGTCTTAGCACAAGTCCTTGACAAATAGATTATTTATGGTCCTAGCATGAGGCCTTAAATGTATGGTTATGATGTCCTTCATACACACATACCTCATTATGATTCATGTATTTCAATTTCATTTGGTTATTAAACTAGTATAATACCCATGATTATGTTTTATTGTGGCATTACTTACTTAGCTCATATTCATGCCACAATGTGTACAAGTTTATTATTAAAGGCATCAGTTTTCAATTATATACCATGTATTATATTTATGATATCTTCCGCTATTTTGTTTACCATTACTAAGCATTTGATCTCACCCCTTCCTTATGTTTCATTTTCTCAGGGTATGAAGAAGTAAATTATGAGTGACTTTCAAGCATAATCTAGGAGGCCTGGATGTTTTGAATAGAATAATTTAGTGTTGTTTTTTCTTTCAATATGTAAAGTTGAACTTATGTACGTATCATGTTTCTAATAATACTAAACTACTCGATCCTTCAGGATGATTATTCCATTTTTTATATACCAATGTAATCAAATAAGGCACCAACTCTAGGAAACTGGGGTTAGGTCATTAAAATTATTATTTAGACCAATCAAATTCTTATATGGATGTATAGCGACACACATTAGCACCTACGAATATTGGAACCCTATTTCTCCTATCAAGTTAGACTTCTGACCATCTATTCAAAACATAGTGGGGAGATTTTTGTCCAATATTTCTCCACTGATTGCACTTAATAAATTTTCGATCGTAGATGAATTCAATTTCCATCTTTTATCATTGCCTATGGGATTATTCACCGATGATTGGAAGGGAACTAAGGAGTATAATTCAAAATTTATAGCCTTTCGGGGTGGTGTTCTGGTGGCACAGGTGGACCATGAGAACATCTGTGAGACGTATACCTCATAATGCTTCATGAGGAAATTAAGGTGTCTGCAAAGACTTACCATGCATGTCTACTTGGGGGTATTCCATTAGGATCAACCATGTGTGATGAGACAGATGTGGATCATGTTTACATGAGGGGATGTAAAGAGGTAAAATGAGAAACCTCCACCTACAAATTCTTTTGGGATGGTCAAGGAATATTCCAAGAGCTAAGAGTCGAACTACCCAGGGGAGATGTTGAAGCAACAAAATATTTTGTGTCAAATATGGGGTTCCTACTCTGCCTCAATGAAGAGGTAAAAAATGGAAAGAACACATCACAATAGCTGAGAAGATTCACATTACAGTGTTAGGGTCACGACAGAGCTAGCGATTTCAAGGCCTGCACCAATTGGAGGGAAAGTAGTAGTAGTGGACCTATAAGCCCCATATGAACAAAGTCAAGAGAAAAGAAGTTCAACCATAGGGTTCTGTACAATACCTATGCAGGCTCTTGGGAAGCATTTGTGCAACATAGAATGTCATTGGATGTTGTCTTTCCCAATGATTGGGATATGTGGGACATCAACAACATATTTGAAAATCCCTTGGAGACAAGGGATCAAATCAACTTCCACTATATGGATATATTAGAAATCAATCATGTCAATGCCAAATTTTTGGGGTCTCTGGCAGAAGGGGTCAATATGTTGTTGAACTGAAGAACTATATGCATTCTAGGGGAACTCCGCTTCC
The DNA here is from genome assembly GCA_963277665.1 of Viscum album. Taxonomy (NCBI): domain Eukaryota; kingdom Viridiplantae; phylum Streptophyta; class Magnoliopsida; order Santalales; family Viscaceae; genus Viscum; species Viscum album. The sequence goes on along the minus strand of OY728162.1, from coordinate 1,460,232,855 downwards.
AATAAACAAATGGGTGAAAGTGATTCTCAATCGAAAAGTCCCATTGTAGTTTTTTTCTACTGAATTGAGTTATTTCTTACCCATACCTAAATAATCATAAGAGTCCACCTGGGGGAAGAGTCTAGATAATGTATCCCCTTAGAAGAAGGTGAGGTTATAACCATGATGTTGGAAGATATTGTTAAAGCTCTTAAGGTAAATCCTAAACCATTCCACTGTGTTACTTTCCAGGAAACCAAAATATTTTTCTTTACCTGACACCTATCTGGTATGTGTGGTAATTTGACAAAAAACCCATTACCGCATAACAGGATATGTAACATTGAAATCTTCATCTGGGAAAATTGTTATTGTAGAGTCGAGCAGGATTTTGAAACCCAGGGAGGTTCTTCCACTGTCTTGGGGTTCTTAACCATATATGAGGGGCAATGTCCTTGAATTCTAGTAGAAGAAATTCGAGAACAAGACCCACTATTCAACTTATGTAAGTCCTCTTCTTTAAAAAATCCATAACTAATGTGTTTCGAACACGGAAAATAGATATTTTTGTATTCCTATATGAAAATTTCATAAAATGGAATTAATCAGACCAGTGAGGATGTATGGGGCTCCCGGAACTCCTTTTCCTAGGGGAACGCCGATATTCATGGAAGAAGATTCCCACACTGACTAGAACACATCCATCATGATTGCAGATGGGACTGCTAGTAGGATGGAACCTAGGATTACTAAGGAGGAATCTAGTGATGAGGATCAATCCTATGACAAAGAACCTGGCCTACCAGACCCGACACCAGATGAAGACCATGCTGCGAAATTATTGGCAGCATTCACAGAGTATGAACCTGATGGTCCTTTGGAGAAGGGCGCGACTACATATGATGAAGAGGATAAGATGGTTGTCCAATGCCGGTTGAGTAAATTGATCAGGCACTTCATTGATAACACCCAATTATTAGGTCGGGTAATCCAGGTTAGAATACTTCTCCCAAGGTTTCGTGACTTGTGTCCTAGAGGAGTAGATTTCTGACGTCTTCACATTCTCATTCAATATTACCTCATCGAGAGGGTTCATTAGTATGTGTGTGGCCTCATCGTGGGCTGGTAGTGGAGGTAGGCAGTCGACATCCGAATTATTTTGGAGGTTGAATGGGAGATCCAGTGCATGGGAGCCCAATTAGATGAGTGGACCTCTTTAATTGACACCCAAACAGATATCATATAACAATTTCTGGCTCGGGTGGCTAAATCCAAGGAAATATATGGGAATGCAATATGTGATATGGACAACATCAAAGCTAGCACGGATCTAGCACTGATTAGGGATAATAAATTATTCCTCACTGCCTATGAAGAAAAAAGGGTTCTCAATAGGTGAGAGAAAGTTTTGGAGTTCATGCACCAAAGATTAGTGGAGTTGGAACAATCTATTAAGGATTTCAGCCCATCTCTTGGGGAGACCAATCCAAGGGTGTTGTAATTTTCATAAACTCACAAATGTAGTTTCATTCATTATTTTTTATTATTTGTACATTCATGGAGAACTTTTTACTTGTTTGTTTATTTCATTTCATCTCATTCATAACTATGAAGTAACCATCGATCAATCCATAGCCTCATGTGGGTTACACCTAGTGTGAGAAAGAATGGATTACTACATAATTAGTCCAATTTTATATTAGAGTTCTAGCTAAACATTCAAAAAAATTAGTTCTGAATTACCACCAACAGTTTTTTAAATAAAAGAGTGTTCTTGACCAGAGAATTGGGTTCTCTGAACAGCCAAAATGTTTTTCCAAATGTACTCTAGTTCTTGATAGGGATGATGTCAGGGGTGTTATAATCAATCCAAACAAAGGGGAATGGAGAGTGTGATTCATGATACCAAAAAATCATAACATAGTGAGGGTGGAATGATGATAGAGGATAGATGTCGAACAAATTCTATACACAACATCTACATCGCATTATCCTAAAATGAGAACAAATAAATGGCGGTCAACCACTGACCACATTCAAAAACATGGGGAAAAAATCAAAGTATCGTCTGATGTCCTCTGGAATGTTGGTACATGATGGTAGGAGAGCCCTATGAATGAAAATACAAAAATTTAGGGGGTTCTTTTAGATGTGGAAGGGATTGGGGATCTGATATAGAGGGCATGAAAATCATGGTGTTTGAATAATGGGTAGTTTGGATAAATTACAACACTCTTGAAACTACGCCACTATGATGAAAGTACATTGGGTGAGCATATATGTCTGAATCTGCATCATGGCTAAATTCTAGAGGGACCTCTCTAGAAAGGACCTATGATGACCAGTAGTTTTACGTCATATAAATGGAAAAAATAAGCACACATTTATGTATCATGTGGTGAGGACGATGCATGAATAACTTAACATCATATAATCAAGATGTTGCACATAGTTTAAGGTCATACATCCAGGACCCTTCTCAACAATTTAAAGTCATGTTACATGGACTAGGAACCCCTAGTTTAATGTCATGGAGTTTGGACCATGACTATGTGAAACGAACCTGTAAAGATAATGGTCATGGGGCTAGTCTCAGACTAAAATACATGGGCACCATTACGTATTCCATGAGGATGAGAATCCAGCCAATTTTAGTTCTTGAGTAAAACATGTTTAGAGACCAACTCTAGTGGGGTGAATCCTCTCTAGGGAGGAATATGACACATCCCATAATTATTATGGGGCATCCTGAACTTTTTTAGGGTAGAGCCACAGTTTAATGTCATATGTTAAGGATATGCGTACACCAAAAGATAAATGTGAAGTTTGGTTCACAACCCGACGTGAATGAGGACCAGAGAGGTCTGTACCACATACCATGTTCCTTAAAGGGAAGTTACGACTAAGTAGGCTAATACAGGGAGTTTACCATTTAGTTTCTAGACCCGAGGATTAGATTCCCAAATGGCTCTATATATCCTGCAAGGGTGGGAATCAATCCATACATAGTTCTTTATATTCCAAATAGTTTAACATCATGTGGTGAGGATTAATGTGTCACAGTTTAAGGTCATCTTGTTGGTCCAACAGGTCACACACTCTAATATATGGATATTACCCTACCACAACCCCTAATCCTATGAAAGTCATGCTTAATGTAGGAAAAAAGAAGAATTTTAAATCGTTACCTGTCTAATGAGATCCTATAATGGTGGAAATTAAATATTAGGTGGGGAATATACTCTATGAACCGAAATTCCTACTCGACATGCATGAATGGATGGAGATACAACACCAATGGTATTGAGGGTCCATAAAACAGAAAGGGGAATTGAACATGTGATTCACAACATCAGATATTTCGATTGAAATTGGAGTAGTGTGACGATGAAGGATAACTGTTAACCATGTTTGAAACCCAGCAACCATTTCATGTTCGTATAGAATGTGAAAAAACAAAATAGGGTCAAATTGTGACCATTTTCGATATGCGGGACATGTATTGTTTTCATAATCTTTCATGGAATTTTCTTAGGATGGTAAAAGTGAACTAAATCCTAAAATCCATATCGTTAGTGGGTCCCTTTGAATGTGAAATATAATGAAAACCCAAATGATGGAATAGGCGAAGAGTGAACATTACTCAGGCTATTTAAACGTCTTGCACAATGAGCACAAGGAGTGGTAATCTCGGAGGAAGTACATGGAATGGTTATTATAAACCCGTCATGAATGAGGACCAAAGAGGTCTTCACCACACCATGTACGTTTGTGAGAAACCATGCTAGAAGGGGCCAAGGATGTGAAAGTGATTGTGGCTGGTCTATAGACATGAAGTCTGGGTGATACTATATATCCCATAAGGATTGGAATCAATTTACACGTAGTTCTTGGAGGTGGTACGGTAGGTGGCCAATAGAAAAAGGTAGTGATATCCTCTATTACAGTAGAATATCATAATTTTTATGCAGTTTAACATCGTGGGAACATAGATGTAAATAATCACAGTTTTAGGTCATAGAGTTTGGACCATACGGTGACTAGTTTAATTTTATGTGCGTGGGACATGCCCATTTAGTTTATTGGCATGGGGTAAATACTAAAAAATGGAGATATCTTGAGGTAGGTATGTGGTGTGGATATTGCAAACCCAGCATGAATGAGGACATAAGTCTACATTACACCACATACATTAGAGGAAACTCAAACCAAAATGGGACTAGAGGCTTCTTGGTGATGCAGATGGACTGCAAAAAAAATTCCTTGAGTCACAATGTATCCCATAAGAATGGAAATCAAGCCACACATAGTTCTTGAAGATGGTATGTTAGGAGGCCAATACTGAAAAGGTGAAACTTCTCCCCATGTGAAGACATCTTATGGTTGGGTAATTTATCATTACATTTACTAGGTGTAGAATATGTAGTTTATCATCATACGATAATGGTGTAATGGATCTTAGTTTATCGTCATAGAGCTTGGGCCAAAATGGGGAGGTACCTTAAGTGAAAATATGTGATGCGGTGCCACAATGCAACCCGACGTGGATTGGTACAAGGTAGTCTGCACTACATTACAAATTTCTAAGAGAATTCATGTAATTTTATGTCATTATTCTTAGACTAGTGGACTAGATCTCTTAGTTTATGGTCATTGAGTTCATACTAAAAGAAAGTGTGACTCTTCTATGTAGGAAAAACCTTATCTAAATCCCTAAGCCCACATGATCTATGTTCAGTATGGGAAACAAGGGTAGAGAGTATCCTTACAACACATGGATTACTCGGTATGTTGATATGGTGTGCAGTCAATGATGACCCCACACTGTTGATTTGTCCTCTAAATGCACAATGTTTCATAGATGGATAACACAAAGGGTGTCGAAATTCAACTTGAACATGATGGAGTAGAAATGGATGTGAATCAAGATACCCATATTTAATGCATAATGGGGGTCTCATAACAATGGAGGATAATTGTTGACCATGTTATAAACACAACATCCCTATCATGTGACCTAAAATGGGAACAACAAAAGAGGGTCCGCTGCTGACCAAATTCGTTACACAGAACATGTCTCATAATGTCATCCACAATCCTCTGGTATATTGGCCAAAAGCGGTGGGTGATCCATAAGGTTGGGAATCCATACTGTTCGAGGGTCCTTTAGGATATGAAATATGATGTAAACCCAAACAATGGGAGACATGAATCATGGAAACTGAAGAAATCATTTCCATAAATAATCCATCACTCTGAGTCCTAAACCAATATTCATTTGTGAATGGTGATGAGGTATAAAAAGGGATAGAGGGGTCCAGTTAAGAGAGGTTTAATTGAAGAGGTGAGTGGAGGGAATGGGAAAATGGATTGATGAACCTATGGCTAGACCCAAAGATGGAATATTTGGGAATTTCTACATATCCCATGAGGATGGGAATCCAGCCATAAGTAGTTCTGAAATGTCTTGTAGTTTAAAATCATGCAGTAAATACATGAGGGAACATGGAAATGATATCCCCTATGGAATGTAAATGGAATGGGAATTATAAATCTAATGTGTATGAGGTCTAACGATGTCCACCCCACACCACATGCTTCCAGCAGAGTTCGGGCTAAGGGGAAAAAAAGAAGGCAGGATTTGAGGTACATGGGGATGGACACGAAGAAAAAACATCTGGGAATTTATATATATCCCATGGGGATGAGAATCAAGCCACAAATTGTTCTTTAAAAATTCAGGTTTGGATACCAATTCCATGGGAAATACTATCATGAAGGTCTGACCCATGAACTGAAAGAAGTGGAATTTGATGGATCTTGTATGTTCATTAGTGAGTGTATTTTTTTGGTGCAACAAACCTAGGATGAAGAATTTGGGAATCACCATAAGAATCAATCCATATGTGGTCCATTAAAAATATAATGGTGGATGACCAATGAAAAACGTGATGTTCTATCAAGTGAGAATACTACAATACGATGCTATTTTTTCATCATGCCGTGAGGACGATATGCCATAGTTTAAGGTCATATAATAGGACCAGCCTATGAACATTAACATCGTGCACAATAGATAAAAATTTTAAAGTAATGTGGGATAAGGAAACATAGTTTAATGTCATATGGTTTGGATTCATGTGGAACAATGCGGTTTTATAGGGAATGTTCTTGGCATGACAAATCATACCCAACAAGAATGAGGATAAAAGTCCACACCACACAGCATGAAATCCTAGGTGGGGGACCTTGGACCAATGGTTTATAAAAGATCAAGGGACCTAGGGCTGGACCCAAAAACAAAATGTCCAGGTGTTCCTACGTATCTCATAACTATGATAATCAAGCCACTTGTAGATCTTGAAATGTCAGGAAATTTAACTTCATGTAGTAAAGGACATAGGAAAAGAGGTATCTTGAAGAGGAATGTGTATGAAGTGGACAAATAACCTGACTTGAATGAGGACATAAGTCGACATACACAACACTATTCAAAATTCTAGGTGAGAAATCTAGCCAAGGGGCCAATAAATTGAATATATGAACATGGGTTGGGCCTGAAGATAAAATGTATGGGCGTTCCAACATATCACATAAATATAGAAATAAAGCCATACGTAGTTCATGAAATAGCATGCAGTGTAAAATCACGTGATAAGAATGTGAGAAAAGGGGATTTTCTAGAAGGATGGGTGTATGGTGCAGCTGTTGGAAACAAGACAAGAATGAGGGCATAAGTCCATACCACACCGCCTGCTCCCGGGACACATAGGTCGAGATTCCAGAAATAAGGAAGAATCTGTGATAGTTAGGTTGGACATAAAGACAAAAAATTTAGGCCTTCCTACATATCCCATAAGTATGGGAATCAAGCCACACATAGTTCTTTAAATTCTGTGAAGATTAACGTCATGTGGTACGGACATGTGGGAAATGGGATGGGGAGCTCTTAGTAGATAGGTATTTGACATGGTTATTGCAAACCCGATGTGAATGATGACATAAGTACACACCACACCACATACCACCATGAGATCTTTGGACAAAGGGACATAAGGAAGAGAAGGTTTCTAAAAATAGGGGCTGGACCCATGGATTAAATGTTAACGCATTGTTATATATCCTATAAGGATGGGAATCAACCAATACATAGTTTTGAAAATGTTGTCTAGTTTAAATTATGTTGTAAACCTAACATTAATGGGGACTAAATAAGTGCACACCGCACTATATAAAACCCCCGATGAGAACTAAACCTAAGGGGTAAAAAGATTTGCTGGGCTGGACCTGAAGAAGAAATGTCTGGGTATTCCTACGTATCCCATAAGGATGGGAATCAATCCATGCATAGTTATGAGAATTTCATTTAGTTTATCATCATTATAAAATGATGTATAAATGTGGAGTATCTAGATGTTGGGGACTATTTGGTGTGGAAAAATCTAGCTCGATGTGAATGAGGACAGAGTCTGTACCCTACTGCACAATCCTAAGAGATAACTTTGTTCAAGAGGCCGAAAAGGAGAAGGGACCTGAGGTTGGGCCATGTATGAAAGGTCCAGACATTCCTATGCATCCCATAAAGATGGAAATCAATCCAATCATAGTTTTGAAAATGTCACACCATTTAACATCATGCGAACAGGATGTGGCAGATCATAGTTTATGGTCATAGAGCATGGCCTGTAGATGTTGAATTTAATGCTGTGTTTGTGGGACAGAATGACATTAAAAATGTGAATCATCATGACCTTAATTTGGGAGACTATGGAGACATCAATAATGATTGATGATAACTATTGAACATGTTTGAAACATAGTATCCATCTCATGTGACATTGAATGGGAACAAATAATTCAGCATTGACTACGGACCATATTCACAAAGAGGGACTTATGTAAAATTTTCACTTGATATTCACTCGGAAGTTGGACCCAAATGGTAGGTGAGAAAAGGTGGAATGGGACCAGGCCACTAGGGTGTGATTTCTGATGTGAAATATGATGGATACCCAAATTAAGGGAAGCGTAAATCATGGTGGTACCTGTGTATTTTAACGTAATGCGGTAAGGACGAGGGGGTCTTAGCTTATGGTCATAGAGCTCGGACCATGAGGTGAATTCACCATTTGTAGTTTATCATATGAAGGGAGAAAGGGATATTAGTTTAGGGTTATAGAGCTCAGACCATTTATAGGTTAACTTCTTTTAGGATGATGATGAGCATTTTAACATCTACCAGGATAGAGATTCCCTTACGCAATGTATTTCATGAGGAATTTAGAATTGGTGGGAGGACTAATATGCTCACCATCCATGGTGACAAGAGAGTATTCACCATTTGGGTAAACCCTATGAATTACATAAGGTCCTTCCCATTTGAGCTTCATCTTTAGTGGCTTCCTGCCAGGTATCATTGGTGTTCTAAGGGACAATATTATGTCACCTTGTATTAAAGAGCAGAGGCTATCTTTTTTCTTGAAATCCCTTGATATCTTGTTCTAATGCCTCTCTAGATTGTGAAAGGAATGAATCCTATTAACTTCAATCATTTCCATTTCACCCAGATGGATTTTGGATGCTTTTTCTAGTGCCTTCTGATCATAGACAGTTGTGCATAGTGAGGGTAAATGAATCTTAATGGGCACAACTACCTCTGTTTAGCACAATAGTGAATATAGAGTCATGTGGGTGGAATTATGTGTCATCTTCTGATAATCCCAGAAGGAGTTGGAGAGTTTGTCCAACTAACTATTCTTGTTCTGACCAACCGTCTTCTACAAGATGTTAGAGAGGGTTTTCTTGAATGACTCGATCTTCCCATTTTCTTGTGCATGATACAGAGAGGTATGATTAGATTGGATGTTTTACTTTGAGTACCATTTCTTCAGATTTTCTACTCTGAAATTGGTGATATTATCACTGAGGAAGACATGAGGAACCTAAAATCGAAGCCTGATATTGGAACTCAGGAACATGACAATATAATTATCATTGACTTCCATGACCATAATTACCTCTTCAAACTTGGAAAAGAAATCCATAGTGGACAAGATGAACCTTAAATGTATTTTTGTTACTATTGGATATGATTCCATGATATCGAGTCCCCAGAATGCAAAGGGACAAGAGTAATTGGTAGTATAGAGAGGTTCTAGCAGCTGATGCATAAAAATATCATGGTTATAGAATTCATGGAACATCTTGAAAAACTCAATACAGTCATAGATAATGTTGGGATAAAAATATCCCAATTTCATATCTCATGAGAGAGTTTTAACACTTCCTGATGAGCCCTATAGGAACCAACATGATCATCTTGCATAACCTGACTAATATCATCTCCTAGAATAAAAATGAGGAGAATCCCATCAAACCCATGCATTTGAAAGATCTTCTCAAGACTGATACCACTCTGGAGTGTGAACTGCACTACACGCCATCAGATTTACTCACATTTGGCTCAGTCTCTTGAGAGATTATCGTGCTCGAGATACTCAATAAAGGGTTTCATCTAGTTGGGGGTCTCATCCAATACTATGGTAGAGGGTCCTGTATGTCCAGATGTAGAGGCATCGACGATACATTTTATTACCTATGGGCTATCATCATCATCTAAAGTGATGGGATTGATAACTCCTTGATGCACTGCATTGATAATCAAATCATTCTAGTCAGACTCTGCAAGAGATGCGGCATGGCAGTACAAGGCATCAGCTCTACCATTCTATGATCGAGGGACATGAGTAACTTCTATCCGATAAGGGAATTGGGCCATAATCTGGTGAGTACACTCTAAAATACGTACAAGATCCAGATTCCTAACCATGTAGTCTCTATTGATATGCAAGATGACCAGCACGTAGTCCCTTTTCACATGCAGGTGGGGGAATCAATATCAAGGGCCAGTTCGTGACCAGTAATAGGAGCCTAATAATTTTCATCAATGTTAGTACATCCTTATGAAAATAGGATCATGTAGGGAAGTATGAATTGTGTAGTCATGATAAATATGATACCCAGTCCAAATATATTGATTTTGAGATCATTTAGTCTCATGCTGATAGGGCTTCGGGAAGCTCCATCAAAGTACATTTTACAACATGGAATGGATTGATCCACTGGGGATATTTCCTCATCTAGATAGTCATGATCCATAGGCTACTCTACGAGGCAGTGATTGGGGGCAAGAAATTATTCCAATAAATTTCCCTAGATAGCCTTTTCAAGGATAAAATTTTTGTTGAACTATTTAAGGATTTCCATCAACAAATCTAGATGACCTATTAACATAGGGTGGTTCAAAATTAACATTATAGAATCCACTCAGGATACTAGATGTAACTCAAAGTGATGTAACTAATATTGAAATTTCTACACTACAAATACCAGCTCAATGAACCTATTCTCGGTAGAGGAATATCTGGTCTCTTTGTTGAGTCGCATGGGACCGAGGTTGTGTAAATGTTTCACTATTACCTCATTGCTCCTTTGGTTGAGAAGGGTGTCGAGGGACCATTTTAGAGTAGTCACATAGAGGACCAGAAACTTTCTGGAAATGGGTAGCATCAGAACTGTAGGCTATAGTAGGTACTGCTATATTTACACAAAATAATTCTAATAAACCTCGTCCCACTGATAATCGTCACCTTTATTCATGCGATGGGAAAAGAGATTGAAAATTCTAGAAATATTTGTGATGAATTGGCGTATGTAGGATAAGTGGCCTCGTAAACCTTATAGATCCCATATATTGCTTAGAAGTGACATCCGACTAATGGAATTTATATTTTCTGGATCAATTGCAGTGCTTTTGTATCTCCCAATGAAGCTGAGAAACTTTTTGGCGGTGATCCCAAAGGCAAACTTCAAGTGGTTTATCATCAGATGGAAGGAACGAAGAAATCCAAACACTTTATCAAGATCTTCGAGATGGTGCTAACACTGGAGAGATTTAACCACCAGATATTCCCCATATAATTCTACTAATGTATTGAGGATTAGCTTGAATATGCATTTCATGGAATGCAGATAGGTAGAACATATATTCATTAGACCAAGAGAAATTACCTAATAGAAAAAAGTACCTTGTGGTTCCCTAAAGGAAATAGACTCTTCATCCCTGGGGGGCCATTCATATTTGATTATATCTAGAATATCCATCCATGAAGTAGATATCCTATAAAACATTGGTGGAATCAATCAACTATACTGTCACGAGAAGGGAAAAAATCATCCTTCAGACAGTGATAGTCGAGATCTCAGAAGTCGAAGTAGATTCTGATTTTTCTATTATTATTTTTTATTGGCACAATGTAAGATAACCATCTGGGATATTGGAACTGCATGATGAAGTTATAATTTAAGATATTATCAACCTTGGCCTCGACTAAGTCAGCATGATGTGGGTGCATTTTTCTAGGAGGATGTTTAAACCCACAATTATTTTCTTGGAGATCGAGATGATGGATGGGGACATGAGGATCTAGACATGGAATATTGTTATATCTCTAAGAAAATACATAATGATTCTTCTTTAGGAAATTAATGTATCATTTTTTCTCTTCTACATACATATCGGCACTGATCTGTGTTGGTTTCAGATTCAGCTTGATACTAAGGTTCACCTGTACCAATTCAATGACTGTAGTGGAGACGCCCTCTTCAAACATGAGAGGATCATCTTACAAACTCTCTTCATCATCCAAAATGATAGGATCATCACTAGAAGGCAAATCTTTTGAATTGTCTAATCCAAATGGGACACTAGTTCCAGCTTCAGCGATAGTGGAAACCTAATCAGGGGACTCCAACACTACTTAAACCAAGGTGAATAAAGCTATCGACCTAATCCCATCTGGCCTTCAACCTAAGGGGGCACAATTGATAATATCAAATCAATAGTGGTGCGTCGTATTGAGACAATTTATCCTATCCTGTAAAAACAAGCAAGTATGACATATTTATGTTTCTATAGGGAAACATCCTCATATCTTATAGGAGTGGGGGGATCTAGGAACACCCGAGCCTAATTTTTGTTGGAATAAATATTCATATCGCAACGTTTGTTAGATTTGGTAACACCCTTCTCTCGTTTCCATGATACAAAAAAGAATTACCACATGTCCAGAGTAGTGGCCTCCAGTGAGTGAATCGGAAAAATAGGCATCATCCATGTCTATCCATGGTTCAGTCACAGTCATGGCATTGTCAATCTCGTTATCCTATATCTACTTATCCTTTCTCTTTTTGTAGTCAATATATAGGTAGAGGGCTTCACCAGAGGAAAATGGAGATGAATCACCTTGGATTATTCCTACTCGACCATTAAGGTAGTACCTAAGGTATTGGTGATATGAGGAAGGGACTATCGTATGTTGGTGGATCCATGATCTACCCATCAACACATTGTAAGCAATGTCATTTGAGATAACCAGGAACTCAGTGTTGGAAACTAGTACACCGAACTGGGTTTTAGGAAGATCTTTTCAACCGGTGCCTTCTCCGTCCTATAATAACATTGAATCTTTAGGTTATAGAGACTTAGATTTATTTTAGACAGTCCTCTTTTAGTGAGTGTCCAGGTCAGGATATGGTTGATCCCAAAGCCTGTGTTGACAAGACAATGGCAGAACTCCATGCCATTGAACTGGTTAGTGATATACAGTGGGAATATGTTCCCATGTATAGAAGAACCTTATTCTTCTCTATATAAATAGATGATGGCATGACATTATGCATTCTTGGCTATTTTAGCATGGAAGGCTTTTTCAATTGCTACTTAAGTATCAAATTAGAGGGGGATTATTAATGCCTCCTCAAGGGCTTCATGCATATCTACTAATAGGAGGAGAGCCTTGAGGATAGAGATCCTCACAAGATGTTGAAAAGATTCTTGAGGACATCATATTTTCATACTAGGCATACACTTCTACTAATAACAAGTCACTCTACATCAATAGTTATTACGGGCACTACTGGTTGAACCGAAGAGATTTATAATGCCTCTTCAAGGGCTTCACGCATACATTCTGATAGGAGTAGATCCTCAAGGATATTGATCCTGAAAAAATAATTTGGAAAGATTCTTGAGGAAATTATATTTTCATGCTATGCTTACACTTCTGCTGACATGAATTCGCTCTGTGGAAGGAGGTATTACGGGCATTGCTGGTTGAAGTAGAAAATTCTGACTGGTGCTAGAAATGTACCACTTCTCACTAGACTAACCATGTAGATTGACTACTAGCTGAGGAAAATATGATTGAGGTTCATCCATGATAGAACTTGACTGATTGTAGCATGTTTTTTGTGGCTCTTCCTAATAAAGAAGTACAAATGAAGGAGAAGGTGAATTGAAAGAAATGATATGAGTAGGCTGTGCATGTTGAGCTCTATTCTAGGCCTGGTGTCTGGTCTCAGTGGCATGCATGGAATGGTAGGAAGCACTGACCAATGCATTCTATCTATTTACATAATAATTTCTTCCTCTATGTTGGTAACGACTACGGATGTAGGGATGGTCCACCTGCAACTCTTCATCATTGGGAACCATGTAATGGTTTACTAGCTAAACAATATTGACCAAAACATACACTTGGTCATCATTAGAAGAATACTCCATTTTTTGTGGATTCTGAGGGAAATACCTATCTCTGGAGGCTTTAAATAGTTGAGATTACAAGACATATTTGGCATAGGTAGAGGGATTTTTCATCCCTTACATCGTCGGTGCTTGCTCTCCTGAGAGGATGAAGGCTGAGATGTAGAGGTAAAGGTAGTAGCCGGAGGTAGTTTAGTGACTTTTGAAGGCTTGGGTCAATTCATACATTCCCAGATAACACCATGATCATTAGTGACTACCTTAATATACATCTGGTCGTTGTATTTTTGAGAACCGCAGTTGGAAACCAAATGATATTCACCCTTGCTATGAAGGTCAGTCTTTGTAAACACATATGCCACTTGTGACAATGTTAGACACAATCTGACTATGTTGTTATAGACTTGGTCTTGGAGTCAATCTTGGAATGCATAACACTTCTTGAGTGTGTTCCCATGTAATCAATGATAGGGTTAGTAATTGGGGTGATCAGTGAGATCTGCCTCTTCAGGCCTCTTGCATTCTATCAACCACAGGATTCCCTAGTCAAGGAAAAATAAAAAATAACTGGGAACTTAATACTCGTTAAATATGTAGGTCTAGTTCCTCCGATCATGGAATGGAGATCCAGGAGCTTGGTTCTAATGATGGGTTGGCGGTGCCTGTCGAGGAGGTGAAACCTGACTATATCACCTATGTGGAGGTGGTGTGTTACATGGCGGAGCCTTCCAATTCTGGGGTGGGCGTTTCTAGGAAAGAGGCTGCTATTGAGCTAGTGGGACTTGGAAAAGATTTTCAAGAGGATCTATATGTAAAAATTATAGTTGCTTGGGGGCCTCTATTCTACCGTGGCAATGTTGACCTTGGTGGATCTTCTTGAAGGAGATATAAGAGGCAATTGACATGACTTCTTGGATTTCTTCATGGATTCCTAAAACATTGAGATTTGTCAAATCAATCCTATAACCCACCTAGGATGTTCTATGTGATGATAGAAGGGACCGATTCGGTCTTTACATTCCCCACACACATTGTTAGAAGCTGCTCCTGGGATAGTGGAATATCAAGGGAATATGGGAGGCTCTTCTTCCTAGAAAAAAAGTTTGTGACGCACTCTTCGGGCTTCTACATGCACTTAAAGAGGTCAATAGTGCTTGTATTATGGGTTATAGATCTAAACATGTAGAGAAATTTCCTATGAACATCCTCCCAAATGGATATTGACCCAATGGGTAATTGGTTGTACCAGACAAATATGGTTCCTTCCAGTGACTATACGAAACACTAGAGCTTGGTGGCCTCTAGCTACACTAGAGTTCTCAGCATGGGTCCACACCTTGAAATAAACTAGGATAGATGCTGTAGTCAATATCCCATCTTAGTAAAGGTAAAAATGTATGATTTTTGAAACCCGAGTGTGCTAGAATATCATCTACCCATACCAAATATAGCTTCCATCCAGCAGGATTTCCACCTATCAGGTTTCTAGATCCTCGAGGAAAGAAATAAGTGATTTCATCAGATTATCTGGATGAGGATTTTGATCTTTATGATCATCCTTAAACACCAACATGTTATCTGGTTCTTCAACATGGTAAGCGGGCCTAGAGGCTCAGGGGGAGACTGAAAGAATTGCTCAAGGATCTAGTGGGATAACATATAAATCAGCTATTGGGACATGTGGAGTGGCTGGCAAAACTTGAGCTAAGTCTTGTGTAAGGTTGTTACACAATTCAGGTGGATTGGGTGATGCATATCATGGTCTCTTCCCATAAAGACCAACCTCTACCCTATCTTGATGGGAAGAGTTGTCGAGATCACTAAAAGGAAACTCATCGGGATGTGGTTGTACCTTCTCCTGCCCATGTTTCCCCATTTGATGATTACCATAATCTGGATTTCATTCCACGGAGTTCTCAATGAGGATCTAGTCAAACATATTTTTCTTTTCACCATGTTTTTTATGGAACAATTCCTTTTCAAGATCGTCATTAATATTTTCCATGGATCCAAACAGGTTGGAGGGTTCTTTCAGTCTGAATTTTCTCTTGGCCTTTACTAGGGTCTCGATCAAGAGAAAATGACTCTAAAAGTGCAGGATGTCCAAACTATTTTCTTTATTGGTGATTATGGACACCTGCAAGATCTACCGTGTGTTTTATTATCCCATAAGGTTATTCCTCTTCTCTAGGAATTTTTCTAGTTCCCCCTTCTAGGTATATATCTAGAACAACTATGTTCATTGTAAATATGCTCGGAGTCATATCCTCTATATTTCAATGTGAACCAGGATTGTGTAGGATATGAATAAAATGTACGGTAGTATACTACCCCCAACCATGGATATAGACATGCAGGGAAGCCTCCCTGATAACTTTATAGAGCACAGTAAAGATCTATATGCATTGTTTCTAGAGGGTATGATGATTACCAGGTGACGTAGGGTGTAGAGCAACCAGAAGTGCAGCCAACTCGACCAGGCGGCATTAATGGCCAATGCCTTCATACTGTTTTTGGCTCTTGGGGTACGATAACCACTAACAAGAGATATGGAAATGCATAATCTCTAAGATTTGGTAGAGGCATATAACATCATCCTAGGTAAGGGACTCTGGAACATTGATGTTTGCGGTTACAATTGGTCAAAACATCTCTGAGAAATGGTTCACTGTGAGAATGTCACACAAACTTCTTGGTTCAGACATGGGATCCAGACCTTGATTTCTCTACTCTTCTACTAGAGATAGTTGTGGGACTAGTAATTTCACTGGAGCGGACCATTTTGAATGTAGACAGAATGGTGGAGAGTACGACACCCGAGTTGATAAGCATACGCATATTGGGTTGTCTTCTGAAGAATGAACTGATTGTATCACCACATCTCTGTAATATGGATTAATGACCACTACTTATAACATAGGGCCATTGGACATTGGTGTTGGGTCATGATGTTTCTCGTCCTCTATTGTTCTCTAGATCAGCTCTCTGTGATATCTGGTTCAGGTAGAGAATGATCCTATTGAAGATAAAGAGGATTACATGGCCAAGCCCTGGAAAGGGGACAAATCCTCCTCCTCCTATATGTATCTTTGGAAGAATGTGGGGATATAGTGGACTAAACCATTTGGAAGTATGTGGCTGATACGAATTTTTATTTCCCCATTCCCCAACACAGAGGATCGCGGTGAAGGTTCCATCATCAAATTTCACTTCACTTTATAATATGAGAAGTTGACAGGTTTGATTGCGGTTTGAGGCATCTCAAGATTCTTCATCTGGAAGAAACAACCCACCCTCCTACCATAGGATGGTTCTTCAGGGTAGGATAGATCTTTGACATGGGTATGAACTCCTCTAGGGTTGGTCCTGGAGCATGGAGGACCTCTTGTTGGACAAATCACAGTGTGATGAGCATCTGGGAAAATTTCATATGGAACATGGGAAGGACCTCTGTGATTGAGGGTTCTGGAGTGGGGAGGGCCTTTCATACAGTTTGAAAGCACATGGGGATGAAATCCATGGTGATAATCCATAGCATGAGGAGGAACTCCCCGTCGCCCGGCTCTAGTATCTGTGGTATGAGGAGGGACTTCACACTAACCATACTAGATATGGGAAATACCCTCGGGACAACCATTGACGAAGTAGAGAGGGCCTTCGTTGGAGTTAGTGAGAACATGGGGAGGGCCTCCATGGTGGAAGGTGAAATTGAAAGTAGGATCCTCATATTGATTACCTAGTAGGAAACGACAATTTTCGTGCCATATACCAGTAGCACGGTTAGGAACTTCGTGCTGAGTGTCGATGAAGTGGAGAGGGCCTCCACTAGAGTTGATGCTGGTGGAATAGGAAGGATCTCCATACTTAATGAGGGAGTAGGGAGGACCTACACTCTATCTGATGATGGTACATGAAGGACCTCTATACTAGACTTCATCATCATGGATCATCCATTGATGGTTGATGCCTACATCTGTGACTAGGGAAGTCATCTCAACCTGTTTTTGCGATGTATGATGCCTCACTCCAGACCAGGCATGAAAGCATCCCTTCTCTAGGATAGGAAAGTGCCCCTACTCTGAGGCAACAACATGGGGCCAATAGCATGCTCCAGTGGTGGCTCGGGACATAGGAGCCACAGAAGATGATGCTCCCTAGAATATTTCATCATGAGTATGCACCGGATGTTGATGTTTGGTTAACCAAACTAGAGCCCTCTATGAAGGGGTATGGACCACGTACTCCTCGGTCTATGGGATTGGTGGGAGACACTGATGCAGATGGGTGGGATCCATCCTTAAAAACTACCAGGCTGAATTCCTAGCTGGGTAGACTTATACATTCCATACTTTATCTTCATAGAGGATATAATCATAAGAGCACTCTCGGGATAGTCTCCCAAAGTTGTTGATGGTCATAGAGGGTTGTAGTGGCTCCTTACACGACCCTTGGGGATAGCGGTACTAATGGTTCATGGACGCCTCCAGGTCTTGACAGGCTATATCCATTATCAGGATAACCCCTCCTATTCATATTGAACGAAAAGAGTATCGATCACCATCCTTTGAATAAATTCATAGGGTGATATGGGGAATGAGTGCCCAGTAGCTATGGTCATGGAAGTTGCTGCATAAGTGATGGAGCCATGTGGGACTACCGTTTTGGAATTTCGCATGCCCATACAACTGTAGGTGGAAGGTGATCTATTTCTTATAGCTATATCTTGGGTCCTGTAAAGTAGGAAAATTAAACCATCTATACAAACAATTAAAAATCAATGCCCAGTGCCACAAGGTCATTCAATCACCCATGGATGATAAAAAGATCCACATTGAAAGCATCGCAGACCGGGATTCCTAATGATAAACTACCCCAAATCCTTATGTGTTTCAAACAATGCCCACTATTTACTTGGTGGGACCTGGTGCCGGGTAGCTGGATCTGGTAAAATACATATTTTTTGATTCCCCAAATGCTACTAATCCCCATATTGAGGAGAATACATTCATGTTGGGTTCACCATCTCTATTTCTAACACTTTCACTAGGGCGTGAGTCCATTTGTGGGGATGTGCTGGTTCTTTCCCTAAATTCCCACTTTCTAATGGTAGGAAACATTCATCACTTATTCCGGGATGTTTTCTACTTGATTGAAATACGATGGTCAGATGTCGGTCTATGCTTTCATATATTACCACTTATAATTTACCTCTTACTCTACCGCCCCCCAAAGATTAATACATTATTCATGAAACACTTCTCAGTTCCATATCTTTTTGGATGATGACTAATTTCACTACTTCTGTATGAAAATTTTGAGGGGTCATGTCTGGGTAGTGATATTTGGTCAGTGGAGTGGTCACATTGAGAATCACTAGTGTGTATGGGCGCTAAATCACTAGTATGCCTGAGTTTTACCCTTATGATAGGGCTTCTCAAGGGCACAGAAGTCTGAGGAATCACAAATTGTTTTTTGGGAATTTTATTCCATAGGCATGTTTCCAATGTATTCTTTGGATTCCCATTTTTGACATGGGGTACATTCTGGTTTTAACGTATAGCATAGATATATTGGACTAATCACAACACTGATGGGATTGGATCAGATGGGTACATCCCTAAGGTAGATCACCTAGGATGTTTACAAAATTGGTGGATCAAAATTCCAAATCAGGATAGATCCAAGGATGATTGGGTCCAGACAAATGTGACATCAAGGTTTACCATTGGCTGGGATTGAACCTCATGGAGGCCTCCAACATACCTCGTATAAGAGACAATGATCAAAACCCATGTAGTTTGAGAGGTTGAATCATGGGATCAGGGTGTACACAATGGCCAAAAACCCAAAACACATGGGGGGATTACATGTGGTTAGCGGTCTAAGTGCCACAATTTAACGTCTTTTGTCATGGATGCAGGTTCTTGGAAGTTTAATGTCCTATAACTCGGACAGTGAGGATTCACTCCCCAACCCTAGGACATAGAAAACCGGTGAAATTTAACCCATAGTGAAGGGAAGGAACCATAAATACCATATGAAGATGGGGTTGTGAATTGATCCATTTAAGGGATCACATTAGTGTGTCTATGGGAAGAATAAATAACTGTTAGCATGCCTATATGATGAATCATGAGCCAAAGAAATACAACATGATGTACTTCCTATGGGACTTTTAAATCACTTCATTCAAGAGTAGAGGGTCGAATGGGGGAAGGTTTTGTAAATAAAGAGTCCTCATAAATAATGTCTTCTTAAATATCAGGGGATTATAGAATGCAGGGGCTTGCAGAGCACCGTTCTTCAAAAAGATCATGGGATCTCAAAGCACAGGGCTTCACAGAGCTCTCTAGCTCACAGAGAACATGTGCTGGAAAAGTACAGGTAATAATAAAGAAGATAGGATCTTAGAGAACAGGGTCTCATAAATCTCATGGTCTCATAATGAATTTGGATTTGAAAAGAGGATAACTTTCCAGAGCATACTTTCCCAACCTAAGCATGGAGTACAAATGTTTTTTTAGGGTGCTTTGTGAAGCTTGGGTGCTTTGCGATGTCTTGAGTACCCAAAGGGGGGTCATTTCATTGTGATGTACCATTGGCTCAATGAATGGAAGACCAACATAAAGAGGGTGTAAATTTGACTAATGGAAGGGGTATTTTTAATTTTAAAGTACCTCAAATGATTCCTTTTTTTTATGGCTCATAGAGCAAAGGGTGCTTCGCAATGTAAGAGCTCAAATAGAGAAAGGTCAAGGTGTAGATAATTTCTTAGTGGGGGAGTTGGGTATCTTTAGGAACCAGGTGGGTGAGAATGGTGGAGGATTCACCACGAAGCAATTCACACTTCGAAACTGGAGGAAAACTCTGTCAAATTTCTCGTAATTGTAGAGTCGAATGTCACTCTTCTCTGTAGCAATTGTAGAGGATTATGTCTTCCCTAATGCTTTTTGTAACCACAAAGTCAGATTTCATTACGAATACAGTGCTCACAGAGACCTATGATTTTGTTAAATTTTATCATAGCGGCAAACGCATCTATCACATTTCCCTACGGTGCATGTAGAGAAGGCATATGTTTTGCGGCAGTCGTTGTACTGGAGGTCTCTGTGAAACTGCCTTTTTGGATTCTTTTTTGTGGTCTTTAATTATTTTTTCTAAGGTGTATATTTTTTCACCAACAATATAAAAATTGATTAAATCTATAAGAGAGTCCCAGAGTAGGAAATAGTTCCCCCCAAAAGGGTGCAATGAGATCGACCTCTCATCCTCTCGTCCAATGGAGTCCTTAAGTTTCGTTGGCCAAATCATCTTGCAAACAGTGTATTTCTTTGGGAATAAGGTTTATGAATCATGTATACAAGGGTCATTGGGTGTTTATGGCTCCAGGAATAATCCCATTAGAGACAATCCGAGGACATCATACTTGACATGAAACCAATAATAATAATGGTAAATTTGTTAATATTTATCAGGCCATTTTTTTCTCCCCTAGTTTGATGAAAATCATGTCGAAACAAAAATGGTGAACCTGACGTGAATCCATAACGATGGTCGCAGTATTATACCACCACAATCCCCTTTCATTCATAAAAGAAGAGATCCATACCAGATTTTCAATAACTCATGTGATCATGACATGATACTTTGTTGGTGTTTTGTTGTGTATATATTTCATGTATATATATATTGCAGTAATCTCATAGAGCTATATTTGTTCCAAATGGAATCCAAAAAAATTTCTCAGACACGTGCAACAGTGTCTTCATAGGAGACTAGATCCCCGATGAACGGGACTTCATTGCCTACCCAACATCTTAAACACTAGGTTTCCACCATGATGATAAAAGAGTACCACTAAAATGGTATGCTCCCCATGATGGAGGCTGCAAGGAAGGCATCCAATAAGTGAAAGCTCACAAACTGCCTCTTCATCTGTGGTAAGCATACTAGTACGGGATGACCCCACTAGCCATCTCAAATAGTTTCAGGAGCCTATCCCCAGAATGTGACAGTGAGTACCTCCATTTTCATAGAGAGGTAGATGAAGTCGATGCCAATGAATTAATCCCAGCTGCACAGGAACCCCGCTCGAGGGCTCCTATTGGGGGATGCTACTACCGGTGACATAGAAACCAATATATTTTCACTGAAGATGATCTCATACCATGGGAACCTTTATAATTAAAATTGAAATAGGACCCTCGGGCTGCCCGTTTATGTCATAAAATGTACAATTGGGACGATGTTGTCACCTAGGTTCCCGAGAAGGAGATATTCAGCACAAATGTGGCGGCATACAATGAGAAAACATACAACTCTTCCACCACTTCTCAAGCCAGCAACATAATTATGGTGGAAACCTATGAGTGGACATATATTCCCACTAAATGTTATGAATACCACCATAGATACATGGTGTCACGTCACAATATGGCACAAATTCCATCCAATGTTTGTAGATCCCGCCATACAGATAGAGTAGAAAATTATAGGCATATGAAAATATCTTCCAATATATAAGAATCCCATTATCAAAATAGAATAACATGCATCTATAAAAAGGAAAAAATCATTGATGATTCACACTAATCACATCATCCAAATAGTGTAGAAAACCATTGTCAGTTATATATCACTATCGATGTAAATGAAGACCGCCAGTCAAATACGGTGGAAAGATAATATGAGAAGTGTAAAATTTCAAGTATTAATACAAATACCAACATAAAAATATGATGGAAATTAGAGAAGATATTAGGTGGAAGACTCAGTCCTCTATCCCATCATAAGAGAACCACTAGTACCCACTAGTAACCCATGGACAATCAGAGTAGGCACAAACTCCTACTCCAACATTGGAATGGGAATTCATATTCCTTCCAGCCAAAGACGTATCTCAACTCATGTTGGAAATGATGTAGGATCGGATGCTCATCCTAGACTATATCCTATAGACATGTAAAGACATCATTTAATTGGAATAAAGAGTGAGAAGTTGGTCCCATGACCCGGTCTCCTCAGGCAGGGTGATTCATCCACAAAATCAAATAGTCACCCTAGAGAAAACCCACATCCCTGCTTCAGTCCAGGATGGTCAATAGCCATATTCCGTGATACAAGGACAAAAAAATTGGGAAAAATACATGTTCCAATTAGGTGACACTAGTATAATTTGGTGGTTTCTCAAGGTCATATGTCCCTACAAGAATTCAAGATTTATGTCGATGTATACCAACGACATAATAGGAACCAACTGAACATGGACTCATATACGAAGGTCGTTACCAACAACAGGAAGACCCAATTCCCCACAAGAGATTTCACAAAAATCAGAAACACCAAAGGAAACCATAAAATGAATAGAATAATCATGTTTTGGACATTCCAGAAGCTAGAATTATTGATGTCATTAAACATTTTTCAATATAGTCTCATGATCCTATCAGTACATTACCAAATTATAGAAGCAGTAGAAGTGGTTGTTAAGGTCCTCCCCACAATGTTTCTACTAGTAGCTCTGAAGGTCCTCCCTAGAGCACCCACATGGGCTTACTCCATGGACCTGAAACAATCAATCACTAGATATTATCTCCTGATGAATGTTCGTGTAGAACTCCCCTTGATCAGAATATTGGATAGTAAGAAGTTCCTCCATTTGTTGTCATCTTCTTTGATGGTCCTCCCCAGGGTATATGATATAGATATTTTTCTCCCTATATTTTAATGTTAAAATGTATTTCTAGTCCTTTCCATGATGGTAGTCTCTACGAATTCCCTCCCTGTAGTGACATCAAGTAATAAAAAGGTCCTCCCCTTATTGCAGCACATCCTGAAAAACATCCAAAAAATTTACATTTAAGATACTCTCCCTAAATTTATTTATATTTTGTTAGTCCTTTCTATGATAGAAGTTGTTGTGAAGGCCCTACCCTCAATAAATAAAAGCAGTAATAAGTTCCTCCACTTTCTACGGTTCACCCTGAAGATCCTCCCTAGGGTATACACTGCAAAAGCCATCTCTACTGTTAGACACTAAGCTATGATGGTATTCCTTTCCATCACAGCACTAACTGTGAAGGTCCTCCCCATAGTCAAAATTTATCCTGGTGAGAATGTCGTCCTCTAATCGAGTCAAATGAGAGAAATCCCTCATATGTTGAGGTGGTTGGATAACTGGAGTACGAAATTCTAGATAATATCTCCATGATAAGAAATATCCTTTCTCAACCATAGGATAGACTGGGGCCAGGCTCATCTTCTGAGGTACCCTCAGACCATTTTCATGGTAGCAAGACTCCCCACATCCCTACTACTTGAAACGAATTCATTAAGGGGCAGTCAAACTGGGAAGATCAAGAAAAAGACTCTTTGGAAGAACAACAACAAGATAAGTTTCTTGTGAGATGAAAAATGGATAGTAATGACATACCAGTGATGTATTTTTTCACGACCACTTATATGTTCAACGTACAAAGAGAGTTGTCAGAAAAATGTGTACATAACATTCACCTCAATATTTGAGAAAATATCTACCAGTTAAAAGTAATATTTTAACCTACGATGGGTATAAAGACCATTTTAATGTCCTTGGAGAGATTCACTGTCAAATCAACATACAAGAACTTCCATCTACACAACTACCATAATCAAAAAGTCATAAGAAAGACCTTGAGATGGCCTACCTACATACTATTCATAAGTTGTGTTTCATTATCTACAATTCTTCATTTGGTGTTCATATCCAACGATGGGGAGAACATTGATAGCTACACTTCACCCCACTTATCATCCTGCAAAACCCATTGGAATTGACATCCTTTAGTGTCATCATCCCCAAATGTTACTCAAATGATGTCCCTGATCATGAAATGTGGAATACTCGATAAGAAAAAGCCTTGAGTAAGTATCAAAATCATCAAGACCGATGAGAAAAGGTCATCAAGAAGCTATTGAACCAGGATACTGAAAAAATTCAGCATGCCTCCTTTTTAAGAGAATATAATCAATGAGAAATGATCATTTCTATAGAAGAATGTAATTCCCATGTAGAACTGGCACTATATCTGGCTCACACCCACATGGGAATACGTGAGATCAAGGAGGAAATGATAGAATTAGTTGGTGAGATATGATACTATCCCTAGCTCATAGGGCCAATGGAATTTTTAGTACAAAATTCCCCCTAAGACCATCAAATATGGGCTTAGGTATGTTAATAGAAGAATGAGAGAAACTCAAGACTGTAGGATTGGAAATTTTTTACATCAAATTAAAACCCAGGGGACATCTGTCTTCTCCAATCTGGGGAGAACACTGGATAGAGGGGTCACCTATTCCATCTCATCCCATGAATAAAATCCCCTATAATGGAGGTGTACTGCATGGTTATATTAGGGATCCCTTAAAGTCACTCTTCACCAAGAAACTCAAAGAGTATCAAAGAATGGACAGAGAAGATCTAGCAATGGATGGAAGAATCACTTCTATGAAACATGACCTAGTACTCCACCCCAAATGCGGTATACATCAATGAATGTTATGTACATAAGTCTCATATACCTTGTTGAAAATGATTCAAATAATGAGGAAGCATGAGAAGAGGGTTCTATCTCGGATGCTATCCACAATGAGTCTAGAGGTGTTCACATCCAAAACTTGATATTTTGCATAAATTTTCGTGCCCCCCCCCCTAGCTACTCCTCCATTACCACATGTGTGAATCCCCAAAAAAGAGAAGAATAAGATTAAGGAATACACCCCACCTCATTCACATGAAGATGGTTCCCCCATGCTTGAGGAGTGATTCTCTCGACATGAGGAAGAAATGAAATATCTAAGGAAAATCAATGCTGAGATGATACAATCATTCCATCCTACTAGGTATTTTCCTTAGGTTGAGCGTCAAGACAAACTTCCATTAGATGTACCTATACCTCACAGGTGCATCCCGATGTAAGAAGCAAGGATGGAAAGCTCATTAAAGGTAGAATTGGGACCATAAATCTACCTAAACAGATTATCATAAAGATATGAAGATTTACCTCCTTTTGAGAAGAAATTAGAATAGATTCAAGTGAATCCAAAAAGGATTCCCTTGGCTGGGTTTCCGCCTCAAGTCCCAATAGTGCAAGCACATCCAATCTTGCTCCCTGCTACACTCGCTCATGTTCAAGTCTAACAGGATATGCATCAAGAGATCTTGAATACCATCGAGTTATTGATAACTCTAATGGAAAAAATGAAGGCATACATTCTATGATACATAAAAAATGGAAACCTTTCTCTGACTTGTGGAGCGACATCCCACCTCCACCAAATTTCAAGAATCATGTATTCCTAGTGTTCAATGGATTAGGGGACCCAGAGTAGCAACTAATGAACTTCTCTTCTCATTGTAAACTCCATGATGGGACACATAAGAAAAAATAAGAAGTGAAACTCAGATTATTTGTATGGAATCTACAAGGCTTGGCCTTTTTGTTGTATACCAGTCTACCGGATAATTTGATCACATGGTGGGAAGACCTCTAGTTGAAGTTTCTATTCTAGTTCAGTTTTACATTTCCATGGACAAAAGTCAATGTTATCATGAACTACAAGAAGTTCAAGAATGAGATAGTTTCAAACTTCACTGTAATATGGAAGGGTCTGACTTCCTCCATGAATCAGCCACTCCCCCAAGATGAGATGATTTCCACATTCATTGATAATCTCTGATATGAGATACAAATTCTACTCATTCCTGTGAATTATATAATTTTATTCCATGATTTATCCACCATTTATCTAAGGATACAATGTTCCTTGAAATGAAATAATATTACATCCTGAGTAGCCCCATAGGCCCCAAAAAGGGTAGAGAATGTTGAAGCATATTCTGTTACACTTAAGCCACCCCCTCCACTAGCTTAAGCTCCAAATCCCCCACCAAACCACATGGTACACTTTAGATTCCAGTATCCATGCCCACATTAATAATAAGTTCAGGGGGAGAATCAATTTGTGGAATGAATAAATAATTTTTACTCATTATGAGATGATCAAGTCTGTGATTACTTTGTAGCTACCAAGAATTTCAACTTGTTTTGGTTACTAGAGCCAAATAGGACTAATGAAGAAGGTATTTATTAACTTCTAGATTATTTTCCCAGCCACTGGATACTGGGACACACCATCTAAGATTGTTTCATCTTCACATATCTCCTGCTATGAATAATAGGTTCCAAACATGTTATGTTGGGACCATTTCTAGCACTAGTTGCATATGTTTCCACCACTAACCCAAATGAAGGAGGGGAGAGGAAAATGGTCATTAGTAAGACGGTAAAGAAGTTAGATAGTTGTATGACTCAGATGATATTCAAACAAGATCATGGTAGAATCTTAGGGTATTTGAACAAACTGACTATGCCTCCAATACCTCATGATGCAAGGTAGCCAAAATCCTCAACCCCACAATGTCAAGATGGCAGGGAACATGTTCATGAAGAGAAGCCTACACCAAGTAAAATATTGGCTTTGATAGTCTCATATTTCATGAAAATGGATCCAAAGTGATGGGAAACACCCATCTAAATAAGGTAATGGGTACCGCCCCACAAAAAGTAATATCGAAAGAAGTCAATAAAGAAGGGTCATTGTGAGATGGGGAACTTCTTTCAATTATATCAATGTCATCCAATTAAGGGATCCCTTATCAAATGATGAATATGATTATGAACCCAAATTCCCTACCTAATCAGGGAACTAGTGGAAGAGGTCACAGAAGTTGAGGTTACCTAGGAAGATGTAGTTGCAACATAATCTAAATCCATGGATGTGCTCCCTGCTCAAACCGTCAATATTGTAGAGACTTGTGGAAGATCCCTTTAGTGGACCCACTGGGAATAAGAAATATTTCTACCCCCATATGAAGAAACTCTAGCCCAATATTTTTATAGTAAAAATTATTAGAGGAATAGATGTCTAACATTTCATGGCATGCCGATTGACATGCTCGACCAAGTATAAAAAGTGCAGAGGCACCACTATCTCTTGTTTCAAGGGCTGGACAATCTAAATCTAAGGCTCAAGAACCTAAAGAACCTCTGAAAGAGCACCCCTAAAGAGAAAATCACTAACCTTTAGAAAAAAATATATGATATATTGGAACTTTTAGCTTCAATTCCTTCCATGTTGTCAATCATAAATTCACTAAACCTATCAGTGGATCTCAGAAAGGCACTAATAGAATATTTTCTAAGTCCCCACCAATTTTAAGTTGAAGTATCCACTAATGATGTCTATCGAAAAAATAATGGTCCCATAGAATATTATGTGTGTATTTATCTCATGTGTCAAGATGAATATTTCATCGTGTAAGGGCACATCAATCCCCAGTATTTTCCTGGAATGATAAATGGTGCTTATACTTGAAAAATATTCATCGATAATGGCTCTGGGGTTAATCTTATCCCACTGAGAAAACTTTTATGGATGGGATATGATGAAGACATTCTAACACCCTGCACCACAAACTTGTTGGGATAGGATAAAAGTGGGTATAATATATTGGGCCAAATCAATCTCAAAACATGGTAGGAAAACCTCATGGCCGACATAGAATTTATGTTGATTTGAAAAAGTATGACTTTAAATGTTTTTCTAGGAAGTCCATGGATGCATCAAAACATAAAAATTCCCACTTCATAACATCAATGAAGCAAATATAGCATTGATGGGGAAAATGGAAAATTATACATCGATAAATACTCATTTGAATCTTGAAAGTCATAATACATCGATGTAGGATTCTATGAGAAGTAAGGGATGTAGACTTCAGTCAGTGGCATCGATTGGTTCATAGCCCCAAATGGGCTGTAAATATCCCCTACCAACTCTATTAGGAATCGCGAGGAAGAATACATACTCTAAATCAATTATGTGGAGTGAATGATTCAAAAATGTGACATGGATTTAGCCACCTCGATGATCTCAGTCATGGATACTGATCCTAATAGTGTTGAAAAGTGCACTGATCCTTGGGATGATGGGGAATGCTCAAAAAAAATGCTCAAAACCCATACTAAAGGCTCTAAAAAAATTTCTCTTTTCACTCCGAGGAAGAAGAGGATGTCTTGCTACTAAAATAAAGTGAGGAAACTCATCTTTCCTTTACTCTACCCCCTCCAGAAAATTCCCCATAGTCATCTAGGATAGAAGAAGCCGTTTTAGCCTCCAAATACTAGAAGTGTGATTCCTTTCCCAATTCTCAAGATCTTATCTTGAGAATTTTCTCCCCATTAGAATAGGAAGAGTTATATGAGGGGATGTGGTATAAGAAGAATAATAAAATATTAGGGAGGCCCTCCCTCTTTCAAGGAAGGTTTATCTACCACCATTTATGTACTCAGGGAAATAGACATGGGTAATGAAGGGGACCCGCGACCCACTCTAATTTTTGTGGCTATGTCTTATGAAGAGAAAGAGATGTACACATCCTTACAAAATAATAATCAAGACATTTTGTTTGTATAATTGTATAGAAATTCCAGGCCTCAATCCAAAGGTGTCCACTCACCACCTGGGCCTGCTAGTGGACCATCATGGTTATAAGAAAGCCTCCAAAGGCACTCACCCAATGAATTCCCCCATGATAGACATTGATGTTTAAAATATCATCAGATATAACTTTATTTGGGAGGTTTAATATCTCATCTAGATGGAAAATATAGTATGTGTTAAAATAAGAATGGACATATCAAGGTCTGCATCGATTTTAGGGGCCTGAACCCACACTGCCCCAAAGATTATTCTGCATTCCTGATCACAGAATTATTGATTGATTCAACTACTGGATATGAGGATTTCTAATTCGTGGATCATTATTAAGAGTATAACCATATTTTAATAGCCTATGAAGATGAATAAGACATCTCCATTAGGTCCCCCCAAATATTTTTTTTCTCCAATGTAAAGCCTTTTGTTTTCAAAAATGTCGGTGCCACACATCTATGTGCCATGAATCACATCATAAAACCCTTCTTCAAAAAGATATGTAAATGTTATGTTGACGACATGGGGGTTATGTGAAGATAATTCTTGGACCATATGTCAGATATTGAAACAATGTTTAGAAAATTACTACAACACAGTTTGAAAATGATCCCCCTAAAATGTGCTTTCGGCATCACATTAGAAAAATTACTCGAACTTTATAGTATGACATCGTGGTATTGAATTATTCATCAATAATATCAAGGCTATCCTTTGCATGTCACCTCCTCACAATATCAATGACTAGAGAGGACTATATGGATATATGGCCGACATTCGGTGTTTCAAATCCAACCTTGTAAGAATATGTTTTCCCTTCACCAGGTTAATGAAGAAATGGGTTACATATCAATGGACTGCTGATTTTCAGGAATCATTCTATATTCTTAAGAAATATCTCTTATATCCACCGGTTCTAATTCCTCTAGTTGAAGTATGAGCACTCATTCTGTACGTAACATCCTTGGAGTGATAACTAGGTGCCTTACATTCACAGAAGAATGATTCTAGAAGTGATAGTAGTTTCAATTATCTCATCCAAACCAAGATTTATGACAAGACAAGCTATTCAAATATTGAGAAGATATGCCTCTCCTTGATCTTTGTAGTTCAAAATATAAAGAACTATATTTATCACCATAAAGTTAACTTGGTCTCTCGTAGAAACCCATTAACGTATATTCTGATCCATGTAATGTTGATTGGTTGTCTGTTATGGTGGGAAGTCATCTAGAAGCAGTTCGATATAATATTTATACCTTAGAAGACTATTAAATGTTAGGCATTAGCAGACTTCCTAGCAGAACACCCCTCAATAGAAGTGACTCCACTATATATTAAATTACCTGATGAAGAGGTGTTATTTTTTCAATAGGATAACAAAATATGTGAGATGTTTTTTGATGGAACGTTTAGAATCTTGACATAAAAAATAATTGAGCACCGCAGACTCAAAAAAGTGGTTTTTAGAGTCATATTCATATCTCCTGAAAAGGTTGTGCCGCCTTATTCCTTCCTACTATTAAAAGGATGCAGAAATAATGAAGCATAATAACAATCCCTCATTACAGGAATGGATATAGCACTCTAAGTATAGGAATAACACCAAAAAGTAAAAGGAGACTCTGAAATGTTCATCAAGAAAGAAAATAGTGACTATGCTATCAAAAAAGAGGTGTTGAACCCTTTAAAAACCATTTATAAGAATTAATGGAATAATTACCATCATATATGACATTTTCTTATGTCCCTCAGTCATATAACAAGCCATTGGATTCATTATAACATTCAACCAAAGCTTTTTCCAATCTAGATCGGAATGAAATGGTCATCAGCATTTCCCACCACCAGATGGTTTTACCATATATTCATTCCAGTATGGAAGAAATCAATGAAATTTGTACCATATCTAATCCATATGGTTATATCGCTGGTTAGATGGGACCCATTTTTTACTATCTTCAAAAATGAGAACTCCCACCAGATAGGGATGGAAGGTATAAAATATAGAGATGGTAAATCAACATTGTGAGGTATGATGATACAAATCAACAAACGTTTCCCAACAAGTGAGGCCTCGATGGAGTCCTTCTAAGATGCATTAATGGAGAATAACCTACTTCCATCATGAACGAAGTTCATTCTAGAACTTATGGGGCCCACCAATCAGCATCTAAACTCATTCGTTGAATTTTATGTCATGGGTACTATTGACCAACCATGATGTAGGATTGTGCCGATTTCACCAAAAAAATCATTCATATCATGTCCATGAAAATTTCATCAATAAACCCCTAGAGTTTCTTCAAACAAATATGTACTCTTGGTCATTAACTATATGGGTAATGGACATCATGGGACCATATCCTCCCACCATGACTAGAAAATTGAAGTTATTATCAGAGAAACTGACTTCTTTTCCAAATGGGTAGAATTTTTACCCCTTAAAAAGTCAGATAAAAAATCATTTTCCGCTTTGTGAGAGACAATGTCGTCACCAGTTTTGGTTCCCTCACACAAAAAAAAATGGACAACATAACCAATTTTTTCTCTCTTGAATTGGAAAAACTCTACCAGGAGTATGGCATCAAGGCCAACCATTCATCCCGCTACCATGCAGAAGCCAACATCCAAATAGATAATTTTAACAAGACTCTATCCAATATACTCAAAAATATGGTAGACAAGGCTAATAAATCCTATATGGATAATATATTTAATGATATTTGGTCTTACTAGACCACAACTTGCACCACCACTCATGAAACCTCATACTCATTAGTATATATGATGAAGCAAGTTATGCCCATCTAAATTCAACATCCATTGCTCTGTGTCACAGTTTGTTATAAAATATCTTCAAATGAGATATACTAAAAACAATTTGATTAGATGGACTAATTGGGTAAGAAAATATTTCACATGTTACACCATTTCAATGTTTATGAAAATTGGATATCATGACCCTTTAATAGAAATTATCACTGTTATTCTTTCCTTAAAAGAGGAATGTTGTTCGTCCTCAAAACCCTGACGATGCTCAAGAAGAAACCACCAATGTTTGATCCAAAAATGGGAAGTATCATATGTCATACACAAAATTTAATCTAATGGATCATATTCACTGATTTCAATGGATGGAAATCTCACTACAACTCCCACTAATGTGAGGATTTTAATGAACTATTTCACATAGCCAAAATCATGGAAGTCATCCTAATCGCATGACATAAAACTTGACAATGAAGATGTCCATGATGAAAAATGTTAAACTAGATAGAATTGTCTTCTATAATACAAGATTTTAAACTATTTAGCATCTTCATCCATGATTCATGATGTTAAACAACATAGAATCTATGTCCATGATGCATGATGTTAAACTGCTTAGCATCTTTGTGCATGATGCATGACATTAAACTGCATGGCCCCAATAATGTTCTCACCTGAGTGGATGTATCCCAGATATTATTCTCCTACCATTCCATGCTAAAGAACCACTTACGTCTTGAATTCCATCTACCAATGGAATATGTAGTGACAACTGGATCTTTCATCCTAGTCCAGCCGCCATCAAAAAAAATAATGACCCCCTTCCCTATGCATAGATCAGACCAGTACATGGAACATATTGTCTTAGAACTACATGTGTCTTGATTCCCATCATCCAATGAGATGTGTATAGATGCCCCAATCTTATATCATTTTCCAACAACAACATGGTAACAAAATTCCTCTATTGTACTCTCAACTGCCTCTGTATCACAAGAGAAGACCCTAGCTATTCTTTGTTTCTCACACTGATCATAGCTCACGTTATCTTAGGAATGGTGGTAATGGTTCCACTCAGATGAATATAGGGTACAAGTACACTATAGGACCATTAAAAATGATTAAAAGTTTCCCTCCTAATGTATGTTTCAAACCTCTACAGAGAGGTAGATCTAGAACTACGAGTGGACAGATTTTGTGACTGTGAGGGATACATAGTGATGCATGTATCTCCCATCTCGGTCCATCCACCATCAATCAAAGAAAAATGTAAAATTCCCCCTCTCTTTGAATGGATATAACTATCATAAGAATTTTCTTGAAGTAATTATGGTATAATTCTTACCCTTTCATGATACTTAGTTTTGCTTGGATTCTACATCCTGGTATAGCCACCACCCTAAAAAAATTCCTCCTTTCCTTATGCAAGGATTAAACGTATATAGGTATTTTGTTCATGGAGACACATATAGATTGTTTACTACCCCTTCTTGATATTCAAGAGTCACCTGAATCTATAAACATAGTCCTGGATGTAGTAAATTATTGAAGAAAAATTCAATCATCATTTTTAGTGATCCCCCAGTGTGGTAGAGTAATCCATTTTCGGCCCTTGTTCCTCACACTATGTACTACTCATGTGGGCCTAAGAGTCTTTTCATGGGATTCCTCGTTGGCATACAAACTCACTATTGTACAAATTCTACCCTAAAAATGTAAAAATACTGGTTACCCAAAGAATTACGTGTGGATAGATTTATATCCTTGCAGGATATGTAGTGACTCCCAGATCTTACATCCTAGTCTAGACACCAACTAAAAAATTCCATCTTTATTGCTTATGTATCATACCTGTGTAGGAAATTTACTTTCAAGAAAAACATGTGTCTTGATTCTTTCCCCTTTAAAATACATAGTAATGCCCAGATTCCACCTACCTGGGTCCAAACATGAAAAATGGGCTTATACGTATTCCCCTAAGTCCCACACAAGAATTAAAATCTGGACAAGAGATTCCAAACCTTGTTTCCTATGACAAGGTTTAAACAAATAATCATGCTCTTCCTCCTAAATTGATCTAATATATGTGGTGGACTTCATGATACTTGGCCAATCACAGTCTGGACATTCCCTGTTTACCCTAACATATCATTTTCATCCATCAAACTCTATAACCTAGGAAATTTCAGATCCCCAAAAACATCCAATTCAATTTAAAATGGATGGTCAATTTCTTATGGAAACCATTGTTTGACTATGAAAACAATGCCTTGATGTCTCCACATATATTACCCAAAAAAATGGCATGTAAACTAAGGGGAAATTCTTTCTCATGAGATGTTTTTCTAACTTCCATATTCCAAATGGATTCAAATCCCCGCATCATTCTTCCTGATTCATGGGAACCCAAGATCTTCGTTTACACATTCTCCCCCCCCCACCTCAAACCTAGTTAATAATAGAATATCCCTACTTGATTAGCCCATAAATATCATTGATTCTTATGGTAATTTGTCCCTACAACATGACGTTAAATTGTTCCACCAACATCATTTCCACATGACATTAAACTGCATGGCCCAACAATGTTCTCACCCGAGATGAAATTTCCAATGACATCAGTAACCTACTATACCAAGCCCAAAGTCTACGACCGGCTCAATTACTTCCCTCACAGGATACATAGATATTCCTGAAAATTCATCCTGGCATATCATCCCCAATTTAAGGAAAATATACTTCATTCTCCCTTTGTGAAGGGTATATATTTTCACCATGGGTCATTATATAAAGTATTAGTGGATATTTGAATCCTGACTCAGGGGATATGTAGTTGTTGGGTAAATATCCCTTAAGGTATCATTGAATCATTTTTTAGGTGATTGTGTTTGTTGATAAAGCAAGGCTCCATGTTGTGTTTATTGACAAAGTATACCAAAATGTTAATTTTGTTGACAAAGGGTGTTTCCAAGGTGATTTGTTGAGTTATAGAGATATTTTTGAAATCTAATGTTGAAAAAGAACAATAAAAAGTGAACAGATGATCTGAAGGTAGTACAAAAAGAACATATCTAAAGTGGCACTTTTTTTAGTGTTTTCCAAATTTTTGGGCCACAAATTGGAAAATAAGGAAAAATGTTTTTTGGAAAAGGAAGTTGTGCACAAGATCTTGGGTGGTTCGGAAACTTCCACGCAAGGCATGTTTCAGGGATAGAATTTTGAAAAATTCAATAGGCATGTTGCGTGCAAAAGATTTGAAAATTTTCACAAAAAATGGAGTTATGTGAAGGAAACTTGAAAGCAAGGAATGTTTCTGGAGCAGAACATTGAAAAATGCCCAACGAATGATGTGCGTGAAAGATTTGGAAATGGGCGTGAAAGATGAGGTTGCGTGAAAGCATTTTTCACACCTAATTTGACATCAAATGAGGTTTTGAGCGCTCGAATAGGAACCTGCATGAAAAAAGTTGAATCTTCCGTGCAAGGTTCATCGATGCCTATAAATAAGAGGTCACCACCTCATTCAGTAGATCTCAACACATGGAGACAACACAAGCACCAGATCACGTAATAATTTTGCACAAAGGGAGTTACACAATAGATTTTGAGTTACACGCAAGCTATGAAAGTTGCATGCCTGATTTGAGTTGTGCATAAGATTGATGTTTCATGTAAGGGTTTTTTCACACACAAAAAGTGGAATCTTGCATGCAAGATGTGGTAAGGGTTGCGTGAAATATTTGGAGTTACCCAATAGTATTGTGGTAATGTGGTTTTCATCAGTTGATGAAAGTTGGAATTCAATGGGGAATATACATATAGTGGAGGATGCATTAATCAGTGAAAATGAAGAGACCTATAGGTCTATAAACTGTTAACAGATCCCTTCCAAGTGTAGTGAGTAGAGGAAGAGAAACAAGGTTATCTTTTCTACCGATAGTGAGCAAGAGGGAAAGACATAGGAAGTGGCCCTTGGGAAAGTAGTGAGCTAAACCTAAACATTATAAATGCAGTGAGTTTGGGCATAGAAGTTATCTTGCCTGAAAACTATTGTAGTGAGCTTTAGTGGATTTGGTACAACGGCACATCGCAGTTTTATTCTCCTTAGACATAGCCTAGTGTGGGTGAACCAAGTAAAAATCTATGTGTCCTCCTGGTTGGTTCCATTCATTTCATGAAAAGTATCATCATCAGATAAATAATCAAAGAATAAGATCAACAGTAAAACTTAAGTTAAAACAAAGTGACCCTTATAATAAAGACGTCAAGATCTAGTGGGGCAGGGATAATTTTGAAAAGAATATACATACACTGATTCACTGTCCCCCCTCAGTTTATCTAGTACCATTTTGGTACTAATAGTAGTGACACCTATATCTGATGAACTAGACCCCACCAAAGAACCCAAGAAGTCTACCCTCCTATGCATGAGAGCTATGTCCAATCTAGGGACTCCCAGACAAGTCATATTTCTTATACCATCTCATCAGTTACCATGCGTTCCTTCTTTTATGGAATCCCACCAACATCCTTTCCACACGACATTAAACTATAAAAAAGTCATCCTAATCACATGATGTTAAATTGT
Organism: Viscum album; assembly: GCA_963277665.1. Taxonomy (NCBI): domain Eukaryota; kingdom Viridiplantae; phylum Streptophyta; class Magnoliopsida; order Santalales; family Viscaceae; genus Viscum; species Viscum album. The sequence continues at coordinate 1,460,196,376 of OY728162.1, read as the reverse complement.
ATGATGTTATTTCCACGCTAAACAATAGTAAACTATCTAATAAGACGTCCTTGTTGTATGATGATAAATTACACACCATCACTCCCGAGTAAAAAATGATCCCTTATATTAATCATTCCATCCCCAGGTTACAATCTGAAATCATTTTCATCCCTTTTTTATCACACTTAGCATAGCTCAGGTGGGCTTAGGGACCTTGGTAGGGATTCATCATTACATTATGCTATGTCATTCCATGATTTTGGTCCTATAATTATGACAATAAAAGGAACTTTATTGTTCTTTTCTCCCATAATATCGAGCCTAAGGTCCTAACCATATGACGTTAAACTAAATGTTTCCTAAATATATCAAAAATTCTCATCCCCCTACCTATGGGTCAGACCCAGGAAGGGTGTCCAATCTCTGGCTACCAGGATCTCTAAACCTTGGCCCAGCCCCATCGGGGGAATAAAAAAGCCTCACCCTATGTATGATTCAGATATATCTAGGGTAGTTCCAAACATTGTGGGTAAATAATGGCTCAAATGTTTCTAATGTATCCAGTCACACTCCTACCATATATCAAACTTTGTTCTCTGAGTGATATTAGATCTTCATAGTCATTTGTAACCATCAGAAATTGAGTGTCAGTGTCTTATGGATACCGTTGTTTGAATATACACACAATACCCTGATAACTGTTCGTATATTTCCCACAAAAATGGCCTATCAACCAAAGACAAATTCATACTGAAGAGATGATTTTCCTACATCGATAAAACAAACAGATTCTAAGACCCATGTCATTCCTCCTATTCCAAGAACCCTTGAAACATGGTCTACAATTTCTTTCCTACTCACATCCTTGACATGTTAGAACATCCTTGACTGATTATCCTCCAAATTCATGAGGCTTCTATATCAACGTCAGAATCACACAACATTAAAACTATGTGATACCTTTGTAAATAAATTTTCATTCTCATGCCACAATATTCTAGAAAATGTATTCCACCCACACTAGTAGAAAAAAGGTGTTTAACATCGGTTTTTTTTATTTTTTACGTCAGTTTTTAACCGACATTAAAGTCGCCGACGTAAAAAATATGACTTTTTACGTCGGTTTTTGTAAACCGACGCCAAAAACAAATTTCGTTTGTTTTTAGCGTCGGTTTTGTAAAAAATTGATGCCAAATAAACTCATCCACGTCATTTTTTGTGTCGGTTTCCATAAAAACCGACGCCAAAAAGTTGAAATAATAGTTTTGGCATCGGTTCTTGAAAAAAACCAACGCCATAAATGGAAAAAACTTATTTTTGGCGTCGGTTTTTACAAAAACCGATGCCAAAAAGTAATTTTTTATTCTTTGATGTTTTAGATAATTTCCTAATCTTCAATTTGACAATTCGTGGAGCTAAAACGGAGTTACAGATCAAAGGTTATGGCCGTCGGAAGTTGAACAAGTCAAAGTTTTGATTGATACAACTTGTTTTAAAGAAAACAAGATAAAAATGAATTAAAATCACATACACCAAATGATATAAAATATACATAATAACTCAAACAAATTTTAATTGTTTTTGGATCTTCCATTGAAATGATATGTTGTTTATCATCATATATCTTATATTTAGTGTAGAACTCATGTGGTAATGAAAACAACGATCGATAATTAAACTTACACCAAACTTGGTAAATCTCATCCGAATGTTTTGTATTTTTATCTCAATAATAAAAGTAAATAATCATTATATGAAATCTAATCGAGTTGCTTAGAAATGAAGGACATTAATAATTATGAAAATAAATGAATAGAATAGGTACCGTATTCAAATTAATGATTGATGCCGCGTTGAAAACATGATGAACCGAAGAGGATGAAAATGATGAACGAAGGAGAAATGGATTTATATATAGTAAATGAAAATATTGTTGATTGCCTTGTATGAAAATGTAGTCAGGATTTTAAAAATTCAAACGCGCGTTGTGAAAAAAATTGAAATTCTGATCCCGTGTATTGGTGAAGACTATTTGGCGTCGGTTTTTAAATAAATTGATGCGAAAAAGATAAAAAAATATATATGTTTCGCGTCGGTTTTTTTTTCAAAACCGACGCGAAAAGTAAAAAAAATTGTTTATCATGTAGTTTTTTAAAAAAACCGATGCAAAAAACAAAAAAACAATTTTGGGGTCTGTTTTTATGAAAATCGACACGAAAAGTAAAAAAAATTATTTTTGGTGTCAGTTTTTTTCAAAACTGATGCGAATATCAAAAAACAATTTGGCTTCTCTTTTTATGAAAACAGACGCCAAAACATAAAAAAATTTACCAAGTTTTATAGAATTCATTAATCTTCGGTTTGAATGGTCGTGGAGCTAAAACGGACTTACGGATTAAAAGTTATGGCCTTTCAAAGTTGGACTTAATTAAGACTTCTTTTAGAGAAGATCAACTTCCAACATCAACAACTTTTGATCCATAACTCCGTTTTGGCCACATGTCCAGTCAAATCAAAGCTTAGGAAATTATCTATAGGACTGTAAAGTTTTTTTAAATTTTTGGCATCAGTTTTTATGAAAACCGATGCGAAAATTAAAATAAAATTATTTTTGGGGTCGGTTTTTTTCAAAACCGACGCGAAAATCAAAATTTTGTTTTTTGGCGTCGATTTTTATGAAAATTAACGCCAAAACATAAAAAAATTACCAAGTTTTAGATAATTCCTTATGCTTCCATTTGACTGGTCATGGAGCTAAAATGGAGTTACGGATTAAAAGTTATGGCCTTTCAAAGTTGGAATTAATTAAGACTTCTTTTAGAGAAGATCAACTTCCAACATCCATAACATTTGACCCGTAACTCCATTTTTTCTCCATGACCAGTCAAATCAAAGCTTAGAGAATTATCTATAGTACTGTATTTTTTTTGGCATCGGTTTTTTTAAAAACCGACTCCAAAAATTCTCCGCAAAAATATTTTACGTCGGTTTATAAGAAACCGATGTCAAATTGATGACATTAAAAATGATTTTTCTACTAGTGCCATGATCCTCTATATGAAAGTAATCCACATTGGAAGGTCCACTGTGAGTCCCATATCCTTGGAAATTTCATCTACAAAACCAAAATGCCTCATCCATATGCATAAATTAGATCTTTATAGGGATTATACTTAAAATAACTACATAAAACTTGATTCCTAACATCACAATGATATGTAGTGACATCTAAATCTAATATTTCAGGTCCATCAATGAAATATAATTGTCATATCCCTTCTTGTTCAAGGGACATACAAACGTAAGGAACAAACCCCATGGATAGAAACAAATGCCTCCACTTATTCCTAGATTCACCCTTTCAGGTTTAGGTACCCCCTTGGTCACAAACCATACATTGTGTTGAGAAAGGTATGATTCCCCATGGTCTTACATGGACATTGGAAATAGAAAAGTAGTGTCATGTGGACACCTTAGTTTGACTACACACACAATGTCCCAGTGATTTGGAATATGTTTCCCACAAATAGGCCTATCAACCAAGGGTAAATCTTTCATCATGAGTATCTTTTCCAACCTCCGTACCCCCTTATGGCATTTATGTCCAACCTCAATCCCTAGATCCAGAAACCCCTTTGATTAAGATTTACATATTTACCCTTTTATATTCTTGAAGATAAAGAACATTTATAGTCAAACTATTATGGAAAAGATGAATAATTTTCCCTCCTCTAGTTAGAGTAAAATGATTTTATAAAAAACAAATCAAAAATGTCATGGTTGTACGATGTTAAACTACACCATGTCTTGACCCTCCTTTAAACAAGTCCAATTTGTGTGGGATTGTTTTCTCATCCAATGGTGATACAAATATCCCTATTAATTTCATACATTATTACCTTAATCGTCCACCCACAATTTCCCTCCACAATAAAAAAATTCCAAAATTCTATAAAAAGATTCTGTCAATTAGAAATGGATGGCCAGTGTCTTCCAAAAACCATTGTTTGACTAATTTCATAATTCCCCCAACAACATTTTATATGTTTCCAAAAAAACGGCCTATCAACTTAGGGAAAATTGTTCCTCATGAGAGGATTTTCCTACTTTTGTATACCCCTTGTCTTCCATGACCCATATCATTCCATATATCCAAGAATCAAAAAATCCACGTAAATAAAAATACTTTATCCATGTATGAATCTTATTAGAATGTTCTTTTTCTAGGAGTACTAAATTGGGGGCCTTACACAGAAAGTCACAGTCAAATTTATTCGACCTAAAACACCATTAATGACAGTCCAACATGCAAGACTATAAACATCTAATACAAAAGAGACATGACCTGGAGAAAAACCCACAATGGAAATCTCAAGCACGTTAGATTTCTCCCTAGCCCTGACCATCTGCCTAAATATTTCATAAATGTCATTGTAATAAAACTCTCCAAACCCCAGCACCAAAAACTGGTGACATAACTTTGGAATCATCATTAGAATATCGGCAAGTGGTGTTTGAGAGAACAATCTCAGGATGTTCTTACATACCATTTGATGGTTGGGTTGAAGGATGACCAGGCCCTCTTGACCTGTCTTAGAATCACTCCAAGATGATGAAATATATTTAGAAATTAATTTCACTAGGTAGGTAATTAATTGAATGTATGCAGTGTGACTAGATCCCTCAGTAACCACACCCCTAACTATTTTAATAGAGGATGGGATTGGAGTCTATACCATAATCGCTAATGTTTTCAGTTGTGATCCTAATGTCAGAAATATATCAAGTAAACACCCTCTATCCATGAAACAAAATGTTAAAGAAGGTGTGGAGGTGGGAGTAATAGAAATATAACCTCCACCTATAAATTAATTAACACCTTCAACTTCCAAGGTTGCATTACTACCCAGTAAAGATGATACAACATCCTCAATAAGTAATTGAGTCACAGGGTCATTTAAAATAATATGTGTCTCATGGCTATGCATAATCGAACCAGCATCCTATAGAATATAACTTATATAAATCAGGATCTTCGGGATAATAATCCTAGAAAAAGGCATGATGATTAGTCCTAATCTTCAGGGAATCGAGATCATTGATTCTATAATGATTGGACAAAAATTCATGATGGCTCATTCTAAATTTTCAGATATTGGGAGAATAGCCTATTTGTTGGTTGTAACTCCTATTGGAGTAGGATCTGAATGCTCAATTGGGGAATCATATTCAACATGAATTTCCTTCACAACGGTGGGGTCCATCTTGTCGAGGGCACTACAATCCTAATGGCATGGAACCCCTCCAATATCCTAAGGCGAGTGGGGTTCTACACCCTATTCAGCTGATGATATCAAAGTCATCCAGTATTTATCTAGGGTAGTGGTATAAATACGCATCATTGGGATTTCAACCTCTATATTGTCTTACACTATATGGGTATAAGTTTTATGATTCCAGGAAGATAACTCCAGAGGGTCCAGAATACCCTCCGGTCTCCTCAGTTGGACTTGTCTTTCCACCCTATTCATCAAATACTGTGTGTGATCCTTCTTCTACCATAAAAGTAATAGGAGCCACAGATTCTTTGAAAAATGTTTCCTGATTACTTATTAGTTCTACATAAAAATATGCATGTAATAAATGTTTATCTAGATAAATTTTTTTGGTCTAACAACTAGATGGGTAGATGTGGCAGTTACTTATAATCCCCTTTCTTATGCATTTCAATAGTTGGGATGCTTGTTATTGTTTCTTGGTATTCCATGGATACAACTACCAAATGGGAAAATCAAGTGTATTTGGAGGATGGAATTCCATGAAAATATTTTCAATAACTGCCTCCATATGTTCAGCATCACCAAGAAAACCTTCCCCCAACAATCCCCACATCGTAAGAGACATGTTCCTCAACTCCAATTCCCCTGGGTGTGTATACTATAGAAATAACTGTCTTCGAAGACTCCTCAAGTCCCTATAGAATAAAAATAGGAGTGTTCAGAATCATTACAATAAATTAAATTAAATTCAGGGTTAGTTAATAGAATAACCTCTCCTTCAACTTTAGTTGGCTCCTAGAGTACTTCAATCCATGCCACCCGATAAGAATATTTAAGCCTATATTTGGAATCCAAGAGACACATGTACATCTTGCTCAGGAATGGGACTACCACATCTGTCTATTCTTATACAGAAGTAAATTTGTGGAAAATTGATGACCAAGAACCCAGAAGATCATTATTTCCTCCCTGATTAAGTTTCAAAATGTCTTCATTATAAGTGCTCTCCCTTAATTCATCCTAGACCCTCCAAGAGCTCAGAAACATAGTTTTAATGGGAATTTCTAGTGCTATAAGATCATCCTAGGGAATAAAAGTAGGTTTCATTTGTTTTAGTTTCTTCTTAGGTGCCTTTATATCCTTAGGAACCTTTGGATTTGAATGCTTATGGGGCACTAGGTGCGATTGAGGAGCTTCCATCACTCCAGTCGCAACATGAAAATCAAAAATCTCATCACCCTATGAAGTGTGATCATTATTTTCACCTTATTCATCAGTCTCTGGTCACACCATGGAATGTACTAGATGAGAGTATTTACAATGATTGTTCCAGAAATGGATTAGGTTTTCATGGTCTTGAAGGTAATGGTTTACCTTCTTAGGCTCACCATAATAAGAAATGTCAGCTGGTGCTGACACACAGCCAAGGATAGTAAGGGAAACCCTACACTCTTGGAGTACCATCCACAAGGCATAAGGGGACTAATCACAAAATTATTATGAATTCTTAAAAATATCCCATTGCTTCCATGCCACTGGTCAATTAGCCTCAGATGGTATGGGTGGTCAGTCCTTAGTGGAAACCATGATAGCTTGTGAGACCACACCCCTTGTTCTTAAGACCTTCCATGGGGGAGAGCTGAGAAGCTTCCAAAGAACTTACTCTATTTGGTAATTCCCATTCGCATCCTTTTTCATCCCCTCCCCCTTAGACTCAAAAAAAAAATTGAGTTTTAATAGTGGTAACTAGATCTACCTGGTGGTCATATGGATTCAATTGAGCCCAGTCCTTAGTGTAACCTCTTGTAGGAAAGGCTATGGAAGCCTCAAAATCTAGAATCTTGACCTTAAAATGAGTATCTGCTCAAGTAAACATTATCCAAATCTATCGAGATATCATAAGATGTTTTTTATGACATGTTTTATTAAGGGTAGGGGGATAAAATATCTAGATGTAGTTAAACTAATGGCTAAATCTTCAAGGCTTATATCATTCAAAGATAAGTTCCTCGTTAGCACAGGAAAAAAATTCCCTCTATCAATGAAAATATGTAGCCTCTATTGATAAAGTCTTATGAATTATTGTCTGAAATAGTACTAGTAGGGGAATTGAAAGGATGACAGATCAAGAATTCATTATAGTTGATTCGAGCCATCATCTATCATTTGTTCCTTTAAATTTGGAATTCTTGTTTATCTTGGGTGGCCCAGCCTGATGGCATAACCCCACTAGTTCTTTGAAGGTATAGTCAAAGAACAACATGTGGAATTGGTAAGGGATTGATAAATGTGTAGCCTCTTATGTGGGATCCTATCTAGACCTAGATGATTTAGAAAGGCCAATTCATCTGATAAGGTGGCCTTCCCTTGCTAAAGCATCCTAGTAAGTGGTAGGTTTTGTCCAAGACTGGAATGAACAGGTAGATGATTTTTTGGATGACCAGCTAAGCCACCATGACTATGGTTGTGACTCTCACATCGTCAAAGTCTTTCACTAGTAAAATCCAACCACTCAAAAACATGGCCAAGAAGTCCACCATAAAAAAAAACAGTCCACATCGGGGATGAGTTCCCATCACCATTTGTAGAACCACCCCTCCTCCAAGATAGGCTAGTAGGTACCTTCTAACCTTGAAGTTTCCATAGATAGAAAAGGAATGGGTCTGCACAAATTGGTCTCTTTACCAATTTTCTTGTAAAATACATTAATCCTATTTGAGAAATAAATTTCTTGCTATGGGAAGGGGTTGACATTCATCAAAACTTTATTGGCTTGTGAATTGAGAATTTTATCCAAAGGAGGAGTCCCCTCCTTATTGTCCAAGGTAAAAGCATAATGTAAAAACTCACTATAAATATCCCCAATAATAAGGACCCACTGAAATCATCTGAACATCCCAGAGACTAATGTCATCTTCCCTGTGGGATAAATAAAAGGTATTGATATCTAGAATCCATATTCTTATAAGTTGTTATATGAGGGACACGGTCTGATGAATGTAGGTCTAGGATACACAGGAAGCCTCATATAACCTCATGGCTAGAAATTCCACCCAAAATTGTTTACAACTTGGATGAACCCAGATCAGCCATCCCCAATAGAAGACAATAGAACCTCAAGAGCGAAGGCCCCACTTTGATGTCCATCATTGTTTTTTATTTTTTGTGGAACTTCGTGAAATCTTTTAGTACCAATTGGTTGTTTCATATGGCATCCACCATGCTTCCTATGGAGTCCGTGGAGCATATCTTAACAAGAACCCAATGAAATTATCTTTCAGTAACAATCAACCTCTCAATGAGATAAGGGCCTTAGTAATGTTTCTCTTGATTATCCAATCCGAAGGTTGGTTGGCCAAACGTGGTTCTGGAATAGATGTATCACACGATAGAATAAATCAAAAAATGGGCAACTAGTCTGAGATTGGATACTCCCTCTGGTTAGTAGTGAAAAATTTTTCTAAGGATTGATGTAGTGAGGTTATAACTATTTTTTCACTAAAAGAGTCCTACACAATCTTATGCCTTCCATCAGTAGATAAAAGGGGTATGATGGAAGCATCAGCAACAACAACAACAACTTCAGAATGATCTTGTGGAAGTGACAACTCCTTTATGCATCAAAAAGACCATGCAAAAGTTCAGTCGCATAAAATATATGTGAAAAGACAAAAAATTGACAAATGAATGAAGAAGTCCTCATGAAGAAAGTAGTCCACATACTGAATACTAAAAATGTTTCATGGAATGAATTCCCAATGAACAGATGGTTTTCCGAGCACTCCACAAGATGTTGGACTACGATGTGATTGCCAACAAACCGAATGGTTCAGAAACTTGGTGATCCACATTTTGACCCTCACTACACATTCAATAAAAGTGAAGACTTAATGGTTTATGTTTGAAAATTCATGTCCAGTTCATGGATTTAAATTTTTATTTTGTGGAAGAAGGAAAAAATGAAGAGTTTTTGGCTCGCATAAGGAGAATCATTATTCACGATCAAAGGAGTCTGCAAAGGATCTGGTACACAAAATCAAGGAAATCTGAGAGAAAGTATGAAGTCATTTTTTCCAAGAAATCTAGTAATTGAAATTTGACTCCCCCCCTTTATATAGGCATGGTACCCAAATGGGTCCACCTTTCTATTGCAAACCATTTAAGTCCTTGACCTCTTCCTACATCAGAATAGCCTCCTCTTTGTCTCAATCAGAGACCATTCAGATTTGGGGCATTTGTAGTGTTCTAAAAACTCTGAAAAGGAAGGTAAATAATCCCAAAAATTCTATGAAGGAATAAAATGTAGGTTAGATTTAATATTTGAGAAGAATATTGACGAAATTAAATTTTTCAAAAGAACAAATCATTCTGCAGACTGATTTACAAGAATTGCATGCGGATGGTATTGCCAGCAAACATAGTGGAATGCAGAGAACCCAAGAAATTCCATCCCTTGAAGTGTTTTCCATTGAAACATTAAGTTTATGGAATAACTGAAGAACAACACTGGTCCCCCACAAACTGTGTCATTCGAGAAAATTTGATGTAGAGGTATGCCCCTTCATACCATCCCCACAAACATTGTTCATGAACAATGAAAGGACTTTGACATCCTTCAAAATATGTCATTCGTGGGATCAAAGAAGTGATTTACACCACCGTGAAGCACAACCCTACAAATATCTATTGACTGAGTAGTCTGTGGGCCAGATGATTTCTTCCTTGGATTCTGGAAATGGTGCCATGTGAACATGAGATATATCTTCCCCAGCACTCTATAAAAAGGGCCACAAGTGAAAATGAAGAAGGATCAGATTTTCAGAGAGCGTAGAGTTACAGAATGAAGACTTTGAAGGAAAATGATCGATGAGGTATGAGACCGTGAATGGTTTCCAGCAGGTATAAAATCTCCACCAACCATAAAAAGATGGGAGAATAATAATATGGGAAAACTGAAAACCTAATTGGAGAACAATGAAACATTCTCCCTATGCAGAGGAACTTATCACAAACTGTAGTACCAATTACCCTCCTTCAATCTGGTATACCACATTACACATCTCTATGCGAACGAAACCCTTCCACCCATAACATTCCTCCACACGAATGAACTCCAGCTCTACATACCACTAGAGTATGTGGAACAAACCTCATCCCACAAAATATTAAATTACTAAGACCACAACCAGTTTCGTGTACCACTTTGGTATATGGAAAATCCCTCTACTTATATATTTGAATGCCATGCAGAGGGATCCCAATCCCACATGAAGAAAAAGTACATGGAATGGGGTTCCTTAGGGTCTTCCAACTTATGATTCAAATAATTTCCTTCTATAACCATCACTCCCTCCATGGATCCTCCACAAAACTTTCCAAAGGAATCTGGCCAAAGCCTCTTCCAAAGACACCAGACCCATATGTATAGACCATCAGATGCATTAGTGTTCCATTCTGAGTCTACATACCCATGGTAAGTGGAGACATAAGGTTAATACCATCCATAGTATGGGCCTCTAGAGTGTTACTAAGTCTACATTCTTGTGGTTACTGAAGGTACAACCCTGTTATGATCACACATACCTTTTCATTATCTGGATTATGTGTAATAACTAGATATTCCATTCAAGGAGGGAAAATGAAATGTCATGGGAATCACACATTCCTTCCCCTTTTATGAGTAACAATGATCCTCCCCTTTCCCATAACCCATTTCAGGGCACTCCCACTAAGGTAAGTCCCTAACCTTCTTGCTGGAGTGGGTGATCTTGCTTCTTTTCGACTCAACCTAGGATGTTTCTAGATTGATCACCAGATATGACTATCCTAGATATCCACAAGGGTGAGAGATGACACACTCAAATACTCCCTCTCTCCCCCTTTAGGATAGTTGTCACAGCCTCTTCCACTATCGTACTCCTTTTTCATAAGAGAAGAAGAGAGGGTGTTTGGTTTTTTGGATCTACAGCTTCCTCTTGTTTCTCATACTGATCATGACTCATGTGGTCTTAGGGGCTATCGATGATCACAACATCCACACCATACAACATTGAACTATGATAACTTTTATTACATCTCTAACCAGGATACATAGGATGCCTAACTAAGTCCCGAGCTCATGAGATATTATCTTTAAAAGTCATTCCCAATATAAATTCCCCCCAAATCACTAGGGAATCCTCTTTAGGAATAATACCTGATGTGAATCTTTCAAGAAAGGACTCCTCTATGGTGTAAGTTCCAACCTTGTCATCTCAAATGGGAATCTCCAATGAGTAATCCCCAATCATGTCACCTCATAAAAGGGAATCCTCTTTTTGAGTAATCCCTAATTGGATTCACAAAAATGGGCCTCCTTTAAGGTATAAGCCCCAAAATAGACCTAACTACAAGGGATTTGATTCCCAAATAACTATGATACATAAGAATACTCCATGAGGTCTAAAACCAATACTTTAACGACCATAGTGTTCATCGTTCAATATCCTTGATAGATCCATATCCACCTAGGATACCATGTCACTCCCGAGCATCTTGGGCTAGTTCAGTTTAAGTAACACATGAAATCTTGACTATGCAGCTTTCTCCAAGATGTCCTTACCACATGATGTTAAACTAAATGGATGGGTCCTCATCGCACGGCCATAGAAGGTGATGTGTCCAGTTATGCAGCACAAAACTACATGGGTTTTGATTCTACTCACAATGATACACAGTGACTTCATCATATGGGTTATATCCCTACAGCGAAACAACCTCCATCCCCCCCTGGATGATGATAAACCCTAGAAAGCCTCATTATGCAGATTAAACTAGCATTGTCTCAATAATTCGTGACCTATGTGTATATATGGTTAATCTTGAAACCCATGGGTAACTCATAAACAAATGATTGGGAAAGAACCAAGGATTCACGAATATATGAACATTTATTAAATCTAAAAGAGAGTCCTGGAGTAGGATATAATTCCCACCAAAATGGTGTGGTGAGCCTGACATCCCATCCTCTTGACCAATGGATTCCTTAAGTTTCATTGGCCGAATCATCATCCAATGAGTGCATGTATTTGGAAAACTAGTCCACGAATCCTGGATAACAGGCCTTTTGGGTGTTTCTAGATCCAAAAATAAACCAGTAGGAGACCATTTGAGGACATTATATCCAATGTGATATCCTTATTAATAATGGACAATTTGTTACTATCTATCCAGCCATTTTGCCTTCTATAGTCTGATGCAAATCGAGTCGAATTATTTTTCATTTGGTTGAAGAAGCTAAACTTGCTGGGAAAATACATTATCGATGGATATATTCAATTTTGAGGTACATTAATATTATTTTTATATTTATTGAGGAATTTAATTTTATAAAATCATTTTGTAATATTTTTTCATATGTTTCTTACTTATTTTATCTTGTAATTAGGTAATTTGAAATGAAATGTGAAGAATACTTCTCAAGTAGAAGGCTCTATTAATAAAGGGAACACAGACAAAGATTTTTTGAATATATATTCTCGTTATTTGAAAGGTATTGAGAATAGATTCTATAGTGTTTGATGTTTTGATGACATATCCACTAATTTTCATTTTAAATACCAATCATAAATACTTCCAAACTATTTGATAACCAGTTGGAAATGGGTCAAATATTTCCCGGACAGAATTGGAGGTACTACAAGCATAATGATATATTCTAATAAACAGTCTTACTATAGATCCATTTATTAATTAATTTATATTGAAAAAAATATATGACTAATAGTTCGAAGTTGAAATGATTTTGAATTAATAAAATTTATTGATAAGGATATTTTTGAATGATTCACCTTTCATGTCAGTATATACTCATATTCATATTATTAATGTGTAGTTATTATGTATATATTTAATGTAACAACTTATATTATCTTATCAAGATAATTAATTTTGATAATTGATCTAAAATATCAAATGATTTTAGTTTTTATTGAGGTCCTCTGTGGTAGGAAAAGATATCTAGTTCCTATAATATTTATGGTTTCATGCTTCTTAAAATTTATCCTGAAGAAGTCTCAAAAACTCAAAACATTTGTCTATTTTCACTTATATAGTTTATATATTATGGAAACAAATTGATATAATCAAATTAACTATCATGGTCAATTTTCAGGTGTGAAATTCAAATGTAACTGGGTCAACATTGGTAGGGGTATAATAAAAGATTCTTTATATTTTACTTTTTTCAACTTCTCCCACTTCATCAATAATAGTAGGCATGCAGAGCATGATTAATTTTTCGGGGATTTATAATTGGATATGGTTTATTATATGGATGATGAGATACATAATGGTTGGAGTGTTTTTGTACACATAAAATAGAGATAATTGTATGATATGGGTGATGGAGGTCAATCTGTACATTGTGATAGTAAACCTCATCAACCACAAAATATTCCTCATTTTTCCATGAAAATAATAAAATAATAAAACTTGTTAGAGATGGTGAAGATAAATAACTCATCATAATGAAGTTAGATAATAATGGAGAAAATCAATATTATTATAATTGAAATTATAAATTTCCAATGAAACTTTATTATAATTCCTCATTTATAATTATTTCATAAATATATAAATTGTTTTATATTTCCCCTCTTTAGTAAAAATGTTGTACCTCTAATTTATTTATACATTGAATATAAACTAAATCATTTGAATTGTCATAATTTCTAGAATAATTTTTTTTAGATCCCAGTTGGTCAACAAATTTTAGAACACTACCACTACCATGATATTTAGTGAATTTAAGTTATTATATTATACCATAGACTTCTAGGAATCTATAATATTTCCTAGATGATGTTGGTATCCCACCATCCAATGAATCTCAAGTGATGGAACACTTGATCAACCCTTCATCTAGTGGATATTGGAATGTTTTCACTACTAAGATGTATTTAATTTTCTTAAAAATATATATTTTATTAATGGTTTGATTTATTTTTCAAATGAATAAAGATAAAAAAAATAAGAGATTTTAATAAGAACATAAGAGATTTATGGTACCTGATATACTTCAATATTATCATTCCATTTAATGATTTTTTGGTTATTACTGATGATGTTGTTGGAATATATGGATATATTCTTGGGAATCATTCCTGTGAGATGATGAGCTTTCCTATTAATTAAAAATCCTGGATGCATGTTCCCAAGGATTCAGAAAATGAAGAGTTTGATAACCATGTAATGAAAAAATTAATTTAGTATTAACTTATATCTAATTTAAAAGGAATGAGTAAAATTAATAATATATTTTTAAATTTTTGTTTTTTTAGATATGTTTCCATTTTGATTCCCTTGACTTCGTTTCATGCCCACAGAAATTAAAAATTTTAGCCACGAAATTGGCAAGAATTTAAATGGTGATTATGGAATACGTTTAATGAAACATAATTGAGCTCTCAAAAAATGTATTACAAAGTTCCTAAAGGTATGTCTCATGAGTAGTGGAAGATGTTTTTTAATATTAAAATAGATTAATATCATGAGAAAATTTTATATTATATAGTATCATAATAATATAAACAGAATAAAATTATAATTTTTATAATCTTTTTTGTAGTAAATATCTAAAAAATAAAATTAATTGTGAAAAAATAACCTTTTTTGTATATCAATGATTCGAAAAAATTTCTAAAAAAGGAAAAATATTGGTTATATCTTATCTATAAATGTTTACATTATTTTTTATAATTGCTAGTTTTTTCTAACTAGTATACATTTGTTTATAAAGGATATTGAATTAGGTCAACCAGTTGGCTGGATAGAGATGTGGCTTAATGTTCATCAGAAACCTGATGACGATTTTTGAATGATTCTACTAGACATTTTGGAGTAAGTAATTTTCATTACTAATTAATGAGACTCCGTTACTATTAAAACATAATAAATAAACATTAATTGGGTTTAAGTATTTTTTGTTGTTATAATCTATATATCATTATTATTTTATATATTAATTAAAGTAAATTAAATATTAATGAAACATATATAAATTTTATAAATTATAATGTTCAGATAATTTATAAAATAATTGTTAATATTATTATGTTAAAATGTTAAAATTGAAGAATACTTGTATGTGAACCCCTTATAGTTATTATCTGTATCATTGAACAATAAATTTACAATAATTTTATGATAGGTGCATGACGGGTGTGAACAGGGAATGGGTTCTGGGCCTACTCCATCAAATGTATTTTGGTAGTGTTTCATCATAATTTACTACCAAACCTAGTGGGGGTTCAAGAAGAACCATTGATTAGGAATCACATAGATAAATTTCAAGGTTTAATTAAAAAAGAGAAACAACAATACTCATATAGAAAATTCATTAGTCTATATATTTTAGGGGATTAGGGGCTTGATCACTGAAGCAATTTACATCATTATAGATCATCCTACCAAGGTAAATTCTAAATTCAATCCATTACACAATTAATAGTTTTAAAAGATATCAATGTTTTTAAAAATGTGTTTAGGGGTAAAAATGAAGAAACAATTTTCAAATGGATGTGAAATTATTGGAAAATTAACATTGATTAATTTTTGAAATGTATTAACTGATTCCACATCAATCAATGTTTTAGCATACCCAAAAATGACTGTAAAATCATTTTTAGTGTTTTAAAACACAAAAATGTGAATTTAGTGATTAAAATCATATTTAAAACCTCATATAAATGGGTGATCATGGGGAAACAATTTTTTTTTAAAAAATGTGTATGTGTAGAAAATACATCCATTTGACATGCAGTTTTCTCTAAATGAACCAGTAAGAAGTTTCAATAAATATCAATTTAGTTGAAAACATGTGTAAGGGATAAAATCCAAACAAATGGTTTCATATGTCCATAGAATAATAGTAAAATTAACATTTATATATTTTTAAAATTTAGGAATTCATTCTATTTTAACTCGAGTAATAATTGTCCTTGTTTTTTTGTAAAATAATTTTTTTGTGTTTTAAAACACTGAAATGTGCATGTAATAGCCAAAAACATTGAAAAAAATGTATATTGAAGTGAAATATTTTGAAACCGGTCATTGAATTATTTATTATGTGTATGAGTAGAGAACTCATCCATCTAACATGTAGTGTTCATAGAATGGGACATTAATATGTTTTACAAGATATCAATGTCTTTAAAAACATGTGTCTTGGGGTCAACACAATGAAAATAACATTAAATTATCATGAAATAATAGGATAATGACTATATAATTTTTTATTAAATGTATGAACATATTTGATGTTAATAAGATTTACAGTTTTCCCAATATACATGTAAATTAATTTTTAGTGTTTTAAATCACTAAAACATGAATGTAACTAAAAAAACCATACCAAAAACCCTAAAATTGATTTAGAATCATGTTAAACCCACCATTTAATTATTGTTTAGGTATATGATCAGACAACACATCCATATAATGTACGGTGTTCTTGGAATGACTCAATACAATGTTTTAAAAGATATGAATGTCTTTAAAAACATGTGTTAAGGGGTTAAAACAAAGAAAACAGTGTTGTATGGCAATGAAATCATAGGACAATTATTGAATATATTTTTTTTAAATTTATGAACCAAATCCAAATCAATCCATGTTATGGTTTTCCTAGGATACCTGTAAACGATGTTTTAGTGTTTTAAAAAACATAAACTTGTTTTTAGTGGTAAAAATCATTGAAAATTGCCTCATAATGATGTTAATCAATGGAAAACCACTCCTTAATTATTTTTTACATGTATGAGTAGGAAAAAAATAAATATGATGTGTATTGGGATCTTAATGACTCAATAAGTGGTTTTAAAATTACTAATATTTAAAATAATGTATTAAGCGGTTAACACAAATAAAATAACGTCAGATGGATTTGAAATAGTAATATAATGAACATATATTTATTTTGGAAAGTTAGTAACTTGTTGAAAATAAATTAAATTTACAACTTTCTTGGGATGACCGTAAATTCATTTTTAGTGTTTGAAAACATTGAAACATGCATGTTCTGGTTAAAACCATATAAAATGTATAATGATTAAGGTGGAATCACGAGACAAACAATTTTAAATTACTTTTCACATATATGAGAATAAAACTAATCTAGTTGACATGTATTGTGCTTGTAATTACTCAATAAGTGGTATTTAATGATAATAAAGTCTTTAAAACAATCATCAAGAGGTCAGAACCAAGAAAACTATATCATATGGAAACTAAATCATAATAAAATTATACTATATTAATTTTTAAAATGTAGGAACTAATACCACATCAATCCAAGTTATGGTTTTATTGAGATGCCCATAAACAAGTTTTTAGTTATTATAACACTATATGTATGTGTAGCTATATAAACCATAGAAAATAACCACATATTAATATAGAATCTAGAAATAATCACTTTTTAATTAGTTTTGATGTGTATGATTAGAAAACACATCAATCTGATGTGTGATGTTCATGGAATGACTCAACAAGGTTTTTTAAAAGATACTAATATTTTTTAAAATAAGCATCATGAGGTCAAAATAAAGAAAACAACATATAATAAACATGAAATCAATGAAAAATGGCCATAAATTTATTTTTGAATTGTATGAACTGATTCCTTATCAAACCAAGTTACATATTTTCATGGATTCCCATTAACAGTTTTATTGTTTTAAAATACTAAAACATTCATGTAATGATCAATACCATTGAAAATGATCTCATATTTCCTTGAATAAATGGGATAACCACTGTTGGATTATTTTTAATGTGTTTGACTAGAAAAAACATCCATATGATGTGTGATGTCTTTATAATGACTCCATAATCAGTTTCAAAATATAAAAATGTCATTAAAAACATTCATTAGGGGTCAAACCCAACAAAATGGAAGTATGTGACCTTGAAATCACAATATTGTGACTAAAGATTTATTTTTGAAATTTAAGAACTGATCCCATTTCAATCCAAGTTATGGTTCATTTAGGATGCCCATAAACACTCTTTAAGTGTTTTAAAACACTAAAATGTGTGTGTGACTATCAAACCCATATAAAATGACCTTAAATTGGAATGAAATCATGTGGAAACTACTATTGAATTATTTTTATGTGTATAAGTAGATAACACATCATCCTGGCATGTGGTGTGCTCGATATGACTGAATAAGTAGTTTTAAATGATATCAACATATTTAAAAAATTAAATTAAGGGGTCAAAACCATAAAACAATTTAATATGGACATTAAATAAAAGGAAAAAGATCTTATATTTATTTTTAAAATATAGGATCTAATTCCATGTTAATCAGAGTAACTATTTTACAAGGGTGTTTATAAACATGTTTTTATTATATTAAAACACTAAAATGTTCATGTAACATTCAAAACTATAGAAAATGACCATAGGTTGTCATTAAATATAGAGAAATAAAACATTGAATTGTTTTTTAAATATAGGAAATGTTTCTATATAAATTTATTTAAAATTTATTTATTGGAAAATTTCATGTACACCACACGTTAGTTTAAAAATTTATTATATTGTTATGTATTGTTATATTTTTAGTTACATGTGTTTATTCACCTCTTATATAGGTAATCATTTTTTTGACACTTTTTTGCATGATATATTATTTTAAAATTATTTTTATCTATTGGTTTTACAAAATAACAAATCATAAGTGAAAATTTATGAATACATTATGTTCATATTATATTTTGTATACATTTTCTTAAATTTTATAGTTTCTTTCATAGGTGATATATATGAGTATTAGGTAAAAGTACAATTGTTATTATCTAAGACACTCTTCATAATACAGTCATTATGGATAATAGTTTTTGTGGTGTGGTTATATATTATAAATGAATTTATTGTAAATCTTATTTATTATGGTCATTTTGGATTTCAATATTTTTTTAATATTCGTTGATTACATGATGTGTCTAATTTTGTATATTATGAATCTAGTTTTTTAGGTGTTTGGATGTAGTGTAGGTGGTGGGATAGATATATAGGTCACATGTTTGTGGATTTTGGACATATATTTTCTATATATACATGACTACTGAGCTTATGGTTGACCGATGGTTTGTATTTATGACTGTGAATGTGTAGATGTATGGATATATTAATTTATGATGATTTAATTATATAATTATTGTTTATTTTATTATATGTCTTAGTTTTTTAAATGTATATTATTTTTATTAAATATTTTAAACAAAAAATTCTTTGTTTAGTAATGGTTTTTAATAAATGCCATTAAATTATTCATCTGTGATTATGTTGATTTCCATCACCCCCCCCCCCCCAAACCACCCCAAATAACTATAGAACCTCTAATAATTGTCAATAAAATAATACATACAAAACCTCCTCTCTATGATGGCCAGACATAAAATATACAACAACATAAATAACCACAGGCAAATGATATAGTGGTGGTTTAAACTGCCACCACTAATAAAATTAACCACCACTAAGAATATATTTTTTATATTATAGAATGTCTAATGATCCTTGTACTTATTATTAATTAAAATTATGACACGTTCCAGTTTATGTATTTCATAAACCATGACAATTCAATTTATGGAGAAGTTATATATTTTGGGAGTATGACTAGTGATATGTAATTAATGGATAAGTCATGGAATGATTTTTACCTTCAATATTTATGGAATTTGATATCACAACACTTTTATTGGAATAGAATAGTTGCATTAAATTCGGTTATCATGATTTGACGACCAATTTATTTCAGGTAGCCGAAAAAATGTGTATCATGCATATAGATTGATGATATAGATTTACAACCTTATTGGTGATATATTGTGACAAGAGGGATTATATTACACAACGAGTGTTCATATATGGTTTTCAAAATTGTGATATTATGTTATTTCTATTAGGTGTTTTTAATTATTTTATGATAGTTTTCCTGGTATTTAGGGAAACTCATGTGATGTTAATGAGAAATAATCCTAGATGATTACACACTATGTTTTTTCCTTTATCTCAATTAAATTATATTTGAATTTATTTGATGAAATAAAAACTATTATCATGATATTGGAATAATTTTAATTGTATTTTATTGATCAAAAATATTTATTGATAAAGAAAATATTTAATTAAATATTTATGTGGGTATTCAATAAATACGGTTTAGTTTAAATGAACTAAGATTGTGTCTTGTGATAAATATTAATTTGTAAGATGGTAAAATAATATTTATCAATGGGCCATTCAGTGAACATCATAAAAAAAATTCTATTATTATTATTTTTATATGGCATGGAGTTGATAACAATTATTATATTATTTAAGGTTTGGTACAAAATTAGATAATATATTTACCTAAACAATATATCTATAAATAGATGGTTCTGAATATTTCATAGGGTTAATAAAAAATCTATAATTGAGAATCATTGAACACAACATACTTCTCTCTTGAATACTCTCTCATCCTCTCAAGAATGAGAAAATCAACAGAATCTCCTTCAAGCCAGAAGGATCTTGATAAATGATGAAAAATAATCTTGGATGATTTATTCTCTATGCTAGCAACCAAAAATAAATCAGTTTCATTCGATGGTCAAAATATAATGTTTGGATCATTACTATAGGGATTATACAGTTAAATATTATTTGTAAATTGAAACATATCATAAATGGGTTTCAGATGATCAACATATTTATCATAAAATGATCCTTGTATTAGGTATCTTTTCTTCATATCTAATGTAAATTAATTATAAATTTAACATGAAAATATCCTCTCTAGTTTTTGTGTTCTCTTATGTCAACATTTGGTGTAATAATATCATTGGACATGAAGCTTATGTCATTCTCAATTAGAGAGTAATATATTGAATCAAAAAAACCTTTATAGTTAATTCCCCAATAAAGTCACTTCTGTTATTCTCAGAACTATTACATATGGTGTCACTCTTAGTTTAATTTCTTTTACATTCCTAAGAGTCGCACTATATGTGATTTACACAGTCCATAAGTTGGAAGTAAGGGTCCCTTATATGGATAGGGATTGCTTTATTTTTGTGAGGGAGGTGAGTCCGTGCTTTAGGATTTTGTAGAGAGAACTATTTATATTTTATATTGTTATTATTATTTTATTTTACTACCTAAAAATGATCATTCATATATCAGTGTTATTTTTCATTTTTTTTTCTATCAAGAAAATGTTCACCTCACTCTGTTTTATTGACTTGAAGTTACTTATGGAATCATTTTAGTATATTTGGAATCAATTTATTGGGTGGAGACCCCATTTTATGGGATAATCTATATTATTTGTTATTTCATAGATAAGGATACATTTTCTGAGCATTTGATGGAATTTAAATGAGAAAATGTGTGTGGATGTGGCACATGTTAAGTACAAGATCGAACTGGTATGATCATTATTGTTCTCGTGTTTTTATGTTATATTGAAAATTATATGAATTATTATATTATATAGATTAGTTTTCGAAATATTTTCTTCTAGTGTTTTTTAATTTTATTTGTAAGGTGGAAATTTTTTGAATTTTGACATGAATTTACAAATTAAATTATTGTATTTATTTTCTTTTTAATTATCTTTTTTTAGCATTTAAATCAAAACTTTCCTTGGATTTAATTTTTTTCCCATTAAAAGTTTTTAGTTTTCAATTATTATGAAATATATTTCATACTTGGGTGGTTGTTTTTTTTTTGGATTTGATGCGAGCTCTCTCTATTGGGGTACTATTCTCAGGCATCCCATCACCTACGTGTTGGCCTATTTCTTGACCTAAAGTCTCAAACCATTTTAAATGTTCATCTTCCTGATATCATTTCTCTCTTTAGTATTCATCCTAGAAATTTCTTAATGTAACACACCAATATTTCATAGTATGTTATCTCTTCAAAGTATTTCAATAACTTGTGCTACACACAACACTGACTTCGAACGCACCATGACTTACCAAAATAACAATTAAAAACATATTTCATGAATATTATTAACCAAATTTTAAATTTTATATATCCTATATATTTTTAACATTAATATTATGTGTTTCTTATACATAATATCATAAAAATTCAACTTTAAAGATAAAAGAGGTATTTTTCAAAAAATGCAGTTTTATGCCTTTTAATGGAAACCCTTTTTTAAATATAATATTTGACACTTTTATACACTCAATTTAGTGAAATAAAATTAATATTTAGAATAGGGTCATAAAAATTTAGTTTGGATAAATTTTTGGTACTTTTCTGATAACTTTCATATTTTCATAAATAGTTAAAAAGTAATAAATTTTAATTAAAAATAACTTTTTTTAATCGAAAAATTTTATAGTGTTAAATTATACATTTTAATGATTTTTATGTATCATTATATTATATTTTTATAATTTAATATAATTTATGTCATTGGATTCAATTTCACATTTAAATTGGACATAAGCAAGTGTCAATCTTTTCATATTATTATTTCTAAAAAACATGCTTTTTTTACAACGAGAATTAATTTTAAATTTATTTATTTCACTTCTGTGTTTTGAATTTGGAAAAATAAATTCCATATTTGGAATTAGGAGGTCCATATTTTGTAAATATGTTACTTTTATTTTTAAAAATTATGAATAATTACTTCGAAAATATTTTATTTTTTATGGTTAAAGGTTAAATCCGGTAAATATGGGTAAATAAATAAAATTAAAATAATATTGAATTACCATAACACATGTTCTAACCCTATTGGATGATACATGTCCGACAATGAGTGTACTTGGGTCGATTTTAGGACCCCATGGAGCAACTTTGACGAGATAATGACATTTTATATTAATTAATCTAAAGTAAAGACAAAAATAACAAAAGCATGTATCTTTTTGTAAAACATTTTTATATGGGGTTATATAATTGATATATTCGCTTATAAATATTAATTTGAAATATAAAAATATTTCCTACATTATTATCTTTTATTTATAATTTTTAGACATGAAATATATATATTTATTTATGATACAATAATGATGCAGTATTTTCCTTATTAATAAAAGAATCAAATAAATGATATTGTAAATATAAAAATAAATATAATTTGAATCTTTTGATGACATCCACAAATTTTATAGGTTAATATGACATGTTAGTATTGATTCAATGTAATTAGTTCGAAGTAATCAAGTTGTTATGACTTTCAAAAACACCTAATACTAAATAGTAGAAAAATTGACATAAATTACTTTTTAAATCAAATACTATATTATTGGTTGATATAATATTCCACAAAATCTAAGGATAGGAAAAAGTGATTAAATAATATTATATAAGTCATTAATGAACAACTTTAGGTTCTCCTTGAAGTTTAGAGTATGTTTATTAACCATATAGTGTATGAATACAAGAAGACACTATAAAAGTTAAACTATTTAACTAATAGGTAATATAAAGGATGAGGTTAAAATGGTAACCTAAACTTGTCTAAAACATATTTTTTTAGAGAATTTAGACCCCAAACCACATAAATATCTAAATAAATTCATTTCTATCTATTATAAAACGAATATTATTGTATAATAAATTAATATTTTAATATTTTCCTAAAGTGACCCTCACCCCCTTGTAAAAGAGAAACTTCCCATTCTCTTAATTTCACACCTCCAAAGCCATTTGGGTAGCCAAAACCTACCCATATATCCTCCAAACTTCCCTAAAATCAACCTAGATTCCTTACTTTGATCATAAATCCAACATAAGGATCCCTTTTGATCAACTCAAAAGAAAACACCCAAAGAAGAGGTAACAATTTCCCCACCCTCTTTCAAGTTATATTCTTCTTCCACTTCCCCTTTCTTTTTTGTTTCCTTAAAAAAAATAACTCCAGTACCATATACATACTATGATGTTAGCATAGATATGGTAAAACCATATTCATTATTCTATCCATCCTATAAATGAAAAATTCACCATACATGTGTCTGTACGACTTACCGTCTCCACGCCGTGGTGTAGTTTGTTATTCAAACTCTTTGTTATTTGTATGGGTATAATAATGAGTATAACTAATGTAAATAATAAATATTAAATGTTAATAATTCTGTATATGTGATATAACATCCAATTACACAGAATTTCACCATCAATATAATGATATTGTCACTCGTGCGTACGTACGGATTACCGTCTCCACGACGCGATGAGATTCATTTCCACATTCAACATTCAATGATGATTATAAAAATATATATTATAAATAAATATGTAATATATGACATTATAATTCTACTTAATATATATATGTGTGTGTGTACTTATATATATCTTATTCACTTACTTCCATTCAATACGATATGAAAATGAAAATAATGTTTATGCATATGTACGACCTACCGTCTCCATAAACGATGTTTTACATTTCATATATATATATATATATGTTATAAAAATTTAAATTATAATTATATATGATATATAAATCAAGGTTTATATTCTAGAAGTATTTAAATCATCATCTAAATGATATGATCAAGAATAACCAGTTAAAACACGTATGATAAAGAAAGCGATTATTACCCAAAATTTTAATTTGACATGGAAATCATTATTAAAAGGTAGTAAAAAGACATAAATTAATCGTGTATGATATAATTACTAATAATATGGTTCTGGTATAATTTAATAACAAACTGTGGTCATTATATAGGATATTAAATGTACCCTCGACCAAAGGAAAGTGCAAGGTAAGGGTTAATTCCTGAATCTCATTATTATTCGAGATTGTTTACCGGTAAGTTTTTACTAGTAAATATTTATTATCCATTTCCATGTTTCATAAAAGTGTTTTTGAAGGGATTATTTTAAGGTAATATTTTATTAAAATGTCGTTTTAAATGTTTTAATGATTTATTCTTCTAATCCTTTCTCATTAATGTTCGTGTTTTCAAAATGGTTTTAAGGATTTATTTATATGGACATGAATATTTTAAAATATTAATTTATTTCCAAAGTTTCAAAGTGGTATGGGACACATTGGTTCAAAACTATCTCTTAAATGACTTCCTTTATAAATTATGTTACTTTTAGATGATTTCATGAAAAATAGATATTTCTCTCAAATATTTTTACTGATCATTTTCAACAATGTCGACATACTTTACGGGATATTATTCATGATCATTGTTGATTTTTTATGATACAAATCTTTCATATGGTATTGAAGGTTTTGTGATATGTTTGACTATAGATGTGTTATTTTTATACCATTCATGGTTTATGGTAAAATTATTTAAATTTCTTATGCTAGTGTTAATATGAATTATTATGTTATGTTTCAACCTTTTCATATGAGGAATGTATTAGACTTATTATGTAATGGGTGGAGCCCGCTATAGCTCCTTGATGCATCAGTAGGTCTCATGAGACAATTAGATGTGGAATTGGATGAGGCTTTTCCCAATTTGATATATGGTTTTGGACGAGGCCTTAATCGTTTTTAAATGTCTCGGCTAAGTCCTGGAAAAAATGTTTTAGAATGAACTAAATTATACATTCCATAATTATGAAAATAATATTGATGGTTCATGTGGTTATTCGACTAGTAGAATAACCATGACTATGTTTTATTATGGCATTATTGACTCATCTCATATTTCTGCCAAAAACTGTTCATGTTTATTATTCGTAAATTCATGTGTTTTCAATTATTCACCAGGCCTATTGTTTATGTAATCTTATGCTAAATAGTTTACCCTTACTGAGAATCTGAGATCACCCATTTCTTATGTTTAATTTTCCCAGTATTCGCAGTAGTGTATTATGATTGATTTTCAGGGTTAAGCTAAATGGAATAATGGCATTCTCAATTAAATATCTACGTTGTGTTTTAGGTTTGAAATTTTATTGATAAGTTAATGTATGTAATATATTTTCCATGATTACTAAACTGATCAGTCCTTCGGTACATGATTCATTGTAATAATGCCAATGTATTAAAATAATGAACTGGATCCGGGCTTCTAGGGTCAGGGCATTACAGTCAGTATCATAGGAATTTTATCAAAAACTTTGGAAATAGATTTCAAAAATCTCTGATTAGAGAACATTACCCTAAGATAGATTTTGAGGATTGGTATTGAAGAACTTCCTAGAATTATGGTAATGTATAGATTTTATGTGTGTTTTCCAAGAAATACATCCTAGTCTGGATATGATCATGTAGAGGTGGCTCTAGCACAGATGTATCTAGCTGTAAAAACACTGACAAAGAGTTTTGGGTTTGACTCGGGGTATCCTGGTACACGACAACGGGCCTTGCTGCACTCTTGGTTACGACACTCCAAAGGTATATGCTTAGGATAATTCACATTTTCATTACAAGCCATTCTAAATGATTGAGGATTATATAGTTCCTCAAAGAAAACATTTTATGATTCTAGATTATATGCATAGTATTTTCAATTTACATTAGGTATTTTACAAGTTTGGAATTATGCATTTTGATTCATAAACCAACCTAGTGTATGTCATTGTTTAGAAATGGCGCCTAGTAGAAGGAATGAGAATTCTAGCAACACGCATGATCAAAAGATTAAGAAGGATCATATCTTTCATTGTATTAAGCCAACATTTAAAAGAGAAATAGTCACCCACATATTTTCATCATATGAATAAATAGTATCATGTGTTAATAAGATAAGTAAATAATTCACTGAGTCCTAAGGATTTGAAGGGAAGCAAGAGAATAAAAGGATGAAAGAGAGAAAGATAGATAAAAGGATGAGGGGACAGAAGGATTTTCTCATATGTGATAACTGTGGAAAGAATAACATTGGTAAATTCTTAAAGGGAATAAAAATTTGTTATTAGTGTGTAGAAGAAGGACACCAATTATGTGATTGCAAGGTTAAGAAAAAAAATTTAAATGTACAATGCTTCATCTGCAATGAGTTGGGACACTACGTGAATCAAGGTCCAAATCATCAGAGTATACCCCAAATGATGCTATTGGATAATAATCCAGTTATGATACTACAAAAGATGAAGAAGAATGATTATATTTCTTATGTTTTTATTAAAGTATTGAGCCATTTGAGTATTGTATTAATGATGTAAATGTTATAAGAATTATAGTGTATATAAGGATTGTACCGCAGTACTATTTCATTAAGGATTTGAGATTATATGGTTATAAGAAAAGTGACTCAATAGCATGTTAAAATTTTTGGAAAATACATGGTTGAAGGAAATATAAACCTTAATATGGTTTTGATACTGAGGTAGTGATTTTGGAAAAATATGTGATTAATTTGGATATTTGATATTCTTGACTTCTTTGAAATTAATTTATTGTTTTTTTATTCCATTATTGTTGAAGTTTACAACATTTTTGGATATAAGGAGTATATCATGTATTCTATAATAAATAAGGAAGTAAATACCTATTCAAATATGGTTTTTCGGTAATTCAGTTTATTTCCATGTCTTATGAGAATACATGATGAAGGTATTCACATGTATGTTATGTCACCTTCCTTATTAATTATGGACTGTGAGTTTGGACATAAGTATTTTGGATAAGTCTAAAGTTTGGAGTTGATCAAGTTAAAAAATGGTTTCTATTTCTTATGATTAAAAAACTTCTTAAGATTATTTTTGGATTGTTATAAAAAGGATAACCCAGAGGTTGGGAGACAACCCATCGAATCCGGAAAAGCTGCGAGACATGAACCTGCAACCGAAGGGCTGCAAGGGTGCATCACCTACCATTGGCCTATGTGATTTCCTAGTTTGTATAATGTATTTTTTTTAAATTGTTCTGACATATAAATTATAAATTCATTTTCTTAACCCTATATTATTAGGATAAAGAGAATATTTTTAAATTATATTATCTTTTGATGTGAAAGATGAGTTTTTGGTAGGAATTAGTTGATGTATGAAACTCTACTTGTAAAGTATATCTTTCTCCTCTTATTCTATGAATAAATTAATTATTAAACGTTAGGGAAGGGTTCATAAAACCAAAAATGTGTTATCTTAATTCCTTATGTTTTTTTGAACTAACGGTATTTTATATCATCATTGATTGATGGCTTTCAGGCCCTCAATTTTACACTTGTTTGTGATTTATGACATCAATAAATCCCTATAAATATTTACATTTTTCATCCAATTATGTGTCTCTAATTTCTAATAATTTTCTCCTTATCGAGATCATAATTTGGTGGTGACTTTTTCATTTCCCTTTCCCTCTTATTAAGACTAAATTTTATTAACCCAATTTCTGATGTGCGTTTTCTACAAAGGTACATTTTTATTTTAAACTTTTATTTTAAAAAAACAATTTCAAATTGAGAGGGTGAAATTTATTGAATGATGGGAGACTTAACACCCCAAGATTTGATAGTATGTTGTCTCTTAAATGTATTTCAAAAACATGCACTACACACAATACTAAGTTCAAGCACACCATGACTTACTAAACTAACCATTAAAAAAGAGGTTATGAATAGTATTA
This sequence comes from Viscum album, assembly GCA_963277665.1. Taxonomy (NCBI): domain Eukaryota; kingdom Viridiplantae; phylum Streptophyta; class Magnoliopsida; order Santalales; family Viscaceae; genus Viscum; species Viscum album. The sequence goes on along the minus strand of OY728162.1, from coordinate 1,460,167,549 downwards.
AACACATTTAAAATATTATATTTCCCATATAGTTTTAACATTCATATTTTATGTTTCATAGACATAATATAAGAAAAAATAAATTTTTAAGATAAAAGAGGTATTTTTCACAAAATGTTGTTTTATACCTTTTAATGGTGAAACCTTTTTAAATCTAATATTAGACACTTATATATTAAATTTAGTGAAATAAAATTCAACTTTAAAAAAGGGACAGAAAATTTAGTTTGGATAAATTTTTGGTACTTTTATCATAACTTTTATATTTTGATGAATAGTGAGAAAATACTAAATTTTAAGTAAAAACAACTTTTTTAATAGAAATAATTTATAGTGATAAATTATACATTTGAATGGAATTTAACAATAATTAGATTAAATTTTTATCATTTAATATAATTGAGGCCATTGTAAGTAATTTAATATTTAAATTGGACATAAATAAGTGTCAATCTTTTGACAGTTATTATTCTTAAAAACACACTTTTTATTTTGACAACGGGAATTAATTTTCATTTAATTTATAACACTTCTGTGTTTTGAATTTGGAAAAATGGATTCCATATTTGGAATCAAGAGGTACACATTTTTTAAATAGGTAACTTTTTTTTTTAGAAATTATGAATAATTACTTCGGTAAATATATTATTTACCATGGTTAAAGAGTAAATCCGGTAAATATGGGAAAATAAATAATATTAAAATAATAGTGAATTTCTCTAACATGTATCCTAACCCTATTGTATGATACACTTCCAATAATGGGCATACTTGGGTCTATTTTAGGACCCCATGGAGCAACATGGGAGTGATAACGACATTTTATATTAATTAATCTAAAGTAAATACAAAAATAACAAAAGCATGTATCTTTTAGTAAAACATTTTTTAATGTTGTTATATAATTGATCTATTAGACTATAAATATTAATTTTAAAGATAAAACAATTTCCTACATTATTATATTTTATTTATAATTTCTAGACAAAAAATAAATACATATATTTATGACGCAATAATGATGCAGTATTTTCCTTATTAATAAAAGAATCAAATAAATTATATTGTAAATATTAAATTAAATATAATTTGAAAGTTTTGATTCCATAAACTAATTTTATAGGGTAATATTATATTTTATTATTGATTCAATTTATTTTTTATTAGTAATCAAGTTGTGATGAATTTCTCAATAACAAAATACTCAATAGTGTCAAAATTGACATTAATTAGTTTTTAAAACAAATACAATATTATTGGTTTATATAACATTCAAAAAAATATAAGGATCATACAAAGTTCTTAATTAATATTATATATATCATTAATGAACCACATTAGTCTCTCTTTGAAGTTTACAGTATGTTTACTAACCATATAGTGTAAGAATTCAATAAGACATGGTAAATGTTAAACTATTTAACTAAGAGTTAAATCTAGAAGATAAGGCTAAAATGGTAACCTAAACTTGCTTAAAACCTATTGTTAGAGAGGATTTAGATCCATAACCACCTAATCCTTGTATTGAATTCATTTTTAGCCATTATAAACAGAATATTATGGTATAATAAATTAACATTTTAATATTTTCCTAAAGTGAACCTCACCCCCCTTATAAAAGGGAACTTCCCCTTCTCTTAATTTCACACCTCCAAAGCCATTTTTCACAGACAAAACAAACCCTAATATCCTCCCAACTTCCATAATATAAAACGAGGGTCATTAAATCAATCATAATTCCAACCTAAGGATCCCTTTTGATCAACTCAAAAGGAAACACCCAAAGAAGAGGTAATAATTTCACCACCCTCTTTCATGTTCTTTTCTTCTTCCACTTCCTCTTTATTTTTTATTTACATACTAAAATAATAACTCCAGTACCTTATACATACTTTGATGTTAATATAAATATGGTACAAACATATTCATTATTCTATCTATCCTATAAATGACAATGTCACCATACATGTGTGCGTACGGATTACCGTCTCCACGTTGTGGTGTAGTTTGTTATTCAAACACCTCATTATTTGGATGGGTATAATAATGATTATAACTCATGTAAATACTAAATATAACATGTTATTGATTATTTATATATTCTATACCATCCAACTACATACGATTTCACAATCAATATAATGATATTGTCCCTCGTGCGTACGTATGGATTACTGTCTCCACGATGTGATGAGATTCATTTCCACATTCACCATTTAACGATGATTATAAAAATATATATTATTAATAATTATGTAATATATGACATAATAATGATACTTACTATATATATATATATGTGTGTGTGTGTGTGTGTGTGTGTTTGTGTGTTTTTGTGTGTGTGTGTACGTACATATATCTTATTCACTTACTTCCATTCAATACGTTATGAAAACGGAAACATCGTTTATGCATACGAACGGCATACCATCTCCATAAACGGTGTGTTAAATTTCATATATCTATATATTATAAATATTTATATTATAAATATATATGATATATAAATCAAGGTTTATATTCTGTAAGTATTTAAATTATGATATAAATGATACGATCAATAATAACAAGTTAAAACATGTATGATAAAGAAAGTGATTGTTACCCAAAATGTTAATTTAACATATAAATAACTATTAAATTGGTAGTATAAATTCATAAATGAATCATTCATGATATAATAAATATTAATATGGTTCTGTTATAATTTAATGACATACTATGGTCATTATACAGGAGGTTAAACGTACCCTCGACCAAAGGAAAGTGCAATGTAAGGTTTAATTCCCCAATCTCATTATTATTCGAGATTGTTTATGGGTATGTTTTTACTGGGATATATTTATTTTCCATGTCCATGTTTCATAAAATAATTTTAATAGGGATTATTTTAAGGGACAATTTTATTAAAAAATCATTTTAAATGTTTTAAATATTTATTCTTCTACACCATTCTCATTAATGTCAATGTTTTCAAAATGGTTTTAAGGATTTATTTATATGGACATGAATGTTTTAAAATGTTAATTCATTTAAAAATATTAAAAGTGGTATAGGACACTTTGACTAAAAACTATCTTTTAAATTATTTCCTTTATAAATTATGTGACTTTTAAATGATTTCTTGAAAATGGGATATTTCTCTCAAATATTTTTACTGATCATTTTAAACTATGTCAACATCCTTTACGGTATATTATTCTTGATCGAGGTTGATTTATTATAATACAAATATTTTATATGGTATTGAAGGTTTTGTGATATGTTTGACTGTGGATGTGTTATTTTTATACAATTCATGGTTTATGGTTAAAGTTTCGACATTTTGTATGCTAGTTTTAATATGATTTTTTCTGTTATGTTTCAACCTTTTCATATGAGGAATGTATTGGACTTAGTAAGTAACGGTTGGAGCCTGCTATAGCTCCTCGATGCATCGGTAGGTCTCATGAGGCAATTAGACATGGAATTGGCTGACGCCTTTCCCAATTTTATATATAGTTTTGGCTGAGGCCTTAATCATTTTTAGACATCTTGGCTGAGGCCTTGACAAAATGTTTTAGAATTTCCTGCATTATACGTTCCCTTATTATGAAAATAAAACTGATTGTTCATGTGGTTATTAGACTAGTAGAATACCCATGAATATGTTTTATTATGGCATTATTTATTCAGCTCATATTTCTTCCATAAATTTATCATGTTTATTATTTGTAAAGTCATGTGTTTTCAATTATTCATCATGCCTATTGTTTATTTTATCTTCCACTAAATTGTTTACCCTTACTGAGCATCTTATCTCACCCCTTTCTTATGTTTTATTTTCCCAGGATTCTAGGAAGTGTATTATGATTGATATACAGGGTTAAGATAAATGGGATAATGCTTTCTCAAAAAACTATCTATTTTGTGTTTTATGTATGAAATTGTAATGTAAATTTATGGTATGAAATCTATTTTACAAGACTGCTAAACTGATTAGTTTTTAAGGACTTGATTCATTGTAATCACTCCAATGTTTTAAAATAATTCACCGGATCTGGGCTTCTGTGGTCAGGTCGTTACACTTAATCCAGTCTGTTAGATCTAATCAAATCTAATAATGATGTTTGTTTTATCACCACCAACATTGGTTGTGATCTGTACTATTGGATAACTTGAATATAGATTTTTCTGCAACAAAAAAACATGGAAGCTAATATGTAGATCACTGAAGGTGATCACATGAAAAAAAAATTAAACCTTAGGAATGAAATTTATTAACTAAACATAGAATAATATTATAATGAACACAACATACCCTATTTATAGGAATCTAAACACACATAAAACAATAAAAAAAAGAAATAGAAGTCCATAAACTTGGTGTAGTAGGTTCCACATAATCCTCCAACTCCTTGAACATCATGCAACCATATTAGAATTTTACCATACTCTATCATAGTTGTGAAGGATATTGTTGTCTAGGATAAAAACAATTTTAATTTTCTAACACCTACCTTAAACATTTTTTCCTCATGACCCAAACATTTTCATCATCCTTCTTCACATATTTTAGTGGTTGATCAATGGGTTCAAATACTTCTCAATTTTTCATGTATACTTTGGTTCTGTCGATATAATGGACTTCCTCATTTATCAATTTCTTCCATATTTCATCATATTTATCTTCCTTAAAGAAAACAGAATCAAAAGTCACTAAGTGATAATAAAAAATTACATACTTTTAATGACCCCAACTCTAGTAGCACAGAGCCAGTGGTTAATTTATTACATTGACATAAGACACTAGGGATCAAATCACCAAGGATTGATTAGTTTTGTAGTATTGATGGAGTATATACATACATGGTTCCCAAATTATAATTGAAAATAAAAATTACAACATAATTTTTTTAGAATGAAGTTATTCCATCTATAATATCCTTTAAGAAAAATAATTTTATAATTCATGGGATTTGTGGAAATGGGCCTTTATCCAATTTAATTTTAAGGTTGCATGCCTCTGGGCCAACGAGCTTGTAATGGGTTTTCAATTACCCAGTTAAAAGGGGTTTCATGCTTTATTATTCATTCTTAATAAGTGGAATTTCCCCCAACAATTATGATATTTAGTTCTTGAATTCATATTCCTTAGAGAAAAATATATTTACTTAATAAAGAATACGTATTTTTCAATAATCCCCTGTTCAATCAACCACTTTCAAAATATAAGACTATATTTTGAAATGCTATACAACATATGAAATAATCATATCCATGATACATGAATATGTATATTTAAAAGAAATCTAATATTCAATGAATGATGATTATAAATAAATAAAACTAGTATATATACACCATATAAAATACATTAGGTGGATGATAGTAAAATATGCCTTAATAAAGTGAAAACAAGATGAATTCCCTTACCACTTATAATCAGTCAAATCACATGCCACATGAGCAAATAACATTTAACAGAACATAAAATATCATGAAAATTAATAAATTCATCATATAAAATGTCAAAGGGTCATCAAATACACCTCATAAAGGAATATTGGTTCATAATACAGAAATAATCCTTAATGAGAGAACATTTGAGACTAAGCCCCACACAAGGACCATATCATTGAAGTGCGAATTAATCGAGTGAATCAATTATTTATATCCACTATAAATTCAAATAAAACAAGTGGAAATATAAAATAATATAATCAAAATTCATTTCACATATATTATTGTCATGGCAAAATCAATGATGTATAAGTTAAACCCAATTATTGGAAATTGAGCTAAGAAACCCCTTACCTTGCACATTCATTTAGTTGAACATGATTTAAACTCATGTATAATGGATTAAATAAATTTATTAATTTATTAAATTACCATAATAAAGATTAAAATATCATATATGATCCTATTATATCATCTTATCACTCATTTTTTAATTGTTTTTCATTATTAAAATTGTTTCTGGTGTAAAATGCTAAATTTCTTATACCTATTTTGACATATAAGCCCCAGTTCTTGTAAATAGGAAATAGTTTAATCATATCTAGAATTATATTTTGGTCCTAGATATAATATTTATTCATTATATACATTTTTAGTTTCATTATTTATTTTTGAATATTAAAAATGAATTGCATTGCGTTGTGGAGACTGTTGCGTCTTGGGTCTTTGGAGAGGGTTCAAATCCTCACCCTTTATGAATTTTCAACATATGGAGTGTATGAAAAATATTCCTTGATTACACCAACATAATTCTGAGTTTCTATTAACAAAAACCCCTGTTTTTATATGGGTTTAGAGGTTTAGCAAAAGCCTCTTGAGTTTGGATGGGTTTTGAGAGTGCTAGAGGGCTAAAGGTCCCATTTTATAGAAGTATAGGCTGAGGCGCATGATTATATGTAATTTTGATGCCTCATAGTGAAAACATGAGGTCCCATTTTACATTGCCTAATGGGTTGTAAAACCGTGTGAGAAGGGGGTGGAACACAATCCTACATAACCTATACAGTTTTTAGTAAATGGAATTTGCACAGTTTTCTCATGATTAGTGCAATTTGGGATATACCCTTCAACAATAGCACCCACAGTTTGTGTATAGTTTAGCCTAACTATGCTAGATAATTATGTGTGGTTTGGATCTTATACATCTTGAGCTTCATGGTTTCCACACAGTTTAGAAAACTATGCTACAATACCATGCAGATCATTGAAGACGTGAATTTACCTTTATTTCCCTCCATAAACAAACCTAAATTTTTCCTATTATATCCTCAAAGTGTCAAGAAAACTAGTGGAGGGATCTCTGCATTATCCTACTCCTAGTTGTTGATCTTTAATTTTTTTTATAATCTCCATTCTTCAATCTATTTGTGGCGTTTGATATGTATAAATAATAATCTTCTCTCTATTGCTTATATTTCCCTTTCTTATTTCCTCATAGACCACTAAACCCTTGTGAGTTATTTTCCCTATATATAGGGAATTCATCTGAAATGCCAATTTCTTCCAAATAATTCCAGGATAGAGGCTAATGTCAGATAATCCTACGTCTACATCTATGAGGTAGGTGGTGTGTACTTTCAATTATGTTCTCTATATTTTTTTAGGTTATAGCTTATAGAAAATAGTTGTATTGACTGAGAGAGACCCCTAGATTTATGTGATTTCTATTAATTAGTTAATTTTTCCCTTTTTAGATTCCCATGGTCATGTTCACCCAATTCCATAAATGGTCTGAGTTTTGTGAGGGGCTTCAGACTTTGGGAACATAGGATGGGGGTGTTTATTTAACTAAATTGGGTTGCTTGTTTTAAATTGAATTATTTAAAGTAAATTGTTTTAATTTTATATTTATATTGAATTTCATATGATGTAATAATGAGTTCCATGAGAATGTGACAGGGTCAACCTAATAATTGATATAGCGCTGGTTATCTATTTTCAGGTTATGTAATCGTCGAGACAGTCTTGGCCCGAGGCACTTGGGTGATTGTGATCACTGACTGGGAAACACTGTCATCGGTTGGAGTGTAAAGGTTGTCAGTTTACGGGCATGTCTTAGGATATATCAAATGTCCTTCCCATTATAATTTGGAAACTTGGTCGTAGGGGAATGAGGTGTTGGTTGATGTGGTTTATGTTCTATTTAGTGATTACCACTCACCCATTTTGTCAAATGAACCTTTTGGAATCATGTTCACATAGGTTGACTTAGTAGTGAGGTGTATTTGACAACTCACATGGGTATAGGCCCTTAGTAGTTCTGAAATAGGTAAGAATATGGGGGTGATTTTCATTTAAATCCATGGGGATGGTGAGGATCCATTAGGTGATAGCATTGAGGCTGTCGGTTGGGGGATGAGGCTCACCATGCGTGATTACATTGATCTATGAATATTTTTTATGATGGGAATCACCATACCTCAAGAAGTTTTAGGTTTATCCAATGGTGGATTTTAACTGAGTATGGATATCATTGTACATTTAGGCATCAGGCTTCGAGCCAATGGGTGCTTTCAAGTAGGGATTCAAGGGATGGAGTTCTTTTTTTGGGTGTGCCTTTGGGTCTTCAGTTACATAGTAGATCACACAAGGTGTTGGTTTAAATTTGGAGGTGAAACGTAAGGGTTCACTTAGAAATATTTGACATCAGAGGATTCTATGGGATACACGCTAAGTATCCTCTTCACTTTAGTTATTCTGGCATTGACCAAAGAAGGGGATAGCTTCCTGGTGGCTTTTGTGCAATAGGGAATCTTGTGTTTAATTAATCTCATTCACTTACTTATGTATTTATTTGATTTATACAACTACTTAAAAAAAAATTAAATGTAGTCACACATTGGCAGTGAAATACTAAGACTCATTCTCACACACTACACGGTCCCTCAGAGGTGCGTGTAGATATTATGCTTTTGCGTTTAGGTAAAGCCCCGAGATCAGGAGCTAGATCTTAGTATCTATTTGGAATTGTGTATAAGGAAAGTGACTTTTGGTTCTTTTATATGCTAGAGTTTACATTTTTTTCTCTTTTCTCTATCATTGTTTTATATATATGTATTACACTAAGTATATCAATGGGTGAAACTTTTCTTTTTATTTATATATATGAATTATATTTGAGGTGTGTATGTTTATTATATAGAAATGGAACTTTGTATTATTTATTTATTTATGCTTAACTTTCTAATTTATCTTTAACTACTACTTGATATTTCTATGTTTACTCCATGTGCAAGTTAATAGTTTTATTCTGTATGGTATTTTTAATTGACTACTATATCTATATAGACCATTATTATATTACCACTAGAGGGTATAGTCTCTCCACGATCATCCTTTACATCAACACTTCTAGTTCGCAACCTTTGGTGTGTGGGGTGGCACACCTAACGCCAGTGGAACTCACCCAAAAAACACTATTCAGGTGGTGAACCAAGTCGGGGCCCTATAAGTTGTATCAGAGCAGTTCTTGAATGGGAATTAACAGTGGTGTTCGGCAAACAATTAATGGTACAAAATGATTTTTTTTCTACTTTTCTTAATGTTTTGGATAAATTAGGATTGAAATTTTCATGTTTTTGAAACAAAATTTATATATCTCATTTATATGCATGCATCCCCAAGCACGGGGGGATAGACCATGTTACCAATGGTGGGAATTGCTATTTTATTTTTCTCGTTTTATAGTTGATTTGATTTCCACCTTGAGTGGTACACTTGGAATATCATTGTTATTTGTTTTGAAATGTGATCCTTGTCCTAGTTGACACGACCCGTCCCAGGGGGGGCCACGCCGTGACTCCCCAAGCCCACCTCTAATAGGCCAGGGGTTGGTGACTAGAACCGAGTAGGCATATTACTAACATGGGAGGCATTGCATATGCACATGTACACACGCACACATCTCCAAGCCCACAATGCTGAAGTGTAAAAACCACTAAGGAACAAAAATGCATGAATACAACTAAACCCAACCAACAGAGTATGACAAAATGTATAGTACTAAAATGTAAACAGGGCTAGAATACAATCCCACCAAAAACAAGAGTCTGAAAACTACAATGTCTAACCTGTAAACACAATAGGTACTAGGACTGTTTCTCGTAGCCGTAGGAACTCCTCGGCCTGTAGGGAACTCAGAAAGCTCAGTCATGTCCTGGTCTACCCTAGAATCTATCAAAAGGATTCTCATCTGCACAAGACACTAGACGTGCGGGCAAAGCCCGTGTAGGGGTGAGTATAAGAATACTCAGTAGAGGACCCCGAAAACCACAAAACAGTACACAAAGTAAATGTACATTTAGCTATGCACAGTGTATGTCTACAGAACATATAGAACAAACCATATATACTCCAAACCCAGACCCGTGGTCTAGAGACAAGTCATGCAACTGCATACCCACATTAGGGGTTCAGTTCGAATATTCCATGAAGCACTTGTCCCGGGAGAACACACCCCATGAGTCTTACAGCTCTGCTGACGTCCATCTGAGAAGTATCGTCTGTTAAGAACCATCATGAGAGGTAGGCACACACATTAATAGAGACAAACTCTTGAGTGGAAATATTTCTGATAGATAGAAGCACTCATTATGGGAGACACACTCCTGAGTGGGAAAAATCACGATACATATATGAGGATCACTTCCAGGGCCCTGGCAGATACTGTGACTCATCCAGATTCACCAATTAGGTGATACACCATCTAGGTAGAGGATCAAAGCTCGGTAGAGTTGGTCACATAGATTACTTACTCTACCTAGGGTCAGGAATGGATATAGGATCTCGATCTGGGCCTCTCGGATGGATTCCCAACTCTATCACAGAAATTCATGCTGAAGGGATCATACTCTTGTGTGAAGAAATGATGCCTGACCTTCAGGGGAACAAGAAGAAGGGGTACTAACCCAAATTAAATATGTCCAAGATATGGTGAACAAGAGGACCATGCCATTTTCCAAAAATTACACGGCATGTAGAAAAGTTACACGTCGTGTTTTCTGAACCCAGTTACTGCCCATGTACAATGGCCCGTGTCAGAAGGATGGTCGTGTAGAAAAACTGGGTACATAGCGTGTAGTATGATGTACACACCATGTCCGAGTGACTGGGGTTGGCCTTGTGTCACTGTCCATGTGCCCATACACAGTTATCAACCCATGTACTCTAACCCGTGTCTGTGTATCCTCAGGATACACGCCGAGTCCCACATAGTCGCTCCTGTCATGTTGTACACACTGTGTTTTGAAGCCGTGTATATCATCTCGTGTCTGTGTGCTTCCCAAAATACACGCTGAGATTCGGGGAAATTCCAACACACTGTGCGAACAGGGTCACATGTCGTGTGATTCCTCCCTAACCCCAAAACCCTAACTACCGCCAGTACTACATGGCATGTTCTTCAGAAGTACACGCCGTGTATTCTGGAAATTTCCAGAAACACGGACTTCCACCGTCGTGCCTCTAGTGATGATTCGTTCGTCGATCTGGTCGTCCGATCACCGCGATACTTCCAGTTTTTGGTCTCCCCGACACCACGAAGCTTCTATTGATGTTTTCAGACCTCCTATCAGCTCCAAAATAATTATTTGATCTCCCTGCACAAAGAACGCTCGAAGAACTCCCTTTTCTGATCCGGTCTGATTCGTCATCCGCCATCGTCGCTGCACCTCTTCAAGGTTGTTGCGGTGTCGAACCTTTTATTTGGGATCTTTTGGTCATAGAAAGGATGTGGAATGATCCATTTTTCGTCGCCCCACGAAGAACACAAAGAACACGTGAGAAAATAAAGGGGGATAAATCCAATAAAAAATGTGAGGAACGAACCCCCTCCATCGTTCGTCACAACATTGATCCGCTCCCATTAGTAGGCTTAAATGGTGCAATAATCAACAATAACAAAACAACATGGATCAATTCCCCAAATCATCCTGATAAAACCCTCCCACAAGAACAGACAAATCTGTGGATCATCTTGTTCATGGTTGATCTGTGTTCATCGTTTAAAATCAAAAACGGGGAAAAGAATTCAAATAAAAAACCCCTACCTCAGTCGGGATCAATTGCTGACAAAGGTGTCGTGCTTCCATCATCATCGAGATCCTTCAACACCATTTCTGTAATTATTCTCAACTTTGATCCGTCATCAATCGTCATTGAAGGTTCACTCCAGTGCTCCGCGGATCCTCCAGCGATTTCTCCCAAAAGTTCATCAACGATCATCAATCGATTAACCTAGTAAAAAGTGAAACATGATTGGAATTTAAGATACGATGTGGTGTTAATGACTCCATCTATCCCTTGTTGAGTCATTATGATGCGTCATTAATAAGGAAACAGATGTCCCATCATGGTGCTACAGTAGATGCTTCCATAAAAATAAAATAAACATTTAGCAATTTATATTATTTTCATTTTACTAAAAACGTTCGAAAATTTACTTTTTCCCTCAACCCATGCCAGTCGAGGTTATGCTCATTCTTAAGTAAAGTCATCATCCCAGATGCCACGATGCCCTTAGATTTTTAATCCGGTCATCCATTTGAAAACTGCCACAAACGTGCACAAGTGTTGGCTCACTTAACCTAAAAAAAGTTCAATCCACCATTCCGAGCTCACTGGACCTTGGAATGTTGTGTCGTCTTCGTGTCTAGTCTCGAAATAATTCCATATAATATTTAAAAATAATACACAAAAAATATGAGACATTACATTCTCTCCACCTTTGGGATTTTACGTACCCAAAAATCCAAAACAACGGCAACTCAAAAAGATGTGGTTATTGGGCACGGATTTGGTCCTCCCGCTCCCACGTGATCTCTTGAAGATTCTCGTGCTGCCACTGAATGCACACCAAGGGAATCAATTTCCCACAAAGGATCCTCTCCTACCAATCCTCGATCTCCACCATGTACTCAACAAAGTTCACTCAATCCTCGATGTCTAGCTCGCCCCAGTCGACGACATGCGTCGGGTCGTGTACGTACCTCCTCAACTACGACACGTGGAAGACATCATGTACCCGATGCAATTGTGGTGGTATATCTAGACGGTACACCACCTCGTCAACTCTGCAAAGTATCTGGAAGGGCCCAATGAACCTCGGAGATAGCTTTCCACCTCGGTCAAAGCTCCATAACCCTCATCGATGTGAGACCCAAAGAAAGACGTGGTCTCCCTCTTCGAAATCCAGAGGCCTCCGTTGTCAGTCAGCATGGGACTTCTGCTGGCTCTGTGTAGTCTTCATCCGCTCTTGGATGATCTGCACCTTCTCTATGGTTGTCTGCACCAAATCTGGTCCCATGAATGTTGACTCTTCGGGGTCAGTCCATCAAAGTGGTAACTGACAGGGTCTCTCGTACATGGCCTCGAATGGTGCCATACCAATGGATGAGTAGTTGTTGTTGTTGTTGTGCGCAAACTCCACCAGTGGGATGTGGTCCTCCCATCTACAACCAAAGTCCAATAAACAAGCTTGCAACATATCCTCTAGAACTTGAATGGTCCTCTCCACCTAACCATCGGTCTAGAGATGAAACGATGTGCTCAAGCGTAACTGAGTCCCAAAAGCCCCTTGTAATCCCTTCCACAACCGGGATGTGAAGAGGGAATCTCTATCTGAGACTATAGTCAAGGGGATTCCATGAAGCCGAACTATCTCCTGCACGTAAAGGCATCCCAAGCTCTCTATGGAACTTTGATCCCTCCACAATCCATTTTTTTAATTTTCTAAAAGCCACTTTTTTGGAAAAGTGGGAACCGTACAGAATGATCCATAGCCCATTTCCTCCTTAAAATAGATCACAAAAACCCCCCATTCAAAGTTCCAAATCCAACATTCAAATTCCAGAAAATATAAGTTCAAATCACCAACTTGGTGAGTTGGTCAATGATCACCCAGATGGAATCATACCCCTTGGGTGTCTGTGGTAAGCCTATCACAAATTCCATCGATATTCCATCCCACTTCCACTCTGGAACTTCCAGGGGTGAGCTAATCCCGCTGGAACCTGGTACCCAGCCTTCACTTACTAGCATGTGAGACATCTAGAAGCGAACTCTGCTACTTCTTTCTTCATGCCTGACCACCAGAACTATCGTCGAAGATCCTGGTACATCTTTTCCACCCAAAGATGTACTGCTAAAGGGGATGTATGAAACTCCCTCAGGACATCCTCCTGCAACGCCACTGGTACAACAGTGCGTCCTCTGAAAATAAGTACGTGCTCCCCACCTTGTGAATATCTATCAGGAGCATGTCCTGTAGATAACTGAGCACGTAAAGCCACACAGTCGACATCCCCAAGTTGTGCCTCCCTAACTTTCTGTAAGAGTGGAGGGTGACAACCATCAACTGTAAGTAAGTTGTATCCTCTCCATCCATGAAGGATAACTACAACGCGGCTAACCGGTGTGTCGCCTCACTCAACATCTATGAGCTCAACCTTCTGCTAAAAGAATCTGCCACATTGTTCCCCTTTCAAAGAGTATATATGTTCTCGAAATCATAGCCCTGGAGGAACTCTAGCCATCGTCTCTACCACAGATTCAGATCTTTCTATGAAAAGATGTACCTGAGGCTCTTATGGTCCAACTAGATGATAAAACGCTCACCCATCAGGTACTGTCACCACATCTTCAACACGAAGACCACCGCTTCCATCTTGAGATAATGGGTTGCATAGTTCTGCTCATGTGGCCTAAGCTAGCACAAACCATAAACATTCACTACATGCCACTGCACCAGGACACTGTCGAGCCCAGTACCTGATGCATCGTAGAAAACTACGTACTCGAAACCCTCCTCCAGCAATCTCAAGATTGGGGCGCTCGCCAAACTCTATCTCAGCTTCAAAAAAGCTTGCTGGCACTTCTCCATCCATATGAAGGGTTGTCCCTTCCTGGTCAAGGTCTTCATTGGTTCTTATATAACATTCCGCCTTTTTATAACATAAACTTTCATTACATAGCACAAAACTGAGGATCTTTAACGTTTAGTGTCTTAGAAACCAGGAACATAATACATGAAAACAACATAAAACATTATTCTTAAACACTTGAAAGGCTTCTCCTTATGTTTATCCAAGGTTCATTGCTGCATCTAAACCCAAACAAATATATCCCATACCCTAATGTAAAAATACTTAACCATAAACCTTAAAACCTAAACACTATCCCTAAAATATACCAACTAAACCTGAAAATCTAAACATAACTTGGGGACATACATCAAAATAAAGGGTGAGCAGAAGGCCCAGTAAGGGAAACAAGTGAAACATTTACATATAAACTTGAGATACATCAATAAAGTCATGAAAAAAACTTTAAGGCATGAGAATGAAATCATGAGGCATATCATAATAAAAAAACATTTTTCATAACTTGAAGATGTGGCTACAACATTTAATATTGAAAATCATTTCGTTTCACCAAGGTCCATCCCCAAGGTGTCATTAAAAATTAACAAGGTTATTCACCAAGGTATCAGTCTAAAAAGTCATCTCTAGAGATTTAGTCTTTACCCAATGCATTGGAGCGCTATCTGGGCGCACCCTTGACATGTCTTTATTATCATGTGAGCCACATATATCATCAAAAATCATTTCATTAACAGCCCATATAGCATAAAAGAAATGGGTTTCAATTCATAATCATAACGTTTTAAAAACTGCTTTAAAGACATGAACATTATGTCACTTTAAACCCACAGAAAGGGAAAGAGGGTTTCATGTATGTAAATCCCATAATTTAAAATAGAACATTTTGATATATATGTGAATACCCCTGTAGAAATAAAATCTCTGAGTATTCACTTAATAACATAAAATAATTTTGAGAAAAGAGAGAGGCATTTTGAGACAAAAATTCTGCATCATAACGGCTACGTTTCGGGGTTTTAGAAAACATTGAAAAGAGAGGGGACATGGGTCAAACAATAATAAATGACCCATAAAACAGTATAGGGCAAGAATATAAAGGATTTCAGAATATGGTAATGAAATTTTAAATATATACCATATGAAATTAAGAACATGAAAGGAAGACAAAAATAAGATTTCTCTTATGAAAATTCAGCAGCCTAATGGTGCCACTTAAACTTCAACAAAAATGAATTGATGAGATAAAATAGGGTCTCTCATCATATGAACATAAAATATAAGTATGATAGATATAGAGATCATACACCAACATAATAAAAATAACTTTAAAGACTTGACCAGAAAATAGAACTTGAAAATGAGAAGGGTGAAAGAATTCCTTAAAAATTTGGCAGCCTAACGGCACCACTTAAACTTCAAAAAAAATGAATTGATGAGAACAAATGGGGTCTCTCATAATATGATCATAAAAGGTCAGTATTATAGATATATAGATAATACCCCAACATAATAAAAAATAACTTGAAAGACTTGACGTGAAAGTAGAACTTGAAAACGAGAAGGGTGAAAGAATCCCTTAAAAATTTGGCAGCCTAATGGCACCACTTAAAACTTTAAAATACTGAATTGAAGAGATAAAATAGGGTCTATAATAATATGAACATAAAATATCAGTATGGTATATTTAGATATCATACCCAAACATAATAAAAAGTAACATGAAAGACTTGACAAGAAAATAGATCTTGAAAACGAGAAGGGTGAAATAATCCCTTAAAAATTCGGCAGCCTAACGGCGCCACTTAAAACTTCAAAATACGGAATTGAAGAGATAAAATAGGGTCTCCCATCATAGGAACATAAATGTTCAGTATTATAGAGTTAGAGATCATACCCAAACATAATAAAAAGGAAATTGAAAGACTTCACATGAATGTAGAACTTTGAAAAATGAGAAGGGTGAAAGAATCCCTTAAAAATTCAACAGCCTAACGACATCACTTAAACTTCAACAAAAATGAATTGACGAGATAAAATAGAGTATCTCATCATAGGAACATAAAATTTCAGTTTTATAGATTTAGATATCATACCCCAACATAATAAAAAATAACTTGAAATACTTTACATGAAATAGATCTTAAAAAATGAGAAGGGAGAAAGAATCTGTTACAAAACATTTGGCAGCCTAACGGCGCCACTTAATACTTCATAAAACGAAATAATGAGAGTAAGAGAGGTCTCTCAATATATGAAAATGAAAATGGAATTAAAAGGAGTATAAAATAACATCATTTAACATATGAACATGGAGCAGAAAAGAAATGACATAAAAGAGATTTCTTGAAAAGAAAGAGAGGGGTCAGATCCCTTCCCTTAAAATGTAACTCTTAAAACTCAAAGGTTTGAAACTTGAAGGCTTGGAAGCACCTTGGGAGGACTCCTTGGGAGGTAAGGAGACCATAACTTCATTTAGGATGGTTTTGGATTCTAATGGATGAGAGGAGGGCTTGGTATTTATAGGGAAAGTGAGGGGACAAGGCATTAATGGCCAAGGGACACCTCAAAAGTGGTTTTCTCAAAACCATGTGCTCTCCCTTGATATTTCCCATGAAGTTAGGCCACATGGGGCCCCTAATACAATAATTCCTCACCTTTGGTCGGCCAACCCATAAAATATCTCTTGAAATAATCATGACACAGTTATGATTTCATTAAACATACTGAAACCCTAAAACTGTATTTTTACTATTTACTGAAATTTCAACTTTCTCAGAAAAATCCCAAAATTTCACCTTAACCAAATATCAATACTATGATTTCAAAAATGAACTACATTTTATGAAAATAATTCTCTAAATATTTTTAATTTATTTTTTTAAATAAATACACTATTCACTGAAAATTCATTTTTTTTAGAAAAACCCCCAAAAATTACCTTAACATAATATCGATGTTATAAGTTCAAAAATGAAATCCATTTTATAAAAATAATTTTATAAATATTTTTAATTTAATTTTTAATTAAAAAACACTATTCACCTGAAAAAACTAATACTTGAATAATAATTTATGAAACCATTATTTAACCATTTTATTGAATCACATTACTTAATCAAGGTGCCTGGATTATATTAATACTTTCTTTAAGTGAGATTACTAATCCATTTGGTCACATTACTAATCCTAAGCATAAAATCACTATTCACAATTTACTATTCATCAAAAATTTAGTTGATCTTATTAGACTCTAAATTTCATATTGAACATAATTGTAGAAGACCATTTTTGGAAAATCATTACACATCCTTAATTATTTAAGTTTTACATAAACATTTTTTAAAATATCCTTTCTCTAAAATTCACCAAAAATATGCATACTATATTTATTCGGACATTTGAAAAGTCATAAACATTATCATAAGAATAAATCCCAATTTTTATTTAAAATAAAGGATTACACAAGGCAGTTATGGTATAACATCCCGCCTCTTTATCACATAATCTTTCATTACATTTTACAAAACCGAGGATCTTTAAGGTTTAGTGTCTTGGAAACCAGGAACAAAATACATGAAAACAACATAAAGCATTCTTCTTAAACACTTCAAAGGCTTATCCTTAAGTTCATCCTAGGTTCATTACTGCATCTCATAACCTGGGGACATACATCAAAAGAAAGGGTGAGCAGAAGGCCCAGTAAGTGAAACAAGAGGAACATTATACATGTGAACTTGATATACTTCAATAAGGACATGAAAAGAACTTTAAGGCATGAGAAATAAATCATGATGCATTTCATAATAAAAATAACATTTTTCATAACTTGAAGATGTGGCTACATCATTTAACATAGACAATCATGAACATATCACCAAGGTCCATCCCCAAGGTGTCATTTGAAAATTACCAAGGTTATTCACCAAGGTATCGTGAAAATTGTAATCTCTAGTGGTTACATCATTACCCAATGCATTGGAGCGCTATCAGGGCGCACCCTTAAATTTGCCTTTATTATCATGTGAGCCACATATATCATCATCAAAAATTTCATAAATAACCCATATAGCATAAAATAAATGGGTTTCATTTCATAATCATAACGTTTTAAAAACTGCATTAAAGACATGATCTTTACGTCACTTTAAAACCCACAGAAAAGGAAGGTGGGTCTCATGTATGTAAATCCCAGAATTTAGAATAGAACATTTTGGTATATATGTGAATACCCCTTTATAAGAAAGATCTTTGAGTATTCACTCAATAATGTAAAAGAACTTTAGAAAAAGAGAGAGGCATTTTGAGACGGAAATTCTGCAGCATAACGGCTATGTTACGAGGTTTTAGAAGACATTAAAAAGAGAGGGAAAATGGGTCAAACATTCATAAATGACCCATAAAACAGTATATGGGCAGAATAAGAAGGATACATGATCATGGTAATTAAATTTCAAGTACATACCATTTGAAATGAAAAACATGGAAGGAAGACAAAAAATTAGATTTCTCTTATGAAAGTTCGGCAGCCCAACGGCATTACTTAAACTTCAACAAAAATGATTTGAACAGATCAAATAGGGTCTCTCATCATGTGAACATAAGAGTTCAGTATGATAAATATATATAAAATTCCCCAATATAATTAAAAAGGATCTTGAAAGACTTGACATGAAAGTAGAACTTTGAAAAAAATAAGAAGGGTGAAAGAATCCCCTAAAAATTCGGCAGCCTAACGACGCCACTTAAAACTTCAAAATACTGAATTGAAGAGATAAAATGGGGTCTCTCATCATATGAACATAATATTCCAGTATGATAGATATAGAGATCATACCCCAACATAACAAAAAGGAATTTTAAGGAATTGACATGAAAGTAGAACTTCAAAACGAGAAGGGTGAAGAACCACTTAAAAATTCGGCAGCCTAACGGCGCCACTTAAAACTTCAAAATACTGAATTGAAGAGATCAAATGGGGTCTCTCATCATATGAACATAATATTCCAGTATGATAGATATAGATATCATACCCCAACATAACAAAAAGGAACTTGAAGGAATTGACATGAAAGTAGAACTTCAAAACGAGAAGGGTGAAGAACCACTTAAAAATTCGGCAGCCTAACGACGCCACTTAAAACTTCAAAATACTGAATTGAAGAGACAAAATGGGGTCTCTCATCATATGATCATAAAATATCAGTATGATAAATTTAGAGATCATACCCCAACATAATAAAATGGAACTTGAAATACTTTACATGAAAATAGATCTTGAAAAATGAGAAGGGAGAAAGAATCCGTTACAAAACTTTAGGCAGCCTAACAGCGCCACTTAAAACTTCATAAAACGAAATAATGAGAGTAAGAGGGGATCTCTCATTATTTGAACATAAAAAGGGCAGTAAGAGGAGTATAAAAGAACATCCTCAAACATAAGAACATGTAGCAGAAAAGGAATGACATAAAAGAGATTACTTGAAATGAAAGAGAGAGGTCGGATCCCTTACCTTAAAATGTAACTCTTAAACCTCAAAGGTTGGGACCTTGAGGGCTTGGGGGCACCTTGGGAGGTCTCCTTGGGAGGTAATGAGACCAGAACTTCGTTGGGGAAGAGTGGGGAGTCGAATTGATGAGAGGAGGGCTTGGTATTTATAGGGAAAGTGAGGGGACAAGGCATTAATGACCAAGGGACACCTCACATGTGCTTTTCTCAAACCCATGTGCTCTCCCTTGGCATTTATCATGGAGTTAGGACACATGGGGCCCCCAAAACAATAATTCATCACCCTTGGCCGGCCAACCCTTAAAAAAAACTCATGAAATCATCATGACACAGTTATGATGTCATTAAACATACAGAAACCCTAAAACTGTATTTTTACTATTCACCGAAAATTCAACTTTCTCCGAATAACCCCAAAATTTCACCTTAACCAAATATCAAAGCTCTGATTTTCAAAAATGAAATCCATTTTATAAAAATAATTTTCTAAATATTTTTAATTTAATTTTTAAATAAAAATACTATTCATCGAAAATTCATTTTTTTCAGAAAAATCCCCAAAAATTACCATAACATATTATCGATGCTCTGAGTTCAAAAATAAAGTCCTTTTTATAAAAATAATATTCTAATTATTTTTAATTAAATTTTTAATTAAAAAACACTATTCACCCGAAAAAACTAATACTTGAATAATAATTTATGAAACCGTTATTTAACCATTTTATTGAATCACATTACTTAATCAAGGTGCCTAAATTATTTTAAAACTTTCTTTAAGTGAGATTACTAATCCATTTGGTCATATTACTAATCCTAATCATAAAATCACTATTCATAATTTACTATCCATCAAAAAACATGTTGATCTTATTAGACTCTAAATTTCATACTGAACATAATTGTAGAAGACCATTTTTTGAGAATCATTACACATTTTAAATTATTTAAGGTTTACACAAACATTTTTTTAAAATATCCTTTTGAAAATTCATCAAAAATATGCATACTATTTTTATCCAGTCATTTGAAAATTCATAAACTTCATCATAAGAAGAAATACCAATTTTTATTTAAAACAAGGATTACACAAGGCAATTACGGTCTCGTTACATAGCCCCTTGTAATACCATCATAGGACCTAAGAGTAAGGTGTGCTAGGGTGATAGAATCTTGGGGCGGCTCGGTCAACATTGCCCGAGTAGTAATTTAAATCAGTTTGAACTTCTCGCGAAGGCGATTCCGTTCTAGCTTTACATGATGAAGTTCGGCTTGGGTTTGGTCCAGAGCAAAGGCCAATGGTGCTACCTCCTTCCCAAGCTCTGTTAGATGGGCTTCGATCGATCCATGACTACTAGGTGAGGCCATCAAATCTTCTTTCTATAATAATTAACCAAGATTACTTATATTTAGAGACAATAATCAAAACATTTTGTTCACGGCGGTCATATTGACCGATGGTCATATAACACTCAAAAACCAATGGTATTATTTTAATTATAATCATGATTATCAAATAAAACATTTTTGTTGAGTATAAAAATAAAATAAAATAACACATGAAATCAGGAAACAGATTTATTCAAAAATTTCAGGCTGTTACAATCTTCCCCCCTTAAGAAATTGCGTCCTCGCAATTTTTTTTTAAAAAAAGGGTTTTGAAATTTCATTGAAAGTCCCACATCGGAAAAAGAGTCAGTAACACCATTACTTTAAAAGAAATAAAAGGAAGTACAAAGGCCACCCGAGTTTACTCATACTAGGATTCCATGTAGGAAACATGGACTTGGAGGAGAAAACAAAGGGTAACGTTCTAAAGGAGAGTGATAGAAAACATGATTAGGAGGAATTTAACCACCAGAAAATCCCAAAATTATGATGTGTGTAAGCGGTCTTTGATTACCCAGTAGGAAACATAAACCAAAAACGTTTTTGTTTTACGTTCCTTTTCATAACTTTGAGGAATTCATTTACAACATAGATAAAAAACATAAGGAAATATATCTACCTTCATGTAGAGTTTCATACTTTAATAAGTTTCTACAAAAACTAATCTTTTCTCCAAACGATGAGCATTCAAAACTACTTGGTCTCATCAAAACACAAGAATAATCTTCTAGAGAATCACATAATCCACAAAAGATCAACTATCTATTTCTTCTATCTTTAAAAATTATCCCAAAATTAGAAAGGTTAAGGTAAAACAACTCTTCAAAAATAATCCCATAGGAATGGAAACTACTTTTAAATATTCAAAGTTCCAAGGTAATACCCAAGGTTCATCATAGACCATTACATAAATAACAGTCCTTAAAATTCCTCAAAGTAAACCAAACTAAGATTGAAACCCAAATACAAGAAGGACTTGATAACATAGTCTTCCAAAATAAACTTCATTGTTCATCTCCAAACAACATCAACCACTCCTAACATCTTATAACAAAAGTAGCTAACCTAAACATATTTTACTCAAGATAGGTTAATCATTCCCGTAAGTAACCTAAATTACTATAAGTCCACCTTAAATTCATTGATTCTTCAAAATATAAGTCAACCTTACTCCTCAATGAAAATACTGTAGTAATCTATCATATATGGTCCTCAAAATAGTGAACGTATTCCAAAATAATAATCATCTTTTAATCCCCTAATCATCTCTGTCGTAATAATACGGCAATCGTAGCATTTCCTATCACATTGGTTGTTGGGACATGTTCTTCCATTTCCAGCCATTAACTAAGAAAAGAAGCAATAGTTAGGGGCTTAAATACTTAGCCAATAATCATGAAAAGAAACTTAAAGCATCTAAGGATAACATGTAGAAGTAAAGTATACCCTAACTTATGATCCCCTAGGTTATCCATGATCATATATTCTTATGTGAACCATTATTTTATTTTATCTTTGTTCCTTTAACAATGGTTTATACTAAGCTTATGAATTTACCAAAGCATATCCCCCGGGAGTGTCGTAACCAAGAGTGCAGCAAGGCCCGTTGTCGTGTACCAGTTCCCGTTCGAGTCTAGCTCAAAGCGGTGTTTTCGGGTTTTACCCCTATGTACATCTGTGCCAGAGCCACCTCTACCTGCTCGTATCCAGACAGGGATGTATTTGCTTGGAAACCCCTTACTCAATACTCACCAAAATACCAGGAAGACTTCCTATATTTAAACTCTTCTATAGGGTTTTTCATAAAGTTTTTATATCCTAATTTCCACAAATAACTAAACCAACCTTTGATACCAACTATAACATCCCGCCTCTTTATCACATAATCTTTCATTACATTTTACAAAACCGGGGATCTTTAAGGTTTAGTGTCTTGGAAACCAGGAACAAAATACATGAAAACAACATAAAGCATTCTTCTTAAACACTTGAAAGGCTTCTCCTTAAGTTCATCCTAGGTTCATTACTGCATCTCATAACCTGGGGACATACATCAAAAGAAAGGGTGAGCAGAAGGCCCAGTAAGGGAAACAAGAGGAACATTTTACATGTGAACTTGATATACTTCAATAAGGACATGAAAAGAACTTTAAGGCATGAGAAATAAATCATGATGCATTTCATAATAAAAATAACATTTTTCATAACTTGAAGATGTGGCTACATCATTTAACATAGAAAATCATGAACATATCACCAAGGTCCATCCCCAAGGTGTCATTTGAAAATTACCAAGGTTATTCACCAAGGTATCGTGAAAATTGTAATCTCTAGTGGTTACATCATTACCCAATGCATTGGAGCGCAATCAGGTCGCACCCTTAAATTTGACTTTATTATCATGTGATCCACATATATCATCATCAAACATTTCATAAATAACCCATATAGCATAAAATAAATGGGTTTCATTTCATAATCATAACGTTTTAAAAACTGCTTTAAAGACATGATCTTTACGTCACTTTAAAACCCACAGAAAAGGAAGGTGGGTATCATGTATGTAAATCCCAGAATTTAGAATAGAACATTTTGGTATATATTTGAATATCCCTTTATAAGAAATAGCTTTGAGTATTCACTCAATAATGTAAAAGAACTTTAGAAAAAGAGAGAGGCATTTTGAGACGGAAATTTTGCAGCATAACGGCTATGTTACGAGGTTTTAGAAGACATTAAAAAGAGAGGGAAAATGGGTCAAACATTAATAAATGACCCATAAAACAGTAGATGGACAGAATAAGAAGGATACATGATCATGGTAATGAAATTTCAAGGACATACCATTTGAAATGAAAAACATGGAAGGAAGACAAAAAATTAGATTTCTCTTATGAAAGTTCAGCAGCCCAACGACGTTACTTAAACTTCAACAAAAATGATTTGAAAAGATCAAATAGGGTCTCTCATCATGTGAAAATAAGAGTTCAGTATGATAAATATATAGACAATTCCCCAATATAATTAAAATGGAGCTTGAAAGACTTGACATGAAAGTATAACTTTGTAAAAAATGAGAAGGGTGAAAAAATCCCCTAAAAATTCGGCAGCCTAACGGCGCCACTTAAAACTTCAAAATACTGAATTGAAGAGATCAAATGGGGTCTCTCATCATATGAACATAAGATTACAGTATGATAGATATAGAGATCATACCCCAACATAACAAAAAGGAATTTGAAGGAATTGACATGAAAGTAGAACTTCAAAACGAGAAGGGTGAAGAACCACTTAAAAATTCGGCAGCCTAACGGCGCCACATAAAACTTCAAAATACTGAATTGAAGAGATCAAATGGGGTCTCTCATAATATTAACATAAGATTCCAGTATGATAGATATAGATATCATACCCCAACATAACAAAAAGTAACTTGAAGGAATTGACATGAATGTAGAACTTCAAAACGAGAAGGGTGAAGAACCACTTAAAAATTCGGCAGCCTAACAGCGCCACTTAAAACTTCAAAATACTGAATTGAAGAGATTAAATGGGGTCTCTCATCATATGATCATAAAAGATCAGTATGATAAATTTAGATATCATACCCCAACATAATAAAAAGGAACTTGAAATACTTTACATGAAAATAGATCTTGAAAAATTAGAAGGGAGAAAGAATCTGTTACAAAACTTTCGGCAGCCTAACGGCGCCCCTTAAAACTTCATAAAACGAAATAATGAGAGTAAGAGGGGATCTCTCATTATTTGAACATAAAAAGGGAAGTAAGAGGAGTATAAAATAACATCCTCAAACATAAGAACATGTAGCAGAAAAGGAATGACATAAAAGAGATTACTTGAAATGAAAGAGAGAGGTCGGATCCCTTACCTTAAAATGTAACTCTTAAACCGCAAAGGTTGGGACCTTGAGGGCTTGGGGGCACCTTGGGAGGGCTCCTTGGGAGGTAATGAGACCAGAACTTCGTTGGGGAAGAGTGGGGAGTCGAATTGATGAGAGGAGGGCTTGGTATTTATAGGGAAAGTGAGGGGACAAGGCATTAATGACCAAGGGACACCTCACATGTGCTTTTCTCAAACCCATGTGCTCTCCCTTGGCATTTATCATGGAGTTAGGCCACATGGGGCCCCCAAAACAATACTTCATCACCCTTGGCCGGCCAACCCTAAAACAAACTCATGAAATCATCATGACACAGTTATGATGTCATTAAACATACCGAAACCCTAAAACTGTATTTTTACTATTCACCGAAAATTCAACTTTCTCAGAATAATCCCAAAATTTCACCTTAACCAAATATCAAAGCTCTGATTTTCAAAAATGAAATCCATTTTATAAAAATAATTTTCTAAATATTTTTAATTTAAATTTTAAATAAAAACACTATTCATCGAAAATTCATTTTTTTCAGAAAAATCCCCAAAAATTACCATAACATAATATCGATGCTCTGAGTTCAAAAATAAAGTCCTTTTTATAAAAATAATTTTCTAATTATATTAATTAAATTTTTAATTAAAAAACACTATTCACCCGAAAAAACTAATACTTGAATAATAATTTATGAAACCGTTATTTAACCATCTTATTGAATCACATTACTTAATCAAGGTGCCTAGATTATTTTAAAACTTTCTTTAAGTGAGATTACTAATCCATTTGGTCATATTACTAATCCTAATCATAAAATCACTATTCATAATTTACTATTCATCAAAAATCATGTTGATCTTATTAGACTCTAAATTTCGTACTGAACATAATTGTAGAAGACCATTTTTTGAGAATCATTACACATTTTAAATTATTTAAGGTTTACACAAACATTTTTTTAAAATATCCTTTTGAAAACTCATCAAAAATATGTATACTATTTTTATCCAGTCATTTGAAAATTCATAAACTTCATCATAATAAGAAATCCCAATTTTTATTTAAAACAAGGATTACACAAGGCAATTATGGTCTCGTTACATAGCCCCTTATAATACCAGCATAGGACCTAAGAGTAAGGTGTGCTAGGGTGATAGAATCTTGGGGCGGCTCGGTCAACTTTTCCCAAGTAGTAATTTTTATCAGTTTGAACTTCTCGCGAAGGCGATTCCATTCTAGCTTCACATGATGAAGTTCGGCTTCGGTTTGGTCCAGAGCAAAGGCCAATGGTGCTACCTCCTTCCCAAGATCTGTTAGATGGGCTTCGATCGGTCCATGACTACTAGGTGAGGCCATCAAATCTTCTTTCTATAATAATTAACCAAGATTACTTATATTTAGAGACAATAATCAAAACATTTTGTTCATGGCGGTCATATTGACCGATGGTCATATAACACTCAAAAACCAATGGTATTATTTTAATTATAATCATGTTTATCAAATAAAACATTTTTGTTGAGTATAAAAATAAAATAAAATAACACATGAAATCAGGAAACAGATTTATTCAAAAATTTCGGGCTGTTACATACGGTCTCCTTAAATAGCCCCTTATCACGCCAGCATAGGACCTAAGTGTAAGGTGTGCTTAGGTGAGAGAATCTGAGGGAGGCTTGACCAACATTGCATGAGTTGTAATTTCTATCAGGTTGAACTTCTCGTGAAGGTGATTCCGTTCTAGCTTCACACAATGAATTTTGGCTTGGGTTTGGTCGAGAGAAAATCCCAGTGGTGCTACCTCTTTCCCAAGTTCTGTTAGATGGGATTCGATCGGTCCAAGACTACTGGGCGAGGCCATTGAATCTTCTTTCAATAATAATTAACCAAGATTACTTGTATTCAGAGACAAAAATCAAAACATTTAGTTTCCAACGGTCAGTTTGACCAATGGTCATATAATAGTCAAAACCCAACTGTCTCATTTTAATTATAATCATGTTATCAAATGAAACATTTTTGTTGGGTATAAAAATAAAATAAAATAACACATAAAATTAAGAAACAAGATTTATTCAAAATTTCAGGTCGTTACAATCTTCCCCCCTTAAGAAATTGCGTCCTCGCAATTTTTTTTAAAAAAAAATTGGTTTTGAAATTTCATTGAATGTCCCACATCGGAAAAGGAGTCAGTAAAACTATTACTTTAAAAGAAAGAAAGGGAAGTACAAAGGTCACTCGAGTTAACCCACACTAGGATTCCATGTAGGAAAACATGGAGGTGGAAGGGAAAACAAAGGGTCAAGTTCTGAGGGAGAGTGATAGAAAACATGATTAGGAGAAAGTTAACCATAAGAAAATCTCAAACTTATGATGTGTGTAAACGGCCTTTGATTAACTAGTAGGAAATGTAAACCGACCACATTTTTGTTTTACATTCCTTTTCATAATTTTGAGGAATTCATTTACTACATAGAACAGAAACATAAGAAAATATACCTACCTTCAAGTAGAGTTTCATCATTTAATAAATCTCTACCAAAACTAATATTTTCTCCAAATGATGAGAATTCAAAAAACACTTGGTCTCATCAAAAGCACAAGAATCATCTTCTATAGAATCACATAATCCACAAAAGATTAACCATCTATTTCTTCTATCTTTAAACATTATCCCAAAAACAGAAAGGGTAAGGTAAAACAACTCTTCAAAAAGAAAGAATCCCATAGGAATGGAAACTACTTTTAAATCTTCAAAGTTCCATGGTACTACCCAAAGTTCATCATAGACCATTCCATAAATAACTATTCTTAAAATTCCTCAAAATAAACCAAACTAAGATTGAAACCCAAATACAAGAAGAATTTGATAACATAGTCTTCCAAAATAAACTTTATTGTTCATCTCCAAAACACATCAACGACTCCTAACATCTTATAACAAAAGTAGCTAACCTAAACATATTTTACCCAAGATAGGTTAATCATTTCCATAAGTAACCTAAATTACTATAAGTCCACCTTAAATTCATCGATTCTTCAAAATATAAGTCAAACTTACTCTTCAATGAAAATACCGTAGTAATCTATTTACATCGATCATATAGGGACCCCAAAATAGTGAACATATTCCATAATAATAATCATCTTTTAATACCCTAATCACCTCTGTCATATTAATACGGAAATCGTCGCATTTCCCATCACATTGGTTGTTGGGACATGTTCTTCCATTTCCCACCATTAACTAAGAAGAGAAAGTATAATTAGAGGCTTAAATACTTAACCAATAATCATGAAAATGAGCTTAAAGCATATAAGGATAACTTGTAGAAGCAAAGTATACCCTAACTTGTGATCCCCTAGGTTTCAAACTAGGTTATCCATGATCATATATTCTTATGTGAATCTTTATTTTGTTTTATCCTTGTTCCTTTAATAATGGTTCATACTAAGCTTATGAATCTACCAAAGCATATCCTCTGGGAGTGTCGTAACCCAGAGTGCAGCAAGGCCCGTTGTTGTGTACTTGTTCCCATTCGAGTCTAGCTCAAAGCAGTGTTTTTAGGTTTTACCCCTATGTACATCTGTGCTAGAGCCACCTCTACTGGCTCGTATCCAGATAGGGATGTATTTTCTTGGAAACCCCTTACTCAATACTCACCAAAATACCAGGAAGATTTCCTATATTTAAACTTTTCTATAGGGTTCTTACTAGAGTTTTCAGATCCTAATTTCCACAAATAACTAAACCATACTTTGATACCAACTATATCATCCCGCCTTTTTATAACATAAACTTTCATCACATTACACAAAACTGAGGATCTTTAAGGTTTAGTGTCTTGGAAACCAGGAACATAATACATGAAAACAACATAAAAAATTCTTCTTAAACACTTGAAATTATTCTCCTTAAGTTCATCCTAGGTTCATTACTTCATCTCATAACCTGGGGACATACATCAAAAGAAAGGGTGAGCAGAAGTCCCAGTAAGGGAAACAAGTGAAACATTTTACATATGAACTTGAGATACATCAATAAAGTCATGAAAAGAACTTTAAGGCATGAGAATGAAATCATGAGGCATATCATAATAAAAATAAAATTTTTCATAACTTTAATATGTGGCTAAAACATCTAATATTGACAATCATTTCGTTTCACCAAGGTCCATTCCCAAGGTGTCATTAAAAATTACCAATGTTATTCACCAAGGTATCAGTCTAAAAAGTCATCTCTGGAGATTAAGTCTTTACCCAATGCATTGGAGCACTATCTGGGTGCACCCTTGACATGTCTTTATTATCATGTGAGCCACATATATCATCATAAATCATTTCATAAACAACCCATATAGCATAAAATAAATGGGTTTCATTTCATAATCATAACATTTTAAAAACTGCTTTAAAGACATGATTTTTATGTCACTTTAAACCCAAAGAAAGGGAAAGCAGGTTTCATGTATGTAAATCCAAGAATTTAAAATATAAAATCTTGATATATATGTGAATACCCCTTTAGAAACAAAAGCTTTTAGTATTCACTTAATAACATAAAATAATTTTGAGTAAAGAGAGAGGCATTTTGAGATGAGAATTCTGCAGCATAACGGCTACGTTTTGGGGTTTTAGAAAACATTGAAAAGAGAGGGGACATGGGTCAAACAATAATAAATGACCCATAAAACAGTATAGGGCAAGAATATAAAGTATTTCAGAATATGGTAATGAAATTTGAATGATATACCATATGAAATGAAGAACATGAAAGGAAGACAAAAATAAGATTTCTCTTATGAAAATTCGGCATCCTAATGGCGCCACTTAAACTTCAACAAAAATGAATTGACGAGATCAAATAGGGTCTCTCATCATATTAACATAAAAGATCAGTATGATAGATATAGAGATCATACCCCAAAATAATAAAAAGTAACTTTAAAGACTTGACCAGAAAATAGAACTAAAAAATGAGAAGGGTTAAAGAATACCTTAAAAATTCGGCACCCTAACGGCGTCAATTAATCTTAAACAAAAATGATTTGTTGAGAACAAATGGGGTCTCTTATCATATTATCATAAAATATAATTATTATAGATATATAGATCATACCCCAACATAATAAAAAGGAACTTGAAAGACTTGACATGAAAGTAGAACTTGAAAACGAGAAGGGTGAAAGAATCCCTTGAAAATTTGGCAGCCTAACGGCGCCACTTAAAACTTCAAAATACTGAATTGAAGAGATAAAATAGGGTCTCTCATCATATGAATATAAAAGATCAGTATGATATATTTAGATATCATACCCCAAAATAATAAAAAAGGAACATGAAATACTTGACAAGAAAATAGATCTTGAAAACGAGAAGGGTGAAATAATCCCTTAAAAATTCGGCAGCCTAACAGTGCCACATAAAACTTCAAAATACTGAATTGATGAGATCACATAGGGTCTCTCATCATAGGAACATAAAATTTCAGTATGATAGATATAGAGATAATACCCCAAAATAATAAAAAGGAAATTGAAAGACTTGACATGAAAGTAGAACTTTGAAAAATGAGAAGGGTAAAAGAATCCCTTAAAAATTCAACAGCCTAACGACATCACTTAAACTTCAAAAAAAATGAATTGACGAGATCAAATTGGGTATCTCATCATAGGAACATAAAATTTCAGTATGATAGATTTAGATATCATACCCCAACATAATAAAAAGGAACTTGAAATACTTTACATGAAATAGATCTTAAAAAATGAGAAGGGAGAAAGAATCTGTTACAAAAATTTCGGCAGCCTAACGGCGCCACTTAAAACTTCATAAAATGAAATAATGAGAGTAAGAGGGGACCTCTCAATATATGAACCTGAAAAGTTAAGTAAGAGGAGTATAAAATAAAATCCTTTAACATAAGAACATGGAGCATAAAATAAATGACATAGAAGAGATTTATTGAAAAGAAACTGAGAGGTCGGATCCCTTACCTTAAAATATAACTCTTAAAACTCAAAGGTTTGGACCTTGAGGGCTTGGGGGCATCTTGGGAGGACACCTTGGGAGTTAAGGAGACCAGAACGTCGTTGAGGTTGGTTTTGGAGTCGAATGGATGAGAGGAGGGCTTGGTATTTATAGGGAATGTGAGGGGACAAGGCATTAATGGCCAAGGGACACCTCAAAAGTGGTTTTCTCAAAACCATGTGCTCTCCCATGATATTTCCCATGAAGTTAGGCCACATGGGGCCCCCAATACAATAATTCGTCTCCTTTGGTCGGCCAACCCATAAAATATCTCATGACATCATCATGACATAGTTATGATGTCATTAAACATACCGAAACCCTAAAACTGTATTTTTACTATTCACTGAAAATTCAACTTTCTCAGAAAAATCCCAAAAATTAACCTTAACCAAATATCAATGCTATGATTTCAAAAATGAACTCCATTTTATAAAAATAATTTTCTAAATATTTTTAATTTAATTTTTAAATAAATACACTATTCACCGAAAATTCATTTTTTTCAGAAAAAACCCCAAAAATTACCTTAACATAATATCGATGCTCGGAGTTCAAAAATGAAATCCATTTTATAAAAATAATTTTCTAAATATTTTTAATTTAATTTTTAATTAAAAAACACTATTCACCCAAAAAAATAATACTTGAAAAATAATTTATGAAACCGCTATTTAACCATTTTATTGAATCACATTACTTAATCAAGGTGCCTAGATTATATTAATACTTTCTTTAAGTGAGATTACTAATCCATTTGGTCACATTACTAATCCTAAGCATAAAATCACTATTCATAATTTACTATTCATCAAAAATTATGTTGATCTTATTAGACTCTAAATTTCGTACTGAACATAATTTTAGAAGACCATTTTTTGAAAATCATTACAAATTTTTAATTATTTAAGGTTTACATAAAGATTTTTTAAAATATCCTTTGTCTAAAATTCACCAAAAATATGCATAATATATTTATCCGGACATTTGAAAATTCATAAACCTTATCATAAGAAAAAATCCCAATTTTCATTTAAAACAAAGGATTACACAAGGCAGTTACGGTCTCCTTAAATAGCCACTTATCACGCCAGCATAGGTGTAGCAACTCGGGTTTTTGACCCTGTCAGACTTTGGAATATTTCTTCGAATAATTCCAGAGCTGGGCGCGAAGACGGCGTGCGATTCCGAGGCCCGGTGTGCCCGGAATTAATTTTATAAAAATATTAAGTTTTTTTTATACTATGCACGTGGCGGGGGTGTGATATCTCCTAAACGGTAGCTCATAATGGGAATCTGAGGGCACGGTTGCGTCCGGAACGTGCCGTTTACCCTAGGCGGGGTGTAATCTTTGCGGGCGCGGGCCTGCGGTGAGAAACGCCACCAGCGGCGTTTCCGTAAATAAGTGGCGAGTTTGTGTGCGAGTGTCGGGTCGAATAACTTCTGAACGGAGTCTCGGATGGAAAATCTGAGACCGCAGTTGCGTTCAGGACAGCGCGTTTACCCTTGGGGTGACCTTACTTTTGTTCGCATCGGGCGTCGGGTCCGAGGCTGGTTTGGCGCCGGCGGGCGGCTGATATAAATATCAGCGCCCCCCCCCCCCCCCCCCCCGTTATCGTTCTTCGTCGTTCTTCGCCGTTCTTCGCCGCCACTCCGCCGAATCGAGCAAACGGAGCGCCCACGAGCTCAGAATTCGACGGAGGACGTTCCAGGAGTGCGCAGCGGAAGCTCGGGAGCGCGGATCTGAGGCAGAACGTCGGCGTTTCGCCCGCGAGGTAGGCGGTTTTGAGTTTTAACCCCCGATCCCGTTTTTGCTGCGTTTTTTCTGCAAATTGAAGCCGTAGCAGTGTAGATCGGGTCCCGAGGGTCGCGTAAACGCCTCCGGATCGCAAAACAGACCACCGGGGTGCCCCCGGCGGCCCAACGCGGCGGCGCGCGGCGGCCGGCCGCCCAGCGCGGCGGAGCGCCGCCGGTCCAAGCCGGCCGGACCGGCCGGTCGGGGCCGGTCCGGCCATTTTTCGCATACGGGGGTCTTTAAACCACCGTATCTTGCACTCCGGGAGTCGGATTCGCGCGCCGTTTGCGGAGACGTGACCCTGACGACGAGGCGAACCCTCTGGTGTGGGTTTGAGGGTTTAAAGGTTCTGGATCGTGGCCCGGGAGCGAGAAACGTCGTATAAAATAATATTATTTTATTATTTTACGACTTCGGGCCTTTGTAACTTCTACCCGGAGCGTCCGATTGACGTGCCGTCAGTGGAGGTGAGACCCTGATGGTACGACGTACTTTTTGAGATGGTTTCTTGGTGTTAGGACTGAGAACGGGTTGCGGGCCCCACGAGGCCGGGTTTTGGCGTTTGCTGGGAAACGCAGCTTTTGCACCAGGAGTCCGATTTTGGCGGATGAATAGTCGATCCTGTGTGTTTTTCCGAGAGGAACGCAATGGTGTGTTCCATTTGGTGAGTTTCGGAATCCAGGCGTGGGCCCCACCCGAGCCGGCCTTCGGTGAATAGTACATTTTTCACCGGGTGTCCGTTCTGGGCGAGCGAGTAGTCGATTCCGCTTGTTTTTCCGAGGGGATCGTCATGGTGTGATCCGCTCGATGGGTTTCGGGATCGTTGTGTGGGCCCCTCACGAGCTAGCTACGGTGAATAGTGCCTTTTTCACTGGTGCTCTGTTTCGGGCGAGTAAACAGCCTATCCTGCGTGTTTTTCTGCGTGGAACGCGATGGTGGCTCCGGTTTTGGCCTAGGAGGTGCGCAGTGTGGCGTTGTGGCGGGTCGCTCGGGTTAGCGACGTTTGGACCAGCAGTGGTTGAGGGTTCTCCCTTGGTTCGTTCCCACGAGGGTTCGTGTGGCATCACAACCTTCTTATGGGTTTGTGATCCTCCCGATGGGATGTTTAAACTGTTAGAGTTGTGGTATCTCTCCAGTGGGCCCGGAGTGGATCCTCTAGCATCTTTAACCTAGATCGGGTTCTTGGTATCGCTGTGACCACTTATTCACGGGCAGCGATCCCCTATCTAGCAGGTTATCCCTGTAGGGTTTGTGGCATCATCGGGAATATGATCCCCTATGCGGTGGGTCGTGCATAGTAGGGTTGTGGCATCGTCGGTTTTACGATCCCCTACTCAGCATGATGTTTATAGTAGGGTTGCGGAATCGTTGGTTATACGATCCCCTACTCAGCGCTTGGTGTCGGTAGGGTTGCGGTATCGTTGGTTATGCGATCCCCTACTCAGCGCGTGGTTTCGGTAGGGTTGTGGCATCTTCGGTTCGATCCCCTCCATCGCAAGTTATCCCAGATAGGGTTCCGGTATCATCGTGACCATCTTTATATGGACGATGATCCTCTATCTGAGTGTGAAGCTTCTGTCGAGTGCAGATCGGGTTGTGGTATCCCCCAGCGGATCCTGGGTGTGATCCCCCATCTGTGAGAACTACGTATGCCAGATCGGGTCGTGGTATCCCCCAGCAGACCCTGGGAGTGATCCCCTATCTGTGATTTACGTATACCGGAGTGGGTCTTGGTATCCCCTAGCGGACCCTAGCGGTGATCCCCTCTCCGAGGAGTTTGGTGGTTATGTTGTTTCAGCGATGTTTCCTCAGTGATGCTATCCGATGAGCGTGGTCTCTCGGGTGAGCGTCTGAGATGTTTGCGAGTATCCCGATGGAGTGTATCTCTCGGATGAGTGTCATCTGGTATGACAGTGTTCGTGGTGTACTCTCATGGTTGGGACAGTTGCTGGTGATGAGGTCGGTACCTCTTGTGTCTTTGTGGCGTGAGCTATGTATATCTGGATTGTTCAAGGTGTATGTATGGGCATACACCTGAGCTGAGCTGAGCTGACTAGTTGTGTTTAGCCGAGGATGGTCACGGGATGGAGTTTCTCTCTCGTCTGGGTTCCCTCTGGCTGGGTTGAGCGGACTGTTGCCTTCAGTTGCTCCCTTGGGTTTTGGGTTTTTGGGGTGCCTACTGAGTATGTTTATACTCACCCCTGCACGGGCTTTGCCCGAACATGTTTGTGTCTTGTGCAGACAACGGCCCTTTTGACGGAGTCCCAGGAGGACCCGGAGCAGGCGGAGCTTAGTGAGCGAGTTGACCGGGGTGTTTACCGGAGCTGTGCCGAGGGAGCTT
Source organism: Viscum album (assembly GCA_963277665.1). Lineage (NCBI taxonomy): Eukaryota > Viridiplantae > Streptophyta > Magnoliopsida > Santalales > Viscaceae > Viscum > Viscum album. The sequence continues at coordinate 1,460,132,209 of OY728162.1, read as the reverse complement.
CTGGCGGGTGATTGTGGCAGCGTTTCCCTTCTTCAGAGCAGGTTGGACGCGCTTTGTAGTTTTCTTTTGGTGGGCCCTGTTTTGCCCTTGTACTTTTGCTGTTGCACTCTGGTTTGGGATAGATTGTATGCATGCATTTAATTTTCAGTTTCTTTATCTCTGCACTGTTGCATGGAGGTGTTTGTGGGTGCGTGTGTACAGGTACCTTAGGCTAATGCCTCCCTGTGTGTGATAGCCTACTCAGCGCTGGTCGCCAGCCCCTGGCCTATTGGAGGCGGGCTTGGGGAGTCGCGGCTTGAGCCCCGTTGGGTCGGGTCGTGACAGAGTGGTATCAGAGCAGGTTCCACCTTTGGGATCTCTGAGCGTAGCTGGTCTAGCTGTGAGCTTCTTTTGGGTTGCATAGCGGTAGTGTTAGGATGTTTCGAGTTCGACTTTCAGGCCAGGGACTCCAGTGTTGGTGCGGCGGCTGACGTATCCATACACCAGGACTCTGATAACCTGCCTTTCGACTTGGTACATTCGTACACTGGTCACGTGGACATCATGGTACATGCATCATATAGGACTGGGTTTTTGGTTTTTCCTTGTCCTTCTTGAGTCAGCTCTCCAGATATACTCTTTGACTGTGGTGTGTCTTGAATGTATTTCAGGATGCCTCCACGACGATAGCCAGCGAGGGTTCCGCAGCAGGATTGTGCTGATGACCCACCTCGTGTAGTGGCTGTGGAGCAGGGCGCAGGTTCTGAGGTTGCACCACCAGGTGGTCTGCCAGTTGAGCCACTACCTTTCGAGCATCTGGTTGTGCCGGCGGTGCAGGACGAGGTTGCACGCAGGCTGAGTGCGTTGCACGAGTTCCAGAGGCAGCGACCTCTGAGGTTTCGGGGTGATCCAGACCCCCAGGCAGCTGATGACTGGCTCGAGGCAGTTACTCGAGTTTTCCGCCTAGTGAGGGCACCTCCAGATCAGATGGTGGTCCTAGCGGCGAGCCTTCTGCATGGTTCTGTCGGGCGATGGTGGAGTTTGGTGACGCAGTCCCATGACGAGGAGACGCTCACGTGGGCAGAGTTTGAGCGGCTCTTCAGGGAGGAGTTCTATCCGGTGACGCTGAGGTCAGTGCGGATCCAGGAGCTTCTGCAGCTTCGTCAGGAGAGCATGACTGTGTCGGAGTGCTCAGCGAGGTTTACAGACCTGTTGCGCTACTCCCTGGATATGGTTCGAGACCCGTTCTTTAGGGCTCGGACCTTCGAGCAGGGCTTACGCAGGGACATCCGAGCGGGTGTGGTTTCCTTGTGCCTGCCCACCTATGCTGGAGTGCTGGAGCGAGCGTTGGTGGTGGAGAGTTTTCTAGCTGAGCAGTTTTCCCCTGTTAGTGTTGGGCACTCGAGAGCTGAGACTTCGTCGGTCGGATCGGCATCTGGTAGCCGACGTCAGACTCAGGGGTCTGGACGTGGCCGACGATACAGGAGGCGACCCCAGGATGGAGAGTCTGAGCATCGGATCTCATAGGGCTCGCAGGCCAGTTTTGGTCAGCCGCAGGAGAGGCGGTGTTACGCTTGCGATGGTCAGGGAAATCTTGTTAGAGATTGTCCGACCCGACGTGCTGCTGAGAGGGAGCTGGTCGATGGACCGCCTTGGCAGAGGTAGCGTCTTGAGCAAGGAGGTCCGCAGGGCGTCGGACGTGGCGTCGGAGCTGGTGCAGCGGGAGGCGGTGGTAGACAGTACCAGTTGCCACCACCCCCACCCCCAGGTGGTCCACGCCTAGCTCAGGGAGCTGGTGGTCGTGGGCGAGGACAGCTGCATGCCCTGGAGGCTGTTGACCCAGAGGCACCACAGATGGATAGAGGTACGTCTTGTGTCTTTTCTACTTACTGCAGTAGTTTGTCAGACACTGTTTAGCGGAACTCTTTCCTTTCGTTGCTTGCTCGAGTTTTGTTCAGGGCGTTGGTAAGACCCTGAGTGGTTGTTGCTGGTGGGCTCGCTGGTGTGTGAGACCCAGTTGAGAGTTCAGTCGCTTTCCTTGTGCTTGGGGCTTTTCGGGGACGAAAAGTTCTAAGGGGGGAGGATGTAGCGACTCGGGTTTTTGACCCTGTCAGACTTTGGAATATTTCTACGAATAATTCCAGAGCTGGGCGCGAAGACGGCGTGCGATTCCGAGGCCCGGTGTGCCCGGAATTAATTTTATAAAAATATTAAGATTTTTTTATACTATGCACGTGGTGGGGGTGTGATATCTCCTAAACGGTAGCTCAGAACGGGAATATGAGGGCACGGTTGCGTCCGGAACGTGCCGTTTACCCTAGGCGGGGTGTAATCTTTGCGGGCGCGGGCCTGCGGTGAGAAACGCCACCAGGGGTGTTTCCGAAAATAAGTGGCAAGTTTGTGTGCGAGCGTCGGCTCAAATAACTTCTGAACGGAGTCTCGGATGGAAAATCTGAGACCGCCGTTGCGTTCGGAACGGCTCTTTTACCCTAGGGGTGACCTTACTTTTGTTCACATCGGGCGTCGGGTCCGAGGCGGGTTTGGCGTCGGCGGGCGGCTGAAATAAATATCAGCGCCCCCCCCCCCCCCCCACCTTATCGTTCTTCGTCGTTCATCACCGTTCTTCGCCGCCACTCCGCCTAATCGAGCAAACAGAGCGCCCACGAGCTCATAATTCGACGGCGGACGTTCCAGGAGTGCGCAGCGGAAGCTCGGGAGCGCGGATCTGAGGCAGAACGTCGGCGTTTCGCCCGCGAGGTAGGCGGTTTTGAGTTTTAACCCCCGATCCCGTTTTTGCTGCGTTTTTCTGCAAATTGAAGCCGTAGCAGTGTAGATCGGGTCCCGAGGGTCGCGTAGACGCATCCAGATCGCAAAACGGACCACCGGGGTGCCCCCGGCGGTCCGCGGAAGATCCGCCGGCGCGGCACCGGCGCGGCGGCGCCGGCGGATTCCGGCGGCCCGCGGCGGCTGCCGGCGGCCCAGCGCGGCGGCGCGCGGCGGAGCCGCGGTTGCACGCAGCGGAGCGCCGCCGGCCAGGGCGGGCCGGCGGCGGCGGCCGGTCGGGGCCGGTCCGGCCATTTTTCGCATACGGGGGTCTTTAAACCCCCGTATCTTGCACTCCGGGAGTCGGATTCGCGCGCCGTTTGCGGCGACGTGACCCTGGCGACGAGTCGAACCCTCCGGTGTGGGTTCGAGGGTTTAAAGGTTCGGGATCGTGGCCTGGGAGCGAGAAACGTCGTATAAAATAATATTATTTTATTATTTTACGACTTCGGGCCTTTGTAACTTCTACCCGGAGCGTCCGATTGACGTGCCGTCAGTGGCGTTGAGACCCTGATGGTACGACGGTCTTTTTGAGATGGTTTCTGGGTGTTGGGACTGAGAACGGGTTGCGGGCCCCACGAGGCCGGGTTTTGGCGTTTGCTGGGAAACACAGCTTTTGCACCAGGAGTCCGATTTTGGCGGATGAATAGTCGATCCTGTGTGTTTTTCCGAGAGGAACGCAATGGTGTGTTCCATTTGGTGAGTTTCGGAATCCAGGCATGGGCCCCACCCGAGCCGGCCTTCGGTGAATAGTACCTTTTTCACCGGGTGTCCGTTCTGGGCAAGCGAGTAGTCGGTTCCGCTTGTTTTTCCGAGTGGATCGTCGTGGTGTGATCCGCTCGATGGGTTTCGGGATCGTTGTGTGGGCCCCGCACGAGCTAGCTATGGTGAATTGTGCCTTTTTCACCGGTGCTCCGTTTCGGGCGAGTAAATAGCCTATCCTGCGTGTTTTTCCGCGTGGAACACGATGGTGGCTCCGGCTTTGGCCTAGGAGGTGCGCAGTGTGGCGTTGTGGCGGGTCGCTCGGGTTAGCGACGTTTGGACCAGCAGTGGTTGAGGGTTCTCCCTTGGTTCGTTCCCACGAGGGTTCGTGTGGCATCACAACCTTCGTATGGGTTTGTGATCCTCTCGATGGGATGTTTAAACTGTTAGAGTTGTGGTATCCCTCCGGTGGGCCCGGAGTGGATCCTCTAGCATCTTTACCCTAGATCGGGTTCTTGGTATCGCTGTGACCACTTATTCACGGGCAGCGATCCCCTATCTAGCAGGTTAACCCCGTAGGGTTTGTGGCATCATCGGGAATATGATCCCCTATGCGGTGGGTCATGCATAGTAGGGTTGTGCCATCGTCGGGTTTACGATCCCCTACTCAGCATGATGTTTATAGTAGGGTTGCGGCATCGTTGGTTATACGATCCCCTACTCAGCGCTTGGTGTCGGTAGGGTTGCGGTATCGTTGGTTATGTGATCCCCTACTCAGCGCGTGGTTTCGGTAGGGTTGTGGCATCGTCGGTTCGATCCCCTCCATCGCGAGTTATCCCAGATAGGGTTCCGGTATCGTCGTGACCATCTTTATATGGACAATGATCCTCTATCTGAGTGTGAAGCTTCTGTCGAGTGCAGATCGGGTTGTGGTATCCCCCAGCGGATCCTGGGTGTGATCCCCCATCTGTGAGAACTACGTATGCCAGATCAGGTCGTGGTATCCCCCAGCGGACCCTGGGAGTGATCCCCTATATGTGAGTTACGTATACCGGAGTGGGTCTTGGTATCCCCTAGCGAACCCTAGCGGCGATCCCCTATCCGAGGAGTTTGGTGGTTATGTTGTTTCGGTGATGTTTCCTCAGTGATGTTATCCGATGAGCGTGGTCTCTCGGGTGAGCGTCTGAGATGTTTGTGAGTATCCCGATGGAGTGTATCTCTCGGATGAGTGTCATCTGGTATGACAGTGTTCGTGGTGTACTCTCCTGGTTGGGACAATTGCTGGTGATGAGGACGGTACCTCTTGTGGCTTTGTGGCGTGAGCTGTGTATATCTGGATTGTTCAAGGTGTATGTATGGGCATACACCTGAGCTGAGTTGAGCTGACTAGTTGTGTTTAGCCGAGGATGGTCACGGGATGGAGTTTCTCTCTCATCTGGGTTCCCTCTGGCTGGGTTGAGCGGACTGTTGCCTTCAGTTGCTCCCTTGGGTTTTGGGTTTTTGGGGTGCCTACTGAGTATGTTTATACTCACCCCTACACGGGCTTTGCCCGCACATGTTTGTGTCTTGTGCATACCACGGCCCTTTTGACGGAGTCCCAGGAGGACCCGGAGCAGGCGGAGCTTAGTGAGCTAGTTGACCGGGGTGTTTACCGGAGCTGTGCCGAGGGAGCTTTCGGCGGGTGTTTGTGGCAGCGTTCCCCTTCTTCAGAGCAGGTTGGACGCGCTTTGTAGTTTCCTTTTGGTGGGCCCTGTTTTTCCCTTGTACTTTTGTTGTTGCACTCTGGTTTGGAATAGATTGTATGCATGCATTTACTTTTCAGTTTCTTTATCTCTGCACTGTTGCATGGAGGTGTTTGTGGGTGCGTGTGTACAGGTACCTTAGGCTAATGCCTCCCATGTGTGTGATAGCCTACTCGGCGCTGGTCGCCAGCCCCTGGCCTATTGGAGGCGGGCTTGGGGAGTCGCGGCTTGAGCCCTGTTGGGTCGGGTCGTGACAATAGGACTTATGTGTAAGGTGTGCTAAGGTGAGAGAATCTGAGGGAGCCTTGGCCAACATCGCACGAGTAGTAATTTCTATCAGGTTAAACTTCTCGTGAAGGTGATTCCGTTCTAGCTTCACACGATGAAGTTCGGCTTGGGTTTAGTCCAGAGCAAAGCCCAGTGCTGCTACCTCCTTCCCATGTTCTGTTAGATGGGCTTCGATCGGTCTAAGACTACTGGGTGAGGCCATCGAATCTTCTTTCTATAATAATTAACCAAGATTACTTGTATTTAGAGACAAAAATCAAAACGTTTAGTTTCCAACGGTCATATTGACCAATGTAATATAATAGTCAAAACCCAACTGGCTCATTTTAATTGTAATCATGTTATCAAATGAAACATTTTTGTTGAGTATAAAAATAAAATAAAATAACACATAAAATTAGGAAACAAGATTTATTCAAAATTTCAGGTCGTTACTGCTGATATCCGATAGAAATCTAGAATTAATCTCTCGTAATATCTTACCAACGCAAGGAAGCTCCGCACCTCCATCATGCTCCGGGGGTGGCTCCCATGCTAACACAGTCTCCACCTTGGCTAGGTCCACAGCTACTCCATCTGCTGAGATGACATGTCCCAGAAAGTGGATCTCTGGAATCCAGAACTGCCACTTCGAGAGCTTCCCATAAAGTTTGTTCTCCCGGAGTATGTCCAGAACCATCCGCATGTGTCTCGCGTGCTCCTCCTCTGACGCAGAGTACACAAGGATGTCATCGATGAAGACCACTACGAACCTGTCCATGTATGGCAGGAATATCCGGTTCATCAGTCCCATGAACACTGCGGGGGCATTCGTCACGCCAAAAGGCATCACCAAGTACTCATAGTGACTGTAGCGGCATCTGAAAGCCATCTTTGGTATATCATCATCCCGCACTCATTGCTGGTGATAGCCTGATCGAAGGTTAACCTTCGAGAACCACTGTTCCCCTCTTAACTGATCAAAGTGGTCATCGATTCTCAATAGTGGATACATGTTCTTCATCGTCACCTAGTTCAGGCGCCGATAATACACGCACAACATCAGACTCTCGTCTGCCTTCTTGGAAAACAAGACTGGGGTCGCCCAGGGTGAGACACTGGGTCTCACAAACCCCTTGCTCTTCAAATCCTCTAACTTCACCCTCAGCTCGCGAAGCTCTATGGGAGCCATCTGATATGCTGATGAGGAAATCGGTGCCATATTGGGGTGTATATCGATGCAAAAGTCGATCTCCCAGTGGGGAGGTAATCCTGGACATCTTCGGGAAAGATGTCCTTATATTCTGCCACTAGTGCTAGGAACTGGGTGCTCACAACATCCACTGCTCTGAGGGAAAGGCTAGCCAACTCTTGAGTGATTGGAAGCACCCTCATGTCCATAAGTCCATTCTGTGTTTCTTGGGATTCCTTCTCTCCAAAAAAAAGGAAAACCTCGTTCCATCACGGTGGACACACCACACTCATCACCTAAAACAATCAATCTGGGCATGGACCGAAGATAAACAATTCATACAGAGAATGACATCGTAAGGCCTCGACGCTAACACCAAGAGGTTCCAACATAAACTCTCACCTCCCCGGGTAATATCACACTATCTGCAAAGGTGCATGATTGTCGAGACTCCTCCCGTAGGTGTCTCCAAATGTAAGGATCGAGTCAACGGTTCTACCGAAATCTCGAGGTTTTGTGCAAGACATGTGTCTATGAAGGAATGACTGGCACCGGTGTCTATAAGCATGGAATATAAGGTATAGAAGACATAGATTGCACCTCGAATCATCCCTGGAGTCCATGGATCGTATGCCTCGACCGCATGTAGTTGTCCCCACCCCTGTCCCCAAGCTCCCTAAGCCTGGTGCGGACCTCCTGGGGGTGGTGGTGGAACTAAGTCGAAGCATCTTCCACAACCTGCAGCTCTCCCTGCTCCTCTTCCATGTCCACCACCTAGCGGGTCTACCTATTCCAATCTCTGCCTCAGCCTTAGTGGTCTGCCCACCGCTTCCCTGTCAGCAGCTCGATAGGTCGGGCAATCTCTAGTGAGATGTCCCCTAACATCGCATGTGTAGCATCGGTTCTCCCTAGGCTAACTGGATCCAACCTAAGATCCATGGACTGTCGATCCCCTGTCCTGGGTCCTCTTATGATGTTTCCCACGTCTAGGTCCCTATCCCTGACGTCGGCTCCCAGCTGCAGAGGTCTCTGCACCTGTCTGCCTGATGCTGACTGCCGGCAGCTGTGTCTGCTCCGCCAAGAATCTCTCGATCACCAAGGCCCACTCGAGCACTCCATCATAATTTGATATTAATATAGGCAAAACAGTAGATCTAATGTCTCATCGTAGACCTTGCTCGAAGGTCTGAGCTCTGAAGTACTGATCCCTGACCATATCCATCAAGTACCTGGCGAGGTTAGTGAACCTCAATGAATAGTCAGCTACTGTCATACTGTCTTACTGGAGATGAAGAAGCTCTTGGATGCATACAGCTCAAAGCATAACCAAAGAGAACTCCTCCCTGAAGAGTCGCTCAAAATCTGTCCATGAAGGAGTCTCCTCTTGGTGAGTCTGTGTGGTCAGACTCCACCATCATCGCACCGAACCCTGAAGAAGGCTTGCTCCTAGGATCACCAACTGGTCTGTCGGTGTCCTAACTAGACGGAAAACTCTAGACACTGCCTCAAGACAGTCCTCAGCCTCCTGAGGGTTGGGATCACCTCGGAACCTGAGGGGTCTCTGTCTCTGGAACTCTTGGAGCGCACTAAGCCTGCGCTCCTCACCGGTCGGTACTGCAGGTACAACTGGATGCTCCACTGGTGGTGGCATAACTGGTGCACCACCTGGTGGAATTCCTGGGGAACTGGTCCCTGTGTCGAAGCCTCGTCACTGAGGGGGTCATCCTTGTGATCATTCTACTAAATCTTAGCAGGAATGCATCGCAGAGGCATCCTGCAACAAGATGTACCATGGTCAAAGAGTATATCTGGATGGATAACACAAAGGACATGGAAATCACAAACCATTTATATATGATGCATGTACCTGTTATTCCCCTACAACCCATGATTTCGTGTACCATGTTGAAAAGAAGGTTATTAGAGTCCTGGTGTAAGGATATGTCGGCCGCCGCACCAACACAAGAGTCTATGGCCTGAAAGCTGAACCCAAAACACTCAACACTGTCGCCCCAAACAAAACTCACAGACTCTTGGTCCTATGGTATAACCAACCTCCCTCTGATACCACTCTTTCACAACCCATCCTAGTGGGGCCCACGCTGTGACTCCCCAATCCCACCTCCAATAGGCCAGGGGATGATGACTAGCACTGAGTAGGCATATTACTAACATGGGAGGCATTGTCTATGCACCTATACACACGCACACATCTCCAAGCCCACAATGCTGAAATGTAAAAACCACTAAGGAACAAAAATACATGCTTACAACTAAACCCAACAAACAGAGTACGACGAAAGGTAAAGTACTAAAAAGTAAACTGCGCCAGAATACAAGCCCACTAAAAATAAGACTCTGAAAACTGAAAAGTACGACCAGTAAATACAAAAGGTACAGGGATTGATGCTCGTAGCCGTAGGAATGCCTTGGCTTGTAGGGAACTCAGAAGCTCGATTCTGTCCTGGTCCGCCCTGGACTCTGTCAAAAGGCTTCTCGTCTGCACAAGACACAAGACATGCGGGCAAAGCCCATGCAGGGGTGAGTATAACAATAGTCATTAAAGGACCCTGAAAATCACAAACCAGTACACAATGTAAAGGTATAGCCAGCTATGCATAGTGTATGTCTACATAACATATAGAACAAACTAGATATACTCCAAACCCAAACCCATGGTCTAGAGACAAGTCACGCAACCGTTTACCCCCATTATGGGTTCAGTTCGATGATTCCACGAAGCACTTGTCCCGGGAGAACACACCCCATGAGTCTCACAGCTCTGATGACATCCGTATGAGAAGTACCGTTTTTTGGGAACTGTCACGAGATGTAGTCACACTCATTATGGGAGACACACTCTTGAGTGGGAAGATTTCAGATAGATAGAAGCCCTCAATATGGGAGACACACTCCTGAGTGGGAAAGATCATGATAGACCGATGAGGTTCACTGCCAGGGCCATGGCGGATACCGTGACTCATCTGGATTCACCATTTTGGTTCCACACCATCTAGGTAGAGGATCAACGCCCGGTAGAGTTGGTCACATCGATTCCTGACTCTACCTAGGGTTAGGAATGGATAGAGGATCTCGATCTGGGCTTCTCGACTGGATGCGTGACTCTATCACATAAAGTCCTGCTGAAGGGAGCATACTCCTATCTGAGGAAATGATGCTAGACCTTCAGGGGAATGAGAAGATGGGGTAATGACCCAAAAAAAAGATGTCCAATATATGGTGAACAAGAGGACCATACTGTTTTCCAAAAATTATATGGTGGGTAGAAAAGTTACGCCATGTTGTCTGACCCCGGGTACTGCCCGTTTACAACGGCACGTGTTGTAAGGTTGGTCGCGTAGAAAAACTAGTTACATGGTGTGTAGTACAATGTACACGCCGTGTCTGAGTGACTGGGGTTAGCCCCATGTCACTGGCCATGTCCCCGTACACAGTTATCAACCCGTGTACTCTAACGCGGGTCTGTGTACCCCAGGATACACATCGAGTCCCACGTAGTCGCTCCTGTCATGCTGTACATGCCGTTTTCTGAAGCCATGTATATCATCCTGTGTCTGTGTACTTCCCAAAAGACATGCTGAGCTTCGGGGAAAGTCCATCACATCGTTTGACCAGGGTCACATGCCGTATGATTCCTCCCATACCCCCAAAACCCAAACTGCCCCTAGTATTAGACGGCGTGTTATTCGGAAGTACACACCATGTATTCTGGAAATTTCCAGAAACATGGAATTTTACCGTCGTGCCTCCAGTGATGATCCGTTCGTTGATCCGGTAATCCAAAACCCACGAAACTTCTAGGTTTTGGTTTCCATGACACCACTAAGTTACTCCAAATTTTTTCAGACCTCTGATCATCTTCGAAAACATGATTTGATCTTCCCACGCGAAAAATGGTCGAAGAACACCCTCTTCCGATCCGGTTAGATTCTTTGTCTTCCATTGTCGTCGCACCTCTACAAGGTCGTTATGGTTTCAAACCTTCAATTTTGGGATCATTGCATCACGGAACGGATATACAACAATCCGTTGTTTGTCGCCCCATGAAGAACACGAAGAACACGCGAGAAAAGAAATGTGGAGAAATCCAATAAATAAAGTGAGGAATGAACCCCCTCCATTTTTCAACGTGGCATTGATCCACTCCCATTAGAAGGCTTAAATGGAGGAAGAATCATCAATAACAAAACAACATGGATCAATTACCCGAATCATCCTGTTAAAACCCTCCCACAAGAATGGATGAATCCATGGATCATCTTGTTCTTCGTTGATCCACATTCGTTGTTTAAAATAAAAAATGGGGAAAATAATTCAAATAACAAACCCCTACCTTAGCCAGGATCTATCGCTGACGAAGGTGTCGCGCCACCGCCACCATAGAGATCCTTCAAAGTTGTTGGCGCAGCGATTCTCAACTTTGATCCGTCATTGTTCTCCATTGAGGGTTTGCACCAGGGCTCTGCAGATCCTCTAGCGATTTCTCCCAGAAGTTAGTCAATGATCACCAATCACATAACCCATTAAAAAGGGAAACATGATTGGAATTTAAGATACACTACAGTATTAATGACTCCGTCTTTCCCTTCTTGAGTCATTAAGAGGCATAATTAAAAAGGAAACAGATTTCTTGTCACTGCGATGTACCGGATGCTTCCATAAAAATAAAATAAACATTTTGCAATTTATTTTATTTTCATTTTACTAAAAATTTCCAAAAATTAACTTTTCCCTCAACCCGCTTCAGTCGATTTTAGGCTCATTCTTAAGTAAATTCATCATCCTAGATGCCACGGTGCCCTAAGATTATTAATCTGGGTATCCGTTTGGAAACTGCCACAACCGCGCACAAGTACCGGCTCATATAACCTAAAAAGGTTCAAAGCACCATTTCAGTCTCACTGGACCTCAGAATGATGTGCTATCTTCACGCCTGATCTCGAAATAATTCCATATAATATTTAAAAATAATACATCAAAAATCCAAGACATTACACTAGTATTGAAATGAATGATATTTGGACCCTTGGCCTGGTATGGAGAGGAGTGTTTTCTTGTTTCCTCTTCTGATAGGCACATAGGATGTTATATATATATATATATGAAAACATTAATATGATAAAAAGGTGTGTGGAATGATATATATAAATATATATATATATATATATATTCTTAGGATTTGATCTTATAGGATCAAGGAGGTATGATGGCATTGGGTGATGATGATCACCAGGTTGGGCGATGTGGGTGTCAAATTGAGGTGACATGGTTCATCAGGATGGGCATGGACCAAGGCATATGTGATACCTAGATCTGATATGGGTGAGTAAAGAGGCCAATAGAATGAGATTTCATGTGAAATTTTGGTGATGGGGAAGGGTAAGAATAGTGATATTGTGTTTCCCATTATTGATTTCTCTATCTATGATATATATATATATATATTGTTTTAGTTTTTTGGACTTGTATTAGTATTCAGCGGGTTTCCACCTAGGTGACTCGGATGGAGTGTCAGTCCGGTGGTGATGTAGTGTCACAGGACAACTAGAAGTTTGAAACCCCTGAGGATCAGGCAGATCATGAACCACAATACAGGCTCAAGCACAAGCTTTAGTGAAGGTGGGGAAGCCATCAGTTCTGGTAGTTATTAGGTCATAAATTAACAAGTATCTTACATTGTGTTTGGTATGTGTTATACATGGGATATATATGGGAGTTTAGGGGGTTCTTGAGCCTTCAGTAGGGTGACATTTTCATTATGGAATATGAAGCATCATTCAATAAATTATCTCATTTTTCACCTGACATGTTGATCGATGACACCTCGAGGGTGAGACATTTCAAGGATGGTTTATGGAACACCATTCATATATATTCCCTTATTTTTCATACATTACTATTACATCATTCTAATTAAAAACAAAATAATAGAGTTACACACCTAGGATCAAGAGGATTAATGTATTGCAAAAACATTTACCATACATGCATTTTACAATATAAAACATAAGAATCAATTTAATTTATTGTTCCCTATCTTCTTAGAGCCTTTTTATTTTCCATAGTAGAAATAATAAAAAGAGGATATATATAAAAAAGGGTTGAGGTAAATTTATAGAAATAGGATAGATAAATACATTAATCAATATAAAATGAGGTGAGAATATTCATCATCAACATAACATATGAATGGGATCATCACCATAATCATGATAGGAAGCATTAGATAAAGGAACAGAATGAGGAAATGTAAAAAAATGAAGCATCACGTCTGAGTGTTCAACTAAAACTAAGATAATATAATGTTGAAGATATAAAATTTAAGTAACAATAAAGGAGTATCCATACTAAATATGGGGTGAAAGAGGGAAAACCCAATTAAAGAGAGTTGGGTTCTAGAATTCCCTTTATCTTATGTGTGAATGATTTCTTTACTTTAATATCATGTATAATCACATTATATTATTTAATTAACAAATCAAGAAATTCTTATAAATGAATATGATTCGTCACAGTTTTATTAAGATCATTTATTTTCTTTTTGATGAGTTATAGAGTTTAAATTCATCATTCAGGAGTGATAACATATCTTAGTTTTCATGATTGGTACTCTTGTATACATGAAAGGATGTTCATGTATAATATGGATAAATATCCAAAATTGTTATTATATGTCTTTAATTATATTAAATAAGTTTAAATAACTCTATAAATAATCTTTTTATATGGTATGAGGATGAATAATTATATATAATTTAATGATGGTCATTTTAGGTTGATTTTGGTGGTTTTTCGATCACAAAAAAAACTAATTCTGTTTTATCATTTAGTATTATATATATAAATTATTAACATAACATAAAAAAGGTTATAACATAGAACATAAAATATTTTATAAACTGTTATAATGGTTTTATTAATATCCTTGAAGTTGTTAAGGGAAAATGATAGTGCATCACCCACGATGTTGGTAAATTGACACATCAAGGGAAACAATTTAATTTTTAGAATAAAAGATAGAGGGGTGATTTTAATGATGGATCTTACATTAACATGATATAATTCTAGTATATGAAATAAAAATTGGTTATCATGAAAATTCAGATATTGTAGGTGAGTATATAATAATAAATTAAAAATAAATTTAAATTAATTAAAACAAAAAGGAAGAGGATTTTACCTCTTAAATCTATCCTCCTTGAGAAACTCCTTAGAAAAATGGTTTTGGTATTTTTATGAAACCAAGGGCTCATATAAATGGGGTAGATACTTGGTAAGATTATTTGTTTGAATTTTTAGAAGCCTAAATATTTTATAAGTTTGAGTAAGAGAGGTGGTGAGGGGTGGTATTTATAGTAGAGGAGAGGAATGTTTTCTCATTTTTAATCATGATTTTATTATTTTGGATCAAGACTATGAAACGTTTTATATATTTCTATAAATATATTAAAATAATGAATTATTGTTTTATATTTAATACTTACACCATCCATACATCATCTATGACTCCATAATTCAATTATTTAGCTTTTATTCTAAAGTATCATATTTTACTATTTATAAAAAATTCATGTATTTTAGAATAATCAAAAAAAATAAACCTAACCATATCTTTCTGTGTATAATTCAAAAATGAACTCCATTTTATGATATTAGTTTTCTACATAAGATTAATTTAATTTTTAAATAAAATCATCATTTACATGGAAAGTATATTTTTTAAAATTATAACTAATTTATATAACACGTTGTAGAATTAACTAAGGTATGATTAAATTATCTTCAGATCATTAGATATAAAAATTTTATTTAATGTAAACATTTTATGAAAATATATTTTCATTTCAATTATTAAATTAATCATAAAACTTTAATTGAATATTTATGACTTACAAAAATACCAACACTTAATTAATAATTTTTAAAAATTTTATTTACTTATACTACGATATAATTATACCATACATTAATTTATCAGATTAATAAATTTTATATATCCTTTCATGTGTGAGGTTACTATTTATTTGGATAGTTTAATATCCATATGAGTCGTATTACTATTCTTATGGTCAAGTTACTATTTCATTGGTATTGGTTCCTTAACTACGAGAAATAATTCTTATTTCATTAATTATTTGTTTATAATGTTTTTATTATGGAATATTTTTTTATCTTATTACAATAATAAGAGATAAATTTTTGTTGATAAATTTTTGGGTCATTACATTCTTCCCACCTTATGAAATTTACCCCTCGAAATTTAAATTTACATAAATAGGTGAGGGTACTTCTCCTTCATTGCTTGCACTGGTATCTAAGTTATTTCTTCATACTTGTGGTTCCTCCATAACACTTTGACAAGGTGGTTTGTATTATTTCGTATAACCTTGTCTCTCAAGTCTATAATTTTTATTGGCTACTCCTCATAAGATAGATCAACTTCTAGGTATACCACCGCTGAGTTTAGTATATGTGAGGGGTCTGTTATGTATTTCGTCAGGAGTGATACATGGAGGAAATCATAAACTTGATCTAGATTTGATGGAAGTTCAAGATGATAGGTCACAGCTCATATGCAATCAAGGATATTAAAGGGGACAATATACTATGGGATTAGATTCCCTTTCTTTACAAATCACATGACTCTCCTCCATAAATATATTCAAAAGAAGAATTTTTCTTCAACATCGAACTCCAAGTCCCTTTGGAGGCTGTTGACATATATATTTTTCTGATTCTATGTAGCTATGATATGTTTCTAGATAGCTTGAACCTTTTCTATCATCTATTGTACAATATTAGGTCCAAGTAGCTTTCTTTCTCCAACTTCTTCGAAAATGGTTGGATTTATACTTAGTTTTCCATACATATCTACATATGGATCCATATGAATACTCGATTGGAAGATAATTTTGTATGATAACTCAACCAATGGATGATGTTAAAACCATCCTCATTTGAATTATAATGAGTAGGATCTTATCATATCTTCGAGTTTCTAAAATGTCCTTTCATATTTTTCATAATTTTGGGGGTGATAGGTCTTGATGAAATATAATTCGGAATTCATAAAATGTCAAAGACTCCTCTGGAATATAGATGTGAACCTAGGATCACGATTTGTGAAAATCAAGAGTGGAACCCCATGCAGTCTCACCACTTCATTAATATATATCGTTGCAAGTTTTCCAAGTGAGATATATTCCCGCATAGAGATAAAGTGGTATGTCTTGGTGATTCATTTCACTATAACCCGTATCACATTTTTTATTTTGGATGTCATCGGGATACCCATGAAATAGTACATAGTGACATTATCAAATTTCCACATGGGTATAGGTAATGGTTTCATCATCTCTTTGGACTTTTTTCACTTTTATTTAATTTTTTTACATATTAATAGCATTGAGATATACAATGTAGTCTTCTTATTCTTCATGTTATCCCACCATAAGTGTTCTCCAATATCACAATAAATATTAGTAATCCTAGGATGGATAGAGAAATTTGAGATATGTTTTTAGGAAATAGATTCTTTTTTATCCTAAGTGATGAAGAAACACAAATTATCTTTCAAAACTGAATCAAAATACCATCATCGATAGGGAAGTTTTATAACTTACCTTCTTTTACTTAATTAACCTTCTTTTGTAACTCAAGATCTTCTGTTTGTTCCTCCTTAATATTATCTTGGGTAGATGGTTGGAAAATAATTTGGTCAAGGTATTTTGTAATCCCTAACATTGTGATTTCCAAATCTATCCTTTTCATATACATAAATATAGGGTATTTTTCAATCCACAACCTGGATAGATCAGTAACCTCTTTTCTTCTAAGAGTATCAACTACCTTGTTTGCCTCACCAGGATAATAGTGAATATAGATATCGTAGTCCTTGATTACCTCTAACCATTTCCTTTAACGCATGTTAAGTTCATTTTGTGTGAATATCTACTTTAGGATATTGTGATCAGTATATATGTCACACTTCTCACCATAGAGGTAGTTCCACCAAATATTCGAGGAAAACATCACATCCACTAACTCTAGATCATGTGTTGGGTTGTTATTCTCATTAATATTCAACATCCATGAGGAATAGGCTATCACATTATAATTTTTCAGGAGCACATAAACCATTCATTTCATTAAAGCAACATTGTATGTCACAAAACATTCTCCAATTGTTGGTAAAGTGAGTAAATTTGTAGTGATCAGCCTCTTCTTTAGATACCTGAATCTTTCCTCAAATTCTTTCAACTGGACATACTTTATAACTTTCTTTATTAACTTAGTTATAAGGATTCAATGTCATGAGAAATTTCTCAGAAAACATCAATTGGTCCCAACTGATCTAAGAAAACTATAGATTTCTATGACACAAGAGGGTATGGGGCATTCCTCAATCACCTTTGTTTTTAAGGGTATATAGAAATTTCCTCACTTCTGATCATCTGTCCCAAGAATGTGCCTTTATGTATCCATAATTCGAACTTTCTAAACTTTGGGTACAATTTATCCTTCCTCAACATCTCCAGAAAAATCCTTATATGTTCTTTATTTTCAACTTTTCCATTGGATTAGATGAGCATATCATCGATAAACACTACCAAAAAAATTTAAGGTAATGTCAAAAGAATCTATTCATAAAATCCATTAAGATTTAAGGGGAATTATTAATTATAAAGGCAATCACCAGATTCTCATATTGACCATACCTTTTACAGAAGTTTGACTTCTGAATATCATCCTCCTTCCCCTTTAGTTGAGGATATCCAAAATTAATATCTACCTTTGAGAAGTACTATGTTCTTTGTATCTGATCAAATAAGTAATAAATCCTTAGAAGAGGATACTTATTCTTTATGGTGATCATGTTGAGTTCCTAATAATCGATACACAGCTGCATTGATCCATCTTTCTTCTTAACAATGAGCACTGGCACACCCCAATGTCATGAACTAGGGAGTATGAACACTTTGTCCAAATGAACTTATAGATGGTTATTTAACATCTCTATTTCAATAGGATTTATCTTATAGGGAAACATTGAGATAGGATTAGATCCAAGTATGATTTCCATTGAGACCTCTACCTTACAATCTAGGGGAAGTCCTGGTAACCATTCATGAAATAAATTATTGTTTTCCCTCAGAATGGTAATTTCCCCTTGGTTGATACCTTACTTTGAGTCATCCATTTGATAGTGGTATGCTTCTTCAAGGGGAATAAATACCCACATCATTAAAACATTTATCGATGGAGATTTATTATCTTCCGTGAATTTTTAGAGGAATATGGGATGTTTTGGAATATGAAAAGATATTTACTTTTTCTAATAGTTTATATATTCTATTTATAACAAGATCTAATCTATTCCAATTATAGTTTCAAATTACACAAAATGAATAATCCTGAGATTTTATAGAAGAATCTTCCCACAAATTCTAACAGGATAATATTCCAGCACATGGGTTGTAATGATTGGACCACTATGTGTTTTTACATATATCTCTATATCAAGGTTTCAGGGATTTGAATCAATTGTTCTAGCCAGAATTTAAGGTATAAAGGAATGCATAGAACCATAATAAAATAAGAATATTTCCATTATTAATTTAATAATCAGTGTGTGTTGTATGACATCATTTTCTTACTCCACTTACACATTAGTGATGGTGTAATCCTTCCCTTGCTCCACTAGATTTGGTGGATGATGTTGTTGATTGCCCTTGACGACAGGAGGTTAGGTGTGTTTTATTTTATAGTTACCTTTTTCCCTAGATTTGTATCACTGGTACATGGATGGTGCTAGCTTTTCTTCTACGAAATTTTCTTATTTCCTCATTACTATTCGACATTTGTGATCTTGGTGCCCTTCTCTCCGACACTTATAGAACATCCACATCACTTTGAGGTAGTTCCCAGGATGAGTTTTCCCACATTTTTGATATGTGGGTGGTTGAGTTTTCATTAAAATTTTCTCGTTATATCCTCCGTCTTGAAATTATATCTTTCATTTATTATCATTATAGACATCGGACCATTCTCAAAACTCTATATACACTTGAAGGGAACATATAATAACTTCTTCATAACTCCAAAATTCGTAAATTGTTAAATATTTTTGAAGGTGTGTTTTTAAACCACTAAATAGTATAACAATTTTTGTATCATTTTTGTTAACAAAACCTAAAGAAAACCATTAAATCCTTGTAAATTTTCTCCTTAGTTCATGATATATTATCCTTTCTTTTTTTTAACTCTTTGAATTTTCTCTCTTTCTTTTTATGAAGATTTTGACAGAAATACTTGTTATGAAACATTATCTTAAAGTCTTCCCACTCAATCTCTTCAATTTAATTGTTTATGATGGTGTTCATAATCAATACCTACCATTGATCTGCCTCTCCATCTGGACGATAAATGTCCAGATTCACCTTCCCCATCTCAAAATATTTAAGAACATAAAAGATATTCTCGATCGGGTTTACCCACTATTCTACAACTAGGGAATCGAAAGATCTAATAAATGTTGGTGGTAGTTGTCTCATAAAGGAATCGATAGAAAATTACTCCCTCTTTGTTGAAGAATATATTCCATATTATTGAATTTATTATTCATAACCTGATATATCTAGGTAATCATCACTATGAAATTTTGAACTCCACCTCCCAAGGCATTGAGGATGTTATTTAGGAAATCACTGATTGTCCCTCACATGGGTAGTTGTCCTAGTTTCTCCTTCATCCCAACATTTTCTAAAATAGAAATGTTTAGAACAGAACATAAGTTAACAATTAATGAAAAAAATAATTTATTCCTTTGTGCTATTAATTATAAAGGAATATCTTGTGGGATCCCTATGATTTCCACCTTCAAAAAAAATGCTTCTTGGGTGATTAGTTATACATAGTCTTATACTATGGGTTTTCACTGAGTATCTCTAATTCTAATTCTCAAATAAACTAAATCTTTCTATGATACCAACTATAGAATCCCGGCTTTTTCTTACATTACTATTACATCATTCTAATGATAAGAACATAATAGTGTTACACAACTAGGGTCCAATGATTTAGTGTGTTGGAAAAATTAGGAATATACATTAATTTTATAATATGAAACATAAACATTTATTTAATTCATTCTTTTATATCTTCTTAGTTTCCTTCACATTCTCCTTAGTATAAGTAATCGCCTGAGGATATACATCAAAACGGGGTGATCTAAAATCCCAGAAAGATGTTAGATAAATAAATAAATCAACATAACATGAGGTGAGCATAATCACCATAATCATAACATAATCATCGGATAACAATCATAATCATAAGAATAATGATTATATTAAGGCATGGAATGTTTAAAAGCATAAAAATAAAACAACATATCTTAGTGGTCAACTACCACACATAGTTGTGAAAAAATCCAGAATCATGTTCACACATATTTAAATTTTTCTCATGATATGCATCACATTACCCAACGAATTTGATATCTATATAATATTATGTGCACTAGTCACATCATATCAATTACATTGTGCTATATAATTCTAGGAACACCCATCACATCATAACATTTACATTATCATACATTCCACATAGATCATATATCAATCATAAAAATAAAAACAACACTTGTAAAGGAATGGGTTTTATTTTGTAATGATTAAATTCATGAATTAACATTGGAAAATAAAAAGGTAATAAATTCTTGTTATAGTAGTCATCAATCTTGTGTGAAGAAGAAACAATCCCAAGAGAAGTAAAAAATCTGTTTTTTGAAAGAATAGTTATTTTAGAAAAAATGTGTTTGTGATAAAACCAAGTATAAAACATGAATATCCAAAACAATATAAGATAATGATGAAGAAATGATATTTACGGAACATTAAATGAGTATACATAATAATAATGGGGTGAAATATGGATAACCTAATGAAAGAGAGTTTGGTTCAAGAATTCTCATTACCTTATGTCTGAATGATTTCTTCATTTTAATTACTTATATAATCATATTATATTAATTAGTTAACAAATATAGACCCTTTTAGTCTCTAAAATGGTTCATAATGGTTTTATTATGTTCATTAATGGGATTTTTGATGAGTTATAGAGTTTAATTTCATCATTTGGGAGTGCTCATTTTTCTTATTTATCATAATCGGTTCACTTGTATACATGAATGGAAGTTCATGTAAAATGTGGATAAATATACAAAACATTTATCATGTGTTATTAATGATATTATATAATTATAAATGATCTTATAAAAAAATTATATGGTTTAAGGATGAATTATTAGATAAAAGTTAATTATGATCATTTTAGATTATTTTTGGCAGTTTTTCGATCACAACAAACTCTTTTTGCTTTATAATTTAGTATTAAATATATAATTTATTTCCTAAAAATAAAAATGGTTATAAAATACACCTTAAACCTGTTTTAAAACAATATAATGGTTTTATCAACAACCTTTAATGTGTTAATGGATTATGAAAGTGCATCACCAACGATGTTAGTAAATTGACACATCACGGGCTGCAATTTCATTTTTAGAATAAAATATAGAGAGGGAGAATTTAATGATGTATATTCTATTAACATGTAATAATTAAAATATATGAAATATAATAGATTTTTCATGAACATTAAGATAGAGGATGTTAAAATAGAATAAGAAATGAAAAATTAACTAAAAGAAAAAGGAAGAGGATTTTACCTCTTAAATCTCTCCTCCTTCGGAACCTCCTTAGGGAATGGTTTTTATCTTTTGGTGAGACTCAGGGATACTGTATGTGGGGCATGGTCTTGGGATGAGTAATTTTTTATTTTCTACAATCCTAAAATATTGAGATGTGTGAGGAAAATTGGTGGTGAGGGTGGTATTTATAGTAGTGGATAGGGGTGTTTTCTTATTATTTTAATCATTAGTTTATTATTATGGATCAAGAATATGAATAGTTTTATAATCATCACTAAATATGTTAAAATAATGAAGTATAGTTTGTGATTTTGGGCTTAAATAATCCATACATAATAAATGAATCCATAATTCATGTATTAGGATTTATCTAAAATTATGATATTTTCTATTCATCAAAAATTCAATGATTTTAGAAAAATTTAATATATTTAACCTAAATATTTTTTGACATGTAGAATTCGAAAATTAAAACCATATTATGAAAATAATTTTATAAATATGATAAATTTAATTTTAATTAATATCATTATTTACATGGAAAACACATATTTTAAAATTATAAATGATTTTATAACACTTCTAAGAATTACTAAAGTTCTCATAAAATTGTCTTAAAATCATAAGACCTAAAAATATTAATTTATGAAATCATTTTATGAAAATAATTTTTCTTTTAAATTATCAAATTAATCATTAAATTGTAATTAAATATTTATGGCTTAAAAAAATACTAACACTTAATTAATACATTTTAAAACATTTATTTTCTTAGACTATGATATAATTATACCATACATTAATTTATGAGATAAATAAATTTTATTTATACATTCATGGGTGATGTTTCTATTTAATTATCATGTTTACTATTTATAAGGGTCATATAACTATTCTAAGGATCATGTTACTACTTCATCAGTATTGGTTCCTTAACTTCCTAAAATACTTATTTTTTCATTAAGTCAACATTTATAATGTTTTAATTATGGTATACATGTTATTTTATTACTATAAAAAGTGGGAAATTTCCCTTGAATATACTTTAGGTCATTACAATTCAGGTGCAGGTAAACATTGTTAGGTTGGCCTACTTCTCAAAGGTAGCGAACCATGTTCTCATGGACAAGGAAACTTGACTGAGAGGTCATACTCAAGATGGGTAATGGCATCAGGTTATTTAAATGAAGGCACTTTATATAGTAGTAAGTGAGTCAAAGATGAGTTATAGCATTGTAGTTAGGCCATGTAATCAGGTAAACTACCTTTGAGTGGGTCTTCGATAATGTGTTTCCAGTGTAGGAAAATTGGACATGTTTGGACTCAATATGAGTGACCTATAACAGAGTGTCAGATAATTGGAAATTTCTAGAATCTCAAGTGGCTTTGAAGGAAGTAATATTGGTTAGTAAATGGTATCAGGTGATGGTGATCAGGATTCAACTCCACAAGAAGTTTGTCGAGGAGAAAACATGTCCCAGAAGGAGGGTCAGTGGCTGGTGGCTGGTGCGGTACAATAGGGAGGTCAGGATTCAGGCAGTCAAGCTTCACGCAAGGTGCATATCATGAAACTACTAGGCTCTAAGTAGGATGGTGAGCTGACAAATATCAGAGATACTTCATGGGCATGAGTAGATTTTTCTTTTTGATTTGTTTTGTATGGATATTTTAAAGGAAAATATATTTTGGGTGAACATGGTGAACGAGTTGTATATATGGACTAACCAGACATTGGTTTGTAGTTTGGAAACATCTCAAATACGTTTTATATATATATATATATATATCTGTCTGTGTCTGTGTGTAAGGTTGGTGGCACCAAGACTTATACATGAGAATTGTTGGATGTATTATTATTGAGGTGCATAGACATTGAGGCATAGAGGATAAGTGGGTTACTTGAGGTGCATAGGAATCTGGGAATCATTTCAATCCCATACATGACTGATGTACAAGGCACCGACAACAGTCTGATCATATATTGAGATGAAGGATCTTGTTGGTGCCATGTGAAACATGTTCACGATGTGGGAATAATCTTGGTATGGGATTATGATTAGTTTTGAGTATGAAAATGGATAAATTTCTAAATTTTAGGAGTGAGGATGCATCCCAACATGACTTTTGAGTCTGATGTTGGTTAGAGGTGAATTTTTTTTTGGGTTGGGATGTGACTGGGGTAGGTAAATCCTAAGGTGGGGAACCCCTTGAGGTAGTTTAATTGTACCCTTTAGACCAGGGTATTCCGTTTTATGTTCCAGGAGATGCATATTTTTCTGTCATCTCTATTTTTTATAGCTCTAGGATGAGCTTTGATAAGGTGGAGAGATTTTAATGTACTGAGTGTTCGAAGGGGTTTTACTCCTCACCCTTTATAAATTGCAGAGTTTGTAGAGTATGTCAACTCCTCCATGGTCGATCAGAATGTAATTAAGATTTTTCTATTACACAAAACCCTTATTTTTAAATGGATTTAAAAGATTATATAAATTATTGGGAGTTTTAAGGGTTTCAGGTTCATCAGAGGCCCGAAGACCCCATTTTGGAGAAGAGTGGGTAGAGTCACACAATTGGATTTTATCGTGCATCCTCTTAGTGAAAACTGTGTGGCCACTTTTTCACTTCCACGTAGTTTCTAAAATCTTGTGGGATGGGGAAACTGGGTTGTGTCAGGCCTCTATAGTTTTTAGTAGAGGGAATATACATGGTTTTCGTACAGATATCTCTATTTTTAAATTATCCTTACATTGTAGCATGCATGGTTTCCACATGGTTTGGCCTAATAGTATGGGATAACCATGGGGAATTGGGTCCTAAGAAGTATGAGTTACACGTTTTACACATAGTTTGTAAAATCATGTGAGACAACCATGTGGCTCATTAAAATATAGAATTTATCTTTTTTATAATCCTTCTATCAACCTAAATTTCTATTATTTTAACCTTAATGGGTCACATACAATGGTATAGGGAGCTCTTCATTTCCCTCCACCTATGTTTTGAGATATAACCTTCTTATGACCTCTGTTATTCAATCTATTTTCTATGTTTGATCCATGTAATTAAGACTCTTCTCTCTATTGATTCCACTTCCATTTTCTCTTGCTCATGGACCGCTAAATCTATGCGAGTCATTTTCCCCTATTTTTAGGGAGTTAATATAAAACATTGATTTCTTCCAAATCAGTATGAGTAAGAGGATAAGATTATATTTCCCTATGTCTATGATTACAGGGTAGGTGGATCATACTTTTCCTTTTCTTTTCGTGAGTGTTTTGGGGGTGTGGATTTTAGAGCACCATTGTGTTGACCAAGAGGGAACCCATAATTTATTTAGTTTCCTTTAATTTTTTAATTTAGAACTTTTGAGATGCCTATGGGAATGACTAAAAAATCCATAAATGGTTTGATCCATGTAAGGGGATTAGGAATTTGGGCACCTAGATCGGGGTGTTTATTTAATTAAATTGGTTTTTATAAACTAAATTGTTGAAAGTAAATTGTTTTAGTATATATATATGTGTGTGTGTTGAATTTCTTTTTATGTACTACTGAGTTCCATGATAATTTGATTGGCTCAAACCAAGGATTGAGATAGTGTTGGATTTCTATTTTTAGGTGATGTGGTCATCAAGACGGTCTTGGTCGAAGGAACTTATGTGATTTTGAACAACGGTTGGGAGACTCGATCTTCAGTTGAGGTGAAAAGGCTACTAGGTCATAGGCACTAACTTGGAAAAATGGGATGGAATTTACATCACAATTGAGTGGCATGGTTTTAGGGTCATGACATTTTGGTTGATGTGGATTAGGTTCCATTTGGTGATTGTTTCTCACCCATGTTGTCCAAAGCGATATTTGTAGTTATGTTCACAAAGGTTGACTCGATGATAAGTTGGTTTTGACTAATCGTGTTGGTATAGGTCCCCAATAGTTACGGATTTTGTAAAAGGATGTGGGTTCTTGTCATAGAAATCCTTGGGGATAGAGACGATCCATCAGGTGATAGTGTTGGGGCTTTTGGTTATGGGATGAGGCTCACCATGCAAGAGGTATTGATCCATTATCATTTTAGAGGATGGGAATCATCATACCTCTGGATGTTGGAGGTTTATCTGATGACGGTTTTTGACTGAGGACAGATATCATTGTACATAATGGAATCAGGTGTCATATCGATGGGTTTATTTGAGTAGGGGTCTGAGGGATCTGGTTCTTATGATTGGTCATGCATTTGGGATATTAGTTACTTGGATAAAGGCATGAGGTGTTGAGTTTAATTTTGTGGTGGAACCTAGGGGTTCACTTGGGAATATATCATGTCATTGGATTCCATGGGATATGAGCTAATGATTCTTATCCAATTCAGTTATTATGGCATTGGTCAAAGTATGTGATAGCTTCCTAGTGGCTATTGAGCACCTTGGAAGCTTGTGTTTAATTAATTTCATGCACTAGATGTTTTATTATTTTCATATACAACATCTTAATTAGAAATTTAATATAGGAACACATTGGTGGTGACCTACTGAGACTCATTATCACACCCTACACAGGCCTTTCTATATGGGTGTAGGCTTCCTATTTTTTCATTCAGGTAAAGTCCCAAGATCAAGAGTTGTATCTTAGTTGCTATTGGTCTTGGGATAGAAGGAAAGGGATCACTGTTTCATTCCTCAACTAGAGTTTTCCTTTTGTTTCTCTTTTATGTATCAATATTTTATATATATGTATTACACTAAGGTCATCAATGTGTGATCCTTTTTTATATTGATATATATAAATAGTATTGGAGACATGTTTTCTTAGTATCTAAAAACTACATGTTGGATTGTTTATTTATTTATGCTGCATTCTGTTTATCTTTCTTTCACGACTGATTGATATTTCTATGCTTCCACCATGCAAGGGTTGTTGTTTTAAGTTTTCATGGTCTTTTTCATCCACTTCTATACCTATGTAGACCATTATTATGTTACTAACAGAAGTTATGGTCTTCCAACTATCTCATTTTACACCATAAATATTATTAAAAAGCCTTTGGAATATGAAGAGGTGTGCCTACGTCCAGTGGAACTCAGCCCAAATGCACTTTTGGTTGGAAAATTGGGTTGGCTCACTACATAGACATTTGGTCATAAGTACGTACAAGAAACGATACCATTAAATTAATTGGTGAAATATAAATAAAGTGTGTGATATATTAACTTTAATGTATTAATATAATGTTATAAGTACCATATAAATCAATTAATTCCATTGTTGTAACCATCCTTGTAAATTGGTGATGAAAAATGAATTACACTGCTACATGGAGATGGTTTGTCGTATCTACACACGTACTATTCATTTATTTTTTTTATAGGATTTATAAAAGGTATAATATTGTGGTTTCATAATAAAAATAACATATTTGTATATATATGATAATTTATTTATTATTTTAGGATGTACTAAACTCATTAATTGGGAGTATAAGAATAAGTAAACGTTAAGAGTCGGTAATGATGATTACCCTTATTTAAAGAACTTCATTTTGATCTCTTATTAGAGACACTAGGGTTGGTATTTTGGGAAGTCTAGAACATAAAACACCTTAAAATAAAGTTATTAAGAGAAATGGGTAGGGATTGTTAGATATAGATGGCTCAATGTAGTGTAAATAAGTGAAGGAATGGGTGCCATTTTTAATTGAATTGAGGGGGAATTTTGGAATTTCATAAAATATTATTTTAATATAAAATAATTTTCAATTAAAAATGGATAAAAATATATTAATATCCAATATAAGAAAATTATGGTTTAATATACCCTCATACAAAAAAATGAGATATGTTCTGAATAAATTTCTAGCCTTGTCTTTTTGTTTTAACCCTTATTTACACTCATGAACTCTTAATGTAACAACGTGGATTTTTACACTTTGGGGGTTAATATAATTATTATAAAATTCCAAAATACCATTAAATTGATAATTGATAAAATTTATAGAATTATAAAAATCCATTGAAAAATTTAATAATTTGTTTTGAATTTTTTACCATTTAATGAATTATTATTTATTTTAAAATATCATTAATGTCAATTTTGATACTATTCATTACTTTGAATTTTTAAAATATAAATAAAACAAGATTAATTTGAACCAAATATTTTAATATATCCCTAATATGTCATGTTCATATATAAAATTATTTTATGACATTAATTATCTAAAATTATATTTAATTTAATATTTTTAATAGAATTTATTTGATTTCTCCATTAATTAAATAATTACTACATCGGTGTTGTGTAAGCACATAATGTAATAATTTTTCAATAAAATTAATAATAAATTATCATGATTAAGATAAATCTTTTCACTTTCTAATAATATTTTTTGATGATACGTTCTACATAACCACATATTAATAATGTTATAACTATTCAAATCATTAATGTGACATATTTGAATTCTCCTGAAATAAAATATTATAAGATTTATAATCTCTTACTTGAAGATAAAAATGGTAATATATCATAAAATTGAATTATTATGGAATAAAATTACTCATAAAATATAATTTTGGAAATTTTTGGGGTTATTTTTGAGTCCTTTTCATTTTATTATTTTATTTTTATGCTATATTTTCCAATTTACCCTTTATCACGATAAAAACAATTTCCAAGGTTATTATTCATATTGGACAAAAATAAAGGGGAAATATTTAATAAATTTGGACCTTGTGAATAAAAATAGTTAATCCATTTTTCAAAATTCAAAACAAATAAATTTTAGAATTTAATTTAAAATTATTCCCACAAAAGGCAACAAAAAGAGTTTTTTTGAAAAATTCATTTTAAGCCCAAAAGTATACTTACAATAATATTTGGTATAATACTGATTAAAACTATATAAATTAGATTATTTATAAATAAATATTAATTAATTTATATTGATATCAAATTCAAATCATAAATTAACATTTAATATAATGAAATTGAAAATATTATAAAATTTTTTATTTTTTAACTATTGACTAGAAAATAAATCTTTTCATAAACATTTAAATATTTCACCATATATTAATTTTAATATTAATATTTTAAAAAATTAATTAGTTTTTTAAAATAAAATTTATTGAAGTTTAATATGATTATTATAATCTTTACTCTTAAAAAGCAAGAAAACTATTTCTTGAGACCTGTTTTTTGAATAATAAAATTATTTTACTAAAAATTAACCCCTCATTCAAAAAGAATTAATTAATACATTAAAAATCCATTTGTAAATTATATATTTCATAATGTGGTTAATACTATTCATTCCCTCTAATTTAATTTCTTTGTTATAACGATCACATAATAGCATTTCATTGTTTTTTAAAGATGGGTATTGCGTGTAGAAAAAGCTATTAAAAATGATAAATTTAAAGATAGGCATACTGTAAAATATTTGGGTGTGAAGTTATCCCCACTTTAAATAAATAATGTAATTATAATTTGAAATTTTACATTAATAATCAATGGTTTATACATGGAAATTTATTTGTGGGAAACCCACATTGTAAAAAGGGTTAATAAAATATCATCTTAATAATAGAAAATCTGATATGTGAATGTCACCACAAAATTAGGCTTTCAAATATGATAAGATTAGAATAAAGTAAAAATATGTACATGGAATGGAAATATAAAAATAATTTTCAAATGGAGAGTGATAGATAACATGGTTATTATAAATCTAACAGTCATAAGACCATAAATTTGTGAGGGTTAAAATACCATTGATTTCCTGGTATGAATAGAAAACAAATAATTTTTTTGATCCAAAATACTTTTCCAAGATTTAATGGATTAGTTTACTCTCTGGATAATAACTTAAGAAAAAAAACTCACTTGATTTATATCTATGTCATAACTTTAATTTCATCTTTGGGTTATGATTTAATCTATTTTCATATCATTTGATATGCCAGTATATAGTTGTTCAAGCTGAATTTTTCATTCCTAAAGAACTTTTAATGAATCATAATATCTAAAAAACATTCCTTTAGCAACTAAAAATTTATAGAAATTAAAATTATTATCATATGTTTTCAATAAAAATTAATATCCAAAGTTAAAATAAATACTTTCTAAAGTATTTAATCTTAAGTCACGTCCAAAATATTTATATCTTAATTAAAATACCAAACATTTTGATGGAAGGTCACTAAAATTAGAAAATAAACATAACATTTTATTCAATAAATTTTTTTGAAACTCTTAATTTCATATACCAAATATATTAATAACTTGATCACCTTAAGAAATTATTTAAAACATGTATTTTTACAAAAATAAAATCCCAGGTTATTGAATATATTACTTAAATCCAAACAACTAATAATCTCAATAAGGATAACATAAAACATCAAATACTAACCACCTTCATGGTTACCAATAATATCTTGTAAACATATATTTATCAATTTTGTCTCAACATCAAGAATATATTAGTTTAATCTTCCCTGAATCATTTGTTTTGAAAGAGATCTACTTTCCATAGAATCACTTCTCTTGGTCATTGGTTCTATTCATCACATACCTAAAAATCCTTAAATAAATGTTAATTCTTTATAATCCTTATAAATTCAATGATTCTTATAAAGATAATTTCAAAAAAAAAACAATATATTTCTTGGATCTAAATACAAAAACACATTAATCATTACAAGTCATTCTTAAAAAATTAATTGTTCATAATACCATATTCCTTTCATATTCCATTTGTAGTCTCTTCATCATCGATTGTATAAAAATTACTCTTAAAATATTTATAATTATATTTATGAGTTTTCCCCCATAATAAATATATTAAAACTTCACATTTATGACATTAAACCATTAAAGAATCCTTAGAGAGACCATTATTTTCATCCTATTTTAATAACAATACTTTTCATGATTTTTTCTGTCAATTACTTTCTTTGTGTCCTTTTTTACACACACAAAACATCTTCCTATTATTCTAATATATACACATGGTTTTTTATTCTCACATTATCATTATATATGAAACTTAATCTTCTTTCCTATATGGTCTTCACCGCCTGTGCTCTCAGTGAACTCTATCATTCTTTTCATTGTTGAGTTCAATATTTGTTAAAGGTGCAATTTGTTAATCATATATCATGATCAAAAAATATTTTACCTGAGTCATAAATCCATTTGGTTTCTTATAAACACAATTTCTATTACATTTAAAAATTTACATAGTTCCTTCTAGTTGTATACTTTGACCAAAACCAAAAAGCATAGTGAGGAGTTCTAATCATACATTCTCATGAATAGATAAGTAATAATCAATAATTTAAGGTAAATAACTAAAAAAATCCATATAAAAATGATTTTAGTATTAAATACATCCAAAGAGAATATCATTGTGAAAATATCCTGGATAATAATAATAATAACTAAAATAATGGAAATTCTTAATTATAGGACATAATGTTTACTAAGAACATGATATCATTATTATCGTGACCTTTAACAAGATGGTTTAGACTATATGTAAAAACCTATTTAATGCTAGATTAACTTGATACCCATTATGATACTATAGATGTATCTAGAGGCTATTATTAATCAGGACCCACCCATGTCTTCCATGTCTAAATGATTCCTTATATATTGAAAACCCAATTTAATTCATTAATAATTATGCCTTAAAAAGAATATCCATATTTAATAAATAATATGGATTTATTAATAATTCATTAGTAAATCGAACACTTTAAAAATATATTATTGTATGCTGAAATGGTATATGGTTTTTTCTAATACTTTCGTCAAGGCACATTGTCTAGGTGTTAATGTGCACTGATGTTCATTATCACCTTGCATTCCTGATTTCCAAATGTGAGTGGAATTCATATCTTTCATTAGTTATGTATCTCCTTGTTTGAAATGGGGTGATGGGATTTTATTTCCTCTTTCATGGATTACTCTTTGGAACTTGTCTCCTAGTCTGGGTCTTCCTCGTAGAGTTAATCCATGCTTTCCGAACTCAATCCTTGTGTTATCTCTTTATGGACACCAGTTAATTACAATGTTTCTGTCTGGACATTCCAAAGGGTCTTTATTGGGAATTATCCTTTGGTTAAGAGAGCATTCATGTTGGGAATAAATAGAATATATCGATACTGGGAACAATGATCACATGTATTCTTCCTCATAGGATAGAATCTTATAGAGGAATCTGTAGGAATGGAACCCAAGTCATCATGTGTCGGTCCCGATGTATCTGATGCCAAATGCATATCTTCCATGGTTTTCACATCGGTCATACCATGTTTATCATGAGGTATCAAACTCCATAAGTTAATATATTCAATTAATTTCACCTCAGTCATCCCATATTTTTCATGGGGTATTATTATTAGATGGGTTGCGAGTTTAACATCTTGCGGAGATAGAATAATGCTGGTCAGAATTCCCCATAGAGGCGAATCAGGGTAGTTAATCCCATAAAGGGAAGATGTCACATATAAAATTTTATTAGAACACCCTTGGAGGTGGATTCTGGAGCTACACTCCTAGGAGGGTCACGAAGGTTTACCACTATTTGGGGTTGAACCTTGGAGAGGTGTCATACATACCCTTCTAGGGAGATCAAAATCAAAACACACGTAGTTTGATGTCATAGTTTAATATTGTGTGATAGGACAGGTCCATTCATTTTATCATCATGTAGTAAGGAATCACATTTTGTGAATGTATCACCAATGATGGATAGTGTAGGGATTATACATGGAAGCTTCCATTTATAAAATTATCACACTTGGTTGGATTGTGTTGAGGGATTATGCATGGAGGATTCCAAAGTGGGATGCATGATCTTATCAGGATGTTGTAGGATGAGGAAAATTATAGTGGATGTGGATGAAGTGTTGGGTTTCATTTGGAATGTATAGATTGGATGAAATGGTGGATTTGAACCTTATAGGAGTTAGTTAGGAATCAAATCCCACATTGTTCAAAAAGGGGCATTGGGTATTACACCTGAAGAGGCTCATCAGAGGAAGGGGATGAGTTCCAGGTCCACTACTAACATCTAAGACAATGTTATTCATTCCCAATGTGAGAAATAAGAGGAATAATTAAACCTAAAAATCTTGATGTGAAATAAGCACCAACGAGATATGATGTGGCGATTACGTGTGGAAGCTACCCTATGATATTTGTTTCCATGTGGAGAGTGTCTAATTTGATTTGAGGAAGATATCATTCCTTATAAACTATATGTGGAGAATCCTATGAATGGTGTGTTGGACTTACTCATGAAACCTTCCTATTTTTAGAGGTTTGTTCCCCATGGTGGGAGGAGGTGGAATCCCATAACGAGCATACACGGGGATTCTTGTGTACATTCACATGGTAATACAACAGTTTAACGTCATGTTCTTAGGATTTTGGTGAAAGGAAGTATTACATAATTCAACATGAATGGGGTAAACTCACTCCACACCCATTGGTATTATATAACTATTTTACATTTATCCTTGGGATGAGGATAGATACAATAATGCCAAGATATGATGGTTTGGAGGATTGGTCGATGATGAGTTCCATGTTTGCATGCCTATGCTAAAAAGAAAAAGGAATTAATATTAATTTACCGATAAGAAATTGGTAAATTGAAATCTCGGGACATACTTGAATCTGAGTGGGCCATAGGAATTGGAGGAACATGTCACATTGGAACTTGAAATACAGTTTAACCAACCATGGAGTGGTTATGGAGAATTTTAGATCTAAACCATCATGAATAGGTGTCAGAAGAAGGAAGCTAACATAGATAGACCTAGTAATGAAGCTTCTTTAAGCATAGGGCCTCATAAAAGTTACTTCATGAATCGTGGGTACTTCATGGAGTTCAAGGACATACCAAAGGAGGACGATTTGAAAAATAGTGTAAACCTATCTCAATATGATGTCATAGTTTAGGAAAGGAGTTCATTGTAAAGGATTAATGCTTCTCAAAGCCTTAAGTACACCTATAATTGTTATTCTTTAAATAAAGGTGGCATACTTTGATAATGGAATCCCCACCATGGGTGGATACATTCAAGGAGAAGTAAAATGTTTTTTGAGAAGTCCATGTACCTTGGATGGTCTATTTTATTCTGGCACATGATCCTTATGTTCTTTAAAAATTGGGAGAAATTTGGAAGTCCAAGTGTCAGGAAACCATCTTGAAAAGTCATACTAAGCTATGTATTCATAGACAAAATGGGTTTTCAAACCTAGGATGTAGTTTCAGAAGAAGATATGTGCTTCAAGAATAGTCATGCCTCTTTCAGACTCATGAATCATTCCATCAAACCTTTTCACGAATGTGGAGCATCGTCAGACTCACAAAGAGTTCCATTAGGGAATCACTTGTTCACAAAGGGAGAGGGGTATTTAAAAAATGTTTCCACAATATAAACCCTTAAGAGTGTTTTTTGGAGCTTTTGGATATTGGATTTTCTCTAAATCAGTTGTTTCCTCCTCGATTAATTATTTGGAACATATTTACGTGTCAATAAATCCCCCTTCATAATGGGACCTGACTAGAAAAGGAGGTTTAGATTATGATAAAGAATCGCCAAAAAATTTCAATATCCTCCCTTACATGAAGGACATTCTTGGGGCTCACTCTTGATGCTGACACGTGGAGATTGATGGTGAAAAGGTATTCCTGAAACATGGACCTTTGTATGCCTATAAATAGCATGGCTGGGGGCCCTCAAATCTACCTTACATCGTGTGACTAAATGAACCAACACTCACTATTCATGAATCTCACTACCTCCATGATTGTGCTCCATGAATTCATTTTTTATGAATTGGACATTGAAAACAAAATATTCGTAAAGTGATTAAAGTAACTCAGAGCTCGATGAGCTGGGTTCCGTGAACAAGCTTCGTGCAAAACCTCCGCAAACCATATTTAGAAAACAATAATGTTTTTAAATCAATGGATGCTTATAGAGTTTCGTATAAAGTCCTTACAGATGTTTCCCAGATGGAATAAATGAGGACAAAATCATACAAAAAGAGTGGATTTGTAGAAACTCAAACTATAAATCCCTGATTGGGATACTTTCATAGGCTTATAAGGAGTATCCACTATTCAAGATACTACTATTGTATGGATTTGGATTGAGATATGATGTCTTCATATTATTGGTGAGAAGATACAAACCATCATATGGGTTTATAGGCATATCCAGGAAATACCAGTGGCATATGGCTACTGTGGGCCATATCTAGAAGGGTCATGAACCCATCATGGTCGAATTCTTATACAACCACGTCAACAATGTCAATGGGTAAAATATAGGATATTTGGAATCTATTTCATGGAAATAAATGATCATCAAATTGGGATTGTGGACCTGGATAAATGATGGAATGATGTCTAAGATATGCACCAGGGTGGAAAGGTCACAAATGAGTGGGATTGGGATTACTGGGCATGCACATTATTTGACAACATCATAATAGAGTGGAAGTGTGCAAGACTCTATAAACCATCATGGTATTCTCCATTACATGTTTACCATCTATAGAAGATCATGCTAGAGATGTTGAGTAGATTGTCTCTAGGGACTAACAGATTCCACCAACATCAGATGGTGGTCAGCATCATCCTTTTGTAACTTCATCAAATCTCTTGAATCCCAATCATAGGGGTGATGTATAATAATTTTTTCCCTATATAGAATGTGTGGGAAGATCAAGAGAAGTTTATATCTTTGGTGAAAGTACTAATGGACCTAGTGTAGGGAATCAGTGATGTGATGTTGGAGATAAGATATGTCCCCTTCTAGTAGTGGTGCAATTATTTTGCAACATCCCAATAGAGGATATTGTTGAGGGTGAATAGGAATCCCTGAAATTTACAAAGAGGCAATGCACATGTCCAAAAGGGTTCCACTGGGGGAAGGAGGTCTCCCAGGGTAACATCTTGGAAGAGATCCAATAAATGTTTTTGGGGTTTATCATTAATACAGTGAACGAACCTATAGTCAAGTGGGAATTATTCATCAATGTTTTGATCTATGGATGGATTCTCCCAATGATGGACTCTCATATGAGGGTGCATACAAGAACATTTATAATGTAAGATATTCTAGCTATATGGAATCATGTCAATCTCAAAAGCCTAGTACTGGAAATGTTTTACAACGTATATCATCACATTAGCGAGGGGAAAACATCACTACATGTGTGTGGGTCATTCCACTTTTTTTATAGTTGGGTGGAAACATAAATGGGGGATCTAAAAATATCCAAAACATATTCCCCCTCCTAAAAAAACTTCTGTAGAGTGATTCTAAATATAACATGAAGTTACACACTAAAGTTTTGGTCAAAAGGAAGATTTGAACAAGGACCGGTTGGAGGATTACTTCACCCTTCACCTATTTCCACTACCTACAAGGGTAGTGAATGATGAAGGAATACAGTTTGAAGAGTATCGATCATATCTCATAGTTATCCTAGATGGGGTGTTGGGGGAAAGGGTTGACTTCAATCCATTCATTGAGTCATACAACCCAAACCGGTTTGTGAGGTAGTTCAGGTGCTTATAGAGGATGACCCAGATGATATACTCAGAGGTGTTCAATGAGTTTCATCCTTCTGTGATGATTCATCTTTTTATTGTGTTCATGTGAGAAGATGGAAATTTTTATAGAATGAGTTGTCACCTCCCACTTCTACATACGGGCTAACCGATGACTATGCATAGAGTTGGGAAATCACATATCTATGGGAAATAATGAGGCATAAAACCACACCGAACAATGAAATTGTAAGCCCTCCACCATGGGGTAGGGAAGAGTAGTGGATTTAATAAGACATGGAGGAAAGGATGGACCGGTGAGAAGGATAGAAGATGCGGGACCAGTAGTTCATGGTCCCACACAGGCAAGAGGAAAATTTAGAGGATTTGCTGCATTAGGCCCAATGCTCTTGGGTAGATGGAATCGGGAGGATGATAATACATTTAAAGTGGTCCCTATAAATTTCATAAAAACCCCATAGAATCGGTTACATCTTGTAGACATCCCCATCAATACGGTATTTCCTGATGATTGGGACAATTGTGATGTCTTCATGCAGTTATCCAAAGTCCATGGGATGCGGAACCATATAAATGGACTTAGGATTCATCTTACTAGGATTGGTCATTAAAAGTTGGATTTCCTATAGTATCAATAAGTGGGAGAGCAGTATGTGATGGAGTTTGTGGACCTGGTGAATTCTCAGGGCATTACCTGTCTACTGACAGACTAGGTAATGGTGATTCTAGCATGACCTCTCCTATTCAATTACTACCAACTGAAGTAGATGTGCGTGATCCCTTGTTCGATGAATCAGATGAATCTTGGGAAAATGACTCTTTTAAATGGGTCCCCCAAGATAGTGGAGAGATCACAATGTCCATGGGAGAATTTTCTTAACTCTTCAAGGTATGATCTAACTCACATACCCATACAACACATTTCCTCTCTTTATCATCTAGACCCTCTACCTAAAATATGTTATGTGTAGGAGAATCTAAAACCAGATACCCCTACTAGCGGGGATGAAGGTGAATTGATAGGTCTAAATGATCACTCTCTAGGGCCTACACCTAATACAGAAGCCAATAGTGGGACAACAAAATATGAGGTTGTCGGGGTGACAACTTCTGATTCTCTAGAGCTACAGGTCATCTACGGGTGGGAAAACCCTGGTTTCCCGATGGTGAAAACTCAAGTGCTCAATCTATTTTTGCTCAACTATAGTAAGTCTATTGTATTCATCGAGTCATACTCACCATTTTCTGTTTTTATTGACTAATATGTTCCTTTCTTATATAGTACTGGAGGTACTATGAACTCGGCTATTATAAGTGGCCAGGATATTCGGGGTCCCTTATCTAACAAGTACACTGGTCCATGTGGAGCTATTCTTTCAAGCTGATCAGGTCATGATATCAAATGAACAGTTTATTGGGGCTATGAGTCATGCCACTTTAGGGGTGGAACTTGGGGCTGGAAGAGACAACACTGTTGAGGTGGGATCAAGAGATGATTAATAACCCCATAATCTAGAGCCTAGCCTATCTGAGAGTATACCTAGAGAGGATCCTACTACTGAACGTCTTACTCCCTTTCTTGAATATAATCCTACACCACCAGAATATCTGGCATATTCTAACTCTAGGTCGACCTAATAGAATTACATCATCTGGTTCATGACGTGGAGATTCATCCAACACTTCATCCATTAGACTCATGATCCAAATATGGTGGGATGTATGGGGTATCTTCATCACTAGTTATGCAACATATTTACTAGGGGGAGGATTATCGAGGTCTTCATGCACTAATTCATAAATTTCTCGTCGTGAAAGCATGTGAAGGACGCCATCATCAGGATGCTTGCTAGAATTAAATAAGTCCTAAAGAATCCAAAAGATCAAGTAAGTCAGTCATGAGATCCATCACCTGGAAGAACAAAATTATGATTGTTATTCCTTCATTGATACTCAATCAGAACTTGTCATCCAACTGAGATCTCCACTATAAGTGGTTGAGTAGACATGGTAGGTGTCACATCAATTGTCCAATCTCTAAGATGGGATGAACTAGGTACATATCAAGGATGAAAATCTTTGTTCGGTGGATAATGTGGATGAAATGGAGCTTAGGAAGTAGCAGCAGACCCTATAATCCACACTCCAAAGGTTGGCAGAGTCGAAGTGCTCAATCACCAAAGCAGAGTTATAGGGGAAATTTTTCCAGAACTCATTAAAGGATCCAATATACTGATGTCCTTTGTTACTGCTACAACATGCTTTTTTTCAATAAAACATTACTTTATGCATGTAAAAATTTCTATATTTTCTTTAATTATCCCACATTGATCATATTTGGAGGAAAAAATGATCAATCCTATGGTCCCATGGATAATGCTCAGTGTGAAAAACAAGGTATGGACACATGATTTCTTATTTGTATGAGAGCACTAGATAATCATTGAAAACTCAAGGACATCAATATGACTAACCACTGAATGTGTTTGGTCTTCATAGAGGATATTTATGGAGAATGGGGATCCTAGAATAGCCAATTTTCTTTTCAAACATGTGGTAATGAATAATAGGGATAACTCAATGGGTGATGAACCCTATGAAAAAATGGGAATGAGAAGAATGAATAAAAATGAAAAAACTTTGGAACACTGGGTGGGTGGAATAGAAATATAGGACAATTGTTGACCGAGTTCGAAACATAGTATATTTAGCATTAACCTAGAATGGGGAAAATTAAAAGGGGTCAACCGCTGAACATGGTCAAAACCTGTAACCTATCTCAAAAGGTTTTCCAAAGTCTTTTGAGAAATTGGCCCAGGATAGTAAGTGATCCAAAATTTATGTGAAACCAAACCATCTGGGGGTACTTCTAGAAATGTAAGAGGATGAGGATACAAATTAAGGTCACAAAAAGCATGGGTATGGGGTGATAAAATTTTCTAATGGGTTACAACACTCATGGAATTATGCCACTAGGGATTTGAAAATATTGGTCTGAGTGCATTGGGTATGATCAAAGATCAAACCCATATTCTAGAGGAGAGCTATATTTGATTCCATGTGAGAATGAAAGTTCGAATAATGTGGTAGATAATTAGTATTAGTGAAGAGGACCTCTCAAGTGAGGGACTATGATGTTTTTCAGTTTTACGTCATGCGACTGAGGACAATAGAGATGTAGTTTCACATAATACAGATAAGATAATGCATGATACTATTTAATGTCATGTGATAATGACACATATCACTATTTAAAATCATGTAACTAAGATTTTGAACACATTTTAAGGTAATATTTCCAGTAAAATGTTCTTACCATCCTAAACAAGCATGTGTTGTGTGTATGAGTGAAAACATCATTGTGAATGATAGACAAGGATACTAAAACTCCACAAAACATAAATTCACAATAATGTTTTTAGTTTAATGAAATAGATTTTGGACCTAGGTCCCCTTTTGTAGC
Source organism: Viscum album (assembly GCA_963277665.1). NCBI lineage: Eukaryota > Viridiplantae > Streptophyta > Magnoliopsida > Santalales > Viscaceae > Viscum > Viscum album. The sequence continues at coordinate 1,460,092,705 of OY728162.1, read as the reverse complement.
TCAAACACATTGGTATAAACTCTACGATAACTCTTAATTCCATGCGATTTAAGCTCGTTGTGGGAAACAGAGAGAGATAATGGGTTTTATTGACATGTGTAAGAACACATTAGGAATGATACTAAGGGTTTGGAATTTCACTAATATATAAGGAAGTTTAATGGAGGTAAATTGACACTTGTGAGGTTTGTGTTGAGGATGACCAGTTGGTGAGGATTGAATGTTGATAAAATTTGAAAAACATGAATTTCAACCACACCAGCCAGTAATGTGGTGAGAAAATGCAATATTGACTGTTGAACTTCTTTTAAATAAATGATATTATGTTTTTATCAAATATATATTTGGATGTTGTCTGATTATGGGATGTGATCCCAAAAGTATCATGAGACCATCACTGATAGAGGGTATATCTAGATTTAAAGGATGATGAAAATCCAAACAGAGTGATACTCAATGTTTGGAATAGGGCGTATTGGAAAACAGGATTCTAGTTTGGGTCCTTTTAATAGTTTAAAGTCTTATTATGTGGACCATAGTCAGGAGTTAATAGTCATTCCATATGTCTAAGAAAAGGGATGTGCCTCAAGAAGCCATGTGCATGGATGTGTGTGGCATAGTGGAGTGAAAATTCAATGTAGATGAGGACTAAAGAGGTCCAATACACACCACACAATCCTAGGGGTCATCCTCTATGATGAGGGAAATAGAAAAATCCCATGTTTATCATGACTCATCCCATGTTCAGAACATGTTGTATCATTTCTTAATCATTCTATATTCATTGTGTGAGGCATACCGATTTTACACAGGGTAGAATCACAATATAAAATCATGAATTGAAGCTTTTAGGGGACTCTGTTTAAATTCATAGATATTATACCATTGGAGTTGTAAATTTTTTAAGTTCATAATGCATAGACCTACTGTAAAAAGATTAAGGTTGTACTGTCTAGACTATAGGGTCACTGTTTAAGGACATATATTTTTGACCAAAGAGAAGGGGATTACCTAAAATAGATATGTGTAGTATGGTTTCATGATAAACCAACATGAAGGAGGGCTGAGGAGGACCAAGGACACAATACATATTCTAGATAAGATCCTACATACAGTTTAGAGTTTTGGTGCTTGGAATATTTTTTAATAGTCTGAGGTCATCTTTCTTGGATCATAGATACTTATTTTAATGTAATAGAGTTCATACTAGGGAGGGGATCCTCATAAAATGATCAAGTTGGTGTGGAAGGGTAACAATACTAATCTGAATGAGGACCTAGGAGGCCTATAACACACCATACATTCTCAATAAGTTTTTCACATAGTTTAAATTCATTAGGGTTAGAATGTAACTGAGGAAAATGGGCCAAAAGTTCAATGGATTTGTGGTTGGTCCCAAAGATGAAAATTTTGGGCATCACTGTGTATCCCACGAGGATGGGAATAAATCCAAACGTAGTTCATGAATGAGATCCTCATATGTAGTTATGGCCCAAACATAAGAAGGGGTCATTATTGGGATGGTTGAATTAGGGTATCAAAATACATGCATCATTGTTTATACAATATGGTTTTGAATCAATATGTACACAGTCCTTGATGTTGATACACATTGTTTCAAGTTGTACAGTCTGGACCAAAGGGGAAACTGGTTAAAATTCATGGAATACATAATAGTAAAGGTCAGTCTCTAGAGTATTTTTGTGGTACTATAGAGGCATAACCTGACTTAAATGAGGACCCAGGAGGCCCAAATACCACACATACACCTTGAAATTGACTATTTACAGTTTATGGTTGTAATTAATGGACCCTTACCAATGCCAAGGGGCTGAAATATTGGTGAATTCATGGTTGGTCCTAAAGAGGAAATGTATGGGAGTCACTACTTATACCATGAGAATGGGAATAAAGACACATGTAGTTCTTGAGGACGGCCCGGTACATGACCAATGCTAAGGATGATGTTATCTCTAGAGAGAACACCATGGCACCTTGGATTTTATTTTCATACATTTAGAAATATAATGAAATTCAAATTATCATCATATGACTAGGATGATGATTTTCACATAGTTTAACGTCATGCAACTTGGATGATGGTTCTATACAGTTTAATGTCACGCTATTAAAGCATCAGTAACACAATTTAATGAAATATTATAGGGAAAATTGGGAGGAAGTGCTCCAATGTGAATGGTGTGGTGAAGAAGATATAAACGTATGTGAATAAGGTCCTAGTATTCCCAACTCTATACAATTCATGCCAAGGAAGACTATGACAAGGGGGCGAAAGGCTAATGAGTTTGTGGATGTGTCCGAAGAAAACATTTATGGGAATCCCTATGTATCTTGTAAGGATATGAATCAAGCTACACATGGTTCTTGAAGATGGAATGGTAGATGAATAATGGAAAGGATTATTTTCTCTTAGGAGATAACTTTATGGTGTTGTGCAGTTTATCATCATATAGACAGGATGGTGATTCTGTGTAGTTTAATGTCGTACAACTCTAATTATGGGGGAACGTGTTCCAAAATGGATGTGTATGGTGTAGTAGCTATATCCTAACATTAATGAGGACCATGATGGATTTCATCATACCATACATTACCAAGATATACCTTCACACTATTTGAATTCATGATTCTTGGACTTAAACTTTTAGTTTAAGGTCATAGAGTCTGGATCACAGTGGGTAAGCATCTCGACCAAGGGGGATATACAGGAATGATAGTATTAACTTGATGTTAATGAGGTTATAGGAGGAACATACTACATGTCATGTTACTAGGGAGACACACACACATTTTATTTTCATGATGTTGGAACCTGGTCTCTCAATTTATGATCATGAAGCTCAGACCCATCACCTAGTTTAACATCATGTGCATGGAATGTGGACTCCTAGTTTAAGTTCATAGATCTTATATCATATGTTGATAGTTCTAAAATGGATATATGTATTTTGGAATCATGAAAAACCAGATTTGAATGAGGCCAAAGGACTCCCAACACCACACAACACCTTACAGAGATGAACTCATAAACATTTTAAATTCGTGATTCTTGGAGGGTTTCCTCCCTTACGTAAAGTATTTCTTAAGTTACATGGAGTTGGTGGGTGGATTAATATTCTAACCATCCATGGTGGATAAAGAGTTTATTCCATTAGGATATAACATCTGAATGATGAAAGGCATTTCCCATTTGTGTTCAAATTTTGGAGGCTTCCTTCGAAGTATCATTGGTGTTCTAAGATCCAATACCGTGTCACCCGAGTGGAAGGATAGGAGGCTAACCTTCTTTTTTAATTCCCTATTTATCTTGTTCTAGTGACTTTATATATTATTAAAGGCCTAAATCATGTTCTTAATGAGCGTTTCCAACTAAAGTAGATGGACTTATTTGATTATTTATGTAATTTGTTGGTCATAGATATCGGTTCAAAGTTAGAGAAACTAAATCTCAATGGGAAGGACTGCCTCGTTTTCGTACACCAGGATGTATGGAATCACCTAGGTGATATTTTTTGTTATTTTTTGATAATTCCAGAGATAATTGAGGATCCTTTGTATCAAAATATTTTTTTATAGGACCACCATATTCAATATAATGTTTGGGAGGGTTTTTTTAAATGCCTCAATATTTCCATTTTCCTATTCATTGTAGTGTAATGTTTAGTTGGACTAGATGTTGTACTTTTCGCACAACATCATCAACTCAGTAATCCAAAAGTTGTTTTCATTATCGATGAGAATATAATGAGGGAATCTAAATTGATGGATCTTATTAGATCTTATGAATTCAACAACTGATCAGGACTTGACTTCCTTAAGAGGGATTATTTATGGCCACTTGGAAAAGAAATATTTCACTATCTAAGTGAACCATTATTAGAATGTTTTTGTTGGTGGATATATTCTTATGACATCAAGTCCCCATACTTTAAATTCCAAGAGTATTTGATATTTTGAAGTGGCTTTGGTGGTTGGTACACAATGTTTTCATAGACCAGACACGCATGGAACCTCTTGGAAATCTCAATACATTCATGCACCATGGTGGGACAGAAGTATTCCAATCTTAAAATCTAGTGGGAGAGATTAAACCCTTCCTAATGATAACCACATTAATCGACATAAACTTCCTCCATAACCTGGTTAATATTATCTCCTTGGATGAAATAGAGGATAATTCCATTAAACCCACATTTTTAGAGAACTTTCTCAAGGCTAGGTCCACTCTGGAGGGGGAACTATGTGGCATGCTGACAAATTTGATTACGCTCATTTTTGTATAGAGTGAGATCACCATGATAGATATAATTGAAAAAGTTATTTTTTCGATTACAGTTTGTATCAATCATATGGGGGAATGTATGTCTTGATGTAGAAGCACTAGCGATTAGGTAGTTTACATTATGGTTGTCACCATTGTCTAAAATTATAGGAGTGACAACCCTTTGATGTTACACATGAATGTAAAATTTATCCTAGTTATTCTATGTGAGGGAGGTGGATACGATGGATAGGGAATCGTCTCAACCATTCTATGACTGGGGAACATGAGTAACCTTTGGCTGAGAGGGGAAATGGGCCATCATCTAGTGTGTGCACCCTAATAAGGGAATGTGCTCATGATTCCTGGTGATATAATAACCATTGATTTTCTTGATGACTAAATTGGAGTATCCTATTACATGAAAGTAGGGAACATCAATCTCGGGGTCCATCTAGAGATCTATAAAGAGAGCCTAATACTCTGCCTTCTTTTTGGTGAAGCCTTATGATACCAAGAATGAGTAGGGTTTGACAACTTGTTTTGGGGTGATGAAGATGACAGCCAAGCCTACTTTGTTGAGCTTGGTATCATTGATCCTCCTACCAGTAGTTCTTTGAAGGGAGCCATCGAAATGAATCTTCAATTATGGAACAGACTGATGAGAGGATGACCTCATTCAAGAAATAAAAATACATAAGCGATTCATCAGGGTCCAAATAATATTCCTATAAGTTTTTAATTTCATGAACCTCAATTTCCTTCTATGTAATGAACCTAATGTCAAAATACTAATGGATCGCTTCCCAGATCTCTATCCATCCTATAAACATCGATAGAATTAAGATATACTTTAGCGGATCTACCAGAGACACCATTTATATCTTATGATGTTGTAGATAGTGTCGCAACATTGGTACAACAAAAACCATTGTGAGACAACACTTCTCAATGGAGATTATCTAGACTCTGTGATAAGGATCATGCGACTGAGATAGTAAAAACTATTCTCTATTCCCTAGTTTTTCTTTTTAGTGAGAAGGATTCCAAGGGCTCATTATATGGTGGTCACATAACGGGCCAGAGTATTTTTAGAAATAGGAGGCATCAAATCCAGAGGTTGTAATAGGTACATATTGATCTCCTCAAATCTAGTATAAAAATATTTATCCCACTAGTATATATTTCCTTTATTCATGATCCTAGAAAAGGGGTTACACTTTCCAACTAGATTTGTGATGAATTGGAATATGTAATCTATCTGGCCTCAGAGCTCCTGGAGGTTGCTCGGAAGTGGAATTTGGTTGAGGTCTAGAATCATCAATTCCTCAATATCAATATATATATATATCAGATGATGAAAATGAGAAACTTATCAGAGGAAATACCTATGGAACACTTTAACAGTTTCATATTCAAATGTTAGGAGAGGAGGAATATGAAAAATTTATCAATGTCTCTGAGATGGTCCTGATGCTGGCAAGATTTGACCATAAAATAATTTACATAGAATTACACTAATTTCTTGAGGATAATATTAAAGATATGGTACATGGATCATAGATAAGTTTCTCTGGTGTTCTTTTTAACAAAATTCTTTTCTTCATAATAGAAATTACCATGTGTTACTCTGAAGGTGGTAGACTCCTAATTATCTGGGGCCATCTAGATCAGATTATATGTATATTATCAATCCATGAAGAAGTGATCCAATAACCTAGTAGTGTCATAAATAAATATCCATATCACTGGAAGGGGAAAATAATTCTTCATATAGTGGCGATTGTGATATTGGAAGTTGATACATACTCTAATCTTCTCGTTCTTTTTCCTAACTAGAACAACATTTTCTAGCCACCTGGGGTAGTACACTTCCCTAAAAAAATTGATTTCAGAAGCTTATAATCTTCATTCTTGACTAGGGAACCATAATAAGGATTAATTTTTCTTGGAGGCAGCTTGACCCTAGGATAGCCTACTAGGAGATCAAGATGTTGGAAAGTGGCCTGAGGGTCTAGTCATGTCATCTCATAATAACACGAGGAAAATATATCACGATGCTACTTCAAGAAATCCAAGTACTATTATTGTTCCTCTAGATTCATGGATACACTCATCATCATTAGACTTGGATCTATCCCAGTACCATGTTTCAACTTAACTATCTCATCGACAATAGTAGATACACCCTCTTTGAATGCAGGTGGAGAATCTTCAAAATCATCTTTATCATCATAGGAAGGGGAATTAATGGGATTATATGGTTCATCTGGGATAACTGGTTATGTAGGAACATTGGTTCCCACTTGGGAAGATATGAAATCCTTAAGTGGAAACACTTTCTCTTATGAAACTATGGAGATAGAGGTTTTTATGTCGATTCCATCTGGACATCTACCGCATGGTCCATGCTTGATGTTAATGAAATGGTGACAGGTTGGTTTCTGGAGATTTATCTCAACTCAGAATAAAAGGTGAGTATGAAACACAATTTTTTTCGTGGATCGAACATCTTGATATATTATAGGTGTATGGGCTTTGGTATCACATGAGCTTTATGGTGTTAGATTATGAGGTAATATTTTGGTGTTCCTTTCACTTAGGGACACAATATTCATTCTTCCCAAAAACAATGAAGAAAATTACTATGTCGGGTGTCATATACTCTAATTGGTGAATTGAGAGGAAGAACGTGTCATCCAAATCTATCCATAGGATAGATGAAATGGTGGGGTGCTAGACCTCATTGGTATAAACCTACTTATCATTTATCTTTTAATAGTCAACATCTATATAGTGGGATTCACTAGTGTTGAAGGGGGACACATCATCTTGGATCATGCCTACTTGACAGTTGAGGGAGTACTTAAGGAATTGGTGATGTTAGGAGGGAATTACTACCTATAGATATATATAGGTCATACCCGTTAGTTTTTTTGTAAGAGGTATCCTTTGAGACAACCAGGAATTTAATTTTTGATACCAAACTACCGAACTGGGTCTTCAAATAGATCATGCCGCATGGAATTTGATTGTTCCTTTCATAACCCTATATTTTCAAGTTATATGGGATTAAATATTATTCAGTCAGTCCTAGATTGTGGAGTATTCAGGTCATGATGAGATCGATCCTTAAACCTGTGTCTATGAGGCAGTAGGAAACATCCATGCCATTAAACTTGTTGGTGATGTTCAATAGGTGAATGTGACCCTACAAAGGGGATACGCCATCTTCTTCTGAGAATGAGATGATGTCTTGAAATTATTCCTACTTGACCTACTTAGTATAGAAGTTTTATATGGCTGCTGCATCTACATTAAATTATAGGGGAATTTTCATGACTTCTCTAAGATCCTCATGAATATATTCTAATTGGAGGAGGGAATTCATGATCAAGAGTCTCATAGTGATGCTGGCGAGGTGTTTTCTAACATCATACTTCGATTCCAGGTGCACATTTTTTCCCAATGGGGATCACTCGTTGGTAGGAGGTACAATAGGAAATGTGGGACAAACTAATAGATTCTGGACGATGCTAGTAATTCTTAGTTTCTTATCAGATAAATTTCTTAGAACCACAAGTGGTTTATTTTTGGATATAAGATAACTCGCTTTAGTTGGACGCGGCCGATCATGATGTGGTCATGATTATTCTTCTTGGTCAATTAGCACCGTTAGCCATAGTGGGGTGTATGACATAGCAGTTTGGGAAAACTATTCATGTTGATATCTAGATAGAACCTACTATCATGTTTCAATAGCATGCACAACCTAGTTCAAAGTACTAGCCTAATAATTCTGGAGATTTACATGTCTTAGACTCCTTAGATGGAATCAACTAGAGGAACTCAAAGAGATTTTTATATATTCTTCATCATTAGGGACTGTATAGGGGTCCACTAACTCTACAGTGTTCATAGAGGCATTCTCTTGGCCATCATGAGTGGAATCTTCCATTTTTGGGAGGACCCTAAACTTGATTACCATTTATGGAGGGATGAAGAAAATGATATTATAGGAAATATTTGGTACCAATGGAGGAATATATTTTCCCTTATTTCGTCGGTGCCTACTCTTCTGAGTTGAATAAGGACACATTCAGATGCAAATGTATCAATCAGATAAAGTGCAAGAACTTCCTGAGGTTCAGACTAGACTATGTGGGCACAGATGACGCCATGGGTGTGAAGAATTGTCTTGCGAGTCAACTAGTTGTCATACTTTTAGTTCCATATTTAGAAACATGTTTCCATTCATCATAACATTCACTGTCATTTTTTATTTTTTGTGAGATGTGTGCCACTTAGGTTGAGACATCGATCAACTTGAGCCAGACATTATCCACTTGGTCCTAAATCCAATACTTGAACACATGGCACCACTTGACGGTATGTCCAAGGATCTTGTGGTAAAGGAAGTGGTCAAGGTGATCATTGAATTAAACATCTTGTGGATTCTTTTACTCTAGATGTTTCATAATTCTCTATTCTAAGGAACTATAAAATTAACTATGGACGTGTGCTTCTTTGAAGGAGTAATTCATTTTTTTACTATTTGGGAAGGAAACTCTAGGAGATTTTCACAGATTAGTGGTCAAATCCTATTGAGGGTCCATATTTTCATTATCTCATATAGGTGGTGGTACTTGATGAGGTGGTGTCTACCAATTATATTTTGGGAATGGTTGATCTTAATGAGACTACTACAATCAAAAAGGTTGTACATGGTAAGGCTTTATCAGTAATAGATATAGTGGCTTAGGGGCCTCTACCTATACTTCATTAGTAGTCTCTAACCTTAGGATCTTTTTACAGGGGCTAGGAGAGGTAGTCAATGTGCCTACTCAGCCTTTTCTAAGGCTTCCTCTAGGTGGTTCTCTTTTAGAGAAAAATCCTGAAAAACACATGTGAAATTTTGAGCAATGAGGGTGGAAAACAACTCAGTATTAATGTTTCCCACCCACATTTCATCATATTCTCTTGGTTTGGTGTCATATATAGAAAATAAAAGGTCTCTCCCACTAGGTGAAAAAGTTTACAATGTACTCATTAGTAGTTTCTTGCACTTGAAGAGGGCATAAATACTTATCTTGTGAGTATTGGAGCTGAAATGGTAGAGAAAATTTTTATGAAGTTCTTTCCAACCAATGATTGACCCAATGGGTAACTAAGTGTGATAAACAAGTATAGGTCCTTCTAGAATCCAAATAAAACATTTCATCTTGGATGACTCCCTCTACTTTGTGTTCCCAACATGGTCCCTCACCTTGATATGATGTGGCCCCAATGCTATAATGGGTCACCCATCCTATTGAAGGTGGTGAATCTAGGATTCCAAATGTTTGGGGGTGATTCCATGTCACCCACCCAATTCCGATATGGATTTCCTTCAGGTGGGATCACCACCTATTGCATCTACTACGCCTCAGGTTACACAGTGAGGGAAGCTATATCATCTTGGTGGGGGTCCCTATATTGATATGGACCCCATAACACAAGTGCGTTAACATGATCATTAACATGGTAAGACAACTCAACGGCTCATGGCATAGCCTATGGAGTTTCTCAATCTAAATATCAAAGACTATCACGCTGCTCAGGCTAGCTTGGGGACTATTATATTAGATGATTTTCAGAAACCCTGGTCTCAACCCAATTGGGATGCACCATATTTCTTGGCTCCATTGGAAGAAACTATCCAAGAAGGACTTATGGCTACCATATATTCCCTAGTGGGTAGGAACGTGATCTTTTTTAGGATTTCTATAATCTAGACACCAATCAGTGAATATCCCATGGATTATTCTCTTATGATCTCTGACCTTATTGAGAAAGGTGGTGATAGTAGGGTCAAATTATTTCTTCTATGCGATGTTAGATGTATCGTAGGGATCGAGATATTCCTTGCCATATTTGGTATTCAAACTGATTGTAAAAGATGTAGAAGGGTTTCTGAGGCAAATTTTTTGCTATTCTAAGTGACTAGAAACACCTTTGTGAGGATCCACCAAATATTGCACTTCCATAGGGGTGGGTTGTCTCTTTCATATCACACATCGGTGTCCCCATCCTTTGATATCTCAAGGATGACCATGTCCATCATGAAAATACAAAGGGGAATATCCTCAATTTCACTATGAAAATCAGGCCTCCACAGGATGGATATGAAATCCAGAGAAGAATACTACACCTAGACACATATCTACATGTGTGGAGATGAAACCTAAATGATTCTATAGATCACTTTGATTATCTACATACATCTTTGTTGGAGGATTTTGGGGTAAAAAAGTGATGTAGGGTGTCGAGGAACTAGGAGTGTAGCTATGTCAACCATGTGTCATTGTTGATCAATGTCATTAAAGAGTTCCCAACTTCCAAGGTAGATCAAATGGTAGTAACGAAGGTGAAAGTACATCATCTAGATAGTTCGATGGAAACACATCACCTGGTCCTGGGTGAGGGACTATGAGATGTGGATGTTGTGAACAATATTCATCCAGAAAACCACTGAAAATTGATCAAGATCCAGAGTACCCCACATGATCTTTGGCTCAGAAACAAGGTTCATCTCTTGATTACACCATGCTTCTACCGCTACTTGACACAGAATTGATGGTAGAACATATGTATATATGTGTGATGGTGGACTCACTGGTGGAGGAGATGCTGCATGATATTATAGGTCACTACATGTTGGGTCATCTCCGTGGGGCAGTTCTGACAGTATTATTACATCTGGGTATGACTGAGTTCTTACCACTGCATCATGTGCAAGGGAATTAGTAGTCATTGGAGAGCCTAACAAATTCTCATCGTCTATCATATTCCAAAAAAGCTCTATGTGATATCTAGTAGAGGTATAGAATTAAACAGGAAATGATAGAGATGTCTGCACCATGAGACCCTAGAAGGGAGAAAAATCTTTCTCCACCATCATGTACGTATGAAATTGTTTGGATTTGTTTTGGATTTCACCTTCCAAGATGACGAACTTCACCTACCAGACTCTTTCTCCACACTCTAATGTAGATGACTAGGGTGAGGTTCTCTCATTAAATCATACTCTTATACATAATCGGAGAGTTTAACGTGATTTAAAATGACTTAGAACATTCCATAATTTTGAATTTGGTGGTGACGGTTAACCCTTCTACACAGGGAAGGCTACTTAAAGAAGGGATGTTCTTTAACATGGGGATGACCTCTGGTCTGATTTGTGATGAAGAAGGGATAACCTATTATTTTTTATATAATAGCATGTGGATGACCTCTATGTAGACTGATATAAATAGTAAGGGGAGGACCTCTATACTGGAAATTTGAAATGCGAGGAGGAACTTTATAATGATCAATACTAGAGTGTGGAGTACCTCCACTTGAGATTATGTAAACAATGGGAGGACCTCCATGTTGGTGATTTAAGGTGTAAGGAGGGCCTCCACTCTAGTTTTCTATGGAATGGGGAGGACCTTCATATTAGATGATGGTGATAGCATGGGTGGACATCCATAATGATCAATAATGAAGCAGGGAGTGGCAGGAGGGGGACCTTCACCATGATTTGTGCTAGAGCAGGGAGGGTGTTCACTTGAGCTAAGAACGGTGAGAGGGGGGCCTTCATGCTGATAGTTTGTGACACAGCGAGGACCTCCGTATTGGGTACCACAAGTATAGGGAGGACCTCCATGATATATGAAGATGATGTGGGGGGGGATCCACTTCGTTCTATGATGGAGAAATGGGGAGGACCACCATGTTTTGTGTTAATGTGGGGAGGACCACTGATATGTTTGGAGACTGCATAGGTAGGAACTCCATAATTGAACTCATCATTACATACTGATCTGTAACAACTGTTGATGATGCTATTAGCTAACAGAGTCAACCCAACCTACCAGTAGGGCAGATGAGGTCTCAATCCTAAATGAGCATTGATGGGTCCCTTCTTTACATTGGGAAGGATATAAAAGAATGCTATGGTGGTGTCAGGAGCCACTGGAGATTTAGAATACAATACCCCTTGTTGGGATTCCTCTTGGGTATGTTCCCTCCATTGGTATCAGGTCATTTAGATCAAGGCTGACAGAGCTGGGGAATAGTCCACTTGTTCCTCATCATAGAGAACTGATCACTTATGATGCAGATGATGCCTGGTGGAAGTCCTCCATAGTGCATCTTGGGTGGTACTAATTTTTGGGGTGACTCTAGAATCCCCTAACTCTTTATCATAGGGGATTGAGTCATAGTATATTTCCAGGAAAGGCTCCAGATGTAGTTTTTTGTTGGTGTGGAGAGCAGTTTCACCCTGTTCAACCCATGAGGATGGTAGTTTCAGTGAGGAGAAAAATCCTCTAGTTCTTGGAAATCCATATCCCTCATTGGAATGACTCCCTCCTTCCCATAGCATCATACAAGGGCGTCCATTTCCCCCTCTGAATGATCTTTGAGGGTGAGACTGGGTGTGGTCACTCGATAGCTAATGATGTAGAATAATTTGTGGAGGAGGGGGGTCAATCAAAATTTATGCATTTAACATTATCCTACACTAACATCTATGGATAGTGGGAAATTATTTTCTTATATCTTGAGTCCATTAATGTATAAAGATTCATATGTTATTATGGATATAAGGAAGACAATTCCCAATTCCCCAATGTCTTCCAATCATCCATTGATGAAGATTAAAATTCGTATTGATGATGTCACATACCAGAATACCTAACAAATAAATTCCCTAATTCCTAGTGTGTTCCATGTCAGACATAATATTTTCTTATTGGGACCTGGTACTAGATATCTTAATCTAGTGAAATGTTATTCAATTTATGTATCGAATAATAATATCCCCCATGTTTAGGAGAAGAGTTTTATGTTGGATTCACCATTTATTTTTCTAAATCATTCATTGGGAGGACATCATAGAGTTAAGGCATGTTCATGGAACTCATTACCAGCTCCATATCTTTGTGGTCTCAAGTTAATTACATGAATTGTTTCTAGACATTTTGAAGGTTATTGAGAGGGTAGAAACCTTCAGTTAGGAGAGTAGTCACATTGGGTATCAATGGAATGTTTCAACACTAGGGACATTGTTCACCTGCATTTTTTTACATGGGGGGACATCTCATAGATTAATATTTAGGTGTGTAACCCAAGGCATCCCATGTTGGTCACGAGGTATCTAATGCCAATGGAATATCTTCCATGGATTTAATCATGGGAATCCCATATTTATAATTAGGTAGTTGACTCCATGGGTGTATATATTCCATGGTTTTCACCCTGGTAGTAACATTTTTAGCATGGGGTAGAAGTATTAGACATGTCACGATTTTAGCATCATGTGGAGATAGAATGAGGCTGAGTAGAACACCCCATAAAGGAATATGAAGGAAATTCATCCCATAAAGGGAATATGTCACATCATTAAGGTTAATCAAAAAATCCTTGGAGATAGATCTAGGAGGCTTACCCATAAGTGGGGGAACCATGTTTTTCTGTTGGTTGGGATTGATCCTCAGAGAGGCATCTTACATTCCCGTATTAGGATATGGGGATCAAACCATTTTTAGTTTGATGCAACTGTTTAAGGTCATATAATGACAGGTCCATGTAGGTTATCATTATGTGGTAAGGATGATCACTTCACTAAAAGATCATTGAAAGGGAGAGTGTGGGGATTATGCATGTAATCTTCACTTTGAAAGAGGATTTATCATGGTTGGATTGTTGGGGGGGGTGCTTACGCATAAAAGCTTCCCGAGTGGGTAGCATGATCTTACCGGGATGTGGGTTACTCAAGAAAATCAAGATAGATGTTGATGAAGTGTTGGTTTTCATGTGGAATGGATATATTGGATTCAATTGTGGGTTTGTACCTCAGTGGGGCTTCTTAATTATCCTAGTTAGTTGGGAACCAAATCCCACATATTTCAGAAAGGTTCATTAGAAATTACACTTGAAGAGTCCCATATGAGGTAGTGTATTAGTTTCATTATCACTATTAACCTCTAAGGCAATGTGATTCATGATTAGTGTGAGAAACAATAGGAAACAGTTGACCTAAAAATCGTGATGTGAATGATACACCAATGAGAGATGATGTGGGGCTTATGTGTGGAATTTTCCTTAGGAGGATGTCATTCCATGTGGGGGGGATCTAATTCAATGTGAGGAAGTTCTAATTTCTTGTTATTAATACATAGAGTACCCTAATAAAGTTGTTTGTACTTACGTATGAAAGAATCCTATTTTTGGAGGTCTTTGACCTATGGTGGGAGATGGTGGCATCCCATGATCAGAATACATGGGGAATAGCGTACAAATTGAATGGGACAAGACTATAGTTTATCACCATTTTCTGAAGAAGTTAGTGCTAGTAATATTTACACCAAGTAGTGTGTACATGGAGGAATCACTCTATACCCCTTGGGATTACATAATCGCAACACATTTACCTTTGGGAGGGGGATGACTTCAACAATTCCAGGATAGGATGGGGTGTAAAAGTGGTCTATCATGAGGTCTATGTTAGTGTTTCTATGCTGAGAAGAAAGAGGTATTAGAATAACTATGATTAATTAAAGGGTGGATAGGATTATCAGGAAACACTTGAAGTGGAGTGGGCTATAATAATGGGTGACATAGGTAACATCGGGACTTAAAGTGCAGCTGAACAAATCCTTGATGGGTATGGAGGATTTGGGAACTCAAACATCACGAAGAGGTGTCAACAGAAGGGGGGAAACATGGAGAGGCCTAGGAAAGGGGATTCATGAAGAATAAGTCCTTATAAATAGGTGCTTCATGATTATAAGTTGCTTCATAGAGGCAAGGTAATTCATGAAGGAGGAGGCATCATGAAACATGGTGTCCCTGCATCATGATGAAGTCTCGGTTCATGAAAGGAGTTCTTCATGAAAAATTAATGCTTCATGAAGCCTCAAGTATCCCTAAGTTAATAATTACTTTTTTAATGGAGTATTATGTTATCAAAGGTATCCCTACCATCGTTGGAGGCTTTCAAGAACACATAAATGGGGTTTTCATAAAGTCCAAGTACCTTGGATGGTCCATTTTTGTCTGGATCACAATGGTCTGGTGCTTCATGGATTAGGATAAATTTATAAGTCTAAGGGTCGAGTAACCATCCTAAAAACTCAAATTGATATGGGTATTTGTAGCTAAATGGGATTCATGAAGATTTTATGTGGTTTGTGAAGTAGATGTCTATTTTGTGAATGTTCGTGACTCTGTTAAAATCACGAATCATATCATCAAACCATTGTATAGCTATGGAGTGTCCTCAGATTCGTTGAGCAGACCATTAGGTAATTGTGAATTCATGGAGGGTTAAGGGTCTTCATGGAAGTTATTTGTAAAAAAACCATTAATATTGTTTTTTGACCCATTGTAGCAATTATCTGCTCCAAACTGGTTGTGCCCTCCTCAACTAATCCAGTGGCACTTATTTTTGTGCCAACAACAAATTAAGAAATAATCGTATCCATGATACAAGAATATGCATTTCTAATTGAAATGTAATTTTCAATTAATTTTGACCATAAATAAATCAATGGGGGATATATACTACACAAAAAAATAGGTTCATAATATTAATATATACCTTAATAAAGTTAAATCGTGATAAATTCCCTTACCACTTATAATTAGTTGAATAATATACCCCATAAATGAATAAAAATTAACCAAACCTTAAATACAAAGAGAATAAATAAATTAATGATATAACATGTAAAATATGTGTCATATACATCTTTTAAAATAATATTTTTCCAAAATACATAAATATGCCTCAATGAGAGAAAAGTTGAGATGAATTCCATTTCAAAGATCATATAATTGAATTGAACATTAATAAAATGAATCAATTATATTTATTCACTATAAATCCACATTAAATAAGTTTAAATACAACATAATATGACCAAAATTAATTTCACGTATTCTCATAGTATGACCTATTAAATGAAGTATAAGTTTAACCTAATATTGGAAATTGAGTTATGAAACCAGTTACCTTGCACATTACTTTCATTGAACATTATTTAACCCCCTATATAATGGTTTAACGAATTTTATTAATTTACACCATAACCATATTCTAATGGATTAGATAATATATGATCCTATTATTTAATCTTATCTCCCATTTGTTAATTATTATTCATTATTACCCTCAATCCAGGTGTTAACTACTTCATTTTTTTATCCATGTTTTGTTGTGTATGTCCTAGATTTTGTGAATAGAATATAGTTAAATAATATCAATAATTATATAAAGATCAGATATATAATATTTATTAATTATATTAATTTTTATAATCATTATTTAATTTTGAACCAGTAAAATGAATCGCATCACATTGTGGAGATGGTAGGTTGTACGAACAAATGAGTGATGATATTATTCCATTAATAGGTGAAATGGAATGGAATTTGGTGATATATTACTTTTCTAGAATAAAAATTATGTAATATTTACCATATATATATATTCATTATTCACATCATTATAATCATCCATGTAAGGTGGTGATGAAAAATGAATTACCTCGTTATGTGGGGATGAAAAGTTGTTTGTATGCATGTGTGGTGCTTTAATTTTTCATAGGATAGATAAAATATAGAATATGGTTGTTTAATAATACTTATAAAATATTATTATATATATTATGGATTATTTATTATTTTAGGATGGAAAAAACACATGAAGAGGAAGTAGAAGAAGAAATAAACATGAAAGATTCAGTAAAGATGATTACCTCCTCTTTAGAGGGCTTCCTTTATATATCTTCTTTGGGACACTAGGTTCGGTATATTAAGATAAAAGAATTTATAAAACATGGATAAGGAAGTTTGGAAGATAGATGGTCAGGTTTTGATTTAGATAATTGATCAATGTGGTGTAAAGAAGTGAAGGGGTGCCCTTTTATAATTAAAGTGAGGGGCACTTTAGGAATTTCTTATAATATTATATCAATGTGAATTTATTTTCAATTTAAAATGAATAGAAACTTAATAATTTTTAATATAATATTTTTATGGGTCCAAAATTCCTATTCGAATAAAATATAGATATGTTTTGAATAAATTTATACCCTTATCTTTTGGTTTTAACCATTATTTATCATCTTTAACTCTTATCATGACAATATAGATTTTTACTCCTTCAGGGTTAATATACATACTTTAAAATTACAAATGACCCTGAAATGGATCGTGGATGATAATCTCATCCTAATCCAATTTATTTTTTCGAATTTAAATTTTTTCAGAATTTTATATAATTTAATAAATTATTATTTATTTTAAAATATCCTTATGGTCAATTTTGAAAACATTCATTACATTTACCTTTACAAATATCAATAGAACAAGATAAATTAGAAAAATAATAATTAAATACATCTATAATATGTCAAGGTAATATATAAAATTCATGCATGACATTAATTTTCTCGAATTTTATTTATTTTAATATTTTTATATCATTTATATGATTTTTTCATTAATTAAATAACTATTTCATCAGTGTTGTGCAAGCATTTAAGGTAATTATTTATCCACTAAAAATTAAAAATAAATTATCCGGATGAATATAAATATTTAAATTTTAAATTATTATTTATATTTTAATTTATCCTATGGATAACCCTATATTAATAAGGTTATAATTATTAAAATCTTGAATGTGTCATCTTGGAGTTTTTTTAAAATATTATAAGGGTCATAATCACTTCCTAATGGAAAAAAGGTAACATATCTGTAAACTAAATGATTACAAAAAATAATTACCAATCCAATGAAATGGGATATAGTGTTATGATAATTTTTAAGTCCTTATAATTTTGTCATTTTATTTTTAACATATATTTCCTTGTTTACCCCTTACTATGGTAACAAAAATTATCATGCTTACTATTCATATTTGTTAAAAAATATAACTATTTAATAAATTTTTCCTTATGAATCCAAATATGAAATCCATTATTAAAAATTTAAAAAAAAGAATTTGATAAACATGATTTAAAATTAATCCTACAAAAATCAATGAAAAACAGTTTTCTTGAAGAACACATTTTTATGTGCAAAAATGTACTTATACGAGAATAATGTATAAGGATTATTAAAGTAAATAAATTATAATATTTATAAATAAAGGGTTATTGTTTTAAATTGATATCAAATTGAAATCATAAATATAATTTTAATATATAAAATTTGACCGTATTATAAATATCAGCATTTTTTCACTATTCACTTGAAAATCAATCTTTTCAAAAAAATATCAAAAATTCACCATAAGATAGTTTTAATAAGATTATTTAAAAACGAAATTAGTTTTATAAAATAAAAATATAGGGAAGTTTAAGAATTTTTTTATAATATTTACACATAAAAACAAAGAAACAAATTTTGACGAAAACATAATTTTTAAGAATAAAATAATTTTACTAAAAATGAAATGATTAATCAAAAACCATTAATTACTAAATTAATAATGATGTGGAATTTTATATATTTCATAATGTGGTTAACAGTATTCATTCCGAATAATTTAACCACTTGTTTATAACGATCATATAATAAATTATTATTGTTCATTTAAATGGGTGTTGTGTCAGCGTAAGCTATTAAAGATGTCAAATTTTAAAATAGGCACACCATAAAATACTTGGTTGTTACAGTAACCCATCCTTAATAAACTTTCATCTAAAATATTTTAGGTCTCACTTAAAAAATCAATGGTTTATACATAAAAATTTCTTTTTGGGTAACACTCATCATAAATAAGGTTAATAAAACATCCTCTTGGTTAGAGAAAAGTGAATTTTGAAGGTCACCAC
Source organism: Viscum album (assembly GCA_963277665.1). Taxonomy (NCBI): domain Eukaryota; kingdom Viridiplantae; phylum Streptophyta; class Magnoliopsida; order Santalales; family Viscaceae; genus Viscum; species Viscum album. The sequence goes on along the minus strand of OY728162.1, from coordinate 1,460,073,550 downwards.
AAAATTGGGCTTTTGAATATGAGAAATATATAGGGAAGTGAAAATATGGACATATAAGAGAAATATGACTTTGAAGTTCTAATGAAGAGTTATATATAACATGGTCATTAAAAAGATAACTATCAAAAAACTATATATTTGTAATGGGTTAAAAGACTATTGATTTCTTATTAAGAAAAGTAAATTGATTATTTTTTTGATACAAAATCCTTTTACAAGAGTTTAGGGATTCGTTTACTATCCAGATAATCACTTGATAAAATAATCATACATTATTTATTTCCAATTCATAATAATAATCTCATCTTTTGGTTGTGCTTCAATCAATTTTTCACTTCATATCTTATGCTAGGAAATGGATATTCAAGATGAATTTTTCATTCTTGAATAAATATTAATTAATAATATGATCCAAAATTATTTCCATCAGCCACTAAATATTTAATGAAACTAAAATAATTATCACATTTTATCAATTAATAATAATTTCAAAATTTTAACATAGTACATTACATAAGTTGTTAATCTTAAGACTCATCGAAAATAAGTTTGTCCAAATTAAAATGCCAACAATTTAGAATGAAGTTCCCTATATTTCCAAAATGATCTTAATATTAGTTTAGAAAAACAATATAATATAACTGATGTGTCACATATAAAATATATTAATACTTTATCACCATAAAACCTTAATTAAACATACATGATTCCAAAAATAAAATCTAGAGTTTCTGAATATATTCTTTAAATCCATACTACTAATAATCCCAAAAAAGATAACATAAACCATCAATTCACTAACCACCTTCATGGTCATCAATATTATACCATAAAAACTAATTTATCACTTTTATCCAAACATCAAGCACATTTTAAGGTTATCTTCCACAAATCATGTGTTTTGTAAAAGATCAACATGTAATAGAATCACTTTTATTGTTATTAGTACTATTCATCACATACCTCAAAATACTTAAATAAATTTTACTTCAGAACAATTATTATACATTTCATTATTCTTATAATGATAATGTAAAAAAATTGCAACTATTTATTTGATTCAAATACTGAAACACTTTAGTAATTACACATCATTCTTAAACAATCAACTATTCTTTTTTTAGGAATGTGGTTCCTCAGTCAAAGACCAAGGAACAATTTATTGAAAAAAAACAGGTTACAAGAGTCTGAAAGAAGGAAATTTATTACAATCTTTATCATAAAATGAGATCAAATCACCAAGAAATTCATTCTACCGTGTAATGTCCTAGTTGACCCCCTTGTTGGAAATCCCATCATAAACCATGTTCGCTTCATAAAAATCATGAGTGTAAATGTAGTTGATATCCGAGAGTGAGGCAAGGGAATTCATCCAACAGAAAATAAGTGGCCGGGCAAGATGCACCACCCCCAGCCAAATAGCTTGGAAAATTGTGGTTGAATCAATTTTTATCCAAATATTATTCTAACCCTTTTGTTTAGAAAAGTCCACAGCATGTATAACCCCTTCATTTCCACTTTCAGATAAGAGGCCATACCACAACTAGAAAAGAATCATCCATGACACCTACCAAGATAGTCTCTGAAAATGGAACCACATCCAGAAGGTCTCGGGTTTGTTTTCAAAGAACCATCAACATTCACTTAGATCTATCCTGGTAGTAGAGATTTCCAGAATACCTCAAAAGTGTGTTGTGGTTGTTTCTAATAACCACCAATACAAATTCGGTGAAGGATCTCAATGTCACCAATAGTGATGTCACACTACGCTTTATGAATTGAGTCAGTATCCCATATGGCAATGAGAATAGGTGTCTTACCTGTATTGATCCTTTATGAGAAATTATTATAAAGAATATTATTTCTATCATACCATATCACATGTAAGAATTTAGCAACCACAGTCAGAAAAAGATTCCTTTTTTGAGAAGATTTAGAATTTACAAATGCTAAAATTGAGAGCTGATAGAATCAAGAAGTTACTATATGAACCAAAAATGTCAAGAATTTAATTATAAAGTGTTGCAATTGTAGCACAAGATAGTAAAAAATGATTAGAATCCTCTCTGTGTTGGTTGAACAGGTGAAATATAGAGAAAAGATAAATTGAAAAAGATTGTAGGAAAGCTTTAGTAGGGACCCTCTTATAAGAAATACGCCAAATAAGAGTAAGTATCGAGGGCATAATCCATGGTTTACTAAAAGCTTTCAACCAACATAGGCTAAAATTAAAATTTATGAAATTTTTATGGTAAAAACTCTTTGAATCTAGAACACCAATGTAATAAGGTTCCCAAATGAGTAAATCCTCATAGATAGAGAACTGATAATTGCCAATAACATGAATAATGATATTAGGGAGAGTGGTGTCATGAGAATTAACAACATCTCCAATAGTGGAGTTAATATTGTCAGGAGGATTAGTGGAAGGTAGCATGGAGAAACCATTAACTATTATTAATAACTCCTTCCTTTCAAATTTCATTTATAATCTATTCATCATTATTATTATAGCCCTTAATCATTAAATATTATTCATTCTATGTATTGGTTTCCCCTCATAGGACATCGATTAACTTTCCACATTTAGGAAATTCAATCATCGATGATACCTTAGGGAGACTATTATTATCATCAAAGTTTATTAACCAAACTTTCATTTAGTTTTCATGGAAATTAAATTCTTTGTTTCCTTCTTTCCACACCCAAATTATCTTACTATTCTTACAATATATCCACTTAGGTGTTTTTTCTCACATTTTTAACCTATAGGAAACTAAATCTTATATCATCCATTGTATCCACCACCTGATCTCTTAGTGAACATTATCTTTCTCTTCTTTGGTGAGTCCGAGATTTGATTTAGGTGAAATTTTTTAATAATATATCATGATCACAATATCTTTTAGCATATTAATCATGCCATTCGATTTCTCGTCAAAATGTTGTTTATTTCATTCAACATTAACCAAGTTCTTTCTTGTCCCATCCATTGACAAAAACAAAAAACCACAGTGTGAGTAATGATAATTTTCCATAGTCATGAGAAATAATTTATATGATATATAAATCATGACATTTTCTCAATATATGAATCCTTATTTTTAAACTAGTTTATCCATTTTTATTACCAATCCCATAGGATGATATCCTATACTAAGACATACACTTAAATTCGTTCAAAAGGATATATTCCCTAATATATATTTTCCTAAATCTATTTCCTAATGATTCTACAAAAATTTCTCTGATATCAAGTTTAATGAACCTAAATCTAGTATCCCAGTGTTTTTGGTTAATTTGTTATATTTTCAGATTATACAACGGATCACATCACCAATTATAGATCAGTTTAGTAGTCTTGACAAACTAGATACATACATGGTTTCCATATTAAATTTTGAAAACACAAATTACACTATTTTTTAGAATTAAATTATTCCCTCTAGAATATATTTTCATAATAATCATAGTACACATCATGGATTCATGGGGAAATAAAAAAATAAGGGTGAGATCAAATGATTAGTATGGGTTAAGTACATCAGAAGCTATCATAAATGAATAAGCATTAATAATATAGAATGGTAAATAAATGAACACACATGACATTTAAATAACATGACTATCATAATTAAATAGGGAATAATCCATATGGAATGGTAAGTATCAAAATAGTCATTCCATTTAAATTACTTAACTACATGTATAGATAAGGCATAATCAATATAAAAATGTATGTAACTGAACACACGTTCCATATTCAAAAATGATTTGAGAATGAAATGCATCCAAAGACAATATCATAATGAAAATATTGTAGATAACAATAATAACTGAAATGAAGTAAATTTTAAATTATCAAACTTTTTGTTTCCTAGTCACATGATTCCTTTACTATTATGACCTTTCACAATATGGTTTAAACTACAATTAAAAACTTATTTAATGATAGCTTACCTTTATTCACCTCATGAGACTATTGATGCATCAATGGGACATCATTAACCCCGCCCCGCCCATGTCTTGAATTTCCAAAAAATTACTAAAATATATAATAATAAATTTATTTCCTCAAGTAATATAACTTATAAACAAATGTAAATATTTAATAAAAAATATCGATTTATCAATAATTCCCCAATCAATCAAACACTTCCAAAATGTAAGACAGTATGTTGAAATGACATACGACCAAGGAAATAGTATATTCATGATAGAGGAATATGAATATTTAATATAAATTTAATGTTCAACGAATTATTATCATAAACAAATCAATAGGGTATATATATTCCATATAATACATATTAGGTGCATAATATTAAAATATACTTAAATAAAGTGATATTGAGATGAATTCCTTTAACACTTCTAATGAGTTGAATTATATTCCCTGTGAATGAATAACATTTAAAAAACCTTATATATCATGACAATATATAAATTCATGATATAACAAGTCAATTGGGTGTCATATAGACTTAATAAAAATAATATAGGTGCATAATACCAAAATACAGCTCAACGAGTGAACATTTGAGATAATGTCCCTTAGAAATATCATATCATTGAAGTGAGTGTTAATAAAATGAATTTAATATGTGTATCCACTGTAAATCCACACAAAGAAATTGTAAATAAAAAATAATATATTAAAAATTAATTTCAAAAATAATGTTTTCATAACATAATCAATGAAGTAGAAGTTTAACCCCAAGATTGGAAATTGAGTTAAGAAGCTCAATACCCAAATATTTCCATTAATTGAATGTGATTTAACCTATTATATAATGGTTTAAGGAATTTTATTAATTTATAAAGAACCATATTCAAATTTATGATATCATATATGATCCTCTTATATCATATTATCACCCATTTTCTAATAATATTTCATTATTACCCATGTTTTGGGTGTTAACTACTTCACTTTCCCATACATGTTTTATTGGACAACGCTCAATTCTTGTGAATATGATATTATTCCATCATATATAGAATTATATTAAGGTTAGGGATACAATATTTATTTTTTATATATATTTTATAATAATTCCTTAATTTTGAACATGGAAAATTAATCTCATCACGTCGTAGAGATAGTAGGCCTTATATATGCACGAGCGCAAAATCATTCCATTAAGGGGTGAAAGGGAAAGGAAGTGTGTGATATATAAATTTTAAAGAATAAATATCATTTCATAAGTAAGATATATATACATAAATTCCATCATTATAAACGTACTTTTAAAGTGATAATGAAAAATGAATTACACTGCTACGTTGAGATGGTAAGTTATATGTATGCTAATGTTGTGTATTCATTTTTCATGGGATGGATAATAGGTAGAATATAGTTTTATAATAATAATAATAATTACATATCATTATATATATTATTATAGGATAGAAACATCATAAGAAGAGGATTTATAAGAATAAAAAACATGAAAGATTCAGTAAAGATTACGACCTTTTCATCGGCGAACTTCCTCTAGATCACTTTTTAAGGACTCTAGAGATGGTCCTTTTTGATTAAAAGAACATAAAAAACGTGGATAATGAAGTTTATAAGATAAATGGGCAGGTTTTTTGTGATCTATACTCTTTTATGTTGTGTAAATAAGTGAAGGGATGTGCTTTTATAATTGAGGTGAGGGCACTTTAGGAATTACAAAAAATATTAATTTATTATAAATTAATTTTCAATAATAAATGGATATGAACTTATTAATTTTTAATCTAATATGATATTGGTTTTATAATCCCTCATAAAATAAAATTTATATAGGTTATTCAGAAATTTATTCACTTATCTTTTGTTTTAACCCTTATTTATCCTCATTAACTCTTACCGTGACAAACATGGATTTTTAATCATTAAGGTTAATATAATTTATATAAAATGCGATAAGACACATAAATGGATAATTAATGAAATTTAATACCTTATTAAAATAATTTATTTGAATAAAATATAATTATGAATTTTTTAACAATTAATAAAATATTATTTATTTTCAAATATCATTATTGACAAATTTTACATTATTCAATACTTTGAATTTTAAAAATATTAACACAATAATTTAACTTCAAAAACATTAATACATATATAATATGTCATGTTAATATATAAAATTCTTTAATTACATTAATTTTATCAAATTATATATATTTTAATATTTTTAATATCATTTTGTTTTATTTTTCTATTAATTAAATAAATGTTACCTCAGTGTTGTGAAAGAAATTATAGCACTTATTTATTTAATAAAAATATTAAAAAAATTAACATTATAAATAAAAATATTTTATTTTTCCATTGAATCTTTATAGATGAGGACATTATCTATATGAACACATATTAATAATTTGTTTCTTATTAAAATCATGAATGTGACATCTTTGACATTTCATTAAATAATATATTATAATGTTAATAATCACTTCCTAATAAAAAATAGTGGCCATATATCTGAAAAAATGATTTTTATTGATGAATATTACTCATAAACTAAATTTGTGTCATTTTGTTTGGTCATTTTCTAGTTCTTATCATTTTAATATTTTATTTTTAACTTAGAAAACCCAATTTACTCTTTATCGTGGTAATGAAAATTACCAAGGTTACTATTAATATTGGAAAAAACTAAAAGTGAATTATTTTCTAAATTTGAACCTTATAAATCCAAATATGTAATCCATTTTAAAAAAATTCAAAACATATAATTTTCATAATTTATTGAAAAATTAATCAAACAAAATGCAATGACAAATAGTTTTATTGAAAAATACATTTCTAATCGCAAAAATGTACTTATACCAAAATAAGGTATAACAATGATTAAAATGAAAAAAATAGATTATTTATAACCAAATATTACTTGAGTTAAATTGAGATCAAATACCCCTGTTGTTTTCTTGGGTGGGGAGGGTGGGTTGGGGTTTGGCGCGTGGTTGCGGGGCTGAGTCCCCAGACCAACAGTTTATTTTCAATTTTTATTCTAGTATTGTGTGATGAACTTGTGATTTTACCAAAATTTTATTTTATATTTAGAAAAAATTAAAATAAAAAATATAAATTTAATCTACATAAATTGACTATATTATAATAACTGGTATTTTTTCAGTATTCATTGAAAAATCAACCTTTTCAGAAAATTCTCAAAAATTCATGAGATGTTAATGTTGATATTATTATTTAAAAAATGATATAATTTTTAGAAAATAAAATTTATATAATTTTAAAAAAAAATATAATAATATTTAGTCATAAAAATTAAGAAAATAATTTTTGAAGAAAACAAATATTTTGAAGAATGGAATGGTTTTTCTAAAAATTAAAGACTTATTCACAATTAATTAATTAATAACATGAAATCAGTACCTCACATAAATTTATAAACATGAAACATGGTCCACTCAAGATCCTTTGAGCATGAAATATAGTTCCATTCAATAACTTAAAAACATTAAATCCAATTTCAGGCATATACTTATGGACATTAAATCTATGAATACATATAAGTTTATGGTCATGAAAACCAAATCCATTCATAAAAATGTGAATGTGAAATCAGGTTCACACCTAAATTTTTTTCCCTCATGAGTCATAAGTCATTACGCAATTCATTAGAGGTGTATATAGATCCAACACATCACATAATGAAAACAATATATATTTGTTCCATAGGACCATAAAAAATTCATCATATTATAACAAATGAAAAGAAATGTGTTTCACATTTTATCTTTTTATCATAAACATAAATAATATAGAGAAATAATAAGTATGGTATCATCCAACAATATCCCTGGTAAAGTATAAGTAATACAAAATTATTTCATATTATATGGAAACTTGTTTTTAAAGATAACTAGGAATAATTCATGAAGAAAATAAATTTTCCATTTTAAATTAACTTCACTTTTCAAAAAGATTCACACATATCAATGAAATATTTTCCATTTCAAAAGAAACTTTTAAACTTGTATAGTAAGATTAAAATAATTTAGGCTTCATGATGGTATGAAAATCCAATCATGTTTTATAATTTAAAAAACATTCTTTCAATATTTTTTTAGAAAAGTCATAAAGTACATCTATTGGAAAATGACAAAACAATTCCTTTCAAACTGTGGTTTAAAATTTTAACCATGGATAAAAACGATTTAAATTTTTTTTAGGGGAATATTAAAAACATTTTTTCAAATATTTTTATTACTCATGGACATATAATATAAATATTCCATAGCTAATACTTAAAAATAAACAAAACCGAATAATGATGATATTATGAAATAAATTTTTACCACTTTGGTAACTTCTGAATCATAATCCAAAAGAAATAATATAATTTATATGGATATTTATTTACCATAATTTTCATGGTAATAATAAAAAAAATCATATGTATTATATGTAACACAGAAAAGATACATTTAGTGTATAAGGCATACATCCCATAAAAATAAAAGTGAGATGAGATTATCTTACCGCAAGTATTTCATTTCATTGTTTTCATTAAAAACTCATGTATAATAAATATATACTTATTATTGATTTATTACATGACCATATTTATATCTATAATACCATTTATTATTTATTTTTAATGTAACGACCCAGAATTTTATTAATAAAAATTCCTCTTGATATAATTAAATGTCTTGTTATATAATATGGTTATATAACATATGCACATCCTCGGTCATATGTTTTTTCATTTTAAAATACTTTTAAAAATTTTATTGTTGCTAATATAGTTGTTAAATAGTAATCTCATGATTAGTATAAATATAGGGCTTTAACAAACCCAATTTACTCAGAAAAAGAAAGTGATGGCCTCATCTAGTAGAATTGATCCATACAAATCCCATTTGTCAGATCTAAGAAAGATGGTGGCTTCATTGGGCTTAGATATTAACCAAGCCCTATCTAAGAATCAACATGTAAAGATCAAACGAAACCTCATACTAGATAAGTAGAAGTTAATATATATTACCACCCAAGCAATGTTATATGAGCCACCCCAAGAGTATGTCACCATTGCACACCTTACGCTTCAGTCTTATGTGGTTGTTATAAGGTGTTATGTAATGATACCATATTGCTATGATTATGTACAATATTTTTTTATAGATAATATACATTCATTTTATTATTGTCACCATGTAAATTTTTTTTAAACAAAAAATAATATTTTAAATTAATATGAAATTAAGAAATCTATTTTTATTAATTAAGGAATTTTTTAATTAAATATGAAATTATTAATATATTACTTTTTATCTAAAATAAATTACTTTTTATCAAATATAAATTATCATATAATTTTTAGGAGTATAATTATAATTTTTATTAAGGTTTGAAAGCTATTTTTGTCAAAACCCATGAATTTTTAATAAATGTATGTTTTTATTTTAAAAGTAAAAAATTAACATAATTAGAAAAAAATTTGATTAAATGAATATTATTTTTCGAATCAGGATGTTGAAATTATCCAGTGGTGAATTTTTCATAATTTTCCAAGACAATCGAATTTTTGGGTAAAAATTAAATATCGTTTAATTATATAGTGTGTTTTATGACATCATAATGACCTAATAGTGATTTAATAAAATTATATAAGTGGTATAATCTACCAATATAAGTTTTTCCATTAAAACAATGTTATTTTAAGTTTTTTTAATTTATTTTACAAATCTTTAGTGGACCCTACAATGCATATAAAATATCTTAACCTTTTAAAATGTTATCCTTGAGTGTGTGACTCACCTCGACATAAACAAGTAAAAAATATTTAAAATATAGTACATTGGAATTATAAAATAATGTTTAACACTCCCTTTTGTAAAAACCATGGGAAAAACCCAAGGGTTGGTTTGTGGTTTTGATTAGTTTAATGTGTGGTGTCCAAAACCAAAATAATAAAGAATTCCCTCTCATTTCCTATATAATCTCACCCAAGATCCCACTTAATCTTCACTCAATTCCTTTAGTTAGAGAAAAACCTCTACCCTTTTTTCTCAAGAATCCTCCCAAGGTGACCCAAGATCCATAGAATCCTCTCTCAAGCCTCCCCCAAGCCTTTGGGATCACACTTTCAAGGAAGGGATTTCTTCCTTTCCCATTTTTGTCCAACTTTATTTGTGTTGTTATATCATTTTAAATTGAATTAAAAATGTTGGGGTATGATTTCTCACCTCCCCCATATTTCCCTTATTATGTTTTAATGATGATATTACCCTTTATCTCTCATTAATGCCTCTTATGTACACTCGTTACCATGCTGAAATTCAGTATGGTATTTCTCTCTCCTCATTTACATTCATGAAATTATTTTGTTTTATGTATAAAAATTCCATTACATATGTTGGTACATGTATACATATAACCCCCTTACTGTAAATTTCATGTATATATGATTATACACCCCTTCCACCCTCATAAACAATTTTTATGAATTGTTATGTCACATCGTTTTGATGCTAAAATTGCACCACGATTTTCCAAGCCAAAGTCATTGTGTAGTGAATACCATGCCCATTTCCTTATCAAGAGTATTCACTTTTATGCACATTTACATATTTATTATATAGATTCATGTATTAATTCTACATTCCTTTATCATGGAATAAATGATGATATTTAATGAATCCATGTTATATGATCTAAATGGCACACTTATGCTTGAAATTAAATAATTAAGAAGGGTGTGACCTAATAGCGATCCAATGCATTGGGTAAAGATTAGTATCATGATACATCAAATGAAATGAGGGTTATCTCATGACAATTCATGTTCATTGAGGTTTTACTCTTTCCCCATGTTCAATGGGACTTGGCTCATGCTATCATGTTAAATTTTGTTTCCACAATTCCATGTTCTGTTAATCATGTTATATCATGCCTTTATGTTCACATTTCTTTTATACTCCATTGATATACCTACTTATTAACATGTATTGTATTCTTCATTTTATGCCTTTTTACTCCCTTAGTGGGAATTATAGCTCACCCTTTTCTTATGCAGGTCCTCAGGTTATCCCATGCAATGCTATATATAAGGAAATGTAGTGGTCATGTAAAGGAATTTTTCAATAATGATGTTGTGTTTCATGTTTTAAGTTGTTATGTAATGTTTCTAATCCCTAAAGACACCATACCTCTCAATATTATATGTTTTATAAAGTTAAGGTTTTATGTAATAAATAATGTTTAAGTGTGTAATAAAGATCAGGGTTTTTATAGTTGGAATCCAAGGATAGGTTTAGTTATTTTTGGGATTAGGATTAGAAAACCCTAGAGAAAGCCTTAGGGATAAGAATAAGTATAATAAAAACATCCCTAAATATTGGTGAGTACTGATTAATTGTTTTATCAATCAAGTACATCCTTGTCTTGATATGATCATGTAGTGGTGCCTCTGGCAGAGATGTACCTAGGTGAGAAAACTCTGACAAGGAGTTTCAGGATTAACCTAGGGTATCCTGGTACACGACAATAGGCCATTCTGCACTATTTGTTACGATACTCGTGAAGGATATGCTTTAGTAAATTCAAAATCTTAGTATGAAAAATTTTTAAGGTAATAAAAAAATTCCCCTATGAATATATGTTGGGAAGTAGATCATGGATTACATAGATCGAAGCCTATAGATCTATATGTTCAGTAAATAAATTTTATTTATAAGTTATCTCTTTAATGTCATTAGATTACCCTTTATGTTTTTAATTGTTATCTTCCCTTCATTTTCTTGGATGAAGTAAATAAGGAGAACCAAAATCGAAAATTTAAAGGTAGGGTAATCTTCCATAGTTCTACACATTCTTTTATATCCCAAAGGTTTAGTAAAATAATCCCAACACCATCAAAAATCATGGATGTAAAGATTTCAGTGAGAAAAACTATTTTGTAGTTCATTGAAATGTATGTTCTAGTTTTAATAATTACTTCCTCCAATTGGTTTCCATTATATTAATTTAATAAACCAAAAACATCAAATAGTTCTTTATCTAAAGGGGACCTACTTTCCAAAGGCAGGCATCTGTTAAGTTTAAACATTGTGATACTTAGGAACATGAATTGGTCTATAGGATGGGAGTTCGGACTCATCACACTTTTTTAGGGGGAATTGTTGTCTACTCTATTACTCTATTTATAAATTTAAGACATTTTCATTAATCCTTATTAATTCACCAAGTATAACATCTGTTTTCCTTGGAATTTACAATCATTTATTAAAATGTGTAAAATTTATAGTCACTGGTATGCATTCATGGTTCTTCATTAATAGAGATATTCATATGTATTCTAGGTTCTCCATCAATTTTATCCTCTAATATACTATTTAAAGATTATTTTAATCATCATTATGATGAAACTTGTTTTTAATCCACTCAATGGGGCACTCTGAGACTTATTGTCATCCAGGGAGATAAAGGCTTGTTTTGATATTGGGATCATAACCATAAAATAGGCTACCTATGTATCCTTGTGAAAGGAATCAGAACCCTCGTAGTTTGGTTCCGCTTAATGGGAGACATCATAGCTTTTAAGTTAATGTGATAAGGACCTAACCATACAATTTAATGACTTGTGGTGAGCTCATCTAAGAAAAAAGTGCTTAGTCAAAGTTTGGTGTGGGACTTATTCAAAAACATCTCAATGAACATGGAAAGGATTTGGGTTTCCAAGTAAGATTGGACTCTGTTCGGAATATGGACCAAGGAGAACAGGATTGATTTGAAGTTTTGGGTTTGAACCTCAAGGAGGATTCCTATGTATCCCATGTGGATAAGAATCAAATCCCACATAGTTCGATAAGACTTATAAGAGAACGCAGTATTATGAGAGAAATAATTTTGGGATTACTACCTAAAAACGATTTCTTTATGATTTAGTCTTTTAATTTTGGGATTATTCCTAAGTAGGATGCCTAGATAAGGGAATTATGGTTTCATTCCTTAAGTGGATATCTGGTGAGATCGATACCTAAAAAGGCTTCCTACATATCCCGATTATGGTGTGAATCAGAGTTCTCATAGTTCATTCACCGTGGGTGATTGTGAAAATGCAGTAATCATCACAAATCTATTATCCCACATGAGTAATGATCGGTGTGAGAAATAATAGGATGTGAAGGATTCAACAATGAAAATCACTTTTCCACCTCTTCTCGTGGAGGAGGGTGAGCCTACGATGGCAATAGTGGATGAGGGAAGGGCAGCCCGGGAAGAGGGCGAAGCGACAAGACCTCCATTTGTTCTCTTTACATTGGACAAGGGTCCAATAAAAGAAAGAAGGGATGAAGGTTGGTGTCTTAAACCATTATGGCTACCCATAGTTACAAAGCTCAACGGAAGAGGGAATGGGTAATTAATTTCCTTGTGCCCATCTCTCCTATGGTATTTGGCACAGAAGAATATAAAAGAAATGACACTACCTCCTTCAAGAAAATATTGGGACTTATGCTAGGATGGTTTCCCTATAATTGATCCTTGTATGGGAGGGGGACTTATCCTTTGTTAAAAAGTAAATTTAGGTGTGAAATGTACCTTCCCAACCAAAAGACCAAAGGTTTCATATTGTATCTTTAAGAAGGGAGAGGTTAGGACCCAAACCCTCCTCCAAACCGGGAACTTACTAACACTATTCCTGGGAGAAAGGTCCATGTGACTATGGATATAAAAACCCACAAACACTCCATGAAACCTAACCCCATTGTAAAAATAATTTGGGAAACCAATGACCATGGATATACAAACCCAAATAATATACATGATGATGTGTCTTTCCCAAAGGTTTGATAAGTAAGGAGGTGTTAGTGGAGGTCTCAATAGAATCCCTTTCAAACAATGGAGCTAAGGAAGAATAATCCTTACCATGAATGTCTTTCAAGAGGGCTTGATGGATTTTATAATGAAGATAGTAAGTAATTCAATGAGGGGCCCCAATTAGAGAATGGCACACAAGTATGGGCATGAAAGTAGACTTGGGCGACCTAATATTGGCTCAATCCTTTAGGAGTATTCACAGGTTTTCCTAGAAGTGGGGCTTTCAAGTTCCTATGAAAGGAATAGGTGGCACGCAATTGTTTCTGATTTAGGGAGTTTGGACTCTTTAGGAACACAAGTGTTATGATTTTCAAACACTAAATGGTCTTAAGTCCAATGATACTACTTTAAATCCTCCACTCAAGGTATTGAAGAACTACCATGAATGCTTGGGAAGACTTGGGCGAAGCACTAGAGAGACAAGTGCAGTAATTGGTATTTAGGTAAATTCATCCAACCTATTTAAGGCCCCAATGGTCTATTTATAGGAAAATATAGTACCCTAAGAGAAAATAGTTTGGGCACACAGGTAAGTTGCACAACATTTTGGGGTGCGCAAGTATGTTGCGCACTGACGCCCTTTTGGTCTGATTAAGGCATCCCAAAACTCATGACTTTACCAATCTCAATGTTCTTCATATATTTTCCCCTTTTCATTCTAAGTTATTTCATTTTTTCATTTTTAGACACTTTTACGGAATGGAGTGTCTTGAAAATCCCACCCCCCCCCCTAAAAATTGGGTTTGGAATGAAAAGAGGATCATATACTGAGTTAAAGTAATGAAAGGGAAGGAAGAGAATAATGGGGTGTGGAAGTGTTGTTCGTGTGATACAATTGTTCTTGAAAGTTTACAACACACATGATTTTGGTGTGTAGTGTGACATGCATCGCCTATATATAGTGGTGTCACTTCGGGGAAAAGCCTTGTGAATTCCGAAATTTCATCTCTTGGTGCGCAACTCTTCTTTCACTCAGACTCTTCTGTTTAGCTTTGATTCTTCTGTATGTTTTTAGTTGCACTCTATAAGTGGAGAGTTATACTTGTGTGTCCACTAATACTAGAGCACCAAGTTTATACTTGAATGACTTAATTACATGGCCAATTGTTTATTAAAACACCAAAAATGAACTTACTTAAAATATTATTTTTTTGTTTTTTCCAGGTTCAATGGCTCCCAAAATAATTAGAACTAGTGATGAGCTCACCTGTAAGAGGATTGATGACATGATGAATTTATTCTGTCATGATTACGTCATAGTTTGTGATACCACCCTTCCAAACATATAAAAATATTTGAAGAAGTGTCATGTTAACTTTTCTTGAAGCACCTATTAGCCTTGATATATTTATGGCCATCTGTAGGATGTCAATATTCCAGACCCAAAGAACTATGTCCCATATTCTTGGTTTCGAGATTATAACAAATTCCCATAGGATAATTTTTCTATTTGGGGGTCATTTTCTAATGATGGGACAGCAAAGAAAGCTCATATTATAAATCATAGCATGTGTACTCCATATTTGAAGGCACATACACCCGAGCTGTAGCCACAATATTATTCATCCATATTTCAGGATTCATGGACGAATCCGTCCAAGGGTTGGATGAAAAGTTGGGATTTCCACCCAAGAGGAGGTGTAAAACCTTCATGGATGTGGGCATACTGGGTTTGCAAGACCTGTGTTGAATTTACATATGACTTGAAAGGTGTCAGGATTTATGAAGTTTCCTAGGTTGCACAAACTTATGTGTATTGGAATGATGATTTCATGACAGAATTTTTAAGCTGATTGAGCCTGTTGGATTGAATATAAAGATATGTATATCTATTAGATGAAACAATACAAGAGGGGGGTGAATTGTAGGTTTAAAAACCTATGATTTTTAGCAGTTAAGGGATTAGTTTAAATGATCTTAAACTAATACAAATACAAATACCCACAATTGTATTGAATGTAAAAAGGTATGATGTATTGTAATACTAATGTAATTTAAAACAATTGTATTCAAAATGAACACAATAATCAGAGTAATACAAAGATGAATGATTCTACCTTAAAGCCTATAGAATCAATCAATACAATATGTAATAGAATGATTTTAATTGAAACAATTACAATTGAATATGTAAAGAAGAAATGAAACAATACAAATTCCTTTCTAATACAAGTAACAGCGGAAATGTAAAAGTATTACAATTCTTTTAACCCAAAGAGAAGGGTTATCCTTTCACCTAGGATAAAAGGTCTGTCTCACCAACACCTTGATGATCCCTCGATACGATGATCGGCACGTCTGTCTGCCTATCCCCGGCAGCCCACGATATGATGATCGGCAAGTCTGTCTGCTTATCCCTGGCAGCCCTCGATACGATGATCGACACGTCTGTCTGCCTATCCCCGGCAGCCCTCGATTTTGTAGGTAATCGGCACCTCTGTCTTTCAAATACTTGAAAGCCCTCGATACGATGATCAGACGCACAAGGCAGATGATAGAAGTCACAGTGTCTCTCTTTAGAATCATGGTAGTTCACAGAGTCTCTTCATTCGTTCTTTTTGTTCATCGTTCTACTCTCAGCTTCAAATGACCTCCTATTTATAGGCCTTGGGTTCCAACGGTCATATTGCCTCCAACGGTCATATTGAAAGAGAAAGCACGACATCATTTTGATTAGTTTGTAACTAAATCAACGACATCATTTTGTTAGGACATAAGATATATAGAAATGAAAAACATGAGTACGATTCATATACAATAAGTGTTTTTGACTAAGTATTGAAACAAGAATGTAACACAAGTTATGAGTAACAGAATCAATACAATTTTCATATTTAGTATGATCAGCATTGTACGATTTGCATGGTAAGTACGATCAGTATTGTACGATACGATATGGTCAGTACGATCAGTATTGTACGATACGATATGGTTAGTACGATCAGTATGATCAGTACGATCAGCATGATCAGTACGATCAACATGATCGGTACAATCAGTTTGATTAGTATCGTACGATACGATATGGATAGTACGATCACCATTGTACGATACGATAAACAAAATAGAAGACAATTGTAAATTCCATAATATGATAGAATGCATTTGTGATTTCCAAAACATGATATAGAAGTCAAAAGAGGACTTTTGACTCAACAATCTCCCCCTTTTTGGAAAGCACAACACACAAAGTAAATGTAACAAGAAATACTTATCTCCCCCTGAGTTATTGAAAACTCTTCTGAATAAGAAATTGAATACAACTAACTCCCCCTTATGTATGGAATTTCCTAAGGATTGTATTCATAGATTTTCCTTAAGAGTGTTGTAAAGCATTCTCCCCCTTTATAAAACATTCTCCCCTTTGTAAAAATTCTCCCCCTTTGTGATTTACAAAAAGGAATAGGTAATCTTGAATTGTTTGAAGGAGTTACAGGGAAAAAAACAAGATAATGGATAAAATGATCATAAAAGTCATTTCAAAACAAAGATAAGTCCAAAAGAACACAAATACAACAATCATTTGTTTTCTCTTTCCTTCTCCTTCTTTATAAGCTCATGAAGAACAGTTTTCATCTTTTTGATCTCCTTCTTGTCTTCAGAAATTGATTCACCCTGAGTTCTGAGAAGCTCTTGTTGGTCCGCAAAAATCTGATCTTGATTTCTGATAGTCTCCTCCTGGACTCTGATTACTTCTTCAAGGGTATCAATTCTGTTTTGTAAATTCTTGTTATCTTTGGATAACACAGAATTTTGATTCTTCAACAAAACTATTTCATCTTTGAAAGTTGAAACCTTCAATAATTCAGATTGGAAAGCATTCATTCTCTCTTGCAAGTCTTTCACTGAAGGAATATTGTCTCTTTGAGAAGAAAAAAGATTTAACCTTTCAACCGTTTCTCTGTCAAGCTTATTGAAATCAATTGCAAGCTCATTTGATAACCTTCTTATATCTTCAATAGAAATTTCATGATCATTGATTGAGCTTTCTGTTTTGTATGACCACTTGGTCATCTTATTGCATGCCTTCTTATGAGCAACCAAACTTTCTGAAATAACTTTCAAATCGGCTTCTATTGACAAAACTTTCTTCCTTAATTCTTTTACAGAGCCAAACTTCTTCTTCTGATTTTCAGTAATAAAATCAATCTTCCCTTCCAGCCTCGGAAAATAAAGAATGGTCTTCTCAACCCTTCTCAAAACATGAACAATGTAATCACTTTTCTTGAGAGAGATTGTATGCTCTGAATCAGTATCTTCATCGTACGATGCGAGTTCATACGATCTGATTGAGTCAACAATAGGTTGTTTTCCTTTTGCTTTTTCTTTCTGATTTCTTTCTCCTTCCACTTTGTCACTAATGACAACAACTTTATCAGAAAGAGAGGATTGATCACCATGCTTTTCATGAAAAGACATTTTGTCCGAAGATTGTGCTTGATCGGCATGAGGAGTTTGTTGAACACCTTCACTCAGCTTTTGAACTGATTCCTCTCTACTCTTCTTTGAACTTTGAAGAAATTCTAAAAGAAAGTATCCTTCTTCTTCTTCCACTTCTTCCATCTCTTTCATCACTTGTTTTTGTTTTCCTTTCTCAGGGAGACTCTGTACGATGGGCTCTTGGTGCACTTCTTCTGTTAGTTGAGCACTAGCTTGCTCTACTGCTTTCAAGACATTGGAGACATCAAAGTCCTGAGCCTTTCTTTTCAAAAGAACCTTCTTCTTCTTTTCAGCATGAAGAGTTTCTTCTACCCTTACTCTTTCTGCAAAGGCCTCAGCAGGGTCAAGACCGAACTTCGGATCACCTTCCTTTCTCTGTTCCTTATCCTTTCTCCATTTTTCTACAACCTCCTTACTGTACCTCGGCTTCTTCTTGGGCTTTGAACTGGTTTGCAGATCAGACTTTTGAGTTACACCAGTAGACTGAAAATCTTTGGCTGGCATAGGTGCCGATTGATTATGAGCCAATTCCGCTTCTATATCTCTGACAAAAAGTTTTGAATTGTGATCAAAACAAACATTCAACTTTTTCAATGTACTTTTGCTAATCCAAGAAGTCTTCAGATCTATGGGGTTTCCTTTCAAAGGAATGTTACAAAACTTCATACTCTCAAGAATGAACTTCGTAAGGATGGCTGGATACATAATCATTTGGGACTTAATCCCTACTGTCTTGACATTCTTAATGGTTTCAAAAACATACCCCATGAGATTCACTTTTCTCATATTCACAAGATAGTCAAGCATGAAAATATCAGAAACTTTCAGAGTTTCTCTATCCCCTTTCCTTGGGATAAGAAAACCTTGCATCCATAAAGTGACAAAACGATTGTCCGGAGAAAGTTGAGACACTTTTCTCTTTTCTTCATTAATAAAAAACAAAGTCTTTTCAGCACTTTCTCTATTAAACGTGCCAACTTCCTCGGGTATTTTGTGTGATGGACAGAAAGAATCCCCTTCTATAGAAACATTCAGAAAATGTGCTGCTTGTTTCACAGACATAGACAATTTTCTATCGTACACAGCAAAGTTTATAGTCATGTCTTTGTCGAAAGAAACGGTTTTGTAAAATTGAAAAACTTCATCAAAAAGAACTGGATCTTGGGAATCAGGCTTTTCAACACACATATGTTCCCACCCTTGAAACAAAATGATCATCCTGATTGTAGAATCGTACGTATCGAAAAAGTATCGAGATACTAACCTTTCTCTATTAAAGTCTTTCTCTGTAAAAGTCTTTGAAGACATTTCGGCGGGAGTGTTAGCAGAGGATTAAGACATAAAGGTTCTGCCGATGAGAAGATCGTACGAAGATTTATAGCTGGTGGAGCAGAGCTTTGCCTCAAATCCTGAAAAAACAATGTGGGTTTGGGGAGGGGAGGGGGGTATTTATAGGCGATAATGGGGAGACGTTTGATCTTCTACGGTCGAAAAAGGGTGACCATTGATCTTCTATGGTCAAGATTATAGAAAACCAGATCAATGGTTAGGATTAAAACAAAGGGAAAAAAACTGTTGGAGAACGTAAGGTAATTGTTGGTTTCGATAGATTTCAAAAGAAAATACAAACGTACGAAATAAAATGAAAAATAATTATCAAACGACATGCCGATGGAAAAAAAATTCAATACTATCATCGGTCGATTCAATACCATGATTGATTGATACGATTGAAAAGAAATTCAATGCCATCATCGGTCGATTCAATACCATGATTGATTGATACGATGGAAAAGAAATTCAATACCATCATCGGTCGATTCAATACCATGATTGATTGATACGATGGAAAAGAAATTCCATACCATCATCGGTCGATTCAATACCATGATTGATTGATACGATGGAAAATAAATTCAATACCATCATCGGTCGATTCAATACCATGATTGATTGATACGATGGAAAATAAATTCAATACCATCATCGGTTGATTCAATGCCATGATTGATTGATACGATGGAAAAGAAATTCAATACCATAATCGGTCGATTCAATACCATGATTGATTGATACGATGGAAAAGAAATTCAATACCATGATTGATTACCATCATCGGTCGATACGATGGGAAAGAATTTGATTACCATCATTGGTCGATACGATGGGAAATAATTTGATTGCCATCATCGGTCGATATGATGGAAAAGAAAAAGTAAATGATACTATAAAACTGTCAATACGATAAACAGAAAAAAAAAATGATACTATAAAACTGTTAATACGATAAACAGAAAAAAATGAATAAAACGATAAAACTGTCAATACGATAAACAGAAAAAGATACACATATTGAGAGTAAATAGTTAAAGATTATAAGATCAAAAGAAACAAAAATACATAGAAAGAAATGCCCTCCCCCTTTCTACGAGGAGTTTCTTATTATTAGGAGAGATGTAAAACAGGAAGTAGATATGAATGATTATTTTAATTTAATCATTCCTAGATTCTGTTTTATAAATTCAAATCTATCGGAAGGTAAAGGTTTTGTAAAAATGTCAGCATGTTGTTCTTGCGTTCCGATAAATTGTAAAATAATATCTCCTTTTTGTGTGTGATCCCTAAGAAAGTGATGCCTAACATCTATGTGTTTTGCACGTGAATGATGTGCTGGGTTCTTACTAAGAGCTATGGCACTTGTATTATCACAAAGAATTTGAGTTTTGGAGAAACTCAAACCATAGTCAGTGAGTGTGTGCTGCATCCACAACACTTGAGCACAGCAACTTCCAGCTGCTACATATTCAACTTCAGCAGTGAGGGTTAAATCTCATGTTACAAATTTTACGGTAGCCAGGATGGTTACAAGATTATGCAATTAATGCCCCAATATACCTCTATGATTATAATTATGTTTGTGTTGATCTTGTTTAAATCTCATGTTACACAAACTAAGATTTTATGGGTGGAAAGCATGTCTTGAGCACAGCAACTTCCAGCTGCTACATATTCAGCTTCCCTTACCTTGGGCTTGTCATACTTAAAAATTGTTTAAACCTCCTATATAATGGTAAAAAGGGTGTTATTAGTATTTTACAGAAACATGTTCATGTTTATAACATATTATATGTTCATTTCATAACCTCATTTCATCCCTTATTTGTTAGTATTTGGTTCCTTGCATTATTTTGGGTGAGTTCTTTTGTGATTTTCACAATCGGTTCATGATGAATCGTTCTTGTTGATTGGAAGTGAAACTCCAGAATTGGAATGGAGTAGTATTTACATATTTACAGTACCATAAATGATACCATTTATCACTTTGATGCTTTATATGATGATGATTTATAAGTTAAAACATTAATTATGTTCATTTAGATCATTTAAGTGGTTCCTTGATAATTACAACCTCATTTAGTCTAATAAATTTGAATCATGAGTACAAAAGAATTCCAGAACCTTATATGAGTCATAAAACATATATTATAACCTGGTTCAACCATATAAATGGTTTCATGACCAGACTTGAAATAATTAATGGAAATTGAAAATACATCGTCCACGATATCTGTAATTCGACACAAATGGACAATGTTTTTTGATTCTTTAAATAAGCGAGAGAGGAGAGGAATAATGATTTGTAATTTTCCATAAACATGACAACATTCAGAATATACATGATTCTGGAGATTTCATTCCTCTTGGATAATAGGGGGTGAAGAAAGAAGAGGAAGGAATCATGAAATAAAAAAAACATGAGAAATTTCTTACAAAAAAATTCAGCAGCCTAACGGCGCCTCTTAAAATTTCATAAAAACAAGATTGATGAGAGGAATGGAATATCTCATCAATCATACAAAATTTGGACAGTAAGGGGAAATATTTAAAGAAATATCCCAACAAAAGACAAAGGGAAAGGAAGAGAATAACATAAAATGGAAGGAAAGAATGAAAATGAAAGAGGATGTTTACCTCTTGATCTCTTCTCCTTGAGATCCTTCTTAAGGGCTTTGATTTTGGTCTTTTGGTGAGACCAGCAGCTCTAGGACGTGGGGAAGAAGATTGAGGAGGGAATTTGGCAGAAATTAGACAATGCTCAAGGCTTGAGAGGTGTGGGAGGAAGAGGGGAGTGAGGGTGGTATTTATAGTGGAGGAGGGGAGGTATTTTAGATTATTTTAATCATTATTATAATATTTTTATCAAGACTATGAATAATCTCAAATAAAGTGGCCTTAATTAGTGAAAATATCAAGTGAGTTCGAAGCAAGTGGCCTTGCATCACTTATGATGTCATAAATAGTGCATTTTTACTGATAAATTGATTATACGGTATTTTACCGTATTTCACTATTCACCGAAAATTCAAGAGTTTCAGAAAAATACCAAAAATTTACCCCAACCATTTTTCGATGTGTAGAATTCAAAAATGAACTCCATTTTTCAAAAATAATTTTCTAAATATTATTAATTTAATTTTTAAATAAGGTCACAATTAATTCGAAAAATAACAATATTGAAGTGCAATTAGTTTTATGTGACATTGGAAAATTAATTAAGATCCCATTATCCTATTGCCATGGGAAAATAAAATAATATTATTATTTACTATTCATGAGGTCATATTACTATTCATATTACTATTCATAAGGGCATGTTACTATTCACCAAAAAAACAAGTTTGTTCCATCAGACTCTAAATAACATACTGAACACAACTGTAGATGACAGTTTTTTGAAATTCAAAACATAGAAGAAATAAAATTATGTTTAAAGGATACTTATAAATATATACCTTAAACAAAATTTCAAGCATTTTCAATTTATTTTTAGAAAACCTTGGGATGTTACATTATCCCCGACTTCTTGAAATTGCGTCCTCGTAATTTTATTTACTTATTAAACAACTGAGGGTATTTTTCCCTCATAACATTTTAAGACTCCCATGTTGCTTCTTCAACCATGTGGTTTCTCCACTAAACCTTTACCTGGTGGATTACCTTATTCTGAAATACCTGTTCTCTTCAATCAAGAATCTGAACCGGTTTTTCTTCATAAGAAAGGTTCTCTGCTAGCTGAACTTCATCCAGCCTCAAGACATGTGATGAATCTGGAACATACTTTCTCAACATCGAAACATGAAAAACATTGTGTACCTGAAACAAGCTCGGAGGCAAAGCTACGCGGTACGCAACTGTTCCAACTTTATCCAAGATTTAAAAAGGACCGATGAACCGTGGACTTAGTTTCCCTTTCTTACCGAAATGCATCTCACTTTTCCAAGGAGATATTTTAAGGAAAACATGGTCACCTACCTTGAAAGAGAAGTCTTTCCTTCTGTTATCTGCATAACTTTTCTGCCTGCTCTGAGCTGTCCTCATGTGTTGCTGGATCATCCTCACTTTCTCAGCCACTTCTTCTACTAATTCTGGCCCCATCAACTTTCTTTCACCGACTTCATCCCAAAACGCAGGAGTCTGAAACCGCTTTCCATACAAGGCCTCAAAAGGTGCCATCTGAATACTGGAATGGAAAATGTTATTATAAGAAAACTCAACTAATGAAAGATGTTGATCCCAACTTCCATGATAGTCCATTGAACAAGATCGAAGCATATCCTCCAAAGTTTGAATTTTTCGTTCTGACTGCCCATCTGATTGAAGATGAAAATCTTGTAACACCTCAAGCTTCTACGGTACGCTTCTCATTGAATAATGTGATAGCATGTATTGTACGCAACACCGAGTTCTAACACACTGTAACCAATCAAACTAGCCGTTATGAATAGTAATACCTACTTTTTTAAATTATATATATTTTATATTTTAAAATGGAATTCATTTTTGGATTCGGAATATTGAATTTAGCCTAAGGTGAAATTTTGGTATATTTCGGATAACTTTCATATTTTGATGAATAGTGAAAATTACTAAATTTTAATTAAAAACAACCTTTTTAATCAAAATAATTAATAGTGATAAATTATGAATTTGAGTGGTTTTAAATTATATTTAGAATATATTTTTACCATTTAATATAATTTCAGTCATTGGACATAATTTTACAATTAAACCGAACATAAACAAGTGTCAATCTTTTGATAGTTATTATCTCTTAAAAACACGCTTTTTGTTTTGACAGCAGGAATTAATTTTAAATTAATTTCTACCACTTCTGTGTTTTGAATTTAGGAAAATGGATTCCATATTTGGAATCAGGATGTTCAAATTGTGTAAATAGGTAACTTTTATTTTTAGACATTTTGAATAATTACTGCGGTAAATATTTTATTTAACATGGTTAAGGGTAAATCTGGTAAATAAGGGTTAAAAAATAATATTATAATAATAATAAATTACCCTAAAACGTGTCGTAACCCTATTGGTTGATACATGGTCGACCATGGAAATCTTTGGGTTGATTTTGGGACCCCATGCATCCACTTGTAAGTGACAATGACACTTTATTTTAATTAAGTTAAAATGAATACAAAAATGACACAAGCATATATCATTTAGAAAAACAATTGTTACATAGGGTTATATATGTTGGATTTTAGATTATAAATATTAATTAGAAATATAAAACTATTTCCTACATAATTATATTTTATGTATAATTTTTAGACATTAAATAATTTATTTTATTTATGACACAATGATGATGCAGTAATTACTATAATAGTGAAAAATTAAAATAATTGATATTATAAATACCCAAATAAATTGAATATGAAACTTTTAATGAATTATAACTAATTTTCTAGGATAATATGATATATTATAATTGATTTAATTGACTTTTTTCAATGTAATCAATCTATTATGAGTTTCACAAAAATCAACTATTGAATAGTGTCAAAATTGACATAAAAGGGTTCTTAAAACAAATATTATATTATTAATTGATATTAAATTCCTAAAAATATAAGGTTCGGAAAAGAGACTTATATCATGATAGGTTCATCATTAATGGACCACTTGGGGGTCGCTTGGATGTATGTAGTAAATTTATTAACCATATTATATAAAAATACAAAGAGACATTGTAAAAGTGAAACTAATTAACTTAGAGTTAATACTTAAAGATAAGGTTAATATAAGTACCCAAACCTGTCTAAATTCTATTGGATGAGTTGTTTTCGACCCATCCCTACCTTAAACATTGAATAATAAACTTTGTATCCATTAGAAACCGAATATGAATTTATTATAAATTAATATTTCTAGCTTTTCCAAAGGTGCCCCTCACCCCTCTTATAAAAGGGCACTCCTCCTTGTCATTTCTTCACACATTAAAAGCCTTTTGGTTCGGCCAAACTCTGCCCAAATACTCTCCAAACATCCCTCACTACAATCTAGAGGCCTTAGTTTGATTAGAAAGCCAACCTAAGGACCCCTTTTGATCAAATCAAAAGGAAGAACCCGAAGAAGAGGTAATGTTTTCACCACCACTTTTCAAGTTCCTTTATTCTTCCACTTCTTCTTCCTTTGTTCTTACGATTCTAAAATAATAACTCCAGTATCTCACATATACTGTGATGTTATTATAAATATGGTACAACCATATTCAGTATTCTATCCACCCTTTGAATAACATGTCACCATACGTGCGTACGTACGGCTTATCGTCTCCACGTCGTGGTGTAATTGTTATTCAATATATTATTATTTGGATGGGTATAATAATGATGTGTAACTCATGTAAATAATAAATATAACATGTTAAGGATTCTGTATATATGATAGACCATCCATTTATATATTATTTTAATATCAAAAGAATGATATTGTCGCTCATGCGTACGTACGGACTACCGTCTCCACGAACGCGATGAGATTCATTCTCCATCGTATCCATTCAAGTATAATTATCATTTGATGATTTAAAAATGATGTTTAAGGACTTGATATCATTCTGGATATGAATAATATACAACCTATCCTTTACAAACATGTCTTACGTAACAAAACATATAAAAGAAAACAAGTAAGTTAACACCCAAAACAATGATAATACTAAGATATTATTATCAAATCAATATTAAAAGATCATATATGATATCATATTAATGTATATGATTCTTGTATAATTTAATAACAATTATTTCACCATTATACAGGAGGTTAACCTACCCCAACCAAGGAAAAGTACAAGGTAAGGGGTTTTCATCTCACTCCTCATTCCCATGAGATTCATGCCATATTGCCACCATTACCTTTTGTGTGGTGTATGTACTGCCCATAATTATATTCTTTGTGTAATACACTCTAATATATGTGTATTTACATATTCATTGTATGATACCTCTTTCATGGGCTGTATGTTTCATAAGTTACCAAATTGGTAAGGGTTATTTCACAATCTCTTCATTATCCAAGGTTGTTTATATGTAATAATCTACTGGGATTTCTTTATCATCCACATCCATGTTTCTTCGAAATGTATTTCAAAACATATTTATTATTTACAAGAATATGGGTTAAAGTCATTTATACCCTTGTTTGACTTTTTATAAGAGGTTTATAAAGGAATCTTTCCGTCGTTTTCAAAACAAGGTCCTTTGTAACCTTTTCGACAGAATTGTGGTAAGAATGTTTTTTTAATTTATACAGCGGGTGCGGCTATTTTCCGCCGTTATAAAATCTTCAAAGATTCCCTTACAAGCTTATAAGAATATTTTCATATAAAATGTTTTATTTTATATGGATCTTAAATGATTTCAAAATAAAAGGAGATATTTCTTTTAAAAGAATTTTGATTTCATCTATGTCAACATCCTTTGATGGATTTTAAGATTATTTGAAGTTGATTTATTATGATACCAAACTTCTATATTGTATTGAAGGTTTTGTGATATGTTTGACTGTGGATGTGCTATTTTTATAAAATTCATAGTTTATGGTGAAAGTATTGACATTTCGTATGCTAGTTTTAATAGGAATGTTTATGTTATGTTTAAACCTTTTCATATGGGAATGCATTGGACTTAATATGTGACGGGTGGAGCCCGCTATAGCTCCTCGATGCATCGGTAGGTCTCATGAGACAAACTAGTGTCTTGGCACAAGGCCTTGACAAAATCTTATTTGTAGTCTTGGCACGAGGCCTTGACTATGTGGTTATGATAGTCTGGCATTATGCATTCCATCATTATGAAAGTGGTTATTGATTTTGCATGTGATTATTCGATTAGTAGAATATCCATGTGAATAAGTAAATTGCATTATTTCATTTTATTTATGCCATACCATGTTGAAAGTTCAAGTTTAAAAGGCTTTTGTTTTAGTTATACATTGCCTTAAATGTTTATTCTTATTTATGAAAGTTTCCGCTATATTGTTATCCTTACTGGGCATTTGAGCTCACCCCTTTTCTATGTTTTATTTTTTCCAGGAAGTGAAGAAGTAAATTATGAATGACCTGCAGGGATATTATGTGGGGATATGAGTGTGGATTATGGAGACATTATGTTGTTGTAGTAGTTTTTCATTTTATGATGTAATGTAAACTTATGAACATATCTAGTGTTTCCAAGGCTACTAAACCAATCGGTCTTTCGAGATTTGATATTTCTTGAGATGATGCCAATGTTATGTAATAATGCACCGACTCTGGGTAACTAGGGTCGGGGCGTTACAGTTGGTATCAGAGAAAGTTTAGTTCAAACCTTGGAAGCTAGATTTAGATAAACTCTGATTAGAGCACACAGACCTAAGATGAACTTTGAGTATTAGTATAGAAGAACTTCCTAGAATTTTGGTATTGTAGAGATTTTGTGAGTTTTCCGAGAAATACATCCCTGTCTGGATACGAGCAGGTAGAGGTGGCTCTGGCACAGATGTACCTAGGGGTAAAACCCGAAAACACCGCTTTGAGATAGACTCGAACGGGAACTGGTGCACGACAATGGGCCTTGCTGCACTCTTGGTTACGACACTCCCAGGGGATATGCTTAGGATAACTCTCATTTTCTTTACAAATCATTTTGAAGGGATTATGAGTATATACTTCCTCAAAGAAAACATTTTTATGATTATGGATTATATCCATAAATAGTTCAATTTATGTTAAGTGTTTTATAAGTATGGGATTATGTATTTTGATTCATAAACTGATCTAGTTTATGCCATTGTATAGAAATGGAGCCTAGTGGAAGAAATGGAAACTGTATCAATGAACGCACTCCATGTAGGGATTTCCCTCCTGCTCAAGATAATTATGGTGGGGTTGGTGATGCAACTGGTGCCGATCAGCTAATCACCATACTGGGACAACTTACTCAGGTTATGAATAATAACCTTACCCGTATGGAGCACCCTGATCCGCAGCGTGGAGGATCAATGTTAGATCGATTCATGAGGCAACAACCACCAACGTTCAATGGGAATACAAATCCCTTAGTAGCCGAGCAGTGGATAAATTCCCTAGAGAAAATATTTCAGGCTTTGGGGAGCAATGAAAGGGAAAAAGTTATCATGGCAGTTTACCGCCTCACTGGAGATGCTGATCAATGGTGGTCATTGATTCAAAACATGAAGGATGATGATGAATTATCAAATATGTAATGGAGGGAGTTCAAAGATCTGTTTTTAGAAAAATACTTTCCTTGTGACCATCGAGCAGATATGGAAAGGCAATTTCTATGTCTGAGACAGAAGGAGGATGAGAATGTCACAAAGTATGAGGCTAACATTACAAGGTTATCAAGGTACGCTGGTGATTATATACGTAACCAAAGAAGTAATATTGATCGTTTCTTTGATGGGTTAAAACCATTTCTCCGTCGAGCATTAGTCTCACAATCCTTTTCATCGTACGAAGACATTGTCTCATGTGCTATCAAGACCGAAAAGGAATTCTCTAAGTCTTATGACTTTAAAGAAAAGCAAGAGAAGAAGAGGCCTGATGATCAATCTGGGAATGGAAATAAGGGGAAGAAAGGAAAGGTTGAATATCCATCCTGTGGTAAATGTGGGAAGAAACACCCCGGTGCTTGCTTGAAGGGAATGGGAGTCTGTTACAAGTGTGGTGAAAAAGGCCACCAAGCTCGTGATTGCAAAGGGAAGAAGGAAGCCACCAACGGTCAGTGCTACAATTGCAGGGAGATGGGACATTATGCGAATGAATGTCCTAAGCTTCAGGAGAACTTACCTCAGAAAAGGCCAAGGGATCAAGGCCAGGCTTATGCTATCACTACTGCTGAGGTAGAAGCTCTGAAAGACGTGGCGGCAGGTAATTTAATAGTTTCCTCAAGTTTAGTAAATTCATTATTTGACTCTGGATCATCACATTGTTTCATATCTTCCTAGTTTTCTAAGAAAATTAGATATTTCCAATTTGATTTAATAAGGTAGTTGTCAGTTAAAACTCCTAAGGGAAGTATCATTGCAACAAAGTTTTGTGAATCAGTCCCCATTAGAGCACATAAATTTTCTTTATCTGCTGATCTCATCGTCAAACCTATGATTGAGTTTGATATAATCCTCGGTATGGACTGGCTTTCGGACTATGATGCGAAGATTTATTGTAAGAAGAAAGAGGTTACGATTATTGATGATAATGATAAGGAACACCTTATCTTTAGAGCAGAATCGTCACCACCTAATTCTTATTTAGATCCACCCCCAGTAGCTCAACTTAATTCAATTATTGGGGAGGAAGAGAATGAAATAACTGTCAGTGAGGAAAGGAATGTTCAAATAGAGGATGTACCTGTTGTGAAAGAATTTGTAGATGTATTCCCGGAAGATTTACCTGGACATCCTCCAGAACGAGAAGTTGAGTTTTCCATTTATTTGATTCCTGGATCAAGGCCTATATCGAAGACCCCTTATAGAATGGCCACTGTAGAGTTAGTCGAACTAAAGAAACAACTAGAGGAATTGAGTAATAAGGGATTTATTCGCCCTAGTGTTTCTCCATGGGGAGCCCCTGTTCTTTTTGTTAAAAAGAAAGATGGATCTATGAGGTTATGTATCGACTACAGGGAGATCAATGCTATAATGATAAAGAACAAGTATCCCCTACCTCGTATTGATGATTTATTTGACCAACTGCATGGAGCTCAATAATTTTCAAAGATTGACCTTCGATCTGGATACCATCAGTTATGTGTGAAGAAGGAAGACATTCTTAAGACAGCATTTCGAACCAGGTACGGGCATTACGAGTTTACTGTAATGCCGTTTGGATTGACTAATGCACCCTCTGTATTCATGGATCTGATGAATAGAGTTTTCAAGGAGTATCTAGATGAATTTTTGGTGGTATTTATTGATGATATCTTGGTATACTCAAAAACCTACGAAGATCATGAAAATCACTTGCGCATTATCTTGAAGACTCTGAGGAGGCATGAATTATATGGGAAGTTTAGCAAGTGTGAATTCTGGCTTCATGAGATTTCTTTTCTTGGCCATATTGTCTCTAAAGATGGAATCTCTGTTGATCCTTCTAAGACCAAGGCAATCCAAGAATGGGCAGCACCTACGAGTATAACTAAGGTACGCAGTTTTATCGGTTTGGCAGGTTATTATCGACGTTTCGTCCAGAATTTTGCCCGATTGGCTAACCCATTAACGAAGCTCACACGTAAGTGGTTAAATTTGTTTGTACAAAAGAGTGTGAAGAATGTTTTGAATAACTGATGAAAAGATTAGTCAATGATCCTATATTGACTCTACCATCGGGGAATGATGGGTTCGTTATTTATAGTGATGCATCAAAGAAAGGACTTGGCTGTGTCCTTATGCAGAATGATAGAGTTATTGCCTATGCATCACGACAGTTGAAAATTCATGAACAAAACTATCCTACTCATGATCTCGAGTTAGCAGTTGTGATCTTTTCTTTGATGATATGGAGGCACTACCTCTATGGTGAAAAATGTGAGATTTATACTGATCATAAGAGTTTGAAGTATATTTTCTCACAAAAAGAACTCAACATGAGGCAAAGGAGATGGCTTGAATTACTCAAGGATTATGATTGTACGATACACTACCACTCGGGGAAGGAAAACAAGGTGGCAGATGCTTTGAGTAGAAAAGACCATGGAGTTTTGAACAATATGAGAATTGAAAGGGATCCAATTTTCATAGATCTAGTGAAGATGGACATGGGAATAACCAGGGAAGGTGAAACATCAATTCTTTTTCAAATGGTTGCCAAACCATCTTTACTAGAAAGGATTAAGAGTTCTCAGACCGATGATGAAGAATTCCAAAAGAATATTAAAGCTCTGAATGATGGGAGATTGAGATACTTTGTGTATGAAGATGGAATTTTGAAATTCTGGAAGAGACTTTGTGTTCCTGATTTACCTGATCTAAAAAGGGAATTGCTGGATGATGCTCATAGTTCCAATTTCTCTATACACCCTAGGAGCACAAAAATTTATAGAGATTTGAAGGAACATTTTTGGTGGTACAACATGAAGAGGGAGATTGCTGATTTTGTGTCAAGATGTATGGTTTTTCAACAAGTGAAAGCTGGAAGGCAACATCCTGGAGGAGTCATGCAACCTCTTCCCATACCGGAGTGGAAATGGGACAATATTACGATGGACTTTGTCATGGGGCTACCAAAGACTCCTAGAAGGAACGATGCAATATGGGTTATTGTTGATCGTCTTACCAAGTCAGCACATTTTCTTGCTATAAGAGAAGATCTACCCCTGGAACGTCTAGCAAGACTATATATTAATGAAGTTGTGAGACTTCATGGAGTACCCTTATCAATTGTTTCTGATCGTGATCCCCATTTTACTTCAAGATTCTAGAAAAGTCTTCAGAAATCCCTGGATACTGAACTTCATTTGAGCACTGCTTACCACCCTCAGACAGATGGACAATCAGAACGGACTATTTAGACCTTAGAAGACATGTTGAGATCTTTCTCACTTGACTTTCAGGGTATGTGAGATCAATATTTACCACTGGTAGAATTTTCCTATAACAATAGCTTCCATTCGAGTATTCAGATGGCACCATATGAAGCGTTATACGGAAAGAGATGTCGTACACCAACCTGTTGGGATAAAGTTGGTGAAAGAAAACTTGTAGGCCCAGAACTGGTGGAGGAAACAGTGGAAAAGGTGAAAGTAATCCAAAATCACATCAAAGCAGCTCAAAGTAGGCAGAAGAGATATGCCGATAATCGAAGGAAGGATTTGGAATTTCAAGTCGGTGATCATGTTTTCCTGAAGGTATC
This sequence comes from Viscum album, assembly GCA_963277665.1. Taxonomy (NCBI): domain Eukaryota; kingdom Viridiplantae; phylum Streptophyta; class Magnoliopsida; order Santalales; family Viscaceae; genus Viscum; species Viscum album. The sequence goes on along the minus strand of OY728162.1, from coordinate 1,460,041,052 downwards.
TCCGTGGAAGGGAGTCATACATTTTGGTAAGAAAGGTAAATTGAGTCCTAGGTACATCGGACCCTTCGAAATTCTAGAACGAATTGGGGTTGTAGCTTACCAATAGGCAATGCCGCCAAGTCTCTCCAAAGTTCACGATGTGTTCCACGTATCTCTGTTGAGGAAATACATGCCTGTCCCAACGCATGTACTCACCTATGAGGAATTAGAACTGGAACCCGATCTTTCCTATTGTGAAGAGCCTGTCAGGATTCTTGATACGAGAGAACAAGTACTGAGAAACCGGACGACGCGTCTGGTAAAAGTTTTGTGGAGAAACCATAAGATGGAAGAGGCAACGTGGGAACCCGAGGAACTTATGATGAAGAACCACCCGAGTCTTTTAATGCGATAGTATTCTAGAAATTTCGAGGATGAAATTATTTGAAGGAGGGGAGAATGTAACACCCCAAGCTTCTACGGTACGCTTCTCATTGAATAATGTGATAGCGTGTGTTGTACGCAACACCGAGTTCTAACACACCATAACCAATCAAACTAGCCGTTATGAATAGTAATACCTACTTTTTGAAATTATATATATTTTATATTTTAAAATGGACTTCATTTTTTGATTCGGAATATCGAATTTAGCCTAAGGTGAAATTTTGGTACATTTCGGATAACTTTCATATTTTGATGAATAGTGAAAATTACTAAATTTTAATTAAAAACAACCTTTTTAATCAAAATAATTAATAGTGATAAATTATGAATTTGAGTGGTTTTAAAGAATATTTAGAATATATTTTTACCATCTAATATAATGTTGGTCATTGTAAATAATTTTACAATTAAACCGAACATAAACACGTGTCAATCTTTTGATAGTTATTATCTCTTAAAAACACGCTTTTTGTTTTGACAGCGGGAATTAATTTTAAATTAATTTCTGCCACTTCTGTGTTTTGAATTTAGGAAAATGGATTCCATATTTAGAATCAGGATTTTCAAATTGTGTAAATAGTAAACTTTTATTTTTAGACATTTTGAATAATTACTGCGGTAAATATTTTATTTACCATGGTTAAGGGTAAATCCGGTAAATAAGGGTTAACAAATAATATTATAATAATACTAAATTACCCTAAAACGTGTCTTAACCCTATTGGTTGATACATGGTCGACCATGGACATCTTGGGGTCGATTTTGGGACCCCATGGATCCACTTGTAAGTGATAATGACACTTTATTTTAATTAAGTTAAAATGAATACAAAAATGACACAAGCATATATCTTTTAGAAAAACAATTGTTACATAGGGTTATATATGTTGGATTTTAGATTATAAATATTCATTAGAAAGATAAAAAGATTTACGACATAATTATATTTTATTTATAATTTTTAGATATTAAATAATTTATTTTATTTATGACACAATGATGATGCAGTAATTACTATAATAGTGAAAAATTAACATATTTGATATTATAAATACCCAAATAAATATAATATGAAACTTTTAATGAATTAAAATAATTCTCTAGGATAATATGATATATTAGGATTGATTTAATTGACTTTTTTCAAAGTAATCAATCTGTTATGAGTTTCACAAAAATCAACTATTGAATAGTGTCAAAATTGACATAAAATAGTTCTTAAAACAAATATTATATTATTAATTGATATTAAATTCCTAAAAATATAAGGTTCGGCCAAGAGACTTATATCCTGATAGGTTCATCTTTAATAGACCACTTGGGTGTCTCTTGGATGTATGTAGTAAGTTTATTAACCATATTACATAAAAATACAAAGAGACATTGTAAAAGTGAAACTAATTAACTTATAGTTAATACTTAAAGATAAGGTTAATATAAGTACCCAAACCTGTCTAAATTCTATTGGCTGAGTTGTTTTCGACCCATCCCCACCTTAACCTTTGAATAATCAACTTTGGATCCATTAGAAACCGAATATGAATTTATTATAAATTAATATTTCTAGCTTTTCCAAAGGTGCCCCTCACCCCTCTTATAAAAGGGAACTCCTCCTTCTCATTTCTTCACACCTTAAAAGCCTTTTGGTTCGGCCAAACTCTGCCCAAATACTCGCCCAACATCCCTCACTACAATATAGAGGCCTTAGTTTGATCCGAATGCCAACCTAAGGAGCCCTTTTGATCAAATCAAAAGGAAGAACCCGAAGAAGAGGTAATGTCTTCACCACCCCTTTTCAAGTTCCTTTCTTCTTCCACTTCTTCTTCCTTTGTTCTTACCATTCTAAAATAATAACTCCAGTATCTCACATATACTTTGATGTTATTATAAATATGTTACAACCATATTCAGTATTCTATCCACCCTTTGAATAACATGTCACCATACGTGCGTACGTACGGCTTACCGTCTCCACGTCGTGGTGTAATTGTTATTCAATATATTATTATTTGGATGGGTATAATAATGATGTGTAACTCATGTAAATAATAAATATAACATGTTAATGATTCTGTATATATGATAGACTTTGCATTTATATATTATTTTAATATCAAAAGAATGATATTGTCGCTCGTGCGTACGTACGGACTACCGTCTCCACGAACGTGATGAGATTCATTCTCCATCGTATACATTCAAGTATAATTATCATTTGATGATTTAAAAATGATGTTTAAGGACTTGATATCATTATGGATATGAATAATATACAACCTATCCTTTACAAACATGTCTTACGTAACAAAACATATAAAAGAAAACAAGTAAGTTAACACCCGAAACAATGATAATACTAATATATTATTATCAAATCAATATTAAAAGATCATATATGATATCATATTAATGTATATGATTCTTGTATAATTTAATAACAATTATTTCACCATTATAAAGGAGGTTAACCTACCCCAACCAAGGAAAAGTACAAGGTAAGGGGTTTTCTTCACACTCCTCATTCCCGTGAGATTCAGGTCATATTGCCACCATTGCCTTTTGTGTGGTGTATGTACTGCCCATAATTATATTCTTTGTGTAATACACTCTAATTTATGTGTATTTACATATTCATTGTATGATACCTCTTTTATGGGCTGTATGTTTCATAAGTTACCAAATTGGTAAGGGTTATTTCACAATCTCTTCATTATCCGAGGTTGTTTATATGTAATAATCTACTGGGATTTCTTTATCATCCACATCCATGTTTCTTCGAAATGTATTTCAAAACATATTTATTATTTACAAGAATATGGGTTAAAGTCATTTATACCCTTGTTTGACTTTTTATAAGAGGTTTATAAAGGAATCTTTCCATCGTTTTCAAAACAAGGTCCTTTTTAACCTTTTCGACAGAATTATGGTAAGAATGTTTTTTTAACTTATACGACGGGTGTGGATATTTTCCGCCGTTATAAAATCTTCAAAGCTTCCCTTAAAAGCTTATAAGAATATTTTCAAAGAAAATGTTTTATTTTATATGGATCTTAAATGATTTCAAAATAAAAGGAGTTATTTCTTTTAAAAGAATTTTGATTTCATCTATGTCAACATCCTTTGATGGATTTTGAGATTATTTGAAGTTGATTTATTATGATACAAAACTTCTATATTGTATTGCAGGTTTTGTGATATGTTTGACTGTGGATGTGCTATTTTTATACCATTCATAGTTTATGGTGAAAGTATTGACATTTCGTATGCTAGTTTTAATACGAATGTTTATGTTATGTTTAAACCTTTTCATATGAGAATGAATTGGACTTAATATGTGACGGGTGGAGGCCGCTATAGCTCCTTGATGCATCGGTAGGTCTAATGAGACAAACTAGTGTCTTGGCACAAGGCCTTGACAAAATCTTATTTGTAGTCTTGGCACGAGGCCTTGACTATGTGGTTATGATAGTCTGTCATTATGTATTCCATCATTATGAAAGTGGTTATTGATTTTGCATGTGATTATTCGATTAGTAGAATATCCATGTGAATAAGTAAATGGCATTATTTCATTTTATTTATGCCATACCATGTTGAAAGTTCAAGTTTAAAAGGCTTTTGTTTTAGTTATACATTGCCTTAAATGTTTATTCTTATTTATGAAAGTTTCCGCTATATTGTTATCCTTACTGGGCATTTGAGCTCACCCCTTTTCTATGTTTTATTTTTCCCAGGAAGTGAAGAAGTAAATTATGAATGACCTACAGGGATATTATGTGGGGATATGAGTGTGGATTATGGAGACATTATGTTGTTGTAGTAGTTTTTCATTTTATGATGTAATGTAAAGTTATGAACATATCTAGTGTTTCCAAGGCTACTAAACCAATCGGTCTTTCGAGATTTGATCTTTCTTGAGATCATGCCAATGTTATGTAATAATGCACCGACTCTGGGTAACTAGGGTCGGGGCGTTACAAAGTTGTACTGAAATTCAACTCTGTGCCCAAAGACTTCTGAAGTCCCTTCCAAAATTTAGAAGTGAACCTGGGATCTCGGTCAGACACAATGGAAAGAGGAACTCCATGTAACCTGACAATCTCTTTGAGGTACAATCGAGAAAGCTGATCTAATGTCATTGTATCTCAAATAGAAAGAAAATGAGCAGACTTTGTTAGCCGATCAACAATAACCCATATTGAATTGTTACCTCGAGAAGTATTTGGTAGTCCCACCACAAAATCCATGGATATATTCTCCCATTTCCATTCTGGCACTGGCAAAGGCTGAAGCATCCCCTTTGGTAACTGTCGCTCTGCTTTAACCTGCTGACATATCAAACATTTCATTATAAAATCAGCAATATATCTTTTCATCCCATTCCACCAGTAATACTCCTGAAGGTCTCTGTACATCTTAGTACTTCCATGATGAATAGAAAACAGAGAACTATGAGCTTCACACAACAATTATTTCTTCATCTGGGAATCACAAGGCACACACAACCTTTTTCCAAACCTTAAAACACAATCTTTATCAAGATTAAATTCTGGAAACTTACCCATTTTTACCAATTCTACCTTTTTCTGTAGCTCACGATCTTCCCTCTGCGCTTTCATAATTCTGTCTGACAACGAAGAATGCATTGAAACCTGAAACAAAACAGATATATTCCCTGCACCAACAACTTCTAAGCCAAAATTTATCAAATCATTAATCAAGGGATCACGTTCCAAATGTAGCATGGTTAATGATGCATGATTTTTCTGACTTAAGGCATCCTCTACTTTGTTTGCTTTTCCAGGATGGTAATTAATCGTGCAGTCATAATCCTTTATCAGTTCTAGCCATATTTTCTGCCTCATGTTTAATTCCTTCTGAGTGAATATATACTTAAGACTTTTATGGTCAGTATATATTTGGCATTTGGTTCCGTATAGATGATGCCTCCATATTTTCAAAGAAAAAACCACAGATGCCAATTCCAAATCATGTGTGGGATAATTCAGCTCATGAGGTTTAAGTTGTCTCGAAGCATAGGCAATTACCTGATCATTCTGCATCAAAACACAACCAAGTCCCTTCAAAGAAGCATCACTGTAGATGACAAACTCACCATTCCGGGAAGGTAAGGCCAAAACTGGAGCATTCACCAATCTCTTCTTTAGTTCCTGAAAACAAACATCACATTCCTCTGTCCAAACAAATTTTACCCCTTTCCGTGTTAACATAGTTATTGGGCTAGATAACCGTGCAAAGTTCTTAACAAAGCATCGGTAATAACTTACTAAGCCCAGAAAACTACGAATCTCTGTAACATTTGTGGGTCTTGGCCATTCATCAACTACTTTTGTTTTGGCAGGATAAACTGTTATTCCATCCTTATTTACAATGTGCCCAAGAAAAGAAATCTGTTGCAACCAAAAATCACACTTGCTGAATTTTCCATATAGTTTCTTTTCTTTTAAAGTTTGTAAAACAACCCTTAGATGTTTTTCATGCTCCTCTTTATTTTTAGAAAAAACCAGAATGTCATCAATAAATACAACCACAAACATATCCAAGAACTCATGAAATACTCTATTCATAAGATTCATGAATACAGCAGGTGCATTAGTTAACCCAAATGGCATAACAACAAATTCATAATGCCCATATCTAGTACGAAAGGCTGTTTTTGGGATGTCATCCTCCTTCACCTTCAGCTGATGGTATCCGGAACTCAAGTCAATCTTGGAAAAGTACTGAGCTCCCTGTAGCTGATCAAACAAGTCATCAATATGAGGAAAAGGATACTTGTTTTTAACAGTGATGTTATTCAAAGCTCTATAATCAATGCAAAGTCTCATGGAACCATCTTTCTTTTTAACAAACAAAACAGGGGCTCCCCATGGTGAAGTACTAGGACGAATGAAGCCTTTGACAAGCAAATCCTGCAACTAATTTTTCAATTCAAGAAGTTCTATTGGAGCCATACGATATGGGGGTTTTGAAATTGGCTTAGCATCAGGAACTAAGTCAATTTTGAATTCGACTTCTCGTTTAGGTATGACACTGGGTAACTCCTCAGGAAAAACATCAAGGTATTCATTTACCACTGGCACATCATTAATTTGAATAGTTCCCTTGTTTTCAACAATATGAGCCAGATAACTTTCATTTCCATCTTTCAGTAGTTTCTCAGCTTCTTGATATGTTATCAATTGTATGGGTTCATTCTTGCAATGGTTGATAAACATTTTTAGATAACACATCCGAGGATGTAGGATTGGGTTGGTTGAAAACAAAAGGATTAGTTTCATCAAATTTTACATGTACTGTTTCTTCAATAGTACAAGTGTTTTTAACCATTATACAGGAGGTTCAAAAGACATGTTTTCCACCCATAAAATCTTACTTTCTGTAACATGAGATTTAAACAAGATCAACACAATATACCTCTATGATGGTTACAAATTTTAAGGTAGCCAAGATGGTTACAAGATTATGTAAGTAATGCCCCAATATACCTCTATGATTATAATTATGTTTGTGTTGATCTTGTCTAAATCTCATGTTACACAAAGTAAGATTTTATGGGTGGAAAGCATGTCTTGAGCACAGCAACTTCCAGCTGCTACATATTCAGCTTCCCTTACCTTGGGCTTGTCTTACTTAAAAATTGTTTAAACCTCCTGTATAATGGTCAAAAGGGTGTTATTAGTATTTTACAGAAACATGTTCATGTTTATAACATCTTATATGTTCATTTCATAACCTCATTTCATCCCTTATTTGTTAGTATTTGGTTCCTTGCATTATTTTGGGTGAGTTCTTTTGTGATTTTCACAATCGGTTCACGATGAATCGTTCTTGTTGATTGGAAGTGAAACTCCAGAATTGGAATGGAGTAGTATTTACATATTTACAGTACCATAAATGATACCATTTATCACTTTGATGCTTTATATGATGATGATTTATAAGTTAAAACATTAATTATGTTCGTTTAGATCATTTAAGTGGTTCCTTGATAATTACAACCTCATTTAGTCTAATAAATTTGAATCATGAGTACAAAAGAATTCCAGAACCTTATATGATTCATAAAACATATATTATAACCTGGTTAAACCATATAAATGGTTTCATGACCAGACTTGAAATAATTAATTGAAATTGAAAATACATCGTCCACGATATCTGTAATTTGACACAAATGGACAATGTTTTTTGATTCTTTAAATAAGCGAGAGAGGAGAGGAATAATGATTTGTAATTTTCCATAAACATGACAACATCCAGAATATACATTATTCTGGAGATTTCATGCCTCTTGGATAAGAGGGGGTGAAGAAAGAAGAGGAAGGAATCATGAAATAAAAAAACATGAGAAATTTCTTACAAAAAAATTCGGCAGCCTAACGGCGCCTCTTAAAATTTCATAAAAACAAGATTGATGAGAGGAATGGAATATCTCATCAATCATACAAAATTTGGATAGTAAGGGGAAATATTTAATGAAATATCCCAACAAAAGACAAAGGGAAAGGAAGATAATAACATAAAATGGAAGGAAAGAATGAAAATGAAAGAGGATGTTTACCTCTTGATCTCTTCTCCTTGAGATCCTTCTTAAGGGCTTTGATTTTGGTCTTTTGGTGAGACCAGCAGCTCTAGGACGTGGCGAAGAAGATTGAGGATGGAATTTGGAAGAAATTAGACAATGCTCAAGGCTTGAGAGGTGTGGGAGGAAGAGGGGAGTGAGGGTGGTATTTATAGTGGAGGAGGGGAGGTATTTTAGATTATTTTAATCATTATTATAATATTTTTATCAAGACTATGAATAATCTCAAATAAAGTTGCCTTAATTAGTGAAAATATCAAGTGAGTTCGAATCAAGTGGCCTTTCATCACTTATTATGTCATAAATAGTGCATTTTTACTGATAAATTGATTATACGGTATTTTACTGTATTTCACTATTCACCGAAAATTCAAGAGTTTCAGAAAAATACCAAAAATTTACCCCAACCATTTTTCAATGTGTAGAATTCAAAAATGAACTCCATTTTTCAAAAATAATTTTCTAAATATTATTAATTTAATTTTTAAATAAGGTCACAGTTAATTCGAAAAATAACAATATTGAAGTGCAATTAGTTTTATGTGACATTGGAAAATTATTTAAGATCTCATTATCCTATTTCCATGGGAAAATAAAATAATATTATTATTTACTATTCATGAGGTCATATTACTATTCATATTACTATTCATAAGGGCATGTTACTATTCACCAAAAAAACAATTTTGTTCTATCAGACTCTAAATAACATACGGAACACAATTGTAGATGACAGTTTTTTGAAATTCAAAACATAGAAGAAATAAAATTATGTTTAAAGGATACTTATAAATATATACCACAAAATTTCAAGCATTTTCAATTTATTTTTAAAAAACCTTGGGATGTTACATTATCCCCACCTTCTTGAAATTGCGTCCTCGCAATTTTATTTACTTATTAAACAACTGAGGGTACCTTGATCAAGGTGTCCACTCGGTTTCATCGTCATCTTGTTCACGTAGGTAGAAGCCTCATGCATTACAACAATGATTTAGAGATCCTTCAAAATAATTTGCTTCCTCCATCCAAATACACCTCGTACAACATGGGTCATATGGGTGTTCACAGAAAAAAAGTTTTGGAAAATAATCATGTATGACATAAAATTCCAAAAAATCTGATGAAACATGATTTCTATAAAATCGTCAGACTGAAATTGAGTTGAAACTTTCTATTATTGTTCCTTTTAAAATACCATAAGTATGTGATGTGAGACTATATTTTAAAAGAAAATATAAATAGGTTGCACAAGGGTCTCCTTCCTCAGCACCATTTTTAAAATCATAATATGCTTCAAATTCTTGTGATAAGGTAAAGTATTTGAAAATACCTTGATAATATTTACCTTTCTTGAAATTATGTGAATATTGTGAAAATAGTATTTTTCTAAAAACAACCCATGATCCACTATGATAACGAGGTATAGAGGAGTTGTTTGATATCTCAAAAAAACTTCTTGCAAGTGAGTTGTATGCTAGAGAAAGTTTCACAATCATCCGAAGATGACTTTGCAATAATTATTGCAAGCATGTCATCAGGAAGAGAGAGGAATGTCGTTTGAGATTCTTCTCCTTCCATTCGTAACTGACTTTACTTGACCTGAAAAAAAAGGTTATAAAACAAGGATTTAACTGAAATAACAGATATAGGGACTAATCATGTGTCTCACAAGAACTCCTAATCCCTAAAGTTGTCTAAACCGACCTCTGATACCAACTATAAAGACCCGCACTTATTTCATACATAATCTTGAATTTATTCAAGAAAACAATTCATTTTACATTGAGGATATTTTCAAGTTTAGAGCTTTAGGGAATTAAGACAAAACATTCATAACATTACACATTGTTACATAGTGGATACCATAAAATCAGTTTCCATTTTCCTCAGAATATAAAACATTAAAACATAAAACAAGACTCCTTGACAATTCTTCAACATTTAACATGTCTTCCTTCCTTGTATTACTCATCCATTAACCTGTGTAAAATCATTTAAAAACTTGGGATGAGCACAAAATCTCAGTAAGGTATGAAAAGAAGGAAAAATCACATTAGTCCATGAATACGCATGACGTATGAAAACATTTTCAAAAGACATGCTTTCCACCCATAAAATCTTACTTTGTGTAACATGAGATTTAAACAAGATCAACACAAATATAATTATAATCATAGAGGTATATTGGGGCATTACTTGCATAATCTTGTAACCATCTTGGCTACCTTAAAATTTGTAACCCTCACGGCTACCTTACTTTATGTAACCATCACAGTTACACTTGGAGTAACCATACGACCGACCTCCAACTTACTCATACCCAATGCATTGGAGGGAAATATAGGTCCCACCCTTCATCATAAACAATTCCCAATAACCAAAACATAATCATACAACATAAAAAATAGCATAAAAACATTGCCTTTGAATCTTATAGAACAGAATTTTAAAAGAGGATTTTAGAAGAAAAGTCCCTTATAAACATCATATACCTGAAGTGAGACTTAATAGAGTGGATGGAATATGTATATACTCTGTAAATACACATAATGAAACAGAATATAAATAGAACCCATCACACAAACAATTTAAATAGCACATAAATTAAAAAGTAGAAGGTTAACCCAAAGAATGGAAATCGGGTTAAGAATTCCCTTACCTTGGGCTTGTCTTACTTAAAAATTGTTTAAACCTCATGTATAATGGTAAAAAAGGTGTTATTAGTATTTTACAGAAACATGTTCATGTTTATAACATCTTATATGTTCATTTCATAACCTCATTTCATCCCTTATTTGTTAGTATTTGGTTCCTTGCATTATTTTGGGTGAGTTCTTTTGTGATTTTCACAATCGGTTCCTGATGAATCGTTCTTGTTGATTGGAAGTGAAACTCCAAAATTGGAATGGAGTAGTATTTACATATTTACAGTACCATAAATGATACCATTTATCACTTTGATGATTTATATGATGATGATTTATAAGTTAAAACATTAATTATGTTCGTTTAGATCATTTAAGTGGTTCCTTGATAATTACAACCTCATTTAGTCTAATAAATTTGAATCATGAGTACAAAAGAATTCCAGAACCTTATATGAGTCATAAAACATATACTATAACCTGGTTCAACCATATAAATGGTTTCATGACCAGACTTGAAATAATTAATGGAAATTGAAAATACATCGTCCACGATATCTGTAATTCGACACAAATGGACAATGTTTTTTGATTCTTTAAATAAGCGAGAGAGGAGAGGAATAATGATTTGTAATTTTCCATAAACATGACAACATCCAGAATATACATTATTCTGGAGATTTCATGCCTCTTGGATAAGTGGGGGTGAAGAAAGAAGAGGAAGGAATCATGAAATAAAAAAAACATGAGAAATTTCTTACAAAAAAATTCGGCAGCCTAACGGCGCCTCTTAAAATTTCATAAAAACAAGATTGATGAGAGGAATGGAAGATCTCATCAATCATACAAAATTTGGACCGTAAGGGGAAATATTTAATGAAATATCCCAACAAAATACAAAGGGAAAGGAAGAGAATAACATAAAATGGAAGGAAAGAATGAAAATGAAAGAGGATGTTTACCTCTTGATCTCTTCTCCTTGAGATCCTTCTTAAGGGCTTTGATTTTGGTCTTTTGGTGAGACCAGCAGCTCTAGGACGTGGGGAAGAATATTGAGGAGGGACTTTGGCAGAAATTAGACAATGCTCAAGGCTTGAGAGGTGTGGGAGGAAGAGGGGAGTGAGGGTGATATTTATAGTGGAGGAGGGGAGGTATTTTAGATTATTTTAATCATTATTATAATATTTTTATCAAGACTATGAATAATCTCAAATAAAGTGGCCATAATTAGTGAAAATATCAAGTGAGTTCTAAGAAAGTGTCCTTGCATCACTTATGATGTCATAAATAGTGCATTTTTACTGATAAATTGATTATACGGTATTTTACCGTATTTCACTATTCACCGAAAATTCAAGAGTTTCAGAAAAATACCAAAAATTTACCCCAACCATTTTTTGATGTGTAGAATTCAAAAATGAACTCCATTTTTCAAAAATAATTTTCTAAATATTATTAATTTAATTTTTAAATAAGGTCACAGTTAATTCGAAAAATAACAATATTGAAGTGCAATTAGTTTTATGTGACATTGGAAAATTAATTAAGATCCCATTATCATATTGCCATGGGAAAATAAAATAATATTATTATTTACTATTCATGAGGTCATATTACTATTCATATTACTATTCATAAGGGCATGTTACTATTCACCAAAAAAACAAGTTTGTTCCATCAGACTCTAAATAACATACTGAACACAATTGTAGATGACAGTTTTTTGAAATTCAAAACATAGAAGAAATAAAATTATGTTTAAAGGATACTTATAAATATATACCTTAAACAAAATTTCAAGCATTTTCAATTTATTTTTAGAAAACCTTGGGATGTTACATTATCCCCACCTTCTTGAAATTGTGTCCTCGCAATTTTATTTACTTATTAAACAACTGAGGGTATTTTTCCCTCATAACATTTTCAGACTCCCATGTTGCTTCTTCAACCATGTGGTTTCTCCACAAAACCTTTACCTAGTGGATTACCTTATTTCGCAATACCTGTTCTCTTCGATCAAGAATCTGAACCGGTTTTTCTTCATAAGAAAGGTTCTCTTCTAGCTGAACTTCTTCCGGCCTCAAGACATGTGATGAATCTGGAACATACTTTCTCAACATCGAAACATGAAAAACATTGTGTACCTGAAACAAGCTCGGAGGCAAAGCTACGTGGTACGCAACTGTTCCAACTTTATCCAAGATTTCAAAAGGACCGATGAACCGTGGACTTAGTTTCCCTTTCTTACCGAAACGCATCACACTTTTCCAATGAGATATTTTAAGGAAAACATGGTCACCTACCTTGAAAGAGAAGTCTTTCCTTATGTTATCTGCATAACTTTTGTGCCTGATCTGAGCTGTCCTCATGTGTTGCTGGATCATCCTCACTTTCTCAGCCACTTATTCTACTAATTCTGGCCCCATCAACTTTCTTTCATCGACTTCATCCCAAAATCAGGAGTCCGACACCGCTTTCTATACAAGGCCTCAAAAGGTGCCATCTGAATACTGGAATGGAAACTGTTATTATAAGAAAACTCAACTAATGAAAGATGTTGATCCCAACTTCCCTGATAGTCCATTGAACAAGCTCGAAGCATATCCTCCAAAGTTTGAATTGTTCCTTCTGACTGCCCATCTGATTGAGGATGAAAAGTTGTACTGAAATTCAACTCTGTGCCCAAATACTTCTGAAGTCCCTTCCAAAATTTAGAAGTGAACCTGGGATCTCGGTCAGACACAATGGAAAGAGGAACTCCATGTAACCTGACAATCTTTTTGAGGTACAATCGAGAAAGCTGATCTAATGTCATTGTATCTCGAATAGAAGAAAATGAGCAGACTTTGTTAGCCGATCAACAATAACCCATATCGCATTGTTACCTCGAGAAGTCTGTGGTAGTCCCACCACAAAATCCATGGATATATTCTCCCATTTCCATTCTGGCACTGGAAAAGGCTGAAGCATCCCCTTCGGTAACTGTCGCTCTGCTTTAACCTACTGACATGTCAAACATTTCATTGTAAAATCAGCAATATCTCTTTTCATCCCATTCCACTAGTAATACTCCCAAAGGTCTCTGTACATCTTAGTACTTCCAGGATGAACAGAAAATGGAGAACTATGAGCTTCACACAACAATCCTTTCTTCATCTGGGAATCACAAGGCACACACAACCTTTTTCCAAACCTTAAAACACAATCTTTATCAAGATTAAATTCTGGAAACTTACCCATTTTAACCAATTCTACCATTTTCTGTAGCTCACGGTCTTCCCTCTGTGCTTTCATAATTCTGTCTGACAACGAATAATGCACTGAAACCTGAAACAAAACAGATATCTTCCCTGCACCAACAACCTCTAAGCCAAAATTTATCAAATCATTAATCAAGGGATCACGTTCCAAACGTAGCATGGTTAATGATGCATGATTTTTCCGACTTAAGGCATCCGCTACTTTGTTTGCTTTTCCAGGATGGTAATTAATCGTGCAGTCATAATCCTTTATCAGTTCTAGCCATCTTCTCTGCCTCATGTTTAATTCCTTCTGAGTGAATATATACTTAAGACTTTTATGGTCAGTATATATTTGGCATTTGGTTCCGTATAGATGATGCATCCATATTTTCAAAGAAAAAACCACAGCTGCCAATTCCAAATCATGTGTGGGATAATTCAGCTCATGAGGTTTAAGTTGTCTCGAAGCATAGGCAATTACCTGATCATTCTGCATCAAAACACAACCAAGTCCCTTTAAATAAGCATCACTGTAGATGACAAACTCACCATTCCGGGAAGGTAAGGCCAAAACTGGAGCATTCACCAATCTATTCTTTAGTTCCTGAAAACAAACATCACATTCCTCTATCCAAACAAATTTAACCCCTTTCCGTGTTAACATAGTTATTGGGCTAGATAACCATGCAAAGTTCTTAACAAAGCGTCGGTAATAACTTGATAATCCCAGAAAACTACGAATCTCTGTAACATTTGTGGGTCTTGGCCATTCATCAACTACTTTTGTTTTGGCAGGATCAACTGTTATTCCATCCTTATTTACAATGTGCCCAAGAAAAGAAATCTTTTGCAACCCAAAATCACACTTGCTGAATTTTCCATATAGTTTCTTTTCTTTTAAAGTTTGTAAAACAACCCTTAGATGTTTTTCATGCTCCTCTTTATTTTTAGAAAAAACCAGAATGTCATCAATAAATACAACCACAAACTTATCCAAGAACTCATGAAATACTCTATTCATAAGATTCATGAATACAGAAGGTGCATTAGTTAACCCAAATGGCATAACAACAAATTCATAATGCCCATATCTAGTACGAAAGGCTATTTTCGGGATGTCATCCTCCTTCACCTTCAGCTGATGGTATCTGGATCTCAAGTCAATCTTGGAAAAGTACTGAGCTCCCTGGAGCTGATCAAAAAAGTCATCAATATGAGGCAAAGGATACTTGTTTTTAACAGTGATGTTATTCAAAGCTCTATAATCAATGAAAAGTCTCATGGAACCATCTTTCTTTTTAACAAACAAAACAGGGGCTCCCCATGGTGAAGTACTGGGACGAATGAAGCCTTTGACAAGCAAATCCTGGAACTGATTTTTCAATTAAAGAAGTTCTATTGGAGCCATACGATATGGGGGTTTTGAAATTGGCTTAGCATCAGGAACTAAGTCAATTGTGAATTCGACTTCTCGTTTAGGTATGACACTGGGTAACTCCTCAGAAAAAACATCAAGGTATTCTTTTACCACTCGCACATCATTAATTTTAATAGTTCCCTTGTTTTCAACAATATGAGCCAGATAACTTTCATTTCCATCTTTCAGTAGTTTCTCAGCTTCTTGATATGTTATCAATTTTATGGGTTCATTCTTGTATACAAACTGAAACTCTTTCTGAAAAACAACTCCTTTTGCTCTACAGTCAATCTTAGCATGATAATCAGAAAGCCAGTCCATCCCCAGAATAACATCAAACTTGACTAAGGGTAAAACAACAAGGTTTGCAGGTAAAGTCTTTCCACATACCACAATAGAAATATTCTTATAATTCCTCTTTGCTATAACATTTCCCCCTGGTGTTTTAACAACAAGTTCGGGTATCATTTGTTGAGGTGATATTTCCAATTTACTAGAAAATTCCTCAGAGATGAAGGAATGTGTAGACCCAGTATCAAACAAAACTTTAGCAAAATCTGAGTGAACAAACAAAGTACCTGATACAACTTCATTGGATGGACCAACATCTGCTGACGTAGTCTCAAAGGATCTCACTACACCTTTCTGCTTGTAGTCTGGCTTCTTTGCATCATTTGGATCCCACTTTGGACAGACATTTTCATAGTGACCCATCTCACCACATTTAAAACACTTTACAGTTTTCTTATCAGTATTAGTCTTTGGATCATTTTCATTGCAATCTCGGGCCATGTGTCCAAACTTTCCACATTTAAAACACTTCCCAGTTTTGATAAGACATTCCCCAGGGTGCTTCTTGCCACACTTTTCACAAACTGGAAACTGTATTTTCTTACCATCAGATTTCATTGGTTGATTCTTACCCATTGATTTCCAATTTGACCTCTTCTTCTCTTTGTTTCCAAATTGCATGTGATCTTCAGCAAACTCCATCTCTACCCTCTCTGCACATCGGACAAGTTTCTCGTAACTTTTGAATTCACGGGAGTCCAACGCCCTTCGATACCTTAGCTTCAATCCTGAGTAAAAGCGGTTGATTTTGCTATCGAGATCCAGAATAAGATTTGGAGCATACCTCGCCAGTCGGGTGAAGTTCGCCTCATACATAGCCACTGAATCTTCCTCCTTTTGTTTCAGTTCAAGGAATTGTTTCTCCATTCTAAGTTGCACCACCTTAGGAAAATATTTTTCAAGAAAAAGACTTTTAAATTCATCCCACACTAAGGCATCAATATCCTCTCTACCCCTGATATTCCTTACCATTGACCACCACTGATCAGCTTCCCCTTCAAAACGATAAATGGCAAGACTTGCCTTTTGATTGTCCGAACATCCCATAACATCAAATATCTTTTCAAGGGCTTTAATCCATCCTTCTGCTGCCACTGGGTCAGAAGATATATTGAATGCAGGAGGATGTTGTCTCATAAAATGTTCCACCACTGTCATGTTCCATTGGGGTACCTCTATTTGTCCTCTTGCATGGATGCCACCACCATTTATTGCCTGCGTTAGCTGAGCCATTACTATCACAAACTGGTCGGTTCCAATCCCTACCATTCCAGGCTGTTGATCAGGAAGGATTTCATTCTGTTGGTGCCTATCCTCTTCAGCATCCATGTTCCTTCTGCGGACAACCATTCTAAACAAACATTTCTTAGATGAAGCAACATGGTAATCTTTAAATGATATACCAAATTAAACATAGGGTGAGAATTATTTATGGTATTCTATTAGCATCACCTTAACCCCTAAAGTTATCTAAACCATCCTCTGATACCAACTGTGACAACTGGGTCCCGGTGACAGCACAACCACCCCGCCTTAACATGGCCATCAGGTCCTGGCCCACCAGGTACCACCAGTTGCCCCGCAGACACATGGGGCCCACCCCAAGGTCCACCCACGTGCCCGAACAGGTCATCTGACTAAGTTAATAGTGTAAACATTCTCTTGCCTATGGGAAGATAGAATGAACTCATCCTTGGAATTGTGAACAAGACACTTATCGTTTCTAAAATTCACAAGGCAACCTTCATCACATAATTGACTTATGCTGATGAGATTGTGCCTAAGACCTTTAACAAACAAAACATTTTAGATAAGAACTTTTCCAAGAAAAACAATATTACCTATACCAACAATCTTTCCTTGAGAATTATCTCCGAAGGTAACTTTTCCACCTTTTGTTTTGATAACCTTTTCAAAGAGATCTTTGTTCCCAGTCATGTGTCGAGAACAACCACTATCCATGTACCAAATATTCTTATTGGTATACTTTTTGTTTTCCTGAAAAAGAAACAATTAGTTTTTCAGAATCCAAACTTGTTTGGATCCAGAAGGGTTAGATAAAAGAATTTTAGGAATCCACATTTGTTTTGCAAAATGAGCTTTATTAAATCCTAAAGATTGAGTTTTGTTAAGAGAACAATCTCTTCTCCAGTGTCCACCACATTGACACTTAGAACAAAAAATAGTTTTTTGAGGAACAAAATAGTTATTGCTGAAAACAGGTTTGGAATAAGTATAACCAAGACCAGAACGATTTCTCAGAGGTCTAATTTGAGAATACATTTTGTCAAAGTTTTCTTTTACATGAGTAAAGTTTGACAAACATTTCTTCAAAGATAAAATCTCTTACTTTAGTTTTAAAACCAAATTCTTATTTTCCAAAAAATTTTAACTAGAGTTAGGCTCTAAAATATTTTTCTTTGAAATTACAGTTTCAAGATCCTTAGAAAGTTTATCCTTATCAGATTTAACTTTCTCAAGGGTTTTTAAAATACTTTCAAAGTTATAAGTTTTCACATCAAGATCTTTAGAAAGATCTGATACTTCTTTAGTCAAGATTGAAATTCTAGAATTTGCTTTTTCAAATCTCTTTTTGAGCTTTGAATTCTCATTTTCAAGTAATTTAGCAAATCTAGATACTTCTTCAAAAGAAGGTAAAGTATCATCTTCTAATGATGAAGATTCATCATTTGAAGATTCATAATATCTATTATTAGAATAATTTTCATTCAAAGAGACATTTGTAAAAGCTTCAGCATTATGTACCTTAGCCATGAGACAATGATCTTCAATTGGTAATCTGGCTAAGAGTCCGATATTCCTTTGTCCTGATGTATCATATTCTGAAGAATCATCTGAGGAATCACTACCACTTGCAGTCCACATATCATTTTCTTTTAAGACATTCTTTGTCTTATAAAACCTTTTCTTGTTTCTTTCAGAGTCTTTCTCCTTTCTATCTTTCCTTTTCAGTAAAGGACACTCAGGCCTTATATGTCCTGCTTTCTTACATTCATAACAAGTTACCTCTGAATCTTTCTTATCCTTTCTATATTTCTTTTTGAATATATATTGGAAGTCTTTCTTTCCCACAATCTTGTTCATCCTTCGAGCAAGATTGGCTAACTCATTATCCGAAAGATTACAATCACTTGAATCAGATATAACAACTTTCTTGGATTTATACCTTGTAAGCCTTTCAGGTGTTTTAGATTTAGATGCAAAGGCTACACTTCCATTCCCATTCTTATTCTTGTTGAAATCAGCATCTCTCTTCATTCTTGTCTCATGCTGTAGAAGAGTTCCAAAGAGTTCATCAAGAGTAATCTGGGAAACTTTTCTATTTTCATTAATAGCTGTTCTTTTTGACTCCCGTTCATTTGGCATTATGTCTATAATCTTGTCAACAAGAGCTTCATCATCAAGACCTTTTTCTCCCATAGATTGTAAGCTGTTGACAATTGTCATAAACCTTTTTTGTACTTTACATACAGGCTCTCCATAAGGAAAAACAAATCCATGATACTCTGCTCGAAGCATTGCTCTCCTTGTTTCTATAACCTTGGATGTACCAAAATGAGTGACTTCTAATTTCTTCCAAATACAGTTGGCTGCTTCACATGAAGATATCTGGCTATATATATTCCTGGTCATAGAGCATAATAAAGTATTGCGTACCTTGTAATTTAGTTGATATTCTTGCTTCTCTTGGTTGGTGAAAGTGCTGACTTCTTTGTCAGGAATTTTGTAACCTCCAGTATGAATTATAAAGTTGTCTACACCGGTATTGATAACGAAAGTCTTCATACGATCTCTCCAATACTCATAATCATTCCCATAAAGGATTGGTGGTCTAGAAGGATTCAGATTTTCTATTGACCCAATATTCATTCCTGCTATCTAAGACACCAAAAACTTTTCCACTCCACACGTTAGTGTAGTAAGTATTCAAGATAATAATATGAAAGAAATATAGCTAGTAATACAAATCAGTGGAAAACCTCCTTTGATACCAATTGTTGGATCGAATATAAAGATATGTATATCTATTAGATGAAACAATACAAGAGGGGGGTGAATTGTAGGTTTAAAAAACTATGAGTTTTAGAAATTAAGGGATTAGTTTAAATGATCTTAAACTAATACAAATAAAAATACCCACAATTGTATTGAATGTAAAAAGGTATGATGTATTGTAATACTAATGTAATGTAAAACAATTGTATTCAAGATGAACACAATAATCAGAGTAATACAAAGATGAATGATTCTACCTTAAAGAATATAGAATCAATCAATATAATATGTAACAGAATGATTGTAATTGAAATAATTATAATTGAATATTTAAAGAAGAAATTAAACAATAAAAATTCATTTCTAATACAAGTAACAGCGGAAATGTAAAAGTATTACAATTCTTTTAACCCAAAGAGAAGGGTTATCCTTTCACCTAGGATAAAAGGTCTGTCTCACCAACACCTTGATGAGCCCACGATACGATGATCGGCACGTCTGTCTGCCTATCCCCGGCAGCCCTCGATACGATGATTGGCACATCTGTCTTCCTATCCCCGGCAGCCCTCAATTTTGTAGGTAATCGGCACCTCTGTCTTTCAATTACTTGAAAGCCCTCGATACGATGATCGGACGCACAAGGCAGATGAGAGAAGTCACAGTGTCTCTCTCTAGAATCTTGGTAGTTAACAGAGTCTCTTCATTCATTCTTTTTGTTCATCGTTCTATTCTCAACTTCAAATGACCTCCTATTTATAGGCCTCAGGTTCCAACAGTCATATTGCCTCCAACGGTCATATTGAAACAGAAATCATGACATAGTTTTGATTAGTTTGTAACTAACTCAATGACATCGTTTTGTTAGGACATAAGATATATAGAAATGAAAAACATGAGTACGATTCATATACAATAAGTCTTTTTGACTAAGTATTGAAACAAGAATGTAACACAAGTTATGAGTAACAGAATCAATACAATTTTCATATTTAGTATGATCAGCATTGTACGATTTTTATGGTAAGTACGATCAGTATTGTACGATACGATATGGTCAGTACGATAAGTATTGTACGATACGATATGGTTAGTACGATCAGTATGATCAGTACGATCAGCATGATCAGTACGATCAGCATGATCGGTGCGATCAGTTTGATTAGTATCGTACGATACGATATGGATAGTACAATCACCATTGTACGATACGATAAACAAAATAGAAGACAATTGTAAATTCCATAATATGATAGAATGCATTTGTGATTTCCAAAACATGATATAGAAGTCAAAAGAGGACTTTTGACTCAATAGAGCCCAGAGACTAACTCCATCCATTTAACATATGGAGAGGTAGGAATCATCTTGTGGGATGTTTACAAGATTTTTTGATCTCCAATCCTTGGACACATGTATGATAATTTTATTCCTCCCAAGGTGACATGGAATGACTCAAAGAATACACCATCTTTTGTTCGTGATTTGATGAAAATATTTAACAAACTCAAGAATATGACCTTCATGAAATATCACACCATGAGAGATACTCATACAGAGAAATAGATGAAAATATTTTTGATAAAGAAGAAGGAAAAGGATCCCACTTACACCCGTCTGACTAGTTTTTCAAGGGCAGAGAAGAGAGGTACCCCTGACACATTTTGGCTAACATTGGAGATATGAGAATTTGAAAAATGGGGATATGAAGTCAATCTAAAAATTCTTTCAAAGAAACTTTTGGCTGGTTTCTTGTCCATGTGACTCAATGTGCATTTTTTACCAGACTGAGACTCCAAAGGAGGCTTAAGGCCAAGAACCTTTGTTATTGTGGTCTAGATGGTAGAGAAATGGATGATAGGCTTGGCCACTTCTGTTTTGGAATATATTTATAGGATTTTTCAGCACATTTACAAAGAAACGTTTCCCTTTAGAATAGCGGGACCATTCCAGGTGTTGTTGAGATGGATCTAGACTCACTTCAAAACATATGTTGCATAAAGTGGAGTATAGGTTTTTGGAAGTTCTTTCTGACAATCTATTCAGGATTTATATAGTATTTCACCCTTGTCTCTTAAATCTTATAAAATCAGAGATAGATTGAGCATGCATAATGAGTTCCGTTTATTTCCTTATGGGAATCCACCTGCGGGGTGATTCTTTGATGATGGTATGTCCATTTTAAAGTTGAGGGCTTATATTCTAGCTTGTAGAGATGGTGTGTTGGCCACCAAAATCGATGGAGAAATCATATATGAGGCCTATGCTTCTTATATATTTTTACGTCAATTCAAATGTCTACAAAAAAATATTGTATCTCCTCATGTGCATGTCAGATTAGCACAACAGCCAATGGTTTCCGGAAAACAATGGTTGTTCACATCTATAGAGAAGACTATGGCAGTTTTTAATTTACTTTCTGGTGATGCAGTAAGAAGATTCACTATCTAATATGCCAAAAATTGGGTTACATTATACCATGAAGGGGTATTAAATCATGATATCCCTCGAGTGGGGGTGAAGAGAAGTAACATGAGGGAACCACTTTGTTTGAAAGATAATCCCTTATCATCAGGGGTCGACTTGTGAGAATCATAGGGTGGAGGTGATTGTGCTCTAAATTCACTGAAGAGACCTCATTTCAGATATAGCCCTCCTGCCAGAATAAAGAGATCCACTCCATCAATCCCTACCAAATTGTTATCGAGGTGAACTGGTCTCCATCATTCTGAAGAGTGACGAGTTCCATTTTCTCATCCCTCATTCATGACTATGGGAGTTGGGAAGAAACTCAAATCCAAGGTTTTAGGATCCTCTTCACAACCCTCTGATGTACACTCTGAATATATATGACCAGAGGCTATTCAAACATGGAAAAGTCTATAATGTGATTCTAAAATAGTGTGGATAGATCTATGTGAAGAACTACATATTATAGGAGCAGGGGATTTGTGGGATTCTTCTAACATTATTTTTAAGGATGATCCCAATGAGGTGATGACCTACATTCAAGAGCTGTAAATGATCATATATTCCACCTATGAATCAATTCCTACCACAAAGTGGGAGAAGTAAATGATATATCATGGTACCACTAAATGGATTATTCCTTCATTTAACGAAGAATGGAGTGACTTTGTAGATCCTGAGGTTGTAAGTTTCCTTTCTCTCACATTCTATTCTACTATTAAATTTGAATTTTAGTCAAAACATTGTTATTTAAGGAAAATATCATCTTAAATTATAGCTGGTTAAAGGAAAGATAATTGAAGTTCCTTCCCCACAGTATAGCCCTAGATGCATTGCTCTTGGAGCTACCGGATCACCCCGTGAATCGGGAGAAATATCACCGGGTCAACAGGACATGGAGGATGAAATAGAGAGGGTATGGGATATCCAATACCTATCTTTGGAAATTATTATGCAATCCCTCCTAAGATGGAGAAAATGAAAAATCACCGAAGAATGACATCCATGGTTAATCACTTTATTAGTATTGGTAATCCTCTATGATAATCATGAATTTTAGTCCTTTTTCATGAAAAAGTGTTTAAACCTTTTAGGATTATAGGGGATTATGTTGATTCTTTTTTGAAAGAAACTACTAATAAGATTCAAAAAACCATGAAGATTCGTGATGAACAGGCACAAATTTCTACAAATGTAGTTGTTTTTGAAGAGGCATTTAAGCCAAAGGAACCAACATCGGTTCTTAGAACTACTCCTGTTCCTACCATCAGAGGAGAGGAGGATTATGGTAAATCAAAAATACTTTATAAGGAATCAAATGTAACTATAACTAACTTCAATCCTGTGATATTTTAGGTTCATCCCATGAGCCATAACATCTGGAAACATCTGATGCAGACTGCACAACTGTTGCTGAGAAAGCTACCCAGGGTTAAAGGTTGTCAGAGGAAGGTTGTGAAGTAAACATGCCAAGTTCTCCCATGGGTGTGAGTAACCCGGGATCTGAGATATCACTGGATGAAGTGATAAACCTTGTCATGTATTTTGAATAATTATTAAAACATGTTTATATACCAAATTCTTTAGAATATTTTGGAGTTCCTTGTAAATAATCAACTAGACGTGAGTTTTTATTTTTCATCCTGTTAGTATTCTTATGATTAACTTTCGGATCATGGTTGTTTGAAATATGCAGTTCTATCTAAAGATACTGTTGAAAAAATAATAAATTAAGGAAGTATTGAAATTAATGTCAATCCTATCATTTCAGAGACATTAGCTCATGTGGATCTTTAGATAATAGATCTTCCTGATATTCATTGTAAGGATCTTGAGCACATTAGAGATAGCACTCCTCTTTCGGAGACATCTAGAAAAATGTTAAAACTGAGAATAATGGGGAGTATTCTTTTTAATATGTAGACCTACTATTAGGTAGGAGATATTGATATTATGATTGTACTCACTTTTTTTATCTATTGAAATTATTCATAACCATAATTCATGATTTACCATATAGGGCTATCAATTTAAATGGTTAGGTATAGAGGTAAAGCCTTTGCATCATCCTAATCTAAATTAGATGGTGAAGCATCCATTGATCAAGAAGGAGCAGAACAGAGCACTTCTTTAACTACATTAATCCTCGAATACATTCCTCCTTATGAAAGTGACTCTAAATCAAACCCTGAACTATATAAGGATCTTCATCTTGAATGCCATAGGGAATGGAAAAACATCTGGATTATAATATCTAAAATGCCTCTTAGGGAATTGCCATCAAGAATTCCACGACATTCATCTCAGTTTATCAGTCTTGTATTTAGAGGTTTCAAATACTATGAAATTCATACTATAATGAAAGAGATTATTTGAAGGAGGTAACAACATCAAAAACATCAGAAAGACTTGATAAAATTCAAACTATCGACCAACATTGAAGAGTTTCAAGCATCATTGTCCAAGTCTAGGGAGAATCATAATTCAAAGTTGAAGGGACTGAAGAAAACAATTAAAGAAAATATTGTTCAGTAGATGAAACTTCAACAGGAGTTGGATATCATTACAAAATAGATTGACCATCTTCACATCTCATTAAGAGAAGTCTAGAAGTATGGTGAAAAATTCAATGAAGATGCTAGAGAAGCACTTCATTGTGATGAAGAGAGCGGAGCTGGTAAAATAAATGAGCTTCAATAAAAAACTGACGGGGATCAAGAGGATTTTAATCAAATTAAGAGTTTTGTAGAAAGCCTCTTATATTTTCTAATTTTTGACAATGGAGAGACTTCAATTAGTGGATGCTTATTTTTTGAAAAATTTTAGAAATGAAAAGCATTTTGTCTTCAATCATTTGTGTTTTTACTCTTGCTAAGTACCTTTGTTTTACCTAGGCCACTATGCCTTGTAAGCATAGTTTGATTTTTTCTTGGGTTATATAGACAACCACAGAAACTTTATATCTTTTTACTTTTTATTGCTCAATATTATCTAAACCATACAAAATGTATGTTTAGTGAGCTACGAGTCAACTTTTGTTTAGGTATCCCTTCACAGGTTCCCAATATTGTGAGTACCATGTCTCCTAGTAGTTTAGAGTCATGCATGTTGGATTATAAAGTTATACCATTTAAGTTCAAATAGCTTTTACAAAAAAATTTGAAATTAAATCCTAAAAAAGACTCAGTGACTAATGATTTCTTTAATATTCATTAAATATTTCCAAGGGGAATCTTGATGCATGATTTTTATGGTCACCAAATTTAAAACCTTTATCAACATAAGGGGAGTCTCTTCTATGAACTAAGTTACCATTATTTGAAAAACTTGTTATGAGAGTAGTGTTATTCAGGGCCAAATAGGGAATATTCTACATAGCCAAATAGTTCCATCTTATGGCTAAAAGTCCAATTATGTAGGCAACATATGCAAGCCCAACAAAGGGAACATTTTGCATAGTTAAGAAAAATATCTCATAAGAATTTAATATTTTACTACTGATAGACAAGGGAAAATAATGTTTAGGTGACTCAAGACCACAGTGGGTGGTTTTTCCATGGAAAGTAATTCTATGAATAAAGGGATATCAATGATGACATATGTCATGAATAAGAAAACCATTTCTATAAACATTTGGTGTATGAGGAATGGTCAAATTTTACAAGAAAGGTGGACTTATGATATAAAGTTGTGCAGTTTTATGTCATGCAATGAGGACATTAAACTGTGAAATTTTATGTCATGCAGTTAGGACACTGTACTATTCAGTTGTAAGTCTTAGAGTGAGGAGATTATATTGTGCAGTTTTAAGTCATGTAGTGAGGACATTGTGTGGCTTTAATTTAAAGACTTTAGCTTCGACCAAAAGTATGATAGTCTCCCAAATTCATGATAATTTTTTTGGAAACATACTACTATATTCAGTTATGGAAGGGAAAATTATAAATTGTGATTCGGGAATTTCTGGATCATAGGAATGATATGGGAAAAGGGATGAAAGCATTAGAGAAAGTCTATTACATGAACGAAGTTACCGTTATTTAAAAAACCTATTATGATGGCTATATTATGCAGGGCCAACTATGGAATATTCTATATAGACAAATATTGGAGTCTTTTTACTAACAGGCATGTTATATAGGAATCTGATGCAAGGCCACCTAAGGGATAATGTTGCATAGTCATGAAAAAGATCTCTCAGAAGTCTGAAATTCTATTTCTAAATGCATAGGATAGTTTATGGAGATTCATATTTCCCAAATCATAGAGTTTTGTTTATTAAGAAGGGTACCTGAATATGGAGAGGGTATTTCCAACCAAGATTTCCAAATAATCGGAGGAATATAACTTTTATAAAGGTCTGACCCAAACGTAGGAGTTGTGGTGTCTGTAGTTTTAATTCATACAACAATGACCATAAATGGAAATAGAATATGATATATTTCCAAGTGATTCCAAGGTTATTTCATATTACTTTGAACGCATGTATAAGGTAATGTGTAAACTATGGTCTTGAATAGTTTCAGATCGAGAGGATGAAAATTAGACAAATATACTTGAATGACTATTTTTTTAATACAGATTATTCTATATTTTCATCAAAGTATGAAGGGGAAAATACACTATAACCAAAACAATTACCATAATTTGACAAACTCGTTATGGGGGCTATATTATGTAGGGCCAACTAGGGCATATACTGCATAGTCAAATAGTGGCATCTTTTTACTGACAGACCCATTATATAGGAAAATTATGCAAGGCCACCGAAGGGCATGTGCTGCATAGTCATGAAAAAATAGCTCTCATGTATTATAAACTCCATCATCAGAAACCGTATTAAAAATTATGAAGATCTAGAAAATATTCAAGTTTAAGAGAGTGAAATATAAAAGGAAGTTATGCTAAATGAATATAAGAAATATTTTAATCAATAATGGCCATGAGTTTGACGTCTTTTACATAGATCTGAAACATATGTAAAATGGATATTTTCTTTGTTTCCTTTTGAATTAACATTCTATTATGAAGTGCTATTTAATGTCATGTAATGAGGATATTATATTGTGCTATTTAGGGTATTGAAGTGAGGAAATTATTAACCCTATAAAAAATTGAGACACCTTATTTATATAAATAATACTTTTACTCAATTCCAAATCCCACTTGAGCTATTCTCGGTGAGAGACACAAGAATCAGTAATGTTTTCTTCTATAACACAAAGGTAAGAAAAGTGAAGAATAGGGGTGTTAGATTTAAAATCAGTTTAAATTCATGTGGTAAGTACAATGATGAAATGATGTGAAAAGAAATACATATTGTAACTAGACCACAGGATAAACCCCAAGTGTCACTATGTGTCTTGTCAGGGGTAATAATCAAGCCATATGTAGTTATTTAAACAGTCCCTATGCAGGTTTGACTCTTATATAAAGAATAAAGGGGTTTTTTTTATCATGGTTGGGACCAAGATTGAAGATATAGGCATCTCTATGTATCTCTTATAAATGAGAATCAAGATGTACATAGTTCATTAAACATTCATTTCCCACACCAATCGAGTTTGACATGGGAGACAGGGGGATTTTACCCATTTTAGAAGAATGGATAAATTTAAGATACAAGATAGTTTTAAAATCAAATCATATATCTTAAAAGAGCACTCTATATTTATCTAGTTCATATATAGAAGAATAAAAAGGGAAATCAAAATTTTGTGATTCTGGTTGGGCCCAAGATTGGAGATCCATGCGTCTCTACCTATCTCATTGAAAATGAGAATCAAGCAATACATAGTTCTATAAATAAGGTCTCTATGTAGATCCGACTCAATCATATATAAGAGAGGTACTCATGTGACACTAAGGAGCAGTAATTATTTCAATGATGTTTTCTTATAGAAGCTTCTAACATCAAGTAGTGAAAATGTAACTCATATAGTTTAATGTCATGTAATGAGGACAAATGGTGTCATGCAGTTTAATGTCGTGCGACAAGGAAAATGATGTTTTGAATTTTAATGTCATGCAGCATGGACACTTATGGGTGTTACGTATTTTAATGTCTTGAAACTAGGACTTTGTACTTTGTAATTTTAATTTTTTGTAGTAAGGAGATGGGGGTTGTGCAGTTTTCAGTCTTGCAGTGAGGATGGATAATCTGTGCTATTTCACAAATTATTTCTTCAAAAAACACATATTGGTTGAGTTGTAATTAGCTCTTCATACATTGAGTTTAAGTCATAAGCTCCATTTGAGTAGACCTTATGTGTGGAATATGGTCTTTCCCACTTTGGTTCAATCTTTGGATGTTTCTTTCACCGTATCATTGGATCCCTGAGAACCAATACCAATTCTCCTTGAAGAAATGAATAGAGGCAAACTTTCTTTCCAAAAGATCATGTTATTATGTTCTGATAGACTTCTAAATGATTCAAAGTATGAAATATTTTCATGTATAACCGCTCCAACTCATCAAACCAATTATGATACCTCTCATCTGTAGAAAACTGATCACAGATTGCAACTATGAGTGAAGGCAATTGTATTTAAATTGGGAAAATGGATTCTTCTCAATATACAAATGAATAAGAATATTATTTAGTGGCAGTAAGGGTAGTATTCCAATAATCCCATAAATAATTCAAAAGTTTATCATTCCATTATTTCTTATATTTATCCATCATCTTCTAGAGTATATTTTATATGGTCTTATTAAAGGCCTATATTTGTCCATTGGCCACTACATGATGGTGAGATGAATGGTTGGATTTAAATTTATGTTTTGAATATAAATTTTTTACCTCAACAAAACAAAATTTGGTGCCATTTTCTGTCAAAATATTATGAGGAAAACCAAATCTTGTGATGATATTAGTTTTAACAAAACTAACATTTATTTGGGATTCGACTTCTTTGATAGGTATTGACACCACCCATTTAGAGAAGAAGTCAGTAGTATTAAGAATATACTTGAACTTATTAGTTGTAGCTGGATGATAAGGTCTTACTATATCCATTCCCCATGTGGAAAATGGTCAGGAGTATTTATCTTTATGTTGCAACTCCGGGTGTTGATTAATGAAGTTGGCATTCACTTGGCAGGGATGAAATTTCTTAGTGAAATCTATACAATCCTATGTTATTGAAGGACAAAAGTTTCCAAGCCTTCATATCTGATCAGAGATTATGTTTCCAGATTGATGGGCGCCACAAGCTCCTAAAATGCACTTCTTTCATGATTTCGAGAGTTTCTTCTCGATAAATACATCTAAGGATGATTCCATTGAAGCATTGGTTTTAATGGATATTCTAGTGGTTTGGACTATCATAAAGTGTAAAATTGGATGCTCATCATTGGATTTTTTCTTTTTCACCCCTATCTGGTGGAAGTATTCCATTTGGAAGATATTCTATGATGGGTGTTCTCCATTCCATGGTATGACCATATGGCTCAAGAATAGGGATAATTTCATTAATTTCCTCCATTCTGGATTGAACAAAAGGTGTGAACACCGGACTATGGGCTATTCTGATGATTGTATCATCCCAGTTTGGATATTCGAAGGATATAGATGCATTATCTAGTACATCAGCTTGGGAATTTTGTGATTGTAGGATATAAGACAATATTGGATATAAGAAAAATTCAACCATTATCCTTCTGGAGTAGTCACACAAAGGTATTAACTCTTCTTTTCTAATTTAATATTCCCCATTTATTTTCTTGATTATCAATTCTGAATCACCTTTCACTTTTATGTGATTCACTTGAACCTGAAGAGACAATTCCAAACCTACGATGAGAGCTTGATATTCTGCCTCATTGTTGGTAACACCTTCTGACAAAGGAAGGAGTAATGCAACACTGCCTTTTCTGGGGAAATAACGAAAATTCCTAACCAAACATTGTTGACTTAAGGTTTTTCCCTTCTCTTCCTTGTTGGACTTCTAGAGGCACCATCAAAGTACATCTCCCATGTTTGGGAATTATCCTAAAAAGGGAAGAGCTCTTCATCATGAGGTTCAGTATTTAATGATTCATCTTCAAAGGATGGATGTTCAGTAAGGAAATCAGCCAGAGCATGGCCTTTTATTTCCTTCTAAGGCACAAACTAGATATAAAACTATTGAAGAGTAACCGCTCGTTGTGCCAGACTCCCTATAATCATAAGAAGATTGTCGATAAATTTGAGGGGGTTATTGCACGACCCCAATTGGACATCATGATGTTGCAGGTAGTGCCTTAATTTCTAAACTAAAAATATTAATACAAGATAGCATTTTACAATACTTGAATACAGAGTTTCTGCATCAAGCATAGTTTAGCTGAGATAGTAATGGTTGTTTTCATTCCCAATATCATTCTATTGGGCAAGGAAGTAACCTAGTGATCTCTATAAATCTATCACATAGAGAATAAGTGGTATTCCTCCATCAGTTGGAATTACTACTGGTGTACTCAGGAGATATTTCTTGAGGGTATCAAGTACTTCTTGAAAGTCATTATTCAATTAATAGGTGACACCCTTCTTCATTAATCTGGGGAAGGGAAAATACTTGTCTGCGAAATTGGTGATAAATCGATGAATATAGGCCAAGTGTCCTTGAATCCCCATTCATTATTTTGAATTTTGAGGAGTTGACATACCAAGGAATGATTTTGTTTTATCGTGATCAAAATTAATACCATGATAGCATACAATGATGCTAAGGAACTTTCCTGAGGTTACCCGAAAAGCAAATTTTAAAGGGTTCATATTCAAAATGTGTTGCCAAAGTTTACTGAATATGATCTCTAGATCAGCCAAGTGATTGGACCATTGTCTCGATTTGACCACAAAATCATCCACATAACATTCAATAAATTTCTCTAAGAAGGGTTTGAATATATAGTGCATGGCAAGTTGGTATGTTGCACCTCCATTCTATAAGCCAAAGGGCATTACCCGATAGAAAAACAAACCTTGGGGGGATATGAAGGCTATATATTCTTCATCCTCTAGGGACATATGGATTTTATTATACCCATAGTATCCATCCATGATGTAAATATCTTCATAGTAAGTTGTTGCATCAATTAAAATCTCTATAATCAGAACTAGAAAATCATCCTTAGGACAATGTCGGTTAAGATCTCTGAAATCAATGCAACTATGATTTTATTATTCTTATTTTTCACTGGGAAAATATTGGTCATCCATTTCAGATATTGAACTTCCCGGAGAATTTTATCCTTTATAAGATTATAAACTTGAGCTTCCATTTTAGAGGCATGATTTTGTTGTGTTCTTCTTACTGCCTGCTTGAATCCGTGATGTTCTTCTGGAAAACCCAAATGACGAATTGAAACATCAGGATTAAAACTGAGAATTTTTGTATAATTCCATGCAAATATATCTTGATATTTCTTTATAAATGAAGTATAAAATTATTCTTATTCAGAAGTCATGGTCGCGCTAATTAGAGTGGGGTGTGGATCTTCTTATGTACCCAGATTTATTTCTCTAAGATCATCCACAGCGGTATAGACACCTTCCTCAAGCACTGGGGGAGCATCCCTGAGATCTTCCTCTTATTCTTCATTACTTGTTACCTCTTTTGTTTCTACTTTCATAGTAGATGATGAGGAAAAAGTTCCATGGTTAGAGGAGGAGTTAGTATTTGAACATCCTAAAGAAGAGACCACTATATCTGACCCTACTAATGATGAAGGATCTTTCGGTGGTAATAAAGAGGAGATGATGAATTCAGAATCAAAATATTTTTCTTCCTCTAAAATTTATTCAAATTCTTCTACTATGATTGAAAAAGTAGAGGCTTGATGTTGTTCAGTAGATGATACGAAGACATATCCATTTAAGTTTCCATCACTACTTGGTGAATCAACAATTTTTCCCATTTTTTCAGGCTCAGTTTCTACAATCGACATTATGTAAGCCATCAGACTAGTGCTTGGATTTGGTTTTACCCTTTCAATTTTATTGATGGGTAGCACATAATCTATACTAAAATGTATGAATGGGTATTCTAGAATATTTTCGAAACCATTTTGAGCATTAACTCTAGTTCTTTCCTTCATCATGGACCTCGTTCTTTTGGGATACAAAACTATGCATCAATGTATTGAGATTCGCATGTTTCGAATGGATCCTTGTCAACATAAAATTTCCCTATATTACCATTAAAATAGTACTTAATACATTGGTGGAATGATGTCGGTATGGCAGTATGTTTATACACCCAAGGCCTTCAAAGCATGATGTTCAAGGTTGTTCCATGACGAACAACCATGAAATATGAATTAGACACAAGATCTCAAAATTGAGTTTTGAGTGTAATCCCACCCAGTAGTTCTTACTCATTCCTATCATATCCTTTCAACATTAAAGTGGAAGGAGAAAATTCAGATTTAGTCTGTCCCAATCGAAGAAGTGTACGAACATGAATGAGTTTGAATCTGGAGCCATTATTAATGAAGGCTAGTCGTATGTCTATGTCATTGACCTTTCAAGATAAATACAATGGTCTGATATATCCATGTACAACATCATCTTCATCTTAAAATATAAAATATATGACTTCATGACATTTTTTAGGATCATTATATATATGGTAAACCTCAGCAGTAGAAACTTCGGTTTCAAACTCTTGGGGACTTGAAAAAGCATCAATAAGTGCTTCTTTAAGATCTATTTACAAATTCAAGGAATCCAAAATTGATAACTTGGCTGGTACATGGGCTAGTTGTTTCAAAGCATCATTCTTTTGATCCAGATGTCTTCATTTACTAGCATGGAAATGTGGTTTTGTAAGTGTCTTATAAGTTGTTGCATCTGATTTAGATGTACCATGTGTCAGAGAAGAAGCTGGAAATACACATGGATTTCATAGATTAGACTTAATAGGTCTATCTACATACTGAGAGGAATATGGAGTGATTTCTAATCAGTCCTCCAAAATAATCATGTCAGAACCAAACCTGTCTTGCATGGAAGAAACTCTTTGTTCTTGTTGATCCCGCCAAAGGGATCTTCCATGAGTTTCTTTCACATAAATGGTTTGAGAAGTGGTAGAGTTAAAATGGTGCTTTCTATAATTCTGACATCTTCCCCTATATCCTCTACCTTGGCCTATTTCCTTAGTACCCCAATTAGGTACAAGGAACTCCGGCTAATTATAATCAGAATCATCATTGGGATAAGGATCCGTTAAGGGTATAACATTAATAGAACCAAAGATCAATTCTTCATCTCATAAAGATTCTTCCTGATAGGTTAGTTCTTATTGTGCCATTGGGATGGGTGGGGCATGTACTTTTGTAGCAGATGGAATGAAATATTCGAGGTTCAAGGACAACTTTGCCCTTAACACGATCTATTCTTTTTCTAACTAATCTTTGTATTTTTGATCACCTTATTTCATTGAGTATAGAATTTTTGATGAAGGTGGTTTTACTATGGCAGAAGTGGTGGATGACACAATTGGTTGTTTCAACTATGTCCGTATAATGGCATGAGCTCGGTTGATCATTTTCCTGATCATCCAATCATCATATATCTGCACATTTTTACTTTTGACTTCTTTCCATTTTTCTTCTTACCCTAGATCAATATAGTAACACATGCTACTTCAACTGATGAACATTTCAGTTTTACTTATCCAGAGTCTACCATTTTTGGAAGGAGGTCATTGAAAACAAAACACTCTTGAATGGGATGCCCCAACATCTGGTAAAATGGAAAATAATTCAGAAGATATTCATCCCCTTCTTTGTTTGGTTTCTTCAGCCTTATAAACTTAACCAAATTGTTTTTCAGAGCTGAGATGAAGTAACCGGGAACTTTTTTATTCTGGAAGGAATAAAATTTCTCTTTAATTCCTAATATTGTTTCGTCCTTTAATCTCTTTGATCATATTGATGAGTTGGGCATTGCTGTTAATGCTATGGAGGTGGATACCTTAGATACAATGAAGGTTTTGAAGTAGAAGTAGGTATATGTACTTGCTTGAGTGTAACGGTAGCAACCTCTTCATTCCCTGTTCTCCTTCCCAGAGCTGATGGAATTACATAAGTTTTAGCCTTAGTCTCTATAATATAATATTATATCTGTTGAGAAATTAAAGTAAAGTCTCAAAACCCTCCTATGTATTTTACTGGGATCAATGGTGTGTGTAAATCATCACGTAGATTTACCACACAAATTTTCAGTAACTCTTCTTGAGGGAGTTCCAGAATTAATGAATTGGTTAATTCTTTCCATCACACAATGAAATATGAAACTATTTCATTCTCCCTTTTTATACAATTGGTGAGATAAAAAAATTTCATCTTCGGTAGCATTTATCTTAATTGAAGAAGGAATTTCTAGAAAATATCTTCTCATCCATCAATTGATCGAGATTATAAACTTGTATACTGGACAAAAGATGGTCCCTGTAGTGACAGCACAAAACACCTAAGTTTTACTGCTTCTTGTTGTTGATAAGTTCCCATCATGGGATTAAAATGAGAAACAAAATGTGTTATGTGTTCTTCTGGATCTCCCAAACCGTTGAATATTGGAAATGTGATGTTCACAAAATTTGGTGAGGGAGGAATCAGGTCCACCCATTCAAGATAATCTTTTTTATTCTACTGAGATGGAACACTTAGTTCCTCCATAGCTTCCTATCAAGTCATCAATGCCTCAATTTTATTCATAATAATTTGGGGAATATCTGGATGAGATGAAACCTATGTAGGTGAAGCAATTTGAGCTTGATCTGGTGCAACGACCAGAAAAACCACACGTGGTGGTGCCATTATTTGCCTTTGATAACCCACCGGAATAGGCTTATCAAGATTTTTTTGATCCTGCCTTGGTTGTGTACCCAATGAAAGGAATTCATTATCTGCATATGTAGTTACTAAAAATCCTCTTTTCTGAGGTTCTCCTACTGGATGTGAATGTTGAGGACCTTCCTAGGAAGTAGGTTTAACAGAAATGATACTTCAATGTAACTCTATAATGAGTCTTTTTAACTCCATCATTTTCTATTTTTGTGGTGAAAATCTCTTTTCAAGCAAAATAGATTGATCTTCTCCAGTGGAAAAGTGAGATGCCATCTGACTTTTACCTTTCACCTTGTTATATGCCTTTTAGAAGGGTAGGAGTTGTTTATTTTAAGGCATGCCTAGATTCTGGGTAAGCCTCAGATTTTGGGTACATACACCTTCTTCATCTACCTCAGTGTGTACCGTATTATGTATAAGAACTTTATCTTCTAATTCCCATGAACAACTAGACTCATTTTTTTGAGAATCTTCTATAATGGTGTTAATAAAATTTAATGAAGCATAATGAAATGATGTCATTTTGTTAGTATCTTTATAAGATATTCTCCCTCTGTATATTCTATGAGACTATGTTCCCTTGTATTATTAATTATCAGGAACTGTTTGGCGGAAAGTAACCCAAAGGGAATCCTCAAATAGTTCAGTTATGCGCTTTCTTTGTGGCTTCTTCCCTGATTAGAAGAACATTGACTTCCATTGAGGAGGGGATTGTAGATCTGAAAAACCCCCAATACTATAAAATGGGTCTATTCTTGTCATTTTTCGTCAAAATTCTGAACATTGTTTCATGAATTTGAAGGCTAAATTAAATTATCCCCCAGCCTTGCAAGTTGTGCTGATTCTTGACCTGCTATGGATTAAATTCATGCAAATTCTCTTATGATTTTTTGAATTTTGGTTCAGACATTAGTTAGGTGAATTATCTAAAAACCACTAAAATCACCTGTTTTGGAAGATCACTATGCTATTTCATACATTCACATTCCTTAACAACTAATATCCTCTAAGCAGGATGCCTGCTCAAGATTCTCAGATGCTTGATGTAAAATTATCTCAAAAACTTATTTTCATTAGGCATGACTCTAATGAGAGATGGTTAAGGCATGTTCTATAGTGTATATTTGATTACATATAAAATCTGTTGATTGTAGCTAAATGTGGCCAATAACATTGAATGAGACCACTTTTTATAGACTTTGCTGATTCTGGAGTGCAGTGAAATGCAATGCTCCATGTGCACACCATCCTCAGATATGAACACCAGATGGGGTATCATAAATTAACCAGTGTAATCTATTTAGAGCATTAAGGCATGCATGTTGAAGGTTTATCTACTTTTTTTAAACATTGGAAGTCGGGAAACTAAGAGAGGTGCCAATTCAATTTGGCGTTGCAACCCTTCTATTACCTTTACATGATTTTGATATTCATCATATGGTAATACCTTGTTTTTTAAATGACAAAGAGTCTACCATAAGTTGAGGCAAATATCATGAATACAATATTCTTTCATGAATTCTAGAATGTTATACTATGAATTTTCCAAAGTCCATAACATTAATGGTATTTCTCCTTTAGCCAATTGTTTTCTCGTGTTTAACATATCTTCATCGTCTTTTTTTAGATATTTCTCCACTTGGTCTGACCAAAGTGGATGCTCTATATTAGAAGAAAAATGAACCAAGGGAGGTTCAGAAAATTAACATTCTCTTAAGATGTATTCTGGTTGAGAAAGTGTTTCACTCGTCAATGACAAGGCATCAGACATGACTGGCCTTGTGTTTGCAAGTGCCTCGTGATAGGAGGGATTTCTCATCGCTACATTGTCAATTATAGAACTATCTTTAAAATGAGAAATACTAATTTAGAGAGTACTTCCACAGCAAATACCTTCATGGGGATTATCACCATGGTGGATTATAGAAAGGGATGAATCCTATTTTTCCTTGGTCTTCTATCCACATCGAGGGTTGTCATGGCTCTCGTCCAGAGATTAGCATTCCGGATTGACTGAATTTTCATGAATAAAGAATTCATGAGGAAGTGTCTAATGAGGAATATCATAATTTATGCTACCATTACCATAATATGGTAATGGGAGGATAGGATCTTTATCTACAATATATAAATGTATGAGAGCTTCAAGAACTCCAGTATTAAGAGGATCCAAACTGTTGTTTGAATCTTGATTTTCCAATTGTGTTTGATGAGACTTCTTCTTGGATATTCTCTTACACTTAGTTGGGTCCACTTGTTGAGATAAGTGGTTATCATGGGTAGGTTTATGTGCCTTCTCTGTATTTGTTACCAGAACAGACTGATTACCTCCAATTGGAAAGGGTATATTTTCCCAATCTTGTTTTCCGTATGATATGGGGGATTATACCCCATGACCCTTCTAGACTGGAATAGAGGTATGTATCTGCTCCTAGATGGAATACTGATGTGTCATCCCATGTGTGGGGATATATTTATGTGATTGTTCCCCTGGTACTGCTAAAGTAGTTGTTATAATATCCTGGCATGCTTTTAGAATATGGGCAGGGATTTACGTCTTCCCTTTCACCATTGATAAGATGTGTTTGGTAACTTTAACAGCCGAAATGGGAATATACATCCATTCTGTATCTACATTAGGTGTATGTGCCTTCTCATATCCTCTTTTTTCATGTCAATGGGTATTGACAGTACTTATGCATGGGGGTAGAGAGTTGCCTCTGCCTTAGATTTTTCATCAGAGCATTCCGACTGACTTCTCTGAATGCTTCCAAACAAGACTGTTGGTAGGCATAATGAACACTGGTAGGTGTATGTGCCTTCTGGATAATTCCCATAAATTATGGTTTATTTACTTCCTTCAATATTGGAAGAAGAGACTATTGGAAGAATTAGTGATTGTAAGAAGGTGTATGGTCATGTTTACCAGTTTCCACCATAATGGATTGGAGAACTTTTTTAAATGCAGTCAGACATGCCTGATGACATGTTGATAACTTGTAAGCAGGTGTATGTGCCTGTTCATATTACTCCACCATATTTATCTGGTGGGATTGGTGGGTTGCTGCTAGATGACTCCACTGGATAGCAAAATTAGGACAGACGGGTGTATGTTCCCACTCATTATTCGCCATCAAGTTAGATTGATGGACCTCTCCGGAGGGGGCAGAGGTAAGAACATGCTCCTTGTTGATCGGATGTTGTCCCCTATGGTTATTCTTTCATGCTCGAGTCTGAGAAACATGGGCCGAACGTTCGAAGGAAACACCCCCATCATGTTTGGTATTCACTACCGTGCAATTCTATTGGTGGTGATTATTGGTGGGATTCCTTAAGAGGGATCCATGATTTATTGAATTTAGGCCCTAAGTGACCTATTTATCCACCTCCCTGTAGTATAGGAGGGAC
Source organism: Viscum album (assembly GCA_963277665.1). Lineage (NCBI taxonomy): Eukaryota > Viridiplantae > Streptophyta > Magnoliopsida > Santalales > Viscaceae > Viscum > Viscum album. The sequence goes on along the minus strand of OY728162.1, from coordinate 1,460,002,635 downwards.
TGGTTGTTGCATTCTAGGGATAAAAACCCAAAATGGCTAAAGACGATGGTTTGCACCGTCTATTTCATGATCATTGTTCATCATTGGCCAGATGATCGAGGATTATTATAGATTTGGAGGGCCTGTCGGGCAGCCTCCAAAGTCTGGATTGTACCATGATGATGATACTCCGTTATCAGCACAATAGAGACCTAGTGTTGAAGATGTTGGGTGGGTGATAACTTCCTTCTTATGGATTAGGTTCCAACTTGAGAAGTAGTTGGTAAGTTCACAGATGTCAAATTAAAGAAATCCATTTTTGGACTTAAGGGAGTTCCGAGGAAAACTTGACAAAAAAAATAAACTCCATTAAAGAGACATATTTTAGATAGATACATGAATGATTAATTCATTTGTCTAGCCTTCCTTTATCAATCGATATGGTCCTAACAGGTGGGTAACATTATTAACTTGGTTAAGGATTCACGTCGGGTTCACAATTTTTGTTTCTTAGTTCCTTGAAATGTGTGTTCTAGTTTTAAGAATCATTGCATCCAGGTGGTTTCCATTGGATTTATTTTTGGAACTGAAAACTTCCAACATTTCTTTATCCAATGGGTAACTACTTTCCAAAGGCATACATCTATTAAGTTTAAACTTTATGATTCTTAGGAACATGATTTGGTCAAGAGTATTGGTGGTCGTACTCATCACACCCTTTGAGGGAAAATTATTGTCTACTCCGGGACTCTCTTTATAAATTTAAAATATTATCACGAATACTTATTAATTCAACAAGTATGGCATATGTTTCCCTTGGAATTTACAATCACATATTAACATGTGTAAAATTTAGAATCCTCAGTATGTATTCAATGTTCTTTATTAATGGAGATATCTATATGTATTCGAGGTTCTCTATCAATGGTATCCTATAATATACTATTTCAAGTTTCTTTTAATCATCATTATGATGATACTAGTTTTTAATCCACTTAGCAGGGCACTCTAGAATTTATTTTCATCTAGGGAGATAAAGGCTTGTTTTTATATTGGGATTGTACCCATAAAATGGGCTACCTGTGTATCCTCATGAAAGAAATCAGAACCCTCATAGTTTTGTGACGCTTAATGGGACACATCATGCCTTTTATGTTCATGTGATAAGGAACAAACCATACAGTTTAATGTTATGTGGTAAGGATATCTAATTGAAAATTTATCAGTCAAATCTCGGTGTGAGACTTATGCTGAAATAGCCCAATGAACTTGGAAAGGATATGGGTTTCAAAGTTAGATTAGTCTCTATTGGGAATATGGCCTATGGAGAATATGATTGATTTGAAGTGTTGGGTTTGAACCTCAATAAAGATTCCTACATATCCCATGTGGATGGGAATCAAATCACACGTTGTTTGATAAGTCTCATAAGAGAATGCAGTCCTTTGAGAGAAATGAGTTTGGGCTTACTTCCTAAAAAAGTTTCCTTGCTAATTTAGGGTTTTAATTTGGGGATTATTCCTAAGTAGGATTCCCAAATTATGGAATTATGGTTGGATTCGTGAAGAGGACATCTGATGATATTGGTCCATGAAAAGGCTTCCTATATATCCCGATTATGGTGAGAATTAGAGTTCTCATAGTTCGTTCACCGAGGGTGATTGTGAAAATGTTGTAATCATCACAAATATCTAAGATCACATGAGTCATGCTCAGTGTGAGAAATAAGAGGATGTGAAAGATTCAACAATGACACTCACTTTTCCTCTTCTTCTAGTGGAGGAGGGTGAGCCTATGATGGCAACGGTGGATGAGGGCAAGGAAGCTAGGGAAGAGGTCGAGGAGATAAGAACTCCATATGTTCTCTTTATATTAGACAAGGGTCCAATGAAATGAAGAAGGGATGGAGGTTAGAGTCTTACACCGGGATGACTTCCCATGGTGATAAAAAGCTCAACAGGGGAGGGAAAGGGTAATGAATGTCACTCTGGCCATCTCTCTTCTAGTCTTTAGCACCGAAGAAGAGATGTGGAGTAATGATACTACCTCCTTCAATAAAATTTTGGGGCCAATTCCAGGATAGTTGCCCTTAAATTGATCCTAGTTGGAGAGGGAGACTTCTCCATTGTTCAAAATGAAAATTAGGTGTGAATCGTACCTTCTCTATCAAATGACTTGAGGTTCTGGGTTGTCTCTTTTAGAAGGGAGAGGTCAGGACCCAAACCCTCCTCCAAACTGGGAACATCCCAACACTGTTCTTGGAAGAAAGGTCCTAGTTAATGTGGATATACAAACCCACAGACACTCCATGAACACTAAACCCATTGGAAAACAAATGTGGGAAACTAATGACGGTGGATATACAAACCCAAATAAGAGACACAATGATGTGTCGTTTTCTTAGACTATTTGATGGAACAGAGTGTCAATAATAGAAAATGGGGAAATCATTGAATCCCATGAATATAACTCCTCCCCTGCCATAATTTTTGGATTGAACTTCCTTGCAAACCTCACCATACTCCCTCTAGTGTAATTTGATGTAATTATTAGAATGGGTTGGATTTCCTTATATTGATCCAACATAAATTTCCATGAGAGGGAAATAAATATCCATATGGTGAATCAACCCCTGATTCTAAACATGTTCAAGGAGGAGGATGAAGCTTCCTTAGTAACTCATCTCAAGAATGTATATTATTGCCCTATGAGCATGCGTATCTGCCTCAGATGATTGAGTCCAAGGAAGTAATCATCCATGAAGAGATGGCTTTTGTGTGGGAATTTGCTGAAGTATTTTCTGAGAAATTTCTTGGTCTTCCTCTTAGAAGGGATGTTGAATTCTCAATTGACATTATACCTGGGGAATTTCCAATATCCAAGACTCTATATAGAATGATTGTTGTGTAGCTTGAGGAGATGAAAAACAACTGTAGTAGAATCTAGATAAAGGGTTTATATACCCAAGTGCTTCACCATGGGGTGCACTAGTCCTCTTCGTCAAGAATAAGGATAGGTCAATGCGCCATTGCATTGATTATCGTAAGCTCAACAAAATCACAGTAAAGAGAAAGTATCCTCTACATTTAATTGCTTACAACTTTTATTAGCTACATGGATAACAATACTTCTACAAGGTATATTTGTGGTCGATATATTACCAAGTAAGGGTGAAGATGGAGGATATCCCCAAGACTGCTTTTCGTAGAATTTACCAGCACTATGAATTCATAGTAATGCCTTTAGGACTCACTAATGATCCAAAAATCATCATGGACATGATGAATAGAGTATTAAGAGATTACCTTGACAAATTTTTGATTGTCATTATAGACGATATTTTAATATACTCTAAAACTAAGGAGGATCATTATGGGAATCTAAGAATTGTACTAGAGACCTTGCTAAAGGAGATACTCTTTGCAAAGTACATCAAGTGTGAGTTCTGGTTGAAGGAGGTCTCATTCTTGGGCCATATCATCATAAGACATGGGATATCTATGGATCCCTCCAAGAGAGCGACAATTGAGGGATGGCTGAGGAAAACATTGGTAACAGATATCCATAGCTTCCAAGGGTTAGTTAGATATTATTGTTGATTTGTGACAAATTTCTCAGGATTGTGAAACCCTCTTACCAAGATAACTTGGAAGGGGTTCATGTTTTCCTAGAGTGATGAATGTGAAGAGAGATTCAAGGAGTTGAAAAGGAGGCTTATCACTACGCATGTGCTCCCTTTACCCACAAGTGGAGAAATTTTTGTGGTATTTAGTGATGCTTCGAAGAAGGGCCAAGGCTGTGTGTTGATGAAAAATGAAAAATTCATTGCCTATGCTTCAAGGAAAAAGAAAGTTCATGAGAAAAACTATCCAACTCATGATTTAGAGTTGGATGCGGTGATCTTCACATTAAAATTATAGCGACATTATCTCTTTGGGGAGAAGTGTGAAATATATACGAACCACAAAATCCTCAATTATATATTCACATAGAAAGAGTTGAATATGCGCCAACGAATATGGTTAGATATGATCAATGTTTATGATTTATCAATACATTTACACCCTGGGAAAGAAAACAAGGTGGAGGATACTCTAAGTATAAAGGACCCAGCAACTCTATCATTTATGAGATTTGAAAAGGATCCAATTTTCATAGATTTGAGGAAGATGGAATTCAAAATTGTAAAGAAGAGAACATCATAAATCCTTTCAAAAATTATTTCTTAAATATTTCTTTTGGAAAGGTAAAAGGATTATCAAAAGGATTGTGTGGGAATTCAGAAGAAGGTGGAAACTATTAGAAAAGGTAAATCCTCAGAGTTCAATTTCAATGAAGAAGGAATTGTGATATTTGGGTCAAGACTATGTGTTTCATCGAATCCAAAGTTAAAGATGGAACTTTTGGATGACTCATATAGTTCAAGTTTCTCCATTCACCCAAGAAACACAAAGATGTATCGAGATATCCAAGAGTATTATTGGTGGGATAACATGAAGAAGGAGATCGCTGAGTATACAGAAATGTGTCTGGAATGTAAGAAAGTCAAGGCTGAGAGGCAGAATTCTAAGGGGATCATGCAACCATTACCCATACCAGCATGGAAATGGGATAACATAATCATTAAATTTGTCACCAGACATCTAAAAAAATCCAATGGAAATAATACTATCTGTGTTGTTTTGGATCATCTTACAAAGGCTGCACACTTCATTAAAATTACAAAGGATTTCTCACTGGATCAACTATCATAGATATAAATCAGAGACATGGTAAGGCTGCATGGCGTAACACTATTGATTGTATCCGATTAAGATCCAATGTTTTCCTCTAAGATTTTGAAGAGTCTTCAACAAGCTCTATATAATGCGATGAACATCATTAGGTCTTATTATCCTCAAACTGATGGCCAATCTGAGTGAACTATACAAACACTAGAGGACATGTTGAGAGCATGCTCAATGGACTTCAATGGAGGATGGGATCAAAATCTTCCTCTGGTTGAGTTCTCTTACAATAACAGTTTCGACTCAAGCATCCAAATGGATCCTTATAAAGCCTTTTATGAGAAGAAGTGCAGAACACCGGTATGTTGGGATGAAGTTGGGGAGTGAAATCTCCTAGGTCTAGAAATGGACGAAGAAATGGCGAAGAAGGTTAAGACCTTCCAACATCACATTAAAGATATTCAAAGTCAACAAATAACTATGATGATAATCATCGATTAAACCTAGAGTTTGATGTCGGATACAAGGTATTCCTTGACATATCACCCAGGAATAGAGTTATGACATTTGGGTAATATGTGAAATCTTAGTCCAAGGCACATTGTCCCTTTTGAGATCCTCGATCGCATTGGAGCAATGGCCTATCGACTAGAACTCCCACCAAACCTGTCTCAGGTACATGATGTATTCCATGTATCACTCTTGATGAAGTACATACATGACCCATCACATGTACTCAATCCATAGGTGGTACCATTGGATAATTACCACTTCTATGAAGAGAATCTAGTGAAGATCTTAGATCATAGATAGAAAGTTCTACAAAATAAGAAAATTACCTTCATCAAGGTGTTGTGGTGAAATCACAAGTTTGAAGAGGCAATGTGGGAATCAGTGGAAGTGATGAAGCAGAGATACTTGAAACTATTTAGTGTGAGAAAAGGAAATTTCTATGGTGAAATTTCTTATGGGGGAAGATTGTAACGACCCAGACTTTTATTAATGAAAATTACTCTTGATATAATTAAAAGTATTATTATGTAAGATTGTTATATAACATATTCACTTTCTTGGACTTATGTTTTTGGATTTTAAAATTATGTTAATAATTGTGATTATTTCTAATATAGATGTTAAATAGTGATGAAATGATTAGTATAAATATTGTGCTTTAAAAAATCCAATTTACATAGAAAAAGGAAGTGATGGCCTCATCCAGTAGAATTTCTCCATACGAATCCCATTTTTCAGAGCTAGAAAGGAGGTTGAGCCATTGGGTTTCTCTCTTGAAAAACCCCAATTCAAACTTCAACATGTTAAGCTCTAATGGAACCGCCTATGGGAGAAGTTGAAGTTGATACAGATTACCACCTGAGCGATGTTGTTTGAGCCACCCCAAGAGCATGTCACCATCGCACACCTTATCCTTCAGACTTATATGGGTGTTATAAGGGGTTATGTAATGATACCCTAGTACTATGATTGTGTACATTATTTTTGTATAAAGAATATACATTCATTTTATTATTATTACCTTGTAAATGTTTTTTTAAATAACAAATAGTATTTTTTTAGTTAATATGAAATTAAGAAATCTATATTGATTAATTAAGGGATTTTTGAATTGAATAATAATTTAATAAAAAATTATTAATAAATTACTTTTTATTAAATATAAATTATTGTATAATATTTAGGAATACAATTGTAATTTTTATTAAGGTTTGAAATTCATTTTTGTCAAAACCCATGAATTTGTTATAAATGTCGATTTTTATTTTAAGAGTAAAAATTCAAATATTTATAAAATTATTTTGGTAAATTGAATATAATTTTTAGAATCATGACATCCAATGGTTAATTTTTCATAATTTTCCAAGAGAGATGAATTTTCATGTAAAAATTAAATATCATTTAGTTATATAATGTGTTTTATGACATCATAATGACATAATAATGATGTAATAAAATATTATAAGTGAAATGTTCAGCCAATATATGTTTTACCATTAAAATGATATGATTTTAGGTTAGTTTGATTTATTTTACAATGCTTTAGTGGACCCTTCAAGGTATATAAAATATTTTAACCTTTTAAAATGTTTTATTTGAGAGTGTGAATAACCTCCACATAAGAAAACCTAATATTTTAAACATTTCAGCCATTTTCCATATAACACAATGATTTCCACTCCCCTTTGTAAAAAACCATCTTTAAAATCATGGGCTGGTTTTTGATTGTGATTATTTTAATCTTTGGTGTCCAAACCCAAAATAATAAACAATTCCCTCTGTTTTCCTTTATAAACTAACACAAACTCCCACTTAATCTTCACTCAATGCCTTTTTATCTCGACCAAACTCTTCCCTCCTCTCTCTAGAATCATCTCAAGGCACATAAAACTCCCTATAAGTCTCTCTCAAGACTCTCCCAACCCTTTGGGATCACACTTTGATGTAAGGTATTTCTTCCTTTCTAGTTTTTATCCAACATTATTTATGTTTTTATTCCATTTTAATTTCAATTACAATTTTTGGGGTATTATTTCTCACCTCCCCCACACTTATATTATTATTTTTAAATTATGATATACCCATTTATATCTCGTTAAATATTTCTAAGTACACCTGTTACCATACTGAAATTCCTTAAGGGATTTCTCTCTCCTCATTTAGATTCAAGCAATTATTTTTGTTTTATGAATATAAATTCCATTACATATTTTGTTAGTTGTATCCATATGGCCTCATTACTATAAATTGAATGTACATATGATGAGAAACACATTACACTCTCATCAACAATTTTTATGAATTCTTATGTCATGTTGTTATGCTGCTGAAGTTGCACCATGATTTTCCAAGCCAAAGTCATTGTGTAGTGAATACCATGCGCATTCCCCTATCAAGGGTATTAACCTTTATGAACATTTACTTGTTGATTATATAGTTTCATGTATGAATTCCAAATTATTTTAACTTGGAATAAATTATTATGTTTGAGGAATCCATGTTATATGATCCATGTGGCACACTTATGCATGAAATGAAATGATTAAGAAGGATGCACCCTAATATCACTCCAATGCATTGGGTAAAGATTAGTATCATGAAAGATCCAATGAAATGAGTATTTACTTATGCTAATTCCTTAGAAATGAAATTTTACTCATTATCTATTTGCAATTGTCCTTGTCTCGTGTTATCATTTTAAATGTTGTTTCCATATTTCCATGTTCTGTTAATCATGTTATATTAGGACTTTATTTTCATGTTTATTTTATGCTCCATTGATATGCCTATTTATTAACATGTATTGTATTCTTCATGTTATTCCTTGTTTACTACCTTAATGGGATTTATTTCTCACCCTTTTCTTATGAATGCCCTCAGGTTATCCCATGCAATGATAAGTACGAGGGAATGTAGTGGTAATGTAAAGGAAGTTTTCAATAAAGATGTTGTGTTTCACATTTTATGTCGTTATGTAATGCACCTAATACCCAAAGACACTCGAACTATTGATCTTATATGTGGTATAAATTTTAGGTTTTATATAAAAAATTATGTTTAAGTGTGTAATAAAGATCAGTTTTGTTATATATAACATTTTAACACCCATTTATTAATAATTTATTATTAAAAGCATAGTTCTTGTTGATAGTTGCTTCGTTTTCCAAGCATGTTTTTGTTATGTTTTCCCAATTATTATACTTTGATCATGGTTCCATAATTCAAATAATGTTAATAATGGTATAAAAATAATTTGAATTTATTATAACATCTTTATAGTACTTCATAAAAATTAGAGATATAAAAATGATTTACATTGTTTATGGAGATGGTAGGCCATACGTGCACATAAATATTGTTTCCATTTTTTGAATAATGGGATTAATGGAAGGTAAATAATACATAATCTTTACAGAGTCATTATTATATCATATATATCATATATATTATATATTTTGATAAAATTCATCCTTACTACCATCCAACTAAAATATAAATGAATAACGAATCTCATCACATCGTGGAGGTGGTAGTGCACATGTACACACTGATGACGTTATCGTTTTCCAAAGGGCTGGATAGTAGGTAGAGATTATATTAAAAAATTTAGAAGTACAGTAATGTAATAAATATAATATTTAAAAATTAAATTCATCATAATAAAAATCCATAAATGATGGTGAAAAAAAATTAATTGAATCTCTTTGTTGAAATGGTAAGTTGTACGTACGCATGAGTGATATTTTCACTTCTTGTTTGATGGGAAATAGATTTTATAATGGTGTTTTCATATTCATAATAAAGTTTAAGAATATTTAAGATAATTAATTTATTAATTTATTATAAATACCATATATTTATATAAGGTTAATAAGAGTAGAAAAGTAAAGTGATCAGTTAGGGTGATTACCTCTTCTTTGAAATGAGTCATTTAGATCTCCTCGAAAGGGTTATAGGATTTCTCTATTTGGAAAACAATGACATCAATAATGTGGGTATGGAAGTGGAGAATATAATTTTTTAGATGATTTTAGAGTTATACGCATAAATTTATTTTAATGAAGTGATGGAGGAGGTTCCCTTTTAAAATTGAGGTGAGGGGCACCTTTTGAATTTCTTAAAAAATTAAAATATAATAAGCCTATTCTGGATAAAAATACTTTTAAATGACAAATAATTTGAACCTATGGTATGATATATTTGAAATATCATCAACCAATTAATTTTTTACGGGTTTATGCACTATGTTGAGACTTATATTTTTATTAAACCAATTAATTAGCCTGTTTTAAAATGGACCATGTTAACATACTATTCACTTTAAAAATATTAACAGTTTACATATAACATAATTATTAAATAAGAAATAGAAAAGGAATGAACTTTTAGGCCATATATTATCCAATTTTTCCTTATTTAATATAATTATTATTTTAAATAATTTAATAAAATATCATTTTCATAAAATAAAATTTATTGTCAATTTTGATACTATTAATTACTTTGACTTTAATAACATCAAGAAACCACATAAAATTAGAAAACATTATTTTAAAATATCTCCATAATGTCATGTTAATATATAAAATTATTTTATCACCTTAATTATCTCAAATTATAATACTTTTAATATTTTGAATACCATTTGTCATATTTTTCTATTAATTGGATAATTATTGCATCAGCATAGTATAATTAATTAACATAATTATTCAATTAATAAAAATTATAAATAAATTACCATCATGGATATAATTTCATTATAGGAAAATTAATAGTAATATTCATTCATAAATAATTTTTATCCTTATTTTAACACATAAATGTTAATTTAAACTTAAATAGTGACATTTTGTCACTTCCTTTTGATCAAATAATATAGAAGTCATTTTCATAGTAAAGTGTCCATTAAACAACTCTAATGTGAGCCTATAGTGATATATTTATAATTCCATTATTATATTAATAATTATTATGAATAATTATGACCTTATCTCATTGTTTTATCCTAGATTTATCTAATTCACCCTTTACCATTATAATAAATTTTACCACGATTATTATTCTGTTTCACCCAACATAAAAGTGTAATATTTTCCAAATTTAATCCTCGTGAATCTAAACATAAAATCCATATTTAAATATTCAATTTTTAATATAATTAGAAATTAATTTTAATATAAATTCATATAACACAAAGAAAAATAGTTTTTTGAGAAATGTGTTTTTAAATAAAAAATTTACTTACCAAAAACATGTATAATGATGATTCAAATGAATTAAATTAACTTATATCTATTTAAATAATAATTTTGTTACTTTGAGATCAATTTAATTTAATAATTACACTTTATATGAAAATAAAAAATATTATTTTATAAAAATCAATACTTTTCACTATTCTCTAATAATTCAATCGTCTCAAAACTAATACAAAAATTTCACTAAAAGTTAATTTTGATATTTTTTATTCAAAAATGGAGATAATTTTATCAAAAAATGTTCCAAAAAATAATTACAATATATTATCACAAAAATTAGTAAGAAATCATTTTTGAATAAAACATAATTTTGAAGAATATAATGACATTACTAAAAGTTTAGTGATTAATTAATAAGTATTTATATTGAGTATGGAAATTTTATACATTTAATAAACTAGTAAATCCTATTCATACCCTCTAATATAAATGTTATGTGATAACATTATTTAATAATATTTTAAATAATTTTTTTGGTTATCTTAAACTCACGATTGCATGTAATGTAATATATTGAAGAAGTTAGATATATTTGAAAGAGAAATTTCATAAAATATTATGGTGTTATATTCTCCCAACCATTTAATAAATTGAAACCTAGATATTTTTTCTTGTTAATCAATGGTTTTTTACTTTAAAATTCTTTTGTGGAATCCCCCATCATAACAATGGTTAATAAAACTTCATCTTGAAAAGATAGAAAGGGAATTATAAAATTCATTTCTAATAACACATAACTAGGTTTCCAAATATGTGAACTTAGGTGGGAAATGAAATAATCGATTTGGAAGAACAACCTAACTCCCAAGGACTCATAGATAGTGATAAAGATCCTGGACCTGATAAAATTAACCATCTCAAACCTGTAAATATTTGATGGGTTAAAACATCATTTGTTTCTCTATCAGAAAAGTTAATAGATAACTGTTTATTTCAATGTATTAATCCAAAATTTGAGGGATTATTTTACAATCTAGATAATAAAAATTGAGAAAATAATATTAAATTATTTATTTCTATGTCTTAATAATAATATCATCTTTTTTTGTGATTTGATCTATTTCTACCAAATCCCTTATTGCAGGAAATACGTATTTGAGATGAATTTTTCTGACCTAAAGCACTTTAAAATTATCATAAGACCCATTAGGCATTACTTTAGCCTCTAAATATTTACCAAAACCAAAATGGTTTGTACAGGATATAATAAATCATACATTAACATCAAAATATAATATCCAAATTTTCAACTTAATCTCTTCCACAAGTAGTTAACATTAATAATACTCTAATATATTATCCACCATATTCAAAACTGAAAAATAATTTGATCTTATATATTTCTAGGATAAATATAACAATAATTTTAATTAAACATAAATAGTCATTCCAAAAATTTTATACCTTGATCATATATTATCTAAGTTGTACTAATCATTTCCCAAATGTTCACAATAATATATACTTCAAAAATATAGTTATCCCCTTATTATTTAAAAAAGCTCTTATATTAGACAAAAATATTTCCATTGGATGGTTCGTTTCATCCTTTCACGGAAATATGATCATAGGTTTATTGAAAATAAAATATTTTCACTTTATTCTATAAATATATATGGAATATATGTAGGGATATTTAATTGATGCTAAGAATCACATAAAACTTCACTAAAGGATAATATTTTTATATGGATTATTCATACAAATGTCAATATAGAATCTCCTATTCTAGAGTTGAGGATATGTATTCCCTAACTATAATGATTCACTTTAACTATTGTAATTTCATATTCTTTTCATTTTTTATTTTGTATTCATTGGATATTGTGGATTACTATCTTCCATAGTCCTTATATTTGGGCATTTATTTTTATAGTGCCCAAACTATTTGGATTTATAACACTAAATTGTGAGAGGGACATTTTGTTGAGATATATCTCCCTTTTATTTACAGGACACTTTAAAATAGTCTAAAATTAATTTAATCAATGTCTAGGATCCACACACTTGAATCATTTTCTTTTTCCTTTCAGTAATTCACTCGAGTGATCCTTCTCACATTTTTGGAAAGTACGATGTTGAGAAGTTTTCTTCCCTCCATGTGAAAACCCAATTGATTTTACAAAGAATTATATCTTCCTTTTCTTATAACAACAACCTTGAGGGTTTCCATATTCCATTCCCACTTTCAATGAACATTGAATAATTTATTCAAATATTCCAAACTCTCTTATTGATAATTCATTTCGAAGACATGGTTTCAAACCACTAAATAATATATCAATATTTCTTTCATGGAAGATGATTAAATATGAATCATACAATTCAAGTCTTCTCAAATATGCCTCGTAGGTACCAAAGAATCCATCATAATTATACTTAATCTCAATAAATTCCTTCCCTGTTTTTGTACATAGAATATGAGGGATGTACTAAACAAAAAATATTCCCTTAAACTAATATTATGATATGTAGATAATAAACGCATCTTTAATTGTATTAATAAAAAGATTACACCATTTATATGATTTAACTTAAAAACAATAAATAGATAAGTTAACATTCTCATTATCTGAGCACTAAAAAATAGAAAATATATGTTCCATAAGATTGTTCTATTTATCTACAACTAGTATATCAGATGACCCATAGAAGGATGGTGGTCATTTTTAAATAAACGATTCAATAACATGTTGATCACTCCATGGTGAATTCATAAGTTCAACATGATCCAATTTTCCACTAATATATTCAGATATTTTAGGTATAATATCCACAAGATATTATATCCTCACTCTTAATCCATTAGATTTATCATGAGAAAAGTCATTTCATTATCCATCACCTTCATTATTAACATGATTCCTTCAGGTTCCATCCATTAACAAAAACAGAAAGGAATAATGTGAGAATTTATAATAATAGTGAAGACAATTTAATCATGAGATTTTATTCATTGGATATTTAAATTAAGACTCATTATTTTCAATATATGACATCTTAGGTTTAACCAAGTTCATCCATGATCAAAGCATTTACGATAATCTTGAGCCACACATAAATATTATAAGTTAATAATACAATAATAATAATGTAATCAAAGAAAATAATCCATGATATCATAACATAGAATTTCAACATAAAAATACATCTATATGAACATATATTAATAGAAACAGGTTTTCTCGTTATGTTAAGGACGTGAAATTAAAAAAACCACATAAATTTATGGACATGAAAATGGGTCCAATCATGATAATATAAACATGAAATATAGTTCTACACATAAAATTATAGACATTAAATCAAGGTCCACACTTAAACTTATGGACATGAAATCTAGTTCCATGCATAAACTTATGGATATGAAAACCAGATCTACACATAATACACTGAATATGAAATCCGGTTCATGCATAAATTTTTTTCTTCATGACTAATCCATCATTACCCAATTCATTGGATGGATTATAGGTCCCAGACATAACATAATTAAAACCATATATTTTTGTTCCATAGGACCAAAAAACATTCATTAAATTAAAACTGATGAAAATAAATGGGTTTCATAAGCATTTCATCATTTTATCATAAAATTAATACATCCCGAGAAAGAATAAGTATTGTATCATTGAATAATATAAACACTAAAATATATTTAATATAAATTGATGTCATATAATATGGAAAATAAATTTTAAATATCACTTATAATGATTATTAAAGAAAATAACTTTTCTATTTTTTAATTACTTTGTGTTTTTGAAAAATAAGTACACTTATAATTGAAAGAATTTTTTGAAAATAAACTTGAAATTTTTTTATTTAATTTTCAAAACATTGATTAATAATTATTATTAGAAAATATTTTCATTTTTTAAAATTAAAAAAAATCATTTCGTATTTTTTTCTAAAGGTCATAAAATACCTTGTGTGAAAAATGACAAAAATATTTCATTCAATCCATTTTGTAAGAAGTAAAACATGTATAAAAATGATTTTAAATTTTTTTAGGAGAATATTAAAATAAATTTAAACATTATTAGAATTCATTAACATGTAATAGAAATATTCCTAATCATATACATAAAAATTTAATCTTGAATATTGATGAAATTGTGAAATGAACTTTTACAACTTTTGTAACTTTTAAATCATAAGTCCCACGAAAGAAATAAATTTATTTGGAAATTTATTTCACATAATTTAGATTATTGGGATCATAAAATAAATTCATGGGATTATATACCCCACACAAAATAAAAATGTAGTGTATAAGGCATATGTACAATAGAAATGAAAGTGTGATAAAAATCCATTACTTCAAGTCTTTCTTTTCCTTGTTCATGTTCAAAACTCTTTTATAAAAAATTATATATTGACTATAAATTTATTACATGAACATAGTAATATATATCTTATCATGATATATTTATTTATAATATCTTATCACATGTTTATTAATAATTTTTTTTAAATCACAGTTCTGGGTGATAACTGTTGTATCGTCCAAGAATATTTCAGTTTGACTATATCGTTCGTTATACATTAATCATGGTTCCATAATTTCTAGAATATTAATAATTATCTAAAACTAGTATATATTTATAATATAAATATTTATAATAATTCATAAAAAGTATAGTTATAAAAATAAACTACACCATTCATGGATACAGTAGGTCATACGTACACATGAACATTGTTTCCATTTTTCAATAAATTGTATGAAAGAAAGGTGGAAAATAATTCACCTTTAAAGAATAATTATTATATAATATATATAATATATATCAAATATATTCATCAAATTCATACTTATTACCATACATGTTAAATACAAATGAAAAACAAATCTCATCACATTGGGGAGGTAGTAGTCCACACGTATTCATGAACGGTGTTGTCATTTCGAAAAGGACTGTATAGTTAGATGGTGGAGATTATTTCATCATTAAAAATGTATAATTATTTCATAAATATAATATATATTCATCAAACACATCATAATATTCATCCATAAATATGGTAATCAAAAAATAATTTTATCGCTATGTTACTTGAGTGATACTTTCACGTCTTATTTGATAGAAAAGTTGGTGTATAATAGTGTTTTAAAAATAATAATAGTATTTAATCACATCGGGGATAATTAATATCATTGATTGTTATGATTTTAATAATATTTGAAAAATAAAGTGATCAGTTAGTGTGATTACCTCTTCTTTGAAATAGCTCCTTTGAATATCCTCTAAAGGGTCCTAGGGTTGGCCTATTAAAAAGACCATCACCTTAAGAATGTGTGTATAGAAGTTTAAAAGATAATTTTTATTATAGTATGATCAATATATAAGGTTAAAATTGGTTTAATTAATTTGGGTAGGATGTTACCTTTTATAATTAAGGTGATGGGCACTTTTGGAATTTCATAAAAACAATATAATAAGACCATTCTAGAGCCAAAAACTTCCAAATTGTCATCAATTAGAATATATGGTTTCATATGGTTTAAATATCATCAAAAATAATATTTTTATAGGATTAAGTGATATTTTAAACCTTAAAGATTGATTTAACCCCTTAATTATCCTATTTTAACATTAATTGTGGAAAAATATTTTTCAGTCTAAAATGGTTAGAATTTTTCATATAAGGTAAATAATGACTCATAAATGGATAAGGGATGACATGTTAGAAAATATATTATCCAATTTTTCCTTATTTAATATTTTTATGATTTTTAAATTATTTAATAAATTATTATTTTCATAAATTATCATTATTGTCAATTTTGACACTATTCTCTACATTGACATTTATAAAATCAAGAAAAAACCTATCTTTATAACCAATTATTTTAACCTATATCAAAAAATTCATGGTAATCTATAAAATTTTTGGATCATCTTCATCATGTAAAATTGTAGAACATTTATTACTGTTAATATCATTTATTTTATTTTTATTTTAATTGAATAATTACTCCATCAACGTTGTGTAATTATGTAAGGTAATTATTCAATTCCTAAAAATTATAAATAAATTAAAATAATTTTTATAATTTCATTTGTCACAAAAAATAAATCTTTGCATCTCTGGTTGATAGGATTGAGAAAAAACTTCAAGGTTGGACCCCAAAAAAGAATCTCCAAGGAAGGTAAAGAAACACTCATTAAAGCAGTCATCCAGTCTATCCCCAGCTATTTTATGTCCATGTTTAAGCTCCTGGTGACCATCGTCAATCTGATCTAGTCTCAAACAACCAACTTCTGGTGGGGGAAAATGATGGAGGGAATAGACCCCATTGGATTTTCTGGGATAAACTCTACAAACCCAAATCAGAGGGAAGGATGGGTTTATGGAACCTTCTCCTCTTCAATGACGCACTGTTGGCCAAAAAAGTATAGCGCCTCATCAACTGCCCATCATCTCTTTGCGCGCGGGTACTCTGAGTGAAGTAATTTACCCACACGAACTTTTGTGGTTCATCTCTTGGCCCTCGTCCTAGCTTCCTCTGGAGAAGCCTTTGGGGGATCGTACTCTCCTGGAAAAAGAGTTAGGCTAGAGTATTGGGAATGGCCTATCTGCCAACATCTGGACCGATCCATGGTTGATCGAAAAAAATGGGATGCGGGCTACATCCCCTGCCTAACCAGAGCTTGAGGATGCTACTGTCAGCTGTCTCCTTTCAGACCAGGGATTGGGGTGGTGCATGAAAAAGATCCATGAATGGTTTAATGACAGAGACCAAAGAATTATCTTGAGCATTCCATGGGTCCCAGATGCAGTCCCTTAGCATCTATTCTGGACCAATGATATGTCAGGAGACTACACATTGAGATCTGATTACAGACTTTCTCTTGGTAACCATTCGGCCGATCGAGGAGTGGGACCATGTAAATCTCTTTGGAAGCTCAACGTTCCCCCAAAAAAAATTCCACTTTTGGTAGCAGGTGTATACGGGAACCCTCTATACCAAGAGTCTTCTCGTTTTCCATCATATGGCCATTGCTGAGACTTTCCCTTTCTGCATGAATGTTACTGAAACTCCTTTTCACGCCATCATTCACTACCAGAGAGCTAAAGAAATTTGGAATAAATAGGGCCTGGCTTTGGAAGCTTCATTGGACATTGCCTCTAATCTCCCTGATCTTCTGAGGCGTTGGTGCTCCTCTCTTTCATCAAACAATCCAGGTTCACTTTTCAATATAGATTGGATCATCTGGGTCCGTCGTAACGATATGGTTTTTAACCACAATCATAAACCTCCCGATTTTGAGATTGAACGGGCCTTTTCTTGGATCGAGAATGTGAAGAACCATAAAGAACACGATATGCCAAGTGTTACCCCCTCTTGTCTTCCCCATTGTAATCCCCCAACGGAAGGGATTATAAATATTAACGTGGATGCATCTCTCCCCAAGGATGGTCTTGTTGCACTCGGTCTCCTGGCCCAAAATCATCTGGGGAAAATCATTACTGCAAAATATGAATCACATCATGCCTTCTGGGAACCTGCAGTTGCTGAAGCTTCTACCATTCTTGCAGGCATGATGTTCGATGTGGAACATGGATGAGATGATATCATCATTTATACTGACTGCCTCACCGTTATCGATGCTATTAATCATAACGAAGGCGGACTCCAGTCATTTGGATGCATTGCTAGGAGAATTTATTCACTTCGCCAAGGCTTCCCCTACTGTACCTTCTCCTTTACCAAAAGGGAAGAAAATAATGTGTCCCATCAGTTGGAAGCCTCAGGCCCCTTCAATGACATCCAGCTATGGCTGGCCAATTTCCCTATATGGCTTTTCATTTGTACATCTATTGATCTTCGTCATTAATGCTTTGAGTCCTTTTGATCAAAAAATTGGACAAGTGTCCATTACAAAATAAAACATATATACCAAAGTGATATGGATATAATTTAATTCATAAAATATTGATTATAATGAATAATTATGGGCTTATAACTTAGTTTTAACTTAGATTTACCAGATTTACCCTCTGAGGAGGTGATAAATTTTATAATGGTTACTATTCATTTTGAACAAAAAATAAAAGGGGCCTATATTAAAATTTTGAAAGTTATGATTCTAAATATGGAATCCATTTTCAATATTTAATTCTATAAGTTTAAAAAATCACTTTTTATAAAAATTCTTAAAACACAAAGAATAATAGATTTTAGAAGAATGCATTTTAGGCACTAAAATGTTCTAAAACCATAATCATGTATAATTATGAATAAAATGAAGTTATTTAGATTATATAAAATTAAATAATACTTATATTACTTTGATATCAAATTCAAATCAATTTAATACTTTATATGAAATGAAAAATTAAATTTTTTGGAAAATTGGTATTTTTCACAATTAATTGTAAAATCAATCTTCTTAAAAAATAAAAAAAAAATCAACCAAAGATAATTTTGATATTTTTATTTCAAAAATAGATTTAATTTTATCAAAATTTAATTTTCCAAAAATTAATTTTAATATCTTCTCACAAAAAAAAATAATAATTTTTTATAAGAAAACATATTTTGATGAATAAAATGAATTTACTAAAAATTGAGTGACTAATTTCTAAGTATTTATATTTTTCTGGGAATTTTTACGTAATTAATAAAGTATTCAATCCTATTAATACCATCCAATTCAATAGTAAGGTGATAAAATTAAATAATAATAATTTAAATATTATATAGTGGTTCGTTTAAACTCGCATTTTCATGTCACACAAGCTATAAAAAAGGTAGATATATTTGAAATAAGAATTTCATAAAATAATGGTGTGTTATATAATGACAATTGTTCTTCAATTCCTCGTTCCACTACTGAAACATCTTCAACTCTTTATTCTTCATCTAGAGTGAGTTTCCCATCTCTAGAATCATTATCTTTATTCCATTTCAAATACTCTTTTTATTTTAATATAACATCCATGACGACAATAATATTATTGGTGATGAAATTACATAATAAATGTCCCATAACTCAATCTCTATATCCCAAAGGGCCACACTTCACTCCATTTTCCTCGAGCATTTTATTGTTTCACCTCCATGATTTTGATATAAGAAATGGAAAAAACACAAATATGGATTAAATATTTCTTGTGAGTACTCCAGGTTTCATGAGTTATCTTAGCCTCATGATTTTTCATTGGGAATATATTGAGTAAATACACCATGCATAAAGCAACATCAACCTAGAAATTCAAGGGACCCCTTTTCTCTTATCATGATTCTTTCTATACTAAGAATATTTCTATTTTTTCTTTCTTTTCTAATTAATCGATTTGAGGTCAGTAAGACATAATCCATTGGTGTTTAATTCTATGTTTGTTGAGTTACTATTGAAAAATATCGTAGGTTTACTCCCCACCTCGATCATATTGAAATTTTTGTATACAATGTTTTCTTTGATTTTCCACCACCGCCTTGAATTATTTGAATACATGATACACATCCAACATAATATTGAGAATGTATATCCATGTTCTACATCCATAATCATAAATAAATTTTAAAAAGTAATTCTTTTACCCATTTTATTTTATATCCAATAAACCAAACACATTGTTGTGGAATAACTCAATTGGTGCTACATCTTTCTTATTGGCTTTCATTGTAAATATTTTTTTATATTGTTTCCTTCTTTATCATATTTTATTAGTGTGTATAATTATAGAGATATCATTCATCGTCTTTTTACTTACTAATAATCATTAATTTTCAATGTTTAAATGTCTTAACCGGATATTCCATAGCCAGTCTTTACAATCAAATACCATCGTCAAACATTATGGTACATCGAGTTAGGTCCTAATTAGAAACATGTGGTTCTAAATTATCAATAATTATATTAAATCTCTTACATTATAGTCATCAATCATTATTTTTTTATTTTATAGGATTATGTGAAATAAATTTTCAACCAATTTTTTGAGACTCAAGATGTTGGTCTTCATGTTGGGTAAATAGTAGACATTGTAGATGAAAGTATGATTTATATCTTTATACATGATTATAATATCTCATATTCCCCATAAATATATTATTAAGATATTTCTAAATGAAATATCTCCTAGAACCTTCTCATATTGGTTTATGAAAAAGTGTTTGTGTCCTTTCATGTGGTTTCTATCTCTGGAGTCAAGGTAACACATGCCTTGATTATGTGTTAATGTTTTTGTTATCAATATATGGGGATCCAAAAAATATATCCTTCTTCTATGATATGTTCCTCATCAATTTTATTCTTCATGGTTTTCATACCCCAAAATTTATTTCTACAGTGTATATATGTTTTTCAATTATATAATTAAACATTTATTTTGTATTTCAACTGTCTATTGTTGAATCCTACCCTTCTTCCTTATCCAATTTCTCATGGATTATAATTTTCATATCTATAACCTCCTTGATTTGTGTTTATTCCACTTAATCCTCCTCTTTTTATATTATATTTTGGTCGTTGGAATCCCTTGTATTGGACTCTTTGAAATTTCCCCCTTTCTTCTATTGAGAGATATTAAGATACAACTTTGATTATTAGGAATAAATCATTACATTGGTATCAATATAGTGATTCATATTTATATTGTGGATGTATAGAGATCCCATAAGTTCATCAATAAAAATAATCCCTAGGTATTTAGTTTATTCTAGAAAAATTACTATGTAAAATAATTTATTATATAATGATCAAAAAATATTATCACATACCTACATGTCAGTAATAGTTTTTTCAATTTATTTGATGTTGGTTCGCTATAAAAACTATATGAGTTTGATAATAAACTGTGGTTTTTGAATATTTTATAAATAGTTCATATAACTCACCTAGTATATATTAAATTAATATCTTCATCACTTTATCATCACCTTTGAATTCTTTGTGAATATTTTCACATATCTCCTTTGAAAATTTTGATAAATTGATTATCTCAAATCAGGATTAATTATGGATATGATATATAAAGTATTTATCCTTTTAGTTTCTCTTATATTCCACCTGAGGATTTTCCATTTGAATATCTGAAAGGGAAGCCTCCACTGCTTTAGATTCTGGATCATTATAACCATCTTCAATGATGTCCATGGTATCTTGGTTTCTAAGGAGAACTCAAATTTGGATAAACCGATTTTCATTATTTTCATTCATTGGATTCAAGATCAAATCTTCTGTAATATCATTATATAAGGATATAAAAATAAAATGGATAGAAAATGGTAGATGTAGAATTTTGTTTATTAGCGTAAACTGCAATATTTTTCTAGAATTTTTGAGTGATATTTTTGTTAGAATTATATACCACTATTTTTTTAGATATTAAGAGAGGTTAAAATGTAAAATCATTATAAAATTAAATTTCCAATGTATTTTTCAGCAATGGATGTCAACTTAATTTGAACGACTAAACAAAATTTTTGTGGTTAAGAAAAAGGATATCAAGGCATAGTGGAGAAATGAAAAAGGATTGTATTTTTTTAATTAAGGGATATAGGTTTAATTATGGGATAAAAAACAGTTTTGGATTATAAAATAAGAAGCATGGGAATATGGGGAAGCATAGTAGAAGTTTAAAAAATAAAAAAGTTAAAACATGGTGGAAAAGAAAATATCATGCTGGGATATCAAATATTATTAACTACTTACCAGTTTCCCCCTCTTCTGATGCAACTGATTGGAAGAATATATCAAGGATATCTATCGAAAAAACTTACCTTAAAATGATATGATACTAATGAAGGTATATTTTTTAGAAAAAAAACACCAACACAATACATATGACTAGAGAAGATTGTGAGAATAGAAATTGCAACAATAAGAATGAAATTTTTTCTTAACATACAATAATATTACAATACTCAAAATACACCCTATTTATAGGGATATATATTCAATAACAACTCATGATGAAGAAAATAGAAATACAATTCCACATATTTGGTGTAGTAGGATCCACCCAATCCTCTGGTGACAAACACGTCAATCAACCATCATTGAAGTTTCCAGCCTCTATTAGAGTAGTGAAGTTAGTGTTTTACAAGAGTAAAAACATGTTTATTTTTTAAACGTAGCATCCATTCATGTTTTCCATATGTCTGTGTGGTCATTAAAATCTATTATAGCGGGAAGATTATAAATTTATCCCTATTATGCACATCTTACATTCGATGTACTTGAAGGTGTTGACTCCCATCCATGTATCCCACCTTCAATTGAGATGAGCGTTCTGCCTACTTTCAGGATTTTTAATTCCATTTAGTTTCTCAAGGAACACTATTTTATTTTCAAAATGGGAAATTTATCTTTGGTTCTACATTTTTAATCCAATAAAATATGATAGAGAGAGCGGGAGGAGTAGGAGAAGATACATATCTATGTTTTAATATAGAGATGAAATATTATAAGATTGGAGGAGGATGATTTAGATTCACAATGGAGCTTCATCATATTTTGAATGAAACTAGGTTATTGGTAATAGAAGCCAGTTATGTAATCATGTTAACTCATTTTCTCATTTATTTTATTTGTATTATGTTGAGTTTATTTTTCAAAGTATTATTGTGTGAGTCTCTCTAAGAGTTATTGGTTCTCAATTCCTCTTTACATGGTTTATCAGGGTCACCTAGTTTATCAAGGAGCACTCCTAAACATGATTTCTTTGTTCTAATTCTCTTATTTATTATTTTCTTTGTTATTTTTTGTTTTTTGTTTGGAATTGATCTTTTAATGTTATTTGATACTATCATGTGTGTTATTTTTAAATTTATTTTAAATTATTAGTATTATAGAATCATCCTATCTCCATTCCATTTTTATCCATGTTGAATGTTACATAGCATTAAATACATGATTTTTTTTAATGAATCTTAATTTCAAATTTATTTGTATTTATTTGGTCCTAATTATTTTCCTTTTCTTATTATTAGTGATGTTATTTGATTTATATGGTATGTTTATCTTGATGATCCAACGGCCAATATTTGCCTCTAGAATGTTTTGTTTAGTGTTTCCTTCTCTCACATTTAAGATTTGATCCCCATAGTTCCCCTCATAGCCAATTGGATGCCACTGTGTATCCTACCTATCTACACCAGCTATGGTAACTCGAACTGTACCTTTGATCATGGTCATCAACACAACTTGTCTTTGTAAGATAATTGTTTTCCTCTTCACTCATGATTTAATTTTTATTCTTTGTGGTTATTTGTATTAGAGTTCATCTAGGAGTGGACAACATTTAATCCACATGATGATTTGAATTATAGCCACTAGGTTTAACATGGTTGGATTCCTTGGATAGTTTCTATGGTTTTACCTTCTTTGAATTAGTGTTTCGAATTGCATTCATGTTTTTTATTCTTAGTAAAAAAACATATTATGGGGGTGGTGTTATACCCATGGTGTTCACTATGATTCAAATAATGTTACATCATGGTGTTCTTTAATGATTTCTATTTATATATTTCAGTTAATATAATCCAAAAGTGTAATCTTCTTTTTTCTAAAAATTAATAAATGTTTTTTAAAAAATCAATTTATCTAATAAAAATGTAACTTATAATTAAAAATAGATATATAATAGGATATTCTTCGATAAAACCATGATAATGTTTCTACCTACAATTTTTATTACAGCCCTCTAAAGTTTAAATAATTGGCTCAAAGAAGTTTGATATTGATAAATTTTATGGTGAACACAATTACAAAATAGGGAGAATTAAAATTATTGATCTTATGGATCATAATGAACTGATTGATTCTCTTGGTGGAACCCAAAAAAAGCTACCCCCTTTTCCTATATATACAAACAAGTATTACATATGTTGATGTTTAAAAAGAGGTCCTTAAGAAATCCCATAGGTTGTTGTTTTAATCAATAGGGGATATAGTTCATAAAGAGTATGGATATAAGTAATATGATACTGGTATTTGTTAAAAATTATAATCCCTCTATATGAATAAGTCTCCTTTTATTAGACTATATAAGAAAATGACATTATATACATTCAAAATGTGACTCATAACTTCATTCAGGGCTCACACTAATGAACTTAATACAATCTTGTAAGAAATTTATAAAAATATATGTCAAGTTAGAGTATTAGAACTAAGTTATTATATTCTTGACATCATTATTTAATTATATTAAATATTATATGATGTATGGAAAATATACTCTTACTCTTGAGGAATTAAAATATAAATTATTAGAAAAATACATTAAAAAGTATGGTAGTGTCCGGGATAAGGGTAAGGGTCTTAATATAAGAGGTAGATGTGAGTCCAAGTTATGTATAAGAGATAGAATTTAGTCCAAGAATAATATACTTAAGTCTATTAAAATGTTTATTACATGTTTCCAATGTAAATAACATGGTCACATAAAGAGGAATTATTCTGACAAGCAAGGTGACCAAAAACATAGTGATGTATATCCTTTTATAGTTGAAAAATAATTAAATATTATTTATGTGTTTAATATTTGTGATTTTACATATCTAATTAATCAACCATTTATTCTATATTCTCATTCTATATGATTTCTATAAGGGAATATTTCCTCGAATTGAGGGAAGTTGAATTGGGTAAGGTGTCCTTGGGGAATAATAATATTTTTCATATTATAAGGATAGAATCAATTTATTTAGAGCTTCATGATAATACTATTAAGACTATTTAAGTGGTTAGTTTGGTACCCAAAATGAATAGAAGTTTCGTTAACCTAGTATTCATTGATCAAAAAGGTTACATTATTTGGGAAAAATAATGTAGTAATAGAATTACATATGGATCCTTCATTTTTTGGAAAGGAAACCACATGAATGATCTCTATGTGTTAAATTGTAAGGTTCATGAAAATTAGTTTAATTCCTATAATGAAGCAGGTTTTTATAACATCACCCATTAACATAAAAGTCATGGGAAAGTTAGTGTCAAAGTCCTTAATGAGCTTAGAAAGAAAGTTCTCTTGTGTAATGGCACTCTTAGTAGTCTTTTTTTTATGAATAATATATATATTTGAAATTTATATGGTCCCACATTATTATTTCAATGTGGAAGAAAATTTAACTTCTTTATTTCATCCACTCTGGCCTTTGGTATATTTATATGATTGCCTCTCATGGTGGAATCTATTACTTTGTTACCTTTATTGATGAATTATCTAGGAAGGTCTGGGTTTATATACTGAAACTCAAGTTTTATGTTTTTCATATTTCAAGAAATGTAAATATAGTGTAAATATTGAATCCAATTAGAAAGTCAATTCTCTTAGACATTATATAATGGTTTAGAGTACATATCCAATGAATTCATTTGATTCTGTGACTCTAAAGGTACTAAGAGATACCAAAATATTGTGGAAAACTTATTATCCACTGAAAGACCCTAATATTAATTTCTATAATATATTATTTTAATTTTATTAATTATTCATAAAAAAATTAATTCATTTTACAATTTTAAAATTATTTCACATTGTGATTTTAATGCCTTCTTAAAATGAACTGTTACATGGTACATTTTTTAACACCTCTTAAAACACCCAATGGTATTGATTTTATATTAATATTTCATTTTTTGTATCACATGATATACAGGATATTCTATAATTCTATATTTATTAATTATTCATTAGGTATGATGACCAAAGTTTTCCTTGTATCTAGGGAATTCTATTCCAATTAAATTGGACAATAGCCCAATGAAATAAATATAGAGGTCATGATACAAGACCAATGATGATATAATTTTATATGAAGATAGAATAAATCATGAGTAACATTTAATTAAACATTTTCAAGAGATAATTCATATATCTAAAGGGTGTTCTAGGTGTCCCATGTTAAAGATGAAATTTTAGGCCACATTCTATGTCCTAGAATCAATATCCATAATTTTGAACATATATCAAAAAATACAAATCCAATTGGGTTAAATTTTTATAGAATATTAGAGTAAATTCTATAAATTAATTTCTTCTTCTATTTAAAACTCCAATTTGTCCATATATAAGATCATTTTGGTGCCCCTGTTGGATGGATTCAAGCTAGATCATATTTTGGTCAAGGGTGGAAAAGTCAATTATCACTTAACATTCCACTATCCTTTTCTTATCCTAATTAATTGGTAATAATTATAATGTTGGGGTCTTTACCTAAGGATTTAAAATTCATATTTAATTTTTTAGTGTTTTATGATTTGATTATAGTTTTTTATTTTTTCATATTTATTTTATTCTTCCAATTTAATGTTGTAATCATATTTCACTCTCATGTAAGTTGTTCTTATTAGAATTGGTTTCATAATAAAGGTTTTTGTTACACTCTTATTCTACTTTTATTTGTGTCTCATTGATATGATTACCTAAAGGTTTTAACTTATTTACACCAACACATGTGAATTTATTCACACAACATTAGAGTGATCGTTATTTCATTATTTTTCTTCTTCAATTCTTTCCTTATGAGTCCACTTCACACTTATATTGAGATAATATCATAAATGGAGGGATAAAATATTATGGTTTGATCCAAATGAGTAGTAAAGGGATGGATTGGATTTTATTTCTCACTCTATTACTATTTAACCACTTCATTTAACTGAGAATGTATTATGATGATTTTAATGCTTCTTCTTCCTTAATGATTTTTATGTTTACACACTTCAAGTGATAATATGATACTTTAACATGGAGTGATCATAAAAATTATTCTATGCATGAATAAGTGATTATAATTATGTTTAGGTTGGTATTAAACCAATATGTGATTAATTTATTTTTGAATGCTTTAAATGGATCACTCTCAATTCTAATAAATTTAAATCATAAAAAAGGAATATCATACAATCCATCCATTGTAATAACCTTGGATCAACACATTATCATGATTTGAATTAACAAAGGTATCTTAGTATTTTTTTTAACCCACACAAATTCAACCCCAATGTTGTCCACATCATATCCAATATACATATTTATAGAATATGTTTTCATAAGTTCTTCATTTGTCTCCGACGATTTGATCTTCGAAGCTACATTTCAAGTGACTGCTTCATCCCTAAACATGGGTTAATTTAGTAGAGACCAAAATTTGGTGTATCTTACAAGGTCCTAATTATTTCATCTTAAAATAAATTTAACTCTCTTATATTAGTAATTTTATTCTCCTAAATTTCTTTTTTCTCACCTAAATTTCTGTTATCATTCACCCTTTATTTTTTCACTTTTCTTGGAACATGTCCTCTTATACCCATGAAAAATCAAACTATATTGTTAGGGTGTATATTGTGGGTGTTAGGGATTCATGTACACCTTTGGATATATTTCCATTAGATTATAATCATCATAATATTTTATATTCAAAAAATGATCTCATTCCAACAAATATTTTTCAAAGAAATCAACTCATAAACATAGGTGGGAACCAAAATGGAAATCTAACTGAAGTCTCCCCAAACTTGGTGAATGTATTTGATCAAACCATGAATGACTATTTCCAACCAACATGGGTCAATAAACCCTATTTTATTAGACATTATTACATTGTAAAATCCCTCCATGTCTTGAAACCACATTTCCTATACCACCTTCCAACCTTTCACGGGATGGATTTAGAAACGTCGTACCTTAATTTCAAGAAATTAATTAACATTGTTGAAACCATGATCCCCTAAAATCAAATGGTCTAATATAATATGAGTCTCTTTTATTTCATATAGAAGGATCAATCAAATAGTTCTTTTAACAATATGATATCTTCATCTGTCCACTATGGGGACCAATTTAAAATATAATTCTATAAAAAAATACTTCTATCATCACAAAAAAACTTCACAAAAAAATATTATCCAAAACACTTTAAAAAAATATTGAGTTTCATTTTATGAAACATGGTAAAGGTTCAATGTCACAATGAAAATAGTACCTCACCATGGATTTTCAACCCCCCACCCTAAATTTTGTATAATTTATAATGGTTTGGGTCCAAGAAAACACCAATTCATTAAAATGATGTGCAATATAACCTCAAAAAACAAAGGCAAAAATAATTCTTTTGAGTATTTGGATAATATTTCTAAAAAAAACTAAACATGGGTAACATCACCTTACAATGAGAATCCACAAAAATATGGTGGAATTATCACCCTTAAGGATTTATAAATCCTTCATTCAAAATTTTCTACACTCTCTGGGATGATCCAAAAGATCAGTCATAAAAATATCCAAGAGATCAAAATTGTTTTCCCTGTTTTCACAATTTGTAGAAAACATGACCACAATATAGAAAACATCCCAACCACACCTTCCAAAAATGATGATATTTTCAGAGGCCCACCCATAGAGGTCAATGATCTGAATATTCAGAATCCATGGTACCAAAAAAAATTTGTCTCAGTTATAATGACGATATAGGATTTCGTTGGAAAGATAACCGACAACCTAGACAACCCCAAGAACCAAACCCATAACTTCTACAGGATTTTCCATCCCATAATCAATTATAATGAAAAACAATCCAATACCAAAATATCCCTATATAATTTATATATCTCATCTAACAACCTATTCAATAGGACACCCAACAACCTAAATATCCACTTTGGATAAACCAACTAACTTAAACCCTTTCCCAACATGTCCATCTCCCAATACTAAATTTTTTTTGAAAATAAATGGAAAGAATGAATTATGAAGTAGCATCACATTAAAATTAACTACAAACCATTAAAACTATCTAGGAACCAATGCCTTCCTGGGTGGTACCCTCCTCAACCCTAAGTGGAGAATCCAATTACACACAAACCTCTCATCAACAACTAAAAGTCATGACTATATTAATGGGTGTTAAATCCATTGAAAAACGAGAAAAACATATTATAGAATCATTAAAATCATTAAAATCACAAGAAAATGAGGATAAACCACCCTTATATGCTAAAAAACTAAAATTAGGATATGAAGTAACCACAACCATACAAGATAACAAAACAACCTTCTCCCCTCCCTCAATGTATGATAGAAAAATCTAAATCATAAGGGAATCAAACATTGAGGTAAATCCTCTCTCATGTTATATTTAACATTCCCCTTAACTATGAAATCCAAACCATACCTACATACTATAAGTACCTTAAGGAAATATGTACATTATAAAGAGAGTTTTTATATATAAACCATGTACTTTTGGCTCCTAATGTGAGAACCACAATTCCAAGGACCATTCCTCCTAAGTGGAAATATTGAGTATATCTTTACATCACCATTTAGTTCAGAGAGAATAAAGTCATAAAATCCATTTTTTATATAGGATATAGTGGGAACCACATCCTATATTCCATGTATTGTCAATTAGATATAATGGAAATCTAACCCACATTTTTCACTCTTTAACTTACTGATTGTACTGTTTGATTTCTTAAGGGGTTCTTAAAAGAAGATTTGGTGAAAGATAAAAATATAATTTACCTAGATGAATTTATTTTCCTTGAAAATCACCCAACATTAGGTCCTAGGTAGAAACCCCCCATCATAATTTTTCATCCCTTCTTAGAAACAATCTACTCATGTAGCTAAGTTAATAATGGGAATATGATAATATCTTCAAAATCATGAGCCTTAATCTGGACATTTATTATTAAAAAATCTTAAATTGGGGATGGTAAAGAGATTTATGAGGTTAATTGGATAGGTGGTGTTTAAAAAGAACCACAGTAACATCATTCAATTATTGAAGGATGTTTATGTTAAGAAGAGAATGATTTCCTTTTTCACATGAAGGAAATTTTTCTTTTTGGAATGAATATCTTTTAGGAAGATACATTGATAATTTTTCAGAATCACCGATCAATGAAACCATCAGAGAGCACATGAGCCTCATCCAAGTTAGTGAGGTATCCAGAAGTGCATCCACGAGACCCGGGTTCAAAATCAGGTGGAGACATATTTCCAGGTACTGTAATAGGTACTATAGTAGTACTATAGTAGGTGTTATAGCAATACTATACACTATATGTTACTGTAGTAGTTATTGTAGTAGGTAATATTTAGTATTGTAGCAGCCGAAACTATTCACTTTGGGCCACTATTTTGGGCTTGGAGTCCTTAATGCCTTTGGGCCACCCATGCCTTTGGGTTAATAGGGATTTCGGGTCACCTTTAAGGACTTTGGGACACCTCAAGGCCTTCGGACCACATGAAGTTGCCCCAGACAGACTCTAAAAAAAGGAGTATCCCTAGAGGAGGATTCAGAGCAGGTGCACATACCAAAGCAAAACCAATGGATTTGGATGAATGGGAGGGTATCACTATGCAATCAGGACTAGCCTGTGCTTGCATGAAAAGATTATCCAGACGGCCATGAAAATAAGTATAGCTACCATCATGATGCATAATCTAGGTAGGGTCAGTTCCTTATTGTTATAGTCTAGTTGAATTCTCTAAGACTTTCAGGTCATGTAATGTCTCTTAGACCTATGGGACAAGTAATCGCTAAGCATACAGTCCTTATAAGGGTTCCCCCTCATCCCTTGAAATGGGGTTACCAAAAATCAATAAAAATGATGGCCATCAGGCCATTTAGGGATGAAACCATTAGAGAAATAAAAAACATGAAGTTTATAACCATTCCTAACACTGATTTTTCCAACTATATGGATGAAACTTTTGATCAAAAGGAAACAATTTTGTTAAAATATTAGGAAAAAGAAACTGGTTTTTATGAAAAGTTCTATCCTTCTTTTGAAATTGTTAACCAAAGTAATCTCAAATTTATGTTTCTTCCTTCATCACTAATGTATGAATTATTGGGGGGTAAATCACAGCTTCTCTATTTTAATTTATCCCTCTTATTAATCCAATCAATAGAGGATTCTTCAGGATATTCTAATAAAGAACAAGAACGAAATTGGATGGCCATTATTTGATAATCCTAAGATTATACCACTCATTGGGACTCATAATATTTATCTAGAATATGAATCCAAAACATGTATTCAACTTCAGTGGAGACTCAATACCAATCTTATAGATGTGGTAAGGAAATTACTTATAAAGTTGTTGAAATAATATATCAACTACTCCATTGGTTATAGTGTGTGGGTAATCCAAATTCACATTTTTTCAAAGAGGGGTTGAATCACTGTGATTACCATTGAGGATGGTGTTATTCTACAAACAAGGGTGAGTAGTGGATGGAGATTTTGTATTTACTATTGGATGATAAACTCATGCATCAAGAAATACCATTTATTGTTTCCCTTCATTGGTCAATTAATCGAGTGAGTGGCTGGACATCAATTCCTAAATGGATACTATGGTAAAAATAAAATTTATTTCTCCTAATAATATCAAGTAAAAAACAACATTCACCTATCTATTTAGTAATTTTTCTTTTAAGGCCATTCCTATTGGGTTATGTAACTCCACTATTACCTTTTAGAGGTTTATTATGGGAATCTTCTCTATTATGGTGGTGGATTATTTAGATGTCTTTATCGATGAATTCCCCATCTTTGGGGATGAATTTGAGGGATTCCTTGTATATGTTGGAAGGGTTTTTTCAATATATGAAATATAAATCTAATCCTAACTAGGAAAAATAATATTTCATGGTAAAGAAAGGATTTTTTATGGTCTATCTGGTCCCTTGTAAATGGTTTGAAGTTGATAAGTTCTTAGAAAAATATCATTCATCACCTTCACTATTCAAAACCTTCCATGAAAGTGAGGTCTTTATTAAGACATTATATTTTCTATAGAAAATTCATTATGAATTTAATCTCCATTTCAGGAACACTTTTTGATCTTTTGGTGAAATATAATACATTATGTTGTACATAAAGATATGAGGAATCATTCATGAAACTGAACTAATCTCTTATATCTCCACCCATCATTCAAGATAATAATTAGAAACAACCATTAAAAATCATGTGTGATGTGATTGAATTTTTTTATTAGGGAAAATATGTGATAAAACTACATGTTTCATTTCTCATTCAAGTAAATAATTAAATTATTCACAAATCAACTACACCACCACTAAGAGTTACTTGATATTATCTTTTCATTAGAAACATTAATGTACTAACTCTTAGAGCCCCCCATAATTGTCTTCACTGATCATTCAAATCTAAAATACCTTATCCAAAAACAAGATCCAAAGGCTAGATTGATTTTATGTGTCTTTATTATTAATGAGTTTGATATAACAATTAAGGATAAAAAGGGCGTTGAAAATTTTATAGATGATCACCTCTATAGGATTGAATTCTAAGGTAACTCAAATCATCTATCTGTGTTTGATTCATTTCCTGATGAGAACCTCTATTCAGTGATTGATTTCCCATGGTATGCCGACAAAGAAAACCACCTGGTTATGGGTGTCAATCCAAAATTATTTGGGAACCATGATAAGAGTAAATTCGTTTTTAATGAAAATTTATTTTTTTTTACTCATACCTTTTCATGTTCTTCCTTAAAAAAATCATTAGGATATGTATTCCTAAGATAGATAAAGATTCAATTCTTAAATTATGTCATGGAGAGGCATGTGAAGGCTGATTTTACACAAAAAAACCACAAAAAATGTTCTCTAAAGTAGTTTATTCTAGCTTACAATCATTAAATATTCATTAAAATTCCTCAAAATGTATCTTCAATGTTAATAATTAGGTTTTATACTCAAAATTAATCAAATAAACATTAATATAATTTTGGTTATCAAAATATTTTATTATTGGGGAATTGATTTCATGGGACCCTTCCCACACTCTAGGGGATATCTCTACATCCACTTAATTGTTGAGAATGTCTCAAAATGGGTACATTCCACTCCCACCATGTCCAATGACCAAAATATTTTCATCCAATTCTTGAAAGAACACGTCTTTTTTATATTAGCAATTTCTAGAGCTATCATCAGTGATCATAGAACCCATTTTTTCAACCTTCCTTATCAAAAATGATTCTTATGTATGGTATTTATCAAAAAGCTTCCAATGCTTACCATCCATAATAAAATGGCCAATCTTAGTCGGAAAATAGGTAAATTAAGAAAATTCCTGAAAAAACTATCAATCCCTCTAGGAATTATTAATATGAGAAACTCTTGGATTCACATTGATCATATAATATTGTATTCAAAACAATCTTATGAATGTCACCACATAGGTTGTTTTAAAGAAAATATTTCATTTAATAGTTGAAATTGACCATAAGGCCATTTGGATATAATAAAAATGAACATTAACATCTATTTTGACTAAACAAAAAGGAAACCAGACATTAAAGAACTTGTGGAACTTAGAATAGAGGCTTATGAAAATTCAAGGATCAATAAAGCCAGAGTTCAGGCCTATAAAATTGGCAATATCAAAATCAAATATATTGAACCTAAAAAACCATGTTCTTATATTGTTCCAAATGTCATTTAAACATAATAATTCTAATGTATTGATGTTCATTTCCATAAAAATTGAATCATGTGTACCCCCATGGGGAATTTTAGATTCAGTATCCCACCAGTTTTTATGTATTCAAAGTCAATGGTCATAGGTTAAAACCATTCATTGAATCATTCAATTAATAAGAAACATATGAGGAGTTAACTAAGACAACCTATGAACCAATGAAAATATAATAGATTTAGGGTTCATGTTGAGGTAAATACCATAAAAATGTCTATTCAAGTATCAACCTATATTTTACATATACATTGACAAAGTGGTCAGAGTTACAAAATAAATAGGTATGTTTTTTATCCTTTCATTTTTTATTTTTTTCATTTTTATTTAAGGAAACATCAAGGGGATCCCATTCTGTTCTAATTTATGGGTGTTTTGGATTCCAGGGATGATGAGGTTGATCTATTTTTTCAACCTCTAGGTGACTTTGTCCCATGTTTCCTACTTCAATTTCCTTTTATATATATTATCCTACGCCACTACCCCACCTCATAAATTTTCTTTTCTTTAAACACTGGTTATAGTTTTATTCTATGTTTGGTGGGGTGAGATAAAAAATTGTTTTGTTTGTATAAAAAATATAAAAAAAATGAAAAAATTTTGTGTTGATGTAAGGAAATTTTCCATAAAAATTTTACATGACAATATATATTGAAAATTTTGAAACTGAATGTCAAATAATTTTTCATGGCTTTATTTTTATTTTAATCCATGTTTGAGTTTATGATCGTAGATTTTGGAAATCATGACCTTCTAATTGTATTTTTCATTGATTACATTGATGTTTATTAGATAAAAAATGACAACACACATCCTTCATATATTGGGGTATTAGTTTGATTTCATTGGGTCCCATAATAAATAACATAGTTTTAGTGATACTTTCAATTTTAACATGATTATTCAAAAAATAATCAAAAAAGTAAATAAAAACAATAATACATTTTCTCATAGATCAATGGATTGACCTAATGTGTGGCTTTTAGGAGTTTGGGTTCGTGACTCCATAGTTATTTGGCCCGGATTTGGTAATTGTATATCTATTTGTGGTAAATTAAATTTTTTATTCAGTTAACTTGAGATGATTACTGAGTATGTGAGCTTCACTTTGTTCCCTATATTCTTTAATTTTGTTTGTCATAAACAAAGTCTCACAATAGGGGTTAACATGATTGATTGAAATCTTAATTACCATGGAAATATTGAAAAAAATAAATAAACACAAAAAAACATGAATACTCATCTTAAGGTAAGAATTTGATTCCACCTAGATATTTCATCTTCTCCCCTTAGAATAAAAATTAATTCCACTATTTTTTTATGACGTACAACACATCATTATGCTTGATTGAAATTGGATGAAATGTGGTGATGAATTTGAAAAATGGAATGGGCTAGGTCTTGATATATGATTATGAACCTATCTTGGTTTAAATGATTTTTATGGGTTTTATATTATTTTATAATGAGGTCCTTTATTGAGAATTTTATGCCATTTTTTTTGTAAAATATAATTCAATTTTATATTTTTTATATATTCTTTGATCGGGACTAGAAAAACTAATGTTGGGTGGTGTGATTAGCTACTGAAATAGGATAATATTCAGTTTTTATAATATATAATTTCCATGTTCTTAATTATTTATAAACACCACTTTTAGTTCATTTTAAAATTTGAACATTATATCACATTGTGATTGTAATTACCTCTTAAAATGAATTATTATATGGTACATTTTTAAATACCTCTTAAAATACCAAAAAAAATTATTTTATTTTTATATTTTATTTTATAATATCCCATGCTATTAGGAACAATATATACTTCTTTATTTATTATATATTCATTGGGGATGATGAAAAAAGTGGGTATTGATCCTAGTAAATTCGTGGCCAAGTGAACTAGACAACATCCCAATAAAGAAATTGTACGAGCCATGGCAGAAGCCCAGTGATGATAAAATTTTGACTGTAGATATAGTAAATCATGGGGAATATTTAATTTAGTATCTTTTATATATAATTTGATGGTTTTAAAGGTATTCCAGGTGGCCCAAGTTGAAGATGAAATTTCTATGTCAGATTCTATGTCCTATATTGACAGTTCACTATTTTGATCATATCTCCAAAACCAAATATCAGAATAGGTTGAAATTTTACAGACTATTTGAGGATATGTTTATATTTATGTAATTTTCAGTGGACCAATCCAATTATTCCAAATATAATCTCATTTAGGATCCTCTTTTTAGTTTATGCATGCTAGCTTTGATTATTATAAAGGGTGGAAAATTATACTCTCCCTTAACTTTCCACTCACCTTTGCCTTCCCTAATTATTGTAAAACACATGGATTGTTGTGGTATTAACCTAATGCTTCAAAAATTACTATTTAATTCATCGGTGTTCAATTATTTGAATATATCTGTGTATTTTTTTCATTTTAATTTTATGCATCCAGTTTGATGTAGTAATCACATTTATTTATCATATAAGTTGTTATAATACAATTTAGTTTCGAAATAAAATTTCTTCTTGTCCTCGTATCCTGTTATTATTCATATCACATTGATACCTTTTCTTCAATGTGTTAACTTAATCACACCATCAATTGGAAAATTCTTTACAAAATGGTGGATTGATCATAATTTAGTGGTTATTCTTCCTCAATTCCACCCTAATGAGTCTATTTCTCGCTTCTATTGAGAGAATTAAATCAATGGAGGGTTAACCCTCTTATGGGTTTATCAAAGGGAGTATAAAGGGGTAGGATTGGTTGATATTTGTCACTATATTAATGTTTAATCACATATTATAAATGAGTATTTAATTTGATGATCTTAATAAGTTTTTGTCCTTGATGAATTTTAAGGCCACACACATTATGTGATAATAAGAACCTTTACCTCGAAGTGATAATAAAAATGATCCATCAATTGTATATATTTTTAAAATTAGGGTTTTTCAGTATTAAAGCAATAGGTGATGAATTTTTTTTGGAATAATTAAATAAATCACTCTATAGTCTAAGAAATTTAAATTTTTAAAAAGGAATTTAATCCAAGACAACCCTTATAATAACATTGGATCAACCCTTTCTCATAAATTGAATTTAATTAAGGTCTCTTAGTATTTGTTTAACACATATAAATTCAACCCAAATGTTAGAAACATCATAGAAACAATACACCTCTATTGAATGTGTTCCCATAGGTTCTTCTTAGGTCTCTAAGGATTTGACTACCCAAGATACACTTCAGGTGATCGATTTGACCATAAAATTTGTAAATTCTGGGTGAAAAAAAACCCAAATCCAAAAAGAATATTATAGGGGATTAATAGGACTATCTTAAAAATGTTTCAATTCATGTTGTCCAATTTTAATCAACCCATGTCCTTATGGGAGGAGACTTCATCTATGAAAATATAGTTTATCAATAGTTTCCGAACACCATAATGGATTAAGGGGGGATTAGTAACATTACATAACAACTTAAAACATGAAATACACATCTTTATTAAAAACATCTTTTACATGACCACACACAATCCTTCAAACTTAGCATTGCATGGGATAACCTAAGGACATTCATAGAAAAAGGGTGAGCTATAAAGCCCAGTAAGGGAGTAAATAGGGCATAACATGAAAAATATATTACATGTTAGGAAATAGGCGTATCAATTGAGCATAAGATAAACATAAACATAAAGGCATTAAATAGCATGATTATCACGACAAGAAATGTGGCAACAACATTTAACATGATATTAGCATGAGAAACGGCTCGTAGCACATGGATCATGAATAAAACCTCATTTCAATTGAATTATAAT
Source organism: Viscum album (assembly GCA_963277665.1). Classification (NCBI taxonomy): domain Eukaryota; kingdom Viridiplantae; phylum Streptophyta; class Magnoliopsida; order Santalales; family Viscaceae; genus Viscum; species Viscum album. The sequence continues at coordinate 1,459,964,829 of OY728162.1, read as the reverse complement.
GAGAAAAACCTCATTTCACTTGAATTATCATCATATTATTCTTTACCCCATTCATTAGAACACTACCAGGGTTCACCCTTCTTAATCATTTCATTTCAAGCATAAATGTGCCACATGGATCATATAACATGGATTCATAAAACATCATCATTTATTACATGATAAAGGAATGATTAATTAATACAAAAAATATATATGATCAAACATTAAATGTGAATAAATTTTAATACCCTTGATAGAGAAATGGACATGGTATTCACTACAGAATGACTTTGGATTTGAATATCACAGTGCAATTTCGGCAGCATAACGGCGTGACATAAGAATTAATAAAAATGGTTGATGAGCGAGAAAGGGTTTTCTTGTCATATTTACCTGAAATGGAAAGTAAATGGGTCATATATATATATTTCCCAACATGTGTAGTAGAATTTAGATTCATAAAACAATATAATTTCTTCAATGTAAATGAGGAGAGAGAAAACCCTTATTGAATTTCAGCATGGTAATGGGTGTACATGGGAGGAATTAATGAGATATAAATGGGTATCTCATCATAAAAATAAAAGTACGGAAATATAGGGTAGGTTATAAATCATACCCCAACATTTTTAATTGAAAATACAAGGGTATAGTAATATAAAGAAACATGGACAAAAAATGAGAGGGGAATAAATCCCTTACATGGAAGTGTGATCCCAAAGGATTGGGAGGGGATTGAGAGAAGATTCATAGGATCTTGGGGAACCTTGGGAAGATTTTATAGAGATTAGGTCATGGAAGAGACATTATCTAAGGGTTTCTAATGAATAGAAGAGGTATATTGTGTGGGTTTATATAAGAAAATAGAGATAATTCTTTAATATTTAGGTTTTGGACACTACACATTAAACTAATCAAAACCAAAAACCAAACCATGGTTTTTTTCCAATGGTTTTTTCTAAAGGGGAGTGTAAAAAATTATTTTATAAGTATAATTTCCTATCTTATTAATATATTAGGCTTGATTATATATAGGTGATTCATATTCTCAAGGAAATCATTTTAAGAAGTTAAAATATTTTATATATCTTGGAGGGTCCACTAAGGTACCATAAAATTAATAAAACAAATATAAAACCAAATTTTTTATGTTAAAATAGATATTGTCCGAAAATACCTTTTATAGTATTTTATTATATCACTACTGGGACATTATGATTTCATAAAACACATTATATTTTTAAACAGTATTTAATTTTTACCCAAAAATGCGAGTGTCTCAGAAAATTATGAAAAAATCACCATTGGATAATATAGACATCATTATTCCAAAAATAATATTTATTTTATCTAAATATTTTTATAAATGTGTGAATTTTTACTTTTAAAATAAAAACTGATATTTATAGAAAATTCATGGGTGTTGACAAATCGTTAGGGCTTTCCGTTGGCTAGGTTTTAACCCACCAAAGAAGTGTTCAACCTTGCATTTGGGTGTAATGAAAAACCTGGAGGAATATCATGAAACCCTTGTGATTTTTTCCTCATATTCTCCAATGGATTCATCCCCTTTTTTCTCAAGGGAAAGGAATTCCCATTCTATTGTAAGTTGGAGGGTGCGAGGAAAATATTTTCTCGAAAAACATTTTCCATAAATACTTCCATTACAATGCCTCGATCTCCTCCTCAAGCTTCGTATTTTTGATCAATTTTCACGATTGATTATGTTCACCCTAAATATGATAAGAATCCATAAGAAACTTCTCTTGTTCAAAACATTAAAAGATTGAGAAGATATTATCAATACAGTTGATCCATTGTTCAGAAATTGAGGGATTAGATGATCCATTAAAATTTGGAGGCCTTTGTCTAATGAAGATCTCGGTTGTGACTTGTTATTTTTTAGGTTGTGTTGAACATTTCTCTTGACCCATGTTTCTAGTCAATACATAACTGAGAGAGTATCGTGACAAAGTTTCTGATTCCCACTCCCATCGGATTGGGAACTGTTGGAACCACGACTATTCTATACAAGAAATGGAGTTATGTTTTTGTTTTTGTTTGTTGTTAATCCTCATTGGATGTTATGAATATTTTTTAGGAAAGGGATCATATAGTTCAATCGGACAATAATACTGAAGGCATCACCATTTTTTAGTGTTTTTTGAATTTTTGGTCATGAAAATCGGAAAATGGAGAGATGTGTTTTAGGCAAAGAAAGGTGCACTAAATATTAGAGTGGTACATGAAAATCATGGAATGTACACTAAATTGGTTTTCATAGAATAGTGAAATCAGGTTGGTTTTTTTGAACAAAAGGTTTTTCTATATCATAACACTAAAAAATGGAAAAGGCATGAGTTGTGCGAAAAATCTAGAGTTGTGCATGGAAAACGGTTCCTGTAAAAAAAGAATTTCATGCATAATGAGAGGTTTTGTATGAAAAAGTGGATTTTTTGTGTGGTGGTCGGTGATGCTTATAAATAAGAGGTGACCCCCCCCCCCTCTTCACCATAGCTGAAGACTTTGAGAAGATCTGAGTTCTGATGTGTGTAAAAGTTTCGCGAAAATGAAGTTGCGTAGAAAATTCAAAGATTCACGGAAAAGTTAAATTTTCACGGAAAAGTTAAAGTTGTGCGCAAAAGTAAAAGTTGAACAAAAAAATTTAAAGTTGTTTTCAACAGATAGTTTTGCACATAAAGGGTGTAGTTACGTGAAATATTTTCCGTGTGAAAAGAAAATATTGCACACAAAAGTAATCTCTTGCGTGCACAGGGTAGGTGTTGCGTGCAATAGTCATTGTAGGAAGAATACATGTACTGAATATCCAGTTTAGTGGTTAATTGCTTTAAAGTACATCCATTTATTACTTCGATGTGAGCAGTGTCTCAATCTGAATAGATACAAATACTTAAAATGAAAATCTATTGAATCGATCTTCAATTCGATAAACTGTGTTTGAATTCCCTCAAGGCAGTGAGCTAGTTGGTCGAGGGAAGTGATCTAAGGGATGACATGACCTATCCCTGAACCTTTGTAAAAGAATTTTTCCTGGCATGGAGTGACTATTACCAAATCTTGTAATCCTCAAACTCGTAAATATTAGTGGATTTAGGTACGAATGACACACAGTCTGTGTATGCTCCGTGGACATAGTCATTTTCAGTGAACCAACTAAAAGTGTTGTGTCATCTCCCAACATTCATTTTTTTGATAGATTTAACAAGTTCCTATCAATGTGGGAACAATATCCATAACATTAAATGTATAAATTTGAAACCCTGATTCACCCCTTCCTTCTTAGGGTGTTCTGGGTTCCTTTAGGCATCTCATTAGAACAGTCATCACATTGATCTTCACATCGGTGGTTAGCCCGAGTCCTACAATTACTGTCCATTGGCAGGAATAAAATAAATTATATGGGTAAAACATAAAGGGTAATCCAAAGATAAAAACCGATGACATATAAATGACTTTTATTTCCTTAACTTATGAATTTATAGGCTTCAATCTATTTTATCCATGATCTACTTCAGAACATATATTATTAGGGGAATTTTCCATTCCCTAAATAATGGTTCATACTAAGCTTATTAATTTATCAAAGACTATCCCTCATGAATGTCGTAACCAAGAGTGCAGCAAGTCCTGTTGTCAAGCACCAATTCTCATTCAAGTCTAGATCAAAGCGGTGTTTTCAGGTTTTACCTCAAGATACATTTGTGCCTGAGTCACCTCTACCTACTCGTTTCCAGACAGGAATGTATTTTTTTGATAAAACAATAACTCAATACTCATCAAAATTTAGGAATTTTTTTATTATACTGAGTCTTATCCCAAAGGCTTTCACTGGGGTTTTCTAATCCTGATCTAAAAAATAACTAAACTTATCTTCTGATACCAACTATAACAACGCTTCACTTTATTTCAAACTTAAAAATTATTTATTACATAAAATATTCACTTGATTTAATATAGAAGATTGAGATTTCTAGTTAATTTGGGTCTTAGAAACATTACATAAAAACTTAAAACATGAAATACACATCTTTATGGAAAACTTCTTATACATGACCACACACATTCTTTTGTACGTAGTGTTGCGTGGGATAACCTGAGGACATGCAAAAAAAGGTGAGAGATAAAGATCAGTAAGGGAGTAAAAAAGGTATAACATGCATAATACAGTACGTGTTAGGAAATAGGTATATCAATGGAGCATAAGAGAAACATGAACATAAAGGCATGATATAACATGATTATCATAACATGGAAATGTGGTAACAACGTTTAACATGATATTAGCATGATTCAAGGATAATTGCATGTGGAGGATGATTAAACCCTCATTGAACTTGTATTATCATGAGGAAACCCTAATTTCACATGACATATCATGATACTAGTCTTTACCCATTGCATTGGAGTGTTATCAGGGTGCACCCTTCTTAATCATTTCATTTCATGTATATGTGTGCCACATGGATCATATAGCATGGATTCATAAAACATAATAATTTATTCCAAGATAAAGGAATGTTTAATTAATACATGAAACTATATAATAAATATGTAAATGTTCATAAAGGTTAATACCATTGATAGAAAAATGGGCATTGTATTCACTACAAAATGACTTCAGCTTGGAAAATCGTGGTGCAATTTTGGCAGCATAGTGGTGTGACATAAGAATTCATAAAAATGGTTGATGAGAGAGAAAGGTTTTTCTAATCATATTTCCATGAAATGGACATTAATTGGGTCATATAGATACAATTACCAACATATTTATTGGAATTTATATTCATAAAAAAATTCTTGAATATAAATGAGGGGAGAAAAATCTCTTATAGAATTTTGGCATGGTAACGGGTGTACTTGGAAGGAATTAATGAGATATAAAGTGGTATATAATCATTAAAAAATAAGTAGGGAAGTATATAGGAGGTTATTAATCATACCCCACCATTTTTAATTGAAAATACAAGGTTATATTAATATAAAGAAACTTGGATAAAAAATGAGAGAGGAATAAATCCCTTACATGGAAGTGTGATCCCAAAGGCTAATACGGGGATTTAGGGAGGATTCATGGGATATTGGGGCACCTTGTGAGGATTTTAGAGAGAGGAGGTAAGGTTAGGGACGTTATTCAAGAGATTTGAGTGATGATAAGTGGGATCTTGGGTGGTTTTATATAAGAAAAGAGGGGAAATGTTTTATTATTCAGGTTTTGGACACTACACATTAAACTAATCAAAACAAAATACCAACACATGGTTTTTTCCCATTGTTTTTATGAAAGGGGAGTTTAAAACATTATATTATAATTACAATGGCCTAAATTATTAAAATATTAGGATTTATTATGTGGAGGTGAGTCACACTCTCACAGAATTCATTTTAAAAAGTTAAATTGTTTTATAAGTTTTGCAGATTCCAATAAGGCACCATAAAATTAATCAAACAAATCTAAAGTCACATTTTCTTAATGTTAAAACATATATTGTCCGAACATAACTTTTCTAGTATTTTATTATTTCACAATTGGGTCATTATGAGGTCATAAAACACATTATATTTTTAAACAGTATTGAATTTTTACCCTAAAATTCAACTGTCTCGCAAAATTATGAAACATTTACCATTGGATAATTTCAACCTACTAATTCCAAAAATAATATTCATTTTATCTAATTAATTTTTTAAATAATTTAATTTTTACTTTAAAAATAAAAAACTAAAATTTATCAAAAATTCATCGGTTTTGACAAAAACAGCTTTCAAACCATAATAAAGCACAAAATTGTATTCATAAAATTTATATGATCATTTATATTTAATAAAAAGTAATTTAGTAATAATATTTTATTACAATACATTTTTAATTAAAAAATCCATTAATTTATCAAAATATATTTCTTAATTGAATATTAACTAAAAAACTTATTTCTTCTTTAAAAACTATTTGCAATGTAAAAATAATAAATTGAATGTATATTATTTATTATATAAAAAAAATAATGCACATAATAATAGTGTTAGGGTATTGTTACATAACCCCTTGTAACACCCGTATAAGACCTAAGGGTAAGGTGTGCGATCGGGAAAGACTCTTGGGGAGGCTCAGATAACATCGCTCAGGTGGTAATCTCTATTAACTTCCACTTCTCCCACAGGAGGTTCATTTCAAGCTTAACATTTTGAAGCTCATATTGGGATTGGTCAAGAGCAAAGCCTAGTGACACCACCTCCTTTCCAAGATATGAAAAATGGGCTTCGTATGGAGCAATTCTACTGCTGGTTGAGTCCATCGATTCCTTTTTTTGAGTAAATTTGATTTGTTAAAGCCCTATATTTATACTAATCATGTGATCAGTGTTCAATTTCTATATTAGTATAGGTAATAATTCATCACAATATTTTTAACTCCAAAATCATAAAATCATTCAAGTGCATATTTTATATAACTATTTTACAATATAAGACATTTAATTAGTTTAAGAGGAATTGTCATTAATAAAAGTTTGGATCGTTACAATTATCCTCTCTATAACCATACCCATTCACAGCCTGGACATGGGAACACATCGTCAACATGGGTATGGGGACCTTTGCCTTATTTCTTTAGTTTCTCTGTTTTGTGTTTCATTTCTGTTATATAAATACTCACATTGTGTTGTCTCTTTTTTTAATTAAATTTTTATGTTTGTTGGTTATTACTCCATTATTATGTTATGTGATATCAAATCTCTTGAAATGGAGAGATATTTTATGAGTCCTAATTTAGGATGTGAATCCAAACGTGACCTAGAGATCTGGACATTAATGTGATCATCGTTTTCTCTGCATCATTCTGAGGAGATCATGAAAGTGATTAGGGGTGTGCGTGAGAGCATTTTTGTGATGGATCAGTTTGTTCTCAATTTTCATTGATCCTTTTCCCCTTACTCTCATAAATCATTTGACCGAGTAATTAGGTGAGGTATCATGATTTTTTATACTTTTAAGATCACTTACTTCATGAATAAATTTATGGATGTAGTGATTTGATCTATAGATTTCATCACATTCAAGATAGTTATTGTGGGTTTGAAGTGATTATTCTACTGACTACTCATTGTTTTCAGTGTGAGAGGTGTGTGGATCGATCCATAAACTATACCTGGAGTGATTTGAGAGTTTTTGGTTTTTTCCTTTCTATATCAATGATAGGGAGTTGATGGTTCATTGACCTAGGTCTATACCTGTTCTTACTAACAAACTTTCAATGGATTTTTGTTTTGGTGTTCTTCATGTTTTGTTTCCTCTATGTTGTACTTTTATTTCATCAATTATTCACTTTTTCTCTGTTTTAAATACTGTTTTTGGTGTTTTATTTTTATGTATTTAAAATATAAAAAAACCGAAAAACATTTTTGGAAAGGACACCTAGGCTATTAACACTCCTTCCTTGAGAGCAACCCCTAGGTTAACCATTATGCTATATCATGGATCTTATAAATTTAAACTTGAATGTCCTTGTGATAAGGATGCCATAAAATTAGAGTGAAATTTCAGAAGAATTTTATAATTACTAAGACATCACATTAATTAATATAATGTGTCCAAAAAGACCCCTCCCCGCACACTTAAAACAAAAAATATTCCCCATTGTTGAATCTCAAGGTGGGAGATAGCTAAGATCAAAACATATGGGAAATTCAACTTGAAAATAATTTTTAAGGGGTAGAAATGAAGTTTGAAACTTTTAATCACACAAAAAAGGAAAAATAAAATGAAAAAATAAAACAAAACAAATAATACCACCAGCCACCATAAAATAATAAAATTCTATTTTTTGAAAGTTCATGATTTAAGATGGAAACAGTCAAAATATTTTCTTCAATTCAGTTCAAACTATAGCATGTTGACCAATTTAGTAAATAAGTAGTTGAATCCAAGTTAAAAAAAGGTTTCAATCCAGTTTTATAATGAATTTCTACTAAATTTACAACTCAATAGATTCTAGCAGCTAAAACCAAAAAAAGAACAAAGTCATGATTTTAAGAAAACATAGTGGGAATCCATCACGCTTAAAACATATATCAGACATAAATATATATGAGGATAAAATAAAATTATAAAAATTTTAACAAAACTTATCTAGAAATTGGATCTTTGACCATTAGTTTTTACTAAAAATATCCATTACTACCATAAAAGTGAAGTGCCCTTGTTGGTATTCTCACATTCCTCTAAGGTTCAGAAAATATGCATAAGAATCCAAAAGTTAATGTTCATGAAAAAATAAACCAAGGAATAAGTTGAAGAGGTGTTATCTAGATGATGTAGTGTGATGCTACCTTGGGTTTCCTTTAGCGAGTTTCTGGTAGCAACAACTCACTAGTAGTAGAAATTCATTTGACTCCAACAGAAGGGAAAAAAGTAGGCTTGAGATTCAGAAAGTAACGTTATTAAAAAAAATATAAATAAAAACAAAACACAAATATCATTGGTTAGTTCCCATGAAACATTGAGTTTATATTCCTTAGTGAGACTTGAGACAACTTTATCCATCCAAAAAAGAAATGACACCCAAGCCATTCGGATTCCCTTAAAAGAAATATTTGATCCTTTAACCATTGAATAATAATGGTCAATTTTCTTCCCCAACTATCTTCCTAGCTCCATTGACAAGAACTCTCAAAATGCTGAAGGGTCCTGACCTCTTGGTCTTTAGTTTACATGGAAAAATTATTAGTCAATAATTGAATAACAAAACCCTTTAACCAACTTTGAAATCCCTGTTTGGAATTATTGAGTCATGAGAATATTTTTTATCTGTTTATAAATTTCAACATCTACATATGATTCTCTCAATGATTTATTTAATATCACTCAGCTCAAACAACCTTCTCTCACCAGATAACCTGAAATAAAAATCCATAGCCTTCACAACCCAATAATATTTTTAATGAAATTATATATTAAAATAACAATTTTTACCAAAGAAGATCTTGTATGGTGACATCCATGTGTGAGTCTTATAAAAATTTCTATATGTCCATGTCTCCTCATACAAATTCACTAACCAAACATTCCTAGAGCTATAATCCATAGTCTCTAAAAACTATTTGAGCTCCTTCAAAGGCCCTTCAGCCTGACAACTGGACTATGGGTGGTAGGTGTTACATGTTCATTGAGAGCATCCATACATCTCAATCAAATTAGTGAAAATATAAATATTTAAGTGAGTTCCATTGTTTTTAATGAATTCTCAAGGCAGACTAGACATGGTAAAAAAATTCTTAACAATCATCACCACACTTGTAACAAAATTGTTGGGCAGAGACAATACCTTAATCCACTTTGACACATAGTCTACCAAAACCAAAATACACTCATTCCAATAAGAGTATGCGAAAGATCCTTTTAAATGCCACCCCTAAACATCAAAAAATTCAACCTCTATAAGTACATTCTTATAAAACTATTTCCTTATTCCAACATTACCAAGCATCTGGAACTTTTCAATGTCAATGTCCAATCTGATAGCATCGTTGAAAAGTTTTTTCTAATAGAAACCTGCATGTATAAACTTCTGAGCACTCTTTTCTCCTATCTAATGGACACCCCGAGGTGATAAAAGGAAGCTCTCAATAATAGGTAGCATTTCATCATAAAAAACACATCTCCTCAAAATAACATCAACACATCTCTTAAAAAGAAGAGGATCATCCCCAAAAAATATTTCAACTCAGATATAAAAATTTTCATTTGGTTTTGTGATAGTTCCTTGGGAATGACATCGAAAGATGGATAATTTGAAAGTATGTAAAGTAGTAATAAAACTCCATATAAGTAGCAAATGACTATTTATCTGGAAATGAGGTATTGATTTCTCTTGGTTCCTTGGTTTGAGTGTTGGGTAGCGTAGAATAGTTTTATGCCACAACATTTGCATCCCCTTTATTATCCTTAATAACCAAATAAAATTCATATAATTTTTATTTCCACCTCATGTTCTTGGGTTTAGATTCATTCTTAGTCAGTATGTACTTAAGGGATGCATGGTCAATGAAAATGATAAATTTGGACCCAATTGAGTACTATTTGAAATTTTCATGGGAAATTATCCAAGAATCCTATTCTTTTTATGTTGTGAAATAGTTATTTTTAGAATCATCCAACAAAATTATGGCATATTAAATGAAATATAACTTATTTTATTCCCTCTTCCCTAAGAAAATACCTACAATAAGGTAACCTATTTCAAACATTACATCAAATTGGAGATTCCATTCTGGGATAATGATCACTGGTATGGTATTCAGCTTCTCCTTAAGTAATTAAAAGACTCCATGCACTTCTTATAAAAAATAATGGGTTTTTTCTTAACCAAAATTGAGTACAAGGGCCCAGTAATCTTGGAAAATCCTAAATGAATCACTTTTAAAACCCAGCATATCAAAAAAAACATCTTATTCCATTGGAATTCTCAGTTATGGGAAACTTTTGGATAACATCCACATTAAACTTATCGACCTGAATCCCCTTATTAAACACCTTGTGACCTAAAACAATTGCCCATAATAGCCATGAATTTTTACTTTACCCAATTAAGAACAATATTTTTCTCTTGGAACCTTTCCAACACAACATCCGAAATTTCAAGAGAGTTTCTAAAATTTCATCCCACATCCGAAAAATCAACCATTAAAACTTCAATTATTTTTTCAATTATATATATAAAAATTTCCATCATGCATCACTGAAATGTGTTCGTTTCACCACAAAAGACAAAGGGGTTACTCTAGTCGGTGAATGTCCCATATAAAAAAGTGAAGGTGTTATTCTCTTGGTCCTCAAGAGAAATGGAAATCTGGTTATAACCAGCGTATCAATCAAGAAAATCAAAAGTATTCATTTCCTTCCATCCTTTAGAACATGTGTTCCAAAAATAGAATGGGAAAACGATCCTTATTTTTGGAAGCATTCAGTTTTATATAATATATAAAGACCCTACATTTATTCACAAATCTTGTTTGTATTTTCACATTACTATCATTTGTGACTACTATAACACCACTATTCTTGGGGACTACTTGAACAAGACTTACCTATAGGATTTAAGAAATAGAAAAAATAATCCCAATATCAAGCAGTCTGATAAATTCTTCTCCCTATGCTTCTTTCATGTTGGTATTAAGTCTCCTTTGGGATTCCACACTTGGCATAGACTCAAGATCCATTGGTATTTTATGCATGTATAAATATGCAATTATCCTATTAATATCAGTAATTTATCAGCCCATGTAATACTTATATTTCCTCAAAACTCTCTGAAGGTTGTTATATTTACCTCTATCTTTGATGAGATCTTATTTACCTCCATATTTGAGGATATGATCTCAGTATGGGTGGATTTATCTCTTAAAAAGAAATATTTTAGATGGGAAGGGGGTTGAGATCTATAATGGGTTTTTATTGTCTTAAGGGAAGACACTTGGTCCTGGGTGGACTAAGGTCATCACACTGCCTCTTAAAGAAGGCGGTATAGAATGATTCATCCTCATCACTGTTAATTCAAAACAAAACCTCAAACATAGAATCATTTTTTAGTGACATTATGTGTTCCAAAGTAAAGTCATCTAGATTTTACAAAAACTCTCCCACAAACACATAGACTGGTTACTTCTCCTACTTGAGCTAATACCCATGCAAGTTACAGAAGGGATCTCAGTTTCACAATAAATATCTTCCATCATCCTCAAAAAAGCTTCTTAAACCTCATCAATAGAACCTTAAGATACTATCAAATCGTATTTGAATAAAATTAGTAGGTATGGTTCTTTAATTTCTTGAAAATATTGAAATACTCTTTTTGTTCACCCATGTTGAAAATATATATACCCATATATACATTGATCACAGCTCCCTTAGGGCCAGGAATGGCCTAGAAAGGATTATAGGTACCTCCTGGTCATACTCCATATTTAGAATCAGATTGTAAATAGGAAGAAATATTCTCCCTAGTCCTCGTAGAAATTCATCTACCCTACCTACTGTATGACTAATTTATCGATTGGAAATTTGTAAAACAATAGTGGTGGGGTCGGGAACTCCTATTCTCAATTATTGAAATAGAAATAGGGGGATCAGATTTATGAACACTCTAAGATCATTAAAACAATTTAACTTACCACCTCTATCTATAAAAATAGAATGAATGAAAAAGATCCCAATGTCTTAAAGCTTGAAAGTTATCATATTCTAGAAAACAGCACTACACTCCTCTGTCAGACTATAGGTGTCAAAGTTTTCAAGGGAAAAAAATTTTAGAAACCTTTCTTAAGGGATTTTACGTAATATAGGCTCTAGATTAGGTCTTCAAGGAATGGGATATCAATTTTTTTTAACCACTTTGAGAAATTTTAGCAACTCAGTATCATGTGTTTCTTTTTTTGTTCCTTGTGGAAAAGGGATAATAGGAGAAAGGTTTCATATAATTTTGGGTATCCCAACAACTTATTATTCAATATTCTTCTTACATTTGTTTTATTTTATTTTTCAATTCATTTTTTTCTATTTTTTAGTTTGAATAGCAGGGACCAGAAAGGTTCTAGTGCCACTGTCCAATTTAATAGTTTCAACATTTTCCAGATTCAAATTTATATATTCATCTAGTTTTATCATTTTCACAATTTTGGGGCACATTAATAGGTTCTTGGAGATTTTTTAGATAGGTCACAACCATTTAGTTATCCCATGGGTTGGCTTCAATAGTACCTAAGAGCTTACCCTTGTCTCGCGTGCCAACATCCTTATCAAATTTTCCCATTTTAATTTCAATATTTTTCATTCTTGAATCGATTTTAAATTTATAAAAATAATTTTCAGTATTTTCATCATAAAATATTAATATTAACTATTGGAAGATACCCCTCACTTGATCTTGAAAATTCGATGACTTAGCCTTGGGTTGGGGTTGGAACTACAGCCTAGGAGGATGCTAGAAACTAGGAGGGACAATAGGTCAGAGAACTCCCTTATCCCTCCAAGAAAGGTTTGGGTGGTTCTTATACCCATGGTTACAAGTATTTTAAAATAATTCCTTCATAAGATACATTCTAGGACCATATCAAGGAAAACTATAATGCCTATGATCTTGCAAAGGCATATCAAAATTTGAGAACAAATCTGTGAGTCCCCAAGCATGCCATAGTAGAGGTATTACCCCCAATGGTAGTTTGACTATTATCATTTGAAAATCCCAGAAAGTTTGGATTTATATAATGGAGTAGATTTGGATTCCTTTCTAATATAACCTTCACTTCATCTTGAATATTTGATCACTCATCCTTTGGTTGGGGTTGGAACTATGGCCTATGAGGATGCTGGAAACCAAGAGGGGTGGAAGGTTTAAGAACTTTTTTCTACATCCAATATAGGATTGGGTGGTTTCTATATATATTATTATAGGTATTTAAAATTTATTCTTCCATAGGCTGTATATTTGGACCACAACCAACAAAACTAGCACTCTCAGGATCTTGGGAAGGAATATCAAAATTTGGACAACAAGTTTTTGAGTGTCCATACATTCCATAGTGGTGGCATTTTCCCCCAAGAGTAGCAAGAGTTTTCTCATCGAAAAACTTGAGATTCATCTTGTGGAGAAGGTTTGATTTCATTTCTAATAATGGATCTTATCATTGAGCATTTTTTGGAGTTTTGTGTTTGTGTGTTATTAATTTGATTCAACACCTCAGCCATCCTATCAGTAAAATATCCTCTGATAGAATGATCCATCATGGTTTCATGTTAAGGGATGAGGATATTATAGAATGTTTTCATGTGAAATTGGGGAGTGTAGTGATGGTTTTGAAGATTTCTCAGTAATATTCTACATATATACCTTGCTTCATGAAATAACTACCCCCTATCTTGTAAGAAAGTAGTGATACTATGCCAAATATCAGAGGTCATTCTCATAGGATATAATTTCATGGTGAAAGAATTGTAGACTTAATACCAGGTGATAAATACTTCCTCTTA